>OX243855.2:14177844-18977844 GCA_945859575.2 Herminia tarsipennalis
TGAGTTCATCCAAATGACGCTGTGGAATGGCCGCCCATGTTCGTTGCAACAACAAAAAAAGGTCTTCTTGCGACTGGATACCCTCCATATTCGGCAGAGCTCTTCTCTGTAGCATATCCCATGCATGCTCAATCGGGTTCAAGTCTGGCGACTGAGCAGGCCAGGGCAGGACATTGATGTTAGCTGCGGCGAGAGTCTGTCTTACAACTCTTGCGGTGTGCGGTCGTGCATTATCATGCATTAACTGAAATAAGGGACCGATTTGCACTTGTAGAGGAACGATGACGTCTGATACAATCGTCTCAGCATAAATTTGAGCGTTGAGGTTGCCTCTGATCCAAATCAACTCAGTTCTTCCGCCGATCCAAATACCCGCCCATACCATGATGGTTCCACCACTATAAGGATGGACTTCCTGGCAGGATTTTAATCGCTGTTGGCGTCCAGGGGTTCTCCAGTGTCGTATACGTCTTGTATCCGGTCTCATACCAAAACGAGACTCATCAGAAAAGCACACGAAACGCCATTGTTCTTCTGCCCAATTTCTGTGTTCAAGAGCCCATTGATATCGAATCCTACGATTGTGCATTGCTATAGGTGGTACCCGTAGCGGTCTTCGGGAATGAAGGTTCACTTCATGCAAGCGGTTTCTGACTGTTTGGTCGCTAATTAAGTTCCCTGAAGAGTGATGAAGCCTCACGGCTAACATCATGGCGGTTATTGTTGGACCTCTTCGAGTTAAGATTTGAATGTATCGGTCTTGTCTCCGTGTGGTGCAGCAATACCGTCCTCCATGGCGCTCAGCCACGGTACCAGTGCTTCGGTAACGTGTCCAAAGTCGACTGATAACACTCTGACTTGTATTCAGAGCTAAAGCCACAGTACGTTGCCGGGAACCAGCTTCTATCATTCCCACGGCTCTGAGCATTTCTTCCCTGCTTAAATGACGTCGCCGCTCCATAATAACGTTGGTTTTAATCAGTAGTAGGGAAACAGTAGCACTAATAATGTCTTCAATGCGTTGTATGTTTTTATAGGGAAAATATTGACAGCTGATTTTCATCTTTTACTCGAATTTGATTCACAGTTCCTGATTCAAATTATGAAATGCACCAAAAAGGATCCATATAAATTTATAAAATCATAAATTTATTACAAAGCCACATCTCAATCTCAAGAAATCCGCATAAAAATGCTTGATCCCTAGACACTTTTGATGTGTGTACATACAACTTTCGCCTTTATAATATTAGTGTGATATGATTGTCAAATTACCGTCCTTAATTCAGGAGATTGTCATGGTTAAACCGATTGTCCTAATTATAAGTGTACAGATAAAATTTCACATTAAAAATCTATAAACAACTTTTTTCTCTCACTTTTATCAAAAATCATCGTTTTCTTTTGGATTACACAATTTTAAAAGTCACATTACATTAACTCTGATGAAATAAGACTCCTTTTTGGGGTAGGTAATCGTGTAAAACATAATACAAAAACAAAAAATGAAACCTGAAAAATATTTCCCAACTTCTTTGCAAAGGCCAACTGATACAAAATCCATAATTAAGGCGAAGTAGGGAAACCCAACGATTAAACTTCACTGTCATAATCATTTTTTATAACTCAGTCAAGTGGATTTTATTACGAGACGATGCAAAGTCGTTAAAACTTGCAGAGTTGGTTACCTTAGGAATAAAAGTTAAGTTACCCGGTAAGTAACAAGCCATTCATAAAGTTACAGTTAAGTTAGGAAGTTGAATAATGAAGTATAATCTGTATTACGTAATGCATAGTTAGAATAAATAAATAAGAGAATACAAAGGTACTCTTATTTTAAGTGGCTCATTCACCACGAACGATTGAGTTTTGAAATATCTAAGGAGAAGAATGAGAGGTTTTTCCCAAAAGGATCACACATCACATTCCGCAGCCAAAATGGCAAAAACGGAACCTTTATAGTTTCGTCCGTCTGTCTGTCTGTCCGTCCGTATGTCACAGGCATGTAATATTTTATACATGTAACAGAAGCAAAAAAATATTTTTTTCATCATTCAACAGTTTTTTTTGAAAACATTTTAAAATTTTTAGGAAACTGTTTTGATAAAGTGATAATTTTCGGAAATAATCGCCCCGAAAGGTCCAAAAATTGTGCCCTCCCTTTAAGTCTTTAAGTTTAAGACCGTACTGTCAAAACAATATGGCTATAACTACAAAAGTAACGCTTAATAAACTTTCAACTAAAATTATTTTCAACATGATCGTCTTTGAGTTATTAGAGGGGGAGTTATTGCCGAAAAACCGCACTTTTCAACAAAAGGGCGTAAGTGCCATGAACTTACGCTCTGTTGTACTTTTTCAAATCGGATAGGGACATTTATTTGTAGAAACAGCTGCGGAACCCTACACTGAGCATGGTCCAACATGCTCTTGCCCCGTTTTTGTATTTTGCAACATAAATTACGAGTTCGAAGTAGTTATAGGCGGAGGACACAATTCATTGTACACAAATCATATTGGTCTGTGGATTAAGTCTGAATTAGACTCAGGCTATTATGCCACTCCACTCCACTACGTTTGATTTGCGAGCCTACCCGTATTTGTTTGTGTCACCTTCCTAATCGATATTACCTATATCTACATAATATTCCTGTATATTTCTATTATTTTGTTTGTATTCCACGAACATGTCATTACTTAATCGTGGCTTTCAAATTTGATACATCAAATGATCAACAGGGCAATGGGACAATGTATGGTTGTTCGCCATCACTGCTCTCCTGAAAAAAACACTTCAGTGACAAAATATTACATAAAGCCGGCTACAATTTTCGACCGTTGTTAGGTTGAAAAGAAAAATAGGCAGTCAAAAATATTATCTGTCTATTCTTATATATTATCTTCGTAAATGGCACGACTGGCCCGTTAATTTAATGGTTAGTGATCCTGGAGTTCGTGGGTTCGGTCCCCACCCAGGATAAAACTTTGTATGATGAGCACGATGGTTTATTCTGTATCTGAGGGTAGTTTATCTATAATATGTATGTATTTGACAGGTAAGTATTTAATACAAATGCTTGACGATTTGCACGGCTTGCATTGACTATCATCTACTCAAAATTAGCTTGTAATCACAATCGGCTGGTATATTACATTTTATCAACCTACTACAGATAATTTAACTGTGGCTTCCACATTTTTTCTTCTATAAGAGGTAATGTTGTAAAAATACTGCGTTCAACGGCGCCACGTCCAATTTTTGTACCCAGGATAAAACTTTGTGTAATGAGCACGATGGTTTATTCTGTGTCCGAGGGTAATTTATCTATAATATGCATGTATTTATCATTATTTCAGTATGTCTATCAGATGTCTGGTTGCCATAGTACTTAGAAGATCTGCTTAGATTGGGATTTGTGTAAATTGTCCCAAGATATTATTATTATTTGTTAATAGTTCAGTCATGTATAATTTGTACACTTAGAGTTTTGGAGTATACGAGACTGGTTTTATAAATAATCTTCCGCTTAACCTTATCCCACTCGAGTTCGACTTCAATGAACTTCAGCTCAATTGTGCAAACAGAACTTTCCTTTTACAAATTAACTGTCTTAAATCTGAATTGTATAAAGCACAAAGAAATCCTATTTCTACAAAAGCATTATAACTAATTCACGAAGACGAGATATAATTAGTTACAATTCAGAAACGTTCCAAAACTTTTTTTAAACATTCGGGATTTTGTCTTTCCCTTCATTGCGGTAATTTATTGCTTTATTTAAAAAAAATGGTAAGATTGTGGGCAGAGAGAGTGAAAAGAAAAGTTCTAGGCAGACCTGAAATAATTGGCAAATTATGCTACAAATTGCCGTGTGGTGCCGGCTTAAGAATAGCACCACCCCATCTCTTCCCGTGGGTGTCGTCAAGGCGACTCAGGGATTTCACTCCGGAGGACGGGCAGCAGCGTCCTCTGCGTACTTAAAGCCTTACTGCGATCGCCAACCCGCTCGCCAAGCGTGGCGATTATGGCAATTACCCTCAGGATCTACATACCAGTAGGTTCTACTGGGGAGACCCGTGCCCAGCAGTGGGCCATCATATGGGTTGATATGCTACAAATTGTAACTAACACGATACATTTATTCAAGAGTATGTTGACCATAATTAATGGAGGATTTGTATATAATAATAATAGCTTGGGGCAACTCACACATCTGATAACTAAGCAGAGCTTGTACCATATCAACCAGACAACTTCGTTAATCTTGTCTGGCGCGTAGGTAGGACTACTACGCAAGAGGTCGTGGGTTCGATTCCCACACGGAAGACGACTTTGTGTGATCCACAAATTGTTGTTCCTAGTCTGGGTGTACTTTGTGTCCGTTACTGGTATGTTTGTAAAGTCCCCCGCGACACAGGACTTGTAACCCTACTACGGGAGTCGTCTGTTATAAATTTAAAAAAATAAAATAACTATATGATTTTTTAATATACTTATAACCTCCTCCTCTTGGCTTCTATACATTACACCAAATAACTTCGTAATATACTTTTTAACGCTTCATCTCTTACCACTACTTTTGTCACAAAACCATTTACCACACATCTGAGAGACCCTGGAGTAAAATCAATGTTTTTTGTCAGGTTTAGGGCCAAAACCTCACAATAAACAACGACTTTACTCCAGTTAAATAGTCTGTAAGTGGTAAAGATCAAAACAAGTGACAGATGATTAAGGGTTAAAATCTATACTAATAATAAAAAGCTGAAGAGTTTGTTTGTTTGAACGCGGTAATCTCAGGAACTACTGATCCGAATTGAAAAATTATTACTGTTGGATAGCCCATTTATCGAGAAAGGTTATAGGCTATATAATAATAATAATAATAATAATAACCATTTATTTCAGGCTACTAAGGCCCATATCATACAAATACATAGGTACATAAAATCTTAATAAACTAATACATAATTTAAACTACAATTACACAAATACGTAACATAATAACAATAAACTAATACATAATTAAAATTATACACGACAGTGGGATTGAGACAGCGGCGTCGTGTTTCGCTGCGTGGTGTCACGTAACCTTCCACGAAAACGTCGGTACGCGACACCCTTCGGCCAGAAGTCCTCCTTCATAAAGATGGACAGATGTTCACTGGGAACTCGCACCATGAATGATTTGAAGTTGACGTCATGGCGCGACTCCAACTTCTCTACCCTCAAGGTCCACTTCGTCTTGATCCGGAGGTATTCCGCAAGTTCCTCTGCCTTTGTGGTGTGATGTAGACGAGACACATATAACTGCGTCGTTGCTATTGCCGGACGCAGCAGCATTTTAGGTCCCGTCACGCCGGTACCACATTGGTTTCGTCTGGAGGGCCTCTTCTGCTTCCTTTCAACCTTTATAAAGCCCTCTACATCCATTTGCCCTTTGGCAGGGGCTGTGGGTACGCTCTCGCTGGTCTTCGTCTTTATCCCCCGTTTCTGTTGTACAACGGGGCGACTGACCTTGGCAGCGCTGCAGGTAGCAACCGCAGGCACGGGCGCAGGCTTGCGGGGCGTGCGGGCGGGGTCACTATGCGCACTTGCAGCGCATTCCGCTCGGTCAGCATTCGACGCCGGCGGCGATGTCGTCACAGCTGACGCGTAACTTAAATCTAGGCATGCACCGCGGCGCGTGTTTACATGCGACGGTGACCCAGATCCCGTAATAACGTTGCGCAACTCGATGACTTGTTGGCGCAGATCTTCTACGTTGGCTTCGGAAGCATCATACTTCCGCTGCACATCCGCGAGGCTCGCCTTCAGAAAGACTATGTCTTTCAGCAGGCTGGTGACGTCGACGTGATCGAAGGTGACGGGAGGGAGCTTGTTCAGGTCCTTCGCCACAAACGTAGGCACGTCGTCAGGATCGGTCTCCTTTAGCAGCGTGATGACTTCCGCTAAACTTTTCTTAGTCCCATCGCGACGATGAGACACCATCTGGGCGGTCTTATTCAGAACGCCGTACAGTAGCCGCTTGGCTGCAGCTATGTCGTCCTCACTGAAGTTCGTGACGCAGATCTGGACAGCGGACACCTCGTCCATCACGTCCAGTTTCTGCTGCAGAAACGCCAGCAGCTCGTTTACCACGAGCTCGTTGCTCATGGTTGCAAACTAGCGACGGCTCGCGTCGCACACTGCGTGTAATGGTTAGTCACACATAAAGGCACGTCCGCATTTGAACGCGGCTGACTGTAGACTGAATACTACTATATTACTACTATACTATATAACATCACGCTACGACCAATATGAGCGGAGCAGCAATTAGCTAGTATTAAATATTTTCCAAAACAGATATTATAAAGTTATTTAACGTAATGTAAAGAAACCACAAGCTTATTATTAGTTATTAAATTACAAATGACCCTGTTTACAATAAGTGTGAATGTTTGTCTGACTTTGCTTTTACGCGTAAAAAACTGTATGAAATTTCATATAATTTATGGCGTAGCACATGGAGAGAGCTTCAAGTAGAAATACGAAGTTAAAAGGTTAGTTCATTTTTGGAACGAAACTTTTTCTGTATATCATCTGTTATTGTTACTCTGACCTTTGATATAAAACATCGGTCGAACATTATTTTTGTATGTGAGACAAAATATTTTAGACTCGTACTAGTGACTAGACTTATCAGGATTTTTTCTTAATTTTTAGGGTTCTGTAACCCAAGGGTAAAACGGGATCCTATTACTAAGACTACGCTGTCCGTCCGTCTGTCACCAGGCATGTCATGTGATAGTTAGATAATTGAAATTTTCACAAATTATGTGTTTCTGTTGCCGCTATAACAACAAATACTAAAAATTAGAATAAAATAAATACATACAATAAATGTGTTTTTTTATGCTTGTGTTTGCTCAATATTGATAACGGTAGCAGGTAGACGCTTGAAACATTCACAGAATATTTAGTTGTATATTCACTTTGAAAATAAATAATTTGTAAATTTTTTTTTTCGCGTTTTTAGGGTTCCGTAGCCAAAAAGGCAAAATGGAACCTTTATAGTTTTGCCAGGGTGTCAGCTAACTCCATACTAAATATTATTAAAATCGCGCCAGCCATTTAGACGTGAAGAAGAAGCAAACATACACACTCACACACTCACAAACTTTCGCCTTTATAATATTAGTGTGATGATACAGAACCCGTCGTGCGCGAGTCCGGCTCGCACTTGACCGGTTTTTTTACTCTACAAAGATTGTGAACAAGCTCTTTAGGTCGTTAGCACTTAGATACAAATATCCTACAGATATTTGTCCTACCTCATACGTACTCACTAATGATAGCAATCCTAAAAATCGAAAGGTATTTGTTTACGGAATGTTTATGACCATTACAAAACATGAAACCGTGTCTTTAATTTTACCATTACAAAAACATTTAAAAACAAAAATATATAGTCTTAGACGGACTTAGCTACCAATAATCTTGGTCCTACACTTAATGCCGAGAGGAAAAGAAAAACATTTCAAAGGAGTTTTTAACTTGACAGTCTACATTCCTAATTTCGCCGTTTATATTTCACCGTTTAGATTCCACAGTAAGTAAACGTCACAAACTTGATACAAAAACAGCCGCCAAAACTTTATTCCAAGCACACCAAACAACAGATGTTGAAACTGAACTTGAGAGTACACGAACAATTTTTAATAAGAGTCTGAAGTACCATTAATCAAAACAGGGTCGCGATGTTAATAAAAACTTGAGTCAAACCTGAGACATTCTTTCTCGTCCGGTTAGAAATTACTCGATGAAGTGGAAGCAAGAGAGAAGTAAAGAATAATTTAATTCTAACGTACTTATATACTTTTATTCAAATGAGGAAAAATATATCGTCCATGGAAGTTTATAAGCCGCTCTGTCTCAAGTATTAGAGGGCAGAGATGTAAAAAATATCACGTTTTTGGAAGTTACAGAGACACAAATAATTTAAGCCCTTTTTCACACGTTTCGGCTGTGATGTAAACGGCGTCAGCCCCGTGGTGCTAATTTAAACTTTGAGATCGAAGAGGCAGAGGTATTTTTGGCGTACACAATACAACCACCATCCCAGTTAGTCGGCAGATAAAGGTCGGAGCTCCGGAGCTACAAACTTAAAACCGTATTTTGATCAATTACCTATGTACTATTTCTCGTTTTTTTGTAAAGATAACTAGCAATGTGGGATTGCGAATATTACATTACTAGCAATCCTGTTAACCCCTCCAGCTTAGCTCAATGGCTTGTGTTAAGAGTGAGTTCACGTTGGCCGGAACAGTCCCGTGGGATTTGGAGGCAGTAGTGTATCAGCTTGCGGTGGCTGTTCGGGCAGAGGGTTCGGTGCACCAGCCCGAGGAGCTACACGTTAGAAGGTTGAAGGGCCAGCTAGAGGCTCCAAGAGCAGGTTTGAGGCACTCCGGCTGGTCCTGGAGGCATGGGCAGGGCGGCAGCACGAGATCCTTTCCTTCCGGCTGGTGCAGGTCCTAACCGGGCACACGGTCGCTAGGAGGGAACTGAGTCCCACCTGCCACCACTGCGACTGCGGTGAGAACTCGGCGCAGCATACCCTCCAGCATTGTCCAGTTTGGGAGGGGCAACGTCGAGTTCCCACCAAGGAACTGACCTTTCGTTGCCGGCCGTGGTTCTGTACATGATCCGGAGTGAGGGGTCGTGGAATGCGGTCGCATCCTTCTGTGAGAATGTCATCTCGCCGAAGGAGGCGGCGGAGCGCTTTATAGAAGAGAGCTACATGGCGGATCTGCTCTGTTGCTGGTCAACCAGGAGGCGTCGGCGCGTACACCAGCGCCTGATATCGCCTTAAGTAGGGCTGCGGGCGGGCGTACTGGGTAAAACCAACCCCGCCCGCGGCTGTCCGTGGAGGCGCCTTGGTGCGAAAAGTCCGGAACGCAACAACATCGCGTCCGGGCATTGCCACTGGGAGGGCCGCCGACGGTATAACACATTCCGGCGGCCCGTTCGCGAAGGTAGCAAGCGATACACACGGCGGGTTTTTAGTGGGTGCAAACCCCACATTACCTCATCTTCCCCGGACGGTGGGAGTGGTCGTCAGGATTAATTCTCGTTACACCAAAAAAAAAGGAGTGTTTTCACGTCGGTAGTATAATGGGAAAGATTTGAAGTCGCGACCTCACGATTGCGAGACCGATGCCTTAGCCATTATGCCTTCTAATTTACTATACATACATAATTTATTATACACCGTCTATGGCGGTAACCATAGAATAAGTATATAGTAAATAAGAAACTCAGAAACGTGATGTTTTACACTTCCTGATTAGTTATATATTCTTTTAAATAATGCAAAATTAACACATCGCCCAAGCACATACATGTAAGAATTGTGAATTTAACAGATTACCCCTATCTATTATTATAAAGTTATTTGTTTAGAATTTAGTATAAATAACTTAGTTTTAACCACAATAAACAAGTTAATAACTAACTTAAGATCTCGTCTCTTATTTGACTCATATAATATAGCATCTCGCTGTACCGTCCTAAGACTATTACTGCTAGAGCTAAAGTCTCTCATTCAGAAGCACGCAGGCTAGTACTTAAACAGGCTTTAGTACCGTTCAGCATTATTTAGTCTCCAAAACATATCTTTCACTCCCACTTCTAAATTATTTGAAATATCGATGGAACGGCGTTGGTACTCGTATATCTCTATACATTTAAGAAAAGAATAAGAACAAGAATTAATCATTATCCTATGGTAATTAATTCTTCTTAATATTATTTTCATCTCCTATTTTATGCCACATCTAATATTATTTACAAATTGCTCTTTCATTCATCATTGTTACTTTAAACCTTTTCATCACATTGTTTTAACCTTTACATCAAATTACAAAATTCTAAGCTCATGAAAATCAATGGCAGATTGTAAACAGACACCGTTAAGAGACAAAGCAACAATACTGATGAATGTACAAAGGACAAAAAGAAACAAAGGGTGTCGTTTCAAATTTGTCATCATGGAACCTTAAGAATGAATTGTTGTACCGAAAGTGCCGGGAATAAGCCTGCTGTTCCACTAGCTATTGCGGAGCTATATGAGTAAAATATACTATAGTTTCGGGACCCATGACTCATATGGGACCAACCTAGTAGGAGATTGAAAGATCAGCGAGGTTAAGCAACCGAGGTGGTACGTTTGCACGGAGATATAATTCTTTAAGATCATTAATTGGTTAGCACATTATTGATACACTGATAAAATCTAAAATTGTAATGTTCTCCTATCATACTATTATGTTTAACCCTCCGTCCGTCGTGCCTTTTTTGCGATGCGAGTCGTCGCGCGGGGTCTCGGGAGACCCCAAAACGATAAAACATTTGAATTGAGTTATAATAATTATACATTATATCCTGTGTTATTTTAAATTACTAAAGTGAAGTAATTCACGGAGTACATAAAAATAAAAGTCTATAAATTTAATCAGGTAGTTTTGGGACATTACTTTATATTTATTAAATTATTTCAGATTAACATATACGTAAAATAAAAATAAAATAATACTTTAATAAACACAAAAAAACTAGGCAAGAGTATGTCGGACCATGCTCAGTGTAGGGTTCCGCAGCCTTGAATAATTGCATCAGCAGAAGAGCGCACTTACACCCTTTTGTTGAGAAACGCAGTTTTCGGCAATAACCCAGCTACGGAATATTCGATTATGTCCAAAATAAGTTTAGTTTAAAGTACCTTTGTGATTTTTTTTCGTATTTTTTGGTCATACGGTTCAAAAGTTAAGGGGAGGGATATAATTTATGCAACTTTTGGAGTGATTATTTCCAAAAATATTCAATTTTTTAATAAACACTAATATCATAAAAAATATGTCACTATTGCATTATATGTGGCACTACTGCGTCTTACTAGAAAGGCGCAATCAGTACGTACTAGTACTATTTTATTTATTTATTTATTTAGAACTTTATGCACAAAGTTGTACAAAGGTGGACTTAATGCTAAAAGCATTCTCTGCCAGTCTACCTTAGGGTGATGTAGAAATGGAATGTGTAGATGCAGTAACCTAATTGTAAAATAAGAACTATTTTGGTATGACTAAACAAATATTACCCTTTCAAAATTGCCAAATACGTTTGAATTTTCTATTTTCCGGATAATCTACACTTTCTTCGCCTTACCAGTAAGTTCATCACCACTTTGTTACAACTTGTTTTAGAATTTGTTGAAATTATCTACAGTCTAAAACAAAAAAAAAAACAGTTACCAGAAAAGTATAAATATATACCTCGCGCAAAACCACACGCCTATATCTAATGACACATATGCGCAAACTAATATTTCTGTCTAGTCATGACAAAAATGTCATACTAGTCAAATCTTGTATGACATTTTTATGAAGCTTCCCTCAGAATTGGATCAATAGAAGCCTTGTAAAAGTGAAAAATCTGTATTTTGAAAGAGCCAGGCTTTGAAAGACCCCACGCGACGGACTAAGCTAGAAATACATATTATGATGTGGGCATCTACTAATCAATATTCTACCCCAAAGGGGTTTTTTTTAAATATATTACAAAAATAGTTTATCGTTATGAATAAATAAAAAACATTAAGTGTTTTTTTTTATTTAAATCAACCACCCGTTAAATAAAAAAATAATTAAAAAATCTAAATACCAGCCTGCAAAAAAAAGATGGAAACAAGATCTCCTACATGATATACCTAGTATTATGCAGTCAGAGGCACTATACTCAGCCATCGAGATCCGTTAATATGTATAATACTTTTTAGTGGCTGTAGTACGTAACATTAGGTACAGTGATTTCACATTAGTATTGAAAATTTAAAAAATATGGTTGCTTACTTTTTTAGTATGATATACCTTTTTAAAATGCTTATGACAAGATCCATACCCATACCGAAAAAACCTTTTTTTTCCCCACAACTTTATTTTGACATCTCACAGCCATGTTTGTTTTATTCAAATGTCACTTAACTAAGAACACTTAGGCAACCGAGACGAATCTAGCTACGTATTAATTGTATAAATCCGTCTAGTGGTTTGAAAGCTATGAGGTAATAATAATACATACATAGAAGATACGCGCGAAAAACTTACAGTCTGGTAATAAATACAGGTGATTTTTTTTTTTAAGTAGGAACTATATTTTAAAGCGATAATGTGTGGTACAAGGTTTATCTTGAAAAATACTGTAACGTTTTATGTCTGTTCGCACTTAAGTCGTTCATCCAAATTACTTGTATTTCATGGCATTTGGTTTTTAATATATTTTCCTTAAGAAAATGTATATTTTGCTTTGAACATTTTGTACTTGGGTTACATAAAGAGGGTTATAAATTACATTGGCTAATTGCTTTTACCTCTTAAACTTTTACGTGAGAAAATGTGCCAAGAGATGTAGACTGCTTTTAGTAAGTATAAAATTTATAATAGACTTACTCGTATTTTAAAGATACTTATAGTTTTTAATGCTTTTGTTTTAACATTGGTATCGTCAAAGCGGAGGACGGGCAGCAGCGTCCTCTGCGTACTTTAAAGCCTTACTGCGATCGCCAACTCGCTCGCCGAGTGTAAGTGTGTCGCTCGTTCCCTGGATATATATAAGTACGTTCTACTGGGGAGCCCCGTACCCATCAGTGGGACATCATATGGGTTGTTATGTTTTAATACTTAGAATCGAAGTATTATTTATATACTCTCTTGCGGAATTAAATATACGACTAGGGACAACTATTATATATACTACGGGTCTAAATAATTTACGGTAAAATACCGTGTTTATTACCTGATGTTTCGACCGTATTGCAATAGCCGTGGTCAAGGGTAGAATAATTAACGCGACTAAGGCCCGTAGAATACATAATAATTTTATAATGTGTACAAATCGCGAAAGTTTATCAACATTTATAACTATTTATGGGTCACATAAAATTGTGTTCGATGTGAGAATTAAACCCACAACTTCTTGCTCAGTAGTCGTAAACACTCCCACTGCGCCGTTGAGGCAGGCAAGGCGTTGGGTTTTAAGAGGTTGGCAACTTCAAATAACATTAAGAAAAATCGCTGGTATGCATTATTTTTTTAACGACTCCCGCAGTAGGGTACAAGCCCTGTGTCGGCGAGATACAAGTCACGGACACAAATTACACCGAGACACGGAACAACAACTTGTTGATCACACAAAGTGATGTCTCGTGTGGGAATCGAACCCACGACCTCTTGCTACGTAGTATTATTACTCATTCTGTGCTCTGCCGTAGCAGTTGGATACACTCCCACCGCGCCAGATCTGATGAAAATACTTTTAGATTTGCAAATAGCTTTCTATAAAACCCGCATCTAAATCCTTTCATTCGTTTTAGCTTTACAATGACTCAGTCTGGCACATTCAGACAATTATAATTTAAGTAAAAAGATGTGGTTGTGATAGGTTACATAAACAACATTCGATCTTTAAAAAGACCCTCTACCTCTATGGTGCGGTGGGAGTGTGTCCGACTGCTACGCAAGAGGTCGTAAGTTCGATTCCCACACGGGACACAACTTTGTGTGATCCACAAATTGTTGTTCTGGGTCTGGGTGTACTTTGTGTCCGTGACTTGTATATATTAGTTATATTTCGGGACTTAATCGCGTGAATTATTTAAAGGTACGAACCTTTTATTTACCCGACGTTTCGATCGAATTGCACCGATCGTGGTCACGGGTCGACTCATAAATAAAAGGTTCGTACCTTTAAATAATTCACGCGATTAAGTCCCGAAATATAACTAACGTGACTTGTATGTTTGTAAAGTCCCCCGTAACACAGGGCTTGTACCCAAATGTGGGAGTCGTCTTTTAAAAGAAGAAAAAATAGGTAATATACCTATAGAACCTATATATTGCAATGTTACACTATTATAGAAAGTCGTAAAAGTAGTAAAGCATGATTTAATTATCACAAGCGAAAAAGAGCAAAGTGTAAGCCGATGCTTTCATCTATTGTCGCCGGCGATGCAACACTGACATTTAAAAACTTTCATTTCATCTCATTTGCCCAGTTCTAAAGGTTCATTTCCGAGCATCGCGGCCGATCGCGAGCCGCGAGCGGCTTACGACAAGCGTCTGACGCTCGCGGCCGATGCGACAATATTCACAGTGCGCGCGCAGCTTACGACAGTCGTCGGCCGCGCGCGTCTGTCACAGACCTCGGAAACGGTGCTATACATTCTCATACTTTGAGTATTGTCGCATCGGCCGCGCGCGTCAGTCGCTTGTCGTAAGCCGCGCGCGACTCGCGATCGGCTGCAATGCACGGAAATGAACCTTTAGGGACCGCTTGCTGAGCGCTTGTAACCTATCTACACCTTTTTACTTCAAACGTCATTGTATACTTAAACATACGATACGTAGGTAAGTCAAACTTATAACCAGGGCCGGACTGTCCAATGGAGCTGCCGCTGTACGCGCCATAGGTAATAGGACCCCGAAAGCTTCGTCCGGCTAAGAAACCTAGAGAGACTAATATATTTGAGTGCAACGCGCATGCGTCAGTTCGCACGGGCTTGTCACGAGAAAAAAATAAATATAGTAATTAAGGACCCAGAATGTGCAAACGAGCACGAACACGCGATAAACGAGCTGCTCGTTGCCTTTTCGTCCGACTAAGAAACCTAGTGAAATGATTTGTGATGTGATGTTGATATCAAAAAGTCAAAATACTTTATTAATTAAGGTTACAAATGCAACTCTTATGAGCGTCAGACAAAATTTGGAATATAATGGTTCTACATTTAATGCCAAGTTTATAAAAGTAAAGCCGTGAGATAAGAACTTGGCAATAAAAACTCATGGCAACTTTTAAATGCCATTTTACAAAATATATACAGTTAAGCCAGTAAGGTGCTGCAACCATTACACCATGAAACTCACGCAAGCAATAACCATAGTAGTCACGCGAGGTACTTAAGCGGTACGTATAAGTTGAAATGATTTCAACACCCCCTGTCGAGTGAGATAGAGACTTACCCACATTGACGGTATCAGGTGAAATGATCACTCTTGTCCTATATTGGAACGCCAAAATTGATTTTGCTCGAACCCAAATTTAGGCCGCGGGCCGTCACTGCTTATAATACCCTCTGTCTGCACTGGAAGTTAAAAATATCATAACAAATAATCAGTCGCGACGTCATTTGATTTCCTACCGCTTGATCGTTACGAAAAATACACAAAGAATATCCACCAAATCATTACAGAAACATCAGAAATGAAAAACCGCTGTACAATAATAGAAATTGTAATGAAGAATTTAACCGGGAGGTCGGAGGCGAGATCCTTTGTCAAAGTAATGGCACCCACTTCGAATATTTACACTGTATTTTTACTTTTTATGAGTATTTCTTAGAACGGGGGCGTTAATTTTAAAGAAGATTTTTTTGTAGAATGTCGTTTCTCATTATAGTATTCCGTTTGTACAAGATGATTGAGAGCTTGATTAAAATGTAATTGTGAGTTCGTCATCTTTTACGCCATCTTTCTCATTATACTAGCTTAATCTTGCAGCTTTACTTACTTTAAATTTGTTCGCCCAGGTTTTTCTAAAAGAATTCCAGTTTCCTGGAATTCTTTTAGGAAAAACAACTCTTCGAAAATCCAACTTTCTTGGTGCAATAGTTTGAATTGAGCGTTGATAACAGAAGTTAGTAAAGTCTTTAAGTTAGTTAATACAGGACTTTCAAGTCTGTGGTATTTTTTCAAACTACATTTTCAATATAAACACGTCGTATAAGTAGTTTTCCATATAACCTTTTCTCATAACAAACATTGTGTTTTTTCATGAAAAAACGTTAAATAAGGTAACAAATTCTCATGCAAAAACTATTCAAATGTTAATCTATACTATCTATCGGTAGAAATAAAATAAATGTGAATGTCTTAAGGGTAGATTACACGAAACAGGGTTCGGCTCTCTCTGAAAATTTATATAGCAAACCTAAATATTAAAACACGAACAAAATTGTGTCACTAGTCAAAGAGTTTTTCTAGTAGATGAAATAAAGAAATTTAAGGATTTGTCTTAATATGATCCCGCAATTAAATCTTGAAGTTGCGGAAAAATGCAAAAACGAGCATTTCCGTATTGTCATAATCATGGCGTTCGTAATCTAACATATGTACGAAAGAATATTCTACTTTATTTAGATCTGCGCTCCTGTGTGAAGTAATGGTTAAGTGCGGAAGAGCGCGGCCGGCGATCGTGTCGCTGTGTACGTAGCGCTAAATAAATAACTTAATATCAGTAAATATTGGCACAATGTTAATGAAACTTGGTAGTAGCTTGAAGCTTTTTAGCTTCTTTAGCTTAGTTTATTGCATATATTTTAAGGTAGACACGACGAGATCAAGTGTTATTATAATTAAGCACGCTGGTTTTAAAACTAATTGCCACACTCAGAGTCATTTAAAGCTAACATTTAAACTTTCGCGTTGCATGAATATAACTATTTATTATACAAGAATTCAGACCGTCCGCTTGTGACCACGGCCGGTGCAACTTGGTCGAAACGTCAAGCGATTTTAAGGTAAACAATGCGCGTTAATTCCCGAATAATAAATAGTTATAATCATATAAAGCTTATATATATTTAAAGATTATGTGTTTATGAGAAAAATTGGAAAAGGAATGATTTAAGTAAGCATTAAACGACTGCGAGTACGCCAGTTATGGACCTTAATCCTAAACGATTCATTAAAGACTTTGTACAATAAGAAGCACCTCTTATGTCGTAGACATTCAATTGTTCTATTCTAATCACGTCATTAGACCTTTATTGAGGACAAATGGCGCTACAATCACATAAGGAAGCAGATTATCATGAATTATGGTAATTAAGTTTAAATGGATTTGATAGGTTAAGCTCGAACATTGGCAATAAACGATATTTATTCAATCTACTATAATTATGGGCAAGTTTGAATGGATCGATGGACGTTTCAGGACGATTGAATGGATCTAGATGAAATTTGACACGTAGGGTAGATTAGGGGATACTTATTATCTCTAAAATGGACAGTCACGTAAAATTTTATTTTGTACAAAAGTCAATATCAAAGTCAAAGTACTTTATTCACTTAGGTTACAAAATGCAACGCTAATTGGCGTATATGAACGTAAGACCAAATTTGGAATAGAATGATTCTACATTTAATGCCACGTTCGCAAGAGTAAAGCCGTGAGAAAAAAACTTGGCAATAAAAACACATGGCCACTTTTTTTAAATGCCAATTTTTACAATATATATAGTATATGTACAGTTAAGCCAGTAAGGTGCTGCAGACATGACACCATGAAACTCACGCAAGCGATAACCATAGTACGTAAAGTTGGTATAATTAAGTTTTAATTATATTAGCCTCCTATGGTGTGAGTGTGAGCATCAACTTTCAAAAATTACAGAAGAGGGTAAAGGCAACATGCGATTCGATTGTTATAATAAAAACTACTTATTATACAAATATTTATATACCACTTATTAAAAAAAAAAAACTTTGCCATTTTGGAAAACGACCCGAGCCACATTAAGTGGCCACAAGCAGTGCCATACTATCATTTTGAAAATGAAACATATTTGTTGATCTCAAAGCAATATTAGTAAATGTTTTTTGTTTCAAAATCCTGTCTTACTAGCTTCCGCCAGCACAGACAGATGGCATTTTTTTTAAAATGCCACACTCTCCGTGCCTGGAAGAGCACAATACCTACGACAACTGCAAGGAAGAACATGGTAACTCACTTTTTGGTCAAATTGAGTTACAGTCGTAGCTAAATTTAGAATTAAAAAAAAAAATTGTAAGTATTACTTATAATTTTTGATAAAAAACGACGAGGAACAAGGCAACTTTAGTTTCGAACACAATTTCAAGGAAGACAACACGGGATAATGTGTTCGTGACTAAAGTTACGATTGAAATGACATTTATTAATTCAAATAACATTTATTAAACCATATAAATGTTTGCACGATTTTGTTAAAGAGTTTTTATGGTAACCTAAAATAAAACGATAATTTGTATAAATTTCAAGTTTTATTTATCTTATACAAAGGCCTTTTATACACCTACACAGATTTTTGTAATCTTTAACGCGCTCTCCTGAAAAGTTGCCAAAAGTGAGTTACCATGTTCTTACTTGCAGGTGTCGAATAAGCCGTTCCCTCCTACGCTTAAGCTCACGCTGTTCGTACTTATCGGATATCTGTTGCATTGACTGTCAGAGTGTGGGAATAGAGTGCATTTATGTCTTATGCACAGTAATATCCTGCGTTGTTAGGGGTCGTCTCCACAGCGAAAGAATAGCAACGATTCCGCTCTTCTATCGTCGGGTAGTCTCAAAGAAGTACGAACGAGCGATTATTCCGCTAGCGTCTCATCACAATTCGTAACGAAATAGTCACGTCTTCGAGGCGGGAAATTTGCGATTGACAGCGCGCTCGCCATAACGCGCGGCGATATGATGAAGTTTTCCTTGCACACAGCCACTCGTCGCGACGCCGCAATAACATCGCCGTATGGAGATACGTTCTAAGAGAGTGTATACAAGCTTATTTTTGGTATAGTGCAAAGCTCAGACACTCCAACAAGATTTTTACTTAAAGAAATCACATAAAAAAGAATACGGAAATAATTAAACCTTGCAGAGTTATAAATCATTCTAGTTGTCATGTTTTCTTCGCTCAGTCGTGCTTATTGTCCCGTAGTATGTAATCCGTGGTTATTATTGAAAAATAAGTGATGATTACATTTCACATCACATTTTTAACAGGATTTGGACTATTAGAATGATTAATAAATAAATTAATTATTGATTAATTACTTAATTGAAAAATATAACATGGTTCAAAACTACCCCATTGGATTGTGCTACTGATTCTGAACAAACTATTTTCAGGTTTGCACTATCCCAAGAATTACGTTGTAGATATAGGTGGCACGAGGATTATATCGCCGCATTTCTGTCGCCCGTGGAAACAGCCCCTAATTACACTAGCCGCTGAGACTGACATCGGTTCGTAGAATAACAGCATATATATCTCACTAGTCTTCGCCCGCGGCTTGGCCCGCTTGGATGTCAGTTAACGAAACGAAAAAAAAAAACTTGAATGTGTCAAGGGACACCCGGATGGAAAGAAGTTCTTATCTTATTTCGCGACATCACACTGTTCAATGCGAAATAGAAAGACGAAACGAAAATAACTTACAAAAAGAAGATTGTATACCGAAGGCTTGAACCCACAACTACGCAATTGTCACCAATACTGTGTACATTTATGCCTCTAGACCAAATCGACAGGTGACTTCTTCGTCAAATTAGATGTTCATATCTTACGCGCACGCCGCACGGCTTGTGTGTGTCAAAAAGTGTCGTTACAAGTTTTCGTGAGATTTTTTCCGTCTAGCCCCCTTTCACAACGCGCGATAAGGAACTTCGTTCCAACTGTCCAATGTCCTTTCCCGGGATACAAACTACATCCTTGAATATTCGTTTACTATTTGTTCTCCAATCTGTTTTCACTGCTAATCTACAAAATAGCAAAACACATAAAGGTCTACGATTTCGTGATATTGCGGATCCTTTAGACATTTAATCCAAAGGGCGTTATGGGCCCAATAAATGCAATGACATAGGGAACATTCACCATAAAAGCCATTCCACATAACTGCCGCTACGAAGCCAATATCTGGCGATACCTAAATCAATATCGGTGATAGTGACAGTACGACAATAGGTGCTATTTGTATTTGATATTGTTGATATTGCTATAGAAAATATCGTGATACGATATTTTGTATTCGGTTGTTTCAATTTTTGCTAGTCGGTTTCGGAGTCATTATTGAATCTCGATGAACTTAGTAAAGTGCCTACGAATGATGTTATATACATAAAAAAAAGAAATATTTATTTTGATAAAAACACATAGGGGATCTTGTTTCCATAATTTTTAAGCAGGCGGCTTTTTTATTTTTTTTATTTTTATTGAAATCCTTTTTACTATTTGTAGTACGTAACAACTAACTTTTAATGGGCGTCTAAACGGGCCATTTTTTACGGTGTGGTGACACTATTGGCAACTAATTGCTCGGCCAGTAATGGTAATACGTCTACAAGTCCGGCAACCATCAAATCAATATTGGAGAAAACTGCCATGTTGCCGGTCACAGCATTGCCGCCACAAATTGCCGTAAAAGATGGTCCGTTTAGACGCCCCTTTAATGCAACTATTGCCAAGTAATTAAAATTAAAAATAAATTGCCGTAAAAAATGTCCCGTTTAGACGCCCCTTTAACGCAACTATTGCTAAGTATTTAAAATTTAAAAAAATGGTTCCTAAGTAACCTTTTCAGTATTACAGTCTTAATCATGTTATACCTTTTTGAAAACCTTACGATGAGACCTTTAATTTGATACCTATATTGCAGTATTCAAAACAACTTTTTTACAAACCTCATTATTTTGGCGTCTCACATCCGCTCTGTTTTTCTAAACGTCACATAACTAAAAACATTTTGGCGGTCAAGAAAAATCTTAATTGTATAAATCCATCTTATGGTTTCAAAGATATGAGTTAATAAATAATATAACATACATACACCTATAACTATATCATCTATATACGAGCATATTGAAAAGCAAACAGTTTGTTTGAACGCGATAATCTTCGGAACTACTGGTTCGAATCGAAAAAAATATTGTTTATAGTAGGATAGCCTATTTATCGAGGAAGGTTATAGGCTATATAACATCACGCTACGTCAAATAGGAGCACAGAAGCAATCAAAAATGTTGCCAAAACGGGGAAAATTTACGCTTACGAAGTTGCGCGGGTCAGCTAGTAGGTACAACATACGCATAACATAACCCTTTCTTTGCAATAAATGTTGATAAACTTTCGCGATTTGTACACATTATTAAAATATATGTATTACGGGTCTTAATCGCGTGAATAATTTAAGGTAAAATACCCGTGACCACGGCCGTTGCAATACGGTCGAAACGTCGGGCAATAAACAAGGTATTTTACCTTAAATTATTCACGCGATTAAGACCCGTAATATATATATATTTTAATAACCTTTCTTTGCAGTCGGATAAAAATGAATTAAATGAAATTGTGATGTACAGAAATCTGAAAACATTTTCTTACCTACTCCAAATTATTTTTACTCAGTATCTAGTTCAGAAGTGTAACGTGTCTCAACAGTATTATCATCTGATACTGTTCTAGATTCATACGATATCGTCAACAGTATTATTCGTATGTTGTTATTCGAAAGGGAGCCATATTAAGAATGTATATACACTGGCACATAAAATCTATCTACGTACAATTTGTTTCACTGTACTTATTCCTATGTTTTAGTTTACAGCTATGGTGTCTTTTATGCTAGGACAATATTTAGCACACTAAACATTCCCAAAAAAATACGCAGTCGAAGTTTCGCAATCGTAAGGTTGCGGGTTCGAAGGCTACCCATTATACTACCGACGTGAACCCACTCCTTACACAAGGCTTTGAGTTTAACTGGAGGGGTTAACAAGCTTGCTAGTAATGTGGGCTTAATCCCACATTGCTAGTTATCTTTAAAACAAAATACAAATCGAATCAGAAATTTCTGAAAAACGTGCAATTATACATAGGAATATAACAAAGGAACACCTTTTTAATAACCAGTTAAAAAATGCTCATGCTTATCGTTTGATCATCGGTCAAGCCCTTCTTATATCAGAGTTTACCCCTAAATTGTTTGAATTCGCGTGGACACCTAGAGTTTTAAAAATAATAATAATATCTTGGGACAACTCACACAACGCTATCTGATCCCAAACTAAGCAGAGCTTGTACTATGGAAACCAGACAACTGATAAACATACTTATATATTTCTAAATACATACATATTATAGATAAATAAGACCCAGACACAGAATAAACCATCGTGCTCATCACACAAAGTTTTATCCTGGGTGGGGATCGAACCCACGACCTCTTGCGTAGCAGTCGGATACACTCCCACCGCGCCACAGAGGTTTTTGGACAGTTTCAAGTACTGTGAAGCTAAGAAAAGTAGATACTTACATAGGGCAATGTCGGTGAAAATATTTGATTATTGTAATTTTATTTTCGTAAAGCAATTTAGTCACTTAGCTAACAGTGTGGTGATAAATCCAAAACGGAAGTATGAATTGACATGCATTACAATGTTATTGTGTACCAAAAAAATGCATTTCCGGCAAATCAATGTTGCAAGTAAAATATCCATAATCACACTAATATCATAAATGTGAAAGTAACTCTGTCTGTCTGGTCTGTCAGTCTGTCTGTCTGTCTGTTACGCTTTAACGCTATAACAGCTAAACCGATTTAGATGAAATTTGGTATGGAGATAGTTTGAGTCCCGGGGAAGGACATAGGTTAGTTTTTATCGCGATAACCGACAAGCTAGTTACCAATAAAAGCTAAAAGACTTAGTTCTTAATGTGTTTAACTTTAGCTATTTAATATTAATACATTATAATTAATTTTATAATAAGCATGTTCAGGTGAGTGGATGTATCGGTAGGTATTCCAAATATCCCAAAACCCGTTGAAGGACTTCTACTTGATCACTGCAGTAAGCAGACGACAAAATTGCTGAATTGGTCCAGGCAGTGACCGTAGAGGCCTGCCGATAAAAATGTCTAGAAAAAAAAGGACGGCTGTTTTTTTTTTTGTCACGATAATCAACACGAGCAACGGCACGGGGAACCTACTAATATTATTAATCGATAAGTTTGAATGAATGGATGTTAAATTCACATTTCCGCAAAAACAACTGAGTCGATTTTGATGAAATGAATGTAGTTTATGTATCAGAATAGCAAACAGACTAAATGAAACAAACATAACTCGGATGTAGCCGCAAGATAAGGCTAAAGTTATCCTAAATCTACAATAATCTTATAAACATTTGTATTTTTGTATTTTTATGTGACGAATAAACTTAAAAACTAATAGACCAATTTAAAAAATTCTTACACTTTAGAAAGCTACATTATCGGGGAGTAACATAGGCTACATCCTATTGTCAAAAAAATAGAGATCCCTAAAAAAATTACAATAATGTAACTCAAGGTATAAAAACTAAGATATGACACCCGTCCGGGGCAGGCAGCTAGTAATATTATAGGTGCAAAAGTAAGTTTGCTTGTTACATTTTAACGCCAAAACCACTAAACCGATTTTAAAATTATTTCACCAATAGAAAGCTACATTATCAGCGAGTAACATAGGCTATATTTTTATTTAGAGATCCCTACGAAAATTACAATAATATAACCCAAGGTATCTAATATTTACCTATAAATGTTATTATTTGACATGCGCTGCCATTTTGTTATTTGTTAGCAAAATTAGGTTACTATGGAGATCCCTTTGACACTTTATTTGACATGCGCTGCCATCTTGTTATTTGTTAGCAAAATTAGGTTACTATGGAGATCCCTTTGACACTTTATTTGACATGCGCTGCCATCTTGTTATTTGTTAGCAAAATGAGGTTACTATGGAGATCCCTTTGACACTTTATTTGACATGCGCTGCCATTTTGTTATTTGCTAGCAAAATTAGGTTACTATATTGCCGACAGACTTTGGGGAAGTGTGAAATGTTACATAGGTATAAATGCGAAAACAAACGATAATTAGTAATAATAATAATATCTTGAGACAACTTACACAACGATATCTGATCCCAAACTAAGCAGAGCTTGTAATAAGGAAACCAGACAACTGATAAACATACTTATATATTTCTAAATACATACATATATTGATAAATAACACCCAGACACAGAATAAACTATCATGCTCATCACACGAAGTTTTATCCTGGGGGATCGAACCCACGACCTCTTGCGTAGCAGTCGGATACACCCCTACCGGTCCACAGAGGCAGTCAATTTTTACCGTGATAACCGGCACGAACACGGGCGGAGCCACGTGCAAAAGCTAATAGGTATAAAATATTAATACGTAACGTGGGAAACTCCGCTTACTACCGTAGTACCGTACCGTAGTGAAATTTGTACTCGAATTTCTAAGAACTACTGCTCATATTCCCAGAAGTTATTCTACCTCCAGGCAGTTTGTAAGCCTTTGATCTGTTTTTCTTATAAACTGATACAAAAATAATCGTACTTTTTTCGAAATTTCTTTCCTTGTTTTATCTGTTGTCTTTTTCCTTGTTTAATCGTAGTCTTTATCATTTTTATTAAAGCAAAAGAAGGGGTATTTTGAGGTAACGTATGTGTGTATCGTATGTGTCCTACCTATGATGTGTATATAGCATCGTATCACTCACAGCACAAAATAAAGAAAGTACAGAAATAACGCTAAGGTATGTAAATCTATACTTAATGTTATTATAAAGCTGATTAGTTTCTTTGTTTGTTTAAACGCAATTATCTTAGAAACTACTGGACCGAATTGAAAAAATACTTTTGTGTTGGATAGCTTATTTATCGAGGAAGGCTATAATCTATATAACATCACGCTACGGTCAATAGGAGCGGTTCAGACATGAGAAATGTTGCAAAAACGTTGAAAATTTACGCAGACGAAGTTGCGCGGGTCACCTAGGATACATGCATCAGAGCCATCTATGGTATTGGACCCTTTGACTCATGCAGGTTACAATTTAAAAGATTGGGGGACCTTGGTTTTCATGAACATTTTAGAAATGGGCATGTTTGTAAATAACCAACCGCATTTGTTTCAAGGGATCCTACTAAAACTAAGAATGGAGATGTGTAAAAGCAATCTTTAGAAAATAAATAGTTTATTAATGTACATAAAAGTCTACAATCAAAGACAACTTCTTAGGAAATTTATGACGTTGTGTCATAAATTTGTAGGAATAGAAAATATACGATGGTTAATAGAAAACTGCTTTTACCTATGAAACGAATTTTTGAAATATTAAAATGTAAAATTTGACATCAATTATTATTATTATTATTGTGGTGTTGTAAGTAATTACTGCCTTATTGTAATGATTATTATATATATTTTTATGATTATATTAAATGTTGTTTACATCACATTTGATATTCACACTATTAATTATAATTATGTAATTTAACCCAAATTTTCGCATGCCTACTTAGAGTGAAGTGTGTCAAAGCCCTGTGATTATAATTTTAAAACCTTTTGTAAAACCACGTCTCTAGCGAATAAATAATCATTTATAACCTTAGTTTCATTAACTTTTTAAAATAATTATACATTATTATGTACATTAATGTCGATTAACTTTCGCGATTTGTACCACATTATGAAAATATATATATTTTTTTATTATAATAATAATAATGTTTATTTATCTAAAGTAAATACAGCGTGTAGTACATCAGTATGAGAAACAACAGAACTACTAAACTTTGGCGATTTGTACATATTATTAAAATATAATATTATATATTCAGGTCTTAATCGGTTAATAATAAATACGGGGCAATAAACAAGGTATTTTACCTTACTATTATTATTTTTTCATAGTATTTACATTACTTTCCATGTTCTATCAAGCTACAGATTATTGACCCCAAGAAACATTTTAACATCAAAAATGTCGCCTGAATATAATATTAAAGGTTCGATTTACAAAGATTTGTATACACAAGTATTTATAAGAAAGGCTGTTAAGCACGAACATAATAGTTCCAGCGCAAAGTGAGTGTGAAAAGCCTTAGAATAATTTATGATGTGTAATTTAGTGGAAGCAATTAACTAAATATCGTTAAGAGCCCTCGAGGTATCACAGCTCTTTGTGTAGTCATCTTAAGGCACCTGTCCCACCAACGGCGATGAGCGAGGAGCGAGTAGCGATTTATCTCTTAAGAAACCTACAACAGATGTATTGTGTAGATCCCGTCCGTGTAAACAAAAGAGATGCAGTATAGAGCGAATACTCGGCGGCAGTGTGAACAGGTGAAAACTCAACGATCAACTATTAATATCTCTATCTCTTTTGTTTACACGGGATCTACTTAAGCGTGTACGTGTCTTGAGCGATAAAATCGCTACTCGCTTCTTACTCTTTTTACCCGACTGTAAAGAAGGGTTATGTTTTTCGCGCGTATCTTGATTGTATGTATGTATGTATGTAATATTCTTTATTACCTGATATCTCACAATCCACTGAACGGATTTATACAATTCACACGTTATTAGATTCGTCTTAATCGCCCAAGTGTTCTTAGATAAGTGACGTTTTTAAAAAACAAACATGGCGGCTATGAGATGCCAAAATAAAGAGATGTAAAAAAAAGTTGTTTCGAATACTGCAATATGGGTATCAAATTAAAGAGCTCATCATAAGCATTTCAAAAAGTTAGACTGTTATACTAAAAAAGTTAGTTAGCATTGTTTTTTCAATTTTCAATACTTGACAATAGTGTGTAAAAGTGAGTTGCTACATTAGTTACATCCTACAACTACTAAAAGGTATTAAATAAAAAATAAATTATAAAAATAAAAAAACCCGCCTGCACCTATCTTCTATATCCTATCCTGATTAATGAATCTCGATGAACTTAGTAAAATGCCTCCGACTGCATGAAATTGTATAATTATGTAGGGGATCTTGTTTCCATCTTTTTTGTGGAGGCGGGTTTTTTTATTTTTATAATTTATTTTTTTCTCGCCGTTGGTCGGACAGGTTGGACGACATCTGGCAGCACCGAATCTTACTTCCTATGCTTCTAAAATTAGAGAGAAAGAGAACGAATTGCCGAGCGTCCTTTAGATTCCGCCGATTGCGGTCGTTCTCGCGCTCTCTTTAAATGACAGAAAAGGATCTAAGAAGCATAGGAAACTGCGATTCGGTGCGGCCAGATGTAGTTCAACCCTAATATGTATTTGCTTAGGCCAGCGTTGAATTTAGCATTGACTTTAATAATAATATGTTTTCAAATATGGATTAATTCATGGCCCAACCAGTAAAGTTCTAGTATTATTCAAGGGTTGTTATGGCTTACTTGATTTGTTTTCGCGTAAGCGCCCTCTGACCCTTAGATGGGGCAGAGGGCGCTTACAATCAACCTAAATCCAGTTCGGTCTTGAGCTTCTCGCTTCATTTGGCTCAATGCAAGCAATGATCGTCCGCCATAGGGCGGCCGATCATTGCTTTCTTTAGTAGGAGAGTTGATATGCACTGGTTTATTTTATCAAAATAGTTACCAATTTATGTATAAATTAAATAACTTCTGAGTCATAACAATGTAATAGGATTTAACGCCACAGGACAATACTTATGCCTGAAAATAATTAAAAAAAAAATGGTTGTCTGTAAAGTCGATTTACGGACGATAACTTTACGTGATAACGTCATAAGAAAACTTGTAATATTTTTTTTTATTTCAATTTTATCGCATGTCGCTGCAATAGCCAAGATATTGATGACATTGTAATAAACAACCTTGCCCGCGCATGCGCCCGATGGCCACAAATTTCAGCCTATCAGCAGGCGGAATGTGGCGGACCGTGACGGGCTGTGACACTTTTTCGTGTGTGCATCCGGTCATCGATTTATAAGACGTTATCACTTAAAAAAACCTATAGCGATACCATAACAATGTTATTGGACATGACTACTATAGTATGTACAATATTTACACCATATACTGTCTCTTAATGAAATTTGACTATATTTTTCTGTTAAACATTGTGTAGAAGAGACCACATGTTTTTGTCTTGTCCACGCCTTGCATCCTTCAAGTTTTCCGTCTTATAATATCCAAGAAATTATTAGTAACATAAAATGTAAGTGCTCCCACACAACGTGTGTGTTCATTTACTACACAGTATGTACGAAAACAACTTTATGACTATTAAAGGTAATAAAAAATGTTATTAATGTTATAGTTGCTTACAAGTTACGTACAAGAATGTACTCTAATCTAACTTATGTCTAAATTTAATGTACTGCTGACACGGGCGATAGGAACCTACAACGAAGTTGTCTAGTATATAGATCTGTTTTTAGAGTTCCGTAGCCAAAATGGCAAAACGCAACCTTTATAGATTTGCCATGTCCGTCCGTCCGCAGCTTAGCTCAGAGAGTGTTAGTCCTAGAAGGTGGTAATTTTGCATGGGTATGCATAACTGACAAAGTAAAAGAATAACATTTTGGAAAAAAAGCAGTTACCCCTTTTCTTGTTTCTTATATGTAAGTAGGGATTTGATTTTTTTTTCTCACCAACCCCATCGCATGGGGTTGTTGCGTTCTATTATTAGATAGGTCTTAAAAAAAAATATTTAGGAATTTGGAGGACCATTTTTCGATTTAGGGATCCGTTTGTGAAATCATCTCTCTCGTGCCAGCTACATGGTTGATGTTGGGTATTTAAAAAAAATACGGCAGTAGTTTATATAGTGAAATTAAAAGGAAAACTATGGGAGTCAAACTATCTCCATATCAAATTCAATCTAAATCGGTTCAGCGGTTTAAGCGTGAAAAGGTAAGTAATAGACAGACAGACAAAGTGCTTTCACATTTATAATATTAATTTCGTTATATGAAATACAACCGTTATTGACAGCTGATCAACACACAATTCAAACCGGAACGGATTGCATTGCAATTTAACGGTTTAAAATTTGTATGGAGAAACAAGATCCACGCGGACAGCGAAGTGGACCAAAATTAATCTATACTAATATTATAAAGCTGGAGAGTTTGTTTGTTTGAATGCCGTATTCTCAGGAACTACTGGCCCGAATTGAAAAAAAAATCTGTTGAAAACGGGGAAAATTGCCGAAGACGAAGTTGCGTGGGTAGTTCAATGACTAGTCTTTGAGTAAAATGCCTGTGACATACGGACGGACAGACAGACAGACGGACATGACAAAACTATAAGGGTTTCGTTTTTGCTATTTCGGCTTCGGAACCCTAAAAATGGCACCCATCTGTAGACTTGCAATAGTAACGTTGCTTAACCTCACTAATCTAGTGATCGGCTCAGTTACCACTGAGTCACAGACTCATTTAAGGGGCGTCTAAACGGGCCATTTTTTACGGCAATTTGTGGCGGCAATGCTGTGGCCGGCGACATAGCAGTACTCTCCAATATTAATTTGATGGTTGCCGGACGATCGTTAAGCGATTTATTTTCCGCAATGTTGCCCGGCCAATTTTGTTGTTGTTTCAGTCGCCCTCTATTATTTATTGTTCCTGGGCTGTGTAGCCCGTTTAGGAGACTGGAAGCGGCTTACAATTTTAGACATATTGCCATTATTGGCCGCGCAATTAGTTGCTAATAGTACCGCCACAAATTGCCGTAAAAAATGGCCCGTTTAGACGCCCCTTTAAACTGAACAGTTATAACACGAAACTATCGCTGACTCTAATATTTCATAACAACTCAATATCAAATTCAGCTATATTCAAACTAAAGGATTCTGTTTCATTGAAAAATATACCCAATGATTAGACGTTAAGGTAGATTTTTAATGTGTATATTGAATATCAATCACTAGTTTCGATGCAAGTTTGGTATTTACAAATGGTAGCTACAGTAACAGGAACTAATATATAACAGATTTATTATGTTTGATTTCGACTGATGCAGTTTCGCTATCAAAACAGGTACTCTATTATAAAATTGTATCTACAGCTTCATATGTTTTTCTTGCCTCGCCATACATATAAGTGGATACTGACCATCGTTACATGGTGTAATGGAGCATAATTGCATTTTTGAAAGATATAAAAATTTTAAGTCAAGTCCCAGGATTCGCACCTAAGACTTCCTAATGTCAAACCGGGGCCGGAATCGAACCACCTATCTGGACTCAAATTTTGTACTGGTCACTAGACCTCAAATTTTTCTATCCTTTCCAGCACGCGAGCTGGGCCCTCGCTTGCGACTTCTAAAAAAAATTAGGTCTAGTAACATATCCCCGATAGGTGGTTCGATTCCGGCCCCGATTTGGCATAAAGAAGTGTCGGGTTCGATTGCTGGCTCTGAACTTCAAATTTTTCTATCCTTAAAAAATGCAATTATTGTAATTATTGAAATAATTGGCAAGAAATGCCTATAAAAGTTACTATAATAATGGAACATATTACAAAGCGAGCATTCGTACAATCGCGAAGCTCTCTACCGCGCATGCGTGGTGGACATATTTAAGTGCACCGCGCATACGTCAGTTCGCACGGGCTTGTCACGACGACGAAATAAAGACAGTGAATAAGGACCCAGTACGTGCAAACGAGCACAAACACGCGAAAAACGAGCCGCTCGCTGCTCACAAGTACCCACACTTAAAGAGCTCACGTAGAATAGTCGCAATAACCGGTAACCATACAGGAAAAGATGCATACATAAGCTATTTCACGTATACGCTAATACACGTTTTTACCTATACTTTAACGACAAGTGACATGTATAAGTACATTATGATATAAGTGCGGTAAGTTGAAAATTACAGCCGAGGCGATATTGCTACAAGAAAGCAGAGGCTGTAATTATCAAAGCGCACGTATGTCATACGACGTTTTATAACATATTTGCGAGGTAATAAAACCATACAGCGAAAAGAAAAAGCGCGCGGAATAATTTTTACTTATTCACAAATTAGCATTATTTTTTAAGGCAAAGGCACAAAAACAGCCATTATTACTAATCAAGGAAATTAATATTTTTGTGTTTTGTTACAAATAAATGGTTGTAATTTATGGTCAATATTAATTAAATTAAAGAATTAAATGTTTATTTATCTCCCAAAGTCAATTTTATTCATAAAATGTTGACCACTTTTCTTACATAAAAACTCTTTGCTAAGATTTTAAAAAGTACCGTTCGTTTTAGACGAAGCATCTTGATAAACCGTGCGTTTAGCATTACAATAACGCACAAGTACGTAATGAGATACATTACGATATTAAAATCGGTAAAATATAAAACCCTTTACGAGCAAATGTGTTCTAAAATAAATTATTTTGTCAAAGCAATATCCTGTATACTGGTTTTTCGATCGTGGCTTCTTTACATAACACTAAATAACTCTGTAATATCACTTTTGGAAAATATTTAAGAAATAAACCCTTAACCTACCACTTTATTTTTGAGTTATGACTTTATGACTAGTCTGTAGTAGTAAAATCTTTGTTTATTATAAGGCTTAGGCCCTCAATCTGACAAAGAAACATCGATTTAACTCCAGGGTTTTTCAGATGTATGGTAAGATAATGGATGTGTGAAAAAAGTTGGTAGATGGTGAAGGGTTCAATATGTATTTTTTTTTTTTCAAAAAATATGTTACGGAATATTTGGTGTAATCTAAATAAGCCAAAAACGGTAGGTTACTAAAATATTAAGAATCACTCTGTTAAAGGCATAACTTAGAAGATTTTTTTTTTAATATCTAGGAGTTGCAATCAGTGAAGAGATAGACGAAATAAAATGCTGTTATTAGTAGATCCACACCGACCGAGCACGGTCCCCGAGGCAGCTTCGCGAGCCAAATGCTCCGTCGGTTTGTACTTGGCTCAGGCTGCCTCGGGCGCACGCTGCCTCGGCTGTGCGATGCGAAACAAATGAAGACTGCCTCACGAGGTCCACACCTGTGCGCCTGGTGTGGACCCGGCTATTAACGTATTCAAACTAATATAATAGTCTGTATGGTCTGATCGTAATAACTGAACTAATTTGACATAGATTGAGTTTGAATCCCGGGTAAGGACATAGGACAGTTTTTATCGTGATAGCCGTCACCCACGCGGACGAAGCCGCAGGCGAAAGCTAGTTATGAATAAGAGGGAAAGAGTATAGTGTACACTTAGATACTGTGCTAATGAGAAAGATTACCTTCTCAGGGAGTAATAAATTAGTAGCAGGTGAACTGGAAAGTTCTTATATAAACTAAGATTATAAAGCTGAAGAGCTTGTTTGTTTGTTTGTTTGAACGCGGTAATCTCAGGAACTACCGATCCGAATGAAAAATTATTTCTTTGTTGGATAGCCGATTTATCGAGGAAGGTTTTAGGCTATTTATCATCCCGCTACGACTAATAGAAGCGGAGCAGCAATGAGAAATGTTGCAAAAACGGGGAAAATTTACGCAGACGAAGTTGCGCGGTACAGCTAGTGTATAATAAGCCAGTAGACACCCGCAGACGACAAGAAGGAGGTTTCACTTCATTTTTAAACATCGTTTAACAATTAAAAATTTAAAAGTGACCAATTAAATCAAGATCTATGCTTAGAAATCGAATCTTCTACCTCGGGGTGTTCAATAAAATTATCTGCTGCTGAATTGACAAAAATAAACTCTAAAACTACGCTGTAATAATGTAATTGAATTTAGCACTAATGGGGGTTGTAATTTGTAATACTCAAAGGTCAGCAGAGGATAGTGTATTTTATTAGTGGGTTCTCCTACACCTCTCTGTATACACCTACACAAAATTATGAAGAAGTCAAGCATAGAACCCAGAAAATTCCGATCACAAAGTTATACACAAATTCACTTTCCTAAACAAACAATTTTCAATACACATTACGCTGAAGCACTATGAAATTCGATACGACATCGGACCTACAAAAACTGTTCAACCGTTTACATGACTAACAAAATAAAGTACAAGAAAAATAACTGCCTCGAAGATAAATAGTCAATTTCCAACCCTTCTTTTTCTCGGATAAATACGGATAAAAAGCTTGAAGACGGCGAAATGCGCGGGAATTTGAAATATAGCCTTTAAAGACCTAATTTATGGAAATGTATCCCCGAATTATAACAATCCCGTTTGTAAACGAGAAATATAATAATATCTAACTCAAAATATTTAAAGTTATTAAAAGTATTACGGATTTTATAACTTTAGTTTTACTTATTATACAGGGTGACGTTTAATTTACTAATAACCTCCCGATCGTGGCTTTATTACGTAACACTAAATAACTTAGTTATATACTTATATCAGTTTTGAAAAATGTTTATGGATTAACCCATAATCACCTACCACTTGTTTTTAGCCTTATTAACTTAATCATTGTTTATTGTAGGTTTAGGACCTCGACCTGATACAGAAACATCGATTGTACTCCAGGATCTCTCAGATGTGTAGTAAATGGTATGTAGGTGATAAAGGGCTAATTTGTATTTTTTTTTTCTAAAATTGTATTACGAAGTTATTTGATGTCATTTAAATGATAAAGAACTTGCTCCTTGTTACTTATTATGCTTGGGTGAATTTTGTTGTAACTTTATTTTAGTTAACATGATTTGACTTTTGAAAGTAAAGATTCTGCGTGACGAACAAAAACCATTCTTTTAACTTGGATAAAACCAAGGTCATGTTCAATGAACATGTATCTACTACCGGAACCGACAGCGGTGCACGGCGCCGTTCTCGAAGTTGTTCAAAAATATGTGTGCATCTGTCTGTTAGGTAGAAACAACTTCGAGGACGAGGTGAACAGGAGAATACGGTTGGGTTGGGCAGCGTTGGGGAAGTTACGGCAAATCTTCTCATCGTCGATCCCACAATACTTTAAGACTAGAGTCTTCAATCAGTGCGTCCTTCCCGTCATGACATACGGAGCCAAAACGTGGACACTGACGGTACGGCTGATCCACAAGTTCAAATTCGCTCAGCGGGCTATAGAAAGGGATGCTCGGAGAGAAATGAGGTGATTGACATAGCCTATCGGATTAGCAAGCTAAAGTGGCAGTGGGCTGGCCATATTAGCCGAAGAACCGACAACCGTTGGGGTAAACGAGTTCTTGAGTGGAGACCGCGTCTCGGCAAACGTAGTGTACGACGCCTTCAGGCCAGGTGGAATGATGATCTACGCAAAACGGCTGGCAGGAGCTGGATGCGAGAAGCCGCAGATAGAATAAAGTGGCATGCAATTGGTGAGGCCTATGTCCAGGAGTGGACTGTAATAGGCTGCTGATGATGATGTACCGACAGTGGTCTTGCTAACTTAGCTTTCAACTTGTGTTTACGGTCGCCAGAATCGAGTCGAAACGTCAAACAAGTCATATGATAAATACTAACCTAACGTAATCACGTTTATTCCCGAGTCGAATTGTAAGCACTAATGTAGGGAAAATTTATTACATTATCGAAAATGCAATAAAAACAGTTTTATACGTATCATCGGTTTTACGATTAAAGGATTTATTCCAGTCAGCTCGATTGGGAGTCACTTTACTGCGTATAGACGCTTCGTTCTTAAACGGATTACATTCCTGAGCTCAGTTCAACACATTTCAGGTCACGTGAATTATTTAAAGTTACTAACCTTTTATTTATCCGACGTTTCGATTTAATTGCACCGATCGTGGTCACGGGTCAACTGATGGCAGCTTAGCGATGTCTCCGTGAGGCGCGTTGTTTTTCAACTACCCTCGCCTGGTCTATCGGTACTTCGGTACTTCTACACACTACACTTACAACGTCTTTACACTGCAACGCTGTGTAGTTACGGCTACGATTGCATTTGCTGAAACATGGTTTCAAGATGGTGAGAGCCGGAATTTTTTTTAAATACTTTTAACCGGTGGTAGGTCCAAGCTATAGGCTGTCTTGGTGAGTACCACAACAGTGTCAATTAATCTTTCGTGAAATAGTAATGTTAACACATCACTGTGTTTTGGTTGAAGGGCACTGCAGCAAGTAAAATTACTAGGCAAATAAGACTTAGGCCTCAATTTAAACAAATGGCGTTGTATGAGTACGTTCACGAAGAAGCGATTGTACTTGTATTGTTGCGCGTTTGTTTAAAGTGGAGTGTTTTTTGTGGCAGTGCCCGCGGCGGCGCACGTGGCACGCAGCAGCGATTTCGATAAAGCGATGCCCGCGTCGAAATCTTCTGCTAGTCTTATCTGGAAATCGCATAAACCAGACACGAGATTTTTTTAAGAAATTTCTTTGTTTCAAAGTAAATTATTTAGTACCACGCGTGCGCTACAGCGATGCCCGCCTCGTGCGACGCAGCGATAGCCGCCGCGTGCTTCGCTACACGCTTGAGGGTTCGCCGCGGTCGCAGCGGCGGGCACCGCCACACTTCCCGCCACGCATCTTTATAAACTGTTGTTTATAAAGACGCGTGATATTTCGTATATTACTATGTTTCGTATATTAACTTATTTTTGTGTTTACACGCGCCGCCTCCCCGTGAACAGAAAAAACTATCAACTCGACGCGAGACGCCACGCCACATTCGACGCGAAACGCCAAGCGTCTCCGTAAACAATGCCTTAAGTACAAAGTAATTATTTTATTTCATTATTTTCTTAATTTTGATATACCTACCAGTGTCACCCTCACAACTGAGACAAATCTAACGATACCTCTCAACCTAAAATCCATCAAGCCATTTAGGCTATAGAGCGTGCCAAAGAAATATACGTACATACATACACTTGATAAACATGATCCTCCTTCTTGTGCAGTCGGGTAAAAAGCAAAATAGTCGTATGTAGGTGCTTGCACTTGTGATAGAAAATGCATTTGCATTGTGATTTTATACCATGTTACGATATGATATGTTATGATATGATGTAACGTTACCATATTTTATAATAAAAGAGCATTAAAATATATTCATAAGTAAAACAGTATTATTTTTTCGCTTTAATAATTTTACACATGCTGTATGTAAATGCGTGATAAATTCATTCATTAAATCTGTTGAATTTGAATTTAGAATTTCACAGCTCATAACAGGCCAGTGAACAAATTGTAATAAATGGTGTTATTCTTTGTTACCACTTATTACCTATGTTATTTATTATTTATATAAGGTCGGGGCAAAAGTATTTTCGTATTTTTCATACAACGAAAAAAGAAAATTGATATATATTTTTTTATAATATATATGTATGACGTTTTGATCGACCATGATATTTTAAGATTTTTGATCAAAAAATCTGACAGGTAGTTTTTACAGTGTTCTTTTGAGATTAACTTCCTATAGAGTTCTGAAGTGATCGAAACAGGTGGAAATCTCATGGAGCAAGATCAGAGCTATACGAGAGATGCATCAACACAGCTAAGCTCTCTCAATTTTTGCTGAGTGGCTACAGATGAGTGCGGTCTGGCGTTGTCATGATGAAAGACCACGCTCTTCCTGTTCACCAGCTTTATTAACCTCATCAGTTGCTGACAGTAGAGATCTGAATCGATAGTTTTACCCGGCGGCAAGGCTCATTGTGGACGATTCCTGTCCAATCCCACCATACACACATCATCGCTTTGTTCCGAGTCAGGCCGGGCTTTGCCACGGTCTGTGGGGTTTGTCCATGATTCTACCAATGATCTTTTTCGGACATTCTTATCGTATTGACCTATTTGTCATCATCCGTAATCAACCGTTTAAGAAATGGGTCGAAATTGTTATGTTTCAACAAGGAATCGCAAGTGGAAACGCGTTGCATTAAGTTTCTTTCAGTGAGATCATATGATACCCAAATATCAAGTATTTTGTTGTACCCAGACTTCTGTAAATGACGTGAAACTGTTTTGTGATCAACATCCAATTCTTCAGGAATATTGTTAATACTAATATGTTGATCTTGTTCCACTTTTTCAAAGATGGCACTGATTTTATCCGTGACAGGGTATCAAGAGCGAGCATCGTCCTTCACGCTAAAATGTCTAGACTTGACCCTTGAACCACATTTGTGCTACTCGTATTGATACCGCATTAGGTCCGTAAACCGCACAAGGTTTATTCGCGGCATTCGTCGCCTTTACCTTTTTTGTAATAAAACTTTAAAATGTACCAAATTTCTTCGGCAGATACGTTCATTTTGCTTGCTTGAAAAACAATTAAAAAATGGCGGAAACTCTAAATATTAATTATTTAGGCTTGTGGATATTTTTATTTATTGCATCTTTAGAATGTCAACATTTAATGTTATGAAAACCAGCCAGTCACATTCAGTACAACCCAAAAGGTTTGATAACTAACAATACATAAAATATGAAAATACTTTTGCCCCTACCTATTATTACTAACTGCTACACCGCAACTTCATCTACGTGGAATTAAAAGATGCATTTTTGTTTTTCATAGAAAAAGACGACTCGAGCAATAGTCTCCCCTGTGTCGCGAGGGACTTTAAAAACATACAAGTCACGGACACAAAGTACATCCAGACTCGGAACAACAGTTTGTGGATCACACAAAGTGGGGAATCGAACCCACAACCTCTTGCGTAGCAGTCGGATACACTCCCACCGCGCCACATAGGCAGTCGTGTTAAAAACATATTTTTAAAGCTTTCAATTTTTTATTTAGCAAACATTAATTTAAGTATTGTTTGTAAAAAGCTGTTATTTTTCACACTTAAATTTTATTTATTCTTTAAATGAAATATGAAAAAACTATTTGAGATTTTATAAATTGAAACATACTCGTTGTAAATAAAACACAACTATCAGTGTCTAAAACGTAACGTAAAATGTTATAATAATCAAGTAGGTACAAGTTGCTATAAGATATTATGTACCTACTCCTTTATAACAGCGAAATTAAGAGACTAGCAGGTTGTGCGCCTGATGATAAGCGCCACGCTAGCCCACAACAGTATCAGTGCCATTCAACTCCTTGTTTGGCAAAGATCTGAATGTCACCGCACCGCGCTCCTCATTTGAGACATCAGTTCGCAAATGTCATTTGCTCAGTAATTATACTTAAAGTGCCCTTCAACTAGCGGCCGGTCTCAATAATCTACCTATCGATGGATTTGGCTACTAGAGGTAGAATTTTGACATATTTTGTATGGAGCAAATGTCAAATATATACCTCTAGTAGCCAAATCCATCGATAGTTAGATTATTGAGACCGCCCGTAAAACACCAATTCGGTAACGTTACAAATAGTAACGTTAACGCATCACTGTGTTTACACACACTCACGTAAGAATAACTGACACTGTTGTGCTATCGACTAATACGGCCTTTTATGAGTTTTTTTTTTTTGTTTATTTTAAATACGACCCCCGTATTAGGGTACAGGCCCTGTGTCGCGGGGGACTTTACAAACATACAAGTCACGGACACAAAGTACACTCAGACTCGGAACAACAATTTGTGAATCACACAAAGTGGTGTCCCGTGTGGGAATCGAACCCTCGACCTCTTGCGTAGCAGTCGGTTATACTCCCACCGCGCCACAGAGGCAGCTTAAAAGGAATATGCGTTTCAAATGAGTTGATAACTGTCATGATGACATTTTGATTCGCATATCGACTGCAACTTCATTGTATGACGTAGGGTCAGCAATAAAATGATTCGTAGAAAGGTGTCATGAGTATTACATAGAAGTACCTACCTACTCTAATGAACTATATATAAGCACTGTTTATTACTATTTACTAATATAGTTAGGTTTTAGTTTAAAAAAATATCACGACTGACTGAAAGACTTATATTATGCCTATTTACTTATTTGTGTTTAAAGAATACTATTATTATTATAATAAAGAAAAATATTAGGTGCATAGTTCAAAGCAAATAAATAATACGTCCGTTCCATTACCATACACATACGTATTTTACCCGACTTGGGAGTTTTTGTTGCTAGCGGTACAATTTTGACAAGTACAGAGTGAAGTTGTCGTGGTCGCGTATCTTCTCATTTGAAACGCATAGTATAAAGAAATATCTACTTACTTAAGAAATAAGTACTATTTGTGTACGACCAACCTCTTTTGTCCTATAAACAAATCCTTTATAGACGATTTTTTTTGATGATCGAGAGTTTGTTTCAATTAAATTTTTTATTAAAGCTGACAGACAGTTTGGGTACGTTGCGGTAAACTTTTAATTGACGGACAATCACTGAATGATTGATGTTCAAATATTTAGCTAAGTTTATAAGTATTTTGAGGAACAAGATACTTTTTATCCCTATAGCTAAATCGACGTGGGCAAAAACAGTATAAATATAGACAAAACACACACTTTCACATCTTGACTGCCTCTGCGGCAGCGGTACCTCGCGGTGGTAGTGTATCCGACTGCTACGCAAGAGGTCGTGGGTTCGATCCCCACCCAGGATAAAACTTTGTGTGATGAGCACGATGGTTTATTCTGTGTCTGGGTGCTATTTATATATAATATGAATGTATTTAGAAATGTATAAGTATGTTTATCGGTTCTCTGGTTTCCATAGTACAAGCTCTGTTTAGTTTGGGATCAGATAGCGTTGTGTGAGTTGTCCCAAGATATTATTATTATTACATCCATACTAATATTATAAAACTGAAGAATTTGTTTGTTTGAAAGCGGTAATCTCAGGATCTACTGATCCGAATTGAAAATTTCTTTCATTGTTGGATAACCCATTTATTGAGGAAGGCTATGACTAATAAGAGCGGAGCAGCAATGAGAATTGTTGCAAAAACGGGAAAAATTTACGCAGACGAAATTGCGCGGGACAGCTAAGCTAAGCTAGTATATAACATCACGCTATGACTAATAAGAGCGGAGCAGCAATGAGAATTGTTGCAAAAACGGGAAAAATTTACGCAGACGAAATTGCGCGGGACAGCTAAGCTAAGCTAGTAATATATAGTACTAGCTTACGTCCGCGGCGTTACAAATTCTATGTCCTTTTCTAGGACTCCTACTATTTTAACACCAAAATTTCCTCTAAACTGGTCCAGCGGTTTAAAAGTGAAAACGTAACGACAAAGTTCATTCATTTTCACATTTATAATATTAGTTCGGACGCGGCCATCTGCGGGTCAATTCACGTATATAAAGCAGTGCAGTTAAGTTTCGATTAAAACGGCCATTTTCGTATTCTTATAACTTTGGGATCGATCTTAAAAACGCTTGCGCACCATATAGAAGTCGTTATTGCGCTCTCGAGACGCATACTTGACACAGGCGTATTTAAGATCGATCCCAAAGTTACAAGAATACAAAATAGCCATTTAAATCGAAACTTAACTGCAACTGAACTGCAACAGCACTGCTTTAAATACGTGAATTGACCCCCTGGTCCTAAACTGGACAGTATGTGTTATTTATAAATTACACCCAGACACAATAAACAAAACACACTCATTTATCCTAAACTCTCCACTTAGGAGTGGGAATCAAGCCCATGGCACTAACCACTTTTAAGACTGTTACGGATTATGTATAGAGATTTCCTATATTGGTATAGAAACGCAGACGAATTTGCATCCAACTGCCTAATAAAATAATAAAAACTCAAAATTTCACCAAAAAATTCATATCTAACATAATTTAACTTTGTAAATAAAGTGTTAAAGCAATTAAATAGGCTCTACATTAAAAGTAAATTAAAGAATTTTTCAACCGTTCGCAATAAAGTAGGGTGAAACGCCAACTTAACGGAATACCGGGCTTTTGAGAAATGGCCTGTAAAGACTTAATTTATGGGCCGACTGTCCAACAATTTCTTTTATCCGACGCCAGACGAAAATAGCGTCGTAGTCCAATTTAGGGTCATTTTTAATTTTTTCTCGTGAAAAAAAGAACGCAAAAATATAACAAAAGATTTGAATTTATAAATAGTAATTAGTTAAAGTCTGTCCTTTTTAACTACTAGGTGAAGCGCAGCCACACCGCCAGTTAGCGAGCGAGCAGGCGGTCGAAGCGAGGCGAGGTATACAATACAAACTAAGCGAAGTTTTAACGACCTAACCTATGTGGATTCACACCAAAAACTACAGATGGGAGAGCCGTGCAAGCATCGCTTCACTTCTTCTAATACCGTGAAGTATAGAACTAATCTACGCTATTAAAGAAAACTTAAAGCTTCACCGGAACGTCCGATATTTCGTTCGTATAGTTTGAATCGCTGACATAGCTTAGCTCTGTAAACACGAAGCTGTTTCTTCTTCTTCTTCTATCTTCATAACGATTGAACGGATTTCTCTTTCTTCTAATAAAAAACCTCACGTTAAATTACTGCTCTTTTTGTTAGTACAAGGGCTAATATAAAGCATAAAGAGTTAAACAGGGGACTCATAATTGAAGGACCAATCCGCGTACAGTATGAAGTGATAAAAATAATAATAATAATGTTTCTGATTGGAGCCTCCTTAGGAAATCAAAATCCGTAGAAAATGCGTGTTTTAGGAAACTCCGCTCTTCCATATCTGGCTTATATTAATAACACTATAATGTACCTACTTACTTATCAGATAATAAAGTACCTAGATAGTCTGCCTTTGTGGCGCGGTGGGAATGTGTTCGACTGCTACGCAAGAGGTCGTGGGTTCGATTCCCACACGGGACACCACTATGTGTGATCCACAAAGTGTTGTTCCGGGTCTGGGTGTACTTTGTGTCTGTGACTTGTATGTTTGTAAAGTCCCGCGACACAGGGCTTTTACACTACTGCGGGAGTCGTCTTTTTAAAAAAAGAATGGAAAACCTAATTTCTATAATTATGTGTGTGTGTGTGTGTGTGTGTGTGTGTGTGTGTGTGTGCGCGCGTGTGTGTGCAAAGGTAAAATCCTTATTGAAAGTTCGACCGACACACCGTTTACAAAATCCTACTCAATTTCTCTTTAAAGTAACCTAGCATTCGAATGATGCCTAAAATTTACAAGACGGTCTCCATATAATTTACTTAAATCCAAATGTTTCAATCTCCTTTATTATTTCCCATGAATCCAAGCTAAGTCTCGCCGTCTAGTCTGTGACCTAAAATTTTGTTCACGAAATAGAGTTTTGCAAGATCCGTAAATGTTGGTTATGAGACTAGGTACTTTGTGTTCTTAAATTGTAATACCCCCTGAGCTCTTAGTACTAGTGTGCGGGACCGGCCACCCCGAACAAAGTAACAGCAATTTATGTCAAATCGAATGACCGTCCTATTAACTTTTTTGACACTTATTTATCCATACTAATATTATAAATGGACATTTAAAGTTTCGCGTTGCATGATTATAACTATTTATTATATGGGAATTAACGCGCATTGTTTACCTTAAAATTGCTTGACGACGGGACCAGGACAAAATCAGTGTAGTGTGCAGTGACCCAAACTTTTCGAGAAGTAAAAAAGTGAGGGTGGATGAAGATTCATCGGCCTGACGGAGTCTTAACATCGCTGCGACAGTCCGCTTGTGACCACGGCCGGTGCAACCTGGTCGAAACGTCAAGCAATTTTAAGGTAAACAATGCGCGTTAATTCCCGTATAATAAATACCTAGTTATTATAAATGGAAAAGTAACTTTGTCTGTCTGTTACGCTTTCACGCTCAAAACTATCCAGCTTTACACGTAGTTACATCCCCTACTTACACATAATAATAGTCTTCTTATCTGATGTCGGTCACGGCGGCTAATCTCACTAGAGACTAGCATACTACGCAGGAGATATTAAGGACACAAGTGCTTTCTCTATTTTATCGCTCTCATAGTCCGACGGGATGGAAATCCATCACGAGCGAACGAAGAGAATAGGCGCAGGATCGATGGCTTAACCTGCTTTCCGAAGCCCGGAGGGGTGCGACAAATTTCGAAAACGGTCACCCATCTATGGACCGGCAGTGCTAACGTAGCTTAACCTCGCAGATATCTTGATCTGCTCGGTCGCCACTGAGTCAGAGACACATAATATGAATATATTATACATAAACGATTTCGAAGGCATTATCTAAATTATACAAAAAACCAGAGGGGTACCTGCCCTAAGCCGTTTACCAACTCCGGCGACTAGACATGTTTGCCAAAGTCCCGAAGGTCGTGGGTTCAAGTCCTGCCTGAGACGAATTTTACCTCGGTGCATTTTATTTTAATTTATATGTATAAAATTAGCATAAAAATGCTGTAAAAATTACAAAAAATTATTATACAAAAGACCTCATCAAAATCCTCTACGTATCTTAAAAGATCTAAACGTACATATCTAGACTTACATACGAAAAGGCAGCTGTAAAGACCATATGTAAAGATTTTGAAGCAATTGCTGTAAAGATGTTGGTTTGATTTTCAAAAAAAAAAAAAAGAAAATCAAGACGGGGTTTATTCCCAAGTGTCTAATTAAAAAAAAAACGGACACGTGCATGTCGAGCCACGCACAATGTAAGGTTCCGTAGCCCCCCCCCCCCCCCCCCTATCCGAATAATGCAACTTAAGAAGTGGGTTCCCTGTTGTTTTTGTTTCATACTACTAACAACATTGTATAAGTATTTTTCAATGGAATCTGCACGAAAATTGTGTACCAACCATTTAACTGGCAGGGGTACACTTAACTCTAACAAAAATTTTCACTTTAAAGCTTAATATTTCACAAACGGATCCCTAAATAAAAAAAATATCTTCACAATGTGTAAATGTTTTTAAAAGACCTATCTAATGATATCCCATACGATATCCTAGATACCATCGCAATTCGTTCTAAATTATTTATACATCATTATAAGATACCATACTTGGTCCTGTGGTAAGAAAAAAAAATCACATCCCCACTTTACATATAGGGGAGGTACCCTTTCAATTTGTATACGTAAGTAATATGGGTATACATGCAAAATTACTGCCTTCTAGCACTAACAGTCTCTGAGCTAAGCTGCGGACAGACGGACGGACATGGAGAAACTATAAGGGTTCCGTTTTGCCAATTTAGCTAAGGAACCCTAAAAAACACTAAAATTCCATTTTAAAACTTGGTAATGAACTCTAACTGACAGTGTTGCGACGTTGAATGTCAATTCTACTTGTTTCTTATTTAATTTTTTAATTGATCCTTTGATAAGGTTTACGTTCTGGTAAAATGAAGCGCTCCTTTCTATACATCCTATTTGTTTATTTAAAAAGAAACCCAACATTTAATTTCCGCAATTTTTCAAACACAACAACACTCTCTCAGAAAGGAAGTCTGTGTAATGGAAAAGCTACAAAGCTGATCTTTCAAATCCCGATTAGTGACTCAGTGAAGACCGAACAGTTCAACATTCAAAATTAGGATGCAAAACAACGCTTGTGATAAGTCATATTAGGTTACTAAAAGTAACCCAATATGTTATAACCCTAACCGTTACTTCAAACAAACAAAAAACTGACATACCTACAAGACTTTTCTATTTTCCCAACGAGAGCAATAAACAATGTTCACTCCTAACAAAAACAAATAAATTACAATCAGGTAAACCGACCCATGTAAAGATGTGTGAAACATTTTCATTTATATTCTATGTTAGTACCAATCTTTACTTTACCCGTTAATATTAAGGTTTAAGCGCATTACGCAACAATAGGTATTTCGCTACGGAGTGTTTGACTTTTAGGGTTCGGCGATGAACAAGGTTAAGTTGTGTTGCTGTTGTCAGGCTTAAATATGAGAATGTCATGTCGAGAGCAGATTTAACCTTCGGTCGTGAGTACAGTCTTTCTCCAGTCGTGGTGGGGACTCGTTAGCTGTTTCGTCCCACGAATCTTTCGGCCCATGGGACGAATCACAGATATACACGAAAATTTGTTTTATTAAACCTGTTACGATTTACCTAACCAAGATTGTGTTACCGACTATACTAAATGAAAAAGATTTCATAAGAATACAGCAATAGGACGATTCGCAGAATCAAAAAAATTAAAATTATTTGAACTAGATTCGTCCCACGGAACGAAACATCGAACGAGTCGTTTTGGGCTGCAGTCCCTTTGAACTACTACATTTTGATCACACATTGGCCCATTATTGGTGATTGGTTCCTTTGTGATTGGTCGCCGTCACTTAAATCGGTTATAGAAAGTAATTACTAAACTAAATTTGTGACAAATGGTCTCTGAAAGCAGAGTATGAATCTGTAGTAACCCTCAAAAAAGTCATACTACTAAGAGGGTAGATTGGTATTGCGGTTGGACAGAAAGGAAATGGAACCACAAATGAAGAGATAGAAGCATCATAAGTCTTTCTTGAGCATATGAAACAAAATGCTTCGCAATATATTTTGCTCAGTGGACATGAACCTTTATGCAACAGCTATAAGTAGAGCGGCGAGCTATCTCACTCCTGCACATTAAGTTTGAGCGAGAGATCCAAAAAAACTAAAAGGTTGGAAGACGAGAGAGGGATTCGGGAAGCAGGGTTTTTTTTCATAGTCGAAGCACAGTTTTCTATACCAGTTGCGTGTGGAATACTAATTCGTAGTTGTTTACCAAAAGGTACGATACTTGTAATATGTTGATTAGTTCCTGAGAGAAAAGTAACCAGGTGGTACAGCTACGTATATTTATAAATTTGTTTGTCCTGACTGAATGTCAACAGACAAAACTTCTAAGTTTAGAAAGCTGACATTTTTATTTAGGTTTGTTTTACAATGCGACCATGAGCTATAAAAAGATTTCTAAGAAATTTAAGACATGAACGTTTTTCTTTAAAGATAACTAGCTATGTGAGATTGTGTGTCTCACATTACTAGCAATCCTGTTAACCCCTCAATGGTTTCTGTTAGAAGTGGGTTCACGTCGGTAGCTTAATGGGTAGAATGTGAACCCGCGACCACACGATTGCGTGTCTGATGTCTTAGCCATTAGGCTCTCGCAGCTTCTTCTTAAAGTAAAGACTTTAACAAGAAGCGGCGAGAAGGAAGAAAACTTAGAAATGACACTCGCGCAAAGCCAGACCGGGTTGCTAGTGAGAAATATAATCATTGTAAGTACACCTCAACTGTCGGAAAATTTTGGGAGACTGTACTAATAATAGTTGCCTCTGATATTTTTGGATAACAAGTCAAATGAGGGCTTAAAAGGGTCCAAATTTTGATAACCTTTTAGGCTTTCCACTTTAAAGTATCGTTGAGAGACCCTTACTTCATATTTTATCAAAGAGCAAAACTTCGGGTATTATTTACTAAGCTTGGCTGTGGTTTTTGGGATTCTTTAGTTAAATTTCAGTGTACGTATTCGTTCTTGTTTTCAAAAATCGGAACGTGTACTATTGATTTTCAAAACTTTTTTAGATAGATAAGGAGCACAAGTCTAAGTAGCGTGGAGGAGTTTATATGCCATTAACGAACGCAAGTCAGGGGGTTTAGACAGGGGGGTTTTTTCTAACGCCTACAAGAGGGCGATAGGTACTAACGTTCTGTTTATAAAAATGTCTATGGCTTCCACCGCAAACGTCAAATTCTTCAAAAATAAAATATGCCATTTTATTTCGTTTTCTACATGTTCTTACCGTTCGCTAGATTAGCGATCAAACGAACTGAAAAAATAGCGAAGATACTGTCAATAGTGCAGCTTATCCACGCATCGACTTGGATTGACCACGTGACATATTTCAATTCCGTACATTTTGTACCTACTTTTTCATTAACGACATCGTTTTTCGAATTTGTCTTTGTCTAGGCCCCAAAGTACATTCGTTCCGTGGCGAATTCGATAACGCCGTACTACTCGTACGCAAAAAAATAAAAAAAATGTCTATGGTCTCCACCGCAAACGTCAAATTCTATACTATTATTATTTTCCAATAACGACATCGCTATTCGAATGTCAATTTGTCTAGACCCTCTAATCTTCAGGGGAGTTAGACAAGGTACATTCGTTCCGTTGCGAGTTCGATAACGCCGTACTAATCGTTCGCAAAAAAAAAAAAAAATATGCCTATGGTCTCCACCGCAAATGTCAAATTCTATACTATATTTATTTTCCATTAAAGACATCGCTTTTCGAATGTGACTTTGTAGACCCCCAGATACTTGCATTGTTTCTATCCCTCAACTCTAAAAAACAACTAGTGAAGCTTTGTTACAGTCATAGTTATTGGTAAGGAATTCTTACATGTAATTACCAAGCTAGTATTTATTTATGGATCACACAAGTGAAAGAAATGAACCCGCAACCTCTTGCACAGCCGACGTAAGAAATTTCACAGTGAACAGAAAAAAGGCACACATAAATATGCACTTTTTAAAGAGCCGAGCCAAGACTGTAGCCTATAAAATTGTATAATTTTTAATAATAGACAAGACACCTGTTTATAAAAAAAAAGCAACGTATTCCCTATAGAGTTGGTCTGGACGGCTATAGACGTCCATCGAGTCGTTATTAGCTACGTAGCAGCTGATACGTTCAAGTTTTAGCCTTCAGGGAGTCCGTTGAAGTTTTATTGTTTCACCCCGAAGGTATTTGGTTTAGGGTGTTATATGATGTTGAGCGGAGCGCGTCAAATGAAATAAAACAGTGACGGATTTAGAATTTTGGTTTGAGAGACTTCATCCTGAAGGTAGGTTTTATCAAGGTTATACATTAGTAAACATAGACGGGACGAAACAGATAATTGTGGGGAGGAGGGAATTGTAATTGAAATTCTTAGCCCTTTGTTTAAAAGTTGTCTGCTTCTTCTAAACGTTTTTTTACGTGATAGCGTCTTATAAATCGATGACCGGGTGCACGCACGAAAAAGAGTCACGTAGCAACGGTCACATTATTGATTGGTTGCTAAGCAACAGCTAATGGCTATTGGAACTAACGTTATTGACTGGTGCAGTCATCATTATGTCATCAATATTTTCTTACGACGTTATCACGTAAAATTATTATATTATTTAGGAATATAGAAAATATTAATTGAATTTATGAACTTCAGAGGTTTTTATTTATCAATATATAAATGTAAATTATGTATTGTGATTTTTTCGCACTTTATTTTGCACGACTTATTTCACATAGTAGGTAGTCCAAGGAGTTTTGTTATTCATTTGAGGCATGTGTACACTATGCTGAAAGTTACTAACTAGAATTGCTCAACTTTCGATCTAACTTTATTTAAGTAGTATAGTAGAAACAACGGATTTTTGATTAATCCTACTTAGATCAAAAGGCTCGGTACTGTAAATTTTATCAAAAAAACTGTTGTTCGATGTTTAAACGCAAATTCCTTTTATGTTTTTTTTAAGAATAATAAATGTTCTGTATTTTCCGTCAAACGATGGAGTTGTTCGATTTAAATCTTTAGCTGAAGAGTTTGTTTGTTTGAACGCGATTATCTCAGGAACTACGATTCCAAATTGAAAATTTCTTTTGCTGTTGGATAGCTCATATAACGAGGAAGGCTATAAGTTATATAACATCACGCTACAACTAACAGGGGCGAAGCAGAAATGAAAAATGTTGCAAAAATGGGGAAAATTTACGCAGATGAAATTGCACGTGTCAGCTAGTTCAAGATAAAGATGTGTTATAGCGAGCTACTTAAATATAGCCTAGAATGTACATTAGATACGAATAATTAGTTTAAGAATAGAAGATATGTAAGGAAGAATGTAATTCAGTGGTGAAAATAAACGTGTTTGCCTGAAGACCGGATTATTATTTCACCAATGCGAGACCCTACTCAGAATATACGGAGTAAGTTTCATCAATAGTCGATAAATCAATGTGCTAGCTCGACCATATGCAACCGCGATACAATTTTTTTGGAACGAAGTTCCTTAACGCGCGTTTCGAAAGGAGGCTATACGGAAAAAATTAAGACCAAAAGTTGTAACGACACTTTTTGCTCTAGTTGTAAGCCGTGCAGTGTGCGCGTGTTTCTCTGTCTGTCTCTCTCTCTCTCTCTCTCTCATAGAAAGCAAGCCAGTTATTTTCGTTTTTATTACAATTCCTTCACTAATTAATCGAAAGGAATTCGTACCATCTGGTGTCCCTTGACACCTCTCAAGTTTTGTTTTCGTCAAGTACTATAAAGCGCGTTTTACCATAAATCGCCATCTATCACACTGCGATCATACCCTAAAACAGCGCGCACAAAAGTAAGAATTATCGGACTCTAGAGGAGAAAGTTGGGCTCACCCTTAATTGTCTTGATTGGACAAACGGTAACTCCGCGATACTCAAGTATTTTCAAGCCATTATCCTTCTGTAAGTTACGATGCAAATGTTAACGTCGTTTATGAAGTTAATAGAGAAATTCTTGAACATTTAAGAGGTTACTTTTTATTTTAGGTTTTGGATTTCTTTATGAAATGTCATCATTATTGTCACCTTCCTCATTTCTAGAGATCATGATTCATTAGAATTCATTAAACTGTACCTACGCTGGTACTATATTTATGAACTGTAAATGATGTTGTCAAGAGATATATATGGGAGGTTTTGGTGTAATCAAAAATTAAAAAATAAAACTTTTTAAAGGCTCGTTGGATTCCGTGTGTGAGTCAACACGAACTCGACTAGATTATTTAGGTGACAGAGAAAATAATCACTGCGTTTTATATAATCACTAGCTGACCCGCGCAACTTCGTCTGCGTAAATTTTCCCCGTTTTTGCAACATTTCTTATTGCTGGAGCAGCAATAAGAAATGTTGCAAAAACGGGGAAAACGTAATCCTTATTTCTCCACTATTTAAAGCATGTTATTATACACTAGCTGTCCCGCGCAACTTCGTATGCGTAATTTCTCCCCGTTTTTGAAACATTTCTCGTCGCTTCTCCGCTCCTATTAGTCGTAGCGCGATGTTATATAGCCTATAGCCTTTCTCGATAAATGGGCTATCCAACAAAAATAATTTTTCAAATCGAACCAGTAGATCCTGAGATTAGCGCGTTTAAACAAACAAACAATCAAACAAACAAACTCTTCCGCTTTATAATATTAGTATAGATATAAACCTTCCTCTTCAATCACTTTATCTATTAAAAAAAATCGCATCAAAATCCGTTGCGCAGTTTTAAAGATTTAGGCATACATAGGGATATAGGGACAGAGAAAGCGACTTTATGTTATATTGATAGTGATTAGTGTCTACCAAAAAAACTTATTTATTGCGCTCTTTAAAAAAATATTTAAGCGGTAAGCCAATTTAGTCGGTGTTTCTACCTGCATACCACGAGCAAAATGAAATTTGGAACAAGTAATTTTTTTTTACGGGAAAGAAAACTGACCTACTTCTATCTAACACAGTTGATTTTTTATTTTATTTATTTTATTTATTTATTTAAGGATTTCCAACAAAAGAATATACAGTGTCTTACATTACAAATAAACATTATGTCATAAGCGTGTATAGTCCTTAACTTATAGGAAACCACAACATGCCACATTATTAGACAACAGCTTTAGAATAAAATATTAAGTATTGAAAACATAAACATAAACTGAGTGAAATGATAATAGCTAAAATTAGAATAAAATTATATAAAATAAGTGATTATTAAGAATGCTAAAATTAAAATACTAGGATAACAATTTGTGAAGACATTTTTTGAAGTGTGTTAAATTGTTACTTATGTCTAGGTCGGTGTCAACAGAGAGTGCATTGTATTGCCTACAGAGCCTGGACGTAGCTGTGTAGTGTCCGAGATTTGTTCTTGAGCTAGGAGTATGAAAGAGCTTGTATTTCTTAGGTCTTGGAATGCGAGTCGGAATATTAATTGTGAATCGATTTAATAGAGGTTTGCAGTCAGTTATTCCATTTAGTAACTTGTGTAGAAAAATTACGTCAAATATTTTACGGCGATTAGATAGGGTATTCATGCGGAAATGCTTCAGACGGTCCTCATAATTTGTGTGTTTATGCAGTGAATGATCCCGGTAAGCTAGATGGTAGAGAAACCGCTTTTGGACTCGCTCTAGATTTTTTATGTGAATATCGTAGTGAGGGCTCCATACTACAGAGTTGTATTCTAGGATTGGGCGGACTAGTGTGCTGTATAATAATATTTTGGTTGATGTTTTTTTAAATTCTTTACAGTTACGCAAAACAAATCCTAGCATTTTAAATGCTCTAATGGTAGTGTCCAGAATATGTGCGTCAAATTTTAGTTGGCTGTCGAAGAGAACTCCCAAGTCACGTAGTTTGCTCACGTTTATGAGACGAACGCCGTCAATGTGGTAAGTATTTGAGATAGCGGTTTTATTACGGGTGAATTGTATGTATTGACATTTATTGATATTTAAAACCATGTTGTTTTTTTGACACCAGTGCGTCAACCTATTCAAGTCTTCTTGTAGCAAAACGGGGTCTTGGGTGTTTTCGATGGGCTTAAAAAATTTCAAGTCATCGGCAAAAAGGGAGAAACTTGAATTATGAAAACATTTATAAATATCATTAATGAACACATTAAACAAGATCGGACCTAGGTGCGATCCCTGTGGTACTCCTGAGGTAGAAGTGTATTTTGCAGAAGAGTAGTCATTGATCACAACCGAAGAGCGTCTGTTGGTTAAGTACGATTCAAACCACTTGATAAGAGTTCCGTCAATTCCAAAGACAGCAAGTTTCCTAATAAGAAGAAAATGATCAACTTTATCGAATGCTTTGCTGAAGTTGGTGTAAATAGCGTCAACAGGAGTGCGTTTCTCCAGGTGGTCTGTTAAGGAAGATACAAGGCTCAGAAGGTTTGTTGCAGTGGAGCGAGACCTCACAAAGCCATGTTGGTAATCGGTAATATGCTGACTTAGGTGCCATGTTAGATGTTTAGTGACTAATTTTTCTAGAATTTTACCGAAGACAGTTAGTATTGATATAGGTCTGTAGTTAGATATCATTTCTTTTGAACCGGATTTATGGATGGGTATTACTAACGCTTCTTTCCAGAGATCGGGAAAAGAGCCTTCCTCTAAGGATTTGTTGAAGATCCTTAAAAGAGGTGGTACTAAGGCTTGGGCACAGCGTTTGATGAATAACGGTGGGATATTATCACTACCAGCTCCCTTCCTCTCGTTGAGACCTTTAAGAACTTGGTAGACTTCCAGTTCTGAGAAGGATAATGAGCAGAGTGCAAGTGGCGTGAGTGAAGATGTAAAAGAGTTACAATTTGTGAATGAGCTTGGGCTAAAATCTTGTTTAAATTTTTCAGCAAAGAGGTTGCATATGTCATCCCCTTTTGTTGCGGTTTTACCGTTTAATTCCATCAGCGATGGGTAAGTGGTACTGCCCTTTCTTTTGTTTTTGATAAATGACCAAAATGCCCTCGAGTTTTTTGAGATGGCGCATTCGATGGTGCTAATGTATTTTTTGTAGCTTGACAATCTTAAAGCATTACATTTTTTGCGGAGCGATTCAAAGCGCACACGGTCCAAAGGATTATTATATTTTTTAATTTTAACGTGGTATTTGTATTTTTCCTTAAAAAGACTAATAAGCTCTCGAGGGTACCAATTCGGGTATTTTTGACGTGATGTTTTGTTTAAGGGAACATGTTTCTTTACAATTTCTCTTATAACTCTGTAAAATACCTCTACCATGTTATTAACTGAATGGGACTGTTTAAATTCCAGATCCCATGTAACCAACATAAGTGAGTTAGAAATTTTCTCATAATCTGCTTTATGAAAATTAGGTTTAGGGTGATTGTTATTATGTAGATAAGTGGTAGTAGATAGAGGGATGCTAAATGTAAATGGTGGGTGGATAGCGTCTTCCACTGAGAGCGAGTAGTCACACCTGTTTACGTTCATGACAGTAACATTGGTTAAAATTAAGTCAAGAATTTTAGAACTATTATTGAGACAATTGTTGTATTGGTCTAAATTATTTACAGTAACAAATTCTAGGAATTTTAAATTAATATCTGAGTTTGTGATTTCTGGACTCATACACGGCGAATTCTGACTCGGCTTCCATGAGATATTGGTAAGGTTAAAGTCACCAATAATAATAGTGTTTTCATCGGTTCTGATCACTCTTTGGGCCGCGGTGATGAATGTGTTAAGCGTATCTGTGTGCAGTGGAGGTGGTAGATAGACTGCGCAGAGGTTAACACAGTTACTGCTCTTGTTTGAAGTGCTAACGTTTATACTGATCCAAATATCTTCAAGATCGCTTTCATATTTGGCTAATCGACACGACTTTAATGATTTTAAAACAGCCACTAGAACGCCGCCTCCAAGTTTACGAGATTTATTTATAGTAGTCTCTCTGTCCCGTCTATAAACTACGTATCTGTCGTCAAACAACTCCGCATCGTACACGCCACTGTGTAACCAGGTCTCTGTAAGCACCACAACGTCATAATTACAGATCGACAAATTATGGTAAAATTCAGACGTTTTAGTCCTTAATCCACGTACATTTTGGTAATATATTAAAAGTGATCGATTGAATGTTAATGAGTTAAGCGAAATAATCTTTCAAAGTAATTGTGTATAAAGTATAAAAAACAAAGTAAAATATTGGTACTTAGTTTAGATTAAGGACTTCAACGTCTCCAAGTTGTTAACTATAACGCTCTCCGTTGTATCATATTTCCTCATGAAGATTCGCCCACTGCGAACCCAGACAGACTTGTAACCTAATTCCTTTGCGCGAGTGCGAGCAGCGGCGTGTAAGGCCTTAACATTTGGTGAAAGATGTTCTATAGTATGACCATTAGTGCTGTGCACTCCCTGAGGTATGCGCGCGGTGAGACGGGGGGGTTAGAATCGGCTGCTGCGCTGTCAGTGCGCCGTCAACGCTTGTGACGGCAGGTAGTGTTATTTGTATCGGACTGTCTATGTCAGACGCACACGAGATAAATATTCAAAGATGGGTCGTGCGTTATCTCGTGATATGAAGACTGTCATTTTTAAGGTGGCTGAATATTTTAAGAAAAGAAAAGCAGACAAAGAAAGCTTTGAATTTAAAAATGACGTGAATATTGCTAAAATCGTTGCGGAGGCTACGGGATACAGCAAAAGAACCGTACATAATGTGATTTCTGCGGGCTATTTATCAATTGAAAATTCAAGCCAATTAAAATTTCAATCGCCAAAAAAACCAAAAGTTCTAAAGAAAAAACACGTTGTGGATGATTTTGACCTTGGAGTTATCAGAAGAAAAATTCATCAGTTTTACGAAGTTGAAAAAAAAATACCAAGTGTCCGTAAGTTACTATCAAGTTTGAGACAGGATGGCATATTGAATTGTGGACGGGAATATTTAAGACAGCTTTTACACAAAATGGGCTACCGTTACAAAAAATGCAAATCAAAGAGACATCTCCTTATAGAGCAGCCTAATATTACAGTGTGGCGGAAAAAATATCTTACACAAATCAGAAATTACAGAACGGAAAACCGAAACATATATTTTCTTGATGAAACATACATCAACGCCAGTCACCATGCCAGCAAATGTTGGCAATCATCGTCAGAACCCGGTATTCATGCTGATATTGGGAAAGGACGGCGACTAGTAATACTCCACGCTGGGTGTCGAAATGGCTTAGTGGATGATACATTGACTATATTCAAATCCGATGCTAGAACCGGTGACTATCATGGAGATATGAGCGGACCTACTTTTTATAAGTGGGTAGATGAAAAGTTAAAAGATAAGTTGCTGCCGAATTCTGTGGTTGTAATGGACAACGCGTCTTACCACAGCGTTCAGATTGAGAAGAAACCAACTATATCAAGCCTCAAAAGTGAAATGCAGAACTGGTTGCTACGCCATAATGTAGAATTTTCAGGAACCATGTCAAAGGCTCAACTGCTACTTCTTATCAAAAATACACAAAAAGAACCCGTGTATAGAGTTGACGAACTCCTGAAAGCCAGTGGACACACTGTTCTGCGTTTACCTCCGTACCATCCAGATTTAAATCCAATCGAGTTGGTCTGGGCTGATATTAAAAACAACATAGCCCAAAACTATATTAATTCTTCTCTAGACGAAAAGATAATCTTATTGGATAAATTGTTTTCGGAATTCACGGCGGAAAAATGGCAGAAATGCGACGATCATGTCCAGAAAAATGAAAATGATTACTGGAGTCGCGATAGTAGGTTCGATAATGTTATCGATTCATTCATAATAAATTTGCAAGACTCTGATTCAAGTTCCGGTGGCGAAGAGGAAGATGAAGATGATGACGAAATGGAAGATGAAGTTGAAACAGAATCTATGTCAGAATAACTTTCGTTAGAATATATAATTGTTTGTAAATATAAAAAATGTTTAATAAAACAAGTCCTGTTGTGAATTATAACTTTCAATTCTTATTTATCACCTGCATATTTTTAATAAAATATGAGTATATTTGGGTTACATTTTAATCAACAAAGTAAGTATATATTACAGATAGATAGCCTCCGACCAACGCAACGTCCCGCCACAAGTCTTGCCTTAGAAATGCAAACTGATATCGTAAGATCTGTCCGACATGTATCGACCTCATGTGAACTCATGCACTTTTTTCTTCGCCCCCCACCTCGCCGTGCATACCTCAGGGAGTGCACAGCACTAATGGCCACACTATACCACGTATATAGGTTCGGGTGTATCTTTAGCTATTCCGAGATGAGTGGTGTTTAGTTTGTTCTTAGGGTTAGACTTATTGTATTTAAATGCAGCCGCAAGGAAGCTGTCACGTGTTCGTTGACTGTTGAATTTGACAAGTATTGATCTTGGTCTTTTGCTTTGCGTGTCCTTTTTCGCGATCCTTGTACAGTGTAAGATCTCTGTGTCTTGAAGTTTGCAATTGATGGATTGACTAAGTTGCATTACGGTTCTGACTAGTTTTTCAGCTCTAATTTCATGTACACACTGTAGTTCTACGTTACTGGATCTCGAGTGCTGTTCTATCAAATTTAAACGTGTGGACAATTGCTTGACAGACTCCTGCAGAGTTTGGTTTTCCTTTTCCAGGTGATTAAGTTTGGCAGATTTTTCGCTTAGGCTCGTTTTCATTATTTCATACTGCTCGTTAAAAAATGATAGTGACTGCTGAAAATCTGTGATAAGCTCCTGGGTCTTTTTGAACTGCTCCTCCACTACCTTCTTCAGTGCGCATTCTATTTCGGACCTGATTATATTTCTCAACTCGCTCTGTGACAATACTAAGCCAAGGTCCTCTTGAACTTTGTTGGTTTCTAAATTCAAGGTGTCTTTTTTACGAAAGGTGACATTTGGTTCGCTAAAAGGAGGTGAGTGCTGAGAAGCATTTGTTGAGCTAATTGAACGAGCTGGATGTACAGGCGTGTTTGTGTTTGATGTCGGAATAAACAGCCAAAGGGGGACACCCCTTTGGCTGTTTATTCCGACATCCAGGACATTTCCAGTTATTTTTGTTATCTAAACTCATCGACTTAAAGCGCCTATCAGGTAAGTTAGCAAATCAGGTAAGTTAGCACAAAGCAAATCATAGTAAAGATGGCATGTGGAGCATTGTAAATATTCTTTACATTTTATAATGTTCATACAACCAGCGCACTGTTTAGTTGACATCATTAATTATTAAGTTTTACACTCCTTGCAAACAATAAAACGCAACGTCATTGGTGCAGTACACAAATTGTTTAAATGAGGCAAACACTTCTTTGCGCATGACAACACTGTTTTACATATGGCAATACTGTATCATTCTGTCATTCATTCATTAGTAATCTTAGTTGCACCACATCCCTAGCCAATACAATGAGATTGTCTATGGTTGTTTTGTTGATTAAGTCAACTTACTACCAATTGTCAAGTCAATTTTAAATCTTTCCGACAGTTTGGTGATTCACTGTTTATTAATTCACAATTATGATATTAATTACTATTCAGAGAAGATTATAATGTTCGAAATTATAATAATCGGTGTTACCTCACAAAGCACAGTGTTCATAGTTCGTGTAGAGATTCCATCTGGGAAGATATTTTGGTCTAAAATTAACCTCAAAGCCAGAAGTTCACATTCACTTTGTTCCGTTGTTTGCTTATACATTTAGTAATAATCTGAATAACAATAGCACAGATCCATCAAGAGTTTTTACACTTATATCAATCACTTTGGCATTAAACTAACTACTTCTAAATACTTTTTTGCAAATTTTATACGGAGCACTATTTAAGCTGTTATGACGTTAGCTGTCAATGAGATTTGCTGGCATTAAGGAGTTTCATTGTCTGTCTTCGAAACTCATCATCAGATCTTTACGATATTTATCCATTAATTTCGGAATAAACCGCTTACCAAAAAAAAAAATGATAATCCGTTTATTTTTATTTTTTTTTATAAAAAAGATAACTTACAATGTGAGATTGAGTCCCACATTTCTAGCAATCTTGTTAACCCCTCTAGCTAAGCTCAAAGGCTTGTGTTAGGAGTGGGTTCACGTCACCCCCATGGGATTTGGATGCGGAAGTGCTCGCCGAAGTGCATCGGCGGGCGGTGGCTGTTCGGGCAGGGGGTTCGGTGCCCCTGCCCGAGGAGCTACGCGCTTGGCGCGGTGAGGCCCACCGGGCAGTCATGGCCCGGTGGCAGGGCCGGCTGGAGACTCCACGGGCAGGTGTTCGAACCGTGGAGGCGCTCCGGCCGGTCCTGGAGGAGTGGGCGGGGCGGCAGCACGGGACCCTTTCCTTCCGACTGGTGCAGGTCCTTTGCGGGCATGCATGCTTCGGGAAGTACCTGCACACGGTCGCTAGGAGGGAACCGAGTCCCGCCTGCCACCACTGCGACTGCGGTAAGGACTCGGCGCAGCACACCCTCCAGCATTGTCCAGCTTGGGAGGGGCAACGTCGAGTTCTCACCGCAGTGGTCGGAAGTGACCTCTCGTTGCCGGCCGTGGTTCTGTCCATGGCCCGGGGCGAGGGGTCGTGGAATGCGGTCGCATCCTTCTGCGAGGACGTCATCTCGCAGAAGGAGGCGGCGGGCGGAGCGCGTCAGGGAAGAGAGTTCCCTGGCAGACCCGCTCCGTCGCCGGCGAACCGGGCGGCGTCGGCGCGCATATCTGCGCTTGATGCCGCCTTAGGTGGGGCTGCGGGCGGGCGTACGGGGTAATGTGCCCCGCCCGCGGCCTTCCGTGGAGGCGCGGCGCCCTGTGTGTATCCAGGGGCCGCGTAGGTGTGAAATGCCCGGAACGCAACAACATCGCGTCCGGGCATTGCCACTGGGCGGGCCGCCGACGGTATAACGAATTCCGGCGGCCCGTTCGCAAAGGTGGCGAGCGATACACGGCGGGTTTTTTAGTGGGTGCAAACCCCACACTACCTCCATCATCTTCCCCGGATGGTGGGGGTGTTCGTCAGGAATTTTTCCCGCCGAACCAAAAAAAAAAAAAAAGGAGTGGGTTCACGTCGGTAGTAATGGGTAGGATTCGAACCCGCGACCTCACGATTGCGAGACCGATGCCTTAGCCATTAAGCTACCCCCGCTTTATTTAAGACTGGCATGTTGGTCTAGTGGTTAGTGACCCTGACTGCTAAGCCGGAGGTCGTGGGTTCGATCCCCACCCATGATAAAACTTTGTGTGATGAGCATGATAGTTTATTCTGTGTCTGGGTGTTATTTATCTGTAATATGTACGTATTAAAAATGTATAAGTATGGTAAGTATGTTTATCAGTTGTCTGGTTTCCATAGTTCATACTCTGCTTAGTTTAAGATCAGATAGCGTTGTGTGAGTTGTCCCATGATATTATTATATTGTTATAGTTATGCCTGAAAATACATTAAAAAAATAAACGGGGCAAGAGCATGTCAGAACATGCTCAGTCTAGAGTACCAGAGCCATTGCCGTATGAGAAAAATTATAATTGCATATAATAATTGCACCAGCAGAAGAGCGTTCATGGCACTTACAAGCTTTTGCTCAGAAACGCAGTTTTTCGGCAATAACACAATGACGGTAATAATTTTAATTTAATATCAGATCATGTCGGAAATAATTTTAGCTTAAAGTATTTGTTAAGCGCTACCTTGTTTTTCATATTTTTATACATGGGACATAATTTATACAACTTTCAGGGGGATTATGCTCAAAAATATTCACTTATCCAAAAAAGTTTATTAGATACCTTAATTTTTTTAAAAGATCTGTTGATTGATGTGCAACACGTTGATGTTTGCTCAAAAAAAAAAAACTGTTTCTGTTACATGTATGGAGTACTGCACTTAAAAATATTATTTTTTATTATTTAGCTAACAAACTTTGTAACGGCTACAACAAGACACCTTTTCACCAAATTTTATCAATATTCATTATGTAGTCTTTAAGTAAAATGCCTATAACTTACAGACGGACATGATGAAGCTACAAGGGTTCCTTTTTTGCCATTTTGGCTACAGAACCCTAAAAACATCCGAATAGGGTACAGTGGGTTAAAAGAATAAAACTTTTCAAATAAAACGCGTCATTTCTTGGAATACAAAGATATTATATTTAATATCGCCATAAGATACACGATTTCATTCGTACAAAACTGTAATAAAATCCCATATTTAAACACGAGCTTTACAAACACGCATATATGCCAGGTCCTTTATCTGATTTACTTTGGAGCCATAAAGTTATCGAGGACAGTCTGTGGGCACATAAATCAAATGTTTTTCAAATACGTATCTGTCTTGAAAATAGATTTTACATAGGTTTCTGATCAATAAATCTAAACTAGTGGACCTAATCTTTGAAATTTTAGAACATTTTTATAAACTGCTCTTAGTAGGTACAAGGGTCTCTATCTACCTCTTAAGAAAGGTATCTGCAGAGTAGAGAATTTTTCCAATCTTTTATTTAAGAAGCGAGTCCGATACCTTAACCATTATGCTACCTCCCTAATGGTTAAGTTATCGGACTCGCAATCGAGAAGTCGGGGGTTTAAATCCTGCCCATATACTTCGGGCTTCTAAACGGGCCATGTTTTACTGCTATATATGGCTGCAATATTGATAATAAATTGCTCGGCCATCATAAAAATAGTGTATTCAGCACTCCTCAACGGACTACACAATCCGGCAACAATGGCTGACGAAATCACACATTGTTGCCGCATTAAAATAACAATAAATAACTACCAAAAATATTTATTTTTACTGATGTTTCAAAAGTTTGTTTGTGGACGTTTCAGTTATTTTTACGTTTATATAGAATAGAGCTCAGATACAACAGAGGTCAGTGTTCTTAGTTGACTTAATTTTTCAGTATAACCTTTTTGATATAACCTCAAAACAACACGACACCATCATGGCGTCACTCACAGCAAATTTCATATCGCGGAGAAAAGGCTACACTATGCTATAACAATAGAGAGCGACTGAAACAACAATAAAACTGGCCAGTGAATTGCAGAAAATCGATCGCTCAGCGATCGTCCGGCCACCTTACAAAACAATATCAGCCATAATTATATAGCCATACCAAACATGTTTCGCTGTTGCTTGCAATGTTGCCGGCCACTGTATTGCAGCCACATATTGCAGTAAAACATGGCTCGTTTGGAAGCCCCTTACCACAAGCAATGTAACTACAGTAACCCCTTCAGCTAAACCTAGCTGGAGGGGTTAACGAAAAAACTGTAGTAAGTGTAACAGTATTGTACCTACCCACATTGCTAGCTAGAGCCTTTCGAGATCTTCCACTAATACATCGACATACTCGTAGACCACAACACATTACATTATCTAATAGTCAGGTATTAGAATCCATGATTTTTAGTCATGCTATAGAGGCAATCTCATTAAGAAAATATACGAGTCGTAAACTACCACGAGAAGCCAATGCATTTTTATGGACTGGTTTCTAGTAATAGTTTACGGGCATCTTCGGTTGTTTTTAAAGTAGTTTATGCGTGATACCCATACCGACAGACGGACACACAAAATTAAAAAATAGATTGTTTTAGCTTCTATTACTGTTACAAAGACGCCTCACATCAACTTTTCTTATATATTTCCTATATACAGACGGTTGTAATTAAACGTAACGGGTTGATACCCGTTACGTTTAATTACAACCATCTGTATTATTATATACTAGCTGTCCCGGGGAATTTGGTATGCTTTAGTTTTAAATCATTGCGTAGGTATTTTAAAACGGTATTTTCGGTAGTTTCAGTTAATTACGTCTTACAACTAAACGCTAAAAATTATTAAATAAAAACAAAAGTTAAAAATGAAAAAACCTGCCTGCTAAAAAAATGATGAAACAAAATAACCTTAAATCAAGCAGTCGGAGGCATTCATGATTCCCAGTGATCTTACTAAAGTGCCTCTTACTGCACGATTTAAGGGTATCTTGTTTCATCTTTTTTAAGCAGCCGGGTTATTTACCTATTAAACCATCAGTATAAATATCTAATTAATAGTAAAAACTGCATCAAAATCCGTTGCAATTTTGAAAATCTAAGCGTTCAAACAATGGGAAGCCACTTTGTTTTATAATTAGCAAATATTGTATTACTTTTATCATTATAATTATTACGCTAAATTACCCTACGAACTAATTATATACAAACTATCAACATAATTTACAACTTACCTAGTAAACTCCAAAAAAAAAGGATTTTATAAAAAGGGAGTACAGCCAGTTTAGGCGTCGAAGAATTCCTCCTCATCGATGTCAACCGGTATAGTGCCCAGAAGGCTGGCAGCATTGCCACGTTGTATGGCAATGCCAATGCTCAGGAAATAACTGAGCAAAGAAAAGGCCAGCCCTCTGGTCACGAGATGCACTGATAAGACGCTGGGAAATATCTTTGAATAAAAGGCGAGCACTTGGACCCTATGGCCCTAGCGTCTTAACCCCAAACCATTGTCTAATTCTGTTCCATCGTCCAACATAGTGCCTATGTTGGACAATGGAAGAGTCTGAAGGCAAACGCCTGGGAATCAGGCGTTTGGCTTCAGGCTCGTCCATTCACCTACAGCCAGCAGGCGAGCTCGCTCTGAAAGATTTGACGTAGTATTTAAAAGGTGTTCCCTCACCGAACCTCAGAGCGGGCCGTCCCACTGTCTCTAGGCGAAGGGGTTGGTGGGCAAATCAACGTTTGGGCAAGCCATTTTCCAAGCGTTTTGAATAGCCATATGTATAAAATCAATCCGTTAGATATCAATATCCAACAAATGGATTGATTATATACATATGGCTATTCACATAGCCATATAGCCCAATACCAAATAATATCAAACACATGGATTGATTATACATATGGCTGTTCACATAGCCATATAGCCCCATATCTAACACGTTCAAGGCCTCAGAACTAACCTCCTAAAACTCCTGTGAAGTGAGGACAAGAACGCCGGTTTGCCATTATACCTATTTCTACACTCAAATTTCGTAGCCCTTTCCAACCGCTCAACAAAACCACATTACGCACGTGCTTCAATTTTAGACGAAATTGAATAGACTGCTTACAACAGTAACCAGATCACGCACCATTCTTAATTATCGAACTTTTTACCTCAAGCACTTTTGTTTTCACGTCGTTATTTCTGATTTCGTTTGGAACAAAGTGGATGGAACAACAACAAGAGTAATTTTGCCAACACGCGTACGCTTGGAATTTTTTAAGAACCCTTTCTTGACAATATGCAAATGTTTTGACCCTATAGTTGATGTGGAACAAAGGAATTTGTTCCGGAAAATGTATAAAATGTTATCTGCACACGTATTACGATTTCGTTTCATCGGATTTATTGAAAAACGCAATGTGTTTCTGTCAGGGTGATAGCTAGGTTTGTTGTGATTTTTTTTCATCAAGAATTTTGTTTTTAAATGCAGCTTTATATGCACCGCTCGCGTGGATGTCGGTTATCGCGATAAAAACTATCCTATGTCCTTCCCCGGGACTCAAACTATATCCATGCCAAATTTCATCTTAATCGGTAATACAAAATCCAAATCGAAAAATTGTTTGACTGTTGAATAGCCCATTAATGAAGGCCATAGGCTATATAACAACACGCTACGATCAATAGCAGCGGAGCAGTAGTAAGAAATATTGCAAAAACGGGGAAAATTTACGCAGACGAAGTTGCGTGCGACAGCTAATATTGTTTAAAAATGTCACTACTACGGTGAAATGGATTAACATGAATACCTAACATGAAAAAAGTAACATGAAAAAAAGGACTTTAAAATGTAGGATTTCTAAGTAATAAAACCCTTCAACCGTTGTTTTTAACCACAGCCTCGTTCTAATATTTGTAAACCCGCATAATATGATTAATGTTCCATAAGTACTAATTCAATTTCGAGAAATGTGACCAAAATACAGTATTAATTTCCAAGAATGTGACCAAAATACGAAACCTTGAGCCTTTACAAGAAAATGGCAAAGAACTTTTTGGTCCCTATTTCAAATTCAGAATGATATTTTATATGAAAACTGTCACGCACGACAAATTCTAGAAAAGTTTTCACTTACATTTTTTTGAGACGGTCGAATATACTCGTAAAGTGCTTCAGTTCTAAAAAGAAATAGTATGAAACCCTCTTTATTATGGAAATAGCTTTGATACCAAATGTGTGAAATAGCCTTAGGCGCTACAAAATAATTTGCTGTTATTTGTCTGCCTTCCTTTTAGTACCAATTACAAATGAGACGAAAATTCTCTAGCCAGTGGAGGCCAGCAACATGGAGCATTGATATTTATGACCAACTAGCTTTCGCCCGCGGCTCCGCCGGCGAGGATGTCGGTTATCGTGATAAAAACTATCCTATGTCCTTCCCCGGGACTCAAACTATCTCCATACCAAAGTTCATCTAAATCGGTTTAGCTGTTTGAGCGTGAAAGCGTAACAGACAGACAGACAGACAGACAGAGTTACTTTCACATTTATAATATTAGTATGGATTTAATTATATAATACTAGCTGACCCGCGCAACTTCGTCTGCCTAAATTTTCCCTTTTTTCTTATTTCTTCCTTTTTTTATTACAACATTTTTCATTGCTACTCCGCTCCTATTGGTCGTAGCGTGATGTTATAACCTATAGCCTTCCTCGATAAATGGGCTATCCAACAATAAAATATTTTTTCAATGCGGCCCAGTAGTTCCTGAGATTATCGCGGTCAAACAAACAAACAAACTCTTAGGGGTATGAAAAATAGATGTTGTCCGATTCTCAGACCTACCCAATATGCACACAAAATTTCATGACAATCGGTCGAGCCGTTTCGAAGGAGTTAAATTACAAACACGGTGACACGAGAATTTTATGTATTAGATATAATAACATTATTTTAATTTCACCTGGCGTCTAATTCCATCTGAAACCAACAAACTACGCTGGATATATTATTACCACTCGTGTGTGCACAAACACGAGTGCATTCTCTATTCCTTCACGAGTAAATTCACCTGCTCTCAGAGACCCTATATAGTCTGGAAAACCAGACCATAGAGGGTCACTAGGATGAAGTGGAATCTTTTTTTTTTCTTAACGTTTTGAAGATATACTAAAAGGCGATGTTGACCATGACAAGTACCTATAACCATTTATTATATAGGAAATAACGCACATTATTTACCTTAAAATTTATTTACGTTTCGACCAGGAAGCCTACTTTAATTCAATGAAAACGAAGTTTCGATCAAAATTATGGTTGTAATATACAGAGCCAGGAACAACAATTTAATCGTTGCAGAAAATCGTCCGTGGGTTCGACCTTCCTGTGCTTATTCAAAAATTAATTAGAATAGTTTCCATAAACTTAAGAAATGTAAGTAAACGAAAATTCATGAATTTTGTTTTAAAGAAAGAGAGTAGGCCTGCAGGTTGCACCAGCCGTCTGTTCGCTTGTGACCACAGCCGGTGCAACAATAGTTATAACCATGCAACGCGAAAGTTTAAATGTTAGTACCATGACAATTAAATAAAAAATAAATTATGCAACAACATAGGCACTATGTTGGACGACACCACGTTCCGCATTGCTGCCTGCTTGCGTTTAGGTGCCCCATGTGTTTCTCCTCATCGATGCCACTGTGGAGAAGCCGTAGGCAGCCTTGGGCATCATGGTCTATCATGCAGCAGGAGCGCAGGCCGCATATCACGACACGCTAGCCTAAATGACATCATCCGTCGGGCTCTTGTCAGCACTGGTGTGCCAGCAGTTCCTGAACCTAATGGTTTGGCGCGCAGCGATGGCAAGAGGCCGGACGGTATGTCTTTGCTACCTTGGAAGATGGGAAGACCTTTGGTGTGGGATGCAACCTGTGTCGATACCCTAGCGCCTTCCCATCTTCCAAACACTGCGAGCTGTGCCTGCGCTGCTGCTGCATCTGCGGAGACTCTCAAACGGCGCAAATATAGTAATCTAGTCGGAGATTACATATTTGAGCCGTTTGGGGTTGAGACGCTAGGGCCATGGGGTCCAAGTGCTCGCCTCTTATTCAAAGACATTTCCCAGCGTCTTGTTAGTGCATCTCGTGACCAGAAGGCTGGCTTTTTCTTTGCACAGAGAATAAGCATTGCCATACAACGAGGCAATGCTGCCAGCCTTCTGGGCACTATACCGGTAGACATCGATGGGGAGGAATTCTTTGACGCCTAACTCTTTTTTGTAGTTTACTAGGTAAGTTGTAAATAATGTTAATAGTATGTATATAGTTCGTACGTATGGTTATCTAGCTTGTAGTTATTAATAACATTGTAAATTTTAATAAACATGTATTTTAATAGTAAAGCAGCTACCTACTCAAAAGAAATTAAAAAATTAAAAAAAACCGATAGCAAAAAGACAGAAAACAAGATACGCCTTAAATTTAATATCATGCAGTCGGAGGCTCGATATTAAGTTCAACAGAAATCATTAAAATATGATACATGAATCAGTGTTTCCGTATTCATATGGAGTATTTCAAGATTATATTTTATCCGCCAGTATTTTAATATTATATTTTATTACTAACATAGGCTTTAAGGTGTCGTTTTTTTAAATTATGTTTCAATATTGTTTTACTAAATGGATAAATGGTCTGATTAAATGATATTATAATTAGTATAGTTCATTTTTTTACATTTTGGTTCTTGTCAAATTACTTGGTAATAATATCTGCACATTTAGCGATCTGCACATTTTGCGTAGCCTGCACATTTTGCTATGTATCCATATTTTTATTGAGTGTTTTTTAGTTATTGTAAAATAATTAGCTACAACGAGATTTGTTTCATTATTAGCGCTGTTTTTTAATGATTTCTCACTCCAAACTTTTTTAAACCAAAAGATTATATATATTTTCAAACTTACCTCAAAATTCAATTTTCTTTTTTTTTCTCCGGCCCTACATTATAGGCCCTCATAAAATCCGCCATTATTTTTTTGTTAAGTATTTTATGTACCCTTTGACACTGGCGACATCATATCATTTATTAAAATCTATTGAGCCGTTGACGAGTTATGAGCGGACATGGGAACATTGGAAGGATACATACATACGCGTCAAACACATAACTCCTCTGCAGTCGGGTAAAAATACACAATATTCTGGTTTAAGAGCTTATGGAGCCCCTCACCCAAAATTATTTCAGTTCTCCGGTGTATATATGTGCTTTTCCTTTATGGAATCTACCCTCAGTTGGGTCTAGCTCCCATATTAAATCTTGGGTCAAAGTCCTCTCATACGGGAATATACATAATTAAATATAAACCCAATTATACATCGGAGCAATGTACTGTACAAATAAAGCCCGCAATAAATAAAATAAAATTTTAAATGAACATCGCGTACCCTTTTAGTGAGTGATTAATCTTCATATTTTAACACGCGTTCATACTCTGAATATTTTACACATCAAAAATCTCGTACATTTTATTAACTGTGTTGACAATCAATATATGTCGTCAAAATATGCTTGAATCGTCAAAGAGGCGATAAATCAGAGTGTTTGAACGGTCTTGACAGTCGGAAATTATACGTAGAAAATTCGAGCAAACATGTTCTCACATTATAAGCAAATCATTAGGCATAATCAGGTTTGAGTTGAAAGGACAATCGGAACGAATGGAACATTCATATGATATTTACAAGAGCTTTACCCAGAAATACTTAAGTCCTTATTGATGAAATAATTACTAAAAGAGATTATTTCCAAGAATAATTTATTAAGTGCTTTAGAGGTAAATAGGTAGATTCTCTCAATTTTCTTGTCTGTCACCGGTCTTTCTAGACGCAAATTCTATAGTTATCTTAAACCGTGCAACCTAAGTGTTCTCGGAGCTAAAATTATCAGTCTTTAACTCGGTCACATCGCTTTGATATCAGACAGCTATACTCTTCTATAAATACACATTATATGATGTCCCTGCTTTCCCTTTTAGGTACTATGTAATTAAAAGAACCGTATGATGAAATATCTGTTATTAAATGAATAATAATAATCGGTTTTTTTACTACTTCCTACAAAAGACACATATTTTAAACCATAAAGGCTTTATTTCATGTTCATATCAATCAATGACTTGAACAATAAAATAGTTTTAATTTTGTCCTTAAAGGGGGCATTACACTGAGAGAAATATTTATTTAGCGCTACGTACACAGCGACACGATCGCCGGCCTCGCACTTCCGCACATAACCACTACTTCACAGTGCGCAGGAGCGCAGGTCAAAATAAAGTAGAATATTCGTTCGTACATATGTTAGATTACGAACGCCACGGCTATGACAATACGAAAATGCTCGTTTTTGCATTTTTCCGCAACTTCAAGATTTATTTGAGAGATCATATTAAGACATTATCCTTAAATTTCTTTATTACTAGTGACACATTTTTTTTCGTGTCCATTAGGACAATATGCTACAAAAAATTATATAGAAAACCTAAATTTTAGGTTTTCTATATAAATTTTTGAGAGAGCCGAACCTTGTTTCGCGTAATCTACCCTTAAACTATCATCATGGTCTATACCAATAAAATTGCAGAATTTTCAGCACTGCCGCTGATGGCTAAAATGACTGATGAATGCTACAGCATCGTCCACAGCACTTACAAGTTATATCTGGTGGGGGTTTTGAGATGTTAGCTCCCTAGTGCCTTCGTGCTCGTTTTTCGACTAGCTCTTCCAACCAAGCCCTGTCGTGGGTTTTTAAGGCCGTCAGTAACCTTTTCCACTAATCGCGGTCTTCTGCGTGGTCTTCCTAGTGATAAAAGTCAATGTCAAGGGGCACCATGTGACGCTTTACGCTGTATTTTACTCTCAAAATCGATCGGCTTACAAGTAGCTTGTTCCGCAGCCTTGAAAACTTGTAAGTTCATGGCACTTACACCCTTTATTTGAGAAACGCTGTTTTTCAGCAATAACTTCATGACAGTATATATCCGACTAGCTGTCCCGTGCAACTTCGTCTGCGTAAATTTTCCCCGTTATTGAAACATTTCTCATTGCTGCTCCGCTCCTATTAGTCGTAGCGCGATGTTATATAGTCTATAGCCTTCCTCGATAAACGGGCTATCCAACAAAAAAAAATCTTTTCAGATTTTTTCAAATCGGACCAGTAGTTCCTGAGATTAGCGCGTTTAAACAAACAAACAAACAAACAAACTCTGCCGCTTTATAATATTAGTATAGATTTATCCGAAATAATTTTACTTTGAAGTACTTATTAAGCGCTATCTTTGTGATTTTTTTCACATTTTTGGTTACATGGTTCAAATGTGGAGGGATGGCACAATTTATGCAACTTTCGGAGTGATTATTTTCAAAAATATTCAATTAATCAAAAAAAATATTAAAAACCTTAAAATGTTTTTGAAAGACCTGTCGAATGATGTATCACACGTTGATGTTTGCTGAAAAAAAAACAGCTTCTGTTACATGTTTGGAGTGCTCCCCCTAAAAATATTTATTTTTATTATTTAGCTATCAAACTAAGTAGCGGCAACTACAAGAAACCTTTTACCTAAATTTAACTAAATTTCATTATCATTGAGTAGTCTTTGAGTAAAATACCAGTGACATACGGACGGACAGACTGACTGACAGACGGACATGGCCAAACTATTAGGGTTCCGTTTTTGCCGTTTTGGCTACTGAAACCTAAAAACAAGAAGTGATGATACTTCTTAGGGCATAGATACACATGCCAGCAGACTGGTAAATTAGTTGCATGCCAGTAAATCCAACTCAGTTACGAGTAAAAGCATCTGACATGCTTAATCATGCATTAACACTAAATTACGTGCAAAGAGCAGTATTTTATCCACGAATTCTCCGGTTATCGCAAATAAAAAGTAGTAAGCAAAGCAGTACTAAATAGTACCTAAGTTCTTACTTTCGAAGATTAACACACTCAAAACAAACAAACTGTTCTATAGTATTGGTGTATATTGTCGACAGTAAAAGAAAGCTTCAAAACGCTTCTATTTTGCCTATTTGAGTGATCATAAGTGGTGCTAACCAAACCACTTGTTGCAAATCTTGAGCATCGTTCAACTCGATATATTATTCAGCTTCATTTAATATTAATGGGACGATCTTGCTGAGGTATACAGACAGACAAGTATATAAAGACAACTCATGTTACGTAGATCTAAATGGGTTTTAAGATTAGAGTACTCAGGATTTCGGAGATATTATGATTAATTTGATTTATCTGTGTTATTCTTGGTGTCAAGTTGGAAGCATCAGTGGTTGAATATCAAGTACTTAGTTGTTACAAGACTGCGTGAGAAGGTAGGTAATGTTTCTCGAACAAACCTATACATGTATTTCCCTATATACCCATTTCTATGGCGTGTTCTAATTCTGCAGCCCAAAGAACTTGACGGATTTAATCATCCGTCAGGTTGGTTTAAGCCAAAGGCCGTCTTGCGAGTTCCACAACAGTATCAGTTATTCTTCCCTGAAATAGTGAAAGAAAGAAAGAAAAGAAAAAAAAAAGAAAAGTATATTTAGTGAAGTTTTTCTTAACTGTGTTTCGGTTAAAGTGCTATAAATAACGTAATGTCTCGAATAAGGAGCGCGGTACAGTGACATTCAGATCTTTGCAAACAAGGATTTGGGTGGCACTGATGCTGTTGTGGACTAGCGTGACGCTTACCACCAGGCGCAGGACTTGCTGGTCTCTTCATTTCGTAGTATATAAAAAATATGAGTTGTTTCAGGAATAATATTAGCTATATAAGTTTTTACTTGTTTATAACGGTCAAACCAACGGTTTTTTAAGTAAGATTTATAGCAATCTTTTTCACCCCAGCTAAGTTGAATTGCAGAGTGGGTTTACGTCTATAGTTTTTTGGATTGGATTCGAACCTGCAATCACTTACCAGTCACTTAACTGCTAGGTTTTCTTCGCTTCTTTGCTTCGATTGCGAACGCAATGTTATTGGTTCAATCCTCCTAACGTGACACCACTTTGGGTACCTATAAATAGTTGTACCGTTTCTCAAATTGTCGTTTGTAACGTTTCGACGAAAACATCAAATCAATTATACAATTCATATATATCATATATTTATTTATATTTATATTAATATATTTTTATATATTATTTTAAAACGACTCCCGCATTTGGGTACAAGCCCTGTGTCGCGGGGCACACGGACACAAAGTACACCTAGAATCGGAACAACAATTTGTGGATATTAGATATATTTCGGGACTTAATCGCGTGAATTATTTAAAGGTACGAACCTTTTACAAAAGCTGCCATCAGTCGACCCGTGACCATGATCCGTGCAATTCGATCGAAACGTCGGGTAAATAAAAGGTTCGTACATTTAAATAATTCACGCGATTAAGTCCCGAAATATATCTAATATGTATAAAAATCGCGAAAGTTTAAAAACAACAATTTGTGGATCACACAAAGTGGTGGGAATTGAACCCACGACCTCTTGCGTTGCAGTCGGAAACACACTCCCACCGCGCTACAGAGGCAGTCAAAACGGCAGATAAAATTATACCCCGTTATATAATCCCATCAAACATAATTACAATTGAAAAATATTAATACGAAAAAGTTTTTTCTCAGCAAAATATTAACACACGAGTGACAAATTATTGAACAAGAAGATTGAACACAAAAATTAAATTTTGACAAAAAATGGAATATTTCTTTAGTTAAATAATTTTTCACAATTCGCGTTACAGTATTCGAAACATACGTATTTAATTAACGAATAGATTGTATTGATTCAACTCGATATTGGTAAATTTGACGAAGTTTGCTCTCTATATCCCAGTAAATAGAAATTTTAAATCGAAAAATGTCACGAAATACGTCGACCTAAAATGAACGAAATTGTATTTTGTGCAGGAAATGATACTGGAGATATAAAAGTTTTGACACGTAATACATCTTTGAACCAATGCCCAAAGGATGACAAGTCCTTTTACGCTATATTTGACACTTGGCTTCACCTAGAATACATAGTCTTTGAGACAAAACACCTTAAAGAATGCCTGCATACGACCAATATTTTATTGAACCAATCTGTTTTCAACCGACTTCAAAAAGGAGAAGGTTCTCAATTCGACTGTATTTTTTTTGTATGTTTGTTCACCGATTACGCAAAGACGGCTGGGCCGATTTTAAAAATTACTGAATTACCAACCAAACCACTAAAAAGTGATAAATAAAAACTTACCGTAAACCTGCCGAATAAAACATAAAGACTGCTATTTCATGGCACCAAGTTCGAAATGTTTAATTTGTTTTTGTTATTCTAGGTGTATTATTTTTTGCTTTTCAGTTGAAATATTGAAGCCGGTAATATTTTTTTGTAAAAAAGTTTTATTGTTTATATGGAGTTGATTTTGTCGGACCGAGACACGATTTTTTTGTCTTTAATTACTGAAATACCGTCCGGTTCTTTCTGTTAGTCCCGTTTTGTGAAAATCGAATGATATAAAAGGCGACGGAGTGACGTTTAATGAATTTCCTCCTTTTTATAAATTTGTCTTTACCTCAACTTTCAATCATATCGATAAAAGTCCTAACGTGATGGTTTATGAAATATACAAGTTCAACTTTTTTAGGGTTCCGTAGCTAAAATGTCAAACTTAACCCTTATAGTTTTTTTTTTTAAATATAAAGGTAACTAGCAATGTGGGATTGTGTCCTACATTACTAGCAATCTTGTTAACCCCTCCAGCTAAGCTCAAAGGCTTGTGTTAGGAGTGGGTTCACGTCGGTAGTTTAATGGGTAGGACTCGAACCCACGACCTCACGATTGCGAGACCGATGCCTTAGCCATTAGGCTACCGCCGCTTCACCATGTCCGTCCGTCTGTCCGTACGTCCGCACTTTTTTAATGAATGACTGCCAGCCATAGCACTACCAATGTTATAATAAACCCACTCCTAATACCCACATTTGTCTTAATTGGAAGGATTAACAGAATTACTTGCGTAATGTGCCACCTTTATCGCCGGCAATTATTTTTAATAAAAAAAAATAATAAAAATTGTTTATTCACATATGCGAAAAGCCAACATATAAATGTAATACCTGTTCGTAAACAATAGGTAAAGCCGGAGAAAAGTAGGAGATAATAAAAACTCGCGGTCACTCTTTTCAAATTGCCAGTGTTTACAATGTTTCTTTGTTTAAAAACTGTATATGCAGGTAAGGTGCTGCCACCATTATATTATACACCGTATTACAGTATTACAGGACTAATGCAAAAGCAACAGATTAAAAATATTAAAAGAGGAGTACATGAGATTGGATATATGAACCTCAATGGGTATAACATACTAGGAGCATCCACTTACAGTGTAAAAACTATATGTACTTAAATATTGGCCAAAAAATTATTGCTTATTAAATAAATATAAATGTTTTGCAAAAGAAAGAAAAGAATGGCAATCATTTATCACGCAGAATCTATATTTACAAAAATAAATCGTTTTCTTAACTAATGTCTTATTGTGTTATTAAGTAAAATACAGTAAACTATACAATAAAATACATTAATAAGGAGCAAAGAACTACATCTATTTATCTTTATCGGTCGAATAATAATCGATTGAGTAGTAAGCTCTTTGTATAAGATGTCTCTTGACTATATTCTTAAATTTATTTATTGGTAGTATCAAAATGCTGACTGGGATTTTATTGAAAAATTTGACACTTTTCTGCCTTGGTGGCGCAGTGGGAGTGTGTCCTATTGCTACGCAAGAGGTCGTGGGTTGTCCCACACGGGATACAACTTTGTGTGATCCGCAAATTGTTGTTCCGGGTCTGGATGTTCTTTGTGTCCATGACTTGTATGTTTGTAAAGTCCCCAGCGACACAGGGATTTAAAAAAAAATACATTTGTCTCAAAACATTTAGAAACTGATTTACGATTTAATAAATCAAAATAATCAATAATAGTAGGCAACTAATCCAAATGAAACTATACAATAGCTACCTTTTTCTACGCGACACAAAAGCCATACAAGCAAAAAGTCCACAATAAAAATACTTAGTCGTAGGCACTCGGACCGTATTTGCTAAATGTACCGTAAAAAGATGTTATCAATGAAACAATACGAAACTTGCGAAAGTAAAAATCGATATGTAAAAGTTAATCGTGCGTGTTTTGCCCTCCATGTAAACAGGTATGGATTTAGGGAATATATTAATATTCGAAACACAAATTTTAGGAATAAAAAACAGACAGTTAAAGAAAATTCAGTAAAACTTAATGCCATCGTAAGAGTTATAAATATTTTAGACACGGAAGTTTGCGCTAATTTCCTTGTCTAAAATATTTATATATATTATTTACCTTAAAATAGGTTTGATGAAGATTTATAGGCCTTTAAAACGGAGTCTTAGTATCGTTACGACAGTCCACTTGTGATCACGGTCGGTGTATCCTGGTCAAGACTTCATGCAATTTAAAGGTAAATTAATGTATTATTATAAGGGTATAATTATATTATTTTTTGAAACACAAATTTTAAGAATAAAAAACGACAGTTAAAGAAAATTCAGTAAAACTTAATGCTATCGTAAGAGTTAAAAATATTTTAGACACGGAAATTAGCGCACATTATTTACCTTGAAATAGGGTAGATGAAGATTCATCGGCCTTAAATCGTAGTCTTAGTATAGCTGCAACAGTCCACCTGTGACCACGGTCGGTGCATTCTGGTCAAAACTTCAAGCAATTTTAGTGTAAATTAGTGTATTATTATAAGGGAGTATATTATTTTTCGAAACACAAATTTTAGGAATAAAAAACAGACAGTTAAAGAAAATTCAGTAAAACCTAATGCCATGGTAAGAGTTACAAATATTTTAGACACGGAAATTAGCGCACATTATTTACCTTGAAATAGGGTAGATGAAGATTCATCGGCCTTAAAAACAGAGTCTTAGTATCGCTGCGATATTCCGCTTGTGACCTCAGCCGGTGTATTCTGGTCGAAACTTCGAGCAATTTTAGTGTAAATTAATTTATTATTTTAAGGAAATATATTATTTTTCAATACACAAATTTTAGGAATAAAAAAACAGACAATTTAAGAAAATTTAGTAAAACTTTATGCCATGGTACGAGTTACAAATATTTTAGACACGGAAATTAGCGCACATTATTTACCTTAAAATAGAGTAGATCATCGGCCTTAAAACGGAGTCGTATAGCTGCGACAGTCCACTTGTGACCACGGCCGGTGTATCCTGGTTGAAACTTCAAGCAATTTTAAGGTAAATTAATTACCTACCGTATCTAAAATTATATAATTTTATAAGCTACGGTCTTAATCGCGTATTGCATGCAACGGCCGTAGTCACGGGTATACTGAGACCCGGGACCTCGGCCGTTGCAATACGGTCGAAACGTCGGACAATAAAACAAAGGTATTTAGCCTTAAAATAAAATATTTACGCGATTAAGACCCGTAGCTTATAAAATTCTATAATGTGTACAAATTGCGAAAGTTTGCGAAAGTCTAAATGTTTATTTCGTAAGAGTTAAAGCTGTAATATTTGTGGAAATAATTGGTCAGTCATACAGGTCTCCTGTCGGAGTGAGGGTACAGACCCTAAGTACCAACGGCTCAAGTGTCGATTGGTTGAATGTGACATGTCTTTGATTTTTTTTAATTTTTAAATCATTTCACTTTCGCCGTGACGTCTTTCTTTTCAGAATTCAAATCAGATGGAGTCCGCACTCACTTATCTAGGTTTTGAAGCCTCAATCTTTGGTTTGCTCATACTAAGGTAAATGCTTTCCCAAATACATTCGGACAAGAGGGTAGTAGCGTGCATTCTATGTAAGTGATGAAGTACTTTCTCTGCCTTGTTACTATTACTACCAAAAACAAACCTGCAACTGAGTACCCAGGAAAGGTATTGTTTACAGAGAACTGTTACACGCAGGCTTCAACTTTGTTTTTCCCTAGAGGGTTCGATAAGGGAGTTTATTGACAACCGTTTCGCATGGGATGTGTCTATTGTTACACATATCCAAACTTCAACTGGAATGCTCGATAATTGTGTCACATCGTGGTCTATTGGGATTTTATGAGATGATAAGTGTTCTCGCTAAGGAAAAAGCCGTGGCGATATTACTAAGTCCGTCCCTGTCTGCCAAGTAAGATGGTACCTGACAGCAAGATTAGGCTATTTGGCAAAACTTAGCCAAACGTTTCACGTTTTATTAGGAATCAACTATCCATGTAATGAATTTATTATAGGTATTTTGCAAAGTTGGAATTCTATACCAAATATTAGGCAACTACATAAGGTATCAAGAAAACAAGGTCAAGTTGGAATCAGGTGATAGAGCAGATAGTGACTGTTCGTAGAACTGAGCTTAACAAAAAAACTGTTTTGCAATGTGTGGAGTTATATTTAATCGCATACCTAACAATATAAAGGACCTGCCCTATAATAAATTTGTAAAAAGACTCAAGACTTGGCTGATAGATAGAGGTATCTATACTGTGAAAGAGTTCTTAAATAATAAATAGGCAGATTAGGTAAATGCTTCAAAACACTAACTTCTTTAACATATATTTTTTGTTGACATTTGCACGCCCGCGCGCGAACATGATGTACACATTCAATTTTAAGGCGACCTTCCATCTTTGTAACAATGTTCTTGCAAATAAAGATTATTATTATTACATATCAACCCATATGATGGCCCACTGCTGGGCACGGGTCTCCCCAGTAGAACCTACTAGTATGTAGATCATGGGGGTAATTGCCATAATCAACACGCTTGGCGAGCGGGTTGGTGATCGCAGTACGGCTTTAAGTACGCAGAGGACGCTGCTGCCCGTCCTCCGGTGTGAAATCCCTTAGTCGCCTTGACGACACCCACGGGAAGAGATGGGGTGGTACTATTCTTAAGCCGGCACCACACGGCGTATTATTATTATTATTATAGAAAATTTTGTTAGATTAGATTAGAAATTTTTTATTAGACTGCCTCGGTGACGCGGTGGGAGTGTGTGCATGTGTGCTTTGTATGCATTATTATTATAACCCCTCTCATTCCCAAAGGTACCTATACCTATGCTATTAACACTCCAATTCTATAAAGCCTTCTTCTCCACAAATTATTCGTATATACAATAAACAAAATAAACAAGTAAAATTAAATTTACTTAGTGAATTCTCATCCAGTGACATCTGACATTTCATTACTGCGATAGTACTCAACACTACTCGAGAATACGGTCAAGTGCGAAAGGTCTTCCGGGCTCCTCTTTACATAATTATTTTTATTATCAACCTGCCCGGTTCGGTGTAGGGAGATGTCAAACGCGGTCGATCTACTGCGTGTTCTATGAATCTGTGGTTCTTTGATTTAAGTACTTGCTTATTATTTTGAAAAGAAAACTCCAACAGTGAGTTACTAGTACAAGCCCTGTGATGCAGTTAACTTTATTAGCATTCAGTGGAAGGACAAACAGAACACAACAAAGCAAAGAGGTATATCGACTCGGTACAAACATTTATAGATCTCTATTATAAAATTATATATACTACGGGTCTTAATCGCGTTAATAATTTGAGGTAAAATACCTTGTTTATTGCCCAACGTTTCGACTGTATTGCAACGGCCGTGGTCACGGGTAGACCAACCATAAACCACGGCCGTTGGCCATAGAACAGCAGTCCTACGCAATGCTACTGCGTTATTGAGGTACCTAGTGTAACTTTACAAATGCCACGGTATCTAAGAAGTTATCTTTATAGAAGAAAATATTTAAATATATACGTGTGAAGACGCGATTGTGGAAAGACGCGATTTGTTCATTTATTAACCTTTCATTTTGCCCTTCGTCTGCTTTGCAAATTAATTAGTAGGTATGATATTTCTCTAATATTTTTACACATTAACTTGCGATTCCCGGTAATTAATACATAGGTTCATACATGCGACAACCGGCGGCGAAATGATTATATAAAACTTTTTTACAAAAAATAACATCTTTTTCTTTTTTTTGTTTTAGTTTATTTATTTACATTATTTCTTAACATTTAGTATAAAATAGCAATCCAAAAACCACTAAAGGGTTTGTCCAGAATGCTTTACAATCTGCAGTTACAATATGATAAGCAACATAAAATACGAAACTTATATTTAGGTACTTACTAGCGGTGTTACCCGCTGATTATTAGCCTATGTGTTAATCCAGGGTGTCGCTCCAGCCGTTTAGACGTGAAGAAGTAACAAACATACACACTCACATACACACAAACTTTCGCCTTTATTAATTAAGTGTGATTACAAATTAGCTATGGGTTACTTAGGTATTTATAACATCTAACTGTCTTCAATCACTGTTGATGTACTGGTATTTATTGAGGAGTTTCGGTGTCTGTCTTCGAAACTCATCACTGGTTCTTTATCAAACTTATATGGGACCTTTTCAAAATTCTCTTTCGAACAAAAAAATAATTTTAAAATTCCGTCTATCTATGACTGGGTTATGCCCGAACATACATCCGAATTGAGAACCACCTCCTTTATGAAGTCAGTTAAAAATAGAACTTCAGACACTTCCTGCAATATAATACGACATATTTTAGACAGATTTTTTAAAACCCAACCCTTATTAAGGTAAAAAGGAAGTTCCAAATTTCAAAGGAGAAGTAGTCATGCCATATTTCACGAATATTATTTAGTTCATTAGCCTCAATCGAGATTAAAGAGATGTGACACCTGTATAAAACAGTCTGCTAGCTGTAACATAGCCTAGACATATCGATCACCTCGAGTATTCAGTTCCACAAATCTAGGTCACGAGCCTCTTCGTCTAAATGCATCTCTGCATACTGGCTATCATTTTAATTTGTAGTTTTACGTGACTTTTTTTATAAAATGATGGTTTTTTTTGCAAATTATGCTATTATCGAGACTTAGGTAATTATGGGAAATATTTTAGGTACGAAGATTTTAGCAACTAGTTATCTAAAGTCATGTTTTAGAGTTAGAAGGTATTGTATTATGAAGCTTCAAGGCAGGATATAGTTAACTGATTGCAATAACTTACAGATACGAGGACTTGTTTGCTGTTTTGTCCCACGATGTTTCAGCCCATGGGACGAATCACAGGATTCAAATAAGTACTTTGATTTTGCGATTCATCCCATTGCTATATTCTTATGAAATTTATTTCCTTTAGTACAGTCGGTAACACAATCTTAGAAGTAAATCGTAACAGGTACATTATAACAAATTTTGTGGAAAAAAACTTCTCCTTCGCTGTCCTCTCTCTACGTCGATACGAATCGCAGGGATGAGCTAATCTCTATTACATATTATAAAATTCTATAGTGATTGGGTTTGCCGTTTAAAAATACTTATTGAAAGAGAACTAAACTAGGTCAATTAAATAAGAGTTTCTGAAACTGACAGTATCAGTTTCAGTTTTTTCAGTTTCAGTTTTACATGGATGTTTGTTTGTGTGTGCAGGGTAGACGCAAGAGTGAATGGACATATTCTGATTACTTTCTGATACTGATTCTAGTGGTTAGTGACCCTGACTCCTAAGCCAGAGATCGTGGGTTTGATCCCCACCCAGAATAAATGATTCAGATTCTATGATGCGTATGATGTTGATTTAATTCTGTGTCTGGGTGTAATGTACTTAGAATTATAAAAGTACTAGCTGTGCCCCGCGGTGTTACCCGCGTTTTATTAGCCTATGTGGTAATCCAGGGTGTCAGCTAACTCCATACCAAATTTTATTAAAATCGCCCCAGCCGTTTAGACGTGAAGAAGTAACAAACATACACACTCACATACTCACAAACTTTCGCCTTTATAATATTAGTGTGATGTTTATCAGTTGTCTTGTTGCCATAGTAACGGCTCTGCCTAGTTTGGGATCAGATGGCGTTGTGTGAGTTGTCCTAAGATATTATTTATTATTTTAACTTAAATACTGCTAGAAAATTCATCAAAATCAGTTGATCTGCGTTTCACTAGCCACACCATACTTACATAGGATCGCCACAATAACCCCATCATTCACGCAGACGAACCTGCAGGCACAATCTAGAATATAAAATACAAAGGAACCCTAAACGGCCTTAATCTTATTCGTCCCGTGAAATCCAGTATTCTGGGGTAAAAAGTCCCGATCTACTAACCTCAGCGCCTTACCAAAATTTGACATTTCTATTATATAATATCTAGTCCTCGTTTAAGGAACATTTAAGGAACAAATTAATTTTCTTAGTTCTTCTTCACAATTTTTTATTTGAATTGTTATTGAGTTATAGTTTACTTCAATATCATTTAGAAATCTTAATCCTCAAGCCAACTTGGTGTAGCCCGACCATGAAGATAGTATTCCACACTATGCATTCATTCTTTTCTTTTTTAAAAAGATAACTGTGGGATTTACGTCCCACATTACTAGCAATCCTGTTAACCCCTCCAGCTAAACTCAATGGCTTGTGTTAGGAGTGGGTTCACGTCGGTAGTATAATGGGTAGGATTCGAACCCGCGACCTCACGATTGCGAGACCGATGCCATTAAGCTACCGCCGCTTTTGATCGCACTCACCTTGTATCGGATAGAAGCCGAGTAATGTATATACTATGTATAGCCTAGAGGTAATGTATATACTATGAATACTCTACCTCCATAAAGACCTATTGTGGGACACTATTAAATCAAAATTGTTCTACCTTGGTATATTTTGGAGGTCGTTCTATTTCTTTCTACAAACGTCTGGACATCCGTCCAAGCGACAGAAGAAAAGGTAAATCGATTGGTTGATTTAAAATTATTTAACAGATCACCGTTCTGATTGGTTAATTCAGATTTTCTTAACGGTAATAAACATACCGTTGAACAATTTCTTCTTTATTATTGGAAATTAGTTTCTCATTGCATGTTTTTGTTTTGCGGGCTGATAGGCTAGACGGAAAAAAGTGTCACATTTTGACATCGATCAAACATCCAACATTAATGATTATGTAAAGCTAAAACAAGGATCTTGTGTTAAATAGCTTGTTTGTATTTTTGTAAAAGGTAGTATTTTTGTAAATGTTTATTTTACACTAGCTGTGCCCCGCGGTTTTACCCGCGGTTAATGAAAAAAAAAAATAGGTTAGGGAAAATAAATTGTATATTAACAGTAAAAATAATAACTCTTAACATTTTTAGAAGCAAAGTAATTTATATTTGAGCATCGGAAAGAACAATTTACAAAATTTGATGAATGACAGAACGGAAGAGTTGAATAAGTTGTGTAATTGTTTTTTGTCTCGGGTCGTAGAGAGTTAGAAATCATTTTACTGCAGCACATCCCGGTAAACAACATTGCGGGACTTATTGTTTTCTGCGTAAATAAAAAGATTTCTTGCTCTCGACACACGCGAGCAACCTACGTACAGTTGTCCGTGGGAGAAGCAAGGGGTGCCCAGGTGAATGCCGGCTACTTTTAAAGTTTGTCCTTGACTTTTATTTATTGTAATAGAGAAAGCCACTTTTATAGGAAATTGGAGGGGTAGGCGTTTGAACTGGAAGGGTAAGTTTGTGGGTATTATAGGGATTCTAGGTATCAATACCGTCTCTCCTTTGGCCCCTCCAGTAAGAATGGTGGCCTGGACGATGTGCCGTCTAAGTTCTGTGATGCGTAACCTAGTGCCGTTGCACAGTCTGGGCGCGTCCAGGTTACGCATCAGTATGACAGGCACACCAACTTTGAGTTCCAACTTATGGGAGGGTACCCCTGACAGGTCGAGGGAATTCAAGAACTCTACAGGGTATATAGTTGCTTCGTCAGTTGTCATCACCGTGTCTATTGAAATGTAGGTCCTCACCTCACCTGGAACTTGCTCTAATATTCTTTTATTAATTTTTGCTACCAATTCGTTTTTGGGCGCCATGATAGCTCTTTCGCACAACCACTCCTCGTTAGCTAGGTTTTCTTGTAAACTCGGAAATACCTCATTAATAAGGTTATCTTCCGAGCTAACAACATTGCTAAACAGGCTATCAAAAGTTATTTGGCCGTTAGTATCCGTCGGCATGCGACCTTCGCCGACCTCGAGAAGCGATTGTGCGAAGAGTCCAGACTCCTGAGCATTGAAGAGCTGAACCCTCATGATAGTATTCAGCTGTAAACGCTCGACCTTAGCCCACAACTGCGAAGCCTTGAGGCATGCGTTTATCTCATCTGCCGCGGTACCTCGCTCGATAACTGGCAACGTTTGCCGGAAATCACCTGCCAGCAAGACGACCACTCCACCCATCAAGGTTCGATTGCCCCGAATGTCTTGCAAGCTGCGATCTAGTGCTTCAATCGCTCGCTTGTGCGACATTGTGCATTCGTCCCACACGATCAATTTGCACCATTGTAATAGAGCACCGCGACTACTACTTTTGCTGATGTTGCAAATGGGCGATTCCTCACTTGCAAAGTTCAGTAGGAGCTTGAATACTGAGTGTGAGGTTCTGCCACCACACAGCAAGGTTGCGGCTATTCCAGAGGACGCAACAGCCAGCGCAACCACTTTGTCTTTGCGCAACTGTGCCAGCAGCAAGTTGAGTAAAAAAAGTTTTCCGGTGCCCCCTGGTGCGTCCAAGAAAAAAATACCCCCTTGTCCGCTAGCTACGCGGTTTGTTATTAAATAAAAAAATTGCCTTTGCTCTGGTAGTAACAGGGGCTCTGTTTGGGTAACTTTAACCCCCAAAGCAACAGTATCATAACCAAGTTCTTTGACCAAATCGGTGGACAGCTCTTCCGTTCTTTGTGGGGCAGGCATACTGAAATCGGGCAGTAATTTTCCAACCATCGCAAAAATTTTATCCTCGATAAGTTTCAATACTTCGTTAAAAATTATGTCATTGTTGGCTAGTGTTATCCCTTGTTATCGGCTAGCAATGTCTTCTGACAAAGCGTTTTTATACTTGTCCCACAATTGCCGGGGGTTGGAAAGTCCGCAAGTGCTTATCATAATCGCAAAAAGCTCTCTCAACGTAGTCGCTGACCGGCACAACATGGCGTCCTCCATCGTTGCGTCCCAGTGGCCGTCATCTTCAAGCAGCCCCAGCGCCTCACATGCTTCTCGGAAAGTGGCCTTTTCCTGCCAATCGACGATTTTGAGCGCTTGAAAACTGGTGGGCCTCGTATTCTAGTCAGCAGCAACCGTACACAATAACACTCAAAGTGTGTTATGTGTACGGTATAAATTCTAGCCAGGGCATCTGAGGCTTTAACACCAGGCCAACCGTCGACGGGTGCGCCCTGCATGCGACGTTTCCATTCTTTTCGTGACGCATTCCACGTGTAATACCTTGGCACTTCTACATAGAACAACGTCCGCGCAAACTCATCTTCCTGGCACAGGCGGAAAAATGCGGTAAGGGTGGTAATAGGCGGTGTTGCAACTCGGTCTCGCAGGTTTGTCTCTGTAAAATACACGCGCTCGCCATTTGGGAGGTGTACAGTAAGATGGGTCACTGTTGGATGCCTTTCATGTAATGGTAAACCGAGTATTCTCCATGCCGCTTCGTTACTACTTACATATCGGCCCGCCCGAAACATCTGCACCTCATCCTTTGGGTCAATCGTAGCGTTACTCTCCTGTCTCACTGTGAAAATGGCCTGGTCACTGCCCTTATTTATGTATTTACATATATATTTAATAGCCTGGACCGAGCTGCAAAACTCCACATTTGTGTGAGCGTTAAAAATTTTGCAAAGCAGCGGTGAATATGGGACCACCCACGGATACGTTTTCCGCAGTGCCTCTCAGATTAATATTAACAGTACGTCCCCCTTCCTGGGGCGCCCTACGCCTATACAACGGGTAACCATTTTCATTAGTTTGCGTATCATTTAAGAGCGGGCGTGGATATTTTTTTGTGCATTTTCCGTCCTTCATGCAAGGGGCCGTACGGTTCAGTACTCCGCATGGTCCGTGGATCATGCTTTTAGTAACGGTGTCATATAACTTTTTTCTATCGTTCGTTTTTATGGTCGGGCAACTTTGCAGAAACAACTTCGTCAATTTGGCTGGGACGCAATTTCTCTCTTAGCCAGACTAATAAATGGACATGTGGCAGTCCCCGTTTTTGCCACTCAATAGAGTACATAAAACACTGTACGTCACCAAACACCTGACCTTTAGTGAGGAGAGCCACCAGTTTTTGTACCTTTAAACGAAAGACTCGAGCGACGATGTCGTGTCGGTCCGTTGGTTTTTGACCGGCCATCAACTCCTCTTTTATTTCGGGCCAGGCTGGGTTACATGTCATCGTAATAAATACTTACGGCCGCCCATAATTACGGACATATGAAAATGCATCTTGAGTATACTCATGTAGATAGCGGGGGCTGTTTACGAACGACGACGGGAGGTTCACCATATGACCCAAGTCATTCGGGTTGACATTGCCGTCGTTTGCAATGGCATCTTGGAGGTGTACGTAGCTTTCAGCACGCAACTTGCTCTGATTCAGAGCTATGTAGCGCAGACGTTCGCTCTCCATCTTTACATACATATCCACCAGGAATTGAGATAGTAGTGTTCCACAGCGTACTAACAAATTAAAATTGTTTTCACGTACCATTATATGGAATGAGTAAAAGTCCATGCAGGTTACTTTTTAATTTGGATTGGTTTGAGGGATATTAAAGTGATACCCCTCTTGTCCCTTCCAGTAAATCAATGGGTACTGTAGGGCATCATAATATCGGTGAGTGTCTGTAATCCTGGCTAGAGAGTCATCGTACTTCCGCAACATGATATCTCTCGGAGCTGTGGGGTCGGCACCAGCAACCACAGCCGCCACCTCGACGGCCGTCGGTGCGTTATAGCGGCGCGGGTGCTTCCCGCTAGGGACGCGCTCTGCGTGTATGACTACCTTGCAACTATCATCGGGCATATTCTCTAGGGTGGACTTAAATTCATGGACCAAGATGTTATGATTATGCAGGACTTGTTGAATTTTAAGAACAGTTGCTCGCTCCACGCCTTGAATGATTTGACACCTCTGCGTCGTCTGTCAGTCTCCGCGTCGTCGTCTCCCATAAAATACACCTGTAAAAATTGTGCTCGTTCATTAATTGGTGGCAACAGTGATCCTATTTTGTGATGTACTTGGCCTTGCACTGTAAACGTAGGGGAAAATCCAGGCATAGCGAGAATTTTGTCCGCTCCGAATGACGTCATGTGAAAGCATGAGTTGTATTTTTTTACACGGCTTAGGAATCGTCGAGATTCATCAGTTTCACCGTTTTTAAGGGTTCCACAGGCTCGTCTAAAATAGGAATGGCTACTTTGCTCCCAGAGCAACACATTCCCGCTCTTTCCTCATTCCATTTTAATGCCCCACAATGGCGACACACATTTTCCATACGGCAAATTTTAATGAGCTTGTGGCTACTATAATCCAATGTCGCGTCGTATTCAAAACCGCATTTTTCAAATACCCCCCAAGAATTTCTGGTAAATATTTGCCGGCGCTCTGCTTGACGCTGAGCGACTGCGAGTCGTCGAGCATTTGTCTCATCTACTGTCTCAAAAGTACGCCGATTAGCCATTAGCTAGGCATGCTCTCGCCGTCGAGAAGTTGCTTCATCAGGTGTTTCAATGGTACGCTGAGTGAAAATACGCTGTGCGTTTTCTTGACGCCGAGTAGCTGTTTCTTCAGGAGTCTCTAATGCACGCTGATCAGCCATAAGCTGGGCATGCTCCCGCCGTTGAAAAGTTTCTTCATCAGGTGTTTGAGTGGACCGCTGAGTGGCCATACGCTGTGCGTTTTCTTGACGCCGAAAAGCTGCCTCTTCAGGTGTCTCTGATGTACGCTGAGTATCTATGCGGATAGCATTTTCCTGACGCCGAGCATCAGCTTGCACAGAAGTTTCTCCAGCTCTGACTTCTGCCTGACGTGCTGCTTGCTCACCTCTGCGCAGTTCAGCATGATAAGTAGATTCTTGCTGTCTAGCAATTTTCATGGCTCGAGCTCTTTGTGAGCTCTGTGAAAGATTTGATTTACGTTTGCGAGTCATAGTTAGGTACACAAAAAACGACAACTAATAATTATATCTAAACCTAGTTGAATAACAAAAAATATGCATCTACTTAAACTAATAACAATGTAGGTACATTAAACAACAATTACGAACCAACAAATGCTGCTTGTTTATTACCAGAATATTTATTAACACAATCCTATTTTAATAAAATAGACTACCTTTTTTTACTTTAAACTACTTATTATTTAACGAATCCTTAAAATCAAATCTTATAAGATTTTTTATTGCTTGAGGAACTTCCCAAAAACAAACAAAAAACCCGTTCGGGTCAGCGTAGTCTGTGATGTGCCCCTCCGACACACCGCGCGGCCCGCGCGGCCGCGCTCTGGTGGCCATCCAGCCGTCCGCGCCCGCGACGCGACTTCACGACAGGCGACTGGCCACGCGTTGAAATCTAAACACTAATGTACTTTTCAATATTGGTGAAAGTGTACGTACATACTTTATGTAAAATCTGTCAAGTAATAGTAAACTTACATAATTGAAGTCATATTATGGACATGGTACAGCCAACGAAGCTTGCTGAATCCTTATGAATCTTGTCACACCAAATAAGTATTGTGCATCTCCAGTAAAATGAATCATACTTAATTAAAGCAACAATCGGTGTGTCAATATACTATCTACATTTAACGATCTTCTGCTCACTCCATAGGGGAATTGGGCGTGATTTTAAGTATCGTGTTTTAATTTACAATTGCGGAATGAAAATGTTCACATTAAACTCTAATTTTCTTGAATCGAATCAAGGAACGATAACCCATTATGTGAATGTTGTCAAAACAATAATAAAGTTTACTTAGATTAAAAACTAAATATATGGAACCTTGAAATAAAATACTTTTTCGTATCACTTTTTTGCATATGGTTTACCTCTACTTTCTTAAAGTAGACGTAAACCATATGCAAAAAAGTTTTTATTTCAAAGTCATAAACAACAATAACTGAGAAAATTAATTGACAGTTTCTTGATAGACAGATAAGATAGCATGGCTATTTTGAAAAGTCACACCCACAATGGTAATTACTAACATTAAACGACTATTTCTAGATTCGCGTAAAGAGAACATGATGGACCAAAGAAAACATGGGTGGCAAAAACGATATTTTGACGGAACCAACACTGCTACCTATATCTGTCTTATTTTAACACATTATTTGCACGTATTTCAATCAGTGGCAGAGAGTGACAGGGGATAATGAGTCAGATATATACGTTCTTTCTAGAATTCATTTTCATTGATTTTTCCACGGGAATAAGATATTTTCCTGCAGTAAAACGTAGCCTATGTGTTAATCCAGGGTGTCAGGTAACCCCATGCCAAATTTTATTAAAATCGCTTTAGCCGTTTGGACGTGAAGAAGTAACAAACATACACACTCACATACTCACAAACTTTCGCCTTTATAATATTAGTGTGATATGTCAAACTGGCTGTGTGTAATGGTGTGAATGTGCTAAAAATCTTAATTTGAATAAGGATAATTTTTAAATTGTCATATTGTTTCAGATAATTTTTTAACCATTACCTAGATAATACAAATACAAAACAGATATAGCAAATGGAACTACGTTCCAACTGGGTCCATAAGATGGATGGATGGATTTTTGCGGGTAGGTGTTAAATAAGTTTACACTTTGCTGCGATTTAAAAATTTATTTTTAAATAAAATATTAAGTTTTAAGTGTATTGTGCAACTTTTCTGTACTTCATGCATTATAATTACATAGTACTCACGTTTGTACAGCCTCTTATGCAGTATTAACAACAAGTTTTGCACCACCTACCAGCATACCACTCACACCTTCAATATGTCACAAGTCAACGAAATTTAATTAATTAATAATAATAATAATAATATATTTATTTCTCTCAAAAAGGTAAGTACATTGGTTTCTATATTTAGGTAAGACTAATGACAGAAGTGTACGACTTAAACCTTAGTGAGAGCTGGAGTTTGTACTAGGTACGAAACCTGTGTGACAGATCTCCAGGCTCTCTCATTAGGGATTGAACAATTTTTAATCTGAGAAGACATGTATAGTTAATTAATACCTGTACTTAAAAAAAAAAAAAAAACGTAATAATAACAAAGCTAAACAATTAAAAAAAAGAAAATGAAAATAGAGGATATATTTAAGTGTGTGTGTGTGTGTGTGAGTCTGTGTGTGTGTGTGTGCGTGTGCGTGTGCGTGTGAGTGTGTGTGTGTGCGTGTGCGTGCGTGTGTATGTCTTTGTTTGGTTTGCGTGTAGAGCGGGTGTCTTAGAAATAATGTATGAGAGTAAGAATGTAACTGTGTATGTGTTGCAAGCAATATTATTTTCATTGCATTACACTTTATGTCAATGTATGGATAACCTTTTCGGTCTCCTCGTAATCTAAATTATGTAGCCAAGTGGTTACCATTTTCTTGCATTCACTTTTAGACTTGGGATAAAAGTTTAAAATTTTATTTAATTTGTTATATATATAATTGCCAAGAAAGTAAAAGCATCGTTGGGCAAGAGATGTACGTACTGTGATCCGGGGGCACACTGAGTATTTGCGACGCACAGTATTAAATTTGGTAGGATCGTATGTGAGTTGGGAATGAATGGTAAGTACAGAATGTAGGATGAACAACTTGCGGACAGAGAGGACATTGCAGACTTGATAAAGATTTGTGGTGGGAAATTGGTACGGCAACATCCATCCTACCTTAAGGAGTGCTCTTTGAGCACGTTCGAGTTTTAGAAGATGTGTTTTGTCGGTACCACCCCAAGACACTATACAGTATTCAGTAATGGACTGACAAAGAGCTAGGTAGGTACGTCGAAGTATACTGGTGTCCACCACATGTCGGAGAGTTTTGAAAATGTATATTAATTTGCGTACTCTAGAGGTAAGTAAATCGATGTGGGAGTGAAATGATAGAAAATTATCAATTTGTATCCCCAAATATTTAACACACTTAGTACGATTCAGGGTTAGACAAACACAAGTTTGAGTGGGATTGTTGCAGGTATGTGCGATGAGAGAATGAACAGTAGATGAAGGTAGCCCAATTGATGATGGTGCGAAGGTGAGGTAACCAGTTTTGTCGACGTTCAAAGTGAGTTGATTTCCAGCTAACCAATTTGTAACGGCATTGAGTCCCAACTGAGCATTACGAAATGCAGTATCCCAGGAGTTGCCGTGGGTTACAAGGGCAGTGTCATCGGCATATGTGAAAATGCGGGTGTTGGTAAGTTGTAACTGACAGAGATCGTTAATATAGATTAAAAATAGAGTTGGACCGAGGACACTACCCTGAGGCACTCCATGTGTGACAGTAAGCTCGTCACTTTGGCAGCTATCAATCTTAACAAATTGGCGCCTTTTTGAAAGGTAGCTTTTGAAGAGTTGAAGCTGATTACCTCTAACCCCAATTTTCTCCAATTTTGCAATAAGGGTAGCAACAGAGATCGTGTCAAAGGCTTTTGAAATGTCTAGAAAAACCCCAACCACCTTCTGCTTGTTATCGAGATTTGAAACAACTTCGTTGGTTAAATCCAAAACGGCTTTACTTGTTGAGAATCCCGATCGGAAGCCATATTGGTGAGGAGATAATAATCTTGTTTGTTCCAGAAATCTCACAAGCCGGTTGTTTATCAATTTTTCCAGTAGTTTGGAAAGTGTGGGTAAAATAGAAATAGGTCTGTAATTACTTGGTAAATCCCTGTCACCGCCCTTATGAATTGGGTGTACAACTGCGAGTTTAAGTGCGTCAGGAAATGTTCCTGTGTCAAAAGCCAGATTACATAAAAATGTGATAGGTGGGACTAAAGAGACTTTGAATCTCTTGAGCAAGTGACCGGAAATATTGTCGCTACCTACAGCACAATTGCTCTTAAGTGTCATTATTAGCTGTTCTATTTCAGACATATCTGTTTCTAACAAAACAAATGTATGTTGGTGATAGGGGAGAGTGTCAGCTGGAGAACCGTGCCTTATCGGATTTTTTTCGGCAAGTGATCGTCCTATATTTGCGAAGTACGAGTTTACTTCATTAATTGAGCGCTTAGGATCTGAAGGATTGAGAAGTTCGGACGGTTGTGTGGTTATTTTAGTAGTGTACGTGATTGATCTTATAGCCTCCCAAAGCTTTTTATTGTTACCCTGTGTACTGTCAATTTGCTTTTTATTGAAATTAATTTTAGCGGTTCTGAGTAAATTCGAGCAATAATTCCTGTATCTTTTATATGTAATTTTCAATATTTCGTCATTAGGTTTATTTTTAAGCTTTAAGTGTAGATTGTCGCGATTACGTAAGCATTTTAGTAAGCCAGGGGTCATCCATTGCTTTTTAATTCTTTTACGATTTGAAATTTTCTTAAGGATTGTGTTCGCGGTTAATATTGAGTTTAAAACACCTATAAAATAATTAGTAGCATCGTTGACATCAAGAAAATTATATATGGGGCTAAAATCAGTTTGAAGCAGATCTGATTCAATCATAGAAAAATCCATTGATATTTTAGTTTTATAGTTGCGCGTATTAGAGTGTTGAGTTGAGCGAAGAAAAAAGAGAACTGTATCATGATCAGTGATGGAAGTATTAGCTACATAACAATACGCGGGTAATTTTGTTTTTAACATTAAGTGATCTAGACAAGAATGATTGTTTCGTGTACATAAGGTGTGAGCCGGTAGCATGGCGTGGTATGCTGCCATAGTGAGATATTCGGTAGCTCGTGAATCGTTAGTACCTTCAGATATGTCAATGTTGACGTCACCAGTTAAAATAATATTTTTGTAAGAGGAGGAGTACTTCAAGAGTTCATGTAAGGAGTGTATAAAAACCGATACATTGCGTTGCGCCGGAGGACGATAGATTGCTATTATCAGAGTGTCCTTATTGATTATGAAACTTAAGCAGTTAGCATCCTGTATCTGAGGTTCAGTGAAGGATACTTGAAGGTGGTTCCGGTAAAATACCACTACCCCTTCATTTTGTGACCTAACATTCTGAGTAAGGACTGAGGTGTAACCAACTAAGATTGGTATTTGTGGAGAGTTTTGCAACCAACATTCAGTTAAGATAATAAGATCCCACAGCACTTTACTTCTGTGTAAGAGGGTCAGTAGACCATCAAAATTTTTATTAATACTCCTTATATTTTGACAGAGCAATGTTAGAGAATGCTTGTCCGAGCGAGCAATATGGTAACAGTCTTCTATAGAACAAATAGCAGAGTCGGCCACGGATACGTGGTCTATATCAGCTTGAAAATCTTGTGTATTATCGAATTTTAAGATGTAAAAGTAATCTATGAGGGGTTGGATATAGTGGGTGATATGCAGTAATTATTTCTGGTGGATTGAAGGTACGTATGTAAATTGTTAGACTAAATATTTTTAGTGTATGTACTCGTAATACAGTATGTAAGTGTAAATGAAAGAATGTTTTACTTATATGTGTTATGTAGTTTGAATTATAGTGTATGTGTAAGTTGGGGCAGTGGTAGTGTAAGTTACAAGAGTTTATCTTAAGACTAGATGTTATGAACAAGTTGTTGTATATATTAATTAATAACTTAATTAAGTTTAGTTTAAAAGTAATGTAAAAGAATAATAAAAGATCATACATCATGCATAGTCACGCAGCCTTGGGAGCTAGTTGCTTGAGCTGTTGTTCGTTTTTCACGAGAACGGGATGACTGTCGGGATCCTTCTTCAGTAAGACTCGCCCATTTGAAGTCCAGCAGAAGTTATATTTATTTAGCTTAGCAAAATTTCTGGCGAGATAGAACAATCTCTTTATATGGGTTGTCAGTAGTTCATCGACATAAATAGGTACTTGAGGGGTAACGGACAAACCCAAATTATTTGAGCTAACTTTGTTAGTTGGATTCTTCTTATTGTACTCTTTAACGGCGTTCAGGAAGTTTGCTTTAGCGAGTGTATTCGAGAAATCAACTGTGATGTTAGAATTTTTTGAATCCTTATTTGACGGCTGACGTGTAATATCGCGAATATTGCTAAACTCAGAGGGAGTATTAAGTTGTTTTGACATATGTTCAATCATATTGAATAACATCGTTTTGGTTTCTCTATCTCTCTTGGGTACGTTTCGAATTTCTATCGACGTTTTGACGATGTTCCTGTCGTATACTTCCAGTTTGTCCTCGAGCGCGGACAGTTTAAGTCCCATTGAATTACGCTCTTTTTCTAAAATTGTTATTTTGCTTTCGAGTGCCTGAAGTTGATCCGAAACAAAGGTCATACTCTTTTCCAATTCACTTGAGGCTACCTTGATCTCAGAATATTGAAAATTGATCTGAGCTTCAAATTTATCGAGACGAGCGTTATGAGCACTGGTCATATCCATTAACATTTCTCTCATCTGATCTAAGATTTCGGTCTTGACACTCTCTAGCTCATGTCTGGTAACCTCACCCGAAACGTATTTACGTTTTGCACGTGTCGTGATATTCTGTAGAAGAGCTTCTTCTGCATATAGCTTCCTTATATCCGATTCGGAACGTGTAACTCCACTTACATTCTGAGGTGTTTTCAGCAGGGTCCGTTCATATTCACAGGGCGCCTCGACGGTCTCGCCTGTCGGAGTTTTGGGTGGAGTTTTAAACATTGGGTAACGATGCAGCGGAAGTTTATTTAAAAGAATCACAGAGCTTCAAGTAAAATTATACTTGGACCAGGCGCAAAAGTTTACCCGCTTATCGCTATCGCTCTTGACTTGTGGCAAGCGGCGAAGATGACGTGCACGCACGACTATCGTTGACTCGTTTGTTGCTATCTTGCTTCCTCGGGCACTCCGTGTAGCTTCACTGCGTTATGCGCGCCTAGTACTTTGTGAGAATTAAATGTTCAATTTAATGCGAAAATAATTAAAAATTAAAACAAAAATAATATTGTAGTTGTACGGATCACACGTCTACTCGCTTTCGCGGTCCAGGGGGGAGAGGACAATTTTGGAAATTAGGTCCTCTCAAAAGTCACTAGAAGAGATGTTCACCCGTAGAATGAATGAGCTTGAAGCGCAACTAACTAGTGGAGTATCTTCTAGAGATACTGTTGCGAAAGTAGCCGAGGAGTTTCGCACCTTTAGGGAGCTTGTATTTGATATGCTTGGTATGCTCCGCAACCAAGTCAATGACTGCCTCAAGATTGTAGACGAGCTGGAGACACGTTCAAGACGCAAAGCACTTCTTTTCATAGGTGTCGCTGAATCAGTGAAAGAAGATTGCACTGCTGAAACACTTAACTTAGTGCAGAATAAGCTCGGTCTCAAGGATATTGCTCAGTGTGACATCAAAGTCTGCCACCGGATAGGAACAAAAAGTGGAGATCGGCCCCGACCTATACTTATCCGGTTCGCCAATACAGATCTCAGATCTGCTGTCTGGAGAGCAAAGTCCGCATTAAAAGGCTCTTCAGCGTCGGTTAGAGAATTCCTAACCAAAGCTCGACAGGCAGTCTTCAGCAGGGCTCGTCAGCATTTTGGGATGCGAGCTGTATGGACTTTGGAAGCCACTATCAACATTAAGACGCCGGACAGCAGCCGCCACAAGCTGTCTTCGATTGAGGAGCTGGAGCTTCTGATTGAGAAGCACCCTCTTAATACATCTAAGTCTGCTAAGGCTACTTCTTCGCATAAATAGCTTCATTGCGCTTATTTTGTTATATTTTGTGTAGTGTAAATAATTTGTTTACATGCTTTGCCCAGTGACTAATTCAATCGCAACTAGTTGGTACGTAAACACCTCAAATAACTACCTTATACTTTTTTATTTTTTTTTCTTTTTTTTTTTCTATTACAGATTCTATATGTACCCACAACTTTTGAATAAATTTTCGTTAAATAAGTTTTATTTATTGTCAGTTTCCGTTTGATACATGACAGTCCATAAATCTGTCCAACTGGTTGCGTTCAGAAATGCACTACCTACTTTCATTGTTACGTTTAGTTTACTGGTTTTCTGACTTGTCCGTATTATTGTTTATTAATTTGTGAGTGTCGACTGGCGGGTGGTGCAGAAAGGTTTTGTCATAGTTTCAAGTAGTACATACATTTATATATATATTCACATTCATTTATTTATTTAAAGGAATATACATATAAATTATTTTTTATATGTTTAGTTTATTATATTTATTTATTATAGAATATATAAATATCATATTTAAATTGAATATAATTCATGTCTGATAATGAATCATTTCATTCTGCAAACGATTCAATTGCTTCTTCGATTGACGACAGTTTCAGTTCGGTTACAGATACACTTGGTGACTTTTTGCGAGTAACATTCAACGAGCAACACAAATTTTTATTTAAAGTTTGCCATATCAACGCTCAGAGTATCCCTAGTCATTACAGTGATTTAGTGGAGGCGTTCGCCGATTCCAACATACATGCCATCTTAGTTTCGGAGACTTGGCTCAAACCTCACCTTCTTTCTACTTCCTACGCTCTCCCTGGCTTCATTCTTATTAGGAATGATCGGGTGGGTAAGAGAGGGGGTGGAGTGGCTATTTATCTGCGTAGTAACTTCTCTTTTAAACTATTATCTTCTCCGATTTCTAGTAACTCTACTCCTGCTGAATTTCTTTTTCTTGAGGTTTGTTTCAAAGGAGCCAAAGTCATTCTAGGTGTGGTTTATTCTCCTCCCGCAGCGGATTACTTCTCCAGTTTCGAAACGGTTCTGGAATCTATAGGGTCAGAGTATACTCACCATATCATCATGGGCGATTTTAATACCGATCTACGCTCGTGTAACTCCCTCCGTTCTCGTAGGTTACTCCAGATCGCTAAATCAACTAACTTTCACATCCTACCTTTACAAGCTACTCACCACAACGCGGATGGAATGGATACCTGGTTAGACTTAATTCTTACCACGGCTCCTTCTTTAGTTCGTCGTCACGGGCAATCTTTAGCTCCAGGTTTTTCACACCACGATTTAATATTTCTCTCCTACACACTGAAACCACCAAAACATAGCCCTAAGATTTTGAACATACGGTGCTTTGGGCGGATTGACGAAGGAAAACTTCGGGAAGATGCGTCGAGGTTAGACTGGGAACTCGTATTCGAGGCTCCTACGGTTGATACCAAAGTTAACATTTTTAATAAACTGGTCGTGGGCCTGTACGATATTCATGCACCTATTAAAAAAATAAAAATTAAGCGCCCTCCTGCCCCCTGGATGACTAATGGCATCAGGATGGCTATGCGGCGTAGAAATCGAGCTTTCCGTAAATTTATAAAAGACCGTGACGAGGACAATTGGGCCCTGTATAAAACTGCAAGGAATCGGTGTAATCAGATGATTCGCAACGCCAAACGCCGCCATATTCTAATAAATGTAAATTCATCGTCCCCAAAGGGTATTTGGCAGTTCCTAGGTACTCTGGGAATAGGCAAACGAGGTAGTAGTGACCCTCACACGACGGTTGGTATAGATGACATATGATAATCTAACCAAGCGTCGCACTTGTGAGTACTTAGCTGAGCTTCCCCGCCCCAACATAGACTTCTTTCACTTTTCTTCAGTAGATCCTGGCGAGATCAAAAAGATAATTCTTTCCATTAAATCTAACGCTATCGGAAACGATGGTATTAGCCGTCGCATGGTTATGTCTATTCTTGATCATCTTCTTCCTGCTTTATCACATATCATAAACTTCTCTCTCGATTCGGGGACATATCCATCTTCATGGCGGTATGCTTTTGTCATTCCTATACCGAAAATTTCAAATCCTACTCTTCCTAATCATTTTCGGCCTATCTCTATTCTACCTTTTCTATCTAAAGTGCTGGAGGCCTGTGTACATAAGCAAATGACACAGTTTGTATACCGAAACAATTTGTTAAGTCGCTATCAGTCAGGCTTCAGGCCAGGACACAGCACCACATCTGCTCTTCTCAAAGTGACTGGTGACATTAGAGCAGGCATGGATGAGACTAAAATTACTGTCTTGGTTTTGGTGGACTTTTCCAATGCCTTCAATGCCGTCAGCCATAATTTCTTACTTTCCATTCTCTCCCATCTGATGTCCTCGCCAGATTCTCTGGATTGGTTCTCTTCTTATCTTCGGGGACGCCAGCAGTCCGTGCGCGTGGGTAATTCTTCATCGAGGTGGCGTGATCTCGACGCTGGTGTTCCTCAAGGCGGTATTCTTTCTCCTTTATTATTTTCTATTTTTATTGACCTCATTACTAAAGTCCTTCAGTGTGCGTTTCATCTTTACGCTGACGACTTGCAGGTGTATGCTCAGGCTGGTTTGAATGATCTGTCCGAGGCCATCACAAAGCTTAATGAGGACCTTGACGCGATCAAGACCTGGTCAGATAAGTTTGGCCTAACAGTAAATCCTTGCAAGTGTCAGGCCATCGTGATAGGGAGTCAACGAATTTTAAGCCGATTGAACACCGACACATTGCCATCAATAATATTTAACGGCTCAGTTATCCCTTTTAATGAATCGGTTAGGAATCTTGGTATTTTCATGGACACCCACCTCAACTGGCAAGCTCAGGTAACTAGTGTTAGTCAAAGGGTTACGGGTACACTGCGGGCTTTATATTGTCTAAAGAATTTTCTTCCCTCTAATACCAAGTTAATGCTTGTACAGGCGCTAATATTTCCCTTGATTGACTATGGTGATGTATGCTATCTTGACCTGAATGCAGAACTCCTTAATAAATATGACCGCCTTCTAAATAACTGCATTAGATTCATTTTTAATCTTCGCAAGTTTGACCATGTCTCTTCTTACCGTTCCAAACTGAAATGGCTCCCTATTCGCCAGCGTCGTAGTTTGCGCGCTCTCACTACACTCTATTCAATTCTCAATTCTCCTACTGCACCCTTATACTTGACTTCTAACTTCCCGTACTTGCACTCCTCTCATAGTAGAGATCTACGATCTACCAACAATCTGCTTCTTCTATGTCCCTCTCATTCTTCTGGATTCGTTGGTACCTCTTTCCTTGTTCAGTCTGTTTCCCTCTGGAATTCGCTGCCCCCCGAAATTAGACAAGCACCTAATCGTCTTAATTTTAAATCGAAAGTACGTACTCTGTTCCTGGATGAACTAGTTGAATCACCTCTACATTTGTAACTTATATGTAATTTATGTAGGTATATATATAGAATTTATGGTATGTAAGTATATATGTATTTATGGTATTTATTTATTGTGTATTTATGTAAGTATTTTAATTAGTTTTGTTATACTATTATTTATATATATTTTTTTTTAGTTTTCTTTGTCTGATTGTATGTAATATCTACAGGTTTACTGCACCTACATACTACATTTCTACATCTCCCTAAGGTAGACTGGCAGAGAATGCTTTTAGCATTAAGTCCGCCTCTGTACAATTTTGTGCATAAAGTTTTAAATAAATAAATAAATAAGACACCTTTTTTTAACCTGTACTTTGAACTTGCACTTTGGTTAGTACTGTTACCTGGGTCCTTATTCACTATCTTTTTTTTCGTTTTCGCGTCAAGCCCGCGCTTCTTACTGCCAAGAACTTGTCATAATGTTGTAAAAAGAGCTACGCTTTGATATACATCGCGCATGCCCGCGGGCATGTTTGAGCGCACCGCGCATACGCCAGTTTAGGCGGGCTTAAGTTTTGTTTTGAATATAGACCCTGTACTTTGTGCATCGACTAGTATTAAATAATAATACTAATAACATGTACTGTCCCACTGCTGAGAAAATATCTCTGCCATGCGCTTTCAAACTTCTCTGTCTGCATGGTCTGCGATAGATCAATATTTTAATTTATTTTCACTTTACAAAACACTTATGTAGGCAAAATCGTAAGCAAGATAATAGTAATAGATACATAACTGCAAGCACGTGTATAGGACGCCTACCGTCTTGGTCTTTCTGCGCCCTTATTCGCGTTCTTTTTTTTCGTTTTCGAGGCAAGCCCGCACGGTCTGTCAAAATTTTGCCATAATAATAAATAGAGAGGTGCACTTAGAAATGCATTGGCGCATGCGCGATGCACTCAAAGATGTCCGCGTTGCTGCATTTTTAAGCGCAGCTCTCTATTAAACATTATGACAAGATTTTGACACTTAAAAGCGTGGGTTTGCCGCGAAGGACCCAGATCTGGTCAGGTCTATCTGATCTGGGTATGAATCCAGATTACCATGTCGACCTTTCACAGACCATTTTTTATTGAATTATTTAAAACTTTATGCACAAAGTTGTTTACGCAAAGAGAATGCTTTTAGCATTAAGTCCGGAGGGGCGGACTTAATGCTAAAAGCGTTCTCTGCAATTCTACCTGAGGGTGATAAAGAAAAGAAAAATATATGATAAATGGAAATCTATAACTTCATATTATACTTACCTACATAACACATAAATAGAGAATATAAAATAAACTCTACCATTAGTTTCTCCTCAGTCGATTTCATACCAAAATTAAGAAAAATGAACAGCCTTCAAGGAAAATAAATTATCAAGCACATCACTGAAGGCAAATTTCACTGACTCACTCCTATGTTTTAGTTTATATCTCTGGTGTTTTATAAGCTAGGACAATGTTTTATACACTATAACCTTCCCAAAAAAATATGCAGTCGATTAGCGATAATTCCATCTAAATCGGATTACTAGCTTTCGAGAAAATCGCAAACATACATACATACAGGTCAAACAGACTTTTTTGAAGACGGTTAAAATGTTTTTAATGCCATTTCAGATGGTTACGCGAATGTTAATAAAATAGTTCCCACAATATAAAGTAAACAATCAACTAATTGTATTCACATATTCGATTTTCATTAATAATTTTGTATACGTATAATTACACGAGCTTGTGTGCTCTAAAATATTCAATAACCCGACGTAGTACTCGTCGGCAATGCTTTTCAGGTAAATTGATGTCATTAGTAAATAAAAGGTATTGATTTTTAATTAATTCCATAACATAGGTACTAAAAGTTACCTTCCGTATGTCTGCTTGAATACTTTGTTCGTCTTAGGCACCTGTTCCACCAACGGCGAGGAAGCCAGTAGCGAATTTATCGCTCAAAAAACGTCAGTTGCACCGTATAAATACTCGAGGCGAGTAGGTTTCTGTCAGTTTAAGATGTTTGCGGAAGTAACTGTAAAACTCGTGTTTGAACTGTAAGCTCAATGTTGATTGCTGAATACACGCAACTTTCAGATTATAGAAAATATATTATGAAAATATATACATATATTACGGGTCTTAATTATATTTCGTATTGCAACGGCCGTGGTTACGGGTAGTCTACCCGTAAATACGGTCGAAACGTTGGGCAATAAACAAGGTATTTTACCTTAAATTATTTACGCGATTAAGACCCGTAATATATATATTTTCATAATGTGTACAAATCGCGAAAGTTTATCAACATTTAAAGAAAATACCTCGGTATATAACATACTCAATCGTCGTGATTCGCGATCGGTGACGCGAAGAAGCGGTTGATGAGGTGGTATAGGTACATGGCCAAAGTTCACCGCAGGTGAAGGAAAATATACCCTCTGTTGACACTCTCCCCGCCCACTATTGGTCATAAATTGACGGCACATCGTGTGATTTTTAGTCGGTTTAAGTCTAACTTAACACCTTTGTCGTGCCTTCGATGAAGTGGGATCTTTGGAGATTTTAAGATACTTATATAAAAAACATTATCCTCCTTCTTGCGAAGTCGGGTAAGTTAGCACATATATGCGCGCTCGCCTGCGCACCACTGTTCAAAAGTAAGAAAACCCCATTGCAAGATCACTTAGTCTATACTTATATCATAAAGAGGAAAGATTTGATTGCTTGTTTGATTGTTTGTTTGTATTGAATAGGCTCCGAAACTACTGCACGGATTTGAAAAATTCTTTCATCTTTGTAAAGCTACACTAACCCCGGGTGACATAGGCTATTATTTATCCCTGTATTCCCACGAGAACGGGAACTACGCGGGTAAAACCGCGAGGCGTCCGCTAGTAATCAATAAAACAAGAACAGAAAGAATGAATTATATTATTTCAATTAGCAGCCAGTTTGTCAGCTCCCCCCCCCCTCCCTGCAATCATATTTTCCTACCGCCATTCTTTTAAAGTACTAGCTATACCTGTAAACGTTGTAGCGCCGCGTTATTTTATTTTTCGTTTTTTCCTATTTTGTTACGTAAGAACTGTTTAGGGAAATTGACATAAAATTTATTCATTACAATTAAACATAAAAACTTTATTTCAATTAAAAATTGGATAAGCGTATCAAGTGAAATTGTATTGGGATTTTGTACTGTCGTTAAAAGATATAAGCGATTGAGAACCGTACTCTGTAAAATTGCATTACTCCATTCAACATTCAAATGCACACATTCACATTTCCATATAGAGGACGTTACGGCAGAACGGATGGTGGGCATATACATCAGGGGCAGCCCGCGGCTTCGATAATGTCCGCGTGGTCACACAGATTTATGGTACCGACAAACACACAGCTCGTGGCTCCCTCTGGCGACACTTTATAATCCATTTTCGAGGCACAAATAGATTTTGTAACGAATGGTGAATGATAAAGTTTGTGAGTTAAAAATAAACATATAAAGAGTTGGGTAGAAGTATAATAGCGTTTGTAGAATGTGATAAATATATTCTCATTTGTGCACAACTCCCCTCATCAAACCATTTCTCTCTTTTTACTTTTTTATCTATACTAATATTATAGAGAGAGTTTGTTTGTTTGTTTGTTTGAACGCGGCAATCGCAGGAACTACGGGTCCTAATTGAAAAATTCTTTCACTGTTGGATAGCCCATTTATCGAGGAAGGCTATATAACATCACGCTATGACCAATAGAAGCGGAGCAGTTATGAAAAATGTTGCAAAAACGGGGAAAAATTACGCACACGAAGTTGCGCGGGACAGCTAGTGAAAAAATAAAATTCAAAGTTTATAAAGTCATAGTATAATAAAGTAGTATTACAAAATAGAAAACTACAAAACAACTTTGTAAGCGGCGGTAGCCTAATGGTCTCGCAATCGTGAGGTCGCAGGTTTGAATCCGATATCCAAAATTGATCCGATTGTCCGAATCATTATACTACCGATGTGAACCCACTCCTAACACAAGCCTTTGAGCTTAGCTGCACGGGTTAACAAGATTGCTAGTAATGTAGGACTCAATACCTATCCTCAATTAAAACAAAAACAAATCACTTAAACAAAAACAAAACTCTGGCGTGGTTCGTTAGCGGAGCGGTTGACTCACATAGGGATGGTATCCCTTTGTTTGGTTCGAGCCGAGTCAATTTTTTATTCTTCATACATTCGGTTAAGTCACAGAATAGAAGTTGTAGGGTTTGACGTGAGGAAACCCCTTGTTAAAAGTTGCAAGTATGTTTACAGTAACTCTATATACTATACAGTAAAAGAAGCCGGCCGAGTGTGAATCGTGCCAGTAAACCATTCCATGCTGTAGGCCTAATCTTTAATTGTATTATTTCAGGAATGAGAAACAGAAACGAACTATCATTAATGAATAGGCACTTTCCTAATTAATAAATGCTCACTCAGTACCTTGTTAATCTAGGAAATTGATTGTGTTTAGTCACGGGGGTACAAATCGCTCTTGAATATTAATTGGGACGTAGCACGCATTACTGGCGACGTATTACTTCAACGTGAACAGCTAATTGGATCTCAGTTTTGGTTTTTGCTAAAGGTCTGACCTGACTTTCTCGGAATGGACAATACATCTAAGCTAAAGGATAGCTTAGTGGTAAATGTTTGATAAACTTTCCCGATTTGTACACATTATAAAAATATATAGGTACCGAATTATAGCCCGGCATAGCAACGGCCGTTGCAATACGGTCGAAACATCGGGAAATAAACAAGGTATTCTACCTTAAATTATTCACGCGATTAAGACCCGTATATATATATATATTCATGATATCTAAGTGGTTACCACCATAGTGTCAGGTATTCTTCCGTGAAACAGTTGAAAACCTAAGGACACAAAACTGTGTTTCAGTAGAAGGGCACTGTAGCAAGTGGAATTATTAGGTAAATGAGACTAACAAACATAGTGTGGTCTCTTTTAGATCTTTGCCAATCAAATATCGACGCACGACCAGGAGGTCAATTCACGTATTTAAAGCAGTGTAGTTGCAGTTCAGTTGCAGTTAAGTTTCGATTAAAACGGGCATTTTTGTATTCATGTAACTTGCTTGCGCTGCTCGTTTCTGCTCACATAAAATAAAATACACATATAGATAACTAGCTTTCGCCCGCGGCTCCGCCCGCGTGGATGTCGGTTATCGCGATAAAAACTATCCTATGTCCTTCCCCGGGACTCAAACTATCTCCATACCAAATTTCATCTAAATCGGTTTAGCTGTTTGAGCGTGAAAGCGTAACAGACAGACAGACAGACAGACAGAGTTACTTTCACATTTATAATATTAGTATGGAAGTATGGATGAAGTCGTTTGAAAAATACACATAATGCTATACATATCAGCCAGGGTAAGCTGCAGTTGGAACAATCGCTGCTTTTTAGGGTTCCGTAGCCCAAATGGCCAAAACGGAACTCTTATAATTTCGTCATGTCCGTGTATCTGCCTGTCAGTCCGTCTGTATGTCACAGGCATTTTACTTAAAGACTATACAATGAATATTGATGAAATTAGTGAGAAGGTCTCTTGTAGTAGCCGCTACTTAGATATATAATAAAAATCAATCATAAACGTGTGGCACATAATTCGACAGGTTTTTTTTAAAAACATTACCTTTTTCGGTTAAGTGAATATTTTTACATAAGTGTTCCATAAGTAGTGTCCCCACCCCGCTCCCCCTACCCCTTCACTTTAAATCAAAAAAAATGAAAAAGGTATTGGTTAAGAAATACTTTAAATTATAATTATAAAATGATCGGTTATACCGCCAACAAAAGGGCGTAAGTGCTCTTCTACTGGTGCAATTAATCAACCTACACTGAGCATGAACCTACATGATCTTGCCCGGTTTTTTTTATATCCATTTGGAATAATGTAATAATCTATGTTTTTTCCCATCAAACTTTTCATATACTTACCTAACTCGTTTAAAAATGGACCTTGTTATACATAATATTGCAACAAAAGTCCTGTAGCACGCAAAAACAAAAAGAAGCTATGATGCGCCGTCCAGTGTCCACTTTGTTCGTTTCCACTCCATTGACTATTTACAAAGAGATTTTTCGTTCGACTTTTGTCATTGGCACGGTGATGTAAGCGGCTTACAATCCGCCATGTTCTTTTCGGTTTAAACCGACCGGTAGTTGTATTGAATGACCGCAATTGTTCTTTGAGTTGGACTTCAAGAGAAATGTTTAAATGGCTGGTAAATAACAAAGCTAAAATTACTTAAGGGGGAGTCAGATATTGTACTGTTTGATAAATTGTACCATTTCAAATTTTCCTACCAAATGACACTATTTTTATTTTCTGGCAACACAAAACTAGGCGCTGGCAGCGCCCTCAACTATTTTTGTTTTTCCAATGGCGTCCGGCAAGTGCGTCCATTTTGAGAAAAAAAAATTGATAGGGTTTGATGAAACTTTTGAAGCGTGTACCTAAGGACACTTCCCAGTGAAAACGTGATTTAGAGTTTTACTAGTTTTTTTTATTGAACAGATCCTTCACTTATCAAACTATAAAGTAACGAACGTATTTGGTTTTGGGAACATTTTGCGGCAAACATATGTTTTTTTAGGGTTCCGTAGCCAAAATGGCAAAAACGCAACCCTTATAGTTTCGTTATTTCCGTCTGTCTGTCTGTCTGTTCGTCCGTATGTCACAGGCTCTCAAAGACTGCTCAATAAATATTAATGAAATTAGGTGAAAAGGTGTCTTGTAGTAGCCGCTACTTAGTTTAATAGCTAAATAATAAATATTTTTAGGGGGGCACACCATACAACCATACATGTAACACAAGCAAAAAAATACTTTTCAGCAGACATCAACGTGTGTCTTTTAAAAACATTTTAAGGTTTCTAATAAACATTTTTTTGATTTAGGGCGGAATATTTTTGGAAATAATCGCTCCGAAAGTTGCTTAAATCGTGTTCCCCCCTTTATCTTTTGAACCGTGTGACCAAATAATATAAAAAAAAATACAAAGATAGCGCTTAATAAGTACTTTAAACTAAAATTAATAAAATATTTCGGATAAAATCGGATATACCGTCATTCAGTTATCGCTGAAAAACAGCGTTTCTCAACTAAAAGGCGTAACTGCCATGAACATACGCTTTTCTGCTGATGCTATTGTTCAAGGCTGCGGAACCCTACACTGAGCATGGTCCGACATACTCTTGTCCGGTTTTTTTCAAAACGTACCACCAGTAGTTGTCTTAATTGTTCTGGTACAATTTAGGCAGAACATGCATCTAATGTTCAGCCAGATGGATGGTAGTTAAAGAAAATATTATAAATGGATATCAAAATGGAAAGGGCTTTCACAGCTTCAGATAAATAGTTTGTTTTAAATAATATACAAACGAGATATATTGCTGAAACTAAAAAATGGTACGATATATCCTGCTCTTCCCTACATATTCTTATCAATACCTAGGTACTTGTTATTATGAAACAAAGGGGTATCAGTTACTTTAGCCGTTATCTGCAATCTTTCTTATTTTAACTAACTACTCTGCGGTGTACTAAGCCCTACCTTACAGTCCGCTACGTAAGTCGCTTACTGAAACCAAGTTTTTAAATTATCAAAGCTCCTTAACTACTGAGACATATCATGGCGTTTTAAACTTTTTTAATTCAATGGCGACTATCTTATTTTCAAGTGAATTTTCGTGGTGGTAGAAGGTATTTATACAGATATTTCTTTTGACGTGATAACGTCTTATAAATCGATGAGCGACTGCACTCACGAAAAGTGTGACGTCACCGCTCCTGCCCCGGTGACGTCAAAAAGTGTGACGTCACCGCTCCTGTTCCGGTGACGTCGAAAAGTGTGACGTGCCCGCTCACGTTATGCCTGCTAATAGGCTGAAGTATTGTGGCCATCGGGCGCCAGTGACAGCTTTAGCAGGTTCACTTAAGCTGTCACAGGCATAATAATAATAATAATAATAATAATAATAAATTTATTAAGTAAAAAATCTTTTACAAAAAATAATATACAACAATTAGGCAGTAAATACATTATAAAATCAAATTATATGAAAACATTTTAGGACAACTCCTACACGGTCATCTGATCCCAAACTAGGCAGAGCCTGTACTATGGCAACCAGACAACTGATAAACATACTTATAAAATATTATAAATTTGCATACATATTTTTGAAATATAATTATAAATAAAAGTATTTTATACAGCTTTAAAGACACAGAAAAATCTTAATTCTTAAAAATAAAATTACAATAGGTATTACAAATAGTGATAAGTCTAATTATTTGCAATTAGCTGTACCCTGAATTAGGTCACAGATAATATAGTACTATACTAGTTACTAGGTTAAACATAAACCTGTATCTCAGGTGTTTACTATAAACATATAGGAATCAATGTTTCTAAATCGCTTAATAATATCTACTTAACTACATTTTTTCATAAACAGTAAAGTAAATGAATTTAAATAAAATGTCATATTATGCTATACCTATTCTATTACACTAAAAATATTTGCATCGTTTGAACTGTAAATGAGGGCAACAATTGTTACATTACGTATGTGAGTTTTAAGGTTTTAATAATGCAGCGCTTACAATTATTTCTAGGTCAAGATGATTTTTATTAATTAGTAACAAAAGATATGGATGGTTTATATAATTTTTAATTTGTAATGATATCAATAAATTAGCCAATATAGATAGTGTTTATGTGCTTACTAAAAATAGTTAATTCTAGGCGGTTGATGATAAAACTAAAGTATGATATAAAAACAAAAAAACAAAAACTTGTTACCTACTAGTTTATCTGCTAAATGAAATGAATAAAAAGCGGCGATCTAGGCGCCCTCATAATCAACTGAGTTGATATACCTGTACTCCGCAGCTTTTTTAGCAGGGCACTCAGCATCACCCGTTTTATGGGTGTGAGGCTTGCCGAACCGTCGGCATGTCGCGCATTTCGGCGAGTCTGCTTTCATGATACATTCCGTCATCGAGTGGCCATTTTCCCCGCAATGTCCGCACGTTGGGGTAGTTTCTCTGCAAGATTTAGCCGCATGGCCATATTGGTGACAGTTGTAACATCTTGTTACTATCGTGAAATCTCTGACAGGGCAGGAAGTCCAGTTAATAAATAATCTGCCTTGCGAAACTAATATTTTTCTAACCTGTGCTGGGACTTCAATTATGAAGTTACAGGTCGAGGCGCCTTTTTTTCCAGATTTGTGGCTAAGTTTTGTAGTTGATAAAAACATATCAATGGACACTGAAGGTACTTTCTCGGCTATGTTTTGTTCGTATATATATGTAAAGAACTCCTTCTCCGACAAAGAAGCTGGCACTCCAATAACAATAACTCGTGGGTTGCGCTTGTGTGGGTCGCCGGCGGTAAGGCCGGAAGAGGACAACTGTACTGCCTGTTTGAGTTTTTTAGCGTCGTCCTTTGATTCGGTGCTAATAATTACACCTCCTTTCGTAGTTTTTCTTACACCTCGAACATGTAACTTCATTTGGTCAGGCCTAATTATTGATTGCACAAGCGACTTTGTTTCATCACTAGATTTTTGCTTGTCCTGTGGATAGATGGCAACAGTGCTTAAGTTGTTTGGGCGAACTATAGTATTAGACTTCTTTTTCACGATATCTGCAAACGAAGCATTTCCAGAACAAGACTCCTCAATAGTCTTCTTAAGCACCGTGATGTGCTCCGATAGACTACTTTTTTCTTTAAGTTCTTTGATAAATGGTAGAGGCCTCAATCATTTTTTGTTTCAGCGACTGATATATTACTGCCATTTGCGATGCGTTGTATTGGACTTTTCGGCACAGATTCGATATCTTCATTTTTTGTTCGCTATTTAGTTTTCCATCAGATGCAATCGAGCATACTTCGCCCAATTGTTGGTCGGTAGCAGACATCCACTTCTGGATATCGGGCGTGGACACGAGATCGAACGAGAAACCCGACGATTCCTGGGCTGGGCTTTGCGCCTTCATCGGAGACTGGGGGGGCTGGGCACTCCCGGTCAGTTTAGCAGGTTTGTTATCCATATTTAGTAGTAACAACTATTAAAATACTTTTCATATTAAGCGCGCATAGTTACAATTTTACACACTCGCAACAAGCAAAATTACATGACATCACTCAGTACTAAAAGTAGGTCACTTTTATATTAATGTAATATATAAATATTGCAAGTGCACCCGTCCGTCTCCGAGTATGTACTACTACTTTTTCATGGCATGGTTGTTTATTACAATGTCATCAATGTTTTGGCGATTGCAACGACATGGGATATTCAAAATTTAAAAAAGGTGTCACAGGCATGGTTGTTTAATCAATATCATCAGTGTTTTCCTATAATAATAATAATAATATCTTGGGACAACTCACACAACGCTATCTGATCCCAAACTAAGCAGAGCTTGTACTATGGAAACCAGACAGCTGATAAACATACTTATATATTTATAAATACATACATATTATAGATAAATAACACCCAGACACAGAATAAACCATTGTGCTCATCACACAAAGTTTTATCCTGGGTGGGAATCGAACCCACGACCTCTTGCGTAGCAGGCGGATACATTCCCACCGCGCCACAGAGGCAGCCAGTGACGTTACCACGTAGAATTATCGTCCGTAAACCGACTTTACCGACAACCATTTTTTTTTAAGATAACTAGCAATGTGGAATTTCAGGTCGCACATTATTACCAATCCTGTTAGCCCTTCTAGCTAAGCTCAATGGCTTGTGTTAGAAGTTGGTTCACGTCGGTAGTTTAATGAGTAAGTACGATTAGAATGTAAACAACACATCTGTGCAATTATTTGAAATTATTTAGAAAATAGCTAAATTATATTGTATAAGTGTGCTCAATCTGTAAATAAGCAAACTTTATCATAGTGAAACTGTTAGTGACTCACAATATTATCTAGTGAACAAGAAAATACAATAAGTAAGTGACGGTGAACAATTGCAAAGTAAACATTATTTACGTAATTTTACAGATGACTTCATAATAAAAATAAACTAAACCAACCTACGTTAAAATTAAAACACATAAATGTACCTTTAGTGTGACAAATTGGTGAATTAAACAATTTTATATATAATCTGAGTCGTTAATTTTCGCAATTTTAAATCATCCGCCCCACCAAGCAAAAATAAATAAGGCGCGTTCCAGTTACTCAAGCGAATTATGTCATGTTTTTAAGCATCATCGAAAAATCGCCTTGTTCCACGTTCATAAAATAAAACTGGAGTTGGTGTTGCCAAATTATTAATTGAAAATTGGTCGAAATAATTTGTAGCAAGAAATAATATTTGTGTGTCAGCTCACAAACAAGATTAAAGTCTTTGATTACGATTTGGCTTGACTTAATTGTCTTCAGTTGACCAAAGTCTGAATATTTTTTCTAGAGGGCGGCACTGAAACAAATTCTCAAGATGTCTGATGACAACGTCACATTTAGACCCAGAAACTTATTATATAAAACCAAATCGCATGATTCCTTAAATAAAGATTCTACAAATCCATCACTAGAACTGAGTTCTAACGATTTTGACTTACAAAAGCGAAGTCTAGACTTATCAACTGGACCCGAGATAGAACTAATTGAGAAAATGAGAAACGAGATCCAAGATTTGAAACAAAAATTACAATCCGCTAACCAAGAAATAGATACACTGCTGTTAGAAAACAGTCAACTTAAAACAGATGTCTCCTCAAAGGATCAGTACATTTCAACTTTGAAAAAAATCTGCTGTAGCCCAAAAAGACGTACTACCTTGAATCTATCTTCTAACAAAACACTTCGCAGTCAAACCAAAACCATTAATTTTGCCATTTACCTGAAATCTTATTTTCCAGACCTTTTGAAGATCTCTTCTAGTACCAGAATGACTTGACGACAAGTTTAGATAGCACATATTTTCGTTTCAATTCAGAATAAATAAAGAAGCAAGGCAAAATCTTCTAGACCACAAATACATCTCCAGGGAACTCGGTGCGAGTAAATTCGTCGCAATACTGTGTATATTTTCTCTCCTCAGTGCAATGGGGAATACCCCAACGTACTAGTTTAGGATTAACAAGATAAAGTGTACTGTGTCTTGTTGATTTTATAAACTAGGGTTCAGAATAGTGTTTAAATATTGTTAGTAATATTTAAGGCTTGATCTACCATGGGAGCCAGAGAGACGCATAGGTTGAAATACGGTGGGTTTTTTAGTGTGCAGAAGTCATATATTATCTCTGCCTTCTCCAGACAAACGGGGAAAACGACAATTAGAACCCTATAGGGTTCTAATTGTCGTTTTCCAATTATCGCTTTAGGTATAGATACCTAAAGCGATAATTTGTAGTAATAGTACCACTAATGTAATAATCTATACTAATGTTATAAAGCGGAAGAGTTTGTTTGTTTGTTTGTTTGTTAGTTTGTTTGCTTTGTTTGTTTGTTTGTTTGTTTGTTTGTTTGTTTGTTTGTTTAAACGCGCTAATCTCAGGAAGTACTGGTCCGATTTGAAAAATTCTTTTTTTGTTGGATAGCCCATTTATGGAGGAAGGCTATAGGCTATATAACATCGCGCTACGACTAATAGGAGCGGAGTAACGACGTGAAATGTTGCAAAAACGGGGAAAATTTACGCATACGAAGTTGCGCGGGACAGCTAATCTATACTAATATTATAAAACGGAAGAGTTTGTTTGTTTGTTTGTTTAAACGCGCTAATCTCAGGAACTACTGGTCCGATTTAAAAAAATATTTTTTTGTTGGATAGCCCATTTATCGAGGAAGGTTATAGGCTATATAACATCACGCTACGACCAATAGGAGCGAACCAGCAATGAGAAATGTTGCAAAAACGGGGAAAATTAACGCAGACGAAGTTGCGCGGGCCAGCTTGTAGTTGTATATAGCCTGACCGAACAAATTGAAATATCTGCGAGGTTACCACTGTCGATACATAGATGGGAGACCGATTTCGAACATTGTCACACCCATAGTTGTGCCTAAGGCACCTGTCCCACGACGATGAGCGAGAAGCGAGTAACGATTTATCGTTCAAGAAACATACAACAGATGTATTTTGTAGATCCCGTCCGTGTAGTATAGTATATAGTGTATAGTATATAGTGTATAGTGATCCCTCTATATTGCATCTCAAAAGAGATGCAATATAGAGCAAGTACTCGCCGGCAGTGGGAACACTCAGCGATCAACTATTAATATCTGTATCTCTTTTGTTTACACGAGATCTACATAAGTATGTACGTGTCTTGAGCGTTAAAATCGCTACTCAATACTTAGTCGGACTGGTGCCTTAAAGTGTCAAATTGCCATCCCATTAGACTGTAAAGGTTCATTTCCGAGCATCGCGGCCGTTCGCGAGCCGCTCGCGGCTTACAACAAGCGGCTGATGCTCGCGGCCGATGCGACAATATTCACAGTGCGCGCGCAGGCCTACGATAGTCGTCGGCCGCGCGCATCTGTCACTTACCTCAGCCGCTTGTCGTAAGCCGCGAGCGACTCGCGATCGATCGCGATGCACGGAAATGAACCTTAAGAGTAAGAGAGCACTTGTGTACTATAATATCTCCTGCGTAATAGGCTAGTCTTTAATGAGATTGGCTGCCGTATCCTACATCGATTAGTAGACCTTACACACGATTAACTAGTCCTAAACTAATTGACCCTGTGAAATGTTCCCCTTCGCTCGTTACCCGACACATTTTATAATAATAATAATAATAATATTATTGACATAAAAGGACAAGTACCAAAATATATGATAACCCTGTCTCCTGTGCTAGTATACACTGTATTACAGGAGACAGTGCCTTCTCCTTACTTATAAAAAAGGTTTATGCCAACAAGAACATGCAATAAGCAAACAAAATTGTAAAGTTTAAAATAAAAGGGGTGACAATAAAAAAAAACAATAAAAATAAATAAAAACAAATGAGCCAAACTTGAACTATCTTAACTAAATTGATTGTGTCTCTGTGTGTGATATAATAAATTATTAAAATTATACAGTTAATATTTATTGTATTTATTGTCATAAACAGCTTTTATAACTATATGGTTCCCCGGCTTCTGTACTAGCTTAAACTGTGTTACAGAAGTCAGTGTCCCCTTTAAGTTTAGGTATTTGTTATGCTAATTTAAGATGAGTACAAAGTAAACAAAAATATTATAAAAATATATAAATTACGGGTCTTAATCGCGTGAATAATTTAACCACGGCCGTTGCAATACGGTCGAAACGTCGGACAAGGTATTTAACCTTAAATTATTCACGCGATTAAGACCCGTAATATATATATTTTTATAATGTTTACAAATCGCGAAAGTTTATCAACATTTAAAGAAAAATAATTCGCAAATTCACAATTATGAATTCTAAGTCTAACGAAAACCTAGTCCGTACACAAACTTCCTCACAGAAATAAATGAAGTATTTACTCTCGTATTTTTAAAGCAAATAAATAACTCTTATATATTCTAAGTGAGATAATCTGAAACCGTCGGAGTACGGCTCGGTATAACAAGGTACAGAACAGATGCATCCGCTGGGAGGCAACGATGTGTGCGTGAACCAATTTTTGTATACGATCCGCGTCGCCACTGGATTTATGGCAGTACCAAGTCGTCGAATTGTTATGTGGGGTTGCACTGCCGGCGATCAATGCAGAACGGTTTTATATAAATATTTGTTTTTTTTACTGCAGTTGTGAATGTAAACAACAGCAACATTAGGGCGAGTATATTTACTAGATAGAGCATTAGCATTTAAGGGCCCTCCCTCACCGCAAGCATGCTTCTGTAAGGTAACATTTTTGATTCGATTTCAAGCATTACGTTACCACACTGCCTACCTGACTGACGAGCATGTGCCAGTAACTTTTGAAGCGAAAATTTTTAATTATTAATTTAATTTGGGATATTTATTTTTATTGATGTTACAAGTGGTACAAAATATTACAAATTGTATCATAATAGGTTACGCATGGTAATCTTCGGTTTTCCTTCCTTACTGACGTAATGCTCGGATCTGTAACATTACAGGCGAATGCTCACGGTGAGGGAGCTCCTTTCGACGACGACTTTCGACCGTATTGCAACGGTCGTGGTCACGGGTAGACTGGAGATCACGGCCGTTGCAATACGGTCGAAACGTCGAGCAATAAACAAGGTATTTTACCTTAAATTATTCACGCGATTAAGACCCGTAGTATATTTAATGTTATAACGCTATATACCATATAATCTCTAGCCTTTGCGCAGCTCCACCCGGTTGAATATTTATCACGATAACTATTCCGACTTTCTTCCCGAAACTCAAACTATCTCCATACCAAATTTCATCTAAATCATTACCTACAACAGTTTAAGCGTAAACACATAACAGAGAGAGAGAGAGAGAGAGAGAGAGAGTAGTTTCACACTTATAATATTAGTTTGATCTCATTTTTTTTCTCTACATTACTACTTTTGGCACACATAATGTCGATATAATTTTGGCTTAACAGGACAGAGCAGATTTTCCTCTCCGCTCTTACTAGCACTGCACCCGACTCACACGTGCCGGGTAAACGACACCACAGGTGACTGTTGTATAATTTACGAGTACAATTCCCGAACTCACACGCATGTACGCTTGCTGTTTATGTATTCTAACATACCGCCTCTTTAAGGGAAGATTAAACGTCTCAAATAAAAGTAGAAGCTCGATATCTGATAAGCTGGTTGAGCAAGCCATAACTGAAACCATAGAAATTTTGCACAATTTATTTTACATTGTGGGTATTCTTCTTTATAAATTATTAAATTTAAATTACGTTAAAATTGCTTAAAAACTCATTAATAAATTCAGATTGATAGCAAACAATTTTATTTTCAAATAAAAACTTCTGCAAGGTGTCTATCACCATAAAAACAATCAGACAGACAGATACACAAATAAATGGTGTATCTGTGTGGCTGAACCAATTTAAATAGAACTTTCACTTAGCTCTTGTATTGACACATCCATATAAGTTACCATAAATACAGTAATTCTAAAATTCAACTCAAACTCAATGTCAGCAGCCGATTTCTCGCTGTCTTCACTGTTAATCGGATCAATTGATATCATCTACAATCTATATAATCTCGCAAACGTTGAACAGTGTTACTCGCCGTAAACCACAAAACATCGAAAGCACAGAAGATAACATTCATACATACTTCGTTCGCGTGGAAATTTTGAAAAATATATCTATCCTACGGGATTTGTTCCTAGTTAAAAATTAGCTACAATAGCTACTTTATATAATCTATTTCTTTGGCAAAATTTCATTCAGAGCCGTACTGGTGTAATATATATAGATACATACATTTATCATCCATCCAAACATTTGCATCTAAAATACTTGTACGTATTAGTAGGATTTTGCCCGTACGGGAGACATCGCGAGATTCCGTGTCCGTGAACGATATCTATGCATTTGCTTTTTTTAAAAATACTAGATGACCCGCGCACTTTCGTCTGCGTAATTTTTCACCATTTAAGCAATATTTTTGAAATATTTTTCGTTGATGCTCCGCTCCTATTGGTCATAGCGTGATGTTACATAACCTATAGCCTTCCTCAATAAATAGGCTATCCAACTCAAAAACAAAAGATCCAGAGATTATCGCGGTCAACCAAACAAACAAACTGTTCAGCTTTATAAAACTATAGATTGGAAATGTGTGCGTTGCTCGAGCATGCGTTGTATGAATATTACCTTCTGTGTTTTCGGTATTTTGTGCGTAAACACTAGGTTTCTCGGTCGACAGCCGGATTGATGATGGCAATGTGTTAGTTATTAGACAGCTATTTGTACACCTGATGTAACCGATTAATACCGCCTCCTAAATTATCTTTTACAGTGTTAACATAATAGCCCAGTCAAATATTACAAATAAAAGCCCTAAAAGTCCAAAACGTGATATATATAGGTGGATTTTTTGGTTGGTTGGCTGGTTATTTGGACCCCTTAGGGGAGAAAGGAACTATGTTTTGCAAGCAAAAAGTAGGGCTAACTAAGTAATACTTCAGTCAGTCAGCTTGTGACCACGGTCGGTGTAACCCGATCGAAACGTCAAGCATAAGGTAAATAACTTTACCTAGATTAAACGCGTTTATTCCCGTGTCAAATTGTATTTATAATGCAACGCGTAAGTTTAAAAGTTATAAGTAATACTTTTCAATTTTTGCAGTTTGAGTCTAAAACTATGGGTTTTTGATATTAAATATGTTCGCTGTGTGTTGAGCTATGTTTGTATATCAAATGTATATCAAAGTTTTTTTGAATTTTAACTGCAAAAACTGAAAAATGTACGAAAATTTTGCATTTTTTTACGTATCACGTACTTAGTTAGTACGTACTTTTTCTGATTTCAAAATGCAGTGCCACACCTCCCTAAGGGGTCCAAATAAAATACCAAAAGTGCAGCTTTACGTCGCGTTTTGTGCTTTTAATGTATTGTTGGGGTACACATCGGTTATGTTACTTGGTATAAATCAATGAGTTTTTTTAAGTCTGAAAGAATCATACCTACACAAAACAATTATGTAAATGTATTGATTTAAAAACTTGCACTCATTTTATTTAGTCTAAAAATAAACTTTCGCGTTGCATGATTATAACTATTTATTAAACGGGAATTAACGCGCATAACAAGGAATTTTAAGGGATTTATTTTTTCCTGTATAATAATAGTTATATACAGAATGATTTATAATATACTAATAACCTCCCGTTCGTGGCTTCTTTACATTACACTACTATAACTTTGTTTTTTATTTTTATTTTTATGTATAAGATACGATGGGGTTGACGTACTCTTAAGAATAAAAACCCCAATTAAATAAAAGATAAAAAAAAACTTTGCTTTTTCAGTTTTGAATAATATTTAATAAATGAACCCTTTGTCACCTTCCTCCTGTTTTTGAAGTTCTAACCTTAACCAACTACAGACTATTTTATCAGAGTAAAATCGTTGTTTATTTTGAAGCTTAGCCACTAAACCTGACAAAAAAAGAACAATTTTACTCCGGGGTCTCACAGACGTGTGGTAACTGGTTGTGTGACAAAAGTTGTATATATATATAGATATTACAAAAATGAAATTATTGTACTGACATTACAAAGTTTTTTAGTATAATGTAAAGATGTATCTTCTAAAGTTATTCTTCTTAAAATCACCCTGTAGTTATGCAAATTTTCAGATTAGAAACTGTCACTTAAAACCTTTATATAATGACGCGGATTTGGGTTTTTGTTCAGACAACATATTCAACTAAATACCGGCCAAGTGTGAGCCGCTCTCATCACTTGTGCACTCATCACCGAAACACCCGCCAAGTGTGACACGCTTGCACAGCAACAACTTAACTTTATTTTCCACAGACCTTATCCCCCGTCTTACGGATTTCTCCTCCCTGTTACGTTTAGTTCCTTCCCCTTTAGCGTACCTGTTAAGTAATTATATTAATACCAATAACATCAAACTATAAAAAATAAACTATATTATTATTATTATATATATATATATATATATATATATATATATATATATATACGCTTATAAATTAATCCCACTAATCACTGTGTGTGTTACTGTCCTCAAAATTAAAAAAATTACATTCCTATTCATTTGTTTATCTTGCTTTGTTCCCATTTAAATTTCTCTTGTACATCTACAGAACCCTGATCTCTACAAGTCTACTTATGATATATTAACTACGATTGGTCATTGGCGGAAATAATAATATCGCCACAAAAGAGAAAAGGCTTTGTTTTGTGTTAGGTGTTTAATGAGTAAATTTTCCCGTTGCCCACTCCATTGGATCAGTGCCTGATTAATCCTAGGTTATGTTAAGTTATTATTTTCTAAATTGTTTTACTGTATTTACCTACATCTACTTTCTGTGAACAGTGTTTATGCAAAATCCGTTATTAATTAGCAAGGTTTCGTTTGTAATTAGGTAATTGTTCACATTTATCTATAATATTTTATATGTATTTAGAAATATATAAGTATGTTTATCTGATGTCTGGTTTCCACAGTACAAGCTTTGCTTAGTTTGGGATCAGAGAACTTTGCGTGAGTGCTGATTCCAAACTAAGCAGAGCTTGTACTATGGAAACCAGACAACTGATAAACATACTTATATATTTCTAAATATATACATATTATAGATAAATAACACCCAGACACAATAAATCATCGTGCTCATCACACAAAGTTCCTCCACTCCTGGATGGGGATCGAACCTACCACCTCTTGCGTAGCAGTCGGATACACTCCCACCGCGCAGGCAGTTAAAGCTTTAAAGTGCAAATTTTTGTTTGAGTCAAATGTCTCTCCCCCCCCCCCCCTCCTACCAGCTAAATGGTTAATGTTAAGTAGGCTTTACAATTTTATGAGTAACGGCTGATCAAATGAGAAGTAACAAAATTTTCGTACAAATTCCTTTGAAAAATGTAGTATTGTTTTTAAACTTTTGCGATTGTTATACATATTAGATTTATTTTAGGACTTAATCGCGTGAATTATTTAAAGATACGAACCTTTTATTTAACCGACGTTTCGATCGAATTGCATTGCCGTGGTCACGGGTCTACCCGTTACCACGGCCATTGCAAAACGGTCCAAACGTCGGGCAATAAACAAGGTATTTTACCTTAAATTATTCACGCGATTAAGACACGTAATATTTATATTTTCATTAAAAGAAATATGCTATAACTATGTAATCATATAGCTATGGCACTACATGGCAGATGTAATACTGTCAACATACACTATCCGCTTCTGAAATTTGAACACCCTTAAGTTACATGTTGTATCTTTAATACATTTTATTACAATAAATTACAAATAAAAAACCTTTAGTTATTTGAGGTCTATCTATAATGCTCTATAATTATGTATACATATTGTATCTTTGTTTCCCTGTATTTGTGTTAATGTTATGGATACCTGTTCACCTCATTTTATATAATAAAGTAGCTGTCCCGCGCAACTTCGTCTGCGTAAATTTTCCCCGTTTTTGCAACATTTTTCATTGCTGCTCCGCTTTTATTGGTCGTAGCGTGATTTTAAATACCCTTTAGCCTTCCTTGATAAATGGACTACCCAACAGTTAAGAATTTTTCAATTTCGATCAGAAGATCCTGAGACTACCGCGTTCAAACAATATCTTCAGCTTTATAATATTATGGTATAACAATAAAGAAAATATAGGTATTTAATCTATACTGATTAAATACCTATATTTTCTTAGTGTTATACCATGAGGTAAAATTGAATTCAATAGTTGTAATATCCAAACGTTTTGCGGATACAAATGTATCTCATCATCTCTAAAGGAATCCGTGGCAATTCCGCCAGATATTGGCCAACCCTTTCTTTCGGTAGGTACAAATCGTTATCCCGCCATATGTTGGACCGCAATTTGTAAGGGATACCGCCATGACAACCACTTGACGCCCCCAGTTAACCTATATGCGGTAACGTTTTTATAGGATCGTCAAACAAAATAGTCGTTTTTGAACTTTGGCTCTACGGGTGTGCCACAGGGACCTGTGCTTAAACCTCAAGGGTTTACTGCTTGGTTTACTTAAATTACCTTTATGGTATTTTATGTAAAAAAATGGTTGTCTGTAAAGTCGGTTTACGGATGATAATTTTACGTGATAACGAAAACATTGATGATTGATGATACTGTGGCGTGGTGGGAGTGTGTCCGACTCCTACGCAAGGGGTCGTGGGTTTGATTCCCACACGGGACACCACTTTGTGTGATCCACAAATTGTTGTTTCCAGTCGGGGTGTACTTAGTGTCCGTAGATTGAATGTTTGTAAAGTCCCCCGCTTGTACCCCAATGCGGGAGCCATCTTCTAAAAATAAAAAAAAAAACAAAACAACCATGCCTGTGACACCTTTTTTTCATTTTTTTATATTTCCAATTGTATCACATGTCGCTGCAATTGCCAAAACATTGATGACATTGTAATGAACCATGCTTGTGTGTGACAGCTTTAGTGGATGGCTACAATACTTCAGCCTATCATCAGACGGAACCTCACCGGATCGTGACCGGTGACATGAGACTTTTGACGTCACCGAAACGTGACCGGTGACATCAAAAAGCAGTGCCAGATAAATAAAGAGCGTTTAGCACTGTAAGAAGGAGTATCACTTGAGAACTGCTATATTAATTTAGTAGATTTTTGTAGTGTTTGTTATTGCGAGTGAGTACATCAAATTTTCTGGAAATTCCTTGTGAAAAGTCAAAATTTACGTTATAAAAACGAGAGTTTCAATTTAACAGGCTGTCATTAGTAAATTGCAACAGTGTGTGCGAAGCCGGGGCAGCCAACGCCAGTGAAAAAAAAACACTTCACTTTATTATTTTAAACTGCCTACATAAACGAAGATAGGTTTAGTTATTGATGTAATTAATATATACATTTATATAGTCTACAATTAAATTTAAAATAAAAACCGGGCAAGAGCATCTCGAACCGCATGGTTCAATGTAGGGTTCCGCAGCCGTTGCCGTATGAAAGAACTCCGATGTGAATAATTGCACCAGCAGAAGAGCTTGTGTTCATGGCACTTACGCTCTTTTGTTGAGAAACGCAGTTTTTCGCGCTACCATTGTGATTTTTTTTATATCTATTGGTCACACGGTTCAAAAGAGTTTATAGTTTGAGGGTATTCATATGTGTTTAAGTATGTATATATATATATATATATATATATATATATGTATTTAGAAATATATAAGTATGTTTGTTCAGTTGTCTGGTTTCCATAATACAAGCTCTGCTTAGTTTAGGTTGTGTGAGTTGTCCCAAGATATTATTATTAAAAATTATTAAAAGATAAGGAGGGGGACACAACTTATGAAACTTTTGGAGCGATTATTTCCAAAAATATGGAGAGAGATATACTCGTATCTATGGAGTGCCCTCCCTAGAAATATTTATTTTTATTATTTAGCTATCAAACTATGTAGCGGCCACTACAAGACACCTTTTCACCAAATTTCAACAATATTCATCGTGTACTTTTTGAGTAAAATGCCTGTGCCATACGAACGGACAGACAGACAGACGGACATGACTATTGTCGCGTTGATAGTTGCTTAGGGCTTTAGGAGCCTACTAGAAATCTAGGTAGACCTAATAGCACGCGGCCCACGCGTGGTTCGGTGAGTGCAGGTTCTGATTGGAGCTAAATAATAACGCTTGCAAGACGATATTCCAGATTTTATATTGGCAGATATAAATTACATAGGTCCGCGAACAAGTTAGGGCTAGGCTCAGCGGAGAGCTAGGTTCTGCAGAGAAAGGCGTGGTTCCAGGGTCCAGGCTTGATAGAAGGGAGCCACTTAACTCGGTGCGCTGCGGCACAGGTAGAAGCACGATTTCTGCGCGCGCGCCGCTTATATAGGCTCGTGCGGGGGGATTGGCCACGCCCACGTAGGTTGATCCCGCGAGGACGGCGCGCGGCTGTATCAGCGCGGTGTCACACTATATAGTAAAAACTGAACCCTAAAAAGAACAAAAATATACTTTAAGTTAATTCTATAATAATACAATATCAAAAAAGAAATAAAAATGACGAGAACACATCAAACAAATTTACAAAATATATTCGATTGCAGCAGAATTTTCAGGTAAAAAATTCGTACAATACTCAAAGAGTTACTGATGCGTGGAACTTAATAGGAAAGCTCAGCAAAAATAGCGGACCATCCGGTATTGATGGCTGCCGATAAACTTTTGTACGAGAAAGAAAAACGCTTTTACTTCATACCTTTTACAGAGAAAGGTTTTTCTGTAATAACATGAACTAAACTGAATACGGAGTTTTACAGGCCGAGATTTGCACAAATTACCCACTTAGGTACTCAGTAACAGGCTATAACTTAAACAAGTTGCTCATTGAGAAAGATATAATCCTACTAATATGAGGTGTGATTTATTTCTCTTTTACCTAAAAATAACTAAAGGATTTTGATAAAACTGTACCTACAGTAATGTAGTCTGTACATCGTAATAGCACACATAAGTTTAATTTTGCAATACTTGTGGATATAATAACAATCCTTGATGCGGATTATATATCATGCTAAAATTTCACCTCGATCGGTGCAGAACTTTTTGAGTTGTTAAAGCGTACACAAACCAACATAACATTATTATCTATATATATATAGAAATATATATACATATATATATATATATATATATATATATATATATATATATATAGATAGATGTATCCCACCCCTAATAATAATAATAATATCTTTGGACAACTCACACAACGCTATCTGATCCCAAACTAAGCAGAGCTTGTACTATGGAAACCAGATAACTAATAAACATAGTTTTATCCTGAGTGGGGATCGAACCCACGACCTCTTGCGTAGCAGTCGGATACACCCCCACCGGCGCCACAGAGGCAAACACCCCTAGGTATGCGATACGACGAAATTAAAAAGAAAAATATTACACTCTACTGTTTTTTTACTCTATAGATCAAAACACACTCTCGTGACAATTTTGCAACTTTAAAACGTATAAATATTTAAAACTGATTTACAATGGCTTTAAGGGGAAGGTCTAATGCTGTTGTTTTAAAAATTTGCGCGCATTACCTTGATATAGTTTTTTTTATAGACAGACAATTTTTAAATGAGAAAGTAAAGATAAAGTTTTTGTTTTGTTTATAAATAACTAACATCATACTATGTCGCGCTAAACCCAACCAGGCGGCAACTGCTGACTTCTACCGATCGGTTTTGCCGTCCAACAAATACTGCCAAATCGAAAGCCGAAAATTATGAGCCTGCCCGAATGAACTACCCGATCGGAATTAGTTGGTGAAGCCAATTTTAGTAGTAAACGATTTTAACGGACATACAATTCCTGGACACAAATAACGTACTTACTCCTGGAACAAATATATAAGGATCATACAAATCTTTGTTCCATTTAGAAGAGAAGACCACAATCATTAAAATATATATATTACGGGTCTTAATCGCGTGAATAATTTAAGGTTAAATACCTTGTTTATTGCCCGACGTTTCGACCGTATTGCAACGGCCGTGGTCACGGGAAGACCCGTAATATATATATTTTAATAATGTGTACATAGTGTTGCCCAAATGCAAGAACAAGACGAGACTTAGCCAGTCTTGGTCTTGGTCTTGCGCCAATACACCTGGTCTTGGTCTTGGTCTTGGTCTTGCGCTCCCAGTCTTGGTCTTGGTCTTGGTCTTGCAGCAAGAGTCTTGCAAGTCTTGCAATTACCTATTAGTCTATTACTATTTATTAAAGTTTACTTTAAATCTTAGAAAAACGTATTAGAATTGGAACATTGTGAGCTTGAATTAACATAGCCATAGTAAAGATCAAGCAGATTAATAAGTAACTGAAGATTTGATAAGAAATTCGAAAAATCAACTGACCTATATGTCGTTTTCCATGGAAGTAACTGTTTCTTAATAAACATTTATGATTTATAAGCTTACATTTGCTAAAACATGTAAAAAAACAAATTAATTACAATAACTTGACTGTATTTTAAAGAACAATACTTATCTGTCTAGAAAGAGATTGAACCCTCAACTTATAAGAAATTTAATAAAAGAGTTTACGATTTATCATTTATTTGAATAAAAAATAAAATACAACACAAATCAACAGCTTTATCATTAGGTTATGATACTTTATATAATTTTTTTTGACCAAGAATTAATACAAAGTAACCATCTGGCTGACTCATCACTTAACCTATTTCTATGTTTTCTAATTACTAATGATGCTTTAGAAAATAACCTCTCAGCAGGTACTGAAGTTGCAGGTATTGAGAGAAAATCACGGGCCATTTTCGATAAAATCGGATACTCTGTCTCATGCGTCCTCCACCAATCTAAAATGTCTTCCGAGCTGGCAGTTCTTGGTTTTCTCAGGTACTCCTCCAACTCGTCTATCACTAAGCCTTGAAGACAAGATCCAGATGACGTCGAGGGACATTCATAGAGTTTATCAAAGTCTATTACGTCTTCATCTTCATCACATACTTTATTTTCTTTTTCTGGTAATTCCAGAGATTTGTTCAGTGAGTGTAGACTTTTATATTCTTCATAAAGTTCATTGAACTTGCGCAGACTTTCTGTTTTAAGTTGCTTCCCCCACATTGTCAGGTCAAAAGTCTGAGCCTTATGCCTTGGGTCTAAAATTAAAGAAGTACAATAAATCCAGTTGCTCTTCTTGTAATGTTTAAGCATTTTGTCTCGAGCTGCTTGGAAAGCTAGAATGAGCCTTTCATCCACTTCAGATCGATTAGGTTTCTCATCTAACTGTTTTACCATGGATTCAATTTTATCTAGCAAGAGATTGAATGATACAATGACTAGCGGTAATGTAACATATTTGTCTCCACCAAGTTTTGTACTTAAAAGTTTAAAGTTTATTAGAAATTTATGTAATTTTTCGAGTACCTGCCATTCATTAGCTGTGATTTGAAAATCATTTAATTCGGTGACAGAACTGCACAATATGTCAATGCCCGCTCTCACTTTTAAACCAAATCCAATCATATCATGTGTGGAATTCCATCTCGTTGGACAGTCAAGAATGGCATTTAGATTTGATGGCACGCCAGCTGCTTCACAAGCAGACTGAAACTTCTTCTTCACTATCTCACTTCTTTTTATTTTACTGGAAATACTGCGTAACTTTGTTACAGATGTACGCGAGTCAGCAATATTTGGTGCAGATTCTTCATCTTCCTCATCCTCAGTTTCGTCTGCATAGTCTTCGTACTGCTGATCTTGCGCGTTAGTGTCAGACTCACAGTGTAATGCTAAGGTCTTTAATAAATCTTGTACACCAAGGTTTAAAATGTGAGCAAAGCACCGGAAATGTTGATTGTCTGAATCAAAGTGTGGCGGCAGCTGTTTGCCCAGTTCATACATGAATTTGGTATTTGCAGTTGCGTTGTCGACCGTGATACCTTGTATTTTATCAATTATGCCATATTCCAATAAACATTCATGGAAAATCGTTGCAATATCTTCCCCAGTATGTCGACCGCGTGATGGTATAAAATCAAGAACTACAGATTGATACTTCCATGCGTTGTCTATATAATGAATAGTAACCCCGTAGTAACTCCTACCAGCAATTGACGTCCACCCATCAATGGTAAAAGACATTTTAGATGATAATTGTTGAAGTCGTTCCTTGAGATTCAATTGGAGCTCTTCAAATCGCTCTTTGACTTTCCTTCTAAGTGTAGACCTTTTAGGAAACACCATATTAGGGCAAATACGTCGAAAATATACTTGTGTAGCTTCGTCATCGAAAAATGAGAAGGGAAGATATTTTTTCACCACCCAATCAACTGTAGCTGTCGTGATGTTGTCACTGCTGTTTTCCGACTGAAACAAAACAATAAATCTTGTGTTATTAGGTTTGAGCGTATAAGAGGAGGAGGTTTGTTGTTGTTAAATCGAGAAAATCGTTAAATTGATATTTGTTATATTAAGGTTGCACTGTACTGTAATTTACCAAAATAAAGTACTTAGTTGTTACTGGCCGATTAACTGAAAATATGGGTGTTTATAAAAAATATTTAAGACGATAATTACATACTTAATATGTCGCACCCCTAGATGAAAACTGTGAAAACACCACTAACTCAAAAATACTTACGTAAGTTAATGGCGTTTTTGAAAGTATCGCATGAATAGCTACGCGGAGTTAAAATTCTTTTAACTGTTAAAAAAATATTCTTACCTGTCCACTTCCAGCGGTTACTAAAAAGCTTGTGATATCTCCACTTAATTTTGGTTTAACAGGAAGAAATATTTCTGATTCCTTTTTGTGGAAAGATATTAGATGTTTCCTTAAGCCTGAAGTGTTTCTGTTTTTCATTTTTATTTCAATCTTTTTATGTTGGCACAATTTACAGAAGGCAGTTTGGGATGCATGAATTATTTCGAAAAACTCCTCAAATTTGCTTTTGGGTCTTTTAGATCTGTGACTCAAACTCTCGTTACTCGGACTAGAATAATTTGAATCTTCGTCACTCATATTAAATTGTACACGTGATACGTTTTTAGAAAACAACGAGAATTAGTAAAAACAATTATCAAGTTAGACTCGAAGCACAGCTCAATTGGAAATGACTGGAATTAAAATAATTCCTTTATTTATAGTACGTTTCCTTGCTTTACCGCGCCGCCTCGCCACGTGCCGGCTCTATGAAAAGGATGCCGCCGCAAATCAAACAATGCCGCGTGCGGCGTACAAACACACACTAAATATTACCTACTTGTACAGACGCGACGCGTGAATAAAATAGAATTAGTGCCAATCACTATTCTTTACATATAAGTGAATGTTTTGGCGTACATCTATACTAATATTATAAAGCTGAAGAGTTCGTTTGTATGTTTGATGACAGAAGTTTTAAAATAAATAAATAAGTCCTGAACGTCACTATACCTCCAAAGTTACTATTCCTCGTGGACGAAGTCGCGGGCACAGCTAGTAAATACTTACTCTCATCATCTCTCTCAGAGATATTCGGGCTGGTAAGTAATACAAAACTCTTATCGCAGGCTTTTTATTTTATTAGTAGGTAAGTACCTACGCTTTTTATATTATTTTATTAGTTTTGTAGAATTTTTTTACACGTTTCAAGTATATTTAAAAGTGGCTACAATATTTATTAAACGGGTGATATTTGAACACTTTTTTGCTATTTTTTCTTGTAAAAACTTAAGAAATATAATGACTAAATGTACAATAATAGTACCTAAGTAATTAGTTTAAAACCATATAAGTAATCAATATTATAATATATACTTACTAGAATGAATTAATATGACATCTACTACCTATCCTTACCATTTTATCCTAATCATAATACTACTTGCGTGATCAGTATAATGTATTCATTTTCATTCTAAGCACTCTGAAACTTATTTATTCTTTGGAACACCTGTAGGTACTCTACTAGGAAATTATTTTGCATGAGTATACCTTCGCCCTATGGCGGCAATCAAATAGTGTCAAATGTTATGATTTCGGCGTGGCGGCAACGATTGTTTTAGATTTCAAAAGAAGCCGCCGGCGCGTGTATCATAACCATGTACTTCCGAAAAGCGGCAAATTTCTTTGAGAAGTAAGTACAAAACCTTTGATGCCGCATTATCAAAGTGCCGATGGTTAAAACATAACTATGCATGCACTCAGTTTGATTTTAATAGATATTTTTTTATTCGCTATGTTTATGGTATTAGTCGTAATGCGCATAGGTCCAGTTTTTCATATTCTTTGATACAGTTTTTTGCGTCTCATAGAATTCCTAAGCGTACCTACCTATACACCGAACTGTTACACCTAACTACTCAGTGAAATAGCGCTAAGTCCTAGCTGCAAGACGCAAGAGTCTTGCAGGCTATGTCTTGTTCTTGCTCAAGTCTTGCACGGTCAGTCTTGGTCTTGGTCTTGCTAAAAATACGCGGTCTTGTTCTTGGTCTTGGTCTTGCAAAAACGCAAGAACAAGACCAAGACTGCAAGACCAAGACTGAATTTGGGCAACACTATGTGTACAAATCGCGAAAGTTTATCAACATTTAAGACCACAATCTTTCATACGGCATTTTTTTTTTCGCGGTAATCCCGTGCGAACTGTCATAATGGTAAATAAAAAGCTGCGCTTAGAAATACATCAACGCGCATGCGCGACGGACATATTTGAGCGCACCCCACAAGCGCCAGTTTGCACGGGCTTGTCACGGCCACGAAATAAAGATCGTAAATAAGAACCCAGAGGTACTCCAATTACGCCAGCAAAGAAACCGCAAGCAAAAAACACCAACACCAAAATAATGTTATCTCATTATAAAACCAGTAATTAACCAATTTCTTTCAAAGAAAAACTTCGATCATTAAAAACAAAAATGTTTACTAAAACTTTTTTTTCTATAGTGGCCATACCCTTAACATATTCGTCGGACCCAACGAAATGATTGATGACGGAGCCCAAATTGCTTTGGGCCGTCTGAGTCTGCACGCTAAAATGGACCACGCTCTTTACTTCAATTATGCACTAAGCTATAAGAGAATAGCGTTTGAAATTAAACGTATTTTCGATACAGTGCGCAGTAATACTACTGCCTCTGTAGCGCGGTGGGAGTGTGTCCGACTGCTACGCAAGATGTCGTGCATTCGATTCCCATACGGGACACTACTTTGTGTGGTCCATAAATTGTTGTTCCGAGTCTGGGTGTACTTTGTGTCCGTGACCTGTATGTTTGTAAAGTCCCCCGCGACATATGGCTTGTACCCTAATGCAGGAGTCGTTTTTAAATAATAAAATACGGGTGTAACATAATTTACTGCTTCTATGCTAAATAGCTGCCTAAGTACTTTCCTTATAGATTGATTGACGCTTCGATTGGATTGTACCGAGCATGAAACAAGTCCACGATATGAATTCAAGACTTTTTACCTGCAGTAAGATTTTTGAGGCGAGAAATTTTGTATGTCTTTGATAGAGTGTGTTCCTAAAAAGAACAGAGCAATTGCAATTTGACTCTTCACAATTGAAGTTTTAATTTAACAGAATTCTAATTTCAAAAATAATAGTATTTTTTATAGTAATTTCTTGCCAATTACTTTATTAATACAATAATTCATTTTTGAAAGATAGAAAAATTTGAAGGCCTGACCCAGGAATGGAACCCGAGACTTCCATATAGCAAACCGGAGCCGGAATCTAACCATGCCGATAGCATATCATAGCATATATCATAGCCGAGCGCTTCGTTACAGAGAGCATTTTTAACAAATTATGGTGTCGCAGGCCGAACATTATAGGCATTTCTTGCCAATTACTTTATTATCTAAGGAAACAGGAAAGACCTCGTAACCATATTGAAATCACTAACGGCCGGTCTCAATAATCTATCTATCGATAGATTTGGCTACAAGAGCAATATATTTGACATAAGCTCCATACAAAATTTGTCAAAATTCTACCTCTAGTAGCCAAATCAATCGATAAATAGATTATTAAGACGGGCCGTAAGCTGGTCATAGGCTGGTACTTTATTAGACCAGTTTGTGAGCCGTAATCTAGTACAACTTGTAAACTCATTATAGAATAAGCCTATTTCCCTGCAATGGAACGTTAAGCTGTTACAATTACAACTTTATGGCGATTACAACTTGTACCATATCCAAGCACTCATGTCGACGCGTCAACTTCAATTTGCAAGCAATCAGCCAATAGCAACGGTATATTGTTCTAGCACTATTAGAATAATAAATGCCTTTACAACGTAAACCCAAAGGTTTCACATTGGTCAGCACATTCATTAAAAGACTAGAAGTAATGGAGTTAATTACTCTACTCTGAACGGCAGTTGCAACGTGCATGAGGTAGGTACGTAATCTTATTAGATAAAGATAAGATATTTAGATAAAGATAACTAGCAATGTGGGATTGAGTCCCACATTACTAGCAATCTTGTTAACCCCTCCAGCTAAGCTCAAAGGCTTGTGTTAGGAGTGGGTTCATGTCGGTAGTATAATGGGTAGGATTCGAACCCGCGACCTCACGATTGCGAGACCGATGCCTTATAGCCATTAGGCTACCGCCGCTTCCTATATTTATTTATTTATTGAACACTTCCTGCAAATACATTGCAAAAAGCGGACTTAATGCCATAAGCATTCTCTATCAATCAACCATTGGGTGGTGGCGAGAAGAGGGTGACAGGTGTATATTATTTAGATTATTAAATCAAAACAAAGCGAAATTAAATAAACACAAAACATATACATACTAAGGAATAAAAATCATATAATATAATAAACAATATAATACATACATACAAAATATATAATTATCTATATATACATCCATACTTACATTCTTCCATACTAATATATAAAAATAACTCTGTCTGTCTGTCTGACTGTCTGTTACGCTTTTACACCCAAACAGCTAAACCGATTTATATGAAATTTGGTATGGAGATAGTTTGAGTCCCGGGAAAAGACATAGGAGCTGTGGGTGAAAGCTAGTTATATATAACATACCGAAATCAAACAATTACTCTGCTGCAGCTTCCAGATAAATAATACGAAACGAAACGGCTGGTGAACAATCTGATTTCCACAGGAAGCGCATTCCAAAGACGAGAAGCCTGAACTGGGAAAGAAGAATGTATAATGCCTAAGCTGAGAGACGGACAGAGAAGTAAAAGGGTATCAGAGGATCGAAGATTTCATACATAATTAGAGCACAGATATTGAATAATCTAATGTCAGTCCTGAATTTTAGCAAAAATACGTGTAGCGAAAGTGTTCGCGTATAAATGTCCAAAGTTAAGACACATTCGAGATTTCAAAGCAGTACTTGTTTTCTGACATACTTCAAAACGCGTGAACCTCTAGCACACATCCATTGATCACCTCAAAGACGTCAAAAAAGAATTTGCAAATGGGTTCGCAGATACGGATAACTTTGCTTTATGTGTTATATCTCATTTAAAAGGCCGCTCCTCATATGTGTGCAAAGATTCCTACAATGTACCAATTTTGGCACGCATTATAAGAGACCGCGGTTAAGGACAAACTATTTCTTTCGAACAGCACGGCGTGTCTCAGTATATTCACAAAATTTCGATGATAAAATCTTCATTAAATAATATTTTAATATGATAACAAATATCCTTGTTGCTTTATACTAAGATCCTTACCTATTGTTAAATATACGAATTGATTAATTAATTAAGACGAAACTATGTAATTTGATATGATTCCAGTTTAATGTACCTATTACTTACCTATATAAAGTTTTGCACGCCATATGTGGTGGAATATGCGGTACCTACCTTACACACAACAACCTGTTATAACTACCATATTCTAGCAAATAAAGATTATTATTATAAAACATATTGTTCAGTTATGTGACTGGCCTGTTGGTATAGTGGTTAGTGACCCTGACTGCTAAACCAGAGGCCGTGAGTTCGATCCCCACCCCGGATAATACTTTGTTTGATGAGCACGATGGTTTATTGTGTGTGTGTGGGTGTAATTTATCTATATATGTTGTATTTAGAAATATATAAGTATATTTATCAGTTGTCTGGTTGCCATAGTACAAACTCTGCTTAGTTTGGGATCAGATGACGTTGTGTGAGTTGTTCCAAGATATTATATTATTATTATTAACAAAAAGTAACTCTGTCTGTCTATCAGTCTGTCTGTTACGCTTTCACGCTCAAACAGCTAAACCAATTTAGATGAAATTTGGTGTGGAAATAGTTTGAGTCCCGGGGAAGGACATAGCATAGTTTTTATCGCGATAACCGACATCCACGCGGGTGGAGTCGCGGGCGAAAGCTAGTAAAATTATAATTGCATTTGATGCATTAGTGATTGTAATGAAAAACTATCTTATCACGTTTCCAAAAATGCAATAGGTACGTCAAGATAATTGAAAACTCACTTGAAATTAAATATAACATTTATACATTAACAAAAGCAGAACTTAAATCAATTTACAAATAAACCCTTTAACCGAAATCATTCTGTTAAAAACTTTTGTGAAGTCACAAAAAAGCCATTTTCGTTGGTCGGCGACTTTTAAATGATTTGCATATAAATAAGAAAATTTCATCTTTGTTAGGAGTTTGTTGGATAAACGTTTCCATTTGGGAAATAAGATTTTGGTTCTGATTCATTCTGTTTTCATTTAGTGTTGTGTGTGTGTGTGTGTCTCCAATTTCGTTTCTAGTTTTGTTTAAGAGTAGCTTGTGGTTTTCCGTTTAGGCTTATATGTTAAAGCTATTACAGACTTAGGTTTAAAATGCCACGTTTGTACCCGACTGCACCAGAAGGAGAGTAAATTAGACTGTTATAGGAATTTAGTCCGATCTCCGACCGTTATAACGATCTCAAAATATTTTATCTTGTTATTTGTAGAAGAAAAGGATAAAAGTCCCGTTTCTTTTCGTTCTTTACTTTTAAACGGATTATAAAGTTGTAAAAATATGCATAAACATTAATTTCAATTAAGAACAAGCACTTTTAAGAAAAAATATCAATCAATCAATCAAATCTTTTTATTGTGATTTACAAATCATTTTATTTCATAATATAGCTTTGGAGATGTAATAAAATTAAATCCCGCTTGCACAAAGTAAAACCAAATGCACTTTTAAAATTATGACCCCGGCTGTTAGACGATCACTACGGCGATTGATAAACAATAAGTCAACATTTTCCGCTTGCTAATATTTTTTAATTAAGGATCGTTATAAAAATTAAAATTAGGCATTAAATGTATATTTAATGCTTAATTTTAATCTTTATAACGATCGGTCGCTGTAAATGGGTTAAACAACTAGGACCCAGTTGAAATCCATCGTAGTAATCAGGTGCATACATGCGCCTAGCATCAAGCTGAACTAGGTTCCTATTTTGGTGCAGCCACGAGACGCCTATTTTCCTAAGATTTTATTAATTATTCATATGAATTTAAATGTACAGAGAAAAAAAATCATCCCTGGTGGTACTTAAACCTGTAACTTTAGGGGTACCGGCCGGGCCCTAAGCCGTTTACCAACTCCGGCGCCGAGACATGTCCGTCAAAGTTGAATTTTGCCTCCAAATGATACGATTTTATGGCAATTGTGACGTCATCCACCGTGTTCCTAAGGAACTTGTACGGCTCTGTTAGTTCCGTTGCAGTATCTATTCAAACAGATCTTTGGTAAAGCTGGGCCTGAACATGATTTTGTATTTTTATTTATTACTAGCTGACCCACGCAACGTCGTCTGCGTGAGTTTTCCCCATTTTTGCAACATTTTTCATTTATGCTCCGTTTCTATTAATCGTAGCTCGATGTGGTATAACCTATAGCCTTCCTCGATAAATGGGCTATCTATATTTCCTGAGAATATCGCGTTCAAACAAACAAACTCTTCTCGGCTAATTTTAAGTGTAGATTATTTCCTTTATTTATTTTTGTTACTATTTTATTTTATTTATACAATGTTGCAATTATTATTATAATCAGTAATTATTTTTAATTTTATATAGTTCCTTCTGTCTGTCGTGTGTGCGCCATATAAATGTTTTTCTTTCTTTCGGAAGAGTTTGTTTGTTCGTTTGATTAGTTATACGCGATAATCACAGGAACTACTGGTTTGAATTGAAAAACAACAACAGAACATCACGCTACGACCAATAAAAACAGCAATGAAAAATGTTGCAAAAACTTGAAAAATTGACGTATCCTTCGCGTACAAACAGGACTGAGCTCAAGGAGGGAGGGGTAAGGGAGGGGAGGTAAGGTCAATAGATTCAATAACTACATCTAAAAATAAAAAAATATATATCCTTAAATTTTATTTATACATCATGTTAAATAACTTAAAATTAAGAAAAATACTTTCAATACATGTTTATATTGTTTCACACCGAGATACTCATCATCGAGATACAGAATGATGTTCTCATTTGCTAAATTGTATAAGATAAGAAACATTGATATCACTTTACAATAGGTTTATCCATAAACTTAGGATATATGGTTTATCATACTTCCGAATTTGCTTGTCCTTTAAAAACTTGTTTTGCTTTCGAACGCATTATTTAGCTTATATTTTCAATTTTTTTTAATTTATAAATGTCCTAATTTTTGCACATGACGGAAATCTATCTTAAATTGACTCCTTTTATTCAAAATTATAAGCATAGAAAGAGTCCGGGAGTGCCTGCCACTCGAGTTAGTTACATGTTGATTAATTTCCTTTGTAGGTAATCACTTTTTTCAACTGATGATGTCCTTCAGTCTGTCAATCTATTTTGATTGTTGTGTTGAGAGTATACCCTGGCTCAGTGGCGAAGGGGCCTTAAAACCCCATTACTTTCGGTTTCCCTTTGGATTGTAGTTACTTAATATTATACGTACAAACAAGCATGTTCAGCGAGGTATATTTTTGTATCGGTTTACCTCAGACAATTTGTAACCCTTCGCCTCTGCCCAGACTACTACAATCGTTGGGATTAACAGATCAAGGGTGAATGGTAGACTTCCTCCTTAATAAATCAATACCATCTCATTTTTATATCCTGTTATGACCTATGGTGCCGAGACGTGGACACTAACGGTTGGGCTAGTCCACAAATTCAAAGTCGCGCAGCGGGCTATGGAGCGAGCTATGTTTGGAGTCTCTGAAGGATAAAATTCGCAACGAGGTCATCCAACAAAGAACCAAAGTTACCGACATAGCACGCAGGTTAAGCACGCTGAAGTGACAATGGGCTGGCCACATTTGCCGAAGGACCGATGGCCGATGTAGCAAACGAGTCCTAGAGTGGAGACCGCGACTCGGTATACGTAAGGTAGGACGACCCCCAGCCAGGTGGACTGACGACTTAAAGAAAGTCGCTGGAATGAATTGGATGCGGAAGGCGGAGGACCAGGTGTTTAGGCGTAAGTTGGAGAGACCTATGTCCAACAGTGGACCGATACAGGCTTGTTTATTGATTGGTTTTATTTTTTAATTTTTTATGATTTAGTATAATTTTCAGCTCATGAGCTTTTATCAAATATCGGAACGGTAGTCCTAGTTATAATACTCGGTATTTAATATAAGAAGATAGTCCCATCGGAATGATTCTCTAACTTGATCGTCGGGGGTGGCGGATCTTTCTCCAGCAAGTAGGCTCTTCCTTGAATGAGACCAATGTTGACGATTGGACATAGGACTGCCGTTACCAACATCCTGGAAAAAACGTAAGAAAAAAATTAACCGACTATGTTTTAAGCTATAGTTCTAATGTCTTATAATATAGGATAATGTTTTTAACCCTTTACCCTTCTGTGATCGGCGATTTGCCCAAGGGTTCTATCAGAAAGGAATCTCTCAGGAACCAAAGAACCATAAGAAGTAAGGTTATTTGTAGTTTGGTAGTCCGATATCGTTCACTTGTTGCGCCTTTTAACAAAAAAGCCTCCTTTATTCAAGAGTACCATAATCACTAAGTGACTTGCAAAAATGTTCCTCACAATATTTACAATGACACTTTATTGGGTGCAGCTTTGGGTTAATGATACTATAGTGTTTATTGTTTCATTGAGGGCATGTTGTTCTAGTAATTACTGAGTCCCTAAGCACTAGTCAGATTGGTGAGTCAGTTGTCAGAATTAAGGTAAATTAGAATAATTATATTAATTTAGTTTTAAAGCCATTACATCTGGTAATTATGTTGTCCCAAATAGTTTATTTATCTTCTGTAACAGTAACAAAATATGGTGCATTAGTCGTATTTAATAACGAACGAATTCTTGCACCTGTTTGAACAAAATTGCACAAAATTACAACATAATTGGCTAAACTTGAGTCTGCACTGAAAGTTACGCGCTTTTAATTAAATATTTTGTTCAGTTTTAAGACAATTAAAGTTATAAATCAAGTCCAAAACGAGTTCTAATTACTATTACTTACTTATTTGTAAACCTTACTCGTGCCAGCCGCACTGCACCAGAACAGTGAAGTTTCATTTAGATATCAAATACTCCATTTATTTATTAGTATTTTGTTATGATTTTTTTTAATTTAATGGCTTTAACACTGGTCAAGTGTAGAACAGTACCCACTACTATAAAAACCCTTAAAAAAACACGTTTCTTGTTTGAGTTACCGGGTTTTTACATGTGTTAAGTCTAACCCTCAGTCGAAGCCTTGGACCGTCTTGGTGGTACCACCTAATGTTAGGAGGACACTGTAACGAGACTAATTACTGGGCAAATTGGACAAAACTTACTGATGTTTGGAGCACAATGTGATCCGATTTTGCCCAAATAAAGATTTGGGTGGCACTGACACTGTAATGGCCAAGTGTGACGCTTAAGGTTCATTTCCGTGCATCGCGGCCGATCGCGAGTCGCGCGCGGCTTACGACAAGCGTCTGACGCGCGCGGCCTATAATGCGACAATACTCAGAGTATGAGAATGTATGGTGTCGTTTCCGAGGTAAGCGGCCTACGACTGTCGTAGGCTGCGCGCGCACTCAGAATATTGTCGCATCGGCCGCAAGCGTCAGCCGCTTGTCGTAAGCCGCGCGCGGCTCGCGATTGGCCGCGATGCACGGAAATGAACCTTTACGGTCTCAATAATCTACCTGTCGATGGATTTGGCTACTAGAGGTAGAATTTTGACACATTTAACTACCTGATAAATGTATGGCAATATTTTCTTGATAACAGAATATATCTATTAATTATTGATTATGTATCATTTCATCTTTTCTTTTTCACTGGATCAACGAAAAAAAAAAATATCTTATTATATTTGTAAACCTTTGTTTATCTACATGCGGAAGCTTGTAAATAGCAACAGTAATATCCATATAAAAAAATGTATATGTAACATTAGTCTGTAAGCTTTCTGTAACAAATAAATAAATATTTTGAATGGAGCTTATGACATATGACATATTTTGTATGGAACTATATATACCTGTAGTAGCCAAATCCATCGATAGTTAGATTATTGAGACCAGACATTAGTGTTATTAAGAAACCTACCCACAGCTGGCTAACTCCCAATCTAGGCAAATCAGATCGAAACTCCTAGTTATGGTACTCACCAGTAAGAGAAGCCCAGGTTAGGTCCAGGTATGAAGAATCCCGAGACTATGTAGGACATAGCAAGGTGCCCGTTCAGTCCCGACACGCTCCAATATACACCGAACATGATCAAAGCTGTGATGCCCAGGATTGCTGTCACTACATTCGTCCAGAGGCAACCTGGAAGAAAAGAGAACAAATTTGTTTTTTTTTTAAGTCTTTATTATATTTATATGTTCGTAAAACTTTCGCGATTTGTACACATTATAGAATTTTATAAGCTACGGGTCTTAATCGCGTAAATATTTTATTTTAAGCCTAAATACCTTTGTTTATTGCCCGACGTTTCGACCGTATTGCAACGACCGTCGGGCAATAAACAAAGGTGTTTAGCCTTAAAATAAAATATTTACGCGATTAAGACCCGTAGCTTATAAAATTCTATAATTTATTATATTTGTTTGGTGAATTTGGAGCGGCGGTAGCCTAATGGCTAAGGCATCGGCCTTGCAATCGTAAGGTCGTAGGTTCGAATCCTGACCATTATACGACCGACATGAACCCACTCCTAACACAAGTCATAGAGCTTAGCTGGAGGGGTTAACAGGGTTGCTAGTAATATGGGACCACAATCCCACATTGCTATTTATCTTTAAAAAAAATTGCATTCTGCTAAATCTACGTCTGCCAAAAGGTACACAAATTTGGAATTTAACGACATAGTAAGTTTATAGGATGATTTGTAATATACCAATAACCTCCCGCCCGTTCGTGGCTTATTTAAATAACACTTAATAACTTTGTAATATCAGTTTTGGAAAATATTTAGTTAATGTACCCCTTAATCACCTACAAATTGTTTTTGGAGTTATGACTTTAACCACCTACGGGCTATTATACTGGAGTAAGATCGTTATTTATTGTGAGGTTTGGGCCCTACACCTGACAAAGAAACATCGATTTTACTCCGGGGTCTCACAGATGTGTGTTATATGGTCGTAGGTGGTGAAGGGTTAAGGTTCTGTTTTTCCTTTTGAGGTACAGAACCCTAAAAACGACCATCTATCTTTGGACCACTAAAACTAAAACAAACTTTCTTCTGTCTCTGAATTGGTTATCTGGTTGGCAATTATTTATTTCTTCTCATTCAGAAAGGTTGGTCGTTTATATTACCGTACTCATTAACTAAGTATTAAATATTAATGCCCAAGTTCTAAAGCTCTCCAATTTACTTGCAGTGAATTGGCGTCCAATAATTCATGGTTTCAGCCACCGAGGAGCTGTCAATCTTCGCGGCAGGCGGTCAGATCTGTCTAGCTGTTTTACATTTGTATTAAATAATAGAGAGAATTTATAAACATGTACAAGGGCAAGCTGTGCTATGTGTTTTTATCACTTTATATACAAAATAACTTTGGATGTACAAACTTGTGTGACGGGTTTCATGCATGTGCTACCTAATCGTCGTGTGTGTTTTGCTACTTGGCATGCTTGTATTTTGATTTCACTACTGGTCTATTTGATTGGAAAATATATCTTCGCCTTAAATGAGGATGGCATTAAGACTGTTACAGTACAATATCTTTGTGCTGTATCTACAATCTACATCACAATCTTATGTTCCTTATCGCACGTTCAGTATCTATTAAATGTTTCTACTATCTGTTATCAACACGAAGTCGTTAGTATATAAGATGCACCTTTGGATAATTATAACCAGACTATACTACATCTTTTGTCTCATTTATACCTAATCATATACTGCCAAGAAGTTTGGCAAATTGGTGACCCCGACGAACGAATACGCAGCAAGAAACATGGCACAATCACCGTGCAAGGCGAACATAAATCAGCAAGGAACACTTGAAGTAGCTGCTGGCACCTCGGTTTTATCCCGCATTCCGGAATTTTGGAAAGACCAACCAAGATTATGGTTCACGCAACTAGAAGCCATATTAGCACCACAGAAGCAAGGAGACGAATACAAATACTGTACAGTAATAGCAAAGTTATCCAAGGAAGAAATACTACAAGTTAGTGACCTAATAACTTCACCACCGACTACAGATAAATACAAAAACATCAAGGAACGTTTAATTTATTGTTACGAAGAAACAGAACAGCGACAGTTTCAAAAATTAATATCAGAGACAGAACTCGGTGATCAAAAACCTTCGCAGTTATTACGTCAAATGCGAGTCCTCGGGAGAGGAAAAATCAGTGACGAAACAATTAAACTACTATGGTTCAGACTTTTACCAACATCAGTTACTACGGTTCTAGCAGTTACGGAAGACATGGAAATTGACAAACTGAGCCAAATTGCAGACAAAATAATAATGAATTCAAAAGTAACCGAAATATCAGCTGTTAGCAACGACACTTCAAACGACAACAATACAGCATGCATTTTAGCCCAGCTAGCAAAATTACAGATAGATATTGACGCAATTCAGCAAGGTCAATATGGCTATCGACCCAACACGCACAATCATTTCAAGAAACGTCAACAATTCCCGATTATGAGGCCGAGAACAAACTATAGAGGAGCAAATCGATTTTGTTACTACCACGAAAGATTCGGAAAATATGCAAAGAACTGCATTAAACCATGCGGTTGGAAACCAATGACTTACGTACGGAACCAGGGAAACGAATAAGAGCACAGACAACGGCGAAACTCTGTGCAATCCACCCATCCAATCGCCTCACCATTACCGACCGAAAAAGTGGTATGAAGTTTTTGATTGACACGGGCGCAAATATTTCAGTCATTAGCAAGCAACAGAGACATTCAATTTTACAAAATGAACAATACACACTATACGCTGCAAATGGGACTAAAATTAGGACTTACGGCGAGAAGACGCTTACCTTGAATTTAGGACTACAACGATGTTATAAATGGAATTTTGTAATCGCCGATGTTACACAACCAATAATTGGAGCAGATTTTCTAGAGCACTATAAACTATTAGTCGACATAGCAGGTCGCAAACTTATCGACAAAGTTACAGAGCTGACAACGCATGTAACTTCGGAAAAAGCGACACAACAAACAATTCGTACTATCGCAGTGGGAACGAATCCACGTATTACGCAACTTTTAAACAAATACGAAGACATCACGAAAGGGTCCTCTCTCCGCAATGCGCCCAAACATAAGATTGAACATCACATTATCACTACAGGACCACCCGTCGCAGCTCGGGCAAGACCATTACCTCCAGAAAAATACGACATAGCCAAAAAGGAATTTCAAAATATGATAGAACTCGGAATTTGCCGACCGTCAGATAGCCCATGGGCAAGCCCATTACATATGGTAAAAAAGAAAAATGGCGAATGGAGACCGTGTGGAGACTATCGAATGCTCAATAGCACGACAGTACCGGACAAATACCCACTACCAAGATTAACTGACTTTACATACATATTAGAAAATAAGAAGATACTAAGCAAGATAGATATACGTAAAGCATACCATTGTATTCCTGTTAAAGATATAGAAAAAACAGCCATCATCACACCTTTTGGACTTTTTGAGTACTTAAGAATGCCTTTCGGATTACGCAATGCGGCACAAACATTTCAACGATTCATGGATTCCTTATTTAGAGATTTAAACTGGTTCTCTATTTTTATTCCTACGATTTTATGTCATAATTTAACATTGCATAATGTTTATACTCCTAATATTAGTTACGCATAATTCTCATGCGTCATAACTTTTTTAATCATAATTTTTTAATCCTAATCACTATAAGCATAATATTTAAAACGCATACTATGCCAAAGCATAACTTTACTTACGCATAACGACGCATAACCATAACTATTATAAGCATACAAACTATATGCGAAGACTAAGGCGGGAGCTCCGCTTCGCTTCGCTCCCGCCTTAGTCTTCTAACCTAACCTATCCGAGTCGGATTGCTCTGAGTCGGGGTGTTAAAGATAATTAATTTCGACCTAACAATATTATGTATTATTTTCATAATTATATCAAATTTTGATTATGTCAAGAGTCGATTATGAGACGTGTTACTTATGGAAACTAATTATTATGATATATGTTGCTATGGAAAGTCATTTTATGGCAAATAAAAGTTATTACTGTTGAGTTGTTAAGGCAAACGTTATTAGTATAAATGATAATAGTGCAAGTAAATATTATGATCGGGGACGATTATGGCAAACAATATTAGTGCAAATTAATTTATGGCAAACGAGAGAATACTACCTACTTTAAAAATTCGTAAAGTACGTTTCCTTTATGCTTTTTGATCATTATTCCTAATAACTATTAGACAAATAAACAATATGCTTTACAACTTTATGCATATCAAAGTTATGAATAAATATAATAGGATATATAATATTTATGCTTAATAACACAGTATGCTAAAAACCAGTTATGGCACACTATTTTTATGACAAAGAAAATTATGCCTAATTTATTATGACAATTTTAAATAGGACAAAAATCATTATGAGTAAAAAAGGTATCCCATTTAAACTTCGTATTTATATTTGTAGACGACTGTCTCATCGCATCGGACAACGAAGATTTGCATTATCGAAACGGTTTTCAAACGTTTACACGAGAATGGAATAACCATTAATCTCGAAAAATGCGAATTTTTCAGAAGGGAAATAGATTTCTTAGGTTATCATATAACGAGCCAAGGAATACACCCTACCGAAGAAAATTACAAAGCAATCATGGAATTTCCCAAACCGAAAACAATTCAAGAATTAAGAAGATTTTTGGGCATGGTCAATTTCTACAGGAGTAATATTCCACGCGCAGCGGAAAATCAAAGAATTTTAAACGAATATCTACATGGTTCAAAAAAGAACGATAATTCACCTGTTCCTTGGACAACGGAAGCAGACAAAGCTTACGAAAAATGCAAGGAAAGCATGAAAAACGCAGTGTTAACAGCGCATCCTTCCCGCAACGCATCACTAGCGCTCATGACCGACGCTAGTGCTACTTGCGTTGGTGGAGTTTTACAACAAAAATCCGGACGCAAATGGGAACCATTAGGATTTTTTTCACAAAAATTGAGCGAAACTCAACAAAAATATTCTACGTTTGACAGAGAGCTGTTAGGAATATACATGGCCGTCAAACATTTTCACAGATTAATCGAGGGAAGAGAATTTACAATATTTACGGATCACCGACCTTTGACATACGCATTCTCCCAAAAACCATCATCAAACGATACACCGCGACGGGTCCGGCAGTTAGATTTCATTTCACAATACAGTACCAACATTCAACACATAAGCGGACGTGACAATATTACCGCCGATGCCTTATCTCGAATAGAGGAAATATACGTGCCATCACCTATCGATTACGCTGAATTGGAAAAATGTCAATCAACAGATAATGAACTAAGTAAATTACATGACAATAAAAGATTAAAATTCAAAAACATTACGCTTCCGGGTTCCACAATAAACATCACCTGCGACACATCTACTGGAAAAAGCCGCCCCTACTTACCAAAGCATTTTCGCAAACAAATTTTCGATACCATTCATGGTATGAGCCATCCAGGAAAAAGAACTACGAGAAAAATGATAACCCAAAGGTATTTATGGCCGTATATGAACAAAGATATCAATAATTGGTGTAGATCATGTATAGCCTGCCAAAAATCAAAAATACAACGACATACGATATCACCTCCTGGTACATTTATGACAGCGCAACGTTTTGAACATTTACATATTGACATCGTCGGACCACTTCCGATTTCACAAGGGAAGAGATATTTAATCACAATCATAGATCGTTGTACGTCATGGCCCGAAATATTTCCGGTAGAAGATATAACTGCAGAAACAGTAGCCAAGACACTTTTCGAAGGATGGATTACTCGTTTTGGATGTCCATTGCGCATTACTACGGATCAAGGCCGACAGTTTGAATCAAGAATATTTGAGTCACTCTCACAATTTTTGGGAATACATAAAATTAGGACAACACCTTATCATCCACAATCCAATGGAATGATAGAGAGATTTTTATAGAACTTTAAAGGCGGCGTTAATGACAAGAGAATCCAACGAAAATTGGTTAAAAGAAATTCCAACAGTTTTACTCGGGTTGCGGAGTAGCTTGCGAGAAGACACAGGTTATAGTTTAGCAGAGATGACATATGGAACGCCAATACGACTCCCTGGAGGATTTTTTGAGTCATCAGCAGCACAGTTATCAACGTACGAAGAGTTTGTAAAACAAATTCAAAAGGACATCACACAAATGACATCAATTCCGAAAAGAAAAAAACACAATCAAGCTATATTTGTGCATCCCGAACTCAAAGAATGCTTACACGTATTTGTTCGGTGTGATAGAATTAAGAAAGCCCTGACACCGCCGTATGAAGGACCCTACCCAGTAATTAGTAAAACAGATAAAACATTTTGCATTAGAATTAGGGATAAAGAGACAGTGATATCAATTGATAGATTGAAACCAGCTTTCATGATCAATGACGAATCAAACTACGTGCCAGATTCAAAGGATTGCGACAGGCATTCACATACGTACACTACACGATCGGGACGTAAAGTAAAGCCAGTAGTACGTCTATAAAAAATCGCTGATATAAGTAAGCTATTCGTATATATATTAACATAGATCTTAACATATACCATTAATTCACAACTACTCGTAACAACAAGACATCTAAAATGGGAAATCAAAGTTCTAAGGACCAGATAACATACAATACGGACAATTGCCTCAATCAAAACGAAGCGGACCAACTCCGTAACCTGATCCAGGAGGACTTACGGTGGACAAGAAATTATGTTGCAATGGGACAGATTATTTTAACAATCGGCGTGATCCTAATTTACGGCATAATGAAAACACTGGACAGAAGAATGAAGAGTTTAACAAAAAAAAATAATAAACACTCGTGCAACAGCTAAGTCAAAATTACAGACGTCAGCAAATCACACCACAACAGGCGTCATCAAATTCCACCGCGTACAATAGCATTATTATTTATATACATCAGCAAATAACTAGTAAGGTCTAGGTCAAATTTATATTGTAAACACTATTACCATAATTTTTTTTAAAGGGGGGTGTACTGTTACAGTACAATATCTTTGTGCTGTATCTACAATCTACATCACAATCTTATGTTCCTTATCGCACGTTCAGTATCTATTAAATGTTTCTACTATCTGTTATCAACACGAAGTCGTTAGTATATAAGATGCACCTTTGGATAATTATAACCAGACTATACTACATCTTTTGTCTCATTTATACCTAATCATATACTGCCAAGAAGTTTGGCAAAAAGACCATTCGAGTCAATAGAAATGGAACGAGTTAACAATAGACTAGAAATAATAATATCTTGGGACAACTCACACAATGCCTACTGATCCCGAACAAAGCAAAGCTTGTAATATGGTAGTATGTAAACCAGACAACTGATAAACATACGTATATATTTCTAAATACATACTTAATATAGTTAAATAACACCCAGACACAGGATAAAACCATCGTGCTCATCACACAAAGTTTTATCCCGGGTGGGGATCGAACCTACGACCTCCGGCTTAGCAGTCAAATTAATAAAAATGTACATTTTATTTAAACACCTCGCATAGCATATGCATAACTTACACAAAATCGCAATCTTTTCTTTCAGTTTAAGCAGTAGTATTAACATGGGCAATTCACATTGGTGGACCAATGGCTGCTGGAGCAAACCAGTCCTAGAGTGGAGACCACGCCTCTTAAACGTAAGGTAGCACGATCCCCAGCCAGATGGACCGACGACATCAAGAAGGTGGCTGGAATGCAGCTGGATGAGCAAGGCAGAAGAGATGGTGAGGTGTAAATTAGGATAGACCTATGTCCAGCAGTGGACCGATAAGGGCTGATGATGATGATGATAGGTCACTCGTAAAACTACTTACCAGGTAACCCAAACATTGGCTCAGTGGGGTTCCTCGTCGCGTTAATAATTTCCAGTATTGCAGACATCACAGCTAACGCGAGTTTGAAGAATAGCACAGCTATCAAGCACACATAAAATGCGAATGAGATAACTGGCGAAGTGTCCACTGGAACAAAGAGTACGTAAAAAAGGTTAGAAGTTAGGTACATCCTGCTACTTCGTTCGCATGATACCACGCCTGATGAAATTGGAATAGATAAAGATTATACTCTGTTAACATAGGTTACTTATGCTGGAAAAATGTAAGATTCCGGTTCCATCTCACGCGAATGAAGTCGCAATAGTTAAACTGGCGAGCATAAGTTCCGGGTCGCTTAGAAAACTTCGATTCTTCCTGAAATGTGCACTTTTGCTCGTAGTAGTTCAAAAATAAGAACAAAAAGAATCCACTTTGATTCGGATCTACTTTTTTTTTTATTACAACTCCAGCAGTAGGGTACAAGCCCTGTGTCACGGGGGACTTTACAAACATACAAGTCACGGACACAATTACCCAGACCTGGATCAACAATTTATGGATTACACAAAGTGGTGTCCCGTGTGGGAATTGACCTCTTGCGTAGCAGTCGGACACACTCCGACCGCGCCACAAAGGTGGTCAACTTTAAGTCATAATAGGTAAATGTGCATACATAAATGTGTCTCATCAACTTCTGTGGAGGGGACGCAGTCAGGAGTAGCCAAGAAACCTTGTGCCATCGCTCGCACCTGAAAACAACTGCTATATTACAACAAACTGTCACCTTGTTTCCTAAGAAATATTACTGAATACACAAACTATACTTTAAGTATTTTAAATGTAAAGTGATTCCACAAATAAGCCAGGTACAACCGGCTCCCTATAACGAGTAAATACGAACTGACGCACACATAGACTCCACGTATGGAGATCTCGGTCAAATGTCAACCGAGACAAGGCACTTTGAGCGATTTTTTTAATGAGTTTTGAGAATAAGAATAAGAATTACTTATTTGTTAAACAAAGATAAAATTACATTTCTGTGTTCGGATTGAGCCGGCCTTCTATACCTATCCTGTATAAGTATAGAAGGCCGGCTCAACCCTACTAATAACCTCCCGCTTGGCTCCTTTACATTATACCAAATAACTTCGATATATAATTCTTCGTTTACAAATTAACCCTTCACCTACTATTGTCATACAACCATTTATCACACATCTGAGAGACCCTGGAGTAAAATCGATGTTTCTTTGTCAGATTTAGGGCCTTAGCCTCACAATTTAAACAACTATTTTACTCCAGTAAAATAGTCTGTAGGTGGTTAAGGTCATAACTACAAAAACAAATGGTAGTGGTAGTGGTATTAAGGGTTAATATATTAAATATTTTCCAAAACTGATATGACAAAGTTATTTAGTGTTATGTAAAGAAGCCACGAGCGTGAGGTTATTAGTATACTAGCTGTCCCGCTCAACTTCATCTGCGTAAATTTTCCCCGTTTTTGCAAAATTTCTCATTGCTACTCCGCTCCTATTGGTCGTAGCGTGATGTTATATAACCTATAGCCATCCTCAATAAATGGGCTATCCAACAGTGAAAGAATTTTTCAATTCAGATCAGTAGTTCCTGAGATTACCGCTTTCAAACAAACAAACTCTTCAACTTTATAATATTAGTATAGATTACAAATCACCCTGTATATTTTGTAGTGTAGTCTCAGGCATATTCGCCCAATCACACAGCACATAAATTGCAATTAAAATTTCGCTCTTAAGGGTAGATTACGCGAAACAGGGTTCTCTCAAAAATGGCATGGCAGTCATGGCGTTCGTAATTTAACATATGTACGAACGAATATTTTATTTTATTTTGACATGCGCTCCTGCGCACTGTGAAGTAATGTTTGTGTGCGGAAGAGCGAGGCCGGCGATCGTGTCGCTGTGTATGTAGTGCAAAATAAATAATTATCTCCGTGTAATGCCCCCTTAACTCGTTTGCGTTATATTAAAGTTAAAAATGACAAGATACAATAAAATGACGTCAACAATAACATACTTTTTTATATAAACATGTCTACAATAAAGCCAGTTCACAGAGAGCTAACAACGTAATCCACAGCTGAATGATATTTACCTCCATTATTCGGGCCTCCTCTTCTGTTTTACAGCTCAGAGCACACGCATTCAGCTCCGCGATGCATGTCACTGAAATCGGCCATAATAATCATTGCACAGTAGATATAAAACACAGAATACATGTAGTACAGAAGGCAACCTTCATACGTACTTCACTTGAGCGACGCATTCACGGGCACGAGTCGAAGAACGCATTGGTGTACTTTGTTTGGAAGGCTCCGATTCTGCGACTGCATGCGATGTATACAGGGTGTAACAGAAAGGTGTGGTCACATTCAAGGGTTGGTATGTGCCCATGATACTGAGTGCACATACCTAATTTTATCAAAATCAGAATACCCTAAAACAATATTTATTATTTTTTCATTCGTTTATTTATGAATGAAAAAGTTATTAATTAAGAAAAATATGACTTAAAAAGTTCTATGCCATAATAATTCAATCGAATTTTGTACCAGGGGAGGTATAATTCTCATGCCATACGCCTTTCACTGACAAAAAGAATATGCTATAACTATGTAATAATAAAGCCAGCTAATAAAACCAGCTACGGCACTATGGTAGGTGCAATACTGATAACTTACCCGCTGCTGAAATTTGACCACACCTTTCTGTTACACTCTGTATAAGTGTCATGCGTCAAAAGTGTTTTAACCCGACGACTCACCGCAAAGGATGGTATTACCCGACTATGCGACGCAAATGAGGGTAATGTGTTTATCAGTATATGTAAGTATGTGTGTTCCTTAGTGACACTATATCTAATAGACCAAACGCGTGGGCTGATTTAAATGATTATACGTCAATTGATTCGTATTAAAATGGCGACCGTTAGACGCCATTTTGGTATAAAGAAAAATATATATAGGTATCAATGTATAGGTATTTTAAAATTCATTAATTATTTTTCATTTAGAATGGCCGTTTATGACATATAATGATTTAAAGTTTGTTACGAACAGTTTCCACTTTAATAGTTACAGTAGTCTAGAAGAAGACATATACACATATGTCTTCTGTACTCTAGGTATTCTGTGATAGGTACAAAGTGAAACCATTTTCCACATGTGACTGTTATTGGGCTTATAACAGATAGGTACATAGTATAGAATAGTCTCTTTCTGCTCTTTGTCCCGTTGTAAGTAGCTTTTGATGCGCTTTTGACTACAATTAGGTATTTGAATGTCAAATCAATCAATAACAATCAATTATTTTACACTTACCAAGTAATAATATGCCTTTAAATGATCTTAAAAATGTATATTCGTGCATAATTTAATATGTTTTTGTATTTATAATCATCAAAATAAACACTAAAAGTAAATGATTTGAAACCAGAACATAATGACGGCATAACGTTAAATTGCATACAAATCTCTACAGAACGAATCGTTTTGACATTTTATAAAAAACTAGCTGTCCCGCGCAACTTCGTATGCGTAAATTTTCCCCGTTTTTGCAACATTTCACGTCGCTACTCCGCTCCTATTAGTCGTAGCGCGATGTTATATAGCCTATAGCCTTCCTCGATAAATGGGCTATCCAACAAAAAAAGAATTTTTCAAATCGGACCAGTAGTTCCTGAGATTAGCGCGTTTAAACAAACAAACAAACAAACAAACTCTTCCGCTTTATAATATTAGTATAGATATACTGATTTAACTTGACATTCAAATACCCAATTCAGAAAATTTCTTTCGGATGGTATATAGATAGGTATAATATATGCCTATTATGTGTATAGGTGACGAAGAAAATTCCGTATTTTTAATACCCTGTTTTTGATTCCTTGAAAGCGCCGAAATGTATGTGTTTGCGACATAAACAGCCGTATCTTTTTTTTACGTTAACTTAGTAGTTTGATTTTTTCACAGCTTCAAGGGACTGGTGACCTGATAAATTGTTTTGACAGACAGACGGACGGATGAACAATAATAATAATAATAATAATATCTTGGGACAACTCACACAACGCTATCTGATCCCAAACTAAGCAGAGCTTGTACTATGGAAATCAGATAACTGATAAACATACTTATTTATTTCTAAATACATACATATTATAGATAAATAACACCCAGACACAGAATAAACCATCGTGCTCATCACACAAAGTTTTATCCTGGGTGGGGATCGAACCCACGACCTCTTGTGTAGCAGTCGGATGCACTCCCACCGCGCCACAGAGTCAGTCACAATAAAGTAATCTTATAAAAATCATCCAATCAATCAATCATAACGGTTCCGTTTTTTCTTTTAAGGTACGGAACCCTAAAAACGTAGTAAAACCCGTGAAAGTCAAAACCAAGAAGTAAATTCATGAGCGTCAGGTTGGATGAAAAAGGGACATTTTAAAAATGAAATTAATTACAATGTGTCATTTTTTTTAAATTATTAAGTATTCTATTTATCTTTTCCTTAATTACAAAGAATCAAAAACAAAACATTTATTATAGTAACCCCCTTTATTTAAAAATATTGCACGGCAGAGATAAATGTAAGGTATCCTTAATATTACTAAATAAAAGGCTATTGTCTTGTTGTTTAATTTCTTCCCTGGAATTAGGCTCTTAAACAAGCGATAAAAGAGATACTTTTTTTCTTTCAGAACGACAGTACGAATAATTAAAACGAAAAGATTGGTCAAAGACCAAGGAAATTGAAAGCTTGCTTTTGTGTACTTAAGAAAAGAAAAGAAAAGAAACATTTATTTGTTGAACCACATAAGTCACAGCAATAAAGAATTACATAAAATATTAAAACAAAAAGAAATAACAGAATATAATAAAAATAGTAATAATAATTAATTTCATCAGTTCAGCATTTTGCCAAGCTGACAGAGCCTGGCGCTAGTTTTCAACTGGAACCCCGTGTATGTTAGCATGTGTATGTGTGTGTGTGTGTGTGTGTGTGTGTGTGTGTGTGTGTGTGTGTGTACTTATGTGCGTGCGTGCTCAGATATTATATAATATATGTATGTATCCCAATTTTAAGTCATCAAGTCTTAACGTTAGCTATTTTTAAAATGAAACCAGAACTGACTGATATATCAATAACACAACTGAAATATTGTACTTAAGCTATTAGGGGGTGCAAGAATTTTCCGTACTTACAATGTGATATGTCGGCAGGTTGATATGGACTTGTTTTACACTAGCATTTACTTTTCATAATGTCACTATTCTATTTATACCATATTTATTCTCATATATATATATATATATATATACTAGCTGAGCCGCGCAACTTCGTCTGCGTAAATTTTCCCTTTTTTCTTTTTTCTTCCTTTTTTTTACAACATTTTTCATTGCTGCTCCGCTCCTATTGGTCGTAGCGTGATGTTATAACCTATAGCCTTCCTCGATAAATGGGCTATCCAACAATAAAATATATTTTCAATGCGGCCCAGTAGTTCCTGAGATTATCCCGTTCAAACAAACAAACAAACTCTTAGGGGGATGAAAAATAGATGTTGGCCGATTCTCATAGATACCGGATAAGCACAAAAAATTTCATCAAAATCGGTCAAGCCGTTTCGGAGGAGTATGGCAACGAAAACTGTGACACGAGAATTTTATATATTAGATACCTATATATATACTAGCTGTCCCGCGCAACTTCGTCTGCGTAAATTTTCCCCGTTTTTGCAACATTTTTCATTGTTACTCCGTTCCTATTGGTCGCAGCGTGGTCGCAATGGACTATCCAAAAAAAAGTTTTTTTTTTTTAATTCGGACCCGTAGTTCCTGAGATTAGCGCGTTTAAACAAACAAACAAACTCTTCCGCTTTATAATATTAGTATAGATATAATGTACTCAGTGATTTATACATTTCATATTGAGTAGAAATAAAGGAAAAAAAAATTTGTGAAAACTCATAATTGGCCTTCATTATGCTACACAAATATTCTATTGTATTTTACCTAGCTGTACGCTTTCCTAAAATTGTAAAACAAAATAACATTTGAAACGAAATGAAACTCAACGTAAACGAAGCCGCTGGGAAAAACCAGTGTATTCTACTAATGAAACTTTTGCTACATTCTGTGTATATAATAGAATTTTGTTTATCAGTAGTTTTACATTAAACATAGTTTAGACGCTATTTAAATTTAAATACGCTCTTAAGCTACCATAACCCAAAACTAAAGTCATTAGGTACACTTTGATTACGCTTAAACTCGAGTTTACTGAATGGCTAGTTGAACCAGAGTTTAAATAAGTTTCTCGTATAAATATAAGCTACCTACTAGCTGACACAAGCAACTTCGTATACGTCAATTTTCCCCGTTTTTGCAACAGTTTTTATTGCTGCTCCGCTCTATAGCTAGGCTATATAGCCTATAGCCTTCCTCAATAAGTGAGCTATCCAACAGTGAAAGATTTTTTCAATTCGGACCAGACAAGCTCGCGCTTTTAGCTGTCAAAATCTTGACATAAATGATATATAGAAAGCTGCGCTTAGAAATGCATCGCGCATGCGGGCGGACATCTTTGAGCGCACCGCGCATGCGCCAATACGCGCGGGCTTGCCGCGAAATCGAAAAAAAACATAGTGAATAAGGGCCCAGATCTTTGCCCAACAAGGTTTTGGGTGGCAATGATACTGTTATGGGTTAGCGTGACGCTTACCATCAGGCGCACGACCTACTCGTCTCTTCATTTCGTAGTATAAAAAAGTTAATGTTAACAGGTATGATAGAAAATTTGTTATATGTGTTCGTAAACTTTCGCGATTTGTACACAACGGCCGCAACGGCCGTGGCCACGGGTAGACAGTCTACCCGTGACCACGGCCGTTTATTTCCCGACGTTTCGACCGTATTGCAACCAATACGGTCGAAATGTCGGGAAATAAACAAAGGTATTTAGCCTTAAAATAAAATATTTACGCGATTTTTAATATTATTTAATATTAATCTTAATTTTTTTTTTTTTTAAAGACGACTCCTGCATTAGGTAACAAGCCCTGTGTCGCAGGGGGCTTTACAAACATACAAGTCACGGACACAAAGTACACCCAGACTCGGAACAACAATTTGTGGATCACGCAAAGTGGTGTGGGAATCGAACCCACGACCTCTTGCGTAGCAGTCGTACACACTCCCACCGCGACACAGAGGCAGTCGAATTATTCTTAAAATATAATATTTACGCGAAAATTTGTTTCCTGGCCCCAATAAAAACCGACACTCGCTTTTGCTAAAGTTATTAGTTTCACAATTACTTCGAAAATGTATTGTGAACAGAAATTTTGCTCGCATTTTGATTAAATTTTGTGATTTATTAAGAGTTCGGCTATCATCTTACTTAAATATTTTATAGATATTTAACTGCCTCTGTGGTGTGGTAGGAGTGTGTCCGACTGCTACGCAAGAGGTCGTGGGTTCGATTCCTACACGTGACACCACTTTGTGTGATCCACAAATTGTTGTTCCGAGTCTGGGTGTACTTTATGTCCGAGACTTGTATGTTTGTGGAGGCCTCCGCGACACAGGGCTTGCCCCCTATTGCGGGAGTGGTCTTATGAAAAAAACGGAAATATTTAAATATTTATTTATATAATACTGGATTTTCATCGTGGCTTCGCCCGCGTTTTGTTTTATTTTTGTAGTATATGTGCAATTTTAATGTACCTATTAACTACATTACTATAAAGTTTTATCAAAATCTGTCCAATGTTACCGTCAAAAATATACTACCGCATTTTCAAAATCGGCCCCGTAGTTTCAGAGATTTATAAGATTTTTGTCCCACGATAAAGTGTATTTCACTTGACTCAACATGCGATCTACTATATTCTTCACAAATATTGCTGACGTACCCATCAAAAGCCCCCCCGCCCTCCTCCCCCATGTTTTGATGACATGGGGTAGGAGGGGGGGAGCTATAAGAAAAAGTGGATTTAGTAGAATAAGCAAATAAACATGAGTTAACGTAATATTTGCATCGCAGTACTTGAAATGGACCTTAGAATGAATAAGAACGCTAAGCGAACTGTCCTGCGCCTTATCTCTCTCCGGTTCTCTAGGGCTATGAGAGTGAGGCAAAAGAGAGTGCACTTGTGTCTGCGCATACACTTGTGCACTATATTATCTCCTGCGTAGTTGGCTAGTCTCTATGGAGATTGGCCGCTGTAACCGAAATCGGTTAGGAGACCATTAATATATTGAACTAGCTGTCCCGCGCAACTTTGTATGCGTTAATTTTCCCCGTTTTTGCAACATTTTTCATTGCTGCTCCGCTCATATTGGTCGTAGCGTGATGTTATATAGCCTATAGCCATCGATAAATAGGCTAATCTACGATTTTTTTTTTTCAATTCGGACCAGTAATTCCTGAGATTACCGCGTTCAATCAAACAGTTCAGCTTTATAATATTAGTATAGATTAACATTTACTTACTATACAGAAGGCCAACACGAGGTGTCACAAATTCATTAATGATGAGTTCTCCTCTAAACAGTCCATAGTTAATCCAGCTGTCTTTCTGCTGGAATTCAGTGGTTGCAGTGGATACTACCTGGAAGACACCAATTAATATATCACTCACTGAAAAAAAAATAGAACTGATTTGCTTCTTTGTTTTTTGAGTTCCATACCTCAAAAGTTAAAAACTCGTGTGTCTGTCTGTCTGTAACAGCTAATTTGCTCCGAATGTACTAAACCAATTGGGTTAAAATTTGGTACACGTATTCATTTTTGTAACCCAAACATGGACGCTTAACGTTAATAAATGAATTTTCAACATGAGGTGCATTTTTATGGGGAAAAGTGGGGAATTGAAAAACAAGTTTTATTAAGTGTATTGTGTAACATATCAAATGAAACTGCTTATTGTAAGGGTCTCAAATGTATTCTTTTTATAATGTTAATAAACTTAAACTGTTTTCAAGTTATTTAAGAAAATGCCGTGTGGTGCCGGCTTAAGAATGCCGTGTGGTGCCGGCTTAAGAATAGTACCACCCCATCTCTTCCCGTGGGTGTCGTCAAGGCGACTAAGGGATTTCACTCCGGAGGACGGGCAGCAGCGTCCTCTGCGTACTTAAAGCCTTACTGCGATCGCCAACCCGCTCGCCAAGCGTGGCGATTATGGCAATTACCCCCAGGATCTACTGGGGAGACCCGTGCCCAGCAGTGGGCCATCATATGGGTTGATATGTAGACGAAAAAAATACATTAAAATGTTGAAAAAAAATACAAAATATAGTTCTCTAGTTATAGATTGCGAAAAAAACAATAAGAAGTCTATGGTCTGAACATAACTTGTTAAAGATATAGATTCCCTAGATAGAAATACTACTTATTATATAAATTTGTACGGACCCATAGAATATATTCTTAGACCGTTTTTTTTAAAACACAAATGCCTACTTATAGGCTAGCGTCAGGCTCTTGACCTGCTTGTCTCTCATTTTTAGTATTTTTTTAAAGAGGAAAAATTAATAGAGCTACCCGAAAGCTACTTACTACTTTGTAATATGTACCTATAGCTCTTTTAAATAAATAATTAAATTATCACAATTAACTCAGCCCCGTAAACAAATCATTTTTAAAACAATAAATTGGGAAACTTTGCGAGGGTCAGCAGGCTAGTAGGTATATCAATAAAATTTGATCAAAAATAATGTCTCCGGTTCATCAGATGGGTGAAGGTCCATGTTCAACATCTCCCCTTCTAAAGTAGGTAGGTAGGTATCGTGCGTTGACATGCAGGCATACTCTCCTTATACGCATATTACAGTATCGCGTTATCTGACGGTAGCTTTTGATGTTCATACAGAGTTAATCGTAATTATATATAATCGTAACTTAGACGTATTGTCATTAAAAGTTTTTTGGGGTTGTGTTGAAGTAAAATAAGTAATAGGGGCCATTGTTTTTGTGCTCACCGGTTATGTTCGCGCCACTGTAATGTCAGCTATGTCTGTCAAAGTTTATGTCATATTATAAATCATGTTTATCACCATAAAGCCGTGCTGTACAAATATCGAGCATGCCGCAGTATTGCGCAGTCCCGTTTTATTCAGAAAAAGGAGGACTTAAGTTCCCGACATATAAATTAAAATCAAAGCAACTTCCGCATAATTATTTGCTAAACTGTTTTAGTTTAATAAATAATTATGCTCAACTTGCTTTAAGAGCGCTGACAAATTTGAGCTACGGCCACGGATCAAAGAAGATCCGTGGCCGTAGCTCAAATTTGCCATAAAGCGTCTTCCAGACGTAGACGGTTGGAAACAAGCCTTCCCGCCAAGGTGACCTTGCTTGTTTCCAACAGTGTAGACGGATGTTGTAAACCAAATCATATACATACACTGTTGGAAACAAGCAAGGTCACCTTGACGGGTAGGCTTGTTTCCAACTGTCTAGAAGACGCTTAATGCATTATATTGGTATTGCAAAATATTAGTGGACTTTCTCATAGGCCTAAAACACACATGCCGCTTATAGCTTTTGTGCAACATTGTGACTTTCTAATCTCTATATTCAGTGGTGGTTTTACCTCGCTGTATCATAGAAAAGCACTCGTAGCTTCCTTTCTTCGTCCTCAATTGATACCATCACCGGGCTATCCCAGTTACTTTTAAATGAAAATGCTTACAGTTGTAAGACTGCTTTTTGTTGCTGTCTGATCCAAATGGAGAAGCTACTTAATATTATAAAGACGAAAGATTTTATCGTTTAAAAGTTATTTACCTACGACATCAGGCTTCCAAAAACGACTATACTGCCAGTCGCTAATAACCAGTGTGCTTTGATTTTTACTTTCTAAATATAATTTCATCGTTCACCAGTTGAGTTCCGTATTTAACGAGTCAAGGAGTTTGTAAGTTCTCAATACTAAGTTGGTCTGTTTAACTTGACTCAAGTATATCTCATAGATATGTAATTATTTCCTATCAAACACCCCCGGGCTATAGGTAAAACGTCATTACTGACTTTTGTGTTAAATTAATAGTGTGTACATACCTAATAATAAGTAAATAAACATCTTTGAACTCTCAGTCTAATCACTAGGTATATATTATATATATATTTAATATATATATCATATATATATTTATATATTTTCTTAATGTGTACAAATCGCGAAAGTTTATCAACATTTGTAGATAAGCAATTTTGGCACTCAGAAGAAATCGAATCACAGATGGCGCCACGTGTTTTATTTTGATATAACACGGACTTAATCTTTCATTTTTTTAAGCAACTAACATACATAAATTCTAGTAAATATCAAGTAGTTTATTTGTAATGTAATATTGTTTTTCATTTCTACATTCATAACATAATCACGATTCATGCAAAACAATGATAAAGGTGCCTTGAAAGTGATTGATTAATATGAAAATTTGTTAAACAAAGTAAACATGTTAAAGTCGAAAATAAAAGCTTGTTTATTAAGTATACATTTAGAAAAATACTTTTAAAAAGAATAAAAAGAAACATAAAAAGAGACTCGCATACTTGCGACTCGATCCTCCGACCTCGCTCGCTGAAGACCGCTACTTGTGCCATTAGACCACTTCAACCGATACAACAACGGTTAAAATAGCTGATATTAGGAAAATTAAAAATGTTGTGTTTAGCTCCTTATAGTTTTAGCGTGAAGTTATTGTTTCCATGGGTTACAATTGTAAATAATGTCTCATTGTGGAAAAAATTGTGAAAAACCACAATGGTTCGACAAAACATACGTTGCTGCTTGCTCCCCATAGACGATAGCGTAATGTAAATAATGACCTATAGTATTTACAATAAAACTGCAAATTTTCATGAAGATCCGTCAAGTAGTTATTGTTTTATAACGATAATTAGCTACAGACATTTTCCATAATTGCTTAGCTCCTTTGGGAAATAGCGTGATAAATTATAGCCTATATGTTAATTCAGACTTATTAGAATACTCATACAAAATTTCTGTCTGGTAGTTTTACCGTGATGCGTGTTCAAACAAACAGACAGATAGACAGACAGACATTTCTAAAAATGTAGGAATGTGTTTAAATACTCTTTTCGAACATTTCCCAATATTTTTTTTCACTAAGTTCGGTCATGTACAGACACATGAAATTTACAATTTTATTATATGTATAGATTACATACTGCAATCGAACACCAAAAGATGAGGTCTGTGAGACCCCAGAGTAAAATAATTGTTTTATGTCACGTTTAGGGCCAAACCTTTAAAATAAACAACGATTTTATTCCAGCAAAATAAGTACAATACTGTAGGTGGTTAAGGTCATCAGTAAGAGTTAATACACACATCAAAAGTGTCTAGGGATCAACATATATTTTTGCAATAACTTTTCTCCTGATTGTTTTTTTTTTTTTTATTTATTTAAGGATTCATCAAATAAAGTGTTTTCGTTTGTCACAGTAACGATAAACCAAGTCACCTTTGCATTAATAAAGAAATTTGCCATTTTCCTAATAAAGGGATTTTTGACATTTGAACCACTAACATTAAAGTTCGAAAAAAAGACTGAAATAACAGTTTTCTTTAAAATTTTATTGGGTAACTTAAACAATTAATAATCCGTGTTTCTACCGCGAACACTAACAACACAAGAACATCGGTTTGGCATACTCAAAATGAGTTCATCCAAATCACGCTGTGGAATGGCCGCCCATGTTCGTTGCAACAACAAAAAAAGGTCTTCTTGCGACTGGATACCCTCCATATTCGGCAGAGCTCTTCTCTGTAGCATATCCCATGCATGCTCAATCGGGTTCAAGTCTGGCGACTGAGCAGGCCAGGGCAGGACATTGATGTTAGCTGCGGCGAGAGTCTGTCTTACAACTCTTGCGGTGTGCGGTCGTGCATTATCATGCATTAACTGAAATAAGGGACCGATTTGCACTTGTAGAGGAACGATGACGTCTGATACAATCGTCTCAGCATAAATTTGAGCGTTGAGGTTGCCTCTGATCCAAATCAACTCAGTTCTTCCGCCGATCCAAATACCCGCCCATACCATGATGGTTCCACCACTATAAGGATGGACTTCCTGGCAGGATTTTAATCGCTGTTGGCGTCCAGGGGTTCTCCAGTGTCGTATACGTCTTGTATCCGGTCTCATACCAAAACGAGACTCATCAGAAAAGCACACGAAACGCCATTGTTCTTCTGCCCAATTTCTGTGTTCAAGAGCCCATTGATATCGAATCCTACGATTGTGCATTGCTATAGGTGGTACCCGTAGCGGTCTTCGGGAATGAAGGTTCACTTCATGCAAGCGGTTTCTGACTGTTTGGTCGCTAATTAAGTTCCCTGAAGAGTGATGAAGCCTCACGGCTAACATCATGGCGGTTATTGTTGGACCTCTTCGAGTTAAGATTTGAATGTATCGGTCTTGTCTCCGTGTGGTGCAGCGATACCGTCCTCCATGGCGCTCAGCCACGGTACCAGTGCTTCGGTAACGTGTCCAAAGTCGACTGATAACACTCTGACTTGTATTCAGAGCTAAAGCCACAGTACGTTGCCGGGAACCAGCTTCTATCATTCCCACGGCTCTGAGCATTTCTTCCCTGCTTAAATGACGTCGCCGCTCCATAATAACGTTGGTTTTAATCAGTAGTAGGGAAACAGTAGCACTAATAATGTCTTCAATGCGTTGTATGTTTTTATAGGGAAAATATTGACAGCTGATTTTCATCTTTTACTCGAATTTGATTCACAGTTCTTGATTCAAATTATGAAATGCACCAAAAAGGATCCATATAAATTTATAAAATCATAAATTTATTACAAAGCCACATCTCAATCTCAAGAAATCCGCATAAAAATGCTTGATCCCTAGACACTTTTGATGTGTGTATATTCAATATTTTCCAAAACTGACATTACAAAGTTATTTAGTGTTATGTAAAGAAGCCACAAGCGGTAGGTTATTAATATATTACAAATCAACCTGTATACTGTTCTAAGCATTTAGTAAAAACTGTTATTTTGACATTACCAACAGAGACTTCAAATTTATTTCAATTCAATTCAATTATTTTTATAAATGGCAAGCAATGCCGATGTCAACAATTCTGCCAATGTCAAAAGAGCTAGGAAGTCTCATGTGAAGAAAAATTTCTGATTTTACAGTAAGTAGGCTGGTTCCATTTTATTTATTTGTAGTGTATGTATGTGTCAAGCTGTGCCAAGCAACTGTCAGCCATCTATACTCTAGATGAATGGCCAGCTGACAGTCAACGCGGATCGCGATCTGTTGATTTTGATCTGAATCTTATACAAGGAACGCGAGTCGATAAACTTTAATCACTACTGAGTCATCATAGCATATTGATTTCTTTTTTACCAAAATATTCTATATCTACGTATGTTAATACCTAACAAATGTATCTAATGAACGTTTTGCCTCTGTTTTTTCATTCTATTTTCAAAATAAGAACAGAAGAAGAAGTAACATTCGCTATTCAAAATTCAAAAGTAGGTATTTCCCCTAGACTATTATGAATCATGTATTAATTATAACTTTGTTTTTGTAACACCAATACTTATGTTATAGCTACTATTAAGTCATAATAAACTGTGAAAACTTCTTACTTACCCAATTATTACTAGAGATAGCCACAACAGTTAACAAAACACACAAAACACTCGATAAAAACGCACCAAAAATATAACCTCGTCGTGTAACCGCCATTTTGTGACACTAAAACAACACTGGACATATTAATTTTATTTATTATCTATCAATAATTATCACTGATACGGATAATCTAGCGATAACTCAGTTTTATATCGGTTTGACTCAGTTTTGTTTGATAAAATGAAATTTGGTTTGTAGATCCTTTGTTGGGGGGGTTAAAACCATTTTACCCGACTGCAGAGGAGGGTTATGTGTTTAACGTGTATGTATGTATGTGTGTTCCTTTGTGGCACTATACGTACCAAACGCGTGGGCCGATATTGTTGATTCATACGTCAATCGATTCGTATTAAGAAGTCGAGTTCTTGCGAGTGTCACTAAAGACATAACAGCATTCAAAATTCAAAAGAGGACAGCCAGACGCCATATTGTGACAGAGGAAATAATTAAATTCAACAAACTAAATCATGGGATATCTTATAGGTGTTTTAAAATCATGATGAGGTTTCTTAAATCATTTTTTCACTTAAAATAACCGTTTAGAATATGTATAGAGTTTAAAGTTTGTTACAACCATTTCCACTCAAATTTTCGGTAGTTACAGTTATTACGTTACATACGTTACGTCTAATAACTAAGCACTAAGGTATTAAATGAAATAATACATTTTAAAAATAAAAAATCCCGCCTGCTTGAAAATGATTGAAACAAGATAGCCTTAGGCATTTTAGTAAGTGCACTGGGATTCATGATTGCATGTTTTTTTTTAATTCTTTTATTTTATCAAGGCTTTTTTCCACAATGGCATGTCAGCCTCATCATATCTAAACTAACTTACCAACTATTATAAAGCTTTTGAATCAATGATGGTTAAATCAATTTAAGAGCAGATCTACTATTTCTGAAGTAGGTTGTGCCAAAATGTTTAAATATGGAGCAACATCATATTTGTTTGAGTTAATTATAACCATCAGTGACTCTCTCACTGCAGCAATGAGAAATGTTTCAAAAATGGGGAAAATTTACGCAGACGAAGTTGCGCGGGACAGCTAGTATTTTATAAAGCTGAAGAGTTTGTTTGTTTGAACGCGATAATCTCGAAAACTACCACGTCGAATTGAAAAAATATTTTACTGTTGGATAGCCCATTTATCGAAGAAGGCTATAGGCTACGTAACATCACGATACGACCAATGGGAGCGGAGTAGCAATGAAAAATGTTACGAAAATGGGGAAAATTGACGCAGACTAAGTTGCGCAGGTCAGCTAGTTCCTAATAAAATAGACATCACTATTTGATCCATTTAGATTTAGTTAGCACTTGTTACTCAAGTAAGTACCATTACAATTCATATGAAGTGGAAACTTGTTATATCTAGGTATTAAAGGCTATTGACCGTTCAAGTAGTGTAGTGTATCTAATCTATACTAATTTAAAAAGCTGAAGAGTTTGTTTGTTTGAACGCAATTATATCAGGACCTACTGGTCTGAATTGAAAAAATATTTTACTGTTGGACAGCCCATTTATCGAGGAAGGCTATAGGCTATATAACATCACGCTACGACCAATAGAAGCGGGCAGCAATAAATAATGTTGCCAAAAAGGGGAAACTTTACGCAGACGGAGTTGCGCGGGTCAGCTATTTATTATATGTAACAGAAATGTGTTGTTAAATACACAAATATCTAGATTTAGAAAAACAAATACCTAGAACAGAGCATTTGATAGAGCAAAGATATTGGACTGAAAATAATAATCAAAGTAAAGCCTGACCAGGAAAAATAATCGCCATGTTGCGGAAAAATCATAGAACTAATTTCTTCAACTAGCAACCGTCACATAACACACACGTCAAAACGCCACTTATGTCATTTTACGTCATTGAGGTATAGATCTGGACCAAGCCATTCCTTTCAATTAAAAAGTAAATATTTACTGCTAAGCGTGAAAGAGAGAAAAATCTCGTGCGACCTTTTACATGTATTGTCCACAAAGTAGCGTTGTCTCTTTCTTGAACGTGGTCAATTTTGTGAGGTTATGGAGCAATCCTGATCTCTATGTCAATGATATGTCCTTAAAGTTATATAGTCAACTAGCTGTCCCGCGCAACTTCGTATGCGTAATTTTTCCCCGTTTTTGAAACATTTCTCGTCGATTCTCCGCTCCTATTAGTCGTAACGCGATGTTATATAGCCTATAGCCTTCCTCGATAAATGAGCTATCTAACAGTAAAATATTTTTAAAAGAATTTTTCAAATCAGACCAGTAGATCCTGAGATTAGCGCGTTTAAACAAACAAACAAACAATCAAACAAACAAACTCTTCCGCTTTATAATATTAGTATAGATTTAAACGTAAAATGACTTCTGTGACGTAACAGTTGCCAGTTAAAGTTATTTAAAGATCATTGACATATAGACCTGGACTACGCCATAACCTCACAAAATTGAGCACTCTCTAGAAAGAGACACCGCTACTTTGTGGACAATACATGTAAAAGGCCACACGACACGGACAATACTTGTCATAGAGACAGGGCCGGTACGAGTTTCTTCTCTCTTTCGTCCGTTGCAGTCAATATGTACTTTTTAATTGAAAGGGATGGCGTGGTCCAGGTCTATACGTCAATGTTAAAGATAGAGCAGGGGAGATATATGACTGTGTGTAAATGTCTTACAAACTGAAAGAGAAAGAAAACCGCATCAAGCTATTTACCCTGCTTTATTTATAATTACTATATGTCTCTGGAGTCGAAAAGGACACTAAACTTTCTTCCCGTAACATGGCTTCAGTCAGGAAATGAGGTTAACCCTTGCGGAATAGACGCCTTGGCTCCTGACAGCCTTGATCATGACGTTGGCTTTCTCCTCATTCTGTGCGCATATCGAAGTACATATGTGTATAATGTGATCTATATCTATACTAATACTAGCTGACCCGCGCAACTTCGTCTGCGTAAATTTTCCCTTTTTTTTTTACAACATTTTTCATTGCTGCTCCGCTCCTATTGGTCGTAGCGTGATGTTATAACCTATAGCCTTCCTCGATAAATGGGCTATCCAACAATAAAATATATTTTCAATGCGGCCCAGTAGTTCCTGAGATTATCCCGTTCAAACAAACAAACAAACTCTTAGGGGGATGAAAAATAGATGTTGTCCGATTCTCAGACCTGCCCAATATGCACACAAAATTTCATCAAAATCGGTCAAGCCGTTTCGGAGGAGTATGGCAACGAAAACTGTGACACGAGAATTTTATATATTAGATTATAAAGAGGAAAAAATGTATTGTTTGTTTATATTAAATAGGCTCCGAAATTACTGAACGGATTTGAAAAATTCTTTCATCGTTGTGAAGCTACACTAACCCCGTGTGACATAGGCTATTTTTGGAACGAAGTTCCTTATCGCGCGTTGTGAAAGGGGGCTAGACGGAAAAATATTTCACGAAAAGTTGTAACGACACTTTTGACACACACAAGCTGTGCGGCGTGCGCGTAAGATATGAACATCTAATTTGACGTAGAAGTCACTTGTCGATTTGATCTAGAGGCATAAATTCGGTACACAGTATCGGTGGCAATTGTGTAGTTGTGGGTTCGAGCCATCGGTATACAATCGTCTTTTTGTAAGTTATTTTCGTTTCGTCTTTCTATTTCGCATTGAACAGTGTGGTGTCGCGAATATTATTAAAAAAAATGGATTATAATCTGTATTACCACGGGAACGGGAACTACGCGGGTGAAACCGCGAGGCGTCCACCTGTTGATTAATAAAAGAACAATGTAATATGTGAATTTCAAAATTACAGCATACGGAACATAGCCTATAGATCCGTATCAAATTGACCGCCAATTTGACTACATTTTCGTGTGCATTGTGCTATCATTATTTAAAAAAATATCGCTTAATAAAACAATTTATGACATATAATTATTTTACCAATAAAACTTAAGCTACTGTTAACGCGTCGTCGATTCTTTCCCTATTGAAGTAATAGAGACCACGATAAAAAATGTAATAAATTAAAATAGATGAAACCAACAAATTTTCTACTGAAGGTAGCTCGAAATGACATGCCAGACATGCCATAGCATGAAACTTATTAATTTCTTATATCTTACTCATATTTTTGAATTGCCTTTGAATATTCGGGCGTAAAAAATATCATTTTTCGATAATATTATCGTTCTTTTGAAAGAACGATTGATCAAACGCAGTTATAATTCCAGTCCAGAGCCAGAATTAGGGTGCTGACGACCCTGAAGCACCTGTCTTACCAACGGCGATGAGCAAGAAGCGAGTAGCGATTTTATCGATCAAGAAACGTACAATGTATGTATTCATTCAATGTAAACAAAAGAGATGCAGTAATGCAGTATACTCGCCGGCAGTGTGAACGGTCAGCGATCACCTATTAATATCTGTATCTCTTTTGTTTCACGGGATCTACTTAAGTATATATAAGTTTCTTAAGCGATAAAATCGCTACTCGCTTTCTCGCCGTCGTTGATGGGATAGGTGCCTAAGTTGAAGTATGTCTAAACGCCATTTAGCATACCTATTTAAACTTGTGACGCAACTTCCTGTAGTCAAAGCACGAGTCATAGATGCACGCCTTTCAAGAGTCACTGCGTCAGTGGAATTTAGAAGGGTCACCAACAGGAGTCGCTGCACAACCCGCGGATGAAACTTCAAAAGCAAGACAACTCTTGGGTATTGTTTTTAAACTTTCGCGATTTTTATACATATTACATATATTTCGGAACTGAATCGCGTGAATTATTTGAAGATAAGAACCTTTTATTTACCTGATGTTTCGATCGATTTTTTTTTGTATTGCACCGATCGTGGTCACGGGTCGACTGTAACCACGATCGGTGCAATTCGATCGAAACATCGGGTAAATAAAAGGTACCTTTAAATAATTCACAAGACAACTCTGATTTGAATGCTTCCATTATCGTTTTAACCCGTCCTCTTTCAGTCCTTATCCTTTATGACACCTAGATCAATCGCAATTTATAACCAGACAAGTACAATTCGCGCCACCTAAGCTTGCGTTTGTGAAGTTGTATTCGAATGTAGTTTTACGCAAGGACGTCGTCCCCCGCCCGTCTCCTTCATCCCCTCCGATACCTAAATTCGACTTGTGCACAGCTTATGCGCCAACATCAGACACGCAATCTTAGCTGACATGTGTATGTAGGTAGGTAAGTCAACCAATGGACTAAGTAGAGCTGTTTTTTTTTGTTGGCCACAAAACACGGCGAGTGTAACCCTTGATAGCATGCGCGCACGACTTATACACACATAGACTTCGCTTAAGAATATGACATTTTGGAACGCTTTAAGTGGTCTCGTAGGAAGCTAATAATAATATAAAAGTTCTTATCAATACGAAAACAACAAAATATGAAAAAGTAAGTATTTGAATGATTAATGAGTGCGCTGAAGGCGCAAACGTTTCTAACAAACCACAGATAGTAGGTATAATACTATCAAACTAACTGAGCTAAAAGGAAACGGAAAGTATCTAGAAATCCCTAAGATTGACGAAATAATTTGGGTCTGGCTTAATCCACCACGTGAGTGTAACGTAAATGCTCATATTACCGCCAGTTTTAGCTGTCTTAGGTTCACTTCAACAAAAACAGTTATAAGCTGTTATGTCAGGAAAAATGTTATAATTTAAAATTAACCTCAATGATGTATTCTTTGATATTTAGTACTTAAATTCAATGTTAAATAACACAATAGTTATTAAATAATCGTATAATCCAAAAGAGTAGTTGATTCTATTACCGACCCATAGAATGCGGCAAGATTCTATTACCGCTTTTTCTGGTTCTTTTACCGACCACTAAGAAATCCTTCTATGAGATGAAATAAAATGAAAAATAGATTTTTAGGTATTTATTATGTAATAATAATAGTGTTGAGATCAAAATTGTTATATTATAATCATAATTATTTATTGCAACACTTACAAGTACTTAACTGCCATTAGTTTGATTACATGCCCTTTTATCCTACTAATATTATAAATGCGAAAGTTTGTGAGTGTGTGAGTATGTTTGTTAGTTCTTTACGCTCAAACGGCTGGATCGATTTGGATAAAATTTGGTAGGGAGGTAGCTGACAACCTGGAATAGGACATAGGCTACTTTTTACCCGACTGCGAAATAAGGAGGGTAATATTTTTCGAGCGTATGTATATGTAAGTATGCAGTTTTCTTTGTGTCGTGCTACAGGCCAACGGTTAGGCCGATGTTGATGAGACTATACTAATACTACACTAATACTACAACAATACTACACTATTACAACACCAATACTACACAAAAAAAACTAATACTACACTAATACTACACCAATACAACACCAATACAACACCAATACTACACTAATACTACACCAATACTACACTAATAAAACTAATACTACATCAATACTACACTAATACTATCCCAATACTACACTAACGACGTGGACGTAGAGCAGATGGGGGGTAGTAAGAGACTCGCTTAAATAGTAAGTAACTATCTATACACATAAATAAAATTGGAGTGTCTGTTTGTAATATTAAAATAACCGCTTTCTACTACATGCATATGAATCTATATACGGTACACATACCAAAAATAATATTTGAATTTTTTTTGTCTGTCTGTCTGTTTGTTCCGGCTAATCTCTGGAACGGCTGGACCGATTTGAATGGGACTTTCACTGACAGTTAACTTATGTAATAAGGAGTAACTTAGGCTACTTTTTTCGAGATCTTACGCGGGCGGAGCCGCGTGGAAAAACTAGTTATAAATATGTGCAAAAAAGTAGTATGTACCTAATATCACCGGTCTAGGCCGTGCCAAAGAAATATAATACATTAATTACATACGCTCGAAAAACAACCGTCCTTCTGACACAGTCGGTTAAAATACCGTCACAGCTGTGAGTCGGTAATAGAATTAAGTATGAAGATTACAATATTCTATTAGCGACCTATAAAATTAATATCAAACCGCTAATATATCTACTTTATGGGAATCTGTTCAATTCAATCTCATTGCTTTACCATTTTCTTTTAATATCACGTATTTATTAATCCAAATAATAAAGGTTATTTAAAATATAATTACATATAATAATAGTGATAATGAGTAATGTTTAATCTAGTTTTAACCAATAACTTTAAGAATTTTCCTTGTCGTTAATTGATCTAACGAAGTAAAATAATTGTATGTATTGAATGCGAAAAAAATTTAATTAAAATTAGATAGTTTATAATAGATATTATTTTAAAATACTAAATAATCTCAAATTTCTAACAACGCCATGGATCGTTATTAGAATCAAGTTTTGAATTATTGATTCTATTACCGCCTCACATTAAAACATAAATTTATAACATAAAAACTAATAAAAAGGATAAAATTGAGTGTTAGTTTTTAAAATAAATATGTACATTAGAGTTGTAATGTGATAGCACGAAGACAAATCAATTATTAGTATGCTATTTTCCTTAAGTAATATTGAGGTGTACTTACGTGGCTGGTGGCGCGTTTCTATGAAACGTGCATCTGCTTCGGGCGCGTTCCACTGATTGTCAAATTATTTCATTCACTAGCTACTTAGAGACGCGAAATTTACTCTTTTATTTTCCAACAAAATTACCTAACTAATTTTTGAGACACGATTTTTCTGGAACCTATAGTATGTCTGATCTGAAAGATTTAAATATTAGATCGTTGATAGAATACAAATTTTAAGGGGTCGTTAATAGAAGCTTTTACGTTACTTAATTCGTTTCACTTTTACTATAGGTAAGGTAATATAAGCAGAATTACGTGCCGCTGTTAGCTCTCAACTAGTACAATGTTTATCATAATCATTTGATTGCTTTGACTGGAATGCCACATTAGGCACAATCGTATGAAAGTGCCTATTTAGGTTCGGATTAAAACTTATCTTCATTTATGTTTGAATATCTTTATATAACGGAAATATCAAATACCTAATGTTGGTGAACGGATACCGTAGCGATAATGTAAAGATAAAGAAATTCACGTCTTAAGAAATATCGACAACATTTGATGAAAGTTGAAAAACTTTCGCCATTTGTACCTATTTTAATATATGCTACGGGTCATAATCGCTTGAATATTTTATGGTAAATAGGTACCTTTTTTATTGATTCGATGTTTTGACCGTATTGCAATGGCCGTGGTCACGGGTAGACTCATCTACACGGTCTATTAAGTTTACTAGTGACCACGGCCGTTGCAATAGCGATTAGACCCGTAATATGTATAACTTTAAACATGTGTGTATTATTGCTGTCCCGCGCAACTTCGTATGCGTTAACTTTCCCCGTTTTTGCAACATTATTCATTGCTGCGTCGCTCCTATTGGTCGCAGCGTGGTGTTATATAGCCTATAGCCTTCCTCGATAAATGGGCTATCCAACAGTGAAAGATTTTTTCAATTCGGATCAGCAGTTCCTGAGATTACCGCGTTCATTCAAACAAACTCTTCAGCTTTATAATATTAGTACCTACAGATTTTATAACATTTGACAAAGTCACACATCTTTCATGTGGGTAAATATGCATAACATGAGCAATTAATGAATCTTCTTAGCATAAAATATTGCGAAAACCAAAAGTGACCTTCATAATACATATTGACGGTTAAGGTTCGTGTGGTCACCTTGGTATTAGCAGAATACCAGCGCAGCGCCTCACTAAGCGAAGTTCAACCAATCCAAAGCTAAGCTAAATTGCTTGTATTATATTAGGAGTGAGTAGAATAATGGATAGGATTCGAACCCGCTACCGCACGTAAGCAAGCAGCACGTCTTAGCCATTAGGCTACCCAGGACCGTCCATAGGGTGAACGGGGCGACCGCTCCAGAGTCTCCAGTCAGGGGGCACCGAAAGCGTCCTCAGGCTAAGGAATCTAGGGCGTTAAATGCTACCAAGAGGGATAGCTATCCAGTGCGTTCCAATTCACACATGGTTCATTTCACTATTTCATTTTCATTTTGGACATCACCTTGGATAATTGGATACAACTCTCCAAATATTAGCTAATCGACCGATAAGCTATAGTAGGTAGCTATAGTTGTGGACATGCCCACCGTGCCCTCTACGGTGGAACCGCGCCTGGGTACACCCCCGTCACCAAACACTTGACCAATATTGGGGCGCCAACATTTATTTTGATCTCGCTCTCGCATGAGGTACGTGTCCACCTCCCCCCCCCCCCCCCTGAATGTTGTTTTGTGTACTGAGTTTCTTGTATAATATTGAATTTAGAGCCACCCCTCCGTCTTGCGTGCAACTCACACTTGGCCGATGTCGGGCGAAACTAGGTAGATCCGGCACTGCTATTTGCCTCTCGTGCCTCCCCCAGAAACGAATCCTTTTTTGTTTCACCATTTATACTATTAATATTATGAATCTGAAATGTTTGTTTGTACGCGATAATCTCAGTTAGTTCCTGAGATTATCGCGTACAAACAAACTTTTCAGCTTCATAATATTAATAGTATAAATTGACCGCAATCGATCCGAATTTTTAGTACGTAATTTCTAGTAGCGTCAAGTTTAAATTAACAAAATATATAGGCTCTTATTTTTACACGTAGTTGATACAAATATTTTAATACAGATAAGTAGATAGGATAACGTTTTCTTAATTGTTATTTAAGCTACTCGTATGATAATTTATTTGAAAGATATGAATACTTAATTCCATAGATTTGGAGTTAGCCAGCTACTTTATTACATTACGAATAAAATCAAAACTATCATATGATAAACTAAATAAAGATTAGATTAACTTGTTAGTTAGATTAGTGTCTGTGCACCTACTGTACATCGCCATACGTACCTATCTCTTGCCTCTAAATTATTGTTTAATCTTTTTCTTCAAGGTCATTGTGTAAACAGTGGCTCGCTTTTTTTTCATCGCTCATGTAACATAATCTTTAAGTCAGGTTTATCGTAAATTTAACCAGCTTTTAGGAAAGAAGAGTATAACTTTTTTATAAAAACTTTTTACAAAAAAATAATACCGACTTCAAAAATAAATATAAGGTAATGTTATAGGTGTAGGTATGTTTAATTATTTTAAATTTCTTGTTGTTGCACCTATATATTTTTTTCTTTTTAGTTACCTTATATTTATTTTTGAAGTCGGTTTTATTTTTTGTAAAAACGTTATTATTTCTTGCTTTTTAGTGTATTGGTTTGTAGTTGATTAGAAGATATTGATTAGAAGTTACAATAGCTTAATCAAAACTTCTTATTTGTTTTTACAAATTGTTGCGTTTTGCTATACAAGGCCGTTGATTTTTGAGGAGTTCACCTGATACTAGACTATCCATTACATGATTTGATGGAGGCGAAGTATCAGTATATCAATATTTATTATTGAATAGTTCCCCTGGTCATCTGTGACCTTCATCATCAGTTCCATTTCACTCAATGGTTATTAAGAGTAAATGCACGAATTACAACAAAATATAACCGAACTTTGATGTCAATGGGACCAATCTGGAAATATATCCTTTCAAACACTTTTCTTTTTAAACTGGTCCAGCTAGACAGCTGGACCAATTTAAAAAGAAGAGTGTTAATGTGTGCAAGTTATCAGGAATTGAGAACCTCCTACTTTTTGAAGTCGGTTAAAAAGAGCAGAATTGACTAATTATTGTGTGTGTGTGTGTATGTATATGTGTGTGACGTGGTAAATAATGAATCACCCCCTGGTTAACCACACACACACACACACACACACACACACACAAACACACACACACACACACACACTCTTGGGTGGGACACACTTGTCTAAGGATGTTTATAGGTATTAAAGAAAAAGTCTTTAATACCTGTAAACATCCCTAGTGATGCCAGACACATAGCCAGTGATGTACCCCGAAGAGAGGGGAGGGGATGAAATGGGGTTTTTTTGGCCGTGATAGCGCACGCTTGAGTATTTGGGCGTTGAAATCAACCAGATTGCGGGTACCCCGTTGGGATATGAGGTCCAAAGCCTGATTAAGTTCAGCGACCATATTCTCGCGTTTCTCCTGTATCTCCAATCGTCCGGCTGACGCATGTCCGTGGTATCCAGCGTGCACTGTACTATCATCAGCATATCAATGTATGTTTCCCAGTGGAAGCGTATCATTGATATGCAGAAGTGAAAGAAAGAGTGTAGGCGAAAGCACGGAACCTTGGGGTACGCCGGCATTCACTGGCAGGTACCGCAAAGCGCACCCATCTACGAGGATATCTAGGAGAAGTCGTCTATCCATGTACAAAGCTGGACGGGCAGTCCATATGCCCGTCCAGCATATCATTGATATGCAGAAGTGAAAGAAAGAGTGTAGGCGAAAGCACGGAACCTTGGGGTACGCCGGCATTCACTGGCAGGTACCACAATGCGCACCCATCTACGAGGATATCCAGGAGAAGTCCATATACAAAGCTGGACGAGCAGTCCATATGCCGGAACCTTGAAAGGAGACTTTTGTGCTAAACCCTGTTAAAAGCTTTGGCGATATCAAGACCAATAGCCAATTACTCTCCTCGCTTCACCCCAAAGGTGCTATGTGTACCAACACTAGAAGATCTCCTATAGACTGTTTCGGGCGAAACCCATATTGTCGATCGTTTATGAGACAGTAATCTTTTAGGTAATATGGTGGTAGATGCTCCATGATTTTACAAAGCGCCGAGGTTATTGGCCGGGTTTGAACGGTTACCTTTCTCTGGAATTGGTTGCACATTAGCCTCTTTCCAAGTCTCTGGCACATGACCTGTAGACAAGGAAAGTTGGTACAAGCGCGTTAGCACGGGGGACAACTCCGCTGCACACTTTTTCATCACTGCAGCCGGTATGCTAGGATGGAAAAGAAGCGCAAATGGCAATAACAAACATCAAACGCCGGCTTTCTTAACGTAGCGAGGATAGAGAAGGTAGCTTTTGTCGCCTGGGCGGAGTATTTGCATCTCCGTCAGAAACAACAGCACTGCATGGTCATGCCGTCTCAATATGGTGGTGGTTTTGGTGGTATGGTGATGGCGTTAAGGTTTGCATGGAGACTGCGGATGTTACAAGGCGTAGAAGTGGTGGGGGTGTGCACCGCTGTTCTACCAAAACTTGTTCTATTCGCTGCCATATAGATGATGGAAATTAAAACGTAGAATAACGAGAGAACTCTGCCACAACTGGACTAGTCAGTGTGAACCTTGTTTCCCCAAAGGGATTGCAGAGAGAAGATGTTCTGATCCGCCGGACGGAAGGTTTGCCGAACCCCACCCCCCGGAATTCATTATACCGTCGACGGCCCGCCCAGTGGCAATGCCCGGACGCGATGTTGTTACGGTCCGGGCATTTCATGATATGATACACACAGAGCGCCGCGCCTCCACGGAAGGCCACGGGCGGGGCAGATTACGTACTTGGCCTGCAGCCCCATCTCGCGGCACCCGGTTCGACGACGTTTCGCGACGAAGCGAATCCGCCAGGGAGCTCTCTTCCCTGACGCGCTCCGCCACCTCCTTCTGCGAGATGCGCAGAAGGATGCGACCGTATTCCACGACCCCTCGCTCCTGACCATGGACAGAACCACAGCTGGCAACGAGAGGTCACTTCCGACCACTGGGGTGAGAACTCGACGTTGCCCCTCCCACAGACGCTATAACCTACCCTACGTTACGTCCTTAAGCTAACGCAATATTAATAACTATTTGATTATATTATCATTAAAAACTATACGATTGATTGTATTTCACATAGGTACAAGTCAATAAATATTGGTGTGCAGCTCGAAAATTCATTGTGGTAACGTCGCTAGGACGAAACTATGTTGGATTACATTTCGATCAGTGCAGACATCGAGTAAGTATTTTTCGTCACATGTTGGTTAATTGTTAAAAAATAACAAAAAAAAATGTCCACAATTTAACATGGTCATGCATCACACTAATACAATAAAGGCGAAAGTTTGTGAGTATGTGAGTGTGTATGTTTCTTCTCCCGTCTAAACGATTGGAGCGATTTTAATAAAATTTGGTATGGTATTAGCTGACACCCTGGATTAACACAGACTAATAAACCGCGGGGCAGAGCTAGTATTTCATATCAATTAGTAGATTTGACTTAACTAATGTCCTCTACTTTATTCTTCGTGTAAAAACTTAATTTACGTGTAGTGTGTAATAGGTAAAACCAATTTAAATTTAAAAACTTTTAAACAACAAAAAAGGGTGTAAAAATAAAACAACAACAAACATTTAAATTATTTATTAACCTGCGGAAGCTTCGAGTTAAAAATATTATAATAATTTCATAAAATATACATATTGTACAACATTATCATACAATTCATAATCAATAAGACACTAGAGAACAATGACGTCACTTGTGACGTAACACATCCAAATGCCTTCCAAATAATTGAATAACCCGCTAACATCCAAATTGGTATTGTCCAACTGTAAAAATCTAAAAAAGGAATTCGCGTCCTCAAAGTATCTCAACCGGGGGGGGGGGGGTAATAGCCATCTCCCCACCCATGTATTGTGTACTTCTCCTTCATAAAATGGGTGGGGTCAAATCTTTCCTCTAATCAATGTACTCTATATCTGTTTTTTTAGTCATACATGGTAGGGATAATTTCAATTCCATTTAATTTAGGGATAATTGCAAATTTTCTATCCAGGTATCTCTGCCATGTAGGAGTGCTATAATAAAAAACAACAACACATCTGGCTCCCTCCCAAAATCCTGGAGGCGGATCTGCCACTTCTTAATGGATATATAGCATGATGGAGAATATTCCATCAGTTGAACAGTACCTAGTTGGATGACTATTAGCAGTTTTAATCGTGCATATTAAATGGACAAATTAGTAGGTACAACAACTACATTTCGTGTATTAACAAACGCATTATTTTGGTATATGCATAATTATGTAAATATAAATTAATTACACAATAATAAAGGGAAACTGTTATTATTATTTTTTGTATTGTACACTAATATCACTTTCAGGAAGAAATTCTTGAAGTGATAATTAAAAAAACGAATCAAATGCCGTTATGTTATTGAAAGTTGTCAACAATTTTATAGCAATCGAAACATAAATTAAAAGAATATTTTTTACAAAAAAGGTAAGTACAGTTGGATCAACGTAACTGAAGTTAGGTTCTTATCACTTTCGCGCAAGTCATAGAGATGCGACCGTAAAATTACTTACGAAAACGATTAATTATGTTTAATCGATTAAAAATACTAACAAAATTTTAATTCAACAATATAAAAATACTATATATATTAGTCCATAAAAGTTTAAATTTAAAACAGTTACAGTAAATTTAAAAAACAATTTCTTTACGTAAAAAATCACAAAAAACATGAGTTAGTAATACTAATTATGACAAAGTAATGCGTTAACGCAGCTCTAATTCTCTTTGTTTAGTTACCACCCCCGCCCCCCCCCCCCTTCCTGTTACCATTTACTACAAAAATGCATCTGCGCAACAATTTTTTGCTAACTTCAATCCGGTCAAGTTACGTTGATCATACTGTATTTCAATTTTAAACATATTAAATGTTTAAACCTGCAATTATAAAAGATTTTCCTTTTTATTCCATTTTAATTACAATGTAAGGTAAGGTTCCATTTAGAGAGTACGAGTTATAATAGCTGTATATGTATTTGGCACGAACTACTATTGTTAACAAAAACTTATGTTACTTTTATTATAAGCAAATGTATTATTATTTCAATATTGATTGCCGTCTTCTTCACTCATATTTTATACAAAATAAGATAGTACGAAACAAAAAAACGCTAATGCTAAGCTGTTAATCTCACAAGAGAACCTTTTTATTATTATTTCTAATGTCGTACTCTCAATCTATTTTTATTGTAATTATTACTTTTAAAAATATGTAATAGTTGATGTAATATTTTCAATGTGAATCTAAGCTTCTCCTATTCCTTTTCAAAATATATTTTTACTTATAATATAAATGGCTATTACACTACCCTAAATCAGGGCACTAAATCAAGGTGTCCTTGAAAATTTGTTAAAGAATTAGGACCCTAACTCTTATTACACATCTCTTTTTAAGGGTTTAGGGCCCCTGATTTAGTCTAATAATCGCTTTAGTAGCATATTTAGTAAGCCTGGAATCCAAAAATATAGACTTTTACAGAGATCAGTCATTCAGCATTTTCAAAATAAAAACATAAATCAATTAAGCCGTGTTTCCACTGAGAAACAACTGTTTCTGAAACTTTATTTATAACCAACCAACTTTTTAACTCTGCTACAATTTAAAATCTCACTAGATTCTGACCATAGTTCCTTATAAAAAATACTTCGCGGAACTCTGGTAACGTTCGTTTCCTACGAAATCCCTGGGTTCCGTGGAACCTACTTTGGGAAACTTCTTGTTTCTGTAAACATTGTGCAACTTGTTTCAAAAACTGAAGAACTGAAACATTTGGTTCTCAGTGACAACATCAATTCACTTTTGATCATTTAGGTCATTTATAATACTTTCAAATATGAAATTAGTATTTTTATGACTGTTTTTTAGTCCCACAAAAAGTGCATAAGAATAATAATTTGGAATGAATATTAGATTTTAATTAAAGAAATTTCGAATTGCCATGCCAAATTCTAAAACTCTCTCACAACATCTACTTTATAATATCCTTATCTAAAATACAGGACTCATTTTGAAAAAGAAATACATTTTGTAAAAGAGTAAATGTACGACTTTATGATGAAATATAGTACGAAATATTGCTACAAAGAATTGACAAAAAGCTTAAGACAAACGTGCTTGAGCAACACATACAGACATCGCTCTCGGCCACGGTATCTCAGACCATTTTGTTCCAAAGAGGTCGCAGAAATTGTTTTTTGACGTGACAACGTCTTATAATTCGATGGAGCCGGCTGAACGCACGAAAAAAATGAGGCGTTACCTCGCTCTGAGGCGTTCCATTGTAAAAATAAATAAATACAAATTGACATAATTGTATTTATGCGTACAAATAAATGTAACTTGATCAATTCAATTGTGATTTCCATTTACCTCCTTCTCTATATCCATACAAAATATCTATCAAACAAATAAAATTTTCTTTTGAAAAATGAAACCATTCCATCAGTATTTTCTTGACGTTGTCACGTTTAACTATCGTCAGTAAACCGACTTTACAGACAACCGATTTTTTTAAACTATGGAATGAAGAGACGAGCCTGTAAGCGTCCCGCGACGCCCATAACAGTATCAGTGCCACACAAATCCTTGTTTGGCAAAGATCTTAATGTCACCGCGCTCCTCATTTCAGAAATCACACTAATATTATAAAGGCGAAAGTTTGTGAGTATGTGAGTGTGTATGTTTGTTACTTCTTCACGTCTAAACGGCTGGTGCGATTTTAATAAAATTTGTTATGGAGTTAGCTGACACCCTGGATTAACACATAGGCTAATAAACCGCGGGTAACACCACGGGGCACAGCTAGTTTTATAAGTCTCATTTGCCCAGTAATTACACTTGCTACAGTGCCCTTCAACCGAAACACAGTGATGTGTTAACATTTCTATTCATCGCAAAAGAATAACTGACACCGCTGTGGTACCGAACAAGACGGCCTATGTCTTAGAACTACCTGATGTTCATGAACGATATCTCTGTATGCGTTGCTCAAGAGAAGTAATCATATTTCTTTTTGTACTCTCGATGTTTTGTGATATCGCCGTATCATCGAACTATGAAAGCATGTATTTGTATACGTACTTGAGTACTTGCACGTACTTATGTACTAAAATCTTCTGCATAATTGGGTATTAAAATCTCCTGTATACTTAAATCTCCTTTAAGACTAGCTACCATAAAATACGTTAAAGTATTTTACTATAGTAAATAAATCAGTAGTTATAACAGATATAGACATAAAAGGCATATATAACGCAAGAGCACTTATTTTCCGTGTTCGCAATAATTGCTATAATTTTAAGTTACTGAATTAAGTTATTTTTATTTCTTTTTCTTTTGAGCTACTGTTGATAGAGAGGCGTTATACAATGTGTAACTGTATGTAACGCCTCTATATCAACAGTAATGTAAATTATCAGACAATGTGTGTAAGTATATGAAACCCGGTGACACCAAATCAGGTTGAAATAAATATTATTGAAACAATCGTCACTGCAATGAATATCGCGTGCGAATTCGCCGCTAGAGGCGCTAGTAGTAGTCAGGTCTCCGAAATGTCAAATTACATAGTTTGTGGATGGGCTACGCGGGTTTATTTCTAATTAGACTATTGTTGTGAATATTTTGGAAAACCTGAGATGTGTTATGGGAAATATGAGTTACGGATCAATGAATGTCGGTGCTTTAAAAGTACTAAGTAACTTGTTTCCGTTTTATCTTTTGGAAATTAATAACAATAATAATATTAATATTTTGGGACAACTCACACAAAGCTATCTGATCCCAAACTAGGCAGAGCTTGTACTATGGAAACCAGACAACTTTTATATTTCTAAATACATACATATCATAGATAAATAACACCCAGACACAGAATAAACCATCGTGCTCATCACACAAAGTTTAATTCTGGGTGGGGATCGAACCCACGACCTCTTGGGTAGCAGTCGGATACACTCCCACCGCGCCACAGAGGCAGTCAATTGGAAATATCCATCTTTTTTTCGAATAAAATGGGACTGCGCAATACTGCAGCATGTTCGATATTCATACAGTACGGTTTTAAGGTATTATATATGATTTAAATATTAATTTAAACTTTGACAGCCAGACAGCTGAGGCAGCTCAACAGTGACGCCAACTGGTGAGCACAAAAACGGTAGCCAGCTATCTATATATCTTAAGTAAAGTTTGTAAGTTTGTGGGTTTGTAGGGGGTAATCTCTGGATCTACTAAAAATATTTAAAGAAATCTTTTACCAGTAGTAAGCCTCGTTATTTATGAGTGTGATTTGGTCATATAACATCACGCTACGGACAATAGAAACGGAGGATCAATGAAAAAGTGTTTAATAATTTATACTCGAACACTTGTACCCTTACATACCACACTTTTGGTCACACATTATACTTATGCCTACTTATCTATATCTGTTATAATAACACTTAATCTAAGCACAACGCAACATCAGCTAAACAATCATTACTATCACACAATTCCTTCAATCTTTCCAACTGAGATCCAGTAAAACTAGACTTCGAACTAACGACACAAAGCAACCGCCTATCAGAAAACGACATTGGAACCTTATTACTAAGAAATTGTTCAAAAATACCCCAATTTTTACTAGTATCCCCACTTTTATGGAACCCTGATCTAAGAATATGTGATGTTAAAGGAGATATTTTTCTTATGTATTCGTTGGAACTTGCTGATACTAAAAGGGTTAGTAAGCAGTATGGAAGGAGATTGTGCGTTATTTTCCCATTTAGAAGGTGACATAGGGCTTCGAATATCCATCCAGATAGTACTGGTAGTTGGTCTTGTGTAATTGATGTTTGGAATACCTGTAGGAAATAAAAGATATTATTGCATGAATTGCAATAAATTTCGATGCACAAACGTCATTCCATACAATTATGTCAAATTTGCAAAATGACATAAAAAGTGCCATTTCGCAAATTTGACATAATTGTATGGAATGACATTTGTGCATCGTAATTTATTAAAATTCGGATTAATAATAATGTTAAATATGTTTTTAGGTCTGAATAAATGAAATAATAATAAATAAAATAGCATTATTTCATAAATTGAAGATCAAAGAGTATTTTGTAATTTGATTTTATTTTGTAAATAAGATTTATTAAATACAAAAATCATTGTAAAATGGCGACTCCTTTCGCAAAAATTTACGGCAGTTTTAATTTTTTTACAATTAAATATAATGAATTTTATAAAATGTGGTACATTATGCGTCAAAAAATTTATATATCTGATGTTTTGGTTATTTGTATAGTCAATTTAAAGAGGTTTAATGAAAGCATTGGCCATTTATAGCTATTATATTATATTTGAATAGCTATACACGTTCTTTCCTTAAAACGGGATGTGGGAAATTGATCATTACAAAAGAAACAAAACACTTTTCTCATTGTCTTTAACTTTTAGTTGGCACTAAATGTAGCATAATTAAATTCCAAATTTTGACAGACGTTCAAAACAGTTGCATTTTTATACCTAATTAAATAAATTACTTTGATTTTTATTTATGCGCATGATCGTGCCGGTATTTATTACTAACACACTATAAAATCAAAAACTTACCTCAAAAACAATTTCAGAATTCATAACGGAACAATCAATCCATCTATCTCTCTCTGACGCTATCTCCATCTTTATCTTCTCACTCTCTTTGCAACACTCTATGAACTCTATCACGACTCTACTTAGAGTCGCAGCGGGAGGTAGAGTCTCTCTCAAGAAGTATTGTAGAGTCGTTGTAATGATTCTTTTTGTTTCAATTAGTTTGGAATGTCTTAGTACTTTGTAAAGTAGAGTTATTCGTTCCATAGAGTTCATTAGTATGTCTGGGTCCATGTTTGAAACGTCTGATGTTAGTTTTGGACTTAGCAGTTTATTGTCCGCTGAAAAAAATGTTTTTAGAATTTTATATTAAGTTAACTATTAGGTTTAATTTAAAGAACTCAATCTTAGGGTACAAGCCCGGTGTAAAATTGTATTATTAGAGGAGAGTGAGCAACTGGCATTGTTTAATATAACTGAAAAGAAGAAAGGCTTTTTTTTTAACACAAATTAAAAATGAGTTGGGTAAATTACTTTTACATAAGTGTAAAGAAGAATAAGCAAACTGGGTCCCTTGTAATATAAACAACGATAAATATCAGACAAGATAACAAAAACTTGCACTTTAAAGCTTAATATTTTACAAACCCTAAAACTAAAAATCGTCTGTTCAACCCCTAACGTCTTTTTAAAAGACCCCACAGGAGGTAAGAAAAAAAAAATCACACCATATACATATTAGGGGAGGTACCCTATTTTTTTTTAAGATTTTATTCGTGCGCTTAGTCGGCGTAAGTAATATGTGTATTTATTCAAAATTATAGCCTCCTAGCGCTAACAGTCTCTGAGCAAAGTTGCGGACGAACGGACATGGTTTTTTGTTTTGCCATTTTGGCCACAGGTTATTAAAGTCCAATCAAATATGAATAATAAAGAAACGTTTAGAAATCTTACCAGAGAACAAGTGCACCATCAGTATTTGTACAGCATGATGTTCAGAGTAATTCTTCATGTTATCCAAAAGCTTTTCTATAATGGTGTTCTTTAAATCTTTCGGTAATACTTGCTGGCGGATAGATGTAATTATGCCCTGGAAAAATTACATATATTGTAGGAGTACAGTGAAACAATTAGAGTGAGGACTCGAGGTGAGGCAAACAATTGTCAATCTAAAAACGTTGATCATATATATATATATGATCAACGTTTTATCCTGGTTGGGGATCGAAACTACCAAACTAACCAGACCACTATATATACCCACATCTATTTTACGTCTCTTGAGCGATGAAATCGCTACTCGCTTCTCGCTCATCGCCATTGGTGTGCCTTTGGATTTTAGTGAAATTAGGCAAAGAATTAGACGGTATTATAAGAAAGGAAATTTAAAAGTATATATATTATTACCTTCACAACAAGATCCGTGCAATAATGCCGAGGGTTGGCCAGCACAAACTCCACAGCAATGTTGATCAGTTCAGGATGACCCAACTCGACAAGTGTGAATAGCACCGTCCAGTATAGGCTTTGTTCGTACAAGGAAATTCTGAAAAGGAGCAGTTGAAATAAATATAACGTGGCCAGTTGTTGCCAAGGCACTAAATAAGCCTGTGAGCGGACACATTATAAATACAATAATTGCATTTTTACTACCGGCTAGATGGCGCATGCGAGGGCCCAACTCGCAAGCATGAAAGAATAAAAAAGTTTGAGGTCTAGTAACATAGTCCAGATAGGTGGTACGATTCCGGCCGCGGTTTGGCTTCCGGAAGTCTCGGGTTCGATTCCTGGGTCTGGACTTCAAATTTTTCTATCTTCCAAAAATATAATTATTGTATTTATAAAGTAATTGGCAAGAAATGCCTATAAAATTACTATACGGGCACATTATACATTTTTGTTTTATAGACTCTTGCACTAGGCTACGAGCCCTGTGTATTTTTTTTAAGGAGAGTGAGCAACGTATTAGGCACAATTTCAACGCAGTAATGCACGACTAGGGTCCATTGCAGATTAGCCCCAATGGGCCTGAGTCACGAAATATAGAGAATAAAGAAGCCAAACCAAAACAAAGCCAAACCAAAACAAAACCAAAACAAGCCAAATAGCGGCGGTAGCCTAATGGCTAAGGCATCGGTCTCGCAATCGTGAGGTCGCGGGTTCGAATCCTACCCATTATACTACCGACGTGAACCCACTCCTAACACAAGCCATTGAGCTTAGCTGGTTTAACAGGATTGCTAGTAATGTGGGACGTAAATCCCACATTGCTAGTTATCTTTTTTTTTTGTGTTGTGTTTGTGTTGTCTTCAAACTCATGTATGTACCACGACTTTAAACGCTCGCACAAAACAAGCATCGACAGCGCGAGAGCAAAGCACTCGCTCTGTCTCTGATCGTTATTCGTTCTAGCAGCTCTACTCTTTCTTTAAAATAAAATTCATGAATTTAGATAAAATCAAATTTCTAAAGTTTGCGGGGATCAAATGTCGAATGAAGTCCGAATACATAGACGATTTTCGGAAACGAGCGGATTAAATCGATGTTGCTGGCTGTGTTTATTACTATCACATTTATGATCGAAACTTCGTTTTTTTTTTAAATTAGAGAAATCCAGCTCGTTTCGAGTCTCAGCGTCTATGACGCTCAGTGACGCTCTTGACGCACGCACACATAGATATCTATGTAAGCGTCCGTGAATAGGGTTTTGTATGAAGCTTGTTATCTGTACGTAAATAATCTGTGTTCGAGTGGTGCATTACGGCCTGTCCCATCTCTCCAGACAAGAAACTGTCGCCCTGCAGTTGAAACGGTATAAACTGATAGTTAGAAATTGAAAGAGAATTGCGAAACCATTGATGTTGTCTGTTTACTTCTATTTTTATCTTTACATTACCGAAATAGTAACAGGTAGACGATGCTTTTAACATTAAATCCATCTTTCTACAACAACTGTATAAAGTTTTTTTTTTTTATATCAACCTAGGTATATGATGTCCCACTGCTGGGCACGCTTGGCTAGCGTGTTGGCGATCGCAGTAGACTCTAAAGTACACAGAGGACACTGCTGCCCGTCCTCCGTTGTGAAATCCCTTAGTCGCCTTAACGACACCCACGGGAAGTGATGGGGTGGTACTATTTTTAAGCCGGTACCACACGGCTAAAGTTGTTTTAAAATAAATAAATTTGTCTGTCAATTAAGAGATTATATTAGGAAAGGAAAGGATATTATTAGGAAATGCCCTTTAATATAACAATCGAAATAAATTGACAGACCGAACACAAAATAAAATACCTGCAACAAAGAAAATTAGTGTCAGGTACTCTCACCAAGCCGAGTGGTAGGCACCTTCGAATCCTTGACTCGCAATATTCTGCTTCTACGAAATCCCTACGCTGACTTGTGTAAATCACCACAATTGAAGCAGTATACCTCCTTAATAATCTACTTAAGATGGATTTCCGCCATGTGACGCCTGATTCAATCAGTTATGTCATTATGACTAACTCAAAACTTACTTGTTATTAACCCCTAAATACTGCTTGACAGTGACGTTCAACTGCGAGACGAGCTCTTGGTAAGGGTTAGGCGTGTGTAGAGACACCATGTGGCGCGCTCGGCCGGTCAGCTGCAGCAAGCAGCCCTGCAGCGCCGCCTGCCGCAGTGGCGCGTAGCTCGATGACAAAGACTTCAACAGCTTTTGGTGGACTGTTGATAGTTCCTGGAAGAAAATCATATATGTGAAACAAAATGAGAGTAAGTATCGCTTTTTATGAAAAATGACGAAGGAATGTTATTGAAGTTCAAGGAATGCGGAAGGCTAATATTTTTAAATAATATGCATTTTAAATCCATTAAATAAATTAAAATAAACATTACACACACTACCGTGTGTCTGACACAATTTGCTAAAGTCAAACAGAATAGGGAATATGCACATGATTCCAAAATACTGGTAATTGTTTAAAATTTTGTAATCTTTATTGTTACCGATATAATATTTTTTTTAATTTATCATAATTTAATAGTGAAATTTAATCATCAAAAAGTGTCTGTTTTTAAATTCCCTCGCAAATTTCCAAAAAGCAACGCTATTGGTGGAACAAAACGTGACGTCAATTTACTTCGAGTAGTTATTTGTATTGTTTCGCGGATGCTTCATATGAAGTTATTATAATCAGCTCGGCGAACCTTGATCCCTATGACAGTTCATACTAGTGACGGGTCGTGTCGATATATCGCAACTTTTTATAGGCAAAGGCGTGACTTGCATTCAGCCACATCGATAAACATGTTTTTAAAATATAATCTACATTACTATAATTATAATGCTTGTTATATTTACAAGTATCCGTGTATTTGTATATGGGGTTGCCAATATTCCGATGCAGAGGTAACATGGTCGGACTGTATAATTTTAATGTGAATTAAAATTTTAGTCATAGCAACACTATCTGATCTGTCACTACGCTAGTACTGTCAGTTCGCTACGCCAGTACGAGTCTTGTATGCGCCACGTGTTTTGTTGTGTCATCGGAATCCTTTGTTTGTTACTATTGTTGTTTTCTGTTTTTGTTATTGTTGCTGTTTTGTTTTTGTTGGTGTTTCAAAATGCCGAAAAGACTGAGAAAAACTGTACTCAACAGTGAAACGCGGGAGTTTGTTGTACGCTTGCGTGACTATTTTGCTCGCGAACTACAAAATGGCGGACCTTTGTTGCCACTTGACAACGTACGCGACCGTGTTGCTGATGCTTTGGGAATTGGCAAAGCTACCGTTTCCCGAATTACAAAGGAGAAGTTCGGCGAATCGTCGATGGAGGAGAACAAACTATCAACTCCAAAGAAGAAAAAACATAATAGGGCACGACCCGTAACTAACCCCGATGATTTCGACATGGCAGCGATACGAAACCATATTTACGGCTATTATTTTCGAGGTGAACTGCCGACTTGCACAAAATTATTAGCGTCGCTGAAAGGGTTGATTTATTTAAAGGTGGATTCAGTTCTCTCAGACAGGTTATAAAAAAATGTGGATTTCGTTATGGGAAGCGTGACAAAAGACAAGTGATAATGGAGCGGAAGGACATTGGATTGATGAGGTGTGATTTTCTACGACAAATAAAAAACATCGAGAACTGGGACAAGGTGGTTTATCTGGACAAAACGTGGCTCAACGCCAATCACTCAGTCTCCAAAACATGGACAGACGACACAGAGAAATCCTGTACCAAAGCACCAGAAGGCAAGGGCCAGCGTTTGATTATCTGCCACGCTGGCACAGCCAAAGGTTTTGTACCTAACTGCTTGTGGGCCTTCAAATCCGTGAAAACAAGTGATTATCACGAAGAGATGAATTTTGAGAATTTCAAGAAATGGTTCACAAAACTATTAGACAATTTAAACGAGCCCCACTACATTTTAATAGACAACGCCCCATACCACTCTGTGCAAATTAAAAAAGCGCCTACCGCGAACAACAATAAAGGCGAAATAATAGAGTGGCTGCAAAACAATGGTGTGGCAGCTAATACTCAAATGCTGAAAAAGGAATTAGTTAGATTGTTGAACCTTCATAAACAGCAAACAAAGAAGAAATATTTCTTGGATGAGATGGCAAAATCAAAAGGGCACACCGTGATTCGGCTACCGCCCTACCACTGCCAGTATAATGCAATCGAAATAATATGGGCGCAGATCAAAGGTGGGTTGATTTGTATTTATTTTAACATGTTTTTATTTAGGTCACTGGTGACTGTCTAGTCGGCTAGTACTATTTAAAGTAAATGTACTTACCCCGATCTCGCTCTTTGACTTTGCATCATTTTCAATCTAAACCATTATTGTTTCAGGTTGTGCAGCCAGGCTTAAAACCAATCCGCCATTCACAGCTAATAAAATGCTTACGTTGCTACAAGAGGCATGTAGTCAAGTGACTCCGGACAATTGGAGGAAAGTGGTTGAAAAGACGAAAAAACTATGCTTAGATGATTGGAATCGAGACGTGCGATACGACAATATAGTAGACCAGCCGTTTTTAATAAACATAGGAGAAAGCAGCTGCAGTTCGGATTCCGAGTCTGAGACGCAATCGGTGACATCATTGTCAGATTCAGATTAATGTATATTAAAAAATCATAAATAAACCGCTTTTGTTTTATTTGAGTAGGTATATACAATAAATTTGTTAAATCTCCTTTATTTTATTATCGCAAACAACTTAAATGATTATAAATCTGACACTAAGAGCGTAGGTACTCTATTGATGTATTTTGTACACTCGTTTCCATTTTCGATATTTGTTTATCGATACTTTTCGGCACTAGTCGATATCTTCCAAACGGAGTAACTTTTGCAGGACGTCAACGTAAAGTCTGATTGAGATAATTTCTTGTAAGTGTTAATAATTATTATAATTCTAACGGGATATTATTGTAATTGCATATATCTGCCTAAAATTAATAAATATCATTTTTAGACACCGCCAATTCGATTATAATATAACGGTGACGCTACTACAAGGTTGTGTCGTGGGAATAACTGTCAGTGTCATAGGGATCAAGGTTCGCCGAGACTATTATAGTTTTCTCTGTTAAAGAATAAAATTCTTGTAAAGAAAGTAAGTCTTTCTTCACAAGAATTTTATTCTTTACACAATGGCTAAAACTGGTTTTGTCAAAGCACAATCGGATAATCTTCCTTAAATAGACGTGTTTATGATGATCACATATTTCGTATATATTTCAGATTTTACGTCTCCTGACCTCAGAGGAGTAATGTCGAAACATTACTCCTCTGAGGTCAGGAGACGTAAAATGAAGGTTTTATATTTTTTTTGGTTCGAGATTTCATTTATCGGTGATAGGTACTCATAAGGATAAAATTCTATGTATTATATATTGAGAATATCTTTACGAACTTTTCGTCGACGTTTGTAAACAAAACCAGTATTTTATAAGTTTTTCTTTACCAGGTGCAGTTTTGATGTTATTTTGGCACATAGGAACAATACAATATTTATTTTATAATAAACTTTTCTGTGCTTTTCCATGGTAATAAACTGATTTTATTACTCTCTTTTTGTAACTTTCAGCAATTTTGTGAACCAAACACTTTGATGTTGGTATCGAACTCGTGGTATCTGACGTCACAAAACAAGCATGCCAAAATGGGCGCCTTTAAGTCGCCCGAAAATGTTAGTGATTTTAATTAACTTTTTTAAAACTTATTGGTTAATGTTTAATGGTTAAAAGCCCGCAAGTCTGCGACCGTGCCCGTAAGTAAGTACAGGTAAATTAGCTTGAAGAAATTTTTGCGTTTGTAGTAGTGTATGGTCAGCAAATAAAAAAAACAACATTTTATTTTTAGTTTTTATTGTTCTAAAGGTAATATACGTTTGTGGCTGGAGCACACCAAATGCGTGCACGTCTACGCATACGCACTACGTACTAATACGGTCGTGAAAATGTGTATCCACCGCATTGTAATCTATGGAACTGTATGAGGCAGACAAGCCAGTTCCAAACATTACAAGCATTGAATGCCGGTTTTCACTTCAGTGAAGACGTGTATGAATTAGGTGTTCTCCGGCCATAAATGTTTTATTCTAATAATTCATCAACCCCAGGCATATCACAATCATCCCCATCCTCGCTTTCATCAGATGAATTATTTAAATTAATTATGATTCGTTCTGATATTGTGTCTAAAGCTGCGTCTCTACCCTGATATTTGCTTTCCTCCTCAATAGCATGCAAACAAACTTTTCTCCATTCCTCTACAGTTATGGCGTTCATTTTTTCTTCAGCTAATGACATTATAACCTTCATATTCATTGCGACATTCTTTTTTGCGACATATGTTTTCACTATCCCCCATATATTTTTAAAAACAATATTTTCTATAGGATTAAACTCCGGATGGTATGGTGGTAAACGCAGCACAGTATGACCGTGCTGTCGTAATATTTCGTCTATCTTGTACTCTATAAATCTCGCCTTGTTTTGCAGAATCAGTTCATATAATTGAGGCTTAAGCAACGTGGATGAATGCTCAATGTTTCGAAATGTCAGCCAGTCTATCATTTGCTGTTTTCTAGAATTACTATTCGGTGCAGGATTTTGTATTGAGTTATGATATGGTGCGTTGTCAACAACAACAACACTATTTGGTTGTAAGTTGGGTATTAATTGAGTTTGAATCCACCTTGAATAGTTGTCATAGTTCATATTGTTGTGGTAATCTCCACTTTTTTGGTCGGCTTTAAACATAAGCAATGCATTTGGTATAAAGCCATCGATACCACCGGCATGAACAATGATTAAGCGGTTGCCTTTCGATATATGTTGCTTCAAACCTGAAGTGCTTCCATCTGACCAAGATTTCGAGAGGGTATGTGATGTATGTATATATGTTTCGTCGGTGTAAACAATTGGTCGGCGTTGTTCACGATATTCAGCAATTTTCATCAAATAATTAATTCGCAAGTATCTAATTTCGTGTTTTTCCATAAGAAGTTTCCGGTTATCTTCTGTTTGCTTCCAATTAAAACCTAATGACATGACGTGTTTTCGTAACGTGCTGACACAACCTTTATAATCGATATCTTCTTTCAATTTTGAGTGCAAAGTTTTTAAAGTGGGAACTTCTTTATTTGTGATGTGGAAGTCATGAATTGTTCTTCTGATAACTTGCTGATGAAAGTTATCGATTACTATTGTAGGTTTACGATTCGGTTTCTTTTTAGGAGATTTAAATGTTACTTCCTGATCTGAAGGACGACATTTGCTTTCTGATACTACCTTTCTGACGGATGCTATTGAAATTCCTGTTGATTTAGCAACTAATTGAGTGGGGGTCATAATACTGCTCGGGTTGTTATTACACTCATTTTCGAAATATTTGTACAAACAGTACAAAACTTCCTTAGTTTGAGAAGTCAAAGGCTTGCCTCGACCATGTTTTAACACTGGAGCCATTTTGAATTATCAATATAAAGTTACAACACTTACACACTTGAAATTAAACACTTCAACAAATATTTTAACAATAATAACAAACAATAACAACAATCAACAAATACAAAATTTCACAATGAAACTACTACGTATCTAATAATTATAATTTTTTAATGAAATGCGTGCTTTATGTTCTAACGGTATCAAGCGACTGACGTCAGACTGCACGTGGCACCGGCGGACAGAGTAAACTGGTTTATTCTGGTTTTGTGCGTGTTTCCACTTTCCACTATCAAGTGACGATTTATTTATTTGTTTTGTTTCGTAATTATTATGGTCAAAACTTTTTACCTATAGCTAAACTACTATCATCTAAAGAACGACACGATATTTTATTGTTTCACGGTAGTCGCCTTGTCGTTTGCTCAAGGACGTGAAATTGAATGACATATTTTTTTTAATAAAGTCAAAACCTTTTTCTTTAAAATAAAAACTTGTTTTTATTGAAAACAAAAATCAGAGTGTTGCTAGGGATAAGTATTAAATTAAATAGTAATGTTAGGATATTGAAACATTTTTGTAAGGGCCAGAACGATATAGTGGAAACGCGCTCTAATATCTAAGTAACATACACACCACTACATATGCAAAAATTTCTCGAGACTAATTTCACTGTACCACCATCAAGAGATTATGCCAGTGTAACCAGAAGCTTCTGTCATCCGCCTTAAGCATTAAAGTCAAAAATACTTTATTTATTTAGGTTACAAAAGCAAAGCTTATGAACGTCAGACAAAATTTAGAATAGAATGATTCTACATTTAATGCCAAGTTCGCTGAAATATATTGGTATATATATATATATATATATTGGGAGGTAACACCCGCAATATATATATATCCGCGAAACCCTAGCTCAAGCTGATATATAGCACGGACTGCTCTCACGATCTCCGCGTACGTGCGCTAGATGATCCACTACACGCCGAAGGTCCAGATTTTGGAGTCGTTACGCAGGGTACTTATGTGGAAGTGAAGTGTACATTTATTTTTATTTATTTATTTATATGTTGAGAAACAAACAGCTTGTACGTTTACTGTTAGGCAAAATTACACATACAACATAAGCCTCTTAAAGTTTCCACCTATAGATACAAAAAGTTTTTAGTAGTAAGCATGCACCAACATGTAACATTTAAACTTTGAATGTTATGCAAAGTTTTAACTCTAACATTAAAACAATAATAAAAAACAGTTTAAACAAATGGGGTAAAAAGTATAAACTAATTGACATCACGAGCCGAAAAAACCATTCACAACAAACTTTGGAAATTCATAAAGTCTACCACTATACAAGTCCCGTTGGTTGCTTCTTGCGAATTCATTTGCTTTTTTAATGACGCGAGGGAAATACATACTGATATAGTTTAAAGTTGTATTTACTAGCGCTTTTTGTATTATTCTACGTATGTTAGTCGGTAAGGTATAGATTTGTATGGGCCATTGATGCCTGAAATAAATGGAATATTATTATTATTTTTGTATTATTTACTCACTGGCTGGCATAGAGCCAAATAAACTGTTATTATTTTACAAACCGTCCATATTAAAGTTATTACTCAAGTAGCAATATCGGTGACTATTGCTTGGCTAAATATTCTAACGTTTGACATTTCTTACTTCGCTCATTTCTTAAATATAAAATAGAATCTGTTACTTAAGTACTTACTTTTACTTTGTTATTACTTGTTTATAAATACGTTGAATGAGTATCGTTTTACACCGCTGAGATTTTTTATCGCCCCTACCGGTAAGATAAAAAAATATCATCCCCTACGTTGGGGTACCAACGTGAAGGGTATCTCGGATACGTATTTTTAAATGATTTAGGTGTTGTAAAGACTATTTTTCGATTTAGGTTTGTGTGCTTTATACTGCAATTTTTGTTAAAGTCAAGTGTACCCCAACTCCTGCCAGATGTATGCTTGATTTTAGAAATGTGAAAAAAATCATAGTAGTGCCTATATATAACAAAATTAAAATAAAAACTATCACAGATAAGTAGGCTTTAAAAGTTTACGATAGCCGGAGAAGTAACGATTATTTTCATACAAATTCCATTGAATTTTATTCACGCTCGTACTATAGTATGACCATTAGTGCTGTGCACTCCCTGAGGTATGCGCGCGGTGAGACGGGGGGGTTAGAATCGGCTGCTGCGCTGTCAGTGCGCCGTCAACGCTTGTGACGGCAGGTAGTGTTATTTGTATCGGACTGTCTATGTCAGACGCACACGAGATAAATATTCAAAGATGGGTCGTGCGTTATCTCGTGATATGAAGACTGTCATTTTTAAGGTGGCTGAATATTTTAAGAAAAGAAAAGCAGACAAAGAAAGCTTTGAATTTAAAAATGACGTGAATATTGCTAAAATCGTTGCGGAGGCTACGGGATACAGCAAAAGAACCGTACATAATGTGATTTCTGCGGGCTATTTATCAATTGAAAATTCAAGCCAATTAAAATTTCAATCGCCAAAAAAACCAAAAGTTCTAAAGAAAAAACACGTTGTGGATGATTTTGACCTTGGAGTTATCAGAAGAAAAATTCATCAGTTTTACGAAGTTGAAAAAAAAATACCAAGTGTCCGTAAGTTACTATCAAGTTTGAGACAGGATGGCATATTGAATTGTGGACGGGAATATTTAAGACAGCTTTTACACAAAATGGGCTACCGTTACAAAAAATGCAAATCAAAGAGACATCTCCTTATAGAGCAGCCTAATATTACAGTGTGGCGGAAAAAATATCTTACACAAATCAGAAATTACAGAACGGAAAACCGAAACATATATTTTCTTGATGAAACATACATCAACGCCAGTCACCATGCCAGCAAATGTTGGCAATCATCGTCAGAACCCGGTATTCATGCTGATATTGGGAAAGGACGGCGACTAGTAATACTCCACGCTGGGTGTCGAAATGGCTTAGTGGATGATACATTGACTATATTCAAATCCGATGCTAGAACCGGTGACTATCATGGAGATATGAGCGGACCTACTTTTTATAAGTGGGTAGATGAAAAGTTAAAAGATAAGTTGCTGCCGAATTCTGTGGTTGTAATGGACAACGCGTCTTACCACAGCGTTCAGATTGAGAAGAAACCAACTATATCAAGCCTCAAAAGTGAAATGCAGAACTGGTTGCTACGCCATAATGTAGAATTTTCAGGAACCATGTCAAAGGCTCAACTGCTACTTCTTATCAAAAATACACAAAAAGAACCCGTGTATAGAATTGACGAACTCCTGAAAGCCAGTGGACACACTGTTCTGCGTTTACCTCCGTACCATCCAGATTTAAATCCAATCGAGTTGGTCTGGGCTGATATTAAAAACAACATAGCCCAAAACTATATTAATTCTTCTCTAGACGAAAAGATAATCTTATTGGATAAATTGTTTTCGGAATTCACGGCGGAAAAATGGCAGAAATGCGACGATCATGTCCAGAAAAATGAAAATGATTACTGGAGTCGCGATAGTAGGTTCGATAATGTTATCGATTCATTCATAATAAATTTGCAAGACTCTGATTCAAGTTCCGGTGGCGAAGAGGAAGATGAAGATGATGACGAAATGGAAGATGAAGTTGAAACAGAATCTATGTCAGAATAACTTTCGTTAGAATATATAATTGTTTGTAAATATAAAAAATGTTTAATAAAACAAGTCCTGTTGTGAATTATAACTTTCAATTCTTATTTATCACCTGCATATTTTTAATAAAATATGAGTATATTTGGGTTACATTTTAATCAACAAAGTAAGTATATATTACAGATAGATAGCCTCCGACCAACGCAACGTCCCGCCACAAGTCTTGCCTTAGAAATGCAAACTGATATCGTAAGATCTGTCCGACATGTATCGACCTCATGTGAACTCATGCACTTTTTTCTTCGCCCCCCACCTCGCCGTGCATACCTCAGGGAGTGCACAGCACTAATGGCCACACTATATAAAGTTGTTTATATCGCTGTTTATTAGGTATGGTTTCAAAGTATTTATATTCTATTGGTTGTTGAACCACTAGAATTATTCAAAAAATATATAATATACAATATATGATTAAATAATTATATTGTGATAAAATTTCGATGTTATACAAATTTTGGTCACAAATATATTCAGCCATGTAACGAAACCATATCGCGATTCAGAAAAGAAGAACAGCGCCATCTCTCGGTGCGAAACCGAGTTGTGTGAACAAAACGTATGATAATACAACACAGAAATATTCCGCAAAGGAAAATTATTATTTCGGTCCAAAAAATAAAAAGACAAATGTGTGCCAAAGAGTTACCAGCTGGTTTATATAAAAGAGCTGCACGAAAACAACTTTTTCTTCTATGGCTGCCCCACAGAAACCTAGATTTTTTTTTTAAATTTAAAGCCCTTATCCAGAAATATACACATAGTTTTACATTATTTTAGTGTTTTATTTTGTTTTATTCTTTTTTTGTTTGCAGTTCAGCAAAGGCCTCCTTTAGTCTTTTTTTTTCAATTTTTCTCTGTCTTGGGCGGATATTGTCCATAGATTACCTGCCAATTTTGTAATTTCGTCTGTCAATCTTCAATATGGTATTCCTTGCTTTCTTTTCCCTTCTGTCGGGTACCATGTTGTTATTATTTTGCTCCATTTGTCGAGCCCTCGGATCGTGTATCCGGCCCAGCGCCATTTCAGGTGTTTTTTTTTACTTGTACATCTTGTGTTTTTGTTGGTTTCATAATGGTACTGCGTTTTGTTTTTTCGGTTTTTTTAAAGAAAAATCAAAAAGACAGAAGTAGACTAGATATTCGCTACTAATTAATCTTGTAGAAATCAATTGTTAAACTGTGTGTTCGTTCGAGAGAATTCAAGTACAAAGTAAGCTCACTAGTGTAAGTCAATGAAAAATAGTTTAAAATTTATTTATACTCGTACTATAACGTTGTTAGTAGTATAGAACAAAAACAATATAAAGCACTTGTTAGATTGCTTGCATTATTGTGATGGGCAACTACGCAACCCTACATTGTACGTGGCGTGACATGCACTTGCCCGGTTTTAATTTTCCAAATTATCAGATTTATTTTTCCAATATTAAATTTAATTTCATGATTGAAGTATAAATACCAGGTTTTCGAAACTCGAGACCCTTTGATCATATTAAACTGTTTGCCTAAATGCATTTGCAGAGTATTCATATTCTATTGGTAGTGACCCCAATAGAAATTTCAAAAATTGGTTAATATTTATTGTCAATATTAAACATCACTTTAAAAGTTGTACAATTTAGTGAAGAGAATACCTGTGTTATAAATATATACGGCCATGTAACGAAACCATACCGCGATTCAGAAAAGAAAAACAGCGCCATCTTTCGGTGAGAACCGAGTTGCGTGAACAAAAACGTAGGTATATAGGCACAGGTAAAACACGTATCGAAGTTTTACTTCGTGGGAAAAGAATAGAGTCAAGAGTTCGGAGGAGACTATCGCTCGACGTGGTAATAGTACCTATCACTAATTTTCTTTGTTGCAGTAAGGCTACTCTCTTTCTTTAAAACGAAATTCGTAAATTTTCGTTTACTTAAATTTCTTAAGTTTACGGAAACTATTCTAATTAATTTTTGGATAAACCCAAGAAGTTCGAACCTATGGAGGATTTTCTGGAACGAGTGGATTAAATAGATGTTCCTGGCTCCTTATATTATCACCTCATTTTTGATCGAGATTTCGTTTTCATTGAATTAGAGTAGGCCTCCAGGTCTCTTTTTTTGTGTCAGATCTATCAATCTATTTCGATTGTTGTATTATGCGCATTTACTTACTACTTACTTCAATCGTGGCGATTAAGAGGTTAAAAGTGAGTGGTTTTGTATCTACAAATTATACTACTTTATTTTTAAAAAAATTGCCTCCAGACTCCTTTAAATTGAAATTCTCATTATTTAAATCGGATTTGGGTATCAACAGCCACGTAAAATTATGTTTATTAGGGTTCCGTACACAAAGAGTAAAAACGGGACCCTATTATTAAGACTGCGCTGTCATAGATCCACTAGCTCCGTTGCCCACAAATTAAATATGTAGTATTTAGTACATACATAACAGCATAATCAACAGATAGGTACAATAAGTGACCTACAGCAATGAAATAAAACTAGATGGTGAATATGTATATTTCTACACTAGCTGTCCCGCGCAACTTCGTATGCGTAAATTTTCCCCGTTTTTGCAACATTTCTCGTCGCTACTCCGCTCTTATTAGTCGTAGCGCGATGTTATATAGCCTATAGCCCTCCTCGATAAATGGGCTATCCAACAAAAAAAGAATTTTTCAAATCGGACCAGTAGTTTCTGAGATTAGCGCGTTTAAACAAAAAAACAAACAAACTCTTCCGCTTTATAATATTAGTATAGATTAGTAAAAGTGATAAAAAAAGAGGTTCATTATCATCTCTACGCATGGGACAGCGTTCACATGCATTAGTTCTAAAGGTATTTGGCAAAAACAAATAGTTATTGCGAGCTTTCCGAACTGACACAAACTTAAATGAATAAGGTGGTTGCTCGTTGGTATTTATGACATTTTGGACAAAAATTCACTCACAATGATGCCTTGCGCGAAGGCGCATTATCATGGTGCAAAATCCTAGAATTTTCTAGGGTCACTAACCACTAGACCATGTTGGCTTAAGATATTAAGCTATTTAGAAAAACAACTTAAGATATTAAGCTATTTACAAAAAAAAACCCTATGACTTATGATCATAAAAATACAGAATGGTGCTTTTTCACATTAGGCCGGTTCGATTCCCGGTTCAGACAGGCGATTATTTCTAAAACTTTAAATGCAAATGAAGTCTTCTTTCAGTAAAATGTTCTATCTACAATATACAAAAAGTTTTTGTGTTAAATTTTACTATGCTGAGTAAAATTTAACACAAAAACTTTTTTACAAAAAAATATTAAACCGTCTTTAAAAATAAATAGAAGGTAACTAAAACTCATAAACTAATATAGGAGCAACAAAAAAAAATATATGTTTTGTTCTATATTATTTACAATTTTTTTTCTGATGCAGGTAAGGGAAAAAATCACGGAATTTTCGAAGAGTTCACCTGATGATAATCTTAAAAACTACGAGTCCGAATTAAAAAAACCTACGCATGTACGAATTCTGACATTTAATCAAAATTGTATCTTAAAATCGCGATTTCATGAGTTGAGATGTTATGTCCACATTCTGCCACGGCGATGAATTGCACACCCTACGCTGACCTACCCTATTTTATAATAGCGTAGCTAACTAGCTACGCTATTATAAAATTTTCTTCAAAATAATTAGATTCAATTCCCGGTTAAGGCTGGCCACCGACATCCGAATTCTGATTTGGGAACCTGAATGATCTACTTATATACAAAATGTTCAACAAAGCGCACACTTTAAATTTTTTCCGTACAGAAAAAACCTAACAGGAATTCTAATCAGGAAAACGAACGTCTGCAGCCAATCTAAAATATTTAATTACATAATTTATGATTGAACTTTATTGAACTTATACTTCGAGTGTCTTTTGAGCATTTTTCACTGATTAATTAGGTATGGTTTCAAAGTATTCATAATCTATTGGTTGTTACACCACTAGAATTATTCAAAAAATATAATTTTATTGTTATAAAATTTCGATGTTTTACAAATTTTGGTCACAAATATATTCAGCCATGTAACGAAACCATATCGCGATTCAGAAAAGAACATAGCGCTATCGATAGATATCTCTCGGTGCGAAACCGAGTTGTGTGAACAAAACGTATGATAATACAACACAGAAATGTTCCGCAAAGGAAAATGATTATTTTGGTCCAAAAAATAAAAAGACAAATGTGTGCCTCAGGGTTACCAGCTGGTTTATGTAAAAGAGCTGAACGAAAACTATTTTATCTTCTATGGCTGCCCCACAGAAATGTAGATTTATTTTTTATTTAAAGCCTTTATTCAGAAATATACATAGTTTTATATTATTTCCGTGTTTAAGTCTTTTTCTGTTTGCTGTTCAGCAAAGGCCTCCTTAGTCTTTTTTTTTCCATTTTTCTCTGTCTTGGGCGGTCCATAAATTACCTGCCAATTTTGTAATTTCGTCTGTCAATCTTCAATATGGTATTCCTTTCTTTCTTTTCCCTTCCCTCGGGCACCATGTTGTTATTATTTTGCTCCATTTGTCGAGCCCCCGGATCGTGTACCCGGCCCAGCGCCATTTCAGGTGTTTGTTTTACTTGTACATCTTGTGTTTTTGTTGGTTTCCTAATGGTACTTTGCGGCGTATTGTTTTTTCGATTTTTTAAGGAAATTAAAAAAAACTAGATATTAGCTTCTAATTAATCTTGTAGAAATCAATTGTTAAACTGTGTGTTCGTTCGAGAGAATTCAAGTAGTAGTAGTAGTAGTACTAGTGTAAGTCAATGAAAAATAGTTTAAAATCTTTTCTGTTTTTTTTGGACCAACATAAATACATTTTACTTTCTGCGTTGTATCATACATACAGTATGGTCTTTTTCCACCTGATTGGAACCTGGTACCCGGCACAAAGTGTATGGCGGTGTACGGTAGCTTTCACATGTCCCGGCATCCGACCGCTCCGGTCGCCATACATTTGCCGTCGGGTAGCCGGCGACCGGGTATCCAGAGCTCGATTGAAACAGTAAAAAAAAGGCTTTATAAGTTTACGAGTTTCATAATCATAATCATAATCATAAATCCTTTATTTGCATAAAATGTGGTTTACATAAGGATGGTATTAAATAAAATAATTGAACAAGACACATTTCGCCATAAAAAATAGCATGCAAATTGAAAATAAAATAAAAATGGAGTTTTAAACTTACAATAAAAAAGAAAACAATATTAAACTTATGAGGCACTCACAAAATTAAATTAAATCTAAACCCTTAATAAACATCTTTATTATTTAACTTACAATGCGTTTCTAAAGTGATATGAACGAGAGCAGAATTTCTGTAAGAAATCGTTTACTGAATATAAACTCTCATCTATTAACATTTTTTTCAAGGCAGAGCAAAAGTTTTGATATGGCAATTCAATAATATTTTCTGGTAAGGAGCTGTAAATGAGAGGTGCCATATAAAAACAGCTTCGTCTAATCATTTCAAGGCGAGGTACTGGCATTTTTAAACGATAATGATTGTGTTTCCTTTTGTTTGTGTTGTCTTGAACTTCGAATAATTGGATATTACACTTTACAAATTTTGCTATCTCATAAATATACCTAGTCTAGCCATAAATATTGTTACGAAGAAAAAACATTTTTTTTTTATTGCAAATAATATTTATTACTTTTACAGTGTGTTAGTTTAATACATAAATAAAAAACAATTCAAAATATAAAAAGCTTATTCGAAGTGGTCTCAATTGGCTGCAACACAGTCCTTTAAACGTTGAGGCCAGTTATCAATAGAAGCACGCACTCTTTCCATGGGAAAATTCTTCACTGCCAATCGTATGGATTGTTTTAGGGACTCCAAATTATCATGGCGTTTAGAGCAAGCCATACTCTCTAAAACTGACCATAAATCATAATCCAGCGGATTAAGATCGGGACTAGACGACGGCCAGTCTTCAGCTCTGATGAAGTCCGAAACGTTCACTTCCAACCAAGACTGCGTGGACCGAGCTTTATGACCCGGCGCTGAGTCTTGTTGGAAGGACCATACTTGGTTATTGAACATGGTGTTGTTAAGGGGTTTAACTACCTTCTCAAGAATGGTATCTTGATACACTTGTGCCGATGTTTTGATACCTTTTTCACAAAAATATGGCTCAGTCACTCCTTCATAGCTAACACCCCACCAAACCATCACTGAAGTCGGATAATGCCCACGTTGCACTCTGTCGACTAATTGGGAAGCTTCCTTAGAGCTTTGAGCATAAATACGGTCATTTTGTTTGTTAAAATGTTGCTCAACTGTAAAGATTTTCTCATCCGTAAACAAAATTTTTCTGTGACCTCCCTTTGCGTACCGCTTCAGTAGTTGCTTCGATTTTACCACCCTATTCTTTATTAAATTATCAGTTAAAAAATGACCAGTGCGTCTCTTATAGGCTGCAAGTCCTAAGTCATCTTTTAAAATGCGTGACATGGTTCTGGGTGCTATCTTCATCTCCCGAGATAAAATCTTTTGCTTTCTTTCGGACAGGATTTCTTCGAATTCTTTCCCTTACTGCTTTGACCACCATTTTCGTACGAACACTACGTGGACGGCCAGATCTTTTTCTGTCACAAACAGAGAAGGTCTCATTGTACCTATTAATAGCCCGGTACACAAACATTTGACTAATACCAAGCGTATGGAGAGTTTTAAAAATTACATTCGGCTCCATACCAACTTTGTGTAATGCAATCACAGCGATTCGGTTTTCTTTATCACCCCACTCCATTTTAATATAGCAAAATATTGTACAATGTATTGGCGCCAAAATTAGAAAATACAATGAACAACCGTATAAAAATGACAGATTCCAAATTCAAATGTAATATCTTTCTTATTTTTAATTGTAACAGTATTTATGGCCAGACTAGGTATATCGACGGAACAGTTAGAATATTTTAAGATTTAAAAATCGGCCTACATGATTCTGACCAGTGCAAATTATAAATTGCACGTAGGCATTTTTTTTGTGCCATAAATATTTTCATAAGTTCTGATGAATAACCCCATACGACTATCGAATACCTGAGGACGGAGCAGACGTAAGTATGATAGACCGTTAGTGCTGTTTGAGCAGACGTTATTTCACTAACCTTTTTTAGAGCAAAAACGAACCTATTTAATTTCTTACAAATGCTATCAATATGTTCCTTCCAAGTCAAATGCTCGTCGACTACAATACCCAGGAACTTTGTGCACTGTACTTGCTCAACTATCTGATTCTTGTGGACAATGTTTAACTGCCTGGATTTACTACGATGTGTTTTAAAATTTATTACTTTTGTTTTTTCTAAGTTTAACTTTAATGAATTTGAATCTAACCATTTAACTATAGATTGTAATGTTTGTTGAATTACAGCTTCATAAGCGTTATTATTAAGTTCCATAATTACGGTAATATCATCTGCAAACAATACGCATTCATATTCGCTGAGAACTTTAGGTAGGTCATTAATATAGACCAAGAAAAGCAAGGGTCCCAAAATACTACCTTGTGGTACACCAGAATAGTTAATTCTAAGGTCTGAGTCAAAGTTTTCTAGACTGTTTGTATGACTGTTGAATTTAGTTATTCTAGTGACTTGAGTTCTTCTATTCAGATATGATTCAAACCAACTGAGAGCTACGCCCCGAATACCGTATTTTTCTAATTTTTGTAAAAGAATAGAGTGATTAACAAAATCGAAAGCTTTACTTAAATCAACGAAAAGAGCACTACATGGTATTTTCCTGTTAAGTTTAGTCATTATTGATTCCATTAATTTGAAAGTTGCTAACCCAGTAGACCTGAACTGTCTAAACCCATATTGTTCGTTCACTAGCAACTCGTATTTGTTAAAGAAAGTTAGAATTCTTTTATACATAATTTTTTCAAAAATTTTAGAGAATACAGTCGTTAAAGCAATGGGCCGGTAGTTGTTTATATCCGTCCTCGGGCCTATTTTATGAAGCGGTTTAATTACAGACAGTTTAAGACTTTCGGGGAAGCAACCTTGCTGTATAGATAAATTGATTATACAAGCTAATGGTTCTGCTATATATTGTGATATACGTTTTACAAGATGTGTAGAAATATTGTCGTAACCTGATGACTTCGAGTTTCTCAATGAATTTATTATATTGTATACTTCAATAGGACTCGTAGGTTGTATGAAAATGCTATTGTTATTACTGCTGAAACTTAAATTACTGCTTGAATTATGATTAGTAACTGAGCTCTTATCTTGGTTGTCAATGAAGTATTTGTTGAAAATATTAGCAATATCACATCCGGAAGTTACAGTAACATTATTATTAATAATTTTTTCGATATACGTCCTAGACGTCCTATTACCTATATTACGATTTACTATGTCCCATGTAGCTTTACATTTGTTATTAGAAAATAGTATATGTTTTCTATTACTTGATGATTGAAGGTTATTTATACATCTTTTTAATATGTTAGAGTACTTTGTTAATGTGGTTTTATGTTCCTGTGTTTTATTTTTGTAATACATATATCTTAAAGCCCTTTTTGTTTTACAGCTGACTCTAATTCCTTTTGTAATCCACTTAGCTTTCACTGTTTTGTATGTCTTTTTAATTTTAATAATGGGAAAACACAAATTATAAAACAATACCAGTAGTTCGTGGAAAGTGTCAAAAGCGTTATCAACTGCGGAATTATCATAGACTTCAGAGAAAGATAGTTTGCTAATGGACTCTATAAATTTATTTGTATTTTCTATACTCATATCCTTTTCTAAAACAAAGTAGTGTCTAGTGATATTATTTGTTCCATATTTAAAATGAAGAACTTGTGCAGTATTGTGATCCGATAAGCATAAATTAAAAGTTCTACCTAAAGCGTTGGAAATATGACTCGCAATGTTGTCAATGCATGTATTTAAGCGAGTAGGTACATTATTATGACATTGCATACCAAAATTAGAAATGATATCATTAAATTTGTTTGTATTCTTATCATTAAGAATAAAGTTTATGTTAAAGTCACCAGCTAATACCACTTTTGATCTTTTGTATTGAAGTTTAAGCAGTACCTTTTCTAAGTTACCAAAGAAGATATTTATGTTAGAATTAGGGGTTCGGTACAAGCAAAGTATTATTAAATGTAGTTTTCTAATTTCTATGCCACATATCTCAAACTGTTTTTCAATGCTCATTTCTTTGATTTCTGTCAATTCAGTACATTGAAACATAAATTTGCTTAAAATACACGTACCCCCTCGACGTTGTTCAGCTCTAGAAAAAATAGCGCTGAGTTGATAATTATTTAATAACATATAATTTTCTTCGCTCATTTTTATGAAATGTTCCGTTAGACATATTATATCAACATTAATATTTGATTCATGAAGCTCTTGTAAGGCCAAATCTAGATCTTGAATTTTATTTAGGGCACCTGCAATGTTTTGATGGAGTATAGAGAAGGTGGTATAACTGTCATTAGATACGAAAAAAGCTATTTTTCTCGTCCTTTTCTCTAATTTCACCTGATGTTGATACATTTATATTTTTTGCTTTCTCTACAACATGAAAGTAAAAAGGAATAGTTCCTTTACGTGCCTGTGGCTTGCTATTTTTATTACTGATTACATTTGGCGATTTTGTGTTTTCAGATGGTATTATAATGTTGTTGTTTAGAACATTGTTAGAAAATGTTGAGTTATTGATATGAATTCTATTGTTGTATGATAGATACGTCTTAGTATATTGATTAATGTTTATTTTATATATTATTTGATGGACAATGTCGATAGGTCTGTTTGCCTCAATGAAATAACAGTTTTTATAATTTTGAGAAATGAGTTTAAGATTTGAATTGAGTTTATTTTCGTTTAGATACGCATTGTGAAGTACATTAACTATATAAACACTGCAACATCTTAGGGTCTTAAGTGCTGCGGATATTTCCATAAAGTACTTTATAGGATTACAGTCATTGCACCCGGTCATTATTATAATGCTGTCATTACTAGTTAATCCTTTTGATAAACTATTGCAACTGGATAACACGTCCTCGGTGATCGCGTTTGGTTTTCTTGTCGACGAAAATTTGTAATCCTTATGTATAAATTTATGCTTGTACTTAATAAGAGCTTTTATTATACCCACTCCTTGATTGTCAGACAGTAAGATGATATTTCCGCTACCATCTTGACTTTGCGAGACTTGACCACCATCTTGACTGTGAGAGGTTTGACGTTGACTAACCACCCCTCTCCCTTTTTTACTGTTTAAATTTTCTGTTCCTTTCTTATGAAGGATACTAGATACAGAAGTAGCCTGTGATTCTCTGTCTATTTTGAGCTCTGATTGTGTTTCTGTATAAGGATACGATGTGGTTAATGGGTTAGGTTCAATAGTAATTGAGGGATCTTCGAATTCAGTTTACTTGGACAGCTTAGATCCTGTTTCCAAAGTCGGATTTGGACGAGATTTGTTAATCCTGAGTGTAGATGTTACAGGAGTGGCTTGAAAACTATCAGTTAATCGGCGCTTTGCAATATTTTTGTTAGTGGCTAACACATTTTTCTTGTGTGACCGTGGACTTAAACATTATTGTTTCAGCACGCCGATTTCTTGTTTCAGATTACCTATTTGCTTTCTCAGTTCTATGTTCTCTAATATAATATTGTCCATTTCATTCTGCGTGCTTTCTAAATTACATTTAAGTTGCTTTATTTCTTGTTTCATTTTCTTAGCATTTTGGTCTGCATAAGTCGATAAGTCCAAACTTGTACTTGCTAAGTCATCATTTAATTCTAAAGAGTCCACAGAGCTGTTTATGGTAATGTTGTTTGTTGATTTATGCTTTCTTAATGTAACATTTTCATCCATCATGAATTTGGTAAAATATGGCAGGTAATTTTTAATTTATATCTTGGTATCACTGGCAATAGATAGTAATTTTTAATTGTTGTTCTGGCAACACTTTTTTAATTTGTTTGTTTGACTAAGATTTTGTATGACGTGTAACAAGGGGTTTTGTAAGTGATGCTTAATGTGACGTTAAACCAGCGTCTGAGACTGGAACGCGCCCAGTGTATTTTGCTTGGTGGGGCGGCTGTTTTGAATCTCGTGAAAAATAACGACCAAGATGACGGGCAATAATAACAAAACTACAGCTGATTGAGCAAGAACCTGTTTAGACATTCAATATATATGACGTCAAAATTGTGTGCTCCAATTCCAGAGCAATGTCACACATAGATCACTTAATTCACTGTTTATTATTGCGATATGTTCACCACCATTCACTTTGTATATTTTGTTAATAAAAAGGAGTATTTTAAGTTATCGACACTTCCACATTATTGTTATATATTTATTAAGTATTTTAACACTTTGCACGTTCTTAAAGTACTTTCTAATTAGTTATTTTAATATTATTTTATAGATCTAATGTTTACGTTCTGGCAGTGTTGCCATCCAGAGTTATAGTCGACCATACAAATTACGTTGAAATTTGTTTATACTCGTACTATAACGTTGTTAGTAGTATAGAACAAAAACAATATAAAGCACTTGTTAGATTGTTTGCATTATTGTGATGGGCAACTACGCAACCCTACATTGTACGTGGCGTGACATGCACTTACCCGGTTTTAATTTTCCATATTATCAGATTTATTTTTCCAATATTCAGTTTAATTTCATGATTGAAGTATAAATACTAGGTTTTCGAATCTCAAGAACCTTTGATCATTTTAAACTGTTTGCCTAAATGCAGTTGCAGAGTATTCATATTCTATTGGTAGTGACCCGCAATAGAAATTTCAAAAATTGTTTAATATTAAATGTTATTTTTAAAGTTGTACAATTTAGTGAAGATAATACCTGTGTTATAAATATATACGGCCATGTAACGAAACCATACCGCGATTCAGAAAAGAAGAACAGCGCCATCTCTCGGTGCGAACCGAGTTGCGTGAACAAAAACGTAGGTATATGCACAGGTAAAACACGTAACGAAGTTTTACTTCGTGGAAGCAGAATAGAGTCAAGAGTTCGGAGGAGCCTACCGCTCAACGTGGTAAAAGTACCTATCACTAATTTTCTTTGTTGCAGGTCTCTTTTTTGTGTCAGATCTATCAATCTATTTCGATTGTTGTATTATGCGCATTTACTTACTACTTAATTCAATCCTGGCGATTAAGAGGTTAAAAGTGGGTGGTTTTGTATCTACGAATTATACTACTTTATTTATAAAAAAATAGAGACCCAAATAGAACCTCCAGACTCCTTTAAATTGAAATTATCACTATTTAAATCGGATTTGGGTATCAACAGCCACGTAAAATTATGTTTATTAGGGTTCCGTACACAAAGAGTAAAATCTGGACACTATTATTAAGACTGCGCTGTCATAGAGCCACTAGCTCCGTTGCCCACAAATTAAATATGTAGTATTTAGTACCTACATAACAGCATAATCAACAGATAGGTACGAACAGAATAAGTGATCGACAGCAATGAAATAAAACTAGATGGTGAATATGTTTATTTCTACATTAGTAAAAGTGATAAAAAAAGAGATTCATTACTCTACGCATGGGACAGCGTTCACCTGCATTAGTTCTACAGGTATTTGGCAAAAACAAATAGTTATTGCGAGCTTTCCGAACTGACACAAATTTAAATGAATAAGGTGGTTGCTCGTTGGTATTTATGACGTTTTGGACAAAAATTCACTCACAATGATGCCTTGCGCGAAGGCGCATTATCATGGTGCAAAATCCTAGAATTTTCTAGGGTCACTAACCACTAGACCAACATGCCAGTCACTTAAGATATTAAGCTATTTAGAAAAAAAAACCCTATGACTCATGATCATAAAAATACAGAATGGTGCTTTTTCACATTAGGCCGGTTCGATTCCCGGTTCAGACAGGCGATTATTTATAAAACTTTAAATGCAAATGAAGTCTTCTTTCAGTAAAATGTTACTATGCTGAGTAAAATTTATCACAAAAACTTTTTTACAAAAAAATATTAAACCGTCTTTAAAAATAAATAGAAGGTAACTAAAACTCATAAACTAATATAGGAGCAACACAAAAATATATATGTTTTGTTCTATATTATTTACAATTTTTTTTCTGATGCAGGGAAGGTAAAAAATCACGGAATTTTTGAAGAGTTCACCTGATGATAATCTTAAAAACTACGAGTCCGAATTAAAAAAACCTACGCATGTACGAATTCTGACATTTAATCAAAATTGTATCTTAAAATCGCGATTTCATGAGTTGAGATGTTATGTCCACATTCTGCCACGGCGATGAATTGCACACCCTACGCTGACTTGTGGTTATCAGTTAGCTACGCTATTATAAAATTTTCTTCAAAATAATTAGATTCAATTCCCGGTTAAGGCTGGCCACCGACATCCGAATTCTGATTTGGGAACCTGAATGATCTACTTACATACAAAATGTTCAACAAAGCGCACACTTTTTATTTTTTCCGTACAGAAAAAACCTAACAGGAATTCTAATCAGGAAAACGAACGTCTGCAGCCAATCTAAAATATTTAATTTCATAATTTATGATTGAACATTATTGAACTTATACTTCGAGTGTCTTTTGAGCATTTTTCACTCATTATAGTCCGTCAAATCTAAGAAGTACCGTTTGACAGTTCTGACAATTGAATGATAGGGATGGGATGAAAAAATCGATTACTATAATATCCGAACTTTAAGAGACCGATTACTATAATATCCGAATTTTAAGAAATCAATTGTTATAATTAAATAAAAGAAATGTTTAGGATATTTTTTTATTCACTACTAGTACTAGTATCGTCGTCTTCGTCATCATCGTCATTTAAATTAATGACCAGTTGATTGTCCATTACATTATCAAAGTGTACGTCTCTTTCGAAGTCGTCCATTATTATTTTCTTTGTTTTTTGTACTACTTTACTCCAATCTTCCTGTGTAACTTGGGCACATGCTTCCTTTAATAAACCTTCCATTTTCTTGACACTGAAGGGTGGTTTTGTGTTGTGTCTTGCTGCATAACCTGTAAAACAATAATGTAACTATTTGATAGCAGACGAAAACCATTGTTTAAATTATAAATGTTAGAAGTACTCGTGTTATTATTATAATATTATAAAATATTACCTTTAACTTGGGCCCAAATCAGTTCAATGGCATTATATTGGCAATGGTACGGAGGAAGTCGTATGACTTTGTGCCCGTGCTCTTCGGCCAATTGGTCAATTACATATGTCGGTTTTGGTGGTTTATGCAATTTCACTAACTGTAATAATTCAGCTTTTAATAGTGACATGTCGGCATCCACTCCTTTTCTTTGCAGCCATGCCACCAAATCTGCTTTCTTATTGGCTGACGTAGGTGCTTTATCAATTTGCACAGAGTGGTATGGGGCATTATCCATTATAATTGTGCTGTTAGGAGGGATATTCTGTAATAAATTTAAGAACCACTCTCGGAACCTTACTGCGTCCATTTCTTCATGATACTCTTTAGTGCTTTTGGATTGGAAACGCTGACCCAGCATGGCATATTATGAGGCGTCCACCTTTTCCTATCGGCACCTTCGAGCACGAAGCTTCAGAATCATCAGTCCATGTTTTCGGCACAGAATGGTTGGAATTTAGCCAGGTTTCGTCCAAAAATATTACATTATCCCAGTTTATAATTTGTTTAACTTCGCGCAGGAATGTTAGTCGCTGCATAATTATGTCATGTCGCTCCATAACAATTTTTCGTTTGTCAACTTTTTTGTATCTGAAGCCAATTCCTGTTATTACCGTTCTCAACGACTCTATGCTTCCCTTATACAGCCCGGCATCTTTTAAAGTTGCACATAACTTTGCCAATGTTGGAAATTCGCCTCTTGTAAAATACCCGTATATATGGTTTCTAATAGCATGACTATCGAATTCATCGATGCCTGTCACAGGTTTATTTCTTTTTCGTTTTTTCGGTGTGTGAAGTACGTTACTGTCACTCCCCGAAGGCCCATATTTTTCACTTAATATTTTGCCAACGGTGCGGCTACCAATACCGAGAGCTTCACCGACGCGATCCCGAACTTGTGTAACTGGCAGTAGAAGTCCACCATTTTGAGATTCACGCTCAAAATACTCGTGTAATTTCACCACCAATTCACGAGCCTGGCTGTTCAAAGTACGTCCTCTTTTCGACATTATTAATAAACACTTGCTTAGTTCGGAGTCCAGTATAAATATTGCCAAGGTAAACGGATAAAGAATGATCAGTCCAGAAAAGTAATAGCCAAGTCACAAATTGTAAAACACAAACGAGAAAGCAAGTACGCGCACAGTCAGCTTCCAAGATGGCGAGAGACTGCTGACGCCGAACCGACCGAGCGGACCGCGTGCGCTTGTAGTTGGCAGTGTTGCCAGAAAAAAAAAATTGTAGAGACTTGGACACCTGCGATTTTGCCTATTGACCTAAAAATAATTAAATTAATTTATTTTAGGGTATCTGTGTATTCAGTGCATTATGCGGTCGCGCAGTAACGTCGTTAATTTATAACATCAGGCAACAACATTTTTGTGAATGGGTTCTACATACCTTATTTTTATTAGTTTTAGACGTAGAAATAAGACTTAGAAGAAAAAATTGTAATTGTAAAATCAATGGATGTGCTTGTTAAAAATTTGTTTATTTCTCTGTAATATGCAAACCCATACTATCATACACAAAAATAAATGTAAAAAACACTATCCCTGACTCCATTTACTATTTCGACAGCGTTAGCGCGAGAAACCCCGACTTATTTGGGCGCGAAAATCAAAAATCGACAAATCGCTTTCGACAACTTTTTAAAGAAGCAAATATATTTGATTTATAAATACGTATTTTTGGTGAATGGGTTTTATCTCATATTTTACGATTACATAACTATTTAGTTATGTAATCGTAATATGTGAGATAAATCCCATTCACATGAAAAAATATTTGTTTGGTTGTCAAGTGTAATTTGTAAATAATACATTCGATTTTTCGTATATGTAAACGATTTTTTTGCATACAAGTGTATCCGAAGAGTCGCAACACTACGTGCAGTGACCTAACTACGTAACTTTGTAATGAGGTCAAGAATATAACTACTTATTAGAAATTATTTACTGTGTAAATATGTGTTATTTTGCTTTGTTTGAAAGTTTTCAATTACATTTAGATATTAAGAATTGTACATTTTTAGATACAATAATGAAATCTTTCTAAATTCATGGTTTTATGAAAAAGGTTATCGAAACTGAATAATGTACGTATGAACAAAGTTGTTTCGGTTTGAAAAATATGAAACGTCAAACGGTACCTCTTAGATTTGATGGACTGTAATTAGGTATGGTTTCAAAGTATTCATAATCTATTGGTTGTTACACCACTAGAATTATTCAAACAATATAATTTTATTGTTATAAAATTTCGATGTTTTACAAATTTTGGTCACAAATATATTCAGCCATGTAACGAAACTATATCGCGTTTCAGAAAAGAAGATAGCGCTATCGATAGATATCTCTCGGTGAGAAACCGAGTTGTGTGAACAAATCGTATGATAATACAACACAGAAATGTTCCGAAAAGGAAAATGATTATTTTGGTCCAAAAAATAAAAAGACAAATGTTGCCTCAGGGTTACCAGTTGGTTTATATAAAAGAGCTGAACGAAAACTATTTTATCTTCTATGGCTGCCCCACAGAAATGTAGATTTATTTTTTATTTAAAGCCTTTATTCAGAAATAAACATAGTTTTATATTATTTTCGTGTTTAAGTCTTTTTCTGTTTGCTGTTCAGCAAAGGCCTCCTTAGTTTTTTTTTTCCATTTTTCTCTGTCTCGGGCGGTTATTGTCCATAAATTACCTGCCAATTTCCCTTCGGCCACATTCGAAACCAAGTTTCGAAACCGGTTTCGAAAACAGAATATTTTTTCTTCTTTCGAAATTGGTTTCGATAAAAGAATAATACTTCTTCTTCCGAAACTGGTTTCGATAAAAGAATAATATTTCCTTTTCCGAAACTCTGTCAAAACTCCCGTCGATGTCACCAAAGGGGCTAAAAATAATTCCCCACAGTCAACGATCCATAATAAACAAGACTTTTATAAAACATCCAAATACACTGCGAATATTCAATAAACTGCGAACAAAAAAGCTTACTATTAATCTATTGACTATTAAAACTTTTATTTAGCAAATCAGTAAAAATTAGATACAAAATATTGCCTGCCAAGGTTTCTTCTTTATTCTATTATTTTTCTAAGTGTTCAAGGTTAATGTTAAAAGAGGTTTGTAACTATAGGAAAATAAAGATTCGTTTTCGTTGTGTAAACTGATTGTGACTGAGCGATTGTGTTGATGGTGACACTGATTGAACAGCAGTTTCATAAAATGGAGACAGTTACAGCCAAGTGCGTTTTTAGTGTCAATTTTTTTAAGCTATTGCATAGCTTTTATCGCGGGCTTCAAGCGCGGTGACCGAATCAAGAAATTCCGTAACGAAAATGAAACCTAATACTCCGCTTACCATGTAGCTCGGCCGAGCTATGTAACGTATATGGTACGGCTGTACGAAGCTCGCACGGATCGAGACGAGCTGCTCCGAAATGTAATGAAAAGAAAAAATAATAATTAAAAAAAAAAAAAAAAATAGAATAAAGAAGAAACCTTGGCAGGCAATATTTTGTATCTAATTTTTACTGATTTGCTAAATAAAAGTTTTAATAGTCAATAGATTAATAGTTAGCTTTTTTGTTCGCAGTTTATTGAATATTCGCAGTGTATTTGGATGTTTTATAAAAGTCTTGTTTATTATGGATCGTTGACTGTGGGGAATTATTTTTAGCCCCTTTGGTGACATCGACGGGAGTTTTGACAGAGTTTCGGAAGAGGAAATATTATTCTTTTATCGAAACCAGTTTCGGAAGAAGAAGTATTATTCTTTTATCGAAACCAATTTCGAAAGAAGAAAAAATATTCTGTTTTCGAAACCGGTTTCGAAACTTGGTTTCGAATGTGGCCGAAGGGGTTTTGTTGCACAAATCAACACAGATTTTTGATAACGTTAGGCCAAGAGCTGCCTGCTAAGGAACCTAGGCCACCAAATGCTATAATAGAGCGCTAAATTGATATTTAGAAGTTATTAACAACCCCCCCCCCAATCCAGTCTTGCGAGGTCAAGGCCACCAAATGCTATAATAGGGCACTAAATTGATATTTAGAAGTTATTAACATACCCCCCCCCCAATCCTGTCTTGCGAGGTCAAGGCCACCAAATGCTATAATATGGCACTAAATTGATATTTAGAAGTTATTAACAACTCCCCCCCCCCCCCCAATCCTGTCTTGCGAGGTCAAGGCCACCAAATGCTATAATAGGGCACTAAATATGTCGAATGAAATTATTAAAAAGCCCCCCCCCCCCCAATCCTGTCTTGCTCGGTACCTACTAACATAACGACTCACACTTGAACGACATTCGGTCACCAAAATGAGATGATGAACTAGCACGGTGTGCCACTAACCTGCAGCCCCTCGAACCCGTCGAGCACGCACATGGCGTCGGACAGCGCCCGCAGCAGCGCGCGCGCCGCGGCGCTGTACTGCGTGAGCGCGGCGTGCGGCGGCGCCGTCAGCGCTATCAGCTGTGCGGCGCCCCAGCACCAGTGCGCCGCTGACGTGTACACGCCGCTGCACTGCGACATGCACACTAGCAGCGCCACGCGCGCCGATAGACCCGTTGGCGCCTGGAATGTTCAAACTTACCGTGTCAAAAGAACGGAACTGTGAAGACAACAGCCAGTCTAGCGTTTCTAACTTTTTTTTATTCGGCAAAGGTGTTCCAAATAAATAGCCTGTAAATACTTACAAGCCAATAGCCAGTAGGAGTTGTAAAAATGGCGGCAAACTGACATGTTGCTATTTTTACAACTTCGCGTTTAACGTGTAGAACAGTGTAAAATTTACTTGAAATACGTGATAACCGGATAAGAACCAGACTTTGTGGTTTAAAAAAGAAAACTAGAAAGAAATTATACTTGAAACTGGCGTATGCACATAATGTGCCAGCCATAATCTCTACTGATTAATATTGGAGGGAAGAGAAAAAAAAAAGCCAACAGTCAGTCTGGCGTTCCTATTTTTTTTTTATTCGGCAAAGGTGTTCCAAATAAATAACCTGCAAATCAAATAAGCCAATAGGCAGTTTAGCGTTCGTAACTTTTTTTAATAGGATAGATGACTGTCAAGTCAAATCAGTATATTTTTAAGAAACGTCGAAACGATGCGCCTCGTACTAATTTATATGAAATACAAAACAATGACGTCATTCTTTTGTATGGTCAAGTCATGTAGTTTCAATGTTTATTTAGTTTATAAATTCATGACAACGAAAAATTGTAGAGAAACATTGTTTACCAGAATATTTTTACAAATACTATTTCCTGTATATTATAAAATAATTTATTGTTATTGTAGCCATCTACCCAATTCGGAAAAGTTTTTCGGTTTCGTTCGTATAGCTCAGGGGGACGCGAGATAGAACCACGACATGGACAGGACTGCGCCATAACCTCACAAAATTTACCACTCTCTAGAAAAAGACAACGCTACTTTATGGACCACAATGACGCATAGACCTGGACCTAACATTGACTGCAAAGCGTGTAATTATTTTAATTGAACAAAGGTATTTTAGAATACAGATATTCTAGATACAGCTCTACTTCCGCAATTATTATTGCTAGTGGACACTTCTATATGCTAAATGCCCAACGTCCAAACACATAATCATTTAAAAATAAGATTGTATTGTACTAACCTGTAGCTAAATAACGTAAAGTCACACAAGAAGAAGATCAGCAGAAATAGAAATACGCATAAGAGTACCTTGTCTTTGAATATCACAGCGCATCAAATTGAGCAAAATATTGAAGGTGGCTTTAGTTATTCATGGGAAGTTTTTTTTAATTGCATGGGATCTTCGTTTTGGAGTTCTCTAAACATTTTTGAAACCTTAAATTATCACGAAATCAATATCCAATCTTACGTTGTTTTTTACTTTTAACAACAACATATAGACGCAGCTCGTATTTTCCTGCAGCTAGGCATCTTGTTCCACCTCTCTTGCTCAAGTAACTTGTATGCTATTTCAGCCTAAAAGATTCTACAAGATCTTGCAGGAAGTTAACTTCTATACACTTCTAAAAGCAACTTACAAAATACAAAAATAACAGTAAGTGGAAACAGTTTGACTTCTGCAAATTGCGGAAGTTACTTGCCAGTGGACACTTCGCCGAATACAAGGCAAAAAGCGGTCTGGCGGTGTCAACATTTTTTTTTATGGTAGAAATTAAAATGACCTTCCTAATGTAGGGGCCACATACATACATACATCTATATATATCAACTACTACTACTTACATACATATATACATAGATATTACACAAAACACATAAATATTTAATTTCCAATTTATATATTATATAATTTATTATTTTATATCATATTTACATTTAATAATATACAAATATATTTCTATATAACATCAACATATTATTTACTCCACACGATATATTATTACAGTACACTATAGTATCGTGCAATGGAAACGCGGACGCTCGGTCATCACTAAGGAGCGAGTGAATGAACGAGGCGAATGCGGTCGGCCGTGCGCACGCGCATTCCAACCTTTAGTCACCTCTGAACCACGAGTCGTGATATTCGTGTCGCCGTCGTTGATCGCTTGCTTTTAGTCCATGCTTTATTCTATGTTAATCGTGCTATATTTCGTTTCTATATCTTATTACTATCACTCTTTCTCCTTCTACTTTTATCTAAACATCTGTGCTTGTGCTTGTGCTTGTGAATAAACATTCTTTTGTCTATGTCAAAATCAAGTTTCATTTACCGGCCTACGGACTCAAAAAGGTATTGTGCAAACAGAACTAAAGTTATTAAGTGTTGCCCCCGCAACACTATATTGGTGACCCCGGTTAGTGCACAATGAGTGATACGGACGAATCGGTAAAGACAGTTGCGTCGCAAGGCGACGAAAACGTAACCATGCGGTCGAAAAATTTGTGCGTTCCCGTTACACGACACGACACGTCATCGGATCAACGGAAGTTGAGACTAAAGGTGCCTCCATTCTGTCCCGAGGATCCTGAACTCTGGTTTGCTCTGTTGGAAAACCAGTTCGATATTTTGGATATCACTGACGACTCCGTGAAATTTACCAGCGTCACGACCAATCTCGATATCCAATATGCGAAAGCGGTGAAAGACATTATTCTGCACCCGCCAGCCCAGAAACGCTACGAGAAAATCAAGACTGAGCTTCTCCGTAGATTGTCAGCCACGCATGAGATGAAAGTGAGGCAACTGCTTACTCAAGAAAAGCTAGGTGACCGCAAGCCCTCACAGTTTTTGCGTCATCTGCAGGACTTGGCTGGGGCGTCCGCCGCTCACGACATTGTGAAGCAGATATGGAGCAACCAATTGCCCATAAGCATACAGACTGTGCTAGCTTCCCAACCAACGCATTCAGTGGAGCAACTGGCAGATTTAGCTGACCGTATCCAGGAGCTGACGTCACCGCCAATGGTAGCAGAGTCATCAGTGGCATATCTACCCTCAACGTCTGGTGGCAGTGGATCCAGCGAGATTGCTGAGCTGAGGAAGATGGTGGAACGTCTCGCGCTGAAAATCGACGGACATACTCGCGACAACCGTCGCTCACACGACCGTTCGAGACCTCAAACGCGGCGCTCTCCTTCACGCCCGCGGTCCAGGTCAAACTCCAGCTACCGCAAGTACCCCATTTGCTGGTATCATTCCAGGTTTGGTCCCAACGCTCGTCAGTGCCTACAGCCTTGTGACTATACCCAGTCGGGAAAAGCCACGGGCAGTCGCTAATGGCGACTGACGATTGCCCAGCCTCAACGGGTCGCCTCTTTGTGTTCGATACCCGAACGCATTACCGCTTCCTGGTGGATACCGGAAGTGACCTGTGCGTTTTTCCATATTCTGCCCTTGGTGAACGTCGGACCAGGACTGACTTTCAATTGTGTGCGGCCAACGGAACAAATATAGACACTTATGGTTTTGTGCATCTTAATTTAAACTTAGGTTTAAGGCGTGATTTTCCTTGGCGCTTCACTGTAGCTAATGTAACAAAACCTATAATTGGCGTAGATTTTTTAAGTCATTATAACCTAATGGTAGATATTCGTAACCATAGACTTATTGATAACACCACTACATTGTCTGCCAACGCTGTTATCGCTAATATCGATGTATTTTCGATAAAAACCTCGACGGGTGACACTAGATATCACGCTCTTTTGGCCAAATATCCTGAAATTACTCGCCCTTCAGGCACGCCTTGGACTCCTAAGCACAATACTACACACCACATACGCACCACACCCGGCCCACCCATTTATTGTACTCCTCGTAGACTTTCCCCCGAGAAGTTGCAAATTGCTAAGAGGGAATTCGATTTTATGCTTGCCAATGGTACAGCCCGTCCCTCCTCAAGTACTTGGGCTTCTCCTTTACACCTGGCGCCGAAAAAGGATAACGGCTGGCGTCCTTGCGGCGACTATCGTCTGTTAAACGCGCGTACTATTCCAGATCGGTATCCCGTACGACACATACAAGACTTTGCCCATAGTATAGCTGGTTGCAAAGTCTTCAGCACTATTGACCTTGTGAAAGCATATAACCAAATCCCAGTTTTTCAGGACGACATTCACAAGACGGCTATCACAACTCCCTTTGGCTTGTATGAGTTCCCTTGCATGACTTTCGGGTTGAGGAACGCAGGCCAAACGTTCCAAAGGTTCGTCGATGAGATGACCCGAGGTTTAGACTTCGTTTTTCCTTATTGCGACGATTTCTTAATTTTCTCGGAAAATCCGGACCTTCATGAAAATCACCTACAACAGCTGTTTGAGCGTATGAAGGAATACGGAATTTTAATTAATTCTGCAAAATGCGTATTTGGAGCCAGTCAGGTAACATTTTTAGGTTATAGCATTTCAGAATTCGGCACAAAACCTCTACAGTCGAAGGTGCAGGCCATCACTGAATTTCCAGTTCCCAAGACTGTCAAACAACTGCGACGGTTTTTGGGCATGTTGAATTTTTACAGGCGTTTCTTGCCCAACGCCGCTTTGATTCAAGCCCCTCTGAACGCGTTACTCTGCGGGACAGTAAAAGCCTCACATCCTGTGGACATTTCTGGTGAAGCACTCAGAGCTTTTGACCAGTGCAAGCAGAGTCTTGCCGAAGCTGCACTACTCGCACACCCAGAGTCAAATGCTAAGCTCGCGCTCGTAACTGACGCATCAGACTTAGCGATGGGTGGCGTTTTACAACAGCTCAAGGACGGTGATTGGCAGCCCTTGGCCTTTTTCTCGCGGAAGCTTAGCCCTTGCCAGCAAAAGTACTCGCCATACGACCGTGAGCTTTTGGCAATTTACGAAGGAATAAAATACTTCAGGCATATGCTAGAGGCAAGACATTTTATTGTTTATACGGACCATAAGCCTATCACTTTCGCTTTCCGTGAGAGAAAGACCAATTGTTCGCCTCGACAACATCGTCACCTTGATTATATATCTCAATTTACGACAGACATACGGCACATTTCAGGCAGAGACAACATAGTCGCCGACACATTGTCGCGAGTCGATGAGCTGCAAACGCCAATTGACCTAGATGATCTGGCTGACTCACAAGCCACTGATCAAGAGCTCCTTCTATATTTGGACGGCACATTTTCTCTCCAACTAGAAAGACTCAAGGTTCCTGGTAGCAGTAAAGAGCTGTACTGTGATATGAGCACACCATCACCACGGCCATTCGTCACAAAGCCACTTCGAAAGCCACTTTTCGACAGTCTGCACAGTTTTAGTCACCCAGGTGCTAAAGCAACCACAAAGTTGGTAGCTGAGCGCTTCGTGTGGCCTGGCATGCGCAAAGATTGCCGTGACTGGTCGCGTAAATGTCTAGCATGCCAACGAGCTAAGGTGACGCGTCACGTATCTACACCGTTAGGTACCTTTGCATTACCTCGTGCTCGATTTGCTTTTATCCACGTGGACATTATAGGCCCGCTCCCTCCATCACAAGGCTACCGTTACTGCCTAACCGTTATTGACCGTTTCACTCGCTGGCCGGAAGTTATTCCGATGGCTGACATGACAGCTGAAACTGTTGGCAAAGCGCTGATATCGTGGATATCCAGATTTGGATCTCCATCGGATATCGTTACAGATCGTGGCCGGCAGTTTGAATCCACTCTTTTCCAGTACCTTGGAAAAGTGATAGGATTTAAACATCGCCGAACAACCGCGTATCATCCAGCATGTAACGGTCTCGTGGAACGGTTTCATCGCCAACTAAAAGCGGCCATAATGTCCCACGCGGACTGCAACTGGGTAGATACACTACCTTTCATTTTATTAGGCATCAGAACAGCATACAAGGAAGACCTAAAATCGTCATCAGCCGAATTGGTATACGGCGAGCCATTACGTCTACCTGGTCAATTCTTCCAACCGACTAGTCCAGACTCAACCGACTTGTCTGACTTTACATCTCGCCTGAACCATTTTGCACAAAAACTTTGTCCATCTCCAGCTGCTCGCCATGGGAAGGGTAAAACCTTTATATATAAGGACCTTAATTCGTCGTCCCACGTATTTTTACGGGACGATTCAGTTCGTACTGCTTTACAGCCGCCGTACTATGGTCCCTATCAAGTTCTCGAGCGTGGGGACAAAACTTATAAGTTACTGGTCAAGGGTAAATCGGTAACGGTAACTATAGACCGCCTTAAGCCGGCCTATATACTGGCCGAACAATCCCCTCCAACACCGGTCATTCCTAGTAGGCCTCCTACTTTAACTTCAAATCCCGAGCCTGATGATCCACCTTTGGTCCAATGCGACGTCCCGTCTCAGGCTGATACCAGAACTACTCGATCTGGTCGCAAAGTTCGGTTTCCGAATTACTATCGACCGTAGTACCGGTCTCGGGGGGGAGTGATGTAGGGGCCACATACATACATACATCTATATATATCAACTACTACTACTTACATACATATATACATAGATATTACACAAAACACATAAATATTTAATTTCCAATTTATATATTATATAATTTATTATTTTATATCATATTTACATTTAATAATATACAAATATATTTCTATATAACATCAACATATTATTTACTCCACACGATATATTATTACAGTACACTATAGTATCGTGCAATGGAAACGCGGACGCTCGGTCATCACTAAGGAGCGAGTGAATGAACGAGGCGAATGCGGTCGGCCGTGCGCACGCGCATTCCAACCTTTAGTCACCTCTGAACCACGAGTCGTGATATTCGTGTCGCCGTCGTTGATCGCTTGCTTTTAGTCCATGCTTTATTCTATGTTAATCGTGCTATATTTCGTTTCTATATCTTATTACTATCACTCTTTCTCCTTCTACTTTTATCTAAACATCTGTGCTTGTGCTTGTGCTTGTGAATAAACATTCTTTTGTCTATGTCAAAATCAAGTTTCATTTACCGGCCTACGGACTCAAAAAGGTATTGTGCAAACAGAACTAAAGTTATTAAGTGTTGCCCCCGCAACACTATACTAAAGTCACATAGCACATTTTTATTACCCGTCCAACTGCTATTCTGTATTATTTTTATACATTATCTAATGCTTTTTTTTATAGAATACAAATATTGAGCCACCCATACCATAATTTGAGGTCGTCATAGTAAAATAATATATATTCCACTAGACGCTTCAAATGACACTTGTTTCAAATATGTTGGTGCGTTGGGACAGTTCTGTGCAATGCCCTTTAAAATGATTGAGTTTCTTAGACAGCCCGAATAAAATAAGACGTGACTTAACGAGGCCCAAACGACCAGGTAATTAAAATTCAACAAATTAGATAGGCCGACTGTGAAAATCACACTAATATTATAAAGGCGAAAGTTTGTGAGTATGTGAGTGTGTATGTTTGTTACTTCTTCACGTCTAAACGGCTGGAGCGATTTTAATAAAATTTGGTATGGAGTTAGCTAATAAACCGCGGGTAACACCGCGGGGCACAACTAGTATTAATATAAACTGTGATAAATACCTTCGGTTCTAACATCTGCGAGGCGACATCCATAAGTATTTGCAAACAGCTATTCACATCGAGGTCTTTGTTTCTTCGTACGCGCTTGACTTCTCGCCTCACTCTGTAACTTGCGTCGTCCGTAATATCTGCAATGTAGTTTTAGTAAAGCACTGTTAAAAATAAAATGAAGCTAAATAATCTAGTAACTATTGCCAAGTGTCATTGTAAGTGAACTTTGTTCAAGAGAATAAAGATCTTTATAATATATAAAGATCATTAAACCGAAATAATGACATAATCGGGATTATACATGTGGCGCAAATAAGGGTCAAACATATTTTTAATTGTATTTTACTGTTTTAGAATTGTGTCTATGTCAATATTATTAATATAATGAATCTAAAATTATGAAAATAATTATAAAGAACAAAAAGCGATCGAAAAAATCAAAGTAAGCTAAAAGGAACGTTATTGATCGAATCAAATCTACACTACAATAATATAAACCTGAAGAGTTTGTTTGTTTGAACGCAATATTCTCAAGAAGTACTGGTCCGAATTGAAAAAATATTTTACTGTTAGATAGCCCATTTATCGAGGAAGGCTATAGGCTATATAACATCACGTTACGACCAATAATAGGAGTGGGACAACGGGGAAAATGTACGCAGACGAAGTGCATGTTATGTAAAAGCGCGCTGTACCTTCAATGGCTGGCGAGCTTGGCGTGACGTCAATGTCTATGACTTTGACGCGCCATGATGTCGATCAGTTTGTAATTTAAAACGTTTTGTTTCGCTAATAGTAGTACATAGTTTAATGCACTTGTCCTACCATCAACAAGTAACCATTATTTATTTTATCGCTTTAGAAACGTACAATAGATGTATGTATATTGTAGATCCCGTCTATGTAAACAAAAGAGATACAGTATAAAGCGAGTACTTGTCGGTCATATCAACTATTAATATCTGTATCTCTCTCGCTTTCTAGCCATTGGTCGGACAAATGCCTTATAGAGCTTCATATTTTTTTACAATTATATATTGATGTAAGCTGTCGTTTATTATAAGCTATTAGTACGGGTTCCCTAGAACAAATTTTAAAATGATACATCAAGCTGTAATTGCCATGGTAGCTTCGTTTTGACGAGACGCCCAACTTTATGTATACGACAACTGTATATAGTGGTACGTTAGTGAAAAAAATAGGTGTTTAATACTACAAACTTAACTTTGCCGTTGGAAAACTGTTATCCCAATATATCTATACTAATACATAAATGTGAATGTAAGTTTGTTTGTTACGCTTTATGAAAACTACTCAACCGATCATCATGAAACTTTGTACACATATTCTTGGAGGTATTAGAAGTAACATAGGATTATAAAAAAAAGGGAGGAAAATTTACGCAGACGAAGTTGCGCGGGACAGCTAGTATTATATATTGTTGTCAGAAAACATGTAAAATATTAGCATCTCTAGCAAAGAACTTCCTTACATCACAGCAACTCTCCAGCGATCTTATTATTACAAAATTAATTATGGATGGAAAAAGGTGCATCCCGATGGTAACAACTAGACGACCCATTCTTGATTAAAAATAACTCTTTTTAAAATCAATTAAAAATATCGTTCACTTACCAGAAGCCAACTTCAAGTATTCAGTAGTGTAAACATACAACCAAATTGAGTAACTGCTCTTTTTTTTAATCAGTTAATAATATCTTCAACTTACCAGAAGCCAACTTCAAGTATTCAGTATTAAACTGAGCGTAGTGGTACCCGTCGTATCCATCGTTCATCAACGGTATTCGTTCTAAATTCACGTTCTCAAATATGCTATAGGAGGATGTGCCGACTAGAATGTTTCTTAACCGTTGCATTCTGTGAAATAAAGAAAAAGAGTTTAAAGTGATTAAGTAAAGTAAATAGGTAAATATTGTACAGTATAAAATATAGAATCACGATCGGGACATCATGAAAAATATATCAACTGACAAATAGGGAATACGCATATGACGCAAATGAGGATTAAATACATTTTAAATAAACTTCATTAGTTTAAAATTGTATATATTTTAATTAAAAAACATCTAAAATTATAAAAAATAATTATTAAAAATGTCAAAAATTGGGCGGGAAATTCAAGGTACTTAGTTGAATGGTTTAAAATTGTATATATTTTAATAAAAACATCTAAAATTATGAATATAATGATTAAAACGGTCAAAAATTGTGTTGTTGTTATTGGTTCGATCAAATTATGACGTAACAGTTTACATTGTGTTAAAACATGCTGTACCCTCATTGGCTGTCGCGATTGACGTCAGTCCATGACTTTTTACGCGCCAAGATGGCGTGCGAATTTGTAATTTTATGTTTTACTTTCGAAATAGGAGTAGTTTTTTGGCGCTGTATATTTTTTTCAATGATACGGCGATGTAAGCCATTTTATAAAAAACTAAAAAAAATACATACATACTTCCTATTGTCATCTAAAAACTGCTGTGAAATAATGTTATCTTACTTTGAGCACAGAATACAGGAGAGCACAGAAGACAATGTTCATAGAAAACGCTCTTGACGCACACATATAAACATCTTAGTGGAGGAGCCCAGTAAGAGATTTTTGGATTTACTGGAGCGGGGCAGATTAACATAAGGGAATACCTCGTACCCTGTCGAGTACCTCTAGTAAATATTAGCTCTTTATATAAAGACACGCGCGTCTTGGGCAGCCAATCAAAATATTGCAACGGTTATGTGGAAGGATTTTTTTTATCTAACGATGTTTTTTTTTTTTTCAAAACACTGCCACGAGCACGGCTTGTCTGAATCGTAAGTTTTTTTAAAAGGGAGCTTCTTCTGTGTTGATTTACTACCCCCATTCCATGGGAGAGAGATTTTTTTAAGATCTGTAGTTCCAACCCCCTTTCCCATTGAAAGGATATATATATATTTTTTCTTCGCATCATAATAATCTTCAAAATCAAATAGCCCACGACTTTTGAGTAAATCCAAATTAAGCACGTTGGCCTCCCTAACTATCTCAGGAACTACTAATCCGATTTGAAATAATCTTTTTGTATTGGATTGCCCGTTTATTGAGGAAGGTTATATGCTATGCTACTCCCTATGGCTATGCTGTAATCATAAATTAATACAATAATTGCATTTGGAAGAAAAAAATGAAGTTTAGACCCAGGAATCGAATCCGAGACTTCCGATCGCTTTACCATCTAACCTGAACGATGTCGCTAAACTTGAAATTCTTCTTCCCTTGTTGCAAGCGAGTTAAGCCCTCGCAAACGCCATCTAGTCGTGTTCTGAAGAACTATTACGACTTTTGTTATGGCCTCGTTACAGAGAACATTTCTGGGTCTTTGAACTTAAAATTTTTCTTCCAAATGCAACTTTTGTATTAATAAAGTTATTGGCAAGAAATGCGTGCAAAAATTACTATAGTAATCATAAATGTTAACAAATCGGGCACACTTCCATACCAGTCCAGTTCCAGCCGCACTTGGAGTACCTAGGTGTCAGTTACACTAGTAGGAGGGTGAAACCCAAATCCCTAAGTACGTAATAGCCACTCACCCGTCACTAACAGTATAGGCACTCCTCGACACATGCAACATGCCCTTCCTGCGCACCGCCGGCGCCGCCGTGAGCAGCAGCTGCGTGATGCCGCGCACGGCCCAGTGAGTGCCGTTACCTTGGAGCGCGCCGAGCAAACCTACCCACATCTCTTCGAATTGCTTCTTTGATGACCAGCCTATTAGGTTTACCCTGAAAATGTTTACAATATGCTGGCTGTAGAGATCACTATGAACTATGTACATTAAAAAAACTTCCGACAGGTGAGGCAAAAAGTAGATTATCTTTGAAACGACTGAACAGATTTTCATGAATTATATCAATTAGCTTTCTAATAAACTAGATAACAGCAAGATAGCACAGACAGGCATCTATATTAATATTACAAAGATGAAGAGTTTGTTTTTTGTTTGATTGAACGCGATAATCTCAGGAACTACTGGTTCAAATTGAAAATTTATTTCATTGTTGGATAGCTCATTAATCGAGGAAGGTTATTGGCTATATAACATCACGCTATGACCAATAGGAGCAGAGCATCAATGAAACATGTTACAAAAACCGGGAACAGCTATAATATAATAAAGCTTATCGTTATGGTCATGACTATTTCAGAAGACGTGGATGAAGAAATTGATGTGATGAAGAAAAAATCGGGTAAAAGCATGTCGGACCATGCTCGGTGTAGGGTTCCCCGCAGCCTTGAATAATTGCATTAGCAAAAGAGCGTATGTTCATGGCACTTACGCACTTTTGTTAAGAAACGTAGTTAGAAATATACATGTTTAATTTTTAATACCACAGTTTACGAGGCTTGGACCTACCAGTCCAAGCCATGGCTGTCTTGGTGAGTACCACAACCGTGTCAGTTATTCTTCCGTGAAATAGTAATGGTAACGCATCACTGTGTTTCTGTTGAAGGGCACTGTAGCAAGTGTAATTACTGGGCAAATGAGATTTACGAAGTAATGTCTCAAATGAGGAGTGCAGTGCGGTGACATTCAGATATTTGTCAAACAACGATTAGCGTGGCACTGATATTGTTATGGGCGACGCGTGACGGTTACCATCGTCGATTGCAGTGTATAAAAAAAACCAATCCTTTAGCACCGGAGATTAAAGATTACGTTTTTAAAATGTTTCATTATTTTAAACCAGAAAGCCAAATACGAAAATTTCAAACATCTTATTTTAAAACTACCCCTATTTTACCCCCTTAAACGTTGATTTTCTAAAACGCTAAAATCCGTGTTTCATTATTTTAAACTAAAAAAGCCAAATACGAATATTCATAAATCTAACTTTAAAATCGATGGAGTGTTTACAAACTTTTACAAAGGGTTGTTTTTTGTTTTTAATCTAAATATTGCCTACATAAGGTATCTTTATTTACATTATTCACAAAACCAAATAAAATACTTATTTTCACAGATCTAGCTTCAAAACCGACTGAGTTTCATACCAACTAACAACCACTATTTTACCCCCTTAGGGGATGAAATTCCAAGAAACACTTCTTATCAGATGCCTATTTTATATAAAGAATACTTCCTCAAAATTTCACGTATCTACTAGTACTAGTGCCTCGAATATTCAAATGATACTTTACTTTGAATCTAGTGGTCTAAAATATTTCTGTCTCCACTAATAACTTTTTAGTGATAATCTCGAAGTTGAGAGACAATTGAGTGTTCATATTCATTTTATTTATTTGTTTTAAATATATTATTTGGAGATGTTACATTATTATAGATCGTAAATGTTTAGCTACATTACCAGCCTAGAGGCTAAGTCGCACAATGTCTCTATCGCAGAATGTCGCTTGGTCGCAATATGTCTCTTTCGAAAAATGTCACAAACAATTTAAAGATAAATCATTAAATTTACAATAAAAATCGAAAAAAAAACATTATTTTTATTGTTATTTTTTTGTTTCATAAATTTGATCAAGAATATGTATAATCTTTATTTTATTTTTTTAAATCTTAGATTTATAATATTATACTTTATTTTAAGTTACACCCTCTGTAACTTAAAATAAAGTATAACATTATAAATCTAAGAACCCACATTTTGCGACCAACCGACATTACGCGAAAGAGACTTTATGCGACTAAGCCACATTAGCGTAGCAACCAAATAGTATTTCTATACAATTATTATTAGAGTCACAATATTCGACCGCAAGTCGCTTCATTCACCTTACCTGAATAAGAAGGCCTCTAAAACATCCATATCTTGCAAAGCTTGTAGAGGCAGATCTATCCTTTGTAGCTGATCCTTTTTGGACACCACATCTACTGAAGACCACGCTATTGGTGGAATAAGGGCTATATTGCTAACTATGTCTAACCTGGAATGGAAATTTTGATTATCATTTATGGTTCTGAATCTTTTACTGCTCTTTTCACACTTATCAATGTAGATAGACCCTGTTTCGTTATTAAGCCAAAAAAATACCAGTGCATTATACTTACCCGTCTACGGCGAAGCCAAAAAGTAAGGGTTATGTTCTTAACAGTCTATATATGCTTGTATGTATGTACTATTAATAAATAAATAAAATTGTTTATTTCGGACATATATAAATAGTTTACACACAACAATAATTAAAATAAAAGATAAGTATACCTGACGTAAGTAGAGAAATCACTGAAGCGTATTAACTTCGGTGATTACCCTCTGCACAAACCCTTCCAAACCGGCGAAGTGTACCGATACGCTAAGGTCAACAGGATGCTATTGCGACTGGTCCGTATTCTGTGTATCAGGGACACGGTTTTTTTGCGAATTATAGCCGCAAAGCCATAAGTTTGGTATTCCAGTCCCAATAGCTAGGTTAAATTATTTACACATAGTCTTATTCAATACATGCACACACACACACAAACTCAAACTCTCTCTCACACACACACACACAAACATACAAGAAAAATAAAAAACATCTTTAGATACACTATGTATTACTAGGCCTAAGTAACAAATTTATTTGAAGAGCAGGACCTCTTGCTACAGGCTTTTATAAAGCTTACTAGGAGGATCTCAAAAACCTGTATTTTGCTAAGGCTTTTAGAAAATAAACAATTTATTATTTATTATTAATAGCATACTGAAGACATTGTTCTATTGGACACGAAGGGTATCCAGCGATTTTTTGGTATACCAACAGATTTTCTGTGTACATGTTTTGACAATAGGCTTTTTAAGCTATCGTAGCGCCTAAACTATTCATTCAATTTCAATGAATGAGGTGTCAATCGATTCGTTATTATAGTGCGGGTGACATAGGCTACATTTTCTTTCATTATGATGATTAGGTACATAGCTTAGGGTAAGTGTGAAAATAGTGTATTTTTACTTATAGTTTTCAAATATGCTGTGCCCCGTAATTAATGTGCCCCTTCATTTTATACTAAACTAGCTGACCCATGCAACTTTGTGTGTGTCAATTTTCCCCGTTTATTGCAACATTTTTCATGAGTGCTCTGCTCCTATTGGTCGTAGCGTGATGTTATATAGTCTATAGTTTTCTTCGATAAATAGGCTATCCAACACAAAAATATTTTTTCAATTCGAACCTGTAGTTGCTGAGATCATCGCGTTCAAACAAACAAACCAAGTCTTCAGTTTTATAATATAAGTATAGATGAAGGGGCACATTAATTTAATACCAAAAAGATTACTAGTTTCTTTAATTGCGTAGTATATCCATATCTCTTTATAAAACACAATAAAACAGTAGAGAGATCAAAATAATTTTGACGTTTTTGATTTACTATAAAGCTGAAGAGTTTGTTAGTTTGTTTATTTGAACGCGGTAATCTCAGGAACTACTAATCCCAATTGAAAAATTATTTCACTGTTGGATAGCCCATTTATCGAGGAAGGCTATAGGCTATATAAGATCACGCTACGACCAATAGGAGCGGAGCAGCAATGAAAAATGTTGCAAAAACGGGGAAAATTTACGCAGAAGATAAAAAAAACAAAAAAGATCACGGTTACGTCTCTGATATATGTAAACAGATAGCCCTTAATAGCACGGCCCCGTTCTCTGTCTACCCTGTCTTATGGTCTACTCATAAGACAGCGCGATAGACTACATTTGCAGCTACAGTCACTTGTCAAGTCTTCGTATTGATGTCATTTGTAATACTTAAAAGATCTCTCTTACCTCGCCAAACTGACAAGTAAACTCTCCAACGGATCTCTATAACACCTCTCTAGATAATCGACCGATCGGTCGGCATAGAAGTTGAGCTCCCAGTACTCCAATAGAGTGATCAGTTTATCTCCAGTTATGATCATGTCCGGCTTTGGGCCAGGATCATTGAATTGCATGTATTGTTTAGGTGATAAAGGTTTTGTGTCCTGAAATTAAAATATAGATACATTTGTAAATGATACACAATGCAAATGATGAACAATTTCTTTATTGTAGGGCGCAGTTGTTAAATGATTTATCTGCAATGTGCAATCTTTTTGTTCAGTAGGTTTCGCGTTGAGTCAATGAGTGACTTACCTTTCACTGTTATATCGTTGCATGTAAAAGTCACAGACGAAAATGTACTTAAACAAAGTGTAACAAAAAAGTGTATTATTTATTTGTATGTTATTTGCACCAAGTATAATAGTAATAGTGTCTCCTAACAGATTCGGCTACGGCGACCAATCTCATTCGGACTAGCCAACTGCGCCGGAGATGTTATAGTGCTCAAGTGTATGCGCAGATTCAACTGCATTCTCTATTCCCTTCACTCTCATAGTCCGATGGGACGGAAATCCTTCACGACCAGAGAGAGATTAGGCGCAGGACCGACGGCTTAACGTGCTCTCTGAGGCACGGAGGGGTTTGAAAATATTCAAAAATGAATAAAAACGATCACCCATCTATGGGCCGACAGTGGTAACGTTGATTAACCTCTTGATCTGCTCGCCCACAGCACCATACGAGGGTCGGTCAAAAAGTTCGCGGAATCGGGGTGTTGGCGGGGGGTGGGGGTAATTTTTTTAACCTGCACGAATTGCGGGACTACTTAGGAGTATAAATACCAAGTTTCATAAAAATCGGGTCATTATTCATTGAGCTATCATCGATCAAACAAGTAAATCCGGAAGACTACTGCAAGAATGGAGAAAATCGAGTTTCGTGCTGTCATCAAATTCCTTACCAAGTAAGGAAAACCTCCTCAAACCATTTTAGAAGAGATGTCTTCCGTGTATGGGGACTCTTTTCCTGGTAAAACCATGGTTTACAAGTGGCACAACCTCTTCAAACAAGGCAGAGACTCACTAGAAGACGACCCCAGAGCAGGACGGCCTATTGAAGTGACCACTGCAGAAAATGTCGATAATCTTGAAAAATTAATATTGGAAGATGCACGTTTAAAGAAGAAACAACTCGCAGAAATGATTGGAGTATCAGATACAACTATTTTGAATATGCTACACAACAATCTTGGCATGTCAAAGGTGTGTGCAAGGTGGGTGCCGAGAATGCTCACGCCACATCAGAAGCAACGACGAGTTGCATGTTGTCGAGAGTTTTTGGACCTCTGTGCTGACGACAAAAAAGCAATTTTGAACAGCATTGTGACTGGAGATGAAACTTGGGTTCACCATTATGAGCCTGAATCAAAACAGGAGTCCATGCAGTGGCACAAAAAGGGTACACCACCTCCCAAGAAATTCAAAGTGTCCCAATCGGCTGGAAAACTCATGGCGACGATTTTCTGGGATACAGAAGGAATTTTGTTAATAGATTACAAGGAAAAGGGTGTCAATATAACCGGACAATACTACGCTGCTCTGCTAGAACGCTTGCGAGATGCTGTGAAGGAGAAGAGACGGGGAAAATTGACCAAAACGGTGCTGCTTTTGCACGACAACGCTCCCGTGCACAAAGCACAAGTTGCGATGGCTGCCATACAAAAAGTAGGCTTCCAAATATTGGAACATCCTCCTTACAGTCCAGACTTAGCCCCCAGCGATTATTATTTATTCCCAAAAATGAAAAAAGAACTCCGTGGAAAGAAATTTTCTTCTGATGATGAGGTGAACAATGCAATTTCAGCCTATTTTGACGACAAAGACAAAACATTTTTTTTTGATGGTATAAATAAATTAATCGAACGATCTGAGAAGTGTATTAGGGTTAAGGGAGAATATATTGAGAAAGAAAAATAATTTTGATTTTTATTTTGCCTTTTTTAGCCCCCATTCCGCGAACTTATTTACCTCCCCTCGTAGTGCCATATCCGATTGCATATAGTTATAGCGTTTTTTTTTTTGTCAAATATCAGTAGGGAACGGCGTATATAAATTTAGTAGTAATTCCCCTGGTACATTCGATGAACATTATGGCACAGAACTTTAAAAAAAAATCTTTGGATTGTTTTATTTTTTCCTTGATAAAATGAAAAAAACGAATGAATAATAATTAAATTTTAGGATATTCCGATTTTGATAAAATGATGTATGTGCCTTTATCATAGACACATCACAAACTTTTAATATTTGACCACACCTATCTGTTACACGTTGTATACGCACATTAGTTTACGCCTGTGTCTTTGCCCGAGTGGATATATACCTTTATATAAAAGTAGAAAAAAAACCCTACCTCCAGGTTATTAACTAAAAGGGAATGCCCATTAGTAATATCGCATGTATTTAAGTTGTGCCACAAGTTGATTAAACGTATAATTATTGTTTCTAATTATAACATTTTTATATAATGATATGGAGTCTCACATTTGCCGGATTAATAAAACGAAAATATTAGTCTTTCAATTTATTTATTTAGTATTTTTTCGTATGAAGTTATTTTTAACGGTGGCAACACTATTACAAAAATAATATCGTAATATCGATTAGGATTATTAACGATTATTATTATATAATTATTAGAAAGTCATCGAACCACTAAATGTATTTTGGTTCTTGTAATTACATTATAATTATAAATACTTTAATAATTGTTGCACCGTTTGAATGTAAGGAACGATAATATTCATACACCATACTTTATTTAAAAAACTAATAAAAACATTCTGTGATACCTTTAGATTGAACCGGCACGATTAAAAATAAGAACATAGTCATGAATTTTAATAAAAAAAATCGATTTGTATAGGATATGACAAAAGTTATGGCAACACTGAAATGTTTTTTTTTTTTTTTTTTTTTAAAGACGACTCCCGCAGTAGGGTACAAGCCCTGTGTCGCGGGGGACTTTACAAACATACAAGTCACGAACACAAATTACACCCAGACCCGGAACAACAATTTGTGGATCACACAAAGTGATGTTCCGTGTGGGATTCGAACCCACGACCTCTTGCGTAGCAGTCGGACACACTCCCACCGCGCCACAGAGGCAGTCTATATTAATAGTCTGTATTAATATTAAAGTTAGCAGAGGCAGAAATGTAATGTCATGTCACTTGTTTGTCTGTGCATAATGCTTGTTTGGCGCCGGTGAATTATGAAAACAGTTTAAAGTATTAATAACAAATAGTTTTTGTTATTTCTCGTGTTGTGTATGATATTGTGGGTTACATTACGTAAGTTAGAGATAGAGACTCCATATACATAGTAACAATCAGAAATATTTTGTGAGACAGAGACTCGTACCAATATTGTGACAATTGTGAAGTGTTTGTGAGATAGAGATTCGGATTATATATCACTGCAAAGCCGAATTCATAGCCATAAACTAGTATTACACATCATGTATAATTCATAATTAATACGCAATATCATAGTTATGTCCTATTTTCAAAAAAAAAGTGTATATTATTATAAATATTTCGATTTTCGAAGTTCATCCACCCATATCAATTAAACCCGACAAATTAGGTAAATCATTGTTGGTTTTTCTGAAAGTATAAATTAATGTCTACATAAATCAGTAGTTTTCATCTTAACACAACAAAATTTGTAGCGATATTAAATTCCATAGTCACTTGAACATTTCCCTTCAACATACGGGTGAAAGCTATCTTACAATTTGATAATAGTATAGATAGACAATTAGAAGAGAAGCTATGTGTGGAGGGCAAGGTATTAAATCCCACTAATACAAAGGGAGGATCCTCCAACCAAGCGAGGTGATCATGCCTGGCGGGCCGCGGCCCATCGATTAACGTGGGGAACTTATATATATAGCTAGCAACTGTGAAAACTTCTATATCGCGATTCAGAGTTTGACGCGAGCTGTCAAGTGTTAATTTATTTTTGTTTTTTTTTTTATGTGGGTACCGCCACACTTTTAAAATTTGATCGAAATCGGTCTTGGGGTTCGTAACAGACAGACTTTCGCATAAATAATATTATTTCGGATGAACTTACCTTGACTAAATACTTCACAACGGCATATAAACAACTGATAGCCGACTGCGTTCTATTAACATTAGAATCCACATTTAACTCAGTCCAAATCTCTTTGAAACTCAACGCTTTGGCAACGTTGTCAATAGTCACACTGACAACATTGTCAACAACAATATTGTCAGTCACTGATGACGTCACTCTGAATGACACATCCGCATGTACGGGCGTCTCAACAATCCTTTTATTTTTGATCAAAAATGACAAATACTGCAACGATATGACTGCAAATATTGCTATGTTTTTAGCTAAAGTTGTTGGGAGAATATTTTCTATGCATTTGTCGAGTAAATCACAATCTACTTCGTCAATGAAAGATATTAGTCTATGTAGTGAAGACAGGTATCCTGTTAAAATAGTTTGCATAGTAATAAATTCCTGATAGAAAAGCTTATCTTGAAAAACTTGATGACATCTTCTTGTATATCTATCAATAGTTTGTTCTACGTTCAAATTGAAATTTTCCGATTGACTTAAAGGTCTTATTTGTTTCGGAAATAGTCGGATAATATCTGTTAAAGACTTTTCTAAAGTTGACGCTCCAATCGTGTATAAATCTGGCAATTCTGGCGGTACGATTTCAAAATCTTCTTCAGAAATTTGCAAGTTGCCAAAATTCTCTTTCATATTTTCACCATCAGTTATTGGTATGAAAAATTGCGATTTTGATTCCTTATTATCGCTTTTTTTGAATACGTGTAACGTGTTCACAACATTCAGTTTATTGCTGTCGATCGATGACGTCATCTCTTCTCTCATTTTCATCTCTCTCTGTTCTCTTGCTGACTCTTTCTCAAACTCTCTTGTCTCCTGCACGGATACGATATTTAAGAATTCTCTTATGTAGTTATCGCAAGAGATTTTAAAGCCATTGCTGAGTATATTCCGATTGAATTCTGAGCATGCCATGACAGTTGATAGATCTTCTTTTGTTAAGTTTGATAGTAAATGTGCAAGTTCGTTTTGTTTTGATACTTTTAGTGTTGTGCAGTCTATTTGACAGCATCTGTAAAATGCAATGAAGAGGAGTATAATTTTTTTTATGTCGTAATTTTTAACCGGTCGCTTGTTTCAAGGGAATCGGTTCCCTTACAGTAATGCTATCTTTACAGGTATTTTTTTATTAATTTAACGTAATATGACAGTAACTTACTTTTTGTTATATTGTTTCAAAACACATATGAAGACATTGTATTTTTTTTAAAGACGACTCGCTCAATAAACTAACAAGCCCTGTGTCGCGGGGGACTTTACAAACATACAAGTCACGGACACAAAGTACACCCAGACTCGGAACAACAATTAGTGGATCACACAAAGTAGTGTCCCGTGTGGGAATCGAACCCACGACCTCTTGCGTAGCAGTCAGTCCAAATTGATCGATTGAAACTTAATATAAAACTAAATAAATACATAATGATCTGATGACTTAATTTAGTGTTTGAATATTGATCAATTAACTGAATGATTGACTCGAAGAAAAGTTAATTGACAAATATAATGATTTATTAATTTAGAAATAGACGGATTTATTGATTGACTCAATGATGGGCTGATTAATTTCAAGAAAGAATATAATGTACTTACCTGCTTTTAACTTGATTGAGTAACCAGTTGGCGTCAACATTAGTTGTAGTAATGTACTGTGGGTTGATCGCTCGGTCCTGAGACAAGTCTAAGGGTGACAAGTCAAATACACTGGATGCGAGGGAATTTAACTCTACGACCAGAGCCGAGTACCTGTGAAAAGATTTGTCTATTGTAAATTACTTTAATAGCATATGGTCAAGTTAGGAGAAGGTTTCGATTGCTGTATGTGACAAAAGGCTATTTGAATGTGTACTAGGCCCCCACAACACAAAATTAAAGCGGCGGTAGCCTAATGGGTAAGGCGTTGGTCTCGCAATCGTCAGGTCGCGGGTTCGAATCCTACCCATTATACTACTGACGAAATTCAGTGGCTTCTTGTTCCTTCAAATATAAAAATAATGACATTACCATTTGAAAATTACAAAATTAAAATTAATTTTCCTTTTATTAAGAAATAATTATTACTACTAACTATATTATTAAAACAAGTCATTAACAATAAAGCTAAAAGTGTTGGTCTAGTGGTTAGTGACCCTGACTGCTAAGCCGGACGCCGTGGGTTCGATCCCCAACCAGGATAAAACTTTGTGTGATGAGCACGATGGTTTTTTCTGTGTTTGGGTGTAATTTATTTATAATATGTATATATTTAGTGTAAATTAGTTAGGGATCTGACGACATTTTTGTTTTGGTATTTATCCCCACATTACTAGCAATCTTGTTAACCCCTCCAGAGCTAAGCTCAAAGGCTTGAGTTAGGAGTGGGTTCACGTACCCCACACTACCTTTCGAACACCCCCACCCGTCCGGGAAAGACGGTGGGGGTGTTCGAAAGGATTTTTCCCGCCACATCAAAAAAAAAAAAGAAGTGGGTTCACGTCGGTAGTATAATGGTTAGGATTCGAAACTGAGACCTCACGATTGCGACACCGATGTTATAGCCATTTGGCTACCGCCGTTTGAGCACATTGTGTGAGTTTTCCCACGATATTATTATTATTATTAAAACGCGGCTACCTTTTTTAATTACACTGTACTATTTTACAATGTTGGTTTAAAAACTGAATTTAAAACGGCACTATACATGGTAACAGACTAATCGAAATTTCAATAAACACTTATAAGAATAAAAAGGAACAGATCGATTTTAGAGTCATTTAGATCTTATTACTTACCGCGTATGAACTTTATTCCTTTGTAATAGTTCCAGAGCGACTTGAACATCTTCCTTAGATAGTTGAATGTTAATTTTTTCTATTGGCATCTCTTTTAGAATCTGACATCTGTCTATTGCTAGTTTCGCGAATCTGGAAACAATAAGTAATGAATTAAAAGTATCAGCGGATTACACCAGAAATTAAACTTGAAATTAAGAATCTACACGAGTTTTGTTGCAAAAATTAGGCTGGATCGTTATAAAATTATATATACTATGGGTCTTAAATCATTTAAGGTAAAATACCTTGTTTATAAGGTATTTCAACATTTAGGCGATTAAACATAAAAATCGCGAAAGTTTATCAACAGTTAGGCTGGATTTTCTATTCGATTTATCAGTCCACTTACCTCACAGCTATAGCTGGTTCTAATTTGCCAATGATTCGACAAATAAGAAACACCAACGCGCCTGATTGACTCTCGTGACATAACGATAGAATTTTGTATGTGTTCAGCGCAAATTCGTCCTGAAACAAATTATAAATAACTAGCTGACCCGCGCAACTTCGTTTGCATCATTTTTCCCCGTTTTTGCAACATTTTTCACTGCGTCAAGTATGCGTCTCGAGAGCGCAACAACGACATTCCAGTACAGCGCGCAAGCGTTTTTAAGATCGATCCCAAAGTTACAGGAATACGAAAATGGCCGTTTTAATCGAAACTTAACTGCAACTGCACTGCTTTAAATACGTGAATTGACCCGCTGATTAGTATAAAGTCATTTACTTTTATTATAGCCAACTACCTAATTATCTTGCAAAGACATACCTTCAAACAACTCTGACACCTCGCAGCTATAGCTTGCAACAGCAGTCCCGAAGCGCCGGCCGTCTGTTGCACTTTAGCTATCAAATTTTGCACTATCTCCTCTCTGTACTGAGATACTAAGATGTGAACCCGGTTGACTAGTAACCAGGTCAAGTGGACCGCCTCTGATAGACCGTTTTCAACCTGGAAATGATAAATATCCGGTATATAGAGTAACCTAAAATAACAAAACAATTAAGCTTTGAAATTTTTATGCAAACTTTATATATATTATAAATGTATGCGGGAAAAATTCGTCTCAGGCGGGACTTAAACCTTGACCTTAGGGGTGCCGGAGTTGGAAACGCCGGTACCCCTAAGGTCAAGGTTAGGTTAAGGTTAGGGGTACCGGCGTTTCCAACTCCGGCAACGAAACATGTCTGCCTTTTGAAGTTAGACCTGTGCCGGAGTTGGAAACGCTGGTACCCCTAAGGTCAAGGTTAGGTTAAAGTTAGGGGTACCGGCGTTTCCAACTCCGGCACCGAAACATGTCTGCCTTTTGAAGTTAGATAGACCTGTGCCAGAGTTGAAACGCCGGTACCCCTAAGGTCAAGGTTAGGTTAAGGTTAGGGGTACCGGCGTTTCCAACTCCGGCACCGAAACATGTCTGCCTTTTGAAGTTAGATAGACCTGTGCCAGAGTTGAAACGCCGGTACCCCTAAGGTCAAGGTTAGGTTAAGGTTAGGGGTACCGGCGTTTCCAACTCCGGCACTGAAACATGTCTGCCTTTTGAAGTTAGACCTGTGCCGTAATTGGAAACGCCGGTACCCCTAAGGTCAAGGTTACGTTAAGGTTAGGGGTACCGGCGTTTCTAACTCCGGCGCCAAAACATGTCCGCCAAAGTCGAATTTAGCCTTCACTTGATAAGATTTTCACCGCGTTCCTAAGAAACTTTTACGGCTCTGTGAAAAGCCATTTAAACACAGATGTTTGATGATGCTCGACACACATTAGTTTTTATCCGGTACCCGTAAGGTTCCGGCCGGACAAAAAGTAAGGTTCAAGTTCCGCTTGACACGCATTTTTCCTTTGTACATTAAAACTTTAATCAAGCTTTGAGTTGGTGATTTTTTATTATTAGATATATCTGGATTTAGTCGCGTTATTAGAATTTATACTGATTTTTGTACATTCCTCTGCTCACTTGTGTCAGTTATCTATATATATAAGAATGCATGTTTGTTTGTATGTCCTCTATGCGTTCCGAAACCATAGATCAGATTATGATAAAACTTTGGCAGGGTGTTTTGGGGACGCCCGCGAGTGTTCCCGGACCAAAAAGCCACAGCGAAGCGTGACCGGGTTCAGCTAGTTGCAATATAAAAAGTAGGCTATGTTCTCTAGATCTATACTATACCAAAACTCATTAAAATTGTTAAACGGTTGGAACATGAAATCAGATACACATATAGCCAGCAATATTGTCCTAACAGTGTGCATCAAGAAAATTGCATTCACTACTTTGACGCAAGCAATAGGGTACCTATCTGACTAAAGTATTGAGTCATTCACTCAACACACGGGGTGGGGGGGGGGCACTCCACGGGCGTCATCTCTTAGACTATTCAACCCACAGCCGCGCTCGCGCATCTCATATTTGTATTAATTTTTCCTCATATTTACGTAGCCACGACTAACAGTTGTTTTATTCTTTGTTTCTCATTACAATAATTATACAGTCCACTGCCATCTTTTATTAACACCTCAAGACGCCGTGACTCCGCCAAAAGTCAAATCAGTGTCTTTAAGAAACTTAAAAAACGACTCGCTCCGTACAAGTTTGTAAAAATACTAGAGTGATGATGATAACGTCACATTTTCAATGATCAAATCAATACTTTTAGTATTTCTTTTAATGAATAAAAAATAATAAACACGTTTTTTTTTAAAAAAAAAAAAAGACTCCCGCAGTAGGTTACATGCCCTGTGTCGCGAGAAATTTTACAAACATACAAGTCACGGACACAAATTACACCCAGACACGGAACAACAATTCGTGGATCACGCAAAGTGGTGTCCCGTGTGGGAATCGAACCCACGACCTCTTGTTAAATTATGAATGAACACATTTTTTCAGAATATTTTATGACATATAATTGCATGGTTAGTATAAAATAATTTATTATGATAGTAGTCATATTTTTATCAACTTCTCGGTCTATATGTTAGACGAGTTAGGAGGCAATTTATAAAAAAGGCCAAAGAAAATGTTGTAACAAAACTCACAAAATATTCACAGTAGGCCATAACACATGCGATCTGCAGAACGTCAACTCGAAGTAACTGTGTATCTCCATTGTCGGCGCTTAGCGGGAGATTGCGAGAAAAACCTATCAGTTTTTGCCAGTACTTGTGTGATAGGAAGTTTAACCTGAAACAAGAAAATTTGTTTCTATCAGAAATATTGCAAAACTCGCCGTACATACATAACAACATACTCGCCGGCAGTGGGACCAGTGCTTAAGGGGATTACTTAAGCGCCTGTCCCACTGCCGACGAGTAGCAAATATCAATAATAATTTTATCGCTTAAAAACGTACAATAGATGTATCTGTACTAATATTATAAAGCTGAAAAGTTGCTTGTTTGTTTGAACGCGGTAATCTCAGGAACTACTGGTACGAATTGAAATTATTTCACTGTTGGATAGCCCATTTATCGAAGAAGGCTATATAACTACACCTACGCTACGACCAATAGGAGCGGAGCAGCAATGAGAAATGTTGCAAAAACGGGGAAAACGTACGCAGACGAAGTTGCGCGGGACACCTAACCCGTCCGTGTAAACAAAAGAGATGCGGTAAAGAAAAGAAGAAGAAGAAGAAAAGAGCGAGTACTCGCTGGCAGTATGAACGGTCAGCAATCAACTATTAATATATGTATAACTCTTGTTTACACAGGATCTACATAAGTATGTACGTTTCTTGAGCGATAAAATCTCTACTCACTTTCTCGCCGTTTGGTGGGACAAGTGCCTAATTCATAATACTTCGGCATTTTAAGTAACAAATGTTTTATCTTCTTTATTTTAATAATAATATCTAATAATAATATCTTGGGACAACTCACACAACCCTATCTGATCCCAAACTAAGCAGAGCTTGTATTATGGAAACCAGACAACTGATAAACAAACTTATATATTTCTAAATACATACATATTATAGATAAATAACACCCAGACACAGAATAAACCATCGTGCTCATCACACAAAGTTTTATCCTGGGTGGGGATCGAACCCACGACCTCTTGCGTAGCAGTCGGTAACCCTCCCGCCGCGCCACAGAGGCATTTTAAAAATGGAATGAAAAACAAAGACAAAAAAATGCTGTTGTTAAAGTATTATGAACTAACTGCCTGCCCCGGCTTCGCACGGGTGTCATATCACAGTTTTTTTATACCTTGAGTTAGATTATTGCAATTTTCGAAGGCATCTTAAATTTTTTGACAATAAAATATAGCCTATGTTATTCCCCGATAATGTGGCATTCTAATGGTAAAAGAGTTTTTTTTAAAGTCAACCTGTATATATTAGAAATACCAAAATTCAAAATACCTTATAAGTAAATGAGACCAATGTACAGTAAGCAATGGTATCCTGTAAGCAGACTTGAGACAGATCAAGTTAAGCTGGTCCAAAGGTATGTTTTCCTCAGGGCTGTAAAGACCGGTGTTGAGACCACTCTGTTCGTTGTGTAGGAGTGTCTGTGCGGTCTTCGCTGTAAGAGGGAACAGGCAGCCGTCTGAAATGTTATGAGAGAGTTGTAAATACAACATTTTAAAACTTACAGAGTTTCCTACAAACAGCATCCCCCCCCCCCCTGTTGGAAACAAATTTCCAAAAATCGTCAAATTATTTTCGTTTTATATATCCGTGGATGCCTACAACTAGAACTGCTAAAATTTCAGGTTTATAGCCACGAGACAAGGTTTTTTTTTATATAAAGATAACTAGTAATGTATTATTGTGTGTCCCACATTACTAGCAATCCTGTTAACCCTTCCAGCTAAGCTGGCTTGTGTTAACCCTCATTCGCACAAGCAATTGTTTTACGCGCGTTAAAAATCCGGCGACCCGCCTCTCGATGTGATTCTTATTGATATGTGATCTATTTCCAACGCCCAAGGTTGAAAATACAACACGGCCCGATAAAAATACGTCGCGTTGCCGCAAGAACGTGTACTTGGGAATGCATTTGTTCTATTATTTTAAGCTATTTATTTACGCCCGTTAAAAATCGCTCGTGCGAATGAAGGTTCAGAAATGGGTTTACGTCAGTAGTATGATGGATATTATTTAAACCCGACGCGACTTCACGATTGCAAGCCCGATGCCTTAACTATTAGGCTATGGCCGCAGAGATTAGTCAACTACGCAGGAGATATACGAGTGCACGAGTGTATGAGCAGACACAAGTGCAATCTCTATCCCTCACCCTCATAGCCAAATGGCACAGAAATCCGACATGATCGGAGAGAGATTGGGCGCAGGACCGACGGCTTAACGTTTTCTCCGAAGCTTTTTCGAAAACGGTCACTCATCTAAGGATCGACAGTGGTAACATTGCTTAACCTCGCATATATCTCGTTCTGTACTGATACCACTAAAGTAATTTTTATAGGCATTTCTTGCCAAAGACTTTAAAAAAAAAAAAAGCAAATATTGTATTTGATACCACTGAGACAGTGACCCCTCAAATTGAAGACCTCGACCAAATAGGGTATTTAACTAAAGTTAAATATATTTTCTAAGTCTCTTTTTTAAAGAAACGCTTAAAACGATACGCCTCTTACAGTTTGTGTTATGAAATGCAAACAACGTGACGTCATATTTTTTTAATAGTCATATTATTTACTTTTATTATTTCTTTTGAAATCTAAAAACTTATGAACACATTAAGTTGAGGATTAACATATTTTATTAAAAACATTATGACGTATTATTATATAGCATATACCCAGCTTATGAATATTCTCACATGTTTTGTGCAGTTCAAACTTTAAAAAAAATGTTTGTCAATTGAAATAAAGTTACGTTGTAGAATTTTAATTAACTGTCAAAGGTCATATATTAAATTGGTCAGACTTTAGTAGTATTTACTCACCTTCCAAATGTAACATATGCTTCACTTGCACGATAATATTGACACACACAGAATATAACAACTCATTCTGTTCCTTATCCACATTCTCATACACGTTATCCATTTCCGTTATCGCATACGTCAAGGTTTTGAACAAAAACCTGACTAGAATGACATCTGGCGACAGATTCGCGCAGTTTTCATTCACATTCTGAACGTTTAACGGATCCACGTCAGTTTTCACGTTGAAAAATATCGATAATGGAGACACGCAGGTGGATTTCATATCGTTTATTGATAGTAGGATCTCTGTTTCTGGTATGAGTATGAGTACTTTTCTGAGTAGTACCATAATTATGGTTAGATATCGTAGTTTTAATTTGAAGGAAGTTGTTTTCTGAAAAATAAATTTTATTATAAAACGCAATTCTCAATCACTAAACCTAAACCTAACCTAACTGTAGAAAGAATGGATTTTGGTTATGGTTTTTGAAGACCATTCCTTTTTATATGTTTGCACCCTCACTATTGGAACAAACAACTCGTTTCTGAGAGAGTGTGGACCGTCATGATTAACACCTACGGTCATAGCACAGCTAAATTGTTAGCATTAAAGTTCATTTTAAAATGACAAGGCAAAAATAGGGGACGTTGCATTAATATGTCATGCGTGCTTGGAGCCGAAGCCAACACGTAGAGGCCGTTAGACATTTTAATTTAGAGGCTATGTGATTATTATTATTTTTGTTATTATCAATGATTTTTTTGTCCGGTCCTAGGCGCCAAATTCCCCCAATGCTAGCCTCATTCTGCCTGGTCTAGAAGTTTCATTAAAAAGAATTCTTCCACTCTTCACTGGTCAGCAACATGTCGCTAGGAAATAAAGTATCTCGATGTTTTTAAGACACTGACACCACACATAACACTAGTTCTACCACAAAACTTTTTCCTCTTCCCTCCAATATTAATCGGTAGAGATTATGGCTCGCACATTATGTGCATACGCCAGTTTCAATTATAATTTATTTCTAGTTTTCTTCTTTCAATCACAAAGTCTCGTTCTTGTCCAGTTATCGCGTATTTCAAGTATATTTTACACTTTAAACGCGGAGCTGTAAAAATAGCGACATGTCAGTTTGTTGCATTTTTACATCTCACCACAAAACTTACCTGGTCGGGAGGCGCCTTGAACAGTATCTTGAGCATCAGTTCGACCCTGCCCTGCTCGAGCAGCACGTCCTTGTACACGGCGTCGAACAAGTGGTCGAGCGCGCGCACGCCGGCGCGACTGTCGCACTCCACGGACGCCTGCGACAGCGCGTGCAGTAACGTGTCGCTGCCCAGCTCCGACCAGCGGTAGTAGCTCTCTGGGTGCTCTTGTGACACTGACAGTACGCATGATACTAGTTCTAGGACCTGGGGATAACTTGTTTGGTATAGAGCCTTGAATGGCGATTAAAAGAGCTAGAGAGAACTGTCTCGAAACACGTGTGAAAGTTTCATTTCTTGGGATTAAAAAAAATTGTGACAAGCGGGACTCAAAGCTACTATCTTAGGGGTACCGTCCCTAAGCCGTTTAACCGTTTTTAAAGATGACTAGCAATGTGGGATTTTCGTCCCACATTACTAGCAGTCATGTTAACCTCTCCAGCTAAGTTCAATGGCTTGTGATAGGAGTGGGTTCACGTCGGAAGTATAACAAACATACAAGTCACGGACACAATGTACATGGATGTACTTTGTGTCCGTGACTTGTATGTTTGTAAAGTCCCCCGCGACACAGGGCTTGACGACTCCCGTAGAAGGGTTACTGCGGGAGTCGTCTTTTATAAATACGTGTGGGAATCGAACCCACGATCTCTTGCGTAGGAGTCGGACACACTCCCACCGCGCCACAGAGAGGTGTTTGTGTGTCGAATTTGTTTGTAAAAAGGAAGTTAGGTATTCCCTGACTACTTCAATCGTTGGGAGTCACATATCGGAGGCCGATTTAGAGACATTATTACGGCCATAGCTTTGCAAATTACAATCAAATCATATCACCTCCTTATAAAGTTTTTGGTTTCTTAAAAAAACGAGTTTGAAATAACTACGCGTTTCGTTCACCAACTACGAAAATAGTAAACAATCAGCAACAAATGTTGTACCATTTAACAATATTTAAATAATCTCATTACGTGTGAGAAGCTTCTTCTTAATCCACTTCAGAGCTAAGAAATTGTGCGACTTTTAAAATTGACTACATTTATACAAGGTGTATATAGTTAGTGTATATATATAGTTAAAGTGTGTAAAATACCTTGTGTTGATGCATAGTCTTCTGCAACATATAGAAGAGTACTTCTCTCGTCGCCTGGGCCTCTTGTTGTTGAGCTCTGCCCAATACACTTGTACCTGAATCAGATGGTTTTTAATTTTGTTATTTGTACATGATCGACTATGCAAACAAGCGACATTAAGTCAAAGTCAAAGTCAAATATCTTTATTTCGTAAAATCAGGTTAATGATTATTTGAAAACGTCAAATTAAAACATACTAAAAATTTTATAAAATTATGAATGTTTGAAAAAAAAAAAACAAAATGAGGTTAGGTGGCAGTTCCAAGTGTAAAGCTCATGAGAAGAAGCTGCCAAGAAACTCATGTGCCACTCTTTTAAAATCATCAAGTTTTTCTTTACAAAAATAAATTTTACTGAATGAACCATTGTGTTTGGTGAGTGTAATCGTTTATAAAATAAGGATAACTAAATAATAATACTATTTGTAACTCTAAAATGAGTATATATAAACGTATTCAGCAAACACAATACTTCACTTCTTACAAAGTAAATATGTATATATACATATAATCTTAAAGTACATTTTAATAGCCTGTGAGAGAAAGCAGTTCAATCCCAAGCGTTTTTGTCTTCCATATAATCAATTATTGAGTAGTAACTTTTCATACACAATTTTTTCTTAATGGTACACTTAAATTTATTACGACTTAATTTTTGAATATCGCTAGGGATTTTATTGTAGAAACGTATACATTGGCCCCGAAATGATTTGTTTACTTTTTGTAACCTTGACGCTGGTACAACAAGTTTATGTTTGTTCCGCGTGTTAATATTATGTATATCACATTTCTTACAGAAACTATCAATATTTTTGTGAACATATATAAGGTTTTCATAGATATACTGACATGCAACAGTCATGATATTGATTTCCTTAAATTTTTCTCTAAGTGAGTGTCTACTACTAAGATCGTAAATTGATCGAACAGCCCTCTTCTGCAGAACAAAAATGGTTTGAATGTCGGCAGCATTCCCCCACAGTAGAATACCGTACGACATTAAACTATGAAAGTAACTAAAATAAACTAATCGCGCTGTTTCAACGTCTGTTAGCTGACGAATTTTTCTAACTGCGTACGCTGCAGAACTGAGTCTATTAGACAATTCACTTATATGTGGGCCCCACTGAAGCTTAGAATCTAGAGTAATTCCTAAAAACTTTGTGGTCTCTACAGGGTTCAACTCATCTTCTTTTATTTTCATAGTGGTTTTTACTGGTTTCACGTTAGGTGTTATAAATCGAATACATTTAGTCTTGCCCTCGTTTAAGAGTAAATTGTTAACATCAAACCAGTTAACCACTTTTGAGATAGCCATATTTACATCTTCAAAGTCTTTTTGCTGGCGTTTTAATTTAAATAAGAGTGATGTATCATCTGCAAACAGGACTATCTCATGATTATTATTTACTAAATATGGTAAGTCGTTTATGTAAATTAAAAACAACAACGGCCCGAGAATAGAACCCTGTGGGACTCCCATTTTGACCACAGACCCCGGGGAGCGTTTACCATTAACATCAACTTTCTGAATCCTGTTACTCAGATAGGACGTAAGAAGATTCAGAGCTGTGTTTTTAATACCATAATGTTGCAATTTCCTGATTAATGTTTCATGCAGAACACAGTCAAATGCCTTAGATAAATCACAGAAGACGCCTAAAGCATCTTGCGATTCCTCCCAGGCGTCAAAAATATGTTTTAAAAGCTCCACACCAGCATCGGTTGTAGAGCGACCCCTAGTGAAACCAAATTGTTTAAAGTGTAATAATTTATTTTTGTAAAAGAAGTTCTGCATCTGATCATATATTATTTTTTCAAAGATTTTACTAAATGTTGGTAGTACTGATATGGGTCTAAAATTAGTGGGGTCAGACATACTACCCGATTTATACAAAGGTATTACTTTACTATATTTCATTAAATCAGGAAATAAAAGGGGGGAAATGAAAACATAACAATTTTTTTTACATTTAAATTGGACAACTCCTCAAAATAATTTAAAAACCTATTTTTGTTTACATTTCCCCTATCACCGACAAAAATAATTATAGTGCTGTCCTGACTAAAATTAGATCTTAAAATATTTTCCATGATATTACTATAGGACAAAGCAGGCGTGCAATTATTGATGATTCTAGTTTGTCCCGTACTCAACTTTGACATTAGGGATCCAATGCCCTTACCAATTTCATCACTATACATCATAATAGTACTTAATTTAAAAGAACTGCTAGTTTGTGCTAAGTTATTATGGAGTGCTGGCAGTGGAGAGGGATCAAGTGCTAGCGATTGGCAATCTAGTGATAATCTACAAATTGGACTATGCCTACTTGTTAAAGGAGTTGATTGCTCATTGTTGCAGTTGCAAGAGTTGACCAGCTTACCTATAGCCAACACCTGCTCCCTGCTCTGTTTTGCAGTTACTTCATATTTCATTGTTAGAGTCTGTAATGATTCATGGAGGCGGTCAATCTCTAATTGCATAGCCCGTGTATCCTCAACATACTGCGATGAGACATTGTCCAGCTCCAGTGAATACATTTGAACCTGATCGATTAGTTGCAATCTCTGTCTATTTAATGCCATGCTATCAGCATTTAATAACCTTGACAGATTTATTAGACTTTTTAAATTGCACGGGCCCATCCTCTCCGGTAAGATCGATAATAACTGAGGAATGTAAGTTACCAACTGCAGCATCATTTATGACCGGGCCAACCAATTCACTGAACAAGCTATTGTTACACTTTACAATATGATTATGTTTATCTGACTCAAGTTCTGATATTTTGTTGTGCGCTTGAAGTAGTTGTCGTTTCAAGGAGGTTATGTGGTTAAGAGTCAGTGTGTATTCATCCATACAAGCATCAAAGCTGTCTACTGTGCGTTGGAGTTTGTCCCGGTCATTTAGGATATTGTTATATTCAGAGTGCAACTTTGCCAGTTCATCTCTCAACCGTTCATTCATGTTTAAAACGTCTAACAGTTCTTTTTCATTGCCCTCTCTTTCTCTATTAAGTTGATCACATCTTTCTTTGGATAGATAGTTCCTCAAAGTCAGTTGTAGTTTAGTTTGTTCCTGACTGAAAGGTGAGATCAAACAATAGGAGGTTAAGTATGGTATTTGGCATAAAAACAAAACTTAAAATCGTTACTAAAACAGTTTGTAATGCAAATAAAACATAAATAAATACCGTACCTTGTAAGAGAAGACAATAATACACAAATAATCCTTTAAAAAACCTTTGCCGGTGTCCAACCGTCACTTCACAAGATAAAACTTTTAATTTTGTTTGTACACTTATAAACCTGTTAAACTTTTGTACGCTTACTTGAAGTTAATCAAAACGTGTGAAATTGGTTTAATAAACAAGATTACTATTAGATTTTCAATAAATTCAATTAATTTAATCGGGACAAATTTTCTGGTAACTGGTATTCCATAGACCTATCATACATATATTTTTTTTAATTTTTGAAACATACATATATTTTTTTTAATTTTTGAAAGTAATCTGTTAACTAATTTTATTTTAATTTATTAACTAAATCAAGACACTTTGTAATCCAGACCAGTAAATAATTTTAAAATATTTTTTTTAAAGAGGTCACTGTTGTGAAAACAAGCCCTGTATCGCGGGGGACTTTACAAACATATAAGACACGGACACAAAATACACCAGGACTCGGAACAACAACAAATTGTTGACAATTTGTGGATCACACAAAGTGGTGTCCCGTGTGGAAACCCACGACCTCTTGAGTAGCAGTCGGACACACTCCCACTGGGCCACAGACGAAAGTTTAAAATATGTCAAACTATTTTAGGAATCAAAATGTGTGTAATAAATAATAACAATGTATGTGTATGTGTGTAATCAAATTATTTTATGTACATATATTGAATTACTAACTATTACTATTCACTCACCTCCCATATTACTAAAAACTTTAACAGCAACGGGTTCTAATCCGGCGATACATTCAGCGTGAGCACCAGATGCCATCAAACCGTCACATAACTGTATGAGCTGGAATGGAAAACATAAATAAGAGACCATGGCATGGCCATAAATACCATATTATATGAAGAGTTTACGTTCGATGTACGAGTATGTCGAGATATTTGCTACCTTAAAAGGCTTTTATGGTAGGAGTGAAAAAGGAGACACTGGCCTTATATCTACATACAAAAGAAAATTGTGATTGACTGATTTATCTATAAACACATAGTTCAAACCAAAGATTGAAAATATATACCAATATATATCAATACACCTATACAAGATATACCTTGCCCAATAATGCAAAACTTTACGTAAACTTGGAGAAAAGAACGAGCTAAGAGTTTAGCAATACTTACTTTTGGAATTTCTATAATTTGTTTAGTATGGTGTTTCGACGAAGATAGTTGCACCATAAACATAAGAATACTGTTCACTAAATCACAACAATCGCTGTAACAAAATTAAATAATAATTACACAAACCAAAAACAGTATTTTTAAAACTACAGTGTTATATTTTGCAAATACATATAATGAAAAATAAAGACAAGAAAACATGGTATAGTCCATTTACTGTCATTAATGTAGGTTTGTATATATAGTAACTCGCAAGAAAAACAACTCACGCTGAACAGTTCTTTGTATCTATAATATTAGTAACTATAAATAAGGCATTTGTGCCACCAACGCCGATAAAGCGAATAGCGAGTGAAACGTATATACGTATATAGATCCCGTGTAAACAAAAGATTTTGATATTAGACCGTTCACACTGCCGGCGAGTACTCGTTCTATACTGCATCACTTTTGTTTACAATATACACCTAGTACGTTTCTTGAGGGATAAAATCGCTTCTCGCTACTCGCCGTTGGTGTGACAGGTACCTTACGAGGAAAGCCAAACAGAATAGTGTACCTTTCAAAACTGGGATTAATTCATATAATATTAAGTATTTACGACATAGGACATTTTAATTAAAAATTAAGTTACCGACTTGACAAACAAGACTCACGGTATCTCATGTTGTTCTACTAAATCCAGCTGTTTCAAGAGAAACCCGATGAATATCTGATCACTATCCAACATGCAATAGTTCACTCTTAGCGTCAGTAATTGATTCAGTAAGCATAGCACTTCGCATTGTAGTGGAATGTCGTTTTGCATTGTGTAACTCTGAAATGAAATTGCAAGAATATTACATCTACACATTTAAAAGATAGTATGTCCTGACTGACTCGTTGCCTAAACTACTGAAGCTAGAAACATGATATTCTGGAGTATGAGCTCCATTTATGACGTTGATAATTCATTTGGACCCCCTACTACTACTTAGTACACACTTGGGGTCAATTTTATTCTTTTAAAGTACTCCGGGGTAACAGGATCAAAAATGTTGGCAACCATTGTCTTAAACTAATTGTATATTTGGTTAGAGACTTTGTATATATGATTTCAAGTAATATAAATAGGTGGTAATCACTTATAACGTCCAGGTTAAAGTAATTTATTCATTTAGATAACTGAATGTCAGGCAAAATTTGAAATATAATGTATGCCACTTTCGCAAGAGTAAAGCCGTGAGAAAATAACTTGGCAATAAAAACTCATGGCCACTTTTTAAAATGCCAATTATTACAATATATTTGTATTATACAGTTATGCCAGTTAGGTGTTGCAACCGTAATGGTTGCAACACCATGAAACTCAAGCAAGCAGTAACCATAGTAAAGTTGGTATAATCAAGTGTTAAATTAATTAGCTTTCTATGGGAGCATCAACTGACAAAAATTACAGAAAAGGGAATGTATATCAGAAACAAGTGTGTATAAATTTAAATCAATGTTTGTCTTGTATGCGTTCCGAATCCATTGACGTGATGAAACTTTGATAGCTTGAAAACCTGGCACAAAAAGCTACAGCGAAACGTGGCCGGTTTAAGCTAGTATGTAATAAAATGACACAGATTAGTTATACTTAACATAATAAAAATATTGCTTACCTTTAAAGACTGTATGACAACAGGCTCGAACAATCTAATATATCTTTCCAACTCTTTCTTATTAGTACTCCACTTTCTATCAGACTTATTTTTAGCAAAATTCTCCATAGTCATCAGCAACTGCCTTTCCAACGCCATCCTTGGATTCTTACTATCCAAAGATAATTTTTGACTAGCATTCGAACATATACTGCTTCTTCGCGAACCAACTATAGGCACTGTCAGCCTGTTAACCATCATGACGTCAATATAAAAACTTGTTTTGTTACTACCCTCATTTTTGTCTAAAATACTCATGAAATCTGAGTATTGATTCACCATATTAGTACCGAAAAGGCATTTGAGTAGTTGAGTAACGCAATATACTGTTTTGTCTCCGCATAAAGGCATTATAACTTTGAGGTAGTATAGTATTTCTTCGGTGACGTTGCCGACTTCTTTTTCTGTGGCTAGTTCTAGTTGAATAGCTAGGGCATTTAGTACTGTTGATAGGAATGTGTGGAAAATGCTTGATTTCGGATCTAGATTTATCTGTAATAAAACATAAAATTGAGTTTTTGGTCTCCCTTTAATATTTAAAAACGGCAGCGCAGAAAAGTACAGACTTCTACAATGAAAAGCTGTCTCAATAGAGCCTATTCATTATGTATTATTTTTGTACTGTCGCGTATTTGACATCGGCGTCGGGACCAAATTGCAGGAAACACAAATCTATCCGGGACTACGATCGGCGTGATTGGATATTTGACTACTATCATAATAAAAAAAATATACTAAACATGCAATAATGTCATTAAAAAATCACAAAAAATGTGTTTGTTTAATTTAACATGTTTATTATTTTTTATTCATCAAAAGAAATAAAAGTAATTACTTTGATCATTGAAAATATGACGTCATACGCTAGTACCCGTGACCACGGCCGTCGCAATACGGTCTAAACGTCGGGTAATTAACAAGGTATTTTACCTTAAATTACGATTAAGACCCGTAGTATATGTAATTTTATAATACACTAGTATTTCACATAAAACAAGTCGTTATTGACGTTTCTTAAACTTTAGTTAAATACCCTATTTAATCGAAAGGTATCGTTCCTTCGTTTATTTCATGCGATTAGATGCCGATATATTCTATCACATATGATATACCTAAGCAAACCTCAAAAAATCGTAAATAGGTACTATAAAACTGAGTGGCTAATTTTGTCGTAAACATTCTCTAGTCTCTCTACTTGTCAGTTCAATTTCTAAAGTTTTATTATAGTAACAGATTTTATTGCAATCTTAATCCAAAAAAAATAACCCAGGAAGCAAAACAATAACATACAAACAATAAAACATACCTTGTGATTAGAATACGTAGCCCGTAGCGTGTCATAGAACTTCATATAGAAAGGTTCGTTGAAGAAATGTCCAGCGAAATGTGCCTTTAGACTGGGAGCTGGGGGCGGAGGCTTCTTCCTGAGAGAACCTTTGTCGTCCACGTCCGATGTGTTACTGCCACGGCGTGGGATCGCATCTATGGATGAGTGTAGTTATTGTACGACTTTTTGAAGCATTATTTTGCTAATTTAAACTATTAAAATATTTGCGGGTTAGAATCCCGCCTGAGTGATTTTTTCCTGCATTAATTTATTAGTAATTGTAACAGCTCAAGGTAGGTTTAATTTGTAGACCATAAAGGTTATAAAATAGTACTTAACTGAAGTTTATTGCAGCTTGTGGAAAAGTGATTAATATTTAAATTTTATTAACGTTTTTAGCTACACTAAATGCAATACGTCAAATATATAATAAAATAATGTACCTACTATGTTTTATTAATATAAAACATAATAGGTAAGGATTCCTAGAACATTTTTTTTTTATTTTGTATCAGGTTCCGCGTGCAAGCGAGAGCGCGGAACAAGCGATAGAGAGGCACGATCTGCCATTGGTGCGCAATGGCGATTGCAGCGACATGCGACACAATTAGATCTAAAGCTGTCACAGTCGATTGCAGCGAAATGTGATACAATTGGAACTAAAGCTCTCACTGGCGATTGCAGCGACATGCGATACAATTGGAACTAAAGCTGTCACTGGCGATTGCAGCGACATGCTATACAATTGGAACTAAAGCTGTCACTGGTGATTGTAGCGACATGCGATACAATTGGAACTAAAGCTGTCACAGGCATGGTTATTTATTACAATGTGATCAATGTTTTCTTATGACGCTGACGTTATAAACCGACTTTACAGACAACCATTTTTATTATAAATTTATTTGCGGTTAGTCAAGTTTGTCATTGTTTCACTAACGTACCATTATATAAAGTTAAGCTATGCACAAAGTTGGGCGTCTCGTCAAAACGAAGCTACTGTAACAATTCCAGATTGATATCAATCATTTTATTAAACTTTAAATTTCTTCTAGAAATCTTCCTTATAGATTTAATACATAAGCGAAATAATGTTAATTTAAATTCAAAATCGGTACTAAACTAAAGTGTCTTGATATTCCAAACAAAGGTGTAAAAAATATACAGTGTAATGCTTTAATTTACTTACATATTAACAGATATGTGAAATAAAGCATCTATCATGAGTTTCTTGCAGAAATAATGTTATCACACTTCACACTAATATTATAAAGGCGAAAGTTTGTGAGTATGTGAGTGTGTATGTTTGTTACTTCTTCACGGCTAAACGGCTAGAGCGATTTTAATAACATTTGTTATGGAGTTAGCTGACGCCCTAGATTAACACATAGGCTAATAAAACACGGGTAACACCGGGGGGGACAGCTAGTATATCATATAGCCCAGCGCAAACGTGAGGAAGCGCGGAGAAGGTAACAATTTAAACTATATTCTAACATTTACTATAGTTGTAGCATATACTCGCTGGTCAGGCTTGCTATTTTCAACTCTATGTCTTAAACATTAGGGTTTAGTTTAGAATGGTATCATATTAGTTTGGGTACTGTGCTTCGATCAAAATGGTACTGTGTATGGTTGTGACATGAATGCCACGTTTTTAATGAAAATTGTATTTATTTACAGGCAGGAGCGATAAAAGTGTCAAAATGTAAATAAAAAACAGGCATAAGCTAATATTAATATGCAGCATCTATTGACTGCCCCAGACTAATTTATTACGTTAAATTGTTGCGACTAATTTATTTTTGTAGGCAATAAAACGGCCTTTTCAGATAATTTCCGCCATTTTTATGTGTGCCTCTGTGGCGCGGTGGGAGTTTATATATTCTGTGTCTGGGTGTTATTTATATATATAAGTATGTTTATCAGTTGTCTGGTTTCCATAAGCTTAGTTTGGGATCAGATAGCGTTGTGTGAGTTGTCTCAAGATATTATTATTATTATAGATATTACAAAGAATCCTTCCCAACAGCTTGAAACGCATACTTAAAGTATTTTACACGTTACTAGCTGAACCTTGCAACTGTGTCTGCGTCAATTTTCCTCATTTTTACTACTAATATCGCAATTTAAAAAAACATTACGACCTATTCTAAAAAATCGGTCGAGCCGTTTCCGAGGAGTTCGACCACAAACACCGTGACACGAGACTTTTATATATTAGAAGAAGTAGAAGAAGAAGATTACGCGGAGCTATGACAACCAATAAATTCGCCGCAACTTTAATAACTCCTAAAAAAATTAAAAAGCTTGGAGCAGTCAATATATTAAAGCAAAAAATATTCAAACAAAGCATTACACACTTATACTGATACCTGACGTCTTCCTCCTAACCGGACTGCCGGGCAAAGCAATCCCGCTCTTATTCAAATGCACATTAGGATTAACTTCCTCTATCAAATGTACCAGTACATTCAACATCTTAAGCGTTACTTGTAGGAACTTTTCGGCAAGGTTGGCAACCCTGTCGCATTCTAAGTGTAGCCACCGTTCTTTGGTGTTATGTGTGTCGCGTTCAAATATGTCCCGGTTGGTTGTTTTGTGGCGCATTATGTTGTGGATTTCAACTGGAAAAATATTTATTTACTTGTTTAAAAATGTAAGAAAACTTATAGCTAAACATAATAGTTAAGAATAACAATAAACATAAAGAAGGTCAATTAAAAGTTTTCGCTAATAGAACATAATATATACAATAGTAATTATATTAGTAGACCATGAATTTATTAAACTAAAACACAAAAGAAAGATATCATTAAAAATAAATAGAAAAAAAGTAGAAACCAAAGTATAGAGTATCATGAGAAAAAGTGGTTTGTTAAGGTTTTTTTTAGGGATACTAGTGTTGAAAAGATCGATGTCAACATCACGAGTCGTCGCGTTATAATTACGGTATGCTCTAACTAGGTATGAGTTTTAGGGCATAAGTGCAGAACTCGGTATATTATTCCTACTTATACCATAACAACTGGTTAAAAATCATTCTCGGTATTTGCTAGCTTACTTTAGAATGTGTAAGAGAAAGGTGTGGTTAAATTCAAGGGTCGCGCAATAAATAGTCCTGAAAATAGATATGACTAATAGTTGTATTTCAAATACTATAGAAAAACTCCCAATTTGAGTTTTTAGTGATTTTGGCACTCTAAACTCAAATTTTATCTATTTAAAAAATATGGTATTACACGCATTTTTGAAAAGTGTCCTAATTAAATTCTATAGTGGTAAATTAAATTTTAAAGTGGTTCTAGCCACTAAAAAAAACTCATTTTTTTTATTCAATTGATAAGTGTCATAAAAATGCATTAGAATGTTGCATTTTAATTTCCCGCGTAATTTGTCGAAAACGCTGGACGCAGTAGACGCCATTTTTCCCTGTGGTCATGACGTCAGTTGGCTGGGTAAACAAATGTGCTGACATTTTGAATGACAATTACTCCTACTTTGACAGTTGACACTTTTAAATTTACATAACCGTGTGACGTAATAACATGGCTGCTACTATTTCATGGAGTTATAGAACAGACAAAATAAACTGAAAACTTTGAATTAAATTTAAAAATTTTCGAGCTGCTTTTCACCTAAACTATCTCATTAATAGATTTATAGATTTTTCTCTTATAGAGTAAAATACCCTATTGTGGTAAAGACAAACTGAGCCGACATATGCAACGCATTATGATATCTAGACTCTCGGATTTGTATGAAAACAATTGAATCATCGTGGGATGCGTGTGATAGCGTTGCCTATGATAAGTATGTTTCTGATTCAACTGACTATACCCCACAATATCCGACCACACTTATCTGTTACACATTGTATTCCTATAGTATACAATGTGTAACAGATAAGTGTGGTCGCACATTGTATTCCTATAGTATACAATGTGTAACAGATAAGTGTGGTCGGATGTTGTGGTGTATAAAGACATGACTAAATATATATAAACATTGAACAGGTTTCATCACATTGGCCTAAGTATAAAATGATAGAAAATTTATCTCACCTGGATATATCAAAGAGCACAACTCCATCAATATAGTCCTAGCCATAACAGTACCATTGCAGTAGTCTAAACTATCGAGACAATAGTTCAGTAAGCCCTGGTCGGTGTATGCTTCTATGTGTTTCCATGGCATCCACTTTTTGCACACCGCTTGTAGGGCTTCAAGAAGACCTTGCTGAAAGAATATTTGCGTTTAGTCAGAGGGGTGTCACTCCGCAGTTTAGGTATATTCGGGCAGCGCGCCACTTGAAGGGGCTAATGGCAGTGGGGTGTCTTCTTAAAAAAATTTTTTTTTTCTTTTTATCATGTCTTCTAAGCCTAAACGTTATTATAATCCGTATAAAAAATATTGCTGTGTTTACGGATGTCTGAATAAAACAAATAGTAAATCAGGACTAACATTTTTACAATTCCACCCGATTATGGCAAGTCATTGAAGTACGTGTAAAAGCAACGGCGGCAGCAAGTCTTTCGTTTTTAATTCCTTATGTCCTTAAGTACTTAGTAATAGTTAAAATAAAAATCCTTAATTTGTTGCCCAGAAATAATATTAGGAACAGGATAGCATAATGTTTACAAAGGGATATCTACACCCGTGGGAATCGAACACACGACAATTGGATTTTTTATGTTTATAATGCTAAATCTACGTTTGTAATGCTTAATCTACTTATTTATCTTAAAATTAATAAATCAACTAGGTACAAAAACTTCTCAAGTGTCAACCCCGTGCGGACTTCGCAGCTCGGTCATACAACTGGGGCGCGCAAAGAAAATTCACGGTTCGCGCGCGTTTATAAGTTTCAATTTAGCTTGCAGGCTGGTAGCTCTGGCGTGTCTAGGTATATTTTTATACCTAAACCTTACTTTTGTTAGGGAGTGACCCCTTTGTACGTAGTACTATACTTATTCTGTGGTTTAGTTTTTAATAATAATAGTGGCACAAAAAAAAATACGTTACAAATGCTATTAAAAGTCAAAAGTTTTTGTGGCTTTTTATTAAAGAAACCAACATTTTTAACAGATTAGAATACCTTATTCATTATTAAAATATATATATTACGGGTCTTAATCGCGTGAATAATTTAAGGTAAAATACCTTGTTTATTGCCCGACGTTTCGACCGTATTGCAACGGCCGTGGTCACGGGAAGACTGCAGTCTTCCCGTGACCACGGCCGTTGCAATACGTTGCAATACCTTATTCATGATATTCAGACACGTTTAGTAGCTAAATTACGCAACTCAACTAAATTAATAGCTTAGTCCGAACTAGGCATAAGACAGGCCCATCTTAATAACACCTTAATAATCAACATTGTAACAAAACTCACCGAATAAAATTTACAATTGGAAGCCATTAACCTCCCAACTAGATTGCCAACAATCATCCTCAACCCTTCACCGTTGTGCAAAGTCTCGCCAACTTTCAACTGCTGAGGTAGATCGCTATAGAAGTATAGGTTCCGGACTAAGTCCAGAGAGAGACTTTCACTGGTAAAAGTGAATTGTTTGCTTTGAGCTTTGGCTATGTCGGCCACTATAGTTGTGGGGGATTGGCTCTTGAATGTGTGGATTGTTGGTATTAGGCTGTAAAGAGAAAAAGAAAAATTATAATACTGAACAAAAACTATCTGTGGCTAGTTTTTGTTCAGTATATACAATAGATGTACTGAATTAGTGATTAAAAAAAAACCTTTTAGCCTATTATTTGTTGTACCTATATTATTTTATGCTTTATAGTTACCTTGTATTTAGTTTTTAAGTCAGTTTTTTTTTTGTAAAAAGTTTTTATTTTAACAACAGCCGCAGCGACAAGCGTGATTTTGTTAGCTATTGTTGCCGGTTTATGTAGCTCATTAAGGAGTCTGCCTCGGGCTATACTATTACAGACATAATTCAACACATTGCCCAGCCTTGGACTGCTCGGCCATCAATTGCAATTAAACATGGCCCGTTTAGATGATTCTTTACGTTTTTAAAATACGCTGAGGTAACAAAAAATAAGGTAAAATAGGAGTAAATATACTCACTTAGCAATAGCCTGAGCCGCGGCGTGTCTCACTTTCTGATCTTGATCTGAGAGCAAACGCACCAGCGTATCCATGATCATTTTGCTTCGAACACAGTATTGGGGGTACAGCATGAATAATCTGGAACAAAAATGTACGGATCTATATAAAAGAGAACCTGTAGCCTGTATAGCTACATAATCACAACCACAAGACTACAATGAAACGATGTTTTATCATTTTATGTGAAGACGCCAGAGAATTATCAACAGACGAATGAGAAGGGTCAGATAGGGTGTGAGTGAGATAGCGACACTTCTATTATCAACAGGCGAATGAGGAGGGTCAGATAGGGTGTGAGTGAGATAGCGACACTTCTATTATCAACAGGCGAATGAGGAGGGTCAGATAGGGTGTGAGTGAGATAGCGACACTTCTATTATCAACAGGCGAATGAGGAGGGTCAGATAGGGTGTGAGTGAGATAGCGACACTTCTATTATCAAAAGGCGAATGAGGAGGGTCAGATAGGGTGTGAGTAAGATAGCGACACTTCTATTATCAACAGGCGAATGAGGAGGGTCAGATAGGGTGTGAGTGAGATAGCGACACTTCTATTATAAACAGGCGAATGAGGAGGGTCAGATAGGGTGTGAGTAAGATAGCGACACTTCTATTATCAACAGGCGAATGAGGAGGGTCAGATAGGGTGTGAGTGAGATAGCGACACTTCTAATAAACTCGATATAAATTTAACCGCAAAAAAAAGTACAGTAACACAGCGAGACTAAAATTATTAACTGCATTTGATAGGAATTGGTGCAGACTAAGATGTGACGCGAATAGTCTTGGGCTACGGTTACTATGCAATTCTGACAATGTGATCTGACGAATTACACGGCACAAATGAATGAATGCTGTTAGTTGCTGGCACTGTAATGAGAGTGTTATCGAAAAACAGGCATTTGTTTGTTCCAACCAATTCTTCAGAACTCGTCAGATTACGCATCCATAGTAACACGTAGACTAAATCTATACTTATATTATAAACCTGAAGACTGATTCGGACCAGTAGTTCCTGAGAACTACTGGTCCGAATTAGAGTTCCATTTATCGAGGATGGCTATAGGCTATATAACATAACGCTACGCCCAATAGGAGCGGGGAAAATTTACGCCGACGAAGTTGCGCGGGACAGCTAGTATAAAACTGAAGAGTTTGTTTGTTTGAACTCAATTATCTCAGGAACTACTGGTCCGAATCGCAAAATTATTCTACTGTTGGGTAGCCCATTTATCGAGGAAGGCATCACGCTACGACCAATAAGAGCAGTAATGAAAAACAACATTTTTCAACATAAACGTGGGGAAATGAAGCAGACGTAGTTGCGCGGGTCAGCTAGTGTATAGATAAATGTACTTACTTGTAATAAGGCAGTTTCTCATAAAGCCGACACAAATTCAGTCTACACAACCAGTAGTTATTCTTCTCTACATTGACCAAACCATTCAGTATTTCAATCTGTAGAGTCCAGTGGGAACTGTTACATACATACATTGATAAAGTCGTTAGAGCTGATAGGGTATGGTTCACTGTCGAATGTATATCGTCGGTGAGTCCCTAAAAGGAAATTGGTCATTGAGAAAACATCGAAATAAAATTTAGCAATTTTATTTTAAGTTATTTGGATCTTGATATTTGGCTACTAAGATATTTAAATATCTTAGCATTCAAGCATACAAGCATCCTAGCAAACATCTAAGCATCTAAATGCTTACATATTTAATTGCTTTAAGAATTAGATAAGAAATAAAATAAATGCTTCAATGTTTGTATGTTTAAATATTTGGATGTTCATCCAAACGTTCAGTATTCCAAAAATTAAGCATCCAAACATTTATACATCTTGACATCTAAGCGCTCAACATTTAGGTATCCAAACATTTAAGCAACCAAACCAATCATCTACACACAATAAAGTATTAGTAGGTCATAATAATTTTCAAAAATTTTAAACTAAATGAGAAAATTATTAAAAAATAAATTAAAACTCAACCCTTACCTTCAAAACAATATTTATAAGATCATCTATTCTAATAAACTCAGAAATCTCCTTTGGTAACGAACTGAAACTTTTCCACTTATGATAATGCCCATGAGATAGGTCCAACGCAGCCGCCAAATAATTCCCAATACAGACCCTCACTAGACCCCTAATTTGGGGATCATTATGACCCTCCAACAGCAAAAACACATCACACATATGTTGATACTCAAAATTCTCAGACGCATCCAAATTTTTCACATCCTCATCCAAATTCTCAACAATCTCCTTACTTTGCACTTCATCAGTTCTTTTCAACGGTCTTTTAACCTTCTCTTCTTTCTTTTCAAAGTCTTTTAACGCATCCAGATGGTCCAAATTGGTCGTAGACTCGCCAAAATGATCGAATTTCATATCCAAATCTATGCTAGATGACAAAACATCACCACTACTAGACATAGGATACCCAGTTGATAACGGATCATTACTTCCAGTCATATTAGAATTTGTTGTAAAATTACTATTAGTCATATTTGGATTCGTACTATCAGTGTTCATACTAGCTGCCATATCTTTTTGTAGTTTACTATCTAATATGTTACTGGGTACATCTTTCGAGCTTTTCTGTTCTGTGCTTTCGGATTCTCGGTCTTTTTTGGATATTTGGTGAGATGTTTGTTGGCTCTCCATGCTTCGATTCAGAAGGTCTTGACTAAGGGAGTCTGTTAGGGAATCTTGGTAGCAAACGTTTCGTTCTAAAACAAAGTCGTTTATATGGTCTTGATTTGAATCTGTGCCTTCGGATGACCCTGTAATTGGGATAAGAGATGTTGGTACATCTAACTTGAGCCGGTTAACATTTAAAAACAACAACAAACAAATGACATAAACAATGGACTCTAAGAATAAAAGAGAGAGACAGCTAAGAATGCCGCTTTGAATCCTATAACACAAGCTATTGAGCTTAGGAGGGGTTAATAGGATTGCTAGTAATGTGAGATTGCTAGTTATCTTAAAAATAAAATGTTGCGAGGACGCAGCGCCTATGTCCCAGTAATACATCAACGTACACCACGAACGTTAACCCAAACTAATATTACAAATGTGAAAGTAACTCTGTCTTTAGTGTTTGTTACGTTTTCACGGTTAATCTGTTGTAACGATTTAGATAACATTAGCGTATAGAGATTGTTTTCCCGGGAAAGGACATAGGATAGTTTTTATCGCGATAAACGACATTTAAAAAAGCGGCCGTAAGCTAAATGAAAGAAGAAAGAAAAAAGCGTTTATTTGTTGCACCGTTAATATACACAGTCATAAATCATAACGACATAAAAACAACAATATAGAGTCTAAAATTAGATTGCTACATTGAAATAAAATACTATAGTTAAATAAATAAAAAAAACTAGACAACAGTATTAAACTAATAACAACAACAAATGGATGTCCAGTTCAGAATTTGTAAGACGGACAGGGTCTGCCGCTGGTTTTCAACTGGAACCCAATTAGCTAGTTTCTAATTAAATGAAAAGAACCTTTGACTTAATACAGTTATATTTACCAGAAATGTTATGAGTTTTCGTATCAGCATCTTTATCTAAATACAACGTCATCGCTTGCGGGTATATCCGCAATATTTCTGAGAGGCAGTGCAAAGCTGACGATTTTAATGATACTCTTATTGATCTGAAATTGAAAAATAAACACACATTATAAATTGAACATTATTTAAGGAACATTGACTTTTACAATCCTACTAATGTTATCTATACTAATATCATAAAGCGTCAATTTTACCTGGTTTTGCAACATTTTTCATTGATGCTCCGCTCCTATTGGTCGTAGCGTGATGTTATTATAGCCTATAGCTTATAGCCTTCCCCGATAAATGGGCTACCACATAGAAAAATACTTTTTAATTCGGACCAGTAGTTCCTGAGATTACTGCGTTCAAACAAACAAACAAACTTTTCCGCTTTATAATATTAGAATAGACTAGCTGTCCCGCGCAACTTCGTATGCGTAAATTTTCCCAGTTTTTGCAACATTTCTCGTCGCTGCTCCGCTCCTACTAGTCGTAGCGCGATGTTATATAGCCTATAGCCTTCCTCGATAAATGGGCTACCCAACAAAAAATATTTTTTCAATTCGGACCAGTAGTTCCTGAGATTACTGCGTTCAAACAAACAAACTCTTCAGCTTTATAATATTAGTATAGATTAACACTTATTGTAATATTGTATGTATGTTAGTCTGTAAGGTATATATTTCTATGGGCCATTGATGCCTGAAACAAATGGAATTATAAAAGTTAACAAACCTGTCAGGTATAACGCCTCCTTTGTTCCCTGTCAGCAAAAACTTTGAGGTCAATAACCTTGAGCAGTATTTAAGAGGTACATCATCATCTTCTGCCGATCCAATGTTGACCTGAACATATAAATGAGTGTTGAAATATACCTATACTAGGTGATTTACCAAATATAACAATATAATCTAAATAACATATTATTCTTGGTATAGTGCAAACCTGAAAGTAGTTTGCTCAGAATCAGTAACACAATCCAATGGGGTAGTTTTTGAACCATGTTATATTTTTCTACTAATTAATTAATCATTCAGTAAGTCTAACAGTCAAAATTCTATTGACAATGTGATGTAAAATGTAATCATCACTTATTTTTCAATAATAACCATGGATTATATACTACGGGACGCTATATGAGCACGATAGCGCGAAGAACATAATACAACCTTTGATTATATAATGTCTAGATTCCCAATCTAGATTTCCCGGCATCTAAAATTGAAGCAAAGAACTGTCAAAAAGCACGGTCAAGTCAACATACTTTTTGAGAGGTTAGTTATTCTAGCGCACCATTTTCAACGAGTGTCAAACGCCAAAAATAGTAGCTTAATTTTTTTTTATAGGCTTACTGAGGGAATGCTCTATCTAGACATTATTATAATCAAAGAATACAACTTTCATTTTATTTTTTATATGATTTCTTGAAGTAAAAATCTTGTTGGGGTATCTGAGCTTTACACTATATCAAAAATAACCTTGTATATCATTTTATTCAGTTTGTGGGTGACTGACATCCGAAACTAAGTGTCCATTATCAAAAAGGCACTTAAAATATTAGTAAGATGTTTTTCTTCTAATAGCGCAATCTAACCTGCGCCTAATGTCTCTCTAGGTATATCTTTTTTATTTTTTTCGTTTTTTTTTTTAAATTGGTCCCACATTACTAGCAATCTTGTTAACTCAAAAAAAAACAATACACTTAAACCCAAATCTCACAATCGTCCAATTCACACCACGTGCTATTGTAAACCAAACCATTCCGAGGGACGGGACTGTTTATCCCTACCACAGGCTATCCTGTAGCCTATCTGGGAGAACAGTACTCAACCACATCATTATTGTAGTCTTTAAAATAGTACCATAAGCCTAACATAATTATGAACATTGTGTAAACCTACAATCTCATTTAAGTACCTGAATAAATATTTATTATTATTATTATTTATTTAACTCCTCCAGCTTGGCTCAACAGCTTGTATTAGGAGTGGGTTCACGTCGGTAGTATAATGGGTAGGATTCGAACCCGCGACCTCACGATTACGAGACCGATGCCTTAGCCATTAGGCTACCGCCGATTCAAATAGAAAAAGAGTGTACGTGTCTGCCCACACTTTTGTACACCTAACTCTAAGCTAGTCTCCGTTTAGATTAGCCGATTGACCGAAATCGACTAGGAGTAATTCGTTAACTCGTGACACCGCACTGACCGTAAAATAGTCAAAAGCTTCATAAGAAAATGCAATTTACCTTCACGTTCCCGTCAATGACAGTAGTCTGTATAGGATCAACTTGTTCTTCTTTTTCGTCTTCAATATCATGTAGTTTTTCTGATAAATCTTTTGTTAGTTGTTCTGAAATCGGGATTTCAATATCTGGTTCGCTTGTCGGCGAGTCTGGCGTCTGAGAAAAATAAATACACTACATTTTAGTCTGGCTATACGCAGCGACTTGTATGCACAAACAGTTTGTGCAAAAACTGCATGGTGTCTACACGATAACGACTTGCATACGCAGTTTGTGCAAAAACTGTGTGGCGTCCATATGATAGCAACTTACATACGCTAAAAGTGTAATATTATTTGCACAAACCGGATGGTGCAAACCTTTGCGCATTTATATTGTTACGACTCCATGTATGTGGAGACGTAACAATATATTTCAAATCAATCTTGTACAAACTAGCGTTTTGTGCAAGCCATTTGTGCGGTATACCGTTTTACCGTCTTAACGTACATGTTTGCTTGTACAAAAAAGATTTTTTGCAAATAAGCTTAAACATGTAGCCGCGTCTGACTACGATTTATACATCATGGCCAAATAAATATTTAAAAAAATCACGCTGTAGGTATTCAGACACATATAACTTAAAAAAACTTTCAAAATGTGACACATATATGACACATATAACTTAAGAAAATAATTTCAACATGATCTGATAAACATTTTTTTCCAAAAAAACTGAGCGTTCAACTTAGACGTATGCGCCACGAAGATATGCTATTTTGCTGGTAGACATTTTCACATCTTGCTCATCATGCATCACAGCTACGGAACCCCCCACTGAGCATGGCCCGACATGTTTTTTTTTTTTTTACATGGTATAAAAATATTTCGTGTTCGTCAAGCAGAATGGTATCATCACCAGACCTGCTGTCTTTTCGACAGAAGACAAAAACATTTTGTGGTGGTCAAACAAAGCGAGACCTACATCGGCAAATAAAGGAATTGAAAAAAACATTTCGTTTGTTTTGGTAATGTAAAGTCGTTGATGACTTCACTTTTTATCAAGGGTTAAAAACATTTTGTGATCTTTTATTAAAACGCATGTATCGTCAGAAAACGTCTATCAAATGCAGGATTGGGTTTTCCGTCAGAGACTAAAAACATTTTGTGGTGGTAGTCAAACAAGATGGTGATTTGGTCAGGAGTTGCAAACATTTATAAGTAGGTCCCACATTACTAGCAATCCTGTAAACCTCTCCAGAAAAGCTTAATGGCTTGTGTTAGGAGTGGGTTCACGTCGGTAGTATAATGGGTAATATTCGAAACCGACTTCACGATTGCGAGTCCGATGCCTTAGCCATTAAGCTACCGCCACTTCAATAAAAATAACATTTTGCGCTGGTCAAGCAAGGTTCTGTCTCGTCAGGGGCTAAAAACATTTAGCGGTAGTCAAACAAGATGGTCTATTTGGTCAGAAGTAAAAAACATTTTGCCGTGGTCAAAAAAGATAGTGTACCGCAGGTAACTCTCTTTTCATCAGGAGGCAATCACCTGTATAGTAAGATCCTCGACACTCAAGCTGGGCGTGTTGAACTGCAGCAAGCTGCCGAGCTGCAGCGCGCCAGAGAACGACAGCTCGAGGGGATCGCGCGCTTCGCTCTGGGGGCTCGGCAGGTACCGAGTGGACATTACACTTGATGTGCCTATAACAAACAAGTTAATAACTTAAAACCGTTTCTTTATTTCTAATTAAAAAAACAAGATAACCTTAAATCATGCAGTCGGAGGCATTTTAGTAAGTTCACTGGGATTCATGAATGCCTCTGACTGCATGATTTAAGGTTATCCAGTTTATTTTTTTATTTTATACTTTTTAGTGCTCAGTTGTAAGATGTGATAAATGTAACTACCGAAAATTTGTGTGAAAATGCTTGGTAACAAACTTTAAATCGCTGTATAGGATATACAGCGATTTAAAGTTTGATACCAAGCATTTTGTAAACGGTAAATTTAAGTAATCATCAGTCATCAGTCATCAATTATTCAAGAAACATCAGTTTGATTTTAAAAAATCGGTTGTCTGTAAAGTCGGTTTACTGAAGTTTAAGAAAATACTGATGGAATGTAAATGTATTATTGTATAGCAGCTGTCCACGCGGACGCATCGCTCACTCAAGTAGGAGAGAGACAGATGTCGAACGCTGCCGAACGCGGAGGCCGATTGTGCCTCTTTGTCGCTCGTTCCGCGCTCTCGCTTGCACTTAAATGGAACGCCTCAGAGCGAGGTAACGCCTCATGAGTCATGTTTTTCCGTGCGTTCAACCGGCTCCATCGAATTATAAGACGTTGTCACGTATTGACGTGACAACGTCTTATAATGAGGTATTAACCTAGTATTGATTGATGTATCATCAAAATCGGTCCACGCGTTTGCTACAAAGGAACACACATATACTGATAAACACATTACCCTCTGCGTCGCACAGTCGGGTAAAAAGGGGCGACACGGGACACCTCTTTCTGTAATCCACAAAATGTTGTTTCGAGTCTTGTATTGACAAGATATGAAAATCGTAAATTTTCAAGACTATAAAAAGCTGTTTTCATACACCATATTTCGAAATCAGCTGTTTGTAAGTTTAAGTTGTTTAGGCTCAATTAATAAGTTAATCAATCATTGGTGCCTTTCAAAATTTTCAAGCATTAACTTAACATAGGTCTTTAACTGCCCATACCGACAGGGAGGGAATTTGGGTGTTGCCTCCACTCCCCCCCCCCCAAATTGCATAAAGGTTTATGCCATTTGACCGGTGTTTAGCCAATTATTGGGTATTTGACTACTATCAAAATAAAATGTTTTATATTAACCATGTAAAAATATGTCATAAAGTGGTCTGAAAAAATATGTTAATTTATTAGTTTAACGTGTTTATTAATTTTTAATCATAAAGATAAACACTAAAAGTAAATAATTTGACCATAGAACAACGTGACGTCACATGCTAGCATTCCATACGTATTTGTACGGAGCGGATCGTTTTTGACGTTTCTTAAAAAGACAAGTGATTTGACTTTAGTCAAATACCCTATTGTACGACATAACACCCCCCCCCTCCCTCAACCTTTCCCCCCCCGTAAAATGATCTTGCGTACACTCATACCAGCAAGTAAAAACATAGTAAGAAAAATGTCTATTATGGAGCCACTAGTAATTGTGAAAAAAAAACCATAGATAAAATATTAGGTACTCACTAATATTCCTCCTGTGTCCCTTTTCACTCTGTCTATCGTCTAGACAAACGCTTCTAGGATGTCTTTCAAGTAGAGATCTCTTATACTCTCCCGTCGCAAGAGACAGGAGGACAGTGAAACACTCCATCACTGCATTCTGTATGTTATGTTCATGTGGCTGTGCTATGTAGTGGATACATAGGTGGTAAAGCTATAAGAAAAAAAATGATAGTAATTAAATAAAAAATCACTCTCAAGAATTCATTAAAAGAATACCTAAAAAGATTATAACAAACATCATAACCCTTTCTGTATATATCTCCCCTTTCCCACTCTTTCTCTTTCTGACCTCCTTTCTCTTAATTATTGTCCCTTTCTCTGTTCCTAACTGTTCTTTCCAACATTCCTGCACTATCTCTTGTTCTCTTTCCACTCACACTTTTTTTTCTCTCTCTCCCTTTCTCTTTAACTCTTGCCTTTTGTCGCTATCACGGCATTTTTTCATCTAATTCTCTTTCTTTGCTTCGCTCTTATTCTATACCTTCTCCCTTCGTATTTAAATCTACACATAATAGACATAGTTACTAACCTCTAGGTAATCCTGTACAGAAAAGAGATCACTTTCTGAAAACTTCGCAATATCGTTGATCTGGAATATGGCTTTTATGACACAAAACCATCCCATCACAGCCGCGCTCTCTGCAGTTGGCGGCCATAACTTTTCTAATGGCAAATTGAAAACATTTTAAAAATTCAAACAAACTCTTAAGCTTTTTATTATTAGTATAGATTAACTTGTGATATAACCTTACCGAAAACATTAGCCAAAATATTAGTCAATAAAGGTTCTCTGTGTGAACATAGATGAGCGATGCATGTTGAGATACCGCGCCTTACCGCCGGCTCCGCTGATTCCACATGGGACAGGAGAGCTTTAGATAACTCTGTAAAAATCCAAATAAATATTAGCATAATCAGAGTTTTTGTACTGATTTACAAAGTGTAAAATGAAAGTATAACAAGAAAAGTTTAACCATTGTACGGTTTGGGTACAAGTGTTATGAAAAAATGTGGTATATCACCTTAAGGATGAAATTCATTTGCATGTTCTTAAACAATAAGAAAGATTTTCTCTTTCAATAATATTCCAACAGTTACTAAACTCAACCTTAACGCTATTGGCTTACAGGCAGTTTTATCAAAACTGGTAGAATACTTTCTTGGCCTACTCATCATTAGACATATTTTTATGTTATTAAGAAATTAATTTTTACTTTAATTTGTAGGTATTCGAGCAGCGCCATCTAGCGTCACATTTGTGTACCTAATGAAGAAAGATTAATAATACATTTAATTTCGCAAAACAACTTTTTGATAATGACAACTGAATCTATCCTGAAAATCGCAAAAACTTTCTCTGATTAAGAAATCCAACAGTAACACTGAAAACAATTCTATAAACTCACCAGAAATCTCCTCATCTGTAGTATACTCAGCCAAAGCAGTCAGTATTCTGGGCAAGTTGTTTTCCAAAGCCTCCACAATCAACTGTATCTCATTAGTCTGGCGTACTATCTGACTGAGCTTGGGGAACAGTGTTTGTGCTTGAGTCCTGATCTTGCCGACACCGGGGCGAAGCCAGCTGTCTCCGAGGCAGATGCGGGTGAGGGCGGCGCGGATCCATCTAGAACAATGATAGTCTTTACATAGTATAAAACAAAGCCATTTCCCGCTGTCTGTAGGCTTAGATTTTCTAAACTAATAATGGATTTTAACGGATTTTAAAGTCTTTAATGGTATATTGAGTCAAAGCAGGGGTAGGACACTGATTCTATCCAGCAAACACTCCAGCTAACCGTAATTCGGATAAAATAAGAAAGTTAGGCAATAACTTTTACAGTTCTGGCAAATTACTCAGGTTGTAAACCATGTCAATAAATTGATTGAAAATAATCCTGGTTTTGGTCTTATCACAGATAAAAGAGGTCTTCCAATAAAGGCTGATAACCTATAAATAAATACAAGCTATACTCGGATCGTCGTTTCGGAGCCAAAATGGCAAAAACGGAACCCATATAATTTTGTCTGTTTGTCTGTCACAGGCATTTTACTCATTTTACAATAAATATTGATTAAATTTGGTGAAAAGGTATCTTGTAATAGCTACTACTTAGTTTAAGAGCTAAATAATAAATGTAAATGTTATAAATCTCCATACATGTAACAGAAGCTGAAAAGAAAAGAAAAAAGAAAGAAAAGAAAAAGAAAAAAAAGAAAAAGAAAGAAAAGAAAAAGAAATAGAAGAAAGAGGAAGAAAAGAAAACATTTATTGTAACTGATACAGCCACGGTTCATCCATATATGTTTGGTCAATTTGGGATTTATTTTTGTACACGTCGTATCTGTGACATCTCTCAGCATAAAGCTGTGTTGTGACATAAGCCACACAGTGCTGTTTTTTAGTGAAAACCCCTAGTAACATCCAATTTTTAAGATACAAGCAAAATAAAAAATATATATGAGAACCGAAATGGTACAGCTTAGATTTTTTTGAGCAAACATTAATGTGTGGCACATCATTCGACAAGTCTTTTAAAACATACTACATATTTTTGTAAATAATCACACCGAAAGCTGCATAAATTGTGCCCCTAAAAGATAATCTTTTGAGCCGTGTGCGAACAGTTCAGTCAAGTATCTTCTTTAATTTTAGATGTTGTTTAAGTTTCAAAATTTATAAAGTTAATACAATACCTAGCATTCCTTGTATGTTCAATTTGATTCTGAAGAATTACATTAGTCTTGTGGGAATGAAAGGCAAATCCGCCAACTACAGCTCTATTCAATGCTTCATCACCTACTAGACGAATTTCAGCCTGCAATAAACAATTACATGATTTAATATAATTATAATTTTCGAAGATTAATACATAACTTTCTTGATGGTTAAAATATAAACTTTTTCGAAGAATGACACTTAATTTAAAAATAACAAATAATTTATAGCTCTTGTGTCCTTATGTTTCAAAATAATAATCATGTGTCTTTGTGTGCCCATGCACAATTAGGCAACAATAAGTTAATTTAAAAAAAAAAATATGTATTATATTTTTTTTATTATTACAATAATCACTTGCACTCAAACTAACTAAAATAAATACTAATGTAACACAAACAACATTTCTTTTTGAAGAATTAAACCAAAAGTACAAAAACTGAAACCGTCTGAGTTTTGTCATGTCCATCTGTCTGTCTGTCTGTCCATCCTTATGTCACAGGCATTTTACTCAAAGGCTACACAATAAATATTCATTAAATTTTGATACTACTTAGTTTGATAGCTAAATAATAAAAATAAATGTTTTAAGGCAAGGCACTCCATACATATAACAGAAGCAGATTTTTTTTTTTGAGCAATCTGATAAAAGTTTTTTTAGCAAGTAAACAATAAACACATGGCACATCATTTGACAGGTCTTTCAAAAACATTTTAAGGTTTCTAATAAACTTTTTTAATTAAGTGAATATTGGCGTAATAAGAACATATGCATAGAGCAATTATTCAAATTAGATTTTATCATAAGGCAATGTCTCCCGAACCCTACTCTGAGCGTGGTCTAACATGCTCTGGCCTAGTTTTTTTTTTTGCTTAATAATTCCTTGTATTGCCACTGCAGGCAGTAATTAAAGCCTGCATACGATTTCACAGACTTTAAATTATGCTATCAATAATTTCTCGAGTTAAGTTGTCACAATCTTCCTTTTCCCCAATTGAGCCATATTTACATAATGGAATAGATATTTTGTTTCAACAGCAAAATATTTGAAAAACAAATTCAATGGGTCTCATTTGATTACTTCACAAATATAATTACTGTACTCCAGAATTAAACAAAATAAAGTAGTATAGTCAATTGTTATAATAGGCCTTGTCCATGACTATTCTTAATTAATAGCAAGAATAGAGAAGCAGTTGTGTACAAGGATTCTAATAAAAAAATCTTTCATAGAATTTGTAAACAAACAAAGTAATAAGGCCTTTCTAGCATAATTTAACAACAACAGACCCATCTACTCAATTGAATTAAATAACGTGTTTAGGTAATCGTTCACGTAATTAGTGACAAAAACTATCAAGGTAACTTACGCTATCATTGCTTGCTAACAAAAGTAATGTAGGCACGGCCGAATGTAGTAAATTGGCATAGTGTCGAGCACAATTCGAGCGGCTTCCTAGAATCCCCAGGCACCGCCCGAGCGTCGCAGCCGCCGCCTGAAGTTCATGAGTCCTACAACCAACATTTGAATCACAAACTTGCCCCAACTTCGAAGTAAAAACGGCAAAATTATTCAATTTCACAAACTCACTTCGCAATACTCTCATTAGCTTTTAAGAATTCCAAGGCCTTCTCGGCTTTTTCCAACGCGTTCATGGCTACTGTGAATCAGCCGGTACCAGCATCGAATTTTCGGATCATAATTTTCTTGCAATATACTGTTTGATAAACGAATTTCCGTCGCGAAAAACGCAAACAAACGTGAATGAAGAAAATCAATCGAGATCGAGACAGACAACCAAGTTGACATCTAAAATTCGTTCAGAAATCAAATTTAAATTCTGATCAGCTGCGGACTGGGATTTGAGTAAAAAAATTGTGGTAAAAATAAAATATGGTGTAGAATGGCCAGAACTCCCGTACCCATTCTTCTGATCTAACGGCATGCGGCAAAGAGCATGGCATGCGTGCGGCACCAGGCACAATAAGCTTAAAACCTCGGGCCCCGCGATGTATAACTATCTGCGGCCAATGTAACCCGCTCCCGATACAGACCGGTTTAACTACCAGTATAAGTTAGTATAGAATCTATGGGTTTGACCTTGACTCGAGACCTATCGATTGTTTGATAACAACTGTCACTTTCAATTGTCATGTATCGTGCAAAGGAGCACTTCGTGCTGTAAATTTTATTTCCAGTTTTACGACACTTTATATCTCAGCAAATTACTGAATTAAGTGTCGACTTCAGCTGTACAGACAGCAACAATTATGTCAGGTGAAGAGGCTCCAAAAGTTAACGTTATGCAGGCTCTTAAATCTGTTTTGACTAAGATGGAAGGTGCCGTCGCCAGGCGTAGTATAGTAGGTATTTTATTACTGATAATGGTGATAATTATTTCATCAGATATGTTTCCATAGTTACTAGATTGTACATCACCTGGTAAAAGTGAAAGAAAAAGTGGGGAACTGCTCATAATGCAGTTTCTGAATAGTCTTCCTGCTTTAGGTGATCCAATTCATCTAATAAAGGAGTAAAGTTTGGACGTATTGGGATATTATTGTCTTTGAAACTACTGGAAATGTTATGACATTGATCCAGTAGTTTCAAATGAAAAGGAATACATGCATAAGATTTTATAAATTGACTAAAATAATGTGTAGTTTCCATTACAAATATGAGAACAGTATGTAATAGTTTAATTTTCATTGAGAATTGAGGGCTTATACCAGAGATAAATACACAAACAAAAAGATAAATACATAATTCAATATTGGGTGAATGACAAGCAAAATATTATTAATTGTTATTAAAACTTTTTCAGGATCTGCCCCAGATTACGCCTACATTAGTAGCTGTGTCTAAAATAAGACCTGCATCTATGATTGTAGAAGCTTACGAAACGGGTCAAAGAGATTTCGGAGAAAATTACGTAAACGAACTATCTTTAAAGGCCAATGATCCTCTAATATTGGAAAACTGTAAGGATATAAGGTGGCATTTAATTGGTCCATTGCAAACAAATAAAATCAACAAAGTGTTGAGTGTGCCAAGACTGCACATTATACAAACGGTGCATACTCAGAAGCTGGCTGATACTTTGAATAAACAATGGGTGAAATATAGAAAGGAGGAGTCCAACCTTGGGGTTTTCGTGCAGGTTAACACTAGTGGTGAAGATGGTAAGAATAATAATAATAATATCTTGGGACAACTCACACAACGTCGTCTGATTCCAAACTAAGCAGAGCTTGTACTATGGCAACCAGACAACTGATAAACATAATATATTTCTAAATACATACATATTTTTAGATAAATAACACCCAGACACAGAATAAACCATGGTGCTCATCACACAAAGTTTTATCCTGGGTGGGTATCGAACCCACAACCTCTTGCGTAGCAGTCAGATACACTCCCACCGCGCCACAGAGGCAGTCAAGAATGTTATAAAACAAATGTACTATGCATTTCAAATGAGTTGATTACTGTCATGATAACATTTTGATACTCAACTGCAACTTCTTTGTATGACGTAAGGTCAGCAATAAAATGATTCATAAAAAGATGTCATTAGAAGTACCTACTACTCAAATGAACTATACATAAGCACTTTATTTTACTGTTTATAATTTATTCACTCATTCGAGAGATTAGTTCATAAGTCTTATTTTTACAGTAATTACACTTGTGTAATTACTAAGCAAAAAAAAAGCAAGCTACAGCTGCAGCACAGCAATATGTTACCATCACTATTTAATGGAAGAAGAATATCTTAGAGAAAGTATTAAACTATCTTTCTCATTTGACCACAAGATGAATTTTTACAAATTTTTTATTGTTTATTTTCAAACTCGGGGGTAAACTTTGTAGCTTATAACCATTTTCATATTTTCAAGACCCGTTTTTGTTGTCACCATAGAAAATTTCTATTGACATTAATGTGTATCAATTATGATGGTTGTCATCTCTCTTTTGAGTCATATTATGGGTCATATCTTTTTTCCTTGTACAGATTTTTACCCTTAGTATAGCTTGACAATAAGATCTGGACAATATACCATTTGTATAAAAATTACATTATTTATTTTCTAAGAACCATAACCAAATTATTATTGACGATAAGATCTATCCATTCCCACTGGTTTCAAATCCCTAGACTAATGCTTTCACTGCATATTTTTTTTCTCAATAGTGTCTTTAAATACTTTCAGCCAAGAGTGGTATAGAACCAGCAAACGCATTCCAGCTGGTGGAACATGTGATAACAAATTGCCCTAACCTGAACTTCAAAGGTTTAATGACTATTGGAGAATATGACTATGATACATCTAGAGGACCTAACCCAGACTTCATCTCCCTTGCAAAGATCCGACAGGAAGTTTGTGAAAAACTGAAGCTTGATATAAACGAAGTTGAATTGTCTATGGGAATGTCCACGGACTATGAGCATGCGGTGAGTATAAATCTTGACTAATAAATTAACTTGAGTGTATATTAAATACACATACTAATAATACTAAGATATTTGTGGCATTACTGTATACAGTGGCAAATATAGAGAGTACCTAAGGTAACCTTGGCATAGACATTGTTCATAGACACGGAGTCTGGCGACTTTTTTTTTGGCATGACGCGGCTAGCGTATTGCCATTTTAAAAGTTGGGCCCTCCGATAATATTAGGTAGTTTGTTGTGGCCCGGACATTCTGTGCATCCGCCAGTCTCAAGTTTATTCTCCTTCTAGTTTTCTTCTTTGAATCACAAAGTCCCGCTCTCTCATTTTGTCCAGTTATCACGTTATGAAAATATATATATATTACGGGTCTTAATCGCGTGAATAATTTAAGGTAAAATACCTTGTTTATTGTCCGACATTTCGACCGTATTGCAACGGCCGTGGTCACGGGTAGACCCGTAATATATATTTTTTCATAATGTCTAGAAATCGCGAAAGTTTATCTTTCAAGCATATTTTACACTGCTTTACACGTTATACACGCGATGCGTGAATGTCCGTGTACGTGGTTCGAGCGAGATACGTTTAAAGGTCTGCTTTCTGTACTATATTTTGTGATACTAACCTATTTTGTAATATATAAATCTGTATCTACCTAAACACTCATTTGACCAAGCTCAATTGCTAGTAATTGGGGCATGTTTAAGCTTGTTTATAAGGTGTTAGGCTTATGCCAAATGCAAACTATCACTTTCACACACTGGTAATTTAAAAAATGTAAAATGTTTATGACCGCTGGTTACTTTACAGAGAAATTTTATATTACATAATACTCGCATAAATATCCAGTAGCCATGTTAGGTAGTTATTATTATTTTAATTTACTTTTAGATTGAATTGGGAGCAACAACGGTACGAGTCGGTACACTCATCTTTGGCCCTCGTCCAAAAACAAATCAAGGCATTGCTGAATTATCGAAACAATTATGCGATACGTACCAGTAGTATATTTTGTAGTGGACTACTGAAATGATAGGGTGCATCCATGATAAGGTTTAAATGGAATACACAAATATATTCTTGATACTTGAGATTCTGTATGTCCCTTTCACATACTCTATCTCTGTCTCGTAGAAGTCGTAGAAATAAATGTTTGTCTCGCATTGTATAAAGAGAAAGACATATTTGACTGCCTCTGTGGCGCGGTGGGACTGTTTCCGACTGCTACGCAAGAGGTCGTGGGTTCGATCCCCACCCAGGATAAAACTTTGTGTGATGAGCACGATGGTTTATTCTGTGTCTGGGTGTTATTTATCTATAATATGTATGTATTTAGAAATATATAAGTATGTTTATCAGTTGTCTGGTTTCCATAGTACAAGCTCTGCTTAGTTTGGGATCAGATGGCGTTGTGTGAGTTGTCCCAAGATGTTATTATTATTATTATTATATGTACTTATTTGTTGTAATGTGTATTCCATTTAGATATACTGTCATGGTTGCCCTAGCTGTCATGCAAAAGACAATGCACCTCTTCCATACAAATTTGGTTCAAACTTTTAAACACATTGTCCAAAGAGGAAACCAATGAAAACCTTATCACAAAAAAATCTACTCCGGGAAATATAGATACGGTTTAAGATGTCCAAAAATAAAATACATGGTAACTGATGGATTTTATTCTGAACAATAACTTATACTAAGACGACAAAAAAAACTGTTCCAGGGAAAAAAGATTGATCATTCAAAAACTTCAAAACAAAAACGGTTAGTTGTCCAAAGATAGTCTTTCATCTCTATACAACTAACTAACTGTTTCCATAAAAATCATCAAAGACTTCTAAGGGCCGTATCTTATTCCCGGAGCCGATTTTTTTGTCGCCATAAACTACTGACGATAAGGTCAGTCCATCATTTCCTGTTGGTTTCATCTTTGGACACCATGTTTCGACATGTTGCTCCAATAAGTTGCATTGTCCTTTAAATAGAAATGTGTTCTGTAAATGGGCTTCCAGTAGCATGTCTTTTAATAAATTTTATCTGTGTATTGTTTATCTATCTTACATTATAGTCCAAGAGGGAAGCGCCAAAATATGCAAGCACTTTATAAAAGCAATGTTTTTATATTACGTCACATTAATGGACCAAAGAAATACCCTTTCGTCAGTAAGCTGGATCTGGTTTGGTGCTGAGGCAGGTTAATTTTTTTCGAATGAACAAAATATATCGTAAAAGTGCTTTTTTGAACTTAAAAAATAATATTCTTGCATTAAATTAATTAAAAATATGTTTTACATTTGTCAGTCACGCAAAATTTTATAACCACATGTGTCAGTCATGCGTTTAAGTTGTAAGTAATTATTAATAGTTCTCGTTCTGCGCGTGCTATCGAATGTGTGGTCTGTAATTTAGTATATCCGGTGAAGAGACAGTATAAGTCTGTAACAGATGCTGTCCGTAGCGGATTAAAGTACGGCAAACACTAAAGAATCCAGCTGACTGGCGAAAGGGTATTTCTTTACTCTATTTATGTGACGTAATATCAAAAAAATCAACCTTTATAAAATGCTTGTATATATTGGCGCTCTCCTCCCGGTCTATTAGGTATATTATACTTGTATTGTTATCTATGATCTCATATACTATACCTACCTATCCCTAATGTAATTTGATATCAAAGTAAAATATTTATATAGTTTCTGAAACACTGTACACTGTATAACCTAATAACTAATCTAACTATCTTAACTATGAAATAACTTGTTTAAATCTAACAAAATTTGGTATTCAAAAATCCTACTAATATTTTATATAAACGCAATTGATTGTGAGAATGGATGGATGTATAAAACTCGAAACTGCTGGATGAGTTCTGAGTTACCTATAACTACTTACATTAAAATCCTGTGTGGTCGTGTTAGTTTGTAATCGCAACTCGTCGTTTGTAACGTAGTACTTACTTAGTTGTTATTTATTTTAAGATTGAATTGGGAGCAACAACAGTACGAGTTGGTACAACTATCTTCGGTCCTCGGCCTAGAAAAGTACAAGAAATCGTTGATTCTGAATGAAAGTGGAAAATATTACTTTTAAACAACTAGAAATGTTAATGCCTTTATTGACATAAAGGATGCTTAATTTTTAGTTGTCACGGTAAGGTAAAGTGAGATCTTGATAAATGTTATACCTAAACTGTTATTATATCTAGAAATTTGTTGTAATTGTAATAAATGGGCTTCCAATATATTAATGTACACGATGTTTGTATTTTATTTATGTTAATCCTCATATTTTTATATAGTAGGTGTGTACTAATACCTACACCTAATGCTAGCAAGTTTTAGGGGTTTCCTAATTTAAAGCCATTGGCATTGTTTGAGGAACTAACGTATGACAGATTTTTTTATTTCCCGGGTCGATTGAAAAACGCTAACCTGTCCTATTTTATGTCAAATTAGTTCCGCGACTTGCGGTACTAATTTGAGTTGCGATTCTAATTTGATCGCCATCATAGGTAGGCAATAAAGACATCTCTGAACTTGGCTACCGCCGTCCATCCCAAATTTTTGGTAAGTCCTATTTGTTTCTACCGATCCCATAAACCATTAACGTTATAATTTTGACCTACGTAGATATTGAAATAATTATCAATCAGGAGATGCTAGTTATTAATATTCCAATTAAGACTATTAAAATTGCAAACCACAGATTTAGAGTAGGCGTAGGCCTAATATGCTGCAATCTTTTTAATGTTATTTTGACTCGAAGTTGTTGTTTTTTCCTTCTTATACGTTCGTTCATTCAGTCAGGACTATGGCTCGCACATTCTGTGCATCTGCCAGCAGGGCCCGATCTAGTCAATTCGAGACAAAGCCGCTCTGGGCAAATTAATTTTCGCCGCCATTTCACCTAAAACCGTCTTACCTCGTACGACGAGGAGGGGATTGGGTGCAAATAATTTTAATTCTTGAAAATTATTTGCACCCCCTCCCCGTCAGGCTCTGAAGATAATGCAAGTGCACTTTAACAAAGATAGATGCCCAGCCCGACACAACACAGATTCATCTTAAATCTATCGATCTTTCGAAACTACACAACGCTGAATATAATGTAATGTCGTAGCCTCCGTTACATCTGAAATCAATTTCAACAGAGTACCTACCGTACAGGTAGGTACTCTGTTGAACACCAACAAATTTTTTACGCCAATTGGTGGCAGCACTATTGGCAACTAATGGCAATATGTCTACAATTGTATGGCGCATGATCCAGTCTCCTAAACAACCCGGTAACAAGAAAATAAAGGGCTACTGAAACAACAAGAAAATTGGCCGAGCAACATTGCGGAAAATAGATCGCTCAGCGATCGTCCGGCTACCATCAAAATTAATATTGGAGAGTACTGCCATGTCGCCGGTCACAGCATTGCCGACACAAATTGCCGTAAAAAATGGCCCATTTCGACGCCCCATAAAACTTATATCAAAGCCCACACCTGAAAGTGTGATAGTTTCACAGTAAATGGTACCATACAAGTGCATAGTTACGTTGTGGGAATTGGGATAGTGTTTGACTCGCTCCGCTCACCCTAATAATATTTTTTTCCCGTACATTGAACAGTAATTTGTGTGCTAAAATGGATGGTTCACTGAAAGCACAGAATAAGTAATCACTTTGTTTTAATTGAAAGTAATTTCGTCGTTTTTTTCACGTCAAAATTCACATTAACTTCAACTTTATTTCTATGGCTTCTGCGGTTTTCCCACAATTTTGCCAATGTCGCGTGGGTAGAGTAGAAACAAACGATGGAGATTGGTCGGTAGTGGAAGAATGATCGGTTCTTTCTAGATCATAAATTTTGCTTCTGAGAATATTGATCTGAAAACAAAGAGATAGAACATACACAGGACGAAACAAATACAATTTATGTACACAATTACATCGGTTAAAACATAGAACATACTATAACTTGAGCACAAAAACCTTTAATTTAATTTTGCTAACTACAATATATTTGTTTAATAAACTTAAAAAAGTGGTTCTACCGTAATTTTTGGGAATCTACCTGAATCTACCATATTTTTTGAGTGAAATGACCGTAAATCAAATTTAGGACATGGCAACACTGCTAAGCACAAGATTGTCCATGGTAGCATTGGTAGCATGGTAGTTTAGTTATGTCAAGTTTCATTTCAGAACGTAACGATTGACGCACGCATGCGTTGTTCGTAAAACGACAAAACGAAGAAAGTTTGTAAATTTGTGTTCTTGTAAAATCCAAAATAAACAATATACGTATTAATACGCTGAAACTGAAATAGGTACTTTGTGAGTGTTTATTGAATGCTAATCTGACGGGCTGTGTTACAATATGTTGGTATTTATCCCGGAGTGAAGTGTGGAATCTGTTAATTTTTGTGTCAACAAGTTTACATCCTCTCTTGAAAGTTTTTATAAAACAAGGTCGAGTTAAACAGGTAAGGATAACAACTTTTATTCGTCCTGCTAAGATGAGGTTACAGTTTCTATTTAATTGTATGTAATGCAAATACTATTTATTAGAATTTTTAGTACCAGTGATAGTTTAGTGAGAAAGTGCAAACAATTACTATTTAAACTACGGTTACGACAGTCCACATGTTAAAGTTGTATGTGTATATTATAGTCCATACAAAAAAAGTATATCTGAACTCATTAAGTGTAGAAGTTAAAAATATTGCTGTTTTTATACAAATTAGTACCAAAAAAACTGCAGTCTGGTCAGTGTAGCTTAAATGCCCCTAAAGATTTTAGTTTTATTTTATGTTATCAAATACAAAATAAAAAATCTGAATTCTTTCCCCACACTAGGTGTCAGAAGGAAGTTTTTTTTTTTTTTTAGTGGCTTGATACTTGTTACATTATATAAAATTTTAGTTAAATAATTATCTCATGGCCGTGTGGTGCCGGCTTAAGAATAGTACCACCCCATCTCTTCCCGTGGGTGTCGTCAAGGCGACTAAGGGATTTCACTCCGGAGGACGGGCAGCAGCGTCCTCTGCGTAACTAAAGCCTTACTGCGATCGCCAACCCGCTCGCCAAGCGTGGCGATTATGGCAATTACCCCCAGGATCTACATACCAGTAGGTTCTACTGGGGAGACCCGTGCCCAGCAGTGGGCCATCATATGGGTTGATATGTAATTATCTCATAATATTCAAATCAAGTCAATTTAAAAGTAACTAAGTATATTACATACATTATGATTCTAAAATGATGAAGTAGGTACATAAGTAATATTTTTTTATTTTCCTTTTTTCACTGGGTTGTACTGTACACTGCTTGTTTTTACGAAGACTGGGCAAGAAGGAGGGTTATTGATTGTAGTCTTCATAGCCACAGACCGTAGTTGTCATGATTCAATCTAAATATTTTATGAATTTTATAAATGACTAGCAGCCCGTTCTGACCTGGCAGGATCTATTCTCTACTTTTATGCAAAATATGCTTACATCATACATACAAACCATTTGTTAGAAATTATCTTAATTATAGTGAAAACCGCATCTAAATCCCCTGTTTAATTTAGAACATCTAAGCATACAGACAGCAGATTTAGCAGCAGAATTTATGGTGTTTAAATCTTTACTATAAGCACCGTAAATTAAACAAAACATTAAAAAAATACAGACAATCCCCTTGTTAGAGAACACACTCATAATACCACTGTTCAATTATCACATCTGCATAAAGACTGTTCACAGATATAAGGACAAAAAAAAAAATGGCTTACAAATAATCCCAATCAACTGGCACAATAGCTGACAATACAAAATTACATAAACTGGCTCAAACAACATAACATGCTAGAGCTACAAAACCGAGAGTAGCACAAAGTTACTGAATATGAGTAGATGCCCTCACTGGGGAGCACACTCACAATACTATGTTCATTTATCACATCTGCTTATAGTCTTAGGACTGATCACAGATATACGAACAAAAAAGAAAAAAAAATATGACTGGAGAGTCAAATAAGTCTTTTTTTATGAACTGTAGACAATAAATACAATGTCTTAAAACTTCTCACAAAAACAATATTTAATTTAAGCAATTTTGTTAGAAATTTTAGACATAATATTTATTGCCTAATTAGTGTAAAATCGTCATTTACTATAGGAACTGCAATAGCCAACATCATGGCTACAAATGAAGCTATAACCTTCCTTCCTCTTTTAAACAATAATTAATTCAATGAGAAATCAGTTCTCTCAAAGTAAGTCATCTCAGTTGCCTCATTCAATCATCTTAGTTCTCAACATTCTCAGCCGATGTGCTAAGTGACCTTGCTTATGTGCAAACCATGTGAATTCTCATAATTAACACTGTTAACTTGCTATTGGTAAGAAATGAACTTTTCACTTAGAATATAAGTTGGTATTTCCAATATAGAAAGTTTTAACCTTCTTAGGTTTGCACTTTTAGGTACTTAAGTACTTGTGGGAGGCAGAGGTAGCCTAATGGTTATGGCATTGGACTCGCCTTCTTGAGGTCACGGGCTCGAATCCTACCCATAATACTACTGATGTGGATCCACTTTCGGTTAAGGGGATAACAGGATTGCTAGTAATGTGGGACCAAATTCCACATTGCTCTTTTTTCCACTTATCTTTTTTTAATGAATTAAAAAAAAAGTTTCTTCCTGGGTGGAAATGTAACACAATACCTTTAAGGCTAAGCTGCTAATTCGATATACATAGCTGGCTGGTGTAAGGGTATTGGATGTAAATATTAAATACTAGTTGTCCCGCGCAACTTAGTCTGCATACATTTTCCCCGTTTTTGCAACATTTCTCATTGCTGCTATGCAAATTACATCACGCTACATCCAACAGGAGCGTGATGTTATTTGCATCAATCCTTCAATATGGTGTAGTATATTAGTGGCAGCACCTTAACCCCATATTTAGTTTATAAACATTCAAACATCAAAGTGGCAGCAAGTTTTTATTTCGAGGTTCTTTTCTTCGGCTTTACCTATTGTTTGCGAACTTGGCATTACATGTAGAATATCAACGTATTGCTAGTGTTGTTTTGCATCCTAAGTAAATAAAGAATTTTGAAACATACATTCATGCAAATAAACAATTTGGTTGATTGATTATTCTGATTAATTTGCTGCGCAATCAGTATATTTGATATACCATACATATTTAATTGATGTAAATAAATTGATGGGTGATAATAAGCCTTATCTCAATAATGGGATCTAGGGGTCTAGTGGAGGGAGGTTAAAGAGCTCATCCACTCCAACCTAGTGTAAGCTGAGACTGCTCTGTGTGCCACTCCTTGGATAAGAGAATTTTGAAATCTGCGCAGCTTAGTCTGCGTCAATTTTCCCCATTTTTGCATTTTTCCTTGATGCTCTACTATCAAACTAAGTAGCGGCTTATACAAGACACCTATACTCCAAATTTCATCCATATATTATACATACCTACATACCTACGGAACGACAGACAGACGGACATGACGAAACTATAAGGGTTCCGTTTCCCATTTTTTTTAAAAAGATAATTAGCAATGTGGGTTTGCTGATTGGGTCCCCTCCAACTAAGCTCAATGGCTTCGATTAGGAGTGGGTTCACGTCGGTAGTATATTGGGTAGGATTCGAACCCGCGACCTCATGATTACGAATTCGATGCCTTAAAAGCCATTAGGCTACCGCCGCTTAAAATTTTTGATACGGAACCCTAAAAAAATTCTCTTAAAGCTCGTTCATTAATTACGTGATGCATTTTACCCACTTTTTGACTACTTGATTTCCCCCCCCCCCCCTTCTCCTTTCGAGCCTCACGTGACCCCTTTGTGACATCAAATGCATATTCCCTATTGTGTTTACCGCAGCTCGTTATGAATGCCAATCAAACAATCAATGCATGTTTATTATGTTTCTCATAGCTCTAGGTATTTGAGACGCCATATTCATACCTTATAGTCGATTGTTTAATGTTTTTACATGCTATGTTTATTAGGTGTATGTTTCACTTTCCACTTTCTAGCTTATGAGAGAGAGTTATACCTATTTATGATGGCGAATGCAAGGGCTGAATTTATAATCATTTTTAACCAGACTGCGATGGGTTTGAATCCTACACATTATACTACCGACGTGAACCCCCTTGTACCACAAGCCTTTGAGCTTAGCTGGAGGGGTTAACAAGATTGCTAGTAATGTGGGACTCAATCCCACATTGCTAGAAAAAAAATAATCTAGTGGTTGGTGACGTTACATCACTAAGCTGCCATCGCAGCCTTGTCCAAAATGATTATAAATTCTTTAAATATTTCACGCTATTAAGTCCCTACCTGTCATCTATACTAATATAATAATCTATACTAATATTATAAAGCGGAAGAGTTTGTTTGTTTGCTTTGTTTGTTTGTTTGTTTGTTTGTTTAAACGCGCTAATCTCAGGAACTACTGGTCCGATTTAAAAAAAACTTTTTTTGTTGGATAGCCCATTTATCGAGGAAGGCTATATAACATTGCGCTACGACTAATAGGAGCGGAGTAGCGACGTGAAATGTTGCAAAAACGGGGAAAATTTACGCATACGAAGTTGCGCGGGACACCTAGTATGAAGCTAAAGAGTTTGTTTCTTTGTTTGAACGCGGTAATCTCAGGAACTACTGTTCCGAATTCAAAAAACAGTTTACTGTTGGATAGCCCATTTATCGAGGAAGGCTATAGGCTATATAACATCACGCTCCGACCAAAAGGAGCGGGCAGCAATGAAAAATGTTGCAAAAACGGGTAAAATTTACGCAGACGAAGTTGCGCGGGTCAGCGTATTCTAATATGTGTAAAAATCGCGCAATTAAAAAACAATTATCGTGCTTTTCATCTAAAATCCTTTGTGATTCTTTTATCAGTAACTGATATCGTGTAAAAACTGGCAACAACTCGCTTTACTGCCTTAGGTAACCACGATTTAAACCGCGAAGGACGTTTTGAGTTTTGACCAAGTGTCCATATCCGAATGCTCTGAATGACTGTTCTAAAAATGCAATAAATTATTACTATTTGAGTCTAAAATAGAAAAGACTTGGGTATGTCATATTTCGATAACTGCCAACACACATTGTTCGGTAGTTGACAAAAAATGAGAAAAACTATGCTAAAATATTTTTTACTAACTTTCGCCCGCGGCTCCGCCCGCGTGGATGTCGGTTATCGCGATAAAAACTATCCTATGTCCTTCCCCGGGACTCAAACTATCTCCATACCAAATTTCATCTAAATCGGTTTAGCTGTTTGAGCGTGAAAGCGTAACAGACAGACAGACAGACAGACAGAGTTACTTTCACATTTATAATATTAGTATGGATTTAAATCGAGAAATAACATTGAGTTATGTTATAAAAATATGTAGGTAGGTAATTGACATTCAGGATTATAGCACGCGTTCACTTTTGCGACACGAACCTCATGTACTATCCATTTCCTTGAGAAGTTTTCATTAAATCTGTTACCCAATTATTCCATTTACCCACCCCTAAAAACGTGCCCTGGGGTGGATATTCGGAAACTTATGTCCGAGAACGTATCTCGTGCCTGGGTGGTCATTTATCCAGCCTGGCTCAGGAGTTCTCTATGGAGTTTTTTGGAGTGCGTAAATGAAATAACTGATTACTCAGTTGCCCCTTAATTGAAACAAGATGGCAAACATTTATTATTTACATTAGATAGACGGGGAAAAGGACAAAATGTTTGTAAGGCCATGTAAGTTTGCTACAGAATTGACGGCTAACCTTCCAATACTTAACTTTGAGTCATGCAAAAGCATAATATCTGTCGCTTTGATCGATACTATTCAGTTTAGTGCCTTTCCTATAAGTCACGGAAGAAGAAAAAGAAGAAGGCCTACTCTAATTCAATAAAATCGAATTTCCGATCAAAAATGAGGTGGTAGCAGCATCAATAGGGTATTTGACAAAAGTCAAATCAGCCTCTTTTTAAGAAACGTCAAAAACGAGCCGCTCTGTACAAATATGTATGGAATGCTAGCATTATGACGTCACGTTTTCTATGGTCAAATTATTTACTTTCAGTGTTTCTCTTTATGATTATAAATTAAGTAACTCATTAAATTAATAAATAAACATATTTTTTAGAACACTTTATGACCTATTTTTACCTGGTTATTTTAAAATATTTTATTTTGATAGTAGTCAAATACCCAATTCAATCCACTCGTTCCTGAAAATTGTCAATGGGTTCGGTTCGGACTTCTTACGCTTATCCAAAAAATATTTTGAATAGTCCCGTAAAAAGAAATTTAAGTACCTAAACGATAATTCATGAATTTCGTTTTAAAGACAGAGATTAGGCCTACAGGTTGCGAGTGACGTATAAGTATTCGGCCGTTAGATCCTGATCCATAATGTTAGCACTTTTTACAACGTATTCAGTCAGCCACATTAACCAACGCGTGACCGTGGCCAGATTAGTTATGTAAACAAGTCTCAATTGCTTACTTGCACATTTAAAACCAGAAAATCACCTTAAAAAAACATTCAAAATCGGAACAATGACATCTACGTAATACACTCTTTAGCTAACATTTAAGAATTACAACATAGGAAGACAAAAAGAAATTACCCTCCTTTATTGGCTGAACTGGAGCACTCGGTGTGACGGATTCTTGTAAACAATGACAAGTGTTACATTTCTTAATTGCTTTTTAATGCAATTTTGAGTTTTATTTCTATTATGATTAAGGTTTATAATGTAGTGGGAAATACACATGCCTAAGCCTAAGAATGTCAATAATTTTATTGTGATATTTTCAACCGACTTCAAAAAGGAGGAGGTTCTCAATTCGTCTGTATGTTTTTTTTTTTTTTTTTTTTTTTTTTTTTTTTTTTTTTTTTTTTTTTTTGTATGTTTGTTCACCGATTACGCAAAGACGGCTGGACCGATTTGAAAAGGTATACACACCAACATTTTGAAGTTGGTGCCGAATAAAACATAAAGACTACTATTTCATGGCACCAACTTCAAAATGTTTAATTTGTTTTTGTTATTCTAGGTATATTATTTTTTGCTTTTTAGTTGCCTTGTATTTATTTTTGAAGTCGGTAATATTTTTTGTTAAAAAGTTTTTTGTAAAGAAGTTTGTGTAGGTATCTTTGTCGGTTTTCATATTTCCTTAATGAGCAATCGCATACACTCATTTTATTTTTTCTGTTTTGTCGAAAATATTTTTTTTTTCTTTTTTTTTTCTTTTTTTTTTTCTATACACAAAGAAGAAAGGTATACGATTACGTAGAATTGGGTAGTTGGCTACAATAAAAGTAAATTATTTTATACTAATCAGGTACCTAATAGTAGATCTTAAAATGCTCTGAAAATAAGTGTTATTTTACATTTTAACATGTTTTTGAATTTAAAAGCATGAAAATGAATACAATAAAAGTAATGATTTGACTTATGAAGTCATAGGTTCCTATTCCATACACATTTCTACGGAGCTTGACGTTTTGACATTTCATAAAAAGAGACTGATTTGACTTGACAGTCAACATCCCAATTTGTGTTACTAAGTGACATTATATCTCTGAATAAAAATATGTGTTAAACATATTTTATAGAGTGCATCAGGAAAATAATCAAATCGAATCAAACGAGGGTCGAACATTTTAATCATGTCAAACTTAACGCAGGCGATAGAGTTTAATTTGGAGAGTTTCTCATGTTATGGAGAATTAGATGAATTTTTGTTGAATTGTTGGTTAAAAAGCGGCGGTAGGTAGCGGTCGTGGGTTCGTATCCTGGCCATTATACTACCGACGTGAACCCACTCCTAACACAAGCCATAGAGCTTAGCTGGAGGGGTTAACAGGATTGCTAGTAATGTGGGACCACAATCCCACATTGCTAGTTATCTTCTTAAAAGATAAAAAAAAAAAAAAAAAACTAGCTGAATACATGAGAAACTCTTCAAATTAAGCTTTCAAACTACTTGCTGTAAGTATATGGTTACGTTATTGACTATCTATCGATTTCTATAGCTGCATATGACAGTAATTTATGAGGCAATATGCTTGGAAAGTTCTGAGAGAGATTAGTTGTCCTGTTTTATTAATTTATCGTGCAAAGATATTAAACGATCCCCGTGCTCCTTTTATTCTTTTATTTTTTGGCTCTTAAAATACTTATGTACTTACATAATATGTAAGTACATAAGTATTTTAAGAAATAAACCGGTATGAAATATTATTTCATACCGGTTTATTTCATACTAGCGAATTCCTCGCGGTTTCACCCGCGTAGTTCCCATTCCCGAGGGGATTCAGGAATAAAAAATAGCCTATGTCACCCGGGGTTAGTCTAGCTTCACAACGATGAAAGATTTTTTTTAAATCCGTCCATTAGTTTCGGAGCCTATTCAATACAAACAAACAATCAAATCTTTCCTCTTTATAATATTATTTTTCATACTAGCTGATTCGCGCAACTTCGTATGCGTCAATTTTCCCCGTTTTTGCAACATTTTTAATTGCTGCTCCGATCCTATTGGTCGTAGCGTGATGTTATAGAGCATATAGCCTTCCTCGATAAATTTGCTATCCAACAGTAAAACATTTTTTCAATTCGGACCAGTAGTTCCTGAGAATACCGCATTTAAACAAACAAATTCTTAAGTTTTATAATATTAGTATAGATTTAATACCGGTGGTAGGTCTAAGCCATAGGCGCCGTCTTGGTTGGTACCACTACAGCGTCAGTTATTCTTCCGTGAAATGGTGATCAACACATCACTGTGCTTCGGTAGAAGGGCACTGTAGCAAGTGAAATTACCGGGCAAATGAGACTTCGACGTTTCATTTGCCCAGTAATTTACATACATACATACCTAACAACCCATATGATGTCCCACTGCTGGGCACGGGTCTCCCCAGTAGAACCTACTTATTAGTTCCTGGGGGTAATTGCCATAATCGCCACGTTTGGCGAGCGGGTTGGCGATCGCAGTAAGGCTTGAAATACGCAGAGGACGCTGCTGCCCGTCCTCCCGTGTGACATCCCTTAGTCGCCTTGACGACACCCACGGGAAGAGATGGGGTGGCACTATTCTTAAGCCGGTGCCACACAGCTTATACGTTGCGAATTAGAGTAGGTAGTTCAAGAGAAATGTTTATATGTATAACTAGCGGCCCGCTCCGGCTTCGCACGGGTATAAAATATATATATATCAATCACTCTATCTATTAAAAAAAAAACCCGATCAAAATCCGTTGTGTAGTTTTATAGATTTAAGCATACATAGGGACATAGGGACAGACAGAGAAAGCGACTTTGTTTTATAATAAGTAGTGATACATCATCCCACGGAAACAAGATCCACGCGTACCAAGTCGTGGGTGTCCACTAATAATATCTATACTAATAATAAACAGCTGAAGAGTTTGTTTGTTTGTTTAAACGCGATAATTTCAGGAACTACTGGTTGGAATTGAAAAATTATTTTACTGTTGGACAGCCCATTTTTCGAGGAAGGCTGCAGGCTATACAACATCACGCTGCGACCAATAGGAGCGGAGCAGCAACGTAAAATGTTGCAAAAACGGGGAAAATTTACACAGACGAAGTTGTGCGGGTCAGCTAGTGTATTATAAAAGCCTGAGGCTTAAAGACCACCTTTATTTATTAAATCTTAGTTCCAAGAGAGATCCTTGTCCACTTCATTCTAGCATTTATGAGCATTGCATTGTTGTGACAATAAATACTTACAATAAAAAAAATCGTGCATAAGCATTATAACCGTGAAACCAACAATTTGCTCAAACGAGCTCAAAACTATCGCTTTCATTTCCAACGTCAACAATGTTATACATAAAAGAAATTATAATGCTCGGTGTAATGATTTAGAAATTTAAGCCGCCCCGCTTTCGAACGAATTGTAAGTAGCAAACATTGTAGTAATTCGTTAGTACCTACATAATTGTAATTATCTCTATGGTAGCAAACATTTAAACAGTGATGCAAAGTCAATTATATCACCAGATATAATAATAATAATAGTATCTTGGGACAACTCACACAAAGTCATCTAATTCCAAACTAAGCAGAGCTTGTACTATGGCAACCAGACAACGGATATACATACTTATATATTTCTAAATACGTACATACATGTTATAGATAAATAACACCCAGACACAGAATAAACCATCGTGCTCATCACACAAAGTTTTATCCTGGGTGGGAATCGAACCCACGACTTCTTGCGTAGCAGTCGGACATAGTCCCACCGCGCCACAGAGGCAGCCATATAAACGGTTGCAGACCGTAAGATTAGTTAGTGTTTAGATTGCTTAGTGTTAAGTTAGTCACATAACTGAGACTAGCATTATCATGGTTGTGAGGGCAGGTACCACACTACCCTTACGTCCTTTTCACACGTTCCGGCTTCAATCCGGATTGAAACCGGCTATCCGGGGCGGCGGAACGTGAGGATAGGACCTAAGTGTCTGCCTCGGGCATAAGGCATGTTTCCTTTCCAAAATAATACAAAGAAACCAGATGAGCTAAGCTAAACTGTCTTGGTTTTTGAAGTAGGTAGCTTAGATCTATTTTCCAGTAGACACACAGCCTCAGGAATGATCAAACTCACCCTAAGAACTAACTCAGAAGAATGAAGTGACGTATGTGTCCAACCCATAAAGGTAGGTGCGTTATCTCTTTTTCTACTACACCTATGGTCCTTGGCCTACAACAGGCTATCAGCGCGAAGTCCCACATTCAAATTGAACAGCCTAATCGAAAGAACATAGAGAATCGCTTTGAAATATCGTGATGTTTTATTTTGCTATCGATAAGGTCGTCAGGGAGTTACGGTATTGAGAGAAAACAAAGAGTCGTACAACCGATGCATTCGACTGGTCATCAAACTTTATTGACAAGAACGATCTTTTAAAGCCATTGGTTTCTTCGTTCGGACAATATAAAATTAGATCGTCCATAAGCATGCAGGTTCCATTTATTTCAATGATCAACCTTTTTGGTAATAAAGCGGATGCGGGTGTACATTTGCGTAAGTGAAATTGTTGCATCATGATTACGAATGGTACCCATACCCTCAGATTTGGATTAGAACTTTCGCGATTTGTACACGCAACTATTCGAAATTATTCTTCTACGAAATTTCACTAAATGGAACCAGAGATTATAATTTAGTGAAACCTCTGGTTCCAGATGTTCCAGAGTAACTTTTTATCCCAGGAACTCTGGTTTCTGGGATAACAATTTATATTAACTGTCTTCGGTTCGTAATCTCAATGTAAAAGGCAATCCGACTTTCGCATTTATATAAGTAATAGGTATTATTAAAGAGATGATAAATCGATGATGATAATGATGTTGATGTCATGTCGTAGAAACGTAAGCGTAATAGGTAGGTTCAATTGCTTATTCGTGCATACAGTGCTATGGAGGGAAAATTATTATTATAATTATATATGGTTACGGATTTTCTAATATATCATGAGATTCATATTTCTCGTATTTTAATGGCAATGGGCTGGCCAAATCTGCCGATCAACGTAACGAACCTCAGCCTGATAGAGCGATGACCTAAAGAAGGTCGCTGGGATAAACAGAATGTAAAAGGCAGGGGTCAAGGTGTCGTGTCTAAACTTAGGAGAGGCCTATGTCCAGCAGTGGACCGATACCTACTGATTATGATTCTTCATTATTTTATTTTGAAAGTATAACTGTGACTGCCCATCCAGTCCGTATCCAATCTTACTCCAAATCCAACAACAGATCTTTATCACGTAACTGAATCAAATCAAAAACAACACCGTAATATTAAAGTACATACAAAACTACATTTTAACAGTAAACCGATGTTAACTACTACAATACTGTTAACTCACTGTGTATAATTAACCAGCAATAACCGCTTATGGCCAGTTATACAATAACTTGTGGAAAAGCATGACTAACGGACAAAGGAGGCAAGTATTGGATTTGAAACGAGGTACGATTTTGAGGAAAGCAAGGAAATTGATTGAGTAATCTATGGTCGGAAATGAGGTGTATTAAAGGAGTTATGTAAGGTTGTCGATGGAAGCAAAGGAAATGGTGTAAAGCAGTGACGTTGTGAGGAATAGGTATGGCTCATGATAAAACAATTATTTCGACGTGTTATAAAATTGGAACACTCTCTTGTATTCGCGTTTAAAGTGATTAAAACGGGCCGGATGCAATCATAAGTGTTCGATATGTGAACGGATGCGTTTTGTGGTGGCTATGAGTGAGAAAAAAAAGTAAAAGTGAGTCGATTTAATGAAGATTCGGATATACTCGGTTAATTTCAATTATACAAACAACAAGGAGTGGGTGAATGCTACCGATATGTCGAACTAAAAGAACCATGTTAACAAGAACAATTATAAAGCTAAAAACTCGCCTGCCCTTGTAGCTAAGAAACATATATTTGAAATGGACCACGACGACTAGAAGAAAAAATAAATCGCGTGTGGACTTAACCCAGTCGGGCGACAGCCATATTGGTTTTTAAATAATCAGGCCTAACCTGGCTTAAGTAACCAGGACTTGAAAACACAAATCGGATATCGTCTAAAAATAGAAGATGGTATTTAAAATTATCCGTGACATTCTTCCATTCGGCATACTTAAGCTATTGTTAGGTAATAAACATCAAATTGGTAATAGCCATCAATAATTTTATTTGCACGTTATGAGTTTCCAAGGTCATTAACTGCATTAACACTAATTGCAAACGCAATAATCCATTAGTTAAGAATGCCAATTACATACAATATTATAATGACTCGAAAAACATGAATCAGCAGTTGAAAAAGAGTGTTTGAACATAATGCTCTGTGATATCGTAACTTCAGAAAGAATAAACCATTTTCAGTTACATTTTGACTTACCGGGGCATTTTGCCAAATCTGAATAAGTTAGGCTTGAGTTAGTAGGACTAGAACTAATATGCTTGTAACAGAAATTTGAGATTCTTAATATTACAAATTCTAACATGAACCCATCATATTGAGCTCCATTATTTACTGTCATCCATCTACGTATCCAACTACGGCAATGTAGGAATCCTCACATTCCTATTTGTGACCAGCTGGCCAGTCTACTCTGATTCTCGCATTTAGATTATTAATATCAGTGATTAAAACATTTATAAAAACTCTGCTACAATGACTGGTATCATTGTTATTGCTGTAATACGCGTCGTGTATTGTTTGATAGACTGTGAATGTGGAAGGTCGCCAGTTATGAAATTGAGGGTGATGATACAATAGCCAGGCGTGTACCTGCTACAAGCGATTGTTGTCTAGTTCTATATAGATAATTTGGCACTTGATATTATTGCAATAGGTCACTTGAGATGGACGTGTTGGTGAATGAGCAGGCAGATCGATCAGTCTTTCATTTAAAAATGATCTTCCGTGTCTTAGGATGAGATCTATAGCACGTGCTCAGGAAAATCTTGACTAAGCATTCTGCTGACCGTTGACTTTATAGACAAAATCATCTCAGATAACTTTGCGCTAAGACCAATAGCCAAGTTTAGTTTAGAGCACATTTAGGGCGTTCGATTTTGGATGATTGGAGTATTTATATACTTCAGTAGATATGATTTCATAGGCAGCCTCCACCTCCCCTCCGAAATTGTAAACAGGTAGTAACAGTACACACTTGGCTGCTGTTTAGTTAATTGCACCTCCTAAATTTCGAAAACGCTTCCCGATAAACGATCCTCGTTAAGCCCATGCATAACTTGTACTAAGAGTGCGAACGTAAGACCTTTATTGCTTGTATCAAATTACTTCCAAGTCCATTCCGTAGTACCGAGGTCATTAACTATTAAACTGGCAAAGTAATTATCGTCACATTAACAAATCGTGTAGTATTTTACTTCATTACTATCGTCATAACACAAACAACTATTTTATCTAACGTCCAAACTCATGGAATTTCCTATTAGATGGCAGATATTCGTGAGAAACTGTCTGTCTGTAGAAACTGCACGGTGCACTGTCTTTATAAGGAAACTGTCACACACTTCCGCGATGTAAACGATACTAGGAACTCTTGTTCCTACGTAATTTTAGTCATTTGTTACGTGTGCGGTTGATATTTCTAAAGACCTCGATATTAATTGAATTGTTTCTTGATTGGCAATGACAACATGCAAATTAATTGGTCAGGAATTTGGTCTAGAAGAATGAAAGACGTTAAAATGTTTTTATACGCTGTTATGTGCAGAAATTTGACTGAAACATTCGTGTAGCACCTGATATGGTAATCTCAGAAGGTTGCAAGGACGGTGGGTGGGATAGACGATTTTAAGGAGGTGAGAGAAGTAAATAGACTGATTTATAATGAAGTTAAACTCTTTGTAAAGATGTCCCTGGTTGAAGTTGCACACGGAGAAGAAAATAGGCATAAAGCAGGGGAAGATGGAAAATAATAAGCATGCCCTTCTTAGGTATTTGGTCTTTAGAAACAGTAACAAACGTGTGTCCTGCGGGTCAATTCGCGTATTTAAAGCAGTGCCAAACGGCCATTTTTGTATTCTTGTAACTTTGGGATCGATCATTACACTCGCACTAGTTCAAGATTGGTTTACAACGAACAACCTACTTCTAAATCCCAAAAAAACTAAATGTATTAAGTTTAGTTTGCCAAATGTGAAAAGTACTAATACGAGTATAATTTTAAATAATGAGGTGATTAGCTTTGTCGACTCGACAGTTTTTTTGGGAATTACATTAGACAATAGGTTACAGTGGGGCACCCAAATATCATGTCTCGCAGGAAAACTCAGTTCTGCAGCGTATGCTGTCAGCAAAGTTAGACAGCTTACGAACGTAGAAACAGCTCGACTAGTATATTTTGGTTATTTTCACAGCGTCATGTCCTACGGTATATTGCTTTGGGGCAAGGCGGCTGATATACAAACTATTTTTATTCTTCAAAAACGTGCAGTGCGTGCGATATATCAACTAGGAGCACGAGTTTCCCTTAGAGAAAAGTTTAAAGAGATAGGCATTTTGACAGTTGCATCACAATATATATATGCAAACGTTATGTTTGTAAAACAAAACTTACATTTATATAACAAAAATAGTGATATTCACTCTGTGAATACAAGAAATAAGCACAAATTGGTAGGTCGATATCATAGGCTTCATAAAACTCATAACTCATTCATGGGACTAGGTGTTAAATTTTTCAATAAAATCCCAGTCAGCATATCGAGTCTACCAGTAAATAAATTTAAGAATGTAGTCAAGAGACATCTTATACAAAGAGCTTACTATTCAATCGATGATTATTTAACTGATAAAGATAAATGGATGTAGTTCGTTGCTCCCTATTAATGTATTGGGTTGTATAGTTTATTGCATTTTACTAGGTGAATATTGTTGTCACAGTTTGATAATGTTACTTAGGTACTAGTTAAGAAAACGATTTACTTTTGTAAGTAAAGATTCTGCGTGATAAATTACGGCCATTCTTTTCTTTCCTTTGAAAAACATGTATACTTATTCATTAAGTAGCAGTAAATTGGCCAATATTTAAGCACATAAAGTTTTTACATCGTAAGTGGATGCTCCTACTATGTTGTGCCCATTGAGGCTGATGTATCCGATCTCGTGTACTCTTCTAATAATAATGACCTCTTTTTTTACATCAGTCCTCTAATATATGGTGTATAATATAGTGGTGGCAGCACCTTACCTGCATAAACAGTTTATAAACAGAGAAACATTGTAAACATTGGCAATTTGAAAAGAGTGGCCACGAGTTTTTATTGCCTGTTCTTTTCTCGGGCTTTACCTATTGTTTGCGAACAGGCATTACCAGTAAATGTAGAATCGACTTTTCACAAGTGTAGTATTTTGCTTCCTAAGTGAATAAATGATTTTTATTATTATTATTTATTATTATTATTATGATCTCAAATACGGTTGCGTCAAGTATGCGTCTTGAGAGCGCAATAACGACATTTTAGTACGATGCGCAAGCGTTTTTAAGATCGATCCCAAAGTTACAAGAATACGAAAATGGCCGTTTTAATCGAAACTTAACTGCAACTGAACTGCTACTGCACTGCTTTAAATACGTGAATCGACCCCCTGGTATCTCAATAATTTGACCGTAAAATCACTGCTTGAATATCTTATTCTCTAGATTCCTATCCTCGCCAAATAGATTTAACTATTGTCCATTGTTTACACAATAATGGAGAATTGTTTAAACCCCGATATACCAATCAATTATAACCATGATATTTACGCTCAGGTTGAAACTATTTACAATTAAAATATTGTTTGTCGTGTTAGTTCTGGTTTGTTGCATCATAGATTTCTACATGGGAGCCATTTTAAGATTCCATAGTTTAACTAATTGGTTAAGCAAGGCCAGGATCGACGTGAAATAAAAAAAAATAACAAGATTGTAATGTGATTGTTTTACGGACAATACAATTGCCTGTTAAAATATGGTTTTTGGCGTGTCTTATGTAAGGTTATATACTTGGTTCGATTGCATATCTATGAATCAATACTTCCAATACGCTTTGTTTCGAAAATGTTGTATCTGGAACGGCTTTATAGAAGTTTGAACAAGATCTTTGATTTTGAAACTCGCAATTGGATTATTGTTAGCATAGAACACGTCATATTAGAGAGTACAGAAGGGTCATGTATTATGTTGTACTCATTGAGGATGATTTTATTTTTATTTTATCTCATGTCCCAATTTTTAATCAATAGAAGTTGCACCAGACCCTAAACATGGCAGTACTTTACCCCCATATCAAGTTTTATAAACATTCAAACATTGTAAAAAATATCGATTCGAAAAGTGTAGCCGCGATTTTATTGCCTTTTTTTCAAGGGCTTTCCTATTGTTTGCGAACTTGGCATTACATGTACATGTGGAATCCCGACGTGTCACTAGATTTGTTTTGTATCCTAAGTGAATAAAACATTTTGATTTTTAGAAGGTAATCTTAAAAATGCTCGCTCAAGTCTCTCTTGTTCATGAACAAGAAATTAAGATTCTTGTTCATGAACGATGTCTATGCGTACATTGCCATTAAAGATTAGTATTTGTTCTGTCAATATTTTAAAGCTTAGCAGTTTTGTTCTTATCGATGACCAAGCCAACGTTCCTTGAGCGTAATTACTTAAAAGTCCGCCATAAAGTGTATCTAAAATGAGGACTGAGCTTGCATGTCTACTTAACCACTTAGATGGGAGCGTGACTGCGTAGGCATTTTACATTTAGTTTAACTCTTAAAATGGATTTGTGTGGGATTCGTTGCTCAAACATCAGCTGTGTCAATATGTGTATACCTAGTTGGTATTTTTTAGGTAGCAAATGATCACAACAGTGTCATCAACGCAAGAGAGTAACAAATGCAATATCTCTTTCAAATTGATTAGATTCCATTACTTGTTCAATAAATAACAATTTTATTTCTACAGAGTAACAGTTACGATACAGATCGTAACAAGTAATTTGTTCAATACATTACGTACTAGGAAGTTTCAAAAACCAATTAAATTATATTATAGGTAACGACTTTACAGATAAATATTTCTGATTCAACAACATTTACGCAAATGACGTTGCATGTTTTTTACACGAATGTGTTTTATTTACTGATCTATGAATTTAATATTTTGGTGATCGTTGCCGTCAATTGTTTTTGTAGTTCTTAAGTCCTGCCTTCTGTAAATGATTGATATGGGTAGTTGTTTACGGTAAAAATACTTTATTATATACTAATATCAAGCTTAGGCTTTGAACATGTTTTTTCATCAAAACGAATACTAAAAGTAAATGATTTTGCGATAGCTATAAGTTTATGTAGGTACCGTTTTAGCATTTAAAATTACTAATTACAATATATACAAGATATTTACAAAAAGAAAATAAAAAAGGGAGGATACAAAACCGTTTAGGCGTCAAAGAATTCTTCCCCTCTGTGGTTACTATTCACCTTTAAGTAAGTATGCTGTCACGACGCCTAAAACTAGGTGACCTTTGAGTATTCGGCCGTTAGATTGATGGAACACCAAAACTATATTTGCAAAGAGTAAACTCTCCATAAGCCATATAATTTTGTAGCTGGTGCTCAAAAGCTTATTATTCAACAATGTTTTGGTCATACATCCGTACATTTTGGCAGCCAACAATGACCTTATGTTGGAACCAGCGATGCTTGACGACGCGTGGACCGTCCGTTACGACCACTGTCAAGGTTGAAAGGATTCATTAATTTACGCCATTTGCCCACTGTACGTAATTATGAACCAGTTGGGTGGAGAATGTGGGGAATGCACTGTTATAATTAACATGGAATTGGTTCAGGCAAAAGTTACTGAATCATGTAACTGGAATAGTAGAAGGTTTTAATTTGTGGCATTCTGTTTACAGTGCCGTGTGGTGCCGGCTTAAGAATAGTACCACCCCATCTCTTCCCGTGGGTGTCGTCAAGGCGACTAAGGGATTTCACCCCGGAGGACGGGCAGCAGCGTCCTCTGCGAACTTAAAGCCTTACTGCGATCGCCAACCCGCTCGCCAAGCGTGGCGATTATGGCAATTACCCCCAGGATCTACATACCAGTAGGTTCTACTGGGGAGACCCGTGCCCAGCAGTGGGCCATCATATGGGTTGATAGGTATTCTGTTTACAAGGTCAAAAAGTGTACCGAAATTATCAGAGGCGAAGTGTTTAATTTTTTTCGAGGTAACCCAATACAAAAATCTATCTTGCTGGATATGTATCATCATTACATAGTATAAAACAAAGTCGCTTTCTCTGTCTCTATATCCCTATGTATGCTTAAATCTTTAAAACTACGCAACGTATTTTGATGCCTTTTTTTTCAATAGATAGAGTGATTGAAGAGGAAGGTTTATATGTATAATAACATCCATTAAATAGTGGAGAAATAAGGAGCGGAGCAGCAATAAGAAATGTTGCAAAAACAAGGAAAATTTACGCAGACGAAGTTGCGCGGGTCAGCTAGTGTACCTATAATTTAAAATAACTACAATCTAAAGGGAAACTGAAAGTAATGGTGTGCTATGGACCCTCCGCTTCCGGAATTTCTTCCATTTACCTGGAACTTAGTTTTTTGTTATGACAAGAGTGAAATGAGGCGCACGACAAACAGAAAAGACGTAAAGATGTGACAAGACGCAGCCATATTGGACTTTACGTAAGGAAGTCGAGATAGAGAACACGGGGAACTGATGCGACAATTATATTAAAAGAAATTATGCGTCTTTGACTTACCTCACTGGAAAATAATAATAATAATAATAATAATCTTTTTTGGCACCAAAGAAAATCCTAATTACAATAATATTTGAGGCTCTGACTCCTGTGCTAGTTATATAACTGTGTTACAGGAGTCAGTTGCTTCTCCACTAATTCAACTAATTACATTAAAAATTTAGGCAAAAATAATTAACAAAATGAATAATTAAATTGAAAGAAATATAAAAACAAATTCTAATTATATTAAAATTAATATAAATATAGGACCAAATAATTAATAAAATTAGAATGAATATAAAGCAAATAGTTAATAGAAAAGATTTTAGTACTTAGGTATCTCTTCTGGATATCTATACTAATATTATAAAGCTGAAGAGTTTCTTTGTTTGTTTGATCGCGGTAATCTCAGGAACTACTGGTCCGAATTGAAAAAATATTATTATTTTACTGATGGATAGCCCATTTATCAAGGATGGCTATAGGCTATATAACATCACGCTATGACCAATAGGAGCGGAGCAGCAATGAGAAATATTGAAAAAACGGGGAAAATTTACGCAGACGTAGTTGCGTGGAACAGCAGGTGATCAAATATATCTGGTGGTTATTGTATCTAAAGAATTAACATCCTTTATCTATTTGTTTTATTGCCACCAAAATAGGTTTTGAACTCGCTATGCAAACAGAGGTGTTATTAGTTTGACGGTTAAATCTGCGTCTCATAACGCCTAAACGGATTATTTATTAGAAAGTGTGTACCATGATGAGACGTTTAATGAAAACCCAGCGAGCGGGTCAATTCACGTATTTAAAGCAGTGCAGTTGCAGTTAAGTTTCGATTAAAACGGCCATTTTCGTATTCATGTAACTTTGGGATCGATCTTAAAAACGCTTGCGCACCGTACCAGAATGTCGTTATTGCGCTCTCGACACGCATACTTGACGCAAACGTATTTGAGATCGATCCCAAAGTTACAAGAAAACAAAAATGACCGTTTATTCGAAACTTAACTGCTACTGCACTGCTTTAAATACGTGAATTGACCCTCAAGTATTTAGAATATTTTTTTTTATCACAAGTGTCAAGGATTAGAGTGTTCAAATTAGCTTGCCGTGGCTCATTCAACAGAAAATAGATAGTTTTCGATTGTCGTCATCAAAATACGTCTAAATAAAACATCCATTAGCGCAATTGTCATTGAGTCGTCACGCAAAGCTTGAATCTATTTAACCTTATTTACAAAACACGCCAGTCATGCATCAATACTAACATCTGAAGACAATTATATTTGTACAGATAATTGTACATAATGAATCGTTTATGTCGATTGTTATATAATCGATATAAACATTAACTTTGTTTGTTTCTTATTTGAAACAGTGGGCATTCAATTGACATAACAATAAGTAGAGTGTACACGGTTCGGATTTATTCGAGCTTAGTACGAACAGACTTGATCGATAAACGTTTCGCCAAAATCACCCTTGATCGGCTGATGATTTAACGAAAGAGTGCGTTTCCGACTGAACGTCAAAATTTGTTAAAAATGCTCTCTGTAACGAAGCCGTAATAGATTACAAACTATCGGCTATATGGCGCAAGCGAGGGCCTGACAGGCGTGCAGGAAGGATAGAAGCATTTGAGGTCTAGTAACATGGATGGTTCGATTCCGGCCCCAGTTTGGGATACGGAAGTCTCGGGTTCGATTCCTTTTGTATTTTTTATTTTTATAGATGGGAAATCATGACTTCTCCCGCTGTGGGCACGAGCGGGACTAAAACCCATCTGTGTTCCTTCTTTCGCCCTGGTGTTCCGGGAGCACGGTAACTCTTTCGAACGATCCCGCACACCCGGTGGGCGCCGGCCCAATGAGGCCCCGTCACTTCCTGATACCTCTTTGAGGAGCGCGTGGAACACTAGCGCGCCATCGACCCGGGCCTGGTCCTAAGCTAGACGGCGAGCTACATGCTCGTCGACCGCAGGGTCTGGACTTCAAATTTTTCTATCTTTTAAAAATGCAATTGTTGTATGAATAAATCTTCTCTATTTCTCAATCATAACTATCACAATTCAATTGAGATAGAACAAAATTAGATACAAAACAATGAGCAAAGTATTTGTGTCAATGCGCGTACGAAATTGACTCCCGGCCTCACATCACTCATTTGTTGGTGACAGCTCGTTCAATTTTGACATTTGTGGGTTTTGGGGCCGGTATTTTTGAAGGGTGTATTTTTGGCCGAAGGTGGCCGAAGCCGAAGCTTCGGTCGGACACTAACGAAAAGCTTTTTAGCCGAATTTATGTAGGTATGTAACAAAAAGAAAACGCTTTATCTACGCCATAATATCTCTCATATCTTTTACTTTAGTGTAGGATTTGCTGCAAAAAATTGTTCACGCCGTTCTGTTACTCGTTGTATCTTCCTGCTATTATAAATGCAAAGCTTTGGATGCATTGATAGATAATATCTGATAATATCTTGGAACAACTTACACAACGGTATCTGATCCCAAACTAAGCAGAGCTTGTACTATGGCAACCAGACAACTGATAAACATACTTAAGTACTTATATATTTCTAAATACATACATACTATAAATAAATAACACCCAGACAGAATAAACCATCGTACTCATCACACAAAGTTTTATCCTGGGTGGGGATCGAATCCACGATACACTCCCACCGCGCCACAGAGGCAGTCAATAGATGGATGTTTTTTGGCAATAGCGCCAGAACGGTTAATGAATCTGGATGAAATTTGACACAGATATAAGTCGGAATAGCATATTATAGGCTACTTTTATTCCTGTAAAATTGACCGTACTTTATTCCGGAAAAAAAAGCACTGCTAGGTGTATATCACACCTTTTTAAACGCATTCCTCCTTCATTTCCAATTAAACAGAACGCTTAGTGTTCTGGCTTTCCCCCATACTATGCAACGGTGCTGGTGCTAGTGTTGCAATGAATTAAACATCACTATTATCGCGCGTAGGGTGAAATCGTTTGAAGCCATTTGAAAGTAGCCCAATTTTTATTAGATTCTTCGTTTTTAAAGGCCGTGAAATCGGACATTTGATGGATGCCGTGTGAATTGTAATTATTCGGTGTTTTATTATTTATGTTCGTACTTGTTTATAACGTTATTTCTATATCATTATTGTTCCTTAACGAGATCGATTAGCATTGACCTGGACATATACTACAAAAAAGGACAATGCAATTCCATAGAAAGAGACAAGCCACAAATATGTTTGTTAGGTACGGATCAGGGGTTAGGCCTCCTTTTCTCTACAAGGAGGTCTAACCCCAAATAAAATGCGACTATAGTCAGACATTAGAATATCCTTAATTAACCTCTAGATATTTTCGCTTTATGTGACCACCGAGTAGTTGCTTGGAGAAGGTTATTCAAATAAGGTTAAGCACTGGCACAAATTCCTATCAATAAATCAAAACTTTAAAACTAAGCTAAATACAACGATGTAGCCAATTTGTCAACGCTGTCTATTTGTCAGTATATCTTAAGGTTGTTAGTCTTTTAAGATTCATTTGAATTACAAATTCGCAAGAATTAGTATCGCGTCTGGGCATTTCTATAAAACAAAAAACAAAGTCCGTCACAATCTTTTCTTATATAATAAATCAATTCGTTCCACTCAGTTAACTTTGGGGAAACAAGTCATGAATTGGTTCCGTGCTTCCTTTATCTTCGGATCAGTATAAGAAAACCGAATACCAATTAATTCGTTTGACCTCTCGTTCTTCAGAGTATTTGGTAATGTATGAGGCTGTTGTATTGTATTTGTATCTTTGGATTTTTTGCAGATGTGTAATGAAGTCTTGACTAATTTGTTTGTGGTAAAAGTGGAGTTTGTTGTCTGTCTTGCAATTACTCGCTCTGCAAACATTTTGTTTTTGCAGTCATGAAGATAATTTGAAGTTCACACTATAAAGGAACTTGAAGTTAAAATATTTGACGATCATTATGGTCTATCTCGTCGCTTGGATATCCGTTCTGGTGTCATAGAAAGAGATAGATAAGCCTTTCAAAGTAAAACAAAGACCAAATGTTGTCTCCAAGTAGACATTTGTGGTATGGACTACGTCAACAAATTTCACTAGTCCTGATATTTTAACAAATTTTCTAGGTGGAATTATAGACACCAGTTTTTATTGCAAAAACTTAGTTCGTGATGTTTCCTCTAATACCTACTATATGTAGCAGTTAATACATCAATGTTAAAACTAGCAAAGATACACGAGATATTTCAATAGCATGTTCCAACATTATTAGATCTTGTTTTTTACTGTGTCAGTAGGTAAAACTTGTGAATATCGTAGGACATTAAACCTGTTTTATCTCCGATAATGTTCTTACATTATTTCGCGAATTACGTCAACCTAGTGTCGTCTTCTTAACCTTGAATGCAAATGGCATTCAACAGTCCAGATTGTATGTTTGCGTTTCAAATCAATTAATACATAACTGAGGCCCGGACTCTACCAGAGCGGAGATCTCTGAAGCGGAGATGAGAACAGATGTTTTTAGCTAGGGTGTATCCACTGAAACTGTGCGTTCTGGCTATACTACAGCGCCGGAGGGGGGGGGGGGGGGGGGCGTACCGTTCACTGCACACGCCGCATACATCTCGTCTGAGCCTCCATCCTTAAATAAGTGGCTCTTTAAAAAATAAGTCGGAGGCATTAATGAATCTCGACGAACTTAGTAAAGTGCCTCCGACTGCATGAAATTGTATAATTATGTAGGGGATCTTGTTTCCATCTTTTTTGTGCAGGCGGGTTTTTTTATTTTTATAATTTATTTTTTTATTTAATACTTTTTAGTTGTTGTAGGATGTAACCGATGTAGCAACTTACTTTTATCACAGCTGTTGTCAAGTATTGAAAATTGAAAAAACAATGGTTGCTAACTAACTTTTTTAGTATAACAGTCATAATCATGTTATACCTTTTTGAAATGCTTAAGATAAGCTCTTTAATTTGATACCCATATTGCAATATTGGAAACAACTTTTTTTTTCACACCTCTTTATTTTGACATCTCATAGCCGCCATGTTTGTTTTTTAAAAACGTCACCTATCTAAGAACACTTGGGCAATTAAGACGAATCTAACGACGTGTGAATTGTATAAATCCGTTCAGTGGATTGTGAGATATCAGGTAATAAAGAATATTACATACATACGTACAAGATACGCGCGAAAAACCTAACCCTTCTTTACAGTCGGGTAAAAATAACGAGCAAGTTATTTATAAACAATGTAAAAACTTTAAAAAAAATGACAACTTATAACATTCATCATTAGATTTTCAGTATTCACTTCTTTATTTGTCTGTACGCTTTGTTAAACTAAACAACGCAACAGATTTTCCGATCCGATCTCGTATGATGATGATAGACAGTACACCTTAGTACATAATCTCAAGTAATAAATTTTTACCATTTTCGCAGATAAGACAAAAGTAACTGAAACTGTTGGACCGTTATCTATTTCAATGAGCTTACGAAAATGTAATTAGCAGGAAACAGTAGGGGTATAGTTGCTATTTGCGTTTCTACTTAACATTCGCAGTTCATTGTCTGATTTGTTCACTCTATGAATAATGCGATGTTCGACTAGCGAAGCCTGTAAGTAAAACTAATAAATAAAAAATAAAAAAAGAAATTTGAATTACAGTTTTACTTACAGGCTTCGGTAAGTAAAACTGTAATTCAAATTTCTTTATTCACTTAGGATGTAAACAACACTTGTGATACGTCGGGATTTTACATGTACATGTAACGCCGCCAATAGGTAAAGCCGGAGAAAAGATCCTGGCAATAAAAACTCGCGGCCACTCTTTTCAAATTGCCAATTTTACAATGTTTATAAACTTATCTGACTGTCACTTATCATCTTATCTTCATCATCTTAAAACTCCATCATCGTTTTATAGAGAAATTTAAAACCGAAGAATTTTCGTATCGAAGCAATGTGCATTGTGCCTATCATTCATCACCCATCTATTGGCCGACAGTGGTATCATTGTTCGTGCCCCGCTGTATCCTCAGACGGTTGTTTTGTATACCGAATTTCTTGTATTGTATTTAATTTCTTTGCCCATTTGCCACCTGTGCGAGGGGCACAGAACGATTTTATATTTTGGGGCATCCTACCCCGTCGTGCGTGTGTCTTATATTTGGCCGGTGTCAGACGTAACGAAATGCATCCCCCTACCCCGTCGTAAGCATGTTAGACCTGACACTGCCATTTGCCCCAGAATCAAATCCTGGATCCGCCCATGCTAACAATTGCCCACAAACATCCTCAGATGCAAACACAAAGCTTCAAGGGGTCGACAGTTATAATAATTGGACAATCGTAGGTCTTTCAAAATTTTTAAGGTAGGTACCTTATTCTTTGATCTGAAGTCTCCTGTCTGATGGGAGGTTATTTTGGTTAAATTATTTACAAATATAAAAACATTAAGCCATTTCTGTGACTGACGGTATCAGTTTTATTAACATACTAGCTTTATAAAATTGTATATACTACGGGACTTAATCGCGTGAATAATTGAAGGTAAAATACCTTGTTTATTGCCCGACGTTTCGACTGTATTGCAATACGATCGAAACGTCGGGACACATTATGTACAAATCGCGAAAGCTTATCAACATACTAGCTGCCAGCGCAACTTTGTATGCGTCAATTTTCCCCGTTTTTGCCACATTTTTCATTGCTGCTCTGCTCCGTTTGGTTGTTGTGCGATGTTATATTCTTCGATACGTGGGCTATCCACCAGTAAAAGATTTCTTCAATTCGGACCAGTAGTTCCTGAGATTAATCGCACTCAAACAAACAACAAACTCTTCAATAATATTAGTATCACTACATAGTATTCGTAAACAAAGTCGCTTTCTCTGTCCCTATATCCCTATGTATGCTTAAATCTTTAAAACTACGCAACGGATTTGGATACGGTTTTTTTTAAATAGATAGAGTGATTGAAGAGGAAGGTTTATATGTATAATAATATCCATTAAATAGTGGAGAAATAAGGAGGGGAGCAGCAATAAGAAATGGTGTCCGTCAAAATGGCGGGTGGAAAGTCATGAAATCGAATGAAACGTGCTCTATTATTTTGTAGTGTTTTGGTAGTATTTAGTAGCTAAGCAAAAATATTTAGTAGTATTACCAATACGATATGAAACGAAAAACAAAATCCGCCGCCAAGCTGATGTCTGGTTGGCGGGTGGTAATTGAACGGCGCGGCGTGAAATGCTTTACATTTTTATATGTCAGATTTTAGTAGTCTATTGGTAGGTAAATAAAATAACATTAATCTTATCTACGTGCTAATAGTTTACAAATTAAAGGCATCACACACACTACATCGAGTACGCCTACGCATATTATCACAGCAATGTTACTTACGAGTGTCATTGCTATTAGTCTGGAGGAGTATTTTTTATAATTTATGTTACCGTTGTTATACACTAATAAAAAACGAATATATTAAATTATATAATAATGTTAAATAAAAAAAAATAGTACCTACATTGAATGAACGAGCTTTAAATTTGAAATCTCTTATAAACCTGTTAAGTAAATTATTATTGATTGTTTCGTAAAATTTGCGACGATAAAAAAATGTTACTACCCTCATAATTATTGAACTTTTTGATACCTGATACGTTTCGTTTTTTCGTGTCATTAATATTTCAATAAAATTAAATCCATTTAATTAGTTAACATCCTTGTGTTACATTGTGTTTGTGTGCACTTAGTAAATGTAAACTATGCAGAGAGGAAGGAAAAGTGCAGTTGATAAAGAAACACAAAGAGAAGTAATAAGCAATTACTATGAGTGTTTTCGAAATAAAAATGACTTGCCCTCTCCCTGTGATCCTATTTACTCGGATATCAGTGAAAAATTTAATTTTAAAATGTCAAACACTGCTATATATATATCGGTTAAGAAAAATTACGCTTACTTTTTTGAAAATTGTGAATTTGATAATGTGACAAAAACAGATACGTTTATAAGTGATAAAGACTCAGAAAATTCTGAAAGAGAAGAACAAGAAAATATTTCAATATGTCAGGAAGGCAAAGATAATCAAAAATATTTAGAATTTTTTATTGATTTTTATAAATGGGAAAGAATTCAGCCAATTTTAAAATATATAAGTCGAGGAGGGCGAAGATCATCAAATTATGAAAAAATGTTTGTTTTACCGAAACATGAATGGGCCCATGTATTAAGAGAGGAAATATGGAAAGCAAGTAAAATATCATGTGCTTGGATATTTAAAACTCATTCCGTAAACTATGAGAAAACAGTAACTTGCCACGGGACATGTAAAGAGTGTGATGCAAAAATCAGAGTTATTATCTCTTGGCCCACAGATAAAATAGCCAAATGTGAGTGTTCAATAACGAATTACGATGCTAATTGCCGACCAAGAAAAAGAATCAAACTATCACCAGGAAAGCGTCAGGAATTATTACATGACCTTAAACATGTACCAGCAGTAGTAGTTAAAAATAAAATAAATGCATCTGAAATGAATGCAGGTGATTTGGAACCTCCACATATACCCACACTTGGAAGTTTACGTCAAATTAAGTACGAAGGGAAAAAAAGTGAGTTTTTCGATTCTAACCCTATATTATCACTATGGAAAATGGCACACACCTTTCCATACAATGATTTAATACGTCATTTAACGGTATATCCATCGTTTTACATGTATTATTGGTCAACGTCTCAAGAAGAATATTATAAAAAATATGCACAGACTGGGAGACGGATATTAAGTATAGATGCAACAGGCAGTATATTTAAAGGTGTTGGTCCGACTCCTGGTGTCGTTTTCACTAAACATATATTCCTATATCAATGTGTTATGGCTACTGAAAAAAATGAAAGCAGTGTTCCAATTACACAAATGCTTTCTGAAAGCCATACTGTTGATACCATACACAACTGGTTAAAGGCTTGGGTCACAAAAAAATATATTCCTAATGAAATTGTGGTCGATGATTCTGCTGCAATAATCAATGCATCAGTGAAAACCTTCACAAATTTTAACAATACTTAAGATTATGTAAAACAATCATTTTTAAATTTGGCTGAAGGACGAAGTACACCTGACGATTGTTTTATTCGAATCGATACAAGTCATTATGTCAAAATTTTATACAATTTGAATTGTTTTAAGAACTGTGACACTCGAGTAAAATCTCTTTATTGCCAAAGCTTGCTTCACATAAAATATTGCACCGATTACAAAAAAATAAAAGATATAATTGGGGATATAATAACACTGTGTCTTAACAAATATGATAGCCCCGAATCACGATGCGAAGCAGCGAAAACTACATTGAAGCAATTGAAAAAAGTTACGGATGAAAATCAAACATCATTGATTGAAGAGGACTGTGATTTTGATAGAGATACAGTCTTCCAAGACAATACAGAAATAAATGAGATGGACAGAAAAGAAAACATAGAAGAAAAAAACAAGAAACAAGACAGTACAGATTTAAGATATCCTCGATGGTATCATGAAAAAGTTGACGTAGAAAACTTATTTATTACTTTATCAGAGGATGAAGATGAGGTATCCCTTCATGATAATTTATACTACATGCCTTCATTTATTCCGACATTAACGCGACTAGTACACCAGCTACCTCTCTGGTCTAATGTTATGGTACCAGTATACAAGTCGGAAAATAACTCGCCGACATCATCAAACGTGGAAAGTTATTTCAATACAATAAAGAATCATATGTGCAGAATAAATACAAAGTCTAATCGATTGAGGGTTGACGAATTCGTTATGATGCATTATGAATTGTTATCAGGACAAGTTAATACAGCTCTAAGCCATGACCAGAAAGGTTTTTTAAAAATTAAGAAAAAGATAGCAGTAAAAAAAGAAATAAAGAATTCATTACAACAAATAAAACATACTGATTTGAAAATTGAATCAACTACAGATGACAACAAGCTATCCACAGATTTTTATGAAGAATCAATATTTACTGAAAAACCATCACTTATCGAAAATTGGAGAGGAAAAGGCAAACAGCACGATAAAAAAGAAGCTTTGTTTAAAAAAATACCCCTGTTACTCAATGGTACTACTGTAAGAACTGGTATTGACGATACTTTCATAACGAACACTTGTGCTTTTGATGCAGTTGCTCATGTATTTGCAACAGCTTATGTTGATGGATTTGATGTCAAAAACACAATCAGTATTAGTTGTGACGACTTCAGTCAATTCATTCGACTCATGGTAAACGATAAAGTAATAAATAAAACAACTCTCTACAAAAACCGAGCACAAATTCTAGAAAAGCATTTCAAAAAATCCGATGTTCATGGTAGAAGTTATATAAACTGTGAGTGCAATGTTTTTACCATTTTTAACAGAATATTGATTGAGACCATTTATAGTGCCGATATAACAGAAACATGTACGGAAATTCAGTGTCCTATAAATAACGTACAAAGGAAATGTGTATTTATTCCTCTTGATTTAAGTAAAAGCACACTGGAGGAATCTATTAAAAGTATGATATTAGAAGAAAATAATTTAACAATTTGTCGTCGAGATAACTGCATTGGCATCCGATCTTTTATATATAATTTACACAATACCATAGCTCTCGAGTTAAGCCAGACAGACACCATGTGTCTTGACAAAATACCACTAGAAATAACATTAAATAATCAGCGATATAAAATAATAGGTGTTATTGAATATGAACCTGCAAATAAAACTTCAACAAAGGGCATTGGGCATTATAAAGCCCATTGCTATCGCGAAAAATGGACATGCTACGATGATTTAAAAACTCGTCTCACCAAAAGCTCAAAGCATGTAATCGTAAATTGTGTTGTTTATGGGATCAAAAGTAACAGTAAAAAAACGTAGTATTTATTCAATAAAAATAACAAACAGAGATAATAATTATGTGATTTATTTGGTTTTCTTTGCTTTTTGTATTGAAATTGATTTTGAAATATGTACACAATAAACATTCTTTTCAAATGTCTAATTAACATTGTTTTATTTATATATTTTTTATTATTATTATTGCTTAACAACAGTAACATACAATATAAATACTCCTCCAGACTAATAGCAATGACACTCGTAAGTAACATTGCTGTGATAATATGCGTAGGCGTACTCGATGTAGTGTGTGTGATGCCTTTAATTTGTAAACTATTAGCACGTAGATAAGATTAATGTTATTTTATTTACCTACCAATAGACTACTAAAATCTGACATATAAAAATGTAAAGCATTTCACGCCGCGCCGTTCAATTACCACCCGCCAACCAGACATCAGCTTGGCGGCGGATTTTGTTTTTCGTTTCATATCGTATTGGTAATACTACTAAATATTTTTGCTTAGCTACTAAATACTACCAAAACACTACAAAATAATAGAGCACGTTTCATTCGATTTCATGACTTTCCACCCGCCATTTTGACGGACACTAAGAATAATATAGACACTAAGTAATATATGTTGCAAAAACGGGGAAAATTTACGCAGACGAAGTGACGCGACGCGGGTCAGCTAGTAGATGATAAATGTGCTTTATTTGATTGGGATATAGCGAACGATAGATGAGAGAAATTCTGAGCTAGAGATCAATACTTGTATCACGAAGGAAAAATTCTCACAGACTTGAAACCACTGTAGTTATGATAATGGTCTTAGAGAGACAGAAATAAAACCACCATGTCTAAAATTGCGTATCGTGCTGAATTAGGTACTATCATTACGAGAACTGAAGATAATTTTCAACGAAAGTTTCGTGTTACAATCATTATAAAGACGCATTATACGGTCTGTTAACTAAATAAATACAATAAATTCATTATAGACTTGTCTACAGTAAATTGGTCTCTATTAGCGACAATCAGAGAAATTTCGAATGATTTGTCCACAGATTTGTCGGATTCTCGTGATGGATTCGTTGCACTCGATTGGAACGGCTACCACGGTTACGCAATTTCTTAATCTTGGTGTAGAAGAACTAGTGAATAATAATAATAATAATAATAATATCTTGGGACAACTCACACAACGCCATCTGATCCCAAACTAAGCAGAGCTTGTACTATGGAAACCAGACAACTGATAAACATACTTATATATTTCTAAATTCATACATATTATAGATAAATAACACCCAGACACAGAATAAACCATCGTGCTCATCACACAAAGTTTTATCCTGGGTGGGGATCGAACCCACGACCTCTTGCGTAGCAGTCGGATACATTCCCACCGCGCCACAGAGGCAGTCGAATTCCTCTTGTATGTTATTTGTTAGAATTTTACAATATGTCTGAAGTTCCCAATCTATAATCTATTTGAAAAATTCTTTCCCTGTTAGATAGTCCATTTATTGTGAAAGGCTTATAGGCTATATAATATCACGCTACGACCAATAGGAGCGGAGCAGCAATGATAAATGTTGCAAAAACGGGAAAAATTTACGCAGACGAAGTTGCGCGAGACAGTTAATTATAAATAAAGTTAAATACTTTATTTATAACTAGCTGACCTGAGTAAATATATATTTTTTCAATCGGGACTTGTAGTTCCTGAGATTATCGCATTCAAACAAACACAAACTCTTCAGCTTTATAATATTAGTATAGATTGGGAACTTCAGACATCAAGAATCCATCGTCTTTAATTCGGGTTATTTATTCATTCAAGGATTGACCATCATTGAACAGTATAGTAGTAGTAGCTTACTTCTAAATAAAAACTTTACTTTCATTACGTTTTATGCCAAGTTAGCAAAAGGTAAAGCCAGTGAGAAATTATTTCTGTTGGATAGCCCATTAATCGAGGAAGGCTATCGGCTATATAAGGATCGGAGCAGCAATGTTAAATGTTGCAAAAACGGAAAATTCACGCAGATCGAGTTGCGCGGGTCAGCTATTTTGTTTATAATATGTCTGTATTTAGAAATATAAGTATGTTTATCAGTTGCCTGGTTGCCATAGTACAAGCTCTGCTTAGTTTGGGATCAGATGAGGTTGTGTGAGTTGTCCCAAGATATATTATATTAAATTTCTACTGTAAAACGATGATGAAGTTTTACTTACAGGCTTTGCTAAAGTCGAACATCGCATTATTCATAGAGTGAACAAATCGGACAATGAACTGCGAATGCTAATTACATTTTCTTAAGCCCATTGAAATGGCTTTTCTGCCAAATTTGACTGCCTCCGTGGCGCGGTGGGTGTGTGTCCGACTGCTACGCAAGAGGTTGTGGGTTCGATTCCCACACGGAACAATACTTTGTGTGATCCACAAACTGTTGAGTCTGGGTGTTTGTGTCTGTGACTTGTATGTTTCTAAAGTCCCCCGCGACACAGGGCTTGTACCCTAATGCGGGAGTTGTCTTTTACAACAAGAAAAAAAAAATGATTAACGGTCCAACAGATTCAGTTACTTGTCTTAACTGCAAAAATAGTTTAGTTCATTAAGCACTTGAGATTATGTACTAAGGTGCGTTTGAAATCATGCGAGAAACAATAGTGGAAATCGTATTACGCATATACAAACAGGGAAGTGAATACCCAAAATCGAACGTTACAAAAACCAAGTTACGAGTACCTACCTATAAGCTGTCATGTTTTTCATTAGGTAATGGTTTTACCATATACTTATATATCACATTCTTTCATAGGGGACTCTCAACCCTCTTCCTTAATGATTTATGTACATAAATAGTCGCTACTGCTCTTTCAACAGTAACGATCACTAATGCTTCGGCATTAGAACAGTTACCTTGTAATATTACATTAGTATCGTATACTTGTAGCTTAGACTAGACTACCTATCGACGGCTATAGAGTATAGACAACTATACGGTTTGATTTAGTAAACAACGGTTTCTACAACCGCGTCAAATTAAGGAGTCTCCCACGTTACCAAATCATTAAAGCGACGGCCAGGGCCATTACAAGAGAAAGTAATGTTTTATTTAAATTATCCTGTGTGGCAATTATATTGGTTTTATATTATCCTTGTATCCGCTACACGTGGTTGCATCAAGATACCTTAGACTTTCTATAGGTTGATTTCGGACATTACAGGTGCATTGACTTTATTAAAACTTTTACTTGAAGATAATAATATCAGACAATCTCTTTATTGCTATCGAGAGAAGTATAATTTAACGACTGTTTCCTCAAAATTATTTTAATACTTACGTAACAACCAACGCAATAATTGCTAATTAAAACTTTTAAAACTAATAACGCTAATGATAATGAGTTTTGTATAACCAATTTTTCTTTTGTTGTTACAGATTTTCTTCCGAGCGTGCGAAGATAAGGCAATGAAAAACGTATCATAACACAACTGTGTTATGCTTTTAACAATGAACAGATCACGGAGTATCTCCCACAACTTGAATAGCTAGAAAACATAATAAAAACCACCAATTAAAAGTCGAAATAAAATATGTGACATAACGCCATCTAGTGGTCCAGCTGTGAACTTCTTAGTGAGTGAAAGTGGTTTGATTATAAGTGTTCTAAATCTATGTCAAAATGAAGTTGAATTTGTTTAAAAGGTCTATGATTTTTGCGACTTTTTTCGGTGCGTGTTTGTGTATTGCTTTGATTGTTGCGTCATTGGGGACGACACATTGGATAGATGCGAGGGCGCGGAGGACTTCAAACCCTCTTGAATCTGAGGGCAGGATTAGCTTCGGGTTATTTGAAGGACACAAAGCCGTTAACTTTGGATATGGATGGCGGCATCACGATTTCAGCGGTGAGTAACATTTTTCTATGTTTACGTTGAGGTTAATCAATTAGAACTGGGTCATTGTTGGAAACAAACGTTTTCGCTATTTTTTATAAACGTAGGTAAGTAAATAAGACAAACATTTGACATTGCAATAGTTGTAAAAATACTTTTGTGAATATTAAATTTTTGCTATTACGTTAGTAAATTGCATTGGTATGAGTCTAGTGTATGTGACGCACTTTATGCCGCTATAGACCACATTTTTATCGTTTTCTATCGGTTTTAGTGAGACCGAACTTAAAACACATTATTGTGCCTAAGATTGATCGTGTCGTCTCGCTTAGAAAGAGACAATCATGGTAACTATTGTCACGAAACAGAAATTAGGTCTCGCAAAATGATAAATAAATTCAAAATTGTCTCCTCAGTTGTAGTTAAGAGTCTTGATTCCAGTCTTAATTTGGGTCAGAACCAAGGTGGAACCTTCTGCATGTGACGAACAATATGCGTGATAACTTCACGGCTTTAAAACTATTCGAAGGAATCAACTGGTTCTGAAGCTTCGCATGACGATACAAGTAATTACTGACTTTGGTAATGGCGTGACACACTCATCATTGGCTCGATGTATACAGTTAGGTCCTGCTGTCTGATCATCCAAAACGTATTTTCCCTCGAACATGGCATGTTTTTTTGGAACGAAAATACGATACAACTTGCTACATAAATTATTTGAAACAAATATCAACTGTCTCCGGAATTTTTCCATTTTTTTGTAATAACTAGCATTTATCGCACCTTTTTGGCGTTTTTAAATAATCTGCAATAATAACTTTTATCAAAATACCTCCTCATGTTTTGTTTAATTGAATCACTAGGCATATATGATTTGAGAAAGACTGCACAAAATGTCATTAATTCACACCCATAACCAATCTTCAAAAAATCTAAAATTGTGTTATTTAAAATCTACTAAATTTCAATAGAACATTTGGTTGCACTTTAAAGCTATTAAACCCCCTGCAAGGAATACGTCGAGTTATCAATAAACCTATAGGCATGGTAGCCTAAATCATTACACCATCAGAAATACATTTATTTTTTTGTCCACTTAAACCCATGTCAAAAAATATAGACCAATAACAAAACGAGACTAAGTTCAACTAAGTTGTCTTCAATCTGATAAAAACACCTCCGTGACACTATTTCTTCATAAGCTTCATATAAAAACGAGATCATTAATAACTAGACGGTCTGAATGAGCCAGCTCTTGCTTCAATTGTAAGATAAGATCGGGATTTTGTCGTTTTGTAATCTATTCAATGTTCTACGCTTGCGCAGCTGATCTGGTCAAGCTGAATGTCGTCTTAACTCTTAATAAACTATTATGCGTGTAAAGGGATTTATTATTTATGTGGTTATGAAAGGCAGGATTATTAGCGCAATTTTTCTGGTGTACATTAGCAAATAGTTTAAAAATATATCCTCCATTGTTGAAGTGAAAACTTCTTTGTCGGCGTTGTGCACTTTTTGGGATGGGTGAAAAATGTTAGAGAGAGGACGAGAGCAATGAAAAACTGCTACAATATCATTAGAATAAGGTCAATGTCGGCACCATCTTCAATGTTATTATAGCTCAGATAGGAAATCGGGCGGTCCAGAAACCAGAAGAACTGGGGGTTCGAGTCCGAGTAACGATAATTTTTTTCCCTTTTTTATAATTTTTTTTTTTTATTTGTGATTTATTATTTCATATTTTTTTTTATTATTTCAGTAAGATCGAAAAATATTATTTAAATTTCATAATTAGTATATTCAAGTTTTCACTTCTGCCGGCACTTTATAGTTTCGTCATGTCCGTCTGTAGGGGGGGGGGGGGGGGTACTTTAAGGTTTCTAATAAACTTTTTTGATTGAGTGAATATTTTTGGAAATTGTCGCTCCGGGGGGGGGGGGGGGCACGATTGATGCAACTTTTGGAGCGATAATTTCCAAAAATATTCACTTTTGAACCGTGTAGCCAAAAAATATGAAAAAATATCACAAAGGTAGTGGTTAATAAATACTTCAAACTAAAATTATTTCGGATAAGATCAGATATAGAGTGAACAACACCGTGCATGCCATTGATAAACAATACCAAGTTCAGACGTCTTTAGTTACCCTTTAAGGCATTTTGTCGTAATAATGTCATAGTAAAAATAAAATAAAAAGCCTTGGGTATAGGGGATCTTGTTTTCATCTTTTTGTGCAGGCGGGTTTTTTTTTTTTTTATTAATACTTTTGAGTAGTTGTAGGATGTAACAACTAACTTTTATCACAGCTATTGTCAAGTACGGAAAATTGAAAAAATAATGATTGCTAACTAACTTTTAAGACGAGCCCTTTAATTTGATACCCACATTGCGGTATACGAAACAACATTTTTTTAACACCTCTTTATTTTGACATCTCACAGCCGTCATGTTTTTTTTTCAAAAGTTACTTAATAAAAACACTTGGGCGGCCAAGACAAATCTAAGGACATCTTAATTGTATAAATCCGTTCAGTGGTTTGTGAGATGAGGTAATAAAGAATATCAAATATACTACTATGTTGTGCCCATTGAGGCTGATGTATCCGATCTCGTGTACTCTTCTAATATTATTGACCTCTTTTTTTTTGCATCAGTACTCTATTATGGTGTATAATATAATGGTGGCGCACCTTACCTGCATATACAGTTTATAAACAGAGAAACATTGTAAACATTGGCAATTTGAAAAGAGTGGCCACGAGTTTTTATTGCCTGTTCTTTTCTCGGGCTTTACCTATTGTTTGCGAACAGGCATTACCAGTAAATGTAGAATCGACTTTTCACAAGTGTAGTATTTTGCTTCCTAAGTGAATAAATCATTTTTTTACATACATACAAGATACGCGCGAAAAACGTAACTTTTCCTTACAGTCGGGTAAAAACAAGTAATAGTATTAGTCACAGCTTAATGACTGCAACAACTGTGTTACGGTAGTATTTACCTAATAGGTAGATACATATGGATATCTAAACGGAATCGAAATCGCTGACAAGAAGGAACTAACAAACACTATTCTTTATCCAATAACATTCATGTCGTTTCCATTCCAGTCAAAGCTGGCACGCACCCAGCTCGTCGTTGGGCGTGGTGCGGCACCGCCGGTCTACTAGCAGCTTCTCTAGTATCCGCGGGAGGTGCCTGCATACTCGCGGCGTTGGGCTCAGCTTCCAGGGCAAGATGCTCGCCTCGCCCTTTACTCGTCAGCAATTCTTTAGCAGGTATGAAAGAGATAGAGAAATAAGAAGTCATCTTTTAGAATGTGTAAGTCTGTGGAACACCTGGTCAGTTTACCATGTCTGCTGATCTATTGATGGGCTATTTTTCGGAATGTAGTATTAAAAAAAGAACTGGATAATATTAACTATTACACTATCTACCTGCACTACCAAAATGCAGGAGGCCTAACTGGTTGCTAGTGCAAAAGGGATTTTAACACCATGACAATGGCAATATCGGTGAAACAATACATCGTGAGGCAACCAATATTTGAAACGAGCCTCTGAATCCTTTGACCGGAAAACTCGAATATCCGAGCTAGATGCATGCTAGCTTTCACTGGAATATGCCCAGGAAAAAAATGCACGCATTCATCTCGTCGTTGGGTGTCGTGCGGTACCGCCGCGCTTCTAGCAGCTTATCTAGTATTTTTTTTTATTATTTTTTTTTATTTTTTATTTTTTTAATAAAGATATCTAGCACTGTGGGTTTGAGTCCCACATTACTAGCAATCTTGTTAACCCCTCCAGCTAAGCTCAAAGGCTTGTGTTAGGAGTGGGTTCACGTCGGTAGTATAATGGGTAGGATTCGAACCCGCGACCTCACGATTGCGAGACCGATGCCTTAGCCATTAGGCTACCGCCGCTTAGTATCCGCGGGGATTGCCTGCATACTCACGGCGCTGAGCCTTCAGGGCAAGATGCTCGCCTCGCTCTTTACTAGTCAGCAATTCTTTAGCAAGTATGAGAGAGGGTCTTCTGGAAGTGATATGTTACATAGATGTACGGCAACTCTTGGTCAGTTTACCATGTCTGCTGACTGCACCGATTGACTGGCTACTTTTCCCCCATATAGTATCATAAAAATACTCGGAAAATGTTACCTAGGACACTACCAGATCAACTTCGCGAAGTTGATCTGGTAGTGTCCTAGCTGGCATTTTCTGGTTCTCTCTCGGACTAGCTGCTTGCTAGTGCAGTAGAGATTTTCCTCCATGACAATGCCTGTATCGGTGAAGGAAAACACTGTGAGGAAACAGAAAACTCGAAGATCCACTAATCTGAGCTAACCCCTTGGTTTAGGTTTGGATTTGGAAAATATTCATCAATTACATTCCAGTCCTGTGAACTTTTTTGACACTTAAGACAAATGGCCGTTGTTGTTATCCTTGTTACACAGTAGTAGAGTAGTAGAAAGAGTAGACTTTCATTTGACAACTTACCATCTCCAAATGTCAAAATCAAATGGACAAAGACAAGACAAAGGCATCACATGAAATATGGTTGCAAAAGATGTTATTTTTTATAATATTCTCAACATACTACACCTAAAATGAGGTATGCGAATATTTGTTAAAGTTTTAACTCAAACATAAACATAAAAATTTTTTTTTTTAAGTTTTGTTGTTGTCGAGGGTAGCCTGTCCAGCGTAATAATAAACAAGTAAAAAATAAAAAAATACTTGTTTAACAACACTGACCTCTATTGTATTAGGTGTAAAGGTCAGTGTTGTTAAAAAAGTATTTATTTATTTTTTATTATTTGTTTGTCATTTTACAATCAATAAATGTTTCCGATCAGTTACTCAGTTAATTTGAATCGCATTAACATATTGGCCTGCATTAGTCTTCGCAAAAAAAAAAATCTAAAATTGCCATGTCGATTTATCGCAGACGAATATGTATGAACTAATATATAATTATTTTATTTCTATTTTTATCTACGTTTCAGTACTATTCAGCCTGGGTGCCATAGCGGTATGGCTGACCGAGTACTTCCTAAGATTGCAGCACAATGTGATGTCAGATGAGGATCTGGCGAACACGTGGTCTTCAGACGGCACAGCCGACCTTGGACTGTCGTTTTGGTTAGTACATATTCATTTTATCATTTTATTGACATGTTTTTGAATTTATAATCATCAACACGGATATTAAAGTAAATGATTTGACGAGTGCTACTTAGAAGTCATAGTTTTATTCACAGAGCGTGTAATTTTGACATTTAATAAAAATAGACTAATTTGACTTGACAGTCAATATCTCTAACGCTTTGTTCATCTATATTAATATTATAAAGGTGAAGAGTTTGTTTGAACGCGGCAATCTCAGGAACTACTGATCCGAATTGAAAATTGTTTTCACTTTTGGATAGCCCATTTATCGAGGCTATAGGCTATTTAACATCACGCTACGACCAACAGGAACGGAGCAGCAATGAGAAGTGTTTGCAAAAAGGGGGAAAATTTACGCAGCTAGTTAATAATAAATTTGCATGACAACGACATTCTACATTCCAAAGTAAAGGTTAGAACAAACTGAACCCACGTATGCAACGCACTATGACATCTAGACTCTTGAATTTGTATAAAAACAGTTGAATCAAAAACATACTATCATACGCAACGTCGCCAACGCGGATCTGGATTTTGTTCAGATTGGCGTGGGAAGGTGGAGGGGATATCATACGCCATCTCACGCGTAAGACCAACACTACAGCACCTGAAGAAATGACAAATGAGTCTGACGTCACTGTTGCCAGATTGGGAAGATTTCCCTGCAAATTCGGGGAGTTTTTTCGGCTCTGGGGGGGAATTCGGTGGGTAATTTTTTATGGCGGGATTTTTTTAAGCTATTTTAGTACTATATTTTCGCTTAGAAACCATTAAATTGCATCGGGTGGGAGCCGTCGCATGAGCGATCCACTCTTGACCAGTGTTGAATTTAGTGAATTTAAAAAAAAAAAGAAAAAAAAGTAATTAGTTCTTTTTTTTTTAAAGATAACTTGCAATGTGGGATTGGGTCCCACATTACTAGCAATCCTGTTAACCAATCCAGTTAAACTCAATGGCCTGTGTTAGCAGTAAGGTGTGTAGTAAACGATTGTCTGATGCCTTAGTCCGATTTTGATGAAAGTTGGGGCTAAACTCACATAGTCGTCTGGCAACACTGATATGCGTTGTGTACGTGGGACAAGTCACACCAAGTCTTCCACATTGCATAGTATACGTTGCATATGTGCGCTCAGTTTGTCCTTACCATAAATGTAATGCGTGTCGCATTACTTCTAGCCGTCAATGTATTGTCGCCCTGTGTAGCAGGCGACGTTATAACAGAAATTTAAAAAAAAAATGCCAGGCCACTCAGAAAATTTTGCGGAAAAAAATTTTTATGTATAAGGCACTGGCCACTTGTAATTATTTTTAAATATTTAGTTATTTAAAAGTAAAAATACCATTGTTCGAATTCAGAATTTCCCTCCACATTTTTTCAAGAGCCAAATTAGTTTAATTCATTTCAATTTTAAATCATTTAAAAATTTATCTGCATCGATAACATTTTCTTGGTATGATTTTCTGCGATTTTATGTGTGACCTAAAATCTGATAAGACATTTGATCGACTTCATAGGACTTTACCTATTGTTTGCGAACTTGGGATTACAGTCGGCCAAGAAAGTGGTCTACCAGTATTGACAAAACTTTAAATAGCATTACAAAGAAATATCAAAATCACCCTAATGTTCATTATTATGTAAATCAAATTGAACCGTAAGGTGATAGACCACATTTTTGGGCGACTGTACATATAGAATCCCGACGTATCACAAGAGTTGTTTATCATCCTAAGTAAATATAAAAAAAACAACGGGTTGCACTTAACAACGGAGTGCCGACAGAAGTGAAAACTTAAACATTTTATTACATACTGCGGAAATTTGAATAATATTTTGATCTTACTGACATAATAAAGAAAAAATATGAAATAATATCACAAATCAAAAAACCAAGATAAAAAAAGGAAAAAAATAATCGTTACTCGAACTCGAACTGGGGTCTTCTGGTTTCTGGACTACCCGATTTCCCACCTGAGCTATAATAACTTTGTAGATGGTTTCGAAATTTACCTTCGTATTCTAATGATATTGTAGCAGTTTTTCATTGCTCTCGCTCCGTCTTACGAATTTTCGATCAGGTCACGTGTCCTGACGCGAGTTTAACATTTTTTTACCCATCCCAAAAAGTGCACAACGCCGCTTAAAAACTTCTCACTTCAAAAAGATTTTGATTTTATTATTATTAAAACTAACTACAAATTTTAAACATTTCAGGTTGGTTGTATCAGCAAGTATCACCGCGTTTGTTAACAACGTGTGCATCCTCATCGCGATGGCCGACGGACGAGATATCGACACAATTGCACCTGCTCTCGAAGAGAAAGTCAATGGAGCTATCATGCTGTACTAGTTACACTGCATTTATTGTAAACGCGTTAGATCATAACGCAGTAACGAATCTAGGAATAAAGGTTTGACCACAAATTATACTGAAGCCAAAATGAATGCGAAATGTATAATATCAAAGTTGTTTATAACGCAATATTATCAATTCAATCGCTTGGATGACAGCGTTCATAAACAATATAACCCGTCACATTGTAATCGCCTATGACGAAAATTGGCAATAATACTATTTTTTTCAAAACACATTCCATTTAAAGTTCGCGCCACTTAAGTTTGCGTGTCTGATGTTCGCGCGTAAGCTGCGCATAACTTAAATTTAGGTATCGGAGGGGATGAAAGAGACGGGCGGAACTACATTCGAATACAATTTCACAAACGCAAACTTAGTTGGCGCGAACTGTAGAAGTCAATTAAAAAGGTCGAAATATTATGAAAAAAGACAAGTTTCTATATCTATATTTTTATAGCTATAGACATCGAATAGATATATCATCTTAATAGGTTTATATCGCAAATCATATCATTGGGAGGGGGGGGGGGAGGGGGGTGAAATCCCAAATCCCCGGTCTGATATGAAAGTTGCCTTCAATACTAGTGGTATTCTGTTAGTTATATAGGAGTTTTTTTAATTAGTACTGCCTACCTCAGTGGTAAGCTTGAACTGACTTGATAATAAATGACTCCAATAAGATCTGTTTTTTAAGTATTATAGAGTATAGAGATCAGAAAAGATCTTAAATGGGAAAGGAGTCCTAAATCGTCTTGCGTAATAAATGAACTGTGCCTAAGGTGGTGATTGGTATGAATGAATGACAGAATATAGTTCGTTGCAATTGGAAAAATCTACCCAGTTACAGCAGTTAAACATTGGCAATTTGAAAAGAGTGGCCGCGAGTTTTTATTGCCAGGTTCTTTTCTCCGGCTTTATCTATTGTTTGCGAACTTGGCATTACATGTACATGTAGAATCCCGACGTATCACAAGAGTTGTTTTGCATCTTTTTTTTTAAATTTTTTATTTGTAAAAAGGCTTTAATATATATACAAGTAGCCTTATCTAACTTAATTAGCTTGTTATACAATTAATATTTTTGCATCCAGTGAATAAAGAATTTTGAATTGAATTGAATTTAATGGAATTGAATTGAATGGAATATTTAACGCATTTTTTCATACCCTGAGATCTTTCTCTTAATCTCTATACTCTATATTAAGTATACATAACTCAAAATAAGTAAGAAGGCTGAATGTTAGATAATAAGATGTGTAACCTATAGTTGTGATTAATACCGTCCATTTATTAATATTTAATTGTACATTTATTATCTACTAGCTGTCCCGCTCAACTTAGTCTGCGTAAATTTTCCCTGTTTTTGCAACATTTCTCATTGCTGCTCCGCTCTTATTGGTCGTAGCGTGTTATATAGCCTATAGCCTTCCTTGATAAATGGGCTATCCAACAGTCAAATAATGTTTCAATTCGGACCAGTAGTTCCTGAGATTACCGCGTTCAAACAAACAAACTCTTCAGCTTTATAATCACACTAATATTATAAAGCCGAAAGTTTGTGAGTATGTGAGTGTGTATGTTTGTTACTTCTTCACGTCTAAACGGCTGGAGTGATTTCAATAAATTTTGGTATGGAGTTAGCTGACACCCTGGATTAACACATAGGCCAATAAAACGCGGGTAACACCGCGGGGCACAGCTAGTATTAGTATAGATAAGAGATTATTTAATGATATTATTATTGTGAAATTTGAAGTAATTTTTATAGGCATTTCTTGCCAATTACTTTACAATTACAAATACAATAATTGCATTTTTGAAAGATATGTTTGAAAGATGCGAGGGCCCAAACTCGCGAGCATCAAGAGATAGAGAAATTTGAGGTCTAGTAACATAGTCCAGATCGGTGGTTCGCTTCTGGCCCCGCTTTGGCTACGGAAGTCTCGGGTTCGATTCCTGGGTCTGGACTTAAAATTTTTCTATCTTTCAAAAATGCAATTATTGTATTGTGAAACTTGTTCTCGAATACTCAAACCTATACTAAAAGTATTGCTGTCTGTCGTTGCTATTCACCTTTAGGCAGTGACTTCAAGTGACTTCTATAGTACCAGGGCGCTGGACAGTCCACTGCTAACAACAAGACTCCCACTTGATTTTTGACAGTCATTTAACAAAATCAAAAGAAGTCTATACTTGTGATAAAAGGATAAAAACAACGGCCATTTTGTCATAAGTTTTACAGCGCCGGTAGCCTAATGTCTAAGGCATCGGTCTCGCAGTTATGAGGTCGTGGTTTTGAATCTTACCCGTTATACTAACGACGTGAACCTACTCCTATCACAAGCAATTGAGCTTAGCTGGGGGGTTAACAGGATTGCTACTAATGTGGGACCAGAATCCCACATTCCTAGTTATCTTTAAAAAAAAAAGGTTCACAGAACGGTCATTCGCTTCGGCACTATATGGGGTAACCAGTCCAGAATACCTACTAGCACTATAAAGGTGGGCCCAGTATAGGTGACAGTGACAGCATGAGAATTCATGGTATTTTTATAATCAGAATTGAAGTCAAAATATATGACCTAGATTTACTTTGAAGGTTTCGATCTCTTTGTACGGCCTCTGGACATTTGTCATAGAATAGAATGTCATATATTTTGACTTAAAATAAATATATTTGTTTTTAACTAGCAGGCGCCTTGCGGTTTCACCCGCGTAGTTCCCGTTTCCGTGGGAATACAGGGATAAAAAATAGCCTATGTCACCCGGGGTTAGTGTAGCTTCACAACATTGAAAGAATTTTTCAAATCCATCCAGTAGTTTCGGAGCCTATTCAATACAAACAAACAATCAAACAAATAATCAAATCTTTCCTCTTTATAATATTAGTATAGATAAATACCTTCTTGAAGTCAAATATTAGATCCGCGCCTGTAAGTAACGATGTCAAATATTTTCAGTTCCAATCTATCAAAAATGAATGTTTCAATATATAATAACTTTTTGAAATCAAAATATTTAACATTAATTCATTTTAAAGGTCTATTGATAGATTGAGATGATTTTTTAAAGAGAGATCTCGACCGTCTCTTAAAATCTATTTACTCTGACGCCAGCACCATATGTTGGCCCCAACGCCACTCGCCCAACATGTGGATCTAGAAATAGCATTGGCGCCAACGTTGGGACGAGCGTTATTCTAGATCCACATGTTGGACGAGTGGCGTTGAACAGACGTTGGGGCCAACGTGTGGAGTCGTTGTAACAGTTATTTTCTGTCGTAACCTAAGTCCTTTCCACACATTTAAAATGAAGCTTACAGTCAAGACCTAGCTGGATATAAACTTATTAATAATAAACAAAAAGTATTCAATAAATTACCTCATAAGAACAATAATCTTTGTACCTATTTATATTTAATTTATATTTAAAACTAACAATGGCTATAAATAATGTAGTCTTTTAACGAATCTCTTTTATCATTATTTACAAGAGAGTGTATTGTAGCAGCCTACTTTAAATCCATATTAACATGAAACATTAGCTAAAGAAAAATCAGCTTTATTGTCTCGCAATACGGTTTAAAATAGAAGATTGCATTACACAGACTATAAAATCCGAACATGGGGTATAGAAATCTGAAATGTCTTGATGTAATGTAACCTCTTTATTCATAATACATGAATAACAGAATTCTAACTAGCGAATGTTTTGTCTTCTTCTATTCTATTTAGAAAATAGAATGGGAAACAAAGACAAAACATTCGATAGTTGCTTATACAATTTTGAATTGTGTTTCATTTGATTTAACAGATTTAAGAAGCTCTATACAAACATCGTTTCCACACAGGCTCAATTTATTGATTTGAATTTTAATTGATTATAACATTGTAAATTGACTTTTAATATCTATGGGATAGTGTACAAATTCGTGAAAAGTTGGCGAATTAGCGAATTGAGACGCGATTTCAAGCGTATTTTTATCATTTTACGAATTTGTATACTATGGTTTAGAAAATAAGAGTCAATATTCTATGTAACAATTTGCTTCGTCTCTGCAACAATATAATTATAGAGATACCACATTTTGATCTGTTATTAATTTGTTACAAAAACCACATTATGTCCGCATTATGTTTACAGAAATGTACGTGAAAAGTATCTAATAATATGGTATTGTTGTTGTACTTAAAGTAATCACCAATTCGTCTTCCAAGCGTATTGGGGATTAATGGTGATGGTGATTAATTATAATCCGTCCAAAGGTTAAAGTATATCAGCACATTGTATTGTTTATATTAGTTTGTGCCATTAGATTAATACACCTTTATGTATTAAAATTGTCGGTATAATATTTGGTTTATCGATTTTGTATTATTTTTCGATTAAATAATGATTGATTTATTATGTTTGTTTTATTTATACGGGAAACAATTAAGAGAGACCGGCTTTCTATCTAAGACCTCTTTTGTGTTTTGATTAGACTTTGTCGAATCGATTTTTCAATTTTCTGATGTGTTCAATTTATCCTTAAGTATGTGGTAAATAGAAGATACAATAATTCCAAATTTGAACGCAAATGTAACACAAGATGTTGGTTCGACATATTAATATCTAAACAAAAGAGCAGTCTCGAAAAAGTTTAGTTTATTAAAAAAAATAGTTGCCTATAAAGTCGGTTTACGGACGATAATTTTACGTGATTAGGTATCGTCTTATAAAAACATTGATGACATATCACCATTCGCGTTGCTTAGCAGCCCGCCTCACGACGGCTACAATACTTCAGCCTATCAGGGTGTATTCCAGCATTACGTAACGCAATTTTTGAACATTGCCGTAACATTTTGCTGCCATCACGAAGGGGGGGGGGGGAGTTGCAATCATTTCACCCTCTACCGTCTAAGTATCTCGCGCGACGGGGGTTCGGTGCACGGGTTGCCAACTTAGAGATTTTAGTTCCCTAGTTAATATTTACAGAAAAAAAACAATGTAAAACGTTACGTAACGCATTGCTCGAATCCCCCCTCCCACTCCCAAAAGACATTGTCACGTCTTACAAAATTCCCCTTCCCCCCAAATGTGTGTTACGTAATACTTGAACACCCCCTGACAGCAGGCGGAACGTGAGACTTGCGTGATGGCAGCCGGTCATCGACTCAAGACGTTTTCTCGTCAAAAAAAACTGAAGGTCAAAGGGCAGGCCACATCGCTCGAAGAACCGACAACCGATGGGGAAAAAAGGCTTTCGAGTGGCGATCACGACTCAGCAGACGCAGTGTGGGCCGACCTCCTACTAGATGGACTGACGATTTGCGACAAGCCCAGGATCGTCATGAGTGGAAACGGTTGGGGGAGGCCTTTGCTCAATAATGGGCGTCTGTAGGCTGCAGAAAAAAAGGTTCAAAACCATTAACGTATAGACCTGGACCGCGCCATCCGTTTCAATTACAAAGTAAATATTGACCGCACAGTGTCAAGGGGAGAAAAAAATCGTGCGACCCTGTCTCTTTGCAGGTATTGTCCACAAAGTAGCGTTGTCTCTTTCTGGAGAGTGGTCAATTTTGTGAGGTTATGGCGCAGTCCAGGTCTATACGTCAATGTTCAAAACCAAATCCAAAGAGGTTAAAGACCAAATCGATGCTGATGGTTCAATTGTAGCTCTGTATGGTGTGACATGCAAGGCAAGGAACGCAAAAAGTAATAATATATTAGGATCTCAAATACCTAGTAATTTTATATTCTTTTCTCAAAGATTTATCCTAGATGGGAATCTAACTCACGATCTCTGACTTACCTTATCTATACATATTGTCAGCGTCAGGTAGTCCAAAAAAGCCGTTACCGCCATGTACCATCTGGTCTGTGCCGAACGATGCCGGCCCGAACATGTGTGTAGCGTACCTAACTGAGCGGCCACTGAGGATGCATCCATCAAAGGTATGCTCTGTGCATCCATCTATCCAAATAGAGTGGACCTCTGTCAAAAACGGACGTCTGTGAACGTCAATGGACGTACATCAGGTTATTTGTACAGAGACTTAGACATCCGTAATGACCATGAGTGAGGAAATCACGAGGGTATGGGTTTGTCATGTCGTCTTGCTTAAAAAAAACCCAACTTTTCTTTCTAAGCATATTGTCAATTCTTGGTTACCATAGTATCATATTATCTCTGCCTGAACTATGTCACTAAACTTGATTTTTTCTTGTTGCATACGAGTTGGGCCCTCACAAACAATATCTGTCCAAGCAATACTTTATAAATACAATAATTATTATTGTATTTATAAAGTAATTGCAAGAAATGCCTATAAAAAATATTTTAATTTCTAATATGTAGGTATAACACAACGAGCTTATGTTATTTACAAAGACTGTCGTGTTTTTTTATTTAATGGCGGTAAGTAGGCAGGCGCAAAAGTCATAAAGTCAAAAGTCAAAGTACACTCCGATCCAGTTCTAAAATCCTCAAATTCTCCCCAAAAAGATCATTCGGTCTAGTTTGGGAGGGAGGGCCAGTTGCCCCTATTGCCACCGCCTGTAAGTAGGTGCGCTAAGTTCACCCTTGCTTATTGCCTACTTAACACGTACCTAAAATAAATACTAAGGCTTTATACACACTAGAGAGCCTTTCTGACCCCAATCTAATTCACATTCTCCTTAACTAAAGCATAAAGCGTAGTATAGAACATTCTAATCATACCCGAACTAGTAAATTCAGAGGCTGAAAGATTGGGTGAAACTCCTTTTAGATTAAGCTCGTGTTATACTAGAAGCTATGAAAATTGAAGCGAAGTTTAAGCTATTGTAAAACTGAAACTGTTGACTATACCTATACATCGTGATTTAGTAGTCGTTTTGGAGCCAAAAAATTTAAACTCCATGTCATGTCCATAAAAAATATAATTATAATAAAATATTAAAATATGTCGGACCATGCTCAGTGTAGGGTTCCGTAGCCTTGAATAATTACATCAGTAGAAGAGCGTATGTTCATGGCACTTACACCCTTTTTAGAGAAACGCAGTTTTTCAGCAATAACTCAATGACGGTATATCCGATCATGTCCGAAATAATTTTAGTTTAAAGTAGGTACTTATTATGCGCTATCTTTGTGATTTTTTTCATATTTTTTGGTCACGTGGTTCAAAAGTTAAGGGGGGACACAATTTATGCAACTTTCGACATTATATTCAAATTGTATAAAAAAATTGATAATGTTTTCTTAAATTGATATTTTTTATAGACAAGGTTATTGGTATAGAGTTCAAAATTTTCGGCTCCAAAACGACAAATTAACGGTGTAGGTATATACTATTTAGGTATTTACCTACGAACTAGCTTCTGCCTCTAACTTCGTTTGCACAGACTTCTAAAAGGTGTGAATTAAAAAAATAAGAACATTTTTCATTTCTCTTTACCGATAGTACCGACTCATTTAAAGACAAGGTTGTACGAGATTTTAATTTAGACCTTAAACAATACGCCTGTGAACACTGCAGCCCATTTGGTGCAGTGGTTTTTGCGTGAGAGGGTTTCATCACGTTATGGAGCAGGTTCCTAAAACTGCATGATGAAAAATGGCATCAACGAAAAGATACCCACAGTGAGGGGATCGACTTAAGCACCTACTAATTAATAATTTTATTATAAAAAATTGATCTCCCGCAGTAGGGTACAACCTTTTGTTGTGGGGGACTTTACTTACACACAGATCACGAACACAAAGTACCTACACCCAGACTAAGTAGCCTAACGCCTAAGGCACGGTCTCGCAATCGTGAGGTCACGGGTTCGAATCCTACCCATATAAGCCATAGCCAAGCCAAGAGCTTAGTTGGGTTAACAGGATTGCTAGTAATGTGGGACCACAATCCCACATTACTAGATGTCTTAAAAAAAGACTAGGTACAACAATTTGTGGATCACAAAAAGTGGTGTCCCGTGTGGGAATCGAATCCACGATCTCTTGCGCAACAGTCGCAAATCGTAGACACTCCCACCGCGCCACCGAGGCAGCCAGTCATTTTATTTTCACTATAGCCTCTCTTCCTATGTGATTTTAACCTATACTTGGCCACAATAAAACTAAACTACATAGCACAAAGGTGCGCGTTTAGTTCCCTGGTCACACTACGCCACACGTACTGACCCTAGCGGACCTTTACTATAGGTATACCTACCTAATGGTGGAAAAATTGAATGCCACGTCTCGTTTTGTAGGAGGACCCTTCTATTAGCTTCGGGTAACTGGGTGATGTGTTGTATTAATGTATGAATTGTGCACAAAAAGTTGATTGCCCACGGCCGTTGCAATACGGTCGAAACGTCGGGCAATAAACAAGGTATGTTACCTTAAATTATTCACGCGATTAAGATCCGTAATATATTTTTATAAAAAGTTGTTTAGATAGTTAGATTATTTTAATACCTATCTATGTTAACACTTTCGTGGACAGTGCGTGATTTTACATCATAATTTGAGATATTCATACGGCAGAACGTAACGTACGAAATAACGTTCAAATTTTAAAATATTATTTATTCAATTCAATTCAATTTATTTATTAGCAGATAACAGAGATCCATATTGTTAGTAAAATGCTTATATCTAATGTTAGTAAATAATTAAAATAATGTTAGTAATAAGCGACGTTATAAAAGTAGAGTTGATACTCTCCGCTATCGTTTGTAGAATGCTGTTGTCACTGACCCGCGTTCTGTGCACTAATGAGGCAATTTTCTTGCGAATGACAGCATAGAAACCGTCAGTTTGGTACTGCGTAAACATTTCAGAAGCACTACCAAAACCGGGTAGTCCCAACAGCATTCTAAATATATTATTATATTGAATGCGCAGCACATCTAACGATCTTTTGGTGTAGTTGACCCACAGACTGCCCGCATATAGACTCTGGCAGTATGCTTTAAATAATGTTATTTGCTTTTTAGTTGCCATTTTTGAAGTCGGTAATATTGTTTTGTAAAAAAGTTATTTTGTAGGTACCTACTTACTTGTAAAAATCATTATTGTAGAACTCATGCTCGTAGAGGACATTTTCGTGAATGGCATTTTTTTAAAGTAATTTTTTTATCAGTCTCTATATCGCCTTAGTGGCAAATAATATGTTATTACACGTCAAAGAAGTGTAGGTACAGTAACACCGATAACAATGCTGAAGATCTAGAGGTAGCGGGCTATATTTCCTTGGTGAGAAATCAAACAATATCTTATTGTATCCAACAGTATTCAAATATACAGTTTTCCTACTTAAATAGCAATAATTGTACATTAATCATTTCACCCATCGAAATAATATGTACTAACGTACGTAATTAAAATTACTGTACGTAGTATGTACATTAATACCTCAATGATTTCAACCCGACTTTCCAGGTCATCAGCTCTGACGGTTCTCCCCAAAGAGAATATAAAACTTCGTAATGGTTCTCCCTTCTAATTATTGTTTTCCTTCTATTCATTTTCAAATACAAAATCAGTCTTTAAATGAACGTCAAAGCAAATAGTTTTTACAATTCACATTGAGGCAAAGAGTATACTATAATACTATATTGAGATTTCATGTGAGATGTTGGAACCATCGACAAATCTACCACAGTACCCAACAGTAGCGAAGGGTTCATTTTTTTCTGAGGTAACCCGATTCAAAAATATATCTTGTTGGACATGGTTCTTTGTACCTATAATACTAAGTAACTACAATCCAAAGGGTAACCGAAGGTAATAGTGTTCTAAGGTCCCTTCGCCACTGGTACCCAAAGAGTAAACTATACCTACCTATCTATGGTGTGGGTATGAACTTCAACTTCACTACGTTTCATCAATTCCGTTCAGTCGTTTTTCCTGTACAATGGCAACCAGATAATTGATAAACATACTTACGAGTAAGTATATATTTCTAGATAAATACCTATATACCAGGCGCGGATCCAAGGAAAGGAGGTTCCAACGAGGGGAATCCCTTTAGACTCATAAATTTTCAAGCTTTTGCCGTATATTTTTATTGCATAGCTTTTACGCGATAAAAGCTTTGAGCTCGGCGACTGAATCAAGAAATTCCGTAACGAAAATAAAACCGAACACCCCCCACTCCGCCTACCATGTAGCTCGGCCGAGCGTTCGCTTAGCGTATAATATGTATATGGTACGACTGTACGAAGCTCGCACGGATCGAGACGAGCTGCTCCGAAATGTAATAAAAAGAAAAAAAAAATACTGCTTATATAATTAAAATTGCATAACTTGATAATAAATGCTATACCGCGGCAGTCCCCGAGTGCCACACATTTATAGAAAAAATATTTCACTGTTGGATAGCCCATTTATCGAGGAAGGCTATAAGCTATATAACAACACGCTACGACCAATAGGAGCAGAGCAGCAATGAAAAATGTTGTAAAAAAAAAGTGGGGAAAATTTACGCAGACGAAGTTGCGCGGGTCATCTAGTTATAGATAAAGGTAGTTAGTTTATCGACATTTGAAAATGAAACCATACCACAGTTTCCGCACGAAGAATCAAAAGATTCCCATTACTCAAATGATATTACAGCCTAAGTTAAGTACCTGCGTAGGTACCTATGTTCCTTTTAAAAGATTACCAGGGGAACGATTTTCGCAATTCCGTTTAATGAACAAACTTTACTGGCGGTTAGGTAATATATAACTCGCGGGAATGAAAGCCATTGCTACTACTTTCAATATGAAATTACTTACTTTGTGGCGCGGTGGGAATGTGTCCGACTGCTACTCAAGAGGTCGTGGGTTCGATTCCCACACGGGAAACCGCTTTGTGTGATCCACAAATTGTTGTTAAGAGTCTGAGTGTACTTAGTGTCCGTAACAAAAGCGGTGGTAGCTTAATGGCTAAGGCATCGGTCTCGCAACCGTGAGATCAGGCGTTCGAATCCTACCCATTATACTACCGACGTGAACCCACTCCTAACACAAGCCTTTGAGCTTAGCTGGAGAGGTTAACAAGATTACTAGTAATGGGAGACTCAATCCCACATTGTTAGTTAAAGACGTGTATGTTTGCAGGAGTTGTCTTTAAGAATATAAAAATAGCAATGTGGGATTGTAGGTCCCACATTACTAGTAATCCTGTTCATGGGCGTACCCAGGGAGGATATTTCCCCCAAATTGCAAAAACTTAGGTAAAAACACAGTTCACATTTGGCCAGCGCTTAGTCAATTGTACCACCTGAATCCCTCCCTCTCCGAAATTACGAAAACCCGTCCTGAAAAATGATCCAGTGTACATCCATGATCCTGTTAACCCCTCCAACTAAGCTCAATGGCTTGTGTTACGAGTCGGTTCACGTCGGTAGTATAATGATTAAGATTCGAACCCGCGACCTCACGATTGCGAGACCGATGCCTTAGCCATTAGGCTACAGCCGTTTATTACGAACCTTTAATCTTATTATAACCTATTATTTTATGTGGATGAACGTTACTCAATCACACCAGAATGGCTGAACGGATTGAGATGAAATTTGGCACAGAGATACAATATAGTCTGGAATAGGACTCTCGGTAAAATTGTACGGTTCTCGTGAGATAGATTTGTTTTTCAAAAACTTGCACGCGAACTATGTCGCGTGAAACAGTTAGAAATAAAAAAATAAATAAAAAAATCAAAATACCCACCTGCACAAAAAAAGATGGAAACAAGATCCTCCTACATGTGTAATATCATGCAGTCGGAGGCATTACACAGATTAAGATCGTTTGTAAATTGTTTGTAACTTTATATTGAGTAAATAAAGATCTTGAAAAATCAAATCAAATCAACCTGGGGGTCTAGAGAAGTTGTGGAAAGAAAATCTGTATGCATTTCACATTATAACAACAACTTATTGTCAAATCCAATCAATACTTTAGTGCTGAACATAGTAAATAAATACATTTCGTGGTTTCGTGTAAATAAATCCATTAATGCCTTCGACTGCATAATATTATCATGACTTTCATTCCCATACCTACGAGACACCATCATGTTGTGACGGGTCTGGATCTAGACACCTTGTGTGATGTGTGTGTGTTTAAGCACATACTATGTTGTACCCACTAAGGCTGATTTTAGTTTATCTCATGTTCAAACTTTTTAATAATATAATTTGCATCAGTCCTTTAACATGGCGTACCTATAGTATATTAGTCGCAGCACCTTACCCCCATATCAAGTTTATAAACATTCAAACATTGTAAAATTGGAAATTTGAAAAGAGTGGGCGCGAGTTTTTATTGCCAGGTTGTTTTCTCCGGCTTTCCATATTGTTTGCGAACTTGGCATTACATGTTCATGTAGAATCCCGACGTTTCACAAGTGTTGTTTTGCATCTTAAGTGAATAAAGAATTTTGTTTTTTTTTTTAATTTTATTAGTTGTATATTTTGTTTGTAAACTCTCCCGCGACACAGGATTTGTTATTTTTGTTAAAAAAGAATATTTTGTTGTTTTACAACACTACATAAAGAGACGAGCAGGTGGTGTGCCTAATGATAAGCGTCACACGTCGCCCATAACAGTGTCAGTGCCACCCAAATCTTTGTTTGGCAAGAATATGACTGAATGTCACCACACTGCACTTCAGTGACAGTTCAGTTCACACTCATTTGAAACATTAGCTCGTTAGTCTCATTTGCCCAGTAATTTCACTCGCTACAGAGCCCTTTGCAGCAACAGCATGTCATACATATATGTACTTAGATAAGTGACATTTATAGATTAAACCCTTCAACCGAAACAAAGTGATGTGTTAACATCACTATTTACTGGCACTGTGGTATCACCATAATATATCTATAGATAACCATACAAAATCCTGCTTAGGTAAAGTAAATCTCGTAAAATGATCATGAATGAATGTGTACGACATACATATATACAACTCTTATGTATCAATCTTCTAAACCTACTAAATAAACATTTGACACAGTTACCCACTAAGGTAACCTTCAAAGGTAGGTCGGCTTACTTAACCTGTCATCTGTGAATGAAATATCGATGCAATAAATAAACATATATAAGCTCCAACAATTTATTGCCTACACATCTTGGTGGCCTCCACACTGTAGTTCGAAGAATATTATTATAAACAGTAGGTATTTATCAAACCCTTTTAAAATTTAGATATTTAATATTTAAAAGCGGCGGTAGTCTAATGGCTAAGGCATCGGTCTCGCAATCGTGAGGTCGCGGGCATTATACTACCCACGTGAACCCACTCCTAACACAAGTCTTTGAGCGTAGCTAGTTAACAAGATTGATAGTAATGTGGGGCCTAAACACGCATAGCTAGTTATATTCTAAATAATAATTTTAAAAAAAATCTACACACCCCTCCGCCCAATTAGAGATCAATCTTGCATAATCTGCCAAAGTACATTTTTGTGGACTGACATGAGTAAGGGTTGGAATAATTATGTTTAAAAAAAACCGCAATCGGCAATAACTCAATGACGGTTTATCCGATTATATACGGAATAATTTAAGTTTAAAGTATTTATTAAGCACACGGTCACACAGTTCAAAAGTTGGAGGGGGGGGGAGGGGGCGCACAACTGATACAACTTTCGATGCGATTATTTCCAAAAATATTTACTTAATAAAAAAAGTTTATTAGAAACCTTAAAATGTTTTTTAAAGACCTGGCGAATGATGTGCCACACGCTGAAGTGTGCTGGAATTTTTCTGTTACCTACATGTATGGACTGCCCCCCTATAAATATTTATTATTATTATTTAGCTATCAAACTCAGTAGCGGCCACTACAAGACACCTTTTCACCAAATTTCATCAATATTCAGTTAGTAGTCTTTGAGTAAAATGCCAGTAACATACGGACGGGCAGACAGACATGACGAAACTATAATGGTTTCGTTTCTGCTATTTTTGCTAAGGAACCCTAAAATATGTACATGTATCTTTTTCCATGGATCGCTTGCCTTGTAAGACAACTCGTGATACTCGCACACCTACTACGTGGAACTGCTACAATGCTGCTTAAGAAAGAAAATTGTGAAAATAATGGTAACATTTTTTTTAAATACCTACACACACAATACAAACCAAAAAAATTAGGAGATCTTGTTTAGGTACTTATAAAAGTTATCGTATCTTTAAGTAAATATTTTAAGTCGATTGCTTAGTAATCTCTTTAGTACCTAAGGGACCGTTTCCACGGGAGAGAGAATTGCGACGATATCATCGTCGTGCCACCTATTTCTATACACTCTCATGAAACGTGTCTTCACACGGTTATATTATTACGGCGTTGCGACGAGTGGCTGAGTGTGAGAGAAACGTCAAAGTATCGTCGCACGCTCGCCGCGGAACGGCACTCTCGCAGCACCGCGGCGAGTGCGCCGTCAAACGCAGGCGTCCCGCCTCGAAAACGTAACGACACGCGGCGATAGCGTTACTAATCACGACGATACGCCTGGCGGAATAATCGCTCGTTCGTGGAGACTACACGACGATAGAAGCACGGAATCGTCGCGATTCTCTCGCCTGTGGAGACGGTTCCTAACAGTACAGTTTTTATAATATTACGTTGAGTTGACAAGAATTTCTTGCCTCCTTATCTAAACACAATATCAATATAAATTCTATAGGTAGATAAGAACTAAACAAAAATATTTGTAATAAAGCATAGCCATCATTAATCGCGCACCAAACGAATAAATATTATCTGTGTTGGACGTGAAAGAATCAATAGAGCTTTGATGAAACAATAGTAAGGATATGATCTCACTTGGCAGATAGCTGCTGACTATTTTATGTACACTGGCTGTTATCCGTGCAACTTCGTATGCGTCAATTTTCCCCCTTTTTTTTAAATATAGACGACTCTCGCAATACATGGGAAACAAGCCGTATGTCGCGGGGGCCTTTACAAACATACAAGTCACGCACACAAATTAGACTCAGACTCGGAATAACAATTTGTGATTATTGTTTTTAAACTTTCGCGATTTTTATTCATCACACTAATATTATAAAGGCGAAAGTTTGTGAGTATGTGAGTGTGTATGTTTATTACTTCTTCACGTCTAAACGGCTGGAGCGATTTTAATAAAATTTGATATGGAGTTAGCTGAGACCCTGGATTAACACATAGGCTATAATAAACCACGGGTAACACCGCGGGGCACAGCTAGTATTAGATATATTTCGGCACTTAATCGCGTGAATTATTTAAAGGTAAGTACTCAGTCGACCCGTGACCACGATCGATGCAATTCATTTGATTAAGTCTTGAAATATATCTAATATGAACAATTTGTGAATCACACAAAGTGATGTCTCGTGTGGGAATCAAACCCACGACCTCAAGCATAGCAGTCGGATACATTCCCACTGCGCCACCGAGACAGTCGTATAGTCGGCAGGTTTTTGCAACATTTTTCATTGTCGCTCCGCTCCTATTAGTCGTAGCGTGATGTTGTACAGCATACAGCCTTCCTTGATAAATGGGCTATCCAACAGTAAAATATTTTTTCAATTCGGACCAGTAGTTCCTAAAACTGCGTTTATACAAACAAACTCTTCAGTTTTATAATATTAGTATAGATGTAAATGTAACGTGTACAGAAAGGTCAAGTTATATATGAGCAGCGGACAATACCCACACTTAATATAAATATTGCTTTACCGTTGGTCGAAAATTCGATTGCGTTAATTTGCGTTTTAATTGCAGCCTTTGATTATAATTAGAGTTGTGAGTGACGAGTTCATACCGATTCCTTACCCCATACTGAATAAGTGTGTCCTGCTCATTCTTCTGGATTCGTCGGATGCTCTTTTCTAGTTCAATCTGTTTCTCTCAGGAATGCCCTGCCCCCCCGAAACTAGGATGGTACCCACTCGCTTTAATTTTAAATGGAAGGTACGAACTTTGTTCCTTGATGGAACAGCTGAATCATAACAGCATTAGTAACTTAATTATTTGTCTGTCTTGTGCATTTGTTATGTAGGTCACATATGTATTTTTGTAAGTATGTATATTATTGAATGGTCATATTGTTTAATACATTAGTAACTTAATTATTTGTCTGTATCTGTGTATTTTTTATGTATGTATAGGTATAAATGTATGTGTATGTATGTATTTTTGTAAGTATGTATATTATTGAATAGTTATATTGTTTTTCAGAATTCATTTTATATTCTCTACCCACGCACAAATAAAATAGCAAGACTATTTTATTTGTGTTTTATATAAGATTAATATAAAGTTATTAATTTCAAAGTAGTTTACTGCATCTACACATTTTATTTCTACATCGCCCTAAGGTAGACTGGCAGAAAATGCTTACAGTATTAGGTCCGCCTTTGTACAACTTTGTGCATAAAGTTATAAATAAATAAATAATAATTGTAACAAGTTTGAAAATACTATGGGTATTTTCAATTCCCTATCAAAAGCCATATATAGATGACGGTTTTCGTCAGTATTTAGCAGAAAATCATCACAAACTATACGCCTAAAAGAAACTCGTCCTAAAGCTTTGGCAAACAAAATCAAGGGCTGAGCTTGATTCATTTTTAACGGCTCCGCCTATTGTGCTCAATGGAGTTGATCTGTAAGGCTACTATTGAATTTTGTACGCTATATCGATTTTAGGACAAAGGAAAATGATCGCAAACTTCAAGCTTTTGATACTTTGTGAACACTTCAAGATTATTTCTTTAGGTTTTATTTTATCGTTCTGACGGTTAGGTATAAGATTCGAATTACACGGCGCGGTACGGCGACGGTGCGGCGCCTGCGCGTTGCCGCGGCGGTGTCTCGTGTAGAAAAATCTATGGTAAGCCACACGGAGCGGCACGGTGGTACGCGGCACCGTGCCGCGCTGCTCCAACGCCGGAACACGGGCCGGCACCGCAGTTGTTTGTGTGTCAAAAGGAAGGGCGCATTTTAATAACAGACTGTACGTCTAACACTCCGCTGTGTTGCCGCGACGGCCCCGCATAATTTTGATTTCCACTCATATTTGACCCCCGCCCCACCCTCCGTCGTAAACATGCTAGATCCGGCAGTGCCCCCCCCCCAGAATGCCTCCGCCCATAACCCTATTTAAAGTTTGCTTGCTCGCCAGATGAAGCTATCCTGATTGTAGTTAGAACTTACTTGAGGTACATTTAGCTACACTTTCTATGTAGGTACCCGTATTTGTGCAAATAAATATGAATTGAATTGAAAAAACCGTGCAAGTGCATGTTGGGCCACGCATAATGTAGGGTCCGTAGTCCCCCATCCGAATAATGCGGCTTAAGAAGTAGGTTTTCTGTTGTTTTTGTTTCATACTAGTCATACTGCTAACAACGTTAAATAAAGTATTTTTCAATGGAATCTGTACGAAAATTTTGTTACTTCTCACTTGGTATGCTGTTACGTTGTAAAGCTTACTTAGCTGTGATGGTTTTCCTTTTAATTTCACCATATAAAGTACTACCGGGTTACGGTTTTGTTTACATATCCAATATCAACCATTTAGCTGGCAGGGGGGACACTGGACTCTAACAAAAAATTACACTTTAAAGCTTAATATTTCACAAACAGATCCCTAAAACGAAAAATGGTCATTGCAACCCCAAAATGTTTCTATAATACCTATTTAATGATGCCCTATATGATGGGGTAGGTAAGAAAAAAAAATCTCATCCCTACTTTGCACAATTATCATTTCACTTTGTCGGCGTGCATCCATGCAAAATTACAGCCTCCTAGTACTAACAGTCTCTGAGCTAAGCTGCGGACGGACGGACAGACAGACATCGCGAAACTATAAGGGTTCCGTTTTGGCTACGATACCCTAAAAAGAGTGAACTTGTTTCTGTCGACACCCTTGTGCTATACGCAAGTATCTACCTAGGAAAATGTCCTTCGTAGTTTGCTAATCTCATTAAATTGGCCACTGTGAACAAAATCAGTTAAGGAAAACATTATTACGATGTTTTAGAAGAAATATATCTCCTTTGCGTCGGTCCCTCATTACTGGGGTTCGTAATTACTTGACAGACGAGCAAGGACGTGGATTGAATGCGATTAAGAAGTGTGTATTGACCTTGTTTTGCAAAATGAGAGTATTAGCAGTATTGATGCGAATTTCTAAGAAGCATATTGAGTGTGCTAATCTGTACTAATATTATAAAGCTGAAGAGTTTGTTTTTTTGATCGCGATAATCTCAGGAACTACTGGTCCGAATTGAAAAATTATTTTACTGTTGGATAGCCCATTTATCGAGGAAGGCTATAGGCTATATAACATCACGCTACGACCAATAGGAGCGGAGCAGCAATGAAAAATATTGCAATAACGGGGAAAACTTACGCTAAGTTAGGCGGGTCAGCTAGTATGTAATATTTAAGCTAATATACCTATAGCTTGTCTATTCGATGAAATTAATCTAAACGAAAATTAGAAATATGAAAGTTAATTTGGCCTAGTGGTTAGTGGACCTGACTTCTAATCAGTTGTCTGGTTGCCATAGTACGAGCTCTGCTTAGTTTGGGATCAGATGACGTTGTGTAAGTTATCCCAAGATATTAGATGACCGACTGCTACGCAAGAGGTCGAGGCGGTAGGACCGACGGCTTAACATGCTCTCCGAGGCATGGAGGGGTTTGACAATGTTCGAAAACGGTCACCCATCTATGGACTGTTGCTTAACCTCGCAAATATCTTGATCTGCTCGGTTCCCTATGAGTCAGAGACCTCACATAATAGAGATTAGAAAGATACACCACTGTTAGTTCCGAGTCTAAACGTACTTTGTATCCGTTAATTAGTAGGTAATAGGTACATTATTTTTTGTAAAGGACACAAATAAAACTTTTTTGTATACTAAGTATCTTGATCAGCCTCTTCAAGATTCTTAGTATAAAAAAAGTTTAAGAGAAAAAATGTCTATGGTCTCCACCGCAAATGTCATAAAAATTGCAATAATGTAACTTAAGGCATAAAAATAGTTCATTAGTCTTATTTGACCTTCAACCGAAACACAGTTATGTCTTAACATTAGTATTTAACTTAAGAATAACTGACACTGTTTTTGTACCCACCAATATACCTAAACTATGGTTTTATTAATTAAATATTAAACAAATTAGAAAAAAATCTAGAATAATTTAGCTACAACTATTAAATACTACTGCATCTTACACACAACCGCATATCAGGACAAGCGAAAAAATAAAAAAATATCTGTCTTATATTCTCTTTGAAAACATACAAGTCTTTTGTCCATTTTATATTAGACGTTAGCCTTTGTATTTTACTTACAGTTTCTAGGCTATATGCTAGATTTTCTGTGGGGTATTGATCGTGAAGGACAAAAGAATATCTTCAGTGCAAGCTGAATGTAACTGCGGAAAATTGTCATGCATTTGTTTCTGATGGGCATTTATTATAAGGTTTTGTAGTACTCGTATTAAGGATATGATTTGATTACCTACTGTGCAGTGAAGCACATTTTTAATCTGGAAAAGTGCTTGTGAAGAAAAGTGCTTCAATTGGTGCTTGTCTCTTTTTAGTCTTTTTATAAAACGCTTCGTACCAGTTTATAGTAATAATCATAAGTTTATGAAGTCACAATTTTCTATGATCTAACAAAAAATATGCGTCCTAGACTACTAAGTGAATTTGCAAATGATTTTTCTTCGAGATTACTAATATTAAAAAAAAAACTAAAGAATTTGTTTAAATATTTTTGATCGTCCTAATCTTTGAAAGTGTTAAGTCGGTTTCCATGGCATTTGACAACATGAACAAGAACTTCGAACAAAGTATTGTTGGAAGTTCTTGTTCAAAGACCAACGTGTTATAGTAATAACACGTTGGCCCCAACGTCGGTGCCAACGCCACTCGCCCAACGTGTGGTTCTGAGAAATAACATTGGCGCCAACGTTGGAACGAACGTTACTCTAGCTTAAATTGAATTTATAATATTACTGTCTGGCCCGCGCAACTTCCTATGCGTCAATTATCCTCGTTTCTCTGCTCCTATTGGTGTGCGTGCGGTGAGCGTGATGTTATATAGCCTATAGCCTTCCTCAATAAATGGGCTACCCAACAAAAAAGATTTTTTTTATTCGGACCAGTAGTTCCTGAGATTACCGCGTTCAAACAAACAAAGAAACTCTTCAGCTTTATAATAATAGTATAGATATACGGGCGTTAATATTTTAAGGGTGAACATCTTAGATTTATTCCCCGACGTTTCGGCCATATTGCAACTTTCTAACTTCGACAAAGGATTTAAATAAACACTTTTATTGAAAAGTGTAGTGTGACTGTTCAATAAACATACATAAAATAACGTGTTCAAACATTTGGTCGGAGTAAATAAGTAAAAAATGGAAAGCAATAAACATTTTTCTACTATGTCTAGACGTCTGTGCGCTTTAAAGGGTTAAGCTACAATTAGGTGCTAAGATGATACACGAATTTAGACTTTATGCCTTTAAGATAAAGTTTCATAGTGCAGTGGTTAGTGTGGCATTTCATGTAGGTAGTTCTCAACAACAGGATAATTTTGAATTGTGTTTAATGGTATGTATATGCAGCACTTAATTGCACCTGTTGTTAAAACAATATCGACTTTTGCTAAGAGACAGCACTCACGACAGTCCTCATACCTGTATAACTTCAATAACAAAGAGTTAAACATTTACTTGCTCACCTTGAGGGACTGCAAAATTGCTGTGACAAACTGGCTAAAGACGAAAACCTATAGTGAAGTGGAAGACATAGTGCAGGCAATAAATTTATAATAAAGCCCAATAATATTTTACTACCAATATATAACATGTTTTACGAAATTAGTGGAAGTTGTAGTTTCACACAGCTCCCGACCCCGAGACAAGATCGTAGGGCTAATCACAATCACGTACATCAGTTATCTAACTATTTAATTATTTTCTCACCTTTCACGTTAATCGTCCGCTACTACTAGTACACACACACACACACACACACACACACATCCACCACAAAAACTTTCAAGGTTATACTTATACTATATCTTTCAATAACTTCAAATTGTATCTGAAAACTATACTTTTAAATAATCAAAAAAATAATTATTAATAAATATACAATTATGTATGCAATTTTAATTATATTCAATTTGGTATATTCCTCTACTTTTAATTTAAAAATATATTATAATAGTTAATGTTTGATTCGTTTGCGATCCCGTGTTTGTTATTTGTTATGGATTTGTCATGTGTCTATAAACTGTGTTAGATGTTAGATAATGAACAGTTTTGGTTGGGACCGCAAATATAATATTTGCGGTCTTAGCCAAAATGGTTAATTTTTTTTTTTTTTTTTTTTTTAAATATCTTGGGACAACTCACACAACGCCATCTGATCCCAAACTAAGCAGAGCTTGTACTATGGAAACCAGACAACTGATAAACATACTTATATATTTCTAAATACCTACATACATATTATAGATAAATAACACCCAGACACAGAATAAACCATATCGTGCTCATCACACAAAGTTTTATCCTGGGTGGGGATCGAACCCACGACCTCTTGCGTAGCAGTCGGATACACTCCCACCGCGCCACAGAGGCAGTCAAAAGTTATTAATTCTATTATTATTAATTCTATTATTAATTCTGTTATTAATTCTGTGTTTTTCATAACTAATTTAATTACTTACCTAAATTAATTAAATTATAAAAATTGAAATGATTAATTAATTTATAAATAATATGAAATTGTTTTTTTTTTTTATTATTTTAATTTTTTGTTTATGAAAGATTATTAATTATTTTTATCTAATTCATTTTATTTTTTGATTGGCCTTTGTACTTGTACCTGTGATGTTTTTATGTTATTCTGTGTTTTAGGATTTTTTATTCTGTTTATTTTTTATTTTTTTTTATTATTTTTATTATTATTATTTTTTCTTGCACGTTGATGTGTCAAAGGGACATACTGAAAATCAGCGTTGTTGTATGCAATCTCGCATATAACAGCATTTGCTGAGCTTGTTCCTTTTGCCACAACACGATGTTATGTAATTATTGGTTTAAATTAAGAAAACATTTGTAAATTCGTGTTGGATGGTAATAAAAAAATTCTATTCTATTCATTCTATTCTAAATATTGTTACACCAAATAATAAGGTATAATATAAGGTACTAAGTAAACTTAAGCACTTTCAAGACCGATTCTAAATTGTAGAAGAGCGGAATGTCCAAAGACAAGCACTCTGTAGCTTAAATGGCCGTTGGCACAATGGCATAAAATGTGCGGATTTTTGGTGCCAAACTATTTCGAATATTAATTTTAAGGAGTTGACTTTTTTGTTTCATAATATATTTTTTTATAGGTATACCTATATTTAAACTTCAATAACACAAGGAGACATACAAATCACATTTCATTATCTCGCACACTTGACCGCAGCTCGATCGTTAGGGTGTCCCTGAGCCCTGTATCCGCACTCCACTTCACATTTAAATTGAAAATCTTGAACGACGTGAGCTATAAAGTATAGTTCAGATAGGACTGTATGTACTGTTCCTTTCAAATGATTTGATAACTGTCTTGATGACATTTTGATTCGCATTACGACTGCAACTTCATTGTTTGACGTAAGGTCAGCAACAAAATGATTCGTAAAAAGGTGTCATTAGTATTACACAGATATACCTACCTACTCTATTATACTACTATATACTACTACTATATACATGAGCACTGTATTTTACTATTTATTATTATAGATATGTTTTAGTTAAAAAAATATCACGTCTGACTGAAAGACCACAAAAGTGAAGACTATTCTTATATTTTGCCTATTTACTTATTTCTGTTTGGTGTTTATTAAATACTAGCTTTCGCCCGCGGCTCCGCCCGGATGTCGGTTATCGCGATAAAAACTATCCTATGTCCTTCCCCGGAACTCAAACTATCTCCATACCAAATTTCATCTAAATCAGTTTAGTTGTTTGAGTGTGAAAGTGTAACAGACAGACAGACAGAGTTACTTTCACATTTATAATATCAGTATGAATTAAAAAATACTAATAATATTATAATAAAGAAAAATGCTAGGTACATAGTTCAAATAAAACAAATATTACGTCCGTTCCAATACCATACACATACGTACTTTACCCGACTTGGGAGTTTTTGTTGCTAGCGGTACAATTTTGACAAGTACAGAGTGAAGTTATCGCGATCGCATTTATCTTCTCATTTGAAACACATAGTATATTGTCTTCTACTAATATTAAAAGGGAAACGTGATTTTTTATCGCCTTGTTCTCTTCATATAGGCTGTTCCATCTTTTGCGTGAACTTTACTGATTTTAGTGTCCAGTGTCAGTTATTCTTTCGTGAAATAATAATGTTAACACATCACTGTGTTTCGGTTGAAGGGCACTGTAGCAAGTGTAATTAGTAAGCAAATGACACTTATAAAATCACTAGCTGTCCCGCGCTACTTCGTCTGCGTAAATTTCCCCTGTTTTTAAAACGTTTCTCATTGCTGCTCCGCTCCTATTGGTCGTAGCGCGACGTTATATAGCCTATAGCCTTCCTCGATAAATGGGCTATCCAATAAAAAAAGATTTTTTTCAAATTGGACTGGTAGTTCCTGAGATTAGCGCGTTTAAACAAACAAACAAACTCTTCCGCTTTATAATATCAAGTATAGATGTCTCAAATGAGGAGTGCGGTGTGGTGACATTCAGATCTTTGCCAAATAAGTATTTGGGTGGCACTTATACTGTTAAGGGCTAGCATGACGTTTACAATCAGGCGGCTCTGCATTTCGTAGTGTAAAAAAAACTTTGATTTAATGTAGAGGCTTGGCAATACTGTGAACGATTTAATGCTGCATATGATCTGGCTACGAAAACATCAAAGTAATAAACAAAAACAATTCTTGTCTAGCATTTATTATCTTTAATGTTCTCAAGATAGCCGTGGCCGCATGTATACTAATATTATAAAGCTGAAGAGTTTGTCTGTTTGAACGCGATAATCTCAGGAACTAATGGTCCGTAATTATTTATATTTTACTGTTTTAAAGGATAGCCCATTTATCGAGGAAGGCTATAGGCTATATAACATCACACTACGATCAATAGGACCGGAGCAGCAATGAAAAATGTTGTAAAAACGGGGAAAATTAATGCAAACGAAGTTGCGCGGGTCAGCTACTTAAATTATAAAACAACGTGACATTTGGCATACGATCGCAGCTACCTACACAACAAGACAAGAACGAATGAATAAGAATGCGTGGCAAGAATATATTCTTGTTTCGTAGAAGAGAGAATTTATTATTAAAGTTTCGTAGTACGTTTATAGTTTTAAACGTTTTTTTTTCATTTATTTTATCGCAAACAAGGTTGCGTGTAGTAGTAGCAAGTCGTATGAACGTATGAAGATGCCCTTTAGTTATTCAAGGATCTTCAACTTTAATTTAATAAGAGTAAGCTCTTGCTAACTTGTCCTTTCCTCATGTCCTTCAATATGCGTATGTAAAATAAATCGAATAATATATATAATATAGAACGAGAAGGTATATTACTTCATTCATGAATATAATAATATCTTGGGACAACTCACACAACGCTATCTGATCCCAAACTAAGCAGAGCTTGTACTATGGAAACCAGACAACTGATAAACATACTCATATATTTCTAAATACATACATATTATAGATAAATAACACCCAGACACAGAATAAACTATCGCGCTCATCATACAAAGTTTTATCCTGGGTGGGGATCGAGCCCACGACCTCTTGCGTAGCAGTCGGACACATTCCCACCGCGCCACAAAGGCAGTCATATATGGATTGTTGAACTGCTTAAGGTTCATTTCCGAGCATCGCGGCCGATCGCGAGCCGCTCGCGGCTTACGACAAGCGGCTGACGCTCGCGGCCGATGCGACAATATTCACAGTGCGCGCGCAGCCTACGACAGTCGTCGGCCGCGCGCGTCTGTCACTTACCTCAGCCGCTTGTCGTAAGCCGCGAGCGGCTCGCGATCGGTCGCGATGCACGGAAATTAACCTTTAAACGGCTATTACACTACTCTAAATCAGGCACTAAATCGAGGCCTTGAAAGTTTGTTAGAGAATTAGGACCCTAACTCTTATTACACCTCTCTTTTTAAGGGTTTAGGGTTCCTGATTTAGTGTAGTGTAATAAACGCATTCTTCTTAAAAATACTTCAAGTCATAGAGAAGTTAGTGATAAAGGTTAAAACAAAGTGTTTTTTTTATAAAGTTAACTAGCAATGTGAGATTGTGGTCTCACATTACTAGTAATCCTGTTACCCCTCCAGCTAAGCTCAATGGCTTGTGTTAGGAGTGGGTTCACGTCAGTAGTATAATGGGTAGGATTTGAAACCGCGACATCACGATTGAGAGACCGATGCCTTAGCCACATCTAAGATATTAAAAATCAATCAATAGTTAGCGAAGTGAATTAGATTAAACTAAAAACAAATTTGAAATTTACTTCTGTATAATTTTTTTTTGTTTGTAATAAAAAACCTTCAAAATTTACACGTTACTCCATCGCACATCAGACATTGGCAGAATTGTTGACAACGGCATGGTTGCCATAATATAAAAAAAGCCTTAATTTAAAATATACCTAATACTTAGTGATCTTAAAAAAACACAAATTAATTCGACCTGTCTTTTTCCGATCAGGTTATACAGGCTGTAACAGAAAGGTGTGGTCATATTCAAGGGTTGGTATGTGCCGATGATACTGAGTGCACATACCTAATTTTATTAAAATCGGAGTACCCTAAAAAATATTTATTGTTTTTTCATTCGTTTATTTATGAACAAAAAAGTTATTAATTAAAAAAAGTATGACTTAAAAACTTCTATGCCATAGTAATCCAATCTAATTTTGTACCAGGGGAGGTAAATTTCTTATGCCATACGCCTTTCACTTCTGAGTTTGGATAAAAAGAATATGCTATAACTATGTAATATTAATGCAACCAGCTATGGCACCATGGTAGGTGCAATACTGATAACATATCCTATCCGCTGCTGGAATTTGACCACACCTTTCTGTTATCGGTTCGTTCTAAATGAGCTTCGGTACAACGTCAGTAGGTACTTCACTGCATTGACTGACGACTCTATCAAGGCGCTTTTCCATTATGCAAGTCTGGCATACAAGTATGACGTCACACGTGCGTACAAGTTGCTTGCATTGGAAACATGATACCATCAACAACAAAACACGTTCGAATAACTCATATAAGTTGTATGTAATTTGCAACTTGTATACTAGTAACTTGCCTAATAGGTTACTTACTCTGTGCCAAATAGGATAACGCCTTTGGCGGCTGAAAGTAACAACGTGTAACAGAACGGTGTGATAAAATTTCAGCATATACTCTATAGCAGTCTATAGTTAGGTTATGTTTTTTATTAAATAAAAGCAATATGTTTTTTTAACTTTGTAGTTTTTACAATATTAGAATATTATCCGGACTAAGTGGGTGACATATTTAGAGGTACAAAACGTTAACCTGACGTTAAGGTTCATTTCCGTGCATCGCGATCGATCGCGAGCCGCTCGCGGCTTACGACAAGCGGCTGAGGTAAGTGAAAGACGCGCGCGGCCGACGACTGTCGTAGGCCTGCGCGCGCACTGTGAATATTGTCGCATCGGCCGCGAGCGTCAGCCGCTTGTCGTAAGCCGCGATCGGCCGCGATGCTCGGAAATGAACCTTTACGATCGAATTGTACAGTGAGCCTACCACCAAAACCTTTCGTGTTGTCGGCCGTAGACGGATCATATTCTTAGCTACCACCAAAGGCTTACGTTTCGACGTTCGGTCCGTCGACGGAGATTTGACATTGTGGCCGTCGGTTTAGCTACTCCCAAAGTACATTTGACGGTTTCGACGTCATCGTTTGACAGGTAGTACATCGAATTAAAACATCAATTTTAACGACAGCCTTGCACCTTTCGTTAGGCCATTCGGATTCCTAAATTATTTAAGAAATGACAAAATTTCTATTACTCGCCGAAAAATGAGGAAACGACTGCGGGAAGCCAAAAAGCTAAGAAGTACAGAGAGTATAGGATATAAAGGTCCTTGATAAAAACCTTCCGTCGCTTGGAAGAGCTTGTTTTAAGATACAAATTCAGACATGGAAAATGTAGTCTACTTGAGGAGTTGTACGAATAACTTATCACATTTCTTCGTTTAAACAAATATTGTGGCCATTTGTGGCATAACATAGATCAATAGGAGTAATGTGAATATTAATTAAGTAGGTATTTAAAACCATACAGCTAATTCCTTAACAAACTAATTTAAAGCTGTACCTGCATCACTAATCTGCAGCTGCCTTTTTATGTGCAGTTACTCCTGTGACAACTTATTTAGGTATATTCGAAGCAAGTATGTATGCATAATATTATAATAATAAGTAATACAAATTCTTTAATCACTTAGGAAGTAAAATACTACACTTGTGAAAAGTCGTTTCTACATGTATATGTAATGCCTCCTCGCAAACAATAGGTAAAACCGAGGAAAAGAACGAGGCAATAAAATATTGCGGCCACTCTTTTCAAATTGCCAATGTTTACATTGTTTCTTTGTTTATAAACTGTACATATATGCAGGTAAGGTGCTGCCACACAATATTAGAGGACTGATGTAATAACAGGAATAAACAATAATAAAAGAAGAATACATGAGATTGAATATATTGTGCAAGGCACACTCTTATAACTACTTACCTATATTGCTATAACTAACATATCTTTGTTGTGGGTTCAATGCCCTATTACATATTATTTTTTAAAGAATGAAGTGTAGGTTCGAGTTCCTTGCACAAAATAACAACATCTTAGAACAACTCACACATCCCAAACTAAGAAACACTTGACATACTTTGAAAATGTGTAAATACATAATATATATTATAGATAAATTACGCCCATAGTCCCATACACAGATTTAACCATTGTGCTCATCTCACAGACTTTAATCCTGGGTAGGGATCGAACCCATGACAGCAGTCAGGGTCACTAATCACAAGATCAACAGGCCAGTCATTAATATAGTAGTATAATATCATGGCTAAATAGCCACATGGCTGAATCTGTTACAAACTTACAACAATGGCTTAATAGAAATAAAACAACACCAAATAAGTTCAATATTTGTTTATTGCAAATTATAGAAATATAAATTTCATAGAAATATGTCATGGTCATGGATGACCATAACAACATTTCCTTTTTCATTTTCCAAGCAAAGGATGTGATTAGATAGGTCTGGCTGAACCACCTGTCGTTGCCTTCACCATGTTGGCCTCTCGAGTCTGTGAAGTTACAGAGAAAATAAGTTAAGATTTTAATGATCATTTCGAAGGAAATTTATACATATTATAGTTACTATACCTATCCAACAAAATAGACCAGATTTTTTAGAATTTATATATATAGGAGATCTATTGCAGCTTGAACTTTATAATTCTACAAAAATGTTGCAGCGATGCAGGTAAACAGGCTAAATATCTGTGGTAAAAATCCCTTATTGCCACACTCAGAGTCATATAATACTTAAATCGTTTTTTGGTATAGATTTTATATGACAAACTTTTAAATGGAATGAGTAAGCATTAAACAGTTATAAGGCATTAGGAGCCTTTGTACATAGGACCCATGATTTCGTAAAAGTTAAAATATTCTTTCAAGAAATGGTTACCGTGTTCTACTGCTGCACTGTTTTATCATCACATCCAAGGCTTTTAAGGTGTTTTTTTGGAATATGCCCGTTCCTCCACACTCTTAATTAGGCTCGTTCGTCGCTGGCCAGGAACTTTAATAATGCCTCAATTCGTATAGATAAAACTGAAAGATCCATCTGTAACATTCAATATGACTATATACAATACTGAGAATAATATAAGTAGATCATAATGATTATCTCGACTCTAAAAGAAATATCAAGGTTGTAAACAACAATGATTTGTTTTACTTACATTTTGCAGAAACGTACTTGATTTTCCAGTTATTTTTTTATTAAATTGCTGCTCGAGTGCATACCTAATACACGAAACTTTATTGGTGATATATTTTCTGATTAGTAATTGTAAGATATTATACTATTTGTTCCTTTTACCGCAATAAATATTTTTATCAATAAAAGTAAAAAAAACCGCCGCCGAACTCAATCAACTTGTCAAATTTGTCAAACATCATACTCATGTCATAAATATGAAAGTAATATGGATCAAAGCCTTTTAAGATCCTTGACACTAAATAAAAATATTTTTTTGGTCGTAATCATTTTGTTTATATATACATAAAGGTATATTTACAGCAGAAAAGCTTACCCTTAAACTTATAAAGTTTTTCTCGTAAGATTACCAGCATAATTTTGATTTTTCTGTTGGTTATCGGTTTTTCAATGGTAGTAATCCATTGCGCGACACTATTACTCTAGATCCGACCGTTTGGCTATGGATCGACAACTAACGTAATCCGTCCATCATCATCGAACAACTTTGGTGGTAGCTATTGGGTTCCGTGTTCGGCGAGCGTTCGTTTCGACCGACACGTTCCCGATCAACTTTTGGGAGTAACCGCCCTGGGTCCTTATTCAGTATGTTTTTTTTCGTTTTCACGCCCGCGCTTCCAACTGTCAAAATCTTGTCATAATGGTACTTATAGAGCTGCGCTTAGAAATGCATCGCGCATGCGCTAGTTCGCGCGAAAAAAAACCATAGTGAATAAGGACCCTGACCGTGGTCACTGGTCGTCTACGATCAGTGTAAATCGATCAAAATGTTGGGTAAATAAAAAGTTTGTACCATTTAATATTTAAGAAATATGTTTTTTTTAAAGATAACTAGCAATGTAGGTCACACTCGCACATTACTAGCTTATGCTAGGAGTGAGTTCACGTCGACAGTAGGTATAATGGGTAGAATTCAAACCCGTAATCTTTCGATTGCGATTGATGAACTAGACTACAGCCGTTTCTAAAGATTTTAAAGTTATACTTAAATTATAGGTTCTAATATGGGTTTCAAAATTTACCACCCATCAGTGACTGACTACAAATATAGCGAGTATTCGATGCAGGCAGCGATATCTAAATTATATCTTATATAGGGCCTCTAGACAAGTGGCATAAACTCTAATCGAATAGAATGACAATCGAATAGTCAAAATGATGTCGTTGCGCGCCTACAACTGCTAACCTCATAATAAAAAAAATAATGTTGCGCGCGCGACGTCGACTTTCTGTTCGATTAGAGTAAGATAAGGACAAACTAAGCCCACGTATGCAACGTATACTATGCAACGTGGGAGAGTACACAACGCATATTGACGTCAGACTCATTTGTCATTTCGTCAGGTGTTGCAGTGTTGGTCTAGTGTTGGTCTTACGCGTGAGATGGCGTTTGATATCACCTTCACTTTCCCACGCCGATCTGGATTCTACCGTTGCGTGGGACGAGTGTGATAGCGTTGCGTATGATAGTACGTTTTTGATTCAATAGGGTATTTTACTATATGAGAGAAAAAGTTTATAAATATATTATTGAGATAGTTTAGGTAAAAAGCAGCCCGAACATGTTAGTATTACGCTGGAGCTTATTGCGGTCTTACAGGCCCTATCCTATACGAAAGACAAAACCTACAATAACGTCGTTATATTTTCAGACAGCAGAAGTGCTCTGCAACACGTGGCTCGATGCGCCTCTGGTCTCAGAGGTGCTTCGATAGCCTACGACATACTGAAAATTATAATGAATCTAATCAAACACGGCAAGCAGGTAAGACTACAATGGGTCCTACAATGGGTACACGGGAAATTTGAAAATGTAAAATTTAAATGCATTTTTATGACATTTATCGATTGAATCAAAATGTTGTGTGTTTTTAGTGACTAATTACACACTAAAATGGGTTGTAATACCCTATTGTTTTCATACAAATTCAAGAGTCTAGATGTCATAATTCGTTCTGGGCTCAGTTTGTCCTAGTTTAAAAGCCCAGGTGAGTATGAATTATAAATTTATTTCTTAACTACGTTATAATATTATCAGTTCCTTTTTATTTTCAAGTATAGTACACGTGTAAGCTCGTCGGTTCTGTTGACATATACTGTATATTTCCTCGTCAGTAAAAGTTCCTTCCTATGTTTGTGTATCCTGTTAAAGCCTCTTCGTTAGGGCAAACGCGTCCCCAGATTAATGAGACATTTTCGTTTATGTGTAACTTTATACTTCCAAATTTGTATCTAGATGTTAAGCACCTAAGCCTTTGAAATACCTTTCAAATTGTGTGTGTTAAATTGGAGACTTTAATTCTAAAGTATATATATGTATATATTGTGATATATTTGCTGTTTATAAATGTACTAGCTGTTCCCTGCGACACCGGGCACTTAGAATTTATTATTATAGTTTACACAAAGGGAGGATGCTCCGATCAGGCGAGGTGATCGTGCCTGGCCGAGGATCTTTCCTTTGTGTTGGAGGGACGTAACACCTCACTCTCCACATTGGTGACCCCGATGTGATCTGTCACTGTAAGAGACTGACACGAGAGAGATAAATGTCATGTTCTCCCCAAAAAAAAAGGTATTTTAGTGAGTGGGGGGGGGGGGGGGGGGTAATTGCCCCTATTCCCCCTACCTCTTGGATCCGCGGTTTTTCAGTTCATGTATGGATCACGTGTTTGTGAGTTTCTTTATCCCACCATATTTTTTAAACACTTATACGTATTTAGATGATTGGGATATTGTTAAAATCATTATATGTGTTTGGGTAACATAGCCTAGATCTAAAATAACCCAAACACATTTAACGATCAGTTATTTAAAAAAAAAAACATAGCTCTCGTCAGGCATTACAAAATCAAAGCTTTGATTATATAATATCTAGATTCCTAATCCGGCATCTAAATTTATGCAAAGAACTGTCAAAAAGTACGGTCTAATGGACGTACTTTTTGAGAGGTAAGAAGACTCCTTTCAGATGTTCTAGCCATAGTTATTCTAGCGCGCCATTTTCAACGAGTGTCAAACGTCAAAAATAGTAGCTTTATTTTTTATAGTCTTACTGAGGGAATGCTACACCTAGATATGATATAATCAAAGAATTAAAGTTATACTAGATTGATGTTTTTCGATCAATTTCTTCTGATTGATTATTTTTTTGGTATAAAAATAAAAGCAACAATAAGACAATATTAAACAAGTACATACACCACTTTGTGGATTTACGTTAATCATAAAAGCTGGCCTGTTTTTTTCTTCCTAGGCTCCTGTCAACAAAAGAAAAAGTCATTGAAACAGTAAATCCACTACGTGACGGTGTAGCATCAAACTAACAGGCACTGTGTCCATTTCCTTCATAATTTCCGTAGTTATTTCACCGGGATGAGTTCGCACTGTTCTATTCTCAGCTTCAAAACTATACACTAGTAATAAGTCATTTATTAAACCGGATAAACAACTCGTTTTCAACTTCAAATCTATACTAATATTATAAAGCTGAAGAGTTTGTTTGTTATTTGTTTGAACGCGGTAATCTAAGGAACTACTGATCCGAATTGAAAAATTCTTCACTGTTGGATAGCCCATTTATCGAGAAAGGCTATATAACATCACTACTACCAATAGGACCGGAGCAGCAATAAGAAATTATGCAAAAACGGGGAAAATTTATGCAGACGAAGTTGACATAAATTAAATGTACATTTATATTGAGTAAAGTTTGCAAAGCAATTGTTGAGCAAGAGAAAACAAAACAGTAAAAAGTCTCGGCCACAATAAAAATCATTTCATTGCTGACATTATCATTGTTTCAGGTCTCTGTATTTTGCTTTCGTTACCTATCCATACGTTACCTGCTACAGCTTTTATGTCTTCTATCTGTTTGATGACTGACTTGTTGGTGTAGTGGTTAGGGGCCTGATTACTAAACCAGAGGTCGTCGGTTCGATCCCCACTAAGAATAAAACTTTGTCTGATGAACGTGATGGTTTATTCTGTCTCTGGGTGTAATTTATCAATAACTTTTTTTCTTAAGACGACTCCCGCAGTATGGTACAAGCTCTGTGTCGCGGGGGACTTTACAAACATACAAGTCACCGACACAAAGTACACCCAGATTCGGAACAATAATTTGTGGATCGCACAAAGTGGTGTCCCGTGTGGGAATCGAACCCACGACTTCTTGCGTAGCAGTCGGACACACTCCCACCGCGCCACAGAGTATGGTTGCATAGTACATGGTCAGCTTAGTTTGGGATTAGATGGCGTTGTGTGAGTTGTATCAAGGTATTATTATTATCTTCTTCCAGTACAATATTTTGTACCAGGCTTGTAGTCACGTAGCGCGGTAATCAAACAATTTGTAGACACAAAATGCGTATGTATTAAAGATTAATAACTTATCACCTGATGTTCCGAAAATCTACTCCAACTTGTTCCATAAAACAACATTACACTCGAAACAAAAATCGGACTTGTCACTAGCGAAACAACCACAATTCAAACTTTGTTCCGAGCAGAAACAACGGAACAAATGAGGGAGGAACAAAAAGCCTGTTCCGTGTCATTGTTCTACGGGTTTGTGGCGTTGTGGCGCAAGTGGATAATTATGCAGCTGAAGGGTTGAATAAATATAGCTTGTTGGGATAAAATATTACTTTGAGATTTGAGTATTAAAAGAATTCATTTTTGTTGATTTTAATTTGCTACTTCAATTTCTTAGCTTACAGTTTTTAAAAGGTCTGAGGACGAAAAAATATTTGAATATAGGTTTAGATATAGATGCAAGTAGGGTTACCCATACGTTATTATATAGTACTAGCTGACCCGCGCAACTTCGTCTGCGTAAATTTTCCCTTTTTTTTTTTACAACATTTTTCATTGCTGCTCCGCTCCTATTGGTCGTAGCGTGATGTTATAACCTATAGCCTTATTCGATAAATGGGCTATCCAACAATAAAATATTTTTTCAATGCGGCCCAGTAGTTCCTGAGATTATCGCGTTCAAACAAACAAACAAACTCTTAGGGGGATGAAAAATAGATGTTGTCCGATTCTCAGACCTACCCAATATGCACACAAAATTTCATCAAAATCGGTCAAGCCGTTTCGGAGGAGTATGGCAACGAAAACTGTGACACGAGAATTTTATATATTAGATTTCGTTCGTTCGATTTCGTAATTGTACTCTGTATTTTATGATAACGAACGTACGCGAAAATACTTAATTTAGCATTAATTTCAGTAGGTGTGTGAGTTTGATGTGCTTCAATATTTTTTTGTGTAACTGTCTCTATGTCATCTATTTTAAGGTCCCGGTGGAGACCACAGTTTCTTATGTACCAGGGGACGTTACGCAAATAAATCTTTATTATTATTGTGTTGTTCCCAGTTTATGTGTGAAAAAAAATCACGATTGAAGAGCACCACAACAAGCAAAATGATAAAGTGTACGCTCACAGTACTAAAGAAGCTGCTCAAATGATCGGAAAGGTACAGCGTGGTCATCATCCTGCGTCAGTGATGGTTTGGTGGGGCGTGTCTTATCAAGGCGGCACAAAGCTACATTTTTGTGAAATCTTCAGCGTATCAAGCGAAGAAGAAGTGTATCAAGAGACAGTCCTGGATCGTTTTGTGAAACCTCTCAGCAATACATTTTTTAAAAATGTACCGTGGACTTTCCAGCAGGACTCTGCACCTGGTCACAAGACACAAACTACCCAAGCCTGGCTTGAAACCAACTTTCCGGACTTTATAAGAGCTGAAGACTGGGCCTCATCTAGCCCAAACCTCAAACTTTTAGACTACAAATTATGGTCAGTTTTAGAGGACATTAAGTAAACAGTGCGTAAATCCATTGATTCGTGGCCGGACAGATTAAAGGCCTGTATAAAAGCCAAACGTAGCGATTTTGAATAGAATATTGTTTTTATTTTTTGCTGAGACTTTAATAAATATGTACATATAAGTTTCAGTAGGTAATATTACATTACTTCATTAAAAAATGATTGCATTTTCATTTGTAACAGAACTTGTGGCCGGACTAGGTATAGAAGTTGGATCAATCCAATTGTTTAAATGCATTTGTGAGAGACTGGTGCCCTTGATAGGTATTTATATACATGTGTTACAGGTCACAAAGCCCTTCAGATTCATAAATAAATGTAGGCATATACTCTGCTACTCGTGCCATAATAAACACGTTATAAAAAAAAACAGAATAAATAAACAGAAGCACTACCGCTACCACATTTCCGAGTAAAATCATATTATTCCCAGTTTCAAATAAACAGCGAAAACACTCTACTGCGTACCTGTCATGTATTTTAAATATAACGTTATCATATTTATTTACCCTTCAACCATTTCTTTACTTAATAACAACCACTGAATATAAAATAACATAATAACACGTAGTGTAAAATAACCTAAAAAAGGTCTCCGCCCACTACACCGGACCACGCCGGCTTTACCAGTGGTGGGTCTTAGTCGTAGGCCGTCTTGGTGGGAACCACTACAGTATTAGTTATTCTTTCGAAATAAGAATGTTAAAATATCATTGTATTTCAGTTGGAGGGCACTGCAGCAAGTGAAATTACGTGTCAAATGAGATTTACGAATCTCAAATAAAGAATGCAGTGCGGGTGACATTTAGATCTTCGTCAAATAAATATTTGGGTAATACTGATACTGTTCGGGCTTACGACCTCCTCACCTCTTCATTACCCAACTGTTAGGAAGGGTTATGTTTTTCGCGCGTATCTTGTATGTATGTATGTAATATTCTTTATTACCTGATATCTCACGATCCACTGAACGGTTTTATACAATTAAGACGTCGTTAGATTTGTCTTGATCGCCCAAGTGTTCTTAGATATGTGACGTTTGAAAAAAATATTCATGGCAGCTGAGAAATGTCAAAATAAAGAGGTGTGAAAAAAAAAGTTTTTTGAATACTGCAATATGGGTATCAAATTAAAGGGCTCATCTTACGCATTCTGACTGTATGAAATTATGTAATTATGTAGGGGATCTTGTTTCTGTCTTTTTCGTGTAGACGGGTTTTTTTTAGTTATATAAAAAAAACAACACATTAGGATCGTAGCCGTTGCCTCACTAGGTAGTCTGCCTTTGTATACCGTCGCAAATATGACTCAAAAACAAATAAAGTGGAATGTTACGGTCTCAGACGTTGTAACAATACAATACGGTTACCTGGGTAAATTAAGTGAAAACGTGCAAATGCGAATGAAACTAGGAACTTACTGCCGCACTCAGAGTCATTTAAAGCTTATTAGACTTAGATTTTATAGGTATATGACAAAATTTGAAAAAGGAATGATTTAAGTAAGCAATAGACGACTGTGAGTACGACAGTTAGAGATATTGTGTTGCCTTTAATTGTGACGGTACGGTTACAGTGCTAGTATGGTACGGTGTACTGGGTCGAGACCATAACCCGTTGTACTCACATCAATGATGTTCCTCTGATGAATAAAATTGTTATCTTAAAATAACATGTGCGTATCAATTTTGTTTGAATGATATTGTTTTTCAAAACGTGTTTGATGTTTCATGAATATCTTTGTGTAGTGAAATGGTAATGGAAATGTGACTCGTGTATTTCTAGATAACTAAATAAAATCTACTAGCTGCAGCCCGTGACTTCATCCGCTAAAAATTATATTGGTTAAAATATTGTTTCATGGAATGTTAAGATTTTTGTGCAGAATCCTGTACTATATGTTTTTGAACAAAAGAATATCGTATGTATACCTACTATTAAATCAATTGAAGATTGTTTAAAGGTATTAGATAGATTATGGCGCAGATATCCTAATAACGGTTTTTAAAAAAATTAAAACTCTAAAGGGGCGAAACGAGGTTCTAAATTATACAATGTTATTCTTGGTATAGTGCAAACCTGAAAGTAGTTTGTTCAGAATCAGTATACAATCCTATGGGGTAGTTTTCGGATCATATTATATTTTACAATTAATTAGTTATATATCAACCCATATGATGGCCCACTGCTGGGCACGGGTCTCCCCAGTAGATCCTGGGGGTAATTGCCATAATCGCCACGCTTGGCGAGCGGGTTGGCGATCGCAGTAAGGCTTTAAGTACGCAGAGGACGCTGCTGCCCGTCCTCCGGAGTGAAATCCCTTAGTCGCCTTGACGACACCCACGGGAAGAGATGGGGTGGTACTATTCTTAAGCCGGCACCACACGGCAATTAATTAGTTAATCAATCAATAATTAATCATTAATTATTCTAACAGTCCAAATTCCACTCACAAAGAGATGTGAAATGTAATCATCACCTTATTTTCAATATTAATGGTTTCAGTTCTACGCGACGCAATGAGCATGATAGCGCGAAGAACACAAAAGAACTTGAATGACTTAAAACATTTTTTATATATCCAATATTTTCATTTTATTTTTTACCCGACTGCGTAAGAAGGAGGATTATGTTTTTCGAGTGTATGTATGTATGTATGGATAGTTCTTTGGCACGGCCTAGAGCCTAAAAGGCTGGATGGATTTTAGCCTGAGAGGTGTCGTTAGATTCTTGATGTCTGGGTACTTCAAAATTTAAAAAAAGTCAAATAGCGTAATTTTGGCGCCAATATATACTTACGTTTAAAAAATATATCTTCACAACCTATCGAGTGGGATATCAAAGCAAAGGATTTTAAGAGCTGATAACAAATATATATGTAACATATATATTTAAATGTAATTTGGAATAAGAAATGCTAAAGAAACAAAGTAAATAAATAATTAAATTAAAAAAATTAAGAAAACCGTCTGCAGAAAGGCGGAAACAAGATATCCTTTACATTTAATATCGTGCAGTCGGAGGTACAATTTTTAAGTACAACAGCATTCATTGATGCCTCCGACTGCATGATATTAAATGTGAAGGGTATCTGGTTTCCGTCTTTTTGCAGTCGGGTTTTTATAATTTTTTAATTATTTTTTTTTATATGATTTCTTGAAGTAAAAATTTTGATGGGGTATCTGAGCTTTGCACTATACCTACCAAAAATAACCTTGTATAAATATTTTTTTTTTTAGATACATGCTCGTTAAAATAAATGTTCGTAAATTCAATGAGACGGCGTGGTGGGAGTATGTTCGACTGCTACGCAAGAGGTTCCGAGTCTGGGTGTACTTTGTGTCCGTGACTTGTATGTTTGTAAAGTCCCCCGCGACACAGGGCTTGTACACTACAAAGGGAGTCGTCTTTAAAATTAATAATATTTACATTACACTTATTAGACTGATAAAATCGGCACCCTGTATAACAATTATTATAATGTATAAAAAAAGTGTTTCAGGCGTTTTAACATTATTTTAGAATTAAAACTTATGACATCAAAAAACAATACAAATTAACTTCATATAAAATGAATGTCAACGTAAAATAATGGTTTGAACATAATTTACGTTGAAACTTGTACTCGTAGCTGCCGGTAGGTGGCGCCAACTTCCCTTTGTTCTAAATTCAAGCGTTCAGCTTCCGGCGCTCGTGTGGTACCCAATATCCGGTGTGAGAGTGAGATAGCAAATGTGAGTTGTAATATTCTTTCACGTAATATATTGTCCCAGCTGTGTTACCCGTGAATTAGTTCGCGTAAAAAATAAAAATATATATTTCACGGGAGCATGTTTCTGGGATATAAAGCCTATGTGCTATTCCAGACTATAGTCTATCTCTGTGCGAAATTTCATCCAGATCCGATTATCTGTTGTAGCGTCATTGAATAACAATAAATAAAACAAGGCAAGAGCATGTCGGACCATGCTCAGTGTAGGGTTCCGCAGCCTTGAATAATTGCATTAGCAGAAGAGCGTATGTTCATGGCACTTACGCCTTTTTATTGAGAAACACAGTTTTTCGGCAATAACTCAATGACAGTATATCCGATCATGTCCGAAATAATTTTAGTTTATAGAATGTATTAAGCGCTTTTTGATTTTTTTTTCATATTTTTTGGTGATACGGTTCAAAAGTTAAGGGGGGACACAATTTATGCAACTTTCGGAGCGATTTATCCAAAAATATTTACTTAATCAAAAAAATTTATTAGAAACCTTAAAATGTTTTTGAAAGACCTGGCGAATGATAGGAGACACGTGGATGTTTGCTGAAATAAAAAAATCAGCTTCTGTGCAGCACATGTATAGAGGCCCCCTCTAAAAATAATTATTTTTCCTTTATCTTCCTACCAAATCTCATCAATATTCATTAAGTAGTCTTTAAGTAAAATGCTTGTGACATACGGACAGACAGACGGCCTTGACAAAACTATAAGGGTTCCGTTTTCGCCATTTTGGCTACGGAACCCTAAAAATCTATCCATACATACATACAAACTTTCACATTTAATTAGTGGTATAGATTACATACTTGACTGCCTCTGTGGCGCGGTGAGAGTGCGTCCGACTGCTATGCAAGAGGTCGTGGGTTCGATTCCCACTCAGGATAAAACTTTGTGTGATGAGCACGATGGTTTTTTCTGTGCCAGAGTGTTATTTATCTATAATATGTATGTATTTAGAAATATATAAGTATGTTTATCAGTTGTCTGGTTTCCATAGTGCAAGCTCTGCTTAGTTTGGGATCAGGTAGCGTTGTGTGAGTTGTCCCAAGATATTATTATTTTTATTAATTGGAGTTAGGTAAGTCTATATTAGTGAATATAAGACACATGTTTTTTTTTTAAGTTAACTAGCAATATGGCACTGAGTCCCACATTACTAGCAATCTTGTTAACCCCTCCAGCTAAGTTCCAAGGCTTGTGTTAGGAGTGGGTTCACGTCGGTAGTATAATGGGTAGGATTCGAATCCGCTACCTCACGATTGCGAGACCGAAGCCTTAGCCATTAACTACCGCCGCTTCATTTTTTTTTAATACAACTCCGCAGTAGGGCACAATCCCTGTGTCGCGGGGGACTTAACAAACATACAAGTCACGGACGCAAAGTACACCCAGACTCGGGACAACAATTTGTGGATCACACAAAGTTGTGTCCCGTGTGGGAATTGAACCTACGACCTCTTGCGGAGCAGTCAGACAATCATTGCCAGTTTGGTAAACCTGCGTACCAGTCTCAACACGCTATTGGAGCTCAAACGTACCCTTCGTACTATAGACGCCACCTTTTTACGCATAATCGCGTAAAAGCCGTCTATGTTAGCCTCCGCAAACATACCGGACACGCTGTAGTACCGCAGGTGCTCGAATAGTGCCCTGAATACATTATTAAGAGATTGTTTGTTATATTGTGAACTTGATAATCTCAAGAACTTCTGTGTCAAATTGAAAAAATATTTTACTGTTGGATAGTCCAATATCACGCTACGACCAACACTCGTCGACCAATGATGCGAACATTGGGAATATTGATGGAGACGAATAGTGCAGTTTTTTTTTTCTCTTTTGTTTGTTTTTATAGACTAATAACATTTGCATGCCATAAAATGGTAAATGTGCTGTATTATTGAAATAATGTAACATCTATTGTACCCACATTTTAGCAAATAAACGATTTGATTTGATTTGATTTGAAGTTGCGCGGGTCAGCTAGTATATTATAAAGCTGAAGAGTTTGTTTGTTTGTTTTAATGCTGCAATCTCAGGAACTACTGGGTTGAATTCAAAAATCATTTTACTGTTGGGTAGTCCATTTATTGAGGAAGGCTAGCTAGCTAATTAAAAATGTTGCAAAAACTGACGCAGACGAAGTTGCGCGTGTCAGCTAGTATAAATATATTAATAGACTGTCTAAGAAAATACAAGCTACAATAATAAAATAAGGGACCGTCTCCACAGTTACCCACTTCACCTAACTTTATGAACTACCCACCATTACTAGAAATTTCTCAGAAACTTGTTCGTAGTCCTCCTACGTTTACACAGAACATTATTTGTTCTCACTTTGATATTGGATATTTCAAACGTGAGGCAATAAATTTTCAAAGAATTTTCTTCCACTTAGAACTAATAAAAGTCTCAAGACTATTATGAAAATATATATATATATATATTACGGGTTTTAGTCGCCTATCACGGCCGTTGCAATACGGTCGAAACTTCGGGCAATAAACAAGGTATTTTATCATATTATTCACGCGATTAAGACCCGCAAATAGCGAAAGTTTATCAAAACTTATCTTTACTAATATTATAAACGCGAAAGTTTGTATGTATGGATGGATGTTTGTTATTCAATCATGTCAAAATGGCTGAACGGTTCTGGATAAAATTTGGCACAGAGATATATCATCATCGTCATTAGCCTTAAAAACGTCCACTGCTCAACATAGGCCTCTCCTAAGGACTTCCACAGCGACCAATTTTGAGCCGTCTACATTTAACGGCTCCCTGCTACCTTAATCAGAGATATATAATAGTCTTTAATAGCACATAGGGTATTTTTTATCCCGAAAAAATGTTCCCAAGGGACAGTTTTTTTTTAAATTATCACGGCAAACGAAGCACGGGTAATAGTCATTCAGTATAGTTTAAAAGTCTTCTATTTTCTTTCTTTTTAGTTTTATGTTTATTTTATTTATGCCTTTTATTATTTTTAACACAGTTTTCAAAAGAAACTTATTGGCGAAAAATTTGATTATTACAATAATTGCATTTTTGAAAGATAGAAAAACTTGAAGTCCAGATCCAGGAATCGAACCCGAGACTATTTGATTATTTTATATTTGGTTTGGCTACGGAAGTCTCGGGTTCGATTCCTGAGTCTGGATTCAAATTTTTCTATCTTTCAAAAATGTAATTATTGTATTTGTAAAGTCTTTGGCAAGAAATGCCTATAAAAATTACTTCAATATTCGGCCTGCGTCATCATAATTTGTTAAAATGCTCTCTGTAACGAAGCAATAACAAAAGCCGTGATAGTTCTTTAACTACCGACTAGATGTTGCTACGGGGGCCTAACCCGTAAGCATTAAGATATAGAAGAATTTGATATCTAGTAACATAGTCCAGATAGGTGGTTCGCTTCTGGCCCCGGTTTGGCTACGGAAGTCTCGGGTTCGATTCCTGAGTCTGGATTCAAATTTTTTTATCTTTCAAAAATGCAATTATTGTATTTGTAAAGTCTTTGGCAAGAAATGCCTATAAAAATTACTTCAATATTTGATTATTGTTTTTAAACTTTCGCGATTTTTATACATATTAGATATATTTCGAGACATAATCGCGTGAATTATTTAAAGGTACGAACCTTTTATTTACCCGACGTTTCGATCGAATTGCACCGATCGTGGTCACGGGTCGACCCGTACCTTTAAATAATTCACGCGATTAAGTACCGAAATATATTTAATATGAAAGATTTGATTCCGATGATTTTTGGTTTTCTTTTCTTAATGGCAGCATTAGGCAACGTTTTAAGTGAAAAGGTGTAGATAGGTTACTTAGACAACATTCGATCTTTAAAAACGGCAAACTAATGCACACATAGATAACCTATTTAAGATTCATTCAAGATTCTTTATGTACTTAGAATTCAAAAGAACACTTGTATTACAAGTTCACAAACAATATGTAAAGTTTATATTGTGTTTCTGTGTTTTCCAGAAATGACTCACTTTGCACACAGATATGAACATTTTTTATTGAATAATACAAAGGACTATTTTATAGACTTATAACTAATTTAAACACAATGAAAAGTTAAAATTAATTATAGAGATACGAAATTTACGTCTGACTGTTTACAGTATTAGCAGACCTATCACCAAGTTATATATTGCAATGTCACACTAATAAAAAAAGTCATAAAAGTATAAAAGCAATATGTGAAAAAGAGAAAAATATAATTCGTTGCTTTTATCCGCCGATAATGCAACACTGACATTTAAAAACTTAAGATAAGATAAGAAATAATTTATTTCGACATAATTGCAATTTTACACATTTAAAAAAAAAACAGAACGTACATCATAAAATAACAACACATTATCAATATAAAAAAAAAACACGTACTTATATTTATATAATTATGTCGAAAATAGGACCTAAGTTCAGCATATGCTAGACTAACGCCTGAAGCTAATTTTCAACTAGGCACTTTGTCATTTGTCCAGTTTTAAGGGACCGCTTGTTGAACGCTTGTATCCTATCTATACCATTTTACTTAAAACGTCAATGAAACGAGGTTTTTTTTTATAGTAGCGAAAAGTGATATTAGACTAAAGTCAAATCAGTGTCTTTATAAAAAACGTCAAAAACGATACGCTCCGTACAAGTTTGTATGAAATACTAGCGTATGACGTCACATTTTAAATGATCAAATCATTCAGAGAGATGGCCAACGCAAATGCTAACATCTCCTTTATAAAGTGTCAAAACACGGGGTTGAATATATATGCTACATACAATTATAAGGTTATACATTATGTAGCACTCAGGCACATATGTATGCACACACACACACACACACACACACACACACACACACACACACACACACACACACACACACACACACACACACACACACACACACACACACACACACACACACACACACACACGTTTGTCACGTTCTATTAGGTTCCAGTTGAAAACCAGCGCCAGGTTGTCAACTTGGCAAAATGCTGAACTGGACACCCATTTGTTGCAACCGCGAGGCACAACTTTTATCATTATAGTATTTTAATTGTAATTTAATTCTGTAAAGTTGTGACATACGGTGCAACAAATAAATGCTTCCTTTCTTGCTTTTTCTTTTCTTTTCTTGTTAAATTATGAACGAATACATTTTTTCAGAATATTTTACGACATATTAGCTGACCCGCGCAACTTCGTCTGCGTAAATTTTCCTCGTTTTTGCAACATTTTTCATTGCTGCTTCGCTCCTATTGGTTGTAGCGTGATGTCATATAGCTTATAGTATTTCTCGATAAATTTGCTATTCCACAGTAAAGTATTTTTTAATTTAGACCCGTAGTTCCTGAGATTATTACATGGTTAATATAACATAATTTATTGTGATTGTAGTCAAATACCCAATTTTGATTCACTTGCCAGACGGTTTTTGTGTACTGAATGTCTTGTATTTTACTGACCCCCCCCCCACAAAAAGTGTGTCCGCACATGTGCCCTATGTTTTTTGTCTATCTTTCAACGCAAGATAAATAAAATGAGAGTAACAAAACCTTTTTTAACGACAACAGCGTTATAAACGGAACCAGGAAACAAGGTTAGTCATTATGAAATATTCAAATTAGTTGAGTAAATTTTATCCGTGGAATTTGAACACCGTATTACTTTAGTTTAGTTTCATATTAAAGAAAAACAATGGATCCAAAATTTAAACTGGGATTGTGTTTCAAAGGAATGTTTGTGAAAATTGATTCGACAATGTTAACTATTCAAAAGAAATTTTATTTATTTTACGTTTCTGTTCACGTAGTCAAATTGCGAAAATTACTCGCTTCAGTTCTTTTTAATTAATTAATTCATAAACATACTCTATTAAAATGAATGTTCTATGTAATGTTACCTCAAAAAACTCAGTCGTAAAAGTAGGTCAGCGTAGCTACGATTTATATGCTACGTGCTACGCTTACTGCTACGCGCTACGGTTGTAGCACCTCAATATTGTTATATCACTACAGGATACTGCTGCATACGTAATATTAGAAGGAGTCCCTGACTCGGCAGCGACAGAGCAGATTGAGATATCTGTGAGGTTAAGCAACGTTACTAATGTCGGATGCGAGGGCCCAATTCGCTTGCAAGAAAGATTAGAGAAATTTGAGGTCTAGTAACATAGTTCAGATAGGTGGTTTGATTCCGGCACCGGTTTGGCATACGGAAGTCTTGGGTTCGATTCTTGGGTCTGGACTTCAAATTTTTCTATCTTTCAAAAATACAAATACTGTATTAATAAAAAAATTGGCAAGAAATGTCTATAAAAAATACTATAACGTTACTACTGTCGGTCCATAGATGGGTGAGCGTTTCCGAAATTTGTCACACCTCTCCGTGCCTCGGAAAGCACGTTAACGAACCCACGACCACTTGCGTAGCAGTCGAATACACTCCCACCGCGCCACAGAGGCTGTTAATAATATCTTAGCACAACTCACACAATGTCAACTGATCCCAAACTAAGCAGAGCTTTACTATGGCACCCAGACAACTGATAATATTTATATATTTCTAAATACATATATATTATAGATACACTCAGATACACAATAAAACATCGTGTTCATCACAAAAAGTTGTATCCTGGGTGGGGATCGAACCCACGACCTCCGGCTTTGCAGTCAGGGTCTCTAACCACTAGACCAACAGGCCAGTCAATTAATCAATTATTTTTATGCACTTACGCATAAACAATACATACGGTGGGGGGGAGGGACGACGACGACACAATTTATGCAACTTTCGGAGCGATTATTTCTAAAAATATTCACTTAGTCAAAAAGTTTGTTAGAAACCTTAAAATGTTTTTAAATAACCTGTCGAATGTTGAGCAACACGTTAATATATGTTTAAAAAAAACATGTATACTCCATACATGCTTTTTTTTAAACAAATATTAACCTCGTAAAAAAAAATCTTATTATTTAGCTATCAAACTAAGTAGCAGCTACTACAAGACACCTTTTCACCAAATTTTATCAATATTCATTGTCTAGAGTAAAATGCCTGTGACATACGGACGGACAGACAGACATACGGACATGACGAAACTATAAGGGTTCTGTTTTTGCTATTTCGGCCACGGTACCCTAAAAATAATTTCAGATTTACTGTTACCCTCACCTTGGATCCGCGTACGAAACTACCACACTCTAATAACAAAGCCATTATAGTAATAAAGAAAAATAATTTCACCAACCTACGCAATACGTGTATTCTTACACGCCTCCGAACATTCTCTAATAGGTACGTCCCAAATATCGTGCCCAGCCATCCATACTAAAGGAACAGATGAATTATAAAGCGATGCGATGGAACGTCTAATTCTGCCCACCTTCCCCAATCACCCGTAAACGTTGGGCTTGGGAGTATTATTTACACTATATTAGGGTAGGGACGGGTGCGAATCGGGTACGACTTTTTTTTGCTGGGTTTAACTTTTAGACGGTGAAACATCGATTCATTTTTCGATTTTTAACCCATTGTGCTACTAACGAACAAATTCACGACCAATCGGCGCACGGCAGGCAAGTGGACTCGAATTAATTTAGGGTACAATTACGTCTATGTACAATAACGTCTAGCGGTATACAAACGTATGTCCACCAGACGCTATATTGAGTTGAGGACTTTTTTATGTAGTAACACATCATCACTATTACTAACATCGCCATTTTGTTGAAATCTAGTTGCTAGCGACTACATTACTATGACAACTTACAAGGAATAGTGTGTGTGGGTAAATCTTACCCTAATCATCTTGTAGGATCTGCTGACTGAATTGTCTGGTTTTTTGGTATATAAAAATCATCTAGGTCGGTTTAGCCATTTAGGAGAAGAGTTATGAATTTGTTCACTGAAATTTTTAGGGTTCCGTAGCCAAAATCGCAATAACGGAACCCTTATATTTTTGTCACGTCTGTCTATCTGGCTTTCTGTCAGTTCGTACACCACAGTCATTTTACTCAAAGACTACTCAATGAAAGTTAAATAAATTTGGTGAAAAGGTGTTTTGTAGTAACCGCTACTAAGTTTGATAGCTAAATAAAAAATATATTTATTTTTAAATATATATACAAGGTGTAACAGAAAGGTGTGGTCAAATTTCAGCAGCGGTTAGGGTATGTTGTCAGTATTGCACCTACCATGGTGCCATAGCTGATTGCTACCATGGTGCATAGCTGGCGAATGGCATAGAACTTTTTAAGTCATACTTTTTTAAAATAATTACATTTTCATTCATAAATAAACAATTGAAAAAATTATAAATATTTTTTAGGGTACTCCGATTTTGATAAAATTAGGTATGTGCACTCAGTATCATGGGCACATACCAACCCTTGAATATGACCACACCTTTCAGTTATACCCTGTATATAGGTACCTATACATTTTCTGTCCATACATTATGTAACAGAAGCTGAATTTTTTTTTGAGCAAACAACAGCGTGTTGCACATCATTCGACAGGTCTTTTAAAAACATTTTAAGGTTTGTAATAAACTTTTTTAAATAAATAAATATGTTTGGAAAAAATCGCTCCAAAAGTTGCATAAGTAGTGTCCCCCCCCTCCCTTATCTTTTGAATCGTGTGATGAACAACTGAAAATGCTGATGCAATTATTCAAGGCTGGAACCCTACACTGAGCATGGTCCGACATGCTCTTGCCCGGTTTTTTTATTAATTCGTCACAGTATGGTTTTTGGAATTGGTACCCATTATTTCTTCAACGTTACCTCCGATGTCATCTCGGATCCGTCTCGGACCCACTTCGATATAAACGCTAGATCTCACTCAAACAAAATAACGAAATGGTTTCCGAGCTTCGACTCACAATTCATTTTACTTGAGAATCGCATTTTCTTCGAATCTAACGCTTAAACCGATTGTATTTGAAAATGAAGACTGAGAAAATATTCATTAGGTTAAAAATACAATACTCTGCTTTGAGAAAGGCAGAAAGAAAAGATGTTGGTTTATTTTAAGAGTATGGGCTTCTTATAAATGTTGATAAACTTTCACGATTTGTACACATTATGTATATACATATATATATATAATAATAATAATAATCGCGTGAATAATTTAAGGTAACCTTGTTTATTGCACGACGTTTCGTTGCAATTAAGACCCGTAATATATATATTTTCATAATGTGCTTCTTATTTTATTTATTTATTTATTTAAAACTTTATGCACAAAGTTGTACAAAGGTGGACTTAATGCTAAAAGCATTCTCTGCCAGTCTACCTTAGGGTGATGTAGAAATGGAATGTGTAGGTGCAGTAACCTAATTGTAAAATAAAAACTTCCTATTATTCTTACATAATACACAGATAAAAATAGCTAGATAGAGAATATAAAATAAATACTAAAATCCAATATAACTATACAATAGTATACATACTTACAGAAATACATACATACATATATACCTACATACATAACTATACAATAGTATACGTACTTACAACAATACATACATACATACATACATACATACATAAATAAATACATAGATACAGACAAATATTTATGTTACTAATGTTGTGATGATTCAGCTGATCCATCAAGGAAAGTGCGTACCTTCCATTTAAAATTAAGGCGATTGGGTGCCATCCTAATTTCGGGGGGCAGGGCATTCCAGAGAGAAACAGATTGAACTATAAAAGAGCATCCGACGAATCCAGAAGAATGAGCAGGGCACAAAAGAAGTAGATTGTCGGAAGATCGAAGATCTCTACTGTGATTTGAGTGCAGGTACTGAAAGTAGGAAGTTAAGTAAGAAGGGGCAGTAGGAGAATTAAGAATAGAATAGAGTGTAGTGAGAGCGTGTAAACTATGTCGCTGGCGAATAGGGAGCCATTTAAGTTCGGAACGGTAGGAAGAAACATGGTCAAACTTACGAAGATTGAAAATGAATCGAATGCAGTTATTTAGAAGTCGGTCAAGTTTATTAAGGAACTCTGCATTCAGGTCAAGATAGCATACATCACCATAATCAATCAAGGGGAATATTAGCGTTTGGACGAGCATTACTTTAGTTTTATAAGGAAGAAAGTTCTTGAGACGATATAAAGCCCGCAAAGTACCCGTAACCTTTTGACTTACATTTGTTATTTGAGTATGCCAGTTGAGGGTGGTATCAAGGAAAATCCCGAGATTCTTAACCGAAGAATGTAACGCGATAATGGAGCCGTTAAATAAAACAGCTGGTAATGTGTCGGTGTTTAATCGAGTTAAGAGGCGTTGACTCCCTATCACAATGGCCTGACACTTAGACGGATTTATAGTCAAACCAAACTTGTCTGACCAGGTCTTGATAGCGTTAAGGTCCCCATTAAGCTTAGTGATGGCCTCGGATATGTTATTCACATTGGCCTGGGCATATAACTGCAAGTCATCTGCGTAAAGATGGAACGCACACTGAAGGACATTAGTAATGAGATCGATAAAAATAGAAAATAATAGAGGAGAAAGAATACCGCCTTGAGGAACACCAGCGTCAAGATCGCGCCACCTCGATAAAGTATCACCCACGCGCACGGACTGCTGGCGTCCCCGAAGATAAGATGAGAACCAGTTTAAAGAACCTGCCGAGAACATCAGATGAGATAGGATAGAGAGTAAGATATCATGGCTGACAGAATTGAAAGCATTAGAAAAATCAACCAAAACTAAAACCGTAACTTTGGTATCATCCATGCCAGTTCTAATGTCGCCAGTTACTTTGAGAAGCGCATTTTCTTAGTTACATAGTGCTGCAGTGGGGAGTGCCTGTTATGACTGTAGCGCAAGAGGTTGTGGGTTCTATTTACACACTGGATTTCACTTTATTATCCCGAATAAGGGTGTTTTATGTCTGAAATTTGTATGTTCGCAAAGTCCTCTGCAACACAGGGCTTATTTACCCTAAGGATGAAGTTATGTTTAAAAAAAAGTAATAATAATAATATCTTGGGACAACTCACACAATGCTATCTGATCCCAAACTAAGCAGAGCTTGTACTTTGGAAACCAGACAACTGATAAACATACTTATATATTTCTAAATACATACATATTATAGATAAATAACACCCAGACAGAATAAACCATCGTACTCATCACACAAAGTTTTATCCTTGGTGGGGATCAAGTCCCACCGCGCCACAGAGGCATTTACTAAGTGACCCCTTACATACTTAGGTGACCTAAAATTTTTAATATTCATCTAAACATTGATCAAACCTCGGTCGTAGAGTGCCCATCGAGCTCCCAAATAATTCTGACGCAAAAATGAAAACTCCATTCACACTTTTAAATTTTTCACTCGTTGTTTCTACTGCAAAAAGCATGTATGGTTTTATATGCGCTTCTACTTAATCCTGCAATAAAACATGCAGTACAATGCCCTGTGTCTTTTTATTTCACAAGGATTAGTTCAGAGGATTTTATACACACATTATTGTGTATAAAATCCTCTAACACGTAAGATTATTAATAAAAATTATTGCTAAAACAAAAAATATTTACGGTAAGGCTTACAATTTACAGTTAAATCATTTTAAAGCGATTACTTTAAATTAATTAACTGTAAATTTTCGCCTATGTGACTCATTCTAGTATTCTAAAAATGTTCAAATTTAATTAAAGTGTTTCAAAATATTAGTACCTACCTATATCAATTTAGTGTTTGTGGCATCTAAAAGATCGAAACCTACGATATCTCACATGATAAAATCCGTCAAGCTTTGGACTAGCTGCCCGCGCAACTTCGTATGCGTCAATTTCCCCCGTATCGGCAACATTTTTCATTGCTGCTCTGCTCCTATTGATCGTAGCGCTATGTTATATAGCCTATGACCTTTCTCTATAAATGGGCTATCCAGCAGTAAGACAATTATACAATTCGTACCCGTAGATCCTGAGATTATTGCGTTCAAAAAGACAAACAAACTCTTCAGCTTTGTTTTAAAGATAACTATCAAAGTGGGATTGAGTCCCAACATTACTAGCAATTTTGTGAACCCCTCCAACTAAGCTCAAAGACTTTTGTTAGGAGTGGGTTCACGTCGGTAGTTTAATGAGCAGGATTCGAACCCGCGACGTCACGATTGCGAGACCGATGCCTCAGCCATTAGGCTACCGCCGCTTTGACCATAAAACCATATATAACCATATAATGAATCTAATATATCATCAAGAATAGCAGAAATAAATCAGTCTGGCGTTGATCCAACTACAATTCACTTACCTAACCCATCAATAATTCAGTTAAAAGGCAAACGCTTGGGGAATGGAACTTCTATAATTGTCTCACAAACAAACTGGCGGTGTTTTCTGATTCTTTGTCTCTTGTGAGTCGTATTTTGTTTGAGTTTTAGTTATATTTTGATTAGGTACGGTCTATTTGACTTGTGAAGTCTCAAGAGTTGGGTTTTAATAGTATTATAATAATATAATAATAATAATATCTTGGGAGAACTCACGCAACGCCATCTGATCCCAAACTAAGCAGAGCTTGTACTATGGAAAACAGACAACTGATAAACATACTTATTTATATATTTCTAAATACATACATTTTATAGATAAATAACACCCAGACACAGGATAAACAAACAAAGTTTTGTCCTTCGTGGGGATCGAACCCACGACCTCTGGCTTAGCAGTCAGGGTCACTAACTACTAGACCAACAGGCCAGTCGAAAAGATAATAATTTGTGTATATGTATAGGAATCTTATTAATATTATATGTCAAGCAAGTTGTACGGACATGTGACGTCATACTCGTATGCAAGACTTGCTTAAAGGCTGGAAATTGTATATTTTTCCTCTAAAGAAACGGTTTTTTTTAAAATTTATATTTAGACACTTGTCCCTCCGCCGTTGGGACAAACATTAAATAAAAAAAAAACAAACATTTAAAAAAAACAAAAATGTTTAAAATATAAATAAAAATAAATAAATTAATAAGACTATTTGGAATAAATAAACTTGTGCCTCTACCTGGATGTGTCAATTATTGTGATAAAAATTATCGTATGTCCTTGCTAAATTTTATTAAGATCAGTTCATCCGTTTAATCTGGTGGACTTACCATCGAATTCACAATTAATATTGTAAATGAGAAGGTGTAGATTAATCATTTGTTCTAAAAAGAATTTCCAATTCAACAACAATACTAAAAACCAACTACCTAGTTAAAAACACTAGCTACTGCCTCAGTGCAGTGGGAGCGTGTACGACTTCTGAACAAGAGGTCGTAAGTTCGATTACACATTTATGTGGTCTACAAATTATTGCTTCAGTCTGGAAGTCCCAGTCACGCACGTAAGGCTAATTTTTAGGCTTTATTAAGAGAGAGAAATAGAAAAATAACCACACTTTCTAAAAACACATACTATACAATAAACCAAGACTTAATATGACACTCTTACGCCTACAAACCACAAACAGTAAAACAAACTGAAGGCAAAAATAGATAGAAGGTTTATTGTACCTTCTATAAATAACCCATCCTTGTTGAACAATTTTACTGTGGTTAATTCCATTCGTATAGGCCGCCTATACATTCGTATTGTTCAACGAAATGATGCAAGCATCGTTGTCCTCGTCATCGTCCTTGTTTGGCAAAGATCTAAATTAACATTTAAACTTTCGCGTTGCATGATCATAACTATTTATTATACGGAAGTTGACTTGACGTTTCGATCAGGATGCACCGGCCGTGGTCACAAGCAGACTGTCGCAGCGACTACACTACCCTCACTTTTTTGTTAATGGAAATGTTAGGGTCACCGCACACTACACTGATTGTGTCTATGTTAACCGACTGCGAACTAATACGAGTTTGTGTTTTACGAATCACTAGATTTGAGGCAACGAATAGTTTTAAGCCCTCTTCCCAATTAAAAGTTTTATGTTTTTTAATTTAAATCGCTTTACGCACAATTCTTGAATAAAAATTGGGATCTGTGAGAGGGTTTGTGGACGATGAAACTCAATCCAGTGATTGGTGGCCGATTGCAGTATGTGTTCTGCAATTGCCGATTTGTTCGTTTGCTGGTTTATTACTGATGCGATGTGTACTTTTAGATTTACAATTCGAACTAATATTGTAAACTAGCTGACGCCTTCCTCGATAAACGGGCTGTCCAACAGTAAAACAATTTTTCAAAACGGGCTAATAGTTCTTGAGATTATCGCGTTCAAGCAAACAAACAAACAAATTTTTCAGCTTTATAATCTTAGTACACATGCGAAAGTTTAGTACTCTGTCTATCTTTTTTGTATTCTAGTTTATACCGCTGTATCGATTTAGATGAAATGGTATGGAGATAGTTTGAGTCTCGTGAAAATACATAGGGTAGCTTTTATCGTGATATTGACCGACATTTACGCGGGAGGAGCCGCGGCCCGAAGCTAGTTAATATACGAGGCTAGTAAATATATATTTATATTTTTAATTATTTTTTTTTATATCTTGGGACAACTCACACAAAGCTATCTGATGCTAAACTAAGCAGAGCTTGTACTATGGAAACCAGACAACCGATAAACATACTTATATATTTCTAAATACATACATATTATAGATAAATAACACCCAGACACTAAACCATCGTGCTCATCACACAAAGTTTTATCTTGGGTTGGGATCGAACCCGATCGACCTCTTGCGTAGCAGTCGGATACACTCCCACCGCGCCACAGAGGCAGTCAGTAATTAACTTCTTAGTGTTTGGTTTCCAAGACATTAAGGAAAATTTTACCCCCGTAAGCATTTTAGTAGGTGCGTTTGATCCTTGTTTAAATATAGTAGTGGGTGTTTATATGGAATTCCTTTAATAGTTATTTCAAGCAATAAACCCACGCATTGGACGACTAAGATCCCGGTTTATCGTTTCAAATACGAATTTTCGAGTGAAATGTATACTTACGTAGGTATATACTCAATTACGTATTATTAGGTACTATCCGCCTTTTTCTATTTTTGGTCTTACTTCTTCTCAATCTCGATATATATTTTGGTTCTACTATCACGTTCATTTAAAAAAAATCTGGCGAGTTTTATATTATGAATTATGTAATTTAAAGGACAGTTGCTAGTCTTCTCTAATTTAAAAGAAAACCAAGCACTGCACAGTTTAAGCCACTGGTTATGAGTTGTAATTTGCCTAGATAGTTATTATAGCGCAGATATCCTATTAACGGGTTTTAAGAAAATCAACATCTAAAGGGGCGAAATGAGGTTCTAATTTTCAATTGATTCGAATTCAAGCTTAACGCGAGAGTGAAAGCAAAGTAAAAAGAACTCACTCGTTCACTCATTGATTACAAAAAAAAACAATAATTACTTGAACTAAGAAGCTGAAATATTACAGGTAGTAATTTTTGGGATTTTTACTGCTAATGTATGTAAAGGAAGACGATTTTACCCATTAGGGGACGAAAAAGGGGGTCAATTGTTTATAATAAAAACACAGACAGAGCCATGGGAAACAGCAAGTATGTAATAAGAAGCTAAGGAAGACGTGGGCGAGTGGCTTCCAATGATAAAGTCAACAGAGTTGTTTTGTTCTATTTGTTTATTGTTCCAACGAAATCTCGAGAGAACCTGTGTCAGCTACGATTGGCTCTTGGATGGACGTTGTTTAAAAATAACTACGAGTATGTTGCTGGTAAAGCTGGGGTTTCATTGTGAAAGAAACGGACCATGTGAGGAGCCTGTTTCACGATAAAATATAACCTGTATGTTTTTAATGCTCAAGCTAAGTATATATAATGGTAAGATATACAGGTTGGTAGTTAATAGGTAGGAGATGTCAGCTAGAATTTTTGGGTATTTCATCCATGAGAGGACGAAATAGGGGGTGATTGGTTTCATGTTAAAAACACTAATGGAGCCGCGAGGAACAGCTAGTATGTTATAAGAGGCTAAGGAAAACGTAGGCGAATGGCTTTCAATGATAAAGTCAACGGAGTTGTTTTGTTCTATTTGTTTATTGTTCCAACGAATTCTCGAGAGAGGCTGTATAAGCTACGATTGATTCTTAGATGGCCGTTGTTTAAAAATAACAATGTTGTTGATGGTAAAGCTAGGGTTGAACTGAGAACGAAACTGACTATTTACGGAATCGTTCCGCGATAAAATGTATCCTATGTGTTATTTGAGTGTGTAAGCAACAAGCTATGTAGCTTGGCGAGAAAAAAATAAATTGTAATTTTATGTATACTTACCATTAAAAAAAATATTAGGATTCAATAAATATGGCCGTAAAAAAAGTGTATTACGGTAAGATTTGCTGGTTCGTAGTTTATAGGCTGAAGATGTCAGCTAAGTACTTACGGGAATTTAACCCCTAATGTCCTAATCCAATGCGAAAGTGTAATGATTGTTGGCTGAGTGGATAGGAGAAAAAAGTCATCACCATCCATTAAGAAAGAGTTTCAGTGAAAAGTGAGATATAAGGAATAAGCAAGTGAGTGAAAATCTGCTTGACATTTTAGAGACAAGCTACGCTCCGTTTGCTCATTCACAGTGGAAGCAATTCTTTAAAGATTGCCGTTGCGAGGTAAACGGAGTAAATAAGAAACTTGCTCCGCTCGCAGCATAAGAGGTGATTTATCTATGTTTTTGACAAAGCCAGGGTTTCATTGGGAGCGGAACGTACTCTACTGTTGTGAAATCACAACAGTAGAGTAGTAGTGCTTAAGCTACGCGTTTATTACGGTAAGAGTAAAGTTTTATCAAAATCTGTTCCAACCATCAATTTTATCACAAACTTCATTTATACATATTTATTCATAAATTATAGCTTTTAATAGTCTACAACTTCACCTTGACTGGAGTGAAAGTAAAGCTTTTTGGAATTTTCACTTAGTGGAAGCTGAGTGTGTTGTGTGTATTGTGTTAATTATTGGATGGATTAATTGAATATTATGTAAATATAATATGACAAAATTGACATGATACTTATGTAACCAAATTTAATTTATTTTATCACATTAGTTTACTTACCATAATTTATTTTTATATTTATTTACATTAATTTATTGACAAATCATTGAGACATTTAATGTTTTTAGAAGTTTAACTATTATGATATTAAAAACTGCCTGCTTGGTATCCGATTGTTATGGCTGAGTTATTTATGTGGATTGTTTTATATGTTTGCTATCTTGTCGCTTACCTAATTGTGGACTGTTTGCATGTTGGGTTAACCGACCAAATTTGTGATACTTTTTATTAGATATAACACCTTGTACACTACCATCTTTCACGCAAATAAAGATCATTTCAATGTCTAAGTTCCAGAGCGTGCCACTTGAGTTGGTACTACTAGTTTTCTTTATTCTAGGTTTCTCTTTCTTCAAGTGAAGGTGTTCGGTCTATTAATCTATCTCGATTGTTGTATTAAGGGTATTTTCTAACTATCTCATCCGTTGAGTTCCACAGATCGAGGGTGGGTGGTGGATTCCTTTTTTTACGTCTAATAAGGAAATTTAATTTGAAAAAATGGAGACCTAGATGTAGGTTTATTTCAATACTAGTTGTGCCCGCGACTTCGTTCGCGTGAAAGTCGGTTTTAAATTAAGGTAGTTTATGTTACGAAATAACTTCTGTGTAAATATGTTGGAAATAGTCCTATCGGGTGAGCCGCGATATGATTCAGCAGCGGAGAATCATCATACAGTCATCTATTGATAGCTTCAACACCCAAAAGCATAGTGAAAATAAATAAGTACCAAATACAGACTCTTTAGGTATTCGTTTACTGTGTTTTTCTGTCATTAATGTGTGTTATTTGTGTCTCTTTTCTTTTTGTCTTTTGTTATTTTTATTATTTTACTGTTTTATTAATTGCTTTTTTTTATCTTCTGCATGACTTTTCCTGTAAATTATAATAATGTCTATACATGTGTCTTCTGTGTACTGAAATAAAAATCGTTCTATTATATTATTTTATATAGTTAATTTGGTGTGCGGCTTAAGAAGTGGGTTTTCTGTTGTTTTTGTTTCATTCTTTCAACGTTATACCTACTTAATACCTAATAATTTTCAATAGAATTTGTACTAAAATTTTATTACTTCCCATTTGATCAGATGTGTATCGTAAACTTGTAAAGCCTAAGTACTTAACTGTGATAGTTTTCCTTATAATTTTAGTATTTATACTACTACCGTGAATTTTTCACATACCCAACATCAACCATTTAGTTGGCAGGGGAACACTTGACTCTAACAAAAATGTTCACTATAAAGCCTAATATTACACAAAGGAATCCTTAAATCTAAAAATAGTCTTCACAAACCTTAAACGTTTTTTAAAAGACCTATCTAATGATACCCCACACGATGGGGTAGGTGAGAAAAAAATCACATCCCCACTTTACATTTAAGAGTACCTCTCTTATATGTTACAATGATGCAAGTAAGAAAAATTCCGCATTGACAAACAATGACCGCCCGCCCCCCTCCTCCCGTCACCCGAACTACTCACACTTGGCCGATGAGTCATTCATTATTATCGTTGAATTGATGAACACTTGATATCCAACTATAACCCCAAAACATGATCCTCGATCGCTCGCACCTATGTGATGCGTGGTCAAACAAACGGACAAACAGACAAACATTTCTAAAAATGATAGCAATATGTTTCTTTTTAATACTATTTTAAAACTTCTTTTACTAAGTATAGAACATTATTGAATACAACGCCATCTACTTTCAAAACCAGTGAAGTTTCTTCTAATACTTAATGTTTTTTTTATTAATTTAAGCAATTTAGTTAAATTATTTGCATAAGCACCTTTACCCTAATTAATAAATGTTTTCACAAATAAGGAATTGTTTGATCACGGTGACCAATTTGATTTCATAGATGGCGCTACATGTTATTTTTGTAATGTCTTTTTTTTGAGCACGAACACATCAATTCTGGAAATATCGAATACTTGTTAAGTTGTCATGTAATATTGTTTTTCATTTCTACTACGATTAATTCATGACTCTCAGCAGTGCATGCAATACCTATAAATATCTTACATAAGTGCATATTTCACTTGATTTTTAATATAAAAAAATATTAACCAAAGCAAATAAGTTACCTATGGTCGAAAAAATAACTATAACATTGAGAAAAATATTAAGAAAGGACAAAGACAATTTCAAAAAAATACAAAAAGAACATAATCAGATATAAGATTTGAGCCTGAGACTACGTCTTCGTCTAAGACCGCTAGCATAGCTTCGAGGCTATAGTGTTCGCTACTTACAACGTCAAAATAACTGTTCTTATGAAACTTCAAAATGTTGTGTATAGCTCCTTATAGTTTTAGCGTGAAGTTATGTATTCCATGGGTTATAATTAAAAATAATGTCAAATTATGGAAACAATTGTGATAAACCATTATGGTGCGACAATACATACGTTGCTACTCGTTCCCCATAGACGTTAGCGTAATGATTCATAGTGTAAATAATGTCCTAGGTATAGTATTTACTATAAAACTGTAAATTTTCATAAAGATCCGTCAAGTAGTTACTGTTTTATAACGAAAAATAGCTACAGACATTATCCCTTTCTGCTTAGCTCCTATGGGAAAAAGCGTGATAATTTATAGCCTTAATGTTAATCCGCATCTATTAGATTGCACGTGCAAAATTTCAACCGAATCTGTCCGGTAGTTTTTGCGTGATGCGTGTTCAAACAAACAGACAGACATTTCTAAAAATGCAGCAAAGTGTTTAAATACTCTTTTCGAAAATTTCCTAATATTTTTTTTCATTATGTTCGGCCATGTACAGACACGTGAAATTTACAATTTTATTATATGTATATAGATATAGAAGATATATAGATAGATAGCATGATTCAGTATTCACGCGCGATGGCTTATTATTAGCGTATTTCATGTATAACTTTGGTGTTTCTATACCGATTTCTATGATTCTTTTTTATGGAATAGTTAATAATGTTAACCTTTTTAATTAGGGATGACTGAGAGTGTTATAAACGTAAGAGTAGACAAATATAATCAGAAAGCTTCGAACTGCTAAGCTATCGGGAGTTACACGTGATATTGTGAGTCAACCATAAAAGATAGACATATGCTGTTGTGGGATATTTTTTATATAATTTTAAGGAGAACATTTATGTCATACATAATTTCTGTGTAGCTTTAACCATTAAGGTTGCACACGCGACGGAAGTTTCCCGTTTTCCCAACATTTCCCTTCACTGCTCTGCTCCTATTGATTGTAGCGTGATGAGAAGTATACTATAACCAACTCAGGAGTATGAAAAATAATTGTACCAAGTTTCGTTAAAATCCGTCGAGTAGTTTTTGTTTCTATAACGGTTATACAGACAGACAGACAGACAGACAAAAATTTTACTGATTGCATTTTTGGCATCAGTATCGATCCCTAATCACCCCCTGATAGTTATTTTGGAAATGTATTTCATGTACAGAATTGACCTCTCTACAGATTTATTATAAGTATAGATAATCCTCTTTAAACCAATGTCTCCAGAGGCTATGTTAGTTTATTTGTTAGTTACAATTAAGATATTAAGATCAGATTTCTAAAATAAATAAATATATTTTTTTAAAGATAACTAGCAATGTGTAGATGCTAGCATTTGTAATTGTATTAATTAACTTTGACATGTTTAATTGATTATTTTGACTTATGAATGGAATATATGTTCGTCAACTTTCGCGATTTGTACACATTATAGAACTTTATAAGCTACGGGTCTTAATCGCGTAAATATTTTATTCTAAGGCTAAATACCTTTGTTTATTGCCCGACGTTTCGATCGTATTGCAATGGCTGTGGTCACAAAATTCTATAATTATGAATGTAATTTGGTATCAAGCTATTTTGTGATTGCTTTAATTTTATAATTTATAATAGACCTACTACTAACCTTCATTTTGTACGCCAACCTCTGGCAGAACATAGTGAATCCTTATAACACTAACAAGAACTGCACTAATTGTATTTTGAAAGGCCAACAAAAGCCGTGATAGTTCTTTAACTACCGACTAGATGGCGCTGCGGGGGCCTAACCCGCAAGCATTAAGAGATAGAAAGATTTGATATCTAGTAACATAGTCCAGATAGGTGGTTCGCTTCTGGCCCCGGTTTGGCTACGGAAGTCTCGGGTTCGATTCCTGAATTCAAAATTCAAAAATGCATTTATTGTATTCGATTCCTGAGTCTGGATTTCAAATTTTTCTACCTTTCAAAATGCAATTATTGTATTTGTAAAGTCTTTGGCAAGAAATGCCTATAAAAAATACTTCAAGAACTGCACTGTACCTATGCTCACAAATAAAGTACTGATTGATATTGATTGATTGATTAAATGCATGGGCATACTCAAGATTATTTTTCAGTGAGGAGGGGGCGGGATATTAATGGTCGTAATGGGGGGATGGGAGTAATACAATTGACTAAACACAGGCCAGATGACTACTGTGTACTTACCTTTTTCCCATTTCCCCCACTGGGTACGATTATCTAAATATAGAAACTTAATTGCGGTAGCAATGTTCAACTTCACTAAGAGAGAGATCTTAGAACCAATATTTCAATTGAAACTTTTTTAATATTCGTTGGTATAATGGAACCAAGATTTATACAAAGGTATTTAATTAAAAAAAGGTAGAAGTATAATTACGTGGAGCGACTCAAATGAAAAGAGCGTTTAGTTCAAGTTGTTTTAAATAAAGACCACCTGGAGTCTTTCAATTTTGTTATGTTGCTGTCAATAAATATCTTAAGAAAAAATAATTAATTACCGGAAAAACCACAAGCTCATACAAAATAAATAATATGAGAATCGCGATTTTTACGCACAACGACGTCATTTCCACATCGTTTATGCCACTTATCTAGGCGGCTGTTTTTTTATTGCCTAGGGTTGGCAGACGAGCTAGCGGCTGACCGCTGCTTATGGACCTCAGGAATGTCAGGGACACACCCAAGGCGCAGCCTACCGTGGAGTGATTACTATCTTTAAACCTCGTTTAAAGAAAAACGTGTCTTAGCGCTCGGGAAACACCGCAGCAGGTAGTTCATTCCAGAGTCTACACGTACGTGGAAGAAATAAAACGCTGGAATCGATCCGTACAGGACCGTATTGTTTCCAGGTGGAATGGATGAACCCTATTACGATGTCGAGTGTTTTATTAACCCCACAAAAGTAGATGTGTTATAAGTTTAATGTCTGTATCTATGCGTCTGTCTGCAGAAGATAGCCCCCGTAAGGATAGACAGATTTAGATGCAGTTTTAGTCACATTACACAGTTTATTTAATTAAGATAGTTTATAGTTTTGTTTGACGAAAATAATAATAATATCTTGGGATAACTCACACAACGCCATCTGATTCCAAACTAAGCAGAGCTTGTACTAAGCGTATTGTATCTGTGGCAAATAAACGATTTTTCTTTCTTTCTTTCTTTCTTCTTTCTTTACTATGGAAACCAGAAAACTTATAAACGTACTTATATATTTCTAAATTCATACATTTTAAAGATAAATAACACGATAACCATGATAGATAACCGATGGTTTATCCTGTATGTGGGCATACAGGATAAACCATCGGGTTCAAGAATTAGCATTGCCGTCCAACGTGGCAATGCTGCCAGCCTTCTGGGAACGTTACCAGTTGACATCGATGGGGAGGAATTCTTTGACGCCTAAACGGTTTTGTATCCTCACTTTTCTATATATTTTTTTTGTAAATATCTTGTATATATTGTATTATTATAGATGTAATTTAGAGTAGTTTTTATCTGAGTACCTTAAATAAATATTATAAATTATAAATCATTTCACGTTCATCACACAGAATTTTATCATGGGGGCATGGAACCCACGACCTCCAGCTTAGCAGTCAGGGTCACTAACCACTAGACCAGCAGGCCACTCAAAATCTGTTCAAACGATTTAAAAATAATGAAAATTTTGTATCACATGTCAAGTTGTGTTAAATAAATAAGATATAAATTTAAGTAAGATTTTAATAATTTTATAAAATGTAACATAATGACAACGACATATCAAAGTGAAACGAAACACGATTACACCCTTTTCAATCCCAAAAACTTATAATTACGTAGCTAACACATTTTGCTGACGTTAACTCATTAAAGAAAATTATCCGTAGTCTGTACACATTTAGAAATACTCGCCAAAGTGCTGACTCAACGTTACTGAATATAACATATACATAAAAGAAGAATCTGATTGACTGACTGATAATTGCTTAAGTCGAAACAGCTGTGTTTTGATGCTTTGTGAAGATAGTACAAGGTAACAAAAAGGTCTGAAGGCAGAAATTTGCGACATGGTAAGAATTGCTAATTTCTGCCATCTGCTGTGCGTGATGGCATTTCAGATGGCATCGTCGATCTACACACATCGCAAATCTAGTTTATTTTGGATATCGTGTCAAACTGCTATACTTCGATCAATGTGTCAAACTGCTATAGGTACTTAGATCACCGCAGTAAACGATGTTACTTTTGTCAACGCCTCCAATTATTCGGTTAACTCAACAACCTGCGTTACTTTGGTGAGCAAAACAATCTGCGTTACTCAAGTCAAATCTGCGAACTGCGTTCGTTCGTACAACGCTTTGATAAAAGTCATTCCGTACTCTTCGCGGGCGAAACGGCGAACGAAATTTAGTCTTAAAAGCACTTAGATTTACTTTCTCAGTTTACTTAATATTAGTCTTAAACAAACTTCAACAAGTTTAATATTCGTTTGTGTAATGAAAAGTATGTAAATAAGGAAGTTTAAAGTACTCGCGCCAGTGTCTGAAGTTATACGATTATTTATATAAAATGTTTTTTTTTTGCAAATAGCAAGCATTTTGACTAAATTTGAAAATAGCTGTAGCGGCGTGTACAAAGATAATAGTGTAGATAGGTTGTGTTTGTGAATAGATAGGTTGTGAGTTGTATTCTGACCACGGGACACCACTTTGTGTGACCCACAGATCGTTTTAACGAGTCAAGCTGTAAGTACTTAGTGCCCGTGATAGTATATGTCTGTAAAGTCCCCCGCGACACATGTATTGGTTCCCAGTGGGGGAGTTGCCTTTATTTAAAAAAAAAAAAACATAGTAAACCGGCAGTAAATTGTCATTAAGTTATCGTGAGTAATTTCTAAAGCAATATTTTCAATTTATGAATATACGTTCAATGTATCTATGAGAAAATATGAAGGCTCGGACTGGGGCATCTCCACGATATTCCGAATTGCAGCCAGCTCGAAGTGATCTTAGTCCTAGTCCCTAGACAAGTGACATAAACGCCAATCGAATAGAATGACAATCGAATGACGCCGTTGTGCATGCAAAACTGTGAATGAGCCAATTTTTAATATGAGTTTCGTAGTTTTGCGCACACAATGACCCAAGCTCGTTATGTGTCGGAGGCTTCTTTCGATCAGGCGACCAAGGTTTTCATGAAACATAATAATATTGTCCCAAATTTGTTCGGGAACCCTTACATAATTGGATAAAATAGGGGTTCTGACATGAGAAAGTACACAGTACATAGATATTATAAAATCACCTTTCGAGTCTGTTTGTTTACGCGTTGTTCATCTAAAATTAGCAATGGATTTGGGTACGATGTTCAAAACCGCTTTTTCTGTTTAATTTTCACTGAGACCGCGTGTTGTTATAAAAATCAATATTTGCATGTTTGCCTTTTATGCCTGCTGAAACTATTTGGTAGGGTGTTTTAGGGTATTTTCCTGGCCTAAAATACAGCGAAGCGTAGCCGGGTTAAAGCTGGATCTAAGGGAGAGGTGGGCACAAGCCGGGTGCCACGTTTAAGGAACGTATATGGCATGATGTTGAAGTGGTACAAAGTGCTATGTTGAAGGGGGCGGTAAAATTTATGTTTCTTTGTCAGGTTTAGGGCCTAAACCTTAACCTCACAATAAACAATGATTTTACTCCAGTAAAATAGTCTGTAGGTGGTTAAGGTCATAACTCCAAAAACAAGTGGTAGGTGATTAAGGCTTAATCTATTAAATATTTTCCAAAATTTATATTATAAAGTTATTTGAAGCCACAAGGTTATTAGTATATTAAAAATCATCATGTATATCTAATAACGATTATAGAATCAGGACTTAATTGCGTGTAAATCGCCTGACGGGCCCAATACCGTCCAATTATGTATAACATTATACAAGTATAAATTATAATAAATAAAAATATTTTATTCAGCTCTAAATTTACAAATAAAGAATACACGTTATAAATAAACAAAACTATTGCATCCTACAAACGTTGAAACTAATCTCGCTGCTGCGCAACTTATTCATGTAAACTACAGTCAGCAACTTAGCACATAAAACCTATTACCCACTGATTCATGTCCGCTAACACTCTGCAACTCTGCACAATGTTATTAAACTCTGCATCTCAACAGCTCTGCAGTCTGCCGTCTGTCGCCGCGTAATTTAATATGTAGGCTACCTACAGTTTATGTTAAGCTCCTATAGGTTTTGTTACTTGCAATTATTATTGTAACAATAAACATGCGTAATTTATAAGGCGCAATTAGCAAAATGAATTTATATTTATATATTTGTTAATCAAACACAACAAAACACTACATAAATTCATTATATACTATTTACATATATTTACTTACACAATATTTACATTAATATTTCATATAAACACAATACCTAATACTTTTATTATTGTGTAAATTATTTACATACTAATATATTATATATGTTATCAATATACATCTAAAAACACATACAAATATCTAAAATACTATGTTTACATATTTATAAACACATCACGCTTAATGTCGTACCGGTTGACCGAGACCGCGCGAGAATCACACCTTAAATTTTAGTTACGGTTAATTGGTGGCGCTCGCGTCGACACCACCGACCTGAAGTACATTCTGACGATCATCTCACGCACATGTTATCGGGTGCATTTAACCGAAAATTAATTGTGAAATAACGTCTAATTATCATATTTTGTATATCGCCGTATTGTGTTCGTGTGTATTGTGCCGGGTCGTGTTTTGTGAACTGTTATCGGAACTAAATCTTCGAACTTTCAACTTTCTTCATAATCCTATTGTAAACACTGTCGTTTCTCCTTCTTTCCTTATTTCTACTCTTGACTGTTGTGTAAGTGTTTAGTGTTCTGTGTAAAGTTGATTAAAAGTATAAAATCAACTGAACTGTAAGTACTTTTATTTCTAACTACCCACAAGTCAATTACCAAACTGGTGACCCCTAAAGACACAATGAGTGACAGTGGTGAAACTCAGGAAGCTCCTGCTCCTGTGAAAGAAATTTCACAGGAAATATTTCGCGTTTCCGTGAAATTGCCACCGTTCTGGCCTGAGGAACCGGACCTTTGGTTTGCTCAAATAGAGGCACAATTCTGCAATGCGAACATCGTCTCTGACGTAACAAAATATAATTATGTCGTGGGACACTTAGAGCCGCATATTTCTAAGGAAGTTAAAGACATCATCATGAAACCTCCGTCGCAAAACCGCTACGATAAATTGAAAAGTGAGCTCGTCAGGCGGTTGTCAGATTCGCGCGAGCGCAAGGTGAAACAGTTGCTGATGCACGAAGAGCTCGGAGACCGTAAACCCTCGCAGTTTCTACGCCATCTGCAAGGGTTAGCAGGTCCGAGCGTGCCTGAAGATTTCTTGCGCACTATATGGAGCAGTAGACTACCGCCCAACATGCAACCACTTCTAGCATCGCAGTCTCAGACTAACCTGGAGGCCTTAGCTGAGCTTGCAGACCGCGTCCAAGATATAGCAACACCAGCCGTGCATGTTGCTAATACTTCATCTGCGGGACCAACAGTCAGCGAATTATCTTGCGAAATTGCTGAGCTCAAGCGTGCGATGAAGGACCTTACGTCGCATTTAAGAGAAGGTCGACCAAGGCAGCGTCAGCAGAGCAGGAGTCCAGGACGCAGCCGATCATCGACCCGTTCCAGTTCAAGTTACCGCAAATTTCCCGTGTGTTGGTACCACAACAAGTTCGGTACGAAAGCCCATAGCTGTGTGAAACCGTGTGACTACAAGGCGGGAAATGCCACGGGCAGTCGATAATGGCGACTGACGATTGCCCTACTTCTACTGGTCGCCTGTTCGTCACAGACAGATCAACGAAGACGCAGTATCTGGTCGACACCGGAAGCGACCTCTGTGTCTTTCCCCGCAGTCTGCTGAGCGATCGTCGTGCGCCTACCAACTACCAGTTATGTGCAGCGAACGGTACTGCCATAAACACCTATGGCGTTGTGGACTTAAGCCTCAACCTTGGCTTACGTAGAGACTTTAAGTGGCGTTTTGTAGTGGCTGACGTGAGTAAACCTATAATAGGTGTAGACTTCCTATCTTTTTCCTCTTTAATCGTTGACTGTCGTAATCAACGATTAATAGATAGTAACACTAATGTATCTACTATTTCCTTAAATCAATCAGACTCTTTTATATCTTCTGTAAAAGTTCCTACTGGTGATTCTAGGTACCATAAGATACTTAAGGATTTTCCTGAAATAACTCGACCAGCCGGTACGCAACGCACTACACCGCATTCAACTGTTCACCACATACGCACGACACCAGGCCCTCCAGTATCTTGTTCCCCTCGTCGTCTAGCCCCAGACAAGTTAAAAATTGCCCCACAGGAGTTTCAGCTGATGCTGGCCAACGGTACTGCCAGACCTTTCGACAGCCCTTGGTCATCTCCTCTTCATTTAGCTCCTAAAAAGGACAGTGGCTGGCGACCTTGCGGAGACTACCGTATGCTCAATGCAAGAACCGTACCTGATCGCTATCCGATTAAACATATCCACGATTTTGCTCATAGCATTTCAGGTTGCAGTGTTTTTAGCACCATCGACCTCGTTAAAGCGTTTAATCAGATAGCGGTTAGTACGGAGGATATTCCTAAGACCGCTATCACTACACCCTTCGGATTATACGAGTTTCCGTATATGACCTTCGGACTACGCAATGCTGGTCAAACTATTCAGCGTTTTGTCGATGAAATGACCAGGGGACTCGATTTCTGTTATTCGTTTTTGGATGATTTTCTGATTTATTCGCACTCAACATTCGAGCATGAGGCGCACCTGCGTACCTTATTTGGTAGGATGCGAGACTATGGCATGGTAGTAAACACGTCAAAGTGTGTTTTTGGTGTCTCGGAAGTAAGTTTTTTAGGTTACAGCATTTCTGCGAAAGGCACCAAACCTTTAGACTCTAAAGTTGAAGCCATCAAGAACTTTTCTCCTCCTAAAGCTCAGGCGTTTCCTGGGCATGATAAATTTTTATCGTCGATTTTTACCCCGTGCAGCCCAAATTCAAGCGCCACTCCATAACCTTTTAGTTGGCAATGTTAAAGGTTCCCATCCCATTAACCTCAGCGGTGACACTCTTAAAGCGTTTGAGGATTGCAAGGAGAGCTTAGCTAATGCTGCTCTTTTAGCTCATCCCGACTTTAACTCCAAACTCGCGTTAGTTACCGATGCATCGGACTTAGCAATCGGCGCGGTTTTACAGCAGTTTGATGAAAAGGGTTGGCAGCCGTTAGCTTTCTTTTCTCGAAAACTTAGTCCCTCGCAAACGAAATATTCACCGTATGATAGAGAACTTTTGGCAATATACGAGGCAATTAAGTATTTTCGCCATATGTTGGAGGCGAGACACTTTATAATTTATACGGATCACAAGCCGATCACTTTCGCATTCCACGATCGGAAAAGAAACTGTTCGCCTAGGCAATTCCGTCATTTAGATTTTATAGCCCAGTTCACCACCGACATAAGGCATATCTCTGGCAAAGATAATGTTGTGGCCGACACCTTATCTCGTGTGGAAGAACTGCAAACTCCAGTTAGCCTTGACCATCTAGCCGAATCTCAACAGTCTGACTCAGAGCTACAAAAACTGCTTCGAGAGGGTTCTTCGTTACAGCTGGAGAAGGTACAAATCCCTGGATCCGTTACGTCTTTGTACTGTGACGTCAGTACCACGTCTCCCAGGCCATATGTACCTAAGATTCTTAGGAAGCAAGTTTATGACACCTTACATTCCCTCAGTCATCCTGGTGTTTCAGCAACTGCCAAGTTAGTAGCAGAACGTTTTGTTTGGCCAGGTATTAGGAAAGACTGTCGGGAATGGGCACGAGCCTGTCTCTCTTGTCAACGTGCCAAAATTAGCCGTCATGTTTCCGCTCCACTAGGATCATTTAATTTACCACGGGCTAGGTTTACTCAGATCCATATCGATCTTGTAGGTCCGTTGCCGTTGTCTCAGGGTTTCAAGTACTGCCTAACAGCTGTTGACCGATTCACCCGTTGGCCCGAAGTCATTCCCATCGTTGACATTACTGCTGAGACAGTAGCCAAAGCATTAGTTTCAGGATGGTTCTCTAGGTTCGGTAGTCCGGTCAGTATTGTTACTGACAGAGGGCGTCAATTCGAATCTGCTTTATTCGGACAGTTGTCTAAAATACAAAATATGATAATTAGACGTTATTTCACAATTAATTTTCGGTTAAATGCACCCGATAACATGTGCGTGAGATGATCGTCAGAATGTACTTCAGGTCGGTGGTGTCGACGCGAGCGCCACCAATTAACCGTAACTAAAATTTAAGGTGTGATTCTCGCGCGGTCTCGGTCAACCGGTACGACATTAAGCGTGATGTGTTTATAAATATGTAAACATAGTATTTTAGATATTTGTATGTGTTTTTAGATGTATATTGATAACATATATAATATATTAGTATGTAAATAATTTACACAATAATAAAAGTATTAGGTATTGTGTTTATATGAAATATTAATGTGAATATTGTGTAAGTAAATATATGTAAATAGTATATAATGAATTTATGTAGTGTTTTGTTGTGTTTGATTAACAAATATATAAATGTAAATTCATTTTGCTAATTGCGCCTTATAAATTACGCATGTTTATTGTTACAATAATAATTGCAAGTAACAAAACCTATAGGAGCTTAACATAAACTGTAGGTAGCCTACAAATATAATGTTCTTAATTGCGCTTCGTGTTTGAATTATTTTATTGTAATTGTTTTTTCTATGCAAAGATTTATTGTTTATAATTCAATGAAATATTATTGTTTAGTTGTGTTTGTATTTAACCTTTTTTACTGGTATTTTTACCCGACTGTGCCAGAAGATGGGTTATATTTTTCGAGTGTATGTTTGTATGTATGTATTTTTCTTTAGCACGCTCTAGAGCCTAAATAGCTTGATGGATATTAGCTTGAGAGGTATTCCATTTGACTCCCTTCAAATGCGAGCTTTTCGGATCGTTGATAATCCCAAACTCACGGACAGACTGTAGTCGTTACAGCAGAGGCGTGACTTTACTAGTCTCCTGTCTATTTAACGGGGAGGGCTCTGAAGAACTGTTTGACATGGTGCCACCGTCACCTTTCTACCATAACGCCATTCGACATCATATTAGGGTTCATCCATACCACCTGGAAACGATAAGGTCCTGTACGGATCGATACCAGCGTTCTTTTCTTCCACGTACGTGTAGACTCTGGAATGAACTACCTGCTGCGGTGTTTCCCGAGCGCTACGACATGTCCTTCTTCAAACGAGGTTTAAATAGAGTTATTAGACCACAGTAGGCAGCAGCTTGGGCGTGTCTCTAATATTCTTGTAGTCCATGAGCGCCGGTGGGCCGTTGGCTCATCTGCCAACGCTTGGCAATAAAAAAAAAACAAATTATAAAAATAAAATGGCGCCAAAATATTTCACTTATTAATTTTAAGCAGTCGTGTTTTTTGTTTTGTAATATTTAAATGTGCTAGTAATACTACACTTTAGGACTTGTAAAATTAAGTCCAATGAAGACAGTTTGCCACCGCTCTGTCATGATTTTTTTTAATGAGTGGAATTTATGAAATATGATTTTGTGCAGTAAAAGTGCACAACTACCTACCAACTATTTGTGTAGTTAAAGTGTATAATAAATACTAGGTACTGGAAAAAATAAAAAAAATGATATAGAGGCTTTGACATCTTCAAAATAGAAAGTGTTGTGTGCAAAATGTGTTTGATTACAACGATACACAATCAGATTCATATACCTATTGGTGAAAAATTTGTACAATTGTTACCGGTTTTTGAAGGGCGATAAATTTTATTTTCTTTTCATTATTTTTTAAAATTTTATTTTAAAAAGTTTGTGGATCACACAAAGTGCTGTCCCGTGTGAGAATCGAACCCACGACCTTTTGCGTAGCAGTTGACAACACTCCCACCGTGCCACAGAGGCAGCAATGTATTTATTTAAAATTAAATTGCGTGAGATCTTGAATAAATACGTTTTACTGTTTACATATCTTACTGGCTAATGTCCACGACTTCGTTCGCTTGGAAACTATAAAAAACGTGATGGATGGATGGACGAATCTATGGGTAAATATTTTCAGGATAATAAGTAGTCAATTCCGGACTATAGTATATCTCTATGTCTGTGTGCTAAATTTCATCCAGATTCATTCGGTATCATATAAACATTAGATTTTTTTTTTTAATTCGTAGTGTGATAACACAATTTTATACAGGAAACCTCATCGTATAAAGCACAAACATTTTGGTACATTTACGATCATTGTTCCCTCACCGGCGCCCGCGTCAATGACTCGAGAAATTATCCCATAGATGTGACAATATTACAGATGTGACAGTTATGTTTAATTGTGCGTGCCGCGGGAATTCCAAAAGTGGGGCGGCTCTATTTTATGATTTGCTATGTTTTTGAACATTTAACATGTTTTACGTTTAGGGATGCCACTGAAAATCAGCTCTAGGCTTAGCTTAAGCTGAGCTGGTGACCTTTTTCGGCTAGAGCATACACTCAGCAATGTTTTTTTTAAACTTACTATTGCTAATTGCGAGTTTTTTAATTTATAGGCTATTTTTTGTTTCCTCTAATGTTTTATTTTTACGTTAAGCTTGAATTGCGTTTTTTTGTTTTTATTTTTATTTTTTTTGTATTAATTGTGCTGTGTGTGTAAATATCGAAATAAATGTATTTTCTTTCTAAGTAGCTGATTGTTCTTTTTATTTTAAATAGCGTTTATAATGAGGAAACCGAAACAGTAGTTAACCGCTACTGCCGCTAAGGGGCTAATAAGTACTATTATTTAAAAATATATATCATTTTGATATATCACATTGTTTTCTCGCCAGACGTATAAACGTAGGTTTACGCAAATATGTCTACTTTAATTGTATATTCAATCCGTGGATTCTCGTAATTGGCATTTCCTATAAACAACTGTTCTGTACGATAGCTGAGCTTTCCAAAGAAATAAAATAACTTATTTAAAAAACAATTTTGCAACATTCCTATAACTTTCCAACTCCAAACACACTAACGCAAATAGAAAAGCACTAAGAACAAAAATATTAAAATTCCGTCCAACGCCAAAGCTGGCTTGTTTCGTAAATCAAGTGTCCAAAATTCTAAAAACTTGTACCTACAAAATTTATTCATATTGTTCTGATTAAGCTTTTCAAAGTTCATTTGCATGTTTAGCATATTTGTTTGTACTCATAAACATTCAGACGTTAAAAAATACAACACAAATAAAAAGTAAACGTATATTTTCTAGTGTTTATAGACGCACCCTTTATCTGTTTAAGCTGCTGCCACACAGTGAATTTAACAAGACGCGCGATTGCAATCTTTTAAGTTGTTCTTGTTGGGGTTTCAAATAAAATGCAGTGTTGAACGCCTCATATACGAGTACCTATTTAGCTTCATCAATCTACTGACTAGTAGGCATCCTCTCTGTATCTAAAACAAAATTCATAAGTTCATATTCTTACTATAATGTAATGAATTTTTGTATAAGCACAACAAATCGGAACCTATAGACGATTTTCAGGAACAAGTGAATTTAATTGATGTTGCTGGCTCTGCATATTACTAGCTCATTTTGGTCGAAATTTTGTTTTCATTAAACTAGAGTAGTCCTCCTGTTGTTGAGGCATAAATGGTTGCGTCGATGGTGCAGGTAGAGTGCACACGGCTGCTCTGCAAAAGATTGTAGGTTTGACTCGCACATTGGAGCTTCATGAGATCAGAAATAAATATAATATATTCATATCAAGTTTTTAAACATTCAAACATTGTAAAAATTGATGGTTTGAAAAGAATAGCCGTAAGTTTTTACTGTCTAATTCTTTTCTCCGGCTTTACGTTTTGTTTGCGAACTTGGCATTACATGTAATTGTACATGTAGAATTCCGACGAATCAGTACTCTCCAATATTGATTTGATGGTTGCCAGACAATCGCTGAGCGATCGATTTTCCGCAACGTTGCCCGGCCATTTTTGTTGTTGTTTCAATCGCTCTCTATTTTATTGTTGCCGGGTTGTGTAGCCTTTTTAGTAGACGGAATCACGTGCTATACAATTGCAGACATATTGCCATTATTGGCCGAGCAATTAATTGCTAATAGTGCCGCCGCAAATTGCCATAAAAAATGGCCCGTTTAGACGCCCCTTAAGTAAATAAAGAATTTTGATTTTGATGCCACAGATACATTAATCTGTACTTTGTATCCATTAATTGTATATTTTAAAGTCTTTTGGAGTACAGGGCTTGCATCCTAGTGCGAAATAGTCTTAAAAAATATATTATGAGAGTCTTGCAATAGTGTACTGTTATACCGATTAATTGACTAATAAATTAACACAAACGGTGCGCTTGCTGCCTGGTTCAGTATGTGCCTGCAGCTTTACTTTTTAATTTATAAAGTCTAGACTAAAATAATCTTATCTAAATTAAATTGTGCTCAGGAATATTCAATTGGAGTTTTCAGCTTTTTGAGACACGAACGGTGTCTTTATTAAAATAATTTGCACTGGAGAATGCAAATATATGATTTGTTTGTTTTCTGTGGAATCTTTTATGCAACGGTCGTTTTATAATAAATCTAGTGAGATGTATGTTCAAGATTGTTAATTCTATATAACTTAATATTATTGGCTCTACAAAAGTATATTTATACATCTTAAATATATAAAAATGAATGTTTGTCTGTATGTTGTCTATGCGTTTGAAAACCATTGATCAGATTGTAATGAAACTTTAGTAGGGTGTTTTAGAGGCACCCACGAGGTATCCACGCTTAAAATGCCATAGCGAAGCGTGGTCGGGTTCAGCTAGTTATCTATAACAATGAATCACCGAAATGTAGGTATGTACGCGCATAACTACAGAACGGCTGCACCAAATTGTATAATTCTTATTTAATGTGTTCGTTATTGTCTGGGCAAGGTTTGTATTAAAAAAAATGGATTCAAAACTACACTCTGCAAAGCCGGCAGAGGCAACGCAGGCGGCTAGTAGGTCATAAAAAACATTATATAAATTAACTAGCTGACCTCGCAACTTCGTCTGCGTAAATTTTCCCCGTTTTCGCAACATTTCTTATTGCTGCTCCGCTCCTTATTTCTCCACTATTTAATGGATGTTATTATACATATAAACCTTCCTCTTCAATCACTCTATCTATTGAAAAAAAACAGCATCAAAATCCGTTGCGTAGTTTTAAAGATTTAAGCATAGCATCTGTACAAATAAAATATTCTTATTCTTAAAATATTCTTATTCTTGTTCTTATAGGGACAGAGAAAGCGACTTTGTTTTAAACTATGTAGTGATAAGCAAAAGTTTATTAAAATAATACAAATCGATTAACGCTTAATTCATTAAAAACGGATGAAAGGTTTAGGTATAAACCGCAGCCTTGAATAACTGCATCAGCAGAAGAGCGTATGTTCATCATGGCACTTACGCCCTTTTGTTGAGAAACGCAGTTTTTCGGCAATAACTCAAATGACGTTTATACGAAATAGTTTTCGTTTAAAGTAGAAGTAGTAGAAGATTTGACTTTGTGATCTTTTTTATAGTTTTTGGTCATACGGGTCAAACGTTAAGGGTTAACACAATTTATGAAACTTTCGGAGCGATTATTTTCAAAAATATTCACTCAATGAAAAAAAAAATATTAGACCTTAAAAATGTTTTTAATAGTCTATGAGTAAAATGCATGTGCCATATGGACAGACTCAGACAGACAGACAGACATGACGAAACTATAAGGGTTCCGTTTTTGCCATTTTGGCTACGGAATCCTAAAAACAGTCGGGTCATACAGAATTCGCGCTAGTTTCTTAAAAAAATAAACTCGTTGCGCGAATTCGGCTTGCACTTGACCCGGTTTTTCTTCCGTTCCGCCAATTCAAAGTACAGCCCTCTGCTTCATTTAATCTGTTCAAATACCCTCATTTTTATTTCCTAACCATTATAAACAAGAAATGTTTTAAAGTAAATAGAAAAAGCAAGTGAAACACAAACCACCCACTTATTTTGTCGGCAAACAGTCCCTAGGAGTCGCTTTGATATCTACTTTAAAGTTTAATTAGACGAAGAACGAAGTTTCTTCTCAACTAAGATGGTTTAGTCTGAGGTGGGAAAGCGAGCGGAGCGGTGCGGTGTGAAGATGCTATTTGTCGAACAGATTAAACTGTAATTAAACTTAAATATAATAATTTCATTAAACAAAACGTCAAATTAAAATATATTAAGAATAGGAAAATTATGATTAGTTTGAAAAAAAAGCAAGATGAAGTTAGGCGGCAGTTCCAAGTGCAAAAGTTATGAGAAGAAGCTGCCAAGAAACTCATGGACCACTCTTTTAAAATCATCAAGTTTTTTCTTTACAATAATAATTTTATTAAACGAACCAGTGTGTTTGGTGAATGTTAACGATTATAAAACAAGATTAACTGGATAATATCGCTTTAAGTAACTCTAAAATAAATAAATCAATATAAAGCATTCAGCAACACAGTTTGACCGCCTCTGTGGCGCGGTAGGAGTGTATCCGACTGCTGCGCAAGAGGTTGTGGGTTCGATCCCCACCAAGGATAAAACTTTGTGTGATGAGCATGAGGTTTATTCTGTATCCGGGTGTTATTTATCTATAATATGTATGTATTTAGAAATATATACTAAATGTGTGTGTGTTGTCCCAAGATATTATTATAAATATTACATACACCAAAGAAACAGCTGAAAATTAACAAAATCGAAAGTGGTACCTTATATTAAGAAATTTGTACTTCGCATTACATTCAATAAAGTACAGTAAAACAGTTTTTTTAACGTTATTCTATACTAATCAGGCAGCAGTAGATCTTACAGTGCTCTGCAATGAAGTGTTCTTTCAGAATTTAAAATGTTTTTGAATTTATAATCATGAAAACGAATACTAAAAGTAAGGATTTAGTGATTGGAACATATGACAACATTGTGTGTTATTCCATACAAATTCTACAGAGCGCATTATTTTGACATTTCATAAAGAGATACTGATTTGACTTAAAAGTCAACATCCCTATTGTACGTGGTACGCTAGTAGAATTATAGATATCCGTGCTAATAAAGACCTTATGGCTTGATATTAAGTCTGAGGTAGAGCAGTGTAGGTATACGCTTACTACCAGATATACTCATCTCAGTCTGCAGTGAAACCAGAGCTTTACATTTATATCTTATACCAAGAGATACTGACTTATTTCTTTGGTGAAACTACACTAAGGAAGAAATACATTTGAGCGAGGAAAATTCATAGCCCACCTTTAATTTAATACTTGCGTATTTATAGACCAGTCTCTTCCGAGGCTTAGGGCACAATACTCAAACGTCACTCAGTTTTGAAAAGTCGTTAACACTCATGCTGTCCCTGTCACTTAAACGTGAATAGAAGAGACAGAAATACTTCTTTACGTTTAATCCCCGAATAGAGCTCTGATCTCTATAGTAATAGTAAGCTGGGCAGGATACCGACGACAGCAACAAGACTTCCATTTGCTGTGGAAATCAATTGGAAGTCTATGGTTGTGTAACAAAGATAACAACATCATCAAATCGTACCAGTGGTTGGTCTAAGGCAATGGCCGTCTTGGTGGGTAACAGAACAGTGTCAGTTATTCTTCCGTATTTAGTATTTTTTTAGGCATTTCTTGCCAATTACTTTATAAATAAAACAACTCGCGAGCTTGAAAGGATAGAAAAAAATTGAGGTCTAGTAACATAGTCCAGATAGGTGGTTCGATTCCGGCCCCGGTTTGGCTTACGAAAGTCTCGGGTTTGATTCCTGGGTCTGGACTTCAAATTTTTCTATCTTCCAAAAGTGCAATTGTTGTACTTATGAACTAATGTCTCAAATGAGGAGCGCGGCACGGTGAAATTCAGATTTTTGCCGAACAAGAATTTGGGTGGCACTGATACCTACTGTTATGCGCTAACGTGACGCTTACAATCAGGAGCACGACTTCTCGTCACCTCACTTCGTAGTATTAAAAAAAAACTAGTACTATAGTGGTTAAGGGAATCGAATGACCATTCAGTGAACTTTCAAGGATTAGTCGATTAAACCGAGTAGCTAGCGCGGACTGTGTATTATCACGTCGTCTACGTAAATTTTCCCCGTTTTTGCAACATTTTTCAATGCTGCTCTGCTCTTATTGATCGTAGCGTGATATTATATAGCCGCAGCAGTACACACATTTCCTATTCGGAGCGGTAGTTCCTGAGACAATCGCGTTCAAACAAACAAACAAATTTTTCACCTTTATAATCTTTATATATATATTTCTTGTGTGCGTTTGTATTTCACTGAACTCCTCCTAGACGGCTGGACCGATTTTGATATTTTTTTTTGTGTGAGTCAAGGGGATTTGAGGATGGTTTAGATTCACAGTTGAACCCGATTTACAAAAAAAAAGAGTCGAGACGAAGTTCACCGGGACAGCTAGTATTAGTATAGATTTGACCAAGGTTTTAAGATGTTTTTCCTTTAAAATCTCCGTCAAAATGTAAAACGAAATCAAATTCAAATTTACACGTTTTTGTTCATATCTTCCAAACTACTTAACCAATTTTTATAAAACTTGCACTGTTCCTTAAGTTGGAATATTTATTTTAACTTAGGAACAGTGCAGTGTGATATCTACTTTCTGAGAAATGATTGGAGAAACATAATCTGTACTTATACTCTCTATAAATCTATTTAGAATCCCTAATAGACAATTTGGGAAAATCACGCAATTCCAGTAATATTACATGTCGAATACATAAAACACTTTTTAAAGTCTGTTAAAAAGAGATGCAAATACGAATCGCAGATTATAAACAATCTTGTTTACCTCTCCAATTATGCTTATTTACTTGTGTGAGGAGTGGGTTCACATCGGTAGTGTAATGCACGGAATTGAAAACCCGCGAGCTATGGATTGCGAGTAGGATAATAATAATAATAATGACCATTTATTGGCAAATATAATTTTTTCAGAACCCTGATTCCTGTACTTGACTGTATTACAGGAGACAGTCATCTTTCACATCTCTTGTATTAATAACTAGGCAAAATACATTATTGAAGTGTAACAACGTATTACAATTTCAAACATAATTTTGGTTTTAATTAAACTATTACAAAATGTGCAAAGAATGAAATAAAAAAAAACAAATACAACAAAATTAAAATCAAGTATATATAAAAAGTTTCGCTTTATAAGATGTGTGTTGTGTGTGTGTGTGTGTGTGTGTGTGTGTGTGTGTGTGTGTGTGTTGTGTTAAATGAGTTATTTGTGACCTATATTGTCTGTTTATTTTACTGTAGAATTTAGGGGCAATAACTATGAAATGTCTTTAGGCATTGGTACTTTGTACTCGAGGCACTGGGCATCTGTTAAATCGTTTTGGCGAATCGGATAACGTAGGTACCACTTTCCTGTGATATCTCCTTAGATACTCCTATATATAGATTTTTCTAACAGATAGAAAGTGGAATATCTAGTAATAGGCTACCGCCTCTTTAAAAGGCTCTGTACTTATCTAATCACCCGATTTCCGTGACTGTGGACCAACCACGAAAGACGAAAGTTCATGTTTGTTGACAGAACGAACACTTAGCTACGACGAAAATGTTTTGTGTCGCCTTCAATCTATTCGCCATTACAGTACTGATGTTTTACACCTTTTGCGCACAGCCTGGCAAACGATAACTCCTTTTTTTTTAAAAAAAAGAGAGGTGTCTTACATTCAAAACTATTGCTAAAAATATGTATAAATTTCCCTACCATAAAACCCTATCTTATACACAGTATGAAAACTTATATATACTTACTCCATATTCTCGTATATGTCACGAACAAATTTAAATCCGTATAAACACGAAGTACGGTCGAAATACCTTAAATCCGAGCTTTTATTTCTGTGAACAATTTTTCGTACCATCAAACCCAGTAAACAAAGACTACAATACCAATTTACTTTTACCGTCGCTATCGACTTTAACGTAAAGAAATAAGCGTTATTTTTGCTTGGTCTACGGTTTGTTATGTAAGCCAGGTGATCACTGTTGGCAAAGCCATCGATTGTTGGATGTATGCTCAATATTGAGTGAGAGCACATAATGTATGTGATTTTCAATAATATATAGACGTCTATTGAGAATGGAGGTAGCGTATAAATTTGTCTTTTTTAGGTATTAAAAGGATGTCATGTTGGAAAGAGTAATTTGTCAAGAGGATTTTTTTATACTAGTATTAATACTACTAGTCGTTTGCCATGGCTCTGCCCGAGTGTTTATTATAGTAGGTATGCTCCCTCATGGGTAGAATTTCCAAAAAATCGTTTTTAACTGACAGTCTACTATCTTTAAACTATATTTTTTCTACAATTTACATTCAAGGCAAGCAATTTTCGGGATTTCATCCTTGTTCACTTCAATTTTGTTCGAAATTAAAAAAAAACAATCTCAATAAGAGTGAAGGCTGAATTTTCAGGAAAAGGGCTCACCCTTTTGGGCCTCGAAGAACGCGTTAAGCCATCGGTCTTGCGCCTAACCTTTCTTCGGTCGTGTCGAATTTTCGTCCCATCAGACTACAAAAGTCAGGCAATAGAGAGTGCACTTGTGTCTGCACATACACGTGCGCTATAATATTTCCTACTTCTCAAAAGATTGGTCGCCGTAACTTATATTGGTTGGGAGATCATACCCAACTTGCGAGACAAATACTCCTGTTACTTCAACCGTACAAATATATGTTTAAACCAAAGTAAAACTACCAAGAAAATCGATGAGTAACATAACAACAGTATATAAAGTTAGAATACCACATTATGAGCCAGTGAAGCGTCACGGAACCATATTTTCAGATCCTTAGCGCCTCGTCGGAACCCCGTCGACGGAAATGAACGCCCGAGGCGTCCGGAGACACGGACCAACTCTACTGAGAGTAGGGTGAACGATTTGAAGGTTTACTTTTTAGGGACACAAGTAAATGGCTAGTATATTTTACTTAGTATATTTTTTGACTGCCTCTGTGGCGCGGTGGGAGTGTATCCGACTGCTAAAACTTTGTATGATGAGCACGATGGTTTATTTGTGTCTGGGTGTTATTTATCTATAATATGTTTGTATTTAGAAATATATAGGTATGTTTATCGGTTGTCTGGTTTCCATAGTACAAGCTCTGCTTATTTTGGGATCAGATAGCGTTGAGTGAGTTGACCCAAGATATATACAAGATAAGTATGTTAGTCTTACTGATAAATTTTGTGTTTATATTGTGTTTTTAGACCCTAAATAGTACCTACAGTTTCAATGAAATTCAGTGATTCTTACCCGTTTAGTTTTTAAAATGTTTGATTATTTAATTTGAGAGTTTTTACACAATTTTGAGGGTTTTCATTGGAGTACGATTCGTGGGAAATTATTAATATGCGTTTGACCATCGGTTGCTTGTCCATGTAAGACAGCTGAACAACTGAAGCTCAGACTAATTTTGCAGCAAATCTACCCAGATGTCGAAGACCTCGGTCATTAGCCACCCGATTGTAAAGTTAACCTTTATTCACTTACCGGGTCACTTAGGTCTCACAGACCAATCACAAAAATAGATGGTAGATGGCAGGCCGAGGTCCGGCATTAGTCCTTAAGATCTTGGAACCAAGAATGTGCTGCGAGTGAAGCTAGTTTCCAGCACTATGAAAGGTGGAGAAGCAAAAATAGTCCTCATCCGCAAAGAAAGGGGTCCGGCGGACTCCCCGTCTACCCTGCCAATTGTGTGGCTGGAAGAGATTCGCAGACTACTGGAACGTATAATCGCCAACCGTCTCGTCAGGCGCTTGAACTTATTAAGGCAGGACATAGGTTTTTTATTTGGTTTTTATTTACTCTTTTTTTAAGCAACTTTAAGTCAATACTGACTATGTCAATCCTATAAACTTTATGTAGTTGATACTGGGTTAAGTTGTAAGTAAATTAATGTAATTTAGCAAAAAAAAAAAAAATTGCACTGTGTTTAGTGTAGTATGTATTTCTGTTTGTTATTCTTTGTTGACTGGCCTGATGGTCTAGTGGTTAGTGACCATGACTGCTAAGCCGGAGATCGTGGGTTTGATCCCCACCTATGATAAAACTTTGTGTGATGATGTGTCTGAGTGTAATTTATCTAGCTGTCTGGTTCACATAATAGAAGCTCTGAGTTGACCCAAAATATTGTTATCATAGTTAGTGTGCATGTTAGATATTTATTTTATTAAAGCTTTTTGATATAAAATGGGTGAGTTTCAAAGTTGATGTAAAAATGTCATGGTCACCCTATAAATGGCGGTATTAATGTCGTCAGTTCGTCCGCAGTCGCCGGATTATGTTTGATTTATCTTTGTTTTTGCGATAAGTAGGTACACGTAGTCAGTGAAGCTTTCTGTACAAAACGTGTAATAAACTTGGATTATATATCGTTAACTGGAATCCTTGTTTTATAGCGTTCAAGTTCAAATAAGTGAATAGAAATATAATTATGAAGAAATCTGTCAGTATATGAAAGAAAGTCGTGACTGATGACCGTGAGTAATTGATATATCAAACTGAATGGGTTGTGTTGAAGAAAAAAAAATCTTTCCAGGCTCTTTATATCCTCAGTAACTTATATAAATCATACAATGCAAACAGGCACGGGTCTTCCCAGTAGGACCTACTTATTATAGATCTTGGGGGTAATTGCCATAATCGCCACGCTTGGCGATCGGGTGAACGCAGAGGACGCTGCTGCCCGTCCTCCGGTGGGAAATCCCTTAGTCGCCTTGACGATACCCACGGGAAGTGATGGGGTGGTACTATTCTTAAACCGGTACCACACGGCTATAGCTCTGTACCTGAGGCGAAGGGTTAAAAACATTCTGTGGTAACCCGATACGAAAAATATTGTTAGAGATGGTTTTTGTACGTACAATAGTATCTAAATACAATTAAAGGGAAGCCGAAAATAATGGTATTTTAAGGACCCTCCGCCACTGCTATGTACTTAAAATATATATATATATTTTTATGTATTATATACTAGCTGACCCGCGCAACTTCGTCTGCGTAAATTTTCCCCGTTTTTGCAACATTTCTTATTGCTGCTCAGCTCCTTATTTCTCCACTATTTAATGGATGTTAATATACATATAAACCTTCGTCTTCAATCACTCTATCTATTAAAAAAAACCGCATTAAAATCCGTTGCGTAGTTTTAAAGATTTAAGCATACATAGGGATATAGGGACAGATAAAGCGACTTTGTTTTATACTATGTGGTGATTATTTCTAAACAGACCCGTTTATTTTATTAAAGTCAATCAGTTTCTTTGTAATTTTTGTTAATTGAAAAAGTAGCGGGTGACCGATGCAATTTAGCCAAAACGTCGGGTAATATTTAAATATCTTTAAATAGTCACAGGATTAAAATCCATAGTCTATAAAATTATGTATATCATCATCATAGTCATGTAAATTAAAAATGTAAATATTAGGTACTGTAATCCTGTCACGACTAAACTAAGGTGGTCTTTTAGACCCTGAAGAAAGTTAGCAGGAAGAAAAAACTAAATACCCTTTTAATAGAACATTTAGTATGTAAAATGTGGTGGCAAATAATTCATCAGAACACAAACGGGTACGGAATAATAGATATTGCGGTCTCAATCAATATAAACCTTGAACTACAATCGAGTACAAAATTCATGAACAATCGATTTATTTGTGCTGTTTGAATTCTACGAAATTGAATTTTCAATGTGTAATTTACATTTTAGAAGATAAGTTTACAATTTAAATCAATTCAGTTTATTTGTAAAACTCAGATACCATAAGGTTTTACATAATATATAATACTAGCTGTCCCGCGCAACTTCGTATGCGTAAATTTTCCCCGTTTTTGCAACATTTCTCGTCGCTACTCTTCTCCTATTAGTTGTAGCGTGATGTTATATAGCCTATAGCCTTCCGCGATAAATGGGCTATCCAACAAAAAAAGATTTTTTTAATCGGACCAGTAGTCCCTGAGATTAGCGCGTTTAAACAAACAAACAAACTCTTCCGCTTTATATAATAGTATAGATTGTGTCTCCATGTCCTGCACATCGTACAAATCTCGTACATTAACATAAATGTCAGTGAAGTGACACAGGAATAGTTCCTTATAGACCGGGAGGAGTGCGCCAAAAAACGCAAGCTTTTAATAAAAGCAAATTTTTGATTTTACGTCACATTTGTGAAGTAAAGCAATACCCTTCCGTCAGTCAGCTGGATTCCTTAGCGTTTGGCATACAGGACTTTACAGAGTTATACTGACTGACTAATTGTTATGTGATTCTGATGATATTCTTCACCGGATATACAATATTAATGAATACAACTTTAACGCATGACTGACGCGCCTGTTAACAATATTTTGCATGACTGACAAAAGTAAAACTTATTTTAGATTAATATACTATAAGAAAACTATTTTTTTAATTTTAGAAATTAGTTTCTCTTTGTTTGTTTGTTCATTCGAAATAAATAACCTGCTTACTATAAATTACTTGCATTTTTTCGCGCTCTCCTCTTGAACTATTACAGCGTAAATGTTAAAGTTTTGCGATTTGTACACATTATGAATATATATATATATATATATATATATATATATATTACGGGTCTTAATCGCGTGAATAATTTATGATAAAATGACTTGCTTGACCACGGCCGTTGCAATACGGTCGAAACGTCAGGCAACAAACAAGGTATTTTACATTGATCTAGACTTAAAAATTTTCTATCTTTCAAAAATGCAATTATTGTATAAATATGTCACTGTAATTCAATGTAACTCTGTTAAATTTAATCTTCAATAATAAAATAGCATTTTTCTCGTACATTTTCCAAATGATTTTAAGCATTTTAAGCCACACAGAAGACACTTTTACTGTACAGAGTTATATTGTGTCTAATTTCTCTAAGTCTATCATTATGTCGTCTGGATGACAATCATATTTATTTTGGTTACTCTTAACAAGAAGTGCATTATGGTAGATTTATAACGAAGGGCGATTCAAAACTGTTAGCTTTCTAAAGTAAGGCTTACAATTATCTTTTTTACGTAATCAAAAAATTGGTCTAAGATTTTTTTTGTGCTCTAGATACTTCGTTCTTGTTTTTTGCCAAGAAAAGTATAAGTATGTTTTTTTAATATGTATTGTTAATTACAGTGTAAAAACTAAATTGACGGCGTAGTAACTAAGAGCGGTAGCAGATTCAGCGTATATTTATAGCGTATATTGTTTCATGTATATGATGCAACTATGGTCGTTCGAGTGCAGTTTTCTTATACCTCTTATGTTTCATTAAAATGCACTATATATAAATAGAATACCTGCTGCTATAAGTACTTGAGAATGCCTTACATTTGTAATATTATTATTATTATGTATGTTATACCTTTAAACGAGTAATTATTGTAGGTATATATATATATATATATATATATATATATATATATATATATGTATAATCTGAATCTCGGCAACGGCTCGCTAACGATTTTCAATGAAATTTAGTATGCAGAGAGTTTCTGGGGGCGATAAATCGATCTAGCTAGGTTTCACTTTTAAAAAACGTCTTTGAAAAAAAAACCGAGCAAAGTCATCCAGGTACTATACTTTAAAATGAGCACATATAAGCCGCAAAAAAACGTACTTAAAATGCCCAATTTACATATTTGCGTGTTAAATATTCTGAATCTGTATTACCTTTTACATTTCAGAGGCATAATAGAAATCAAGGCCTGCATACAGCGGCCTCATTGTGAGTTTTCATTCATTCAAACATTCGTTCATTCGTTCTTTGAGCTGCAAATTATTTCGGACCTCGTAATTATGATAACAACGTCTCGTCTCAAATGCAATCACTGGTTTTATTTACAATGAAAATTTATTTGAACATTTTTATGTCCAATTGAGATATTTTTGGACACAGTATTTTCAAACGTGCCTGGAATTTCTGATAGTAGATAGTAGAAATGAAAGCAAATTGCAAGTGAAAGAAATGATTGTCTGTAAAGTCGGTTTACGGACGATAATTTTACGTGATAACGTCATAAGAAAACATTGATGACATTGTAATAAACAACTATGCCTGTGACAGCTTTAGTTCCAATTGTATCGCATGTCGCTGCAATCGCCATTAGCTGATAGACTGATAGTATCCGCCTATCAGCAGGCGAAACGTGATACTTCTTCGTGCGTCCCTTCATCGATTTTTAAGACTTTTATTTAGTCGTTTATTTTTCATGACTTCCTTCAGCATCCAAAATCGCTATTTTATGTAACTGATAAATAATTTGACGAAATTAGGTACCCGTACTTATATAAGTATCACATTACACGCTATTGACATTAATATTTACATACCTACTCAAAAAGTGAACACAAATTGTTCTGTACACTCACTTGTTACACTACAAACAACATAAAACAAAAACCGGGCAAGTGATCTTCATAACCCCTTTGTAACAAAACAGTTTTTAAAAGAGGTCTTTTAAGAACTGTTGGTATGGATCATGGTAGTGAGAAAAAAAATCGCATCCCCACTTTACATATAGGGGCGGTACCTTAAAAAAACTGTTATTTAAGATTTTATTCTTTCACTTTGTCGGCGTACGTAATATGTGTATCCATGCAAAATTATAGCCTTCTAGCACTAACAGTGTCTGAACTAAGCTGTGGACGGATGGACGGACATGGCGAAACAAACATTTTAGTTACGGAACCCTAAAAACCCTTGACATGTGAGATAAAAAAAAATATTATTTATAAAACGTCTAAACAGATTTTTATTAAACAAAGATCAGAACTACCCTGATTAAACCAGTTTCCTAATATAAGAAGTTTAATCAAAATCTTTTTACGCATTTGGACAGATAGACACAAATACACACAAGAAATTTATAACGCCCTGTGTGTGAATCGAGTGATAAAAAAATGAAATAGCTGAAGCAACAACTTTTCCCCCTAGTTCAGCATGAAAGTTATTTAAGCTCTTTAAGTTATGGAGTACATAACTACATTACCACGAAGTCTGCGTGTCGCTATAATCTGTTTGCAACAAAACTTTTCGCCATTAAAAGTGAACCATCTAGAAGTTTCGATTCAATTTTGAAAGTGAAAAAAATGCTCGTATATTTTTTCGTTGACAAAGGCATCTCACAAGCTTTTTATATTTAATGGTGAAGAGCTTTTAAAAGCTAAAAGTTTTAATGCATTATTACAATATTTATCCGTGATATTTCATAGGTTTTTAACCAGGTACGTAAAAATGTGTCAAATGTTATTAAAGGAGAATGGGCAAAAATGTATGGACGCGTAACCAGTGACTAAGAACGACCAGATATATGTCGTTGAAAAGATCTTTTCGTGAATATCATTTGTTATTATGAGTGTCTGTTTATCAATATATGTATGTATTTAGAAATATATAAGTATATTTATCAGTTGTCTGGTTTCCATAATACAAGCTTTGCTTAGTTTGGGATCAGATGGTGTTGTGTGAGTTGTCCCAAGATATTATTATTATGTCTGGTCGTTATTGGTCGCTGGGTACATTTGGCCCATCCATCTTTGTATGCATGAAAATGTTATTAAGATGTATTTTAGGCATATCGAAGCCATTATTAAAATTACTTATTAAATTTATATAATTTAATAAGTAATTTTAATATTATATTTATAATTTTAAGAAAAGGGGCTTTGAAAACTTGTTTCAAGCATCTCGTTTGGCATATGCTGAACTAGCCCCTATTTTTGAGATTAGGTATGTACTATATTTGATGTTTTTTTTTTCATTACTGATTTTTGTTTTCTATGAACTCATTCTTGTTTTGTTATTAATTGTTGCGTTTTTGTCGATCTTTTCTTCTTTTTTTTTGTTATTTGTGAGCTTAAAAATGTTGGATATATTATGTACATGTCCATTTCTTTAGAACGCTCTACTTACAGTCCAAACGTTTTGAAACTTTTATAAAGTGTTTTTTTTCGTACTTCGAAATGAGAAGATAAGCAGGTAATGGGGCTGATGGTAGGAGTGAAGCTAGCGCATAACAGTATCAATGCCACCCAAATCCTTGTTTGGCAAAGATCTGAATGTCACCGCACCGCGCTCCTCATTTGAGACATTGGTTCCTAAGTCTCATTTGTCCAGTAATTAATAATAATAATAATAATAATATTCCACTAACACATCACCTCCATAACCCAGTTTCTTAGCTACCACTTTTTGACAATAGTTTTTACACTAACCGGGGAATGTCGTTGTGTACATTTATATAGTGTATACAACGATAGTCGCCGGTTTGTGTCACATAACCTTTAGATTAAAGTGTCTAACGGGCCTCTACGTGTTGGCTTCGGCCACACGCACGCCTCCCAAATGACCGGGACTCCATAGTCCCGTGATATGGAAACGACATACATAATAATAATAATATCTTGGGACAACTCACACAACGCTATCTGATCCCAAACTAAGCAGAGCTTGTACTATGACAACCAGACAACTGATAAACATACTTATATATATTTCTAAATACATACATAATATAGATAAATAACACCCAGACACAGAATAAACCATCGTGCTCATCACACAAAGTTTTATCACAATTTCTCGGCAGAGTAAGTGACTCTCAATAGTAGAAGTAATATAGTCTATATTATAATTTTCAGTTAATTTTAAACAGTCGGGATTTTTTCTTGATTACTCATTTCATATTTTTATATGGTGCATTAGAAACTGGATGCGGAATTAGAAGAGAAGGAGGAGAAGAAATTTGTTAAACGGCCCAGAAAGATATAGTATGACGGTTGGGATTCGATTCGAATACGATGTCTCGATTACGATTATGCTTCAACCACTAGGCTACTTCACTTCGCATATTTTATCGGTTATCGATTTTTAAATGAACGTGTAAACGATTAATTTTCCAGTTCATTGCTTATGTTACTTACTGCGTTACTGGAATATGTGTGTAGATAGGGTTAAGTCATGTTGATGAGGATGTTCAATAACCGTGTGGCTTTTGATTAATCGAATAAATGGTGATACTTTTTGTGAAATATGCTACAAATTGCAGCGTAGCATTTCGTAGCGCGCTGTAGCTCTTGGTGATCGTAGCATCAAATCGTAGATGTTTTGATTGAGAGAGCGTTGTACGAAAGTTTTCTTCTGTAGTCTTGCTTTCTCATTCAAGTATCTTAATTAGCGAATGTCTTGTCTTCTTCTATTTTATTTTGGAAATACACTGATAAACAGAGACAAAACAGTCGCTATTTTACTAATACAAAACTTGCATTTTTAAAGATAAAAAAATTTGAAGTCCAGACGCAGGAATCGAACCCGAGAGTTCCGTAGCCAAACCGGGGCCGGAATAGAACCACCTATCTGGACTATGTTAGACAAAAGACAAAGTTTTATACATGGTGATTTGTTATATACTAATAACCTAGCTAGTGGCTTCTTTACATAGCACTAAATAACATTGCAATATCAATATCAGTTTTTCACTTGTTTTTGCAGTTATGACCGTCACCATCTACAGACTATTTTACCGGAGTAAAATCGTTGTTTATTGTGAAGTTTAAGAACTAAACCTGACAAAGAAACATTGATTTTACTCCGGGGTCTCACAGACGTGTGGTATATGGTTGTGTGACAAAAGTAGGTGGAAAATGATGAAAGGTTAATTTGTAATTTTTTTTTCAAAAATTTTATTTAGTCTAAAATCATTTCATGTAATGTAAAGAAGCCTGTATAAAGGTTTACAAAATAAAGGAAACGTAACAATAAAGAAAAATGAACATCGTGGCCGAAACATTTTAAATCAAATCTATGTGGCCCTTGTACAATCGGTTCTAACCTATTGTATTCCTGTGTGGGGAGGTGCAGCGAAAACAAAATTTATTCAGCTGGAACGAGCTCAGCGTGCGCTTATAAAAATAATATATTTTGAAAAAAGTCGATACTCTACATCTAGTCTTTATCAAATTAGTGACTTACTAACTGTTAGGAAGCTATACCTCACTCAAATTACATTAAAAAAACATAAAAGCATACTGTGTGACGCCAGCATTAAAGCTAAAAGATGAAAATATAATACAGCACAGGTACCAAAAACGAAAACCAACTTCGCTAGTATACAGTTCAATAAACGATCAGCACAAGTTTACAATAAAATAAACAAAGAAATATTTATATTCCCAAAGCAATATAGAGAATGTAAAAAAAGTATAATGGAATGGATCAAACCATTGTCATACGAGGATACAGAAATACTGTTACAAAACATGAAATAGGATACGTATACCTATACATCACACACACACACACACACACACACACACGCACACACACACGCACACGCACACGCACACGCACACGCACACGCACACGCACACGCACACGCACACGCACACGCACACGCACACGCACACGCACACGCACACGCACACGCACACGCACACGCACACGCACACGCACACGCACACGCACACGCACACGCACACGCACACGCACACGCACACGCACACGCACACGCACACGCACACGCACACGCACACGCACACGCACACGCACACGCACACGCACACGCACACGCACACGCACACGCACACGCACACGCACACGCACACGCACACGCACACGCACACGCACACGCACACGCACACGCACACGCACACGCACACGCACACGCACACGCACACGCACACGCACACGCACACGCACACGCACACGCACACGCACACGCACACGCACACGCACACGCACACGCACACGCACACGCACACGCACACGCACACGCACACGCACACGCACACGCACACGCACACGCACACGCACACGCACACGCACACGCACACGCACACGCACACGCACACGCACACGCACACGCACACGCACACGCACACGCACACGCACACGCACACGCACACGCACACGCACACGCACACGCACACGCACACGCACACGCACACGCACACGCACACGCACACGCACACGCACACGCACACGCACACGCACACGCACACGCACACGCACACGCACACGCACACGCACACGCACACGCACACGCACACGCACACGCACACACACACACACACACACCACACACACACACACACAAAATTATAGAAAATAAGTTTATTTAATCGTATTACTTTATTGTCCACCAAGTACGTTATTGGGTTTTAATATAAGCAAGTTATGGAAGAGCGGAGTCTCCTAACACAGACATTTTCTGCTTAAAAGGAGGCTCCAATCACAAATTTATGTAAACTATTTACTAGACGCAATAACACATTATTATTATTATTATTATTATTATATATTTCTAAATATATACATAATATAGATAAATAACACCAAGACACAGAATAAACGATTCGGGCTCATCATACAAAGTTTTATTCCTGGGTGGGGATCGAGCCCACGACCTCTTGCGTAGCAGTCGGATACACTCCCACCGCGCCACAGAGGCAGTCAATTAAATAAGTATATATACGACGTGCATTTACGATACGAGTATGTGAATCCAATATCCGGTGTGGGTCGGAATTGATGCACGAAGGTAATAAGAGCAAAGGTCTTATCTCACTATAATGGTTGGAGATGAGTTTATGACGACTGTTACTGTGCTTCACGGAGGCGACGCTAAGCTGAACTAGTCTACCCGTGACCACGGCCGTTGCAATATGGTCGAAACGTCGGGCAATAAACAAGGTATTTTACCTTACTTTCATATTTTTATAATGTGTACAAATGACGAAAGTTTATCAATATTTAAGTTTTTAACTAGGAAGGAACGGGTATATTATTATTTTTGATGAGTAGCGGGCTAGAGTTCGTCTACAATACCCATGTTGGTCTTTTAAGAATAAGAATAAAAATATTATATTATATATATTTTTATTTGCGAGAAACATTGTGTTTTTTACATTGTGATTTGAGTCTCAGCCCCATAATAACGACCCCCTACAAAAATATTTTTACAACAACATATGACTGGCCTGTTGGTCTAGTGGTTAATGACCCTGACTGCTACGCCTGAGGTCGTGGGTTCGATTTCCGCCTAGGATAAAACTAGGTGTATTTTATCTATACTAGATAAAATACACCTAGTATAATACAAGCTTTGCCTAGTTTAGGATCAGATGGCGCTGTGTGAGTTGAACCAAGATATTAATATTATTTTACATTGAAATGATCAGCTAACTAGTCGGTGCTTTAAGCCGACTAGTTCTTCGATTATTTTTTCATATTTCTTTGCTTAAAATAAGGTGATTAAACAAAAACCGTATCGTTCAATACCAGTTTTTACAACTATAAAGGAACATTAACATAACGAATTAACGTATTTAAATTCTCAGTTTCGGTTTTGTAAAACACCTAACAACATGAAAGTTCTAATGCGTTATTAATTAGACAGAGGGCAGGAACCATTTATTTGTACTTATCTGTCAAAATTAACCTAAAACGTTGAAAGACTTAAATTTTAACAAATAAGAAATCCTAATTAATGGTAGTCAGTCTACTAATCGGCCATTTTACAGGCGGTTAGTCAGCCAAAGTAATAGTCGGTTCATCACCTTATTAACACGTGAACCCACTTATAGCAAAATTAATTTGATTGCAGTGGTGTTAGCAAGATTGCTAGTATTTTATTAAATAGAAAATCAATAGCGCCTCGAAGAAGTAAACGACAACCCTTAAGCAATGCAATGAGACTTTTATAGAGAACATTACTCGTATCATGAAATGATGATAGCTTTAGTAAATTACGAAGCCGTATATTTTTATTATGGGCTAATACCTTTAATAGCAGTGTTTGTTATAGTGTTTACCTATAAATGCTACCTCAGTGACGCAGCGGGGATGCGTGCGACTGCTGTGCTAGAAGTTGTGAGTTCGAATCCCCAAAAACAGATACAGTACAGTATAGATAGATAGATAATCTTTATTGTATACAAATTAGAGGACATAAACGAATTAAACAGGCGCTTACAGCTAGCGGTACAAGAGGCGGTTCCTTCCAGCCAACCTTAGGATGCAATTTGCGATGTACAAATACGAAATTTACAATAAAAATATTTTGCAATAACACACATTCACACAAATACACACAAACTTACACACACACACGCACACACATACACACACTCACTACACGCTACTAGTACTACAAAAACTCAGTATAATTTGATCATGACTGTCCCGTGGGTCTAGTGGTTAGGTTAGATTCAATTCCCACCCAGGATAATATTTTATGTGATGGATGTAATTTATTTATGACTAAATTTTTCCCGATTTTGCAACATTTCTCATTGCTGCTCCGCTCTTAGCGTGATGTTATATAGCCTATAGCCTTCCTCGATAAATGGGCTATCCAACAGTGAAAGAATTTTTCAATTCGGACCAGTAGTTCCTGAGATTACCGCATTCAAACAAACAAACTCTTCAGCTTTATAATATTAATATAGATATGTATGTATTTAGAAATATATAAGTATGTTTATCAGTTGTTTGGTTAGATTGACTACACGTTTCCAATAACGCACTGTCTAATACAATAACTGACACTAAAACTACCTAATCATGAGTTGTATGAACCGAAATGAACTAGCTGATATTTTATTTAAATTTACTGAAGCAAAGTGGTAGATACGAAACGTCCTTACAAAGGTGTAGTGACGTCCTTGTTTTAGCAAGAATATACAGGAATACCGAGCAATTCCGAAGATTGTGTGCAAAGATAAAGTTATCTCAGTGCTAGGAATAGTGACGGATTTCACTCTTTATACGAAACTTTTATATTACACGATTTAAGTGACAGGTGATAGTGACATTTCCAGTCGCATCACTTGCAGCTTTTGTTTATGGTTATGCACTTGCCTTCTATACATATTAGAGGAGTTATTAGCGAACTCAGCTTAGTGTCAAAATAGATTGAAATATCAATAAGTGAGAAGTCATGAGTTAATATTATTTGTTATTATTCTGAGGGCATCTGATATGTCCACTGCCCGGTTTTCTTGGGGTCGTATTATTTTGTCTAAATCATGGGATCACGAGGAGAACTTTCTCGTGGTTCTATTGTTACTTACGGTTGTGGAAATTTTCCTCCTGCAGATCTGTCACCGACAAAGTAATTAATTTTGTTGTTATGAATAATCACTACCTAGGTATCATGCATGAATACTCATTTTAGGTATTTTTTACAAGTTTTTCGCACGACACGAAGTCGGTGAAAATTTAGCAAAGATTCTTAAGATCCTTTTTTTCATTTTTAAATTATGCAGCGTTTTATATATCGTATGATAGTATTTAAATATTCAAACAGTAGTTTGCTATATACTTCGATGAGGGTGGTATCTTAGTCTAAGATCCGATCTAAGAAATATATACCCTTACCTTTTATTTGATCATAACAAAGATTATAATGTTAATATTATCTTGATTGATAAATCGCAATGGGGTTGCCTAGCTAAATCATGTGGTAATATTGTAAACTAATATATAAGTTTAATTTATTCCTTAATTAACAGTATTAGTAAAAAATAATCATAAAATAAAAAACAATTAAATGAACAAAATATTAAATAAAAACTAAAACAAAAAAACAGTTAAATGCAAGTCGAGCTTGCTCACCTAGGATACAGTAAAAACTTGTTTTTTCTTATGATGTTGATACAATTTATTGGTTTTCAGTTTTTTTTCCTTTATTTGTGGTTTATGTCATTGCTTTTTGGATTTCATGATTTAAGATCAACATGAAGCGTAGACTTACGACATACTAACGTAACAGGAAATAACTTTTAAGTTTTGATTCTCCTTGTTCGTGCGTGATTTAGACAGACAACTCATTTATAAATCTAGACAATATTATAATATAATTTTTGTTAGAATCAGGTAACAGATGAAGGTATATATTTCTTAGACTAGATCTTGTATTTTACAGGGTGTAACAGAAAAGTGTGGTCAAATTTCAGCAGCAGATAGTGTATGTTATCAGTATTGCACCCACAATGGTGCCATAGCTGGTTGCATTATTATTACACTAGCTGTCCCGCGCAACTTCGTATGCGTAATTTCTCCCCGTTTTTGAAACATTTCTCGTCGCTTCTCCGCTCCTATTAGTCGTAGCGCGATGTTATATAGCCTATAGCCTTCCTCGATAAATGGTCTATCCAACAAAAAAATAATTTTTCAAATCGGACCAGTAGATCCTGAGATTAGCGCGTTTAAACAAACAAACAAACAAACAAACAATCAATCAAACAAACAAACTCTTCCGCTTTATAATATTAGTATAGATAGTTATAGCATATTCTTTTTGTCAAAATTCAGTAGTGATAGGCGTATGGCATAAGAGTTATACCTCCCCTGGTACAAAATTCGAATGGATTATTATAGCATAGAACTTTGTAAGTCATACTTTTTTTAATTAATTACTTTTTCACTCATGAATAAATGAATGTAAAAATAATAAATATTTTTTTAGTACTCTGATTTTGATAAAATTGGATATGTGCACTCAGTATCATGGGCACATACCAACCCTTGAATATTACCACACCTTTCTGTTACAACCTGTATAGCCTACTTCAAATCACACTTAATATTATAAAGGTGAAAGTTTGTGTGTATGTGAGTGTGTATGTTTGTTACTTCTTCACGTCTAAACGGCTGGAGCGATTTTAATAAAATTTGGTATGAAGTTAGCTGACACCCTGGATTAACACATAGGCTATTAAACCGCGGGTAACACCGCGGGGCACAGCTAGTTTGTGGATAAATCTCCAAATCGTATCGGTCTCGTGTCGCGTATTATAAAGAGCAATACAGCACTATACCCACCCATTTCCTCTCTAATGAATGGACTGCGAAGATTTATTAACACAAGTATGTTACTTGACTTCCTTTGTTTAATATACGAAACGTATAGTATATAGAGTGACTTCAAGATACACGATGTTGAAAATGGGGTGAGTCCAGATTAACCTATTTATTAATAGAATTCAAATTTATTTAATCTGTGGCGCGGTGGGTGTGTATCCGACTACTACGCAAGAGGTTGGGTTCGAGCCCCACCCAGGATAAAACTTTGTGTGATGAGCACGATGGTTTATTCTGTGTCTGGGTATTATTTGACTGGCCTGTTGGTCTAGCGGTTAGTGACCCTGACTGCTACACGGAGGTCGTGGGTTCGATCCTGTGTCTGGGTGTTATTTATCTATAATATGTAGCTATATATATATTTAGAAATATTTATATATGTTTATAAGTTGTCTGGTTTCCATAGTACAAGCTGTGCTTAGTTTGGCATCAGATACCTTTGTGTGAGTTGTACCAAGATATTATTATTATTTTACTTAAAGCGGCGGTGAGGTTGAGGGTTCTAATCCTATCCACTATACTACCGACGTGAACTCACTCTTGATTATCTATTGAGCTTAGCTAAAGGGGTCAACAGGATAGCTAGTAATGTGGGACCACAATCCCATATTGCTAGTTATTTTAATTAAAGTAAAAAAAATGGTTGTCTGTGAAGTCGGTTATCGGACGATAATTTTACTGGATAACGTCATAACACAATACTTTTCAGTCTATAAGCAGGCGGAACGTGACGGGCCGTGACACTTTTTAGTGCGTGCACCCGGTCATCGATTTATATTATCACGTTAAAAAAAATATATAAAGAGGTTAAGTTTGTGAGGATGTAGGGGATAATCTCTGGATCTACTGAACCGATTTAGAAAATTCTTTAACAAATAGAAAGTCACGTTATTTGTGAGGGTCAAAGATAACGCTACGACTAATAAGAGCGGAGCATCAATGAAAAATATCGCAAAAACGGGAAAAATAACGTAAACGAAGTTGCGCAGGTCAGCTAGAAACTTATGAAGTAAAATACTGCGATTGTGATTCTTCTAATATTGTAAATACGAAAGTTTGTTACGATGGATAGATAACTACTTATTATACGGGAATTAACGCGCGTTGTTTACCTTAAAATTGCTTGACGTTTCGACCAGGTTGCATCGGCCAGGCCACGACCACGGCCGGTGCAACCTGGTCGAAACGTCAAGCAATTATAAGGTAAACAATGCGCGTTAATTCCCGTATAATAAATAGTTATAATCATGCAACGCGAAAGTTTAAATGTTAGTACAATGGATAGATGTTTGTTACGCAAAAAATTGCTAATTTTGATTTAACTTTAAAGTAGTTTAGTTTATAAGTAAGAATAGCATATAGTAGGAGAGATGCTGAATATCGACCTTTACCTATCTAATAACCAGAAGACATTTTTGTTTTATAATCACGCTTATCATAGCTTGCCAATCGAAAAGTGCTAAGCATAGCAATAATATTCCATAAACGGAATTGCATGGAAGCTTACATGATTATTTTCATTATGAAATTATCTTCATAATATTAATAATAATAAATCTTGGGACAACTCACACAAAGCTATTTGATCCCAAACTAAGCAGAGTATAAGTATGTTTATCGGATGTCTGGTTTCCATAGTACAAGTATTATAGAAACCAGACATCCGATAAACATACTTATATATTTCTAAATACATACATACCACTCAGACACAGAATTAACCATCGTGCTCATCAGACAAAGTTTTATCCTGGGGATCTAACCCACGACCTCTTGCGTAGCAGTCGGATACACTCCCACCGCGCCACAGAGTCTTTCTTTCGATACCAGATCAGTGTAGTTACCTATATTGACTTACCTGTTCATATTATGCCAGGTTATCGTGAACAGAAATAAGCAAGCCTACCAAAACTTATAACAAACTAGCTATCCCGCGTAACTTCGTCTGCGTAAATTTTCCCCGTTTTTGCAACATTTCTCATTGCTGCTCCGCTCCTATTAGTCGTAGTGTGATGTTATGTTATAGCCTTTAGCCTTCCTCAATATATGGGCTATCCAACAGTCAAAGAATTTTTCAATTCGGATTAGTAGTTCCTAAGATAACTGCGTTCAAACAAACAAACAAACAAACTCAGTTTTAAAATATTAACATAGATACAAAGACTGACACTTTTCGATAGTCAAGCTACCATAGATTTGTTTATAATTCAATACAATTTGATAAAGAATATGTCTCATCTGGTTATCAGCTCAATTTGTCTCACATGGCAGAAAGTCGATGTTCAGAGTCTCTTAGGCCAATATAGGCTATAAGAATCAAAGATAACTTTGTAAGTTAAGATTCTACATGTAGGTACACATTAGTGTCAAATCCGCAAAGCAATAGCCTAAAGCTAGAAAACAATAAATTAAAAAAAATAAACAATTCCTAACAATACAGTAACTTTGTTATTACGAGAAAATACCACATTTGTTTAAGAAATATGACAAAAGAACATCACTGAAAACAGAGCAATATACAGAGGGTCACATGATTCGGTATTAATTTCAGATGTGAAGTTCAGCAACATGATTCGATTATTATATCACCACATTCTACATAAGTATTTGTCACCATCATGAAGTAACCTAACACTGGAATGAAAAAATTAACAATAAGAACATTATATAACATGTATATAATTAATCCACTAAGTTTAGAAATTTTTTAAATGGTTCTTTATTTTGAGACCCATATTGACCCCATCATTATCATCATCATCATCACCATCATCATCATCATCATCATCATCATCATCACCACCACCATCATCATCTTCCTGCTTTCTAACTTAATTATTTGGGGTCGGCACAATAAATATGCACTTTGCTTCCACACTTATATCATACATCATCTTTATACTCAACCCTTTTCTTGCCATGTCTTCTTTCACACAGTCAAACTATCTGTATTGACCCGATCAGAAGTCAAAATAAATTGAATGTGTGAATTTAACCACGGTCGCGGCCAAATGAATTTTTCCTATAAAATAACCCCGTCAGTTGGAGTTGTTCAACGAAAATAACAATATTCAGTCAAGTAAAGCCTTCATCAAAAAGTGCACGTCACCGAAGCGTTAGGGTTCGTATCGCGCCAGTGTGCTGCGTTGGATTTGTACTGAACACATCTAAAACCATACAAATACAAAGCAAGCGACGTTATCACGCTTTGACGTGCGTTGTTTGAAGAAATATTAATACAAAAAAGATTAAACAAACATACGCGCGGCATAAAAATATGTGCAGGTAACCCAAAATAAGCCATACAGCCAATCCTCTTTGGTCCAATAATCGCAAGCCATTCCAAATGCCGTCAGCAATGCCACTACTATACACAATCCAGATAAACATACAAAATATTCAGCAAAACACTCTTCATTCTGAAATAAATTACAATTCTGTAGTTATGACACGAATCTTACTATAGTATTGTGTAATAAATAAATGGCATAGAAACTATCTCAGTGTCTATATTTTAAATGAAATCATTACGAGCGTAAGAGTACGCTCCTAGGATTCTAAGCAAATCGGTTTCACTAGGGTCGCAAGACGCTGTTGGTGTCTTCTGTGATTTATCTAAGACTTTTGACTGCATTCTGCATGATAAATTGGTCAGGAAAATGTGCCATTACGCTATTAAAACACAGCTCTGAAATCTTCTTACTTTCTATCTGAGTCATCGAAATCAGAAAGTGGATGTTAATGGTAAACGTTCTTCATCGTCTGCAGTTAAAATGGGAGTTTAACAAGGTTCCATTTTAGGACCATTAAATGACTTGAGAATAATTATGAGATAGTCTTGTTAGCGGATGACGCGGCACCCTTATTACGAATAAAACAGCAAACTGACGTTGAAAATATGAATGTGGCTATCTCAAAGATAGTGATCTCACACTAACACAACAAATGTATAAGAAATTGAATTGAGCCTTGTAGAGACAATTACTTACGGTCACAACAGCCACTATATTACAAACACCGGCTAATATTAACAAAAAACTCGTGATTGTCCACCCAGTTAGCACGAACTGTAAGATACTATTATTTTTTGTGTAGCCAAATGGTGAAGACACTGTGAAACAGATTTTTTTGGTGTAGTTGTTACTCTTTTATACAAGGCACTCGCCCGCAGCTACGCTCGCGTGGATGTGTGAGGCAAAACATGTTTTTTATTCCCCTCCAAACTATTCCAGCTTAATTTCCGTTTTACTAGCTACCTCATACATTAAAACGCTCATATAAAATCACAATCATGGGCATCAATGCGGGCGGAGCATGGGGCCATAATCTACTTAGCCGGATAAATATAAACACTTACACAATTTAGTAGCGTTATTCATAGTTCCTGTTAATTGATCAACATTGACTTCGTAGTTGGGATTGTATTCAAAGTAACTAAGTAAAATGCACCCTGTCATCTGAAATTAAGTGACAAATTATACACAGATACAGATATAAGCTCCGTCAGCGATTCAAACGATGCGAACGAAATATTCGTCGATTCCAGCGAACCTATTTGTTTACCTCGTTAGGGTAGCTTAGCTCTATACGTGGGACAATCAGAAAGTTTTGAGAAACTAAAAAACTTACTTCATAATATTTGTACATAATATTTTAATTTAATCTTTTCGATGAACTCTCCACCAGCTTTAATGTAAAGTTATGGAACTGTATATAAAAGCTGGTGGAGAGTTCATCGAAAAGATTTCGTCTGATCCTATTTTTGAAACTTTTTTCAGTCCGTCGCAGACACTTTTTCCACGGCCTTTTCGAACGCTGCTAGCGCGTCTTCCGGCAGTGAAAACTGTATTCCTTTTAGCTGATTTTTCATTTTAGGGAATAAAAAGAAGTCACTCGGTGCCAGATCAGGACCGTAAGACGAGGTCCTGGAAGGACTGACCTCTGTGGGGTCCAGGAAGTCCCTCGTTTTGCTGCTCGCTCTTGCTCGTTTAGCACTGAGTGCGCGGGCGCGTTGTCATGGGAAGCAGTACCCCGCGGAGTACGGTGTTAGGTCGCTTGTTGCTCATTGCAGACAAAACTTCTGGCAGGTATTTCGTAGTATGCCATTCGGCGTTGATGCTGCTTTGTCTGCTTTGTAAAGAATTCCATTAAATTGAAACCAGATACCCTGTCAAAGTTTCTGCTTCTGAGTTTCGCCGAGGTTCTGAGCTCGTCATGCCAAGGTGCTCGTGTAGAATCTTGTGAACGCTTCCCGAACCAATTTGTAGTGTATGCTGAATCTCTTCGTATGTAATTCGACTGTTTTCTTGAATATTTCTTCCGTGACAGCCGTCTGGACGACCAGTCCTTTGTTCATCCCCCAAAGTAAGGCGACCGCGCTTGAACTCGCGATGCTAACGGTAGATGGTTGCTTTTGAAAATCCTTCATCCGTAAAAGCTAATGTTCTCGACGCAGATCAATTTTTTGAGTTACGATAATTTAATAAGGCTCTCGAAAAAATGTGGAGGGAAATTCGAACAATGGTATTTTTACTTTTAAATAACCAAATTTCATAATATTTACAAAGTGGCCCGTGCCTTATACATAAAAACTTTTTTTCGCACAACTTTCTGAGTGGCCTGGTACTTCACGGTGTGAACCAAAGTAAGAAAAGAGGTGAAACGTTCGCGCGGCGCACCCGCCCACTCACTCGTTCGCCCATACTTTTCAGTGTGAATCAACACGGCTTACTTCCCCTGAGCTTGGCTTAGTTTGTATAGTTTCCCTCGCCTCGAATACCACGTTTTCGTAAAATAAGTGCCATTTCATTACACAAATTAATACATTACAAAGTTTTGATTATAATAAATATTTTCTTTCTGCGCCAACTTAAGTCATAATGCCAATATTGATGACAATATCCGGCCAACATTTTTTTTCTCTTCCCGCCGATATTACTCAGTAGATATTATGGCTCGCACATTCTGTGCATTCGCCAGTTTCAAGTTTATATTCTTTCAGTTTCAAGTTTTCTTCTTTGAATCACAAAGTCTCGTTCTTATCCAGTTATCACGTATTTCAAGTATGTTTTGCACTCATAGAGTTTATTTGTTCAGTGATTTTACACATTAAACGCAGAGCTGTAAAAATAGCGACATGTTAATTTGCCGCCATTTTTACATTTCCTGGCCAACATTAGATAAAAGTTTTTTGGTGGTTAAAAGGGGTTTGATTTGTTGTCTACAGATGAAAGCGGATTGTGTACTTACAGAGATGTTACTTACTCTACATTTGTAACAGATCAAACTCAATAAGATAATGTAACTACGAACAACTATGTTGACTGTGTTGTTAACAATTTTGAATAGCTTAATTACCCCTTGCCTATGTATCACTACCCAATTATACTACTATCATAACTTTTATTTTTTTACAATTGTGTATACTTTGTTTCTTCAATAGATAAGAAATCCTATCCTAAATTAACATCAAAGTAAACACAAAACTAACGTTTGATTTCAATATTTTTCAATCAAAAAATATTAAAATATAGTCTATACGTCAATGGTCTTATGTAAGGAGATAAAGACTAGTCTTGACGGGTAATACTATGCTACTACGGGTAATAATAATGTCGGGTTACGAATAAAACAGACCTCAAACGAGGCAGTACCTCTATGTCTATGGCATTGACATATAGACCAGGACTGCGCCATCCCTTTCAATTAAAAAGTAAAAATAAACTGCAAAGCGTGAAAGAGGGAAAAAACTCGTGCGACCTTTGACGGGTATTGTCCACAAAGTAGCGTTGTCTCTTTCTAGAGAGTGGTCAATTTTGTGAGGTTAGCGCAGTCCTGGTCCCTACGTGAATGCATAAGACAGAAAGAGAATGATATACATTTTTGGTCATTCCCTTTTGGCAGGTCCGATGTTAATGAAATTTAAATAGTGACGTGGCAAAAAGTTTGATGCAATATTAAGTTGATCATTAACTACCAACTAGTTAAAATTACAGGCACAAATACGAGATGGACCCAAATTGGCTGCTATGCTGACGCAGCCGTTTCTATTCCGAGGTAGAATGTATATAGGCTTCACATTTCGCGGCTTTAGATTTCACTTTTTCCAAACATTCGAACGAGGCAAAATGTCGTACAACATTAAAGCCTCTCGTTCTGCAAATTACCTTTTGAAATTATAGTAGTTGGCGATAGCTTAGTGATATGGGCTCGGAACAAAATGAACGAATCACAAAATATGATTGTATAAATAATATGGACCCAAAAATATAAAATATGGTGTTGAAAATGTTCGAATGGGTCGCGGGGGAGGAGTGGTGGCGCAAATAAATATCAACATATAAATTTTAGCATTACACAGTTCAACTACCTACCTACGTTCAAAGGGGATTTGATTAAGTCGATACTCGACGAGAGGAGCGCTTATACATTACTTACTCAAAAAATTAAAACGTCATTAGATTCAGATTTTTTTTCTTCATTCAGTAAACTTGAAGAATTTTCTAATGTTAATGTTAATTTGTTGATGAAAATGTAGATGATTGTAATATTTTTTTGGAAAATGAGGACTTACCTATTAAATGTGGAAAAATATGGAAAATAAAAATTAGTTTTACTCGTACCAAATATCATAATTGATGTAGAAAACAAAATAAAAACCGAAAATACTTTAAAATTAAAATATGTATTTACATTTTAATCCGAGCCCCAGTGAAGAGTCTAGAGATTCTCAATTCAACCCACTTCTAAAACAAGCAATTTAGCTTGGCTGGAGGGCTAAAAGTGTCGCTAGAAATGTTCGACCTATATTAGGAAAACTATAATTAAATTTTGATATAAATTTTAGAATATTGTTCTTACCACAGAGTACACAATTACTAATTATGTAAACATATGTATTCATAATGTAGGTACCTATATACATTATACATGTTTCAAACATTAGAATAATCACATCAAGGGAGAGAGGTAACAGCTGTTATAACGCGACATTTGATTTTAAGGGAAACGTTTGTGTGAGGGAAATTATATCGTACGTTCGTCATTTTGGTATATTTGCGTTGGATACTTATAATACTATTATATAACTAGTCCGGCCATAAATACTGTTACATAAAAACTTTTCTTTTTTTCAACTTTGAATTTGGAACGCGTTTATTATTAGTAAAAGTTCTTAATTAAAATATATATACCTATATTACGTGCTTAATCGCGTGAATAATTTAAGGTAAAATACCTTGTTTATTGCCCGACGTTTCGACCGTATTGCAACGGCCGTGGTCACGGGTAGACTAGTTGAGCTCAGCGTCGCCTCCGTGAAGAGCGGGTTTCGAAAACTACCCTCGCTTGATTTTTATCACTCACTATTACGGAACCGTCGGTACTTCGACACACAACACTAAGGACATCTGCACACTGGCGTGTAATGTTTGTTCGGCGGTGTATACACTTGTCGATCACGGGATTCCACGATGTTGACAAACGGTATCCGTCTTCTCGGTTGAAATTGACATGTTTTTTGATTTCAACCGCTTCCCTCGCCATCCTGGAGTAATAGTGACGGTCAGTGGAGAGGACCTGTGGTTTGTGTAGCTCGATTGGTTCCCGCATCCAGCAAGTGTTCCGCTATTGCTGACTTGTTTGTCTGTCGGTTTTTCACAGCCGCGATATGTTCCTTAACCCTTTCCGCTATTGTTCGCTTGGTTTGTCCGATGTAGGAACTGCCACAGCTGCAATCCACTTTGTAGACTTCCACTTTGTATTTTAATAATGTGTACAAATCGCGAAAGTTTATCAACATTTATAGTAAAAGTTCTTTCGATTTCACATATTTTTTCGTGTTCATTATCAAATTACAATATGGATTAGAGTGTTAAAGAAAATAGGATTGCGGTGATCGCCTTGCACAAGTGGGTATGGAGCCGTCGGTCAGCCGTATGTTCGTATATCGTACTATCAACAGATACAACAACACTTCCTCTGTCGAAGACCATAAAAGATTGGGGCGGTCGCGTTCTGTTAGAACTACAAAGGCTGTTAACGCTGTTAAAGCCAGAATTCGTCGAAATCCCATTAGGAAGCAAACAAATCTTATCGCGAGAAATGAAGATTTCCGCTAGAACTCTGTCGCGTATAATAAAACAAGACCTGCTCGGTGCTTATCGTAGATATACGGGACATGCCCGGAGGGTATCTAAAATGTGGTAAATCAACTCAAGTAAACCGATTTCAAAAAGCATATAATAATTTATTAGTTGCGGTTTTCAGAGGGTCTTTAATCATGTTATTTGAAAGATGTCCGCCGCGCGTGTACTTTGATGCATTTCTAAGCATATTAATCTTTACATTTAAAGAGAGTGAATCGATCAAAACGCCTCTTTACCGATGAAAAAAATTAACGATTGAAGAGCACTACATTAAGCAAAATGATAAAGTGTACGCTCACAGTTCGAAGAAGCTGTTCAAGTGGTCGGAAAGGTACAGCGGGTCATCATCATGCGTCAGTGATGGGTTGGTGGGGCGTGTCTTATCAACCCGTCACAAAGCTACATTTTGGTGAAAAAGGAGTGAAAACTTCAGCCAAAGTATATCAAGAGACAGTCTTGGATCGTGTTGTGAAACCTCTCAGCAATACATTTAAAAAAAATGTACCGTGGACTATTCAGCAGGACTCTGCACCTGGTCGTAAGGCACGAACTACCCAAGCCTGGCTTGAAACTAACATTCCAGACTTTATAAGAGCTGAAGACTGGCCCTCATCTAGCCCCGAACCTCAACCTCTTAGACAACAAATTATGGTCAGTTTTAGAGGACATGGCTTGCTGTAAACAACGCGGCGACATTGAGTCGCTTAAAAATCTCTAGAGCAAGCAGTTGCGAAATTTCCAAAGGAAACAGTGCGTAAATCCATATATTCGTGGCCAGACAGATTAAAGGCCTTGATTTTGAAAAGAATATTGTTTTTATTTTTTGCTGAGACTTTATTAAATATGTTATAGTAAATAAGATTTAATAATATTACATTACATCATTTAAAAAAAAATAGCATTTTCATTTGGAATAGAACTTATGGCCGGACTAGGTACATGGATTTTGATTTAGAGGAGTTTGTGACTTAGTGGAAAAGGGATTGAGAGATGAATAAGGCTCAGCAACGTTACCACTGTCAGTCCATAGATTAGGACCTTTAAAAAAAAGGGAATATTTGTTGCTCTTTCACAAAAAAAAAAAAATGGGGACACTTTATAGTATTTTTTATATTCTCTTTGCTTTACAGTAGGTAATGTGTGTTTATACCAGGGATCCACCCTTCACCGGGAGCATGCGCCTGTAATGTAACTGTTATGATTCGATTTCAAGCATTACGTTACAATAGTACCTCCCTGAGTGAAGAGCAAGCGCCTGTAATGTAGCATTTATGATTCGATTTTCGAAGCGATCGTTTAATTTTTAATTGATGTTATAAGTTTAGGCTGCATCTGTGGCGCGGTGGGAGTGTGTCCGATTGCTACGTCGGGTCAATTCCTGCCAGGAATAAAACTTTGTGTGATGAGCACGATGGTTTATTCTATATCTGGGTGTGATTTATCTATAACATGTATGTATTTAGAAATATATAAGTATATTTATCAGTTGTCTGTACAAGCTCTGCTTAGTTAGGAATCAGATGAGTTTGTGTGAGTTGTCCCAAGATGTTATATACTATATTATAAATTTAAATATTACAGATTGTATCATTGCAGGTCGCGCATTGTAATACTCGGTTCTCTCCTCTCGCCGATTTAATGTTCGGATCTGTAACGTGACATTACTAGGCGAATGCTCGTGTTGAGGGAGTACCCTACCAAAAGTAAAATGTTGTAGGTACTTACTATAGTTATAATTCCTATCCATAACATTCCTATTCGCAACGAACAACAGTAACAACACGATCTTGTTCTTGGAAATATTTCACACATTTTCTGATTTTATTTTGCATTATTTACAAAGATTTATTTACATTATTACATTAATTTTAGACAATATTGGTATCAAACTGACATTTCAGCATTGAAGAGACCACAGAGTAAGTAATCACTTCGTGGAAGAGACTGTAGTAGAGGATAGATTAAACTTTCCGTAGTTCTTTTTCTTCTTTGAATTTATGGCAATCTAGCGGTTTTAACGGTTAATTTCTGCCAGTGTCAAGTATTCATTATACACTTAAGTTGCACAAAGTCTCGTTCTTATCCAATTATCACGTTTTCAATTCAATTTTTACGAGTTATACTCGTAAACTTGGAGCTGTAAAAATAATGGCAGGTCAGTTTGCCGCCCATTTTACTGGGGCGTATAAACGGGCCATTTTTTTTACGGAAATTTGTGGCGGCACTATTGGCAACTAATTGCTAGGCCAATAATGGAAATATGTCTGCAATTCTATGGCGCATGATTCAGTCTGCTCAACGGGCTACACAACCCGGCAACAATAAAATAGAGAGCGACTGAAACAACTACAAATTGCGGAAAATCAGTCGATCAGCGATCGTCCGGCAACCATCAAATCAATATTGGAGAGTACTGCCAATGATATACACAGATAAAATAGACATACCTATCTGTGATCGTAGATATATACTATTACCATTGACGTAGAGAACAGGACTGCGCCATCCCTTTCAATTAAAAAGTAAAAATTGAGTGCAAAGCGTGAAAGAGAGAAAAAAAAAATGTGTGGCACTCGGGGACTGCCGCGGTAAATTGTATTTGCATAGCATTTTTATCAAATTAAGCAATTAAAAGAAAAAAAAAATTTTTTTTAATTATAACAAAACATAATTAAAAAAAAAAAAATTTTTTTTAATTCCTTTTTTTGTAATTTAAAAATAAAATTAAAGAAAAAAATAAAAACATTGTTTTTTATAATGAATTTTTTTTTTCCCTATAATTCTTTTTTTTTTTAATTTAAAAAAAGTCATTAAAAGTTCTGCTATTCATCGATAGATGGCAAAACTAAAAAGTATCACCGCTGTGCCCGTCGGAGTGGGGAGCGTGAGGTTTTTTCGTTACGGAATTTCTGAATTCGGTCCCCGCGCTCAAGGCCCGCGATAGAAGCTATGCAATAGCTTAAAAATCGTGCGACCTTTTTGTTTTTATTCTTTTTTTATAAAAACCCTGTGTCGCGGAGGACTTTACAAACATAGGACGTCACAAGTCACGGACACAAGGTACACCCAGAACCGGAACAACATTTTTGTGGATCACACAAAGTGGTGTCCCGTGTGGGAATCGAACCCACGACCTCTTGCGTAGCAGTCAGACACACTCCCACCGCGCCACAGAGGCAGTCTCTCACAGGTATTGTCCACAAAGTAGCTTTGTCTCTTTCTGGAGGTGGTAAATTTTGTGAGGTTATGGCTTAGTCTTGGTTACTGTTACGAAGTTTATTATTCTCTTTGATATCTACCTAAAACTCTATGCTTTCCATTTCCCACACACAGTATATTTTGCTACATATCCAACACTTCTTGATCCAAAGACCTTTCGCAGAAAGCCCTCCAAATAAAAGGTCAAGGTACCTGTCTGACCAATGGCGAGAAAAAAAATATCGAGTAGCGATTTATCGCAAGAAACGTACATACTTATGTAGATCCCGTGTAAACAAGCGAGATGCAGATATTAATAGTTGATCGCTCACCGGTCTCACTACCGGCAACTACTCGCTCTATACTGCATCTCTTTTGTTTACACGAACAGGATCTACAAAATTGAGAGCGTTAAATCGCTACACATTTCTTGAGCGATAAATCGCTACACGTTTCTTGAGCGATAAATCGCTACACGTTTCTTGAGCGTTAAATCGCTACACGTTTCTTGAGCGATAAATCGCTACACGTTTCTTGAGCGATAAATCGCTACACGTTTCTTGAGCGTTAAATCGCTACACGTTTCTTGAGCGTTAAATCGCTACACGTTTCTTAAGCGATAAATCGCTACACGTTTCTTGAGCAATAAATCGCTAAACGTTTCTTGAGCGATAAATCGCTACACGTTTCTTGAGCGATAAATCGCTACACGTTTCTTGAGCGATAAATCGCTACAAGTTTCTTGAGCGATAAATCGCTACACGTTTCTTGAGCGATAAATCGCTACACGTTTCTTGAGCGATAAATCGCTACACGTTTCTTAAGCGATAAATCGCAACACGTTTCTTGAGCAATAAATCGCTAAACGTTTCTTGAGCGATAAATCGCTACACGTTTCTTGAGCGATAAATTGCTACACGTTTTTTGAGCGATAAATCGCTACACGTTTCTTGAGCGATAAATCGCTACACGTTTCTTGAGCGCTAAATCGCTACTCGCTTCTCGCTCATCGTCGTTGGTGGGTCAGGTGCCCAAATCAAAGACAATTTTAATATTTTGATTACGTACACGTATACACATAGGTTTTCTAATAGACTCCTTCTCTTCTATAATGGAGTGAATATTTATCTTTTCCTTTGTTCTGTGGATGCATCCTCGTAGACTTTTGTATACTTATCTACTTACTACCTTCAGATCAACAATATTAATTAATGAAAATTAAACAGCATTAATTAAAATTCATATAATATTTAATTACAAAACTCTGACTACAACCACCTTGACGCTTCCTCAGAATGCAATTTCTTTAATACAGTTGTGGATTTCCACCACAAGAAGGCAATAGGCGTTTTGACGTTGTGAAGAAAACATACATAATACTAGGTTCGTTCTAAAGCAAATTTACTTGCAATAGTTAAGATATTATCGTTAAAGACCACCAACTTGTGACTCATCTTTCAGCTGTTTTAATTTACAAGTAAACTTTATATAGAGTTCGTTCAGCTTCTGGTGGAAATCCAGCTTATATTTGAAGTGTTCTCTTTGCTCTTCTGTGTTGTATTCTTCCTTATCCTCTTTCTCTTTTTAAATGTTAGTAATGACCATCTTCTTTTATGTTCAGTCTTTATAGGAGATAGAAACGATAACTGTTCACTACTATTAGCACGTATGATAACACTGCAAAAGGTAAAACTTTATATTGTCAAGTCCTATTACCAAATTCTTAAATAATATGTCATTAAAATTCGGGATGAAAAAACTCCCCAGGTGCAAAAAAATACCAATTTTGACCGATTTTTGACCGATAATGGGAGAAATTATTGTATCACCCCCGAAGAAAAGCTGTTGTACCCCGCAGGGTAATTGCCCTAAGGTTGGGAATCCAGGAGCTATAGCATCGTAATGGCTAAACGGAAGAACGGATTTAAATTAAATTTATTAGAAATTTGGTTTAGTTATGATAGTTGCTGGCAACATTACATTGGCGCCGGTGTCTGTGCCGGGAGCAGGAGGTGTGGTGCGGCGGAGTCTGGAGTTGACCGGCCGGCCGTCACTTGTCACGTCACTGCGCCATCTTCAAAGAGTATAAGTAGCTGACCCGCGCAACTTTGTCTGCGTCAATTTTACCCGTTGTTGCAACATTTTTTATTGCTGCTCCGCTCCTTTTGGTCGCAGCTTGATGTTATATAGCCTTTAGCCTTCCTCGATAAATGGGCTATCCAACAAGTTGTATATATAAATATCTCGTTTTATGGCATTTGTGGTCAAATTCCTTCAAAACGTCTCGCCCGATTTCAATGGTTTTTTTATTTGGCATAAGTCTTAAGGTATTTTTTTTAATAACGAGTTACGTGAGTCAGCTAGTAATATATAATACAGCGGGGGGTCTTTACCTAAAACTGCGACGAAACATACAAACAAGTGTATCACAGCCGACGAGTAACATTTGTCCCCACAGCAGCTAATATACGTTATACAGAATATGACGTGAATTACGGTCAACATCAACGTCACGTAGATATAGAACTGAAGAGTTAGGTTGTAGGAGTTTACAGTAGGTGTTACCTGAAAAAAAAAGTTAAACCTGTTTAGGTAATTTGTCCACCGCCATCATCACCAAACTGTCACCGAGAACGAGATGACGGCACTGAAGTAGCGATACATACCTACGAGTAGATTACTATATACGAGTATTATTATACGCGTGTCCATCGCACGTCCGTCATCAGAGGAAAGTCAACCTGGCCGCTGAAGTAAAATAATCTCGTCCTTTGTGACGATCCGGGTCAATAATCACAATCTTTTTTTTCGTTTTAGCGTCAAGCCCGCGCTTTTAACTGTCAAAATCTTGTCATAATGGTATATAGAGAACTTTGAGCGCACCGCACATGCGTCAATTCGCGCGGGCTTGCCGAAAAAAAGAGAAAAAAAAACATAGTGAAAAAGGACCTGGTGACGGTGGCGGTTAGTAACTGCGTTTTATCTACGGCCGGTCTCAATATCCTACCTATCGATGGATTTGGCTACTAGAGGTAGAATTTTGACATATTTTGTATGGAGCTTATGTCAGATATATGCTCTATTAGCCACATCCATCGATGGTTAGATTATTGAGACCAGCCGCTAGAGATTGATTTGTCTTTGCTATTCATTCCATTTTTAAATTAGAATAGACGTAGACTAAGGTCCTTTACACAAGCTTCGGTAAAAAGGACCTTCCGGGGTGTCTGTTGCCGAAGTGTATGGTGATTTACGATAGCTTTCATACGTTTCGGCGTCCGTCCATTTCGGACGCTATATATTCGGCGTCGAGTAGCCGCGACTGGGTACCCGGCGTCGGATTAAAACCGGAACGTGTGAATAGTACCTAAACATTTGCTAGTTAAAATACTGTTATTTTAAAAATGTCATAGCACACATATCAACTTAGAAAGGGATCTTCACTATCTACTCGAGCCGTTCAGCATTCTTTGTATGAATATTGTGGCTATTCTGCCTACTGCAACGCACACTTATCGAATTCATAACGTAATCGCCTCGCCTCGGAACAAGCTTAAGAACTGTGGGGCAATTAATAGTCAACTTTGACTGCCTCGGTGGCGCGGTGGGAGTGTGTCCGACTGCTACGCAAGAGGTCGTGGGTTCGATTCCCACACGGGACACCACTTTGTGTGGTCCACAAATTGTTGTTCCGAGTCTGGGTGTACTTTGTGTCCGTGACTTGTATGTTTGTAAAGTTCCCCGCGACACAGGGCTTGTACCCCCCTGTGGGAGTCGTCTTTAAAAAAAAAAAAAAACTTCTCGCCATCCCCTCGCTTACGTCTCTCTGTACCCGAGCTTATGATTCCACTAGCTGTCCTGTTTCCCCGTTTTTGCAACATTTCACGTCGCTACTCCGCTCCTATTAGTCCTAGCGCGATGTTATATAGCCTTCCTCGATAAATGGGTTATCCAACAAAAAAATAATTTTTCAAATCGGACCAGTAGTTCCTGAGATTAGCGCGTTTAAACAAACAAACAAACAAACAAAGCAAACAAACAAACAAACAAACTCTTCCGCTTTATAATATTAGTATAGATAAGTGCGTACCCAAGCTTGAAGCCCGAGCCAAAGTGAATTGAATTTGTTGGTGATGAAATAGAATGATTATTTATTCGCAAGTTAGATTTAAAATGAAACACTGTACGCTCGGTTTCTATTTATACATTTCAGGGACGTGTCTGTGCATTTCAGAACGATGTATCAAAGACAGAAATTCATATAGTACCTATTTCCATCCAACAGCTTAGTAGAAAGGAGATTGCAGCTATAATATTTATTGCAGCCATAATATGTATGTCGTTTCGCTTCAATTCAAGTCAATTGTAAAGTCCTTATGTTGATTATTACTTGCTTTTCGACCGACTTCAAAAAGGAGGAGGTTCTCAATTCGACTATGTTTTTTTTGTATGTTTGTTCACCGATTACGCAAAGACGGTTGGACCGATTTGAAAAATTCGTTTTGTGTTTGAAAGGGTATACTTCCAAGTTGGTCCCATTGTTATCAGATCACGATCTGATGATGGGATCCTGGAGAAATCGAGGGAACTCTTCAAATATTAAAGGTACACCTGCAGTGATTTTGGTACATTTCATAGTGATTCGTGTATTTACCCTCAAAAAGCACCTATTATAAGAAAATATTATCGACTTCAAAAATAATAACAAGGCAACTAAAAAGCAAAAAATAATATCTACCTAAAATAACAAAAACAAATTCCCTTTCAGAATGTTAATTTATTTTTTTATTTACTTGGCTATATTCCCAGATAGCCAAGTAAATATATCGAGTTTTGAAGTACGTAGGCATGTAGTTTAAAACAATGCTACAGATAAAACTTACTGTACCAATTCCCACCCAACAGCTGAGAAGAAAGAAAGTAGAAATCAGCCATAATATCGATGTGGTTTTCAACCAATCCACGAAATGTGAGCTCATCTCCGTGCACACTATTTGTTCAGCGTGTGTGAACACCGTTGTGGATATTGTCTGGAAAAGGGGGAATATAGCCATTTAGTTGAGCCATAGGTTGCAGGTTTGATTCTCACTCCCAATACGTGTAAGATCAGCTTTAGAGTACCACCCCGTCTGTTCCCGTGGGTCTCGTTAAGGTGACTAAGGGATTTTCACTCCGGAGGACGGGCAGCAGGTTCCTTTGTGTACTTTAAACCTTACTGCGATCGCCAACCCACTCGCCAAGCATGGCGATTATGGCAATTAGCTCCAGGATCTATAATAAGTAGACTCTACTGGGGAGACCAGTGCCCAGTAGTGAGACATCATATGAGTTGATATGACAATTGTTTTTAGTTATTTTAAAAAGGCCGATTATTGAAAATATGTATAAGTAACATCTACTTCTATCTATACTAATATTATAAAGCTGAAGACTTTGTTTTTTGGAACGCGGTAATCTCAGAAACTACTGATCTGAATTAAAAAAATCTTTCACTGTTGGATAGCCCATTTATCGAGTAAGGCTATATAACATCACGCTACAACCAATAAGAGCGGAGCAGTAATGAGAAATGTTGCAAAATCGGGAAAAAATTACGCAAACGAAGTTGTGCGGGACAGCTAGTTAGATATAAAATACTCAAATACGGTACTACTTCTTTCAAAATTACATAAGTATCTACATTATTAAATAATTTGTGTTTCTACCAATCACCAGACTATAGTGTCATTATTAACTTCTGATGTTAAAAGTCACAATTCTGCAACGTGAAAAAATGGTGTGCCCTCATCATATATCTAAAATAGTTCTGTGAAATACCTGCATAAGGAGAAACTCGGAAAGCCAGCTTGAAGTATTTACTCCAACTTACCAATAAAATTACAGCAGAGAGGCCCACACCTGCTCTTAGACTCAAACAGCCAAAGCATTTAGTCAACTTAGGCAACCGATCCAGACACATTTTAATATTATTTTTACATAGTATCTATTAGTAGTTTAGAGTACAACAATATTCTTATCAAAACTTATCATTAAACTGTCACGCTGACGTATTACCAAAGAGTAGGAGATCTTGTATCAATGAGGTTTACTTTGAAAAGTTTATTAATCGATAAATATTGATAACTTTTCATGATTTGTACAGTCGCGGAATAAAAATGTTCTAAATGTTGATAAACTTTCGCGATTTGATTGCCCGACGTTTCGACCGTATTGCAAAGGCCGTGGTCACAGGTAGACTAAACAAGGTATTTTACCTTAAATTATTCACGCGATTAAGACCCGTAATCATTATATATATTTTTATAATGAAAATGTTCGTCACCTTAAAGTTCAATTTTGCTTGAAGGTTTCAATCGAATCAAGGAACAGTAACGTCAACATGTCAATGTTGCGAACTAAAAAAAAAGATTTTATTCAGATTGATAACTCAGCGATATAGACCGACCAATAGATGGAACCTTGAAATAATAGACAATGGTAAAAATTGATGCAAATGACTAAGAAACTTGGTTGACAGCTTCTTGACAGACATGAATATTTTACGGTTTACTAATGTTTGTCATAATTTAAAATGCCATAATTTCACATGCCATACCGGTATTTGCCATAATTTCATTAGAAATAACGCTTCAGTTGCCATAATCGTGAAATGACATAAAATGACTTTCACTAATTCCATTGGTCATAATCGATCAAGTGTCATAATAATTTAAATCCATAAATGTATTTGCTATAATTTTCGTTTTCAATAATACCATTTTCCATAACTTTTATTTACCATAATATAAATAAAGATAATATAGTATAAGCGCCTGCAATTTTTATGTTAATGAGTAAGTTAATATATTTTTTGCTATTAACATATTCACAGTTAAAGTTATATAATGAGGGTAAAACAAAATAAGTCTGACATAAATAGACAATCCATTAGTCGTCAGTTATTAACAATATCATAATAAATAAAAATAATTACAGTGAAGAAGAGTTTTTGAGAGCTTTGGCCTCCAAGTTAAATTTAAAATAATGTTACTTTCAGAATTTTTTTTTTATTACTTATCTATACTTGAATTATGTTGATTAATAAATGATTATACGACACAGATTTTTTATTTACAATTAAACCTGAAACTAAACCTCATATGGCGCCTACTTACTAAACTCGACGGAGCCCCGCTTCGCGGGGCTCCTACTTTTGGGTGGTTTAAAAAAAAAACCTAACACGAAGACTAAGGCGGGAGCTCCGCTTCGCTTCGCTCCCGCCTTAGTCTTCTAACCTAACCTATCCGAGTCGGATTGCTCTGAGTCGGGGTGATAAAGATAATTAATTTCGACCTAACAATATTATGTATTATTTTCATAATTATATCAAATTTTGATTATGTCAAGAGTCGATTATGAGACGTGTTACTTATGGAAACTAATTATTATGATATATGTTGCTATGGAAAGTCATTTTATGGCAAATAAAAGTTATTACTGTTGAGTTGTTAAGGCAAACGTTATTAGTATAAATGATAATAGTGCAAGTAAATATTATGATCGGGGACGATTATGGCAAACAATATTAGTGCAAATTAATTTATGGCAAACGAGAGAATACCATATTTTACACGGCTATTTTGAAATGTCACTACAATGGGAATTAAAAACATTATACGACTACTTCACGATTCGCTTAAAGAGAACCAAAGGATCTAACACTGCTATACATATCTTATTTTAACACATTTTTTTCACGTATTGCAATGAGTGCCAGACAGTGACAGGGGTAAATGAGATAGATATATACGTTCTATTTATTTATTTAGTTACTAGCTGTCCCGCGCAACTTCGTATGCGTAAATATTCCCCGTTTTTGCAGCATTTCTCGTCGCTACTCCGCTCCTATTAGTCGTAGCGCAATGTTATATAGCCTATAGCCTTCCTCAATAAATGGGCTATCCAACAAAAAAATAATTTTTCAAATCGGACCAGAAGTTCCTGAGATTAGCGCGTTTAAACAAACAAACAAACAAACAAACTCTTCCGCTTTATAATATTAAGTATAGATTAATCTGAGAGGTTTTAGTTCAACTACTCATAGTCAAGGTATATTTATCTAAATAATTTTAAATTCTGTTTTCAAACAGTTAAGCACAGTTTGAAAAGGTAACATGTAAATGCAAAAATATTAAATGAGTGTTTTTGAAATCTGCCGAACATTTTCGTTACTCGACTGTACACATATAGACTGCGGGTCGCGGGAATATTTTATGGTAAATATTTTTTTATTGTCTGACGTTTTGAGCGTATTGCAATGGCCGTGCTCACGGGTAAACTAGTTGCAATACGGTCGACACGTTTTTGCGAATTTGGTTTCAAACGTATCTGCATTATTTACTGTGAGATATATCCATAGTTAAGACTGGAGACCAAACTCAAAATACGTAAATGTGCCTAGGGTTTATCACATGATAAACCCTAGGCACATTTACGTTTCGCTTTAACACGAAGAGAACCTTCGTGGTGTAAAGATTTAAGTCATTTAGTTTTTTTTTGTAATATTAGATAAACAATTAATTAAACTTGTGAAACGGTACCTAGTATAAAATTATACTAGCTGACCCGCGCAACTTCGTATGCGTAAAATTTCTGCGTTTTTGCTACAGTTTTCATTGCTGCTCCACTCCTCTTAGTCGCATTCCATGATAAATCGGCCATCAAACAGTAAAAGAATGTTTCGATTTGGACCCGTAGTTCCAGCGATTATTGCATTTAAACAAACAAACATTAGTATAGATAAGATCAGGCCAATATCGTGATCATAATATTAGAAATTACGCTTAGGAAATTTTTTTTTATTCAACTGTTTACAGAAACAGCTCAAGATATTTAACAAAAATCTAAATAACTCATCCTCAAAATCCTAATCCAGCTTGCTTAGCTTCTAATAGTTAATCCATGGCTACGTCAAGACTATTTCGCCTTTCATAAAGCTATGATACTAGCAAAGCGTGTTGTAGCGTCTTGTGTCGTGTTGTATATGTGCACGAATCGCATCAGATGTCGACATCACATCACGTGGGTTTTTAGTAGTATGTTTCCACCTTAAGGCCGTACCCTGACCAAATAACCTTGAGCATTCGTTCTCTCTTCGCCGCACCGTAGCGAATGCGCTCAGCTTTTGTAATAAAAACTTTATAAAATAAATTTTGGTCGTTTGAAAAAATTGTTTCTAGCATAATGTTTTTTATTAAATTGCCTATCCATTTCCTATTACACTAGTAAGTAGCAAATCAAAGAAAATAGTACTTCAAGAGGAGATACATTTTAAATTATTTTGCAATTATTTCTCTTTTCTGTGGTTTCGTTGTGAGGAGATTAAATAAACATTATACTCCTATAAGTAAAACAAAATCTACCATTCTGGAGTCAATACTATGTAGAAATGTAATGTTATTTTATTAGTTGATATTTATTTTTGAATAAAGAGCAGATAGCTCCACAAAAGTGCATAAAAAACAGCTAGCGCTGGGTTTGGCACGGGGAAGCGCCTTAATATAGTCACGATAGAGAAAGACGCTCTCGCGAAGTGTCAAATAGTTTAAATTTGTTTGTAGTTTGTAACATAGTGTTGAGTTGTTGACTCCAGTTGTCACCATAATATAAACTTCTTGGTCGAAACTTATCCTCAAACTGTCAGGTTGACATGTTACCAAAGAGTAGGATTGATCTTGAACCAATGAGGTTTACTTTGTTAAGTTTGTAATCGATATTATAATTTAATTGACAGCGATATTGCTTAGGGCGATGGCTAACCGTTCGCTAAATATTATGTATCCAAGAGTATGATACATAAATCAGCTTTGATCAGACTATGGTTGTAAACTTGAAACTCAAAATTGAGAGAAAGAAATTAACGTAGTAAGTAGTCGAACGCTATCGGTAGAATAGAAACGGGAAGAAACTTTATATAAAAAATAAACAAACTAAATTGTTAGCTACATATCAAAAAACTCGACTGTTTAATTACTAAACTGTAATATTTTGGTGCCAAAAACCGGCCATTTTATTTTTTTCTAATTTTGATGAACCCAGTGTCATTTTCACAACGGAGACAAATCTAATTATTTTATTTATTTTTATTTTTATTTCTTCAGGATAACAAACAATTGCGCAATCATGCATAAGACTAACAATATTTCTTATAAAACAATTAGGTAATTACGCAACCAGCACCGTTATCCACAAAATAATACGTTACAGAAAAATTTAAAACAAGCAAAAAGTAACAAATAATTTAAATAAAATAAGCAAAGTTTAACCTGTATACTCTACGTCTAAACATGTGATATGGAGACAGTTATTATGTAAATTACATGCAAATATCAGAAAGTTTTACAGAAATACATTTTTTAAATTGACTGAGTGACAGAACAAATAGGTCAATATCAGCAAAGTGATCATTGTAACTCTTCATTAGTCGCCTCAAAGGCGCTCTTTCTCCTGCGTTGGTTCTGCTCCGCTTAGGTGCAAATAAACAATGTGTGTAAGTATCACGAATACGTTGGGAACGACTCGGTATACCAAGATATATTTGGTTAATAAGTTTATTGCTGTCAATTTTGTTATGACATATCTTATAAAGATACGATTGGTCAAACATTGTCTTCTCAGTTTAAGAGTTGACAACGAAAATTTTTTGAGGAGTGTATGATACGATAGCCATTTTCTATCAAATTTGTAGTTTAATGCAAGAAGATATTTACGTTGCACTCACTCAATTTGGTTACTATATTTATCATAAAATGGGTTCCAAACACACGTAGCATATTCGAGATGAGATCTGATGAGTGACTTGTACAATAGTAAGAATGAGGAAGGCTTTTTAAACGAGTCGCAGGACCGTTTTATAAAGCCGTATAGTTGAAAACCCCGGGAAGTGATGTGATCGACGTGAGCATCAAAGTGCAATTTTGAGTCAAAGAGTACACCTAGGTCTTTGATCATGGATACATTTTCTAGGGGTGTATTACAGAGTGAATAGGAGTATTTAACGACGTTAACTTTGTTCGTGAATGAGATGGATTTACACTTGGGTAAACTCAGTTGTAATTTATTGGTTGAGCAGTAAAATGAGAGCCGATCGAGGTCCTGTTGCAGTTTAACACAATCCTCGATGGAACTCACTCTACGAAAAACTTTAAGGTCGTAAGGCGTATAAAAGAAATCTACTGTTTACGAAACATTTATTTATGTCATTTATAAATAGCACAAAGAGTAAAGGGCCTAAAATCGAGCCTTGTGGGACACCGGAAGTCACTTCAAACACACCAGACAAGAACCCGTTGACCACAACCCTCTGATTTCTATTATTATACCCCGCAAGTTTATGTCCATCAAGGCATTTAGACTCTAGAGCGCGCCAAAAAATATACATTCATACATACATACACTCGAAAAACACAACCCTTCTTGCAATTCGAAAAAAAATTGTATTCATGAGACTTTGTGACACACTGTTTATCATCCGATTCACTCAGTGGCGACCGAGCAGGTCGAGATATCTGCAAGGTTAAGGAACATTAGCACTATTGCCATACCCCTCTGTGCGTCGGAGAGCTCGTTAAGTCGTCGGTCTTGCGACGATCTCTCTAATCTCTCTCCGGTCGTATGTGACAATGAGAGTAAAAGAATAACGAGTGCACTTGTGTCTGCGCTTACACTCAAGCACTATAATATCTCTTGCGTAGTTCTTTAATGAGATTAGCCGCCGTAACCGAAATTGGTTAGTAGACCATTACGCTACATCCGCTTGAAATAAAACCAAAATAAATAAAAATATTTTTATTTATTCACAGTCAACTTACTAAAATAATGTTCACATATTTACTACATCATTTTAAAAGAACGGTCACATTTTTCAAATTTTACAAAACGATTTGAGGAACAATTTTATTATAACTTTAAAGGTGTGTCCACACATTGAGCGGCAAGAGCTAGGCAGCAACACGCGGCGTTTGCAGGACACATTTTTGCCGCGGTCTCGTTAGGCTAAACTGACGATTTTTTGTGTGGCAGGAAAACATCCAAACACAATTACTGAAGAATGTTTGCTAAAATGTTCATGCGCGTCAGGTAGACAAAAACGTTCGCTTGCGACAGTCGTACAAACACAGTGCGGCAAGCCGTGCGCGGTTGCTGCTCAATGTTTGGACACACCAAAGATATTCTCATAAAGTGTTTACTCAGTGACGAAAAGTTGGCACATATATAAGCAGGCATATCGGCACAAGCCTGGCAATAAAACCAAAATATACATTCATCTGGATGCTCGGGCGGCAACTGCCGACTTTTGCCTATCGGCTTTCCCGTTTAACAAATATTGCTGAATTTAACGATGTGCCGGTCCGAATGAACTACCCGATGGGCACTTGTTAGTGAAGCCAAGAACATGTGTAATAGTGACTTCGGATCGGCTTTGTTGTGGCTGCTTGGTGTGAACAACCCTAACTAATATTTTCATTACTATAAAAGTATCAAATTTATACATATCTACCGAATATAGAAAATACTTCGCTTGAGCAAATTACAACTCTGTCAATCTCGGACCACTTTGTACGCAAGGCGTTCCGAGATTTCGTCTCTGTGAGCGATGTCTATGTACGATTTAAAAATACCATATTATATACTTTATGAAGAAATGCAGCGCTCAATCTCATGATATACTTAGGTATTTCTCTTTGCATCTGTCATTGCAATTAAATATCAGATAATTAGGTTATTGCTGGATATAAATTCTATAGACTTCCTCAAGCTATTCGTCACAATTATAAAATAAATTGTACCTGAAAAGAAGCATGACACTTTATAAAATATAATGAAGTACGGGATCGTTTGTCTCTAACCTTATCATATTTTGTTTCACTTTACCAATAACTCCTCTTTATTTCCTTCTGTCTCTAGTAGGAATTGGAATCATCTCGTATAGGCATTTGTCCTACCACCGGCGAGAACTAGAAACTAGGTATGAGTTGGCGAACAGCGTGGAAGTGAAGTGAAGTAGTTGCTGCGAGAGTTTTGTCTAGTGCGGGCGATCACTCGCTCATAGTTGTCGAAATGTATACCGCTGGTTGGCCTTCATTGATATATGGTGCTTTATGGCAACGTATACATTCTATTTGCGTGGCTCCGATAGTGGTGTAAGTATTGACAATCTCTGTTCAAATATTATAATATTATACTTACATAAACAAGTACCAAATATCAGGCAAAATAGTATTATACCCGCAACATAACAGTTTGTTTGCACAAAGAAACAAAACATTGACAGTATAAAGAATAATAGCGCAATTGTTATGCTGTAGAACAACGCTCCCCACTGGTATACCAATATTAGCTGTGGTATATTCTGTAAATAAAATTATTATTAATAACCAAACCCTGAAACGAGATGCGGGTATGATGATGGAGCATGGATTCGTGATGGTGAAACCGGCACCACAACGTTTGAAATCCTTAGGTGCTTGCACCAATAACGGAAGGCACCGTACAGCAGTGGTAGAGTAGTGTTTTCTGTTTATGTCCCATCCCATTTCATCTTAGAATAAAACTCTAAAAGCTGCGTTTTAACCCCATTTAAGTCACCCCAAAGACTGGTGATCTTCATAACAATTAGAGTGATGGGGAGCAAAAGAGAACAAATAATATAATAGTGTTAAACATGAGATAAACTAAAATCAGCCTTAGTAGGAACAATATAGTAGGAGCGTCTACTTACAACAAAGGTAAAAGCTATATATATGTGCTTAACTAAGCTATATGTGCCAAAGACAAGAAGTTACATACATTTCGAAATATGAAGAGATCAAATATGGTGTCCCTCAAGGAAGCGTTCTGGGTCCCTTATTATTCTTGGTCTATTTAAACGATCTATCTAAGGCTGCGACTTCACCAATGATTTTATTTGCGGACGATAGCACTGTTATTTTTTCAAACGAAAACCACAGTTCCCTCATTAACACTATAAACGATACTCTCACTAATATAGTTAACTGGCTAAGATCTAATAACCTTATTATAAACCTAGAAAAGACTAACATAATGATTTTCAAAAATAGAATAAAACAAAATCCTGCTGATCTACAAATCGATTATTCCGGTATTAAGATAAAAGAAGTTAAAGTTACTAAGTTCTTAGGTTTAAATATAGACTGTAATTTAAATTGGAAATCGCATGTTGAGTCGGTCTGCACAAAATTAAATAAAAGTGCTTATGCTCTATATATGTTATCAAAAAATGTAAATATCTCCACAATCCTAACCGCATATTATGCATACGTGGAATCAATATTGCGTTATGGCGTCCTATTCTGGGGAAACTCTACTGATTGGGAGACTGCGTTTAGAGCTCAAAAGCAATGTATTAGGTCAATCCGTAGACTAAAAAGAACAGACAGCTGCAAACCACATTTTAAGTCCTTAAATCTATTAACACTACCAAGTATATACATATTAGAAGTAGCAATATTTGTAAAAAAGCATACGCATCAGTATAAAATAAGAACTATGCCCTGTAAGACTTCGTTAGTTAATAATAGTATATTTTGTATGACATCAAGAATTTATAATAAATTACCTGTCGAATTATGCAATTTAAATAATGTTTAAAAATTTAAAAGTGCACTACGGAATATTCTAATCCACAAGGCTTACTATAATATTAAAGAGTATCTCGACGATAAAAATATTAAAATATTAGAATAAGTTTGTATGTTTATAATATGATTGTAATGATGTAGTGTAATGTATTAATTATTGTTATTTAACCATTGACATGTTAAATATTATTGCATACTGGATTATATAATTGATTATTTGATATTTCTACACCGTACCATGGTAAAACATGTTAAACATACCAAACTTAGTTAGAACATCTGTAATATTTGTATGTATCACAACGTATTATATTACCACACATGTTTACGCAAATAAATTGATCTTTATCTTTATCTTTAAATATTGGCCAAAATACTTGTAACAAATGATTAAATATAAAAAAATAATTCTGATATTAAAAGGAAGAAAGGAAGACTAGACGAGAATACATTTTGGTATCCATAAATTGATACATTCATCTATCAGGAACAGTTCACCACTGTGCTGGTATAGTCTTTGGTAGATAGCGATGATTTAGAGTTCAAATCTCCAAGAGCCTCTGCATGTTGGAGCTTCCACTCCTTATTTCAGCCTTCCGAAGAAACCGCGATTTACTTTACACCCTCGAAGGCCTAAATTCGCGAGCAACAAGAGATAGAAAAAATCGAAATCTAATAACATAGTCCAGATAGGTGGTTCGCTTCTGGCCCCGGTTTGGCTACGGAAGTCTCGGGTTCGATTCCTGAGTCTGGATTTAAAAATTTTCTATCTTTCAAAAATGCATTTATTGTGCTCACACTCTCTGTTTTTAATTTACTAAATTAAGAGAGACTAGCACTGCTGCTAGTCTCTCTCACTCACTAACGCTCATAACAATGTTAGTGTCACCCATAACTAGTACAAGCTCTGCTTAGTATGGGATCAGACAGCCTTGTGTGAGTTGTCCCAAGATATTATTATTATTATTAATTATGTTTGTATGAATGGATCAACAGCGTTAAAAATGTACTTACACAACAAGCTCCAATTAACAAAAGAATGCTGAGACAAGAAAGCAAGGTGGAAGCGACACCCAAGATCCATTGAACTGTCATCTCAGTTACAGTACTGTAGTTCAGATCCCAGCGCCCAGAAATGTTACTTAAATTGAGGGCAAAAAAAATGCCGACTGTCTGGAAAAGTAAATGGATTCTAATACAGTTAGATAGAAAACCAGGACGGGCGTAAAAACAATCAAATAAAATTATAAAACACCCCGATTAACAAGAGGTAAGCAACCGAATAAAATCCAACGGGGTCTGAAATTCAATGCCCTGCCACATGCATGAAAATATTGGAGTTCATTTCAGTACAGTAACTAACTGATCCTGATAGATTTTCTTCGGTTACTTACTTCCTGTTAGTCGGGGTATTTTGAAATTATATTTCATTGTTTTTACTCTGCGATGCTCGGGTAATTCTCGTCAGTTACTTTTTCGTTCTTTTACATTTGAAATATGGTTTAAGAATGAAGGAATGAAGTGTTTTCGCACACCTTTATTCACAATATTCTCTGAGCTGCTTGCTAGCCGTGGCTAAAGGGTTTTTATTATTATTATCACTAGCTGTTGTTATCCCACTGCTGAGCAAAGGCCTCCCTTAATTCTTTTACTATGTTTGGGCACGCCTTTCGAGTGTGCATCTAGTTTATCTCGCTATCTCTTTCTGGATATGGTGCGAGTCCACTCTATAGTTGTGTTGGCCTTTTGCTCATCCGTCATGCGATAGGTATTCAACTTCATTGTTGCCTAGCCATCGTTAATTCACGCAACCTGAGCTATTAGTTATAAGGTTTTTAATACTTACAAATGAAAAAACGGCTATCATAACTGTTCCCGCTCTTAAAAAACAGCAGAAACAGCAGCTTATTACCACTGGAAGTTTATCCATTAGGTTCATCTTTATTTCGTTTAAATAATTAACACTTTACCCAAAGTAAAGCTGCCTTACTAAAAGTTAAATCACTTTACTAAAAGCAAAGTACTACATACTTCACTTTATTATGTTTTTCTGAGGCTTTTTGCTCGTAACAATTGCATTACATTATTTTAAAGATTATTGACTTTTTTTAACCACTTTCAATTTTGACATAATATATTTGAAGTGTTTTGTAAAATGACAATGACAATTTAGGACAACTTGACTTCTTCTTGCTTTTTTTTCTGGTGTAGTGCTGTCCAGGTGTGTAGTATAGGGAAATTGAATGAAAAATAATGTAAATTAAAACAATGGACAAGTTATGAGTAGCATGAAAATTACAAAAAGCGAAGAAATACAGTATTCTTCGTCGTTACTCTCTTGGCAGTATGGTTGAGGTCATCTTGTCAGGGTTGGTAACACGCTTAACAAATTGTCGCCATTCCTTTCGCTCCCCTGTCATCCTGGTACACAGATTACTATTTATATGCAGCACATTTATGAAGTGGGCCATTTTGTGCCGCTTTTGTTTGGTCGGTGCGTGACATTATGCCTTCGACTTTTCCTTGCACCACCAGTCGCTCCACATACATTTATATGTCTGTGGAGTGACTGGTGGTAGAAGGAAAAGTCCACACATTGCACGACGAGATTATTCTCGTCATGAAATGTGTCCAAGAAAAGTAAGAATACGACCTTTCACGATAAAAGAAAGACGTTGTTTGATAAAAAAATCTTGGGGGATGAAATCGTTAGTACGGAAATGGGTCCACTGAATAATTATTTTATATATGTAGTACGAATAATGCTATTATAATATATCTTTGGTCTAGAAGACATGGGGAGATGATGGGTTTATAATCTACAATAGGTACTCGAGAGGTGAGAGGCGAGCTACGAGTAACACGTAGGTGCAATTAACAGATAATGGCTCGGTGGGAGTGTGTCCCACTACTATTCAAGACGTCGTGGGTTCGATTCCCACAAGGAACGGCGCTTTGTGTGAGCCATTAACTTCTTGTCCGTGACTTATGTGTTTGTAAAGTCCGCTGTGATACAGGGCTTGCACCCTAATGGGGAGTCGACTTTAAAAAAAAAATAGATCACAACATGATTCAACTTTGTGTACTTTGGTTTTAACTCTGGCTAACATTCTCGCTAATCGTATCCACCTTGTTTGGGCAAAGACCAATTACTTATGTAGGTATGGGTCGTAAAATTATCTCCCTGCTAAAATATTCTTGCTCGGAAGTGTCCCCTCCAGTCTACGTTTGCTAAAGGCCTGTTCACATTAATGTATGTCGACAATGCTAAAAAAATAAATTGACTGTATGAAATTATATAATTATATATCTTAGGATTTTGTTTCCATCTTTTTTTGTTCAAGCGGGTTTTTTTATTTTTATAATTTATTTATTTATTTAATACTTTTTAGTAGTAGTAGGATATAACCGATTTATCAAATAACTTTTATCACAGCTATTGTCAAGTATTGAAAATTAATTAATTATAATAGTTTATTGACTTAAATACCTTACAATTTAAAACAAATCATGTAAGTAATATTGTAGTAGTTCGTTCTTAAAGTCTAAATGGACATAGAAAAAGTAGGTTGCATACTGTTCTCCTAGCTAGGCTATGAAATAGCCTGTGTTAAGGAAGAACAGGTTGCGGCCCCCCTTAAAGGTAAAAGAGTTTCTTAAAACTACTTACAGTACAGTAAATAAAGATAATAATAAATTAAAAAGAAAATCTGAATCAACAATAAAAATAAATGTATGTGACTATTAGCTTAAGCAGCAGTGGACGATGTGTGTGTGTGGTGTGTGTGTGTGTGTGTGTGTGTGTGTGTGTGTGTGTGTGTGTGTGTGTGAGCGTGCGTGCGTGTGTGTGTGTGTGTGTGTGTGTGTGTGTGTGCGTGCGCGTGCGTGCGTGTATTTTAATGTGATAATTAACTTAGATTAGTGATGAAATCATCGTCTCAGTTTCTTCATAAGTCTTATTTATTAAAAAAAATAGGAGCATGGATTTGCAATTGTTAGATGGTATTCCATAGATGGCGATGCTTTTGTTGATTAGGTTATATAAAAAAGGGCCCAGGTAGTAAGAGAACCTCTTGGTAAAAGTGAAATTTGGTTTCGGTACACTACAGATTTTGTCAGACCTACGTTTTGTTAGTTTTATATAAAGCGTGTTACGATGTTGTAGTAAAACTGTGTTAAAAATGAAAAGTTGCCTAACATTCAAAACATCGCAGTGCCTGTATAGTTCTATTGTAGGATATAGAATCGGGCGAAAGGTTGCCACTTTTAGAACAGCTTTATGAGCGATTTCTAGTGGTTTGAGGATGGTTTTTGCGGCACCTCCCCAACAGGAGATGCAGTAGGTTAAGATGGACTGACAGAGAGCATAATAAACAGAACGTATAATAGTTTGATTTGCGACATAACGTAAAGATCTAAATATACTTATCCGTTTCCGAACCCTAGAAGTGAGAGATAGTATCTGTGGTTTGAAATTTAAGAATTTATCCAAAATAATACCCAGATAGCGTATATTATCCACAGCGTTTATATGGGGGCATTGGCAATTTGAGCGTGATCCGGTGGAGCAAGAATGGTAAGTTAGAGTCAACGAGGTACTTGGTTGCGACGCTTGTGAAATAGAGAAAGGGATTGGTCCAAGGATACTTCCTTGTGGAACACCGTAACGTATGGGTAGTTCATTGCCTATATAGTCTCCGATTTTCACAATTTGTGTTCTATGGGATAAGTAGCCTTCCAGTTTACATATAAGGATGTCAAAGGGAACAGTGTCAAATGCCTTCTTCAAATCAAGAAAGATTGTTAGAACTTTCTTCTTATTGTTTAAATTGGAGCCAATATACGAGGTAAGTTCCTGAACGGCGTCAGAGGTAGACTTATGTTTTTGAAATCCGAATTGTCTATGAGAAATTAAATTGTATTTATTGAGGAATTTGATTAGTCTAGAGTTTACCAATCGTTCCAGAATTTAAGAAAGAGTGTTAAGCACCGCAATCGGACGATAGTTGTCAATTAAACTAGTATTCCCACTCTTTAATACCGGATGTATTATAGCCCTTTTTAAGGAATTTGGGAAGACAGACAATTTGAAACAAAGGTTAAATATATCACTCAGAATTGGTGAGAAAATATTTGCATATATTCTCAAGATTGAGGGGGATATATTGTCCCAACCAGTAGCAGCGTTTTGTTTTAAAGACTGGATTTCACGTAATATTTCGTCTTGGTCCGCGTTGTCAAAAAAAAAAAATTGAAAAAAAAGAATGGTTGCTAACTAACTTTTTAGTATGGTAGTTATAATCATGTTATACCTTTTTGAAATGCTTAAGATGAGCTCATTAATTTGATACCCATATTGCAGTATTCAAAACAACTTTTTTTTTCACACCTCTTTATTTTGACATCTCACAGCCGCCATGTTTGTTTTTTTCAAACGTCACATATCTAAGAACACTTGGGCGATCAAGACGAATCTAACGACGTCAGAATTGTATAAATCCGTTTAGTGGATTGTGAGATATCAGGTAATAAAGAATATAACATACATACATACATACATACATACAAGATACGCGCGAAAAACATAACCCTTCTTTACAGTCGGGTAAAAAAACTGTGAACGAACAGGTAATACAGGTTCATCGTGCCCCTCCTGGAACGCTTTTACAGCGTCGCGGATGTGCTGCTTCCTTGCCACTCGGTCATCAGCTTGTTCAGAGCTGTGGTAACAGTAAGCCCCGTTGTCACTTTGATTTGATTTTAGGCTCGCCCACGTGGTCTCGAATCCTCTAGTGTACCAACTATAATCAATTTGTCCAGGTTATCTGAGTGCCTGCATGCGATATGATTATAGTAGCTTAGGACTCGTTGATGGCATGAGATAGACAGACCGAAAGCGTTTTTAAGGTGGTTCAAAATGGACTTGTTAGTTCGTTTTGCTATGCCATGGTATGCGCATTCACCTCGAACCTAATCCGTACAGTCCATCGAAAGAAAAAAAATACATATATATATAGTATTGTAATGTGTAGTATTGTAATCGTCGTTGGTGGTTGGTTGATACTAATAATAAATGGAATCACAGGGCAAAGAAATATCACAATTGTGTGTGTGCTTCTTTTATTTGATAGACAAGTGACTGTCTTATATCAAAGTTACGTCTTAGAACTACTTAACTATACGTCGTGTGCATCTACGACTGATGCTCGTCGTCAACTTTGTGCATCTTCGACCGATGCTCGTCTTTAACTGTTGACTTAAAACTAAACTTACAAATAAAACATCTGAATAGCCTATAGTTCTATTCTTAAAACTATCCTAAGAATATATCGTTAAATGACCCTTCGCCCATAGTTGGCGAACAGGATCTCTTTTACAACATCTGGCATACATCTTAACTACATATAAACTATACAAAGCGACACGACATGGATACAAACCCTTAAATCTAAAATACCACATATGTAGTGATATTATTCTGTAATTATTTCACTTTAAGTTTAGATGGCTATGTGATTTTGTTGTTTGTTTTTTTCAAGAAGTGATATTTTCTGATATATGTAATTATATCTCTGATATGAACGTTTTCTGGTAGTAGCCAAAACTAGGGATGTCTATTTCATCATATAAAAGCATGATAGAACCGCTTTCCGACTTTGTTTTGAAGTCGCAAAAAAATCTCATAAAATGTGTCAAAACGTCAATAGCTATGTTTATGTGTAGCAACAAATCCACATGCCTGATCATAACAATTGTTTTCTCTAAAACCTGGTCACTTGTACTTAACGCCATTTACAAAATCGAACGTATGTAAAGTGCTTAAGGCCTGCTATATATTACACACACATGCAGACTCAGCGCCTCAACCGACTAAATGCCTCATTTACATTAGAGATTCATCAAAATTGTGTCAACGGTGCGCTTAAGATTTTACTACAGACCTGCGACTTTTTGTCGTAATTATAATTATACCTAGGGTTGGCATGTAGTTATTAAGTAAGTACCATAAAGTTTTTTATAAATATGTATAAATAGAAATACTGTCATTATTTTCAAAAAAAGAACCCGAATTTACGGACAAAGAAAATCAAATCCATTGCAGGAGCGTTTTTTTGAATTTGGAACATTACAACGCTACGCAATACAATGTTGTATGAAACGGCGTGCTGGGATTATTAAATACTCTTTGATTGGATCTGAGTGGCTGTATAGCCATAGACGCGTTTGCCTTTCGGCACAAATGTTAAATAAATAATTGGCGGCAAAGTTGAAAATGCGTCTTGATTTTTTATTTACATACTTAATAAATATAAATTTAATAATTTAAATGACTTCTAACGGTTCAGAGAGTGAAATGATTTTCTTATAGCAATTGGCCCAATATGACTAATGTAACTTATAGTATTAAATTAATTAATATAAAACGTATGTTTTTTTTCCCTGCAACCTTTTGAGAAAAGCACTATATATGCCTCGGCGCAAATGGCAATAGCCTTTGCAATAATGTACTATTCACTAAGTATAGCAAATTTGAAACTTTGCCTCTAATATGTACATATGTAAAGACCACTAAAATGTTTTTTGTATTTGTAATTCACACGCAGTGTCAGAAAAGTTCGTTATTTACTATATGGTATGAATCGCCAAGGTACAAAAACTAAGGCTCGAAATAACACCTTCAAAAATGGTTCTAGTGCGATTGACACCTTGGGGCGAACAGCTCATGGTATTAAACGCAAAAGTATCCAATTCCAGGGAAAAAGATAAGAGGAAGTCGTTCAAAAAGATTAATCACACTCAAGTTACCTAAACGATAGGTCTGTAGTTTTAATAATTCCCTATGTCTGTATATTATACTAAACTTACGTTTCTGTCTATCTGTTCATCTATCACAGTCAATTTGCTTCTAATCTATTATTCTGATTAAGTTGAAATCGCAAATCTATCGCTTCATAAATAAAAAATGTTTGTCTGTAAATTCGTTTTACGGACGATAATTTTATGCGATAACGTCATAAGAAAACATTGAGGACATATCACCATTCGCGTTGCTTAGCAACCAATCAATAACGTTAGTTCCAATTGTATCGCATGTCATGTCGCTGCGATCGCCATTCGCTGTTACTTATAACGTGTTTTTTTTTATACACGTTGTCGTGTGTGCAGCCGGTAATCGATTTATAAGACGTTATCACGTCACGTCAAAAATTGGATGTAATAAAAGTGTTAAGAGAAGAAGTCGCAAGTTTGTACCATCGGTCAGCCAGCGAAGGCACGACTCTCACCAATTTGCATCCAAATAGATATCAAGTTACTTCCCAGAATATTAATAAATCATCTTCAATTTTAGTTTCGTCTTACAATTTTAATACATTCAAAGTAGATTGGCTATTCTGTAGAATATCAATCTCAGAATTTAAAGTAATTAACTAACGTTGGAGAGAGAGGAGCTTGGTTGCCCCCATGACAAAAAGTTAGGCTTTTGACGCATTTGTTTCTACGACAAACGTCACTCAGTTTTGAGACGCCGTTAAAGTCCTTTTTACACGTTCCGGTTTCAATCCCATCCGGTGCCGGGTCCGGGCGCGAAGTGTATGGCGATGTATGGTAGCTTTCACTTATTCCGGCGTCCGTTCGGTTCGGTCGCCATACAATTAGCCGGAAAGTCGAGCGCTGGATTGAAAAAGCAACGTGTGAAAGGTCCTAAGACAGGTCTTACGACGAGTATTTGCCGAACAATTGCCGAAAAACAAAGCCAGTCCTGGCCACACCCGAAACAGCTATCGGCTATATTCTTCATTAAAGTGCCGATCGGGTAGTTAATTCGTGCCGGCACATTATTCGATTCGGTATTTGTGAAACGCCAAAGGCATCTAGGCATATTCGGTTTTACCGCCCGGCAATGCCGGTTGATGTTGATCCGCTGTGACTGACGTGTACAGCAAAGCCTTTTGTGCCGAACCACAAAAAAAAAAAACAAAAAAAAAAACGTTTTTACAGACCGGCCTGTGCCGATTGATGCTGAACCGCTTATGTGTGTAGTGAATCTTACTCTCATGCTATCCCTATTACATAAAGGTCTATAAAATCGGCAGAAATAGGAGTAAAAGAGATATCTATCTCTCTCTCTTTCATTTGGATTGATGTCCAGGTCGAAAGAGATTGATAAATGTCCGACAGTTAACGAGCACAGAGTACACTCAAAGTATAATTTCACAAAACAATCTAATATCTATGGAAACTGACTGCGCTATCAAAGTAGTCTATTTGATAAGTTACTAGGCTTCGTACACATTAATTATTCTTCACCATCACGATAAAAAGCTTAACGTTTTAATGAAGCACTCGAATGGTACAACTTACGCCCATTTTGTAAGGACATCGGAAAACCTAGCATGGGACAAGATAATGCGTGTGTTAGAAGTTGTGGATCTACTAGCAACAAACAAATCTATCCCATAGAGACATACAAAGCTTACAACTATCCTTGTTAAACAAGCTTTCTAATAAAAAAAACACACCGAGATTGGTATATTAGTTAGTTTGAAAGCTACAATGGCACAAACAAACACATAGGTAAACAGACTCGCTTTTCAGTTCACTTCAACTTATAACACCTCGCTTTTTGTCCTAGGTTAAAAATAGGTCAAGATTAAGAACTTTACAAGAAAGTTGCACATTTTGTAATAGGAAGCAAAATTGTACCAATTTAATCAATAAAATCCATAAAAATGTTTTTTTTTTCTTACTGTCTTTACCAAGTACTAGCAGACGCCCGGTTTAACCCGCGTTTTTCCCGTGGAAATAAAGGGATCAAAAAAAATTACCGACTTCAAAAATAAATACAAGGCAACTAAAAAGCAAAAAATAATATCTACCTAGAATAACAACGACAAAATAACATTTTGAAGTTGGTGCCATGAAATAGTTTCTTTTGTTCAATTCGGCACCAACTTCAAAATGTTAACTTGTCGTTGTTATTCTAGGTAGATATTATTTTTTTGCTTTTTAGTTGCCTTGTATTTATTTTTGAGGTCAGTCGGTAATCTTTTTTTGTAAAAAAGTTGTTTATTTCTCACTTTTTAGTGGGTTGGTTTGTAATTCACTTAAGTTACAATAGGCTTATGTCAACTGCTCAAATCCCTTTACAAAATATTGCTTGCCCCGATGCAGGGCCGTTAATTGTTGAGGAGTTCACATAATAGTTCACTATCAGCTCTATTAAATTGTGTAATAGTAGTATGACGAGAATAAAATGCTACTCAATATCATATTAAAGTAAATGTACCTTAATCACTGAAGGTGTGCCTTTAATATTTGAAGAGTTCCCTCGATTTCTCCATGATCCCATCATCAGATCGTGATCTGATGACAATGAAACCAACTTGGAAGTATACCCTTTCAAACACAAAAAAAAATGTCAAATCGGTCCAGCCGTCTTTGCGTAATCGGTGAACAAAAACACAAAAAAAAAAAAAATACAGTCGGATTGATAACCTCCTTTTTGAAGTCGGTTGAAAAGTAGTCTACATCACTCGGGGATAGTGTAGCTATCAACGGTGAAATAATTTTTGAAATCGGTCTAGTAGTGTTTAAGTTTATTCGTTACATACAAAAATAAAAATCTTTCCTCTTTATAAATAAAAGGAGAAGCTGACCGACTGACTGCTATATCAACGCAGGGCCTAAACTATAAGGGTTAGAAACTTGAAATTTTTCGCACTAAGAAACGATTTTTGAAAATTCACCCCCTAACGGGGGTGCAAAGTTAGTATGCAACTTTGCCGTTAAAATATTTTGGTAACAACAAAGCTGCGGGCAATAGCTAGTATAAATATAACAAAGTCTATGTACTCGCAGCCTATGTACCTATGCTTACATCGCAGCAGATTTTGATGGGGATTTCCAATATCATTCTCATAATTTATTTCGGATGGTTTATAGATCCAATCTTTGTCTATATTGATAGTGCAGAAAAGTTCGTGCGAAGCCGTAGTAGTTCTTCTCGTTTAGTTTTTCTTCGTTTTTCCCTGTTTATTTTCAAAATAAAATAGACATTCAAAATTCTTTATTCACTTAGGATGCAAAACAACACTTGTGATACGTCGGGATCCTACATAATGTGTAGCAGGAGAAAAGAACATGGCAATAAAAACTCGCAGCCACTCTTTTCAAATCGCCAATTTTACAATGTTTGATTGAATGATGTTTATAAATTTGATATAGGGGTAAGGTGCTGCCACTAAGAACGAACAAGATAGAACGAAGAAAATAGGACATAAGACAAGTATAATGTTGTCGATTCGAAAATAGTCCCGTGCAATCTTACCATCCTACAAGTACTTCAGTCGAGCTGTCTTGTCTTTCTACGACGAGCCCTTGCTAGGTCCGCTGTTTTGTATTAAATGAGGTTTTAAACGGTGTATAAATTATTAATATCTCTCTGTTTGAGCCCACGGGTTCCACGACAGGGGCGACACGCAGCGTTTTGAGAAAATTAAATACATTATGAAGGTTGGTGGAAAATTTGATGAAATTCTGTAGGTAAGAATATATTTGTGTATGGAGTGATTTCGTGAAGTATAATATAATGTATAGCTAGTATGAAGTAAATTTGGTGCTGGTTGGTTTTGTTTTGAAAGCCTTGTTTATTTTAATTACACAATGATTAAAATACTTCTTTGCCGGCAGGTGTTTAAGTCTCTCTTCATTAAGAAAAGTGTTCCGCAAGCCCCACACTAAAATCCTACTATACAATACCCTGGTACGTAGTAGTTTAAAATATTGCCCAACCGTTTGGAGACCACATTATGCTACTCACATATTAAGAATGGAGAGAATTCAAAAGCGTTTCTTGTACCATTTGGCGTTAACATCTAGAATCTCCAAAACACATAAAACATACAATAAAAGACTCTCGTTTTTCAAATTATTGTCGCTCGAAAAAAGAAGAACGCTGTTGGACATGAATTCTATTTTTAAACTGTTACGCAACAAAACTGATTATCTCGAGTTACTGAGCTGTTTTAAATTTAACGCACCTAATCGGACGCCCCGCAAACCAATTTCACTTATGGTTCATGGTTCTTCCATTTCGAACTACGGTATTGAGGTACAACTCACTGGTTCCAAGACTATGTAAATATGCTATTATGCATTGTGCTAGAGCTATTGATATTTTTTCTGTACCAATAAACGATTTTCGCAAATTCCTTCGGCAAAATGTAGAGTTGTAAAAATTGTTACCTACCATTGTTACACGCCTTACTTTATTTTATTTTTTTTATTGTAAAGATACCACTTTTTATTAAACAAATTAATTTAAGTAGAATTAATTTGATTGAATGTAATGGTTGAATGTCACATCATTTCTACTAATTTATTAATTGTATGTTGAATTATTCTGTACATATTGTAAATTAAATTATTTGAGTTATTCAATTATTGACAATCTAGTATTATTGTATATAATTGCGATTTACAAATATGTAAGACTGGCAGAACGTTCCGCCGCGGGCACCGCTTCATCGAGAATTGCAACTGCATGCGCCGCCGCGTACGCCGTCACGTACACCGCCGCGATAAACACGGCAGGCTCCACCGCAAAAAACGCTCCATTTCAAACAAACGCATGTACAATCGCTGCTTCGTAAACGCACTTTACGCACTTAAACAACGCAATATACTTGATTTCAGTGCAGGCCGCGTCACACGCGACATCCTGAATCTCCGTAAATGAGGCCTAAGAGCTCTTGTGACTGTAACATTGTGTTTCAAACCTGTCCATGTCTAATATTCTACAGACTCATGTAATGTGCCTTAATAGTTTGGCATAATCCCTCAACTCAATTACAACTTTAATTGTTAAACTTTAAAGTCTTCTTTGTGTTTCTCTCAGGTAGGTACAGGTGAGCCGAGGTAATGGCGGTATAGCGGTAATACAGGGAACTGTTATCTTAACCACAAATTAGATAGATATAGAAGGCCGATTTTTAGTACACTTATCCTAATTTTAAAAACCCATTTAAATCTAAGGATATGATTGTTTTATGTTATTAATTTGTGAGCATGTACTTTCTTTACCTTCAGGGAACTGACATGTCCATGATCAAAAACTTCCTTGAAAAAAAGAGAAAAAAAAGACCGATTTCCTACAACGAACGAAAATGAGGTCAGAGTTTCTACTCGCATAATCGGGTCGGCAGTATTCGGCACACGCCTATACCTGTATGGATGAATGTTCGGGAAAAAAGTCGCTCGGTTTTGCCAAACATGTACACTAGGCCGGGCGACAACGGGCCGGCAAAAGGTCAAAAGTCAAAAATACTTTATTCATTTAGGTTACAATTGACCTCAATTTAGGTTACAAATGGCATCAATTGGCACAACTTAAAATCGAATGATGTACCGGCCCAAATGAACTTTCCGATCGACACTTGTTAATGAAGCCGAACATGTGTAGTAGTTGCTTCAGGTCGGCTTTGATGTTTGGCAAATACTATAGAACCGAAAGTGCCGACCCGCATAAGTGTGTAACAACTCTCATGAACAAATAGACGCACACAGTGCACAAATCTCGATGGAACTCTGTCGAATTGGGAACCGAGACAACGCATGATGGGAGCTTCGTACATGCACATCTACAGCAGCGAGTAGCTAGCGTAGTTTAGCGCTCAAGAAACGTACATACTTGTGTAAACAACAGAGATACAGAAATTAATAGTTCATCGCTACCGTGTACAATATACACCTTATGTACGTTTCTTAAGCGATAAAAACGCTACACGCTTCTTGTTCATCGCTGGCGGTGGGACAGGTGCTTAAGTGTCCGTGGATTTCTTATATAGCTGTGAGCCGACCTTCTGTATCTATGTATCTTATGTCTTAACCCTGATTTCTGTAATATTAAGTAGGGTAGAGGTTCTACTTAACCATAGCGTGGAATATCTACTAACTATACTATTCTTACTATATATAGATTTACCGTACGTAAATTTAATCTTACGCTTCGCCAGAAAGGGAAGTGAATTCTAAATATATCCAGTTATCTTCGTAATCTTCGGTTTATTTTTGATTAAATTCGCAGCGGTTCTAGGACAGTTCAATTTTGCGTGGGATCGGCTTAATGTGATGATTACTTCATTTTTTCTTGAGTGCACACACAACCGATATAGTTAATTAAATTTTATTCACATTTAAAATTAATTCTAAGAACAAGAGTAGTGCTTAAGTATATGGGTGCCTGTACTAGGTAATACCTGTATCACAGGCTGTAAAAGTGCTTAATATTAATACAATAATTGCATTTTTGAAATATAGAAAAAATTGAATCAAGACTCAGGAATCGAACCCGAGACTTCCGTAGCCAAACCGGGGCCAGAAGCGAACCACCTATCTGGACTATGTTACTAGATATCAAATTTTTCTATCTCTTAATGCTTACGGGTTAGGCCCCCGTAGCGACATCTAGTCGGTAGTTAAAGAATTAGCTTAATATTAGTCTTAACTATATCGAATAATTATTATTAACAATATAAATTCAAAATATAAAACGTATAGGAACTAGTGTGTGTAATAATATTATGTTCAAAACAGCATTTTGATATGTTCGGCCCTCGGCCATTGTTCAACCAGGCCTTACCTGAGTTTTTGTTTTGTTTTATTTTTTTTAAAAAGACGACTCCTATATTAGGTAAAAAGCCCTGTGTCGTACAAACATACAAATCACAGGCACAAAGTACAGCCAGATTCGGAACAACAATTTGCGGATCACACAAAGTGGTGTCTCGTGTGGGAATCGAACCCACGACCTCTTGCGTAGCAGTCGGACACACTCCCACTGCGCCACAGAGACAGTCATAATATGTAATACTAGCAAAATCGGTTTTTTTATGCTACTAAATGAAGAGCAGGCACGGGTGTAGGATCATGTTGTGGGGGGGTGAGGAGCGGGGTATGGATACCCAACTCTGGCAAAGTGTGAGTTCTTCGCGCGACAGGGGGGAGATGGTGCATTCGAACTGCTAGTGTAGGACTGTACGCGTTTGTCATCGTTCGGCGTCTGTGCTCCCTCGAACAATATCGTCGTATATTTGAAACAATAGTGTGTAAGTTTTGTTTGTCCAGTAATCACTTGCTATATTGCATACACCCACTTCATCCGAAACACAGAGATGTGTTTACATTACTATTTCACGAAAGAATAAATGACACTATTGTGTGATTCCCACCAAGACCACCTTTATAGACCATCGTGGATGTAAATATAATGTCTTACATCTCTAGATAGATAGAAGCGGCGCTAGCCTAATGGCTAAGGCATCGGTCTCGCAATCGTGAGGTCGCGGGTTCGAATCCTACTCATGATACTACCAACGTGAACCCACTCCTAACACAAGCCACTGAGCTTACTGGAGGGGTTAACAAGATTACTAGATCGACTTTCATCCATCAGATAACCAGATGAGACAGATTTTCTATAAAAAATGTTGATCTTTAAACACCAACAAGTATAGTAGTCCTATAGGTAAAAATTGCTACATGACTGACTTATAATCTTATAGCATACTAGCTGTCCCGCGCAACTTCGTCTGCGTACATTTTCCCCATTTTTGCAACATTTCTCATTGCTGTTCCGCTCCTATTGGTCGTAGCGTGATGTTATATAGTCTATAGCCTTCCTCGATAAATGGGCTATCCAACAGAGAAATAAATTTTCAATTCGGATCAGTAGTTCCTGAGATTACTGCGTTCAAACAAACAAACAAACAAACTCTTCAGCTTTATAATATTAGTACAGATTTGAATTTGCTTTTAAGTGTAGTCTTAAAACTGCCTTTGAGAGCTTTATATTGCTTGTTGGGTTGCCAATAGAAAAGTGGTCATGGCTATATTATTTTCGATTTAAAAACTTCAAAGCATGGCAATAATATTCAATGAACTGATTTTTGCAGACAAGCCTAAACGGTTATATTATTTTCGTAATTAAATTATCTTTCTTTAGATACCACTTTTTATTTGTTATCAGATAGGTGTAATTACCAATATTGACTTACCTGTTCATACCTTGCCAGGGAGCTGTGAACATCAACATAAGTTGGCAAACCTATCAAAACACAATCTCCATGTTAAAAACTATCAGTTGAAACAAAATTTATTCGGTTATCAAAAGAGTTTCCAGGTGGGTATAAGTCGATGTTCTACATCTCTAAGGCCATGATATTCCTTTGTATTCCTAAAACTGGAACATTTTAAAATAGCCACTCGGCTTTTGACTCTAGTCTGACCTCGTCTGAAATGGAAACTATTTTCATTTGCTACTAAACTTTCTATTGCTATTTTAGTCTAGTCTACCTCTAGTATTCGTGTCAGCTAATATTACAGATGTGAAACCAATTTCATTAAATATCAGTCTACTAACCATTTATACACGGCCACTTGATCCCGCACTAAGCAGAATTTGACAACCAGACAACTGATAAACTTCGTATGCGTAAATTTTCCCCGTTTTTGCAACATTTCTCGTCGCCACTCCGCTCCTATTAGTCGTAGCGTGATGTTATATAGCCTATAGCCTTCCTCGATAAATGGGCTATCCAACAGAAATTTTTTTTTTTAAATCGGACCTGTTGTTCCTTAGATTAGCGCGTTTAAACAAACAAACAAACAAACAAACTCTTCGCTTTATAATATTTGTATAGATTTATATTCGTTGATATTCATAAGTTCTGAGATTAACATCTTAAGATTTTTAAATATGTTTAAAAAAAACGAAAAAAACCAGCCTGCGGAAAAAAGATGCAAACAAGACCCCCTAAACTAGGGAGGGTAACCTATATTGGACCGGCGCTTAAATTGGACCTCTTGTGTATTTCTACCAAATGACACCATTTTTTTTACACTGGCAACACGAAAAGAGGCGACCGCAGCGCCACTGACAGGTCGCCATTTTGTACCGACGTTCGACAGATCGTATGACGCTAAGAGAAAAAAAAAGGTTTTTGACTGAATTGGTGCTATTTTTGCGTGTTTTGTGTAAGGAGATTGTTCATGAACATGGTAAGTCTTAATATTGTAACACATGTCAGAATGCAGCATGTTTTATATTGTTTTAAGTGCCAGTTAATAAACACGAATACGTTGAGGTTATGTTTTTGTTTTCATGACTAATTATAAATTTGTCTAGGTCCCTATATCGAACCACTCACGAGTTCCGAAATTGTACCGGTCCAATTTATGCAACTGCTTTTGTTTTTAATTTAATTTAATTTGAAATTATTTTAGATGGCGTCTGCTGATGGTGAGAGTAAAAATAAATATTATAAATGGAGTAAAGAAGACTTGCAAAGGGCGTTAATTGCTTATGAGAAAAAAGAAATGGGCGTCAATGCCATTTCTAGACAATATCAAGTACCGAAAGCCACCATATTGCGTCACGCTAAACTGCTTAATAAATTTGCTAATAGTGATGTTACACAGAAAGGAAGACCGACTATTTTCTCGATTGAACAGGAAAAGGAGCTTGTAAACCATCTTTTGCTTCTAGAAAGTCATATGTTTGGGTTGACGATTAAAGACGTGCGACGTTTAGCTTACCAGATTGCAGAACATAATAAAATACCTCATTCCTTTAATAAAGAAAAAGAAATGGCAAGTAAGCGTTGGTTCTATGCCTTTAAGAAAAGACATCCACAAATCAGTCTTCGTCAACCGGAGAGTACTTCGCTAAATAGAGTTAAGGGGTTTAATCGTGAGAACGTGTCAAGTTTTTATGATTTACTGGAGAAGATTGTGGACGATAACTCTATCCAGGCTAGTAGCATGTTCAATGTTGACGAATCCGGTATTTCCACGGTCCAGAAAAAGCCCAGAAAGTGTTAGGATTGAAAGGAAAAAAACAAATTGGAGCAGTCACAAGCGGAGAGCGTGGGATCAACACAACTGCGGTATGCTGTGCCAGTGCAAGTGGTCAATTTATTCCACCGATGTTGATTTTTAAAAGGAAGAGAAATTGTCCGGAATTAGCTGATGGTGCACCACCCGACAGCGTTGTCACAATTTCTGATACTGGCTACATTAATTCGGCTTTATTTGTGCAGTGGCTAAAACATTTCATCGACGTTGTGAAACCAACACAAAATAAAAAGGTGTTGCTTCTGTTAGACGGGCATACAACCCACACAAGAAACCTTGAAGCGCTAACGCTGGCAAGAGAAAATGGAATCATTATGGTTCAACTTCCTGGGCACACCACACATCGATTACAACCTCTAGACGTATCATTTTTTAAGCCTTTAAGTACCTTCTACATACAAGGAGTAGAGAAATGGCTTCGAACAAACCCTGGAAGATCAATTACTCAATACCAAGTAGCAAGATTGTTCGGAGAAGCTTACGAACGAGCCGCTACCATAAGTAATGTGACAAACGGATTCCGCTATGCTGGAGTTTGGCCAGTAGACAGAAACGTGTTTCCCTCACATCTTTTTGAAGCAGCAGATGCTCTTAATGAAAATCCAACTGAACAGATTCAACCGGCTTCTGGTTCTATGGAAGATAAAGAAAATGATGAATATATTTTGCACAATACCACCGAACCCCAGCCCTCTACGTCAAATACAAAAATTACAAAATCATTGGCAATTTTGTCACCTGTTCCAAAGAACAAAGCTAACAAAAAGAGGACTGTACAAAAAGCTGCAGAAATTACATCATCGCCGTATAAATTATCTTTAGAAGAAAGCATCCAAAGGAAGGGAAAAGCTTGCAAAGCAAAAAAACAAGGCGCAACTAAAACATCCACAATTAAAAAAAGAAAAGTTGTGAAGAAGTCTATGAAACGAAAAAGGTTATTTTCCAGCAGTTCAAACGATTCCGATATTGCGATCGAACTTGACGACGATGATGACGATGAGGAAGATGATGAAAATGTGTGTGCTTCGTGTGGTAAGCACTACTTCGATAAAAGTGGACCCCAAGTGGACTGGCTACAATGCGTGCGGTGTAAGAGATGGCTACATGACACCTGCACTACAAACCCTGACATATGTGATGATTGTTTGAATTAATATTTTTAACAGATTGTTTTAATTAATATTTTTATTACCTAAAAACCCTGACATATGTGATGATTGTTTGAATTAATATTTTTAAATGATTGTTTTAATTACTATTTTTATTAGCTATAATATTCACTAGAAATATTAATGTTGTTTGGGTTTAAGGTTCATTGTGTTCATGTGGAGTTGAAGTAAGATTTCCAGAGTTCCTAAAGTAGCATATGAGTACTTACCTTGTACCTTTTTGACATATTGTTTATGTGATATAATACAAACAATAAATATATATGATAATGATTCTAAACTGTCCATTTTATTTACAATTATATCACATTTTTACATTTGGTACAATTTAGGGGCCTAGTGGTCCAATTTAAGACACCGATACCGTTAATTGGACCGACGAACAATCTTTACTAAATATATATATATAACTAGTTTCAACAATGCTACAATATTAAAGGATTTATATTGTGTAGCTAATGAAATAAGCTGTATTATGAGTTATTTTGTATTTTTACAGCTTCAAAGGATTCGGTGATATGTGTCAATATATCAAAAGTGGTCCAATATAGGTTACCCTCCTATTATTATGTGATATCATGCTGTAGGAGGCATAATACTAAGTTCATCGAGATTCATTAATACCTGAAAATGATTGCTAATTGAATTTTTTAGTATTACAGTCATATTCATGTTATACCTTTTTGAAATGCTTACGATAAGCCATTTAATTTGATGCCCATATTACAAACAACATTGACTGTCTCTGTGGCGCGGGGGGAGTGTGTCCGACTGCTACGCTCTTGCGTAATATTTGTTTATTTTATAAAAGATGACTCTCGCATTAGGGTACAGGCCCTGTGTCGCGGGGGATTTTACAAACAAACAAGTCACGGACACAAAGTACACCCAGACTCGGAACAACAAAAGTGGTGTCCCGTGTGGGAATCGAACCCACGACCTCTTGCGTAGCAGTCGGATACATTTCCACCGCGCCACAGAGGCAGCCAAAACCTATTAGGTATAGTTATTTAATCGTATTTATCACGCATTGATGATTGCTGAGCAATAAACTAACTAATATCTAGCCCAACGGTCTTGATGACGGTGTAGGTATCTGAGTATAGATATAGATACTTTATGTTTTTTAATTGTATGTTTGTAAAGTCCTCGACTCACAGGGATCGCTTTAAATCTATACTAATATTATAAAGCTGAAGAGTTTGTTTGTTTGTTTGAACGCGGTAATCTCTTCACTGTTGGATAGCCCATTTATAGAGGAAGGCTATAGGCTATATAACATCACGCTACCACCAATAGGAGCGGAGCAGCAATGATAAATATTGCAAAAACTGGGACAATTTACGCAGACGAAGTTACGCGGGACAGCTTGTGCTTTATATAGGTACCTACCAACAATTTAACCAAACGAATTATGAACCACTAAGAAAGTACGAGTAGTTTAAATTTTGCTCCAACAATCTTCATTATTATTCAAACCTAAATAATAATTAAAACTTATAATTATAACTACTAGCGAGTGAAGTAATAAGTAATTATAAAATTAGCTGAAATATCACCAAAGTTGGTAAAGTTTGTGCTAGTTGGTTTCCAGACAGTGCCTCGCGGGAACCAACTTCTTTGTTAACTTTTATTTACATCTATCTATAATAATAGCGAGAGTTACATTTGTTGTGGCTTCCGATATTTATCTTTTTAACTTAGCTCAGGGTCGCTATTCACTAGGCATGTGTCCGATGTATCACATCGCATCCAAAATCGCATCGAACATCAGATGACATCGATATGATGTTACGAGTCATCCGCTGTTCGAATTTTGGTTCGACATTCGCTCCTTCTCTGCTTAACTTTACGTCCTCCCGTCTGTGTGAAAGAGATGAAGCGAATGTCGCAACTATATCCGATGCGTGTACGTCGATGCTCTTTCTGCTGAGTAAGAGTTACGAACAGAACTTTTGGCTGTCGTTCAATTTTAATCCATGTTATTCCTCCAAATGTTTTCTATGCTTTGCTCATGCACTTAGTGTAAAGCTGTTGATTTGGAAGTACAATATTATTTATCTGTTTAACCGAGGAAAAATGTTTTTGTTTTATAATTTTTTGAATTAATTCTATTTTCTGTTGTTAATATACCTACTATATAAATTTATTTTGCTTTTGATTATACTTCTGGTTAACTGCGAATCTGGTGAGTTGAGAATCTGGTAAGTTGCGAATCTGGTGAATCGAGAATCTGGTGAACTGCTCCTGAGGGTTCTAAAATAGCCTTTATGTGAATGGGATAAGATCGCATTTGATATAAGAAAGTAACGAAGTTATTGTTTTAACTTTTGACATTTCTGTTAGTTTCCATCAGATTTTGGATGTCATTACCCGTTGCAATCGGCATCTAAAATCGGATGTCAATATCGATGTGAAATCTAAATATCGGTTGGACATCAGATGTCCCAAAAAAACGATATTGCCCATGCCTATTATCTTATTTTTCGTTTTTAAAAATTGTGTTTTGTTTGTGTTTTTAAAAATATCTGGGTCCTTAATCACTATGTTTTTTTCGTTTTCGCGTCAAGCCCGCGCTTTTAACTGTCAAAATCTTGACATAATGGTATATAGAGAGCTGCGCTTAGAAATGCATCTTTGAACGCGCCGCGCATACACCAATTCGCGCGGGCTTGCCGCGAAATCACACCAATTCGCGCGGGCTTGCCGCGAAATCGAAATTAACATAGTGATTAAGAACCCAGATATGTTTTATGATTCCATGATCAAAGGGTGTCATTACTAAGATTTTCTTTCTCTAGAATTGATATATTTTTGGCCAATTTTTGAGGACTAAGGGGTGATGCTAAATGTCACATGATACAAATCGTTGCACCAATGCACACACACATACACATAGATTCATTCAATATTACAGTAATAAATTTAGTAAAAGTTAATATTAGCTGTAAAACGTACCTACTTATTAAGTAAGTTAATTATGGTTAAAAAATAAAACTTTTGACGTGATAACGTTTTATTTCGATGACCGGGTGCACGCACGAAAAAGTGTAACGGTCAGTAACGGTTCGTCACGTTCCGCCTGCTGTAAGCTGAAGTATTGTGGCCGTCGGGCACATGCACCCGGCTCCACCAAAGCTGTCACAGGCAGGGTTGTTTAATAAAATGTCATCAATGTTTTCTTATGACGTTATCACGTAAAATAACCGATTTACTACTGACAACCATTTTTTAAGGTTCCGTAGCCAAAATAACAAAACCGGAACCCATATAGTTTCGTTATGTCCGTCTGTCTGTCTGTCCGTATGTCACAGGCATTTTAATCAAAGACTGCTCAATTAATCTCTGCTGATGAAATTAATAAAGGCCGCGGAAGCCTACACTGAACATGGTCCGATATGCTCTTGCCCGGTTTTTTTAGCTTAATTTTATTTTTGGAATTATTTTTAGGGCCAATAAGGTAGTAGTTAATACAAATTCCGTTCCGCAGCCGTTATTACAAACAAATGCACTAATTATGATAAAAAAAACAACGATTTGAATAGTTGCAGCCGTACAAGAGCGTATGTCCACTAACGTCCTTTTGTTAAGAAACGCAGTTTTTAAAAATAATTTTGGTTTAAAGTATTTTGTGATTTTTAAATTTTTTTTGGTCTTGCAATTCAAAAGGGGCGGGTGGGGAGGGGAACACATTTTATGCTACTTTCGGAGCGATTATTTCTAAAAATAAAAGGTTTCTTAAAAACCTTAAAACGTTTTTAAAAGATCTGTCGAATAATGTGCCACACGTTGATGTTTGCTAAAAAATATGTTTCAACTTCTGTTACATGTTTGGAGTGCACCCCCTAAAACATATTGTTATTTAGCATTCAAACTAAAGCTAGCGGCTACTACAAGACACCTATACTCCAAATTTCATTAATATTCGTTAAGTAAAATACAGACAGACAGCATGACGAAACTTTAATATGTTTTTTTAAACATTAATATGTGCAACTATATATCTTTATTCTATTATTTTTACTACTTTTTTAATTTGAAATACTTACTCAGAATTTTAATTTATAATCATATCGGAAATTAATCTTATGTTCGACTTTTTTTGTGTGTACCCAACAGTAAAAGATTTTTTAAATTCGGTCCTGTAGTATCTGAGATTTACGCGTTAAAACAAACAAACCCTTGAGATTGCCGCGTTCAAACAAAAACAAACAAACTCTTCAGCTTTATAATATTAGTATAGATTCGCTTTACGGCAGAAATTGAACAGTCGTCGTGTTGAAATAATCTCCATGTCCGTGTGATCCATTCAAGCAGCGCAAATGTTTTTTACTCACACGAAAAATTGATTTGAAAATTGTAATAAATCATCCTACTGTCCCCAAGGAAACCTACATTAAATATTTAACTACCTACTTACTTCTAGTTTGATGGATAGGCAACCTAACTTTGAGGTCTACTATTTCATAACATTGTCACGGGCCACAAACTAAAATATCACCAAACTTTGTTATTTAGTTAACTTTCCCTCGGCATCCCTTCTCCAAGATATTATCTTAAAGACATTTGTTATAAAGTTAGTACAAGTTTCCTCTACGTATTACGTCTGCTTAATTTGAGCTGATTGTTATCTATATTAGAACTTTGAATCAGTTATGTTAGTTTTGGAATTGTTGACAATGAAGGCACAAAAATGTATTTCTTTTTTTCAAAGTTAGGGCTTTTTTTCAGTTATTTTCGGGCAGTTTCATAATTACCTTAATTGACCCTTTTTTTTGCATCAGTCCTCTAATATGGTGTAGAATATAATGGTGGCAGCACCTTACCAGCATATACAGTTTATAAACAGAGAAACATTGTAAACACTGGCAGTTTTTATTGCCTGTTCTTTTCTCGGGCCTTACCTATAGTTTGCGAACAGGCATTACAAGTAAATGTAGAATCGACTTTTCACAAGTGTAGTATTTTGCTTCCTAAGTGAATAAATCATTTTAGTATTATTATTATATGGCGGCTGCGCGTCTTTGGCTATGTTCCCTTTGATTTTTATAGCTTTTTTGATATTCTGTAATGACAAAAACTGTTATACATCGGAATTGAAGCTTTATGAAATGACTGGGCAAAATTAAAATGGCGGTCTGTGTAGAGGGTTTGTGGACGATGAAACTCAATCCAGTGATTGGTGTTCGATAGCAGTATGTGTTCTGCTATTGCCGATTTGTTCGTTTTTTTTACTGCTGCGAGTGTTCTTTTAGCCTTTCTGCTATAGTTATTCGTTATGCATCTAAATTGGGGCTTCATGAAATGACAGGGAAAAATAAGACTTACGAACTAAAGTCTTAAATGAGGAGAGCAGTGCGGTGACTAGAATTTGTGAGCCACTGATACTGTCATGGGCTAGCGTGACGCTTACCATCAAAATAATAATAAATAAATAAAATCTTCTTGGGACAACTCACACAACGCTATCTGATCCCAAACTAAGCAGAGCTTGTACTATGGCAACTACGCAGCTGATAAACATACTTATATATTTTATAAGCTACGGGTCTTAATACCTTTGTTTATTGCCCGACGTTTCTACTGTATTGCTACGGCCGTGGTCACGGGTCGATTGATGGCATCTTAGCAATGTCTCCGTGAGGCGCGGGGTTTTTCAACTACCCTCGCATGGTCTTGATAAACTTGACGGTTTTTTCTTTCAAGTAACCGTCAAGTTTATAAGTCTGCTATCGCTGAGCATTTGTTGGAATCAGGACCAAATCACGGGATGAAATAATTCACGCGATTAAGTCCCGAAATATATCTAATATGTATAAAAATCGCGAAATTTTAAAAACAATAATTACTTTTAGCTCTTTTGAAAATTGTCAATTAATTGTCTCACATGTCAGTATATTTTTAAATAAGTTAGTAATTTATCTAGTTATTAATGTTTCTCAATTTCACAGTAATCTCTCCTATTTTCCATTTCCAAACTGATTTCAACATTAAGGTAAGCCAAAACCATATTTCAGATTAATGCATAATAATGACAAAACACTGAATTGAAATTCTGACATGAAAATGAACCACAAAATGTGCTTAACGTATAGTTAGAATATACATTAAGCTTTATTAAAATATATATAGTACGGGTCTTAATCGCGTGAATAATTTATCTACCAGGGACAACACTACCTCCAGATCGACGGAGTGGCCATGGGCAGCCCAGTGGCGCCGGTGATGGCCAACATCTGGATGGAACATTTTGAGGAAACAATTGAGCTACAATTGTCCCAGGTCAAACTGTGGAAGAGGTACGTCGATGACGTGTTCTGCATTATGAAGGGCGGTAGGCAGGAAGTAGAACAATTTGCTAAAGACTTGAACTCCATACACCCTAAGATCAGGTTCACTTTTGAAATGGAGATAAACAGATCGCTAGCTTTTCTCGATGTTAAAATAATGGTTAGAGACAATGGTACCCTAGCACACACTGTGTACAGAAAACCGACCCACACAGACAGATACTTACATGCTGACTCGCATCACCATCCAAGACATCTGCAATCCGTGGTATCATCGCTGACAAATAGAGCATATGACATTTGTGACCCTGAACATTTAGAAAGTGAGCTCACACATGTTCAGGAGGTACTAAAGCGAAACGGATACAGAGGAAGCACACGACGTACGAAGAGGAGAGACTCCCGACCGGGGGTTGACAGGGCTCCAGCTTTTCTACCGTATGTGAAAGGAGTGACGGACAAAGTTGGAACAGTACTGCAGAAATACTCCATTAAGACTGTATATAGTCCGCACTCCAAGGTAGCTAAGCACCTACGTACTCCTAAGGATGTAATTCCTCTACAGACACCTGGCGTCTACAAAGTGGATTGCAGCTGTGGCAGTTCCTACATCGGACAAACCAAGCGAACCATAGCGGAAAGGGTTAAGGAACATATCGCGGCTGTGAAAAACCGACAGACAAACAAGTCAGCAATAGCGGAACACTTGCTGGATGCGGGAACCAATCACTGGATTGAACTACACAAACCACAGGTCCTCTCCACCGACCGTCACTATTACTCCAGGATGGCGAGGGAAGCGGTTAAAATCAAAAAACATGTCAATTTCAACCGAGAAGACGGATACCGTTTGTCAACATCGTGGAATCCCGTGATCGGCAAGTGTATACACCGCCGAACAAACATTACACGCCAGTGTGCAGATGTCCTTAGTGTTGTGTGTCGAAGTACCGACGGTTCCGTAATAGTGAGTGATAAAAATCAAGCGAGGGTAGTTTCCGAAACCCGCGCTTCACGGAGGCGACGCTGAGCTCAACTAGTCTTCCCGTGACCACGGCCGTTGCAATACGGTCGAAACGTCGGGCAATAAACAAGGTATTTTACCTTAATTTATTCACGCGATTAAGACCCGTAATATATATGTTTTAATAATGTGTACAAATCGCGAAAGTTTATCAACATACATTAAGCTATTTGATATTCATTTAGTGTGGCGGTTTCTCTCTATACTCACGAAATATCCCTAGTATTTTGTGAAATGGTGTTATATAATAATAATAATAATGTTTATTTTACTTTCTCTCACAAAGATAAGTATAGAAATGTAGATTATACCCAGACACAAAATAAATAATGTGAATAAACAAAGTGTTGAATAGTACAGTTGTACAGTTCGACACGGGAATGTAGGTCTAGGTGAATATGGGTTTATACTACACTAGCGGACGCCTCGCGGTTTCACCCGCGTAGTTCCCGTTCCCGTGGGAATATAGGGATAAAAAATAGCCTATGTCACCCGGGGTTAGTGTAGCTTCACAACGATTAAAGAATTTTTCAAATACGTCCAGTAGTTTCGGAGACTATTCAATACAAACAAACACTCAAACTACTGCAGCTGTGATTAGAAATTAATGCACTAAGTATTAAACAATTGAACCAGCAGAAGAGCGTATGTTGATGACTTAAATGCCCATTTGCGTAAGCGTGATAACAGGGCGCAATAAAAGGGCGTAAGTACCATACTTACGCCCTTTTATTGAGAAACTCGGTTTTTCGGCAATAACTCAATTATATCCGATCATGTCCGAAATAATTTTAGTTTAAAGTACTAAATAAGCGCTACAAAAATATGAAAAAAAATAACATTTTTTTTTCATATTATCAGGTCACACGGTTCAAAAGTTAAGGGGGGAGGGGACACGATTTATGCAGCTTTCGGAGCGATTATTTCCAAAAATATTCACTCAATCAAAAAAAGTTTATTAAAAACCTTAAAATATTTATGTCGAGTGATGAGCAACAAGTTGATGTTTGGTGAAAAAAAAATTTCAGCTTCTGTTAAATGTATGACATGCCCCTCCTAAAAATATTTATTATTATTATTAAGCTATTGCGTAGCTTCTATCGCGGGCCTTGAGCGCGGGGACCGAATCCAGAAATTCCGTAACGAAAAAACCTCACGCTCCCCACTCCGACGGGCACAGCGGTGATACTTTTTACTTTTGCCATCTATCAATGAATAGCAGAACTTTAAATGTTTTTTTTTTTAATTTAAAAAAAAAAAAATTAAAAACTAAAAAAAAATAAAAAAATTTAATTGCTTTTTTTAAATTAAAAAAAAAACAATTTTTTTAAAGAAAAAAAGTTCAAACATTGTTTTTTTATAATTTAAAAAAAAACACTTAAAAATATATAAGTATATATTTTTTTTTAATTGCATATGTTGATAAAAATACTATGCAATAGCTTTACCGCGGCAGTCCCCGAGTGCCACACATTTTTTTTTAGCTATCAAACTAATTAGCGGCTACTACAAGACACCTTTTTATCAAATTTTATCAAGATTCATCTAGTAGGTAGTCTTTGAGTAAAATGCCTGTGACATACGGACTGACAGACAGACGTACATGACAAAATTATAAGGGTTCCGTTTTTGCCACTGTGAATACGGAACCCTGAAAACTGGGAAACCCTGGCTATGTGGCGCGGTGGGAGTGTATCCGACTTCTACGCTAGAGATCGTGGTTCGATCCCCACTCATGTTTTTAAACTTTCGCGATTTTTATACATACCTATACAAATATTATAAAGCTGAAGTTTTGTTTGTTTGTTTGTTTGAACGCGATAATCTCAGACTCTACTATTGGATAGCCCATTTATCGGGAAAGGCTATAGGCTATAGGTATAACATCACGCTACGACCAATAGGAGCAGAGCAGCAATGAAAAATGTTGCAAAAACGGGGAAAATCAACACATACGAAGTTGCGCGGGTCAGCTAGTTAGATATATTTTGGGACTTAATCGCGTGAATTATTACACTACACTACACTTAATACACTTTGTAGTTTTTAAGCAAAATGCCTGTGACAAACGGACGTAAATTTTTGCCATTTTGGCTACCGAACCCTAAAAAGTATGACTTGAGAAGTTCTATCCCATAATAATGCAATCTAGTTTATGGAGGAGAACGCCAAAAAATGCTAGCATTTTATAAATGCTATTTTGAGGAGTAAAGAAATAACCTTTCTTCAGTCAGGTGGGTCCTTATTCACTATCTTTTTTTTCGTTTTCGCGTCAAGGCCGCGCTTCTGACTGTCAAAATCTTAATGGTATAAAGAGAGCTGCGCTTAGAAATGAATCGCCCATGCGCGCGGACATCTTTGAGCGAATCGCGCATGCGTTAATTCGCACGGACTTGCCGCGAAAACGAAAAAAAACATAGTGAATAAGGACCTAGGATTCCTTAGCGTTTGGCGCAGAGGTAGGTTCATTTATGTTTTTAGGCGCTATCAAAGACTTTACGGAACGTGATAAACAAGACTAATGCCACATGCCTTTCTATGCTGAAATTTAACAAAGAGTAAATTCTGACATTTGACTACACCGTTCTGTTACACGTTGTATACACACATACACATTATTATTATGACAAAAAAAAAAACTTAAATATATTTAAAAAATAGGGACCCATGACACCATGCCCAGGGTTCCACAGAAACTGGCAGCATTTCCTCGCTGTATAGCAATGCTGATGCGTTGTACGAGGAAGCTGCTTGCTCTACCGGCACCAGTGGAGTCGACCAGTTTTTTGGAAAGTTTTCTAAAAAAAAATTGTGTACTGAGACCCCACGGGCCAAAGGTCTCGACGCTGAATGGTACAAATATCTATTGGTTGCCGAGACCCCTGTATTTAAGGGTTTTGAGATTTTCGGCCCCGGAACGCTGGTTCCGTGGAGGTGGGAAGGAGCAAGTTTGTCTACACACGTGGCGTCCCACACATGCACCCTTCCCAAACTCCAAGGAATCAGCGTCATATTATTATTATATCAACTCATATGATGTGCCACTGCTTGATCCTGGGAGTATTTTAAATGTTTGTAACTTAGAGTTGGTTCTAGTAGATCATGAATGTGGCGAGGGTAAGCAACGTTGACACTGTAGGCCAACAGATGGTTGACTGTTTCTGAAAAATGTCACTCATTACATTACACTATTATTGTTGTTATGACAAGGGAATCAACCTTGATATTTGCATGCCTCTAGTCAGGCGAAACATGACGTACAATATAATTTTTTTTTAGAACATTATCTACCATGTTTTATGTGAAATGAATTATTTGATTTGATTTAAGTATGGCAAACCTTCTTACCTACGAAGAGGACGAATTCTTAAAACAATATTATTTTGGTACAACGATTGTCTTATCTATTTTCGTTTTCAATTATTATGACAGATACATCTCCATTTTCATATTCTACCTTTCATATCAGCCTATATGATGTCCCACTGCTGGTCACGGGTCTTTCGTAGAATCTACTTACCCAATTGCTATTATCGCCACGCTTGGCGAGCGAGTTGGCGATCGCAGTAATGATGATGTACGCAGAGGTCGCTGCTGCCCATCCTCCGGTGTGAAAATCCTTTAGTCGCCTTGACGACACCCACGGGAAGTGATGGTGTTGGTACTATTCTTAAGCCCGTACCACACGCCAATACATATACACATATTGATATGCAATCAATCCCCTGATGGTTCTAACTATTCACCTCGAGTAACAAAATAGAGGTAGATAATATTCAGTTACAAGTCGGGTATAAGCAGTAGAACAAATTTACCGCAACGTAACCTAAATTGAAAACTCATCCGTGAGCGATCCTCATTCAAATTGTTCAATATATGCTCGACCCGACTCGAATTACGTAATCATACCCAACGCACATAATTTTACTTCAAATATACCAACAATTTTCAAGTGGCCCTGTTGTAGGTTGACCAAATGTGATGATCGTTTTAGGAATACAATTTGACAAAAGAATATTAAAGCGCAATCATTCATAGTTTGTGACCACAATCGATTTAACCCGGGTCCTTATTCACTATGTTTTTTTTTCGTTTCGCGGCAAGCCCGCGCAAATTGGCGCATGCGCGGTTCGCACAAAGATGTCTGCGCGCATGCGCGATGCATTTCTAAGCGCAGCTTTCTTTAAACCATTATGTCAAGATTTTGACAGTTAAAAGCGCGGGCTTGACGCGAAAACGAAAAAAAAGATAATGAATTAGGACCCCGGTTAAAACTAAAGTACTTGGGTACCTACCCAGGATAATATTCTTTATTCCTGTGTCGAATTGAAAAGAAATAATCAAAAAAAGTTTTATTTCCTACGTATTGGCTTCGGCCCCACGTAGAGGCCCATTAATATCACAATTATTTGCTTAGTTTTGATAACTTTTTGTATTGTTTACCGAAATATGCGAACTGGGTGAGAGATTGAATCCCGTGCATGCCCGTTGATACATTTCTAAGCGCAGCTCTCTGTATACCATTACGCCAAGGTTTAGACAGTTCGCACTGGCTTGCCGCGGACATGGAAAAAAAGAACGTGATTAAGGCCCGGGACTCCATAATCCCGTGGTATGGATACGACATACATAAAAATAATAATAATCTATTAATAATCAGCATATGGTGCCGGACAGATGTCTTACGCTGGGATATTAAGTATCTAAATGAATCAGTAATATTAGTGCACATACATACGTAATGTTATACAACGTGTATCAAATAAATTGTGTCAACGCATCAGATCTACTGAGTGCTTATCCTAACCAATCCATACTAATATTATAAATGTAAAAGTAACTCTGTCTGTCTGTTACGCTTTCACGCTCAAACAGCTAAACCGATTTAGATGAAATTTGGTATGGAGATAGATTAAGTCCCGGGGAAGGACATAGGATAGTATTTATCGCGATAACCGACATACACGCGGGCGGAGCCACGGACGAAAGCAGCACCTAATATTATTAAAATCTAAGTAGTACCTTAAAATTAAGGCGTATTTTTTCGCCATAAAGATATTGAAAGGTTTCAGGGTAAAAATATCAATTAAAAAGATCTTAAAAATCATAGTGCAATACACATAGGAACTGCCAAATACACATAGGAATTATAAAGAGGTATTTGTAACTTATGCTAAATACACATAGGAATTATAAAGAGGTATTTGTTATTAAAAATTCGCGATTTGAAGAATGCGGAAGATTACAGGCATTATACAAAGCGAAATTATACAAAAATAATCTAACAAATACTATCCAGTCAAAAGTCTGCAAATATATGCTTACCCTACTTCATCGTGGGTCGTATCACGGTGGACAGGTAATCAAAGATTCTGTGTGTGCAAATTGGGCTATGTCAGATACAGGTTTAATCAGGACACATTCGACCTCCTGGAGTTTATCTCTATGCCGAAGTATGTTCGATGAGTTGGGTGTTTTGGAAGTATATGCCTTACAAGCTGTCCCGCGCAACTTCGTTTGCGTAAATTTTCCACGTTTTTGCAATATTTCTCATTGCTATTCCGCACTTATTGGTCGTAGCGTGATGTTATATAGCCTAAAGCCTTCCTCGATAAATGGGCTATCTAATAGTGAAATATTTTTTTTATTCGGATCAATAGTTCTTGAGTTCTTGAGAGCTCTTCAGCTTTATAATATTAGTATAGATTAATTTACATGCTACAAAATAAAGTCATCTCCGAGATATAATTTTAATAATTTCTTCACTATCATTCAAATCTCTCTTCCTGATGCACGTTATGTGTATAGTTTTGTTTTACATTACTTAATGAGTCGTGCGCCTGATGATAAGCGTTACGCCAGCCCAAAACAGTTTCAGTGCCACTCAAACCCTTGTTTGGCAAAGATCTGAATGTTGTGTGATGATCATACTGTGTTCCTCATTTGATTTTATCCATACTATTATAAATGTGAAAGTAACACTGTCTGTCTGTCTGTTACGCTTTCACGCTCAAACAGCTAAACCGATTTAAATGAAAATTGGTATGGAAATAGTTTGAGTCCCAGGGAAGGACATAGGATAGTTTTTATCGCGATATCCGACATCTACGCGGGCGAAGCCGCGGGCGAAAGCTAGTAAGTTATAAGTCTTATTTGTCCAGTAAATAAGTACATTTGCTACAATGCCCTTCAACCGAAACACAGTGATGTGCTAACATCACTATTTGACAGAAGAATAACTGGCACAGTCAAAGGCTATGAGCCAAGGTTCAATCGATAAATTTACTGTAAATGTGTATTTACCAATAAAATGTTACTTTTGCAATTAAAACCACCGGTAGAATGGATAGTAGAGAAAACTACGTGCGAGGCCGGGGCAGGCCGCTAGTAAATTATACCAATAATACCTCGGTGATATTATGTGCGACTAATGAGCAGGAGGTCGGAGGTTCCATTTCTACATTTACATATAGATATTTGTTTGTCTTGAGTATCTTTGTATCCAATAATTGTATATTTATAAAGTCTTCAGCGATATATATATTTAACTGCGTGAGTTGTCTTGTAAAAAAAAAATAGTAGTACCTACCTAAATTTTCACGAAAAGCGGCACAATGGTGACCTAATGCTTTTTTTTTTTAAAAAGACGACTCCCACAGTAGGGTACAAGCTCTGTGTTACGGGGGACTTTACAAACATACAAGTCATGGACACAAAGCACACCCAGATTCGGAACAACAATTTGTGGATCACACAAAGTGGTGTCCCGTGTGGGAATCGAACCCACGACCTCTCCCACCGCGCCACAGAGGCAGTCATTATGGATGCATTATTTTTAAGTTAATTTAAAATTGGCGGTAGCCTAATGGTTAAGGTATCGGACTTGCAGTCGCGGGTTCGAATATTTTCACAAGATAAGCAATTTACTTTAGCTGGAGGGATAAGATTGCTTGTAATGTATGTGTTGCTTATGATCGTTTGGTTTGTTGTTATGACATTGAGATTTTAAGAAAGTATGGAGGCGACATTTGCCCAGCAGTAGGACAATACAGGTTAAATAATAAAAAATATTTTTTTATTATTTAACCTGTATTGTCGTTAAGTTGTTTTGAAAATAATCTAAGTTTGGTTCACGTATCGCTGATTTAGCATACATTAACTTGCAATATTCATTCACAGTTAAAGAGTACTTACATGGAGTTTTTAATTGGCCCTCACATTCTTAACGTAGGTACCTACCTAATCTTTAATTTAATAACCAATAAACATAACCTTACCCAACATACATACAATCCAGATTCTGTACTTAAGCGGTTGCGTCTCAAAGGTAAGTAAATGCCAGTGCAAATGGCAAACAGAAGCTGTTGTGGTAAACCAATTTCTAGAAGCGAATTAACTAAACGTACGGTTTACAGTGTACCAAGCAATTTGTATTTGATTTGACAGGCTTTAAGATTTACCTACTCTTAAGGTGAGTATACACTTGAGAATTTGTTAAAGCATTACAATATTATGTAACGAAGATGCTCCTACTATATTGTACACACTAAGGCTGATTTTAGTTTTTCTCATGTTTCAACTTTTTGATAATACAATTTGCATCAGTCCTATAACTTGGTGTAGTATATTAGTCGCAGCACCTTACCTCCATATCAAGTTTATAAACATTTAAACATTGTAAAATTGGCAACTTGAAAAGAGTGGCCGCGAGTTTTTATTGCCAGGTTCTTTTCTCCGGCTTTTCCTATTGTTTGCGAACTTGGCATTACATGTACATGTAGAATCCCGACGTATCACAAGAGTTGTTTTGCATCCTAAGTGAATAAAGAATTTTCAATTTTTGAATTTTAACATTCTTATAAATGGTACATTACAGGCAAATGCAGTTTCCTAAAGTATTTCCATGTAATGTAACGTTGTCTTGTACGCACAGTATGCACCACTTATGCTGGATAGTAGTACATTACATTTTAAAACAGCGAATGCTCGGTTTTCTGTTACTAGTAAATGCTCAAGTGTATACTCACCTTTAGACGTAAATACAAAGTGTGCAATTGGGTCAATCTTGTACTCTACTGACCACATTATTACGGTCAACGTTACCTAAGTAATTTTGAAAAGTGTAAAGTTAAAGTTGATTTTTTTCAACAGACTTCAAAAAAGGAGGAGGTTCTCAATTCGTGGTTTTTTTTGTGTGTTTGTAACCCGATTAAAAGACCGGCTGGACCGATTTGAAACATCATTTTTGTCTTTCAAAGGGTATACTTTCAAGTTAATCCCGTTGTCATCAGATCAGAAGCTGATGATGGGAGCCTGGAGAAATCAAGGGAATTCTCCCAATATTAAATGTACACCTATAGTAATTTAGATATATTTCATATTGCACTAATTGGTACTTTTTGAAAGTAAATGCACAATTTACTTCCAAAAAGTACCAATTGGTGCAATGAACTGATGATGAAAACCACAGGTGACCAGCAGAACTGTTCAATATGTCACGGTTTGCGATTCCATTACTATAATATGGTATTGTGGCCTTGCATAGGGAAAAACAAAGTTGCTAAGCAAAGTGGCTATTGTAACTTATATGATTTACAAATCAACTTACTAAAAAGTAAGAAACAAAATCATTTTTACAAAAAAAAAAATTGTTTTATTATTATTATTATTTTTTTTTTTTTTTGTGCCGTGTGGTGCCGGCTTAAGAATAGTACCACCCCATCTCTTCCCGTGGGTGTCGTCAAGGCGACTAAGGAATTTCACACCGGAGGACGGGCAGCAGCGTCCTCTGCGTACTTAAAGCCGTACTGCGATCACCAACCCGCTCGCCAAGCGTGGTGATTATGGCAATTACCCCCAGGATCTACATACTAGTAGGTTCTACTGGGGAGACCCGTGCCCAGCAGTGGGCCATCATATGGGTTGATGTGTGTGTATTTTTTTTTTTACTTTTTAGTTGCCTTATTTTGAAGCCAGTATTTTTTTTTATTGTAACTTAATATTGACTTATGGTGACTTCGGCTGGGTTTTGTATTTTAAGGTTTCTAATAAACTTTTTTAATTGATTATTTTTTTTGGAAATAATCGCTCCAAAAGTTGCATAAATTGTGTCCACCCCCCACGTCCCCAAACTTTTGAACCGTGTGACCAAAAAATATGAAAAAGCCACAAAGGTAGCGCTTAACAAATACCTACACTGAGCATGGTTCGACATGCTCTTGCCCGGTTTTTTATACTACCATCCATTCCTACAAACTTTAAAATTTTGTACTTAAATACTTCTGTCTTAAATTCTTATGTCAAAACCACCAGAAAAGCTATCACAGTAGCCAGAACTAATGATTCTACCGATTCTACTCAACTGTTTTAGTGAAATCTAAGAGATTGTATGTGAAGGCCAACTGTCCGCCACCTGTCACACACTCGAGCAATTTGTGTCACAGAACATTTCTTGTCTTACCTACTTCTTATACGAGGTAGGTACGTCCTTGGGAATTTGTAATTCTATTGGTATTTGGTTTAAGACATTTATTCCTTAAACGAGATTAACTTAGTATGAAATTTGTTTTTTTGACACGGTAACGGTTTATCGAAAAAGGGGTGCACGCACGAAAAAGTGTCACGTAGCAACGGTCACGTTATTGATTAGTGGCGTAGCAATGGTCACGTTATTCACTCGTTGCTAAGCAGTCACGTAGCAACGGTCACGTTATTGATTGGTTGCTGAGCAGTCACGTTAATGACTGGCTGCTAGGCAACGTGAATGGCTGTGTTCGTCGGGCGCATGCAAAAGGCAACTTCCGCAGTAAAGTACAAGTATTTACAAACATTCAGTTCATGGACACAAAGTACACCCAGACTCGGAACAACAATTTTTGAACCACACGAAGTGGTGTACGTGTGTGGGAATCAAGCCCACGACCCCTTGCGTAGCAGTCGTATACACTCCACCGCGCAACCGAGGTAGTCAAAATTTAAAGATAATTATCTTAAAAATGGCTAAATCTATTTTTATGAAATATAGCTAAGAACTATGTCTATTAAATTAGAACGAATACAAAAACCGTATCAAAATCTGTCCATGCATTTGGACGCTATGTACCTACATTATTATTATGTGAACCCTGTCTGGAAACCACTAAATACGAGTGGCGCAGAACCGTTTGTTGTGGCGATCCTTAGGGTAGTCCTATGTTCAGGAGTGGACGTCTTTCATCTGTAAGGAACGAATGAACCATTTCTGGGTACGGACCTAGAAAGGGTTCACTCAGAAAGAACATGAATACGGATTCACGTTTATTTTTTTCCGTTTTCACGGCAAGCCCGTGAGAACTGTCAAAAACTTGTCATAATGAAAATAGAGAGCTGCACTTAGAAATGCATCAACGCACTTGGGCGGCGGGCATCTTTGCGTGTGCGGGACAGATATTAATAATAATAACGTTTATTTTTTTTTTCTTTCACAAAGGTAGGTAAGTACAATTAAATTAAAGTAATAAATTTACAATCTTCGTTCCTTTGTGAGAGACTGGTGTCTGCTGTAGGTGAAACCTGTGTTACAGATCACCAGGCTCCCATCACATGGACTAAATATGTGATAGTAATACTTGTGTGTGTGTACTTAAGGTTTGCTTGATGTTTAATTTGTTTATTAATATTTTTAAATTATAGTTATATATAGATATTAAGTGTGTACGTTTGGATGTGTGCAAGGGTGTGTGTGATGTGTGTGTGTAAATGTGTGTGAAGGAGAGTGTAAAAGTGAATTTGTGTTTGATTATGTTTTCTTTTTGCTACGTGTATGAAAAAAGAAAAATATATAATATCTATGACAAAGAGACAAGCAGGTTCTCAGTGTCCTCATATGTCATGGTTTGTAGTCTTGATGTTAGTTTAAGTTTTAGGTTCAATTTGTTTAAATCGTATATAGATAGGATGAAATTGAGTTTGTTGTATAAATACGCACCTAAATAGCAGTAGAATCTCTGGGCAAGTTTAGTTCTGTATATTATATCATTCTGGAAGATTTTATGTTTACGTCGTTTTGTTACATTAATTAAAGGGTCATAGTTGGTTTGTGAATGTGCCGTAAGAACAATGCGAAGAATGAATAATTGTCTAACAGATAGGACATCGAATTTCTGATATACGTCTACTGTAGGGTGTAGAAAAGAAAGGGAAAGAGCCACCTTAAGGACCGCTCTTTGCGCTCGTTCCAGTTTAATCAAGATCGTCTTTGCCGCACCACCCCAGGAAGAGATACAGTACGTCAGTATAGACTGGCAGAGTGCAAGATAGGTCATTTTCAGTACTTTTTGTCGGAGACATGACGAAGATATTTAAAAATGTATATTAATTTCCTAGTTCTAGATGCTAGTAAATCGATGTGGGCTTGAAAATTGAGATTTTTGTCGATCATGATTCCCAAATATTTTATTGAATTTACAATTTGGAGTTTTCTACAGGCACATCGGACAGGCAAAACATCGTAGTTGCAGCAGTGGTGTGCTACTATGGGAAAAGCATTTTCTAAATGTTGTATATTAGGTTTTTGATTGAAAGCTATGTATTTGGTTTTTTCGACATTCAGCGAAAGTAGGTTGGAATTAAGCCAATTAGTTACGCGGTTTATACCTTCCTGTGCATACATATAAGTGTCCTCCCAGGAATCACCATGGAAAACCAGAGCAGTATCGTCTGCAAAAGTGATAACCCTTCCATTTATTAAATCTAGCTGGCAGAGGTCATTAATAAAAACGAGAAATAAACTCGGGCCGAGGATACTTCCCTGCGCAACGCCAATGTCTATCGGAAGGTCGTCACTACGCACGCTGTCTATTTGTACACACTGTATGCGGTTTGATAGAAAACTCGCAAAGAATTTTTTTGGTATCCCACGAATGCCTAGCGACTCCAGTTTGTCAAGTAGCAGTGGGAGAGAGACTGTGTCAAACGCCTTGGCTAAGTCTAAAAATATCGCAATAACTTTTTTCTTAACGTCTAGACTAGTGACGATGGTGTCTGTTAACTCGTGAACTGCGTCATCAGTAGATCTGTCCTTACGGAAACCGTATTGTGACTGAGATAGCAATTTTTTCTTTTCTAAGTAATTAATGAGCCTATTATTTGCCAGCTTTTCCAAGATCTTAGAAAAAGCGGGCAAAATTGAGATTGGTCGGTAGTTGCTAACACAGTCTCTCTCGCCACTTTTATGAATGGGGTGGATTAGGGCGCGTTTAAAAGCTTTGGGGAAGACACCCATAGAGAGTGCCAAGTTACAAATATGTGTAAAAGGTTCCAACAGGACGCTCCTATACCTTTTGATGAATTTATTTGAAATGCCATCTAGGCCAGTAGCGCAGTCGTTTTTAAGTTTACTGATAATCTGGTTAATTTCGTCGGTGTCAGTTGGGAAGAGGGCGAATGATTGCGATTGAGTCGGTGTGTGTGAGATGGTCAGGGACGTGGAAGGGTTAGAACTCTGGAATTTTTCGGATAAAAGCTTGCCGACATTAGCAAAGTACTGGTTTACTGAATTTACTGATTCTACTGGGTCTGTTTTAGTTATTAAATCTTTTGCTGGTGTTTTAGTTTTATTTGTGTGAGTAATATTTTTGATAACTTTCCAAAGCTTTTTTGGGTTATTTTTAGCATTATTAATTTCAATTTTTTCAAATTCTATTTTAGCGTTTTTAATCAGCGAATTACAAAAGTTACGGTATCGAGTGTAGGTTAATCGGTAGGTTTCGTTATTTGGGTATTTTTTTGTTTTTATATATAAATTGTCTCTATTTCTTATGCATCTTAGCATACCCTTTGTAATCCAAGGTTTGAGGATATGTTGTCGTATGGGAACAGTTTGTATTTTGGTGCAACTGTTTAATTTAGTGCTTATGGTGTTGATAAGATAATCCACAGCATCGTTCACATCTGTCATCAGGAGAATAGGTTCGAGGTCAATTTTGGTCAAGGCCAAATCAAGAGCATTATAGTCAACTCTCTTGATAGTTTTAATATTTTTTTGGCTATTAGACATCATATTTAGACTGAGTATGACGCTAAAGTGGTCAGTGATGGTAGTGCGTGCAACAAAGCACCTTGCAGGTAATTTGGTCTTAAGAATAGCATGGTCAAGACAAGTATGTTCACGAGTCGGGATAGTGTGGGCAGGTAGCATGCCATGAGTGGCCAGAAGATTTAGATAATTTTCAGCTCTACTATCCTTCGATGTAACCGTAATATCCAGGTTAATGTCTCCAGTTATTAAAATATTTTGGAAGGGTGCTAGTTGTTTTAGTATAGAATCTAATGAATTTAAAAAGTTGGACGTATTTTTAATTCCTGGACGGCGGTATATAGCAAGGATAACAGTAGTACTATTTATTTTAACCATTAAACAATTGGCGTCAGCAAGCATTGGTTCAGAAATAGTGTAACTATGTGTGGATTTATAGTAAATTACAACACCCTCGTTTTGTGTCTTATTTTTTGTTGTACAGGCATGCTTAAAACCTTTTAATAGTGGTATGCGGTCATTTTTGTGTAGCCAACATTCGGACAGTATGATAAGATCCCAGTAGATGTTAGAGCTGTGTAATAAAGTTTGCAGATGGGGGATGTTACGATGAATGCTTCTAATATTCTGAACAATTAGGTTAAGGGACTTGTTCTTTGGGTAAAGCATGTTAGTGCATATATTTTCTATATCAGAAGTGGTACTACTGGCCACATTCATTGTATCTAAGTCATTGTTAATTTGGGAATTAGTTGGATCGAATGTGGTTGCCTTTTGTTTTTAACTTGGTATAAATTATGTGTTGTAAATTATCGGGAGTGCTATAATATGAAATGATATTGTAGTTGTCAATATATAATGTGTAATTTATGTATAATGATGATAAACATAGCTTATACTTTTTCTTAAGAGGTATATTAACTGGATGTGGAATAATAGTATTTAAGCGTATTTTTATTTGATATATGAGTGATGCATTGCTTATGCGTGTTATTGGAGTATTTATTATGTGTATTATAGGGTTTGTGCGTGTTTTTAAATTATATATAGATTTTATAATGCTTATGTGTGTTTTTGAGAGGTATCGTGTGTATGGTATAATGTTTATGCATGGTTTTGTAAGATATAAGTATAGTGTGAAGCTTATGCGGGTGTTACTCTGTGTTGTGGTATTGTTTGTGTGCGTGAGTATTATAGTGATCTTATCATGTTGTGGTGTAAGTATGTTAAGGATACAACGTTCTAGTCATTTAATTGCGTCCAGGTTAGCAATGTCGTCTTCACAATCAATACGGATGGTCGGTTTTCCTTCCCTGAGACGTATAAAAACTTTGCCGAATGCGGTCCAGCAGCTGGCTGGGAGGTGAGCTTTCGTGAATTCGCGAGTTAAATAGTACAGACGTCGCGTATTGTTTGTAAGGTTTTCTGCCACATAAACCGGAACTGGATTTCCTGGTATTTTTAGATGACTAGTGTTAAACTTGGAGTCGTTGCCCTTAGTTTTATTAAAACCAATAACGCTTTTTATCAGGGTTTCTTTACGTAATGTCGTCGTGAATTCCACAATTACGGGGCCCGGTTCGTTTTTAGTTTTAATCCTGAAAATATCATGGATTTCAGTGTCTTGTATTGGTTGGTTTACTGCTTCGCCAAGGTTTAGGACATGGGTTTTTAGGTCCTGTTTTGTCTCTGGTTTGGCCAGTGGAATGTTACGTATTTCCATAGATGCCGATTTCTGGGTACGTTCTAATTGCTCGACCTTGGATTCCAATAACTTTATGCGATTTTTGTGTTGTGAATTTTCTTTTTCAGCAGTTTCAAGTTTTTGTAAGAGGTTGTCGTACATGCCGGAGAGAAATTCCAGTGATTTCTGGGACTCAATATTTTGTTTTTTTATGTCTACCATATCCTCTTTTAGTGATCTAAATTCAGCTTCTTGTTTCCTCTGGATGTCGCAGAGAAGATCTTTAAGTTCGGCGTTTGCGACGTCCCCATGTTTACGCTTTGGTCTTCTTGATACGTTACTAGATCCCTGTTCGAAATCGGATTGTAGTGCTTCCGAGGCGGTATCCGAGTCTTGAGATATTATAATATCATTCTTTGGAATAGATAATGCCGGTATTGTTGGTTGAGTTGAAGGCGGAGTTCGGTTGGTCGGCATTACTTTTGTAATGTTACAAAAAATGGTTTAATAAAATAATTTGTCAGAAAAATAATACTTCAACCCAATCTTGGTAGTTAGTTCAGTAATATGTAAGTTCTAAAGTATTATTGGAATACAAAAAGAGATTGTCTTGACTGGGATTTGATCTTGAGATTCGTGGTACACAGATACAATATCAAACCTCCAGGCCACCGGAACACTTAGATAAAACCGCAAAATTGCAGTTCTATATCGTTGGGGTCGAGTAGATGTTTGATAACTCTTTTTGTTTATGTTGTCCTGGTACTTCGTCGCGTAGAAATTGTAACAAGTAAAAATAGGTTTATCTCTCTCACCCGTGGGTGGGGCTTCGCATGCGCAGGTAACACGACGGCGGCGGGTGGGGCTTTAGAGTAAAAACTAGTCGATACGATATTATTAGTTTTAATTTAGTTTTTTAACTTGCAACATTGATTCCCTAACTTGTAACATTGTCCGTCTCATGTCACTTATAGATGGAACGAACTAATAGGTCAAAGAACGAACTAATATCCAAAGATAATTTTTAACTTCGTAATAGAATTGTTCTTGACCCTATGGTCAAGAACAATTCTATTACGAAGTTAAAAATACTATTTCCGTTGTAATCTCTATAGATTAACATCATTAGTATCTTTAACTTTTAATTAGTGAAATTGATTTATAATATATAATGGTTTACTTAACATAATTATAATACATCTAACCAATTAAACAAGATATTTACAGAATTAAAATAAAATAAAATAGGTGGGCAGAACCGTTTAGGCGTCAAAGAATTCCTCCCCATCGATGACAACAGGTAACGTTCCCAGTAGGCTGGCAGCGTTGCCACGTTGGATGGCAATGCTAATTCTTTGTGCAAAGAAAAGGCCAGCCTTCTTGTCACGGGAGGCACTGATAAGACGTCGGGAAATTTCCTTATATAATAGGCGCATTCCTTATGTATTTACGTTGTTTGAGGTTCTCAGCGGATGCAGCAGCAGCGCAGGCGTAATTCGCCGTGCTTGGGAGATGGGTAGGCGCCAAGGTATCGACGCAAGTTGCATCCCATACCAAGGGCCGACCCATCCTCCAAAGCAACAAAGACATACCGTCCGGCCTCTTACCATCACTGCGCGTCAAACCATTTGGTTAGATCATAGCTGGCACGCCAGCGGTGACCAGAGCCCGTCGGATTATGTCATTGATGCTTGCGTGGCGGGATATACGACCTGCGCTCCTGCTGCACAACAGGCCATGGTATCCGAAGCCGCACACGTCTTCTCCACAGTGACATCGATGAGGAGAAACACATTGGACACCCAAACGAAGGCATGCAGCGATGCGAAATGTCGTATCGTCCAACTTTGTACCTAAGTTGGACGATGGAAGAGACTGCTACCAGATGCCCGATTCCCATTCACCCACAGCCAGTAGGCGGGCTCGCTCTGTAGGACTGGAAAAAGTATTTAATAGATGCCGCCTTATTGAACTGCAGAGCGGCCAATCCCACTGCCTCTGGGAGGACAGGTTGGAGGGAAAATCAACATTTGGGCAAGCCATTTTTCAAGCGTTCAAGGCTTCAGACTTGCACCTCACTTCGGAATCAACCAGTGTAGGAATTAAAATTTTCCTAGTTAATTCCTCAGTGCTGTGAAGTGAAGACAAGAACGCTGATAAGCTTACATCTGAAATTTTCCGAATACCAAGGCCGCCCTGGCGGACAGGTAAAGACGCATGTAGCCATGCACGGTCGTTTATAGCAATATTTAAAATTTTGCAAAGTGTGTTTTGTATAATTTGGTCCATTTAATCTAAAAGTGTTAATTTTTAAACAGCTGAGTGCATCTAAGCGCGTGTGTTAATTTCGGAACGAAAAGGCAATACCGAATGATAGTGAAGGCTGAGTGTATATTAATTTGGAGTAATCTGTCCGAAACTTCACAGAAATTTTGTATTTTCTCCTCTATAAAAGAATTGTAGGCTTCTTCTAATATCGGGGACCCAAGAATTCGAAAAGAGTTATTTTCAATATGTTTTAAATTTGGAACTAAAGAGTTAAATTTAGATAAAGTCGGAAGTTTGTCAATGTTATCACATAAGAAAATTTCACATTTGCTGCAATTTAATTCTAAGCCAATATCTTGAAATTTATCTTTTAGAAAAGCCAAATCGTTAAACACGGTTTCCACATCGCCCCCCAGAGTCCCGTCGTCTAGGTACCAAATATTAAATTTCGAATTCAGCTGCCGAATAATAGGATGAATAGCTAAACTAAAAATGGCTGGCCCAAGGGGGTCACCTTGTTGACATCCTACTGCTGAATCCAAAAGGTTGTCCTTGTAGATTAATTTGGATGGGAGTCTGTAACACTGCCAAAGATAACTGTAATTTTGCCTGTGCCTACAAAGTGTCCCTGTTGACAGAGTTGAAGGCATTCTTCACGTCAACCTTAAGAATGACCTCTGCCTTACCCGAGCGAAGGTACGTGGATAGAGCATGTACGGCAGCCTCACAGCCCCCTCTTGAGCCAAAACCAAGTTGCAGGGGCTGGAATTTACTCGCTAGATGGTCGCGGTAATAAAAACAGCATAATTTGGCTGCCGTACGCCGATAAGTACTTCCTACGGCAATGGGACGAATACCACCATAGGTCTTGCGTAGAGCACATAAATTTGCCCCATATAAAATGCTTAAAACGATATCATCCACATTGCCGTAGAGCTTAAGGTTAAATGTACAGAGTATCTCTGTACATTGCGCGCATCACGCACTGCCCAGTTCGCACGGGCTTGCCGCGAAAATGGAAGAAAGAACGTGAATAAGGACCCAGATAAGATTTTGTTACAATTTATAAAACAAAATCACTCTTCTATGATACAAAATACCAAATTTATCCAATCGTTATACAAATTTATATAAAATTTATTTCAAATAAAAAATAACGCATTTGTCTTACTCTTCTGCCAGCCATATCTAAGCAGGACTAATGATCTATCTACACTTAAAAAAAACTGTCATTCAAAATGCGATCATATGACTTAATCATAGAGTAACATTTACCTTAGCAGTTTATATACAGAAACTTTAAGGTCGGTTTTTTGTCGATTCTGTAAAGAATGTCTTGTTTTAGTTTGAAAATAATAATAGTTTCGGTGAAAACTTTTCGTTACTTAATACATAACATAGGTTTGACATATCTGGGGTTTCGTAATGAAAAAATATGGCTATGGGGTAAGAAACTTTAATTGTCGGTGTCGGTGAAGACATTTGATTGTTGTAATAGAATTTTTTTAAAAAGCAATTTAGTCACTGAGCTACGGAAGTATATATTGCCATGCATTGCAAATCAATGTTGCCAGCAATGAAATCCTTAAAAAATACTGATAAATGCTAAAGTAAAAGGGTATAACTTGAGTTATTTATGATACTATATTATGACAAATTTTATATTTATATATGTTTGGCTGTATACCAAACAGTCGGCGACAAGTCGATAGGACAACCGGAATGTGAGGTTAAACGGAGATCACCAATTATGTTTTAAGAGAAAAGGTGTAAATAGTGTTAGTAGTACGAACGACGACTCGAATGTTCGAGAAGCTTGTAGAACACACGCGAGTGCATCAATAAACAAAAACAACTATGTATGTGTGTGTGAGACGCGCGTGCCTACGCACCGCGAAATGTAAACAACTTGTTTGTGTGCGTGGCGTTCCCGAATCTGGCTACTAGTATGTGGTCGACTTTTCTAGATCATGGATTTTTGTATACAAGGGCGCTCCTCGACGCAAATCAGTTCAGTTTGAAATACGATCTCAAAGAGTTAACTTCGAGGCGATAGTTTGTGATAAGTGTACAGTGTTTTGTACAGTGATTAAGTGTTATTATTATTGTTGATCAGTGAACATTGTAGTAGTGTTCCTTGTGGAATAGTAATAATAAATACGTCATTGTAGAATTTGGTATTTTATTCGAACCTATTATCCTGACACGTAACGATAGGTTACTTATAAAACAATCGATCCTTAAAAACGGTAAACGAATGCACGCATAGATAACTTATATATTGCAATTATTGCATGCAGTCAGAGGTACAATTTTTAAGTTCAACAAGGATTCATTGATGCCTCCGATTGCATGATATCAAATGTGAAAGGAGGAATGGTCTTCGTCTTTTTGCAGGCGGCTTTTTTTAATTTTTTAATTTATTTTTTTATTTCTGTTCATTATCAAATTACAATATGGTTTAGGGTGTTAAAGAAAATAGGATTGTGGTGATCGCCTTGCACAAAGTGGGTATGGAGCCATCGGCCATATTCCAGACACTTCAAAAGCTTGGTATCAGCCTTATGTTCGTTTATCGTACTATCAACAGATACGACAAACTTCCTCTGTCGAAGACCATAAAAGATCGGAGCGGCCGCGAGCTGTTAATGCTGATAAAGCCAGAATTCGTCGAAATCCCATTATGAAGCAAAAAATCTTATCGCGAGAAATGAAGATTCCCGCTAGGACTCTGTCGCGTATTATAAAACAAGACCTGAAGCTCGGTGCTTATCGTCGATATACAGGACATGCCAAAAATCAATCTTTACAATTAAAGAAAGTGGATCGATCAAAACGCCTTCTGTCGCGATGCGCAGGTGAAGGGTACAGAAATATCCTCTTTATCGATGAAAAAAAAATCACGATTGAAGAGCACTACAATGAGCAAAATGATAAAGTGTACACTCACAGTTCTAAAGAAGCTGCTCAAGTAGTTGGAAAGGTACAGCGTGGTCATCATCCTGCGTCATTAGTGGTTTGGTTTTGTAGGTAGAAAAGGGAATAGAGATAGGCCGAAAGTGGTTAGAAAGAGTAGGATTTGAAATTTTAAGAAGGAGAATATCAAAGACGTAGCGCCATGAAGCTGCGTATGTCCCTGAATAAAGAGAGAAGTTTATGATGTCTAGTAAAGCAGGAAGAAGATATTTAATGGTAAGAATGTCCATGCGATGGCTTATGCCCTCGTTTCCCATTTTAGTATGATTTATGTATTATTTTCCATTTCTCTTGTTCCCACATCTATGAAACTTAACGTACTAACTTAAAGTTACATGTTAAAACCCTTTTACTTAGTTTGGAACCGCCACCGCGTCGTGACAAATTGTATTCTGAACTTAACAGACAACTTTACTTACCTTAAACTTATTTAAAACTTAGACACAACTTAAATAGATACAGATGGCCGGCTCCCTACAGCGAGTGAAAACAGATTCACGCATGACGTGCGCGTACACATATCTCGGTCGAACTCACTGACTGATATATCTAGTATTAGTACGCTTTACTGGCTACCTCGTACAACGAGAAAGCAATTTCAAATTCCGAATCGTATGACTGTCCCTCAGAACATATTAGTAGGTATAAATAAGAACCGTTCTGGGATTTTTTTTGACACTTGTACAAATAATCGTTGTTGTTGCACCGGCTCTACACGTTGGCCCCAACGTCGGTCCCAACATGTGAATCTAGAATAACACTCGTCCCAACATTTGCGCCAATGCTATTTTTCAGATCCACACGTTGGACGAGTGGCGTTGGGACCAACGTTAGGGCCAAGGTGTGGAGTCGTCGCAATAATATATAACGCCATCGTCCGCCGTACATAACGTTCTCCACTCGCATTACATTTCAATTCCATGACACATACTAATTATATTCTACGACATTACATTCTAATCAGAGAGACAGAATTCCGGTAACAATTACAAATGGACTGTATTGGTGTTTCCTACGGTTGGTGATTAGAATCCTAGTAGACGAATTAACAAAATCATATCTAATCACCAACCGTTGGAAACAACGCCTTACATTTATTATTTTATTTAAAAACTTCTTGCAAATACATTGCAAAAGGCAAACTTAATGCCATAGGCATTCTCTACCGACGTTGGGACCAACGTGTGGAATCTAAGTTATACGTTATACGTTCTATCAACAAACTGCTGAGCAGTTTGGCGGATTGTAACAAAAGTGTACTTGTATACTGTGAATAAATGTTTTCATTTTTTTAAAATACTTATTACTCAAGTATAGACGTTCATTTGATTTTGTCAAATGGCCGTCCAAATGTCAATATCAAATAGATGTCAGCATGTCCTGCGTAGTACTAGAGATCAGTGGTTGAACTCGAACGAATAGTTAAACGAGACTGCGCCCGTTCGTGTTCCTAGTGCGAGTTCGTTTTACGTTAACGCCATCGACACGTTTAAGACGTTTGGCGCTACGATTAACCCGCTCCAAGCTCATAACCAATCAGAGAGCCAAACGCAATGAACGTTTCGATCGCGTTAACAAACTCGCACTACGCCAGCAGATAGCCGTACGTGTGCGTCTGTATGGGTAGATTTCTTGTGGAGCTGTGAGCCGGTTTTATCTACCTATGTTGTTGTAATTTTGCAAGTGTTTGACACACTTAAAACTTGTAAGTAATCAATGTAGGAACAGATTTAATTAAGTAAGTGATGATGTTCAAGGTTAATCCGTTATTGCAAAGTTTGAGAGGCAGTTGTAGTCCGAGAGGATAGCGCCAAAAATTTCAAGCATTTTATAAAGACTGTTTTTTTTATAATAAGTTACCTACATTATTGGAGTAAAGAAATCCTTTCATCAGTCAGCTGGATTCTTTAGCGTTTGGCGTGCAATACTTTTATCGGTTACTGACGGCATCAGTTACAGAGTTATGTGTGATATTATTCACCGGTTGTACTAAATTTCAGGTGACGCATTCGAAACACGATTAATGAATACAACTTATGCGCGTGACTGACGCGTCGGGTTACAAGATTTCATATGATTGACAAACGTAAAACTTATTTTGAATTTGACTGCTTCGGTGGCTGGGTGGGAGTGTGTCCGACTGCTACGCAAGAGGTCGTGGGTTCGATTCCCACACGGGATACCACTTTGTGTTATCCACAAATTGTTGTTCCGAATCTGGGTGTACTTTGTGTACGTGACTTGTATGTTTGTAAAGTCCCCTGCAACACAGGGCTTGTACCCAACTGCGGAAGTCGTCATAAACGTCATCAGAAAACGATTTTTCAGACTTACGAAAGTGATATATTTAGTTCATTAAAAAAAGTAAACCTGCTCCAAACTCTAACCTGCGTCTAAAAACTAAACGCTAAGGAATCCAGCTGACTGACAGAAGGGTATTTCTTTATTTCACTATTGTGACGTAATATAAAAAATCAACCTTTGTTTTATGCTCTATGACCACTATGTAACTTTGCAATCCATCAGATTCTTGGATAGGTGACCGTTTTCTCGTAAAAAGTCAGGCAGACCACGATCTAGTGTTTTACAAGGTAAAACAATGTTATCATTGATAGATCCTTAGATGGGTGACGTTTTCATTATGATTATTGACTATCTATCTATCTGCCTCTGTGGCGCGGTGGGAGTGTATCCGACTGCTACGCAAGAGGTTCTGGGTTCGATCCCCACCCAGGATAAAACTTTGTGTGATGAGCACGATGGTTTATTCTGTGTCTGGGTGTTATTTATTTATAACTAGCTGTGCCCCGCGGTTTTACCCGCGGTTGATGAAAAAAAAAATAGGTTAGGGAAAACAAATTGTGTATTAGTATAACAGTAAAAATAATAACTATTTACATTTTTAGAAGCAAAGTAATTATTTAAATTTGAGCATCGGAAAGAACAATTTACAAAATTTTATGACTGACAGAAAGGAAGATTTGATTGTTTTTTGTCTCGGGTCGTAGAGAGCTAGAAATCATTTTACTGCAGCACATCCCGGTAAACAACATTGCGGGACTTATTGTTTTCTGCGTAAATAAAAAGATTTCTTGCTCTCGACACACGTGAGCAACCTACGTACAGTTGTCCGTGGGAGAAGCAGGGGGTGCCCAGGTGAATGCCGGCTACTTTTAGAGTTTGTCCTTGACTTTTATCGTAATAGAGAAAGCCACTTTTATAGGAAATTGTAGGTGTTTGAACTGGAAGGGTAAGTTTGTGGGTATTATAGGAATTCTAGGTGTCAATACCGTCTCCTTTGGCCCCTCCAGTAAGAATGGTGGCCTGGACGACGTGCCGTCTAAGTTTTGTGATGCGTAACCTAGTGCCGTTACACAGTCTGGGCGCGTCAGTATGACAGGCACACTAACTTTGAGTTCCAACTTGTGGGAGGGTACCCCTGACAGGTCGAGGGAATTTAAGAACTCTACAGGGTATATAGTTACGTCGTCAATTGTCATCACCGTGTCTATTGAAATGTAGGTCCTCACCTCACCTGGAACTTGCTCTAATATTCTTTTATTAATTTTTTTTACCAATTCGTTTTTGGGGGGGCCATGATAGCTCTTTCGCACACACGCTCCTCGTTAGCTAGGTAATACCTAACTCGGTAATACCTCATTAATAAGGTTATCTTCCGAGCTAACAACATTGCTAAATAGGCTAACAAAAGTTATTTGGCCGTTAGTATCCGTCGGCATGTGATCTTCGCCGACCTCGGGAAGCATTTGTGCGAAGAGTCCAGACACCTGATCATTGAAGAGCTGAACCCTCTAGTTAGTATTCAGCTGTAAACGCTCAACCTTAGCCCACAACTGCGAAGCCTTGAGGCATGCGTTTATCTCGTCTGCCGCGGTACCTCGCTCGATAACTGGCAACTTTGCCGGAAATCACCTGCCAGCAAGACAGGCAAGAAGCAAAGATTGTGAATTCGTCCCACACGATCAATTGCGCCATTGCAATAGAGCACCGCGACTACTACTTTTGCTGATGTTGCAAATGGGCGTTTCTTCACTTGCAAGGTTCAGTGGGAGATTGAAAACTGAGTGCGCGGTTCTGCCACCACTCAGCAAGGTTGCGGCTATTCCAGAGGACGCAACAGCCAGCGCAACCACTTTGTCTTTGCGCAACTGTGTCAGTAGCAAGTTAAGTAAAAAAGTTTTGCCGGTGCCCCCTGGTGCGTCCAAGAAAAAAATACCCCTTGTCCGCTAGCTACGCGGTTTGTTATTAAATTGAAAATTTGCCTTTGCTCTGGTAGTAACAGGCGCTCTGTTTGGGTAACTTTAACCCCCAAAGCAACAGTATCATAACCAAGCTCTTTGACGAAACCAGTGGACAGCTCTTTCGTTCTTTGTGGGGCAGGCATACTGAAATCGGGCAAGTCATTTTCCAACTATCGCTAAAATTTTATCCTCGATAAGTTTCAGCACTTTGTTAAAAATTATGTCATCGTTGGCTAGTGTTATCCCTTGGTATCGGCGAGCAATGTCTTCTGACAAAGCGTTTTTATACTTGTCCCACAATTGCCGGGGATTGGAGAGTCCGCAGGTGCTTATCATAATCGCAATGAGCTCTCTCAACGTAGTTGCTGACCGGCACAACATGGCGTCCTCCATCGTTGCGTCCCAGTGGCCGTCATCTTCAAGCAGCCCCATCGCCTCACATGCTTTTCGGAAAGTGGCCTTTTCCTGCCAAACGACGATTTTGAGCGCTTGAAAACTGGTGGGGCCTCGTACTCTAGTCAGCAGCAACCGTACGCAATAACACTCAAAGTGTGTTATGTGTACGGTATAAATTCTACCCAGGGCATCTGAGGCTTTAACACCAGGCCAACCGTCGACGGGTGCGCCCTGCACGCGACGTTTCCATTCTTTTCGTGACGCATTCCACGTGTGGCACCTTGGCACTTCTACATAGAACAACGTCCGAGCAAACTCGTCTTCCTGGCACAAGCGGAAAAATGCGGTGAGGGTGGTAATAGGCGGTGTTGCAACTCGGTCTCGCAGGTTTGCCTCTGTAAAATACACGCGCTCGCCGTTTGTAAGGTGCACAGCAAGATGGGTCACTGTTGGGTGCCTTTCATGTAATGGTAAACCGAGTATTCTCCATGCCGCTTCGTTACTACTTACATATCGGCCCGCCCGAAACATCTGCACCTCATCCTTTGGGTCAATCGTAGCGTTACTCTCCTGTCTCACTGTGAAAATGGCCTGGTCACTGCCGTTATTTATGTATTTACATATATATTTAATAGCCTGGACCGAGCTGCAAAACTCCACATTTGTGTGAGCGTTAAAAATTTGAATAGGGGACCACCCAGCTATTGTCCACGGATACGTTTTCCGCAGTGCTTGTAGTTATTATTTAACGAATCCTTAAAATCAAATCTTATAAGATTTTTTATTACTTGAGGAACTTCCCAAAAACAAACAAAATGAACATTTTTTTTTTTTTCAAAAAATGTTCTTTTTGTTTCACAGAAAAATATAAATCGCTTGCGTCCGACAACGGCGTCTGCCCTCACATGTCTGCCCGTTCGGGTAAGCGTAGTTTGTGATGTGCCCCTCCGTCACACCGCGCGGCCCGCGCTCTGGTGGCCGTCCAGCCGTCCGCGCTCGCGACGCGACTTCACGAGAGGCGACTGGCCACGCGTAGGTTTATGTTGAAATCTAAACATGTCTACTGTACTTTTCAATATTGGTCGAAGAGTGTACGTACATACTTTATGTAAAATCTGTCAAGTAATAGTAAACTTACATAATTGAAGTCATATTATAGACATGGTACAGCCAACGAAGCTTGCTGAATCCTTAAGAATCTTATCACACCAAATAAGTATTGTGCATCTCCAGTAAAATGAATCATACTTACTAAATTAAAGCAACAATTGGTGTGTCAAAGTACTATCTACATTGAACGATCTTCTGCTTACTCCTTAGGGGAATTGGGCGTGATTTTAAGTATCGTGTTTTAATTTACAGTTGCGAAATGAAAATGTTCGTCACATTAAACTCCAATTTTGCTTGAACCGAATCAAGGAACAATAACCCCAATATGTGAATGTTGTCAAAACAATAATAAGGTTTACTCAGATTAAAAACTAAAAATATGGAACCTTGAAATAAAATACTTTTTCGTAAAGAAGGTAGAAGTAAACCATATGCAAAAAAGTATTTATTTCAAGGTCATAAACAACAATAACTGAACAAACTAATTGACAGTTTCTTGATAGACAGTTAAGATAGCATGGCTATTTTGAAATGTCACACCCACAATGGAAATAACTAACATTAAACGACTATTTCCAGATTCGCGTAAATAGAACATGATGAACCAAAGAAAACATGGGTGGCAAAAACGATATTTTGACGGAACCAACACTGCTACCTATATCTGTCTTATTTTAACACATTATTTGCACGTATTTCAATCAGTGACAGAGTGTGATAGGGGATAATGAGACAGATATATACGTTTTTTCTAGAAATCATTCTCATCGATTTTTCTACGGGAATAAGATATTTTCCTGCAGTAAAACGTAGCCTATGTGTTAATCCAGGGTGTCAGCTAACTCCATGCCAATTTTTATTAAAATCGCTTTAGCCGTTTAGACGTGAAGAAGTAACAAACATACACACTCACATACTCACAAACTTTCGCCTTTATAATATTAGTGTGATATGTTTATCAGTTGTCTAGTTTCCATAGTACAGGCTCTGCTTAGTTTGGGATCAGATAGCGTTGTGTGAGTTGTCCCAAGATATTATTATTATTTTATTATTATTATACAGGGTGATTTGTAATATATTAATAAACCCCGCTCGTGGCTTCTTTATATATTTTTATTAAAAAAACTTAACAGCTTCCTTAAATTACAAAGAAAAGGTCTGTTATTCAGCTAGCATAAGTTGTTTGCATTTACAATAATCTAAGCTAGTAACAGAGTTCCACGATTTGTACACATTATGAAAATATATATATATATTTGGGTCTTAATCGCGTGAATAATTTAAGGTAAAATACCAAGGTAAGGCCCGTAGCTTATAAAATTCTTTAATGTGTACAAATCGCGAAAGTTTACGAACATATATTGCAAACCAATTCAGGTTATTATTACATTAAAAATCAGCCTGTATTCAAGACTTTTATGGTTATTTTCAAATCACGATAATATTTCTGAGAACTGCTAAACGAATTAAATTAATATATAACATAACGTAAGTACAACTTTTAAAGGTAGCCTCTAAAAACTGTAATATCATTATGTAACGTAAGTACACCTTTTAAAGGTAACCTTGGAATACTTTTTCAATTTTAATTATGCCCGCAAAGTTTTTGTTTTAAAAAAAGCTTTTCATTAAATTCTTGCGTTTCACGTGGGATGCGGGATTCGAATACAGATTATTAAATAGGTTGTTAAATACTAAATATACAATTTTAACTTTCCGCCTCCAACGAATTCTGGAAAAATAGGAATCACTTAAAAACTGACTGCCTCTGTGGCGCGGTGGGAGTGTATCCGACTGCTACGCAAGAGGTCGTGGGTTCGATTCCCCCCGATTTAGAAATATTTAAGTATGTTTATCAGTTGTCTGGTTGCCATTGTACAAGCACTGCTTAGTTTGGAATCAGATGACGTTGTGTGAGTTGTCCCAAGATATTATTATTATATTATGAATGTTTTTAAATATAAATAATGTTTTCGGTTGTCTGAATTTATATTTAAACAGTCACTTTTTGTTTTTTCACGGCAATGTTATAAACCATTCTGCCCGTGGCAAATGCTTTTACGGAAAATCGGCATCGGCTAGATTCCAACATTAAATTTAGGCTAAAAAATTTGGTCTCACGGCAAAGTGCATTGCGGCGTAATGTAAAGCACATAATGTGGTGTATTCAATTGCATTGAGGGCACTTAACGACAACGTTTTTAGGGTTCCGCAGTCAAAATGGAAATATTTTCGCTATGTACGTCCGTTCGCAGATTTGCTCAGAAACTGTTAGTGCTAGGAGGCTGTAATTTTGCATGGATACTTATATTACTTACGCCGACAAAGTGAAAGAATAAAATCTTAAAAAAAAAAATAGGTTTTCTCCCCTATATGAAAGTGGGGGTTTGTTTTCTTTCACCTACCCCATCGTATGGGGTATCATTATATTTAAGTCTTTTAAAAACGTTTAGGGTACATCATCATCATCAGCCTATCGCAGTCCACTGCTGAACTTAGGCCTCTCCAATTGCACGCCACTTTGTTCTATCCTCGGTTTCTCGCATCCCGCTCCTGCCAGCCGTTTTGCGTAGATCATCACTCCACCTAGCCTAAGGGCATCCTACACTACGTTTGAAGAGACGCAGTCTCCACTCAAGAACTTGTTTACCCCGTTTCCCGTAATGGGAAGACGATTTCTAGATTTAGGGTTCCGTTTGTGAAATATTAAGATTTAAAGTGCAAATTTTTGTTAGAGTCAAGTGTCCCCCCTGCCAGCTAAATGGTTAATGTTGAGTATGTGAAAAAAAAACATGGTAGTATATATAGTAACTTAAAAGGAAAACTATCACCGCTAAGTAGGCTCTACAAGTTTACGATTAACAGCTGATCAAAGGAGAAGTAACAACATTTTCGTACAAATACCATTGAAAAATATTATTAAGTGGATATAACGTTGTAAGTATGAAACAGAAAACTCATTTCTTAAGCCGCATTATTCGAATGGGGGAGGGGGGACTACAGAACCCTACATTATGCGTGGTGCACAATGTAGGGTTCTGTAGTGGGTCATGCACTTGCCCGGATTTTGTAATGAATGATTTGATCAGACATATTTTATAGAAATCATTTTCAATCTTGTTAACTCCTCCAGCTAATAAAAATTGTTTGTGTTAGGAATAGTTTCAAGTCGATCGTATAGTGAGTGGAATTCGAACCCGCGACCTTACGGTTGAAAGCACTAAGCTACTGCCGCTTCGAATTTATATCTCACTAGGTTTCGCCCACGGCCCGCGTGAATATCGATTATCACGATAACAACTATTCCATAATTCTTTCCTTGGACTCGAATTGTCTCCATACTAAATTTCATCAAAATCAGTTAAGGGATTTAAGCATGAAAATCTTACATACCGACAGACAGAGTTAATTTCAAATGTATAATTATAGTTGGGATTTATCGTCTATTAATAGTAGCGTAAGAAGAGAAATTAAAAAAAACCTATCTTAGAAGAAAATAAAAATTTGAAACTTAGACTTGAAAACTTGGAGAAAAAAATGGAGTATCTAGAAAGAGAGAAGAGAAGCCACAATATAATAATTCACGGGGTATTAAAAGAGGAAAAGTCTACGTTAACTACTGAAAAACTCCATGAACTCGAACTAGCCATAGCAGACATAAAATGGGATATAATAGGAATTAGTGAAATGAGAAGATATGGGGAAGGAATTTAAGATTATGGGAACTACACTACAAAGGTATATGGTGTAGGCTTTCTAATTAAAAAGAAACTTGCTCACAACATCGAAGAATTAAAAGGCATATCGGAGAGAATAACAACTTTAAATATTGTACTACCATTAAATAAAAACGATAAATGGACCATTGTACAAGCATACTCACCAATAGAATCAAACAAAAAAGAAGATAAAAAATAAATCAACAAATTTTACGAAGACTTACAGACAACTATTCAAAACGCACATAAAAACATTATCGTAATGGGTGATTTCAATGGACAAATAGGTCAGTGTAATAGTTATGGAGAAGAGCATACAGTGGGAAAATATGGATATGGTAAAAGAAGCAAAAATGGTGACAGATTATTAACTTTCGCTTTAGAAAATAAATTAAGCATTCTAAATAGTTTCTATAAGAAAACAGAAACTAAGAAATGGACATGGATCTCCCCAAATGATAGTCCATTTGAATGAAATTGACTTTATCATGACCAACAAGCCCAAGAACTTTCAAGATGTATCGGTTATACACAACTTAAATTTTCATTCGGACCACAAAATGGTAAACTCAGCAATAAAGGCCAATAAAGGCTTATTTTATTTTATTTATTAATAGTAGCGTATCGTTTCGATCACATACAAAAATGTCGCAGGTTATTTTATCGCTTAGCAAAAATCTGATAAAATAGAATTTTATAAGCTACGGGTCTTAATCGCGTGAATATTTTATTGTAAATACCTTTGTTGTATTGCCCGACATATTGCAACGGCCGTGGCAGCCTACCCGTTTAGTCCATTGAAATGTTAAATTTTTTAGGCCTTACCTTGCGTTTTTTAGAGGACGAAAATGATAAAAAAAGTTAAATCAAAAAATATTATTTTTTTCTCTAATTTGTGAACATTATCGCTTATAATTTTTTTATTTATAGTTCTACACCAAAAAGTTACTGGACCAAAGTTGTAGAGAATTTAATTTGAAACAAAAAATGTTAACAATTTTGTTTATCAGATAAATAGTTTAAGAGGTATATCGTAAAAACCATTTCAACCCCTATTTTCAAGATAGCGGCCGTGGGACAAGGGTGGCGACCCTACAAACTTGGTTTTAGCCTTACACTGACCCCCCCCTACACATCAAAAAAATAAAATTGCGTCCCCTAAAAAACGCAACCCCAAATGTAACTTTTAAATGGACTAGTTACCACGCCCGTTGCAATGCGGTCGAAACATGGAATAAAATAAAATATTTACGCGATTAAAACTCGCAGCTTATTATATTCTATAACGTGTACAAATCGCAAAAGTTTACGAATATATACTGACTAGCTGTACCCCGCGATGTTACCCGCGGTTTATTAGCCTATGTGTTAATCCAGGGTGTCAGCTAACTCCATACCAATTTTTATTAAAATCGCTCCAGCCGTTTAGACCTGAAGAAGTAACAAACATACACACTCACATACTCACAAACTTTCGCCTTTATAATATTAGTGTGATTAGTGTGATAAAGTAGGTACGGGATTCTTTTGTCTAGAAGTTCGGGAGATACATTTCTTAAACGAAAAATCCAAAATATTAGATACCTCAACAAATAGTTTAAATCCTTTAAAATTGAAAAAGTAATCCATTCTAAATTAACCTTTATACCTTGAGCCATAAGATTTAAAATCATGAAGATTTCAAAAGCTCTTCGTGTGATGTCGTAGCTGAGTTCTTGATTCTATTGTTGGTCTAGATTTAAAGCCTAGACTAGAATCTAGGCTAGGTTTATCTAGATTGAAGCCTTCAACTTCAATATCTGTTATTGACAGGGACTGTACCGTTTGTATTGTGTTTCTTGGAAAGTTAAAACTATAAACGCTAAATATAGCCTGTGTGTATTTTCCAGTTTACCAGTAGTAGTTACTACAGCGAGTCATGGTCATCTTCGCTTAAGATTATGAAATTAATAAAAAAAAAATCGCCTGCAGAAAAAATGGAAACAAGATCCCATTATGAAACTTTATAAAGTGCCTCCGACTGCATGAAATTAAATATGTAGGGGATCTTCCAAAATTTCAATTAAAATCCAACTTAACGCTGGCAAAGACACGTGACAAAAGCTAGTCATTTATAAAATTTAGACTCCATTTGCCAATGCAAAATTAAAAGTGAAAAATATAATTAATTAAGATGTTCTCTACTTTCGAATGTACTGCTTTTGTCAGCATGTCATATTAATTAATTAATTCCAAATGCGACAAAGCGTGGTTCTGGCATACTACGGCTTAACAGCGAATAAAAAAAATAGACTTGGCTCAAAGCGACAGTGAAATGAGATTGAGAGATTTCGCTGATAATGTATAATGCTAGATAAGCTATTTGTGAATTTGTATTTAGTATATTAGAACGAAATAATCTTATCTTTAACAACATTGTCAAGCATAAATGTTGATAAACTTTCGCGATTTGTACACATTATAAAATTATATTTACTATGAGTCTTAATCGCGTGAATATATATTATATATATTTAAGGTAAAATAGACAGGCTACCAGTGACCACGGCCGTTGCAATACGGTCGAAACGTCGGGCAATAAACAAGGTATTTTACCTAAAATTATTCACGCGATTAAGACCCGTAGTATATATAATTTTATAGTTGTCAAGCATGTTTCGTGCAGTGTAAATGATTTTAATTTTAATTTTATACAAGCGGACCCGCGCAACTTCGTATGTGTAAATTTTCCCCGTTTTTTCACAAATAAACAAACTCTTCAGTTTTAAAATATTAGTATAGGTAATTAGCTAGCTTTTTTTGCTGATCCGCTTCTTTTGGTCGTAGCGTAATGTTATAAAGCCTTAGCCTTCCTAGATAAATGGGCTATCCAACAGAACATTTTTTTTTGACCCTGAAACTCCTGAGATTATTACATTTAAAAAACAAACAAACAAAATCTGCGGCTTTTTATTATTTGTACCTATAGATTATACTTATTGTACTTGTACGAGCTCTAACGATTTTGTTCAAACTTTGTTTATGGATAGAGTTTTGCTTTTTAAGTTACAAATAATATGTTTTTGATTATTAGAAAAAAACATCCAGTTACAAAGTAAACCACTAAACGCTGGACAATTATTTGGTTAACATTATAGTTATTAAGAAGTAGATCCGCTAAGGATAAAGGAGTGAATCTTAGGCTAACACGTGGGAAAAATATACGTAAAACACTTAAATGTGTATACAATACCCACACACATAGATTTCAGATACGACGGCCATTTTATTGACTACCTAGCTACACAACAAGTGCATGCGAAAGTACATATTATTTCATCATAGTTGGAAATAGATTAGGCACAGGATGGAAGGCAATACACGCGCTTCGAGGTATATAGATCGACTATGGTTATAAAAAACTTCGATGATGTTAGAATCTGCTCCATGAGAACAAAGTCATAGACCTCATAATAATATCGAGTCCACACATCTCCTGCATAGAATCGGTTAAGGAACTACAGTACCTACAGGTAATCGGTTTAGTTAGAAGAACATCGATATGATCTTAATCGATTACAGTCACAGCGGCTAATCTTATCAGACGCTCTTGATCTGAATATTTATATTATTATAGATGGATTATGTAGAAACAGAAAATACGATCCGTACTCTAAAATAAACGTACACACACACACACACACACACACACACACACACATACACACACAATAAATTATATCCCTGTTAAATAATTAAGTGATTGAGTGTCTCCTAAGATGGAGAGGGCCTGGAGTTCTGTCATACAGGTTTCGAACCTACTACAGACTCCAGCTCTCATAACCATGTATTATATGTAAGAGACCATTATAACCTTTTGAGAGGAATAAATGTTTTTTTTTGTATTATCGCCGATAGGGACTCTACGGACCCTCACGTGGGCGCGAGCAAATGAATAGCATAAACAAATGGACAAGTTATTCAATTCATTCCATCTCTTTCTATTTGTGGACATAGCTGTTACTTTATATAAATAACAACCCACGCACGTTTCGGCATACTCATACATAGTCTTAACATAAATCTTCACCAAACGCCTCAACTTAAAAGAATTCGACAAAAAATAATTTACAAGCAACTTTTATTCGCGAGTTTCGTACAAATCTTCAACAGAATTACTCGACATTTGGACCGCAAATTGCTAATTCCATTCAATATACTTCGCAGAGTCGTAACTTCCCAACAGATTATCATGAAACTCTTTCACGTTTTACGTTTCCATATAAAATTTTCTAATAAATTTCCATATTGAGTTTCGAGGTGCCGAGATTTTTCTCTTTCTTTATAAAAAGTAATCCCTTATACAAGTTTAAAAGGAATTTTAAGCTTTGGTGTTAGTAAGTTGATCCTTGCAGTTGATTTTGTAAACATGGATTTTGTTTTTCATTTTTTGTGGAAAAGGGCTGATTTTGCAACAAAATATTGATGGGATTTTAATTCTAGGGATTCTTTACGAAAGAAATGAATAAATCTGAATGATTTAATCTTTTATTATAGCTTGAATTGCTTGAGGGATGAGCAAACGTAACGTAAGCGGAGCCGTGATCAAAGGTAATTAAAATACTTAATAATTTTTTCACTAAGCACCAAGGGGAATCTCACTCAATATATCATTGTCTATTACTTTGAAATAAAAACTACTACTTTCTTAACGAAAAAGTTTTTATTGCTCGGTTCCATATATTGCTTTAAATGTGTTATAAATCTGTGTTTTGACAACATTGTCATGTGGGCGTATCTGTTCCTTGATTAGGATCAAGCAAAATTGGACTTTGAGGTGACGAACATTTTCATTCTGCGATTCAATTTTCGTCCAGAACCGTTTATCCGTTGTGGCGTGATTGAATAACAAACATCCACCCATACATCCAAACTTTCGCATTTATAATATTAATATAGATTGTTAAGGATCCTTCGATAAATAAAATGACTGGACTGTATAAATATATCTATAATAACTATATTGATGCTACAGAGAAATATTATAACATTGAGTTGTGTCTTTAAGGATGTCTGTCGAACAAGTGCCCCACCGTTATTCGCTCGCCGCCTCCCGCGCACCTTGCGCGCCCCCGCGTTCACCCGGCCGCGCCGAGCCCCGCGATAGGCGCAAACATGCTCCCCGGGTTGAAGTATCGACTTCAAAGGATTGGTAGCGGACAGATGTTGTTGAAGGCGCGCCGAATCGTGCCCTTCTTGGTCTTTAGCTCAGCAACCCTCGTGACGCCATCGGAACCCGGGTACACCTGCACCACGCGACCCAGCAGCCAGCAAAGAGGAGGAAGCGCCTTATCCTTGACCAAGACAAGGCTCCCCAGTGTGATGTCTCCTGAAGTTGCAGTCCACTTAGTTTTCTGCTGAAGTAAAGATATATATTCTGTTTTAAACCGGTTCCAGAAGTGCTGCTTTATGTATTCCACTCGTTGGAATCGCTCAAGTCTGCTGATGTTTCCGCCGTCAGATATTTGTGGATGCGGAACGGAAGTAAGTGAGCGTCCAATCAAAAAATGGGAAGGAGTTAGGACAGAAAAATCAAGTGGATCGGAAGAAAGAGGAGTGAGAGGTCTGGAATTGAGGATCGCTTCAATTTGAGTAAGGCAAGTTACCATTTCTTCGAAAGTGAAATGGGTCAGGTTGAGCAGTCTCTTCAAATGGTGCTTAGTAGAACGAACAGCAGCTTCCGCTAGGCCGTTGAAATGAGGTGAATACACTGGGGCAAAATTAAATTCAATTTGTTCCTGAGCTATATCACTTTCAATACTGGAATCTTGAAAGAATTTACGTAATTCATTGCAAGAACCAACAAAATTGGTGCCATTATCGGACAATATACTACGAGGTTTACCACGGCGTGCAATAAATCGGTTTAAGGCAGCCATGTATGCCTCCTTTGTGAGGTCCGTGACAAGCTCTAGGTGTACTGCTTTGACAGCCAAGCAGACAAAGATACAAATGTACGATTTTATTAGTTTGCAACCCCTACCCTTTCGGTCAGCGATAAGTATTGGCCCGGCATAGTCGACACTGCAATTCAAGAAGGGAAATTCAAGGTTTGTACGAGAATTGGGAAGCTGTCCCATGACGGGTTGTATACTTTGGGCCCTATGCCGAAAGCATACTATGCATTTCTGTACGATGAATCTAGACAGACTTCTCCCACCCAGGGGCCAATAGTTTTGACGTATATTTGCCAGAAGTGATTGAGGGCCGGCATGAAATAATTTTATATGAAGTGACTGGAATAAAATTTTTGTTAAATGGTGCTTACTACTTAAAAGAATGGGATGTTTCACATTGTAGTCATAAGGTGAGTTATCTAACCTGCCACCAACTCGAATTATGCCATCATCATCTAAAAAGGGGGACAAAGAGATCAGACGATTTTTAGAAGGCAAAGGTTTTTTAGATTTTAGAATAGAATATTCATCAGGAAACATTTCATTCTGAGCAACACGCAGAATGCATTTTAAAGTCAGTTGCATTTCTTGATTTGATAGAAAACCTCTAATTTTTTTATGTTTGTTGTTTAAGTTGTAAATATATCTTTTTAAGTAGGCTACAATTCTCTGTAAATAGGTAAAATTTGAATATTTATGAATTAGCTGTTGAATTATAGTGCAATTGATTAAATTGTTATTTTGTTGATTTACAAAGTTACAAGTTACCTCGGGCAAATTTTGTTTTACGATATTTTTTGCTAATTTTGGCCAAGATTGTTCATTTTGCAATAAAAACGCAGGCCCAGACCACCATAATGTTGAACAGCTGATCTGATCAGCCTTCACGCCTCGAGAAACAAGATCCGCCGGGTTGTCCTTTGTCGGTACATAAATCCATCTACTACCAAAGGTAATTTCTTGAATTTCGTTAATACGATGCCTTACAAAAGGCTTAAGCTGGCTTGAGGGCATAGATAACCAACCCAACACTATTGTTGAGTCACACCAAAATACACAGCTACTAATATCCAACGTAAGAGACTCTTTGACCTTTGTACACAGTCTTGCTCCTAAAAGTGCTCCACATAACTCTAATCTAGGTATCGTTGTGGGCTTTATCGGGGCTATCCGATTTTTTGAGGCCAATAAACGAACTGTTACTGAACCATTTCTGTCAGTGGAACGCACATATACACATGCACCGTAAGCTACTTCACTACTATCAGAAAATACATGTATTTCATGACTAACATGATCATCACACAATACCCATCTAGGTATATTTAAAGTGTTTAAATATTTCAGTGTATCCACGAATGAAGTCCACTGACTCGCTATATCTTGGGGTACTTCATCGTCCCAATCGCATTTACTAAGCCATAACTTCTGCATAATAATCTTTGCCTCGACAACACAAGGACCGATTATGCCTAGAGGATCAAAAACCTGGCTAATTAAGGACAAAATATGGCGTTTTGTAATATTATTATTGCTTTCAATATTAATAGAAAACGATAAAATATCTGATTTACAGGTCCACAATAACCCTAACGTTTTTGATAAAAAATTATCAGACAAATCTAAATCGAGACTAGAATTGTCCCCGACATCAACAATTTCTTTTAAAATATCAGAGCTGTTAGACTGCCATTTTCGTAAGTAAAAATTTGCAGAAGCTAATATAGATTTGACTTCGCGACAAAGTTCAATCGCGCCGCTAATGGTGTCCGTGCCGCTTAAATAATCATCTACATAAAAATCATGACGTATACTCCTTTTTACTTCCAAGTTATCTGTTTCGTCAGCGAGACTCACCAGACACTTGGTCGCGAGATAGGGCGCAGATGCCATTCCGTAGGTAACCGTATTTAACTTATACACTTTGAGCGGCTCGGATGGACTCACTCTAAATAATATTCGTTGCAATGAACGTTGACTGGGGTTTAATTCAATAGCACGATACATTTTTTCGATATCCCCAGATATTACATATTTAAATTGCCTAAATCTTATTAATATCGAAAATAAATCGTCCTGAACGGTAGGACCCACATGCTGAATCTCATTTAAAGATATGCCCGAAGTTGTTTTTGCTGATGCGTCAAAAACAGTACGCAATTTTGTTGTCTTACTAGCTTCACGCAAGACACCATGGTGGGGTAAAAAATAGCTAGTTTCTCGCCGATCCTTTAATGACATATCTTTATCCTCAGTCATGTGACCTAAAGTTTCGTACTCCTTCATAAACTCGAGATACATACTTTTAAAACCCTCATCGCGCTCAAAACGTTTTTCTAAAGATATAAACCTACGTTCTGCCATGACGTATGAGTCACCTAGAACGGAAGGATCCGCTTTGAGTGGCATTGTCACAACAAAACGGCCGTCCAATAGGCGGACAGTATTTAATCTAAAGCTTTCTTCGCAAGCACGCTCGCTTAAGGATAGGCAATGTTTTGGTGAAATTGTATCAAGTTCCCAAAATTTTGTTAAGTCGGGATTTGTGTCTAATTTAGCAAAATTACAAAAATGTGAATTAATTCGTGAAGGAGTAGGTACAGAACCCGAGACTATCCAGCCTAATTTACTCTCACATAATTTCGGCATATTCTTTCCTAAATTTATGTAACTGCCCTGAATGACCTCCCAAAATAGTTCAGCTCCTAACAGGATATCTATGTTAGACGGAATATTAAAAGACGGGTCCGCTAAAAACACCCCTGTCGGAATTGGTATGCATTCTACATTTATATAGCAAACTGGCAAATTTTTTGTAATCTCGGGTAAAATAAAGCAATTAATATTAGTAGAAAAATCGTTGTATAAAGACTGAATAGTTAAGTTGCAAGACTGTGTACTGTGGCTGGTTAGATTGTTAATACCTGCTATTTTGGAACGAGTACCGACTCGAGACAATCCGAGCTTATCACATAACTCGTCGGTAACAAAGTGAGCTGTACTGCCGTTGTCGAGCAGGACTCGGGCGTTAAACCTCTCGCCTTTGTCATTCACAACCTTCACCACCGCTGTGGAAAGTAAAACATTTTTTTGAAACGTCATCTGAGTGTTGGCTGAAAGAGAAACATTATTAACGGAAGAAGTAGGCATAGGAGTAACTATTTCAGACCCGGGTTGATCCAGATGTAACAAGGTATTATGTTTATTTTTACAATATTTGCACCGTGAAAATCTACAGCGCTTTTCTACATGCCCAACACGTAAGCAGTTCATGCAAACCTTACACTCCTTTGCCTTCTGCAATCTACTTTCTACAGTTAACTTTCTAAAAGCGTCACACGAATACAGAAAATGATTTTGTGAACATAATGGACAAATAATTTTATTTCTGTTTGGTACATTATTGTTTGTTGTTTGTTGCGATGTTACTACAAAACTTTTAGATTTATTTAAATTATTGTTATTTATGTGTATTTTTTGTAAGTTTTTATTATCCTCTAATGTTTCTAGTAGATCTGCTTGATTATTCAGAAATGTACAAAACTGAGATAAAGTTGGAAAATGAGGCAATGTGTTTCTATACTCTTCCCAATTTCTACTAGTGACAACATCTAATTTTAATGACATAATGTAAATGATTAGAGTGTCCCAATGCTGAGTAGGCTCATTCAACGCCTTTAAAGCTCTCATATTTTTATTTGTGACGTCTATAAGGCGACGTAAAGAAGTACTAGACTCTGAAATAATTGGCTGCGCGTTGAATAATGCCTGAACATGATTATTAATTAAGAGGCGACTATTGTTGTATCGATCGCACAACAAGTCCCAAGCCACAGTATAATTATCGCTTTTAAAATCTATATTTTTAATAATTTCAGCCGCTGCTCCCTTTAGGGACGCTCGCAAATAATGGAACCTGTTTATATTATCGATACAATCATTATTATGAATCAATGAAAGATAAGTGTCTCTAAACTCTAACCAATACTGATAGCTACCGTCAAATTGGGGTAAATTAATCTTAGGCAAACGAATAAAATTGTTCTTTATACCACTGGATGCCTCAGAGCCTGATACGGAACCTGCAGGAAGGTTGCTCCGTGGCGGCTGGCCGGCATCAAGCAGCTTACGAGCGATGGCAAGCTGGGGATAGTAGCTTTCTTCGAACTTGAAACGCTCGTTGTAGACCTCGTCATCGTCCGACAACAGCTCAATCTCGGTCTGCAATTCATTAAATTCATCATATAAGCATTCGAATTTATTAAATCGACTTTCCAGCTCAAGTATTTGAAGTTCAGATAATCGGTCACAGCTTTTAAGAATATTTAAAAAATTAATGAAATTAGTGACTTTAGCTTTGATGGAACTACGTTTTCTCATTAATTTGTCAGCCATAGCGGGCAATAAAATAAAGAAAAAATAAACTAAATGCGTTAGAATTTTAAATGAATATTAAATGCTTGAAACAAGCGTACGAAGTAAACGCATATATATAAGAATAAATAATTATGAGGCGCACAGCAGCACAGCTGACCGACCTAACGGTAAGTCTAGCGAGAATAAAAACTGGCTACAATAGCTTTATAGCAGTGCGTTAGATGCTTGCAAAATGGAATGACGTGCAAAGCAATGTAGCATGCACTATCTTAAACAGACTAGAAAAGTGAAATAAAATGGAAAAAAATGAAGGTACTTAGCACTTAGTTTTGGAAAAAAAGATAAAGGTAAGGAAATGATTGGAACGAACTCACAATACCGCCCTTATCCGTCTCCAAATTCCACAGTGAAGTGACTTGTTCTAGTTCTTTGAAATATGCACACACTCAAACACAGCAATGACACAGCGCAATAGAATGGCGCGATGATGTCCTCTGGGTCAAAGTCCGTTCTCCGTAGCCGCCGTTGAAAATAATATCCGTGGCTTATTTGGCACGGTTCTTCTTTCACGGTGAGTAGGACCACTTTGTTAAGGATCCTTCGATAAATAAAATGACTGGACTGTATAAATATATCTATAATAACTATATTGATGCTACAGAGAAATATTATAACATTGAGTTGTGTCTTTAAGGATGTCTGTCGAACAAGTGCCCCACCGTTATTCGCTCGCCGCCTCCCGCGCACCTTGCGCGCCCCCGCGTTCACCCGGCCGCGCCGAGCCCCGCGATAGGCGCAAACATAGATAGTTATAAGTATTCATCGCTTTAAATGTTGATGAACTTTCGCGATTTGTACACATTAGGTATAACATAACTACGGGTCTTAATCGCGTGAATAATTTAATGTATTTTTTTTTTTAAGTCTACCAATGACCACGGCCGTTGCAATACGGTCGAAACATCGGTCAATAAACAAAGTATTTTACCTTAAATTATTCACGCGATTAAAACCCGTAGTATATATAATTTTATAACATTCATCGCTTTTTTCCATATAAAAGAATTATATGAGAAACAAAACTAAAACAAATCGTTATCTTTGTCTGTGATGTAGATCTGTGTTTCAGTCTAGTATTTCTATTTTGAAGCCCATTGCCTCTCGCCACCTAATTGGCCGTTGCAATACGGTCGAAACATCGGTCAATAAACAAAGTATTTTACCTTCAATTATTCACGCGATTAAAACCCGTAGTATATATAATTTTATAACATTCATCGCTTTTTTCCATATAAAAGAATTATATGAGAAACAAAACTAAAACAAATCGTTATCTTTGTCTGTGATGTAGATCTGTGTTTCAGTCTAGTATTTCTATTTTGTAGCCCATTGCCTCTCGCCACCTAATTGGTTCGGAGAATCAAGAGCTGTTGAACGTCAGCTATCTTGTTAAACTACCAAAAGGCTGTATATGGGTGATAGTTACAAGGAAATGTATAATGAAATTACATTTATGTACGGATGTTTGTAATATTGTAAAGCAATGTCTTTTGTAGGTTCTTTGTGGAATGTATTGGTGTATTTTCAATCGATGTTAATCAAAATCAATAAATAAAAATCACGAACGCTGAAGTTTTAAGTAAAATTCCTTGGTCAGGTCATCAGACACGAGAGATACGACTAACTGCAACGGATTATGATAGGTAAAATTACGGGCAAATGTGGAATAGGTTTCGAAACATCCGCGAGTGGAGCGAAGTCAAGAGCTCAAAGGAGCTGTTTCACCTCGTCAGGGACAAGGATAATCTTTAAAGGCTGATGTACAACCTTCCGTATTAGGAAAGGAATAGGATGAATAGACTTCAAAAATAAAAAGCAGCTTCTTAACTCCTCGAATATTTTTTTATGTATTCGTAGGCGCAACATTCTTTTTAGCTAGTCTGTAATTTGCTTATTAATTAACCACATGTTAAAATCAAGTGGCGATTAGTATTCGGCTGTGAGTATCAATTTGTTATCTCTCGATACAAAAGGAAAGGATCGGAGTGATCTGCCCACTAGAGCGGAGTGCAGCTTTTAAGCAATCCTATTGGTTAATACTTCTCCGTTTCTCCGCTTTACAGCCTTGCTCCTCTTCAATGAAGACAGCCTTATAGGTTTAATTTGTTACTGTGTGTTTAATTTATTTACTTGCGCATATATCCGTGCGCTTATCTGTGTTGTTTGTTCTGAGGTAGCTCTCAGCGAACCGATGATCAGATCTTTGTTATTACAAAAAAAGTAAATCGAGCTTTGTTTGATTTAAAGCCATTTGGTCGCTTTAACAAGATTAACTAATTGTTTGTTTCACGTACTGGTTTTTAGGGTTCCATACCCAAAAGGTAAAACGGGACCCTATTACGAAGACTCCGCTGTCCGTCCGTCCGTCCGTCTGTCTGTCTGTCTGTCCGTCGGCCACAAGGCTGTTTCTCATGAACCGTCATAGTTAGAATGTTGAAATTTTAACAGATGATGTATTTCTATTGCCGCTATAACAACAAATACTAAAAAACATAGTAAAGGGGGGCTCCCATACAACAAACGTGTTTTTTGGGCATTTTTTGCTCTAAATTAAAATATAGGCTGTATCTCATGAACCGTGATAGCTAGACAGTTAAATTAGCACAGAGGATATGTTTCTGTTAACAACAAAGACTAAAAATAGATTAAAATAAATATACGTATAACGTGATTTTTTTGCTTTTTTTTTGCTTGATATTATAATATAGTGTCTAATATTGTATAGATAGTGGAACGGAACCCTACGTACGCGAGTCCGAATTGCACTTGACCGGTTTTTTTTCACTTATAAGTTTGACGTGTGTCTGTCTAAGGATTCGCCTAGTCTAAATGGGTAGATCTTGATACGTCTTTTTCTTAAATAGATTTTCCCAAGTTCAACGGATAAAGACGTAGTTTGTTCCCATTTTCATTACTCTTATTATTTCTTCATCCCTTGAGAACAATATACGTAGAGATTGTATGAAAAAAACGCCCTTAACTTTAACTATAAGCCTAAAGGTGCGTACTTTAGGAATTTTAAAACGTTTTTATTAAAACTGGGATGTAACATTACTTTTTATGGAGAATATATTCAATTACGTGTGCTGTAGCACCTGTTCCCTTAATGTAATTTAACATCAACTACCCTTAAGGTTTTAATAGTGATTTATTTTATGTTAAAGAAACTAAAGGCAAGGTAAGAAGAGCAATCTATACTTATATTACCAAGGGAGGAATGGCTGGGTTTTTTAGTTGTAAATAATTTTTAAAACGATTGGGTCCATTTTGAGGATTTTTCGAGAGAGAGAGAGATCTCTGTCGAAAGATAGCCAATATCGCTAAGGAAAAAGTTTAGTCAAAGAAACTAGCAAAACGTTGATAAAATTTTGCGATTTGTACACATTATGAAATTATATACATTACGGGTCTTAATCGCGTGAATAATGTAAGGTAAAATACCTTGTTTATTGCCTGACGTTTCGACCGTATTGCAACGTTTGCTATTGCAATACGGTCGAAACGTGGGGCAATAAACAAGGTATTTAACCTTAAATTTATTATTCACGCAATTAAGACCCGTAATATATAACTAGCTAATTTCGACAGCTGGCTAATAGGTTGCCATTGAGTGGTAGCAGAGAGAAGTATAAGTATTATACGTAAGTACTCGTAGAAATATATATAAGAAACTCATATCACATGTGCATTAAGATATACAAACATCTTAATCTGTATCAAATCTACCACTCAATCAATTTCGCGGGGCTCTTTATGTATTATTACAAGAATAAACGTAATATAACATTAATGAATACTTAGATGATAGATACTAATGGACTTAATTTCTAAATGTATTATTGTAAAACACACTAAATACTGTTTTAAATATAAAATAATATATTGTAATGTAAAAATGAAAATTATGTAATTTTATAATATCTTCTTATAATTTTTTTTTCATATGATAAATTATTTAATAAATTATAATTGTAATTTGTACCTAAATAATGTAAAAATATTTGCACGCCACCATTGGCAGAATATGCTGTAACTTAACACTTGATAAAGCCTGTAAACCACCATATTTTTGGAAATAAAGTTTTTTATTATTATTATTAAGTCTTTACGAGTATTGCCTGTGGTTGTTTTGTTGTCTTAAGTATATCTGCTTTACTGCCTCAGTGGCGCAGTGGGAGTAGGTCCGACTCCTACGCAAGAGGTCATGGGTTCGATTCCCACACGGGACACCACTTTGTGTGATCCACAAATTGTTGTTATGAGTCTGTATTTTTGTAAATATCCCGCGACACAGGGCTTATACACTACTACGGGAGTCGTTTAAAAAGATATTGTACACAAAATATTAGGATAATTACGAGATACCTTCTACGTATAGAGGAGACATCGCGACGTATTTTTGTCAGCCAAGACAAGTAAGCGCTCCGATCCGATCCGCTCTAGATCCTTTTTGGCTGCGAGAGAATTATCGATAGAAATTATCAAGCGCTACATGTTCAATCGTTACACTAGACGATATTAATGTTTTAGCGCTGAAGCTGATTTTAGATAAACGGTTTCAGATGGCGTCTTTAATACGTACATATACCTAGTAGTACACATTGTCTCGATGATACAAAGTCCCTTTGAAGTTGCTCTGAAGCGGCCAAATCAATAACTAAATTCAATAAGCTTATTGATTGATTCGTACCGGTTAATATCCAGTACTAGGATATAACAAAGTAGAGACGCTTTGGCGATAAAATAAAGTCTGGGGGTTGATTGCAATGTAATAAATTTTGCTAGTTCGCTTGGTGCAGAGTTGTTGGGGCCATATGGCTAGCGAGTATAATTATTTGATGCGATATCGTCTTATAAATCGATGATACACTGCACTCGCGAAAAAGTGTTTAAAAAATCACTTTATTGATTGGTTGCCAAATAACAGCGAAGGCATGCAATTGGAACTAATGTTAAAGATTGTTTGCGCGAACGCGAATAGAGATATGTCGTCAATGTTTTGTTATGACGTTGACATTGTGGCGCGGTGGGAGTGTGTCTGACTGCTACGCAAGAGGTCGTGGGTTCGATTACTACACGGTACACTACTTTGTGTGATCCACAAATTGTTGTTCCGAGTCTGGATGTACTCAGTGTCCGTGATTTGTATGTTTGTAAAGTCCCCCGCTAAACAGGGCTTGTATCCTGCTGGAGATGTGGAACATCGATTTTCACCCATCTGATAACCAAATCAAAGATCTCTGTTTAGTTTGTTTGTTTGAACGCGATAATCTCAGGAACAACTGGTAAAAATTGAAAAATTATATTTTATTCGCTATGACCAATAGGAGCGAGCAGCAATGAAAAATGTTGCAAATTATATAATTATAAACACTACTATACCTTGCCAATCAAACAGTGCTTATGGCTAATTTTTTTTCTCTTTAATTTATATATGTAACTCAGGAAAATCAATAAAAGTCCTTGCACAGTCGACGTGCGCAAAAAGTAAGTAATTCTAATCGCCATTTTATTGGCCACAACTTGGGCGACTCATTAAGCCAATAGTCGGGACTGGAAGTAAATAATACCTATTAGTTTTGTTTTGGCTGGAAATTAGACTAATTGCTAAAGTATATTAGCTCCACGGTATTTTCAAAATTTGTTGGTTTATTTTTCTTAGTAAATTAGACCAATACTTCACTAGCTATTTCAACACCCTACACTACTCCACACCCTATCTACATAGGGACGAAGTTATATATTAATCTCTTTTTATATTTGTGTGTCTGCTTATTCTGTCTTTTTTTTTAAGATAGCTAGCAATATGGAATAGTGTGTCCCACATTACTAGCAATCCTTTTCACCCCTCCAGCTAAGCTCAACAGCTTGTGTTAGAAGTGGGTTCACGTCGATAATATAATGAGTGGGATTTGAACCCGTGACCTCACAATTCCGCCTCTGATGCTTTTACTATTAAGATACTGCCGTATTTCTTTATTTGAAACTGATATTAGAATGCAGTTTTCGACACTCAGGGCTATGTGAGATTTGTAATAATTCTTGGTTCCGAGTCTGTGTGTAGTTACTTTGTGTCCGTTCATTGTTTTCTTTGTAAAGTCCTCTCCCTCGCACAGGGCTTGTACTTTAGTGCGGGACTCAAGCTCCTATAGTCTATATTAATATTATAAAGCTGAAGATCCGCTCCGTCGCCAGCGAACCGGGCGGCGTCAGCGCGCACATCTCTTGATGCCGTCTTAGGTGGGGCTGCGGGTGGGCGTACGGGGTAATTTGCCTCACCGCAGCCTTCCGCGGAGGCGCGGCGCCCTGTGTGTATCCAGGAGCCACGTAGGTGTGAAATGCCCGGAACGCAACAACATCGCGTCCGGGCATTGCCACTGGGCGGGACGCCAACGGTATAGCACATTCGGGTTTTTTAGTGGGTGTAAACACCACACTGCCTTTACCGTCTTTCCTGGACGGTGGGGGTGTTCGTCAGGATTTTTTTCCACCAAATATAAAAAAAAGGAGTGGGTTCACGTCGGTAGGATAATGGGTAGGATTCGAACCCGCGACCTCGCGATTGCGGGACCGATGCCTTAACCATTGGACTACCGCCGCTTCTTTGCTTTAAAAGAAAAGAAAGAAAATACATTTATTTGGAACCAACACACGAGACAAGAGTAATAAAAGACAATAGAAAAAGAAAAAAAAACATAAGTGCAATTAATAATTAAAAACATTTGAGATAAATAATAATTAAAACATGGAAATTATAATTAAATCATTAACAATAAAAACAACAAAAACATACAATTAATAATTAAAACTTCGGAAAATAAATGGATGTCTCGTGGCTGCACCAAGGAACCCAGTTCAGCTTATTGCCGGGCGTTTTTACTGCTTTGATTAGAATCTTTACACAATTTTAAATGGTTACTAGCTGAGTGGTTAAATTTGACTGTTTTTGCAAATTAAAGTATTTAATTAAAAGAAAAATAGGGGTTGATCGTAGAGGGTTAAAAATTCAGGGTTGTATGTATTTTCAAAAAAAACTACAAATATAAAAAAAATATTTAGGGGTGGACTAACCTTAACATTTAGGGGGATGAAAAATAGATGTTGTCCGATTCTCAAACCTACCCAATGTGCACACAAAATTTCATGAGAATCGGTCAAGACGTTTCGGAGGAGTTTAACTACAAACACCGCGACACGAGAATTTTATATATTAGATATTTGTTGTACGGTAAATACGTACAGAATTAAATAGCCATGTAAAAAGTAAGATGACCATTCAAAATGTCATTTAGTAAGCAATGTAGCTGTATGTATTATATGGCACAGAGTCATACAGTTTTATGGGATAGCCCCAGATGTACAGGTTCCGTTATAATGTTGTTATGGGGGCTCTAATAGTTAGTGATAGGCTTTAATAGAGGTTTTTGCGTGTCGCTAGAATGTTTGAACTGAAATTGAATGTTTTTAATCGACTTCAGAAAAGGAGGTTCTCTGTTTGACCCGTATGTATGTATGTTTGCGATTTTCTCATAAGATACTGGTCCGATTTAGGTTAAATTTTCACTGTTCGACAGCATATTTTTCTGAGCAGGTTTTAGTCTATAAAACATTGTCCTATGTTATTAATCCGGATGGCATTGTCCGGAGTTATATACATAAACATACTAGTAAGTAACTGAAATTATTTAGTTTTTGCGTAATACAAACAGAAAAAAAACCTAAATATCAATATTTAAACGTCCAATGTTGTTATAAATACCATATTTATTTAAGTTTATCAAAAATACCTCCTATGTAGGCATAGTCATAGCTAAAGTATTTATTCAAATGAAAATTTACAATGTTACATACATGAATTTTATACATTAATTACTCTACGAACTAATTATATACAAACTATTAACATTATTCAACTTACCTAGAAGATAGATTAGTTACGATAGTAACCATAATATTTTGAATAAATAAATATGTTTTAATTTTTAGTACAAATCGGAAACTTCATACTTAAACTCCTAATGTTGCCCACACCATTAAATATTATGGACGCGGAACTAACGCGGCAGAAACGGCTCACAATATCGATGCTGCACCGCAACCTTTTGCGCATTCGCCAGATTTTTACGCGCTTTGGAGAGGAGGCTGTTAGTGAACGTACCGTTTTTGGTTTAAACGCTTTCGTAATGGAAAGTTTGACTTGATGAACGAACCACGTGGAAGACAGTCCGTACAGGTGAATAACGCTGACTTGAAGGAGATGGTGGAAATCGATCCTAGTCAAACTACAGAGGAGTTAGCGGCATGGTTTAACGTTATCTTACCTACAATATGATGCTTAAAAAGCACCATTGAATGAAATTGAACTGATAATAAAGGCCACAGATGACCAACGGAACTATTCAATATTAAATAAAGACTACAGATGACCAGTGGAACTATTCAATATTAAATAAAGACCACAGATGACCAGCTGAACTATTCAATATTAAATAAAGACCACAGATGACCAGTGGAACTATTCAATATTAAATAAAGACCACAGATGACCAGCGCAACTATTCAATATTAAATAAAGACCACAGATGACCAGCGGAACTATTCAATATTAAATAAAGACCACAGATGACCAGCGGAACTATTCAATATTAAATAAAGAGCACAGATGACCAGCGGAACTATTCAATATTAAATAAAGAGCACAGATGACCAGCGGAACTATTCAATATTAAATAAAGACCACAGATGACCAGCGCAACTATTCAATATTAAATAAAGACCACAGATGACCAGCGGAACTATTCAATATTAAATAAAGAGCACAGATGACCAGCGGAACTATTCAATATTAAATAAAGAGCACAGATGACCAGCGGAACTATTCAATATTAAATAAAGACCACAGATGACCAGCGGAACTATTCAATATTAAATAAAGAGCACAGATGACCAGCGGAACTATTTAATATTAAATATTGGGGGTTATAATCTGAGTAGATACCGTGAAGGATACCTGATACTTTGCCTCCATCAAATCATGTAATGGAACTGATAGTCTAGTAACAGGTGAGTTCCTAGTATTTGGTGCCTAGACATAAAACTACATTTCCTGGCACCAACTTAAAAATGTTAAATTATTTTTTGTTGTTGTACCCATATTATTTTTTGCTTTTCAGTTATCCTATATTTATTTTTGAAGTCGGTTTTTTATTTTTTTGTAAAAAACCTTTTATGTTGCTCAGGCCGACCTCAGTCTGAAGTCTGTTTAAGACTTCCAGATTGGTCATCAATTCATATCCAAGGTGATGGATCCCAGTAGGTTACATAAATAGGTTTAAAAAGGACAGTCCGTCTCATTTAGCTAATAATTAAACGTGCCTGTACAGCTACTATTATGTACATAATATCAATTATTATGTAGCAAATATCATCCCAGTTTCTCGCCAATCAATTCAAAAGTTACACATGTCACAGATTCTCCTTATTATATAGATCTACGCTCTATTTATTCAGCATCCGATCTTCCTTGAGACATATATGGATTCATTTATCTGAGAGGGTGTCTTTAGTTACCTTGCCTTTATATTCCTTTCTTTGTCACATCTCTCTATATCAATTGATAAATTACCTTCAGCTTTCCTGCTTGAGAACTTGACATTCATTGTAAATGTAGAAGCATTACTTATCGCAAGTATAGTTTTTGCTTCCTAAGTAAATATTAATTTACTTAAGAAGCAATAACTATACTTGTAATTTTGAATTTGACATAATGTAATTGTATCTTCATTTGACTAGTCATGAATCAATTTTTATTGTTATTTAGTGTTACAGTAACAACCTAAAACTGGCTAAAGTGTCTTCTAGATGGTTGGAAACAAGGCTTTCAGCCAAGGTGACCTTGCTGGTTTCCAACAGTGTAGACGGCTGTTGCAAACCATGTATCAAGTAATTTGGTTTACAACAGCCGTCTACACTGTTGAAAACCAGCAAGGTCATCTTGGCTGGAAGCCTTGTTTCCAACCGTCTAGAAAACGCTTAATTCAAATACTTAAATATAAACATAAATAAGTACTTATATATCCCATTTTCTAAGAATCATCAATAATCATCAGTCATCATTTAATAATATCAAAAGAAACATTAACATCTTTGAAAGGAGGTAATAAATGCTTTGAAAAGAGCTAACATGAAGTAGTAGGGTTCGTAGGATATCGAAAGAAAATTTAACTAGCTTGTTGGTCTAGTGGTTAGTGACCCTCGCTGTTAAGAGATCGTGGGTTCGATCCCCACCCAGGATAAATCTTTGTGTGATGAGCAAGATGGTTTATTCTATGTCTGGGTGTATTTTATTTATAACTATTAGCTGCCCCGCGCAACTTCTTTTTGCAATATTTTCCATTGATGCTCCACTCCTATTGATCGTAAATGAGTATCCTAATGAAAGAGCTTTCTCCTATATATAAAAAAAATAATGCTACAGTATAATATAAGCAAATATTCTATACCTACACCCACCTCCTTATATTATATTACGTTCAAAAGACGACGTAATAACTAACGGTAATATACCGAAAATAAATAAAGGTCCTTCCCAATTAACCCAAGCATTGGACCTTCACAAACCCAAAGTCATTGAACTAGTCGGACCACAACACAAGTGCGGATCAACAGGCGAAAAACTAGATTCTGAGGGAGTGCCTTCTGGCTGAGGTCTACACAAAGTGTACAGTTACTGGGGTCTAAGGCATAAGCAGTTTGACTTAAAGACAATTGTTATAATAATAATAATAATAATTGCATTTATTTCAGATTTTTACATCCATAATGGTTAGTATTACATAAGACTTAAAAACTATGTTAGTAACATTATTTTATATCAATTATTTCAATTCATATACCTGCCGCCATTCTGCCTACCAGGTATACATGTATGCGTACAGGTCCAATGCCACATGAACGGACAGTCAGGCCTATCCACAATAGTTTTCAGGATGCTGTTAGAGCTTCCCCTCAACCGGCGCATCAGGGATGCAGTTCTCTTACGGAGTATTGTTTGAAAACTGTCAACACTCGCCTCTGCAAACATCCCTGACGCGCTACAGAAACGTGGAAGCCCCATCAGCAACCTGAAGGCATTGTTATATTGTATGCGGAGAATGTTGTAAGCCCTCTGCGTATAACTGACCCACAGGTTGCAAGTATAAAGTGTTTGACAATACGCTGTAAACAGTGTGATTTTCACTTCTTGTGAACATCGTGCAAACCTGCGAGCCAGCATATTACATCGGACTGCCAACGCTCTCCGCTCTCTCTCCATATCCTCGTCATCCTTCTGGTCTTCCCGTACAATATGACCTAGATATTTAAAATTTGACACCCTATTTAAGGTAACGCCATTAATGTGAACGGGTGGTACAGTATCTAGCTTTTTCGATCCTACCTTAAACACCATTGTCACACTTTTCTTTTCGTTATACCGGAGACCATGTGTCTTCGCGTATTTCTCGCATATGCCTAGGAGTCGACGGAGAGCATTGATCGAGGGGGCCAGCAGCACCATGTCATCCGCATAGCTTATACTGTTAATACATTTGCAGTCTATGGAGCATCCAACCCCAGTACTACTGAGCTCCTCGATCAACCCATTTACGTATAAGTTGAAGAGTGCTGGCGAGGTCAGGCCGCCCTGTCTCACCCCACACCTCAACCCGTAGCCCTCAGAAAAGGCTCCGTCCCATCTGACCTGGTTTATCTTGTGATCGTACCAAAATTCAAAAAGCCGTACAAGCTCATCAGGTAGGCCCTGTTCGCGCATTTTTGCCCATAGGATACCGTAATCAACCAGGTCAAACGCCTTGGAGAGGTCTAAGAAGGCAGCATAAACAGGCGTCTTTCTGTCTGTGTAGTACCTAACAGTGTGCTTAAGCGCAAGTATAGCAGCCTCCGTAGACAGTCCAGCTCTGAAACCAAATTGCGCATCATGTACTTTAATCTGTCTAGCTAAACGGCGCTCAAGCACACCGTCAAGCACTTTTGCCATAATGGTCGCCAGAGAGATCGGCCTATAATTATCCATGTCGGAACTGTCACCCGTCTTATTTTTGACTATAGGAATGAATATCGTTCTCATTAGGTCAACCGGCATATACGAGTGTCTCACACACATGTTGTACAACACAGCCAGAACTCTTGGGAGATGTAGACCGGCATGTTGAAGATGTTCTATGCTAAGACCATCAAAACCCGGCGATTTACCTCTTATCATCGATTTAATAACGTCACGAACTTCTTTGACTGCTATTGTAATAGGCTCTCCTGTCAATACCTCTGTTTTTGTTCCCTGCCCAGCATTTTGAAGCACTGCATGCACTTGAAAATGTTTCCTAAACAGGTTAGCAATTTCCCCTGGCTCTGTCACACCATTGACGCTCACGGGAACGCCAGCCCTAGGGTTCAACCTCTGTGTCGACTTCCAAAACCTTTGAAACTGTTTATTTTTACGCGCATCGGACAACACATCCATTCGGATTTGCTCTTCGTGGTTCTGACAGAATTTTAATTTTTGTTTAAACACTTTCCTAGTTTCATTCATCGCCACAAAGAGCCGACCCGCATGGGGTTTCCCATGCCCTATCCAATTTAGATAAGCCTGCCTGGCGTTCCCGTGCGCGTCCTTGACGTGCTTATTCCACCCTACTACTGAAACCCTCTGCCGCCTACTGTGTTTTGATTTTGAGCTAATCTCAGCAGCGTCCCTAAGCGATGTCACAATGTTTTCATATAGATCATCGATGGTCTTTCTGTGTTGACTGTTGGTGCAGAAATGATCACAACATTTACTTAATTCTGACGGGAAGTCAATATCCTTTAGCCTCTCTCCACATAACCTACTGTACTGTTCTATTTGATCTATGCTCCTGTTACCCCATAGAATCCCTTTATTCATCTCAACCATCGGCTTGTATGATATGTCACTTGTCCTAATCATTCCCATATTGACATGAATTAACAACGGAAAATGATCAGACCAGTAAACGTTATGACAAACTTCGACTTTCTCAAGTGATTTCCACGCTGCTTCAGTCACAAGACAATGATCAAGCCAACGTCTACTTCCACATATCTCACTTATAAAAGTGTAAGTCTCAGAGATCAATCCTAGCTTCATATAATCGGCACATTGCCATTTCTGATCAGTACAAAAGCTTAGCATTTCTCGACTAAATAACTCACCTGGATGTGCATTAAAATCACCAAGAATATAAACATGTTCTAAGTTAGAACTCTCGACAATCGCCGCGATCTCACTCAGACAGTCACAAAACTCAATAAAATTATCAGTCGAGTTGGTTGGCATATACACATTTACAATTAATATGGAGCGGGAGGCAGACGTCGCTTTAATAGCTGCTATACGATTACTAGTGCACTGAATTACTGACACAGTCGTGAATAGCGATTTTCTCCACATAAAAGCAACACCTCCATACGGTCTGCCCCGTAATACGCCCTCCGATGTATCCACGGCAGATTTGCCAAAATAACTAAAACTAGTATCTATATTTCCTAACATTGGTATTTCATGTGGCAACAGCCAAGTTTCCTGTAAGGCAATCACATCTACCGACTTACACAGACGTTGTATACACGAAAATGATCTCTTTAAAGACTTACAATTAAAACTAATACATTGAATCATTACATTATTATAAAATTTTACACTATTCATTAATAAAAATTATGTATTAATTACCTTATCACTCGATTTACTATAATTTACAAATTTACGGAATGATACCCCCGACGGCCACAGTGACTCACTCATAAACACATTCACTTTACTTAGAGGTATCAAAAATTTATAAGCCGCATAACCCTTATTTACTTTCATGTTTATTTTGTTAATACTAACTTCTACACCGGTGTTATTTTTAATATATAACTCAATATCGTCCATTTTCGTATCTTTGTCTACGTTATAGATATAAAACGGTATATTGACACTCGCTGCCTTAAAAGAACTATTCGGAAGGGTTTCCGCCTTTCCTTTCATCCCAATAAAACGATTTTGCAACCGTTTGCGCTGCACCGTCGTCCATTCGTCACTCGGCGAATCTTTTTTCCATTCACCGCCTTGCCGCAACACGTCGGATATCAGCTGTTTAGACGGTAGGCGCTCCGGCGTAGATGACCTTGGAGCGTCCGCACTCATCGTTGCACTAGCTGTCGAAATCGCAGTTGGCCTCTTTGCTTCTCCCTCTAACGGCGCTGGTTGCACCGCCCTTGCCGCTGCACTCGTTGACGAAACCGCGGTATTGGCCTCCACATGTATAGCTTCGTCGTCCCGCTTGCCTATCGCTGTGTCATGATCTACCTGCGTATGCGCCGGCGAGAGCGCACTATTACTTAGCAAGGTATCGTTTTGCCTCTCGCTCGGACACCTGTTACTCGGCTCAGCTGTTGATTTACTTTGTACGTTTGTGAGTAGTCCTATCGGCCCGCTTTCGTACTCAAAATTGTTCATAAGGCATGTTCCTGTACGGCTATTAACATTTATATTTCTATACCCGCCATTACTCGATAATTGTATATCCCTAAGTTGTTCTGTAGTCACATAATTTGTTTTTATAATAGTTATATCATCTCGCAGTTTGATAATATCCCTTAGTATCTTAGTGGCGTCCAGATGATCGAATGTTACTGGTGGCAACTTATGAAGATTTCTAGCTACAAAAATTGGTACCTGTTCGGGATCTGTTTCTTTTATGAGTGTGATGATGTCCTCGATATCTCGCCGACCTTTACCCTCCTTCCTCCGCCTAATTTGACGTCTCGATGTATCCACTGACTCATAAAGTAACTTCTTGGCCACTGCTATCTCGTCCTCTGTAAAGGCTGTCATACAAAGACGGCTCATGCTATCCTCGTCCATAATGTCCGCTTTATTTTGTATGAACGCGAGACACTCGTTTATCACTAGGTTACAACTATTGCACTTTATTGTTGACATTTTCACTCAAAGGTCAATGACCACCCGTTAGCCGTTTAGCGCTCGTCGTGTTATAAATAGTCATTAAAGTGCAAAGGTCACTTATGTGGTCTGGGTAAAACTGAAGTACGAGACAACGTGCATAGGTAAAACTACAATGTAAGACAATATGAGTAAGAGCAACTAAAGTATGTGGTAGCCCAATGGTTAAGGGATCGGACTCGCAATCGTGAGATGTCGAATTCAAATCCTACCCATTATACTATCGACGTGAACCCACTCCTAACACAAGCCATTGAGCTTAGCTGGAGGTGTTAACAGGATTGATAGTAATGTTTGCCCCACAATCCCACATTGCTAGTTATCCTTTTAAATAATAAAAAGAAAAAAAAGTGCAAGACAGATATATAAGATACAAGTGAAGTGCTAGACAACTACTAACATAACAAACGTTTAAGTAAATGTAAGCGGAAATTGATCGTTTGCATACACTGTTATTTGTATGTTTGTAAAAATCTCCGTGCTAGCGAGACGGGGCTCTAAAATGAAAATCCAGGGCCCCGAACCGATAATGCCCTTCCCTAAGTCCAGTTACGAACTTGGCTGATTCAAACAGCGACCACAAAGAACGCTCGGAATCTAATCATACTAAATAAGCAACCTGCGGGGAGTGCTGGGCTTATAGGAGTGTTTAGGCTGGCTGTAGTGAGGAGAACTGACACAACACAATGCACGCAAAATAGCCTAATAAGAGGCTAAATATGACATAGCGACCCCGTTGAAATAAACAAACAAACAAAAATTCCCCGTGACTATCGACATATAGCTCGTATTTTAAATGCAGCAGTTATTATTAATAATAAAAGATTAATTCTTTGAAAATTTGTAAAGCTTATCCTACAATAATAATATACTATATAAATCCAAACGTTTGTGAGGATGAATAGATGGATATAATTTATATCCATCTATTCATGCTATTTTATGCAAAAAGTACTGATCGGATTTTGATATAGCTCTACAACAATATTTTTAAAATATCAGAATAGGACATCGGCTACACAAATCAGATTTAACGCAGGTGAAGCCGTAAGGAAAAGCAGAAATAATTAATAGTTATTAAGAAATCGCTTGTCAATCATAACTTGGTCCCCACGACACTTGTACCCTGTGGTGTCCGCTGTCATTCCTGACAATACCCAAGAGCCTCTCTTGAGCAAGGTAAATTAACTGATAACAATTTAATTGATGACAAATAAATTGTACTTACGTATTGTGAAGCTCATTTGAATTTCAGAATTCTATTGGGAATGAAAGTTGAGTTAAATTGGACCTCATCTTTTGTGAGACCTACTTTTGGAGAAAAATTAAGCTGTTGTCTTTTTCACAGCTTCATATTTAATATTTGAAAATCCAAGATCAAGTAATTTTCCTGATACAGCTTTTTTTTAAAGATAACTAGCAATGTGGGATCGTATGTCCCAGATTACTAGCAATCCTGTTAACCCCTCCAGCTAAGCTCAATGGCTTGTGTTAGAAGTGGGTTCATGTCAATAGTTTAATGGGTAAGATTTGAACCCGTGAGACATCACGACTGGGAGTCGGATGCCTTAGCTAGTTAGTATTCTTTGCTTTAGCCAATAGGTTACCACCGCTTCAAAGTGTACAATAAATATCATAAAGGTAATATTTAAATGGAATCCACTATGTGAATACTTACTTGAAATTAAAATACTTAACATTTGACTCTTAATTAGACCTCCAGAGGAGCCTGTTCAGGTATTATCTTCACTATGATGACCAAAACACCAAAGTCGTCTGTTGACTGATTCAAAGTCGGTAAAGAATGTCGTCTACTAGTTATGACAAAACTTCTTAAAGTTGAGATTAGTAACTATCATAATATGATATCAAGGGAAAATCAGCTTTGTAGTTTTATAAAGTGCAAATGAATTTCAACCTTTGGGTGATAAACCACATTTTGTTTATACAACGAAATGAAGAGACGAGCAGGTCGTGCGCCTGATGATAAGCGTAACGCTAACCCAGTATCAGTATCAGTGCCACCCAAATAATTTTTTGACATGACATTAGTTCATAAATCTCATTTGCCCAGTAATTACACTTGCTACAGTGCCGTTCAACCAAAACATAGTGATATGTCAACATCACTAGCTCACGAAGGAATAACTAACACTATTGTGGTGCCAACCAAGATGGCCTATGGCTTAGTAGTTTAGCACGCTTTTGACCGATTGTACATTCATCTAAGCAAGTTTTAGAAAATTTTCATAATCGCTATCAGCCCCTGTCTTAATCCAAAACTTCCTATTGTGGCATCCGTTGTCAGCACTGAGAGTAGTCGCACTGAGTTAGGTAAATTAATTAATTAATTGATAAGAGTTTAATCAAGCGAAGCTTCGTATTACAAGTGACGAATATGGCCTTTTGTGTTAAAGTTAATTTATTATTTCAAGTGTAATTAAATGGCGTCAAAATTCTATCAAAATCACTTTAAATATTTATTAGTTATATTTCGGGACTTAATCGCGTGAATTATTTAAAGGTACGTTCGTACCTTTAAATAATTCACGCGATTAAGTCCCGAAATATAACTAATATGTATAAAAATCACTTTAAATATTGTTGATAAACTTTCGCGATTTGTATTCATTAAAAATTACTTTGTAGTTACAAATTAATTGTAACATTTTACGCGAGTGACTTTGTGCAAGAGATAGGATAAAGCTTTTTGAGATCCGTAAATGTTGGATTTTAGTCTAGGCACACTTATTGTAGGAGTTGTAAGAAATAAAAAACAACCGGATAAGTGAGAGTCGGACTCACCCACGGAGGGTTCCGTACAAATTATAAATATGTCAGAAAATTATTAAAATGCTAATTGATTTTCGTTGACCTAGTATCTGTTTTGATTAAAAATAAGTCTATTGACTCATTTAAACATGGTCGCCGCAAGATGGCGTGACTTTAGTTTGACGTTTACATTTGAAGTGCCGGTAGTGGGGCAGTGAGTCTAATTCGGCAGTCTTATTCGAGCAGTCAAAGTGACAACACGTCTACTAATAAACCACATTTTTTTTTATATAATGAAATGAATAGACGAGCAGGTTGTGCGGCTGATGGTTAGCGTCACGCTGGCCAAAGGATTTGGGCGACACTGATACTGATACTATGCAGTATCAGTGCCACCCAAATCCTTTTTTGACATGACATTAGTTCATACATCTCATTTGCCCAGTAATTACACTTGCTATAATGCCCTTAAACCAAAACATAGTGATGTGTTAACATCACTAGCTCACGAAGTAATATACTAGTATCTGTTATGATTTAAAAGAAGTCTATTGACTCATTTAAACATGGTCGCCGCAAGATGGCGTGACTTTAGTTTGACGTTTACATTTGAAGTGCCGGTAGTGGGGCAGTGAGTCTAATACGGCAGTCTTAATCGAGCGGTCAAAGCAAAGAGTAAAATAAGTAAAGGGAAAAGAGAGCCCTCTCTGGCCTCCATAGAGCATACCTTTTCGACACTAGCTCCGCTATGTAGTCGGCCCCGGAACTAAATTTGTATGTGTGGGTACGGCGCGAATACTCGAATACACACACAGGCATTGCTCTTCTTGTATGCTGTGCCAAAATTAAATAAACTTTTTATGAAAATTAATACGCCACATAGTACAAAAGTCATTATGTACTGTGTGGAGTATTAAATTTCATAAAGAGTTTGTTATTTAATTTTGACACAACAAACAAATCGTAAAATACACCAAGTAGGTGGCACAAGGTAAAAAATTAAAGTCTTTGCTTGAGTTTATTTTTTATTTTTATAATGTTTATATTTATTATAATACTGTTGGGCAGCAATTTTGACCTCATCCTGACCATCATATGTAATTTTGCCAGACAAAATTCTGTTTACTGACCTGCACCAACTGTATATGATAATATTTATGGTCACATTGCAGAAATACTGCTTTAATTTATCTTTATGTGTGGTGCAGGTAAAAGGAAAATGAACCATAGCATCTGCTAACAATATAATGTGTTTTTTAATATTTTTCGTAGGTACATTTTTTTTTAAAAATGCTGTTGTTATATTTTGAAGATCATGGAAGCAATTCTCTAATTCTTTACTAGGATAACATAGCCACTTTTTATTACTGTATTCTTTGGCTTTTATAAAACAGTTCTCCTTATTTTTATCGTCCTTATCTATAAGGTTTTGTTTACAAACTTGGCAAGTCTTTACAATATTTTTTAAACATTTGGTCAGGACCCAGCCACACACATAATTACTTTGACCTGCATCAGTTTCTCTACTAACATTAAAAACCTCATCATTACATACTATTACATCATCATTGGGAGCATCAGAAGTATCAGGTTCGGAGACTTGTCGTTCTGTGAAGAAGAATTCAAGGGTTTGAAGACACTTGTTTGCATCTTCTTCACAGTTAGCTCTGCCTGAATGGGGCGAGTTGTAATTATTTAATAAAAGTGCTTTAAATGCACCTGTAAAAGCTATTGTATTAGGGGAATTATTTCTCGCCCCATAACTTCTGATGTTCCCAAAGAAATTTTCTACTGGGTCCTGATTAAAATTTCTAGTCAAAAGTGTATCAAAACCAAATCTTTGGGACATGATATTCCAAATTACTTCCATGCCCTCAATTGTCTTAATTAAGTTAGTTACAGATGGTATAGTCATTTCTATCAGTCGAACTTTGTTTCTGGTAGATTTACTATATTTGAATTTTATAGTTTTTAGTATTAATTTGGCTCTTTTCCATAAATCATGATGAGGAGAGTGTCTTTTGATAGGCCCTTTAAATATCTTTCCGTTTGGAATGTGAAAAGTATTAACATTAAGGCTATCAAATAAATTATCTAGTAAGAGAGTTATATCAATTAACTGTCGGCACTGTTGATCCAGGTCACCTCTAGCAGACAAATGTTCAGTAGCCACAGCGACGCTATGGCTGAACAATTGCGTCGCTGATTTCACTCGCATCTTGTTTATTCGTTCCGGGTTAATATGTTCTTCTGTTATTTTATCGAGAAGTCTCAACTCTCCGTAGGATTTGTCAGCTGCATATACTTTCTGAAAGTACTCCCATTTTACGATTTTTACTTCATTGTTTGATGTATATACCATGTCTTTGGTAATTAAATTATTTCTGATCCCTTTTATTATATGGGGAACATCAAATATAGGTATAATTTTTTTCCCATTGATAATCATATGGTCATAACGCCAGTCCTTCTTATGTTTTAAATATGTCGCTTTTGTTTCATTCACGAGTTCCATAATTGCTCCGACATTGATTGTACTTTGGTCGCAGACCGTATTAACAATGATCAGGCCTGCATCTTGTGCGTACTTCACCACTTCCTTGATTAAATTCTTTAATTCGATTTTATTAAGGCTGCACGTAAAATAATAGGCAATAGGCTGCTTGAAATATTGCCTTAATCCTTTTACCATAAATACCAAAGCATGGTTGGCAAAAGCTTTATTTTTATTATTGGCAAATCCTTCTAAAACATCTTGTTGGGCGTTGTAATTGATTTGTGGTGTCAACGACATTTCGTCAAACATCAGACTACACAAACGATCAGCAACATCTTGTTCAGATATCGTTTTTTTTATTTTTTCCAGTAATACGGGATTTATTCCTGGCACTACTTTAATATTGCTCAGTAATCTTTTCATGGCCTTTGCTGAAGGAAGTGTAAAAAATTTATTCAAAAGACCATATGATTTGGGACTTTTTTTAAACAGCGATAATGATAGTATTTTCTCTTCCATGGTGAAACGTCGCCCTTTTGCTTTCTTATTAGCTTGCAATTGCATTTTTAAAAATAATTGAGCTGGTTTCTTCAAAGTCCTAGCTAAACGATTAAAGAGAGCATTTTCAGACAAGTTTTCAGCATTTTTCAGTTGGGCCTTAAAAGAATTCCCTTTCTTGCGCAAGCGAATGACCTCTGTCTGCAGCTGCTTGATTTTCGAGCGTAGTGGACCCATTACATCTGTGGAAGAATGGAAATATAAACAAAAAGAATAACAAAATTCATAATTATAGCTTTACAAAACAATAAAGCTAATTGATACTTATTATTATCTATGCATGAGTACACTCAGAATACAGAGTGACTTGAATGTTTCAGAATCAGTTAATGAACATCTCATCATTTTGAGGTTCTTGTTTGCAACATTTTAGTACACAGTAGACTGTGGATCATGTAATGTAAAACTTTCCATTGAGTGCATTGCAAATAATTTGGTAAGTCACAATAAAGAAACAATAATTATACCTTTATGGACCATTTTTCTGGGCTTGCTAATACTGCTATAGTTATGCTCCAGTGAAACATGACTAAAAGATACAATATTTGGAGGGATTCCTGAAATAAAAAAAAATCAAATTAATATTCTGCTAGACTGCCTCTGTGGCGCGGTGGGAGTATATCCTACTGCTACGCAAGAGGTCGTGGGTTCGATCCCCACCCAGAATAAAACTTTGTGTGATGAGCACGATGATTTATTCTGTGTCTGGGCGTTATTTATCTATAATGTGTATGTATTTAGAAATATATAAGTATGTTTATCAGTTGTCTGGTTTCCATAGTACAAGCTCTGCTTAGTTTGGGATCAGATAGCGTTGTGTGAGTTATCCCAACATATTATTACATATATTATTATTATATAACATACAAAATAAAATAAATATGTCTTTTCTCCATATGAGTAGTAAAGTTGAGTAAGTATTTTTGTCTGTTGCATGAATGGGATTGATTCAACAAGAATGCATATATAGAAAATTATAAGAAGAAATAATAAAATTCTATGTGAAACAAAAAATAAATTACTGAATATTCACCTGCAATATCTGGCTGTGTTATAGGTTGTAAATATTGTGTAGGTATTGGCTCTTGTTCCAAAATTACTTCATTTTGAGATTGCTCTGTAAATTTACAAAATTGTATTTAGATATTCCTTCATAACATTTGTTTGTTTTAATTATTTTAACAGTTATTACATTTACATTTTATTTCAAGATCACATTAGGTAGATTTTAAATAATTTGTGGCACAACCTGTATTATTGTATAATAATTTTCTTCTGTATATAACTCACCATGTAAATGAAGCATGGGAACTGCTATTGCACTTAACCGGTTATTTCGGGTCTTGTGATTGGTAATAAAATGTATATTACAGATTCTTTTCGTCTTGTAATATTCATAGTCCGATGATATTTCAAGCTTTCCACCTACAGCAGTGACCCAAGTTTTAAATTGCTCAGGACATTTCACAGCATCAGGGAACCTATGCATTGAAGCATCTGAAAGTAATCAAATAGATAGTTAATGATGTGGTTACAATGAATAAAATAGAGTCAACAATAAGTCACCACACAGCAAGCAATATTTATATTACATTTCCATTCTGTTTTTTTTTTGTTTTTATAACTATCTTCACATGGTAATCACATAAGTAGGCTGTTGGCCTGGTCCTTATTAGGTTTCTTTCAATACTATGTGGAATAAACTGTAAAACTGATTGTAAAAACTGCATGAAAATCTGCGCAGTAGTTTTGAGTTTGAACTGAACATATAGACAGACAGATGAGGATAAGGATTTCAGATTATTATAATATGGTCCAATGTCTTACTTTTTTTCAGAATAGTTACGTACAGAAGGAGTTTTTCTAGCCTGTAATATTGTTCAAGGCTCTAGATGATGAATATATATTTTTTAAGCCAAAAACAATAAAATTAGGAAAATAAAATGATTTCAACCCAAAACTGTACTGAAATATAACTACAATATTTGGTTAAAACCATTATTTTTTGGTTACTGAAATATCAACAAATCCGTTAAATTTGAAATTAAACGTAATCCCCGGGTTTCACCCGCATGTTTAAACAGGCTATAATTTATTTATATTGCCTCCAATGACACATTTAATGAATAAAACCAAAAGATAGATACTTACCGGTGCGCTTACATCCCAATACGACGCAACGTCTGGGCATTTTCAGGAATTGTTAGCACAATCACAATTTATACAAGAAAAAGCAGTCTCTGTCTGACACACGAAGTGGAAATACACAGATTTTCCAGGTGAAATAATAACAGCAAGGCGAAGGAACACGAAGCTCAACTTGACGCACTTACTGAGATATTTTCAAGACCGAAAATCCGAAATACAAAACGGAAAACTACAAACATGCGCACTCGCAAGACGTAGGTACCATTTTGTGATGATAGTGACAGACTAGTTTGACACTTTGATTTTTCATTACCAAAATGTCAAAAATGACACTATGTCGTTACGTTTGAAGAGCCGAGGTATAGCGACATCTGTAAGATGAAGGAGTACTAAGTACTAAAGTTGTTGCACGGGGCCAACCAAGCGATGTCGCCACCATCATTCATAAACGTCAAATTGTAGGAACTGTCCCACGGCTGGGTCAAAGTGACAACACGTCTACCGATAGCCTGTTGCTATTTTCATAGGGTGTGCAAAGTGTTAGTATGGTTATAGGGTCAGTGATGCAGTGACATTTGTGTAATCGAAATGAGAAGAACAGTTGGCGGACTTTTCCTTGCTTGAGGTATCCGCGTTCATATGATCAATTACCATTTACCATAATTCGAATTTTATACAGTTACTACTAAAAGCTCACAAGACCACCCTGACGCTTTGACAAATATATAGTTCAGAAATCGATAGATCAGGCAGTTATTATGTATCTATGGGGAGACCCTTTAATTTTCAACTTTTTTTTATTTTTTGGTATTATTCCTTTATTGCTTTTTGCACCTTGCTTTTTGCCAAATTTCGTGATTCTAGGTTAAAGGGACTTCTACCATATAGGTTTCCAATCCAAAACCTAGGGTACTTCCGGTTAACCTAGAAATGACAATTTTGGTTAAAAGCCTGGTCTTACAGCACAAGTAAAGGTAAAATACCGAAAAATAAAAAAATGTTGAAATTAAGGTAAATTTTGGTACTTACAAGTTTTCGCGAAAATGATGATGATGAATGATTTTTGTATACCTTATAGGGACTATAGACCTCAATCTCTGGTATAAATTTCAACTTGCTAGGTCCATTCGTTCTTAAGAAAATTGGTGATGACAGACAGACAGACGGACAAGAAAGTGAGCTTATAAGAGGAACCCTTATCAGATCACTTTTTTGTCCGTCTGTCCGTCTTTAACCTTTTGAGGTACGGAACCCTAAAAAATGAATTGGTAAAACTAACCTATTTAGGAATTAAGTTAAGTAAGCCTCTTTTAGTGAATTTCTTTAAGTCGTCGGTCTGTCTAGCGGGAGACAGTAAGACGACCCCCAAAGATAATGTTTGTCGAGATAAATAAAAATATTAGTAGGTAAAAGTTTTTTTTAATTCTTGGCTCTTCAAGTACAACCTCATTTGCAAGTAAATGAAGTAAAGAAGAAATTATTCGTAACAATATAACGTATCGTACAGTGAGAGTGTGTAAGGGGTGTACGACAGCTGGACAAAAGATTGGGGGCTTGATTCCCATTCGGAATACCACTTTATCTGATCCACAAATTGTAGTTCTGAGTTTGAATGTAATTTGTGTTATTTGTAAACTCCTTCGTCATGCATATCCCGGGAGTAGTCTTTTTAAAAAAAGATAATATAACGGGGTAGTGTAGCAGGTATCCTTGTATTTCCCAGACACGCAGTAAATCAACCAAATCACGTTAGCTTAAGAGAACCGTAATAAACTTGAGAAAAGGCCGAGTAAAGACAATACTTTATGGGCAATTTGGCTGTCTGTTTTTTCTTACACGAAATTTTGTATTTTTTGGAGGATTTATGGTCAATTTAACTAGTTTTTTTCCTGTCGTTCTTATGAATATTTTCTTTTGGATAAATATACAGCGAGTAACATAAAGGTATCTCTTTAAAATGTGTTTGTGGTCGAACTCCTCCGAAACTGCTCGACCAATTTTAATGAAACTTTGTGTGGATTTTTGGTAGGTATAATAATGGGTAGTAAAGTATTTTTTTAATAACGAAGGCAAATTGACGCAGTCGTAATTGCAGGGATCAGCTAGTATGTAATGTATATAAACAACTAGCGGTCCGTTCCGGCTTCGTACGGACTTTTCTTCATCTTCATCTTCATCTTCATCTTCATCTTCACCTTCATCTTCATCTTCATCTTCATCTTCATCTTCATCTTCATCTTCATCTTCATCTTCACTATATTATAAATGTGAAAGTAACTCTGTCTGTCTGTCTGTCTGTCTGTTACGCTTTCACGCTCAAACAGCTAAACTGATTTAGATGAAATTTGGTATGGAGATAGTTTGAGTCCCGGGGAAGGACATAGGATAGTTTTTATCGCGATAACCGACATCCACGCGGGCGGAGCCGCGGGCGAAAGCTAGTATCTAATAATAATAATAATATCTTGGGATAAGAAACGCAGTTTAAAGTTTATATATAAACGCAGTTTTAAGGATCTCTAATTTTTTTTAAGAATTAAATATAGCCTGTATTACTTCCCGTTAATGCAGCTTTCTATAAGTAAAATAATTTTTGAAATCGGTCCAGAAGTTTTTGAGTCCATTCGTTACATGCAAAAATAAAAAATCTTTCCTGTTTATAATATCAGTATAGAAGTATAGATAAAAGTTCTGACACTTTTGTTTACTTAAGAATGCCCAGCTTTTAGATTTGGACAAAAAGCCTAACTTTTTTGATGAAAAAGTTAAAGGAATGTTGAACTATAATTGGGTCTGGGCATAGCCCTGAGCTGAAGCTAGCATAGGGTATAAATATTGTTCTTGCCATGAAGACTTATCTGATTGTTCTATATTTTTAAATTTCAGTATTCCAAAAACAAGAATATAAATAAATAAATAATAATAATTAATATCTTGAGACAACTCACACAACGCTATCTGATCCCAAACTAAGCAGAGCTTGTACTATGGAAACCAGATAACCGACAAACATACTCAAATCAAATCAAATCAAATCAAATCATTTATTGCATACCATACGTTACATAGATGTTATAAATTAGTACAGAGTACATTAGTTACAGTATGGACCCCGTCGGGCACAACAATAATATTATTGAGAGGAAGGCGCCTGATTGCTTCTTCAGACGATATAAATATAGGTTAATAGCTAAAAACTAATTATAATATAAAAAAATAAAAATCTATAGGTAGTGTGGAGATTATACATTATAGTAGTAGTAGTATTGTAGATAATAATGTTAATAGGACATGTCTGCACGTCTGAGGTGTGTGTATTTTAGGTAGAGTACTGTCGGTATATGATATGATACTTAAACAAATTGAAAAAAAAATATATATATTATATATTATTATTATTAGGTGTAGGATTTTCTAAAATTATTTAGATTTGTCTTCAAAAAATTCTTGGATAGTATAATAACATTTATTTATGAGGAATTGTTTTAATAGATTATTAAATTTATTTATATTTTTTTATCTCTTAAACTTTTTGGTAATTTGTTGTAAATTTTTATTGACATTACTAATGGACTGTTTGAGTGAATTTTTAAATTTGATGTTGATAGATTTAATCTGTCTTTGTGTCTTAAATTATACTTTGATTGTTGTTCTTCACGGGTACTATAGAAATGGGCGTGCTTTCGGACGAATTTACATATCTCGAGGATGTATACGCAAGTAACAGTTAATAATTTATGTTGTTTAAAATAGGGTTTGCAACTATCGGTTTGTTCTATGTTTGTTATTATTCGTATAAGTTTTTTTTGTGTAGTAAAAATTGTGTGTGCGTCTGTACTGTTTCCCCATAGTATAATACCATAGCTGAGCCATGAATGGGCGTATGCATAGTATGTGGTGATGGCTGTTTGTATGTCAGTGGTCTTTTTAATTTCTGATGAGGCATATACAAATTGGGATAATTTAGCTCTGACTTTTTGTATATGAGACTTCCAGTTAAGGTGTGTATCTATTGATAGTCCGAGGAGAGTAAATTCTTTAACTTGTTCTATTTTTTTGTCGTTATAGGAATAGTTTAGTTCTAAAGGTGATTTTTGGTAGGGATGGAACGATATTAATTTTGTTTTTGAAAAATTTATTTCTAAGTTGTGGCTATCCATCCAGGTAATTGCTGAAGAAAGAAGAGAGTTAATTTTTTCGTTTATATTATCATTATTTTGGCATGAAGTTAGTAGAGATATATCGTCAGCGAATAATATGCAAGGTCCATTTATTGATTTTGGGAGGTCGTTTATATATATTAAGAACAAGAGGCATCCTATTACACTCCCTTGGGGTATTGAAGAATTTATCGATTTTGTATCAGATCTAATTTTTACTATTTCATTTGTAGTGTTATAATGTTCTATTTCAACTAATTGTTTCCTATCGTGTAAGTATGAAGTGAACCATTTATGGGCATTTCCTCTTATACCTATTGCCTGTAATTTATCTAATAAAATATGAAATTGCACTTTATCATATGCTTTAGACATATCAAGTAACAACCCTACAGCATAATCTCTATTGTTTACAGTGCTTATTGCCTCTTGTATGTATTTGTAAACTGCTAAGGTTGTAGATTTATTTTTACGAAAGCCATTTTGGCTGTCATCTAATATTTTATACTTTTCACAAAATGAATAAACACGATCGCACATTGCCTTTTCAAAGATTTTAGATGCCGTGGGTAATAATGCAATGGGGCGGTAGTTGTTTGGATCTGTTTTTGAACTTTTCTTATGAATAGGTTTTATAATGGATATTTTTAGTAGTTTAGGAAAAGACCCCTCATCAAATGATTGATTTATTAAAAGGTAGAAGGGTATAGTGAGTTCGTCTGCACATTGTTTAATTAGAGTAGGGGGAAGCTCATCAACTCCGTAGCTATTTTTATTTTTCAGATTTTTTATTATTTTGTTTACCTCATTTGGCGTCACTGGACTTAAAAACATTGAGTTTTCAGTTGGACTAATAACAGGTATTCCTTTTGCGGTGCTGCTATTAGATTGAGATGTTCCTTGTCCTATATTCGCGAAAAAATTATTGAAAATGTTAGCAATTTGCATTGGGTTGTTAATAATGTTGTTATTAGATTCTATATTTAAATTATTTTTTTCATTTCTTTGTTTAATTTTATTGGTTCTTTCGTTTATTATTCTCCACATAGTTTTTACCTTATTATCAGACGTTTTTATTTTCTTTATATATTCCATTTTTTTAGCAGATATTACAGTATTTTTTAAGACCTTTTCATATTTTTTATAATAATTTGAAAAAAATAGGGTTGTTTATTTTTAACGTAAGGATTTTGAGTAATCTTTTATTTTTGCAAGATTTTCTAATACCTTTGGTTAGCCAATATTTTTTGTTTTTATTTTTTAATTTAATGCATTTTTTAGGGATATGTGTATTTAAGATTTTATGTAATAAATTATCAAATGTTTTATAATTTTCGTCTAGACTATTATTTGGTGTTATTAATTTGTACCAATTTAGTTTTTTTAATTCACTTTTAAATTTATCTATATTAATTTTACTAAATATACGTTTTTTAGTATACCAATGAGTTTGTTTTATGTTGTTGTTTAGTGTAGTCATGTGTAAGACGGTGGCAGAGTGATCTGAGAAACCAAATTCTTCTACAGTTGTGTAATGTTTCCTATTTGTAAAGTTGGTAAATATTAAATCTAAACATGTAGACGAAGTAGGTGTAATGCGTGTAGGCTCTTTTATATGTTGTCTAAATCTATATTCTAACATGAAGTCTAAGAATAAATTATTTTTAAAGTTTCTCTCTAACATATCCATATTGAAATCTCCACCTAACACAACATTATAACAAATATACTTATTATTTATATAATGCAGCATTTGTTTTAATTGTAAATTAAATATTTCTTCCTGCTTATTATTCCAATATATATTTAATATTACAACATTTTCCTGTGGTAATTCAATTGCACATGCTTCTATACAATACTCAACAGACATATTACTAATATCACAAATCTCTTTAAAATCTATACAGTCTTGTAACAAAATCATCACACCGCCTCCTGTACGCGTAGGACGGCAGCGGCAGTAGGATGCTGCTATTTTATAGCTACTAAAATCTAGACAATCTAACTTATTTTGTGACAACCATGTCTCACAAAGGCATATAGCGTTATACATTGTTTTTTCTTGGATAAAAGACTCGAATATATGTTGTTTATTAAAAATGCTTTGGATATTTTGAAATAAAATTTTAAACGGTGTATCAATAGTTTCGAAATGAATAATTGGTTCTGTCTTGAAAATCACGAAAATTTTCAGAATTTTGTTTATTCATATTATCGTTTCTTGATGTGTCAACCGTACTCAGTTCAATATCATTGTTGCTTATTTCTTCTTTTATATTTATTCGTTTTCCATGAACATAGAGTTGATTATTCCTTATTATAGAGTGTTGGCCGTTTTTTCGTGCATTTTTCATTCTTTCAACTAATAATTTGCGTTCTTTTTGTTGATTTTCATTTAGATACTCGGCTACATGGATTCCAGTTCCTTGAAAATAGTGACTATTTCCTGTGATATATTTGGTCATACGTTTGCTTAATAGTTCTACTACGAGGGGGCGATTTCTATTATTCTTTCTGCCTATTCTATAGCTCTCTTCTATATACTCTGTTAAATCTACTTGTAGAATATCATAGAACATATCAATTAATCTCTTATTTAAATTGTAGTCTAATTCTTGGTATTCTTCATACAAACCAAAAATTACAATTTTTCGGGAATTATCTTCATTTTTATTATAACGCTGGTTCTCATAGTGCAATGGTAATGTTTTAAAGTTTTTAATTTCATTTTTTAAAGTTTCATTTTGTTTCTGCAGTTCTTCTATTTTTTTATTAATATTTTCTATATCTTGAGTTTTTTGTTTACATTGTTCATATAAGTAATTTGTTTTTCCTTCTATGTCTTCTTTGAGTTTAGTGATAGCTTTTTTAATTTCGGTTTGTATTGTGTTTTGTATGCCTGCTATTAAGTGTGTATTATTTTCTTTGAGGCGTTGCATAATAATATCACTCAAGTTTTGGAGTAAGAGTGGTTCGAGTTTATTAATTTCGGTGTTTTTTGGGTAGGGTGTATCTCCTATAAAACTTAAGTCCTCTAAGGTGGTATTTATAGTATTTGAAAAGTGTTTTTTTCTCATTGTGATATTGTTATCAGCACTGGTGTTTTGTTGTGGGGAGTTATAGTTTTGTTGGTACAAAGGGGTATCTAGGTTGCTAACTTTGGGCGTTTTGCATCGGCACGCCTGGCACTTCCATGTTCTTTTTTGTTCTATTTTCATGAGAGCATAAGTATCATTTGTCAAATTTGCACATAATAAATCGTATTTGTCTTTGCATAAGGAACAAATAAGATTTTCCTCGCCTTTTATTAGCTTTTTACATCCAGAACATTCAGGAGCCATTTCTGTTTTTATTTAATGTATTAGAGCCCTCTAGTGGTCAGATAGTAGCGTCGTAACAACTTGGGTGTTGATCTCAATCAATAGTTCTAGTAGTTCAACCATTTGACAATAGATGGCGTTGTCTTATATTTGTATAGAATGACTTGCTGTTTATATTGGATATTTTTAATAAAATATTGTGTAATTCCTACCTTATCCGTATTTTTTATGTTATGTTATCCACACACTGATGAATTTAGGAACAAATATGCACTTTAACTTGAAAACTTTTAATTTTAGTTTGAATGTGAAAAGTCGTTAGCACTGTTTACTACTTTAAAAATGTCTAATTGTAACTTAATTCTTAGAAAGATTTAATGTACTGCACTTTTTATCACTTTTGGTACGTTAAATGCCAATGTTTATTCACTTTTTGGCACAATATATGCACTATATCTATTTTTAAAATTACAAATACACGGAGCTACTTCTTTACGTGCGCACAGTAGCGCCCTCTATCCTACTCATATATTTCTAAATACATACATATTATAGATAAATAACACCCAGGTACAGAATAAACCATCGTGCTCATGACACAAAGTTTTATCCTGGGTGGGGATCGAACCCACCGCACCACAGAGGCAGTCAAAACTAGAACTATCGCAATAACATATGATTTCACTATAAAAAACGCGTTCAAATTGTTTCACACGATTAATGGCTACGGCACTACAGACACACACTTAAATTAGAAACCTATAAACATTGGTGTTTTCCTTGGAAATAAAAAATAAACCAAGTCTAATACACATTTATATATCAGAAGAAAATATCTACAAATCTCTTGGAGTAGTCTCGTCCGTACAATCCTATCCAACAATTCAATTTCATCTGGTTTCATATGTTATTCCCGTTTATGAATACTCTTGTGAGAGATATACCCATATAGTTATTACATACGTGAATTGATATTGAAAACGTAGATACAGTTGCTTTGAGTGTTCGAAGTATCTAGAGGCTGAGTTTATTTTGCTTGGCATTTGAAAGTATTTCCTTACATTAGCCTTCAAAAAAGGTAATACTCTGTTTGACTAGTATGTTTGTTCGCGTTAGCTAGTGATTCAATTTAGATGGGGTTTTCGTATTGTCTCATTAGCTAGGGATTCAATTTAGATGGGGTTTTCGTGTTTCAACTGCTTATTTTTCTGGTAAGGTTTTAGTGTATAAAACGTTGTCCTAGCTTATAAAACATCAGAGATAAAGACAAAAATATAGGAGTGAGTCCGCGAAATTTCTATTCGGTGATGCGCTTGATATACTAATATGCTACGATAGTCAGAAGGAGTCACAATCCTCAGCAGTGAGTGAACGACTAAGAAGAAGAAGAATCTGCGAGAGTAGAGCCCTCCCGGAACGCTTGAACGAACCTGTTGAGCTGAATTTTTGCAGTGTTTTTTTTATGTATGTACCTTTATTAAATTCGAGCCTTAATGAAATTACACTGACGGAGCCAATAGTAATTGAATCGCAAACTGTGAAATATTAAATAGTTCCGCTGGTCATCTGTGTTTTTCATCACCAGCTCCACTTCACTAATTGGTACTTTCTTTTTGAGAGCTAATGTACGAATCACTATCTAAATCACTATAGGTGTGCGTTTAATATTTGAAGAGTTACTTCGTTTTCTCCAGGATCCCATATTGATCCTGATCTGATGATAATGGGACCAACTTGGAAGTATATATAGCCTTGAAACACAAAAATGTTTTTTTCAAATCGATCTAGCCGTCTTCGCGTAATCGTAGAACAAACACACAAAAAAACAGCATACAGTCGAATTGAGAAACTCCTCCATTTTTGCGGACGGTTGAAAAACTATACTAATATTATAAAGCTGAAGCTTTGTTTGTTTGAACGCGATAATCTCAGGATCTACTGGTTCGAATTGAAAAGTTATTTTTACTGTTGGATAGCCGATTTAGCGAGAAAGGCTATATGCTACGTAACATCACGCTACGGCCAATAGGAGCAGAGCAGCAATAAAAAGTGTTGCAAAAACGGGAAAAATGTACGCATACGAAGTTGCGCGGATCGGCTAGTAAATAAATACATTCAGTAACAACTAATAAATTTCACGGTTTGTAAACGAACTTGATGTCATTTTCTTCTTATAAGTACCAGACTTTATATAACAATTGTTAATGCATTTGCTTCGTTTATCTGTTTATTTTACTATAGTTAGAAACAAAGCAAATAAAACGATCTTAATTAGGTAATATACGCTAGCCGGCAATCGCTCTAAGTAAACATTAATTTGGCCGTATTTAGTTTGAATGCGGATCTACCATAATATCGAGTATATTTACTTTGTAAGTAACCGCCAGGATTATAATTGAATTTTGGCTCTCCTTTTTGTGAAGAGGGCACAGCTGAAATGGAAAAAAAGTCGATAGATATACTCACTGTGTTTGAAGGTTAGTGAGAAAATAATAGTTTCTTATTACTGCCTCTGTGGCGCGGTGGGAGTGTATCCGACTGCTACACAAGAGGTCGTGGGTTCGATCCCCACCCAGGATAAAACTTTGTGTGATGAGCACGATGGTTTATTCTGTGTCTGGGAGTTATTTATCTATAATATATATGTATTTAAAAATGTATAAATATGTTTATCAGTTTTCTGGTCTCTATAGTACAAGCTCTGCTTAGTTTGGGATCAGATAGCGTTGTTTGAGTTGTCCCAAGATATTATATTACATATATTATTATTATTTAATAATAATAATATTTTGGGACAACTCACACAACACAATAGGGGGCTTAGACAAGGTACATCGTTCTGTGCCGAATTCGCTAAAGCCTACATAAGGTCAATTCCAAAGATAGTTCGCAAAAAAATAAAATAATGTTTATGGTCTCTAAAGCTAATGTCAAATTCTTAAAAAAAAAACTATTAAAAAATAACTAAAAATAACTAAACCACTCGGGGACTGCCGCGGTAAAGGTATTGCATAGCATTTTTTATCAACCAATAAAACAACAAAAAAAAATAATTAAAAAAAATATAAATATAAAAAAATATATATATTTAAAAAAAGAAATATTTAAGTTAAACAATAAAAAAAAAACGAAAAAGTATCACCGCTGTGCCGGTCGGAGTGGGGGGTGTTAGGTTATTTTCGTTACGGATTTTCTGGATTCGGTATCCACGCTCAAGGCCCGCGATAGAAGCTATGCAATAGCTTAAAAATAAATCCGCCATTTTATTGCGTTTTTAACATGGTCTCACCGTTCGCTAGATTATTGATCAACGAATGGAAAAAATAGCAAAGATTCTGTCAATAGTGCAACAATAGTGGCATTGACTTGGATTGACCACATAACATATTTTAATTCAATACATTTTGTACTTACTTTTCCATTAACGACATCGCTATTCGAATGAGACTTTGTCTAGGCTCCCAGAGCTTGTATTATGGCACCCAGACACACGATAAACATGCTTATATATTTCTAAGTATACGTTTTATAGATAAATTACACCAGACACAGAATAAACCATTGTGCTTATCACACAAAGTTTTATTCTGGGTGGGGATTAAACCCACGACCTCCGGCTTAGCAGTTAGGGTCACCACTACACCTTATTACTATACACTTTATTACTAAATTATACACTAGCATATGCCCACGACTTCGCCCGGTCTCTTATCTCTTGTCAACACACGAAAGAAACTGAAAATATTTTAGTTATTGAGCTCAAAAGCTTAACTGGGCGTTGATAAATGAATTATTGAGTCAAGACTTTAATTTATATTTATCCTAGCTGATCCGCGCATCTTAGCTTGTGTTAATTTTCCCCGTTTTTGCAACATTTTTCATTGATGCTCCGCGACTATTAGACGTAGCGTGATGCTGTATAGCCTATATCCTTCTTCGGTAAATAGGTTATCCAACACTGAAATAATTTTTCAATTCGAACTAGTAGTTCCTGAGATTATCGCGTTTAAATAAACAAACAAACTCTTCAGCTTTATAACATTAGTATAGATTGATGCTTTACCCGCGTTGATATTTATTGACTTCGTGCTATTTTCATGTCCAATCTACATTAAACAGTTTCACTGAAAAACCACAAACATTCATCCATCGACGCAATCTCACATAATTTTGGATTTAATATATTAAATACTAGCTGTCCCGCGCAACTTCGTATGCGTAAATTTTCCCCGATTTTGCAACATTTCTCGTCGCTGCTCCGCTCCTATTAGTCGTAGCGCGATGTTATATAGCCTATAGCCTTCCTCGATAAATGGGCTATCCAACAAAAAAATATTTTTTCAAATCGGACCAGTAGTTCCTGAGATTAGCGCGTTTAAACAAACAAACAAACAAACTCTTCCGCTTTATAATATTAGTATAGATAATACTGACGCCGTCTGTGGCGCGGTGGGAGTGTGTCCGACTGCTACGAAGAGGTCGTGGGTTCGATTCCCACACGGGACACCACTTTGTGTGATTCTCAAAATGTTGTTCCGAGTCTGGGTGTACTTTGTGTCCGTGACTTGTGTGTTTGTAAAAGTCCCCCGCGACACAGGGCTTGTACAATAATGCAGGAGACGTCTCTTTAAAAAAAAAACTTATAAGTAGGATAACATTATCAGAATTATAAATTGTCCATAGCAAAGATTAGATCTGCTCTCTAACGGCCGGTCTCAATAATCTAACTATCGATGGATTTGGCTACTAGAGGTAGAATTTTGACATATTTTGTATGAAACTTATGTCAGATATTTACCTCTAGTAGCCAAATCCATCGATAGTTTGATTATTGAGACCGGCCGTAAATCAATATATAATATACGTACCTGCTCCCAAGTATATATTAAAACTCACTGAAAATATTTACCATAGATCAAGACGGCTGTTGAACGAAAACAAGTCTTTTAAGTTCTCTTTTCGGCTCATAAGTCCTATGAAAACACAAGACCGTAGAACCAATAAACAAACATAGAATAAAACGCCAAGTCAAATAATTTTCAACAAACAACAAGCACGTGACTAGTTGTGTACAAATTTCTTTGACCCTAAGTGTACAAACAATGTAGATTGTAAATATGCTAGTTTTGTACAAATTTCTTTGACCCTAAGTGTACAAACAATGTAGATTGTAAATATGCTACAAATAAGTATACAGCTTCGATATATCAAATTACAGTGGCGTGCATGTATGTTCACACATCTTTGACTAGATTGTGTTATGGTACAAGTTATAAGAGGCTGTAGAAACTACTGAAGTTATTTTTGTAAAATATAAAATACTAGCTGTGCACGCGGTGTTACCAGCTGTTTATTAGCCTATGTGTTAATCCAGGGTGTCAGCTAACTCCATACCAAATTTCATTGAAATCTCTCCAGCCATTTAGACGTGAAGAAGTAACAAACATATACATTCACATACTCACAAACTTTCGCCTTTATAATATTAGTGTGATGTGATAAAATTTTGCCATATATTTTTGTTAATGTGTTATTAACAAACTGCATAGCAATATCAATAATTGCAATAAAAATACAATTCTATATTGAAGTATATGAGAGTTTCTGTTCTTTTTTTTTTACTGGACGCGTACAAGGGTGGCACGACAGATAATTGTGCCAATTCTGAATCTCCTTTCTTATATGAATACCCATAACTTAATTGGTATCAAATTGAAGTTACTCACATAAAATGCAAAAAGGGTTAGACGTTTCTATTAGATGTGAATAACATGTATTTATAATTGACTACAATTTAAATGCTCACCAAAATATTTATTAGACCCCTAGTATTTAGCACTAAGAATAATATATTAACGTCATAAAAATTAAACCCATACCGATGTACCCAAATTACCTACAATGTTTTGAGTTCCAAAATAAATATACACTCATCAGAATTAATGTACGTTTTGAACTTAAATCTTTTTGCTTACCAAAATGGGTAAATGCTCACCAAATATCGTTTTACTCAAAGAGTAATATTAATACGATTGTTTTTATCATAAATAGATAGATAACAAATTATCCAACCTAAATTCAAAATATATTATTGTCAAACTAAGATTATAGTAGTTTCCCTTTATTTAATCACCCCACGTATCTATCCATTCTGACAGGCATTTGGAATGTATTGGTAGTAAAGTAGGTGCATTTCTGGTAGACGTTTAAACACAAGCCTTTATAATTTTCAATCAAAATATACGAGTGTTGCAAGGATTTATTTTGGCAAATCAATACAAATATATACATATAAAAACTATTTTAAGCCGTTGTTGATTGTTAGTTCAGCATGTACGCCAGGCAGATGCCTGACACTCCAAGCGACCCCTCAGTCTGTTGAAATCCTGTTTATTTGTAACTAGCTGACCTGCGCAACTTCGTGTGCGTTAATTTTCCCCGTTTTTTCAACATTTTTCATTGCTGCTCCGCTCCTGTTGTCCATAGCGGGTGTGTTATAGCCTTCCTCGATAAATCGGCTATCCAACAGTAAAATAGTTTTTCAATTCATACTCGTAGTTTCTGAGATTATCGCGCTCAAACAAACTAACATTTCAGCTTTATAATATTAGTATAGATTCATGGCAATATCGTTATACAGGGTGTAACAGAAAGGTGTGGTCAAATTTCAGCAGTGGTTAATGTATGTTGTCAGTATTGCACCTACAATGTTGCCATAGCTGGTTGCATTATTATTACATAGTTATATTCTTTTTGTCAAAATTCAGTATTGAAAGGCGTATGGCATAAGAATTATACCTTCCCTGGTACAAAATTCGATTGGATTATTATGGCACAGAACTTTTTGTTATGAGTTAGTTTATTTCCAACATTTTACTCTTGACTTGTACCACCGGTTACCTTTGTAATCGTGTTAGTGGGCTCAACGGAGCCCCGGGGGACCGACGGCATTGCCAGCCCAGCCCAGGTGGGTTCTTGCAAAAAATATAACACCCACCTCTTATGTAATTATTACATTTTTACCTAATACTCTTATATGATGTAATGTAACATCTTACTTACACTTTTATAGATGTGTTACTGGAATGGTAGGCCTATGAAATTGCCTTGCATTAAAACCCGGCGTGGGCGTTGTAGGATGTAGTATACAAACTTTTATCACAGCGATTGCCAAGTATTGAAATATAAAAAAAAAGGTTGCTAACTTTTTAAAATCAAAATGGCAAAATGGAACCCCTATAGTTTCGCCATGTCCGTCCGTCCGTTGTAATTTTACATAGATAACGTTGTAGCGACTGCTGCGCAAGAGGTCATGGGTTCGAATCCCACACGGGACATTACTTTGTGTGATCAACAAAGTATTGTTTCGAGTCTAAGTGTGTTTTGTGTCTATAATTTGTATGTTTTTAAAGCACCTAGCGACACAGTTACTAAACTACTGGAGTTGTCTTTTCCTAAAAGTGATAAATAAAGAAAAATAAATTTAAAAAATCATTAAAAAGTTAATAAAAAAAACCAGTCTGCGCAAACAAGATCCCTTAATGTAATATCATGCAGTCGAATTGAAAAAAGAATGGTTAAATAATTTAATTTATCTTTTAGCTAATTGACTTTTTTAGTATTACAGTCATATTCATGTTATACATTTTCAAAGTGCTTCCGTAAGCACTTTGAAAAGGTCTGGCATAAATATGACTAGGGCTCATCGTAGAGCCCTTCAATTGCCATATTGCGGTATTCGAAAAAACTTATTTTTCACACTTCTTGTTGTTGACATTTGTTTTTTCAAATGTCACTTATCTAAGAGCACTAAGGCTGTCAAAACAAATCTAATGCCGTCTTAATTGCTTATATCGTTTAGTAGTTTTAAATATATGATGTAATGTAGTTCATACATATAAGATACGCGTGATAAACATAACCCTTTCTTACAGTCTAGTAAAAATAGGACCTGACTGGTTACTTAACCAGCAATTTCCGAAGAGAAAAGTAAATAATATAATTTAAAGTTCTGAAATTAATTCAACAAAATGACTAAGCTATAGTGTCTTTTGACAGCCCATTAAAAAAATCCAATCATTACTTTGTCAAAATTCATTTTTGACGCCAAATTAAATGTTGACCCATAAAAATGTCAGGGGACAGCTCAGGTAAAGAACATTCCAGAGGACGTAATCGGATTTTCTTCCAAATGATCTGTCGGACAGATGAAGGCTCTCCGCTGTCATCCCATTAAAAGTTTTTTTTTTATCTTATTTTTAGGACCAAATCTGTTGTCCAACTTAGGCTGTATTGTTCAATAGATCGGACGATCGTTGGTGAGTACATTCTATTGTCTTTGTCTATTGCTTGTTAAAATACTGGTAATATACAGGGTGGATTTTAAGTAGTGAATATTGTAAATTCAAATTAAATTATTATGTTACGTGTTTGACGCGTATGTTTGTATGTATGTATCCTTTTAATGTTCCTATGTCCGCTCATGAGTCTTCAAGAGCTCAACCGATCTTAGTAAATAATACGTCATTAGATTCTTCTTGATGATTCGTGTGTCACTGGGTACATACATAAAATTCTTAAAGAATTTTGCTGAGCTCATTTTTTTTATTAGAACCGTCGAGTGAGAAACAAAATATATGTAACTTATATGTTAAAAAAGTGCAAAATCATTTATCTAACAACGTTGATTATAAAACAATTAGTTTTTATAAAATCATCTTATAAATATTTTATAATGACTAAAAATTTGCTACAAAATAAAAAAAAGCAATTTAAATACTTAGAAATATCCGCCTGTAAAAAGAAAGAAGCAAGATACCCTTCATATTTCATATCAAACAGTCGAAGGTTCCATATTAAGTTCAACAGAATTCATTACTGCTTCCGACTGCATGACATTAAATATAAAAGGTATCTTATTTCTGTCTTTTATTAGGGTTACATAGCCGAAATGGCAAAAAACGGAACTCTTATAGTTTCATATAACAAACTGCTTTTCTAAACAAAAGGGCGTAAGTGCCATGAACATACGCTCTTCTGGTGATGCAATTATTTAAGGCTACGGAACCCTACACTGAGCATGGCCCGACATGCTCTTGCCCGGTTTTTTACAAATACGCCAGTTAGATTATAACGTTTTAAGTTGTTTATCGAGTGAATTTTACGAAAAATTTGAAGCACTTTTTTTCATTTTTCGATAACCGACAACTATGCGGGCGGAGTTGCAGGTATATGTTAGATTATCAGTTCAGCGGTTTAAGCATAAAAATGTAACAGACAGACAGAGTTACTCTCACATTTAAGCGGAGGTAGCCTAATGGCCAAGGCATCGGTCTCGCAATCGTGAGGTCGCGGGTTTGAATCCTAGCTATTATAATACCGACATGAACCCACTCCTAACACAAGCCATTGAGCTTAGCTGGAGGAGTTAACAGGATTGCTAGTAATGTGGGACCAAAATCCCACATTGCTAGCTACGGTTATCAGTTGTCTGGTTGCCATAGTTACAAGCTCTGCTTAGTTTGGGATCAGATAGCGTTGTGTCAGTTGTCCCAAGATATTATTATTATTATAGATAATATAGAAATACGTAATAGCGAGTGATAAAAATATAATATTTTCCAAAACCCGCTCTTCACGGAGGCGACGCTGGCCTGGACCAGTCCACCCGTGACCACGGCCGTTGCAATATGGTTGAAACGTCTGGCAATAAACCTTGCCTTAAATTATTCACGCGATTAGGTTCTGTAGTATATATAATTTTATAATATACAAAATTAGAATTACTACGAGTAATTTTATGTATTAGTATCTACAGTAAAACGAGGAAAGAGGCCCTACTTTTTAAAAAGGCCTAAAATTAAAAAGTATGAATATACTAAAAATAATCTATATCTACACAAAACATAGGTCTTTCATCTAAGTCAAAGTCAAAGTACTTTATTCATTTAAACTACTGAACCGATTATGATGCGGAAGGTTTTAGTGTATAAAAAGTTGTCCTAGCTAATATAAAACTCTAGATATAGACTAAAACATAGAAGTGAGTCAGCGAAATTTGCATTCGGTGATGGGCTTGATATTATTTTTCTATGAAGGCGGTTCATTTATGTTAAAAAAGTAGTTGATGCAAAAAAATAAAATCTTTTTAACAATAAAATGTAATAAACAGTATAACAAAAACAAAAAATACTGAATCCACATTCAATAATAAAATATTCAATAGAAATGACATATCAACGTAAGTTCGACGCCCGTCGAAGTATCACCGCCGAAGATTTTTACTCACATCGACAAAACGCTTGTGCCTTCTCCGATGGTTTATATGGCAATATGGTTTGCACGACGGCTACTTCTATTTTTTTTTTAAGTCATAGTGGATTCGATTAACAACCACTATCAAAATTATCAAAAACCGGGTTGTTTTCAAAGTTTTTCAAAGTTGAAAATTGCCAAATTAACTATTCGCGGAAAATTCGTAACACATATGTTCCGTAGTTGCCTCGTACAGTTGCCTCGTACTATTTATCCAGACGAAATATCGTCATTATATTTAATTTACGGGGACGAAAATTGAAAATGCAGTGACCTTAAACATTTCAAATTATGCGCGGGCTTAGAGCAGTTTCAGACTAGCATTTTATACGCGCGTGTAGGCTCGATTTTGGAAGCTCTTGCAGGCGTCGAAAAAGTTACATTTTTTGCCACAAGCGCAACTCATACGAGCGTTGGCGCGCTTATAAGATTGTATAAGTCTGTTAATACTATCTTTCCACTACTGATGACAAACTTTCGCGATTTGTATACATTATAAAATTATATATAGCTACTACGGGTCTTAATCGCGTGAATAATTTAGGGTGAAATACTTTGTTTATTATTAGTTCGGTATTTAGACGCGCGATGTGTAGCGCGTGTTTGGGTTCGAAATTTTGATATGTAAAATAGAAAATCGAATTGAATAATCCTTTCTTTATTCGATTTTCATTAAATTACTCGTTCACTGGTCTTTTGAAAAATAAAGTTGGTGGGGATCTGGTCGGAAACATTCCTGTTACGGAGCTCTGAAAGGAGCGGTTAGGAACACTCCCGCTGTGTTAGGGAAAAGTTGTGTCGATTGTGAAGTGGTCTAAGTTTGATCATATAATTGTGATTGTGAAGTATTCCAAATATATTGTGCAGTTGTCGGTTTAAAGTTGTATTTTTTCTTTTTGCGAACCCGAAGCTACGCTACCCAGAGAGGCAAGGTGTAACACGCGCGTGTAAGAGGGTATGCTAAAACGATCATATACGCGCAGAAAAAAACGCTAGTCTGAAATCGCCCTTGGTATCTTAAGCGATAGAAATAAATAAAACATGTCGTGCTCACTTGATTTTTTTCTTTACTACTTCAATCGGGGTGATTCACATATCGAAGGTGGGTGGTGGGATCCCTCCCTAATAACCTACTGATAATAAATAATAATTGTATGTAGTATTTAGAACACAACCTGTATAAGCTAGTTGTGAAAAACTTCTGTACACTCTTGTAGTAATTGCTGGACCATTTATAGACTTTGTGTACGTAATGACGCGTTTATACCCACAGGGAAACTTTCTAGACTGGGCGGCGACTTGTCAAGCCGTCGTCAAGGCTAACTATAGGCATGTAGGTATATTACGTGTGACAAGAGGTGTGGGAAAATTGAATTATTGTTATATACACAGATAATGAATGCTTAAATTCTAAGCACTGAATAAATCCGTTTTATTTTTAAACACTTTTTTCTTTTTATTTATTTAACAACTAGCTGACCCGTGTTCCCCGCTCCTGCTAGCCGTAGCGTGATTTTATAACTTTAAGCCCTCCTCGATAAATGGGCTACCTAACAGAAAAATATTTTTTCAATTCGGACCAGTAGCTCCAGAGATTACCGCGTTGAAAAAAACAAACAAACTCTTCAGCTTTATAATATTAGTACATATAGATAATAATACAACTTTTTGATCGAAGAATCCAACCTTACTGATTTACTGCCTATGTGGAGCCACGATAGGTACAATCAGCCTACTCGGCTGTCGTACACCCATACGGCTAAAATGGCTTGTGAGAAACGTTCGCTCTCTACGTAAGCACACTCACACAGACACATCTGAGCCCTATCGGATACAAGGGGCGGGTTTTTTTTAATGCGTTGCGTTGTTGTTGTTGTGTATATTTCAAGCTTATTAGACAGTTCTGTTTGTCAATACTAATGACGCAAGTACACTGTTCCGCTGCTGAAATTCGACAAAAGAAAAACATAACCACTGACCTCAATGGTTCCTGTCCATACTTCCATACTAATATTATAAATGTGAAACTAACTCTGTCTGTCTGTTTGTCTGTTACGCTTTCACGCTCAAACAGCTAAACTGATTTAGATGAAATTTGGTATGGAGATAGTTTGAGTCCCGGGGAAGGACATAGGATAGTTTTTATCGCGATAACCGACATCCACGCGGGCGGAGCCGCGGGCGAAAGCTAGTACGCTATATAACCTACCGCTGACAACAACTAGACTTCCATTTGATTATGACATTTGGCAGGTAATTTGTAATAAGTGTCAAAAAAGTTCACAGGACGGTAAATCGATTATTAATCGGTATTTGAAATTGGTGTCACTTTGTACGGTGTACCCAATTCAGCGTACTTACTAGTAGGTACTATAGAGTCACTAACTATCACTATGCTATAACAATGCAATGACAGTCATTATGCCTGGTGTAATACTTATGTGATAGATAGTACAAATTATCTCAATGGTCATAGAGTATCCGCTTTTTTTTTCCTTTTATTTATAGGTAAGCAATTGACTCCATTCCACCTGATGTTAAGTGAAAAAGAGTCCAGACGCAAGGCCGCTACTAAAATTTGACTGTATCCCACAGCTCGGCAAGGGTCTCCCTAGTAGAATCTACTTATTATAGGTCCTGGGTTAATTGCCACGCTTGGGATCGCAGTAAGGCTTTAAAAATACTCAGAGAACGCTGCTGCCCGTCCTCCGGTGGGAATAGGATAGATGACTGTCAAGTCAAATCAGTATCTTTTTAAGAAACGTCAAAACGATGCGTGTCGTACTAATTTATATGAAATACAAAACAATGACGTCATTATTTTGTATGGTCAAATCATGTAGTTTCAATGTTTGTTTTGATGTTTATAAATTCATGACAACGTAAAATTATAGAGAAAGATTGTTTTTCAGAATATTTTTGCAAATGCTATTTCCTGTATAGTGTGAAATGATTTATTGTCATTGTAGTCATCTACCAAATTCCCTTAGTCGCCTTGACGACACCCAGGGGAAGAGATGGGTATACCTTTTAGTTCTACATTGTAGCTGTATGTCATGTCGTAACGATATATTGTCTTATTTCAACAGTTATGATTTTTTAAACACGTATTTTCTCAAAATAATTTATTTATTAACTAACATTTAGAGTTTCAGATTGACATTCCACGTAAACCAAACACACCGTTAGTCCCTCCACTGCGTAGAACAGTGCTTGGCTCCAAGCTCACCTCTTTGCTGAATGACTAAATTAAATAATGAATGCAGTGACAAGGCTGATTTTCACCACGACTCATTGTTTCGAAAGGTTTAAGGTCTTAGTTAATTAGCACATACAAAATATATAATTTGTAACGCATAGCTCATTATCATTAAGAATGTAGTGTTTACCTTTATGTAACTAAACATTTAGATCTAAGTAATTGTGAAAGCTTATGTTTTCTTTTTAAAGTTTATTGTTGATGTTATAGTTGTTGGTGAACCAAATAAATAAATAAAATAAAAAAACATCAAAGTAAACTTACCACGTGGTATAATTATAAGATAACGAACCTACTTGTCCGATAATTTATTCTCCGAAAGACTTTAAAACCGTCTCTTTAAAACGATAAGGGAGTTGTAAAAATGGCGGCAACCACATGTCGTTATTTTTACAGCTCCGCGTTTAATGTGTAAAACAGTGTAAAATATACTAGAAATACGTGATAACTGGATGAGAACGAGACTCTATGAGTGAAAGAAGAAAACTAGAAATAAATTATACTTGAAACTGGCGTATGCACAGAATGTGCGAGCCATAATCTCTACCGAATAATATTGTTATTTTTACAGCTCCGCGTTTAATGTGTAAAACAGTGTAAAATATACTAGAAATACGTGATAACTGGATGAGAACGAGACTCTATGAGTGAAAGAAGAAAACTAGAAATAAATTATACTTGAAACTGGCGTATGCACAGAATGTGCGAGCCATAATCTCTACCGAATAATATTGTTATTTTTACAGCTCCGCGTTTAATGTGTAAAACAGTGTAAAATATACTAATAAATAATATTGGAGGGAAGAGGAAAAAAAATATGCAAAAAGATAAAGATATTTTCACAAGTTTTACCTCAAATTTATTGTTATTTTTAAACTAATAGATATTGAACCCTTAAGGAGGTTTGACCACTAAAGCCTAGTATATATATATATAATCCAAAATAAATTGAGTCGTCAAATCTAGCTTAAGCAGTAGGTACCTTCAACATGAAATCACAAGATCAGTTACAATCAGATCGTGATTACTTATAAACCTTAGTTGAGCTCGTAATTTATACAACCCGACATCGAAACTGGGACCCCAAACTTAATGCTAGCATCAGAGTTCAATTTAACTGAATTAATTGGGTACTATCTAATATGTTTGTGGTTTAAAGTCTTTTAGAAATATTGTCCTCGTAACTTTCATTTAGAATTTTCCACACGATACGTTGCGTAGCAACACAGTAATTTTGTATTTGAATAACAAGTCAAATCAGTCTGTTTTTATGAATAGTCAAAATGATTCGAACTGCAGACAGTTTTATGCAATTTAACATTATGACGTTATAGTATTCTGGAATCAATAATTTACTTTTAGTATTAATTTTGATGAGGATTATATATATTTTTTTGTGACTTAACGTTATACACATGTAAAATAATGTATTGTCAAAGTTGATTTAACATTCAAATACCCAATGATTTAGTTACTTTGGCAGGCATGAGACTTAAAGGCTCCCACACATTACACCCTTGTCCGCTTGTCGTCACGGGTCTTCAAAATCTTCACACTATAGCGATTATATGCATATCGCAATATTCAATTCATCGGCAATGGTTGAAAACCGAATCTGGGGCTACATCGTAGCAGTCAACAGCTGGCAGTTTCAGACCGCAAGATTGCGCTCCGGCAGTGGTCCCAGTCCCACATTACTAGCAATCTTGTTAACACCTCCAACTAAGCTCAAAGATTTTTGTTTGGAGTGGGTTCACGTCGATAGTTTAATGGGTAGGATTCGAAACCACGACCTCACGATTGCGAAACCGATGCCTTAGTCATTAGGCTACCGCCGCTTTATGAATGGTTGCCGGTCGGCGACGAGCGCACACACTATAGGTTAGATTGGCCGTCAGTCCAAAACTTTTAACAGAATACTGTTAGTTTGTGGTCTATTGTTACCTGACAGGCTATAATCTGCCGGCGGCGATAGTGTGTGGGAGTCTTAGATGATGCAGCGAGTTCCCGCTGGAATTGTCATGCTGTCATTGTGAAACACTTTTGAGCTACTGGGATATTTTACTCCCTGCTATCTTACTCCCTCCATATATATATATATAGGTATATTTTGTCATGGAGCCTTTACAATGCACCCAAAGTACACCCACACTCTAAATAAATATGTATGTTTTTTCTTCGCAGCAGCTAAATTGTCGCACTCCCGCCGTCCGTATCGTGTGAACGGTCTCTAATTGAACACATATTGTTAGTAGATAAAGGTCGTACAAACGTTCCAATTTATAATTACGAGTCCAAACTCGTAATTATAAACAAACTTTACAATTTATAATTGGAACGTTTGTTTGTGAAGCTTCCACGTTTGACCCTGCTGTGGTTGCGTTTAAAAAACTCACGTATAAAGTTGTTTGTGTAAAATTTGTTGAGTTGTATTTTTTTTAATTAATAGGAACTAAATGGTTGCCTAGCAACACTTCTCGTTATTCTTTTCCTTGTCATGTGTACTGTATAGTTTTCTATTATGAAACTTATTACGAAAAGAAATCTTACCCTTTGGCAAGAGATTGTCAAGCTCCAAAGAAGTATGAGGATTCAATCTCAAGAGCAATAGAAGCTGGCATTTCATGCCGAGTAATGTTTACAATCTAAAATAGATACCGATTCAACATGTACCGATTCACCGTAACAACATGTGGGAGCAGGGCATTATATGTATGAGCTTTATGTTCCAGAGTTACGCAGAAATTTGTTTTCAGAAAGCATAGTAACAAGAAAAGGTTACGTTATATGCTAGAGTGGAGAGAGGAATGCGTATGCTGGGTTCTCGTAATGTCCCATTAAATCTGTGGGATGAATCTGTGAACTGTTTTTTACTTATTATATAGAAGTTCATCGAGTGAAACTGTTAAAGTGTAACCTTATGAACTTTGGTTTAATATAAACCAAGTTTAAAACACATTACAATTTTTGGTTTAGAAGGCTATGTTCATATACCCGATTAAAGAAGAATTATAGACAAAAAAAGTAAAACTGTTACTATTGGGATAAGATGAAAATGAGAATTACAGAATGTTTGACATTGACAGTGGGATGATAACAGTTAGTCGAAATGTGCGCTTCAATATATATAAAATATATGAGGAAAAATGTCAATTCGATTTCATATTAATATTCAATAACAAGAATGAAAGAAGTGAAAGAAATACAGTATACGCCTGTCTCAACAGGCGAAAACCAACATACATCAGGATTTAGTTTTGAAAGTGTAGAAGCACAAGATGATCCAAATGATGTGACGTTTGAGCAAATGATTTTGTAAGATATATAACATTGCGAAATAGGAGGGTGCGGAATTAAGAAGCAAATTTTATTGAGAATAATATACCTACTACATACTACACATTAGAAAACTGAACTGTAAGAATAGCAATAAATGGAAGAAAGCAAAGAAAATAATTTGACAGTTACTAGAAAAAAATTGAACATGGAAATTGATAAATAAGAAGGATGGGATTTAGATCGGGTTGTCGCTATTCGATTGCATATCTAAGAAGGTTTTAGGGTATAAAACGTAATCCTAGCTCATAAAACACCATAGATATAGACAAACATAGGAGTTAGTCAGCGAGATTTGCATTCGGTGATGTGCTTGATATTTTTTTTTATCTGGAAGGCGGTTATTTTTTTATAAAAAGTTTTCTATTTAAAAATGGGTGTTTAAATTTGTTGCTTCACTATGTTCTATAGTGTACTGGTTGCAGCATGTTATTTATTGACACAGTTTTTAAAGAAATATATAATAAAGTTGGCGATAAGTTTTCGTCGTAAACTTTCGCGATTTGTACACATTATAAAATTTTATAAGCTACAAGTCTTAATCGCGGAAATATTAGACAATAGTAGACTGTCTGACTACCCGTGACCACGGCCGTTGCAATACGGTCGAAACGTCGGGCAATAGAACAAAGGTATTTAGCCTTAAAATAAAATATTTACGCGATTAAGACCCGTAGCTTATAAAATTCTATAATGTCAATATTTCTTGAGAGAGTTGCATTTTTAATTTTATTTATTTATTTAATGAATAAACGTTGACTTGCAGGAGAAATTCGACAAGCATTGGGCTCAGCTTAAATTTTCAAACGATTTCTACTAAAAGAAAAAATAAAACTATAAATTACACTAAGTGCGATTTCTAATTTTAAGCGCAAGAAAAAATATCAGAGAGTATAATTTTCTATAATATTAAATTAGTGTCAAGACTTCACAAAAATATTACTAATGCATCAAGATCAAGGCATTAAATATTATTTTGTATTATCTTTAAGTCTGCAATCACATAAAGAATTCGCTTCTATTTCAAAAATTCAAAGTAGGTACCTAAGTACTGTAATAAATAGGTCTAATTGCTGCAATAAATTAAGCTTTTAAATAATTAATCGCTCTCAATAGAACGTTTACTAATTGAAAAGACTTAATTTTCGAGAAACAACGGTATTCAACTTGACATTGAAAAAGAGATGAGCATTTTCATACTTATTTGTTTTGAGTGTATGAAACTTGTGCTAACAAAATCGCTAAGACAATATCTATACTAGGTACTTACTTTTGTTAGCTTTTATTGTATATTTTACTAACGTTTATGTTGAATAAAACTCTGTTGACATTTAGCATTTATTTGATACTAGCTTTCGCCCCCGGCTACGCCCGCGTGGATGTTGGTAATCGATAAAAACTATCCTATGTCCTTTCCCGGCACTCAATTTATCTCCATACCAAATTTCATCTAAATCGATTTAGCTGTTTGAGCGTAAAAGCGTAACAGACAGACAGACAGAGTTACTTCACATTTATAATATTAGTATGGAAGTATGAATTACGAATATAATAATTAATTACCGTGTTCTCATAATTAGCCAGTGTATTGATTCAACTACTCGTATCATTGACTTTGACAATCATTCTGTCATTCGTACGAGTTGACTTAACACGGGTCATGCGAACACGGGCCTTCGAGTCGAGCTTGGTCTCTTGTCGAAGTAACATCTCCTAAAATAAAGTGTGAACTCTGTGTTATTCGTTATTCTCTGATTTTGTACCTAATCCTGTAATAATAAATGTAATAAAAGTGATTACGTAAACAGCAAGTGTGGTGTTATTTTCTGACCTTCTAACACTTTCTTCCAACTCAAAGGGAGGATCTTCCAACCAGGCGAGTTGCTACGTAATGCTATCATTGGGAACTTGTTGTGAGAACTTTGTTTGCGCGTGAAGTGAGGATGAGCCGATGTTATTAAAGGGAGTACCGCTCTCATTGTTACATTTACTATTTTATTTTCATTTACTATATGAATAAAGTATTATTATTATTTTCTATCTAAACATCTGGTGATAAAAGATTAAAAACCACACTGAACTGCAATTTATTCGCAGGCATTGTAGTTTTATCGCGCCTTTTACAATAATATAAGAGAGTTCAGACGACGTTGTGTGAATTGCCTCAAGATATTTATCTTCAGACAATTCACACAACGTCATCAAGTGTTCGCCATACATTTCGTCTGCGTTGACGGGAAAAATGACTCACACTTGGCCAACGTTGGGTCAAAGTCCCCCCCCCCCCCCTCCCTAAGAACATGATCCTCAATCCTCGCGTGCGGCCAGTGTCGGGCTGCATGCCAGGCATCTGCACGCACCATAACAGATAACCCAACGCAAACTAGAGTGGATATTACGGGACGCTTCGACAACTGACATTCTATTATTATATCAATTTTTATTTTTTCTTAAAAATCAGGTACCGTAAGAATGATTTGTTTTCACAATAATAAAATTTAGCACGACATATTTCCAAACAATCCGAGCTCCTATGAGTGAACGTAAATTAAGAACTCCCGCTTATAGGAATCTCAATAGGTACCTACAAATTCAATGAGTCTAAAACGAATTAGTTCCAATTAAAATAGTCTTTACATACTTCTCAATTAAAGTGTACGGGAAACTCTAACTTACTAAGCATTTTGAATAGTGGACGGCTGTGCAAAACTGGGTCAGACCAGGTTGAAGTGTATCACGATATCCGCAGTATTAAAATATGCGGGTATATCTAAATGCGTGTTCGTTACACCTTTTACGTTGTAGGCAGAATTGTAAGTGGTTGTTTAGACTGTTGACAAACGTGAACTGTCTAAGAAATTATCTGAATGATAATGAAAACCGCTTAGAGCATCTAAGCGTATAGAGAAATAACATTACATTACAAATCATCATCAGATATTTACGAAATTTAGGGAACATTTCGGAATAATCCGTCTATGTGTGACGGAGACTTATTCGCTTGAATGTTTTAAGGTAAATAAAAGGCTTATTTATTGCCCGACGTTTCGACCGTATTGCAACGGCCGTGGTCACGGATGGCGTCATTTCATGGCGCATAATATCTACCACAAAAGCCTATATGTTTGCGCTAAAGGCTATCGGGCCGCCTGCCGTCCTGGGTCTGCATAGTCCACATACTATAGCGATTATTGCATGTCGGCAATGGTTGAAAACCAGCTCTGTGTCTACACTCTAGCAGTCGACAGCCGGCAGTTTCCGGCAGTGGCCTTTGAGGTTTTCATCCTAACTGAACGGTAGCCAGCTACTTGCTAGTGAGGGTTCGATTGTCGCGAACTGTCCGGCTGATACCTGACAAAGTAGATCACACTGGCGGCGAACGCATACTCTATGGGTTACATCAGTCCACAACTTTTAGATTTTTTTTTTTTTATCTTTTTATATAAAAAAAAACAAAAAAATGCGATTAACTGACAGGCTGATATCCACCGGCGGCATGGTAGTGTATAGGAGCCTTAATGGTTTATTAGAAGCGTCTCATACAGTCTTCATTATAATTTTTCTTATCTCATTACGACAGAATATTACAAATTCATAAACTTTTGTTTACGTTCGACATTGTTGTTTATCATCGGAAAGTTATGAAATTAAATTCCACTTAATTGCTTCGTTTGTTAGGAATTTCATGTTGTATTATTATGATAGAAATATGAATTTCCTGAAGACAAAGAATCTATTGCCTTATCCTCTGAACAGTGTAAGATCGAAAATACGCTTATTAAGCGGCGCGCGGCGGTAGCCTAATGGCTAAGGCATCGGACTCGCAATCGTGAGGTCGCGGGTCTACATCCTATCCATTATACTACCGACGTAAACCCATTCCTAACACAAGCTATTGAGCTTAGCTGGAGGGGTTAACAGGATTGTTAGTAATGTGGGACCAACAATCCTACAGAGGATGCAGAAGGAGGGAAAGTACCTTAAATGTTGTAGATAAAACATTTTACTGAAAGAAGTCTTCATTTTGATTTTAAAAATAATTCGAACGGCATTTTTTTTTTAATTAATATCTACTACTATAACATCGCACACACGATTTTAAATAGCGACAAGTCAATCGGAGACGTGCTTTCACTTCGACCGCTCAATACAGACTGCCTGCTCCACTCTCGGCATCTCAAAACGTCAACGTCAAACGAAAGTCACGTCTTCCACTAGCGGTCATCTTAGTGAATCAATACACTTGCTTTTTAATCGAAACAGATGTTATGTCAATGAAAATCAAGTAACAATCTCTCTTTCTCCGACATATAATATATTTTTTAATAATCACTCTTTCATGAAAGACTCAAATTAATATAATGTTTTTTTTTCGAAACATAATGGAAGCGTAAATGTAAAAGATCCTTCACAATAAGCAGATAAATAAAAAGTAATGAAATCTTTATTTTTGTTTAATCTCTATAGATTAATTTCAGGTTCCTGAACAATTCTCCTTTGTTCTAATATATTAAAGAAAACTGTCCCTCATAATAAAAAAAAAAAGTTAATTTAAAACGCTTCTTAAAACCTATTTCAAGTTTTCTGTAACTTTTTCTGCTTTCAAATGAATGATTTATTATACAACTTTAGCTCTTCCTCGCAGCTTTGCATGTATCATTTTTGATTTTAATACCGTATGTGCTATTCGGATATATAAACTAAGTGTTGTAAAGTTTTATTAAAAACCGTTTATAGTTTTTACGTGAAAGGCCATCCAAACTCAAAGATTTTGGAACTTATAATATTAGGATAGACGCCTATGCAGAGGATGCATGGAGGCAGAGGAAACACCAAAACATGTGCTCACGGAGTGCTGCAGTGTGGTATTATTGTTATTAAGTGCAGTATTTTTTTTTTTTTTTAAAAGACAACTCCCGCATTAGGGTACAAGCGCTGTCGCGGGGAACTTTACAAACATACAAATCACGGACACAAAGTACACCCAGACTCGGAACAACAATTTGTGGATCACACAAAGTGGTGTCTCGTGTGGGAATCGAACCCACGACCTCTTGCGTTGCAGTCGGACACACTCCCACTGCGCCACAGAGGCAGTCAATTATTATCGGGTTTAGAAAAAAAAAGTGTTTGTTTTTTTATATTTTCTATTTTATTTTATTTTTTATTGTTTTTATTTTAAATAAGGCTTACAGACTAATAACAAATTAAATTACACATTCACAATAAAAAAATGCTTAAACTAACCCCTTACAATTACCACTTATCACAATTATCTTAATTGTTTTTTATTTTGTGTTCGTTTTATTTTTTTCGTTTTTTTTCATGATTTTTATATTATGGCCATTTCTATGTAATGCTGAAAGTAGTGTGTAATGTTTCTTCCAGACACTATACAGATGCTCGTGAAGTCACCGATAGCTTTAGCTGAAAAGCAGCGCTGCAGTCCGCTGTAGTTTAAGCTGACTGTGGTCTTTCTAAATCCAATTTTAATGCTTGCACAACTTTGTGAGAAATGTGATATGACCGATGGTCACAACTCCTAGCATCACCGATATCTCTCCCTGAAGCCTGCAGCAGTTTGGGCAGACTGCTGGCGTTCTGGGAGTGCTTGGGTTGACTGGAGTGACGGATAAGTACACAAGCACAATGGTCCAATCAGGAGGCTTATATTATATGCCCAGGTAAAACTAAGTAACTAACTGATATTAGTAGGATAGGTATACAGACGGGTTGTGGGATTTTGCTAGTACTACATTAAATATAAGATTGACGTAGAACTTAATTGCAATCTTAATTGGCATTCCTTGCACTCGTTCCAATAAACTCAGGGATAGTAACGTTAAAAACTTTTCCAAGCATCTAAGTAACGCTGGGTGTACACTAGGCGAGAAGTTTAATCATTTTTGTTCCAATATGGCGGCTAATGATCATATTGTTTGTATATTTACAGAAAGATATGGTCAAATTTCAGCAGCGGATAGGGTATGTTATCAGTATTGTACCTACCATGGTGCCATAGCTGGTTGCATTATTATTACATAGTTATAGCATTTTGTCAAAATTCAGTAGTCAAAGGCGTATGGCATAAGAATTATTGGTTCAAAATTTGATAGGATTATTTATGGCATAGAACTATTTAAGTCATACTTTTGTTAATTAATTACTTTTTCACTCATAAATAAACGATAGATATATATATCTATATATATATATATATATATATATATATATATATATATATATATATATATATATATAGTGATCCATCTATATATCAATAGTGGTAAGGTATAGGGATGTTGACTGTCAAGTCAAATCAGTCTCTTTTTATGAAATGTCAAAACGACAAGTTCTATAGAAATGTGTATGGAATAGGACCTATGACGTCATACCTATCGTCAAATCATTACTATTAGTATTCATTTTCATGATTTTAAATTTAAAAAAATGTTAAAATGTAAAAGAACAGTTATTTTCAGAGCATTTTAAGATCTACTATTACCTGATTAGTATAAAATAATTTACTTTTAATGTAGTCAACTGCCCAAATGTAACGTTGCTTTACCTCACGAGGTTCGATGTGTTCTCAACACCATTAAAACCGTACTTGAGCAAGTTCTACAAACTCGACACTGCAATTAGTTTGTTAGACCTTGAAACATTTGTATGTTCAAAGTTAGAGGGACATTAAATTTTTACAGCAATTTTTTTTTGAGTGCAAGTAACAATCATCAAGGTTTTACTAGCATTTTAAAGCGGTCTACTAAGTACTGATACCTGCCTGACTGCTTTTGTGGCGCGGTGGGAGTGTATCCGACTGCTACGCGAGAGGTCATGGGTTCGATCCCCACCCCGGATAAAACTTTTTGTGATGAGCACGATGGTTTATTCTGTGTCTGGTTGTTATTTATCTATAATATGTATGTATTTAGAAATATGTAAGTATGTTTATCAGTTGTCTGGTTTCCATAGTACAAGCTCTGCTTAGTTTGTGATCAGATAACGTTGTGTGAGTTGTCCCAAGATATTATTATAATTATTATTATTTTACCAAGTACTTACTTTGCGAGTAGTATTAGACAAGTATTTAGGCAAGTGGAGAGTATTTTAGTAGATATAATACTCGCTACAGCCCAACATAATTCGGACTTTGGTACAGTTCACAAGTGAATGTTTTTTATGCTAGTGAACAGTTCTCAACGCTTCTACATATTGGTGGTAACTATAGGACTTGACTATAACGATAGATTTAATAGTTTTGATCAATGAAAAAAAAATCTCAATTGTTATTGCACTGTTTCACTTATCTAGATTACATATGAAATTTTAAAAGGAATTCCTTGTAGTAGGAGATTCCGCTCTTCTATTAACAGTTTTTTTTTAAAGACGACTCCCGCATTAGGGTACAGGCCCTGTGTCGCAGGGGACTTTACAAATGTACAAGTCACGGACACAAAGTACACCCAGACTCGGAACAAACATTTTTAGATCACACAAACTGGTATCTCGTGTGGAAATCAAACCCACGACCTCTTGCGCAGCACTCGGACACACTCCCACCGCGCCACCGAGTCATTTCACGCTTTACTAATCAGTCCAATACAATATTTAATCTATAAAACCAACAAACCTAACTTGAACTTCCAGCGGCAGAACAATTGGAAAGTAATCAAAGAATACTGAAGTTACAGTAGGATTGATTTTTCATTGCACTCCTCCCTTGGGGTGCGCAGATTAAAGTGCAATATTGGCTGACTGGAAATGAACTGGAATAAAATTGTTACCGGGAAATCTATTCTTCTATGGCCTGTTGGTCTAGCGGTTAGTGACCCTGACTGCTAAGCCGGAGGTCCTGGGTTCGATCCCCACCTAGGATAAAACTTGGTGTGATGAGCACGCTGGTTTATTCTGTGTCTAGGTGTTATTTACACACACTCGGAACAACTATTTGTATATCACTCAAAGTATTGTCCCGTATGGGAATCGAACACAATGACCATGGCACGCTTCCATCAGGCCAACAGGGCAGTGGAAAATACCTTAAAAATCGATTCGATAGTCAATTTGTATCCATTAATTAGCGCTACTAATAATTCAAGTATAAAATTAAATAGGTCGATATTTGATAACCCTGATCGGGGAATATATTTTATAGGGAACCATTTTGGTTCATACCACATGCTCTCGTTAATTACTTGCCTTCGTTGAAAGTGATGTATTTTAGCTTTGATGTATTTACTCATGATTCTGTTAGTATATTGGATTTTGACTCCAACTTTTAAGCCTGAGGTTGGGGGTTCGATTCAGGATAAATCTTATGTACGGGTATGTTTATCAGACTCTACCCAGTATGGAATTAGATAGCTGTGTCTAAGTTGTCCCCTGATATTTGTTCGCCGTATGGTACCGGCTTGAGAATAATACCCTATCTCTTTCCGCGAGTGTCGTCAAGGCGACTAAGGGATTTTACACCGGAGGACGGGCAGCAGCGTAGTCTGGGTGTACATTGTGTGCATGTAAAAAAAAAACTTGAGAGGTGACCCGGATGGAACGAAGTTCTTATCTAATTTTTTTTTTTATAATCTTCGCAACACCACACTGTTCAATGCGAAATAGAAAGACGAAACGAAAATAACTTACAAAAAGACGATTGTATACCGAAGGCTCGAACCCACAACTACACAATTGTCACCAATACTGTGTACCGAATTTATGCCTCTAGACCAAATCGACAGGTGACTTCTTCGTCAAATTAGATGTTCATATCTTACGCGCACGCCGCACAGCTTTTGTTTTTGTCAAAAAGTGTCATTACAACTTTTTGTGAGATTTTTTTCCGTCTAGCCCCCTTTCACAACGCGCGATAAGGAACTTCGTTCCAAATGGCTTAAAAGAAGAAACCAGAGAAACAGAATGTAATGTCCTCTTATCTGATTTCGATCTTTGTGGTCAATCACATTAGAAATTGACCGGAGAGAGATTAGACGCAAGACCGACGATTCGAGCTCTTTGAGACAAGAAGTGGATACACGAAAATAGTGAAAAACCTCTACAAAAAAAGTAGTGGTTAAGGCATCGGATTCGTAATGTAGAGGACATTACGAATCCGATGCCTTAACCACTACTTTTTTTTTATAAAGGACTATACCCGCAGTAGGTTACAAGCCCTGTGTCGCTGGAGACTTTACAAATATACAAGTTACGGACACAAAGTACACCCCGACCCGAAACAACAATTTGTGGATCACACAAAGTGGTGTCCCGTGTAGGAATCGAACCCACGACCTCTTGCGTAGCAGTCGGATACATTCCCACCGCGCCACAAAGGCAGTCTTACGTTACCCTATCTTCTGTTTTCCTGTCGAGGCTTATAAATTCAATTTGGAGATAGCATAAAAATAATACAATAGAATCTCCGGTAAATCGTTTATTTTCTCCCGAAGGTCTACATATTTCCATACAAACGGAAAAACAATTTCAAAGAACTGCAGGAATTTTTAATAACGTTGGTACGTGTAAAAATTCCTAGCACTCAATTGAATATCCTCCTGAATACTGTATAGAGAAGTTGTGAATATCTGTATGCAATTTATTGGTGTGCAATTTGCAATTTAATATTGAATATTGCAGTCGTAAATTGAAGAGGAATATACGAATCATTTTGAATTCTAGAGCGGTTTGATTTGCTTTTAACGTTGATGTGTTTATGGTGGTACTAGCTTTCGCCCACGGCTTCGCCCGCGTGGATGTTGGTTATCGCGATAAAAACTATCCTATGTTCTTTCCCGGGACTCAAACCATCTCCATGCCAAATTTTATCTAAATCGGTTCAGTAGTTTGAGCGTGAAAGCGTAACAGACAGACAGACAGACAGAGTTATTTTCACATTTATAATATTAGTATGGATTTATGTGAAATAACGTGGTATATTATACTTGCACAGATATGCTTATAGCCGTAAAGCAAAGTTCTGCGTTACGTTGCGATAAGTTCAACGTCGTTTTCTTCACCAAGAGCTTTGTGAAATTGGCACTGTCGGAGGCTTTCAGTTACATACCAAACCTCAGTACTGCTGCCCTCACCAAGACCAGCTTTACATTGCCATTTCATCAAAAATCTGCATGACGTTCTCGTATTACCAAGATTTGTTCTGATCTGTTCCATTGCCACTCCTCAAAGTCACCGCTGCCAAAATCGAAGCTACCTTTGTCACGTGTTGATAGACATGATCACAATTTTTCGATTAAACTAATGTTGAAACAGAGCGAGACGTAGAACTTAGAAGTATTACAAAAGCCGTTAGCAATCCACTAGACGCTCAGCAGGTCAATTCACGTATTTAAAGCAGTGCAGTTGCAGTTAAGTAACAGTTAAGTTTCGATTTATACGGCCATTTTCGTATTCTTGTAACTTTTGGATCGATCTTAAACACGCTTGTGGACTGTACTAGAATGTCGTTATTGCGCCCTCGAGACGCATACTTGACGCAAACGTATTTGAGATCGTTTCCAAAGTTACAAGAACACAAAAATGGCCGTTTTAATCGAAACTTAACTGCAACTACACTGCTTCATTTACGTGAATTGATCCTTTGTTCGTCGTGGTGGGTTGATAGCGGCTTTTGTAGGACTAAGAACTTGAGAAGAAAGAATCATTACGAATCTTTATCTTTTAATATTAAGAGGTAATTAATAAAAGGAATCGTTTATAAGTAAGGCAGTTAATACTTGCCTATTATGTGTAATTGAGTCCTAATTTCTTTTAAGCAATTAGCTAGTATCTTAATTATTATCTGAAATTAAGTTACTTCTCCCTTGTAATTAAGTTTTCGCTACTTGTAAAGAATTAAGTGTTCAATTAATTATTACGTGGAGTTAAGTGTTTATTAAATTAGGTGATGATTACATAGAATGAAACATTTAGCTACAGTATTATTTATTGAAAATATTACATAATAGGTTCCAAACAAATATTATAAATGTGAAAGCATCTCTGTCCGTCTGTTACGCTTTCACGCTTAAACGTCTGAACAGATTTGGATGAAATTTTGTGTGAATATAGTTTGAGTACCAGGCAAGGATAGCATACTTTTATCACGATCACACGAGGTCTAAATTGATTAGCAAAGTGCGCCATTTTTATTTGCAGGGAGCGCTAAATTTATTTGCATAGGGCGATAAATTTATTTGCAAGGGGCACTAAATTTATTTGCCCCCCCCCCCCCTGTCGGTTGAAGTTCTTAGGTAATATCGTGTCAAATGATTGGCACCCACCCCCCACCTAACACGTACACTAGGCCGGGCTACAGCTAGTCAGCATTAATCGGCATAGCTAAGCGGTAAGACCGAATGAATAGGCGTGACGTTTAGGCGCAGATTGTTCAAATCGCAGAAGCTCCAGTTCGCAAAATGTCCAATTTGTAGAATGTCCAGTTCGCAGAATGTCCAATATTCATCATAACGTTAAAATGCCTAAAAGTAAGCAATTTAAAAAAAAACGCATAAAATTTATTTGACTGCTTCTGTGGCGCGGTTTTGTTCCGAGTCTGGGTATATTTTGTGTCCGTGACTTGTATGTTTGTAAAGTCCCCCGCGACACAGGGCTTGTCCCATACTGCGGGAGTCGTCTTTAAAAAAAAAACAAAATTAGCATTTAAAACAAAAACATATTTTCACGCCTTTTTAGATAAAGGACTTGGTATCCGTTTTTAAAATAAGCTACCTGTTCATATTCTGAATTTACCATTTGATTTATTCAAATCTAAAATTAAGACCGACCTTATTCAGAAACCTTACTTTAACTTATCTGTACTAATATTATAAAGCGGAAGAGTTTGTTTTTTTGTTTGTTTGTTTAAACGAGCTAATCTCAGGAACTGGTCCGATTTAAAAAAAACTTTTTTTTGTTGGATGTAAATGGACTATCCATTTATAGTGGAAGGCTTTAGGCTAACACGCTGCGACCAATAGGAGCCGAGCAACAATGAAAAATGTTGCAAACAGCAATTTTCTTTTGAGTGCAGGTAACAATTATCAAGGCTTTACTAGCATTTTAAAGCGGTCTACTAAGTACTGATACCTAGTACTAACTTTGCGAGTTGTATTAGACAAGTATTTAGGAGAGTGGAGAGTATTTTAGTAGATATAATACTCGCTACAGACCAACATAATTCGGACTTTGGTACAGTTCACAAGTGAATGTTTTTATTGCAAGTGAACAGTTCTCAACGCTTCTACATATTGGTGGTAACTATAGGACTTGACTATAACGATAGATTTAATAGTTTTGATCAATGAAAAAAAAAATCTCTATTGTTATTGCACTGTTTCACTTATCTAGGTTACATATGAAATTTTAAAAGGAATTCCTTGTAGTAGGAGATTCCGCGATTTTTAAAGACGACTCCCGCATTAGGGTACAGGCCCTGTGTCGCAGTGGACTTTACAAATGTACAAGTCACGGACACAAAGTACACCCAGACTCGGAAAAAACATTTTTAGATCACACAAACTGGTATCTCGTGTGGAAATCAAACCCACGACCTCTTGCGCAGCACTCGGACACACTCCTACCGCGCCACCGAGTCATTTCACGCTATACTAATCAGTCCAATACAATGTTTAATCTATAAAAACAACAAACCTAACTTGAACTTTCAGCGGCAGAACAATTGGAAAGTAATCAAGGGATACTGAAGTTACAGTAGGATTGATTTTTCATTGCACTCCTCCCTTGGGGTGAGCGGATTAAAGTGCAATATTGGCTGACTGGAAATGAACTGGAATAAAATTGTTACCGGGAAATCTATTCTTTTATGGCCTGTTGGTGTACTGGTTAGTGACCCTGACTGCTAAGCCGGAGGTCCTGGGTTCGATCCCCACCTAGGATAAAACTTGGTGTGATGAGCACGCTGGTTTATTCTGAGTCTAGGTGTCATTTACACACACTCGGAACAACTATTTGTATATCACTCAAAGTAGTGTCCGGTATGGGAATTGAACACAATGACCTCTTGCATGGCACACTTCCATCAGGCCAACGGGGCAGTGGAAAATACCTTAAAAATCGATTCGAAAGTCAATTAGTATCCATTAATTAGCGCTACTAATAATTCAAGTATAAAATTAAATAGGTCGATATTTGATAACCCTGATCGGGGAATATATTTTATAGGGAACCATTTTGGTTCATACCACATGCTCTCGTTAATTACTTGCCTTCGTTGAAAGTGATGTATTTTAGCTTTGATGTATTTACTCATGATTCTGTTAGTATATTGGATTTTGACTCCAACTTTTAAGCCTGAGGTTGGGGGTTCGATTCAGGATAAATCTTATGTACGGGTATGTTTATCAGACTCTACCCAGTATGGAATTAGATAGCTGTGTCTAAGTTGTCCCCTGATATTTGTTCGCCGTATGGTACCGGCTTGAGAATAATACCCTATCTCTTTCCGCGAGTGTCGTCAAGGCGACTAAGGGATTTTACACCGGAGGACGGGCAGCAGCGTAGTCTGGGTGTACATTGTGTGCATGTAAAAAAAAAACTTGAGAGGTGACCCGGATGGAACGAAGTTCTTATCTAATTTTTTTTTTTATAATCTTCGCAACACCACACTGTTCAATGCGAAATAGAAAGACGAAACGAAAATAACTTACAAAAAGACGATTGTATACCGAAGGCTCGAACCCACAACTACACAATTGTCACCAATACTGTGTACCGAATTTATGCCTCTAGACCAAATCGACAGGTGACTTCTTCGTCAAATTAGATGTTCATATCTTACGCGCACGCCGCACAGCTTTTGTTTTTGTCAAAAAGTGTCATTACAACTTTTTGTGAGATTTTTTTCCGTCTAGCCCCCTTTCACAACGCGCGATAAGGAACTTCGTTCCAAATGGCTCAAAAGAAGAAACCAGAGAAACAAAATGTAATGTCCTCTTATCTGATTTCGATCTTTGTGGTCAATCACATTAGAAATTGACCGGAGAGAGATGAGACGCAAGACCGACGATTCGAGCTCTTTGAGACAATAAGCGGATACACGAAAGTAGTGAAAAACCTCTACCTCTACATTAAGAATCCTTAATCACTATTTTTTTTTTATATAAAGGACTATACCCGCAGTAGGTTACAAGCCCTGTGTCGCTGGAGACTTTACAAATATACAAGTTACGAACACAAAGTACACCCAGACCCGGAACAACAATTTGTGGATCACACAAAGTGGTGTCCCGTATGGGAATCGAATCCACGACCTCTTGCGTAGCAGTCGGACACATTCCCACCGCGCCACAGAGGCAGTCTTACGTTACCCTTTTTTCTGTTTTCCTGTCGAGGCTTATAAATTCAATTTGGAGATAGCATAAAAATAATACAATAGAATCTCCGGTAAATCGTTTATTTTCTCCCGAAGGTCTACATATTTCCATACAAACGGAAAAACAATTTCAAAGAACTGCAGGAATTTTTAATAACGTTGGTACGTGTAAAAATTCCTAGCACTCAATTGAATATCCTCCTGAATACTGTATAGAGAAGTTGTGAATATCTGTATGCAATTTATTGGTGTGCAATTTGCAATTTAATATTGAATATTGCAGTCGTAAATTGAAGAGGAATATACGAATCATTTTGAATTCTAGAGCGGTTTGATTTGCTTTTAACGTTGATGTGATAAATTTGTGTTTATGGTGGTATTTATGTGAAATAACGTAGTATTATACTTGCACAGATATGCTTATAGCCGTAACGCAAAGTTCTGCGTTACGTTGTGACAAGTTCAACGTCGTTGTCTTCACCAAGAGTTAAATAAAATTGACACTGTCGGCGGCTTTCAGTTACATACCAAACCTCAGTACTGCTGCCCTCACCAAGACCAGCTTTACATTGCCATTTCATCAAAAAACTGCATGACGTTCTCGTATTACCAAGATTTGTTCTGATCTGTTCCATTGCCACTCCTTAAAGTCACCGCTGCCAAAATCGAAGCAACCTTTGTCACGTGTTGATAGACATGATCACAATTTCTCGATTAAACTAATGTTGAAACAGAGCGAGACGTAGAACTTAGAAGTATTACAAAAGCCGTTAGCATTCCACTAGACGCTCAGCAGGTCAATTCACGTATTTAAAGGAGTGCAGTTGCAGTTAAGTTACAGTTAAGTTTCGATTTAAACGGCCATTTTCGTATTCTTGTAACTTTGGGATCGATCTTAAAAACGCTTGCGTACCTAGAATGTCGTTATTGCGCCCCCGAGACGCATACTTGACGCAAACGTATTTGAGATCGATTCCAAAGTTACAAAAACACAAAAATGGCCGTTTTAATCGAAACTTAACTGCAACTGCACTGCTTCATTTACGTCAATTGATCCTCTGTTCGTCGTGGTGGGTTAATAGCGGCTTTTGTAGGACTAAGAACTTAAGAAGAAAGAATCATCATGAATCTTTTTCTTAAAATATTAAGAGATAATTAAGAAAAGGACTCGTTTATAAGTAAGGCAGTTAATACTTGCCTATTATGTGTAATTGAGTCCTAATTTCTTTTAAGCAATTAGCTAGTATCTTAATTATTATCTGAAATTAAGTTACTTCTCTCTTGTAATTAAGTTTTCGCTACTTGTAAAGAATTAAGTGTTCAATTAATTATTACGTGGAGTTAAGTGTTTATTAAATTATGTGATGATTACATAGAATGAAACATTTAGCTACAGTATTATTTATTGAAAATATTACATAATAGGTATCAAACAAATATTATAAATATGAAAGCATCTCTGTCCGTCTGTTACGCTTTCACGCTTAAACGTCTGAACAGATTTGGATGAAATTTTGTGTGAATATAGTTTGAGTACCAGGAAAGGATAGCATACTTTTATCACGATCACACGAGGTCTAAATTGATTTGCAAAGTGCGCCAGTTTTATTTGCAGGGAGCGCTAAATTTATTTGCAAAGGGCGATTAATTTATTTGCAAGGGGCACTAAATTTATTTGCCCCCCCCCCCCCCGTCGGTTGATGTTCTTAGGTAATATCGTGTCAAATGATTGGCACCCACCCCCCTCCCTAACACGTACACTAGGCCGGGCTACAGCTAGTCAGCATTAATCCGCATAGCTAAGCGGTAAGTAAGACCGAATGAATAGGCGTGACGTTTAGGCGCAGAATGTTCAAATCGCAGAAGCTCCAGTTCGCAGAATGTCCAATATTCATCATAACGTTAAAATGGCTAAAAGTAAGCAATTTACAAAAAACGCATAAAATTTATTTGACTACTTCTGTGGCGCGGTTTTGTTTCGAGTCTGGGTGTACTTTGTGTTCGTGACTTGTATGTTTGTAAAGTCCCCCGCGTCACAGGGCTCGTGGCCTACTGCGGGAGTCGTCTTTAAAAAAAAAAAAGAATTAGCATTTAAAGCAAAAACATATTTTCACGCCTTTTTAAATAAAGGACTTGGTATCCGTTTTTAAAATAAGCTACCTGTTCATATTCTGAATTTACCATTTGATTTATTCAAATCTAAAATAAAGACCGACCTTATTCAGAACGCTTAATTTAATTTATATATACTAATATTATAAAGCGGAAGAGTTTGTTTGTTTGTTTAAACGCGCTAATCTCAGGAACTACGTTCTTTTTTTTATTGGATAGTCCATTTATAGAGGAAGGCTTTAGGCTATATAACATCACGTTGCGACTGATAGGAGCCGAGCAACAATGAAAAATGTTGCAAAAACGGGGAAAATTTACGCATACGAAGTTGCGCGGGACAGCTAGTTTAATATACAATGTGATATTGTATAGATGATTACTTAAACGACAAAAACGCATAGTCATAATGCTCACACAGGAGTTATGAATTTTATTTTGTATAATTTTTAATGTTTGAATTTCTAATATCATATGTTGTTTGTCATCCTTTTTTTTAACAGGTAAAAACTGGTTTTTTAAATGATGTAAAATTCATGGCGTAGATATAAAAATGCAGAATAATGTATTTGAGTTAAATATGAAAATGTTGTTTGCATTGTATATTCACAGAGTACCTAGGTGATTAAAATTATTAGTAGCGGTAACTAGCGTAGTGTTATTTTCGTTTCTATGAGATGTAATGTCAGGGATCGTCATGCTCTAGATGAGAATGACGATCCCTGACATTGACCTATATGTCATTGCTTGTGGTGGCGGTGTGAGTCGGGTCGTCTTCCTTCCCTCCAATATGGCGAAGGGGATGATGGCTGACCCATGCGTCGAACACGTAAAAGGGTACTTGGGGACGGGTGCTACTTACGAGTAGGATGACTGTCATTATCATCTTATAAGCTTATTTTTTTTTTAATTAGTATATCATAAATATTTTTATAATTAGTAGTTTGTGAAGTGAAAACTTGAAATGTAGAATCATTCTATTTCGAATTTTGTCTGACGTTCATAGGCGTTGCATTTTGTAACCTAAGTGAATACATTTTTTTGACTTTGACTTAAAGCCCTGTTAGTTTTTAACGTTGTGTTAAAGAATATTGAACATTATTGCAAACTGGACATTCTGCGAACTGTACTTTATGATAATTGGTCGTTCTGCGAACTGGACTTTATGAAAATTGGTCATTCTGCGAACTGGACTTTATGAAAATTGGTCATTCTGCGAACTGGACTTTATGAAAATTGGTCATTCTGCGAACTGGACTTTATGACAAATTGGTCATTCTGCGAACTGGACTTTATGACAAATTGGTCATTCTGCGAACTGGACTTTATGAAAAATTGGTCATTCTGCGAACTGGACTTTATGACAAATTGGTCATTCTGCGAACTGGACTTTATGACAAATTGGTCATTCTGCGAACTGGACTTTATGAAAATTGGTCATTCTGCGAACTGGACTTTATGAAATTTGATCATTCTGCGAACTGGACTTTATGACAAATTGGTCATTCTGCGAACTGGACTTTATGACAAATTGGTCATTCTGCGAACTGGACTTTATGACAAATTGGTCATTCTGCGAACTGGACTTTATGACAAATTGGTCATTCTGCGAACTGGACTTTATGAAAATTGGTCATTCTGCGAACTGGACTTTATGACAAATTGGTCATTCTGCGAACTGGACTTTATGAAAATTGGTCATTCTGCGAACTGGACTTTATGAAAAATGGTCATTCTGTGAACTGGACTTTATTAAAATTGGTCATTATGCGAACTGGACTTTATGAAAATTGGTCATTCTGCGAACTGGACTTTATGACAAATTGGTCATTCTGAGAACTGGACTTTATGACAAATTGGTCATTCTGCGAAGTGGACTTTATGACAAATTGGTCATTCTGCGAACTGGACTTTATGACAAATTGGTTATTCTGCGAACTGGACTTTACGAAAATTGATCATTCTGCGAACTGGACTTTATGAAAATTGGTCATTCTGCGAAATGGACTTTATGAAAATTGGTCATTCTGCGAACTGGACATTCTGCGCCTAGGCCAATACATGAAACTAAAACATCTTTTACGCGCGCTTTTTGACAGCGTATCTAGCGGCGTGACTGTGAAACCAACAATACCGATTGCCATAACGACGCGTGCCGTCGGTAGGTATTAGGTATTTTCTTAAATGTAATCTCGCTTGCGTTTTTACTCATAGCTGTACCGCGTCGACATTTAGTGGAACATACGTTCTCAGAACATATGAATGTAGTTGTCAATGTTCCGTGTTCATACAGCACGCGTAAAAATTTCGTAGTAAAAGCAGTATATTTGTTTTATTTGACATAATTTATTCTTGAACTATCTACAAGTACTTACGACGATGTACATACGTGGGCTGCCGAAGTCGTCACGTATCCGGGCTTAGATACGGCATACTCGATGCCAGCTGTGTTATGCCTGTATTCAACTGATTCTGAGACGGTATGCAGTGGTCATACAAACTACAAATTTTAGTTCCATCAGGAACATTTACGTTCCTATTACCATGAGAAAGCGAGTAACGAGTAGCGACTTTATCGCTCAAGAAACGTACATCTATCTAATATATAAAATTCTCGTGTCACAGTTTTCGTTGCCATACTCCTCCGAAACGGCTTGACCGATTTTGATGAAATTTTTTGTGCTTATCCGGTATCTATGAGAATCGGCCATCATCTATTTTTCATACCGCTAAGAGTTTGTTTGTTTGTTTGAACGCGATAATCTCAGGAACTACTGGGCCGCATAGAAAAAATATTTTATTGTTGGATAGCCCATTTATATAGGTTATAACATCACGCTACGACCAATAGGAGCGGAGCAGCAATGAAAAATGTTGTAAAAAAAAAAGGAAGAAAAATAAAAAAAGGGAAAATTTACGCAGACGAAGTTGCGCGGGTCAGCTAGTAAGTACTTATATAGATTCCGTGTAAACAAAAGAGATACAGATTCACACTGCCGGCGAGTACTCGCTCTATACTGCATCTCTTTTGTTTACACGGACAGGATCTATAATATATATCTGTTGCACGTTTCTTAGGCGATAAATCGCTACTCGATTCTGACTTATTGTTGTTTGTTTGACAGGTGCTTAAGTGTGGAAGGAGGCGGGGGCATGTCTTGGCATAGAATGACAAAAATATTCTCTATTGAATTGAACTGAATAGCTTAGCTGTTTAATTAGTGGTGATCCCGGCTTAGTACTTGAAATGACGCAATGCAAATAGGAACTTATGGTGCACCCACGCTGTAGTTTTTTTTTTGTGGGCCGAGATTTCCCAGTTACACGTATAAGTAGGTCGGAATAAATAATAAAAGTTATTATTGCCATTTGTTCAATAAGAACCAATTGTTTGTTATGGTTTGTTTATAAACAAATTTAAAACAACGTGTTGCTAAATTGCTATTAAGGGTAGATTACGCGAAAGAGGTTAGGCCCTTTCAAAAATTTATATAGAAAACCTAAATATTAGGACACGAAAAAAATTGTGTTCAAAGAGTTTTTCTAGTAGATGATATAAAGAAATTTAAGCATATGTCTTAATATAATCCCGCAAATAAATCTTGAAGTTGCGGAAAAATGCAAAAACGAAAATTTTTGTATTGTCATAGTCATGGCGTTCGTAATCTAACATAATACATGTACAAACGAATATTCTACTTTATTTTGAACTGCGCTCCTGCGTACTGTGAAGTAATGGCTGTGTGCGGAAGAGCGAGGCTGGCGATCGTGTCACACACGAATATTCTATTTTATTTTGAACTGCGCTCCTACGCACTGTGAAGTAATGGTTGTGTGCGGAAGAGCGAGGCCGGTGATCGTGTCACTGTGCACGTAGCGCTAAATAAATAATTCTCTCAGTGTGATGCCCCCTTAATTCGTTGTTACTAACAATGAGCTTACCATGAATACGGGACTCAAACTACATACGTGTTTATGAAACATATCGTTTTGTTTCTGAAACAGATACCTACTTTACTTTAACCGATACTATTGCAGTTAGTAGTAGTTTCTGTGCTCCTCACTGAAAAGCAATTCATTTTTATGAAATATGCTTGAGATAAAGTTTATATAATAAGATGGCTTGACTGAAGATTCAATCATATAATCATATTTGATGTGTAGCCGTGTTCAATTTTTTTAAACTATTCTATTAAATTATATACAAGGTTGTAGTACATAATATAAGGTGTATATGGTATAGTGCAAAGCTCATATAAATCATTTAAAAAAAAGTAAATGAAAATATAGGAAACTTGTTGAGTTATAAGCCAATCAAGGTATCATAAGTTACTCACGCTATCATGCTCATTGCGTCATGTAGTACTTAATCCATGATTATTAATAAATAATAAGTGATGATTATATTTTACATCACATTGCGAACAGGACTTGGACTGTTAGAATGGTTGATTAACTAATTAATTGAAAAATATAACGTGGTATAAAAACTACCCCATTGGATTGTGTTACTGATTCTGAGCAAACTACTTTCAGGTTTGCACTATACTAAAAATATCGTCGTATACAACGTGTTATAGAAAGGTGTAGTCAAATTCAAGGGTTGTTATGTGCTTGTGATACTTACGATATTTGACAATTTTATCAAAAGTGGAGTACTTACCCTAAAAAATTACTTTATTATTTTTGATTCGTTTAATCTCTAATTAAAAAGTTCTGTGCCATAATAATCCAATCGAATTTGGCATCAGGGGAGGTATAATACTTATGCCATACACCTACTGAGGTTTGACAAAAAGAAACTGCTATAACTATGCCATAATAATTTTTTTTTTAAATTTATTTCTATATCATATACATTAGTACAGTGGTTTTTTTTTTAAGACAACTCCCGCAGTAGGGTACAAGCCCTGTGTCACGGGGGACTTTACAAACATACGAGTCACGGACACAAATTACACCCAGAGCCGGAACAACAATTTGTGGATCACACAAAGTGGTGTCCCGTATGGGAATCGAACCCACGACATCATACGTAGCAGTCGGACACACTCCCACCGCGCCACAGAGGCAGTCATTGTATATCATTGATTACCAACAAAAAACTTACGTTCTAAAACAGCAATGTCACCGAACCTCACACTAGGATTCCCTGTGTCGGATATTACACTATGGTAGGTGCAACGCTGATAATATACACTGTCCGCTAGTGAAACTTAACCACACCTTTTTGTTACCATTGTTTATATTTTTATTAATATTTCGCATTCAACTTTATTAAATGACTGGCCTGTTGGTTTAGTGGCTAGTGACCCTAACTGCTAAGCCGGAGGTCGTGGGTTCGATCCCCACCCAGGATCAAACTTTGTGTTATGAGCACGACGATTTATTCTGTGTCTAGGTGCTATTTATTTTTAAGTATGTATTTAGAAATATATAACTTTATCAGTTGTCTGGTTTGCATTGTACAAGCTCTACTTAGTTTGGGATCAGATAGTCTTGTGTAAGTTGTCCCAAGATAGTATTATTATTATTATTTTATGTAACTTAAAAAATAAGAAATAGCAACAGATAAAAACAATAGTTATAAAAAGTTACCAACCATGAAACTTCTATGTAGATGCACCTTTACACTATTAGATATAACTGCCTTTAATACCAACAGCAGGAAATGAACGGAAGCATTTAGCAAATGTGAAGTTTAAAATGGAAAACATGTGCATTTTGCGTTACTCATAAATGCTTTCAGCATAATGTGTTTTATTTCTTTCTATACTATTTAAATGACTAAAGAGGGAAAGGGATAGGGTGTTATACAGCTGAAGTTAAATGCTGTTTTTTTGTGTGTCAAGTATTAAGATTGCGTACCTATTGAATTTACATTGCATATTGTCAATTGCAGGCTTACTTAAAATCTTTTTATAAGGTTTTTAATGTGATTATAAGTCTAGTTTTATGAAACTATAAATGGATGAATGTAACTGAATAAATTTTGTAAAAAACGGAAGAAGCACGTTTCATAACAAATTGAAAAAGAACCGCATTGTTATAGTTTGTTTTGAATGTTAAATATCCTGAAGCACTATCACTTAGTAGAATAATAAGAGTGTCTCTGTAGCGCGGTTGGAGTGTATCCGACTGCTACGCAAGAGGTCGTGGGTTCGATTCCCACACGGGATACCACTTTGTGTGATCCAAAAATTGTTGGCATACTTCGTGTCCGAGACTTGTATGTTTTTAAAGTCTCCCGCGACACGGGGCTTGTATAAAAATACAGGCGTCGTCTTTTTAAAAAAAAAAGGTTTTAAAAGGAATCAAGTGACAATATAGTAACTCATATTAAATTAATACTATTTAAAAGAACTTCGAACTGTCTTTTTCGGGTACGAATCAGCATTATCTACCTGAAACCGGGACTTCACTTTCGTTCAACATATTTTTCGACTTTTTTTAATTCTCTTCTTGATCACATCTTGAAATTGAGTTTTATTTACTACTAGCTTTCGTCTGCGGCTCTGCCCGCGTGGATGTCGGTTATCGCAATAAAAACTCCTCCCAGATCCTATGTCCTTCCCCAGAACTCTAACTATCTCCATACCAAATTTCATCTAAATCGGTTTAGCTGTTTGAGCGTGAAAGCGTAACAGACAGACAGAGTTACTTTTATAATATTAGTATGGATGGATGGATAATAATTACATATATACAAATACCAACTTTATTATATGTGCTTTAAAAGAGTTGTGCGTATTCATTGAAGCGGAGCCAGGCTGCGGAGCGGAGAAACGGAGAAATATTATCGATAAAAACAATTGTTGTCTGTAAAGTCGGTTTAAGGTCGTTAATTGTACCTGATAACGTCATAAGATTTTTTAATTTTGTTTTATTTCCAATCGCATGTCGCTGCAATCGCCAAAACATTGATGATATTGTAATAAACAACCATGAATGTGACAGCTTAGGATCCGGGCGCATGCGCCCGACGGCCACAATACTTCAGCCTATCAGGAACGGACGTGAGCGATGACATCACACTCTTTCGTGTGTGCAGCCGGTTATCGATTTATAAAGACGTTATCACGTCATTAAACCAGCCTCAACACCCACGTTTAGTGTAAATTTGTACCATGTCGTAGTGTAAACACTCATTATAATTATCACACATGTATTGAAATGCCATATTTGAATAATAATTAATTAAGACCATTGTATTAGTATAGTCGTAGAATGAAAATGTTCGTCACCTTAGGGTGAGTATACACTTGCGCAATTGCCAGTAACATGTAACGTAACATTCTTACGAATGGTACAATACATGTAATGTAACGTTCTTGCGAATGCTCGATGCTGTGTTCGACGTAAATACAAGGCGAGTGAACATTAACCTGTAACATTTCTTTCTGTCTTGCATACACTCGCGCTCATGCCTTTGATCGATAAAATGTTACACCAAAACGCTCGTTTGTTGTTAATATCAGGTTGTAACAAAACATCGAGCAATATGTTCGAAGTATGGTTCGAGTAAATTTAAACCACGATCTCTTGCGTAGCAGTCGGACACACTCCCATCACGCCACCGAGGCAGTCTAAGTTAAGCTGACTGTACATTTGGCAATTGATTTTTATTTAAATATTGATTTATATATTTGAAGTATAGATCCCCATTAATTAACCAAGGTACCAAATATAACAAATCAAACACCAAATCACGCATAATAACGAATTTATTTCGCTAAATACAATCTTTATTAATATGTACATTCCTAATAATTATTACCATGTAATAATTAAGCTAATTACAATTAATACCCATGACATTGAATGTAATACAACAATAGCTATTTACACTATAGTGACGTTCTATGTGTGATTTTATCGATATTTAAGGTATGAAGGATTTTTTTGTCTTAGGCGGGAACGATGTTTTCTAATCGATAAGATCGATTCTACCTCTGTCATCGAGTTTGTACTGCCTAATGAGGTTGTACGTATGACAGGCGCGGATCCAAGATCACTGGGGGGGGGGGGGCACTTTGACCCGGCCAAGTGTGAGTAGTTTTGCTCGTCAACACGAACCAAATGTATGGCGAATACTTGAAAATTAATGAGTCTGGGGAGGGGGGGAATTGTCCTTATCCCACCCCCCCGTGTATCCGCGTCTGTATGTAGTCATAAAGTACATTTTTATTAGTAGTATCAACGTTCGCACCATACGTTAAAGTTGACGAAATCACGATGTGCTGCGTTTCGCCAACTGTTTATTAGTTGTTCTTTAATACACATACATAATATTAGTAGATGGCTGATTTGATGAACTCTATGTTACATAGTGACAATGAATCACCAATGTTCAATTCATAACATTTTACCCTAACCCAAAATCCTGGAACCTATAAAATACTTACTTTAATTTCATAAATACAAAGTGCTGGCATCAAAAATTTATTTCATAAAACATTTTTGCACTAACAAGGTTAAGGTTGTCATTCTTAAAATAAACATATCCATTAACATCACACATGGAACGTTCAGCTATATAAAATGTATGAAACATCCAAGTAATGTACAATCATCACAAAATAGGGATCTATATAGTAATATCAACCACATATATAGGTACTATATACAAAGGAACTGATTCAATTGATCTAACTTTGGCACATAATTGCCACTTATCAGATATGTTATAAATCCACAATTGTTCGTTGTTTATCATAAGAGAACCAAGCTACATTTAATCGTTAATTATTTTGGTTCATTTTTGATAAACACGATTTGAATTGGGTTTTTTACTTAACTATAGATTTTAAAGGGAGGTTTTATTTAACTCAGTAATAATAGTAAACATTAATTATAATAGGCCTCTTTCACGAAGCTTTTCGGGCTACTTAGTTCTCGTTTCACTGCTTTTATAAATCATATTTATTTTTTACAATAATTTTGCATATATTAATGATTCTGTTCTTTTGTACACATATTTATATTAGCATCTAGACAAATAAGATTAAACGCTAAAAAGTGGGATGAAACAATAATTAGGTATACTTTTAAACAATCGTCCTTCAAACATTTTCTTTAAAATTGTAATTTATTTATGTTATAAGAATATAAAATAAACAATATCTATAGTTTCTAACTTAAAACATAAAAATTAAAAATCAGTCAAATTATTTAAAATTCATAATTTAATTATTTATGTAAAACCACCCTCTAAAATAATTTAATTAGGTATCACGAACAATTATACAAACATTTATTAAATGTCTATAATTTAAATAATATGTACATTTTATATAATCTCATTTATTACTTTACCTATTATAATAATATTAATACCTATTATACCTATTATTATTATATTAATACCTATTATAATTGATCAAATTTAATATAAATAATACTATTTTTTATTTATAATTTTCATATTTAACTGAAATAATAACAAGAACAACATAATCCTTTAAGAATTTCATAAAAATATTGTCTAACTTTGTTGTACTTTTGCATATATTAATAATATGATATTTTTAAAGCCTCTGGTGTACTAAAAATAATATGGCTGATTATTTGAGAAAAGATAAATTATGTAATATTAATATTTAAAGATATGTAATCATTATGATAACAAAACGATCGTACTATTTGTAATTTTGTTTGGGTGTAATTTATTTAAAATATGATTTTGTGTATTTATAAAATATATAACTTTCGCGATTTTTATACATATTAGATAGAAGTACAAGAATACCAACCGAGAAGATGGATAACCCTGTTATCAGCAAATATAGTCGTAGCCGTAACGACACCGCGCCTAAGTGTAAAGACGTTGTAAGTGTAGTGTGTAGAAGTACCGACAGTACAAATTATCAAAATTATCAAGACCAGGTAAGGGTAGTTGAAAATTCGCGCCTCTCAGAGACATCGCTAAGCTGCCATCAGTCGACCCGTGACCACGATCGGTAAAATCCGATCGAAACGTCGGGTAAATAAAAAGGGTAATAAGGTAAAACCTTTAAATAATTCAATCGATTAAGTCCTGAAATATATCTGATATATATAAATATATTTATCATTTATTACAAATAAACCGTTTATTATTTATCGGACTGTTTTAAGACTGACATGTTTTTCTTTGTTTAAACTAGCTGAACTCGGCCAAGCTTCGCTCTCGCTTTTAAAGCCAGGGACACTCGCCGGCCTTCCCAGAACATTCTGCTAAAGTTTCATCACAAACTGATCAATGGTTTCGAAACGCATAGAGAACATACAGACAAACATTGATTTTTTTATATAAATATATATATATATATATATATATAATATATATATATATATATAAAATAAAATATTGTCGTATCTCCGTCGTTTGTGACACGCTTAAGTCAACAATGGCTTTATGTAAAAGCTAAAATTTACACTCTGTATTGATTGTATTTTTTAAACGCTCTTCTGTTCCGTGATTGGAATTCTATTTTTGATACCCAATTTAATTCAATACAATATTGTTTAGAAAATAAACCCAACGAGACCGTTCAATTTTCTTTCTTGAAAAAAATATTGTAATTTATTTTGTTTTTGATTACTCTGTAGGTCTATCAGAGGACATGTATATAGTTTCATATTGTAATGGAATAAGGACATAATATTCAAATGAGTCTTAAGTGTGACGTAATTTAAAAAAGTCAACTATTAAATACTTTGGTATTTATTTTAGAAACTGTAATGAAACAGATCGACTGAGTCGATGGCACGGTGGGAGTATTATCGACTGGTGCCCATGAGGTCGTGGATTTGATTTCCAGACAGGACAGTACTATTTGTGGTCTACAAGTGGCTGTTCCGAGTACTTTGTATCCGAGAATTATGTTTGTAAAGTACCCCTCTACACAGGGCTAATACCTAGGGTTGCCAACTTTTATTAGAAGAAATAGAGTATATCTGATTTCAAAGAAGGTAAAAAGCTCTTTATTTACCTCCTTTGAAATCAGATATACTCTATATATGGAATTATAAAAAAGTGTATCATTTATTTGAATTTTTAAAAAAGTTTTTTTTGATACTTACTGCACACAGCACATATTTTTTTTTTTAATTTATGAGTACGCATCATATATGCATGACTGGCACTAGTGTAGTAAACATTAAAAATATATACATTTTAGAGTGTTCTTTTAGTGTTTTAGATGATAGAGTACGCCTACATGATATAGAGTACAATACTCTATTTTTGAGTACGGTTGGCAACCCTACTTGTACCTTACTGCGGGAGCTGTTTTTTTTTTAACCGGTAACTTTTAGTAATCATCCGTTTAGAAAAAAAAACAGTGATAATAAACTCGCGAAATTTAAGGCTAACACAACTCTGTGGCGCGGTGGGAGTGTATCTGACTGCTACGCAAGAGATCGTGGGTTCGATCCCCACCCAAGATAAAACTTTGTGTGATGAGCACAATGGTTTATTCTGTGTCTGGGTGTTATTTATCTATAATATGTATGTATTTAGAATCATATAAGTATGTTTATCAATTGTCTGGTTGCCATAGTAAAAGCTCTGCTTAGTTTAGGATCAGATGACATAGTGTGAGTTGTCCCAAAGTATTATTATTATAACTCTGTTTTAGATACACAGTTTCCTCAGATACTTAATAAAATCACAGAAACGTTAAAAACACAGAAACGTACAGCTTTCAATATTGTAGGTATTTCAAACTCTTTGAAATCTTTTTTCATTACTAGCAGTTAAGCCTTCCAGTTTGTACACAAAGCCTTCGCCTAAATAATCAAGATAATGACACGGCAGTCACAGGGTTTGTCAAACAAGTCCCCTTAATCCTCGACTTGGTTTCATTTCAATTTAAAACTTTTTTTTTGAGAGGGCCACTTCAATTTCCCGATGAATAAAAATGTTGGAAGAATGGTTTTTGTGGACAGCCGCAGGGTTATTAGGTTGTAAGAACAAGGACTTTGGGTTAGAGCTTACGATTGAAGAGTTGTGTGTTCAACAGTCACCCAATGTAGTCACAATGTAAGTCAATTTTTGCCCCAAAAGCTTCATTCATCCTTAAAATTTTCTTTTCATCTTTTTAGACAAGATTTTGGATATTCGACCCTTGTATGTAGGTAACTGTAACGTTTATACGTCTGTTTTTTTCATTAATTAACTTCAAAAGGATTAATAAATTGTTCTGATTTGTCATCGTAACCAAGAGTACTTACACTTTTAGGAACATTTTAATTTGGTTTACAAAAGGTATTTATTATTATGCAATAAAGTTTTAGGAGGACTTGTTGTAGCCTGAATTAAAAGAGGCCTATATGCAGCAGTGGATCGATACAGACTATTGCACGGATTGAAAATGTTACTACATTGATTTAGTACAAAAATAAAAACACAAAAACACGGGCAGTAATCTTATTAACTTCTAAATTATTACAAGAATTAACAGAAAATATTGTATAACTTAAAAAAATTAAAATAAGTGGGGCCAGTAAGAGGTTCCCACTATACGTAAATCTAAAAAAATTATGACTGCTTCCAGGTACACGAACCATAAAGATAACTTTATACAGACCAACAAAACATTTCAAACTGACGAATCCCAACAATAACCACGCTTGATCGCACAAACGACACACTACAAAGGGACACATTCTTCGCAGGAAATGACTCAAAATGAAAACACAATAAAATAAAATACAAAATAACATAAAAGTTGATACGACGGAACAAATACAAACAAAATCAGAACAACTAATGCTCTCAGTCGACGGAAGCAACGGCGGAAAGCAACGACTCTTCCGAATACTAAATTGAGGAAACTTCACAAACTTTACTCGCGCCTAAGAAAATAAACCTATAAATTCAGTAGTATATTTGATTTTTGTAAAATTCTGCACACTGTAATTAAAGCTTCATTTTAATTCTCAAGATAAGAACAGTGGCAAAGACATATTTAAATAAAAAGATAAGAGATAATATTTGCATATAATTACCAAAAAATATAACTATTTGATATACGGGAATTAACGCGCATTATTCACCTTAAAATTTCTTGACTTTTCGACCAGGTTGCACTGTCTTGGTCACAAGCGGTGCAACCTGGTTTAAACGTCAGTAACATTTAAGTTTCTTAAGACATTGTGCTATTATTTTGTGATTAAATCACATGACAAGATGCTAAGTGCTAGTACCGAGCCCAATTTTGAAATATAATTTCAATATTGTACCCCAAAATATGGGAGATATTATTGATTGTTTAGCAATTAAATAGAAAGTATCCTGTGGTGCAAAATGCGAAAGTATTAAAAACGACAATCTTTGCTATAATAATTTGCATGAGTTGTAATATTTATGCCTGCTGAAATTTTACCATATCTTTCTAATATATTATACTCGAGCTTTATTTAAATGATTATATTTAAGGTTTCGCTTCACTTTAGTATTTATCATTGTGCTACAATAATCTTCGCAACATGTCTTCTTTGTTCGTGTCTCAATTTTGCATCAAATGTCCTTCATTAACACCTCACTCCTCTGTTAATTTCCTATCCTCAATGCCATCATTCATCCCATTTACGTATATTTATATCACATAGCCCTTTGTTATTCCTAAAATAGATAACGACTCTATGAAGTGCAATGAAGTGAAATGCGGGGAATTTTCATTACAGCACTCAACCGGCCATTAATTTAAACCAAGCTGCGTGCCTTGAAAAATGTTGCCCTGACATCATAATTAAATTTGTAATTTTCTTCCTGAGCTTAAGAAAAGAATTTTAAAATTGCGATGTTGTCTTCGCAATTTGTTTTTGTAGATTTATTTGTAGTACAAAACTGCTATTTTACATCGTTTACACATCAAACACACATCTGATACGGAATCTCTTATACTACTCTGTTCCGAAAATGCTCTTTATTCAGAGATTTTGAGTCTATGAGTGAGGTATGTGTGTGACTGGCATCTTCTTTAAATTGAAACCGTTATTCCGCCACAAATTACACCTGGTTTAAGTTTTGAGAAGTTTAGTCATTACGCAAATTATTGATATACATCCTTTTCTATGTATCAGTGGCTGCACTTTTTATAGGCATAGCTTTAATGTAGACAATATTAATAAATGTAATACTTTGTGTCCTTTGTCGTCTGCTTTTATTCGTCTTTGTAATTAAAATTATACGTCTTGGCATTCACAAACATAAAGGTGTCGATACTTTTATAATTTTCTTTGAACAAAGTAATTTAAAAAAAATAACCAAAGACTTTTTAACTGCGTCGTTCTTTGAAGGAATCAGTGCGCAAGAAATACTTTGCGGAAAATTCTGAAGGTTGGTCGGGTTTAATTAACTTATTTTCCGTGTTTTCTTAATAAATGTTAATTTACAACTGAAATTAATTCTATTTTAAGTAGAGTTGTCTTAAGAAACTTAGAATATCATTATTACTTTGAGTCGTGAATGCCTAACGTCTGGATAAAAATTTGGACCGAACTTCGTTAGGCAAGAACCAAAGATTATAGCATACTGTTTTAAATAAGAATTTAAAGCAATAATAAAGCTTTCGATAAAAACTGTTACAGCTTATACAATAAAATTAGTCTAGATTCCTAATGCTGAAAAAGCTTGCCCTGTTTTATGTATGTTTGATTATGAACTAATAATAATTAAAAAAAACGGGTTGCACTCCGGGAGTGCCGGCAGAAGTGAAAACTTGAACATTTTGAACAGGGTCACATGATCCTGGCACGGGTTTAATATTTTTTAACCATACCAAAAAAGGTGCACAACGTCGCTAAAGAAGTATTCATTTGAAAATAAAAAAAAAGAAAATGAACCAAAAACAACACACACGATAAAATAATCTGGGTGGGAATCGAAACTGGTTTAGCAGTTGATAAACTTTCGCGATTTGTACACATTATTAAAATATATATATTACGGGTCTTAATCGCGTGAATAATTTAAGGTAAAATACCTTGTTTATTGCCCGACGTTTCGACCGTATTGGTATTTTACCTTAAATTATTCACGCGATTAAGACCCGTAATATATATATTTTAATAATGGTTTAGCACTGTCAGGATTTTCGTAACTTCATTATTCCCAAATACATTGCTGTCTGTAATCACATCAATGAAAAAAAGATTTCGTTTGAAAAAAATCACACCTAACATTAAGAATTCAACCCAAGTCCAAATATGCTTCCCAGAATTTAAATTTCCCAGCTATAAATGCCAAATTTCTAAGAACCCAACTTGAATTCGGTATTATGGAATTCAAGAGGCTAAAATTGGTCCAAATAATACCATCAGGGTTATACGCAAAGGTATTTTCCTTCTATAATTCCCTCTTATTGCCATACCTCGAAGGAAATGCCATGGCAGATATGAAAATGATTACGTTATAAGGTTAGATGAAATATCTTGTGGGTACGAAGTTCCTACAAAGTTGCCAGGAACAAAATATTGTTTGACATAATTTAGTAAGATGTAACCGCAGATTTTCTCTCAAGTAAAAGTTTGAAGTGTGTCGGAATTGATTATAATGTGGGTAGTTTAAGAATTCTCGTGTGTCAGTAAAACTTTTTAGATATTGTTACCTAGTATAAGATTCCATGGAATTACTTATTTGAGACTTTGAAGGACATGTTTGTGCGTAAATTTATATAAGAATAAATTGTAATTTTTCGCCACAATATTAAAATTCTTTGCTAAGTTGCGAAGATATTTTTTATTACATTTATAGTATATGCGGACTATGGCGCCACTACATATTTATAGACTACGTTAGGTCTTTGTGATATTATTAATATATGTACCGGCTCGAGTCGTGGGTACAAATATCTCAATGGAGTCCTCTCTATGAATTCCTTTGAAGTTACATATTAGGTATTTTTGTATCTATTTATCTCTCTCGCCTAGATAGATGTCCAGACATCGTAGAAAGAGATTGATGAACATCTAAAGTAAATCAAGGTCAAGTATTTTGAACTTCAAGACCTTGTGCCCTTTAGCCTTCTGTAAGGCTTCATTCATTAAGATTTAAAACAAACATCCGTCCCGCCTACATAAACTTAAAAGCCGCTAACATCAAAATTTAGCCTAATTCTCCTTTAAGACCTTTTTTTACGTCAAAATAAATATTATTTCGATACCAAATCTTTTCACAACCACCTCAATTTACTTAAGAACCTAACTAAACATTTGAAATGGTATCTTTACGTCAAATACTGTTTACTTTGCAGCACTCGGTACTTCTGAAGCACGTTTATCTTCTACCTCAAGGACTTAGACGATACTATTGCACATTTGAAATGGATGCCGGCGTTACCTCAGAATGTTAATGTTATAACCTTGGAGACTTCACCGTTCGTTAATTTTGCAAGAATTTGTGGTTTTGTGCGTCTTGTTTCTTGTATTAACTACTTTGTTAGCTATTTCCTTGGCATTTTGACTTATAAAAAAGATTGGTGGTAGGTTGGCAACACTGATTTTGGCGTTACAAAATAACATAGGGCATTAATGCAACTAAGTATCAAACAAAACCAATACTGTGTTCTAACCTACACGCTATCTTAAAGACTCACTTTATATTATAACCTGATATAATCAGTTCTTAAATTTAAGTTCCAAAAACTATTTCATCTGGCCTGGAGCAGGAGGCCTGGTGGGCTCTCAGGACATCTGCTGAAGTGGATTTGACGCAGTTATTCATATGGATGTCTGATGATGCGTTGGAGTGGTGGTGGTCTCGGCGAGGTCTTTGGCAGCAGTAGCGGCGACCGATATCACCGCAAATAGTCCTGTTGATGATAAATGTGTGAGTAAGTATCGAATAGAAGTAACGATTTTTTTTTAAATAGATTAAATTCACATAAAATTTACTAGTTCCACCTAACCTCTTAGAAGCACAAAATTCGGAGCTATTTCACTGGTTCCACGCTTTTACATTAATGAACACAGTGATCTGAGTGACATCCATAAAGACAGTCTATTTGTCTTTTCCTCAACTAGACATTTAGGTACATAGTTAGTTTAAGTATACTACATCTCCCGTTCGTAATTTACAAATACACATACGTATTTATATTTTTTACAATTGTCTTTTTAGCTTAGCATGTTGTGTTTACCTATAATGAGTTTTAGTGTATAAGTAAATATTTATTTAAGTTGAGCTGTATAAGTAAATATTTTCAATGTTGTATCATTTTAACAACTGTTGGTAGACCTAAAATAAAAAAAGATATTTAAGCGTCAAAACAAGTACCTATAGCCTTAGTTTTGAGTGTCAAAGTGGTCAAAGTAACCACGTTTAAGTTCAGACATATTATTCAATTTTTGCTTCGTAATTAAAATCTTAACAAGTCAAATAACGAAATAACTAACTACATTTATTTTTATAAGCAAAGCAACGTTAGTGGAAAACCTTCGCAAAAAATTGTTTGCCGATTTCATGTAATCCGTTAAACATTTAATATGACTATGGTACATACATGTTACTGTACGTTTGCTTACTACAAAAACAAATATAAATAACAAATACGAGCTACTGCAATCAAAGGGATTCGTGTCAACAAGTACGCTCAGCAAATATAAGCAAGAGATGGAAACGCCAAATCAATAAAGACATGTTTCTCAGAAAAAATACCCCTGAGTGATCTTATGAATGTTTTGACACATATTCGAGATATTACAAATAATATCCAAGAAACATTTCAGACAGATAAGACTTATTAAAGTAACGCAGAAATATGGTATATTTCAGATAAATGGTTTTTGGAACTTAATATGCTGAATTTAGTATTTATGAAAATGAAAAATTCTGGTATTAGGAAGCAAAAGCGACGCTTGTGTGACTTATCATAAGCGTCGCTTTTGCTTTATAAGTGAATAAAGAATTCTACACCTAGGTCTTAAGGACCTACATAAAAGCTAGTTCATTAAGTCGGTCCGACAGTTTCAAGGTTGACCGCTGGTTGGATCTTGTTGGTCACACTATTATTCGACACGACGGAAATTGTGACCGTAAGATTGGTAAATGTGCTGGTGCAACCGTTCTATTGACTGCTATACTCTAAATAGCGATACATCCGACATGTTTATCGTCCCAAAAAATCTGTAAGTCTGATTGCGATAAACCTGTTTTAAAATTTCGCGTTGTCGTACCATCAATTCCGCTTTTCCACTTGATGCAAAGTTAAAATTTATTCGATTGTAGCAAAACACAGTAAACGCAGAATATTTGCTAAAACACCCATTTGCGCAATTTTTTTTGTGTTACGCCGCAGGTTGGCGTTTCAGTCCCAAATACTAATTCCAGTGAGACCTGTTCTGTAATTATCTGTATAAGTCTGGAAAGTTTCAAAACATTGAATGACAACCTAAATGTTGATTGCCCAAAATATCCAACATTATTAATGTTAAGAAACTGCCATTTAAAGCGACATAGTAGGCATATTTGTGGGACACAACACATATTATTTCCATAAAGAAAAATTTGCAGAGAATTCTGAAAAAGGTAACTGTGTGCTGGACCTGATAGGAAAGAATTAAACGAGTGAAATATCTGTGAGATCATGCACGTTGATTGATGAATAAAGTACAGTCTTTGACAGGTCAACATGGCAACCGGGATACGAAGTTAGATAAGAAAGACCAAGACGGTTTGCACCAGTGCCTGTGGGTGCATTATTAATTTTAATCTCGCTTTTGCCTTGTACTAGAAATGAATTAGAAAGTGGCTATGTCGACCTGTTGCTGACTGAAATCAGTAAATACAATTTGACACGGGAATAAACGCGTTTAACCTAGGTAAAGTATTTACCTTATGCTTGACGTTTCAACCGGGTTACACCGACCGTGGTCAGAAGCTGTCTGTGTTCCCGTATCAAATTGTATTTATATTGCAACGCGTAAGTTTAAAAGTTACAAGATCAAAGCATACCGATGAGCAACTCGGAAAGAGCTCGGTACAATTTCAACTCGAGCCTTTCAATATTCTTTGTATAAACTCCCTGGTGCAACGCACCCTAATCGGATTCATAGCGTAATCGCCTCGCCTCAGGAGAAGCTCACAAGTAAGAGAAGCTCAACAGTAGACAGCAAAGCATTACGGTTGACCCCTTTCAAAGTTGATCAGTGTGCTTTGAACTTAAAGTCCTTACTTGTATGCAAGTTGCAAATTGCATACAACCTGTATACAAGTTACTTGTTTGAGATAGTTTTAACTTGTACAAAAGATTGAAATCAATATTGTTTTGTTGTATTAACAACAAAACTATATTGATTTCAATCCTATGCCTAGCCCAAAACTCTAGCCTATGCATACAAAAATAAAAAGAAGAAGAATAAACTACGAAGGTACAGGTACTAATAGTGGTTTCAACTTACAAAAACAAATACCTGCAACAAGAGTCCAGAGTTTTCCTAAAGGCAGCTCTGAAGTCCCTGTTAAAGTAGGCGTAGATGAGTGGATTGAGCGCTGAATTGAAGTAGCCCACCCAGAAGACGGCGGCTACCACGGGTGGAGGGGATGGGCATGCGTCCCCGCAGAGCGCTGTTATTATGTACCTGTATAAAGAAGGTTTATTAGAACACGGAAAAGCACCTTTATTCACAACTTAGCCCCTAAGTTGTGAATAAAGGTGCGATTCCCGAACACCTGAAGAACCTGCATATAAGCTACAACTTGTATGAGATAGTTTGAACTTGTACATTATAATATTACCCATTGTTTCTAGAAAACTTGTTTCCAATGCAAACTACTGGTACACAAATATGACGTCATACTTGCATGCAAGTACGTACACAATGACACGGCCGCCTGCCTCGTTCTCGCGCATACAACCACTACTTCACAGTGCGCAGGAGCGGACAACAAAATAAAGTCGAATATTTGTCCGTATTAATTAACGTTAGATTATTAGTCTAACTTTAAATTACAAACGCCATATCTATGACAATATAAAAATTCTTGATTTTGCATTTTTCCGTAACTTTAACATTTTTTTAAGAGTTAATAAGACATCCTTAAATTTCTTTTCATCATCTACAAGATGAACTCTTTGGCTAGTTATACAATTTATGGCAGGACAGCAACTAATAATATACTAGCTGTAGCTCGCGATTTTGTTCGTGTAGAAATTATGAAAAACAAATTTATCACACGAGATTTTTTTTCGGGAAAAAAAGTAGCTTAAGTGCCATTCCAGACTATAATAGTAATAATAAATTCCAAATTTCTGCCAGATCTAGCGTTGTGGCTTGATTATACATCCATCCATACATAGAAACTATAGATTAACCAATTAGTATATAGACTTAAACTAGATTTTTTTTTGATACGCTTATAAATCCTTGTGTTTATATGCATGTAACATGCAATTGAAAGATACCTGAGAATCAAACCCACAAACTCATTCACAGCAATCGTACGCATTTCCACCTTGCCGATTGAGACAATCAATCATGATTCGATTAATTCAATCTAGATTTTTTCTTATTTTCCACTATCTACGTATTATCTAATAATATTTTTATGTGCCCATAATAATCGGTTTACACAATTCTCAAAAATTAATATTCAATTCAATGCTGTGGTCTTACCATAAGAAAAATGGCAGCCAACATGCCAAGAACGCTGACATGATGATCCCAAGCGTCCTAGCCGCTTTCCTCTCCCTCTTCATTTTACTGCTCGCCATAGGCTGCATCTGTATGCTCTGTCTCTCTCTGATCACTTCACCCATTGAGATCCCGTTGATCTGCAGATGTTTGTCCAACAGTAGAGCTGCTACTTTACTCCTGGGGACAAAGAATTTATTGGTTTAGTCTTGTGTGTCACTGAAATGTGATAGAAAAGCCTAAAGTCATTTAATCGAAATCTCAAAAACTATTTGACTTAATTATATAATTTTATAAGCTACGGGTCTTAATCGCGTAAACATTTTATTTTAAGGCTAAATACATTTGTTTAATGGCCGAAGTAACCACGGCCTTTTATAAAATTAAAAAATTGTATAAGATGTACAAATCAGGAAAGAATTAATAACTCAGTAACTAAAATTAATTCAGTAATAGGTAGAAGACGTCAGCTAATAACAGATTTTTGAAAATTCTACCCCTAAATGAAAGGGAATCCCCAAAGGGACATTTGACTCAATCCGGCTTCAGGGTGGACTTTTCTACCCGTTATACCATGAAAAAAAAAAATGTTTCTGTAATTAAAAAAAAAAAACACTTTCTGATATTTAGTACTGTAATCGTTTGTATATCATTTGGATAAACTCTTAGTTTATCATTGATATACAACCAAATAGACTGACCACGTCATTTAGAATTAGGAATTTTCTTTTCCCAAACTAGCCAATAAATTGCAGATATCTTACGTAGCAGAACTGTCAAACTTACTACCTACTACTGTTTGCAATACTTTAAAGGCGTTTTATCTGCGAGAGTGTTATTGGTTGAAAACACGTACAAATGTTGATAAACTTTCGCAATTTGTACACATTATGAAAATATATATATATTACGGGTCTTAATCGCGTGAATAATTTAAAGTAAAATACCTTGTTTATTGATCGACGTTTCGACCGTATTGCAACGGCCGTGGTCAACCCGGGACCACGTGACAACACGTACAAAATACCATATAATAATAATAATGCTTATAATGTATCATTAAATTGTAATAATGTGTTGCAAATAATACAAAATACAGAAGAAAAGATACGGAACACAGAGATACACGCAGGTACGATAGGTACGCGCAAATACGGCGATCTTAACCCATCTGTACCAGTAGTACTACTTGATAGTAGGTACTACAGGTACGGCGTTTTCAGAAGGGGTTTTCGTAATGTCGTGGGGGTTTTTTGACCCCCAAATCCCCACCCCCCTGGCTACGCTCATGTACGGGCAGCCTATCCGCTATTTGGCTGGATGAAGAGAGCTGACTGTCTATATTATATTTTGTACAACACGTTTCCAATGTTAAAGGTATATTCTAAGCAATCATACATACACACGTTCAAATTATTCCATAATAACAATGAACGCAGTGAAAAGAAAAGAAACATTTTCCTTTAATAACTTCAACCGCCGTAAATGTTTATGTGTGTATCTGTGACGTGGAAAATGAACTCATAATTATGTGTTTGTGTGTGCATTATGTACCACAGATATATAATGTATAATAGAAAAGTGTGGACTTTTAGCAACGGACAGCGTTAATTTTTTTTTGACGTGATAACGTCTTATAAACCGATGACCGGTTGCACTCCCGAAAAAGAGTCACGTTCCGTCTGCTGATAGGCTGAAATATTCATTAAAGCTGTCACAGACATGGTTGTTCATTACAATGTTTTGGGGATTGCAGCGACCTGCGATACAATTGGAAATTTAAAAAAAAAGGTGTCAAAGGTATGGTAGTTTATTCAATGTCATCAATGTTTTCTTATGACGTTATCACGTCAATTTACCGTCCGTAAGCCGACTTTACCATATAGCCGTTTTTGTTTATAAACTTTTATTTAAAATTGAATACAATTTGTTATACTATTTCACCTAGTGTCGAAATGCTTAGCTTATATAATTTTTTGGGTTCTGTATTAAACAACCGCTATAGCATCGCCATGTATGTACGTCCATCCGTCCGCAGCATAGATCAAAGTCTCTTGGTACTAGAAAGCTGTAATTTTGCGTGCATTTGCATTACATAGACAAAGTGATAAAATAAAAATTGAAAAAAAAAGTTGGGTACCATCTCTACACTTAAAGAGGGATGCTGTTTTGTCACCTACCCCATCTGGTGGTGGTGTCATTCGATAGGTTTTTTAAAGGGTTGTAAAGACGATTTTTCGATTTCGTTATCCGTTAGTAAAATATTGAGCTAAAGAGCACATTTTTTTAGAGTCAAGTGTCCTGCAAAGTAAATAATTGCTTTTGGAAATTTGAAAAAAAAACAATTATTTACAGAAATAAAAATTAAATAAATAAAAAATACGGAGTATTTACAAAGTGAAACGTAATCAGTATACACAGGGTGTCCCAAAACTATGCCACATGGAGGGAAAGTACCTTATATACCTATTGTAGATGACTTAATTATAAACATAATCTAAACATTTGTCATTATTTGTCCTGACTGACTGATTCATGAACGCAAAGATTCTAAAGCCGCGTATCGACTATGCGCTCCTGGAGCGCGCGCCATGAACGACCGCGCCGAGAGTGCGTTCCGCGGAACGCGTTCTAAATTTTTAAAGTATATCAACTAAGCGCTCCTGGCGCGCGTGGCAACTGTTCCAGTGTGCGACCATTCATCATGGAAACCAGTCGTGTACGAGCAGCAGCCGCTTTTATAATTATTCACAGTATCATAAAGAAGAAAAAGGAGAAACGAAAAGTGCGTTGGTGGATGAAAGAGCTGTACCGAAAAAGAATGCAGTACGGAGTGACACTTATCAGAGATATGCAGTTCGAAGTGGTAGAAGACACAATAAAAAACTTCACAAGAATGTCAACAGAAGATTTCTATTACTTGAGAAACTTGATAGAGCCAAAGGTGGAAAAAATTGACACCCGCTTTCGCGAAGCTATTACGGTGACTGAAAGACTTGCTATAACTTTAAGATTTCTTGCTACTGGAGACTCGTATACTAGCTTGCAGTACCTGTTTAGAGTTTCAAAGCAGTCTATATCTAGGATAGTCCCTGAAGTTTGTGATGCTATCAGTGAGGTTTTAAAAGATTGGGTAAAGGTAAGTAAAACACAATTTTATATTAATTTGTATTATAGTTCTTAATTAAGTATTATAATAATTATTTAACTTTATAAATTTAATTATCTTGAGTTGACGTACTGGCCAAAGAATCATTGTTTGAATTTGAGAGATTTTGAGGTTCTTGTGGTGTGCTATACCCATAATGTTGACTGTATCTGCCTAAATCGGCTTCAAAAATAATATTATTTATTGCCTGTTTGACATATATTAGAGTATGGCTGTCATACTTTCTCAATTCATTTGCAATATGCTGGCCGTAACTGAAATATGAATCAGTAGCTTGAGACGTTTCCGTTAATATTTTAAACGCTTCTGTCAACATTTTATCGTCGTCATCTTCATGCTTCCTTTTCTTCGAGGTCTTTTTTGTAGTTTTTTGAACAGTATCATTACATTGTTCTTGGGTATTACACACTTCTGAATTTTTTCGGGAAGACTCGCCTTCATTTTGTAATGTAGAGGCCTGAAATATGAATGTGCATTTAATTTTAATTGTATTTTATAACTATTTGTAATTTTACAGATTCCCACTACCGAGAAAGAATGGTTGGAAATTGCTCAAGAATTTCAAGAAAAATGGGATTTTCCTCATGCTATAGGTGCCATGGATGGAAAACACGTAATGATACAAGCACCTGGTAACAGCGGCACGGAATATTATAACTACAAACACTTTTTTAGTATTGTACTGTTCGCTCTCGTAGATGCGGACTACTGTTTTAGATACGTTGACATTGGTTCTCAGGGGAGACTTTCGGACGGGGGGATCTTTAAACGCACTTCATTATACAAAAGACTCGAAGAAAAGTCCATGAAAATACCTCTGTCATCGATACTTCAAGTACCATATACCCTCAAAGTTCCATACGTTATTCTGGCAGACAAAGCATTTGCACTAAACGAATACACAATGAAACCGTTCCAAGGGGAGCCAGAGAGGGGATCTCTAGAAAGAATATTTAACTATCGGCTATCAAGAGGGCGTAGAGTAGTGGAAAATGCTTTCGGAATTGCAAGCTCGGTTTTCAGGGTTTTAAGGAAACCTATGTTATTATCACCCAGTAAAGCTACAAAAGTAGTTTTAGCTGTTATACATTTGCACAATTTTTTGCGAAAGAAGTCTAGCCAGAATTACACACCACATGGATCTTTAGATACGGAAACAGAAACTGGAATCACACCAGGTAGTTGGCGAAATGAGGGTGAACATTCATCATTTCTCCCTCTCACTCATGCGCCACGTAGAAGTGGGAATGATGCAAAGGAAATACGTTTACATCTCGCTCAACATTTTGCAACCAATGGAGCAATACCTTGGCAAAATCGATATTAAAAATTAGTAGTAACATTATTTACCTGCGTATCGCTTGACTCATTATTCCCACTGTCTTGCAAAGTGTCTGTTGTAATTGTAATGTTTGGTGCACACTTGTCTTGCATGAAGTTGAAGTCTTCAAATCCAAACCATTTTGAAACGTAAATACTGTCCCGACCTGTCAACAATCAACAAATAAATTTTAAATGTAAAGATGTGAATTTTTATTTAACAATCATCATTAAACAAAGTTTAGTTAGTCCTAGTTTAGTTAATTTCTCCGAAAAGTTACCATGCAAATACAATATGTTAATCTTTATATAAAATAATTACCAGAGCCAGTGATTTCACTTTTAGATATTCTCCACTTTTCTCTTCTGTACGATGATAGAAGTACAGTCATTTTTTTCTTTAGCTCCGGCATAGGTACTCCCATTTCATGACTAATTTCTCTCCAAGCATCTTCTCTTAGCGACTTATTGTGATACGATTTACTTTTACTATTCCATAGCACATCTTTTGTACCATACAATTGTATTAACTTACGGCAACTTTGGTTATCCATAATAGGAGCGCAACAAACACAAAAAAATACAACGCGTCCGTCTCAATTGGCGCGCGCGCCGCGACTGATGCGCGGTAAAAAACCGACACCCGTTCGGAACGGACCGCTCCGCGTTCGAGCGCTCCAACGAACACATTGGCGCGCGTTCCAAGTGGTATCCATTTTGCGCGGCTGGAGCGCGCGCCAATGTTCGTTCTCTTGGAGCGCATAGTCGATACGCAGCTTAACAGTTGACGCCTTTTATGTTCTAGGCTTCCACTTAGAAAGGGTTTTGGTAATAACCTCCATCAGATAGAACTCCATCAGTTTTGGAAGTTAGATCTGTGAAATTTTACATTTGGCTTATTTATTTTAGCGAAAGACACACCAACTTCAGCATTTTTTAAATACTAATACCTACTTTTAAACGAGCATTCTTGTATACATATATACGGCTCCAGCGATTTTATTAAAATTTAGTATGCAGGGGTTTCGGGGGCGATACATCGATCTAGCTAGGTTTAATTTTTAGAAAACATCTACAATAATTGCATTTTTGAAAGATAGAAAAATTTGAATCCAGACTCAGGAATCGAACCCGAGACTTCCGTAGCCAAACCGGGGCCAGAAGCGAACCACCTATCTGGACTATGTTACTAGATATCAAATTCTTCTATCTCTTATTGCTTTTACGGGTTAGGCCCCCGTAGCGCCATCTAGTCGGAAGTTAAAGAACTATCACGGCTTTTGTTATTGCTTCGTTACAGAGAGCATTTTAACAAATTATGATGACGCAGGCCGAATATTGAAGTAATTTTTATAGGCATTTCTTGCCAAAGACTACAAATACAATAATTGCATTTTTGAAAACATCGTTTAGAAAAAACCGACGAAAGACGTAAAATCATCCAAGCGGGCAAAGCAACGAGCAACATATAGTAAGTAATATAAGATCTGTGTGTGACTTCAAGTTATGAGATGGGACTTAGTTGCGTGTGTGTGTGAGTGTTAATATTTCTGTTTACGAAGCGTTTTATGAGTCAGTAGGTTTATGCACGAGTTACTTAACAAGTTCGCTCTGTTGGAACAAGATGATACGCTTGTTTCTGACAATTCTGGTGAAGAATACAGTCACATAAAATCTTTTTACAAACATATGAGCGAATGGCCAAATGAACACTTGGTAATCATTTTTTTTTGTTAAAGACGACTCCCGCATTAAGGTACAAGCCCTGTGTCGCGGGGGACTTTACAAACAAAGTACACCCACACTCGGAACAACAATTTGTGGATTACAAAAAGTGGTGTCCCGTGTGGGAATCGAACCCACGACCTCTTGCGTAGCACTCAGAAACACTCCCACCGCGCCAATAAGTGTGAAAGTAGCTTTGTCTGTCTTTTACGTATTAATTCTTAAATTGCTGAACCAATTTTTATGAAATTTGGTATAGAAATAGTATGAGTCCCGGGAAATTACTTAGAATAGAGATAGGATATCAAACTAGTGATTTTTATGAACCCTAAAACGAAATTACAAACCGTGGTGATAAATTTAATATAGTATATTAATATCTTGGGACAACTCCGAAAACGTCATCTGATTCCAAACTAAACAGAGCTAGTACCTACTATGCTAACCAGACAACTGATAAATCTATACTAATATTATAAAGCGGAATGTTTGTTTGTTTGTTTGTTTAAACGCGCTAATCTCAGGAACTACTGGTCCGATTTGAAAAAATCTTTTTTTGTTGGATAGCCCATTTATTGAGGAAGGCTATAGGCTGTATAACATCGCGCTACGACTAATAGGAGCGGAGCAGCGACGAGAAATGTTGCAAAAACGGGAAAAATTTACGCGGGACAGCTAGTATACTTATATATTTCTAAATACATACATATTATAAACAAATCACACCCAGACACAGAATAAAGTATCGTGCTCATAACACAAAGTTTTATCCTGGGTGGGGATCGAACCCACGACCTCCGGCTTAGCTGTCAGGGTCACTAACCACTAGATCAAAAGCGCAGTCAATGATTTTTATAATTAATATAATATATGTTCGTAAACTTTCGCGATTTGTACACATTATAGCTAATTGCTAATTTTATAAGCTACGGGTCTTAATCTAAGAGAGTCTACCCGTGACCACGGCCGTTGCAACACGGTCGAAACGTCGGGCAATAAATAAGGCCTTAAAATAAAATATATACGCGATTAAGACCCGTAGCTTATTAAATAGATTGTAAGGTTTTGTTTTATCTTCACATGTCCTATAATGGAAAACTTTGCTATTAAAGTATTTCATTTATTTAAAAAAAACAGGCAAGTGCGTGTCGGGCCAATGCACAATGTAGAGTTCTGTAGCCCCCCCCCCCCCCCCGTTCGAATAATGTGGCTTAAGATTTTTTTTTAATTTTACAATTTCACTTTGTCGGCGTTAGTAATATATGTATCCATGCAAAATTACAGCCTCCTAGCACTAACAGTCTCTGAGCAAAGGTGCAGTCGGACGGACGATACGATGACGAAACTATATGGGTTCGGTTTTTACATTTTGGCTATGGAACCCTAAAAATAGTATAAGCTCTAAAGTTACAATATTAATTCTCTCAAGCGACTTAAACACGTGTTTTAAATTGGAAGCGCCCAGCGTACTCTCAATGCTCAATAATCCAGTAATAACAAGGTGGATATTTTAAGCCTAGTCTAAAAATATACCATTTTAGAACGCTGTATTTAAGAGCTTTATAAATAGCTGATCCGATTATTATTAAATTGAGAGTGCTAGTTAAGAACCTTGGATATTCGACTCAACCTTGGATCGACTGCCTTTGTGACGCGGTGGGAGATTGTCCGACTGCTACGCAAGAGGTTGTGGGTTCGATTCCCACACGGGACACCACTTTGTGTGATTCACAAATTGTTGTTCCGAGTCTAGGTGTACTTTGTGTCCGTGACTTGTATGTTTGTGAAGTCCCCCGCGATACAGGGCTTGTACCCTACTGCGCGATTAGTCTTAAAAAAAAAAATCTGTTTAAATATCTTAGGGTGCTAACATTTAAACTTAGAGAATTAAATGATCTAAGCATTTAAACTTTCGCGTCGCATGATTATAACTATTTATTATACGGGAATTAACGCGCATTGTAACGCATAACGCAATTTACGTCAAGCAATTTTAAGGTAAACAATGCGCGTTAATTCCTGTATAATAAATAGTAATATCTTAGGGTGGTCTAATGCTGATGTGAACTAATGAATGACGCCAACTTACAGTACGTATAAATCTGACTACATTTTTAATTGCGCATTTACACTCGCGCGAATCACGAGACGAGCCGCGAGACGCGAATGTAAACGTGTACTAGTGGCTCGTCTCGCGACTCGTCTCGTTTTGCGCTCGCGTCGGGAGCGGTATTTTGGGCACGAGTCAAAGGGATTCGCGAGCAATGCGGGCGCGGTGTTCACACTCTTGTTGGTGTTTCATAAACGTTTGACTGTGCCGGTTGTTTGTATTCTGCATTACGTTATTGGTTTTTTTAAATAACATGCGTAATAGTAAAAGCTTACATAACTTTGAGTCGATGCTGTTAATAATTTATCGATATCTGTTATCGTTGAAACATCCGCAATCGTTTAAAGGTCAATAACAAATGAGCACGCTGCAAGCGTGTAAACCTAAGCTCGTGGCTGTGCTACAAGACGAGCCGCGAGCCGCGAATGTAAATGCAGCATAAAGATCTTCCTACTTTTGACTCAAGTCACTTATTTACTTTTTTAAACATTTTATTCTTCTTTTTCTTTGAATTTATGGCAATCTAGCCGTTTTAACAGCTAATTTCTGCCAGTGTCAAGTATTTATTGTACACCTTAGTTGCACAAAGTCTCGTTCTTAACCAATTATCACGTATTCAAATCATTTATTACAAGTTATACTCGTATAACTCGGAGCTGTTAAAATAACGGCAGGTCAATTTGCCGCCATTTTTACAACTCTTTAAACATTTTTATTCTGTACATATCTTGTCCTGAATCCTAACAACAATTATAAAGGCAACAAAAATAATAAGCCCCATAAGTGTAGCCATTTTGAAGTAAAGTGATGAATTTTATTTATACATTCCAACTAATATTATAAATGTAATTTTTACGTTTAATCCCAAGCCAAGGGGGTCAATTCATATATTTAAAGCAGTGCAGTTGCAGTTCACTTGCAGTTAAGTTTCGATTAAAACTTGTAACTTTGGGATCTATCTAAATACGTCAAGCGTCAAGTATGCGTCTCGAGAGCGCAATAACGACATTCTAGAACGGTGCGCAAGCGTTTTTGAGATCGATCCCAAAGTTACAAGAATACGAAAATGGCCGTTTTAATCGAAACTTAACTGCAACTGTACTGCTTTAAATACGTGAATTGGCCTCCAGGTCACACTACGGTTTTAAACCGCCGCGGTTTTTAAACGCAACATTTTATGACACAGGGAAACTAATACAAGCGGCCCAAGTGCGTTTTTTTCCCCCGACTATTTTTACTCGTAATGTCGCTTCTACGATTCTGTTGTTAATCGCGCTCAGAAAAAAGTAGTGCGTCCGGGATCAGCAAGTAGGGCTTTAAGCTTGGGTGACAGCAAGTAGACGTACATTTTGAGACCCAATATTGTTCAGCATAGGTTATTATTCAAGACTAGAACTAGAAAGCATTTATACAGAAGTTTTAGTAATCAACGTGATGTTCCAATATCCAATCTGTCTATCTAGATTATAGTTTCCTATACAGAAATAATGCCTGACTGAGCCTGAAGGGAGTGTATTGGTTGATATTCTAGCTTTGAGTCAGAAAGCAATCGTTATGACATGTTGTAGACTAGTTCATAGTTTCAACCGCAATACACACAAACCGCTGTAGGATATCTAAACTTGAAGAACACATCAACTGGGTAACATGAATGTTGTTTATAACAATCCCTACTAATATATAAATGTGAATGTAAGTTTGTTTGTTACACTTTCACGCGAAAACTACTCAACCGATCATCATGAAACTTTGTACACATATTCTTGGAGGTATTAGAAGTAACATAGGATTATAAAAAAAGGGGAAAATTTCCGCAGACGAAGTTGCGCGGGTCAGCTAGTAAGAAATAAAGTAAAGTTTTACAAAAACAATAATTGCATTTTTGAAAGATAGAAAAATTTGAAGCCCAGACCCAGGAATCGAACCCGAGACTTCTGTAGCCAAACCGGGGCCGAAATCGATCCACCTATCTGGACTATATTACTAGACCTCAAATTTTTCTATCCTTTGATGCTTGCGAGTTGGACCCTCGCATGTAAAGTTTCCGCTTTCCTATACATTTTAGCAGTACCTAGGTAGCTATTTTCATACTAAATTTCATTTAAATCGGTCTAATAGTACAATAGAAGCGGCGGTAGCCTAATTGTTAAGACATCGGACTCGAAATCAAGAGGTCGCGAGTTCGAATTCTACCCATTATACTACCATTCCTAACACAAACCTAGAAAGCTAGTAATGTGGGACCCACAATCCCACATTGCTAGCTAAAAAATGTAAAATTACCGTTTTCAAAGAAACATTTCGAAGAGGGTTCCTCTTTCTTTATGAGGACGAAGTTGTAAACCAAAAATAGTTTATTATAAACTAGCTGTTCCCCGAAACTTTATTATCATAGAAGTTCTGAAAAACAAATTATCCCACGGAAACAGCCTATTTTTCAAGATACAAGTACCAAATACTAAGACTACAGTACTTGGTACTTGTATCTTGAAGTACAAGTACACAACTACTATGTAAGATACAGTACACTACTACTAAGTAAGATACAGGCCAGCACACTTGTACTAGTATGTACAAGTCGTGTGCTGGCCTATTGGTCCTACACGGTATTTTTAGGATTCCGTAGCCAAAATGACAAAAACGGAACCCTCATAGGGTCTCTTATAGTCTGTTGGCCGTCCGTATGTCACGTCACAGGCATTTTACTCAAAGACTGATGAATATATTGATTAAAACATGTATGGTTTCAAATAAACTATTTTGACTAAGTGAATTTTTTTGGGAATAAGTAAGTAAACACTAGCAGTAGTTCTGTAAATATTATTTGTATCATAATTGTAAGCTATGGAAGAGGGAAGTGTCCTAACATAGGCATATACTGCTTAAAGGGACATTTTAATTACTAACCATGTACCTACATATATACAAGTATTGTGAAAAAAAACTTGAGAGGTGTCAAGGGACACCCGGATGGAACGAAGTTTTTATCTTATTTTTTATTTTTTTTATAATCTTCGCAACTCCACACTGTTCAATGCGAAATAGAAAGACGAGACGAAAATAACTTACAAAAAGACGATTGTATACCGAACCCACAACTACACAATTGTCACCAATACTGTGTACCGAATTTATGCGTCTAGACCAAATCGACAGGTGACTTCTTCGTCAAATTAGATGTTTATATCTTACGCGCACGCCGCACGGCTTGTGTGTGTCAAAAAGTGTCGTTACAACTTTTCGTAAGATTTTTTTCCGCCGTCTAGTCCCCTCTCACAACGCGCGATAAGGAACTTCGTTCCAATAAATTAAAAGAATGAAATAAAAAAATATTATTTTAGTCAAACAAGACGAGAGTATTTTAATAGACTAGTTTCTTAGGAAACCAAAAAATCCAAAAGACAGTTTACTAAATGAAACTAGCATCCAAACTATCAACGATTAAGTCCCCGTTAAATTTTGTGATATGTAGGATATATTATTAGTATTCATTCCATAAAAAGATGTGATTTGATTAGCTTCTCATTCACGATCTTTATTTTTTTTGTTGATTATTCTAACTGATTATACTAACTAATATTGTACATATTATTATTTCCGCCAATGACCTTCACGATCTTTATTCCGTGTCTACGGCAAGCCCGTGCGAATTGTCACAATCCTGTCATATTGGTAAATGGGGTGGCTCACAAATGAATCAAGACGCATGTGCAAAGCACAGTTTCACATTTACCAATATGACCACTTGTTTATGGAATGTGTCCGATATAAGTCTACTAGAAATAATATAATATTGGGTTTGAATTTGAATAGAACTGATATGGCAATGTTTTACCAAATCTTATCTCAACCAAACGGAGATGCTGCAGGGTTGTTCAAACTTTTGATCTAACTTTAGTAGGAATTATTATTAAGTTTAGGGTATGATGGGACTGACATACGTTAAGGGCAGATTACGCGAAACAGGGTTCGGCTCTCTCAAAAATTATATATATGGAAACCTAAATATTAGGACACGAAAAAAATTGTGTCACTAGTCAAATTGTTTTTTTTTAAGAAATTTAAGGATATGTCTTAATATGATCCCGCAAATAAATCTTGAAGTTGCGGAAAAATGCAAAAACGAGCATTTTCGTATTGTCATAGTCATGTCGTTCGTAATCTAACAAATGCACGAACGAATATTCCACTTTATTTTGACCTGCGCTCCTGCGCACTGTGAAGTAATGGTTGTGTGCGGAAGATCGAGACATAAATATAGTAAAATATATAATCTGCGAAGTGACATTTCTTAAAGAGTTGTATTAAATTTGCGTATTCCATCTATTATGTGGGCAGATATGAAAGCATATAAATTTTGTGTAGGCGTTTCTACATCTATCTACAAATAGGTCGTAGGCTGTACGTGGGTGATCTTTGTCTACGGCTTTCATATTATTATTCATAAATTCATTTGTAAGAACATGAAAGAGTATACTGAAAGTGGGCGTTAATTAATTTAAAAACAGTTGTAATAAGTTTACAAAATGAAAGAGTTGCTTAAAATAAAGGTTAACGGTATTATAGGAAGTTTTTAAAGATAAATTCATTATATATTTTACTAAGAACGCAACATTTTTTTATCACGAAGTAGAAAAGATACACACCACACTAGGGACATAATTCATGTTGATCAATGTTATTGCGGTCGCCGGTTTAGCAAGATCAAATTTCAACTTTTTACGCGACTGCTTCAGAAATGAGAATAATATGTTCAAGGTATGTATGTAAGTATGCTGTTATTTCCTTTATTATGTCATAGCTTCTAAACGCCTAAATGGATTTTGATTGTTGAAGAATGTTTCATTCTTTTATGAAAGAGACTAGCTGTCCCGCGCAACTGTTGCAAAAACGGGGAAAATTTACGCATACGACGTAAATTTTCCCCGTTTTTGCAACATTTCACGTCGCTACTCCGCTCCTATTAGTCGTAGCGCGATGTTATATAGCCTATAGCCTTCCTCGATAAATGGGCTATTCAAAAAGAATTTTTCAAATCGGACCAGTAGTTTCTGAGATCAGCGCGTTTAAACAAACAAACAAAGCAAACAAACAAACTCTTCCGCTTTATAATATTAGTATAGAAAACAAGCAATGCGGGGTTGTGGGTCCCACATTACTAGCAATCCTGTTAACCCCTCCAGGGTCCTTATCCACGTTCATCTTGTCATAATTATAAATATAGAGATGCGCTCAGAAATTCATCAACGCACATGCTCGGCGGACATCTTTGAACGCAACGCGCATGCCCCAGTTCACTTGCCGCGAAAATTAAAAAAAAAAATTTTGAATAGGGACCCGGTTCCTCTAGCTAAGCTCAATGACTTTAATTTTGTTATAGGTATTAAAATAGTCCGAAACTAAAAAAACTGGGCAAAAGCATGTCGGACCGGTAATGTTTCGCAGCCCTGAATAATTGCATCAGTAGAAGACCGTATGTTTATGGCACTTACGCCCTATTGTTGAGACACGCAGTTTTTCAACAATAACTCAATGACGGTACCTATATTCGATGTCCGAAATAATTTTAGTTTATAGTACTTATTAAGCGCTATCTTTGTGATATTTTTCATATTTTTAGGTCACATGGTTAAAAAGTTAAGGAGGGGGGGGGGGGTTACAATTTATGCAACTTTCGGAGCAATTATTTTCAAAAATATTCACTTAATCAAAAAAAAAAATATTTAAACCTCAAAATGTTTTTGTAAGACCTGTCGAATGATGTGCCACACGTAAATGATTGCTGAGAAAAAAAAAAAATATATATTTTTTCTCAGCAATCATTTACGTGTATTTTTATTTTATTATTCAGCTATCAAACTAAGTAGCGGCAACTTCAAGACACCTTTTCACTAAATTTCATCAATATTCATTGAGTAGTCTTTGACTAAAATGCCTGTGACATACGAGACAGACAGACAGACAGACAGATGGACATTACGAAACTATAAGGGCTCCGTTTTTGCAATTTTGGCTACGGAACCCTAAAAAGAAAGAAGAAAGGGAATACACAAATTCATTCTGATGTAGAATGTATAGGCATTCCTTAATTGTTTTGACATGAGCCAAGTTTATTTGAGTCTTCGGAGCATTGTTTGGCCCGCCAGCTATGTGGACGTTGGACTCATACAGTCTGTTCTAGTGTTGACGACTAAAATTAAGAAGAAATTCACATATCACACTAATCACAGTAATATTATAAAGGTTTCACATATAATAACCACTAGCTGTCCCGCGCAACTTGGTATGCGTAAATTTTCCCCGTTTTTGCAACATTTCACATCGCTACTCTGCTCCTATTAGTCGTAGCGCGATGTTATATAGCCTATAGCCTTCCTCGATAAATGGGCTATCCAACAAAAAAAGAGTTTTTCAAATCGGACCAGTAGTTCCTGAGATTAGCGCGTTTAAACAAACAAACATACAAACAAACAAACAAAGCAAACAAACAAACAAACTCTTCCGCTTTATAATATTAGTATAGACTAGCTGTGCCCGCGACTTCGTTCGCGTGGAAGTTGGGTTTAGGTTAAGGTAGTTTATATTACAATTTAACTTTTGTGTAAAATTGGAAACATGCTCCACAATGCTGTGTGGCATCTATGGATATTAGGGCCTAGCTTTAATCAGGGCCCGACCTATGGCAGAGCAAGCCTAGCAAATGCCCAGTGCAGCAAAATGAAGACCGACAAAGTTTATGGCGCCAGACCGTTAGAAGACAAATTATAAAAATTCCTTTTTCTCATTCAGCACCTCGACAAAAAAGTATTTCACCAAAATTATTTTCATCACATCAAATATTATTAATATTGAAAAATTCCCCCCCTCCCCCGTCACGCGAGAACTTGGGTGGTTTCGGGTTAAATGCAGCCCGAAACCGCCCAAGTACTCGAGCGAAATTTTGTGTTAAGGAGCTTCGATTCTGACTCCGAAAGGTCGAAAATTCCGATTGATTTTAAACCTCCGACTCAAACTTCGGCTCCGACACTTTTAAATCGGACGTTTTAATCGGAGGTACCTAGCCGCTCGCTCCTTCAAAATAATTTAATTTAAACATAGGTAATAAAGGTATGATAGAAAAAACTCTCACAGATTTCCTATGATCGCGGGTTATGTCCTGCCTTAGCGATCTTTTCCGAGTCTAAAGTACACACACTTTGTGTCCGTGTTGTAAAGTCCCCCGCGAAATAGGGCTAGTTATGTTTTTTAAAAAATATCCTGTTTTTAAAACATTGCATTCCCGCGGTACTGTGATGTGTTCAAACAAACAGACAACATTCAAACGTTTTTAAAAAATATACTCAGATATCTTTTTTGTGTTTAAATACTTTTCTAAACTTATTTCAATATTTTTTTTCACTCACTTTAGAAGATTTAAATACTGTATATTTTGGTGAATTAAAAAATAGGTGTGTCAACCTGTCGCAAATTAAGATCATCATAAGTATATTCATATCCCTCTACGTAAGAATTTCAGATTTTGTTAAATCAATTTTCCTGTTATTTTTTAATTTGTATTTAAACGCCATCTATTTTCAAAACTGGATAAGTTGCTTTTAATACTTGATGATTTTATATTAAATTAAACTAAAATTTTCATGCATGTTAAACGTAGGTAAGCAAGGTATTTTACCTTAAATTATTCACGTGATTAAGACCCGTAATGTATATATTTTCATAATGTGTACAAATAGCGAAAGTTTATCAACATTCAAGTAGGTAAGCAATTTTGGCACTCAGAGAAAATCGAATCACAGATGGCGCCACGTGTTTTATTTTGATATAACATTTATAAATTCTAGAAAATATCAAGTAGTTATTGTTTATTTGTAATGTAATATTGTTTTTCAATTCTACATTCATAACATAATCACGATTCATGCAAAACAATGACAAAGGTGCCTAATTTGTTAAACAAAGTAAGCATGTTAAAGTCGAAAATAAAAGCTTGTATAATACTATAATACTTAAAAAAAGAATAAAAAGCCATTTTTAAATAACACAAAAAGAGACTCGCACACTTGGGATTCGATCCTCCGATCTCGCTTCTCGCTTGTTCTATACCGCCACTTGTGCCATTAGACCACCTCAACCGATGCAAAAGTGGTTAAAATAGCTGATCTTAAGAAAATTTAAAATGTTGTGTTTAGCTCCTTATAGTTTTAGCGTGAAGTTACTGTTTCCATGGGTTACAATTGTAAATAATGGCTTATTGTGGAAAAAATTGTGAAAAACCATAATGGTTCGACCAAACATACGTTGCTGCTCGCTCCCCATAGACGATAGCGTAATGATTCATAATGTAAATAATCACCTATAGTATTTACAATAAAACTACAAATTTTCATGAAGATCCGTCAAGTAGTTATTGTTTAATGACGATAAATAGCTACAGACATTATCCGTTATTGCTTATCCTATGGGAAATAGTGTGATAAATTATAGCCTATATGTTAATCCAGACTTATTAGAATACACATAGAAAATTTCAACCGAATCTGTCCGGTAGTTTTTGCGTGATGCGTGTTCAAACAAACAAACAGACAGACAGACAGACATTTCTAAAAATGCAGCAAAGTGTTTAAATACTCTTTTCGAACATTTCCTAATATTTTTTTTCACTAAGTTCGGCCATGTACAGACACGTGAAATTTACAGTTTTATTAAATGTATAGAAGATATAGATGTACCCCATACCCGCGGTAAGGGGACCGTGGGGCACGATTGGGCACGATGGAGTTTTTATAAGGGTTTTGTAAAATTAAAATTGTAACATTATTTGAATAGTTGCTTTACCAAATTCTATGTTAAATGACAAGGCGAAAGTTTGAGTGTGCGAGTGTGTGTGTTTGTTAATTCTTCACGTCTAAACGGCTGTAACGATTTTAATAAAATTTGGTATGGAGTTAGCTGACACCCTGGATTAACACATAGGCTAATAAACCGCGGGTAACACCGCTTGGGACAGCTAGTAAAGAATAAATTAACGTATAATAACCATGTACCCCACAATGCGAAAGTTTGTGAGTGTGTGAGTGTGTATATTTGTTACTTCTTCACGTCTAAACGGCTGTAGCGATTTTAATAAAATTTGGTATGGAGTTAGCTGACACTCTGGATTAACACATAGCCTAGCCAATAAACCGCGGGTAACATTACAGGACACAGCTAGTTTAATCTATAACAAAAGTGCTAGGATTCGTTTTGATTAAAAAATATATTCGGTTTATTATTTTTTTCTTTATTTCTCTTAACATCCCCATTAGACATTATGGACATTATTAAGTTTTTTATGAATACTTACTTTATTTCTTACTTACAATAAAATAAAATAAATCTAAGAGAAGTAATTGGTATTGAAGAAGAAATATTACGTTTCACTTCGTAATTTGCAAAATCAGAGCAAAAAATACAATTTCCGTTTAATTTATTTATCATCATTTGAATTTCGTTGTCAATGTAATCTGATTACTTACAATATTTTAGAAGGAAAATTGTTTTTACTTTCCTCTTAATTAAATTAATTAGCAATATCATATTTATCAAACAAAATAACATTATTAATATCTTGAGACAACTCACACAAAGCTATCTGATCCCTAACTAAGCAGAGCTTGTACTATGGAAACCAGACAACCGATAAACATACTTATATATTTCTAAATACATAGACATTATAGATAAATAACACCCAGACACAGAATAAACCACCGTGCTCACACAAAGTTTTATCCTGGGTGGGGATCGAACCCATGACCTCTTGCGTAGCAGTCGGATACACTCCTACCGCGCCACAGAGGCAGTCAATAAGTATTATTAAAGAAGGAATAGAATTCTACCAATATTATAAAGTTCAAAGCTTGTGGGAATAGACGAATGTTTGTAACCTTCACGCAAAAACTACCTGTACGGATTTTGATGAAACATATCAGTGTTATATAACATCAGAATAATACAAAAGAATTCGGGAATTGCTAGTGTAAATATTAATAATCGATTTCAGTCGTCACTAGCTAATAGGTCCAACACATTACTAGTCCGCCTGCAGTCTGTCACCCTATCTGGTCACCTGCCGTCCTGGGTCTGCATAGTCCACACGCAATAGCGATTATTGCTTTTTGGCAATAGCTGAGAACCAGATCTGGGTCTACACACTAGTCAGTCGACAGCCGGCAGTTTAAGACCGTAAGATCACGCACTGGCTGTGGCTTGTGTGGTCTTCATAATAGACGAATGGTTCCCGGCCGGCTACTTCCTAGTGTGCGTTCGTTTGTCGCGGACTTTCCAGCCGATACTGGAACTGCACTCGGGATGTTTTGTGGCGTCGCATCATCGTGGCGGCAAGTAATCGACTACGGGTTGGATGGGCCGTCCAAAACCTCTAATAGAAAACTGTTAGTTTGTGCTCTGTTGCTGACAACTGACAGGTTGAAATCCGCTGGCGGACTGGTAGTGTATGAAACCCTTAAACCACAGATCCGACGCCTGCAGTATTTATATTAGGGGTATTAACACTGCAAAACATGCTCACTACTGTGCTTGCTCAGCCAAAAATCGAAAACCAATGCACGACACCTATCACTTATAGCAACCATAAATATTCACTTGTACTGTAGCAAATATAAAAGTGCTATATACAGTTCTACCTCTAAAAGTACCTAGTAGATACTATAAAATTAAAAACGTCTAAACATTTTTTACGCATTTCATTCTTATATTAATAACCGTTGGCCGATATAAATAGGTCGAAATGCTCAGATATGACACGATCCAAATCTCTTGGTATTAAAATTATATCACCCTACCCAATATCTATTAACCTAACCATTTAAAGACGTACCGTAAGTAGGGCGCGTCCCTATAATCTCTTTGTTTCCGAAATGAAATGGATTAGACGTGTTCCTTTTCCTCTTCCATCGCTTTTCCTCCTTTAGTAATCGGCATTTTATGTATGTGGAAAATATCATCTCATCTCTCTGTTTAATGGAAAAGTACATAAATAATAAAGTTAGCTAATGTTTGCCCATTAAAATGTGACTCATGAGAAAATAAATTAAGTATCTTCAAAACAACTAAAGCGATTTAGCCAAAACCAAAGGCCATCAGAAGGAATCATTGAAATCGTTTCACTCCTTCAAGAGCCAAAAAACAGAGACACAAGACACGTATAAATAACTAAAAGGCTACTAATTAATAAATTATTTTTTATTATTAATAAATAATTGATTAATAAAAAATACATTTAATATATAAAAAAAACAAATAATTCTAATTATAAATGAGTATACAAATAAATAAAATAATAATATCTTGAAAACGACTAATTGAATATTCATTAAACAAAACTAACAAATATCCTAATTAAACTAGCTTTCTAATAATAAAACCTGCATCTAAATTTGTTCATCTGTTTGAGCGCTATGATGTCACTTAAACAGCCTCAGAAAATTTTTCGACTCGACTCAACCTCGCACAAACAAAATCTGTATTCTTAGTAGCAAAAAAAATCTACAACTTAATCCGAGATGAAACTTTTCTTGATTTGAGGTGAGGACACAATTGTCAAACTCAATGTAGATCCCGACGTACCTTGAGGTTGACAATTATTTCATCACCTCGAGTTTTGAGAGTCGAGGAATTGTGAAGGAAACGTGTTAGGTATCATGAACATGATTATAAACACAAGTAGACGCGTTAAATATTTGTTGGGGATTGAAAACAACCCAAAAGTGAGCTTCCATTTAGGTCAAATAGCTTCGATACATAGACCACAAAGTTAGTCAATTACATACCTAAACCAGGTAAACTGTGAACAAATAATGATTGTAGACAATTCAAACATTTGTTTTGGACCAACTGCCTACAAAAGGTTCACTGAGTATTTAAAGGGTTTCATTCCGATTAGACATTGTTCGGATATAACCCTCTGTGGGCGTATAAAGTCAAAAATAAAAGTTTAAAAATCATTTTTAAAACCAACCTTTTATTTAAATCTCTAAAAGAGAGCAAAAACCTTTAAATCAAAACAAACCCGTCAATTTGTTACATTAAACCTGATATACTCGTATCTATACTAATAATATAAAGCGGAAGAGTTTGTTTGTTTGTTTAAACGCGCTAATCTCAGGAACTACTGTTCCGATTTGAAAAAATCTTTTTTTGTTGGATAGCCCATTTATCGAGGAATGCTATAGGCTATATAACATCACGCTAAGATTAATAGGAGCGGAGCAGCAATTAGAAATGTTTCAAAAACGGGGAAAATTTACGCAGACGAAATTGCACGGGACAGCTAGTATGCCATAAATGCTTATCACAACGTCAAAACCAAGACCTTCTAGAGATTTGACTTTACTTAAGGCCAATGATTGACAGTAGGTACTACACTGCATTTCGTGTAATGTGCAGCACAGCATTAAGAAAATGTCAACCGTAAATGTCCACGTCTCGACATTGTAAGGCCATAACTGGTAGGACGCACTGGTTAAATACTTTGGTCTTCAGCCGCGGAATCTTAATCACTGATTTCCTGAAAAATATGAAGTCTATAACCAACATTACTTATAACACTTACATCAGCATCATCATTGGCCTATGCCATCTTGATCAGATGATTAAAACAGCGTCACAAAAGCTTCAGCCTTTTCGCTAGTGACTAGCCTCTCCACGAACGCTGTATAGTGGACGTGATTTAGGTGACACAGCATGCCCAGAACCTTACATCACCCTCTTGATCTAACTGACAGAATCCACAGGAATGACTAGTCAATACGTGAGGCGCCAGATCGGTTGCAGGACCTGACTTGTATCTTACGGGACGAGAGACGGGACGGAGTATATCTATTTTCGAACTGTTTATGTTTGTGGTATATTTTCCTTAGTTGCCTCTCACGACACCCTTAGGATGAGATGGGTTGATGACATTTTGTATTTTAGCTCCGTCAACTTAGCACTTACAATTAAAAAATAAATATTAAAAAATCTCCTTCTCCTTGCACATTCGTAAGTTAAAGCAATAAAGCATAGAAACTAGCGCTCAGTATGTGTGACAATTTTAACGAGAACTGACGTCCTTTTTAGGGTTCCGTAGCCAAAATAGCAAAAAAGGAACCCTTATAGTTTCGTCTGTCTGTCCGTATGTCACAGGCATTTTACTCAAATACTACTGAATGAATATTGATGAAATTTGGTAAAAAGATGTCTTCTAGTAGCCGCTACTTAGTTTGATAGTTAAATAATAAAAATAAATATTTTTTGGAGGGCACTGCATACATGTAACAGAAATTGAAAATTAAAATTATTTCGGACTTGATCGGATATACAGTCATTAAGTTATTGCTAAAAATCTCAAGAAAAGGGTGTAAGTGCCATGAACATACGCTCTTCTGCTGATGCAGTTATTCAAGGCTGCGGAACCCTACACTAAGCATGGTCCGACATGTTCTTGCCCGGTTTTTATTTAAAGTTAAAATTGAATTTCCATTATTTCATCATCAGAACAGTATCGGTTAAGTTGATGAGTAAACTAATTTACGCGAATCGTTCGATCTATTTAAGTAATTTGGCTTTTCAGCATCGTCACCCTGGGCACGAAATACTTAAGTAGGTACAGAAGATCGGTTCAGATCTCAACACAAAAATACACACACATAGACATGCATGTACAGCGATCTTAGGGCTCCAACACACAACCAGGCAGCCGGTGGATCAACCGCAACAGACCAAAGACTAACAGTTTTTACCTGACTGCGGAGGAAGGTTGTGTTTGAGGCATATGTATGTATGTATATATCATTCTAATGTTTCTATATCCTAAAATTGTTTAAAAATAAAAACTTGAGAGGTGTCAAGGGACACCTGGATGGAACGAAGTTTCTATCTTAATTTTTTTTTATATAATCTTCGCAACACCACACTTTTCAATGCGAAATAGAAAGACGAAACGAAAATAACTTGCAAAAAGACGATTATATACCGAAGACTCGAACCCTGTGGGTTCGAGTCTACACAATTGTCAACAATACTTTGTACCGAATTTATGCCTCTAGACCAAATCGACAGGTGACTTCTTCGTCAAATTAGATGTTCATATCTTACGCGCACGCCGCACGGCTTTTGTTTTTGTCAAAAAGTGTCGTTACAACTTTTCGTGAGATTTTTTTCCGTCTAGCCCCCTTTCACAACGCGCGATAAGGAACTTTGTTTCAAAATCATAATGACGGATTATTATGCGCTTTAATGAGCGGGCTGAGAAAAATATATTTCTAAGACGCTCGGATGGGGTCTCAATGGGTTTCAAAGGCTAGTTCAAAAATATATATAATCTTTAAAAAGTTTGGATTGACAAATTATATAATAAACAAAGTTAGTAATAAAACAATAGTTCTTAATAAATCTTATTTACTTACAGAAGGCATTAATGAATTCTGTCGAACTTAATATCGTGCCTCCGACTGCATGATATTAAATATGAAAAACTTGCCTGCAAAAAGACAGAAACGAGATACCCTTATCTTGTTTCCAGGTGAGTTTTTCAATTACAGATTTTGGACTGACGGTCAATTCAACCCATACTGTGCTGCGCTCGCCGCCGGTGCGATCTGCGTCGTCAAATATCGGCCGGACAGTGGGCGGCAATCGAAAAATAAATAAATCGAACACACAAACATTGCCGACATGCAATAATCGCTATAGTGTGTAGACTATACAGACCACAGAACAAATATACTCTACGAGAAGAATTTCAACTTCCATAGAAAAATGTTTTCGCAACGATTAGCCCCATCTATTGTGTGCCTCCATGTGCCTAAATCAAAAACACTTAGTATGTACATTAAACGATGTATTTTGATGAGGTACATATAAATCATCAGATCTATTTTGCACACAGCACCAGAGCACTTACTTACTTACTTACTTACTACACACACGAGTTTTGCAGTTTATTTTCAATTATAATATAACTAGTGGACGCCTCGCGGTTTCACCCGCGCAGTTCCCGTTCCCGTGGGAATACAGGGATAAAAAATAGCATATGTCACCCGGGGTTAGTGTAGCTTCACAACGATGAAAGAATTTTTCAAATCCGTCCAGTAGTTTCGGAGCCTATTCAATACAAACAAACAATCAAACAAACAATCAAATCTTTCCTCTTTATAATATTAGTATAGAAGTATAGATACGCAATACCGGCTGTAGTTTTAAAGTTTTGTGTTCGAGTCACCAGCTGTCTTTAGGATCTCGCTTAACACCACTTCGTTTTAGTCCTTATCTCGTAATCAATAAACGTATCAAAGCACAAACAATTACTTAGGGCAATGTCAAGGACGATTATGTGATTATTATCGAAATATAATATTTACAACAAATAGACAACAAGACAACAACAGCAGCAGCCATCTTGTTTTTGAGTTAATTTGGGGTGCCCAGCAACTTCTATTAATTTCCGCCGCTTGTCATGTAAGAAATGTACGTAAGTTTGTTAAAGCGTATGTTTATTAACTTTTTATAAACACTTTGCAAAATGTAGCATTTATAATAAACATGTTTTCTATAAATGATTTAATATGAAATTACAGTTCATCAAATTATGAAAATAATCCACTTATTAGACTATGTGGCCACATCTTCGTGACCCCCGCGCTCTTTCAACTCAATTGTATAGGAGACGACAAACACAGAGTGACCCAGGACGACAGACAGCCTGGTAATGTGCGGGAACCTTTAACGTAAGCAGTCTCAGTTGACGATTCGATCGAGTTCGACCGACATCTGTGTACACGAGCGTTCAGTGTCTGTTTTCGCTCGTTGTAAAGAGCCGGCTGTCTGTATCTATCTTATTTGTACCCTGGGGACGGGGACCAGATACGTTCTATTTTTAACATCAAACCGCGAAGCCTGTTTAATTACTTTCCCCGGTAATTCTAATTTGGGTCGCTCAATTTGTCGTGTTAAATATATTATGGGCAATTATTTAGACCGAAATAGAATACAAAATGATACTGCCTGACTAGCTTTGGATTTGAATTTATCGGCTTTGGGTAAGTGAAAATTTTATGCTTAAAGAAAACATAAAAGAGAAAAAAAATACATGTTTTGGGAAACGTAGACGCCATCGTCGTAACGAAAACTAAATATTTTTGACGAGATAACGTCTTATAAACCGACTAGCTGCCCCGCGCAACTTCGTATGCGTAATTTTTCCCCGTTTTTAAAACATTTCTCGTCGCTTCTCCGCTTCTTTTAGTCGTAGCGCGATGTTATATAGCCTATAGCCTTCCTCGATAAATGGGCTATCCAACAAAAAAGAATTTTTCAAATCGGACCAGTAGATCCTGAGATTAGCGCGTTTAAACAAACAAACAAACAATCAAACAAACAAACTCTTCCGCTTTATAATATTAGTATAGATAACTGCCTGTACTCACGAAAAAGTGTCTAACGTCTAGTCTCAATAATCAAACTATCGATGGATTTGCCTACTAGAGGTATATATTTGACATAAGCTCCATACAAAATATGTCAAAATTCTACCTCTAGTAGGCAAATCCATCGATAGGTAGATTATTGAGACCGGCCGCAAATAATGGTTGTCTGTAAGGTCGGTTTACGGACGATAATTTTACGTGATATTGTTTTAAGAAAACATTGATGACATTGTAATAAACAACCATTCCTGGGACAACTTTTTTATTTTATTTTTTTCCCAATGAAATCGTATGTCGCTGCAATCGCTAAACCATTGATGAAATTGTAATATACAACCATGCCTGTGACAGCTTTAGTGGATCTTTATGCGCGCGCATGCTCCCTACGGCCACAAAACGTCAGCCTATCAGCAGACGGATTCGCTATTCGCGTTGCTTAGCAGCCAGTCAATAACGTGACTTTTTTAGACATTTTTTCGTGAGTGAAACGTCTTATTAATCGATCACCGGATTGATAAGACGTTTTCACATCAAAAATCAACAGATTAAATTAATTCACCTCAAAAATTGTATGTGCCTCTGTGTACATTACTGCCTCTGTGGCGTGGTGGGAGTGTATCCGACTGCTACGCATGAGGTCGTGGGTTCGATTCTCACACGGGACACCACTTTGTGTGAATCACAAATTGTTGTTTCGAGTCTGGGTCTACTTTGTGTCCGTGACTTGTATGTTTGTAAAGTCCCCCGCGACATAGGGGTTGTACCCTACTGCGGGAGTCGTCTATAAAATTAAAATTGTATGTCACTCCCACAATTGAGTGGAGTCCAATATCGTAGACCGTGCCAAAGAAACGGACTTTCATCAATGACCTTATTTTATTTATTTATATACTTCAATAACAATTCATTACAATTGTGTTTGAATACAAAATACTTATTATTATATACAAATTACTTACACCTAAAATAATACATTATAACTATTAATTAATATAAATACTACATTATAAATATTATAAAATTCAATTAATTTCAATTCAAATTCAATTACATAATAACTAAAAGAAATGTCTAAATTAGAACCTAAAATAATAGAAACAATACATTTTTCAATAACAATTAATAATATATACACTTATTTATGTCCATTCTCAATGTCAACTACATGATATGCCCGCAAATTCATCTACAGAATAAAATGTGTTTTCTAATAAAAAAGATTTAATTCTCTTTTTAAATATGTGTGTTTTATATACGTCTTTTTTTAAGTCCATCGGTAAGCAGTTGTATAATTTCACACATTGATATCGTCCACAATGCTTTGCAATATTTAAGGTTGGTATAAAATTGTGCTTTAAATGATTTCTTCGAGTACTTTCTCTAATTAACCTTTCATCTTCAGTCTCAAAATCGGTGATGTACTTCGACAACTGGCTCAAGATAGTCAGTATATAAAGAGAAGGCACAGTCAGTATGGACAGTTCTTTAAAATATTTTCGGCAGGATTCCCATTGGGGAATTCGAACCATTGTTCGTATCGCCCGTTTTTGAGTGATAAACGCTTTTTCGCAATTATATTTGTAACTATTCCCCCAAAACTGAATACTATACCTTATCCTAGATTCAACTAAAGCGTAGTACACAGTCTTTAGCTGATCAAGATTAACTTCATCTCTTAAACTTCTAAGAGCATAGCAGGAAGACGATATCGATTCCTCAATGGCATTCAGTTCGTTTTGCCAGTTTAATAATGAATCGATATGTACACCTAAGAATTTGACTGTATTTATTAGCTTTATTTTCTCTCCTAATAACTGTATGTCTAAGTTATCTGTATTTCTAGACGTCGACTTAAATAAAATAACATTTGTTTTTTTTACATTAATTAATAAATTATTAGCTTTAAACCAATCATAAAAGCTATTCAATGCATCATTAATTTTATGGTTTAGTAAATCTACGTTACTCGCACTTATAACAGCATTAGTATCATCAGCGAATACAACAAGCTGAGGGCTAGAGTTTAACTGACTCGAGAAATTCAAAAGATCATTTACAAACACTAAGAACAGAATTGGTCCCAAAATTGATCCCTGCGGAACTCCTGTAGTCACTTCATGAATTTTAGATCGATAAGTTTTATAGCAGTTGTTATTGTCAATACATTTGATTTCTACATACATTTGTCTTTTATGTAAGTATGATTTAAATAGGTCTAAAGCTTTGTCCCGTATACCATAATGTTCCAATTTTGCGATAAGAAGTTTATGATCCACTGTATCAAAAGCGGAACTTAGATCTAGGAAGACGCCAGCTACCTTCATTTTATTATTTATATTTTCAACAATTTCATTTACTAAGGTATAAAGAGCGTCAGAAGTCCCGACACTTTTTTGGTACCCAAACTGTCTCTTATTGATAATTTTGTTTATAACCAAATGGCGAACTAAACGCGATTTCAAAAGCTTTTCAAATATTTTAGATAATATTGACAGGACTGATATAGGTCTGTAATTTGTTGGATCCGTCTTTGAACCTTTTTTATGTAGTGGTACCACCTTTGCAATTTTTAGCTGCTCAGGAAAAATACTTACTTCCAAACATTTATTAAAAAAATATGAAAGTGGTGCTGCCAGTACCGCGATATGATTTTTTATTATCGATATTTGCACTTCATCAAATCCACTGGAAGTCTTCGTTGGCATATTTCTAACTATACGACTGACCTGAGTAGGTCAGTGTCTTATACGCATATTCTTACATGTGCTCGAAAAACTTTCCGTCCCTATAGTCAGGTAAAAATATACGTAACCCAAAAATAACAGAATAATAAATATACAGGCTTACACCGGCTCCAAACGTTGGCCCCAACTTCGGTCGTCTCAACATTGGCTCCAATGCTATTTTCCTGATCCACACGTTGGACGAGTGGCGTTGCGTTTTGACTCACAATGACCAATAATACAATGTTTTTTTTCGCAATATGACACATTCGCATATTGACCTATTAGCATTTAGACTAAAACGCAAAATGACGCATACGTGAAAAGACATATACGTATAATGACCAACGGGAAATACGAATTTAGACATACACGCAAAACGTCCAAAACGCATAATGACGCATAACAACAAATACGCTGTTAGGTCAGCCAATACATAATAAGAAACAATACAATATAATAAATAATAGTCTATGAATGGGGCAAAGGAAATAAAATAACATAATAATGAACGACTTATTAATGGATATTTTTGAACTACAAAAGCTAACTTAAAAGTAACTCTGGTGTAAATAAAAACTTAAAAGTGATCCTGGTAATATTTTTACAATAAAATAATAATCATGCAATACGTTTCAGCCGCGAAAACACTATCTTCCTAAGATATTGCATGGTGTTAATTTTTTTTGCATGCAATTCACGCAACAAAATAGACAGCTTCATATCAAAATCGATATCACATTTTCTTCGATTTACTTTTGGCTCGCGAAATAACGATCTTGAAATTTCATGATCATAAAATTTTGTTTCCTTTTTAAGTTTAAAAATAAAACGGTAAAGGCTTGGATGTATCGACATTCTCACGTTCAAACGGTGGTGCCACCCTTCTAAACATTTGGTAGTGCGGTGTAGTAATGTGGCAGAGCTAAATACATCAGGTGAAAATGTTTTAAGCCACTGTCGCTCAAAGTAGTGTATAAACAAATGCATTTCTTCGCATTCAGGCGATTCGGTTAAAATCAACTCCCAAGCTTCTTTGATACGGTTAGCAGGCAAAAGTGGCATTTGGCTTATTAACCTCAGTATTTTTCGACCTTCACTTATTTTATTCAATTTAATTTGTTTAGCTTTTTTCCAAATTGCTCTCGAAAAATGATAGTGACATCCAGATATTTGGCAGTCTGAAAAGACGCGTCTGACAGCATTTATAGCTGCTATCTCGTAATCACACTTGAACGACTTAAAATGGACTTCCAACTTCTCATTTAACAATTTAAAGAAACGTGTGTATGTATCCTCACTCTTATCAGGTAAGAGACCATAAATTACTGGAACTACGTTAGTTGATTTTTGTGTGGATCCCAAATCAACGTGAATTGTATATAGCTGATAAAATGGAGACGGAACACATTTAAACGTGCCGTCGCCAAAATAATCTAATTTCGAATTTTTAATAAAATTTATAGCAATATTGGAACAAAATATTAAGATTTTCCTTGAATCACCATCCTCACAAACCAATAGGTTTTTTCCTAGTACCTCAGGAACCGTGACATGTTCTAATTTTATGAATTTTAAGCTATTGCAGTCAAGATATTTTTTTCGGGCTCTATATAAAGAATCTTGTATTTCTTTTACTGAAGGAATGTAATGTATATATTCAAGTGCATCTCCAGCCTCTTTTATAGGTTCAAATGTGTTTTCGACAATAGTCTGCACAGTTGATGATAAGTCTTCACACACTTTCCTTTTACAATCCGCACGAAGTTGAAATATTTTATTGAATTTAGGGTCAGACTGGCACAAATGATCACTCGATCTCACTATATTATTCATATTGTCTAATGTTACTGTAGCAGAACATATCTGGCGTTTTACACATCTCCAGATAGTCGTATCATTGAAATTTTTTCTTGTGTTCTTGTTGTAGCGATAGCCATTATGCAATAGAGATGGGAATCCTTTTTGGTTATTCACGAATTTCATATTGAATTAGTATAGTAAACGTCGTTATTCTCTTCAGTACAATAATAATTAATTATAAGGAAAATATTAATGACAAATGCTATTTTATTTCCTTTTACGCGTAATGTAATGAAATGATACTTATGTCATAATAGTTTTTTTCTAACAATACCTATTGGCCAGTACCTACTTTGTATCAAAACCTTGTTGATTGAATATTTTTTTTACAGAGAAGCTTAAAAATGTAAACTTGTTGCGTGTTAGTCAAAATGCTAATAGGTCAATATGCGAGTGTGTCAAATTGCGAGTTGGTCATGATGCGAGTTTATTTGGTATTGGTCATTATGCGTATTGGTCGTTTTGCTTATGCGTCATTATACGTGTTGGTCGTTATGCTTGTGTGTCAATATTCGTATTACCTGTTGGTCATTGTGCGTATTGGTCATTGTGCGTCAAAACGTGGCGTTGATACCAAGATGCGGAGCAGACTGCACAAATTTTATTCACTGTGTTCGTCGCATTTTTACCTTTTTTGTAATAGAACTTTAAAATGTAACGAATTTCTGCGTCACATAAGTTCATTTTGCTTGCTAGTTAAGTTTTTTTTATATTTATTGCATCAGAATTCAGAATGTCAACATTTGATGGTATTAAAACCAGCCAGTTACATTCAGTACAACCAAAGAGGTTTGATTTCTAACAGTACATTCAAAATACGAAAATACTTTTGCCCCTAGTCCGGCCGTAAGTTCTGTTACAAATGAAAATGCATTTTATTTTAATCAAGCAGTGTAATATTAAAACTTATATGTTCATATTGATTAAAGACTCAGCAAAGATTAAAAACAATATTCTATTCAAAATGGCCACCTTTGGCTTTTATACAGGCCTTTAATCTGTCTGGCCACGAATCTATGGATTTACTCACTGTTTCCATGGGATCTAGAATACGGTCGTCTTAACATTGGCTCCAATGCTATTTTCCTGATCCACACGTTGGACGAGTGGCGTTGGTGCCAAGGTGCGGAGCCGGCGGTAGGGGTGTACTTCATTTATAGAGATTAACTCAAATTCAATTCAAATTTATTTCTTTTCAAAAACATAGATTTCCAGATGGTACTAAAATGTTTATGTAATTGAAAATGCTGTTATTCAAAGCCTTAAATTAACGTCAGAAGTGTTAAAACACTAATACAAGTAAAAAATATAACCATTTATCCTAACTGTACCTAATCTACACTAATATTATAAGGCTGAAGAGTTTGTTTAAACGCGGTAATCTCAGGAGCTACTCAACTGATTTGAAAAATTCTTTCATTGTTGGATAGCCCATTTATTGAGGAAGGCTATAAGCTATATACCATGACGCTACAATTAATAGGAGCGGAACAGCAATTAGAAATGTTGCAAAAACGGGGGAAATTTAAGCAGACGAAGTTGCACGGGATAGCTAGTAGGCAACTAATATAATAATAAGTGAAAACGTAGTGGATTGTACTTTCATCTATCGTGTAATGTAACATAACTACTGTAATATTTTATTGTACAAATTTTTGTTTTCCAAAAACTAAAAAAAAAATTGGTAGATAAATATTTTTGTTTTTCTTAACAGAGGCGTTAGAAAAAAGTGTTTATTCTCCGCTATCGTTTTTAGAATACTGCCTTACTTAACGGGGTCACCTTTATTATGTAGTAATAATAATACTGACACTCTATGGTTATCCAAGATTACGTTCTTCAATTTCCTTTGTGAGACCAAAAAAATGATTTCAAGTTTTAACTTCAAGTTAATAATTCCAGAAAGTTCTCTAGAAACAAGCGATCAAATAATCTTCATCAAAATTACGTTTCTGTGTCGAGTAGTCCTCAACGGCCTCAAGAATCTCAATTTTATTGAAGGCTGCAGGCTGATGTTAAATTAAATTGATGTTTTGTGGCAACATTCTGTCCGTCACGGCAAGGGTGGGTGGTTGAGGCCAAATTGATAAACTTTGTATTACTAACACTTGAACATGGCTTCGTCTGCCGTGAATTCAAACGGATTGTATTTTACTTTAATACCGACTTAGGAATCGGTGGAAAAAAAACATCAATCCTCACGTAAGAGATGTTCTTAGAGAAGAGGCTGCCTCTGTGGCGCGGTGGGAGTGGTGTCCAACTGCTATGCAAGAGGTTGTCGGTTCGATTCTCACACGGGACACCACTTTGTGTGATCCACAAATTGTTGTTCCGAGTCTGGTTGTCCTTTGTGTCCGTGACTTGTATGTTTATAAAGTCCCCCGCAATACAGGTCTTGTACCCAACAGCGGGAGTAGTCTTTAAAAAAAGAAAAAAAAAAGTTCTATGGAATATAGAGCTATTTTTTTCTTTTTTTAAAGCTATGGGAACGTCATAATATACCTAAAATATGTATGTAAGAAACCGACATATGCTAGAACCATAAATTTAAAAAACCTCTTACGGAGTCCGGGATTTACGGCCCATATTTTCACTCATATAGGAGTCCTGAGGCCCCAGGAGCAGGAACGTTGTAAAACCAATTAAGTAGCAGTGGTATGAAAGAAAACCGCCTTTTCCTAAAAAAACACAAAAATTGACACTACCCCGACCTGGTGGATGGGTAGTATCCACCAGGGGGGGTAGTGTCAATTTTTGTGATTTTTAGTATTGTCCCAGCCCGTGAGAACGACAATTTGGTTTTGTATAATAAGTAAGAACAAAAATCAATTAGGTACAAAGTTACAAAGACAATCTTCAAACTTCATTTACAAGTAAATTAAATAAAGCAGGCAGGCGAAACATTCGTTTAAGGAAAAGAATTTACATAGTATTTGGTATTACGATACCTTAGATTTTCGATTTTGTATAATCCAAGTGGAACCAAAAACCACAGCATAATAAGACCTTTGATCTCTTTGAGGTAATGTTAAACTGTGGTTCAGGTTTAATCAGATGAAATTATAAACAGAAATCTTCCAAAATTGCGATAAAATTAAATGAAAGTGATTATCAAAATTGTTTCCATGATTATGAAATAAATGTTATCTAGATAAAAGGGCAATTCTGGTGGATTTCTCACTGGAAATGCCCTTTCTTGATCTTTCCTTATCTTTCGGGGATTTTACACACATACAATTAGCTTACAAGTGAATGGTGTAAACACTCTGGATTTAAATTTTCTGAAACAAAAACTGAGACTATGGTGTTATCTAAACGTAAAAATAAAGAATCAATTAACCTAACCATTAATAATCATAAAATTAGAGAAGCACATACACTTAAAATTCTAGGTTTAACCTTTGATCCAAAAATGAACTGGGTTACACACATAAAGAAATTAAAGTCTGAATGCTATAATAGAATGAATGTCATTAAAATTTTATCAGCCACTAAATGGGGGTCAGACAGTAAATGCATTAAAAACACATACAAAGCACTAATTCGACAAAAAATAGACTACGGTTCTATTATATATGACTCTGCTTCTCCTACCATTTTAAAAATTTTAGAAAGTGTTCATAATACCTGCTTAAGACTAAGTTTAGGAGCGTTCAAAACTAGCCCAATTAACAGTATTCTTGTTGAAGCTGACGAAATGCCTCTAATGTTAAGGAGAAAAGAGTTATGCCTAATCTATGCCATCAAACATATAGCTAACAACAAGGAGTCGTTTATCTTAAAATCCCCGGCTTCTTCTGACCTAGAATATCAACTTAGACCCTCCCTTTCCTTACCCCTAAGACTAAGAGTTAAACAATACCTAAAAGAAATTAATCTGAACCTCCCTCCTGTTTTTGAGCATAGGTACCCCCAAACACCACCATGGAATAAAACACTAATCTCAATTGATTTGGACCTAGCTTTTAACAACCCCCGAGACACCACCCCTGATTATATTTATAAAAACCTTTTTTACGAAATCATAGAAAAATTCCCAAACTTTAAACAGTATTATACCGATGGATCTGTTCTTAATGGTAAAAGTGGGTGTGCTATTGTATCCGGAAATAACAGTTATAAATACAGGCTACAGGATTACTCATCTATCTTTACATGTGAAGCTGTTGCTATCCTGAACTGTCTAGAAATAATTAGGAAAGACCCAAGTACAAAATTACATATAATTTTTTCTGATTCACTGTCATCCCTCACGGCAACTTCAAATACGATGAACAAAGATTCACTTATAAATTTAATAAAAGATGATATAATTAACCTAACTAACAATAATCACATTATTAAATTAGTCTGGATACCTAGCCATCAAGGCATTCTCGGGAACCAAAAGGCGGACATCGAAGCTAAAACAGCCACGATGAAGGAACAATGCGATTACATCACTGCCCACGTTCAAGACCTTAAAAAATATCTGAAACTTAATGTAAAAAGACTATGGAACAACTGTTGGGTAAAAAATAATAATAGTAAATTATATGAGATAAGGCAATCAGTTTTTGACAAAAATAAAACAACTTGTAATAATAGGAAAGACCAGATTGTATTAAATAGGTTGAGAATCGGACATTGCAACGTAACCCACATCCATCTTATTACTAAGGACAATCAAAAGAAATGTGCAAGGTGTGACGTGGATGTATCGGTGAAACATTTACTTATCGAGTGTCCAATGTACAATACAGAAAGATTGCATGTTAATCTTCCTAAATCTTTAAGAGACTGTTTATGCAAGAAAGTTGAGATAACTATAGAATATATAAAATTAATTAATTATTATAAGTTGATATAATGTATACATACAGAGGTCGCTAATGACCTAGATGTTTCAGCGACCTTAAATAAATAAATAAAAAAAAAAAAAAAAAAAAAAAAGTTCTCTAGAAACAAGCGATCAAATAATCTTCATCAAAATTACGTTTCTGTGTCGAGTAGTCCTCAACGGCCTCAAGAATCTCAATTTTATTGAAGGCTGCAGGCTGATGTTAAATTAAATTGATGTTTTGTGGCAACATTCTGTCCGTCACGGCAAGGGTGGGTGGTTGAGGCCAAATTGATAAACTTTGTATTACTAACACTTGAACATGGCTTCGTCTGCCGTGAATTCAAACGGATTGTATTTTACTTTAATACCGACTTAGGAATCGGTGGAAAAAAAACATCAATCCTCACGTAAGAGATGTTCTTAGAGAAGAGGCTGCCTCTGTGGCGCGGTGGGAGTGGTGTCCAACTGCTATGCAAGAGGTTGTCGGTTCGATTCTCACACGGGACACCACTTTGTGTGATCCACAAATTGTTGTTCCGAGTCTGGTTGTCCTTTGTGTCCGTGACTTGTATGTTTATAAAGTCCCCCGCAATACAGGTCTTGTACCCAACAGCGGGAGTAGTCTTTAAAAAAAGAAAAAAAAAAGTTCTATGGAATATAGAGCTATTTTTTTCTTTTTTTAAAGCTATGGGAACGTCATAATATACCTAAAATATGTATGTAAGAAACCGACATATGCTAGAACCATAAATTTAAAAAACCTCTTACGGAGTCCGGGATTTACGGCCCATATTTTCACTCATATAGGAGTCCTGAGGCCCCAGGAGCAGGAACGTTGTAAAACCAATTAAGTAGCAGTGGTATGAAAGAAAACCGCCTTTTCCTAAAAAAACACAAAAATTGACACTACCCCGACCTGGTGGATGGGTAGTATCCACCAGGGGGGGTAGTGTCAATTTTTGTGATTTTTAGTATTGTCCCAGCCCGTGAGAACGACAATTTGGTTTTGTATAATAAGTAAGAACAAAAATCAATTAGGTACAAAGTTACAAAGACAATCTTCAAACTTCATTTACAAGTAAATTAAATAAAGCAGGCAGGCGAAACATTCGTTTAAGGAAAAGAATTTACATAGTATTTGGTATTACGATACCTTAGATTTTCGATTTTGTATAATCCAAGTGGAACCAAAAACCACAGCATAATAAGACCTTTGATCTCTTTGAGGTAATGTTAAACTGTGGTTCAGGTTTAATCAGATGAAATTATAAACAGAAATCTTCCAAAATTGCGATAAAATTAAATGAAAGTGATTATCAAAATTGTTTCCATGATTATGAAATAAATGTTATCTAGATAAAAGGGCAATTCTGGTGGATTTCTCACTGGAAATGCCCTTTCTTGATCTTTCCTTATCTTTCGGGGATTTTACACACATACAATTAGCTATGCTTGGGATTTCTTTGAAGAATAAAATTTGCAATGAGGTCATCCGACAAAGAACTAAAGTTACCGATATAGCTCGCAGGCTAGGCGCCAGTCGGTAATTTTAGCTCTTTGAACGCTGAAGTGACAATGAGCTGGCCATATCTGCTGAAGAACTGATGACCGCTGAAGCAAACGTGTCGTAGAGTATAGACCGTGACTTGGTAAACGTTAGGTAGGACGGCTCCCAGCCAGATAGACCAACGATCTAAAAAAGTCGCTGGGATAGATTGGATGTGGAAAGCAAAGGATCGAATGTTGTGGCGAAAACTAGGAGAGGCCTATGTCCAGCTGTGGACCGACATGGGCTGATGATGGTGATGAGAAAAATACAAGTTAAAATGAAACGTACAACTGCCTTGGAGGCGCAGTGGAATTTCGTACGACTGTCGTGCAAGGTTCTGAGTTCAATTCTAACACAGGAAACAACTTTGCGTGATGCACAAATTGTTATTCCGTAAATGTTGATAAACTTTCACGATTTGTACACATTATTAATATATTACGGGTCTTAATGGCGTGAAAAATTTAAAGTAAAATACCTTGTTTATAAGATTCGTAAACCCTCTACTCTGTCGTTTACGTAGTCATCTACCCGTGACCACGGCCGTTGCAATACAGTCGAAACGTCGGGCAACAAACAAGGTATTATACCTTAAATTATTCACGCGATTAAGACCCGTAATATATATGTTTTCATAATTGTTATTCCGTGTCTGGGTGTGCTTTATTTTTTATTTTTTTATAGAAGTCACGAATAAACTAATTCTTGTTCTAAATGTGTATCTTCTTCATTCAGGGTCAAACGGTGGATCGCACTGAGTGATGTCTCTAGCGGGAATTGAACTCGCAATAGAGTCCTTGGAACGACCCCTGAACTATTTTAGGAACAAGGTTTTCATTTGAATGATCTTTTGGTCTACCAAAGGCTTTGCTTAATGCTCCAACTGCTGAGTCTTGGGTTCAATTTCCACCCAAGATATATTTTCTGTGATGAGCACGACTATATATTCTCTGCCAAGGGTAAGTAATTAGTAATAAATAATATAGGTATGATACATCGACATCGGTAAATTACCAACTACGTATAATTGGTATAAGGTCTTGGTCGGTACCACAAATAGTGTCAGTTACTCTTCCGCGAAATAATGATGTTAACACATCACTGTGTTTCGGTTGCAGGGTACTGTAGCAAGTGTAATTACTGGGCAAATGAGGTTTACTAACTAATGTCTCAAATGAAAAGCGCGGTGCGGTGACATTCAGATCTTTGCCAAACAATGATTTGAGTGGCAATGGACCTGATCGTCTCTTCATTTCGTTGTATAAAAAAAAATCTTTTATTTATTTATTTTTACAGTAACATCGGCTCCGCATTTTTTAGTGTTTAAAAATACAATTCTTATAGTTAAACATTATACTGTTAATTGATTATGAACTAGATAGTCCAATAACCACACAAAAATGTTATCTCAATGTAAAAACCAAACAAACACTTATTTTAAAGTGACAGTGCAATAGTGGTATTAACTGTTCTTAATACTACATTATAGTGCTTACTAAAAACCCCCATATAGACATATGAAACTCCAGTGCAATGTAAAAATCTTTTTTTCAAACTCCACTGAAAAAAAAGTGTTTAAAGTACAGTTAGTGTGTAAAAATATATTTACTAATATGTGAAAGTTTAGTTAAAGATTGTTGATTTTCATCTAGATCCGTTTAACCATTTTGGCTGGCCGTTTTGGCACAGATATAGATTATAATCTGGAATAGCTCATAGGCTATCGTGAAAAATGTTCCATTTCCGTGGAATAGATTTATTTTGAAATTTTCACGCAAACGAAGCCGTTGCAACAGGTAGTTGTAATATAAATTGAAATTAATGAGTATATATCTATAGTAACGGCCCTCGTTAGGGATCAGATAGCCTTCCATGTTCTTGACATGTAGATCTATCAGACGGGGCGATAATCCCACAAGATTTGTTTGACCACTATCCAGTTTCCGATCCATTGGAGATCGGATTGGGTCTAATCAATAGCCGTTTACTACACTGTTAACAGTGTACATCATTAGGGTTAAACCGCACCGAATCGCACTTTCCTAATCTTCTATCCTTTTTTGATACTTAGAACCGTCATTTACTAGAGCAGGAAAGAGAGAGGGACAGAAAATGATCGAAGCATAGGAAAGTGTGATTCAGTAAGACCACATGTAGTTCAACCCTTAAGGGGAAAGAGCTTTTTTGTTTACTTTCAACATCAAAATTAAGGAACGGAATGTCTATGTTGCGAGGTCGAGTTCTTCCCGAGTCAAATTTTTCTTCCTTAAATGAATAATGTTCTCCTAACCAACTATAGTCACCGTCGACCAGCTCATCAAAGACTAACGAACTACACAAGACGTTGTTTGTTTGTTTGAAGGCGGTTAATTTAAAAACTACTAATCCGAATTGCAGAATTATTTTACTGTTGCATTGCCCATTTATCGAGAAAGGTTTTAGGCTATATAATATCAAGCTCCAACCAATAGGAGCCGAGCAGCAATGAAAAATGTTGCGAAAACGGGGATAATTTACGCATACGCGCGTTAGCTAGTCACAAATATAATCAGGCAGAGACCATTGGATATAAAGCACAGCTGAATTCCCTCAATATCATAGATTAGGAGCAGACCGACGGCTTAACGTGCTCTCCGAGGCAGGAAAAGGTCTGACATTTTTACAAATCAGTCACCTATCTATGGACTGACAGTAGTATCGTTGCTGATCCTCGCAGATATCTGACTGAGTAGGGTTAGGTCAATAGAGATACATACATTCAATAAACGTTAGCCTCCTTCTTCTACGGTCGGTTAAAGGTGACTGTGGTGGTTCGACTTGGCCATTGAGTATTTGACTTTATACACGTTAAGGGACTTATATCCGATGTCTAATCGGGATGAAACCCTTTAAATGGTTAACCTTTACTGAACTGTTGGCTTTACAAAATAAATGTTTCAATTGTCTACAATCATTATTTGTTCACGGCTTAGGCGGTAAGGTATGTAAATGTAAGCGGCGGTAGCCTAATGGCTAAGGCATCGGTCTCGCAATAGTGAGGTCGAGCGGGTTCGAATCCTACCCATTATACTATTGACGTGAACCCACTCCTAACACAAGCCATTGAGCTTAGCTGGAAGGGTAAACAAGATTGCTAGTAATGTGGGACTCAATCCCACATTGCTAGTTATCTTTTTAAGAAACGTTAAAACGTACTCATTTATATCAAATACACAACAATGACGTCATTCTTTTGTACGGACAAATCATGTAGTTTCAATGTTTGTTTTGATATTTATAAATTTATGACGACGTAAAATTGTAGAGAAACATTGCTTTTCAGAATATTTTTGTAAATGCTATTTCCTGTATAGTGTAAAATAATTTATTGTTATTGTAGTCGTCTACCCAATTGTATAACTTTGTGGTCTATGCCACAAAAGAATGTGACATGATCAGAAAACTGTCACTTCAGACCGATAATGATAGTTATACGACAACACTATTGTATTGTAGTAATCAATACTTACTTAATAGATTAACCGATATTATTAAATAATACTCGTTGATTATACCTATATTTAGATTTAAGCGTCAACAATTGTATTGAGATCCGACTTCCGTAGCATAAGGACAAACCTCAGTGGTTTATTTGTGCTATGATTATTTGTAAATTGCATGTTTTAATGATACAATAATAAAAATAAATAAAAAAAAGTTAAGCAATGTGAACCTCGGCGATATACCAATCTGCTCGGTCAACATTAAGTCACCGACTCTTTCTCAGATGCAACAAATATATAAGCGGCACTTTTGGTTCGGCAGTATTTGCCGAACAAAAAAGTCAATCTGAAGCATAAACTTAGGATATACTAACGTATAGACGAACATAGTGTGCAAGCAAGAGGATACTTCTATATGACAGTGTTACAAGTGAGAAAGAGAAAACAAATTAATAGCATTGTAACCTATTTTGAATGACAGGAACTCCCAACTCGCCTTGCGTTTTGTGATATTGGTCGACTTTTAGACATCTCGTCACTAGCTCACGCATACACTAATAAATCAAAAATCCTTACACGTCAATGAGCTCTTTGTTCGTCTACTAGTATATCCTAAGTCTATGATCTGAAGCAACTGCTACACACGTTCGACTTCATTGACAAGTGCCGATCGGATAATTCGTTCGGGCCAGGGCCCCTAGACAAATGACATTCTATTCGAATATAATACACGCTAATCGAATAGAATGACGTCGTTGCGCGCGTAGTACTACTAATCTCATATTTATATATTTTCGTATTTACAGTTGACGTCATTCTATTCGATAAGCGTAAACTCTAATCGAATAGAATGCCATTTGTCTAGGGGGCCTGGACATGATTCGATTCGGCAGTATTTGTTGAACGGTACAGCCGATTGGATTTTTCCCGAACATTCATTTACATGCCGATTAATGTCCGGTAATGTGTGTAACACACTTATCAATTCATCCATTCTGAATATTATAAAGCTGAAAAGAGTTTGTTTGTTTGTGTGAACGCGATAATCTCAGGAACTACAGTCCAAATTGAAAATTTATTTTACTGTTGGATAGCCCTTGAGGAAGGCTATAGGCTATATAACATTACGCTGCGACAAATAGAAAAAAAAAAAAAAAAACATTTATTGAGTTACACATTTTAACAAACAGAGTATACGTTGGATTCTTCTTTTAAGCAAGGAATTGCTTGTGATAGGAGACTCCGCTCTTTTATTTCACAATCAAATTATGTGTACAGTACAAAATAACAAAAGGTACCTACCTAAGTATGGTGTCACTTATTTAGGTTAACTGAAGAAGGATAACTCGAGGCGTGTCAATGTTAATGAGTGGTATGTGTGTGTGTGTGTGTGTGTGTTTTGAGGATTAGAAGTGGAGCAGCAATGAAAATTGTAGCAAAAATAGGGAAGATGTACGCAGACGAAGTTGCGTGGGTCAGCTAGTCAATAATAAAAAAAATCGTAACCAAACAGGCTCAAAATCGAGACACCTATTTCAAACTCAAATCTGTGTTAAAATGATTTCTACAATAAAGCTAACAGAAACGTACACGGGAACGTTAAAATGAACATTCCTTTCTAATAATTTATGCGTTGTTCGGACAACGGAACCACGAGTTTCAGCCTCGCACCCACCGACCTATTTCGACATTAATATATGACAATTAACCCAAAAACTATCGGGTTCAAAAGTTGAAAACAAACGTTAATATAGATTACAACTAAACACCAAACAGAGGTTATACTGTAACGTGCAGGTGTTCCCGTTTTGATTAAATTGGATTACAATTGATTACGGCAGCAGAAGTTGACCCGGCTGGCGGGAGGCGCGCCCTAATTTGGGACACAAAGAGTCGCTACCCGGTTAAAAAAAATACATTCGTATATATGGACTGAAATAAGATTAACATGTTATGTAGGTTAGTAGGATCATAATTATCCGGTATATGAAGATGAGTCCTCAAAAGTCAAAGTCAAAAAATACTTTATTCACTTAGGTTACAGAATGCAACGCTTGTGAACGTCGGACAAATGTTAGAATGATTCTACATTTAATGCTAAGTTCGCAAGATTTAATGCTAAGCCGTGAGAAAAGAACTTGGCAATAAAAAGTCGTGCATGGCAATTATCACAATATATTTTTATATACATAGTTATGCCAGTAAAGTGCAAGCATAACACCATGAAACTCACGTAAGCAGTAACCATAGTAGGTACGTAAAGTAGCTATAATCAAGTTTTAAATGAATTAGCCTCCTACGGTGTGGATGAGAGCATCAACTTACAAAAATTACAGAAGAGGGTAAAAGCAACATGCGAATGAATTAAAGTTTGTAAAAAAAACCTTAAAAGTTAGCGAATACATTTGAAACAGTGTAATAATATTAAATTGAGATCAAGAAATAATATTTTATTATCTCACTCAAAATGTAAAAACATGTCACATGGGACAATTTTGTTTTAGACACAAAATCATTTTTATATTATTTACGACATTTTTTGTAACATTCGTCATAAATAATACGTATGTCCACGATATATTAATATAAGACCAAAGGGTAATGTTCAAGTGACTATGGAACTTAGTATCGCAACAAATTTTGTTTTGCCAAGATGAAAACTACTGGTTTATGTGGACATTAATATATACTTTAAAAAAAACAACCATGATTTACCTAATTTGCCGGGTTTCGTTGAAATGGGTGGATGAACTTCGAAAATCGAAATATTTATCTACATTTTTTTTTTGAAAATAGTACATAACTATGATATTGCGTATTATATATGTATTACACATGATGTGTAACAATAGTTTATGCCTATGAATTCGGCTTTGCAGTGATATATAATCCGAGTCAGTATCTCACAATCACTTCACAATTGACACAATTGATACGAGTCTCTGTCTTACAAAATATTTCTGGTTGTTACTATGTATATAGAGTCACCATCTCAAACTCACGTAATGTAACCACAATATCATACACAAGACGAAAAATAACAAAAGCTATTTGTTAATATGCTTTAAACTGTTTTCATATGCGCCGGCGCCAAACAAGCAAAGCATAGACAAACAAGTGACATTACATTTCAGTGTTGCCATAACTATCCTATACTAATCGATTTTTTTATTATAATTCATTAACATGGTCTTATTTTTAAACGAGCCGGTTCAATCTACAGGTATCAAAGAATATGTTTTCGTTTTTTATAAAGAGTATGGTGTATGAATATTATCGTTTCTTACATTCAAACTGTGCAACAATTATTAAAGTATTTATAATTATAATATAATTACAAGAACCAAAATATATTTATTGATGATCTATGACTTTCTAATAATTAATTAATAATAATCGTTATTAATCCTACTCGATATTAAGATAATATTTTTGTAATAGTGTTACCACCGTTAAAAATACCGAAAAAATACTAAATAAATAAACTGAAAGACTAATAATTTCGTTTTTATAACCCGGCAAATGTGAGACTCCATATCATTATATAAAAATGTTATAATTAGAAACAAGAATTATACGTTTAATCAACTCGTAGCACAACTTAGATACATACGATACTGCTTATGGGCATTCCCTTTTGCACGCAGTTTTGAGTTTTTGTCATTTATCCATGAGCATAGCACAAAGCGATATACTAATGTTGACTCTTAACCCAGATGGACGTGTTTCCTCCCAAATTATTAAAAAAATATATTTTAGAACATGAACAGCCACTACTGGGTAAAAAACCACCCATCTTACATTATACATTAATAACAACCAAACGCGTGGTGCTAGCTGAAGCACGCTCTAGGACCGTATTCTTTATTATTTACAGAAGCTACTAAGAAAGATAGTACTCGTTAACTAATACATACATATATTATCATTCATAAACTTTCGTGATTTGTACACATTTTAGAATTTTTTAAAAAGTAACGGGTCTTACTCGCGTATATATTTTAATTTAAGGCTATATATAATACCTTTGTTTTATTGCCCGACGTTTCGATCGTATTACAACGGCCGTGGTCACGGTTTGACTCTATCCGGCTACCCGTGACCACGGCCCTTTCTAAATAAAATGTTTACGCGATTAAGACCTGTTGCTTATAAAACTCTGTAAAAAAAAGTTATAAGGTAATTTCATGTGTCTGTGGTATTTGAGTTAAACATTAACGAAGTCATTTTCATAAATTTTGTTTACATTTCCAATTGCTTAGCTACTTATTCACAAAAAAAAATAATATAATCAACTGCCAACTATCACAATATATATTTTAAAATAGCAACCCTAACATTTTAAGACTCTTTAGAATAATAGGGTACTCTTTAGAAGGTAGGGTATTTTGCCATCGTAGATTTGTCTAGTCTATTGCAAGCATTTTATTTCTAAATTAACACTATTATAGTAGCAGATAAAGCGCCTTCTAAATGATATTAGCCTACTTAAGATTTTTTAGCGATTGATAAGTAAATATCGATCCAACACTTACCGATTTCATTACTGACATTTCTTTTTCTCAATAATGGTATTTTAATTTCAAGGAAATGATACAACAATAAGATTTTATTAAAGAAAAGTGCTCATTTCAAAATGGAATTGTTTGCGTTCTTTATTTAAAAAATAAAAGTGTTCAAACGTAAATGTAAAATAAGAGACTGTTCCAATTCCATTTTCAAACAAGAACGCAAGAACGGAGAATCTTAATGAAGATAGCCATTTTAAATTCTAATTTTGTAAACACTTCGTTAAATTCCTGTTAACTTATTGAATGAATTCAAAACTAATTAACTGTTTCGCTTATAAAATTAACAATTCGTTTAAGCTTGACGGGATCGAGTGACGACCCACTTAATTTTTTTAAATACTGTCCTATATCATACACAATTGTGTGAATAAGTCCTTCTTATTAAAATAAATAAGACAAACCATAGTGTTACTTTTTAAAAATTCCAAAAGCAAAATTGGCACTATTTTGTTATAATTTAAATTTTCTATTTTGTTATAATCGAAGCGGCAGTAGCCTAATGGCTAAGGCATAGGTCTCGCAATCGTGAGGTCGCGGATTCAAATACTACCCATTAAACTACCTACATAAACCCATTCCTAACACAATTATTTGAGCTTAGTTAGAGGGGTTAACAAGATTGCTAGTAATGTGAGACCCAATTCCAAATTGTTAGTAAACTTTAAAAAAAAATCGTAACTCTCCAATACTCCCGTTTCGTGTCCAATGTCTGCTAATTCATTTAGATAAATATAATTATCTATTCAGAGTGGATAAAAATGAGTTCTTATTGGCCATACTAGGAAAAATTTAAGGAAATAATATCTTCTTAGAGTTGGAGAAAAAAATACTGGAGTAGTTGCTAGTACCTAGTAATATTTATTTATATTTGTGTTGGTAATGTACCTATAGTTAAGTTAATATTACTTTGATTTGAGCTTTCCAAAATAAAAAGAGAAAAATAAAAACATTGATTGTCACAGATACAGTTTTGATTAGTATGGAGCCCCAACCACTTTTATATGTATGTATTTATTTTTTATTCTAATGACTTAAAGACTAAAATAATCATTCTTGTCTGTCTGGTGCTGATTGTTGATAAACTTTCATTATTTGTACACATTATAAAATTATATTGACTACGGGTCTTATTCGCGTAAATAATTTAAGATAAAATACCTTGTTTATTGCCCGACGTTTTGACCGTATTGCAACAGCCGTGGTCACGGTCACATATTGCGGCCATTATGGCGGCCGTTGCAATACGGTCGAAATGTCATTTACGCGATTAAGACCCGTAGTTTAAATAATTTTATAATGGTGCTGATTGATTTTCACGGTTTATTAAATTTGTTATGCAGATAGAAACAGCCACCGCGGAGTGATATAGACTACTTTTCATCCCAGTAACACTATATTACATACAAAAAAGCACGTCTAGTCACGAAAATGTCTTAAATATAATTGGAACGTATTCCTAAAGGATATAACAATGTCATTATTGAAGTAATTTTTATAGGCATTTCTTGCCAATAACTTTACAAATACAATAAATGCATTTTTGAAAGATAGAAAAATTTGAAATCCAGACTCAGGAATCGAACCCGAGACTTCCGTAGCCAAACCGGGGCCAGAAGCGAACCACCTATCTGGACTATGTTATTAGATTCCGAATTTTTCTATCTCTTGTTGCTCGCGAATTTTAGGTCTTCGCAGTGACATCTAGTCGTTAGTTAAGGAACTATCACGGCTTTTGTTATTGCTTCGTTACAGAGAGCATTTTAACAAATTATGATGTCGCAGGCCGAATATTGAAGTAATTTTTATAGGCATTTCTTGCCAATAACTTATAACAATAACAAATACAATAAATCTTTCAAAAATGCATTTATTGTATTTGTAAAGTTATTGGCAAGAAATGCCTATAAAAATTACTTCAATATTCGGCCTGCGACATCATAATTTGTTAAAATGCTCTCTGTAACGAAGCAATAACAAAAGCCGTGATAGTTCCTTAACTAACGACTAGATGTCACTGCGAAGGCCTAAATTTCGCGAGCAACAAGAGATAGAAAAATTCGGAATCTAATAACATAGTCCAGATAGGTGGTTCGCTTCTGGCCCCGGTTTGGCTACGGAAGTCTCGGGTTCGATTCCTGAGTCTGGATTTCAAATTTTTCTATCTTTCAAAAATGCATTTATTGTATTTGTAAAGTTATTGGCAAGAAATGCCTATAAAAATTACTTCAATATTCGGCCTGCGACATCATAATTTGTTAAAATGCTCTCTGTAACGAAGCAATAACAAAAGCCGTGATAGTTCCTTAACTAACGACTAGATGTCACTGCGAAGGCCTAAATTTCGCGAGCAACAAGAGATAGAAAAAATCGGAATCTAATAACATAGTTCAGATAGGTGGTTCGCTTCCGGCCCCGGTTTGGCTACGGAAGTCTCGGGTTCGATTCCTGAGTCTGGATTTCAAATTTTTCTATCTTTCAAAAATGCATTTATTGTATTTGTAAAGTTATTGGCAAGAAATGCCTATAAAAATTACTTCAATATTCGGCCTGCGACATCATAATTTGTTAAAATGCTCTCTGTAACGAAGCAATAACAAAAGCCGTGATAGTTCCTTAACTAACGACTAGATGTCACTGCGAAGGCCTAAATTTCGCGAGCAACAAGAGATAGAAAAATTCGGAATCTAATAACATAGTCCAGATAGGTGGTTCGCTTCTGGCCCCGGTTTGGCTACGGAAGTCTCGGGTTCGATTCCTGAGTCTGGATTTCAAATTTTTCTATCTTTCAAAAATGCATTTATTGTAATGTCATTATTATTATATCGCTATTTTTATGGGCGACGGGCGTGACAATTACACTTAGGCGATAGTGACAAACACGCAGTTGTCTTCTTTGTTCTTATAGTTTTATTTTAATCATGCCATCCTTTTCATGTAATTTTACTATTTATTAGGGTTCCGTAGCCAAATTGGCTAAACGGAACCCTTATAGTTTTGTTATGTCCGTCTGTCTGTCTGTCTGTCCGTCCGTATGTCACAGGCATTTTACTTAAAAGATAAATGAATATTGATGAAATTTGATGAAAAGGTGTCTCGTAGTAGCCGCTACTTAGCTTGATAGGTAAATCATAAAAATAAATATTTTTAGGGGTGGCACTTCATACATGTAACGGAACCTGAAAAAATATTTTCAGCAAACATCAACGTGTGGCACATCATTCGACAGGTCTTTCAAAAACATTTTAAGGTTTTTAGAAAACTTTTTTGATTGAGTGAATATTTTTGAAAATAATCGCTCCGAAAGTTGCATAAATTATTTGCCCTCCTGGAACTGGAGATGGAACTCCATCTAATAAAAGCCGTAATAGTTATTTAACTAGCGGCTAGAATCGCAAGCGAGGGTCCCAAAAGCGCGTGCAGTAACATAGTCCAGATAGGTGGTTCGATTCCGGCCCCGGTTTGGCATACGGAAGTCTCAGGTTCGATTCCTGGGTCTGGACTTCAATTTTTTTTATCTTTTAAAAATACAATTATTGTATTAATAAAGTTTTAAGACTACACTTACAAGCAACTTCAGCTATAAGATTATAAGTCAGTCTTGTAGCAAACTATAAGACTGAGATAACAAATACGATTTTTTTTTTAAAAGATATCCATTAGTGTGGGATTGAACCCCACATTACTAGCAAGCTTGTTAACCCCTCCAGCTAAGCTCAAAGGCTTGTGTTAGAAGTGGGTTCACGTCAGTAGTATAATGGGTAGGATTCGAACCCGCGACCTCACGATTGCGAGACCGATATCTTAGCAATTAGGCTACCGCCGCTTCATATTATACTTATAAGAATGTTATTAGGATAAATATACTTATATTTTTTGCTTGTTGGGACAATATCGCTGCATAAATCCCTTCTAAAATATCTATAGGTAACTTAAGACTCAAAATGTAATATCTTGTAAAACCAATTTGAAACTGCCGTTGTAACAATCTCAATATGGCACACTGAGGCAGCTGCATTCCGCCATTTTGTTACATAACGATGCCCAGTTCCGTTACTAAAATAACCTTTGGTATTTTTGCCTTGAAATTTTGCCACCGATTTTAAAAGGAATATTTTATTAGAGAAGCCTGTGTTCAAAGAATGAAGGTGATATTTTATATTAAAGGTACTTTATTTAACAACTAGCTGACCCTCGTAACTTCGTCTGCGTCAAATTTGCCCGTTTTTGCAAATTAAAGTTATTAACAAATAAAAAATAGGGGTTGATCGTAGAAGGGTGAAAATTTAGGGTTGTATATACTTTTGAATGCTATATCATAAAAAAATAAAAATTATATAAAACTTAAAAAAAAAATTAGGGGTGAAAATAACCCTTAACATTTAGGGGGATGAAAAATAAATGTTGTCCGATTCTCAAACTTATCCAATATGTACACAAAATTTCATGGGAATCGGTAGAGCCGTTTCGGAGGAGTTTAACTACAAACACGGCGACACGAGAATTTTATAAATTAGATTCTCTTTTGTCTGGTTCTTTGTCCTTGTCGTGGTGAAAAACCTATACAATTTTATTTATATACATATATATACACATATCAACCCATATGATGGCCCACTGCTGGGCACGGGTCTCCCCAGTAGAACCTACTGGTATGTAGATCCTGGGGGTAATTGCCATAATCGCCACGCTTGGCAAGCGTTCAGCGACATGCGATACAATTAGAACTAAACCTGTCATATGCATGGTTGTTTATTACAATGCCATCTATGTTTTCTTATGACGTTATCGTGATAAGATCATATGAAAAATAATCGTCGTAAAATAATCGTCCATAAAACGACTTTACAGTCAACCATTTTATTTTGTTATTTGTGTATTTTCCCAACCGACACACACGATACAGCATAGACATACATACATATACATACATATCAACCCATATGATGGCCCACTGCTGGGCACGGGTCTCCCCAGTAGAACCTACTGGTATGTAGATCCTGAGGGTAGTTGCCATAATCGCCACGCTTGGCGAGCGGGTTGGCGATCGCAGTAAGGCTTTAAGTACGCAGAGGACGCTGCTGCCCGTCCTCCGGGGTGAAATCCCTTAGTCGCCTTGACGACACCCACGGGAAGAGATGGGGTGGTACTATTCTTAAGCCGCCACCACACGGCACAGCCGGCACCACACGGTAATAATATAATATAATAAAGCGAAACTGACTATTATCTCATAAATATATTGCTTATATTGCACGCAGTATGAGTATAAAGTTTATGATGTGTGTTTTAAACATTTTTATATCATGATGTCATGTGAAACGATATCGTGTTGTGTTTTCATTATATAATGTTATGTTTCCTAGTCCAGCATTTTAAATTGAATCCATTCAAACTTGTAGTAAATTTGGTGTAAGTCCTCAAACGTCACTTAATTTTAAGACGTGTTTTTTCGTGCCGTCACTCTCACTAAAAGTTGAATTGCACGACTCAAAGTTAAGTATGGTTTGATTAGTCGGCGGTTAATAGTGTTAAATTTTTTTAGTCTTCCTGTGACGACAATCGTTTCAATACGGTTGAAACGTCGGGATATTGGGAACTAAAATAGGGAAGAAGAAAAATATATTCACGCAATTAAGACCCCTATTTTATATAACTATTAGAGAATAATATAATTGACATTTAGCTGTTTTAAGAATTTTTTAATTTAATTTGTATGTATTCTATGTATCTAAAATATTGAATTATTATTTTGTTACATGTGAAAATTCCTTGCTAATAAATAACTATGACTATGAATAGGGGTCTTAATCGCGTGAATATTTAAAGGTTAATAATGATATAATATTCACGCGACTAAGACCCCTATTCTATAATACCTTTATAGAACAAAATAGAATAGAGTAGGGGTCTTAATCGCGTGCATATTTACAAATTGGTACAAATTGAAAAGTTTACTAATAATTCTAATTAAAATTATTAAAATAAAGACAATCTCTCACCTGTACAACATCCTCTCCTGGCGATCAGCCTCCATATAGATCCTGTAGTACATATACAGCATAATGACCCCAGGAATCCAAAAACTAACACTACTAGATATCACCGCGTACACTTTGTTCACAGTGAAACTACACACATTTGGAAATCTCTTCCTAAAGTTCAAATGATCTTCAGTTGTATACCAACCCATAAAAATTGGTAGGAAAGAAACCAATGCAGGACTACACCATACAACAGCCAACATAATCCCAAGTTTAGCCGTCGTCATTATCAATGGGTAGTCTAGAGGCTGGACTATAGCGTAATATCTATCAACGCTGATGCAGCACAAATGTAGAATCGATGCTGAGGAGAAATACACGTCCAAAGAGTTCCAAACATCGCACATAAAATAGCCAAATAGCCATTCCCCGTTCGTTATTTCTACGCTAAAGTTAAAACACATAGCCCAAATAGCAACTAACATATCAGCCAGGGCTAAAGATACCACAAAGTAATTCGTAATCACTCTTAGCTTCCTGTGTCTCATAACCGATACAATCACTAGTAGGTTTCCGAATATCGCGGCCAAAATTATAAAGAGCATTATCAGACATTTTAGAATCACTAGAAACACTATTAAAGGTTCATCTTCAAATTGGTTGGAGTATACTAGGTCGTTCGTCGTTTCGTTCAATTCTAATGTTTTATTCACATATATATCTGTGAGATACATGGATGTTGACAAATCTGATAGGTCTATTGTAAAGTTGTCTGTTTCTAAGACCAGTTCCACTTTCATGTTTCACATTTTTCAAGTCGTATTAACTTTTAGTACGAGAGCGTCGGGTTGAGGCGCCGGAACAAATTCCATTGTTACCTGAAAAAAAAGAAAAGTTAAATTTTCTTTTGTGTTCCAAATCGGTAGCGCCTTTTTGTTGGGGATTATTGTAAGAGTTTTAAAGGTTAGGACACACTGTAATATTGGCTTGTGATAAAACATAATGACGTCATTCTATAAGATTTTCACTATCTGAAGTTTTAGCACGTTGGTTGCTCGATATATATCTTTTTTTTTTTTAAAGATAACTAGCAAATTGGGTTTGAGACTACATTACTAGTAATCTTGTTAACCCCTCCAGCTAAGATCAAAGGCTTGTGTTAGGAATGGGTTCACGTCGATAGTATAATGGGTAGGATTCGAACCCGCGTTCACGATTGCGAGTCCGATGCCTTAGCCATTAGGCTACCGCCGCTTTTTAAAAACATCATTGTAGACAAACAACAAGCGACTATGTGATGAAAAAGTAAATTCATTTGTCTGTCTATTCTGTTCTTTCTCGCGTCTGAAACCCAAGACCATTTTTAATGAAATTTGGTGAGCTTTAAGCCTGCTTTATGACATTATACCATTTTTTTCCACAATGAGAATGAAAAGCCAAAGCCATAAGCCAATTTTTGATAGACTTAACATACGTAACGTGGTTCAGGTTAATCAAAATAGTAATGCTTGAAAAGGTTGCGTGTCATGGAGTAAATAATGACAACATTGATCCATCATAGAGCAAGAATGTTAAAAGACAAAAAAGGTTTTTAAAATTTAGTTTTTATTTAATGTGTTTTTGCAATTTGTAAGATAATTAAGAAAATAAATACTGTAATGTATAAACACCTTTAGACGTTATTATTTGTATCAAATATAGCTACGTATGTAGGATCAAAGGAAATTTATTTCGATAAGAATCGCTTTTTTGTAACGTATGCCTGAAATAAACACAGATTTTAGAGTGTCGAACAAACAATCATGAACTTCTTTTGTGTGAACAAAATTCTCATTAATTATACCTACCGACTGTTACACCGGCTCCAAATGTTGGCCCCAACGCCACTTGTCCAACGTGTCTATCTAAAATAACGCTCGTGCCAACGTTGGCCCAAAGCTATTTTCTAGAGCCGGCGTAACACTTGTATTTTAAAGTAAATATACAAATGATAAATGCTCGAATAAGAATCGTTACTTTTAATCACGATTGGCAAAAACAGTGAAACTCTACCAAATGTATTATAAGGCGCTACAAAAAGATCGTGCAGGTTCAGAAAATCCATTCTCATAATGTCCAACGGTTTCCAAATGTCAATTCCCTAAACGTTCAATTATTGGTACATATGTCAAAAAATATGGTCTAATTCGATGATCGTTATATACCCCTGGTACTATACCTATACACGTACGTAGATTGAAACTAAACTTTGAAAAAATTAAAACCCCGTAACTGTTACAGCTTTTTTTGCCCAAAAATCTGAATTACCCACCTTTATGTTACCATAAAGATAGATTAAGTATGGAGTGTACTAGCTGAGCAATTTTGGGTGTTTTCTTTAATTACTGCGGAATTTACCATGAACTATGTTCGTGTGTGAATATTAAAACAATTTCAGTTTTAGGCATATAACTGTAATGAATCTAAACCAGCTTTATCTTTTCTAACCAAACAAAATGAAATCAAACCTAAGTTTGCAAAATTAAAAGTACAGACACCGAGTTACTTTCGTTCAGTAGGTATTGAAATAAATAGATAAATTCCATATTAGTAAGTAACTCGATATTTAACATTTTTCTATAAAGTAGTCGACTTAGTTTCTGAAAATTTTTAGGAGTGTCCAGAAGTACAGAAACATGGTCACTCTATTTAAGAAAAAGAGAACCCCTTTTTTTAAAGCGATGGAGAGGACAACAATATTTTCAAGGTCAAATCGTTTCACTTTTATTATTCGGCCAGCATGTGGCCTTCATTATTTACTCTGTCTCCATGTATGTTACATATTGTATTTAAATCTCACATCTATCGCGGATTTAAAAATGTTTTATTAAATCAAATCTACCACACAATTTGAAATCATATTTCAATCACTTTTTTCGAAGTAACACAAGTCATTTCATTAAAATATTAATTCAAACACGGCGAAATAACATTTCGATTCATGAATATGCAAATAATCCGCTACAACGACAATGGTTACATGACCAGGGTTATATTTAAAAAGCTGTTGAAAATCTGACGGTATAATAGCCTTTTATAAACGCTTTTATAAAGATTATGAAACGCAAATGTACGCATTACTGTTTCGCTCTGCTGATAAACAAATGGAACCTTTTTGAATACCTATTTTAATACCGCGCTCGCGTGTTTTTAAGGGTTAAATTTCAAGTATTACGGGTTGAAATTTATGTACGTTTATTATGGTTGCGAGATGAGGTTTGGAGTTTGGGGTATAAAAGACCAGGAGGACGATCTTATATAGGTAAGAAGTTGAAAAGCGTGTATCTATAAGCTTTAGATAACAGTTCAAAACCATCCAAAATAGATAGCGTGAATGAGGAGTATAGTAGAACTACTACTACGGATTAAGGTGCGCCGATTGGAGGTAAATATAAGCCATAAGCCGTCCCGGTAAGGACTACAACAGTGTCAGTTATTCTTCCGTGAAATAGTAATGTTAACGCATCACTGTGTTTCGGTTGAATGGCACTGTAGTAACTGTAATTACTGGGCAAATAAGACTTATGAACTAATGTCTCAAATGGGGCGCGGTGCGGTGACATTCAGATCTTTGCAAAATAAAGATTTGGGTGTCACTAATACTGTTATGTAGCGTGATGTTTATCATCAGTGTCACGACTTTCTCGTCTTTTCATAGATTAGTAGTATTGTTATAGTTTTGTGTTAAAATTAGGCAAGAGCATGTCGGATGTCGGTCAGAATAGCGTATGTTCATGGCACCTAAGCCTTTTTGTTGAGAAACGTAGTTTTTCGGCAATAACTCAATGACAGTATATCCGATCATGTCCGAAATAATTTTAGTTTATAGTATTTATTAATTTAGGTCACACGGTTCAAAAGTTAAGGTGGAGGGGATACAATTTGTGCAACTTTCGGAGCAATTATTTCCAAAAATATTCACTCAATTAAAAACGTTTATTAAACACCTTAAAATGTTTTTTAAAAACCTGTCGAATGATGTTAATATTTGCGGAAAAAAATCAGCTTCTGTTACATGTATGGAGTGCCCACCCTAAAAATATTTATTTTTATCATTTAGCTATCAAAATAAGTAGCAGCTATTACAAGACACCTTTCCACCGTAAGTAAGATGCCTATGACACACGGACGGACATGACAAAACTATGAGGGTTTTGCCATTTTGGCTTCGGAACCCTAAAAAAAGAATTGAATGATTGGTATAAATGTAGCAGTTGCTGACTTATGAAATGAGTCGAATGGAGGACTTTTTACGCTGTTGCTGCTATAGAGCCGCCCTTATTACGATAAACCTTTTTTTTTAATTTCGTCCTCCTTGTCCTCTAAACTCCATGTTGTATAGGTTTTTTTCTGGTACGTAAGAGATAGACTAAGGAAACACAACTGTGACGATTTGACTTTCTTCGAATAAAAGCGAATTGAGATGTCACGAAAGAGTAATTTTGGAAGAGTATATGTACTTTTATATATACTTTTCCAAGGGTCACTACCGATACCCATGTCATGAGTTCAACGCAGAAGTCTGTGGCGTGGTACGGACAAGTACATTACTATTATAAAACAATTTAGGAACAATAAAAAATGTAAACCAAACCTCCAGTCTAATCTTGGCCGTATATATTTATAAGGCTGAAACTACATTTTATAAAAGCTCTCAAAGAGCTTAAGAAAATTGTTCCATTTTCTCAAACTCTTTGAGATCTAAACTGTATTTCATACAAAACACATTACAGTAAGCTATTCTTTTAAATAAAACTGAGAAACGCCGACCTTTTGTTCATATTACACTATTGAACTATTACGATGAATAAATAATTAATATTATTTTATTACTAACTGACATACGCAACTTCGTCTCCGTCAGTTTTCCCATGCAATTCATACAAAAATCACTATTAAAAAAAAACTTTACGATAAATTCTAAAGTTGATGTGTTACTACCCATGATACTGAGTCCACATACCTTTTATTTTAGTAAAATCGGAGTACCCAAAAGGTTTTTTCATTTATATATGGATGAAAAAGTTATCAATTTTAAAAAATACGACTTCAAATGTTCTATTCAAAAGCTAATAAAATTTCGAGCCTTTCGCTACTGACATTTGCTAAAAGAAAATGCCAAAACTATGTAATAATAATGCAATACTGACAGCATACACTATCAGCTGTTGAAAGACCACACCTTTCCGTTACACTCTGTAAATATGCCCATATCTACCAAACACACAAAAAAAAACATTAAAATCCATCGAGCCGTTTCGGAGGAGTTCGACAACAAACACCGTGACACGAGTTTTTTATTTATTAGAAGATAACAAGTGCTTAAAGCACATTGAGCGTGGCGATATGAACCCACTTCTAACACAAGCAATATACGAGTAGCTTAGCTGGTGTGGTTAACAAGATTGCTAGTAATATGCCACCCACATTGTCAGTTTTGTACATAAAAAAGTCGTCAAAATGCCACGCAATCACACATATAATCCCAAGCACTAGATATCTTTGTAACTCATAACGCTCACAATACGGTACTTCCATACAGATTTTAAAGGCCGGTACATATTTCCCTAGAGTATAGAACGACCATTAATCTTCTTATGAAAAAAAAAACAAATTTCATATCAAAATTTAATGAAAGCCAACTGCCAGATGTTGACATTCATTTGACAAATAAATCTGCTGATTGTATAGATAGAATGAATATTGTATAAATCGAAATTAATTATGATTCAAGTAAAAATATTTTAAGTAGATATGCCCTGTAGTAGCAGCGGGAGTATGTACGGCTATTGTGTGAGGTTTTGAGTTCGATTCCCAAACGTAACAGAACTTTGTGAGATCTGTAAATGTAGGTTTTGTCAGGGTCTACCTGTCAATCTGGGTGCACTTTGTAACCGTTATCTATACTAATATTATAAAGCTGAAGAGTTTGTTTGTTTGTTTGTTGGTTTGTTTGTTTGAACGCGGTAATCTCAGGAACTACTGATCCGAATTGAAATTATTTCACTGTAGGATAGCCCATTTATCAAGGAAGGCTATATAACATCACGCTACGACCAATAGGAGCGGAGCAGCAATGAGAAATGTTGCAAAAACGGGGAAAATTTACGCAGACGGAGATGTGCGGGACTGCTAGTATTTTATAAATTCGGTTTGTAAAGCCCCCCGTGATACAAGCTTGTACTTCAATGCGCATGCTGTCTTTGTAAATTAGTGAATTTTAGAGGTGAGAGAGTTAGCAGAAAAAGTAGCTAAACACATACAATTCTCAAAACTTCTAAGCTCTCTAACGCTCGTCCCAAAACGTTGGCGCCAATGCTCTGTTCCTGACCCACACGCTGGATGAGTGGCGTTGATACCGACTTTAGGGCCAATGTAAGGAGGCGGCGTAATAACAATAGAACAAATATTTTATTCCGTTACCTATTTGACGAAATTGGGTAGTTGACTACAATCTACAATCTATCTGTCACACAGGTTTCGAACCTAGTATAGACTCAAGCTCTCACTTAATGTACTTTGTAAACTGTACCTTTTTGAGAGGAATAAATATATTAATAAAAGTAAATTATTATATACTAATCAGGTTATTGGAGATCTTAAAATGCTCTAAAAACAACCGTTCTTTTATATTTTAACATGTTTTTAAATTTAAAAACATGAAAATACTAAAAGTAATGATTTGACTATATGAACTTATGACGTCATAGGACACATTTCTATAGAGCTTGTCGTTTTAACATTTCATAAAAAGATACTGATTTGACTTGAGCGTCAACATCCATATTGTAACATTTTAAAAATTATTAGTAAATTTGAAAAAAAAAATACAGCGCCTTTTATTGCTGGTTGTACCTAAATTAGAAGAACATTGACAATCTTACAAAACTTTACTGCTAATCAAGTTACTGCATAATTCATTTATTAATACCAAAATTAAGTTCTGCCATTATAACCCATAAATTGTCCTAAAATAAGATTCATTATCGTATACCTTTTCATTGAATATTGACCCCTTTTATCTAAACATGTCAACCTAATAACAGCTCTGACAATATTGGCTATTGAAAATTTAAATACATCCATTAAACATTGACCTTTAAAACAAACTGTTTCAAATCATCACAGAGGTCGATACATTTTGGTCCTGTAAATCGTTTGGATCGTTTTAATCTGTAAGTCAAATTATCAGTCACGAAGTGTTTAAGACAAATACCAACTTTAACTATTAAAGTAGCATTGATTACTTAAGTTTGGAAAGTGTAATCAGTGAGGTTTGATGTGTACCTTCATCGTATATCTTTGTAGATACGTCATTAGAGCTTATTCATTAAAGACACATTAATTGATTAAGAAGGAGTGAATTCACATCTCACTCTCAATCTGTCAATGCAAACGATTACACCGGCTTCGCACGTTGGCCCCAACGTTGGTCCCAACGCGTTTAGAAAATAGCATTGGCACTAACGTTGGGACAAGCATTATTCTAGATCCACACTTTGGACAAGTGGCGTTGGGACGCGGCATCGTGACGTAAGAACTGATGTCTCAAATGAGGAGCGCCGTACGGAGACATTAAGATCTTTGTCAAACAAGAATTTGAGTGTCACTGATACTGTTATGGGAGACGCGTGACGCTTACCATCAGGTGCATGACGTGCTCATCTCTTCAAATTTCAAATGTCTTTATTGTACACAAAAAAAAATTACAAAAAATGTTATTATGCACAAAGGCGAGCTTAAATCAAAATTGAGTTTTCTACCAGCAAACCTTTGAACTCTAGAGTAGAATGTTATTTTAAAGTAATCGGGAGTGTAACAATAAAAGAAAAAAAAAATTAATTATACCGTATTAATATATATATGTTCATAGAATAAAAGCCCCAAAAATAAAAGATTATAAAAAAAATATATAAACAGTAAGAAGTTTAGATTACTTCATGAAAGTTTTAATTTAGAACAGTTACAGTAAATACTAAAGAAAGTTTGAAAAACAATTTCTTTACGAAAATAATCACAAAAAACATGAGTTAGTAATACTAATTATGACAGTGTAATGCGTAATCGCATCTCTAATTCTCTTGGTTTAGTTACCGCCCCCGCCCCCGCTTCCTGTCACAATTTACTACTAAAAAATGCATCTGCGCAACCACTTTTCGCCAACTTCAATCAGGTCAAGTTACGTTGATCCTACAGGGAAGGAGAATTAGGATTCTGAAGAATAGTATAGAAAAGAGAAAGAATGTGTGAGTTACGACGCTGCCGAATCGGTAGCCACTTTAGATTTCTTCGAGATTCAGTGACATGATCGTATAAAAGAAAAACAAAAAGTCAAAGGCACAGTCAGGTAATTCATCCTTAAAATATGGAAGTATTTTCAAGGAAACTAACTGTAATTAATTTAACAAAAAGATATTGTTTTACAAAATAATTAACAAGAAGTACCTAAGACATTTTCTTACTAAATAAATTGATTTCTAGTTTCTTGTTACAGGATTTATAGGGCCCGTAGCAGTCGTAGCCAATACGGTTACGGCGTAGCACAACGTAGAACTGTAGCAAGTGAATGTAGCGTAACCAATATTTTGATTATTACTTTGAGTAAAGGTGTTATTCCATTAGGCAAGTCTTGCATACGAGTATGACGTCACATGTGCGTACAAGTTGCTTGCATTGGAAACATGATCATACATTTTCAACTTGTATACAAGTATAGTGCGTATATTCTTGAAAACTTTATAACTAACACGTGTCATGCAAATATATTATCTTAGTGAAATATGAATCATATAGTGCAGTACATACTTTTTATTAATATTATAAATGTAAAAGTGACTCGGTCTTTTACTGAACCGATTAAGATGAAATTTGGTATGAAGATAGTTTGAATCTCAGGAAAGGACATATGGTATTTTATCAAGATCACCGATATCCACTCGGGGGAAAGCTAAAGCAATATATATACGTATATAGCAACTAATTAACTAATCATAACGAAAATAGATATCTATACAACTGTAGTAATCAAGAATTGATCTTTTTGTGTTCTAAGTTCTATAAAATTTTGTTCGAACGTGGAATAAAACAAGATTATAAAAATCAAAATCTTTACATTCTCAATAATGCTAGATCTAAGAACTCACAACATGAGTTTTTGAGATCTAGCCTGTTAGATCTCAAAACTCATTTTTACTCAATGCTTTCGTCTCCAAAAACCCTATTATGCAAATATTGAAACCGTCAGAAATATTTCAAAGCAAATGATAAGATCGCAATATATTATACAAATGTTTATAAATGTTTAACATTTGATGATTTACTTCGAATCGAACATTGACGGATCAAAGTAATACTGAATACAAACGAGATCTTTAGTACAGACTAAAAATATATTAAGCGTTCTTTTGACGACGGGCCCACGCAAGTGAAATCTAATAAAAATTTGATGTCTCAAATTCCAAACGTCTACAATTTCAAATAATATTATTACGGCGAATAGCATTTATATTTGAATATCTTATCTCAATCATTATAATTGATGAAAATCTGACAAAGAAGTTCAAATAATTTCTTTAGTATGTTTTATTTGATAATAGTAAAATATAAAATGTAAACTTTGGAATAGATTTTTCTACATAATTCAGTTTTTTTTTTTAAATATTCATGTTTAAATATTCAGATGAGGGCTTTGCAACTTTTTTCTCTTAAATTGAGCAGTCCAGGGAAGAAAATGAAGAGATGCGCAATACTCTATTGACAGTAACTAGACGCATATTTATTAAATACTTTACCATTTTTATAAAATAAAATAAAGCCGCCTTAACTTGCTGCTATCTGACTTTGACATAACATCGTTGCTTTAATCTTGACAATTAATTCAATAATTTGCCCCGTGACAGACCTTCACACTGATTCCAACTCTTGTCCAATGCCAGTTTCTAGATCCACACGTTGTGCGAGTGGCGTTGCGACCAACTCTGAGGCCAACGAGTGAAGCCGGCGTCATACAACTAAAATTTTCTTGGTTCTAGATCAAGACTACGCCACATATATAACTGTAGCTTTATTTTTATTTTATGTGCAACGTAATTAAGAGATGAGCAGATTGTGCGCCTGATGGTAAGAGTTGCACTAACCCATAACACTATCAATGCTACCCAAATCCCGGTTTGGCAAAGATCTGAATATCACCGTACCGCGCTCCTCATTTAAGATATTAATTCGTGAATCTCATTTGCCCGCGCCCTTAAACCGAAACACAGGGCAAAAACATTACTATTTCACGAATAACTGACACTACTAATATTTAAACTTTCGCGTTGTATGATTATAACTATTTATTATACGGGAATTAACGCGCATTGTTTACCTTAAAATTGATTGATGTTTCGACCAGGTTGCACCGGCCGTAGTCACAAGAGAACTTGCCACGGCTTGCTTTCACTTGTGACCACGGCCGGTGCAACCTACGGGGCAATTCACGTATTTAAAGCAGTGCAGTTGCAGTTCAATTGCAGTTAAGTTTCGATTAAAACGGCCATTTTCGTATTCTTGTAACTTTGGAATCGAACCCTGGTCCAAACGTGAAGCAATTTTAAGGTTAATAATGGGCGTTAATTCCCGTATAATAAATAGTTATATTATCTGACACTGTTATGGTGTTGATCAAGACGGCCTATGATTTAGACCAACCACTAGTACAAAAACTATAAGTACCTACTTATGGTATAACTAAAAATAAAATACTTACGTTACAAGACGTTTACCTTTCCTAAAAGTAACGTTTGGACAAAAAGTCGATATTAATAAATACCCTAGTGTATTTACCAAAGAAAAAGTAGAAGAACTTTGCTCATGTTACCGACTTATGGGGGAATGAAAATTGGCATTTTATTGAGATAATATGGCTTTATGAAGGTATTCGGTTTGTTTTGATATTTTTGTGAAAGTAGATAAAAAAATGGTTGGCTATAAACTCGGTTTACGGATGATAGTTTTATTTAATAACGTCATAATAAATAACCATGCATGTGATAGCTTTTTTTCCAATTGTATCGCATGTCACTGCAATCGCCAAAACATTGATGTCTTTGTAATAAACGACCATGCCTGCGACAGCTTTAGTGGACACGAGTCACAATGCTTCAGCCTATAAGCAGGTGGAAGGCCCGACGGCCACAATACTTCAGCCTATCAGCAGGCGGAACGTGTCGGACCGTGACACTTTTACCTGCGTGCACCTGGTCATTGAATTAGTAAAGTCAAAAAAATTGTGAATGAAATTAATGACTTTTGGAGCTACGTAGTTATTACCATAATCCTTATTGACCATAATCTGGTAATTATCTATTGCCTGGTAAATTGTTTTTCGGTCGTAAGATACGAAGCGGTGGTAGCCTAATGGATAAGGCTTCAGTCACGCAATCGTGAGGTCGTAGGTTCGAATCTTACCCATTAAATAACCGATGTGAACCCACTCCTAACACAAGTCATGATGAGCTTAACTGGAGGGGTTAACAGGATTGCTAGTAATGTGGAGCTACAATCCCGCATTGCTTACTACTAAACAAAAATTGTAAATGGAATAACTACTAGCGAGGTTAATGAAGAAAAACAATACCCGACTAAATATTATAAAAATGACAAAAAATCTAGACTTATTGTTATCTAACTATATAAATTTGTTGAAGAAATTTTTATAGGCATTTCTTGCCAAAGACTTTACAAATACAATAATTGCATTTTTGAAAGATAGAAAAATTTGAAATCCAGACTCAGGAATCAAAAATGCAATTATTGTATTTATATAACTTTGTAATATCAGTTTTGGAAAATATTTTATATATTAACTTTTAATCACCTACCAATTGTTTTTAGAGTCATGACCTTAACCACCTACAGACTATTTTATTGGAGTAAAATCGTTGTTTATTGTGAGGTTTAGGCCCTAAACCTGACAAAGAAACATCGATTTTACTCCGGGGTCTCACAGATATAAATGGTTGTGTGACAAAAGTAGGTGGTAGGTGACAAAGGGTTATAAATGTTGATAAACTTTCGCGATTTGTACACATTATAAAATATATATATTACGGGTCTTAATCACGTGAATAATTTAAGGTAAAATTCCTTGTTTATTACCCGAAGTTTCGACCGTATTGCAACGGCCGTGATCACACGGGTAGACTGACAATAAACAAGGTATTTTACCTTAAATTATTCAGACGATTAAGACCCGTAATATAGGTATATATTTTCATTAAGTGAAGGGTTAATCATTTTTTTTTTTCAAAAAATTATTGCGAAGTTATTTGATGTTAATATAAAGAAGCCAACAGCGGGAGGTTATCAGTATATTAAAAATCAATCTGTACACAGAAAAAAAAGCAGATAGAAAGTCAATCGAGACCAAAGAGAATGATGGTCATTAAAATAAAACATAAACAAAATAACAAAGGGGCCGAAATCAACAGGGTGTGTATAAAATAATGAGGGCCATACTTAATGATTACATTTGATATTTTTGTTGTAAATTGTTAAAAGTCAACTTATTTTGTATTTTTATCATAAAAAAACTTGCTTTTCTCTACGGGTCAGGATACAGTGGGGCCATTCAGTTTGCTAAAATTACTTTTTTATTTATTTCCGAAGAGTTAATGTATATATGTACATATAACAATACATACGTCTATACATATAATGTATAAATAAATCAGAAGCGACGGTAGCCTAATGGCTAAGACATCAATCTCGCAATCGTAAGGTCGCGGGTTCGAATCCTACCCAATATACCGACGTGAACCCACTCCTAACACGAGCCATTAAGCTTAGCTGGAGGGGTAAACTGGATTGCTAGTAATGTGGGATCAAAATCGCACATTGCTTAATAATTAAAAAAAAAAACAACTACTTCGAAGGCGCTGCTGTGCAAAAGGTGGTGAGTATAATTCCTCTACTCTACTGAATGTGAAATTCATATATGTTTATTCTAAGTTGTTTTGAGTGTATTTTGTATACATTATTTGTATGTTTATAGTGTCCGCAACAATACAGGGACAGCATCCTCTTACGGGAGTATTTTTTTTTAAATACAAGAAGAAGAAACATAACATGAACTTCATACAACTGTCAATAACTATGAGTATAACAGCATTTTTGTGTTGCATAACTGCCACAGGATAATATAACCTATGAAAACAAATCTGAAGCTCTTTTTTGCCGTGTTCGGAAATTGCTAGGACAGAATTTGTTTAAAAGACTTCTTTAAACCACCTCACGTGTGCCACTGCGTTCGATATTTAAATGTGACATTTAAAAAAGATTACGTCACATTTGAATATCGAACACCGCTTATAAACTCTCGCTGTTTTCCGACCCGCTTTATAAAAGCTTTGGACGCAAAAAAGTTATAATGAACCAGAGATAATGGAGCGCTGAAACTGAAACAGATGTTCAGTGTGCATTAAAACGCTGATTCATACTCAAATACTAGTATGTACGCACAAGTTTTTACGAGTTTTGTTTTCATGGATGGATCAATTAGGGTAGTCGATCGTACATAATTGGAATACTAATATTATAAAGCTGAAGAGTTTGTTTGTTTGTTTGATCTCGGTAATCTCAGGAACTACTGGTCCGAATTGAAAAATTATTTCATTGTTGAATAGTCCCTTTATCGAGAAAGGCTAGGCTATATAACATCATAGGCTATATAACATCACGCTACGACCAATAGGAGCGAAGCAGCAATGAGAAATGTTGCAAAAACGGGGAAAATTTACGGAGACGTGGTTGCGCGCGACGAGAAGTTTTATATTTTAACTAGCTGTGCTCCGCAATATTATCCGCGGTTTATTAGCCTATGTGGTAATCCAGGGTGTCAGCTAACTCCATACCAAATTTTATTAAAATCGCTCCAGCCGTTTAGACGTGAAGAAGTAACAAACAGAAACACAAACTTTCACCTTTATAATATTAGTGTGATGTGATTATATAATAACGCCGGCTCCACATTTGTCTTCAATATCGGTATCAACGCCACTCGTCCAACATGTGGATCCAGAAAATAGCATTGGCGCCAACGTTGGGACCAGCATTATTTTAGATCCACACGTTGGGTGAGTGACGCTTGGACCGACGTTGGGGCCAATGTGTGAAGACTAACACATTTGTCAGATCACGATTGCCACGTCCGACGACTAACTGTAATATACAGGGTGTAACAGAAAGGTGTGGTCATATTTAAGGGCACAAACCTAATTTTATCAAAATCGGAGTACCCTAAAAAAATATTTATTATTTTTTCATTAATTTATTTATGACTGAAAAAGTTATTAATTAAAAAAAGTATGACTTAAAAAGTTCTATGCCATAATAATCCAGTCGAATTTTGTACCAGGGAAGGTATAATTCTTATGCCATACGCCTTTCACTACTGAATTTTGACAAAAAGAATATGCTATAACTTTATAATAATAATGCAACCAGATATGGCACCATGGTAGCTGCAATACTCACAACATACACTATCGACTGCTAAAATTTGACCACACCTTTCTGTTACACCCTGTATACGACAATACTCCTTTCTATTAATACATTAATTAAACATAGGAATCATTTGGCGTCGCTAAACTGTCGCAATCAGTTGAAAAAAAAACAAAAAATTCAAATTTATTCACAAAGTCGCGGACTCTTTCGAAGATATTCAGCTTTAATGAGCGAGATATTCCACCCGGAGACTTGTGACTCACAATTTGGAATTAATCACTGGGATTATTACTAGAACAAATATTGATTTTAGCAGATTATCGTGGATTTTATACATAATTGTTCTTATAAATATTTTCGATCGTTTACGATGTTTTAACTAATCAATTCATGATTTAGATAAGGTACACTTACTAGGGTACACTATATTACATAGGTACATCATTATGAGGAATGATTAGAATTATTTAAATAATGTACAATGGTATGGACCCTTCGTGTACAAATCCGTTAGACTCCTAGTCCTATACAGTATTTTTTTGACGTGATAACGTTTAAATCGATGACCGGCTGCACGAACGAAAATGTGTCACGTTACACTTTCGTTGATAGGCTCGAGTATCAGCCTATCAGTGTATGGCGATTGCAGCGATATGCGATACAATTGGAACTAAAGCTGCCACAGGGATGGTTGTTTATTACAATATCAACAATGTTTTCTTATAAAAATATAAAGCTAAAGAGTTTGTTAGTTTGTTTGTTTGAACACGGTAATCTTAGGAACTACTGGTCCGAATTTAAAAAATATTTCACTGTTGGATAGCCCATTTATCGAGGAAGGCTATAGGCTACATAACATTACGCTACGACCAATAGGAGCGGAGCAGCAATGAGAAATGTTGCAAAAACGGGGAAAATTTACGCATACGAAGTTGCGCGGGACAGCTAGTGTTTCATAAAATTATTGTCCGTAAACCGACTTTAAAGACAACCATTTTTTATTGATCGTTATGTCGTATAACACAATTATGGCACCCTTTGGAAACGGAAACCTAAAAAAGTGTATTTTATGTAGTAAAAACCTATTACATACGCTATTATACATATGCTATTTTATCTACAAAAATAAATCATTATTGACACAACAAATTAGACGATATTCATTAAGTACACCACATCAGCACGTTATATTAATATTTAACTACCTCGGCGGCACGCCCGCTTGCTACAACGTCTAAGGCACTAATGATGTTATCGCTTCCCCCACCACCATACTTGCACAAAATATATTGGTACATTAGACAGGCTAACAGGTCAACATTTTTCAATAATTTTTTTTATAAATATCAAAAGTGCTAGGAAGTCGCATGTGTTAAAAAAAACTACTTAGCTAAGGGAAATTTCTGATTTTACAGTAGACTGGATCCATACAGACGATCACGCACGCAAGCACATCGTCAACGTGCGCAATTTCTTTTTTTACAAATAATTTTATATACAAAGAAGTTGACAAAAATACTACACAAACTATTATAAGGTTATCTCAAACAACTGATAAACATACTTGTATATTTTAGACCTGACTAAATAATCTGGTTTAAAAGTTTTTTCTCTTTTTATATAATTAATATTAAATTAAGAAATATTAATTGCAACAACAAAATTATGTCTTTAAAAAATATAAGGGTAGACTGAGTTAGCCCTGCTCTCCTAAAGCCAAGTCTGCAGTTCTGTGATTGGGTATTACAGGCCTATACCTACCCGAAAATATCTATAAGCTCTCGAAATACGTACGAGTACGTACGTGTCTATGTGTGTGTGGGCCTGTTTTCTTTCCTTGTAGAATGACGGTCTTCTATACCTATGTATTCTGTGGTACCTGTGATGTAATGAGAGTAATCTACCCGCAATATTATGCGTCTCTTATTTATATGGCACGTCTATTAAAGTAATGCACAAGAGTGTAATTTAAGTCTTGGTGTAATCTTTAAGGACTTTATACTTCGTTAATTGAAATTAATGTTAGATAATAGTTATGTTCTATTATTTATATTAACATAGATAGAATCTTCTTTAAAACTAAAGTAATTAATTGATTAGGAAAATAGGAGATATGAAATGGTAAGAAAGGTACAAATAGGGTACAAATATACCTTATTATAGGTATGTGTGTACCCTTGTTTTAATATGATTGTGCATCTATTTGAGTCCGAAATACCCTAGAAAGGTGAAATACATTGGAATATTAATTAAGATTACGACGTTTTAAAAATAACATACCTACTATGAAACGCTGGTGTGACGATCTGAAAGAAGAAGATGTGGAGGGAGATTTGGTGGCAAATGGGGGTGAACTTTGGCCAGCAGTGAGACAGTACAGTTTAAAACAGCTTTAACCCATACTAATATTATAAATGGAAAATTAACTTTGTCTGTCTGTAACGTTTTCACGTTTAAATTGCTGAACCGATTCAGATTAAATTTGGTATCAATACTATTACAAAATTGTAAGATAGCTGTTGATCCATGAATACAATGAAGATGTTAAAAAAATAACCTAGATCGACTAATTAAGGGTTTCTGAATCCAAAACCATGCTTAGTTTTTTCGTATCTGTTTGTTTATTCGAGTTTGGCGCCAAAACTACTGAACAGATTTTTAACAAATTTTTGGGAGCATAATCTCCTATGTCCGGATTAAGTTATAGTCTATATATCATAACGCTACTTTCCTTAGGACCTGAGCAATAGCGTATATAGCCACGCGGGTGGAACCGCGGACATAAGCTATCATAATATATAGATTTAGTCCTGAGGAAGAAAATAGAATAGATTTTATCGCGATAACCTCCACGCGAGCGGAGCCGCGGCCCATAGCTAGTCTCTCTATATATAAAAGTTAATGTTTGTCTGTATGTCCTCTATGCGTTCCAAAACTATTGATCAGATTGTGATGAAATTTTAGCAGAATGTTCTGGGAAGGCCGGTGAGTGTTCATGGCTTTAAAAGCCACAGCGAAGCGTGGCCGCGTTGAGCTAGTCTATACTAATATTATAAAGCTGAAGAGTTTGTTTGTTTGAACACGGTAATCTCTCCAAATTGAAAAAAAAAATCTGGTGGTTAGCCCATTTATCGAGGAAGGCTATATAACATCACGCTACAACCAATAGGACCGGGCCAGCAATGAAAAATATTGCAAAAACGGGGAAAATTGACGCATACCAAGTTGCGGGCATTGCATAAATGTATATTTCTAACCAATGGCGTGGTATAAATGTGTATTCCTAACCAAGTTCTGTGAAGGCGGACTATAACTTATTAGTGACCAGCCAACGGTATTACAGTGGGCAAGTATTAGTGGAACAAGAACACTCTCTGTACTCTAATTCTCACAGACCTTTGATCGGGAAATCTGACACAATCATAGAGAGACTAGGCATAGGACTGGCAGGTTCCTTTCTTTTATCGTAAATGGAACCTTTAAAACAAATTTGACTGCCTCTGTGGCGCGGTGGGAGTGTATCCGACTGCTACGCAAGAGATCGTGGGTTCGATCCTCACACAGGATAAAACTTTGTGTGATGTGCACGATGGTTTATTCTGTGTCAGGGTGTTATTTATCTATAATATGAATGTATTTAGAAATATATAAGTATGTTTATCAGTTATCTGGTTTCCATAGTACAAGCTCTGCTTAGTTTGGGATCAGATAGCGTTGTGTGAGTTGTCCCAAGATATTATTATTAAATTGTCTTTCATTTTCGTACAAAATTGTTGTACTCAAAACTCAAACAGGCCATTAGCATGACCTATTACGGGTTGCAATTAAAAGCCTTTTGCTCCACTGTTACATAAGTTGTTTCGACGTGCGGTTCGGCCTTCATTGTTTTAATGAGAGGACAATGGCCATTAATGTGTGGACTAAGTGATAACACTGCTTTTTAATGTTTGTCGGAAGTAAAAAGGTTTTTTTATATTTGTGTGAATTTTAATGTTTATCCGTTATTTGGGACGAGATTTTTATAAAAAATATAGTAAATTAAAAAGCTTTTCAGTAACCCTTTAGCATACAGTTAGTTCAATAAAAAAACATTTAACAAAAACAAGGACAAAAAAATAGGGATTTTTGTCCAATATTAAAAAGCTTGTTTTTTTTTAATAAAAAGACAACACCCGCAGTAGGACAGGACAAGCTCGGTGTCACGGGGGCACAGGGCTTGTCCTGTCCCGTCTGTCGAGTCACGGACTCAAAGTACACCCAGACCCGGAACAACAAATTGTGGATCACACAAAGTGGTGTCCCGTGTAGAAATCGAACTCACGGCCTCTTGTGTAGTAGTCTGACACACTCCCACCGCGCCACAGAGGCAGTCAAAAGTTATCACTTAGATATCTTTTGACTGCCTCTGTGGCGTATATCATTTTAATTTACCGCGAAATTTTTTAATTTACTTGATTGGAACACTTTCTCAGAAATATTACTATTTCTACTATTTACCTAATCTAACAGAGACAGCATAAGATTTAACGACGATGCGCTACTGATCCCACAATGCCTTAAAACTAAAGTCTTCAATCAGTGCGTCCTACCCGTCATGACATACGGAGCCGAAACGTGGACACTGACGGTATGGCTGGTTCACAAGTTCAAAGTCGCTCAGCGGGCTATGGAAAGGGCTCGGAGTTTCTCTTAGGGACAAAATCAGAAATGAGGTGATTCGGCAGAGTACCAAAGGTATCGACATAGCCTACCGGATTAGCAAGCTGAAGTGGCAGTGGGTTGGCCATATTAGCCGAAGAACCGACAACCGTTGGGGTAAACGAGTTCTTGAGCGCAGACCGCGTCTCAGCAAACGTAGTGTAGGACGCCCTCAGGCCAGGTGGAGTAATGATTTACGCAAAACGGCGAGAGGCCAAAGATAGAACAAAGTGGCGTGCCTCACCAATTGGTGAGGCCTATGTCCAGCAGTGGACTGCGATAGGCTGATGATATACGCTACTGAATTATAAAACCGGCAACTCATTAGCAAACTGTAAATTAAAGTAAATATATACAAGATTTGTAAAAATGGCGGCAAACTAACATCTCGCTATTTTTACTCGCGTTTAACGTGTAAAATCACAGAACAAATGTACTCTATGAGTCCAAAATATACTTGAAATACGTGATAACTGGATAAGAATGAGACTTTGTGATTCAGAGAAGAAAACTTGAAAAAAATAAACTTACAACTGGCCATGACACTTTGTGATTCGAAGACGAAAACTAGAAAGAAAATAAACTTTTAAGTGACATCGAGACTGTGTGATTCAGAGAAGAAAACTTGAAACTAAAAGCACATAAACTTGAAACCGGCGAATAAAAAAAATAAAATAAAAAAATAAAAATGTTTTATTCAATAACGTAAAGTATACATTTTTTGTATTAGGACAGAGGTATCCTTTTAAGTATAGATATACCTGTGCTAGGATACCCCCCTCTTTCATAACAAGGTTACATTAAATTATGTTTCCGTGGTAGTAAACATTTTATACTTATTAAAGACAATAAGACAAGAAAAAAAGAAAAAGAAAAAGAAAAATCATTATCAGCTAAAATATGTACGAAGATGGTGTGTTTATTTGTGTGTGTGTGTATGTGTGTGTGTGTGTGTGTGTGTGTGTGTCTGTGTGTGTGTGTTTGTGTGTGCATGTGTTTGTTTGTTTGTGTATGTGCATTCATTTATGGAATGCGGTTATGTAAAGACGTTCACTAGAGCCTCAATATCGTCGTAATTTTTAGTTTTTAACCATGATTGCAGTGCCTTTCTACAGTCGCGGAGGTTCATTCGATAAATTTGAGTATGTTTATTAATAATGTTGTATAAATGTGTTGATTGTCTATCTAATTGTCTTTTGGCAAAAGTACTTTTTACTGAGGGAACTGGGGCGACAGAATATGTTCGTCTTCTATTAAGTATATTAGGGTTATAAATTAGTGACTTGTGTAACTTTAACACAGTCTTTAGAATATATAATTTTCTAACAGAAAGCAGTTCACTAATGGAATACAATTCAGTGGTGGGAAATTTATAAGGTTTAGAGTACATGACCTTAATTAGGGATCTTTGCGCTCGTTCCAGTTCTAGCGATTTCATTTTAGTTGCTCCACCCCATATAGGGATGCAGTAGGCTAGGACTGACTGTGCTAATGAAATATAAACTCTGTTTAACAGGCTTGTCGAGGCAACATTCCTAAGAGCTTTAAAGGTCCATATTAATTTTCGGGTTCTTGAAACCATCATTTCAAGGTGACTGTGCCAAGACAACCGTTGATCCAACATAACTCCCAGGTACTTGGTGTTAGTAACTTTCGTTATAGTGTTACAGGTACAATTGCTTTGGCTATTGGTGTTGCATGTGTGTATTTTTATCTGGAAATCAGATGGCGGTTGAGTCGTGTTATATTTAGTGAATGTAATGTAATTTGTCTTAGTGATATTTAATGTAAGCAAATTAGCATTAAGCCAGCTAGCTATCTTGGAGAGACCCTGCTCAGCAGTTTCCTTTACAGCAGCCCAGGTTGCACCAATGAAAACCACTGCTGTATCATCCGCATAGGAGAATACCTGCCCCTCAATGTCTTTCATGTCACAGAGACTGTTTATGTACACTAGGAACAATGTAGGGCCAAGAACGCTACCTTGTGGCACGCCGTAGGTAATAGTTACCTCATCACTAAGGTAGTTTCCGATTTTTGTCCGTTGTTTACGATCTTTTAGGTAGTCAGATAGTAATGCCAGCGGTACGCCTCTTATTCCAGCGTTTTCTAGCCTGTTTACAAGGATATTGGTAGAGATGGTATCAAAAGCCTTTTTTATATCTAGGAACACTGTTAAACACTTCTTATTTGAATCGACTTGCTTGACAATGAGGGATGTGAGTGCTGTTACAGCATCTTCAGTCGACCTTTTGCGTCTAAATCCGTATTGTGAATCAGAGAGTATGTTAAATTTATCAAGATAATTTAGTAAGCGATTATTAATAAGTTTTTCGAGGATTTTAGAGATTGCTGGTAGTACGGAGATAGGCCTATAGTTAGAGGGTACATCTTTACCGCCTCCCTTGTACACAGGCGTGACAATAGCTTGTTTAAGTGAAGGCGGGACTTTGCCCTGGTTAAAGCAAAGGTTTGCTAAATGAGCAACCACAGGAGCAACAAATTCCGCAGCAAGTTTCAGGAATTTGGTGGGGATGTTATCGCAGCCTGGGGCACTGTCTGTCTTTAGCTGATTTAGCAAGGAGTAAACTTCTCGACAATCAGTGTCCATAAGCACAAAAGACGACAATTGCAAGTTTTGGTGGGTAGTATAAGTATGTAGTGGCGAGCTATTTAAAACTATTTCTTCAGCCAAAGATTTTCCAATACTGGAGAAGTAGTTGTTAACAAAATTCAGTGACTTTTCAGGAGAATTTTCCACATCCAATAGTTCTATACAATGACTTTTATTTGTTTTTCTATGGGTCAAATTATTTATCGTGGTCCATAATTTTTTAGGATTTTTACAAGTATTATTTAATTGTTCTCTATCATATTTCCGTTTAAGTTTCTTTATAAGGTTGTTACAATGATTTTGAATGCACAGAATGTGCAAAAATGGGTGGGAAGAAAAAAAATACAGCATCAAAGTTTGTGTACCTGTGAAACCGACTGGTTTCACAGGTAGGTACACAAAGTAACCTAACCTAAAGTAGGTGAATTCTGTAACCACAAGACTTTGTGGTTACAGAATCCACCTACTTTAGGTATCTGGAGGTATTTGGCTCGATTCGAGTAGCATGCGTATTCTGCTCACGGCATTAAGGCGAGTCCCTTTCCTCGAACCAGCTTTTGTCATTTCATTCATTCACAGGCATTGATACCTTTGCCCGATAAAAAAAGTCGGAAGCACTTTACTAAGCTCTTCGAGATTCATTAATGCCTCCGACTGCATAAATTTATATAATTGTGTATCTTGCTTCAATTTTTTTTGTGCTGGCGGGTTTTTTATTTTTTATAATGTAGGGAAGCACTAAGAAAGGATTTCTGAAAATTCACCCCCTAAAGGTTCATTTCCGTGCATCGCGAACGATCGCGAGCCGCTCGCGGCTTACGACAAGCGGCTGAGGTAAGTGACAGACGCGCGCGGCCGACGACTGTCGTAGGCTGCGCGCGCACTGTGAATATTGTCGCATCGGCCGCGAGCGTCAGCCGCTTGTCGTAAGCCGCGAGCGGCTCGCGATCGGCCGCGATGCTCGGAAATGAACCTTAAGGGTGTAAAACGGGGGTGCAAAGTTAGTACCTATGAAACTTTGCCCATAAAATATTTTGGTAACAATCTGGCATTCACGCGGGCGAAGCCGCAAGCATAAGCTAGTTTTGTATAAAAATACTTTGAATCCAACGAAAGGACAGTTTTTATCGCGATATTCAACACTAGCTGTCCCGCGCAACTTCGTTTGCGTAAAATTTTCCCCGTTTTTGTAACATTTCTCATTGCTGTTCCGCTCCTATTTGTCGTAGCGTGATGTTATGAAACCTATAGCCTTCCTCGATAAATAGGCTATCCAACAGTGAAATAATTTTTCTATTCAAATCAGTAGTTCCTGAGATACCGCGTTCTTTATAATATTAGTATAGATTTACGCGGGCGAATCTGAAACCGAAGTTAGTGCTGCAGATTCAGCTTCAGCCGAAACCAAACCATCGCATCGGTCAGACTCCTAAAAAAATATTTTAAAGTGACCGCTACCGCTCATAACTCGGAACGCCCTTAGACATGTAATATCACGACGTTTTAAAGCTGAACATTGTTGAACGACTATTTGAGTTGAGAGGGGACGTCAACAGGTAGTTTTAGTTCTAACACCCTGGTTTATTATTTGAAAATACTTGTGAACTTTGAAACAGAGGTTGAAATTACAAATAGTTATTTCATTTATTAGGAACGTCAACGTCCTTTGTGGCGCGGTGGGAGTGTGTCCGACTGCTACGCAAGAGGTCGTGGGTTCGATTCCCATAGGGGACACCACTTTGTGTGATCCACAAATTGTTGTTCTGGGTCTGGATGTACTTTGTGTTCGTGACTTGTATGTTTATAAAGTCCCCCGCAACACAGGGCTCGTACCCTACTGCGGGAGTCGTCTTAAAAAAGATATATATTATATACGTCACAGTTGCGTTGTAATTCTTTTTCAAATTAATGAACCGTAATGCAAACTGTGATTTGTATTGATAGTATGTCTACTACATTATAGGTTTAGCACCTATTTTTAGTGACAAAGCAACTTCTAAACCTGAATTAATAAAGACAGTATGTTTCTATAGATAGTGTCATTACTCAATATTATCGTTAAGAACATTATTTGCCCCTTAAAGAATAAACATTGTCATTGTTCTTAAAAGATTTTTTAGGTTTCAGTACCCAAAGGGTAAAACGGGACCCTATTACTAACACTTCGCTGTCTGTCCGTCACCAGGCTGTATCTCATGAATCGTGATAGTTAGACAGTTAATATTTTCACAGATGATGTATTTCTGTTGCCGCTATAACAACAAATAAATAAAAACAGAATAAAATTAATATTTAAGGGGGCTCCCGTACAACAGACATGATTTTGCCGTTTTTATAGAGGTACGGAACCCTTCGTGCTCGATTCCGATTCGCACTTGGTCGGTATTTTTTAAATTATATTTGCAAAACTATTTGAAATGTTAATACTATTGATTACTCTATCCATTTTAAAAATCGTGGAATGCTTTTGCTCTGACGATATTGGAACTTCCTTTCAAAGTAACGATAGTAATTACTGGTAATCGAGAGTTAATCGATAGTAAAGCAACACCTGTTACTATTAAGCAAGTCAGTTTGCAACCTTAATAATACAAAATAGAAAAGTTACTGTACGGACAGTTAAAAGAACAAAGCGCAGTGTAGACTCTCATGGAACAAACACAATACATGCTAGTAGCAGTTGGCTAAAAGTAGAATTTACTCAGTAAAAAGTTAGTACTATTGAATGCAATATACATTTTTACCCGACTGCGGAAGATGGAGGGTTATGTTTTTACCCGATTGTGGAAGAAAGAGGGTTATGTTTTTCGAGTATTTGTATGTATGTTTGTATCTTGACTGCCTCTGTGGCGCGGTGGGTCCGACTGCTACGCAATAACAAGATTCCCACACGGGACACCACTTTGTGTGATCCACAAATTGTTTTTCCTAGTCTGGGTGTAGTTTGTGTTCGTAACTTGTATATTAACCGCGACACAGGGCTTGTACCCTACAGCGGGAGTCGTCTTAAAAAAAACTTTAAAAAAATATAATTATATTTCTTTGGCACTCTCTAGAGTCTAAATGGCATGATAGATTTTAGCTTCAGAGGTATTGTCAGATTCGCCTCAGTTGTGAGAGTGACATTGCTACATCAAAATTAGAAAAAAAAAATGGCGGATTAAATATTGCAGTTTTTAATTAACACTGTTCTTCTAGAATAATGTATTAAAGCGACGGAAACTATTCGCAAAAGAAGGGGTTCTAAATTTAAGACCGACTGTTTCACCGTTGTTGACCCTCAATACTGCATCTCTTTTGTTTACACGGGCGGGATATACTATATACATCTTTTGTACGTTTCTTGCGCAATAAATCGCTACTCGCTTCTCGCTCATCGTTTTTGGTGGGACAGGTGCCTTATGAACGCCAGACAAAATTTGAGATAGAATGACTCTACATTTAATGCATGGATCGATTGAGGTTTCAGTTGTGATGAACGAGTACCTAAGCCATAAAAAAATTATTTAAAGTCGAGCTTAAAAATTAATGTAAAATTAAAGCCGCAGCCTTAACCTAGTTTAAAATATAACCATTATTATTTCCTGCGTTAAAAAATTACGACACGTTTATTTCAAACATTTAAAACGGCGTAAGTATTCAATAACACCCGTGAAAACGGCTGAAGCGTTGAAAAGTGCTGAAAAAAACTGAAAGGCTCAGCCCATTGGAGCGACAATGCTCAATAATCCGACTTAATACAGGTTGGAGCTTTCACGGTGCCATTTTCGGTTCAATAATGAGGCGAATTGTAATGTTAAAATTTTGAATTAAAAATAATTTTGTTAAAATCGTGTCACAGTTAGAAATTGGAAGCAAAGATTAAAAAAGTTTCTTTTATAATAATTTGCTTAAAATGTAGATTAAAGGTCCATATTTCAAATGTATATTTACATGTATACATTTATCTAGTGGTATACTTTTGTATTTTTTTTTAGTTTAAGTTTTAATGGTTAACTGTATGATTTTGTTATTTGTTAATATGTGTTTTTTCACGTATGAAACATCTTAGATTTGCTGATGTAAAACTACCTAGTCCGGCCATAAGTTCTGCCACAAATAAAAATACATTTTTTTTAAAATATATCATTATCATATTTATTAAAGTCTCAGAAAAAAAAAAAACAATATTCTATTCAAAATAGCCACCTTTGGCTTTTATACAGGCCTTTAATCTGTCTGGCCACTAATCTATGGATTTACGCACTCACAAGAATGTAGCTTTGTGACGCTTTGATAAGACACGCCCCACCAAACCATCACTGATGCAGGATGATGACCATGATGTACCTTTCCGACCACTTGAGCAGCTTCTTTAGAACTGTGAGCGTACACTTTATCATTTTGCTTATTGTAGTGCTCTTCAATCGTGAAAATAATACAATAGTAACTTAGCAAACCTCCTTTACCTCTACTTTTTAAAATATGTATCTTGTATTTTAAACGTATTTCGCCTGTCCCACTGCCTGCGATGAGCGAGAAGCGATTAGCGGTTTTATGAAACGTACTGAGATATATTGTAGATCCCGTCCTTGTAAACAAAAGAGATGTAGTATAGAGCGAGTACTCGCGGGCAGTGTCAACGGTCTCAGATTAACTATTATTATATGTAGGTATCTCTTTTGTTTACGCGGGATTTTTGTAAACGTACATACGTATGTATGTACGTTTACAAAACTACTTGCTACTTGCTTTCTCGCTGTCGTTCGTGGAACATGTGCCTTGGGGTTGTTCAAATATATTGTACCTACTGTGAGATAAGACCCTTCGTGTGCGAGTACAGACTCTTAAGCCGTGTACGCACGAACGAACAAAACCTGTCGTCGATCACGGAACATTTGGTTCGTAGGTGTGGACGTGAATTAACAAACCGAACACGAACACCTTGCGAACACATATTTACTTGTATTCGCGCTCAACTCCTCAGTAACGTTGGAAGTGGTCGACAGTGATGTAGCCAATAAAGAAAAATAATGTGGCATCAGATTTTTTCGAACACCGTCCGCACAGGGTCCTTATTCACTATGCTTTTATTCGCTTTCGGTGCGGTGCGCTTCTAAACACAGCTCTCTATAATACCATTATGTCAAGACTTTGACAGTTAAAAGCGCGGGCTTGACGCAAAAACGAAAAAAAAGATAGTGAATAAGGATCCAGAACAATCAAATTGGATTGTCACGAACATCTTTGACGAACCCAATTGATGTTCGTTAGTGGTACATGCGAAGAAAGTGTATAATATACGTGTTCACCATGTTTTTGTTCGTTCGCGCGTATACGACTTCAGGGCGCCCTAGTCGATGATTCCACCACACAAACGCGCTTAAGTGATTACTTCTCTATTTAAGGTAGAAAGTCAAAGCTTAAAATTAATATCATTTTTTTTAATTATAAACTAGGTTTGTAGTCAGCGATAATTGAAAATATAGCTTTAAAACTTTTAAGAATTTTAACAATTTTAACTACAATTTTGGCGAAATACAATGTTTTAAAGCTTACAACTTTCGAATATTAATTTATTTGACCTTTAATTGACACAATCACAGTGCTCGAAATCGTACCCAGGAATATTTTAAGCTCTGTAATCGTTCTATTCACCGTCCGCTCCGTCCCGCTCCGCGTCAGTAGAAACGCTTCCTTAGGGCGCATTCCCAATATGTCGTGATTCGTGTCGTTTAAAATGTTGTGACTTGTGAATTTCAGTGAAGATGTTCACATATTACAATACGATTAAATGTCGTACAAGACATTCTTGCAGTGACGACAGATTGTCAGAATGGCAAGCGTTAGTTGGAATCGTTGTAATAATAATAATAAATAATATTAATAATGTATATATAATAATAGTAATATAATAATAATAATATCTTGGGACAACTCACACAACGCTATCTGATCCCAAACTAAGCAGAGCATGTACTATGGAAACCAGACAACTGATAGACTTACTTATATATTTCTAAATACATACATATTATTGATAAATAACACCCAGACACAGAATAAACCATCGTGCACATCACACAAAATTTTATCCTGGGTGGGGATCGAACCCACGACAAAACTCCCACCGCGCCACAGGAGCAGTCAAGTTATGTAGTCAAGTTATAATGCGAACAGCTAGAGGCGACAGTCGTCTCAAAATAAATTATTCTCTTTCTATTTTTAAAAGACGACTCTTGCAGTGTATTAAAAGCCCTGTGTCGCGGAGATTGTACAAATATACAAATCTCAGACACAAAGTACACCCAGACTCTGAACAACAATTCGTGGACAGCTAAAGGCGACAGTCTTCCAACTAAAACAACCAAAGAAAGAGATTAATTTATATATATTTTTTTTAAAGACGACTCTTGCAGTGTTAAAAGGGCCCGCGACACAGGGGACTTTACAGACATACAAGTCACCGACACAAAGTACACCCAGACTCTTGCGTAGCTGTGGGACACTCCCACTGCGCCACTGAGACAGTCGTCACAACATACTCGTAATGTGACATAGTGTGGGAACACGCCCTTAGCCGTATTACGTACCGCACGTTGCAATGCCAAGCGTTCGAATAACATATTTATGTCAACAATCAACCCTTCCATGAACCCAACTGTGGCGACATTGACAACACTGATCTTTTACCCTTCACGTCAATCTCACTATGTACACTCATTCCTTCTATAAATAACATACATCTTGCATACATATACCTTCAAATTTCCTTTTATTTTTCTCTCTTTGTCTGTATTTTTACACATTGTAGTTTTATTCATAGGTTGAAGGGTTTCGCCTCGAGGTAAATAGAAGAACTGATTCGTGAAAAATCGTTTACAGAGGGTACTTTATACCCTCAAGAAAACCTTCCAACCCTTTTGAGGTACAATGGACCGATATTTTAAAGACGCAGGTTATTTGTTTGGCTTAACGATAGTGGTTAAGAAAAAATAGGAGTTGTTATAGGTTGTGTTATTTTTTTATATTTTTCTTAGAGGCCCTATTTACCGCTTAGTGGTTTTGGGTATCTTGGAAACTTTTGTATATAATCGTTATGTATGACTCTTGTGGAAAATTACTTATCCATGATTGGGAATATACTAAAAACATACCACTCGTCTCGTGGCTTCTTACTTGGAACTTTGTTATATTAGTTTTGAAAAATATTTAATACTAGCTGTGCCCCGCGGTGTTACCCGCGGTTTATTAGCCTATGTGTAATCCAGGGTGTCAGTTAACTCCATACCAAATGTTATTGAAATCGCTCCAGCCGTTTAGACGTGAAGAAGTAATAAACATACACACTCACATACTCACAAACTTTCGCCTTTATAATATTAGTGGGATGTGATTAACCCTTAATCAACTACCTCTCCTATCTTTGAAGTTATGACCTTAACCACCTCCAGACTATCCAATAAGAGTAAAACTATTGTTTATTGTGAGGTTTAGATCCTAAACCTCACAAAAAATGGTTATCTGTAACGTCATCACGTTTAAACGTGATATCGTCTTATGAATTGATGACGGGGTACGATTTTACGCGGGGGTAGCACAGAAATATATTATTATAAGTATTAAATAATTTTCCAGACTGATATCACAAATAATGTAAAGCTTACATACTCAGAAACTGACCTTCTACAATTCTAACCTTTTTGCCTAAAGGGAATAGAATATTTTTGAATGTCATGTATTTGTCCTTATATGAATGAATACGAAGTGTCTGTAACAGCTTTATGACAGCCTGTAGACTCTTAGAGACTTTATTATATACTAGTCCTGGGTCCTTATTCACTATCATTTTTTCGTTTTCACATCAAGCCCACGCTTTTAAATGTCAAAATTTTGACATAATGGTCTAAAGAGAGCTACGCTTAGAAATGCATCGCGCATGTGCGCGGACTTGCCGCGAAAACAAAACAAAACATAGTGAATAATACGTTAGTATATCCACAGAGTAATATCACTTCGTTTTAGGTATATCCTAAGTATATGGTGAATAAGGACCATATGTTGTAGAGTGCAGACGGTAAATCCTACAGTAAATTAAAAATCAATGGCTGTAAGCATAGGTGGACCCAGGGGGGCACGTCCCCCTACCGCCTCAGACAGTTGTTTTGTATACTGAATTTCTCGTATTGTATTGAATTTGTTTGCTCATTTGACTCTTGTGATTTTTACACCCCCGTCGTACGTGCAATTCACACTTGGCCAGGGCAAATCTAAATGACGCCTTCCCCCGTCGTAAGTGCAATTCACACTTGGCCAGGGCAAAACTAAATGACGCCTCCCCCCGTCGTAAACATGTTTCTGCGATTTGCTTCTCGTGCCCTGGCTGTAAGCCAGATTGATCGGCTATAAATAGATTGTCATGGGTACACCGTCATACAAATCGCGATCATTGATCTTATTGCGAATTGCAGTCTGGTTATCATAAACTGGTTATCATAAAGTTTTTACTCATCCGGTGTTCAGGACAGTAAAAAACGAGCGATATCTACCCACGAGTAATAATAATGGTCTCCTAACCTCCTGTAATATACTAACTTCTTTTTTGAAGAATAATAAAATAAATTAATAGTAAATAGCGCACAAATATATGCCACAAGTGCACTTTCTATTCTCTTACTCTAATAGCCTGGCCGGACGGAAATCTGACACGACCAGAAAGAGATTAGGCGCTCCTCAGGACATAAGTAGGTTTCAATGTTCTGTGGCAGTACCGATGGCATAAGGTGTTCTCCGAGGAACGGAGGTTATTCAAAAACGGCAATATTGGTAACCTGGTTCATCTTTAGACTTCTTCCTTCGTCGTTACACTCTTGGCAGCGTGGTCATGGTTGTCTTGTCAGCTTATTTGTTAAGTTGTGTTTCTTAACAAGTTGGAGTCTTGCAAAAACGGCAATATTGGTAACCTGGTTAATCTCTAGACTTCTTTTCTTCGTTGTTACACTTTCGGCAGAGTGGTCGTGGTCGTCTTGTCAGGGTTGGTGACAGTTGTTGGTGAAGTTGTCGCCATTCCTCTCTCACTGCGGTCATTCTTGTACATTTATGAAGTGGACCATTTAGTGCAGTTTTTATTTGGTCGGTTTAACGTATAGGTGTTCTGCCGCGTGGCCTTATGCCTTCGACTTTTTCTTACACCACCAGGCGCTCCACAGACGTAATATCTCGGCTTGAAATTTGCCCAAAGAAAGTGACAATCCGACTTTGTACGATGGAAGAAAAACGCGTTTGATATACAACGTTATTCTTGGTATGGTGCAAACCTGAAAGTATTTTGCTCAGAATCAGTAACACGGATTGTGTTACTCATTGGGATAGTTTTTGGAACATATTATATTTTACAATGAATAAATTATTCAATAATTAATTAAATATTTAATCATTCTAACAGTTCAAATCTTGTTTACAATGTGGTGTAAAATGTAATCGCTTACTTATTTTCAATAATAGCCATGGATTACGTACTGTGCGACGCATTCAGCATGGTACTGCGACGAACTTATGACAACTTTAATGGCAATAACTCTGCAAGTTTTCAATATTTTAATTTTCTTTTTTTTTTACATGATTTCTTGAAGTAAAAATCTTTTTTGAGCTTTGCACTTTACCAAAAATAATCTTGTATAATTCCTGGAGGATGGGGTCGTTAGTACGGAATTGAGTCCATTGTATACCAAGCATTTTTTCCACCACATATCTAAAGCGTCTAACTTCTTTTTCTCACTATATCACAATGTCCATGTCTTAGCGCTATACAAGAATATGGGAACCACTAATGCCCTGACGAATCACGTTTTCGTGGTTTTTGTGATGGTCGTGAATAAATCACGGCCCCCTCGAAACATCAAATACTCCGATTGTGTAAACTAAGTGTTACTAGATCAATTTTGTATCTAAAAATAAAAGTAGTTCAACTACTGTGAGGTCAGTCGCTATTAAATATTAAATTCTCATCGATTCGGTTTCACCTTAACCGTAGCATCGTTTAACAATGATTTTGTTGTTTGCACTTTTGAGATTTGTGTCCGTGGGTCTTTATAATATGACCTTAATGGCTTTCAGTCACGGTGACCGCTCCCAGCTGAGACTAACCAACTACACAAGGGATATTAAAGTAAAAAATTGTATTCTCTATTAATTCTCTCTTATAGTTCGTTGGAACGGAAACCTAATACGATTGGAGATAGATTAGGCGCAGGATCAACGGCTTAACTAGCTATTCGAAACAGTGCGAAATGATATTTATAGAAACAAACCCACATTGCAGATATGATGAGAGTAAAACATTTTTTTTAAATACAACTCTCGCAGTAGGGTACAACCGTGTGTCACGGGGTAATTTACAAACATACAAGTCACGGACACAAATTAGACCCAGACCCGAAACAACAATTTGTGGATCACACAAAGTGGAGTCGAACCCATAACCTCTTGCGTAGCAGTCGGACACACTCCCACCGCGCCACAGAGTTTGTTTTCATCTCGTACATTTTGCAATGCGTAATCGCAAATTGTGCGATGCGTTGCACACTTGTGGCACTTCGACCGGAAAGAGATTGGGCGCAGGACCGACGGCTTAACGTGTTCTCCGAGGCACGGAGGGATGTTACAAATGATGCAAACGGTCAAATGTATGAACCAGCAGTGGTAACGTTGCACCTTGCAAATATCTCGAACTGCTCGGTCGTCACTGGTTTTTTTAATATGGTGAACTTACACCAAACATTTGAAAAACCACATAACTTTGTTACACATTAAAAGCAATACACCATATATTACAATTTACGTAAGTCAGCATTAAAAGCAATTAATTTCACCACAAAGAACACGTTTATTTCTAAATCCATTATTATCGGCCAGTGTTCAGAACCACCTCGCAGTAATACCTCTGTGACATATAGGATTATAATAATACATTTTGCGTCCCCTTCAAGTAAGCTGACGTAGGCTTTACAGTGCTTTGTCATGACCGTTATCGGATACATTCTGTTTTTAGAGGCTTTTAAGTTTGATAGTAACCGGTGACAGTTTTGAAGTAGTAACTTTGATTTTTATATAAATTTGCAAACACGTGGAATAGAATTTTCAAAATTAGTTTTTTAGGGTTGGACTCCACCAAAGCGGAGATGAGTGGAAATGTCCGAAGCGAAGACGAGAAGAGGCGTTTTCCAGCCCTAGCTGGAAAACGCCTCTTCTCGTCTGTCTCCGCACAGTTACGGTGGATACATCCTAATGTATCCACCGTAACTGTGCGGAGATGCGTAGTAGCTAGACTGTAGCGGATATGCGTGCTGTCTATGGCAAACGCGTGGAATATCGTTTCCAAATTTAAATAAAAATCACCCTTATAATGTAGAGTTTTCAAAACTAGTTTTTTAGAATTCTTGGGACAACTCACACAACGCTATCTGATCCCAAACTAAGCAGAGCTTGTACTATGGAAACCAGACAACTGATAAACATACTTATATATTTTCTTAATACATACATATTATAGATAAATGACACAGAATAAACCATCGTGCTCATCACACAAAGTTTTATCCTGGATGGGAATTGAACCCACGACCTCTTGCGTAGCAGTCGGATAAACTCCCACCGCGCCACAGAGGCAGTCAAAAAAAATGTTAATGTGAGACGTTTTCCAGCTAGGATGTATCCACCATAACTGTGCATAGATGCGTAGTGGCTAGACTGTAGCGGAGATGCGTGCTGGCTATGGCGAACTAACCTGCTTACGGCGAGCGTTGGAAATTAACAGTTTAGTGCGATATGATACGAAAGGTAGACGTCTCAGTCATGGAGCTATTACGAAAACAGTACCTATCCTCTTTTACTTAAAGAAGAAGAACTAGACTCTGAAAAAGCTGAATCACATCTCGTCTTCGCTGCGCGCCATCGGCAGCTTGCGAGGCAAAACTCACATCTGCGCCTAGTACCGCATTCCAGCTCAATCTTAGCGAGGAACAGAGGAACAGCTCACATCTCCGTATCCATCGCGACATACAAATATGTTACATCTCCCAGTCCCAGTGGTATCCACCTAAGCTGAGCGGAGATGAGATGTGTGAATAACGAAATTCTTTAATATACATCTCCGCTTCGTTTGTCACTTGTGCGCTTTGGTGGAGTGCGGCGAGAAAAGGAGCAGCTATAACTGTTTTATCCCTCAGGAAACGTAGGTATATACTTGTATAGATTACGCGTAAACAAACGACATACATATATTAATAGTTGATTGCTGATCGATCGAGGGTGTGGTACGAATGCCTTACGGCCTACGCTAAGAGCTACCTAAGTATCAAATTTAATTTTTAATCCTTTCTGTGGTTTTAGCTGTGTGTTGATATTTATCCTGGGTGGGAATCGAACCTACGACTTCTGGCTTAGCAGTCAAGGCCACTAACCAGTACACCAACAAGCCAGTCTAATCTTTACTTATTACTTATATAATATTATAAAGAGGTAAAGTTTGTGAGGTTGTAGGGGTAATCTCTGGATCTACTGAACCGATTTTGAAAATTCTTTTACTAATAGAAAACTACGTTATTTTTTAATGTTATAGGTCCAACAAAGTGGCCAAGGGGCAGTTAGTTTAATATAAAAGCAAACCGATGTACTCGTAAATAAGACTAATATTATAAAGCTAAAGATTTTAAGCGGTAATCTCAGAAACTGCTGATCCGAATTGAAAATTTATTTCACTGTTGGATAGCCCATTTATCGAGGAATGCTATAGGTTAAATAACATCACGCTACGACCAACAGGAGCGGAGCAGCAATGAGGAATGTTACAAAAACGGGGAAAATTTACGCAGACGAAGTTGCGCGGGACAGCTAGTTTATTATAATTCATAAGAAAGTTCCAGATGGTATCAATTTCGTAAGTGCTCAGGTGCAAAGTATAATTAAGGCAGTGGATGTTGTAAAAACAATAAATTAATCAATTATTTATGTATTCCGAATTGTTATTAATCATTATTTTGACGGGTAAATATTGCCATCTTAAAATATTACAATAAATAATGTACTTTCGAATAGTATATGTAAATAGAAATGAAAGTTTTATTACTCAAAGTTATATGAAGAAGAAACAAGTTTGAGAGAGATTTGAGACGTCAATCTGCGACCATAGATAATGTTTCTATCGCTCTGTTAACTCAAATATAGCATTGTGCATCAATAGTCATAAATATAATGAATGTGAAAAAGACATCATGAGGAAACCAGCATCTCTTAAAGCAACAGCATTCACTAATCAGCAGAGAACTCACCCGTACTTTCTCAGAGAGTATGCCTAGGTCACACCCCATCTGTCACCTAGGCATCCTCTCTGAGAAAATTTTATCTCAAGCTTTTACCTAAATTAATAAAGTATGCCACAAAGCCGTCCTTTTAAAAGACCTAACAGTTGCCTATTGGCTCACTAAATTCGTCGTAACAATATGGCTGCTTCTGACACATTTAAGGTTCATTTCCGAGCATCGCGGCCGATCGCGAGCCGCTCGCGGCTTACGACAAGCGGCTGACGCTCGCGGCCGATGCGACAATATTCACAGTGCGCGTGCAGGCCTACGACAGTCGTCGGCCGCGCGCGTCTGTCACTTACCTCAGCCGCTTGTCGTAAGCCGCGAGCGGCTCGCGATCGGTCGCGATGCACGGAAATGAACCTTTAATCAAATATTTATTACCTACAAACTGGTCATTTTAAATGCTCAAAAACCCAAAAAGTTGCACCATATTTAACCATGCAAGCAATATCTTCCAATACTTTGTAATCTGGCGGTGCTATGCAGGTCGTTTTATAAAACCCAGATCAGTTCTGAAAGTTACGGCGACATTTATGCAAACTGTGCCGCTCGGGATACGATTTCAGAAGTCACTTAGTCCGAACTATTTCTGTAGAGGTTGCTCTATTACTGTGCAGGTCTAACCGATGCTATTAAACAAATCGAGTTCAACAAGGTTATGCAATGATACAACTGTCGGTCCATTAAATATGGTGGCTAATCTCTTAGAGATTATTTAACTACACAGGAGATATTGCAGTGCACTCGAAGATTACAGTGCATTTGTGTAGGTATGTACCTACAGACACAAGTGCATTTTATCGGACTATGAAAGTGATGCTTTTCTATTATATCACTTTCATAGACCTATCGGATACCTACCAATATACACATCACACTCATTTTATAAGTTTGTGGTTGTGTGAGTGTGTATGTTTGTTACTTCTTCACGTCTAAACGGCTGGAGCGATTTTAATAAAATTTGGTATGAAGTTAACTGACACCCTGGATTAACACATAGGCTAATAAACCGCGGGTAACATCGCGGTGTACAGCTAGTGAGTGCTATAGGTGGAAATTCGACACAACCAGAGCAAAATTAGGCACAGGACCCACCATACCACGTAGGGATGGGACATTTTGAAAATGAACACCTACTAATTACTGCGCTTATATCTTAATCCGCTTGGTCGCTAATAAGTTAAGAAACCCTCAATTAATGTTGATTTTGATTTGGACTTTTTTCATTTAAACATTATTATCTACCTACATAATCGTTTGGGTGTCCAATGTGTTTCTCCTCATCGATGTCACTGTGGAGAAGACGTGTGCAGCCTCGGATACCATGGCCTGTCGTGCAGCAGGAGCGCAGGTCGTATGTCCCGCCACGCAAGCATCAACGACATAATCCGACGGGCGCTGGTCACCGCTGGCGTGCCAGCTGTGCTCGAACCAAATGGTTTGACGCGCAGTGATGGTAAGAGGCCGGACGGTATGTCTTTGTTGCCTTGGAGGATGGGTCGGCCCTTGGTATGGGATGCAACTTGCGTCGATACCTTGGCGCCTACCCATCTCCCAAGCACGGCGAATTACGCCTGCGCTGCTGCTGCATCCGCTGAGAACCTCAAACAGCGTAAATACAGTAATCTGGTTGGGGATTATGTATTTGAGCCGTTTGGGGTTGAGACTCTAGGGCCGTGGGGCCCAAGTGCGCGCCTATTATATAAGGAAATTTCCCGACGTCTTATCAGTGCCTCCCGTGACCAGAAGGCTGGCCTTTTCTTTGCACAAAGAATTAGCATTGCCATCCAACGTGGCAATGCTGCCAGCCTTCTGGGAACGTTACCTGTTGTCATCGATGGGGAGGAATTCTTTGACGCCTAAACGGTTCTGCCCTCCTTTTTTATTTTATTTTATTTTAATTCTGTAAATATCTTGTTTAATTGGTTAGATGTATTATAATATAAACGATTGGTTCAAAATTAATAAAAAACCTACATAATTTCGTTTTGTTTAAGGGGGCATTACACTAAGAGAATTATTTATTTAGCGCTACGTACACAGCGACACGATCACCGGCCTCGCTCTTCCGCATACAACCATTACTTCACAGTGCGCAGGAGCGCAGGTCAAAATAAAGTAGAATATTCGTTCGTACAAATGTTAGATTACGAACGCCATGACTATGAAAATGCTCGTTTATGCATTTTTCCGCAATTTCAAGATTTATTTGCAGGATTATATTAAGATATATCCTTAAATTTCTTTATTTCATCTACTAGAAAAACTCTTTGACTAGTGACACAATCTCTTTCGTGTCCTAATATTTAAGTTTTCTATATACATTTTTGAGAGAGCCGAACCCTGTTTCGTGTAATTTACCCTTAATTTCCTTTGTTTTTAAAGAGTGAAGTCATAAAAACGTTCTGAAGGACTTCCATTTAATCACCGCACTCGATTGAAGTGGTTCTTGTATAAAATGAATTTCCGAAAACTTTCGTTTGGTTGAGACGATTTTGTGGTAATCAATTATAATAATTATTTCTATAGAACAGTTTCCCGGATTTTCTTTCCGGATAAAAGTTGTAGGTAAACTTGGTAATCGAATAAAGGGAAAACAAATACATCGACAAAACATCTTTGCTTTTGAAAAAGAAAAAATCATTTATTTACTAAACAAGGAAATCAGAAAAGAAATGTAGTATATTATTTTGACTGCCTCTGTGGCGCGGTGGGAGTAATGTCTGACTGCTAAGCAAGAGGTCGTGGGTTCCATTCCCACACGAGACTTTGTGTGATCCACAAATTGTTGTTCCGAGTCTTGGTGTACTTTGTGTCTGTGACTTGTATGTTCGTAAAGTCCCCCGTGACACAGGGCTTGTAGCCTAATACGGGAGTTGTTTTAAAAAAAATGTTTTTACATCATATCTAAAAATATCATTTCGTACTGTAAGGGAGAATGAATAGAGAGTGCACTTGTACTCTCTCTTGTGATATCTTTTGTGTAGTTGGACACGGGCAATGCGGGAGTCGTTTATTATTAAAAATAAAAATAAAAACACATTCGTAACTCTTTCACGTATAACTAATGAACGGAATTTGACGACATTTTACTGTAAATACTATCTTGGTGGTGCAGTGATAGTTATTACAAGCGTTGCACAAAATTCGATTTGATTCCGACACGGGATCCGTATTTGTAATAGCGCGAGATGTCAGAAGATTTATAGTACATAGTGCAGAAAAGTCGGGAAAGGCTAAAGATAATATATTTGATATAAGCGCAGAAAGGCGTGCAACAGATAACATATTTGATATTAGTCCAAGAAGGTGTGTATTGGGGAAACACATCATATAAATCACCATCAAATAATAAGAAGTAATGTACCATAACAACATTGTTTGACATTTAGTAGTGTATTGTATTGACAGTAGAATGGCTAAGGCATCGGTCTCGCAATCGTGATGTCGTCGGTTCGAATCCTACCCATTACACTACCGAGGTGAACCTACTACTAACACATGCCTTTGAGCTTAGCTGGTGGGGTTAACAAGATTGCTAGTAATGTGGAATCAATCCCACATTGCCAGTAATCTTTTTTACTAAAAAAAAATATGAATTTCGTTTTAGTGAAAGAGACTCTCTGACTCACGAAAACCCTTCACCCCTCACTCATCTCATTAGTGTTACGGCAAACTCCATAATAAGGAGAAAACACATATACAAAACACAAAAAGATGCCTAAATAAAACCCCCCTCGGTCCATTAAATTTCATCTTACGAAGTCACCTACGCAACCTCCTACAATAAATGTAAGTATCTAATAAAATAAATATTCCCACCCATTCATATAATGTACTACAAGCAACACATACGCCAACCGAATCTTAAACAAGAAAAAATAAACTAAACAGGTCCGAAAATAAAATACATCTTTTAAACTGCCCAATAAATAAAGGTCGTATCTAACTTAGGTAAATAGGTATCTTTTTTCCTCAGGTCCCTTCAATTTATAATGGGTAGCCGCACGATTTTTCTTTAAGAATTAAGCACCAAAACTTACGGCAAACTGGGACGCATGAATAAGGTTACTTTGTCGCTAGACTAAAGTTCTGCAGCAAACTGTTTGCTGGGCCTTTACTGAAGGAACAAAAGAGCCCGCATTGTCAGGTACTAAACAGGTGATACCTTTCTTTTAACATAAAAATATAACTTTTATACCAGAAAAAAAATGTGAGATTTTGTTTTAGCCCGCGACTCTGCCCGCTAGATTCCTTTTTAGGGTTCCGTATTCAAAATGGCAAAAGCAAAACCTTTTTAGTATTGTTATATCCGTCCGTATGTCACAGGCATTTTACTTTAAGACTACCCAATGAATATTGATAAAAATTGGTTAAAAGGTGTCTTGTAGTAGCTGCTACTTAGTTTAATAGCTAAATAATAATATTTTTTCATACAGCAACGGCTCCGGAACCCTAAACTGAGCATGGTCGTCGAACCCTAAACGGATTTGGCGTTAATGAGTAAAAGAACGAGGCTGGACTTTTTAAACATGACATTTTTAAACGAGTAAATGAAAAGCCCATAACAGTATTTTTGAAAATCTTATTGTAACCGCACCGCGTTTTATTTTTCAAACTTTTATTTATTTATAATAAACCAATAAATTAGCAGACGTTTTAAGAACATTTAAACTATCGAACTTCTATTTAGAAATGTTCTTAAAACATCGGCTAATTTATTTGCATAAGCAAGGGCTGACTCCTATAACAATACTGGAAAGGCAGCACAATGCTAAGTGAGTTATAATTTTTTTACACACATGTAATTTTTTTTTAAGTTTTGTAAATAAGATTTCCCTAAATATACTGTGTAAAAAAATAAATACTTATTTCTTTTCTTTCTTTCTTTCTTTTTAAATACTAATCGTTAGCTGTTCACTGTTATCCTGATTAGAACAAACCCTTATTGTATGTGTAGCCATTGCCTACGAGTTTTTATATTCTTGCGGTATAGCCATTAAATGTACCCTTTTTGTGTAATATTTTGCACCATATGGTACCTTCTTTTTTGTAGTTATTTTTGTTCTGGATTATAGTAAGTTTACTACACTATATATCTAGAGAAAGGCGTGTATGCTAGCCTGATAATGTGGATCTTATTTTTATTTATTGCCACATTACTGCCACAGCAAATAGCTCGAGCACTTTAGTGTGGTTATAGATTAACCCACTATTCATAATACGTTAATAGCAGTATATAACAAGCAAATGTTTTATCTTCTACTAGCTGTCCCGCGCAACTTCGTATGCGTAAATTTTCCCCGTTTTTGCAACATTTCACGTCGCTACTCCGCTCCTATTAGGCGTAGCGCGATGTTATATAGCCTATAGCCTTCCTCGATAAACGGGCTATCCAACAAAAAAGATTTTTTCAAATCGGACCAGAAGTTTCTGAGATTAGCGCGTTTAAACAAACAAACAAACAAACAAAGCAAACAAACAAACTCTTCCGCTTTATAATATTAAGTATAGATTATTCTACTTAAAAAAAGTCTGTTGGTTAAAGGACGATAATTTTACGTGATAACGCCTTATGAAAACATTGATGACATTGTAATAAACAATCATACCTGTGAGAGGTTCATTTCCAGTTGTATCGCATGTCGCTGCAATCGCCATTGTGCGGAACGTGGCACTTCTTCATGTGTGCAGCCGACGTTCATCGATTTATAAAACGTTATCACGGCAAAATAGAATGAAAAAAAAAAATTAATAAAGGGTAGATAATGTACCTATGTTTATAAATACATATAAGCGCGACCATTACACGACTAACAAGATATGAATATAAACAAATAAATCAAAACTAATACGAAGTATACACTTTTGCTACTAACTAATATTTGGGGATAATAGTTTTGTCCTGGGTGGGGATCGAACCCACTCAGGACAAAACTTAGAGTGATGAGCACGATGGTTTATTCTGTGTCTGGGTGTTATTTATTTACAATATGTTTGTATTTAGAAATGTTTCTTTTTATTAGTTGTCTGATTTCCATCGTATAAGCTCTGCTTAGTTTGGGATCGGATGGCGTTGTGTGAGTTGTTCCAAATATTATTAGTATACTCATACTCGTATTATAAAGCTGATGAGTGTGTTTGTTTGAACGCTGTAATCTCAGGAACTACTAATCTGAATTGAAAAATTATTTTACTGTTGGATAGCCCATTTATCGAGGAAGGCTATAAGCTAAATAACATCACGCTACAACCAATAGGAGCGGAACAGCAATGAGAAATGTTGCAAAAGCGGGGAAAATTTACGCAGACGAAGTTGTGCGGGACAGCTAGTATATTATAACACGTTACTTTGTTCACGCCTTTAAGTACAGCTCTTACCAACAATTTGCCGAACCACTGATGTTGAAGATAAGTCACGTTCCGAAGATATATTCCTTAGAGAGTGTAGATATTAGATAAAAAAGGGTATTTCCAAAATCAACCCTTAAAGTGTAATGAGGTGTAAGAGTTTCGTGTTGAAAATCGTATTCCTTGAGGGTACTTTCAGTTGGTTTACATTTTATGCCTTCCATTCAGTAAATGTTTGACTCAGTACACAACAGCTTATTTAAACTAGGTTAGGTTTACTAAAAAAATATTTGGCGCATATATATATATGTATATATTTTTAATTCATCTATACCAATATTATGAACCTGAAGAGTTTGTTTGTTTGTTTGAACGCGGTAATCTCAGAAACTACTGGTCCGAATTAAAAATATCTTTCACTGTTGGATAGCTCATTTATCGAGGAAGGCTAACGGTTATAAAACGTTACGCTACGACTAATAGGAGCGGAGCAGTAATGATAAATATTGCAAAAACGGGGGAAATTTACGCAGACAAAGTTGCGCGGGATAGGTAGTATACTATACTACTACTATCATCTGATGGCAAACTAAGCAGAACCTGTATAATATGTCAATCAGACAATTGTTAAATGCAACTTCGTCTGCGTAAATTTTCCCCGTTTTTGAAACATTTCTCATTACTGCTCCGCTCCTATTAGCCTTAGCGCGATGTTAGCTTATAGCCTTCCTCGATAAATGGGCTATCCAACAAAACAATATTTTTTTAAATCGGACCAGTAGTTCCTGACATTAGCGCGTTTAAACAAACAAACAAATAAACAAACAAACAAACTCTTCCGCTTTATAATATTAGTATAGATAAGCACTTATTAGATAAACTACCCACAGGCACAGAATAAACAATCATACAAATCATACAAAGATTAAATTTATCCTGTGTCAATCAACATGGGACTCAAAAAAAAAGGTTTTAATTGATATAAAAAACACATTTTAGTCATTTTGCGTTAGGGGTAAAAAAATGTTGGCTCCAACGTTGGACAACTGACATTAGGACACTCCAACATTGGAACCAACGTTTGCTATGTAGCCAAGCTTACTTCAATGTCTTATTACAGACAAGTTGTCTGTGATAAATTAGTACGAAACCATGGCATAATTAATGAGGTAAATACTGACAATGCCGTACCCGATTATTTGTTGTTATTGTTTGTATTTTAATGACAAAGTAATTAATTAAGAAGCGAGAACATCGGACAAACGGACGACTTTCTAACAAATTAATAAATAACTTAGAAGCCAAAGTTATACAACTATCGATCACAAACAAAACGAAGTTATGTACCTATTCTGTTATAATTAATTGGTAAGGTGAGCTACTGAATACTCAAAGTATTACTAGCTTTCATATCTGGATTTCCTTCAATCTTTTGACGTGATAACGTCTTACAAATCCATGACAGGGTGCACGCACGAAAATGTGTCACGTAGCAATAGTCACGTTATTGATTAGTTGTTAAGTAGTTACGTTATTGACTAGTTGTCAAGAAACGCGAATGGCAATTCCGCCTGCTGATAGGCTGAAGTATTGTGACCGTCGGGTGCATGTGCCCTGGTCCACTAAAGCTGTCACATGCGTGGTTGTTTATTACAATGTCGTCAATGTTTTGGCGATTGCAGCGACATGCGATACAGTAGGAAATTTTAAAAAAAACTGTCACAGACATGGTTGTTTATTACAATGTCATCAATGTTTTGGTAATTGCAGCGATATGCGATAAAATAGGAAATTTTAAAATACTGTCACATGCATGGTTGTTTATTACAATGACATCAATGTTTTGGCAATTGCACCGACATGCGATACAGTAGGAAATTTAAAAAAAACTGTCACAGACATGGTTGTTTATTACAATGTCATCAATGTTTTGGCAATTGCAGCGACATGCGATACAATAGAAAATAAAAAAAACTGTCACAGGCATGGTTGTTTATAACAATGTCATCAATGTTTTTCTTATGACGTTATCCCATTAAATTATCGTCCGTTAACCGACTTTACAGACAGCCATTTTTTTAAAAGTCATTTGTGTCAATAATTCAAAGACATATTAATGAAACCAGTGTTCTATTAACCCCCTTTGTGGCCGAAATTTTAAAATATCCCCAATCAGTCACCGTACAAACGTATTTAATACTAATGCCCTTGCCTCTACTTTGGATACTTAGCATTTATGAGGCTGTAGGTAATCAATCAATTATATGCACTGACAGCTACAGAGTGAATACCAATGGGCCACACTAATATGTGGGCGTTAGTCCAGTTGTGGAATGGGCGTTTATGTACGTCCGTATGAAACCCACGTTTTTACCCGTACAAATTTTAACCTATAAGTATTATACAACTAATGTAAAAGGCGTTCTATATTCTACATGTCCAATATTATAGAAATAATATACAGAATGTTTTTTTTAATATACAAATAACTGAATAACTGGGTCTGAAAATTCAACGATTTTCTATTTAGTTTCCAATCCACTACTGTTATCTGTGGTTAGCTTCCGAGTACTATATAAATATAGGAATACAGCACTTCACCCAACATGATAATGTAGTCTTTGTACACCCTAATACTGTAATATTATGATTGTAATTAAATTGCACAACGATGTTAATTATGAATAAAAGAATTATTATTATTAATATTATTAAACCTTTATTATTGTTTTTAAGTATTCGCGATTTGTAAATATAAATAAATCAAATTTCTTAATAATAAAATTAAAGCTGGTCTTTTCCAGACAACCTTAGAATAGACTGTAATAATATAATGGACAATATGTACTGCACAAACAGTAAATCTACAATAACATATTTCTACGACATTTTGGCGACTTGAAATGATGTTCTAAAAACGCCCGACCGGGGCGTTTTCACGTCAAATGTGTTACCGCTCTTACAGAGTAACCACAATTTCACCAAACTATATTCTCGAAATAGAAAATGGGATCTGTATAATGTCTACCTTCTTTTACCTTTAAGTGACAGATTGCTTTGTGTCTGAACTCCCGAGTATAAACTAAATAATATATTGAAAAAGGTTTCTTGCTTCGTCGGCAGGCATTTGACTTGAAAAAAGGAATTGGAATGTCTAAAATAAAGGTATAGGAATGAGTTCAGAGTTCATCGGAAAGTCAGGTACTTTATTAATAAGTTAATGATATTTAACACTTCGTCTGCGTCACTTTTCCCCATTTTAGAACGTTTCAACCAAATAAACTTTGATGAATATTTAGATTTAAAAATTCACGTGGTTCTATTAAGCTGCACCCCCCCCCCCCCTTGAGCTACAACAAGGAAACCGGTGTAGACTATTAGATCCTTCATGTACTTCTTTAATTCAATATTTGTATAGATTTTAAATATTTTGTATTTTTTTTTCTTTTTCAATTTTAAATAACTTTATTTACAACAATTTTTCATGTTGAATTGAAAATAAACGAGTTGTTAATCACCCCCTATTTTGGGGTATAAATCGGAAAACATCGATCCTAGAAAAAAAAAAATATGAAAACCAAAAATGTACACTTTTTGTGTGAAATTGAAAATAAACAAAAATGGACCGTTAAAACCAATATGGGCGATGATTCAAGGGATAGAGTAGGTATCACAACTAAATTCATAACGCCAGTGACTCCCCCCCCCCAAACTAATTCCGAAGGAAAATTGCTACTTATAAATTTTTCGTGTGAAATAATAATTCGATTGGGCTATTATTCAAGATATTGTAGTGATAGGTAACTAATGGCGTCTCAATTGATTTTTCATTATAAATCTGAATTCAGATGAAAAATATCTTGTTTGCCAGCTTCGTTAATTTAAATGGGAGATTCTCAACGCAATGCAGGATCGTACCTATGCCTATATATGAAACCTCCCACGGTGCTATCAGATTCCACGTCAACGCATTTGATTAATATTAGTTTCGCTCAGATATTCGTATATCAATAGCTTTCTTGCATGCGTAGGCAGATGCTGCATTCTGAATCAAAGTGAGTAACGATGCATAAAAGGCTTACTGCTGTTTTGTGTACAAAAATAGAACTTGCACAATTTACTAATTTACAATTCCATCCAAACTCGTGACCCATTGGTACAGTTCCAAACAGAAGATACAAAAATTGGCCTCTTCTTGTGATGAGGTACCTATTATAAGTTAGTTTGGATAGTGTTCATTTTTTGTAGTATTTTCTTATCTTTGTCTAATTTAGTAGTTTAAGCAAATGCTATGTACACCATAAGTGTCATGAATTCTCTCTTATAATAATTCTTTCCTCAAATGTTTATGAAGTATGATGTGGATGTACTTATAAATAAATAAAAAAATAAACTTGCTAATATAATGTATACCTACTTATTAACAAATGTATTGTAAACCGCTCCGACTTTGCAAGAAGTTTTCTTTGATATCTACACAAGTAATACGCATATAATATACATTAAACCTTATGGAAATTATTCAAAAAAATGATAATGAAAACCGCATCGAATTCCGTTGCGTAGATTAACAAGTCTTACAGCACATAGCGTTTATTGTGTCAAAATATTTGTAATAACACCACATCGCTGATTTTCAGTGTACAAAACTTAAAAAAGTTTTAATATACAGTTTCTAAATTCCCAAAACGAATTTATAAAATAAAATACATTTGAAAACTAATCAAAAATAATTTACATTTAATATCAGGCAGTCGGAGGCACGGTGTTAATTTCAACAGAGTTAATTAATGCATCCGACTGCATGATATTCAATTTTAAGGGTATCTTGTTTCTGTCTGTTTGCAGGCGGTTTTTTTTTTTAGTTTTAAATTAATTCTTTTATTAACGAATTTTTAGTTATTGTAAGATTATTATAAGGCGATTTAATAAGAACTATTTGTTTTATTATAAACGTTGATTGTTCCATGATTTGTCACTTAATTTTTTTTAAACTTAAGGGTTATATTATATATTTTCGAACTCACCTTTTTGATATATGATGCCTTTAATTTGATACCCCATTCGAGGGTCTCCAAAATGTCTTTTTTTTTTCTCAGACCGCACTTTAAAGCGCACAAAATTCGCCAATTCGCTTTTTAAGAATTTTATGTACTCTGTGGAACTCACGTCACTGAGATGAACCTATGAAGTATAATTTATTAAAATCGATTGAGCGATTAAGGAATTATGAGCGGACAAAAAAACATTGAAGGATACATACATACGCGTCAAACACATAACCCCCCTCCACAGTCAGGTAAAAAAGAAATCTATATACTGGAAAAATATTTAAACATTGAAATCGGATCACGTACCATCAGAGATAGCGAACGAAAACCTTCGTTATATGCAAAACTGAGCCTAAAATAGATCAGCTCCTTGACATTCAATAGACAAGTGGCATTCCCTTTCACAAGAAAACTTGATCGCATTTTTCCATTGTTATTTCTCTTTATTTATCTTTGGAGAAGATAAGTTGTTTTTTCTACCGTGATTATTCTATAATATGCTTTAATATAAAGTTATATTATCTAGATCAGCGATATTCAGCCTATGGCCCGCGGGCCGTATGTAGCCCGGTGGACTATTGTAGTTCCCCCACCTGACGTTACCTACTCTTTTTTTAACCATTTTAAATTTCGCGCCCATTATAACTGAAGGACTGACAACATAGGTAGTATAAAAATACTACCGCGCCGCGATGCCCAGTGCTATTGCATAGCTTTTATCGCGGGCTCGGGCTTTGAGCGCGGCGACTGAAACAAGAAATTCCACTCCAGCTAAGCTCAAAGGCTTGTGTTTGGAGTGGGTTCACGTCGGTAGTATAATGTGTAGGATTCGAACCCGCGACCTCACGATTGCGAGACCGATGCCTTAGCCATGAGGCTACCGCCGCTTCTTAAAAAATATGGGTGCTTTATAGCAGTGATGCGTTTATATGATGTGATAATAGCTTTGTTCTGAGATCTCAGAATAATAACTATAAAATGTTTAAGACCCTGAAAAATAACAAAAGACACTGAAGCAAAAGTCGTCTAGTTTTTAACTCCCGGCTATAAAAAGGACAGTAATAATTTTCACTCGTGCCTCATTCGTACGAGCGTATTTTTAACGCGCGTAAAATAACCGCTCAATTAGAATAAATGCATTCCTAAGTATACGTTCACACGCAGCGTGACGTATTGTTATCGTGCAGCCCTGAGGGGTTAGACAAGGTACATTCGTTCCGTGGCGATTTCGATAATGCCATACTAATCATTGGCAAAAAAATAAAAAAAATATCTATGGTCTTCACCGCAAACGTCAAAATTTATACTTTAATTCTTTTCTTTTTTATTAGACCCCCTGGGCGTTGGAAATAGATCACATTTAATCTTATCGAGAGGCCGGGTCGCCGGATTTTTAACGCGCGTTAAATAATCGCTCGAGCGAAAGGGCTGAGAATAAATGTGTTTTTCAGTGGATGGCTTTTAGGTAAGTACATCTGGATGAAAAAACCTATGGGATAATATCATTTAACTCATATGGTTATTCTCATTCCATTTTCACTAAATAAGTTGTAAACAATTCATGAATATAAGATTTTTTTTTTTTTTAATTATGTATAATGACACAGATTTCATTTTTATCGCCAGTTTTAGAAAATAGTTATTTCTTTATTTATCCTTTTATAGTTAATTAGACTAATCTCTTAAGCATTAGGAAATGTCGCCTAAGTTAATTTTGTTTCAAAATTGATGTTTTCATAGAGTCACTCATTGTTTGAGTTTTCTGTTGCTAGCTCGCACTACCTATGTATAATATCTTCACAAGAAAAACAATCAAAAGACACATTTGCAGAATACGTACAATGTTTCGGTCTGTTAATACGCTTCTGAGCCCCGACAGAAGTTAGGTAAGTCAATAAAAGCAATTTTCGGAAGTGCTTGCGTATATTTCATACGTTACATTAATATAGTATCTGCTTCGACTTGATTCAAAATATACACTCTAAGCTGTTTATTTTACTAGCGGTTTAATTATTAACTTTTTTCTAATCGTTTTAGTGCTCTAGGTATCAATGTTCTGGGGTCATAACCATCTTCGCATTATTTTCTTTCTAATGAAACCAGTTTAAGGCGTTTGGAGTACATGGGTTGGATGGTTTCAGAATCTTTATCGGGCATAGAAACATTTTTTAGAATTTTGCATGTTTATGTAGAAAGATGTTTGTGTTTTAGAGTCTTGTTGCGTCGTCCTCGTGGTGCGGTAAGAATAAATAAAATCGACTCTAGATACACTGGAGTTTATTTTGCACTAGTCAATTTTACAATATTTCATGGGCACGACAATACTTTACGGAGAAAACCGATAAGCGCGCCACAAGCTTGACGTGTAAAGAGCGACTGCCCGCTCTAACTTAAGGACCGTCTCCAATAGCGGGAGAATCGCGGCGATTCCGCTCTACCGTTGTCGGGTAATCCCCACAAACGAGCGATTATTCCGCCAGCGTATCGTCGTAACTCGCCGCGTGTCCGCGACGACGATTGTTACTTCGTCCGCGGCGAGTGCGCGGCGATACAATAACTTGTTTCTCGAACTCAGCCACTCGTCGCAATAACATCGCCGTGTGGAGTGGAGACACGTTCTAAGAGAGTGTATGGAAATAGGTGGCAAAACAATAATAGGTATCGCCGCGATTTTCTCACGAGTGGAGACGGTCCCTTTAAGTATTATACTCGATAAATAATGTGTGAATGTCAAGTCTGTATGAATAAGTGAGAAAATTACAAATGTTTAAATTAGTGACTAGTTATAGACTGCCTCTGTGGCGCGGTGGGAGTGTGTCCGACTGCTACGCAAGAGGTCGTGGGTTCGATTCCCACACGGGACACCACTTTGTGTGAACCACAAATTGTTGTTCCGGGTCTGGGTGTAATTTGTGTCCGTGACCATAATGTTTGTAAAGTCCCCCGTGACACAGGGCTTGTACCCTACTGCGGGAGTTGTCTTTAAAAAAAAAAAAAAGTAGATTAAAAGAAAATCGCAATATTATTTATTAGTGTCGCAAATGGTTAAAATTCTGCAAAGTATTATACAAGTATATAGATTATTAATATAACAAATATTGGTGCGTTAAAAGCTTTATATGGAGCTCTCGTGAGGATTCATTTAGAAGGTAATGCGGAAATATGGTCACCTCACGAAGCAAAGTATAAGTTCACGATAGAACGTATCCAGAACAAATTTATTAGGTTTCTATATTTCAAACAATTTGGGGTGTACCCAGCATATCCGTTGTTGTAGGCACCCTACTCTATTTGTTCTGGGTATGGTGGGCGTAAGAGTTGGACGTAAGAAGAGAAGTAGCTTTGGACACATATTTATTAAAAATCTTACGTGGCACCACACAAAACCCAGATGTCTTACAGTTAATTAAGGTAAGTGTCCCTAATGAGTACATAGGACGGCGGCGGCGGCCGCCACTACTGGAGTTACCGCGAGCGCGCACTAACTTACTTTAGTTCGCACCACTGACACACGTGTTACGTGTTTTCAATGCGGTTTCTGTCCAAATACACGTTTTTTCGTGTTCACTGAGCGAGTTCGCAAACGTCACTGAGTCATTTTTGGGCTGTAATTAGTATTCATGATTTTGTAGTAGGTATAGTTTATCTAATATATAAAATTCTCGTGTCACAGTTTTCGTTGCCATACTCCTCCGAAACGGCTTGACCGATTTTGATGAAATTTTTTGTGGTTATCCGGTATCTATGAGAATCGGCCAACATCTATTTTTCATACCCCTAAGAGTTTGTTTGTTTGTTTGAATGCGATAATCTCAGGAACTACTGGGCTGCACTGAAAAATTTATTTTATTGTTGGATAGCCCATTTATCGAGGAAGGCTAGAGGTTATAACATCACGCTACGACCAATAGGAGCGGAGCAGCAATGAAAAATGTTATAAAAAAAAGGAAGAAAAAAGGGAAAATTACAATCTATTATATTCATGCCCCTAAGTGATAAGGGTTATCCACCCCTAACATTTATAACTATACTATAATATTAGAAGAGAGAGAAGAGTTTCTTTGTTTGTTTGTTTGAACGCGATAATCTCAGAAAGTACGGGTCCAAATTGAAAAAAATATTTTACTTTTAGATAGCCCATTTATCGAGGAATGCTATAGGCTATAAAACATCGCGCTACAACTAATGGGAGCGGAGCAGCAAGTAAAAATGTTTGCAAAAATGGGGAAAATTTACGCAGACGAAGTTGCGCGGGTCAGCTACGAGTAGTATCTATATAATTGCAAGTCTACAACCATTGCAGTAGGTATGTACCTGTAATGATGGCTATATTTATTAAATACATAAATAAATAAATAATTATTAATGTAACTGACGCTCGGACACAAGTTTAATATCGGACACTTATTTTTTTTTTAAATACGACTCCCGCAGTTGGCACAAGCCTTGTGTCGCGGGGGACTTTACAAACATACAAGTCACGGACACAAAGTACACTCGGAACAACGTGTGGATCACACAAAGTGGTGTCCCGTGCAGGAATCAAAACCACGACCTTTTGCGTAGCAGTCGGATACACTCCCACACAGAGGCAGTATCTTCTCAGTATCAGACTTGGATACTATCAGAGTATTAAAGCCAAAACGGCAACAATATTATAGTAGTGGTACAGTCATTTAAAAAGTTATACTTAAAACCAACATAATTATCTTTTTACATAATAAACAAAGTCGCTTTTTGCGTCTGTACGCTTACAACTTCTAAACTTTTTTTGATTAAACCAGTTTTTGATAAGGTTTTTACTACCATTCAGATAATTTGTTATAGATAGTTTAAATGTATATTACATGCATATTATGTATATAGACGGTGGGCAGGAGTCTGTGCGAAGCTGGAGCGGACCACTAGTCTCGATAATATGTTTAACTGGAGGTAGGTTCCCTATAACTTTAAGTCTTGACTAATGTTATAAAGCTGATGAGTTTGTTTGTTTGTGTGAACAGGATAATCTCAGAAAGTACTGGTTCGAATTAAAAAGTTCTTTTACTGTTGGATAGTCCATTTATCGAGGAAGGCTGTAGGCTATATAACATCACGCTACGACCAACAGGCGCGGAGCAGCACGTCCCGTAGTTTCAAAGCCTATTCAATACAAACAAACAATCAAATCTTTCCTCTTTATAATATTACTAGCGGCCCGCTCCGGCTTCGCACGGGTATAAAATATATGGATGTTATTATACATATAAACCTTCCTCTTCAATCACTCTATCTATAAAAAAAACCGCATTAAAATCCGTTGCGTAGTTTTAAAGATTTAAGCATACATATGGATATGGGGACAGAAAACTTTGTTTTATACTATGTAGTGATTAGTATTAGTATAAAAGATATAGATATAGACGATGTCTATATTGTAAAATAGCCTGTATCTCCGAACTTTTTAGATAATCTTAATTTACTGAAGCTTTCAGATTTGGTGATCCAGATCCACTTAAAAATCTTCTTAGACATCTAGGTGTATGCGTGCCCTTCAGTTTCAAATCAAAGACCCTTAAGTTTGAGTAAACTCTTCAACCGTTAGAATCAGAGGCCGAATTGGGTCTTAATTGAATTCGATACGAGCCCTGCAATCCCAAATCATCCCATCAGTGATTACCGTGATTGAATTTATTACAGATCGGTTTATCGTAATATAAACGATTTGTTCCTGATTCGTCATATTCCAAATTGGTCATCTTCCAAACACGACACTTTCCAAACTAGTCATATTCCAAACTAGTCATATATTAGATTCGTCATCTTCCAAATTTGTCATACAATGTACATTTGCCTGCACAAATTAATTCAATAAATCCTTTGTGGTAAATTTTATGATAAGAACCTATTTATATGAGTGTTACTTGTCTATCATGAAGTTAATGTCATTGTCACTTTATTATTTATATTGAGTGAATATAATTTTAATGAAATAAAAAGATGGCTTCTAATAATAGTACGCACGAAGAAATGCATTTTATCGCAAGTGAAAGAGGGAAAAAGTTACTTTTGTATTCTGGATACAAATACAGTCTACACAAAAAAAATAAAAATGGTACTGTTACATGGAGATGTACAAAAAGGGGTGAGTGTGCAACTTCCATTACTGTAAATGATAATAATGTCGTCATGAGGCAGCCTAACCATGTATGTAATCCGGAGTTTATGAAGTTAGAGGCTGACAAATGCTTTGATAATATGAAATTGGCAGTCACCAATAATTTCGCACCTATACCAAAAATATTCGAGAAAATTGAACTAGATTTTATAGAACTTAATGGAGAATCTTCTCTGTCGGAGCTACCGATATGGAAAAATAAAAAAAGTACTTTATACAATGTCAGAAACAGATTTCTTAATGTGCGAAAATGCACATATGATAAAGTAAGCGATGTTTTGATCCCAGAACAGCTATCCAAAGATTTTTTAATTTGTAGTGACGGACTTGACGATAAAATTTTAATATTTTCATCGCCCACTGCTTTGGACTTTCTATCAAAGACTGAACATTATTACGCTGATGGTACATTTAAGGTTGCGCCGCCCCCTTTTAACCAACTCTATAGTCTTCATGCAAATTTGGAGTCAAGTGTTATAAATTCATATTTTGTACCACTCGTTTATGCGCTTTTACCAAGCAAAAGTGAAGAGATTTATCGGCGTTTATTTTTCCTTCTAAAAGAAAGGTTTGGTTTAAATATCACCAAGTTTAAGTGTGACTTTGAGTTAGCTGGTATAAACGGTTTTTTATCAGTATTTCCGAACGCAACAGTAACAGGATGTTATTTCCATTACCAAAAAGCCTTATGGAAAAAATCTAAGGATTGTGGAGCATTCGCTACTGAAGAAGGCAGATTTTATACAAAATTATGTGCAAAACTAGCTTTGTTACCTAAACAATACGTACCGGAGGCATACTTAGAAATATCTCACTCTGCCTTAGATTCAAACGAGATAAGGTTATTTCATAATTATTTTGTAAATTTTTGGATGCAAAAGATCACTAGCAATTTATTTTGTGTTGATGAAGATAATTTCCGCACAAATAATGCCGTAGAAGGTTGGAACAACAGAATTAACCATAGATTAAAGAAAAAAGGTTCATTGTATTTATTTGTAAAAAAGATGAGAGAAGAAGCACTACACCAGGATATAAGAATAAAAATTTTTTTTTTACATTCCAACCAAACGCACCGCCGACGAACTACAGAATTAAATAAATTTACAAAAGAAAAGGAGATAGTACAGGATTTTGTAGATAAAAAAATAACTGTTGTGGAGTGTCTGAGTAGGCTATGTGAAGTATAATTTTATTAATGATTTATTTTCTCTAAGGAGAATACTTGGTTATTTTATTGCAAAGAAAGTGTGTTTGCTTTTAACATAAATAGGTATATTTTAAATCTTAAAAAATGTTTAACAAGAAATAAATTTAGTTACTTACATTATTGTTACTTTGGTTTTTATTAAAATTCAGTTTGACTGTACAATGACAAGTTTGGAAGATGACGAATCTAATATATGACTAGTTTGGAATATGACTAGTTTGGAAAGTGTCGTGTTTGGAAGATGACCAATTTGGAATATGACGAATCAGGAACAAATCATATAAACGTGTCGGTTATATTTGCCAGAACTACACTGGAACGTATAATATTATCGTCAAAACAAACATTCGCCATTTATATGTATCTAACAATTAATATTTTTAAAATTTATAGATTAAAAAGTACAATTATTTTTAAAATATAATAATTTTCTAGATAGATACTTTTTTCATGTTAAAAAAAGTTTACATGTTTAATACGCCAACCTCATTATACTTTTAACATAAACAGTAAACTTTTTATTTGTTTTTTTTATTTTGAAGAAGGCAAGTTTTTATTGTGAATGTGTTTTGAATTATTAGTCTGTAGACAAGCCCTCACAATTAGATATAGATTACTACTTATTCCAATATACAATGCTTCACAAATAATGTTTTAACAGGTAGCTGTAGTCCTTATTGAATGCAGGTCACCAAACTTCAAGATTACTTCTACTAGTAGTAATAATAGTAATACGAGTACAACATATCATACTAGAACTGGTATAAGTTTCAAGCACAAAGCACAGACTATAAAAGGAAATCTTCATATGTACTTTGCTCGAACAACGCACATTGATAAGGAACACGGACCCTTAGGCCACTTTGTACTGGTGTTTCGCAATTCCGTGTCCGAGAACAATATCCATCCGTTGCTCGAGCACAGAGTGTACAATGGTTACCTTCTGTGGGTGCTCTCAGTATTTTATGGTCATCATCTGTAACAGTTGTCCGCAGCTGTATTTTTATTACTTTTAAAGTGGAAGGCTTGTAGTTCATACAAACCACAATCAGTCAAAAAAGTATCAAAATGGGTGATTAGTTTAAGATTCCAAATTCATTTTTTTGTTGTTGTTAGATTGGCACAACAACTGTTATCCATTTTGGCGCGGAGTTTGAGTTATATCTGGTATTTAGATTGAAAACTGTGCTGTTTTAGTTAGATCATATCTAGTAGATCATATTGCGAATTACATAATGGACAAAAATGTGTCTTAAATTTTCCATCGCCAATGGAATTTAGTGTTTGGAGTCCCTGAAAATGTTACATAAGGCTTACGGTGAATCGACTTTAGCAAAAACACGTGGTTATTAGGTACAAAGCGTTTACTAGCGGTCGAGATGTGATGGAAGATTTGCCTAGCTCTGGTAGGCCTTTAACATCTTCAACTGAAGTTAATATTACAAAAGCAAAGGGAATAGTAGTAAGATCTAAAATTCTCATTCAAGTTTGAGATAGGTAGCCGCTGAACTTTCTGTGTCTCACTAGTCGATACATACCATTTTAAATAATCAATTGTGCATGAAACATGTTGCCGCTCGGCTCGTCCTAAAAGACCATAAGGTCTGAGGCATAAGAGTCTGAGGACATGCTAGAACGTGTCAATTCCGACCCAACAATTATAAAACGCATTGTTACTGATGCCGAGACATACGTTTTCGAGTTTGATACCTTATGGGCAACCCATCACCTACCCATCTAAGAAATTTGGACATCTTATGGGCAAGATAGACTCTCCAAATTGTGAAGTGTGCCACGTCGTAGAAGATGTCCAACACATGTTTCTGGACTGTGTCAAAAATAGTTGTAAAAAGGTGTCAAGAATATAAGTTAAATAGATTTAACATAGGTTAAATACAAAATGTCCTGGCAGACCCTGGGTCAGATCAAGCTCAAATGCTTTATAGTTTAGTATCTAGGGAAGTATGAATACACATAAGTCAATTTAAATATTAGGGTATGATGGAACTGGCATTTCCCAAAGGTTAATATTTTCCAAAAAAAAATAGTTTGACATGCAAACTAGTCACCAAGTTTTCAACTGAATCAAAACCGAAATAACCACGCCAAAGTTGATCATGTTGACTGTTTTCTTTGACTATTGCGGTGATGTGCACTCGGAATTCTTGCTGGAAGCTCAAACGGTAAATAAAGATTTTTATTCGACTGTTATGCGGCGCTTAGGAGAGCAAATTTGCCGAAAAAGGCCCGATTTGTGGAAAGAACATTCTTGGATTGGTGCAAAACCACGATAATGTGCCTTCGCACAAAGCCATTATTGTAAGCGAATTTTTGATCAAAAACTCAACAAATACCATCGAGCAACCATTCACCAGATATGGTTACAGCCGACGTCTTTCTTTTTCCTAAACTCAAATTACCACTTCGTGGCACCCATTTTCATTCGGTATAAGACATAAAGGAAAATTCGCGGCGAGAACTAAACACAATTGCAGAAAAAGCGTTAAAAATGTTTTGATGATTGGATTATTTGTTGGCGTAAGTGTATCGTTTCTGAAGAAGCATATTTTGAAGGCGATAAAATAAATTTGAATGAATACTAACATTTTGTGTATTATAGATCCGGTACTTATGTGACGATGACGGTACGGCCACAGTTCTATAACCAGTGCATTGAGATCGTAAGACGCATTGCAGTACATAATTATCCCTACATACCTAACTATTACACAATATCGAATCGCAGCCACAAAGTCCATATGTAGCCTTATAGCTTAATAATTGAATACTAAGCTATGTGACCAATTATGTGTAGATAATTCCCGTATTAGCTCAGTTCAGTGAACTTAGAATACAAAGATTAATGTCACCACTAATTGTGGCGGTGACTGTACTTAACGAAAGCTCCACACGACTGTACAAAAACGGCCATTAGTTCTCGTCGTGAGCGATAAAGATAGATATATAACTTTTTTGCGGGGAAGAAAGTGACGGGTATAGCAGAAAAATGTTGTTGGTACCTTTTATTAATTAACCGAGCAGACGGGCTGAATAATAATGACTTGGGAAGTTAACGTCTAATCGTTGCCGAATTAAGATTACAGGTTGCGTGCTATTGTGTTCGAGAGATCTTGTAATTTGGAACAAGCTTTAGAGATTACGCAATAATTTAATTGCATTGATTTTTTTTTTATGGCATTCGTAAAATCTGCATCAGTATTCTTATATGGTGTATTATATTAAATTGGTAGCAGCACCTCACCTGCATACCTATACGGTTTACAAAAATATTGGCAATTTGAAAGGAATGAAGCGGGTTTTTATTGCCTTGTTCTTTTCTCCGGCTTTACTTATTGCCTTGCGATCTTAGCATTACGTGTACTCGTACATGTAAAATCATGATTTATCACAAGCGTTGCTTAACCTTCTGCAACTGTGGTGGTAGTCCACTGGACACCGCATATCACAAAAACACGTATTACGCCGTTAATTAAGGATACGATATTCGTGCATTCAGTACCTCACAGAACATTGATACAATTCAAATGTTCTGAGCAGTTCATAATTCTCGTTTCTACGGCGGCCAGTGAGCCGCAAGTGCTTGAGGCTAGTGTATATTGCTCTTTGCAGTGGTTGGGTGTCTACCAATCTACCACGTCAGTATTAACCTCAGTTTCTTAAAAACAACCACGTTAGTAAAATCGTAATATAAAAGGGTTCCGTTTTGCTATTTTTGCTACGGAACCCGGAATTGGAATGATTTTGGAATGATTTATAAATTAATTATTTCAAATCTATTTTAAATGAAATAATAACGACACGTTACTATTTTATTTAAAATAGCCTATATCGTTTTTAACTGCAAATACAATTAAATATAAGACGTCTAACTGGTGTCCACGAGTCTACCACGTCAGCAGAATTGTGAAATTTAACAAATACAATAAATGCATTTTTGAAAGATAGAAAAATTTGAAATCCAGACTCAGGAATCGAACCCGAGACTTCCGTAGCCAAACCGGGGCCAGAAGCGAACCACCTATCTGGACTATGTTATTAGATTTCGAATTTTTCTATCTCTTGTTGCTCGCGAAATTTAGGCCTTCGCAGTGACATCTAGTCGTTAGTTAAGGAACTATCACGGCTTTTGTTATTGCTTCGTTACAGAGAGCATTTTAACAAATTATGATGTCGCAGGCCGAATATTGAAGTAATTTTTATAGGCATTTCTTGCCAATAACTTTACAAATACAATAAATGCATTTTTGAAAGATAGAAAAATTTGAAATCCAGACTCAGGAATCGAACCCGAGACTTCCGTAGCCAAACCGGGGCCAGAAGCGAACCACCTATCTGGACTATGTTATTAGATTTCGAATTTTTCTATCTCTTGTTGCTCGCGAAATTTAGGCCTTCGCAGTGACATCTAGTCGTTAGTTAAGGAACTATCACGGCTTTAGCTTTAGCCTATAAAAATTACTGTGAAATTTAAGTCACGACATTTTCAGAAGGGTTAAAGAATTTTGAATATAGCTCACGTTCCCAACAATTTCTCTTAGTATCAAAACAATTATCTAAACCAAGACATGGGTCCTTATCCACATTCGTTTTGGCGGCAAGCCCGCGCGAACTAGCGCATATACAGTGCGCTCAACGATGTCAGTGCGCATGCACGCTAATGCATTTTTAACGGAACGGAACTAGATTTGGTGAACTAATTCCGTAATGTGAACGATTATGCCCAAGTCTAGCTTCGCTTGCCATACCTCCTCTATTGGTAAATATCCCAATGGCCAATAATACCTAAACGTTTTTTTCTCGGATAATTCTACCTCTACTCATTCACTTTTCAGTACTCTATTGCGTGTACAAACGAATTAAAACAAGAACGTTCAATTCAGTTACATGCCATAAAGCCTCGCCACAGACATGTCGTGAGCGTTAAGCGACAGCGGCTAGCGAGCGCGGTAACTGGACACCAAAAACTTACTACTTTTCTTATGGAGGTATCATATGATGGTATTACTACAAAATGTAAAGAGATACTGCGAACTAAACTGTGCAATATGGCTGTTGAGCTTAAATTCTGTCTCCCAAATTATCTATCTACCTATAGTATGCAAAACGGCGGGTGGCCTAATGACTAAGGCATCGGTCTCGCAATCGTGAGGTCGCGGGTTTGAATCCTAGCCATTATACTACCGACGTGAACTCACTCCTAACACAAGACTTTGAGCTTAGCTGGAGGGGTAAACAAGATTGCTAGTAATGTGGGACTCAATCCCACATGCTAGTAATCTTTTTTTTTTTCAAAAAAAAAAAAAACTTACTCACCTAAATATAATTATGATGTCGAACGCTTTCTTCTGAGACACAGGCCATAACCTAGTTCAGAAGAAAGAATAAAATACTACCACCAAAGTAATAATTATGTACGGCCAGACTCGACTCAAGTTTAAATGTAAAATCTATACTAATCTTATAAAGCTGAAGAGTTTGTTTGTTTGGTTGAACGAGGTACTGGTTCATAATGAAAAAATCTTTCACTGTTGGATAGCCCATTTATCGAGGAAGTCTATAGGCTATATAACATTACGCTACGACCAATAAAAACGAAGCAGCAATGAAAAATATTGAACGCAGACGAAGTTGCGCGGGTCAGCAAGTACTTTATATATTATATTAAGTAAATTGTGAAATTGGTGAGGAATAATTTTTATTGACTTTCATAACGTCTTATAAATGACCGGTAAGAACGGCGTCGCGCACGAAAAAGTGTCACGTTACTGCCTGCTGATACGGTGAAGTATCAGCGAATGTTGATTGCAGCGACATGCGATACAATTGGGACTAAAGCTATCAGCCTATCAGCGACATGCGATACAATTAGAACTAAACCTGTCATATGCATGGTTGTTTATTACAATGCCATCTATGTTTTCTTATGACGTTATCGTGATAAGGTCATAATAAAAATAATCGCAGCGGGAGTGTGTCCGACTGCTACGTAAGAGGTCGTGGTTTCGATTCCCACACGGGACACCACTTTGTGTGATCTACAAATTGTTGTTCCGAGTCTGTGTGTACTTTATGACTGGTATGTTTGTAAAATTTCCTGCGACACAGGGCTTGTATCCTACTGCGGGAGTCGTATTTAAAAAAAAAATGCCGTGCCCTAATACAACTGTCATTTAACCAAAACAGATGCTAGGTCATTGCAGAATTATATGATAATCGCTCATTGATATGAGCGATTTAATAATTCTGCAACATATATTTGTTCTTGTCGCTAACCGCTACCGCTCATGTTTATTACCTGGTCTACGCCTACTCCCTTAATTTAACGTAATCGTTACGTAGCCATAATGGATCAGAGTTATGGACTTTTTGACTGTATATCAGCAGTTTGAACTTTAATAGGTGTCCGTTTATGTTGTTTTATTAGGCATATCAAGACATGCCATAGCAAGTTGGAAGCCATTAAAATTTAAATTTGATGGCCTTTAAAATGGTCAAATTTGGTTATATTGATATATGGTAGCTACTTATAGCGAAGCTGCTCGCTCTGTGTATTTTCTCATAATGTTTAATGAGATTGAATGAGGTCTTAAAAAATTGTTTTGTTTCAGTCTAATACACGACAAAGACGATCTAATAGTCGGATCTAATCGTCTTATATATCTAAGCGATTTTGCAACATCCTTTAATGAGGATGTCTCATTAAAGGATGTTGCAAAATCGCTTAGATATATAAGACGATTAGATCCGACTATTAGATCGTCTTTGTCGTGTATTAGACTAAAACAAAACAATTTTTTAAGACCTCATTCAATCTCATGCTGTCCCTGTCACTTTAGCTGGGGACGTCTTTAAATGATGACCAATATTTTTTTGTATTTAGATATACTATTGTCGAGTGTGAGTGTTACAGGTCACGAACACAAAGTGCTCCCAGACTCGGAACAACAATTTGTGGATCACACAAAGTATTGTCCCGTGTGGGAATCGAACCCACAACCTCTTGGGTAGCAGTCGGACACACTCCCACCGCGCCACAGAGGCAGTCAACACTATATATACATAGCATATAAATACATACGTAGCTAGCAAACCCGCGCAACTACGTCTGAGTAAATTTTCCCAGTTTTTGCAACATTTTTCATTGCTGCTCCGCACCTGTTGGTCTTAGCGTGATGTTATATAGCCTACAGCCTCCCTCGATAAATAGGCTATGCAACAATTTTTTTTTCCACTTCGGACCATTACTTCCTGAGATTTTTGCGTTCAAACAAACAAACTCTATAAAATAAATAATATTATAAAGCTTGTTTGTTTGAACGCGGTAATCTTAACAAACGTGCTCTTCAGATTTGTTAGATTAAGTATTACATTTAAAGTAGCTGAAACGCGAAGAGATCGAAAATGACGTATAAGCCTATGTGTATGATATTTGCGATTGAGTAAGTTTCAAAACTACTCAATATAAATTTTAAAGTGATTCACACTTGTCTCGTAGGAAAAACTCGCACGACTACAGATAGAGATACAGCGCGCCTTTACATTTTCGTACTGAAGTACGAAAATGTAAAGGCGCGCTGTATCTATTCTGAATGTAAGCGCGTTTAGCGTGACTTCAAAGTTTGTAGATTACAACACGCCAAGATGGCGCGCGTTTGTAATTTAAAATGTTTTTTCTGGATTGTAGTTTTTGGCGAGACCTAATTTATTTACAACTAGCTTTCGCCCGCGGCTCCGCCCGCGTGTATGTCGGTTATCGCGATAAAAACTATCTTATGTCCTTCCCCGGGACTCACACTATCTCCATATCAAATGTCATCTAAATCGGTTTAGCTGTTTGAGCGTGAAAGCGTAACAGACAGATACACAAACAGACAGAGTTACTTTCACATTTATAATATTAGTATGGATTTTAAATAGATGTGAGCTATCGTATAATATTTTTTTAAATGGTCGATACTAATCACATGCTATACCTACGGTTACCAAGTCCAAAATAGGGAATATGTCTATTTTGTTGTTTTTAAACTTTCGCGATTTTTATACATATTATATATATTTCGGGACCTAATCGCGTGAATTATTTAAAGGTACGAACCTTTTATTTACCCGACGTTTCGATCGAATTGCACCGATCGTGGTCACGGGACGTCGAAAGGTCGGGTAAATAAAAGGTTCGTACCTTTAAATAAATCACGCGATTAAGTCCCGAAATATATCTTATATGTCTATTTTGGACTTGGTTATATAGCATGTGATTAGTAGCGACCAAAATACTTTTATCTACGGCTCTAAGTATCGTTTAAGTATTCTGTGATAAGTCTCACGAAGCAATATTCACGTGTTATGGGCAGAGTTTTCATTAATGTGCATGTACACGCGACGGGGTACTGAAATATTAGAGCAATTTGTCACTTATAGACCTCGACGTTAAATTACCTTGGTGCAACTTTTACGAAGTAATAGGTTAATACAATTCTAATTTATACTAATATGATAAAGCTGAAGAGTTTGTTTGTTTGTTTGAACGTGGTAATCTCAGGAACTACTGGTCAGAATTGGAAAATTATTTCACTGTTGGATAGCCTATTTATCGAGGCTATAGGCTATATAACATCACGCTACGACCAATAGGAGCGGAGCAGCAATGAGAAATGTTGCAAAAACGGGGAAAATTTGCGCATATGAAGTTGCGCGGCACAGCTAATTATAATTAAATGCAGAAACAGCGGTAACGAAGTGATTAAGGTATTGGATTTGTAATCGAAGAGTGATGGTATAAATCCCATTTCCTATGTAAGATTTACTTTAAATATGATAATTTTTAATTTAGGTAAATGCGACAATCATTTTGTTAAAACTTGCATTTCTTATTCAATATTATTCGATATATCAGCTGTTCCTTCTTCCCCTCTTTTAGGGTTCCGTACCAAAAGGGTAAAAACGGGATTCAATTACTAAGACTCTGACTCTCATTCTCCGTATGTCTGTTATCATCTCATGAACCGTCACAGCTAGACAGTTTATATTTTCACAGATATTTCTGTGTGGCTATAACAACAAATTCTAAAAATAGAATAACATAAATATTTAAGTGTCATACAATAAATGTGATTTTTATGCCGTTTTTTGCTCAATATAGTGTATTACAATATAGTGTCTAATGTTGTATAGTTACGGAACCTTTCATGCCTGAGTCCACCTCGCATTTGACCGCTTTTTTATGTATTTGAGCGAAAAAACATCAGAGAATCAAATCGTTTAAGCCATTTTTGAGTTCAAGCGAGTCGTAACAAACAGCATTACATTCTATAGATTATTTTGTAGCGAATACTAGGCTAAGTAATTACAAATACTCCTTTTACAAACTGATATACTACATAGTGTAGCGTTGTAAACAGAGATTAACAAATCGCCGCACCTCTGTGAGTAATAGCTTTATCTTGTACGTTACTAATTAATGATGGATTGTGACGTCACTTTATATTGCTACAGGTGGATATAGCATAGAGTATGTGATACACACATATTGTTTTATTTTGAGCTCAAATGGAACTGTTCTTAGTATCGTAGAGGCAGACAAGGGTGTGGATGACAAGGGGTCATGACTCTGCAACACAAAGCGAAGATTCTCCGACCAAATAAGGTCAAGTAATTTTCCTCGCTACAGTGCCTTTCAACCGAAACACAGTGATGTTTTAACATCACTATTTTACGGGAGAATAACTGTGGTGGTACCAGCCAAGATGGGCTATGGATTAGGCTTATTACCGGTAACCAAGATGATAGGCATCACCTCATTTGGATGTAGAACGACATCACTGTGTTTCGGTTGAAGGGCACTGGAGTAAATGAGGCTTACGAACTAATATCTCAAATGAAAAGTGCAGTGTAGTGGCATTCAGATCTTTGCCAAACAAGGATTTTGGTGGCACTGATATTGTTATGGGCGACGTGTGACGCTTACCATCAGGCGCACGACCTGGTTGCCTCTTCATTTCGTGCCATAAAAAAAAACCTGTATGTGTCTAACAGTTAGGGGAACATCGCTTGCTCGGTTCAGATTTAAACTTATCGCGATCTTGTAGTTACGCCACAAGCTATAAGAGTGATCCGACTTAGACTTAGAAAGACCAGTATTTCACTTTTCAGGACAATTCGGCAGAGATTTTAGTCTGATAGGTTCAATCGTCGACTGCCTCTATGGCGCGGTGTGAGTGTGTACGACTGCTACGCAAGAGGTCGTGGGTTCGAGTCCCACGGGACACCAGTTTGTGTGATTTACAAATTGTCGTTTCGAGTCCCCCGCGACACAAGGCTTGTACTACCCTATTGCGGGAGTCGTCTTTTAAGAAAAAAAAAAAAGGAAAATCGTTGGGATTTGTAGATCGGATATTAGAGTTCGGTTTCGTAGAGATCGCTTGGTTACCTCCTCAATATCAATAACTTTTTTTTAAGATAACTAGCAATGTGGGATTGGGTCCCACATTACTAACAATCCTGTTAATCCCTCCAGCTAAGCTAAATAGCTGATGTTAGCAGTTTCACGTCAGTAGTATAATGGGTAGGATTCGAACCCGCAACAGCACCATGACCCTTACCATGATACCTTAAAAGCAACCGCCGTATCATTTCAAGATAGATTTCCGTCAAATGACGCCTGATTCAATAAAGTGCCGCCATTACAAATAACTGTCTTTAAAGTAGGTAATGGTTAACCGACAATCGATACGTAAAGTTATCCATTATTCACATACATTTAGTGACAAAGTAGAACTATCAGTTTTATATAAATGTGTAAGCTTTACTCTAACTTCGAATATCAAATAAATTACTTAGGTAGGTATAGAGGATTTACGAATTGAGACTTAGGCGTGATAAAAAATGTGTCTTGTCGAAGGCGTTCAAGCGACTATAGGCATTATAGCCACATTTTGCAAATAGAGTCCGGTAGTTTTACCGCTAGAAAAATAAATAAAAAATCCCAATTTATAAAAACACTGGCAACCCGCCCAGCGGGTCAATTCACGTATATAAAGCAGTGCAGTTTAAAACGGTCATTTTCGTATTCTTGTAACTTTGGGATCGATCTCAAAAACGCTTGCACACCGTACTTGAATGGCGTTATTGCGCTCTCGAGACGCATACTTGACGCAAACGTATTTGAGATCGATTCCAAAGTTACAAAAATACATAAATGGCCGTTTGTATCGAAACTTAATTGCAACTGCACTGCTTTAAATACGCATTATAAATAATTGTCAATTTTGGATATAGGTAGTATTTTATCTTTAACATATGCCATCGCGGACTTCATGATGAGAATGTATGGTGCTGTTTCCGAGGTCTGCGACAGACACTCTGACTATCGTCGCTTCAGCCGCGCGCGTCAACCGCACGTCATAAGCCGCGCGCGGCCGCGATGCAAGGAAATGAACCTTTACCCTCATAGTCCAATCTAGCTAGATCCATCCTTATGCAACAGGAGTTGCGAACCCAAAACTTATAACACGTCTTTTACCGTAAGATGTTAATAAAATATACAAGGGTTTCAATAAATAATGACGGTATTAGAAAGTTTCGAAGTTTCCGACTCAACATTGAGTGGCGAAAACTTAAGACATTGAGCTATTGACTGAGCCCCTTAATGTTGAATCATTAATTCTGTCATTTGGTATTGATCTGAGTCTGCAAATGAAATTGTTATTGCCATTGATGTTGTTTGCCTGGACCAAGATTACAATTTCAAAATACCTTTGTAGGTACTTTGAAAGTGTAATCTTAGAACTGTTACGAAACAGAAATCTGTAATTTACTTTACGTAATTTTTGTAATGCGCATTAGCAATATCATGATGATCGAAGCGACGTAAATTAATGAGTGTGTAAAAACATAAAATGCATGTTTAAAGTGTAAATAACACCAACTCCATTCCAATGAAAGTCCAGCCGTTTTGAATATAAGACGGAATAAACAAATAAACACTACAATTGAACACTTAATATAAATCTATACTAATATTATAATGCTAAAGAATTTATTTGTTTGTTTGTTTGAAGATTATCGCATTCTCAGGAACCCGAATCCGTGTCCGAATGGAAAAAATATTTATTGTTGGATTGCCTATTTATCGAGGAAGGTTTTAGGCTATATAATATTACGCTGCGACCAATAGAAGCGGAGCAGCAATGAAAAATGTTGCAAAAACGGGGAAAATTTAAGTAGACGACGTTGTGCGGGTCAGCTGGTACCTACCTTAATAAACATATTTACATTTAGAAGATAAAACGCCATTATTTTGTTCATAATAAATACTTCAATTATTTTTTTTTACATTACTAGAAATCATGTTAACCCCTCCAGCTAACCTCAATGGTTTGTGTTAGGAGTGGGTTCACGTCGGTAGTTTAATAGGTAGGCTTCGAAACCGCGATCTCACGATTGCAAGTCCGATGCATTAGCCATGAGGCTACCGCCGTACCGCATTCATTTGTATTTGTAGATATTGTAGATAATTATAAATTCATAAACATGGACAACCATACTTTTACCATTGCTGAATTCAGGTCACATGATTTATCCAATAAATAGGTAAACTACATAGGTACATCATATTATATCTAAACTAATAATATTTTAAAGAGGAAAGATTTGTATTTTTGTATGTAACGAATAAACTTAAAAAGTACTGGACCGATTTTAATAATTCTTTTTTTGTTGGTTAGCCCATTTATCGAGGAAGGCTATAGGCTATATAACATCGCGCTACGACGAATAGGAGCGGAGCAGTGACGAGAAATGTTGCAAAAACGGGGAAAATTTACGCATACGAAGTTGCGCGGGACAGCTAGTTATTTATATAGGTAAATTACCTTTCTCCCAAGGGTCTGTTGTATTTGATTTAATGTTACGTACCTGCGTTACGTTACCTGTCAAACACAGCAGTCAAATGACTGCAAGATTTATGGCCAAGTATTTGCGTATGATTTATTAAGGTAAAGGTGAATATTTTGGATCGCAATATGTAAGTGACTATAGTCAGTTTGGTAACATAAATCTAGTTTTTGATGTTCTGGCATTTTTCATTGATGTGCATGCAGACTCCGTGTTTATATGTGAACTTCATGGTCTATCCATCTTTACAATTGAGATTTGTTGAATTTTAAAATCTGAAGTAGAAGAATAAAACAAGTAGAAGACTTCAGTTGAGACAGTTTACGAAGGAAGTGGCTGTTTGAGTGTATATTTACAACATTGTATCGTGGATATCTTAAATGAATTCTGTATTGTGTGAAGTGTCAAATAAATATTATACACCGTGATTTTGTAGTCGTTTGGTGCCGAACATTTTTACCTACATATCAGTAATCAGTTTAACAAAATATTAGGAGTTTTTTATAAAAAAAAATAACCGTAAATTGCCTTTTGGGTGCACTTTTAGGTGGGGGGAAACTATGAATGGCATCTATCTTATGATGAAATTCTACTATTCTACCTATTCTTATTACGTGAAATCGGGTAGCGTTACCACAAATGCTTATTTATTTTCCGCAAGCGATATCAATTTCATTTTTTATAAAAAAGAAAATACTTTCTTTAACTGATATTTTTATTAGTCCATAAAAATATCAGTTAAAGAAAGTATTTTCTTAAGGAGTTTAACATTTTCGCCACCAAAACGACTACAAAATCACGGTCTATATCGTTTTGGAGAAAAAACCCGTGTTTCATTCTCATCATCCTGGGTACTGGAATGACTACGACCTCACCGACCAAAAATAATGAATGGACTCCAGCCTTTATTTAAGAAATGTACCTATGAAGGTAATATTAAAAAAAAACTTGAGTCCACTATATATAGTACTAGTACGCTGAACAGGCTACCGCCGTCAACAACAAGACTTCCATTCGATTTTAACATTTGGACGGTGATTTGTCAAAATCAAATGTAAATCTATACTTGTTTAACAAAGATAACAACAATGGCCATTTGCCTTATGTGTGAAAAAGTTCTTAAGACGGTATTTCTATTCGCCGTTTGAAATTGCTGTCATTTTGTACGGGGTAGCAAGTCCCGTGTACTAGTTCGCGGATAATAATAATAATAATAATAAAAATCATTTATTCACTTAGGAAGCAAAATACTACACTTGTGAAAAGTCGATTCTACATTTACTGGTAATGCCTGTTCGCAAACAATAGGTAAAGCCCGAGAAAAGATAGGTACTAAAGAGGTCAGTGTTCGCATTTCAAACCCTTGAAATAGTAACACAAGAACAAATTCGACAACTCTGACCGTGGCTCAGTGTTGGAGATGAGCCATAGCTGAGCACGTTGTTGAATTTTGATTTTTTATACACAGAGTTCGAGTTGTGGTCAAACTAACTTAGCTTTTGGTTTGAAATCGACATCTTCTTTCTTATATATAAAAATCTCGTGTCACGGTGTTTGATTTGATTTATTTATTTCGTAAACAAAAATAAATTTGTTTTGAAATTATAAAAAGCACATTCAGCAGTCAGGTACATACTAGGTACATACTAAATGGTGGAACTCCTCCGAAACGGCTCGACCGATTTCAATGTTTTTTTTATATATTTGCTAGTTATGAGAATAAGTCGTAAAATACTTTTTTTCAGTCAGCTTGTATATAAATAAACATATCTCAAGGATAAATATTATTATAAATATTTTAAAGAAAACAAAATAGAATGGAAACCTTTTTAAAGGCATTTGCATTTAAACTTATTTGAAATTCAATAGCCAGTCTGAAAAAAATACATGATGCATAGAATGTTTAACTTTTAGATTTTTAAATTTACTTATAAGTTGATAAAACATTTTTATTTAAGCCCTAGAGTGATTCTTTGTGGTGTATAAAGTAAACAGATCATAAAACTCATAAGTATTAAAAAAATGTACTTGCGTAAGGCTGCCTGTCTACAGAAGCGGAGAGAAGCTGAGCTGTGTCATTTGATATAACAAACTAGCTTTTGTAGAATCAATAAATCGGCGGTAGCTAAGGCTAAGGTATCGGTTTCGCAATTGTGAGGTCGTGGGTTCGAATCCTGTCTATTATACCACGACGACGACGTGAACCCATTCCTTTTTTTTTTTGTTTTGGCGGAAAAAAAATCTACATACACCCCCACCGTCCGGGGAAGACCATGGAGGTAGTGTGGGGGTTTGCACCCACTAAAAAACCCGCCGTGTATCGCTCGCCACCTACGCGAACGGGCCGCCGGAATTTGTAACTTCGGCGGCCCGCCTGTCAATGCCCGGACGCGATGTTGTTGCGTTCCGGGCATTTCACACCTACGCGGCCCCTGGATACACACAGGGCGCCGTGCCTCCACGGGAGGCAGCGGGCGGGGTGGATTACCCCGTACGCCCGCCCGCAGCCCCACCTAAGGTGGCATCAGGCACAGGATGAGCGCGCCGACGCTGCCCGGGTCGCCGGTAACGGAGCGGATCCACCAGGGAGCTGACGTGAACCCACTCCTAATACAAGCCATTGAGCTTAGCTGGAGGGGTTGACAGGATTGCTAGAAATATGGGACCACAAACCCACATTGCTTTATCTTTAAAAAAAAAGCGAAGCTGAAACTACTAAAGCTAGAAGTATCTAATAAAGGTAATGAGTTCCCCTCATCATATCCTTATAAGCTGTTGCACTTAGTTCGCGTGAAAATTAAAAAAAAAAAGCTTATCTCACGGGAATAGTTTTCCCGGATAAAAGTCTAAAAACATAAGTGCTATTCCAGACTATAATCTATCTCTGTTCCAAGTTTCGTCAAAATCCGTTCACCCGTTGTGGCGTAATTGAATAACAAATATCCATCTATACATACATTCAAACTAAATTTTATGTTTCTAGCTTCAGTCGTTTCAGCTTCGTGAGGTCAGTAGCTTTAACAGTTTTTTATTTTTCTTTCAGCAGCACATTTTATTCGTCTTTGGGGTTGATTAAAAAAATGAATACCAATACTTTTAGCTTAAGGCATTTTGTGGTTTGTACTGGGTGGCGCAAAAGTAGTGGCACTAAAGAAAATACTTTTTTTTTTTTTATATGACATTTTCTGTCATTCTGTTGTTGAAAATTGTGTAGTGAACAAATGTAACATATCAACCCATATGATGGCCCACTGCTGGGCACGGGTCTCCCCAGTAGAACCTACTGGTAGGTAGATCCTGGGGGTAATTGCCATAATCGCCACGCTTGGCGAGCGGGTTGGCGATCGCAGTAAGGCTTTAAGTACGCAGAGGACGCTGCTGCCCGTCCTCCGGGGTGAAATCCCTTAGTCGCCTTGACGACACCCACGGGAAGAGATGGGGTGGTACTATTCTTAAGCCGGCACCACACGGCACAAACAAATGTAAAATACACTGAAAATAAACATGGACCGTTTTACTCCCCAAGAACGTGGAATAATTGTGTCAATGTTCTTACGGAATAATTCATCAGTGATAAGAACACAACGTGAATTTCGTCGACGATTTCCCCACCGTCCGGCACCGATTGGTCGCACAATTCGACGCTTTGCCACACGCCTTGAAGCAACTGGCTCAACATTGGATAGACCTAAGTCTGGGAGACCAAGAACAGGCCGTTCAGCTGAAAATATCGATGCTGTGCGCGAAGATGTGGAAGAGTGTCCAGAAACATCAACGAGGCGACGTGCCACGCAATTGGGCATTTCCAGACGGACCCTGCAGCGTATTTTGGTGAAAGACTTAAAGATGTTCCCGTATAAAACTCAAATGAATCATCAGCTGCTGCCTGCTGACCACCGAGCTCGTCTAGATTACTGCCAGCGCGTCATAAACCTCAACCTTGAAGAGGATGATTTTCCTTCAAAATTGGTTATGAGTGACGAAGCGCATTTCCATCTCTCAGGGCATGTCAATAAGCAGAATACTCGGTTCTGGGGCACTGATAATCCGCGCATTATTCAAGAAACACCTCTACACCCACTAAAAGTTACTGTATGGTGTGGCATCTGTGTTGACAGAGTGATCGGACCCTATTTTTTCGAAGACGCTGGAGGCAATGCGATAACTGTCACTGGAGAACGCTACAGAACCATGTTACGTGAGTTTTTGATACCCAGTTTGGACGAATTGGGGCTGGAGCACATCTGGTTTCAACAAGACAGCGCTACGGCACACACAGCGCGCGACACTATGGACTTAGTGAGGGACGCTTTTCCAGGCCGAGTTATCTCTCGTTTTGGCGACTTGCCTTGGCCTGCAAGATCACCCGATCTGACCAGTCCAGACTTCTTTCTTTGGGGTTTTTTGAAATCTCGGGTGTATGTGAACAAGCCACAGACTCTCGCAGCTCTAAAAGAAAACATTCGTCAAGAAATAACGAACATATCGCAGGAAGTGTTACGGCAAGTTATGCAAAATGTCATAAACAGGGCTCAAATGTGTATCAACTCTGGAGGTCACCATTTAAAAGACATCATCTTTAAATCCTAATGGTACGAAATTTAATGGCACAAATATACATTTAAAAAAATCTAAATCTAGTTTTCTAATTTAGAAAAAATGTTATAGCTGAACCAAATAGGGTCTTTACTTTTGCGCCACCCAGTATATATTGTATATTGTATAGCGGTTTCAATTTTCTGTGCAACATTTTAACCGTTATTTCACCCTAACAGGGGTTAAAATTTAAAAAACCCTGAAACAAATGTTTTATTAAAGCTAAATAACTTTTATAATAAGCTTCAAGTATCATCTGAGTAGAAAATATGAAATCCATACAATCTCAACAATGTATAAAGTAGAAATGATCAAAATATTAAAAATTCATATCACGAAGCTGGGTAGCGAAGCGGAAAAGCATGTCAGGGAAGCGACAACTTATCTGTTGTCGTATTACTCCTGCGTTCAGTCCCGCTGCCTCGCTTTTTGTTTATGGATAGACAGAGTTCGCAACTCCACTCCTAACTACGTACCTCGCTCAGCTTTGGCCAACAGGCAGCCTATGATAATTTAAGCGGCGGCAGCCTAATGGCTAAGGCATCGGTCTCGCAATCGTGAGGTCATGGGTTCGAATCCTACCCATTATACTACCGACGTGAACCCACTCCTTACACAAGTCATAGAGCTTAGCTGGAGAAGTTAACAGGATTGCTAAAAATGTGGCACCACAATCCCATATTGCTAGTTGTGTTTAAAAAAAAAAATGCCATAGTACAAAGTAGAAGGAAAACCGTTTATTTGTCACAGATACATTGCTTGAAAAATGATACAAATAAGAAGTACTTGTACATCGAATCTGCAACAAACGAAGTTTTCATTCAGCATGAAAGCCATGTTGTAGCATGAGCCTCAACACAGCGCTGGGTCCTTGTTCACGTTCTTGTTTTTCGTTTTCGTGGCAAGCCCGTGCGAATTTTGGTTTGACTGGTCTGTTGGTCTACTAGTGGTTAGTAAGCTGGAGGTCGTGGGTTCGATATTATTGACCCAGGATAAAACTTTGTGTGATGTGCACGGTGGTTTATTCTGTGTCTGGGTGTCATTTATCTATAACTAGCTGTCCCGCGCAACTTCGTATGCGTAAATTTTCCCCGTTTTTGCAACATTTCACGTCGCTACTCCGCTCCTATTAGTCGTAGCGCGATGTTATATATGATAACTGGGCCTTCCTCGATAAATGGGCTATCCAACAAAAAAAGAATTTTTCAAATCGGACCAGTAGTTCCTGAGATTAGCGCGTTTAAACAAACAAACAAACAAACAAACTCTTCCGCTTTATAATATTAGTATAGATATGTATTTATTTAGAAATATATAAGTATGTTTATCAGTCTGGTTACCATAGTACAAGCTCTGCTTAGTATGGGATCAGATGTTGTTGTGTGAGTTGTAGGTAATACTACTTTTTTCAAACGCAGCTCTCTTTTTACCATTATGACAAGATTTTAACAGTTCGCACGCGAAAACGCAAAAAAAGAAAGAGCATAAGGAACCCAGTTTTTAGTGTGACCCTAACTGACGTCCGCAATCATTATCGATAAATATGATTTTTTGTGGCTATATATTAAAAAAAATATTTGTGCTGATGTTGTTTGAATATCGGCAAATATTAAACGACTTATGTAGCTGAGTGCAGGTTGACTGTTAAGGTTAATTTCCGTGCATCGCGGCCGATCGCTAGCTGCGCGTGGCTTACGACAAGCATCTGACGCGCGCGACCGATGCGACTATAGTCAGAGTGCGCGCGCAGCCTACGTCAGTTGTCGGCTGCGCCTGTCTGTCGCAGACCTCGGAAACGGCGCCATACATTCTCATACTCTGACTATTGTCACATCGGCCGCGCGTCAGACGCTTGTCGGAAGTCGCGCGCGGCTCCCAATCAGCCGCGATGCACGGAAATGAACCTTAAGTCACATGTCAATAATATGCATGGTACCTACACATAGATCATCACAAACATTATAATTAAATTTATCATTAAACAAATTACAACCTTATTTCTTTTCGACATAATAATCATTTTACAAACCCTTATAATAAATTGTTTGTAGTTCCTATAATAGCGTAAACATGAATAAAATATTGCACAATAGAAATGAATGTATAATCTCGCTCATGTTTGATAAAGATAACGGAATAAACAAGTACATTGTCACACTGATAAGAAAATGACTCTTTATCTAAATCATCTTAGAACGCAGATTTAGGACGTGTTAGTACATTAAGAAATACTAGAACTAAAAACCGGGCAAATGCAAGTCGGGTCACAATGTAGGGTTCCGTTGTCTCCCATCCGAATAATACTGCTTAAGAAGTGGGTTTTGTTTTTGTTTCATACAAACAACGTTATATATGTATTTTTCAATGGAATCTGTGCGAAATTTGTTACTTCTCACTTGGTTTTAAAGCCTACTTAGATGTGATAGTTTTCCTTTTAATTTTACTATATTCACTACTACCGTGATTTTTTTCACAGGGCCGACATTAACCATTTAGCTAGCAGACACTTGACTCTAACAAAAATTTGCATTTTCACAAACGGATGTTTAAATCACAAAATAGTTTTCCGAACCCCTAAACTTTTTTAAAAGACCCATATTATGTTACCCCACACGATGGGATAGGTGAGAAAAAAAAGTCACAACCCTTCTTTATATGTAGGGGAGGTGCCCTATTTTTTTCTTATTTAACTCTTTCACTTTGTCGGAATAAGTAATATGTGTGTCCGTGCAAAATTACAGCCTTCTAGCAATAACAGGCTCTGAGATAAGCTGCGGATGGACGGACGGACATGGCGAAACTATAACTTAGACGTTTTGCTATTTTGGCTACGGAACTCTTAAAAACGAAGATAATAAATGATGAGGAATATTTTGTGCGATTTATTTTGTCGCTACTACGTAAAATCATTAAAGAAAAACAACGTGACTCAAACTCAAATACGTATATTTATTTCATAAATCCAAATCAATGATTGTTTAAAATGAAAGTAGGCAGCAGTTTCAAGTGTAAAACTTATGAGAAGAAGCCGCCAAGAAACTTACGTGTATTCAAAAATCATTAAATTATAAATGATCTCTTATATTTCTGAATGCGATAATCTCAGGAACTACTGGTTCTTTTAGTATTGAATAGCCCATTTAACAGGAAGGCTATCGGCTATATAACATTACGCTACGACCACTAGAAGCGAAGCAGCAATGAAGAATGTTGCAAAAGTTCACTGATGCGCGTCAGCTAGTCAATTATTACATTATAGAGTTGTCGTACTTGTACATTAAACATCTAGAACTAAACTAGGGTTTCTTAATACGAAGGGAAGCTTCCTTTTTCATGTCTGTATATTGTTTGTTCAGTTTTCGGTCTCGAGCCATTTCGATAGCAAATATAAGCAACAAATAACGCTTAGTGATTATTCAGTTAAACTAACAACGACGTAAGTAACTAATTTAAATACTATACAAACTAAAAGACTTATTATTATACATAGTTTGGTTAAATTCCTTTGTCTGACAATTTGAAAATCTATTTTGTCAGATAGTACTAATAAAGTTTTATTTGATCTTGGTATAGTACTGTGCAAAGACTGTTTGTCTATCATTCATCATGTAACACATGTAAAATAGACATCAAATAACTAGGGGCTAGACAGACTGTCTTATCTTAAAAGTAAACCTGAAAGCAATTTACTTAGGCACAGAACAAAGACAATAGCTTTGGTACGAATTTTAATTCAAAATTCTTTATTCACTGAAAGGAAAATACTATACTTGTGACACGTCAAAACAATATGTAGAGCCGGAGATAAGAACAGGCAATAAAAATCCATATAGGCATTAAGAATGTAACAGCAGGCCCGTGACTAGTTTAAAATCTAGGTAGGCGAACGCAACGATGGCTACCTTTTCTGTGCTCACCAGTTGGCGCCACTGTAGAGGCAGGTCTGGCTGTCAAAGTTTAAATTATATGTAATTCGTTTATAATATCATAAAACCGTGGAAATATTGAGCATGCCGCAGTATTGCGCAGTCCCATTTAATTCGAAAGAAGGTGAATCTAAGTTTCCAAAATATAAAACAGAGACAGTTTAGTAAATATGCGCAATTGTACTTTTCAAACACTGTCACGTGGGTCCGGGCACGCTGCCCCCCCCCCCCCTCCCAGACGATTGTTTTGCGTGCTGAATTTCTTTGCCCATTTGCCTCTTGTGCCTACACCCATGCATATTATTAAGCACAAAATACCGAGAGTACAGAAGATACCTTCATACAAGCGCTCGTGCCCGAGCGCTTCTACACACTCACGAACACAGTATCTTGGGACGTCTTCTAAATAAAATAGTCTCTAAGTTCGTGTTCATAACCTATGTCCATGTATCCATGTGTGCTGCTGTACCAACCCTCAGCATTCCGTGGTAGGTATAATATAACCCGACTGCTTAAAGCTAATAACTGAAATATTTTTTTTATATTTTGGCGCTAAAAACCGCCATTGAAACTTTTTTTAATTGTGTCACTCTCACAATTGAGACGAATCTAACGATACCTCGCAAGCTAAAATCCATCAATACATTTAGGCTCTAGAGAATGCCAAAGATAATACATACATACAAAAACATTATAACGTCTTTGCATACATACATACTTATTGCGCAGTCGGGTAAAAACTACAGTTTAATACAAAGTTGCAGTAAGTTATTTTTAAAACACGTACTCAATACGTGTTTAATCCCACGTATTAACACAGTATAATCTAAAACAACAATACTATAACCTCCCAGGAGCTTAAGGTTTCCTACAATTTGTGAAAAACACATTTTCTACCAACAACATTCAATCAATTTACTTTAACATTGTATATTGTTTTCATTCGCCCTCCGCATTCACTTTCATGAATATAAAACCCTGTTTATTTTTATTTAAAAGGCAATTCCCATAAAATTCAAGTTCGCGAATAAACGAGAAGATATAAAGAGAGATAGAGGTAATCTGTCAAGTGCTATATAATGAAAGTGTTATAAAAATACAAACGCTGAAATTGGAATAACAAATACTCTCGCTTATAATTTCAAGGCGTGTTATCATTGGTCGCTCGCAGGTGATAGGACGACTAATGAAATTACCATACCTGCTGGTTTTCTATGGTCTTAAGTTAAGGAGGTTACTTCAATGATAAGTAAGTTGATGATATTATATACGAAAAATACAACAAGAAGTATAAATTAAGCAATGATAAATGAATTTGAAGCGGCGGTAGCCTAATGGCTAAGGCATCGGTCTCGCAATCGTAAGGGCGTGGGTTCGAATCCTGCCCATTATACTACCAACGTGAACCCACTCCTAACACAAGCTATTGAGCTTAGCTAGAGGGGTTAACAGGATTGCTAGTAATATGGGACCACTATCCCACATTACTAGTTACATTAACAAAAAAAAATACTTTTGGGAATCTTGTTTAAAAGCTCAGCTATTTTAACAATCTCGTATGTGATCAGAGACTTTTTTTTTTTTAAGTTAACTAGCAATGTGGGATTGTGGTCCCACTTTACTAGCAATCCTGTTAACCCCTCCAGTTAAGCTCTATGGCTTGTGTTAGGAGCGGGTTCACGTCGGTAGTATAATGGGCAGGATTCGAACCCACGACCTCACGATTGCGAGACCGATGCCCTAGCCATTAGGCTACCGCCGCTTCTCTTTTGACTGTATATAACATTGTCGTTGTGAACAAACATACGTATATACTTACGCATAGCGAAGGAACAACTTTTCGAGCATTTTTCTAATGCCAGTATGATCTAAAAGTAAATTTAATTTAAAGCGAGAAAATTGTTAATCGCAATCGCTCCCGCTTCTGCTTATGGTGTTACACAGGCTTTAGTACTGAAACAGTGTTGAATCAGATAAGCCAGTAGTAACTACACGCAGCGGTACAGTCGACACAACATTTTAATCATCCGAACAAGATATAAATTGGTTTTGAAACACCATTTTTGGGTTTAATGTTACAATTTCTGAGTACACTCAACGATTTTCCGAATAAATTACTTAAATATTATTGGTACTGACAGTATAATGAATAATTATATTTTTTGCTATAATGCCTACTTGATGTATATTTAGGTGTTTATTTTGATATTTTCTTTTGCCTAAGTTCAAAAGACAATCTATAATAATATTTGGGACAACTCACATAACGTTATCTGATCCCAAACTAAATATAGCTTGTACTATGGAAACCAGACAACTGATAAACATACTTATATATATTTAAATACACACATATTATAGATAAATAACACCCTGACACAGAATAAACCATCGTGCTCATCACACGAAGTTTTATCCTGGGTGGGGATCGAACCCACGACCTCTTGCGTAGCAGTCGTATAAACTCCCATCGCGCCACAGAGGTAGTAAAGTCAAATTAAAGCGTAATTTTGTGTCTTTCATCAACAACCACGCCCAAATTGCTAAATGAATTTGGATGCGATCTAGACCAAACACAAGATAGACTGTCAGAGAATGCTTTTACCATTAAGTCTGCTCTTGTACACTAATTGTACATTAAGTGTTAAATACTAAATAAAATAATAATATTTACTTATAGACACAACAGAATCGAAATTCTGATGTAGGTACTTATAGAAAAATTTAAAAAGGAATTACAAAAGTAGAATAGGTAGAATACGCCATGTGGTACCGGCTCAAGAATAGTAACACTCCATCTTTTCCCGTAGGTGTAATCAAGCCGGCTTAGGGATCTCACATGGGGAAGGGAGGCAGCAGCTTCCTCTGCTTAGTTAGCCTTACTAGGATCGCCAAGCGTGGCGATTATGGCAAATGGAAACAAGATCCCCTACATAATTATACAATTTCATGCAGTCGGAGGCACTTTACTAAGTTCATCGAGATTCATTAATGCCTCCGACTGCATGAAATTGTATAATTATGTAGGGGATCTTGTTTCCATCTTTTTTGTGCAGGCGGTTTTTTTTAATTTTTATAATTTATTTTTTTATTTAATACTTTTTAGTAGTTGTAGGATGTAACCGATGTAGCAACTTACTTTTATCACAGATATTATTGAAAATTTAAAAAACAATGGTACACAATATTACATACATACATACAAGATACGCGCGAAAAACATAACCCTTCTTTACTGTCGGGTAAAAATAGCCTGACTAGAGGCATGCAAATATCAAGGTTAATTCCCTTGCCATAACAATAATAACATAATGTAACGGCGACATTTTTCAAAAACAGTCACCCATCTGTTGGCCTGTATGCTAACGTTGCTTACCCTCACCACTTTCATGATCTACTAGAACCAACTCTAAGTTACAAACATTCAAAACTTTCTACCGTCATTATAGGAAGTTAAAACCACAAAATTACTAGGACATAAATGATTAATCCTCGAAGTTGATAACCCTGCAATCAATCATGAAGCAACTGCTGAATACTGGTGTTATCTAAACGTTCAGATAAATCCTATCTTGTTTGTAATAAATCAAATTTCATCAAAATATTATATCATAGATTTGTTTTTGCTCGTAGTAAAATTTAGTCAACTTTTATGTAACACGTCACATAATCTGTGTACATTTTTACCCGAGAATGTTAACAGGAGGGTAAGGAAAAAAAATCGAATGTATGTATCGAAACGGCTTAACAGATCCACGTGAGTGAGGTGTCATTAGATTCGTCTCAACCATGAGATTGACAGTGTTAATATTTTTAAGCTGTCGACGTTTCTTTTTTAAATTTCTTTCGTTTTACTCTATAGGTGATTGAATTCTAAAATTGCCATATAGACCTGTTGCGGACTGTCAGAATAAGTTATTTAGATTTTTTTTTCTGTGTGTGGGCTATACCAACGTATACCACACCAAAATATGCTTCAATAAAATCAAATTAAGATAAAAAGAAGTCATTGACAGTCTTTTTATCATAAAAATAATTTCAAACCAGTATTTTGCTCATAATCTATACTAATATTATAAAGCTGAAGAGTTTGTTTGTTTGTTAGTTTGTTTGAACGCGGTAATTTCAGGAACTACTGGTCCGAATTGAAAAAATCTTTCACTGTTCGGTAGCTTATTTATCGAGGAAGGCTACAGGCTATATAACATCACGCTACGACCAATAGTAGCGGAGCAGCAATGAGAAATGTTGCAAAAACGGGGAAAATTTACGTAGACGAAGTTGCGCGGGACAGCTAGTTTGGTATAAATGTAATTAATTTACGAAATGAAAACCATAAATATGATTTTCAATGTAAGTTATTCATAAAAACCTTTCATAGGCTCTGGCACATACCTACCAATACCTGGCCGTAATTATTTATAATGAGAAACCCTGGCCACAAAAAATAATGAAGAAAAACAAAAATGTTAAAAGTTTTTATGACGCAAATGAGGTTTTATGAAATAAATTAATTAAATGAAAATGTAAAAGGCGTATTTCGTCTTGGCTACATTTTCAAATGCAATAAAAATAAAAGTTGCTTATAACGTACAAGGGCACGTTTATTTTTATTCTTGTACGATTTATTATTCTTATTTATTTTTAAATTTCGCAATTTTTCCTTTAATCCATACTAATTGTATAAATGTGAAAGTAACTTTGTCTATCTGTCACGCTTTAATGCTCAAACAGCTAAACCAATTTAGATGAAATTTGGTATGGAGATAGTTTGAGTCCCGGGGAAGGACATAGGATAGTTTTTATCGCAATAACCGACATCGAGCGCGAGCGGAACTGTGCTGACGAAAGCTAGTTAGATATAAATCCGGATTTTACCAAAAACACTCATCACAAGTAATTACGGTACCTACTATGTAACGTTGAAAAAAGTAACTCTAAAGGTTGAACCTTTCGATTGGTATCGTAAAAATACAAGTTGTGTCTTTTTCATATTTAGCGGGTTCCATTTCCGGTTCCGACAGTATCTTTGAATGCAAATCGAATTATTATTAAAATCAAAATGAAGTCTTCTTTCAGTAAAATGTTCTATCTACAATAATTAAGTGTACTTTCCGTGTGTAACAATTTTAGAACATTATGTACTAGTTTAGAACATAAAATCCTTGTCCGATATCACGTTTTATTTCCCTGTAAAGTAAGGTAAAGAGCAGAATGATTTACCTGTGTGCTGATTACAGTCTACATGTACGTGTAGACCGCTAGGATTAGTTTACTAGGACATTAAGATAGGAAATATCCTATCTTAATGTCCTATACTGGTAGTTCATTGCGATCAGCGATCGCAATTATTTATGTAATTTATTTATTCCGTATTAAGAAACATATTATATTAAATGAAATAAAGTATAATATAGCGGCGGTAGCATAATGGCTAAGGCATCGGTATCGCCATAGTGAGGTCGCGGGTTCGGATCCTACCCATTTCACTACTGACGTGAACCCACTTCTAACACAAGCCTTTGAGCTTGGCTGGAGGGGTTAACAAGATTGCTAGTAGTGTCAATCCCACATTGCTAGTAATCTTTAAAAAAAAAAGTAAAGTTGTAATTTCACAGTTATGTGATAATAAGATTAATCTATCATTCTTATCAGAAGAAAAAGGAACCCTTTAATATGTAAATGATCTATTAAGGGACCAGTGACCAAACTTTGATTCAATTTGGCATTTAGATCCTTATTTATTATATTGACGAATTTTAGAAAATTCAATCAATATAGCCTCGGACAAATAAATCACTATACATGAAATTTTAATAACAATTTGACTTAAAAACCTGAGCAAAATGTATCTCGCTTTACACGAAAGCTCAAAAACTATTAGACCTAAAAATCTGAATTAAATATATTTTTTTTAAAACTACACCCCTAATTGAGGCACAATTGGTTTCAAAACCAGGCAAACACGCGTTTGGAGACGCAAATATAGTCTCATATTATTATGGACATATATGGACAGTAAGATAGTATTCATAATTTCTTACAGTAACATTATCTATTCATCGTCATTATTTTACCGTCTTGTTTACTGTCATTAACAATTCAAACTGGCAATGACGATAATTATGCCAATCCTGCTTAATAATTTATAAAAGTAAAACCAGCATAACGAACATTTCTTACTTTGGCATAATAATTATACCACTTTCTAGGACACACCTAATGGGTACGACAAAAACTTTGCCCTATTAACTCCAACTTCACTGTTATGGTAATCTGGGTCTTACTGTTAACCTAGAAACTAAGTAAAATAGTATTTAGTCACTTCATAAGGTATAAAGTAATTTTAAAACAAATGTACCAGATTTTTAAGTAATCAATTTTGTATTCAAATAATTCGAGTTTGTAAATTTTCGGGATGAAAATCTCGCTGGAAGCTGTTTATACAGTAAACAATAAAGATGACTTCCTTGGTTTTCTTAGTGCGAAAATAATTAAAATATGTAAATGAAGCAACATTTTCATTAAGTTTAAGTGTTTTGTTGTAATTTAATCAAATGTGATTAAATGATTCACAATTTACAATTAAAAAAATGAAAATATATTTCTTAAAGTATCTAAATCATTATATTACGGACTGTAAATGTATTCTGGAGGTATACTATTTTTTAAAGTACCTATGTAAAAAAAGACATGTTGAAAATAATTACTTTCATCACATTTTATCTGTTTAAGTATCTTACAACTTTAAAATGCAAATTTTTTACTTATTTAAAAATAAAAATTTACGAGATTTAAATAATATTTATTTTGAAACATAGAAATATTATCTAAATCTATTTTTTTCTAATTTTAAAACAGTCTAAAATATGACATTACTACAATACAAAAAAATCACGTAAAAACTTACCGCAATTATTAAAAAAAAAATAAGCAACACACATAAAACTCACACACGCACAGACCAACTAAAATAAAACTCACGTATTCACACAAAGAAACTCATTCGCTTTAGAGCATTAAGGTGTTCGCACACAACCGACGTACGCCGAGTCGCGAGACAGACTGACGCTGCAGTGAAATATTGCTCATAGCGCAGGTTCGTGTATACATGATCTTAGTGCAGTCGAGTTTCTCGGTATACATGGTGCAGCTTTGTTCACCTATTTGATTTATATGTGTAATAATTATTACATGTCAATCTATACTAAAATGATAAAGAGAAAAGATTTGATTGTTTGTTTGCATTGAATAGGCTCCGAAGCTACTGGAGCGATTTTAAAAATTCTTTCATCATTAGAAAGCTACATTATCGAGGAGTAATATAGGCTGTATTTTATTGTAAAAAATATTAGAGATCCCTACAAAAATTACAATAATGTAACACAAGGTACAAAAAACTACGATATGACTCCGGTACGTAGCCGGGGCAGGCAGCTACTTATAAAAATGTTATTAGCAAATATTTTGCGAAATTAATATATATAAGGTAAATAAATATATCTAAATAAGTTTATAAGGTTTAGGTTTATGGATATATATATACATGAAATACATATTACTATAATAGGACCGACGGTTAGAAGATCGCTGGGATGGACTGGATGCGGAAAGCAAAGGTTGTGGCGAAAATTAGGAGAAGCCTATGTCCAGCAGTGGGCCGATATACGCACAACTCTATTTTATGCAGGCGAAAACCTATTCACTGATGATGGAAAGACTGGGGTTTTCCGCGGTCTAGAATGAACAAATTTGAATATTGAGTCTTAATATCTCTAATGTTCATCGTTTTAATGCATTTGTTGTATAGAATTAGTGAATTTTCCTCGCACCTTCGTTCGCTTTACTACTATCTGTAGCCGGTCACGCTTCGCTGGCCTTTTTTTTAATTTTAGTTTTTTTTTATAGAAGACTAGCGGACGCCTCACGGTATCACCCACGTAGTTCCCGTTCCAGTGGGAATATAGGGGTAAAAATACCTATATCACCCGGGGTTAGTGTAGCTACACAACGATGAAATATTTTTTGAAATCCGTCCAGTAGTTTCGGAGCCTATTCAATACAAACAAACAATCAAATCTTTCCTCTTTATAATATTAGTATAGATATAGATAACTAGCAATGTGGTATCGGGTTCCACATTACTAGCAGTTTTGTTAACCCCACTAGATAAGCTCAAAGGCTTGTGTTAGAAGTGGGTTTACGTCTATAATATAATAGATAGGATTCGAAGCCGCGACCTCACGATTGCGAGTCCGATGCCTTAGCCATTAGGCTACGGCCGCTATTATTTATTTATTCATCCTTAAGATCTATCTTTACAGGTCAAACCTAATACGACAGAGTATGTACATATATATATAAACCTATCTCCATCTAACAAGAAATTAACAATTTAATTTAAATAACTAACTACATTTAACTGAAATTTTGCGAATTCACTCATATTGCACGAAAATGTAGAATCGACCTAGTAAATGTAGAATCGACTTTTCACAAGTGTAGTATTTTGCTTCCTAAGTGAATAAATGATTTTTATTATTTATTTTATTATTATATTATCGATCCGCTAATGAAAAAACAACGTGTATTGTTGTTTACGCTATTTATAGACCAGGAACCCCAGAGGGCTCCGAACACTTTTTATTTATATGTTTCGTGTTCATTTAGTTTCTATTTTGTTTTCATGCATTAGTCGGCCTTTTACAATGTATTTGGAAGAAGTGTGAAATAAATAAGATGGATGTGCTAAGATTGTAAAGTCTCATGATATCCACCCAACAGTATAGATACTGCCTCTGTGACGCGATGGGAGTGTATCCGGCTGCTCCGCAAGAGTTCGTGGGTTCGATCCCCACCTAGAATAAAACTTTGTGTGATGAGCACGATGGTTTATTCTGTGTCTGGGTGTTATTTATCTATAATATGTATGTATTTAGAAATATACAAGTATGTTTATCAGTTGTCTGGTTTCCATAGTACAAGCTCTGCTTAGTTTGGGATCAGATAGCGTTGTGTGAGTTGTCCCAAGATATTATTATAGATATTATTATTATTAATAGTTTCTGCGCGAAAGTATACTACAAACTTTTGTATTTGTAATAGGTATTAGTAGGATTGTCAAGAAATGCTTAGGTACAAAAAAACGTGATATAGGCTGTACGTGGGCATAGCCTATCGTAGTAGCTCCCCAATGAGTCTTGTCGACTCCACTCACAGAAACAAGTCATAAACCGCGTCTGTCGTAAAACCTGCGCGTTCATGAATATTTGTGCTTAGAGAGCGGCTCCTGCTTACTTATTAACTTGCATTTGGGTCATCAATGGATATACACTGCAGTGAAAATGCGTGTCCTTGCTAAGGTATTACCTGATTGTCTGGAGTCGAGAGGACTAGACAGGTAACACCTTAATCGATATATATAATATATATAAATATATATATATATACAAGAATTGCTCGTTTAAAGATAAGTACCTGGATGACCGAGCTTCGCTCGTTATTTTTTTTAAACAATGTTTTCCAAAAACGAAACCTAGCTAGATCGATTTATCTCCCCAGAAAGCCTTTGCATACTAAATTTCATGAAAATCGCTGGAGCCATTGCCGAGATTCAGATTATATATATAGGTATATATATACAAGAATTGCTCGTTTAAAGATATAAGATAAGATAAGAGTCCATACAGATTAAGTAGTATACGATTTCAGTCGTGTCATCACTAAGTATTATTGTTTATTATATTTTGTAAATGTTAAACTGCGAAAGTCTACGAACTTTTGTTTCATAAGAAAAGGAAAGATCCACTGGCCTTTTTTGGACATAAAAGATCTACTGGCCTTTTTTATATGTTAGGAGGGAAACGAATAAGCTGGTCACCTAATAACCGCATTCGGTAAGTGCAACTAATCTACGATAGCAGAAGCATAGCAGATACGTTACCGGTCTGTAGGAAAGAGTAGATATAAGTAGTTTAGTTACATTACCGTATGTTTACCATACAAACTTTGATCACTATATTAGTTAGGGGTTGGATTTCTAAGGTCTTTTTTGAGGCCTTATTGGTCCGCAAATACAGCAGTCAAATCAATCGGTTTAAGAGTATCGTTGTAATAGATAGGTTGTGATGATGGTATCGTTTTATAACCTGCCTAATCTATACCCCCTAATCTAGTTTAGGGACCAACAAATAAGACACAAACGCCATTAGCGATTCGTCGGGCACGTGGTGCGCAAACGGCTCTCGTCGGCGAACTGCCTACAAGATGGCCGCCCCGCCATCACGTCCATGTGACGTTCCGCAAGAATGATCAACTACCCTCATTCTTTTCCGACGTAAATGACAGTGAATGTCAAGTGTTGCCATATGTTGCGCCGTCATATACATGTTGAGTATGTATGGACTGGGTGATAGAGGAAGTGTGTTAATGCACGAGCGCTAGTGTGGAGGTATGTATGTGAGTGTGTGTGTGTGTGTGTGTTTGTGTGAATGTCTAGTTGTTGTCTCTATATGCCTAGGTATAGTATACAAATTATTTTAAAATAGTTAATGTGGCTACGTATACAATAATGTAAATAAAATATTATTTATAAATCCCTTGAGCAAATTTGAATGCAAAAAATTGGTAACAAAATGGCTACTTTCACTAGATTACACTGAAACCGAAAATATAAATAATATTTTATTTACATTATTGTATACGTAGCCACCGAGGAAATGGAGGCTGCGTTGCGCTGCAGTTGTGTTAACTGAGGGCACTTGACAGACCGTGTGTTTACGACGGTATTTGGTGGGGTCATGGGGGGATTGGGCATGGATTTTTAGAATCAAATTGAGAATGAACAGTTTCCGCACCGATAGAACATCGCAGATATTATAAAGTTCGGTGGTGGAAAACTGATACGGTAGTTGCCAGCCAACTTTTAATAGAGCTCTTTGGCCCCGTTCAAGTCTCAAAAGGTTAGTTTTTGTGGTCCCACCCCATACAGTGACACAGTATTGAATGAGAGGCTGGACCAGTACCGTGTAAACCAGTTTGAGTACCGACGAGTCAGCAGAATGTCACAGATTCTTAAAAACGAAGAAGAGCCTCCTGAGCCTCGTGACAAGCGATTGAACGTGGGGCTGGAAGGTAAGTCTGTCATCAATATGGATTCCCAGGTATTTGATGCAGTTGGTGAGTTCAATGGAAGGGCAGTTACAATTCGCAGAGGGACGTGCACCACAGGAGTGAGCAAACAAAGGGCTGAGGAGAGAGTTTGGTTTACCGGCAGCTGTAAACGAGAAATGCAGGTAGAACAATTTACTAGCATTCAAGGTGAGCAAGTTTTGTGATAGCTAGTTAGTGATTTTGTTAAGGCCTGTTTTTGTGCACTTGCAGTAACTGATTCCCATGTGGAGTTGCGGAATATCAGGGCAGTATCATCGACGTATGTGAATATAGAGCCGTTATCTAGGTTTATACGACAGAGGCTATCTATATAGATTAGAAAAAGTGTGGGACCGATAATACTGCCCTGGGGCACCCCGCAAACCACCGGGAGTTTATCACTCCGCCATTCTCCAATTTTCATACACTGTCATCTACTAGTTAGGTAACTAGAGAAAAGCGAGAGTTGGGCACCTCTTACTCCCAGCTTTTCGAGTTTAGTCACAAGCAGCGGGACAGAGACCGTATCAAAAGCCTTTTTGAGGTCAAGGAATATGCCAATAACTTTAGCTTTTTTGTGAAGGTTGGTAAAGACTTCATTGGTTAAATCTTTCACCGAGTTTTCTGTCGAGACACCTGAGCGGAAACCATATTGATGTGTTGAAAGGAGCTTATGTTGCTCTAGGTGCTTGATGAGCCTGGTTGCTTGATGAGTTTTGAAAGAGTAGGCAGTATAGCTATTGTCCGGGCAGTGTTTTTCCCCGCTCTTATGGATCGAATGTACAATGGCTAGTTTGTAGGCGTCTGGGAAAACTCCAATATTAAGGGCCATATTGCAGATGTGTGTGATGTGCGGGATCAGGATGTTTTTAAATCGCTTCAGAAAATTTCCCGAGATGTTGTCTGAACCCATTGCGCAATCGTTTTTGAGGTTTGTCACCAGCTGGTCGATTTCGGACTCATCTGTTGCTAGCAAACCGAATGAGTTAGGTAAACTAAACGACTCAACAGTTTTGTGGGGATTGGTGGTTGTAGTGATTTTTTCGGCTAAGGCGCGACCCACATTAGAAAAGTAACTATTTATATTATTTATTGAATTCATGGGTGCGTTGGGCGATAGATGTTCGTGAGCTTTCGTTTTTACTTTAGTGGTATTTGTGATATTTTTTTATGACCTTCCAGAGTTTTTTATTTGTTAAAATGTAAGTTGTGGTTGTTGATGGTTACGTAGACACTTTAGGAGGCCCGGTGTAATTCAGGGTTTCTTGAGTCTTTTACGATTGGGTTACTACCTTTAGGATTTTGTTGGATGTCAGGACGCAGTTTATACTTCTGATAAAATAATTTGTGGCTTCATTAACATCGTGGAGATTGTAAATTGGGGAGAAATCTATATGCAAAAGTTCAGATACCATTTTGTCGTAGTTAAAAATTTCGATTTTTTTATTTATGTGTGCATTACTATTGGGTATTTGTGACCATAAAAAACAAAATAGTGTCGTGGTCATTGACAGATGTGTGCGCTACATAACAAAATGCCTGGTTTTTAGTTTTAAGCATTAGATGGTCAATGCAGGTGCGATTTTGTCTAGTAGATATCTGATGTTCTGGAAGCATACTATGGTATGCAACCATAGTAGGATACTCTGCTGAATGTAAGTCATAGTTACCTGTCGAGATATCGATGTTTAAATCTCCAGTAAGGATAATATTTTTATAAGAGGAGAAGAATTTAAGTAGGTTGTTTAGAGATTCTAGAAAGGAGGCGTTAAGTTGTATTCATAAATAGTGATCGATGTGCGCGTGCTATCGAATGCATTATCTGAAATGTAGTATATCTGGTGAAAAATATTGTAAGGATCACACAGCACAGCAAATGTTCTCAGTAGCCGATTAATGTCCTTTAAAAAACGCTTAGGAATCCAGCTGACTGACGAAAGGAACATAATTATTGTTTTTAAACTTTCGCGATTTTTATACTTAATAGATAAATTTCGGTCAGTCAGTCAGTCGACCCGTGACCACGATCGGTGCAATACGATCGAAACGTCGGGTAAGTGAATTGTCTAATAGACTCAGTTCTGCAGCGTACGCAGTTAGAAAAATTCGTCAGCTAACAGACGTTGAAACAGCGCGATTAGTTTATTTTAGTTACTTTCATAGTTTAATGTCGTTCGGTATTCTACTGTGAGGGAATGCTGCCGACATTCAAACCATTTTCGTTCTGCAGAAGAGGGCTATTCGATCAATTTACGATCTTAGTAGTAGACACTCTCTTAGAGAAAAATTTAAGGAAATCAATATCATGACTGTTGCATGTCAGTATATCTATGAAAACCTTATATATGTTCACAAAAATATTGATAGTTTCTGTAAGAAATGTGATAAACATAATATTAACACGCGGAACAAACATAAACTTGTTGTACCAGCGTCAAGGTTACAAAAAGTAAACAAATCATTTCGGGGCCAATGTATACGTTTCTACAATAAAATCCCTAACGATATTCAAAAATTAAGTCGTAATAAATTCAAGTGTACCATTAAGAAAAAATTGTGTATGAAAAGTTACTACTCAATAATTGATTATGTGGAAGACAAAAACGCTTGGGATTGAACTGCTTTCTCTCACAGGCTATTAAAATGTACTTTAAGATTATATGTAATACATATTTACTTTGTAAGAAGTGAAGTATTGTGTTTGCTGAATACGTTTATATATACTCATTTTAGAGTTACTAATAGTATTATTATTTAGTTATCCTTAATTTATAAACGATTACACTCACCAAACACACTGGTTCATTCAGTAAAATTTAATTTTTGTAAGGAAAACTTGATGATTTTAAAAGAGTGGCACATGAGTTTCTTGGCAGCTTCTTCTCATGAGCTTTACACTTGGAACTGCCACCTAACCTCATTTTGTTTTTTTTTTTCAAACAATCATAATTTTATAACATTTTTAGTATGTATTAATTTGACGTTTTCAAATAATCATTAACCTGATTTTACGAAATAAAGATATTTGAGTTTTTGAGTGTTTTTTTTTTAAATAAAAGGTTTGTTTGTGCTTTATAAAATGTTTTCATTTTTTAGCGCTTTTCTCTCGGTCTATTACTAAAATAAGTAGTATCGAAACAGATTTACTTAACCGTGGGAAATCTCTTCACAGTCTCACACTCTCGCAAATAAAAAGTAGTGTTTTATGTTTTTTTTTATTTCAACCACTTCCTTTTAACCCGTCTTTTAAAAGGGTCTATATAAATTAGAAGCTTTTGTCCGTCCGTCTGTTGTTTTATTTAACGGTTGGTTTAATCGGGATTTTTGTCAGTTAGGTCTTTCCCTATTTGGGTTATCTAACCTTTTTAGATTAAGTTAGGTACAGGGAATTACGTCGTTGCATTTGAAAATAGATTCATATATTGTAGTCATCGTTTTTTTAGGGTTCCGTACCTCAAAAGGAAAAACGGAACCCTATATCACTTTGTTGTCCGGACATCAAGAACCTTTATCTTGGGAATGCGTGGAGGTATTGATTTGAAATTTAAATCATATAATTAGATCTTGAAGCTGTGAAAGTCAAACTTCTAAATTAACATGAAAAAAAGATACGTTTCGACACTCAAGGAATCAAAATTTGTTAAGGAATACCGTCTTAAACAACAAATATTGGGAAAGGTCTTAAACTAAACATTTGTAATAAATTCATAAAAAATATAGTCGCATTTGAAAGAAAAATTTGAACTTCAGACCCAGGAATCGAACTCGATACTTTCGATCTCTTTATCGGTAAAGCGATCGGAAGTCTCGGGTATGTGTATTTATAAAGTAATTGGCAAGAAATGCCTATAAAAATGACTATAAAAATATGGTCTTTAAAAACTGCGAGACTCGATTCCTGAACTATTTATTATATGTAGGTACCTACAAATTTTACAGACACAAACACGGTAAGAATATACACAGAGGGGTCCAAAACCGTTAAGGGAACCGGAGCCGATGTCTTCTCGGATGACCTTAACATAAGACTGTCAACATCTTTAGACAAAAGAACACAATATTCCAGGCCGAATGTATTGGAATCACCAGAGCAGCCCAAGCGGTTGCAGCGAGATATCAAGGCACTACAAAACCGAACAATTAATTCAGCCCTGGTCATGGACTGTCACAGTGACCCTGCAATGGATCAAATGGCACAGCAACACAATCGCCAACGACGGAGGAGATGAACTGGCAAGGCCGGGATCCAAATTAATCACATACGGACCAGAACCATTACCCCCCCGCCCCCCTGCCTACCTCTTAAATAAAATCATGGCTGCTAAAAAAACAGAAACTTCCCACTAAGCAGAATAGACAACACCGATGACTGCAGATACACGAAAGAGACGATCCCAATGACTCACTCGCAATCGCATCAGGCTGACTAGGGACAATTTGCGCAAAACAATACGCATTACATTATCACAGGCCACTGTCCCCTAAACAAGCATCTTTTCAGGATAGGGGTGACGGATAGCCCCCTTTGTAGAGGATGTATGGAGGCTGAAGAAACACTAATACACGTGCTCACGGAGTGTTGCAGTGTAACAAAACAACGGGCACGACTCCTAGCATCACCAACATCCCTTCAGGAAGCCTGCAGCAACTTGGGAAAGCTGCTGGCGTTTAGGGAGTGCATCGCTTGGCTGGAGTGACAGAAAGGATAAGTAGAACACGCTTAATGGCCCAATTAGGAGGCTAAGTGCGGTTTTCTTGTTCGCTCAGGTAAAACTAACTAATTAACTAACTAACTATGTTGTAGGTATCTACTAACGAAGGTTTTTTTAGAATAAGGCTTCCTGAAGGGATGTTGGTGATGCTAGGAGTCGTGGTATCAGTTGGTTTCTGTATCCTCGGTTAAAAATATATTGTTGTGATATTTTATCTACGGGGGCCTGCCTACAACATAACGTCAACTGCCAAAATTTTAGGTTTGTAACCCTTGCGGCTTAGGCTCTGCGTTGATGAATCAGTCAGTCAGTCAGGACAAGTGATTATATATATGTGTACATAAAACAAAGTGCTTCCCACTGTCTGACCCTATGCAGGTAGCGTCGCGTCACTTAGATCTTCTAAACTACGAAACAGAGCCCTTAGGCAAGTGGCATAAAGTCTTATAGAAAATAATGATGTCGAATAGACTGCGAAAATTGTCACATTCGCGGTTTTGCAACGATATCATTTTATATGATTGTCATTCAATTCGTTTAGAGTTTATGCATATTGTCCTGACAATATGCATAAACTGACCCTGGTCAGATTTTGGTGCAGTTTTCCCCGATCATTCTGATCATTTCTTTAGTTTATAGGTTTATATAAAATAACATAGTTTTAAGTAACGTTGAATTTATATACTTATTGTAATATATATAATATTACAATAAGTGTGTAAAGCATGTGTGGGAAAAAGCTAGTTTTTCATATGTATTTTATTGCGTTTTCAGATATAAAAGAATACTAAATAAATTGTACTTAATGTGAGAAATTTTTAATCGTGTTACGGTCAATTAGTTCACGTATGAAAGTGTACTAATTGACCGTAACATGATCAAAATAGTTTTGGTGTATGAACACCAAAACTATTGATAAAACAATTTCTAACAAAACAAAGTTTGCACAGGACTAGAATATAACAAAATTCAATCTGTTAGATAAATAAATGAAATTAAAAGTATCAAATATTTCAAGTTGATTGGGGAAAAAAATAATTAGTAAAGGCGGTTTCAGACTTACGTTTAATACGCACGTATAAGCTCTTTTTTGACCGAATTCAAAAAAGGTGATTCTGTGTTTGACCCGTATGTATACTACTTGTGTGTGTGTGTGTGTGTGTTCATGATTTTCTCAAAAACAAGTGACTCGATTTAGATGGAGTTTTTGCTATTCGATTGCATATTTTTCGGGGTAGGTTCCTAGCTTATGAAACACCAGAGATAAAGACTAAAACATAGGTTAATTTAATTAATTTAGTCAGCTAAATTTGCATTTGGTGATGTGTTTTTCTCAGAAACTACTGAACCAATTTTGAAGCTGTTTTCACTATTCGCTTGCATATTTTTCTGGAAAGGTTTTGTGTTCTGAAGTGCTTGATATATTTTTCTTAAAAAAATATTGGAAGCGCATGCAAGCGCATATGGGTGCGCCTTTTCCCACACGTACAGCTAGTACGCTTATCTAGCTGACCCGCGCGACTTCAATCCCCCGATTTTGCAACATTTTTCAACTTGATTATCTAACAGTGAAAGAATTTTTCAGTTCGGATCAGTAGTTCTTGAGATTACCGCGTTCAAACAAACAAACTCTTCAGCTTTATAATATTAGTATAGATATGTATGTATTTAGAAATGTATAACAATGTTTATCGATTGTCTGGTTTCCATAGTACAAGCTCTGTTTAGTTTGGTATCAGATAGCGTTGTGTGAGTTGTCCCAAGATATTACTATTATTATTCATAGTTTTACACTATCTAAAACTTTACACGAGCCGCACTGGATATATTTTTTTTGTTATATTGGTTACCTGCTTTAATACTCAATAATATACAATAATGATGTACGCATTCAGAACAAGATCTGAAGAAAATTTTCCTAATGAAGGAACACATTTATAATTAAAATAATAAGACAAAATTAATTATAACGACAGTTTAAGAAGGATACCTTTTAATTGCCGTCCGTTTATAATTAAACGTAATATCATTGAACTGTGTAAATAATTTTGTGAACAATAATTTGGACGGTCAACGTATAATTTTGTAGAATTAATTATTAAACAGTCAATAGTTTTGCCTCAAAGGGTAATTTATTGGAAAATGTATATTTTGGAATAATTAAGCCGATCGGAAGCACTTTGCGTTTGACCTTATTTTAACCTGTTTCAATAGGAGGATGTTATCAACTGAAGTTATGTATTTTGTGTAGATATTTACTAGCAATTGAATTCAGCAGGATTTTAAGTGCCCAGGTTTATAGGCGTGAGCACGCCATCCCAGTTCCTCGTAAATGCAGTAGTATCATATATATTGATTACCACAATGCAACTAACTTCATTAACGACCTAAATAAATTGTTTTGATTTAAATTTTAATCTAAAGAAATGTTTCCGCTTTTCTTTAAGTAAATTAAATTTGGTTGCCTCGTGTCTGAGTCTATATAAAAGATATTAGAAAAGTCAAGACACACTAACCGCGGATCTTTAGAGCCGATACTCATAATTCCTTCTCAACCATGAGATGATTGTTTACCTGACTGCGCAAGAAGGAGGGCTGGGATGTCTTTTATTATATTTCTTCAGTACACTGTCCACAAACAGTCTTGTAGTCCACAAAAGCCATACACAGCGGCTGATTGTATTCTAGATGTAGTATACGGTGCAGAAGCCATTTCGAAACCCGGCTTGTTCCGTAGGCTGGAACTCGTCGAATTGTCTCGAGAGGCGGCTGGTGATAACTCTCCATAACAGCTTGTAGATGTGACCCAGGAGTGAGATTGGTCTGTAGTTCTGTTAAGCAAGGTTTTATCACGTTTTTTGAAGAACAATACAACCGCACTCCCGATCCACGCTTGTGGTGTTCAGCCTTGGTGGATAATGGAATTAAAAAGACTCGTGAAATCTTTCAGGAAAGGGATCCCGCCCGCTTTTAGAAGCTCTGTAGTAATTCCGTCATCACCTGGCGTTTTATTGTTCTTAAGTTGCTCGAGAGTTGCCTCGACCTTACTCAGGCTCTCATCCGGAATGTTCTCGATGTAGTGGCGCGTAAGTGGGCCTCTGTTGTTGTCAAAGATAAGTCTCGTAGGTTTAGCCATTCGTGATGCGTACAAGTGTCTATAAAAGTTCTCGATTTCCTCGAGTATCTCGAACCTTGAGGTGACGGTTTTGCCATCCGCGTAGTTCAGTTTCATCAGATAGGGTCTACCAAGCTGTTGTGCGAAAACTCTTATGCCACTATTTTGCTCAATCGCAGTCTCGATGGTGCGAGTAACGAAGCGTCAGATGTCAGGTAGCGTGAGCTTCCTGATCTTCAGATTTATAGCTCTCCTATCTAACGAAGATATTGGTGTGTCTCGTATTTGCCTCATAAGTTCGAGAGTCTTGAATGAGAGTTTCGACTCCCTATTTTTGCGTTTTCCGGGAAACAGCGTTTGAGATATATTTTAAAGCGTTCTGACCACTTAGTCGGTTTTCTCATCAACTTGGCCATTGGTTTCCAGCAATGCAAAACGATTGTGAAGTTCGAATAGAACTTTTCGGAGCCTACGGCTATCTGGGGCGAATAGGCTTCATCATCCGTAGTCTTTCAATCTTCAAATAGATATTTAGAGAACGTCTGACCAGCCTGTGATCGCTGCCGGTATTAAACCTGTTGATCACCGAGACGTCTCTAAAGATAAGCCGCTAGTAATATGTGTAAGGTAGTTAGCCTAAAAAATATTCACGCGATTAAGATCCGTAGCTTATAAAATTCTATAATGTGTAAAAATCGTGAAAGTTTACGAACATATATCACGGCCACTACTTTACCTAAACCTTTGAAGCGTAGTGATATTCCCTGCCTGAGTACCCGATTTTATGAAAGAACAGCTTAAAAAATTGTCTTAGAATTTTTTTAGGAAACCCTTCCTAAAAAAAATCTACCTCATTTTTTTTTATTCTAAGATAAAAAATCTTTTTCTAGTCTAGTGAGACTAAAAAATCCAAACAGAAGAATAGCTAATTGTTTTAAAAAAACTATTTTAAATTACCAATGTTTACAATATTTGTTTGTTTATAAGCTGCAAGTAAAGTGCTTCAACTAATATACAACGTTATTCTTGGTATAGTGCAAACCTAAAAGTAGTTTGCTCAGAATCAGTAACACAATCCAATGGGGTAGTTTTTGGACCATGTTATATTTTTGAATTAATTAATTAATCAATCATTAATTAATTCATTAATCATTCTAACAGTCCAATTCCTGTTCACAATGTGACGTGAAATGTAATCATCACTTATTTTTCAATAATAACCATGGTTTTTTTTTTAATGTAGCTAGCAATGGGGGATTCTAGGTCCCACATTATTAGCAATCCTGTTAATCTCTTCAGCTAAGCTCAATGGCTTGTGTTAGGAGTGGGTTCACAGCGGTAGTATAATGGGTAGGATTCGAACCCGAGACCTCACGATTGCGAGTCCGATGCCTTAGCCATTACGCTACTGCCACTTATAAGATTACGTACTACGTTAGATTACGTACTACGAGACGCAATGAGCACGATAGCGCGAAGAACACGAGACAACTTGAATGGCTTATAACTATGCAAGTTTCCAATATTTTCATTTTCTTTTTTTATATAATTTCTTGAAGTAAAAATCTTGTATCGGTGCCTGAGCTTTGCACTATACCAAAAATAACCTTGTATATTATCATACAACATATAATGAGACTTAGGTATAGGCACTATAATTTTTTTTACGATGTATCAAAGAGTTTCGATTCTATATGTATGTTACCCTATGCTATTGATCTTTAATGTAATAACAAAAACAATACGGAAAACCATTTTTCAATAGCCCAAATCCTTAACCTACATACCCACTAGAACTACAGGCTTTTTCGCACCTTGCAGAGTAACTGGGGCGTGTTTTCTCCCTCCCCCTCGCCTACAACCTTGCTGTCAAGGGAAACGGTGTACTCGAAATATCCGGGACCAAGTGAGCTCAATAAATCCACGATATTTCTCCATCCGGGCGTTTGATGACTATTCAAAAAGGAAATCTCTAGACAAAGGCTTTTCGACTTAGGTAAATGATATATTTCCATATTTTTTTACTTATAACCGTAACTTGTGATGTTGGAACGAAGTTCCTGCGCGTTGCGAAAGGGGGCTAGACGGAAAAAATTAAGACCAAAAGTTGTAACGACACTTTTTGCTATAGTTGTAAGCCGTGTTTCTCTCTCTCTCTCTCTCTCTCTCTCTCTCTCTCTCTCTCTCATAGAAAGCAAACCAGTTATTTTCGTTTCGTCTTGTGTGGTGTTGCGACGATTATAAATATATATATATACTAGCTGACCCGCGCAACTTCGTCTGCGACAATTTTCCCTTTTTTTTACAACATTTTTCATTGCTGCTCCGCTCCTATTGGTCGTAGCGTGATGTTATAACCTATAGCCTTCCTCGATAAATGCGCTATCCAACAATAAAATATTTTTTCAATGCGGCCCAGTAGTTCCTGAGATTATCGCGTTCAAACTAACAAACAAACTCTTAGGGGGATGAAAAATAGATGTTGTCCGATTCTCAGACCTACCCAATATGCACACAAAATTTCATCAAAATCGGTCAAGCCGTTTCGGAGGAGTATGGCAACGAAAACTATGACACGAGGATTTTATATATTAGATTTATATATATATATATATATATATATATATATATATATATATATATATATATATATATATATATATATCAATTCTTTCACTAATTATCGAAAGGAACTTCGTTCCATCCGGGTGTCCCTTGACACCTCAATGGCTGAGGCATCGGACTCGGAGTCGTGAGGTTGCCAGTTCGAATCCTACCTATTATACTACCGACGTAAACCCACTCCTAACACAAGTAATTAAGCTTAGCTAGAGGGGTTAACAGTATTGCTAGTAATATGGGACCCACAATCGCGCATTCATCCTCATCATTCATTTCAATCAAGTTTGATCATATTATAGTTAATATACAAATTATAAATTACAAATTAGAATTCTATTAATAAAATAAATCATATAAATAATTAATAAAATAGTATAAATAGTATTAAAATAATCATTAAAATAACAATAAATAAATTTAAAGTCCAGACTCAGGTATCCAACCACAGTCCAGATAGATGGTTCGATTCCGACCCCGGTTTTTACATACGGAAGTCGCGGGTTCAATTCCTGAGTCTGAACTTAAAATTTTTCTATCTTTCAAAAATGCAATTATTGTATCAAGAAATACCTATAAAAATTACTATTATATTCGGCCTGCAACATCATAATTTGTAAAAACGCTGTCTGTACGGAAGCAATAAGTAGCGTCCAGATGTCGCAAGTGAGGGCCCAACTCGCTTGCTAGAAAGGATAGAGAAATTTGAGGTCTAGTAACATAGTCCAGACTCCAGATAGGGGTGTCGATTCCGGCTCCGGTTTGGCATACGGAAGTCTCGGGTTCCATTCCTGAGTCTGGACTTCAAATTTGCCTATAAAAAATACTTTAACAATAAATAAACTTTAATAGCCCACGCTTTTTTCATTTTTTAGTTGTATTAAACTAGATAGCCAAATTGGAAATTTCACAGATCTAACTTTAAAACTAACGGAGTTTTATAAAAACTTGCATTGCAACCCCTATTTTACCCCTTGGGGGTTGATTTTTCAAGAACGCCGATATTTGTATTTTATTTATTTTAGACCATTAAGCTAAATACGAAATTCTAAACATCTAACTTCAAAACTGGCGAAGTTTTATATAAATTTACAACCACTTTTTTACCCCCTTAGGGGATGAATTTTCAAAAAATCCTTGTTATCGGATTGTATTGCCATCGGTCCTTGGTAAGTGTTCGAAGTTTTAATTAAATCCGACGTTATGAAGTAGGTAAAAACACGTTCAAAGACTTAATTACATACTAACATAAGTATATAATAATAATATTTTGGGACAACTCACACACAGCTATCTGATCCCAAACTAAGCAGAGCTTGTACTATGGAAACCAGACAACCGATAAACATACTTATATATTTTAAATACATACATATTATAGATAAATAACACCCAGACACAGAATAAACTATCGTGCTCATCACACAAAGTTTTATCCTGGGTGGGGCTCGAACCCACGACTTCTTGCGTAGCAGTCGGATACACTCCCACCGCGCCACAGAGGCAGTATGAAGCTAATAAAAGTGTATTTAAAAGTGACTCCATATTAAGTGTAAAAAAAACAATAATGATTACGGAAAAAACACAGATTAATTAATTTGCTGCCTTCAAAATGAAATTTTCCTTTTGTATATAAAGCCTTAGGTACTGACCGGCTACCGTAGCTTTTCATATAATAGAATGAATAGGGTCAAGGACCCGTGGTAGGATTACCGGCTTTATTTTCTTTCTTGCTATTTTTATCTGATTGCTTCGGGCAGAATATCGGCAAGCTTGTTTTCTTTGAAACCTTGTTAAGGTACTAAAATCAAAATTGATCTAAGCGGATTTGAGTTGAGTTGACTTGTTTCAAACTTAAACTCAGGATATTATATCCACTAGTTGCATAATACCTAGTCTAGCCATAAATATTGTTACGAAGAAAAAACATTTTTTTTTATTGCAAATAATATTTATTACTTTTACAGTGTGTTAGTTTAATACATAAATAAAAAACAATTCAAAATATAAAAAGCTTATTCGAAGTGGTCTCCATTGGCTGCAACACAGTCCTTTAAACGTTGAGGCCAGTTATCAATAGAAGCACGCACTCTTTCCATGGGAAAATTCTTCACTGCCAATCGTATGGATTGTTTTAGGGACTCCAAATTATCATGGCGTTTAGAGCAAGCCATACTCTCTAAAACTGACCATAAATCATAATCCAGCGGATTAAGATCGGGACTAGACGACGGCCAGTCTTCATCTCTGATGAAGTCCGAAACGTTCACTTCCAACCAAGACTGCGTGGACCGAGCTTTATGACCCGGCGCTGAGTCTTGTTGGAAGGACCATACTTGGTTATTGAACATGGTGTTGTTAAGGGGTTTAACTACCTTCTCAAGAATGGTATCTTGATACACTTGTGCCGATGTTTTGATACCTTTTTCACAAAAATATGGCTCAGTCACTCCTTCATAGCTAACACCCCACCAAACCATCACTGAAGTCGGATAATGCCCACGTTGCACTCTGTCGACTAATTGGGAAGCTTCCTTAGAGCTTTGAGCATAAATACGGTCATTTTGTTTGTTAAAATGTTGCTCAACTGTAAAGATTTTCTCATCCGTAAACAAAATTTTTCTGTGACCTCCCTTTGCGTACCGCTTCAGTAGTTGCTTCGATTTTACCACCCTATTCTTTTTTAAATTATCAGTTAAAAAATGACCAGTGCGTCTCTTATAGGCTGCAAGTCCTAAGTCATCTTTTAAAATGCGTGACATGGTTCTGGGTGCTATCTTCATCTCCCGAGATAAAATCTTTTGCTTTCGGACAGGATTTCTTCGAATTCTTTCCCTTACTGCTTTGACCACCATTTTCGTACGAACACTACGTGGACGGCCAGATCTTTTTCTGTCACAAACAGAGAAGGTCTCATTGTACCTATTAATAGCCCGGTACACAAACATTTGACTAATACCAAGCGTATGGAGAGTTTTAAAAATTACATTCGGCTCCATACCAACTTTGTGTAATGCAATCACAGCGATTCGGTTTTCTTTATCACCCCACTCCATTTTAATATAGCAAAATATTGTACAATGTATTGGCGCCAAAATTAGAAAATACAATGAACAATCGTATAAAAATGACAGATTCCAAATTCAAATGTAATATCTTTCTTATTTTTAATTGTAACAGTATTTATGGCCAGACTAGGTATGTAAAATTTATGACACGCAAGTATATTTTGCACTCGTAGAGTATATTTGTTCTGTGATTTTACACGTTAAACGCGGAGTTCTAAAAATAGCGACATGTAAGTTTGCCGCCATTTTCAACCGACATTTCGAAAAGGAGGAGGTTCTTAATTCGAGTGTATTTTTTTTAATGTTTGTTATCCGATTACTCGCAGACGGCTGGACCGATTTGAAAAAATATTTTTGTGTTTGAAAGGGTATGCTTCCAGATTGGTCCCATTGTCGCCAAAGTTAGGATCTGATGATGAGATCTTGGAGAAATCGAGGGAACTCTTCAAATATTAAAGGCACACAATTTACTCTTAAAAAACACCATTGAGTGAAGTGGAACTCATGATTAAGACCACAGATGACCACCGGAACTATTCAATAATAAATATTGCGGGATGCGATCTGAATACCGTTTTCGATACCTGATTCTTCGCCTCCATCAAATCAAATAATGGAACTGATGGTCTAGTATCAGGTGGATTTCTCAAAGATCAACGGAATTGTATCGCAAAACGCAACATTTTGTAAACAGAAATGAGGAGTTTGGATTATGCTATTGTAACATAAATATATCAACTACAAACCTTATTTTTACAAAACAATAAAAACCAACTTCTAAAACAAATATAAGATAACTACAAAACAAAAAATATTAAAGGTACAACAACAAAAAATTATTAAACATTTTGAAGTTGGTGCCAGGAAATGTAGTTTTATGTTTTAGGCACCAACTTAAAAATGTTTAATTATTAAGATGATATGAACTAACGTACATTTATGATACATTTTATGATGAAGTATCTATTCATTATGCGGCAGAAAGCTCAATTTTTAGCATGAATGTTAAAAAGCAGTGATAGAAGAAACAGTGCATCGGACTCGCAATCGTGAGATCGCGGATTCTAACCCCACCCACTATACTACTGAGCTAGAGAGGTTAATAAGATTAATGGCAATGCGCGACTCATTTAGGCGGTTATCTTTAAAAATAATGTAGTAATCCCTAGCGGCACAAATTTGCTAGAAGATCGTTCTTTGTGATAAGTTAAATAGGAGATAGCGTTGCATCGTGCGCACTGATTTCCGTGTTTCCCAGCGCTATCATTATTATTGGAGTTCTTGGTTTGTATTCATACAAGTCAGTCTATTTCTTTCTTCTCGTTCTTTTTAAATATGAAGGCTTGTTAATAGCGATATTGTACCTAATATATTTATTTATAACATGGTATTATTCTGTAAGCTTTCTTCAAAATTAAATACATTTCTTCGGCAGGCTCTAAAAGACGCGTCCGAATTTGTCACATTTCACCGCACCGGACCATGTGATAATCCGGTGCTAGATTTGGGGGTGGAATGACTTGCACCGCGGCTAACGCGTATAAACCTAAGAGCTTACAATCGTTTTAGGTACTACTTTGAAACAATGTATTGGGTGGATATCATTGGCTACTTACAAATATACAGGTGATTAAACCATGTTTTGTCACGTTCTACGATAGGCTATTTAACATGAAGGATCAACTGGGACTTCAATAAAAATGTGTAGGATTACAAAGTAATAAACGGATTTATTCGAACTAATATGGACGTCCGCACTGTTTAACACGCGAATACAATGTGTCAGCCATCTTTCTATCCCCACTCCATGTCGGCGTGACATCCGCATGACAGATGTCAACGTCATGTGATGTCACTACCGACATTTACATTTTGAATGTCAACCGTCTAAATCAAATCTCAATAACGTTTTTAAATTGTGATTGTTTTTTTTTATGTGTGTAAGCTTATAATACTCTTAAAACAAAGAAACAATTTAAAAAAATAAAAACTATAGAACTATTTACAACTAACTTATCTAAACCACTGCACTATACAAAAAAGCTTAAATAAAAAAGGAAGGCACAACCGGTTTAGGAAGTCGAAGAATTCCTCCTCATCGACGTCAACCGGTATAGTGCCCAGAAGGCTGACAGCATTGCCACGTTGTATGGCAATGCTTATTATCTGTGCGAAAAAAAGGCCTGCCCTCTGGTCACGAGACGCACTAATATGTGATTGTGTTATATTCTGATAAAAATAGAATGCATTATATTAAATAACGGATTAGAATAATATTGAGTCTAACAAACAAAAGAATATCTCTATTATTAAGACCAATAAAAATCAAGCAATATTTAATACTAAGACTAATACTAAGACCGAACATATTTTCAAACGAAGGAATTTCTCTGATGATAAACTTCACGCAATATTAGGTGATTCATTTGATCCTTGTTCATGTGTTCATCTAAAAAGTAATTACCTAATGTTTTCCACGTTATACACTGACGAATAAACTAAAAGTATTTTCGTTTGAGTTAATTTATTCAGTTTTCGCTTACACAAGCCTTGTATGGCAAATATACTGGAAAACTTATGATGTGGCCTCTAATACAGCGGTTTAGTAGATTATATACGTTTATACCCCTATAAGGCCAAACGAAGTGGAGGTAGACCACCAGCCGGATGGTTCGATGATGTACGAGCAACCCTGGTCATCTATGGCACTGACAGGCATTAGACCATGCAGAGTGCAAATCTGTTCGATCTCCAATAGATTTTCACTCTGCATGGTCTAAGGTACGCATCTGCATATGCCCAACGGTGGGTGAAACTGCGCTGAAGAAGAAAAATAATAGGCACGTTTATATAATCTTTTTTGAAGATTTTTTCCGTGGTTTATCGTATTATCATTACCTCTTTCCGTGCCACTGCTAGACAAAGACCATTTCCACGATACCCGGTCTTATTTCGTCTGTATTCAGTCTCTATTGGTTCATATAAAAGCGTTCGAGCATCGCACACAGCAGGTTTCTCGATACATTTTGAGCACCTGTATTATATATTTTTAAATGGCAAATTTATTTAAAAATAGAACGGAAGAAGACGGTTTGCTGGTTTAAAAAGGTAATAATGTTGCAGTCAATTTACTACGATTGTTCCCGCGTTTTTCTTTGTATCGATGGAGCTTAACCGCGAACATTTGCGTGTGTTAGATATGGGGCTATATGGCTATGTAAATAGCCAGACTTCAAACCACCTCTCAAACTTATAAAACGGTTCCACCAAACCTTCGTTCGGTTTTATACAACATCACATAAACTGGAACAGTAAATATTCCAATACACACCATAGTAGATATGAATATCCAACACATGGATTGATTATATACATGTGGCTATTAATATAGCCATATAGCCCAACACCAAATATTATTATATATATGGCTATTAACATAGCCATATAGCCCACGTGCATGATATTTTATGGTTTTAAATTTGGTGCTAGTAAAAAATTTAGCCTTCAACGATTACAATCAGCGTTAGGGAAGTCTGTGAGAGTGGAGACCAAAGACTGGGCTTCGGGGAATGATGCTGCATCACGTCAACGCTGCGTCACATAATTACGTCCCTCCAGAAAGGTCTTTTTGAGGAACCCGATGTTGAAACCTTGCCCTATTCACCATGCAGTCCTGATTTAGCTCCCTGTGATTTCTTTTTGTTCCCGATAATCAAGGAAAAAATAAAAAGGATTTATTTCGTGTGCCGAAGATGCCGTGGCCGCATACGAAGTTGCAATGTCCGATATATCGGATCAAGACGGGCCTAAGTATTTTAATAGTGGGTTTAGGCGAATTAAACTTTGCATAGAGAATGAAGGAGTCCGACTGCTATGCAAGAGGTTGTGGGTTCGATTCCCACACGGGACACCACTTTGTGAGATCCACAAATTGTTGTTCCGAGTCTGGGTGTACTTTGTGTCCGTGACTTGTAGGTATGTTTGTAAAGTCCCCCGCGATACAGGGCTTGAACACTACTGCGTGAGTCTTTTTCAAAAAAAAAAGTGTTGTTTTTTCTTGTCTCAAAATTTATAGAGCTACCTACGTATCATGTTCCAAAGTTGGTCCGAGATTCCGTATCTGTAACAAGTATGATCAAATTTTTGTATGGATATATGGTATGATGTTCATTATTCAATAACGCCAAAACGGCTAAACGGATCTAGATAAAATTATCTAGATCTGTTTAGTCGTTTTGGCGTTATTGGAATAGGACATAGGCTTTTTATCCCAGAAAAGTTAAGTAGAAAAGCTTGTAGAACGTGATAAATAAATAAAAAAATAAAGCTTTGTCTCACTTATTTCGGAACTTTTATGGGTTAAAAAATAGTTTGCTGACTACACACCTACGCAAAAATCATCCTAGGTAACCTCCGCAGTCGTATAACAAAAGTTAACACCATTTTCGATTGCAATTTCACTGCCACTTTATTAAAACAACCGAACGTTTTGCGGTTACACTTCCAATTAGCGTTAATTTATTTTAAGAGCCGCATCCCTAAATGGATGGTCGAAATTACTAATTGATGAGCTAACAAATTTAATTACATTCCAAGTTGAGTACACAGTTAAGAGTCATTCAACGTATAATGGTTTCTACCCATTGTACGTTACATTGTAGTAACCTACGAGTAAAAGTTCAACGTTTGTATCATAGAAACCATCTTAATGTGGCCTTTAATTGAATACAAATTTTGACCAGATCAAAATAACTCGAGTGTGCCTTTGGTCATGTCTGACGTCAGTCATATTACTTTTTTTAAATAGCCTATGTTATTGGTCTTGTTTTTCAATTCAAACAATACCCCAATCATTTAAATTCGTTCAGGCGTTTGCCAATATGATAGAATAAAGAAACTCACAGACATATACCTACTCTTTTTGAGGGAACCTTGTAAAAACAGATGAAGATACGATTCGTTTCAAAAATAACACCTTTATAGGGAAACAAACCCACGTATACCCCACAATCTGAAACAAAGAGAAATAATTCGCAAAAGGACGAGCTATCCGTCACTCAACAGAAGGACGAGAGCCTTACGTCCTTAAGGCACCTGTCCCACCAACGGCGATGAGCGAGAAGCGAGTTGCGATTTTATGGCTCAAGGAACGTACATACTTATTTAATTAGATCCCGTACAAACAAAAGAGATGCAGATATTATTAGTTATCACAAATCAAAAACTTAAATCAAAAATTTAAATAAAAACGGAAAAAAATAATCGTTACTCGAACTCGAATTGGGGTCTTCCGGTTTCTGGACTACCCGATTTCCCACCTGAGCTATAATAACATTGTAGATGGTGGCGAACTTTACCTTCGTATTCTAACGATATTGTAGCAGTTTTTCATTGTTCTCCCTCCAACGCGAGTTTAACATTTTTTACCCTTCCCCAAAAGGTAAATACCTTATATAGGAGGTTCACAATTCAGGTGTATGTATTTTTTAACCCCCGACGCAAAAATAACGGGGAATTATTTATTACATTTTTTTCACAACTCCATCAATTTGGGTATCAAATGAAAAGGCTTAACTAGTAGAATACTATAAACTTTATTAGGTATATTTCTGGACTTAATCGAGTGAATTATTTAATGCACGAACCTTTTATTTACTCGACGTTTTAATCGAATTGAACCGATCGTGGTCACGGGTCGACTGGATGGCAGCTTAGTGATGTCTCCATGGGGCGCGGGGTTTTTTAACTACCCTCGTCTGGTCATGATAATTTTGATTATTTGTACTTTCGGTACAACCACACACTACACTGAGGCGCGCTGCCGTTACGGCTACGATTGCATTTGCTGATAACAGGGTTCCAAGATGGTGAGAGCCGGTATCCATCTTCTCGGTTGAAATTCTTGTACTTCTTGATCTCCACCACATCGCGCACTATCCTGGAATAATAGTGGAGATCGGTGGAAAGTACCTGTTGCTTATGTATTTCTATCCAGTGATTTGGTCCTGATTCTTACAAATGCTCAGCAATGTCAGACTTGTAGACTTGACGGTTTTTACAGCAGCCATATGTTCCTTGACCCTGTCTGCGATGGTCCTTTTGGTCTTTCTGATATAGTCTATCCTTGTACACGCTAGGTATTTGGAGCGGAATAATATCCTTTGCTGTACGTAAAAGCTTCAAAACCTTGGAGTGCGGACTACATACAGTCATAATGGTGTAATTCTTCAATACTGTTCTAATTTTGTCCGTAACTCCTTTGATGTACGGCACTCTGTAGGAATTTACCTCTGGTTTCCTGCTCTTTGGACGTTGAAGGTTATGCTTGTATCAGTTTCTTCTGAGTACCTTGCGAACGTGTGCAAGTTCCCCCTCCAAGTGTTCGGCGTCGCAAAGGTCGTGAGCTCTGTTTGTTAATAAAACTATAACTGACTGTAAGTGGTGCGGTTGATGGTGCGATAAAGCATGTAAATACCTATTCGTGTGTGTGGGTTTTCGGTATACTGTGTGTCCGAGGGTACCATTTTGTCCGATACCTTCACATTAAGAAAAGCCAACTACCTACCTACCTCCATTTCAAATGTGAATTTGATATTACGGTAGGTCGAGTTTAGATGTTTTACAAATTGTTCTACTGTGTGACTGTCGCCCTCTCAGAACACACATGTCGCCCTTCGTGATACGTCATCGACGTATCTCTTCCCGAGCTTGACGCAAAACGCGTGCAGGTCGTTAACTTCTTCTATATGCTCCATCCAGATGTTGGCCATTACCGGTGCTACTGGACTACCGATAGCCACTCTTTCAATCTAGAGGTAATGCTGTCCACGGTAGAGGAAGTAGTTACCCTCTAAACAGTTCCTCAGTAGGACAATGTAGTATTTAGGCAGGCCACTGTTCCTCAGTTTTAGTTCGATAACGTCAAGGCAATCGTTAATCGGAACACTAGTGAATAATGACTCGACGTCGAAACTCACCATTATCTCGTCCGGTTCCAAGCGTACGCTCTTGAGTATATCCACAAAATGGCGAGAGTCGAGCGAAAAGCTTTCCCTACCAAAGGCTACATGAAATATATGCTCCGAAATATATCTACTATGTATAAAAATCGCGAAAGTTTAAAAACAATAATTGCAATTAAAAAATTCAAATCCAAGATGGACGCCACCACGAAATGGCGAATTACATTTTTTTATTATTATTTAAATGGATTATACCTACATTAAATATTGAGGTAGTTCCTACCTTAATGATGAATTTCGGAGACAGACAATGAAACACCAAATCACCAAAGCAAATCACCCGTGATTTAAGTCGGTTGGATGTTTTTTTTTTTATTTGCCGTCACTGATGACTGCCTCTTCGGGGCGGTGGGAGTGTATCCGACTGCTACGCAAGAGGGTTCGATTCCCACACGGGACACCACTTTGTCTGATTCACAAATTGTTGCTTCGAGTCTGGGTGTACTTTGTGTCCGTGATTTGTATGTTTATACAGTCCTCCACGACACAGGGCTTGTATCATACTGCGGGAGCCGTCATAAAAAAAAAGTTAAACACTTATGACCAATACTTTTGAATTAAGTTTTGTCATTTCATTAATTGTGAATTAATATTTTGGAAATATAAAGTTGTGTCATAATCAGCTGTGCATAAGGAGGTGACAGACAGCTTTACAATATTTACACATAAGTTGATACATTTCTATGTTTGTGGTCAATTTCAAATTGACAAAAACCCTAAACTTATACTTATTAAGCTCGCTCTAAGTTAAATGAAGATTTATCACTGTTTCCCGGAGTATTCTTTTACTTTTTATGGAGCATTTTAAAGAAGACAATACAATAAATGGACGCGATAAATGTGCTGGGACCAACTTTCCTTATTTCAGAATACTTTTAGTGTTAATGGCCAAAAATAATCGCGTATTCTTTAAAATGTAGACATTTTTCCATAACTTGAGTAGATATCTCCATAGGGTTCTGTGTATTTTTAAGGTTGGAAAAGTCGAGTATGGCTTTAGTCAAAAATCTACATTTTTACTAAAAAAATGGGTTGCACCCCGTCGTGCCGGCAGAAGTATTTGAATAATATTTTTCAATCTTACTGACGTAAAAATAAAAAAAATTAAATAATAAATCGCAAATCAAAAAACTGACTTTTATTTACCCGACTGTGTGCATGCAATTTCAAACACAGATTAAAGACATGGCTTATCCAGCAAGCATTTTACACATTTGACGAATTACTAGCTTGATGATATATCATAACTATTTATTTAATAATTATTTATTTAATAATTATATCTTGGAACAACTTACACAGCTGCTATCTGATCCCAAACTAAGCAGGGCTTGTACTATGGAAACCAGACAACTGATAAACATACTTATGTATTGCTAAATACATACATTTGATAGATAAATCACACCCAGACACAGAATAAACCATCGTGCTCATCACACAAAGTTTTATCCTGGGTGGGGATCGAACCCACGACCTCTTGCGTAGCAGTCGGATACAGTCCCACCGTACCACAGAGGCAGTCATATTTTTTGTTGACATTACCTACTATTTTTTTTATTATTATTGGTTTATTGTAAATGATATTTGGCTGTTTATTTTACTTTATGACTTATTTATATTTTATTTACATGATGGACTATATTCTATTGTCTTTTTTGTTTTATTTTATTTTTCTCTTTTATAAACACTCGTTTGTTGACATTATTATTCTTAATTTTTGTTATATTTTAAGATTTTCTATGATTAATTCGTAATTCTAGTATATTGACGTGACCTGTATTCAATTGACTATTTTTATTTTGTTACTTCATAATTTTGTGTATGTAAGAATTCCTAACCAACAAATAACTATGACTATGACTTAAGAACCTTATGCCATTGTAAATAAGTTAACTACAAATACAATAACTTCTCTCGCAAAACGTGTTACAAAGTGAATGAGTGTAAAACAAGCGAAATCCGGTAAAGCTGTTAGAGTTTCTATTTATAAGGTTTATAAAGACGGGAGACCAAAGAAAACAAAGAAGTGGCAACCATAGCTCTTCACACGTCCGACTTACGAGGAAATAGAATAGGGTTGGCACGCGTGCACGCTAATAAAACGTTTAATAAACAATTTCTTTATTTACTTCAATATGTCTTCCTGAGAATTGTTTATCATGTTATTGAATAAATGTATCAATTTTAATGCAGTTTAACAAATTTCAACAACGATCTCTTTTTGCGTAATTGAGTAATTAACATGCCAACTGTCAGTTTAACTCTGAGCACAAGTGTGGGCTCATACGCAAGTACAGTGTCTATTTCCTTACTATGAAGAATAAAAATCAAGCACCGCGTTGAACCGACGGCGTAACATACTTCTCGAGGTACAAAGAAGTATACCATTTTTAGAGTGAGGTCATTACACCCCAGCTCATCTAAGGGCCAGTGCAATTTCGTTGATCTTACGTCAAGTACTATTGTGGTTCAAAGTCCATACGAAATCTACCTCGTTTTGAAGAAAACGCAACTTCTTCGCATGAAGTCATAGTTATTTGTGTTACACGGGAAATTACACTATAATAAAACAATAAATAACTAATGACTCAAGCAAAATAATTTTAATTTTGGCAATAAAGATTTATCCTTATTAAACTAACTGATTAGCCATAAGACACCGAGAATACAGATGGTATACTTCACAGTTTCTTCGGAAAGCCTACATGAACATAATTCACGGATACGGAGTCTCAGAACACCCTCGGAACAAAGTGGTCTGACATCTGACATCTGACACAGTTGGCACAAAAGTAATGACATAATTTGAATTGGCTACCATCATGTTAGAAATGTTTATAACATGTTTCTGTTGTAATGATTTTTAAACTTTCGCGATGTTTATACATATTAGAATATTATCGGGACTTAATCGCGTGAAATATTTAAAGGTACGAACCTTTTATTTACCCGACGTTTCGATCGAATTGCCCCGATCGTGGTCACGGGTCGACTGACTGATGACCACGTTCGGCACATGTACGAGCTAACAGCTGTGAGAATTCTAATATCGTGCTTCAGGATTCGATGCGAATTGTCAAGTGTCAATTTGTTTGTATTATTATATGTGGGTACAGTCACATATACTTATTTGGCACGTTTGTAATATAAAAATACATAGTCAGCAGCAAATTATTTGCTTGATGAAACCACAGTCTTTAAATGCCAATATAACGACGCAAGGAAGTCCGTTATTTGAAAGATAATGACGTCAGTAACATCGGTTATCAATATAATGTCATAACATTAGTGTTTGTACAAGGTAACGTAAATATTTGTTGTGATATAATTATAGGTATGTCCGATCTGACGACGAAACTGAAATAGAATATTGTGACGATCATTTATGATTTATATATTCATAAATACTTTTTTTATTGGTATGTCGAGATACAATGGCTAACTTACATACATATAGACATCATAAAAGAATACGAAATTCTAGATCACAAACAGATAGACAGTTTTTTTTTAATTAACGCTTTGGAAATGTTAATTTGTGCGTATAATCATTGTAAAGTAGCCCGATTCTAGCAAGAAACACCACAACAAGAAAATTAATTATAAGAGATTTTTAATTAAGAAAACCAATTAAAACAAAAACAATGTTTGTACAGACTCTACTTTTTCCAATTATCGACTATGATGATGTGTTTTAACTCGACCTGCATGCAGATATTGTTTTTAAACTTTCGCGATTTTTATACATATTCGAGACTTAATCGCGTGAATTATTTAAAAGTACGCACCTTTTATTTACCCATGACCACGATTGGTGGAATTCGATCGAAACGTCCGAAGATAACCTATTATTTGTTCATGAAAGTAAAGGTGCAATAACCTTGAATTCATGAACAAATATCATAATTTATTATCTTTACGACACAGCCCTTTTTTATGGCCGTAAATATGTGTAACACACACCTCCAGCACCCGGGGCAGACGCTGGAAGTAATGTGGGACCTGCCCCCACTAAAAAATCGGCCGTGTACCGTCGTGCCACCTGCGCGAACGGGCCGCCGGAATCTGTTATGGCATCGGCGGCCAAATCAGTGGCAGTGCCCGGCGCGGCGAGATGCCGGGTACTCCTATTCCTGCGGCGTCCTGGGGTACACAACAACAGGACGCCGACGTCGCGAAAGGCTACGGGGGAAAAAGCCCCGTCAACCCCGCCCGCGGCCCCACCATTACGGCGGCGTCAGGCGCAAATAGTCGCGCCGATGATTACGGCACAACCCTACAGTATCCGGATATACGATGCGGGTCAAGTGAGTGCCACTCGTTTCTAGTGGCCACACTGTACTCACACCATTTATATCTTATTCGTCTATAACACACACACACACATTATCATGCTTTTGATTTGTTAGGTTGGACAGTGAGAATATCTCGATAGTACCTGATATTTAGACGTTATTTTCTACTTTTTCTATTAGAAATTATGGAGAGTATTTATTAGAATATTATGGAGATATTTACCCGATGATGTTTCGTTTAAATTGCACCGATTGAGTATATATACATATATATATGGACGCCTCGTGGTTTTACCCGCATAGCTCCCGTTCCCGTGGGAATACAGGGAAAAAAAATAGCCTATGTCACCCGGGGTTAGTGTAGCTTCACAACGATGAAAGAATTTTGTCAAATCCGTCCAGTAGTTTCAATAATTTTTTTCCTCTTTATAATATTAGTATAGACAACGTTATTCGGTATAGTGCAAACCTGAAAGTAGTTTGCTCAGAATCAGTAACGCAATCCATTGGGGTAGTATTTGGACCATGTTATGTTTTTCAATTAATTAATCAATCATTTATTAATTCATTAATCATTTTTACAGTCCAAATCCTGATCACAATGTGTTTTGAAATGTGATCATCACTGATTTTTCAATAATAACCATGGATTACGTACTATGGGACGCAATTATCATGATAGCTTGAAGAACACAAGACAACTTAAATGGCGTATATCTCAACAAGTTTTCAATAACTTCATTTTCTTTTTTATGTGATTTCTTGAAGTAAAAATCTTGTTAGGGTGTCTAAGCTTTGCACTATGCCAAAAATGGCCTTGTATGTTCGTAATCTTAATTTTCTCTAGGTATGGGTCACGTGATCCTGACGCGACTTTAACATTATATACCCATACTGAAAAAATATGCACAATGCTGCTGAAGAAGTTTTCACTTCCAAATTTATTAAAATCGGTCGAGCCTTTCCGGAGGCCACGAGATAAACACCGTGGCACGAGATTTTTATATACTAGAAGATATCTTATTATATTCTTGAATAATTGAGTAATTCAATCGTTTGGTTCAATTTTCGATATTAACCGTTACGGATTTGATTACTTAGTTACTTAAATAATTAATTCAATTTAGATGTTTAATTTATGAAGTTAATAGTGATCTCTGTATAATTTAGACTATTCACATCGCAACATAGATGTCCAAATTTTTGAAGTGGGATGGAAAAAAATGTTAAACTCGCGTCAGGGCATGTGTCCTGATCGAAAATCGTAAGACGGAGGAAGAGTAGACCGCCGGCGCGACATAGGAGAGGAAGTAATATACCTCTCTCTTTCTACCGCGCGGCGAAAATGTATGCCTGCAGGGTGCTTGCGTGAGTGTGCGTGTGTGATTGTACTATAGCGTAATAGTTCTAAAGTGTTATATTTTTTATGTAAAATAATTTGTCATGTTTGTGTACGATAGTGCAATAGACAAATATTGTATTTAACCACACAAATGATAGTACTTTTATACTGTTAAATAAAGCAATTCAAAACATAATATTTACTTATTTATTAATTAGCAGTAATTTGGCCAATATTTAAGCACATATAGTTTTTACATTGTAAGTGGATGCTCTTACTATGTTATACCCATTAAGGTTGATATATTAAATCTTTTGTATTCCTCTTTTAATATTTTTGAAGTCTTGTTTTTGCATCAGTCCTCTAATATGGTGTATAATATAATGGTAGCAGCACCTAACCTACATATACAGTTTATAAACAAAGAAATATTGTGAACATTTTAAGAATGACCGCGACTTTTTACTGCCTCGTTTTTATATCCGATTTTACCTACTGTTTGCGAACAGTTATTACATGTACATGTAGAGTCAATTTTTCACTGTTAGTGCTAGAAGGCTGTAATTTTGCATGTTGACTAAATAACAACTGTTTTCGTTCAGTAAAGTACAAGGTACACGTTGAAGTGCGATAACCATTGTCGCAAGTTGAAACACGAATCTCTCTTTGTTATTTCTTCGAATTTTTATTTACATTTTTATGAAAAAAAAATAAGGAACAATAAGGAAAAAATATATAGACTACCTCGGTCGTGCAGAGGAAAGCGCACAAAGGGCTGTGTTTGATTACTTTTTGTGGTCTACTTCATAAAACTGATAAGTAGCTGTGTCTGTACCGACGTACAAGCAAAGCTACTATTAAATAATCAAGATATTTATTGATATCTAATAATAAAAAAAACTTTTTTCCTAAGAAGCCAAATACTACAGTTGTGCAATATTGATTCTACATGTACATGTTATATCTGTTCGCAAACAATAGGTAAAATCGGAGATAAAAACGAGGCAGTAAAAAGTCGCGGCCACTCTTAATATGTTTACAATATTTCTTTGTTTATAAACTGTATATGTAGGTTAGGTGCTGCTTTCAAAGTTCGCGACTACCCTGTACCCAGAACGATTAAGGAGCTACGAAGGTTTCTGGGCATGCTAAATTTTTATAGGCGCTTCGTCCAAAACGCTGCCAAAGCTCAAGCCCCACTAAACTCTCTTCTGGCAGGTGACAGAATCAAGAGTTCAGATCCAGTACAAATGATGCAAGAGGAGTTAGACGCCTTTGATGAATGTAAGCGAACACTTTCCAATGCCACTCTTCTTGTTCACCCACAACCTCATGCCCAGATCTCCATTCTATCAGATGCGTCTGACGTGTCGATTGGTGCTGTACTTCAGCAACATAATGGTAAGCAGTGGGAGCCACTGGCATTCTTTTCTAAAAAGCTGAACCAGGCCCAGAAGAAATACAGTCCCTACGACCGTGAACTACTCGCTATTTACGAGGCTATAAAACATTTTCGGCACATGGTGGAAGCGAGAGATTTTGTGGTGTTCACAGACCATCGGCCACTTACGTACGCTTACAAAACACCGAGGGATAATTGTTCTCCGCGGCAGTACCGGTATTTCGATTTCATCGCTCAATTTACTACTGACATACGGTACGTACCTGGCTCAGAAAACGTGGTAGCTGACAGTCTATCTCGCGTCGAGGAAATCACTGAAGCCGTCGATGTCAAGCTCTTGTCCGAGTCTCAAAAAACTGATCCGGAACTGAAAATGCTTCTCAGTAAAGGCACATCTTTAAAACTGCGACCTATTACTCCGGAAGGCTCAGACTTCGAATTGTACTGCGATGTTTCAAAGCAACCGCCGAGACCATATGTAACGCCTGCATTTAGAAAACAGGTTTTCGATGCACTACACTGTCTGAGTCATCCCGGACGTACTGCTACCATGCGACTGGTCACGCAAAGATTTGTGTGGCCAGGGATACGTAGGGAGTGTAGAGAGTGGTGTAAACGCTGTCTCCATTGTCAGCGCAGTAAAGTTACCCGTCACACTTTTGCCCCACTCTCCTCTTTCCCTATTACCTCGTCTAGATTCTCCCATATCCATCTAGACATTGTAGGGCCCCTAATACCATTTGCTGATTTCAGATATTGTCTCACTATAGTTGACCGGTTCACACGATGGCCGGAGGCAATACCACTGAAGGACATCACTGCTGCCACCTGCGCTTTCGCCCTGGTATCCGGGTGGATATCAAGGTTTGGAACGCCAGAGCAAATCACGACAGACAGAGGCCCTCAGTTCGAGTCCTGCTTGTTCAAGGAAATTACGTCACTAGTAGGCGCACGTCACTTTCGCACCACGGCGTATCACCCGTCTTCCAACGGCATGGTCGAGCGACTCCACCGGCAGATGAAGTCAGGCATCATGTGTCACGACACGTCCCAGTGGACAGAGATCTTACCGCTGGTTCTCCTAGGCATCCGCAGCTCGTGGAAAGATGACGTCCAAGCTTCGGCAGCCGAATTAGTTTACGGCGAGCCCCTACGCCTGCCAGGTCAATTTCTTTCGCCTTCGGGCCAACACACCGTCGAAGACGTTAGCAGTTTTGCCACTCGTTTAGCGAGACACATGGCTAACCTAGCTCCGAAACCTACATCTTGGCACAGAAAGGGACCTTTTTATATACCTAAGGACCTGGACAGCACATCGCATGTATTTGTAAGGCAAGATCATCTTCGCAGAACACTGGAGCCACCTTACGCCGGACCTTATAAGGTGTTGGAACGACACGCGAAGTACATGAAGTTATGGATGAAAGGCAAGGAAGTCAACGTGTCAATGGATCGACTCAAACCTGCCTACTCCACCCATGACGTCACTCCAACTGTTCCAGCCTCACCTGTACCACCTAGCGCAACCAAGGAGATATACACACGGAGCGGCAGACGAGTCCGATTTACCGATTTTTATCGACCGTCGTAACGGTCTCGGCGGGGAGTACTGTAGCGACACGACGACAGGTGCCGAAAGAATCCGCCGGAGGCAAGGCTCGGCTGTCTCCGCGCCCATTCGGTTTTGTCGCACTCCCACCAAGCAGTGCTTTGTTCGCTTCTGCCCGACGCACACTCCACGCATTGCTTGCTTATAAAATTGTTTAGGTGTAATTAAGTTATTTCGTAAATGTTGGTTTCTGTTTCTATATTACTCAATAATCTTGCTTTCCTGTATCTTTACTTCTTTTCTATCTATTCTATAAACCTACTAGTTCTTGTGTAAATTCTATCTACTCTTGTGTACCTACTTCTAATTTATAATTTGTGTTTTGGACAATACACGTTAATTTATTAGTTATATTTCGGGACTTAATCGCGTGAATTATTTAAAGGTACGAACCTTTTATTTACACGTTAATTTGGTTGAAGAAATAAAGTTGTTTAATTACACAACGCGGTGGACAGTAGAAAAACTACAAACTTAATTTGCAAAAAAAATGTCTTCACAATTTTCTATCCGACGAATAGATTGCCCGATATAGCGCAAAAACCATTCCAACCTCTTTTTACAAAATGCCAGCCGTGAGACAAAGGTTGGGAACCTACAAACTTGGATTTAACTTTAGACTAACACACTCTAGACATTCAAAATTGCGTGCTCTGACTTTTGCACGCTAAGCAAAATAAACATTTTAAGGGACTATAGTACGTGAAAAACTAGGTACAAGCCGGAGTAGGCTGTTAGTGTACTGATTTGAGACCACGACTTAGTAAACGTAAGGTTGAATAGGTCCCAGCCTGGTCTGACGACCTAAAGAAGATGCGGAAGACAGGACCGGTTGCTGTGGCGTAAATTAAGAGAGGCCTTATTCCATCATTGGACCGATACGGGCTGATGATGATGAACTTATTTTAGTCTTGGCAGCTGATCAAGACTGACTAGTCTATAAAAATGTGTAAAAGTATAATTCACGCGATTAAGTCCCGAAATATACCTAATATTTCGGGACTTAATCGCGTGAATTATTTATAGGTACAAATTATCAAGAACAGGCGAGGGTAGTTGAAAACCTCGCTCCTCACGGAGATACCGCTAAGCTGTCATCAGTCGACCCGTGACCATAAATAAAAGTTTCGTACAAATAATGGGCTAGTTTCCAACTAGTCACAACAACAATTCTGTAAGAAATGTCAAAACGCAGATTTTATATGGAGATCTCATACAAATAGCGGTCTATGACGTCACTATTTTTTTCACGTCAAGTAACTTCTTTTTATGATATGATTAATTATAAAAAATCCAATTTAACACAAAATTTAATCGGGACTTAACAGTTGGCACTTTAAATGCCAGGTTTATTTACCAATTAGTCTTATGGTTTTTTTTTGTTTACCTAGGAAACTAGCCTATTCACGCGATTAAGTCCCGAAATATATCTAATATGTATAAAAATCACGAAAGTTTAAAGAAGTGTGTAAAAGATCAAAGAAGTTTTAGAAAACACCAAAACACCCGACAGTTTAAAATGACTGAACTGAAAAATATACAGCTTATATCACTTCCATAATTGAGACATATTTAAAAACACCTGATATGATCAAATCCGTAAAGCCATTTGGGCTGTAGAGTATACCAAAGAAATGGCGTAGTCGGGTAAATCGTCGCCAATCGATAGAGAATTCCATCGGTAAAGGCAGTATGTATCATGTCAATGTCGTACAGATTTCAATAGATACTATAGCTCAGTCATCAATAGCCTTCAGCTACAATTTCCAGTGAATAATTAACAAGACACTCAATCCTGCTGACCGTATCTATTCTAGATAGATACGGATCTATCTTTTGAGCTAGATCTAGCCTCATTGTCAGCTGCCTCCTCTTGAAATTAATTGGTGCACTTTCTTGGGATATTTCATCTGCAATATTACTTTGATAGCTTTTGTTAGTTTTTTTTAATTAATGGAAGAAAGTGTGATACGTTTACTATATAATTTACTAGCTGTCCCGCGCAACAGCTGTACGTGTTTACTTGTGGTAGCATCTAGCGACCGGGTAGGTACCACAGCTTGGCTTATTTTGATCGTATAGCAAATATGCGTTCCGACCAAAGAGCTAAGTAGCCGATATCCCTCCCTTCTTCCAACTATCCCTTCCACATGAGCTGTCGGGTCGCATTGAGGTTCGGAACAGGCGGTGTAGGAGTTCTCGCGGATCCGTAGGGCGTGACGGGTTGACGGGGGGTTCAGGGAGACCCGGTGGGAATGGTTACCGTCGGCCACCTGCCGGTCAGTAGGGGACCCGAACCCGGGAATATCCCACCTGGGAGGCTGTCCCGCCAACCGGCGAAAATCCCACATACTGCTGCCGAGCCGGGAGGGAGACCGGAGTGGATCCCGTTAGTGGTATGCGGGGGGGCACCGGGGGCCCTTCCGTGCCCCGCGTCAGCCCTTCATACAACTCGCGGACCAGCCGGGACTTACGCCCCGCCCCCTTATCTGAGTATCACTGTGGCCCCATACCTCATATAACCCCTTCCCGATATATATCTCTCTCTAAATGATGCCACGATTAAGAAAAAAGAGAAGGCTTTACACGGCGGACACCCTATCCACATTTAAAATGGATTTTTGCAATGTCAGGCAGGGGTCTTCATAGCAACCTTGACGCTGTACACCACCACCTTGAGACAGCGCGGCCTGCTTTGCTCTTTTTAACGGAGACGCAGATATGTGCCCCGGATGACATATCGTACCTTAAATACCCCGGCTACGAATTGGAGCAGACATTCCTTCGGAAAGCCGGTGTGTGTGTGTTCATACGGAGCGATATATGCTGTCGCCGCCTTCGGGGCCTCGAACATGTAGATCTGTCCATTTTATGGCTTCGCGTAGACCATGGGGGACTTACCCGTATCTACGCGTGCCTCTACAGATCTCCTTGCAGTGATTCGGGGTCGACTCTACTATTTGAGAACGTCAAAAGGGGGATTGACCAAATGTTGGAGCAGTGCCCATCCGCAGAGGTGGTGGTCCTCGGTGACTTTAACGCTCATCATAAAGAGTGGTTGGCATCGAGGACCACCGATCTCCCAGGTAGGACCACTTTCAACATGGCCTTGGCCTATGGTCTCTCACAACTAGTAATACAGCCCACCCGTATTCCAGACGTTGAGAGCCACAAAGCCTCCTTGTTGGACCTTCTGCTGACAACACATCCACGCGGATACAGGACGGTCGTCGATGCTCCACTTGGATCGTCCGACCACTGCCTTATCCGCACTGAAGCCCCCATTGCGCGACCCGTCCGCTCTCCAGCGAATGGTTCCCGCAGAGTCTGGCGATATGAGTCAGCAGATTGGGATGGACTCCGCGAATTTTTCGCGTCCTACCCTTGGAGGCGGCTTTGCTTCTCCACAGAGGATCCCGACGCTTGTGCGGACTGCATCACGGATACGGTGCTTCAGGGAATGGAACTATTCATTCCCAATGCCCGAATTCCCGTTGGCGGTCGTAGTCGCCCCTGGTTCAACCAGGCTTGTCGAGTGACCGCGCGCCTGAAACAGTCTGCGTACTTAGCCTGGAACGATGCCAGGAATCGTAAGGATCTGACCGTGAATGTTGAGAAACGTAAGTTCAACGCCGCCTCCAGAGCCAACAAGAAGGCTATTGCTATAGCAAAGGCAGATCACATTGCCAGAATTGGCGAGCGACTTCAAAGGCATCCCTCTGGGAGTCATGCATTCTGGTCGCTCGCCAAAGCTGCACAAGATAACTTTTGCCAGTCCAACCTCCCACCACTGCGCAATTTCGATGGCAGTCTGGCCCACAGTGCTAAGGAGAAAGCCGATCTCTTGGGCCGACTCTTCGCCTCTAACTCGACTTTGGATGATAGAGGAGCCACACCACCTTCCATCCCAAAGTGTAAGAGCTCCATGCCAGAAATACGCATCACGCAACGTGCGGTTAGGCAGGAGCTCAGGCTCCTTGATACCCAGAAATCGAGCGGGCCGGACGGCATCCCTGCAGTGGTACTTAAGACGTGCGCCCCTGAGTTGACCCCCGTTCTGACGCGCCTCTACCGCCTCTCATATAAAACCGGAAGGGTTCCATCTTCGTGGAAGGTCGCCAATGTCCACCCTATTCCCAAAAAGGGTGACCGGTCAGACCCGTCAAATTACAGGCCGATAGCGATAACATCCTTGTTATCAAAAGTGATGGAGAGAGTTCTCAACACCAGACTCTTGCGGTATCTTGAGGAGCACCAGCTGATAAGCGACCGCCAGTACGGCTTCCGTTACGGTCGCTCAGCTGGTGATCTTCTTGTGTACCTCACGCACCGCTGGGCTGAAGTCTTGGAAGGCAAGGGCGAGGTTCTTGCTGTCAGCCTCGACATCGCCAAGGCGTTTGACAGGGTCTGGCACAAGGCCCTTCTATCGAAGCTTCCTTCTTATGGAATCCCCGAGGGGCTCTGCAGATGGATCGCTAACTTTCTGGTCAATCGGAGCATTATGGTCGTCGTTGACGGTGCTTGTTCCAGTCTGAAAACCATTAATGCTGGCGTTCCACAAGGTTCGGTGCTCTCCCCAACACTGTTCATTCTGCATATCAATGATATGCTGTCCATAGAGAACATACATTGCTATGCGGATGACAGCACGGGTGATGCGCGATATACCAGCCAACAGAACGTCCCTCGGAGCGTTGTTCAGGAGAGACGGTTGCAACTTGTGTCAGAAGTCGAGGACTCTCTGGGGCGGGTCTCCGAATGGGGTGAGAGGAACCTGGTTCGATTCAACCCCACAAAGACACAAGTATGCGCGTTCACTGCGAAGAAAGACCCATTTGTCCTAGTGCCACAGTTCCAAGGAGTTACACTCCGAGTCACCGAGAGTATTGGGATCCTCGGTGTCGAAATCTCCAGCAAAGTCCAGTTTGGGAGTCATTTGGAGAGTAAAGCCAAATTGGCGAGCAAAAAGGTGGGTGTCCTCAACAGAACGAAGCGTTACTTCTCGCCGGCACAGCGACTTGTGCTCTATAAAGCGCAGGTTCGACCGCACGTGAAGTACTGCTCTCATCTCAGGGCGGGTGCCCCCAAATACTTGCTCGATCCATTTGACTCCCTCCAAAGGCGATCTGTTCGGATCGTTGATGACCCCAATCTCACGGACAGACTGGAGTCTTTACAGCAGAGGCGTGACTTTGGTGCACTTTGCGTACTCTACCGTCTGTTCAACGGGGAGTGCTCTGAGGAACTGTTTGACATGGTGCCACCGTCACCTTTCTACCACCGCACCACTCGACATCGTAGTAGGGTTCATCCATTCCACCTGGAAACAATACGGTCCTGTACGGATCGATTCCGGCGTTCTTTTCTTCCACGTACGTGTAGACTCTGGAATGAACTACCTGCTGCGGTGTTTCCCGAGCGCTACGACATGTCTTTCTTCAAACGAGGTTTAAAGAGAGTTTTCACTTCACGGTAGGCAGCGGCTTGGGTGTGTCCCTGACATTCCTGTAGTCCATGAGCGGCGGTTACCGCTTACCATCAGGTGGGCCGCTGGCTCGTCTGCCAACCATAGGCATTAAAAAAAAAAAATAAAAAAAAAAACTTGGTCTGCGTAAATTTTCCCCGTTTTTGCAAAATTTAGACTAGCTTGTTGGTTAGTGACCTTGACTGCTAAACCGGAGGTCGTGGGTTAGATCCCCAACCAGAATAAAACTTTGTGTGATGAGCACGATGTTTATTCTATGTCTGGGTGTAATTGGAACGAAGTTCCTTATCGCGCGTTGTGAAAGGGGGCTAGACGGAAAAAAATCTTACGAAAAGTTGTAACGACACTTTTTGCTATAGTAATCTAAACTATATATATATATATATATATATATATATATATATATATATATATGAATTCCTTCACTAATTAATCGAAAGGAACTTCGTTCCATCCGAGTGTCCCTTGACAAGCCTCTCACGTTTTTTATCTATAATATGTATGTATTTAAAAATGTATCAGTTGTATGGTTTCCATAGTACAAACTCTGCTTAGTTTGGGATCAGATGACGTTGTGTGAGTTGTCCCAAGATATTATTATTATTATTTCTCATTACTGCTCCACACCTATGGGTTGCAGCGAGATGTAATATAGCCTATAGCCTTCCTCGATAAATGGGCTTTGCAACAATAAAAGATTTTTCAATTCAATTTGGATCAGTAGTTCCTGAGATTACCGCGTTCAAATTAACAAACTCTTCAGCTTTAAAATAATAGTATAGATTAGTAAATAGTGATGCAAAACATCAGAGGCGAAGGTTAAAATGTTCCTGAGGTAACCCAATACGAGAATGTATCTTGTTAGAGATGGTTTTTGTACGTACAATATTAACTAAATACAATTTAAAGGGAAGCCGAAAATAATGGTATTCTGAGAACCCTCCGCCACTGGCAAACATATTACTTTGTTTCGGTTTAAGGGCACTGTAGGAAGTGTACGAGTACTTCCAGGTTAAATGAGACTTACGAACTACTGGCTCAGAATGAGGTGTTTGGAACTTGACGGTGCTATGGGTTGGCGTTGTTGATTGAGTGGTCCCTGACTTAGTGGCCACCGAACAGATCGTGATATTTGCGAGGTTAAACAATGTTAACACTGTTGGTCCAATGAAATGTTTTTATTTATTTATATAAAAACGACTCCTGTAGTAAGGTACAAGTCCTGTGTCGTGCGGGACTTTACAAACATAAAAGTCACAGACACAAATTACACCCAAAGTCAGAACCACTATTTGTGGATCATACAAAGTGGTGTCCCGTTTAGGAATCGAACCCACGACCTCTTGCGTAGCATTTGGATACACTCCCACCGCACCACCGAGGCAATCGTCAATATGGGTAACCGTCTTCGAAAAATGTCACTACTCTCTCTTAAGCCTTCGATCCTGCGCCATATCTCTCTCCGGTCATGTCATATTTCCGTCCCATTGAGTTATTTGTAGCTCGGTCATAAAACTGGGGCGCGCAAAGAAAATTCACGGTTAGCCCGCGGTTATAAGTTTCAATTTTGCTTACAGGCGAGTAGCTTTGGCGAGTCTAGGTATATTTTTATACCTAAACCTGACTTTTGTTAGGGAGTGAACCTTCTATACGTAGTACTATTACTTATTCTGTGGTGATACATAGGACACCAGAATCCATAAATTGTTGTTCCGAGTCCGGTTTTGCTTTGTGTCCGTGGATTTAATGTTTGTAAAATCTACCATGTTACATGACTTGTACCCAATAGCGGGAGTTTATCATTAAAAAAAACACTCCTCATTTTGCATCTGTGGCTTTTACGAGTGGTCTAAGCCATAGGCCGTCTTGGTCGGTAACACAACAGTGTCAGTTATTTTTCCGTGAAATAGTAATGTTACCACATCACTGTGTTTCGGTTGAAGAGCAATGTAGCATGTGTAATTACTGGGCTAATGATTTATGAACTAATGTCTCAAATGAGGAGCGCGGTACGATGACATTCAGATCTTTGCTAGTCATAGATTTGGGTGTCACTGATACTTTTATGGGCGACGCATAACACTTACTATGAAGCGCACCAGCTGCTCGTCTCTTCATTTCGTTAAATGAAAAAAAAACAGTACGTCTTCTAACCAAATCAGCTGACGTCTACATCAATGAACCTATCTTACCCTTCATCAAGACAGAGGCGTGATAATGCTACATAATACCATAACGCGATTGAAGTAAAATGTATTGTACTTGGTAAAAGTATTTCCATGTAATTCCATTACTAGATTCGGTTGGAATATATTTACGAAATAAATATGTACTTAATATTAGTTTTAATGTATTGCGTTTATGGATCTTTTGTATCTATTCGGATCTATTCTTAAACTTATAATGTATTGTGCTAGCGGTTCCCCGCGACTTCGCCCTCGTGTTTGTTTCGTTTTCTTATTATTTTTCTAATTTACTTTTCGAATACTAGAAGATTAAACATTCATATTAGAATACTAGCTGACCCGTGCAACTTCATCTTTGTCAATTTCCCCGATTTTTGGTTAATGCTCCGCTCCTATTCGTCGCAGCGTAATGTTATATATCCTATAGCCTTCCGCGATAAATGGGCTATCCAACACTAAAATTATTTTATCAAATCGAATCAGTATTATCTAAGATTATCGCGTTCAACCAAATAAACAAACTCTATAGTTACAGAATATTAATATTTATAAATGATAAGGATATAAACGCGTGAAATATAAAAAAAAATACAAATTTTAAAGTACAAACTTTTTTTTAAGACCATAAAAGTCGCGGACACAAAGTACCTACACCCAGACTCGGAACAACAATTTGTGGATCACACAAAGTGGGGTCCCGTGTGGGATTGAACCCACAACCTCTTGCGCGGCAGTCGGACACACTCCCACAGTGCCACAAAAGCAGTCATTATAAGCTTTATTTTAAGGTCACGGGTCGACTGACGACATTCAATGGGCATTCCCTGATGGACTGTCAAGTCAAATTAGTATCTTTTTATGAAATGTCAAAACAACACTCTTTTTAGAAATTTGTATGGAATAGGTACCGAGACGTGACGTCACAACTCAGGATCGTCATCATTACTCAATTAAATATTTTTTAATTGTTATTTATTATATTAGTAATTAATATTTCATATTCATTTTTATAGGCATTTCTTGCCAATTACTAATGAGTATGCGAGGGCCTAACTAAGAATAAGAAATTTGAGGTCTAGTAACATAGTCCAGATAGATGGTTCGATTCCGGCCACGATTTGGCATACATGTTGATCACACAAAGTGATGTCCCGTGTGGGAATCGAACCCACGGCCTCTTGCGTAGCAGTTGGACACACTCCTAACCGCGTTTTGAAAAATATTTCATATTTTCACCCTTAACCACCTACCGAATATGATACCGGAGTAAAATCGTTGTTTATTGTGAAGTTTACTCTACACCTGACAAAAAACAAAATATTTACTCCGGGGTCTCACAGACGTGTGGTGCTGGTGTGACAAAAGTAGGTGGTGTGTGGTTAAGGGTAAATTTATGGTTATATTTTTCAAAACTGATATACCAAAGTTATTTTGTGTAATGTAAAGAAGCCACGAGCAGGAGGTTATTAGTACGAGTATATTAAAAATCACTCTGTATACCTATATATATGTAATTGCTAAGTTTGTCTGGACTAACTCCCTAACCTTTTCCAAGAAACAAGTAGAAAACGTCTGTGCATAGTATCAGCACATATGCTTATTAGTGTATTATGAATGGCAGTAAAGATTTATAACTAACTAGCTGTGCCCCGCGGTGTTACCCGTGGTTTATTAGCCTATGTGTTAATCCAGGGTGTCAGCTAACTCCATACCAAATTTTATTAAAATCGCTCCAGCCGTTTAGACGTGAAGAAGTAACAAACATACACACTCACATACTCACAAACTTTTGCTTTTATAATATTAGTGTGATTACCAACATTTATAATAGAATCACTATCCGTAACTTTCTAATTAAAAAAATCCTACTACCCGATAAATGATTTTTATCTGACATTAATACTGAAATTATATTATGATCAAAATATAATGCAACATACGATTTTTTGATACGATTGCCTCTTACATTTATAAAAATATTGTAAAACCCACAATCATATTACGTAATAAAAACGTTTGTTTAAAGTTTCTGTAATAGTTACAGGTAATAGTTTTCATTGAAATAATTTTCCTAACAATTTGTAAATATAATTATATTTCTCAAAATTTGCATACCATTGTCCTGGTAAAATACAGATATAGACTATTTAATTCTTGTAACATCACAATGTTACCTATAAATACTTACAAGTATTTAGCAAATAAATGAATTTGTATTTGTAGTAGCCTGTTGGTGTTGTAGTTACTGACCCTGACTGCTAAGCCGGATGACTCAGCCTATATTTTATGAAATTTTACATCTACGTTATTACTACTAAAGTAAATTTCTGTATGCAACGCAATTTAATTTCATTACAAGATTCTTTATCAAAAATAATCTGTTTAGTGAGTTTTCCCTTCCTTCCTAACGCTACTGTTTATTAAAGTTAGCGCAGAAAGTTTAGATAACAGCGCGGCGGAAAACAGCTCACTGGTAGCGAGATTTCTTTCTTTGAGTTTTCAGCAATAAAAAAGCTTTTAAAAAAAACCTTTTATAACGTTCATTGTCACGAGAGCCAAACATGTGTCCCTAATTTTAGCTCGATAGCTTCAGTTGAGGCGGGTGAAATATTCCAGTATTACAGTTACTTTTACTTTACAGAATTACAGTTACTTTTACTTTACAGAATTACAGTTACTTTGTATAAAGTATAAACGGACGAGGAACAATATTTTGGTAAGAAATGTTACTTTTATAATAGACACGTCATACAAGTGAAGTTGAATAAGATCTTTTATAAAGTGAGAATGAAAGTATAAACGAACGAGAAACAATATTTTGAATGGATGCAAATAAAAATAGTTCAGACTGAATAAGAATACTTAGTTCCAGAAAAGGGAATCTAGACCGTCGCATCTTTGGTAAGAAATGTTACTTTTATACCCTTTGGAACATTAAAAACTAACTTAAATTATAGACATCTCTTCTTTGGGAAGAATCTTACCTTTATTACGCTTGAATGGTGGCAGGTTTAAACCATAGGCTATTTTAGGGGTGCCACCCACCACCACACAGTGCCAGTTAAACTTTCGTGAAATAGTGATGTTAACACATCACTGTGATTAGGTTGAAAGGCACTGTAGTACCATAGTGTAATAATTATATAATTAGATAATTCTTCAACTTTACTGAATGACCAAAGAAAAAACAGTCTGAAGTCAATGACGTTTTACAACGTCATTGTCTGAATCACAAATCCTCGTTGCTGAAGGTTGTTTAAGGAAAAATCTATACTATAATATTATAAAGCGGTAAAGTTTGTTTGTTTGTTTAAACGCGCTAATCTCAGGAACTACTGGTCCGATTTGAAAAAATCTTTTTTTGTTGGATAGCCCATTTATCGAGGAAGGCTATAGGCTATATAACATCGCGCTACAACTAATAAGATCGGAGTAGCGACGAAAAATGTTGCAAAAACGGGGAAAATTTACGCATACGAAGTTGCGCGGGACAGCTAGTAAGTAATATTTTGGTAAAAAAATATAGATATATGCATGTTATGTGAAAGATTAGAGGGCAACGTACCTGCCCTCTACTCACTTGCAAAATTGTGCAAATTTATGTATTGGGCATACATAAATTTTGTGTGTGTGAGTGACATCTTGTGATTTGGAAAAATCATTCAGTCAGTACAAAGCATTAGTTCGACCAAACAGAAAGAGAAACAATATTCTATTTTGGTAGACTTTTCTAGATACTTGTGAGTTCCCCTAGTTGAATTATGGATATGTTGACTTGGATTTTTGACACTATTGGTTGTGAATCTAGGACCTATTCACAACCTGTGATTATTATCCTCCTGGGGGTAAAACACCTATTTGTTGGGGGTATTTAATAAAGGTTGTGTAATTCCCGTAATCTCAGAAACTACTAGTCCGATTTGAAAAATTATTTTACTGTTGGATAGCCCATTTATTGAGGTAGGTTATATAACATCACGCTACGACTAATAGGAGCGGAGTAGCAATGAGAAGTGTTGCAAAAACGGGGAAAATTTACGCAGACGAAGTTGCGCGGGACAGCTTGTTGTGAATAAGCTGGGTCCATAATCACCATCTTTATTCCGTGACCACGGTAAGCCCATGCGAACTGTCAAAATCTTGCCATAATGAGAAATGGATCAGAGCGCATGCGCGACGCGCTCAAAAATGCGCGTTTATGCATTTGTAAGCTTGCCACGGACACAGAAAAAGATCATGTATTAGGACCCTGATATGCTATATACTTTAAAAAGTCATGGTCATGCCGCCGAATGTGCCGCGTCAAGGAGAGGGCGGACGCAGCTTGGCGCTCTTTATACCTAACCTACTTATAAAAAGTAGGTATGATATAATGCTAATATATTGTGTCATAGCTAAATAACTTAACTATTATATGTTCGTAAACTTTCACAATTTGTACACATTATAGTATTTTATAAGCTACAGGTTTAATCGCACGGCCGTGGCCACGGGTAGGCTCCCGTCTACCCGTGATCACGGCCTTTGCAAATACGGTCGAAACGTCGGGCAATAAACAAAGATATTTAACCTTAAAATAAAATATTTATGCGATCAAGACCCGTAGCTTATAAAATTCTTTAACTTAAATATTTGTCAGAAGTGTGTGACATCAGTAGTATAATGGTTAAGATATGCGATTCATGACTCCAAATCTGCAGCCATCACGATAACTAAATATTAAGAAGTACGTACTTTTATTTCATACTTCTGGCTTTACGTACTTTTGGCTGTTAATTCAATTAATTTCAAATGGATTTGTGACGTATGAAGTATAAAGATCATATTTGCCACGTAGTTAGGTAAGTATGCGTAGAGAACGAATACTTAAGTAGGTAGGTACAATGATATTTTGAAAATGATTATTGTTACACTTAAATTATTTACGTGTATTTTTATTGGGTTTGTAACAGTAGGTAGTGGCATAGGCCCAGGGTTGAGGTTGGCACAGAACAGACTTTTTTTTTGTATATCTTATGTCTTCTTTTGTATATCGGAGTCATGTGGAATAGAGTGGAGAGTGCCGATTGGCAAACAGATCTAGGAAAGATAACCAAACAACAGATAATAGATTAAATTGTACTTAGTTTAAGATTTTATTGTTATTATAACGTAGGTTCAAATGTACAGCATTGTAACTAGCTAAGAAACCTGAATAAAAGGCTATATTATTATTATTATGTCTTCTTTTGTTATGAATTTATTTCTCCATTTACCTCTTGGGTCTAAGAGGAGATGAGAGAATTAATTATTATATTATTAAATTTAACAAAATGCATTTATAAATCCCTAGTAATAATAAATCCAGCAAATATTTGTCGATTGACTTGATTGATTTATATTTGCTGCTATATGAGGCTAATTGCCATAATCGCCACGCTGCGCGAGTGTGTTGGCGATCGCAGTAAAGCTTTAAAATACCCAGAGGATGCTGCTGCCCGTCCTCCGGTGGGAAATACCTTAGTCGCCCTGACGATACTCACTGGAAGAGATAGGATAGGGTGGAGATGGAGACAGTGGGCTGTTAATTTGTCTTTCCCTTTCTCTATCTCAATCCTTATAATCAAACACGGAGCCATAGAAAAGGCACTTTTTATACAAGAATATATTCGCCATAACAACACGAGTTCCTATTCCAAAATTGTAATAGCCATACGCCTATCTTAAACTATGTAAGTACGTCCCAAAACGTCTCGACTCATCATTTCAATACGCACGGTTTGTATTTATTACAAATCGTGAGTACTCGTATGAATACGCGTATCATTTGAGCGTACAAATTGTACTCACGCGAGCTGAAAATCAATGTCGTGTCAAATAAGTATGAGGAGAAATTGGTGCTTCTACTGAAGACTTTATTGTGTTTAACTTATGAGGTGAAAGAAGGGTGTTAGCGTTTAACATACGAGTATGTATCTATTTTGCTATTATAAAATTGTAAAATAGCTGTGTCTGTACATTGAAGATATTTAAAAACAGCTAACCTAGATCGACTAATTAACGGTTTCTGTATCCAAAACCATGCTTTTTTCGTCTTTGTTTGATCGGGGTTGGCGTAAATACTGCTGAACATTCAAATTTTGGGAGCCTAATCTCCTAGTCACCATAAAGTTAATCTAGACTTATATTATAAAGCTGAAGACTTTGTTTGTTTGTTTGAACGCGGCAATATCAGCAACTACTGGTCTGAATTAAAAATTATTTCACTGTTGGATAGCCCATTTATTGAGGAAGGCTATAGGCTACATAACATCACGCTACCATCAATAGGAGAGGAGCAGTAATGAAAGATGTTGCAAAAACGGGGAAAATGTACGCATACGAAGTTGCGCGAAACAGCTAGTCTTATAAATATACTAATATAATTTGACTGCCTCTGTGGCGCGGTTGGAGTCTGTCCGACTGCTACGCAACTTTGTGTGATCCACAAATTGTTGTTCCGAGTCTGCTTGTACTTTGTGTACGTATACTTGTGTAGCGTGAGCAATAGCGTATACTGCCATGCAGGCGGAGCCACGGGCATAACCTAGTTACTCATAAACTTACGTGTTGCATGTTATATATGAACACAATTTGACACGAGAATAGACACGTTTATGCCAAGTTCAGCTGCTAAGTGCTGGCCCGAAGCCAGATGGCCAGGGAGGTGCAAATCATTACACCTGGGTCTTTATTCACGTTCTTTTTTTCCGTGTCTACGGCAAGCCCGTGCGAACGGTCAAAATCTTGTCATAATGGTAAATGTAGAGCTGCGCTTAGAAATGTATCAACGCGCATGCACGGCGGACAATTGTGTGAGCACACCTCTCCATTTACCATGACAGTATTTTGACAGTTTGCAAAGGCTTGCCGTGGACACGGAAAAAACGTTCGCGAATAAGGACCCAGATACCGCCTAAGTACCTCGCGAGACGGGGATCGAACATATTGATTTAAGTGTTCAATTGTGGTTAAAGTTTCGTTCTGTCTTATTATGTAACGGTTTTTTTTAAACCATTCAATGCAAATACGTCGTGAGCCTAACCTTGGCTCCACACGTTTGCCCCAATGTTGGTCCCAATGCCAGTCGTCCAACGTGTGGATCTAGAAAATAGCTGGCGTCGGCGTGATGATAAACGTCACGCATTTTCCCAGTAATTTCACTTAGGTACTACCATAGTGCAATAATAATATAATGAGGTAACGTAACTTCTTTCATGCAGCGCAAAATGTCGCCCGGTCGTTGAAATGATACTAGGGTTGTCACCAAAAAATAATTAACTTAAACATTGAGTAGTTAATTGATTACATGATAGTGACAAGTAATCAATTAACTACTCAGTGGCAATCGACAAATATTTGCTGCTACATGAGGCTAATTGCCATTATGGCAATTAGCCTCAAGACAGGACCTTTAATAAGTAGGCTTACTGAGGAGACCCGTGCCCAGCAGTGGGACATCATATGGATTGATATGTATGTATGTCTGATCCTGCATTTTATATAATAATTTATTGTTCTAAAAGATTTTAAAGTATTATATCTTTAAGATATGTTGAACGTTGATAGCCGTACTAGTATAAACTGTGTGACAGCTGACAGCGCCTTACATTATTGGTACAATACAAAATGTACAGATTAAGACTAATGTAAGCGCTTATACCCTTCTGCGGGAGTCGTCTTTAAAAAAATATATAGAGAGAACTATTCACTTCATATAATATGTAACCTACATATAATATGAAGTGAATAGTCCTCCGATGGCTCGTAAATAAAACACTCCACTTTTCAATCATAGTACTGTATATAGAGTGTTCTCTTATCATAGTTACAAAATTCAGTGATCTTTTATGCTGTCGCTTGTAACGAACAAATTGCTGAGCGATAACATATTTCAGTACAAAGATACAATATTGCCTTCAACATGAAGAACAATAACAAATCTATACTAATATTATAAAGCCGAAGAGTTTGTTTGTTTGTTTGAACGCAGTAATCTCAAGAACTACTGATCCAAATTTAAAAAAAAAAAATTTTACTGTTGGATAGTCCATTTATTGAGGAAGGCTATAGGCTATATAATATCACACTACGACCAATAGGAGCCGAGCAGCAATGAGAAATGTAGCAAAAACGGGGAAAATTTACACAGACGAAGTTGCGCGGGGCAGCTAGTAATAAATATATGGAGGAGTACGCCACGCCACCCAGTCCTCAGGGCCTATGTACAGTAGTACATAGTACGATTGAGGTTGACCTTGAAAAATGTACGACGGTCCCTGTACAACAAAAGTACTTTTTGTATTTAAGAGTTTGTTAGATATAATATCGTGTCGCGAGGAGTCAAGAGTGTCGCGGAATCGTTTCACCTTGCCAGGGACAAGAAGAATTTTTCAAGGCTGATTTCCAGCCTTCAGTAATTGGAGAGAAACAAGAAGAAGAAACATAGAACAGTGGTACTACCTCTTAGTATGAGGGCCTTTGCACTTGGTCGGTTTTTTTTAGTCAATTTAATCTGTACTAATATTATAAAGCGGAAGAGTTTGTATGTTTGTTTAAACGCGCTAATCTCAGGAACTACTGGTCCGAAATTCTTATCGAGGAAGGCTATAGGCTATAAAACATTGCGCTACGACTAATAGGAGCGGAGCAGGGAGGAGAAATGTTGCAAAAACGGGGAAAATTTACGCATACGAAGTTGCGCGGGACAGCTAGTTTTAATATAAAAATTGGCATACATTAAAGGTTAATTTCTGTACGTCGCTACTGACGCACTCGGCTGATGCGACAATAGTCAGAGTATGAAAATGTATGACGCTGTTTCTGAGGTCTGCGATAGACGGGCGCGGCCGACGACTGACAAAGACTGAGCGCGCACTCTGACTATTGTCACAACAGCTATGCGCGTCAGCCGGACGTCTTCAGCCGCGCGCAGCCACGATGCACGGAAATGAACCTTTAATGTATGTCAGTTTAATATAATTAAAAATTAACCTTTAGTATGTGTACATAAAACATTAAATATTCATAATGGCCATAAAATATTCCTCTCAACTATTAAAGCGAGGTGAATCCCCTATCGATAAAATGCATAGCACTAATTTAAAACTTGTCCCTACCGTTCTACCTAGTGTCCGCTTGAAGGAGACAATATCGACACTAAATCGGGGAATCATTTTGTTATACTACTAACAACAGTTTACAACGTTCAGTAGTTAATAGATAGTCTATAATATAAATGCATTACTGATGCGAAATTTCATTGAAATGAAAAACATAAAACATTTAAATTTTGAAAAATATAGATTAACAAAACAAAAAAAACCGGAAAAGTGCGAATCAGACTCGCCCACCGAGGATTTAGTACCAATTTGTAGGTACAAATCCATACTAATATTATAAAGCTGAAGAGTTTGTTTGTTTGAACGCTGTAATCTAAGAAACTACTAGTCCGAATTGAAAAAAATTTTTTTTGTTGGGTAGCTCATTTATCGAGGAAGGCTAAAGGCTATATAACATCACGTTATGACTAATAGGAGCGGAACAGTAATGAAAAATGTTGCAAAAACGGGGAAAATGTACGCGTACGAAGTTGCGCGGGACAGCTATTCATAAATATGTAGAGACCCTTTAATTTTCAACTTTTTTAATTTTTTGGAAAATTCCCTTTATTTGTGCTGTAAGATCTTACAAATTTTCGCGTAAATCTCGATTTTTATACACTTAATAGGGACTGTAGACCTCAGTATCTCGTATAAATTTTAACTTGCTAGATCTACCCATTCCTGAGAAAATCATTGTTGACACACGAACAGACAGTACGGAATCAATCCTCAAAAGGACAATAAATATTAAAATTGTATCATAACCTTCTGTTACACGTTACAGAAAAAAAAAATCCCTTTAAATCAATTTTGACTCTCCCCGCCGAGAATTCGAAGAAAAATAAAAATAAATTATGCCGAGTGGCACTGGCTTAAAAAAAGTACCTCCCCATCAAAAGATGGGGTGGCCAAAACAACTAAGGGATTTTACACCGGAGGACGAGCAGCAGCGTCCTTTGCATACTTTAAAGCCTTACTGCGATCGCCAACTCTACTACTCTACTCTACGCTCTACTGGGGAGACCCGTTCCAGCTTAAAATTAACTAAAAAAATGTAATAAAACCTTATCCCTTTTATTCATAAGAAATCAGTAAAGGTTTCAAACACATTTTAACTAGTGAACGATTTGTTTTTATTTTTCAAACCATTTTCAAAATCGAATAAAAGAAGACAAAACATTCGCTAGTTAAAATGTGTTTGAAACCTCTTCTAATTTATCATAAATTTATCTCTATTCAACGACGCCTCACATGCAATACGTCAAACCATTTGGGCTGTAGAGCTTACCAAATAAATGTACTTACATACATGTGCACAAACGATACCCTTCTTCTAGCGTAGTCGGGTAAAAAATCAATCAATCAATAGATAATGTCTGAACGAGGCTTTAGTCTAGCTTAAACCGGATTTAGTACGTAAAGCAAAAGTTTGCGATAGTCTGAGCAGCTTTCAATAACTCAATTAGCGAATTTCAATTAGTAATCGCAAAAGCTTTGAGAATTTCTAATCGAATACTTGGAGTATAAATAATTTGTAAAGGAAATTAAGGAATCATTTGTCGTTTGACTATGTAATTAATTCACTGTGGTATTCTGTAAGACTAAATTAAAAGTTCGTAGATTTCGTAGTGGTCTACGGCGTAGCCGCGTAGTGCTTTCGTAGCAGAGTTGATTCATTTTTCTTTGTTATGCTGCCTGTTCATTGAAGTAGAGCGAAGCTGCAAAGAGCTGCGAAGAAACAGAGAAATACTGTTTCTCCGCAGCTCTTTTTAGTAGTAAAAGCTTTAGCAGGAGTAAGTCTTTAACAGTATTTAGTAGTATTAAAAGCGTTGGTAGCCTAATGGCTAAGGTAACGGTCTCGCAATCGTTCGGGGTTCAAATCCTGCCCATTATACTTCCGATGTAAACCAACTAACAACAACCTAACATAAGCCATAGAGCTTAGCTGAAGGGGTTAACAGGATTACTCGTAATGTGGGACTACAATCCCAAATTGCCAGTTATCTTTAAAAAAAAATCTTCTCCTTTCGTTCACTCATTGCTGAGTATCGTGACTCCTTCCGACTTTGTCGACTAGTTGTCTCCATTGACTATTTTCTTCGCTGGACGTAGCGCAGCACTGGCGGTAATTTTCAGTTTTTGGAGAAACCCCAAGAAGACCAAAGCGTTGGTTAGATAAGATCCAACTAACGCTTTGGTCTTCAGCCTCTCAGTCTTCACCATCACCAGGGCAATGTGGCCAAAATATCGCACTACGCGTTGCAAGCAGTTCATACACCACTGCTGAGTATTTTATATTTATAGCTGTTTTAGAATGGAGATATTTGTGCGGTAGTTCCATGGTGTTTTTAGCATGCGGCGCCATTACCAAAACCAATAGGATGGTTTAGTCCCAGTCTACTGGAGCGGAGTGGAGATTTTAAGCAATCCTATTGGTTTATATTTCTCCATTTTTCCACCGCAACCTCGCTCCACTTATCGGACAGGTAGCCTGAATATCAAAGCTTAATAATAATAATATAATAATAATATCTTGGGACAACTCACACAACGCTATCTGATTCCAAACTAAGCATAGCTTGTACTGTGGAAACCAGACAACTGATAAACTTACTTATATATTTCTAAGTACATACATATTATAAATATATAACGCCCAGACACAGAATAAACCATCGTGCTCATCACACAAAGTTTTATCCTGGGTGGGGATCGAACCCACGACCTCTTGCGTAGCAGTCGGACATACTCCCACCGCGCCACAGAGGCAGCTTGGTTGTGTACTAGATTTTTCAACTGTTAGTCCTGGACCTTATCTTTTGTCAGTGTTGAAATATAAGTAGGTATACATACTATCGAATTAATAGAGTACTAACTGACCCGCGACGAAGTTTCCCCGTTTTTGCAACATTTTTCATTGCTGCTCCGCTCTTATTGATTGCAGCGTGATGTTATATAGCATATAGCCTTTCTCGATAAATGGGTTATCCAACCCATTAAATATTTTTTTGAATTCTAACCAGTAGTTTCTGAGATTATTGCGTTCAAACAAACAAACTCTTTAGATTTATAATATTAATAATAAAGCCCGTTAATTTCCAATCCACAAATGTTATTCCATACGTTATGAAATATATATTTAAATAATACTTTTTTTTTTATTTATTTACTATCTGAATTTTCTTTATTACAATGAATCGGAACCCCTTCTCGGGTAAAGGCCTCCTCCAGCTTTTTCCAAATCTCTCTGTCCAAAGCTTTCTTTCTCCATTCGCTTCCTTTATAATAATAAAATGTATAGATTTGGGAATAAAAAGTGTTTCCGTGTGTTTTGTGCCATAGGGCGAGGCGGACTGTATTTTTTTTTTTTTTAAGATATCTAGCAATTTGGGATTGAGTCCCACATTACTATCAATCTTGTTAACCGCTCCAGCTAAGCTCAAAGGCTTGTGTTAGGAGTGAGTTCACGTCGGTAGTATAATGGGTAGGATTGGAAGCCGCGACCTCACGATTGCGAGTCCGATGCCTTAACCATTAGGCTACCGCCGCTAAAATTGTATTAGTTGTACTTTAGAAATACAATGTTATTTACGTAAGTAATAATGGTCTCCTAACCGATGTCGATGGCGGCCAATCTCACCATGGACTAGCCAACTACGAATGAGATATTATAGTGCACAAGTGTATGCGCAGACACAAGCGCACTCTCTATTCCCTCACTCTCAAAGTCCGATGGGACGGAAATCCGACACGACTGAAGAGAGATTAGGCGCAGGATTGACAGCCTAACGTGCTCTCCATGGCATGAATAGGGTTTGACATTTTTCAAAAACGGTCATCCACCTATGGACCGACAGTGGTAACGTTGCTTAACCTCGCCGATATCTCCATCCGCTCAGTCGCCACTGAGTCAGAGTCACCTCTAAGTAGTATTTGTATATCTCTCAATTTTATTTTTTCTTCTTTAATAAACGACTTTTCTTTTCCCGCATTAGGGTACAAGCCCTGTGTTGCGGGGGCTTTACAAACATACAAGTCACGGACACAAAGTACCCCCAGACTCGGAACAATAATTTGTGGATCACACAAAGTGGTGTCCCGTGTGGGAATCGAACCCACGACCTCTTGTGTAGCAGTCAGACACTCTCCCACCGCGCCACAGAGGCAATAATTATTGTAATTTAATTGACTAGTCTCTATTGAGACTGGCCATAATAACCGTAATTCGTTTAGAAAATTTATCCTCAAATGCAATAAATATACTTAATAAGTGTATTCTATAAGTTATAATACCAAGGATCGTCATACTCGCTTTAAAACTTGTGGTGATGGCAGAGTACCAAGTACTTAGGTATAACACTTAAAATTCAACAACTGTGAAATCGGTACTCGAAAGGATTTGTATAAATCGTACTCTCGTTAAAGACTTTCATATTTGACTACATGAAAAAAAATTTAGTACAGTGAGTTGCCGAGCCGTTTTCGAGATTCAGTTTATGTATATACAAGAATTGTCGTAGATGTAAGTAAGTGCAATAACCATATTAACCAATTGCTAATAACCATATGGGTAGTCAATATTTACCATTTTCGCGATGTTTTTCATTAATGCTCGGCTCCTGTTAGTCATAGCGTGATGTTATATACCCTATAGCTTTACTCAATAAATGGGCTATCCAACACTAATATAATTTTTCTATTCGAACTAGAAGTGCCTGATATTATCGCGTTCAACCAAACAAAGAAACTCTTCAGCTTTATAATACTATAGCATAGATACTAGTGACGAAGGGTCCTTTAAACACTATTCTTTTCGGCTTTCCTTTGATTTCTAGTTACTCAATATTATATGTACAAATAACCGTGTATTGAGTTATCTCAGAAAAAAATAACCTTTCATCTCTATGAGATACAGTATCTTTAATACATGTTTTTGCATTATCCACCTCAGAACATTGGTACACAGAAAGTAGAAGGCACAAGGGGGTGTGGCCCGCGTTTCAAGGTTTTGGTCAAATGGTCATATGCCTTGTTTGACCCTTGACTCATTGGACCCTTGTCCAATGAGTCCATTAAAATTAAATGATTGCTGGCTGCATACACAGCTTATTTAAGAAACACCGGTTCTAGGTGGCGATGTATGATAAATAGAAAACAGGTAGTGTTGTCCATTATTAGTGGCAAAAATATATCGATAGCATAGTGCATATCTAATAACAGTATTTATATTTCACAAGTACAATATGATTATATTTCTAACTACTTTCATTATCATTTCGTTCGGAGTTATGCACCATTGTTAGTTTATTCTAAAAAAATCACTTGTAAAAAAAAGGGGTTGCACTCTGGGAGTGCCGGCAAAAGGGAATACTTGATCTTTTTATTACATACTGATGAAATTTGAATAATGTTTTTCGATTTTACTGACATAATAATAAAAAATATGAAATAATAAATCACAAATCAAAAAACTTAAAATAAAAAAGAGAAAAAAAATGTCGTTACTCGGGTCTTCTGGTTTCTGGACCGCCCGATTTCCCACCTGAGCTATAATAGCATTGTAGATGGTGGCAAAATTTACCTTCATATTTTAATAATATTGTAGCAGTTTGTCATTGCTCTCTCTCCGTCTTACGAATTTTCGATCAGGACACGTGTCCTGACGCGAGTTTAACATTTTTTTACCCACCCCAAAAAGCTAAGGAAATTTTCACTTCAAAAACTCAATTCTCTTTCGTTTTATGAAATAAACACCAAAAAGCATATGCACTGACATTACCGGGTGTACACAAACCGCTCTTAAACAAGCCGTCGCCTCCTATGCAGATGTGATTCACACACAACTTGAAGCACCAGCCACCGACTGACAAAACACGCCACAGTTCACAGTCTATATCAACTTAGTCTAACTTTAAACGTAATTTGATTACTAGGAAATTGTGGTCACAATATCAAAGTATTTTAAAACTGATATGGATTTTTCTAGTACAATGAAAATCATTGGTTTTTCGTTTGGGTTGTTCTAACTGTGGATACTACCATACTACTTGAATTATAAGAAAATTGAACATCTTTTATACCTACAGAGGAAATACATAACAATACTTTACAATCAGCTTGCACTGATTGCTTTTACTATTTCTAACCAATTCAAGAATTTACCAACACGATAAAAATGATTGACAGTTCTACAAATACCTTTTCAATTTAAAAAACCCAATCAAACTTCCCACAGCTCAAATTTCATCTTTTATATTTTCCCAGACCCAAATTTCTATATTTTCTCGCGAGAGAGATTACCTACTAATTTAATTTTTATATCTGTCCAATCGAATGCCCTTCGTCAGATCCCTTCCCGTAACAGATTAAAAATATGGCCCAGTATTTTTTTTTCGTTGAGTTTGTATTCCATTTATTTTTTCTATCGTGTGGTGGCTATGCAGACAGGAATAAACGTAATTGGTTATCGGATTCAGTGGAATGTGTGATCCGATTTGATTTGTTTTTGATTACGTGTAAATTGGTAATATTTTTTGGTTTGAAGTAATTAATATCGTATATCTATGGCTGAGCTGTTTTTTTTTTTTACAACTTACACAACGCTATCTGATCCCAAACTAAGCAGAGCTTGTACTATGGAAACCAGACAACTGATAAACATACTTATATATTTCTAAATACATACATATTATAGATAAATAACACCCAGACACAGAATAAACCATCGTGCTCATCACACAAAGCTTTATCCTGGGTGGGGATCTAACCCACGACCTCTTGCGTAGCAGTCGGATACACTCCCACCGCGCCACAGAGGCAGTCGCACATAGCATATAGTTCATAGCACAAGAATATAGCTCACCATATATAATAGCACATAGCATATAATTCATAGCACAAGAATATAGCTCACCATATGTATGCTGTATAATGTTAATTAATATGACCATGTTCACACTTAGCTATACTGCATCTTATAAGCTTGCCTTACGCTATGAAATTGATCAATATGTTATGGTATGCTATGTTTTAGGGTTCCATCCGTCCAGGTTTCGCCAGATTGGTCCTAATTTAAACGATGTCCGGGAACTAGTCTCATTTATAGTCTAAGTCTAAAGTTTTCAAGCCACGGGACGCCGCCGCCACCTCCGCTCATAAAGTGTCATCAAAGTGCATGTCAGAGTTCTGAGCTCCAAGGTTTTTACGCTTCTGTTCCTGGTTGACAGTTTTTAGAGATTACAACTGTATGCTTGCTAAATATGCTTGCCGTAATGTGAACGCAATGCTATATAGTTTATATAGCTTCATAGCTGTCAAAGCAGTGCTATATAGCATCATAGTATAGCGTAATCTAAAATGCGCTTTCAGAAGCCCTGCTGTGTAAATTTAAATGATTGATTGACTATAATTGAATAGAACCTTAATATCATTGATCTCTAAACTGCTGTAATGCTGCGTTCACTGCAGTTTAGCCATAGCACAGTGTAGGGTTCCATAGTCCCCGTTAAAACGAAATATTTGACAAACGGATCCCTATATCGAAAAATATTCTTGACAGCCCCTAAATGTTTTACTTATTTAATAATACCCCACACGATAGGGTAGGTGAGAAACAAAATTACATCCCTACTTTACATATAGGGGAGGTACTCAACATTTTTTTTGTAAATGTTATTCTTTTACTTTGTCAGCATAAGTAATATTTGTATCCATGCAAAATTACAGCCTTCTAGCACTAACAGTCTCTGAGCTAAGCTGTGGATGGCCGGACGGACGGACATGGCGACATGGGTTACGTTTTGCCATTTTGGCTACGGAAAGCTAAAAAAGCAACATGAAGTGCATGTTTTATCATACAAAGTGTAACAAAAAGAAGTGGGTAAATTCCAGGGAGGTAGGGTGAATAAGACGAGTTCTGTATTACAATTTGTTGAGGGACCAGGTGCTCAATGCCCAAACGGGTAACGTTTAGGCACCTGTCCGACCAATTGGCGAGAAAAAGAGTAGCGAGTCGCATTTTATCGCCCAAGACACGTACATACTTATGTAGATCCCGTGTAAACAAAAGAGATACAGATATTAATAGTTGATCGCTGAGTGTTCACACTGCCGGCGAGTACTCGCTCTAATACTGCATCTCTTTTGTTTACACGGACGGGATCTAGCGCACAACGATGCAACAACACCGTCCTAGCCAGTATGTGTCACTGGCACAGGGGGCGAGATGTTTGGGCCCCATAAGCCTGAGGGCCCCGTATAGCCCGTGATAGCTACGCCCCTGGTAAATTCAGATGCTCAGGGCTCGTACTTGCCTAAATCTATCAAACCTTATAACTATTTATTATACGGGAATTAACGCGCATTGTTTACCTTAAAATTGCTTGACGTTTCGACCATGTTGCACTGGCCGTGGTCACAACGTGGTGCAACCTGGTCGAAACGTCAAGCAATTTTAAGGTAAACAATGCGCGTTAATTCCCGTATAATAAATAGTTATAATCATGCAACGCGAAAGTTTAAATGTTAGTAGGTACTATCAAACCTTAATTTATAGACCGCAATATTTGAAGGTGTTAACCTCTAAATATCGCGATGTTTTAATGGCTTATTAATTTTTTAATACAGTTTAAACATAGTCTGTAACATACCTGTTACAAACTACTACCTAGACATGGCAAATGGTATATGAGATAAGATGGGAAATCCAAGACGTAACGTGTGATCTTAGATGCGTGGACTGGCCTGGTAATTAGTATAGTAATTTTATAGACATTGCTTGCCAATTACTATATTAATACAATAATTGGATTTTAGAAAGATAGAAAAATTTAAAGTCCCGAACCAGGAATCGAACCCGAGACTTCCGTGTGCCAATCCGGGGCCGAATCGAACCACCTATCTGGACTATGTTACTAGACCTCAAATTTCTCTATCCTTTCTTGCAAGCGAGTTGGGTAAGTAGTCACGGGTAGACAGTCCACCCGTGACCACGGCCATTACAATACGATCGAAACGTCGGGCAATAAACAATGTATTTTACCTTAAATTATTTACGCGATTAAGACCCGTAGTAGTATAATTTTATAGTGTGTACAAATCGCGAAAGTTTATCAACATTTAAAAAATACGATTTATATTATTTATCATTTTAAATGTATGAAGGAAAAATTCGCTCGGGTGTTAGTCGAACATCATAGAGGGTCCAAGCGAATTTTTTCATCATACTTTTAATATGTACAAATAAGCATATAATAGCGGCAGCAGACCCGACTACACCGTCGCGAAAGGAGAGGTATATGTTTTTGACCTTTAGGTATGTACATTCATCTGTTCCTTAATAACTTCTTAACAACTAATCACAACTTAACAAACGAGGTATCAATAGAAACACCTTAATCGTCCACTGTTTAAAGTATATGTGACGTGACACTCGATTCGAATTGGCGCCCTCGACAGGACATAAAGTTCTGAACTAAAATCTGAACTAAAAAATGAAAATGTGTGCTGTGCGCCGCTGTCTGCTAGGTACCCATGCTTCGACCTCCGATTAAAATGCGTCCGAGCCAATTGGAGTCGAAGGTGTAAAATCACTCGGATGTACCGACCTTTCGGAGTCGGAGTCGAAGCTACATAACACCCCTGGTACCTATGCCGGTATCTAACCAACTAAAAATCACACGGTGTTCCCTCGCAGTACCCTATAGCGAGCATGGTCGACCCATGACAACGATTGGTGCAATTCGATCGAAACGTCGCGTCGGGTAAATAAAATGTTCATAAAATAAAATATGGTGTCCCTTGTCTAACTTCAGCAGGGACCTAATTGTTGATTATGCTACTATACAAAATTCGCTACGAGAATAAATGCGATATTTACTTTAGGCTTGAGTTTCGACCGGGTTACACCGACCGTGGTCACAAGCTGGCTGTAGTACTGGACGCGACGTTTTACTGATAGTAACGCTTTATTTTTATTTTCAACTGTTTTCTTTAGATACTTACTGCATAATACTAATATTACAAAAATGTTAGCTTGCCACTAGAGAATAAACGCATTTTCATCGGAGCGTGTACTTAACTTGATGAAATTTCATCTCTTCTCTCCTCAGCGTCGTGTTTATAAATGAAATGCATTAAGTTATTATATCGCTGGTCGTTAAAAATAAGTCTGGAGTATTAAAGAATATAACAAAATGTTTTTAAGTCTCTACTATTTTGAAATTGTAAAGCAGCTGCCTTTGTAAATTGGCGATATATAAAAAACAAACTTGTCCAATTATGGGTTTCTGAATCCGAAATTGCTCCGCTCCTTTTGATCGTAGCGTGATGTTATATAGCCTATAGCCTTCCTCGATAAATGGGCTATCCAACAGTGAAAAAAAAACAATTCGGGTCGCTAGCTGCTAAGATTACCGCGTTCAAACAAACAAACAAACTCTTCAGCTTTATAATATTAGTATAGATATGTTTTTATGGAGTTGCCGAAAAATTTCATAAGCAGATTTTGATTACTATATTGTATTTTGAAAAGTCATCAAAATCGGTTAAGTATAACAGTAGATCCAGATTGATCTCTGTTTTAATAGCCGCGCCATGTGTTAGAGAGTTCAAGTAGCATGGACGCTATAATCGATATTCGATATAAAGTGTCTTATGCTCATAAATCAAAGTCATTATAATTATACCAATGCCATAAGCTGTCCTTTGCTAAAAAAATACTACACTTTTCCATTACACAGTATGTAAGTATTTACCCGGATTTAGAAGATTAGGTATGGAACTGTGAGATATGAAACCGAGACCACACTGAGGCCTTCATAGTGACATAGACTCATTTTCCCCAAAAACAACCACAGAATCTAAACTCAAAATCATACATTTATTTCATAAACCTTAATTTTATTTCAATGATTTTTTGAACACAGTTAAGCCGCTACGGCAGTTCTTAATATCTACTGATTTCAATACATAAGATTAAAACCACCCTTCTTGTTTGCAACCTCATCCTGTATCAACAATCAAGTTTAAAATTTCCAATAATTAGGTTGATATTGCCTAGAATATTCTACATGCATTTCCTAACCTAACCTGATTGCATTCTAGCTTGTTTTCCAGACATTGAGATGTTGTTAGGGACTTTACATACTGCACTGAGCCGGTTCTGTATGCAAAGGCAAGTAGTAATTCCCTTTCGAGGTTCGTATTGCTCGGCCTTGGTCCGGGTTGATATTTCTCTCCAAAGTTTTAATGGAAATCTACCGAACTTTTGCGTAGATATATTTCAGTGAATATACCAAAACAATTGAATATTTAAATGTCAAATCTATCAAGTAATATTTTTTATCTCTTGTCATTGCATCAGTCATATGGTGTGTAATTATAAAATTATATATACTATGGGTCTTAATCGCGTTAATAATTGAAGGTAAAATACCTTTTGTAATGCCTTTATTTTTTAATTATTCACGCGAATAAAACCCGTAGTAGGTAGGTATATACAGGGTGGAACAGAAAGATGTGGTAAAATTTCAGCAGCGGATAGTGTATGTTGTCAGTATAGCACATACAATGGTGCCATAGCTGGTTGCATTATTATTACATAGTTATAGCATATCCTGTTTATCAAAATTCAGTAGTGAAAGGCATATGGCATAAGAATTATACCTCCAGTGCTACAAAAATTGATTGGATTATTATGGCATAGAACTTTTTTATTAATAACTTTTTCCCTCATAAACAAACGAATTAAAAAATTATAATTTTTTTTAGGATACTCCGATTTTGATAAAAATAGGTATGTGCACTCAGTATCATGGGCACATATTAACCCTTGAATATGACCACACCTTTCTGTTACACCCTCTATAATGAAATATTTATTTTCCTATATTTGTGTTATGTCAATTCTTATCTATATCTATACTAATATTATAAAGAGGAAAGATTTGATTGTTTGTTTGTTTGTATTGAAAAAGCTCCGAAACTACTGGACGGATTTGAAATCTTTTCATCGTTGTGAAGCTACACTAACCCCGGGTGACATAGGCTATTTTTATCCCTTTATTCCCACTGGAACGAGAAATACGCGGGTGAAACCGCGAGGCGTCCGCTAGTGTTCTATACTTACTGAAAATAAATGTTTTCTCTTTCTTTCTTTTCAGTATACAGTATTAGCTTGATTTCCCCGGTTACTGTAAATGAGAAACCATCCTTTACCGAGCCTCGAACGGAGAATATACGGTAAGATATAACTCGATTACAGCTGAACAGTCCCGCGGGACTTGTGGGTATTTTCCCAGATATTGGGAGAACCGATTTGTCTTTATTAGCCTCCGTATGATGTATGATTGCCGCTCAACTGTTCAGGGATTTGGTAAAAATGTTTTTTGGTAATTTGTTTGTGAAAATTTGCGGTTAAATTAGAGAAATTTGATGTAAACTTTGCATGTTATAAATTACTGGGTTTTCACCGAGTTATGTTTGATTTTAATGACTTACGTGTTATTTTAATGTATAAACTAAATGGCTTGTTGGTCTAGTGGTTAATGACCCTGACTACTAAGCTGAAGGTCGTGGGTTCGATCCCAACCCAGTATAAAACTTCCAGTGATGAGCATGATGGCTTATTTATTTTGTGTCTGGATGTATTATCTACAAGGTGTAAATAAAACCCTGCCCGACCCGAAAGGTATTCTGTTAACAATGATAAAAATAATAGAAAAATATATATAATGTATCCGTTAAAATGTTTTTTTATTGAATATTAAAATTCCCGATTTAAGTAACCAATTTCAATATATGTTCGTAAACTTTCGCGATTTGTACACATTATAGATTTTTATAAGCTTACCGTATTGCAACGGCCGTGGCCACGGGTAGTCTACCCGTGACCACGGCCATTGCAATACAGTCGAAACGTCGGGCAATAAACAAAGGTATTTAACCTTAAAATAAAATATTTACGCGAATAAGATCCGTAGCTTATAAAATTCTATAATGTACCCAATTTCGTCGAAATGTGTTAGTCTTCAAGATTTTGTATCAACATTGTTTGCTTAGCTTTTTTACAATCAAAACAATCTTTTCCGCCTCCACATTTTCCTAAATGACTTCTATCAAGAAAAAAATGAGTATTTTTTTCGTCATTAAATTTAAAAAAAATGACATTCATCGAATGCTAACAAGACACCTTACAACACATTAATGGGTGGAACAGGAGTTAAATATACATCCTGTATAATATGTATTTATTTATTTATTATTTCGGAAACTCAACAGCTTTTTTACATAAAGCAATGATATGGTTACAATAATCGTACGCTTTAGCCACTAACAGAGTTTCACAACATGATCAACAGGTTATATAGAAATAAGATATTTAGAAATATATAAGTAGGTATGGTTATTAATTGTCGGGTTGCTATGGTACACGCTGTGCCTAGTTTGGGATAAAATGGCGTTGTGTGAGCTGTCCATACATTACTATACAATGTTGTCAAAATCTACTCATTAATTTTGGTGTTAAACAAGCGATTTACATTTCTATCTTTGAACGCGTACTGTTCTAGTGTATGAGATATGAAACGCCTACTCCCCGTACGCAATATTCCTTGTCAGCTGGCAACTAGTGTTCGACTGAAGGGTGGGGGTGAAGTCCCCTTCAGCGTGGGAAGAAGGGAGTAGTAGTATATGTTAGTACTCATTATTACAGAGTGACTTTTATTGTGCCTGTAGCAGAAAATTAGAAACGAATCTAAATTAAATAGCTATATAAATAAAATAAAAACCCTTTTACTACAAAAATGCTATTACACCGTAAATGATTATCTAAATGACAAACAATTATCTTATTAAGCTACATAGATAATATCCTCCTCTCTACTAATTAGATTTAAATATTATTAATTATGTTATTTTGTTGTGCCCAACGGGGTCCACGATGGTCTAATTTTAAGCCTACCACCTAAGTATACATTGTGGAATGCAAATAAACGATTGAATTGAATTGAATTGAAAATAGGCACACAAACTTGATAAAATGTACAGTTTTTTTATTCATGGAAATCACTATTATACAAGGGAAAACTAATCAGAATTCTCTATTTACTTTTTTTTTATGACGACTCCCGCATTAGGCTACAAGCCCTGTGTCGCGGGGACTTTACAAACATACAAGTCACGGACACAAAGTACACCCAGGCTCGGAACAACAATTTGTGAATCACACAAAGTGGTGTCCCGTGTGGGAATCGAACCCATGAATTCCTGCGAAGCAGTCGGAAACACTCTAACCGCGTCACAGAGGCAGTCAAACTTAGAAAGCAAAAGCTACGTAATATCAAACTCGCAAAGCAATAGGTAAAGCTACGGCGGTCTTTCAAATTGACAATGTTTTTTTATAATCTATATATCCAGATAAGGCGCTGCTTTAAATTTATCATACACCGTATTAGAATAATCAAACTGCACTTCTTTCTTTGGTAGCCTAAGCATGCAGGACAACACCATATGTAGGCACAGTCAACCAAAGATACGGTCTATCGCCCTACAGTTGAAATTCATTTGCACGTTATAAACCACAAAGTTGATTTTTCGTTGCAATAATATTCTGACAGTTACTAATTTCAACCTTAAAGCTATATTGATTACAATGGAACAATTGTCAAACTGGTTGTTTTTAAATGTTGATAAACTTTCGCGATTTGTACACATTATGAAAATATATAATCAAAAAGGGTCCTAATCGCGTGAATAATGGCAATAAACAAGGTAAAATACCTTGTTTATTGTCCGACGTTTCGACCGTATTGCAACGGCCGTGGTCACGGGTAGACTGTTGTTTTTATTGGTCGACTGTACCTACCTACGCTTTCGCATATTCATAATTTGTTTTTTCCAATTCTAGAAACCTAGCGCTGAAATACTAAATGCCTATATGTCACTTTATATCACACCACCCATTTATATCTTCTAGTTAATTGTAATTCCTGTCAACCTGGATTTAATTACATAGATACTTGATATCTAAACTATTTCAATATTATGAAACTTATGCAATGTGCTTTCTACTGTCAGGCGCAAACATGAATACCTAATGAAACTAAGTAACTGAAGTATTTATATCATGGAAATTCGCAGAATAATACTTTATTTCAAACTATTTATATCACGATAGGTGTCGTAGTTGGGTTATAGTTTCTTAAAACTTTTATTATTAAATATTAATTTGAATTTGTGCAAATATGCCACTGTATCTAGGAAATAGTTAAGTTAAAATGTCAATTGGTGGCATTTAGAGACATTCACTGGTTGCAAAACTGACAACAAGTCGGTACTAAGTATTTATATGAACATTTTTAATGTAAGATTCGTAGTTTTGCGTGCGTAATGACGTCGTACCGACGTAATTCTATTCTATAGGAGTTTGCCACTTATTAGGGCTGCAAACTACTTACATTACGCCACGAATCGTTTGCGTAATGTGAACGCAGCTTATTTCCGTTAAAAGGCTGTTTAACGCCAGAGTGGTTAGTGTTTCCTTTAGAAGCCGAGCACTTACGAGTTTACCTACATATAAGTACCAAACATACTTACAGTTAATGTTATATTTACGACTATGTAGATAGAAGGTACTTAAGACCCATTTGCGATAGAAATTTTAGATAAAACCAAAGTTTATCGTAACACATAAGTACATCTTTAATCTATATGATAAGTTTAAGAATAATGTTAAAACGACCTCTATAGTACCTACTAGTAAGGTGAACTGGCTACTCTACTATAAGTTCCTTTTACTATCCCATTGGCGCATTGACCAGAGCAGCGCCATAACCTCACAAAATGGACCACTCTCTAGAAAGAGACAGTGCTGCTTTGTAGACAATACCTGTCAAACAGACAGGACCGCACGAGATTTTTTATCTTTCACGCTTTACAGTTACCTTTTAATTGAAAGGGATGGAGCGGTCCAGGTGTATACGGTAATGGACTACCCCGTACAAAGTTTTTTTTTAACGACACCGTCACCTTCATGGTTCAAGATCATGTGTTTACTGATAGATAGTCTCAAGCAACAGTGATGAACAAGACTGTTGTAGGTCATGAAACAAGGATGTAACATTCATACCAATTAAACTAAAGATCATGGTTACAAAAGAAAGATACATTGAAAAGAATAAAAGAAATAAAAACCGGGGAAGAAAGCAGAAGAGCATGTCGGATTATGCTCAGTCACAGATAATATAATACTAGCTCAGTGTAGGGTTTTTGAGCCGTTGCGGTATGAAAAAATCCGATTTGAATAATTGCCCCAAAAGATGAGCGTATGTTTATAGCATTTACGTATATTTATATTGTGTAGAAATGCAGTTTTTTGGCAATAACTCAATGACGGTATATCTGATCATGTCCGAAATAATTTTAGTTTATAGCATTTATTAAGCGCTATCTTTCTGATTTAGGGCACGATTTATGCAACTTTCGGAGCGATTATTTCCAAAAATATTCACTTAATCAAAAAAGTTTATTTGAAACCTTTTTATGTTTTCATAAGACCTGTCGAATGTGCCACATACTGTAGTTTGCTAAAAAAAAAATTTTTGCTTCTTTTACATGTAAGTAGTCTTTGTGTAAAATGCCTGTGACATACAAACGGACAGACAGACAGACGGACATGAAAAAACTATAAGGGTTCCGTTTTGGCCATTTTGGCTTCAGAACCCTAATAATAAAAACCCGCATCTGAAACAAAACATGTTTTTTAGAAGACAATCTAACACCGACTCCACTCGTTGGTCCCAATGTCGCGTCGGCCGTAACGCCACTGGCCCAATGTATGTTTTGTGTTAGGAATGCGTTCACGTCGGTAGTATAATAATAATAATAATAATAATACGATTTATTTCAGGCATCAATAGCCCATAGAAATACAAACCACAATATTACATTGCGTTAGTAAATACAACTTAAACTATGTTAGTACACTTCACTTGCACTGGCACTAGGTCTTTGTGCGTTCTTGTGGCACTTGTCCACTTGTAAGCGACGGATAATTAGAAGCTAGAATTCGAACCTGTATGCGAGCCCCATGCCTTAACCTTTAGGCTTTTACTCAGTCCAGTCTCTATGGCTATGGTTGCAACCATACCCATAAAAAAATACTCACACATGACACCGTAGCTATGAAAGTGGAACAGTAAAATGTATAACCATCTGTCATAATTGAAAATGAATCTTCAGATCAGGGCACTGACAACACACATCTGTGCCAAATTGAATATGACGTATATGTACGTGACCTCAAAGAGAATTTAACACTTTGTTTACGTGGCTTCGTAGTTTCTTTTCCTGGTACAGCATGATTTATCTATATTTGTTTTGCCATAAACTTAATAACTCTTATAATAATATAATATTTTGGGACAACTCACACAACGCTATCTGATCCCTAACTAAGCAGAGCTTGTACTATGGAAATCAGGAAACTGATAAACATACTTATATATTTTTAAATACATACATGTTATAGATAAATAACACCCAGACACAGAATAAACCATCATGCTCATCACACAAAGTTTTATCCTGGGTCACGAACCCACGACCTCTTGCGTAGCAGTCGGAAACACTCCCACCGCGCCACAGAATTTGTCCTTAAATTGAATATTGTCTTATACTCGTAAAATAAAGTCCACGCTAATGAATACCTACTTACTATCATGCAGTAAACTTATTTCATTACTTTGTGTAAACTTTGATAAGGAAGAGGGAGGTATCTTTACGGGTAACACAATTGTTTTGATATACTTCAAGGAATACCTTCGTCCACAAACTATTATTTAAATCTATGAGATAATCAAAAATAAACTTTTTTTTTACTTGATTACAACATATTGACCTTTATCTATACTAATATTATACAGCTGAAGAGTTTTTTCAACGCGTTAATCTCAGGAACTACTAATTCGAATTAAAAAAAATATTTCACTGTTGGATAGCCCATTTATGGAGGAAATGTAACATCACGCAACGACTAATAGGAGCGGAGCAGCAATTAAAAATGTTGCAAAAACCGGGAATATTGACGCTGACGAAGTTGCACGGGTCAGCTAGTATGATAAATATGCAAGGCGGCGAAGGAGTTTAAGCAAAAGTAACTGAATCCTCCAGTAAATGTGAACTTACCCTTAGATGGTCAAGCCTCCCATCCTAACCAAAACTTTTGGTCTCCCCCCCCCCCTCCACCAAATTTAATAGTTAGGTAAGTACAAGATTTGCCACTTTTTGACGGTGGGGTAAAGAGAGAGGTGTCTAATGGACACCCGGATGGAGCGTAGTTCCTTTTGCTATATTTTATTTATTGCTTTTTTATTTTTTGTGTTTTTTATTAACTATTTTTTTTAAATTTAGAAGAGCGTAACATTTTCAAAATTGCCCGAAATAAAGTACAAAATAAACATTACAATCTTTTACAAAAATAAACACACAATTTTACAATGTCAAAATGTAACACTTCTTTTCATTTAGCCTCTCAACCAGTAAACAAAAACGTGCTATAATAAACTAAGTTCCAAAACTACGCACAAAGTCTCCATTTTTAAGTCACAAAAATAGATTGAAACTTATACAATCCACGGACAAAGTTAAATCCATTAACACACTATAAGCGGGAAACCCTTAACGTTTAAAACGGCAAGTAAAGCGCACTCCATTCACAACAGATTATTGTATTCGAGCGGCGTCGAAGGCTGATCGAGTCAAAGCCGCTTAGTGCGATTTACAGAACTGTAAGAGGATATAAAGCGTTAGATGTGCGAATTGGTAAGCAGGAATCGGATCGGAACGAACGTCAATGGATTTAAAAGTGCTCTTGGTAAGGACCATTGACGTAGGTATAGATATGGACTTTTTTTTTTAAGATGGCTCCCGCAATGTCTATATCACGGGGTACTTTACACACATACAAGCCATGGACACAAAGTACTCACACAAAGTGGTGTCCCGTGTGGGAGTCGAACGACCTCTTGCGTAGCAGACGGACACACTCCCACCGCGCCACAGAGGTGGACTGCAGTGGGCGGAGGGTCCTTATAAAAACCATTACTTTCGGTTTCCCTTTGGAAAAGAAAGAAAGAAAAGAAAGAATGAAAAGAAAGAAAGAAAAGAAAGAAAGAAAAGAGAGAAAGAAAAGAAAGAAAGAAAAGAAAGAAAGAAAAGAAAGAAAGAAAAGAAAGAAAGAAAAGAAATAAAATGATTTTTATTTGTCACAGCGCACAAAAAAAAAGAAAATCTTAAAACTTAATACATACTTAACATTTTTGTGATTCGGCGCCGGACTAATAGGACCTACGTCAGCTATTGTTGCCAGTCCGGAAACTGTAACGCTGATATTCCCCTTCCTTTGGCTTGTAGTTACTTAGTATTATAGGTACAAAGAAACATTGTCCAGCAAGATATATTTTTGTATCGGGTTACCTATGAGAAAATGTAACCCTTCGCCTCTGGTGGACTGTGCCATAACCTCAAAAATTTTACTAGTCTATAGACAAGCTTTGCAGTGAATATTTACTTTTTAATTGAAAGGGATGGCGCGGTCCAGGTCATACATCAATATTAAAGCCTAAACAAGTATTAGTGTATAAGGGATACCTACGTCACTCAGTGACGAGTTGGCGACCGAGTAGATCGAGATCAGCAATATTAGCAACATTACTCAGGCGCGGATTCCAGTATCGACTGTTAGGGGAATGTCGACACTGTACCGATGTGTTTTGACAGGCAATTGCCCAACAATGCGTTGGTGGCTGATGTACGGGTGATGAATAAAATACCTTCCCCTTCACTGCCATGCAAGCGACTCACACTTGGCCGGTTGGGTTCGAGATGGGTGACCGTTTTAGAAAAAATTCATACCCCTGCGTGCCTCGGAGAGCACGTTAAGTCGTCGTCAGTCATGCGCTTAATCTATCTAGTCTGAGTTCAATGGAATGCGCTTTGCACACTATTTAACGCAGATTATTAGATTATTGGTATCGGCTTGCGCTGTAGGTACTTCAAAACCTTAAAAATACTCTTGCTTGCCTTTATATTTTAGAAGTAAGAAAAATGAAACATGACCCTGAGTTGTATAAGCAAGCAAAATATATTTGTGTCGAAGGCTGATCGATTTAAATCCGCAGTTGCATTTACAGAACTGTAAGAGGTAAGTAGAAATCGGAACGGATTGCAATGGATTTAAAAGTGTTATCGGTAAAGTACTAAAGAATAAACAAATATTAGCGTACCTATTGAGAGATACGTGACTTTAGGTAGTGGCGAGTTGGCGACCGAGCAGGGACTTAATTCACGTTCTTTTTTTCGTTTCGGCGGCAAGCCCGCGTGACGTCATAAGTTGCCACAAAATCATTTAGCATTAATTTTGACGATTATAAATACAAAAACATGTTAAAATGCAAACGGACATTAATTTTTAAAGCATTTTAGGTAGGTAGGAAAATGTTGCCTTTGTCTGATTAGTAGTTGAATATAGTAAAATAATCATTTATACTACAATACTACTTCCTATGTTTTTACATAAAGAAATCAATAGAAAGTGTATCTAAACGCCTCCCCTGATAAATATGATTTCCGAATTATTAGATGTAGAAGCTTCCTCGAAAACGGTCGGGCCGGAAATTGAGTAAAAAAAGATACCGTTTGACTTCCGGTGCATTTGTAAGCAAAAAATTATATTGTTGTGTACACAGAACATAAAAACGGTTAGATTAGAAGAGCCACCAGCCACTATTATAATTTAATTAGATCTATACTAATATTATAAAGCTGAAGAGTTTGTTTATTTGTTTGAACGCGATTATCTCAGAAACTACGGGTCCGAATAAAAAAACTTCTTGTACTGTTGGATAGCCCATTTATCGAGGAAGGCTACAAGCTATACAGGGTGTAACAGAAAGGTGTGGTCAAATTTCAGCAGCGTATAGAGTTTGTTATCAGTATTGTACCTACCATAGTGCCATAGCTGGTTGCATTATTATTACATAGTTATAGCTTAATCTTTATGTCAAAATTCAGTAGTGAAAGGCGTATGGCATAAGAATTATACCTCCCCTGGCACAAAATTCGACTGAATTATTATGGCATAGAACTTTTTAAGTATAATTTTAATTAATAACTTTTTCATTCATAAATAAACGAATGAAAAAATAATAAATATTTTTTTAGGGTACTCCGATTTTGATAAAATTAGGTATGTGCACTCAGTATCATGGGCAGTACCCTTGAATATGACCACATCTTTCTGTTACACCCTGTATAACATTACGCTACGCCTAATAGAAGCGGAGCAGCAATGAAAAATGTTAAAAACAAAAACGGGGAAAATTCACGCAGACGAAGTTGCGCGGGTCAGGTAGTTTTAAATATTCATCGACAGAATAAGAACAGTTATCACATAGCCATCGTAATAGTCGGGATTTTGGCCTATAAGTGGGTAGTTCCTGTAAGCTTACAGGTAACTTATTAAGTATACGTACCAGTAGCGAAGGGGTAAAAATAATCTAAGGTAACCCGACACCTTGGTGGACACGGTTCTTTATACCTAAAATATTAAGTAACTACAATTCAAAGGAAAGCCTAAAATAGTGGTGTTCTAATCGCAGGCAGAACAAGTTTATTAGAAAAGCGGGTGTTAAATTTACATGGAACTGTTAACAGCTTATCCAGGTTGCCACATTAAAAATACCTCTAACGCATCTTTTGAGCTATGAATAGGAGCTCTATTTGTGTTAACTGCATTGCACCAAAGTACTATACCATACCTTATGCTAGAAACAATAAAAGCGTGATAAACCAATGCAGTCTGTTTATTTGATACTTTTGTTAGGCGCCACAAGGCATAAGCAAATCTATTAATACGCTTGCAGATTTTATTTACATGCTCTTTCCAACTGCATTTGTCGTCTAAGGTGACCCTTATGAAGGAGATATCGTTAACTTGAGATACAGCTTGGCCATTATATCAGTTGAGATTTTTTTTGTGCGCCTCCGTTATGGAATTTTACATATTTTGTTTTCTTTATTTACACTTAAATCATTACTATACAGCCAGTGGAAAACATCGGCATCTGATTTGTTGAGTACATCACATTAGGCACTAAAGGTGAAATATAGTCTCTATATAGAATGCATTGATGTTTTAAAACAGAGGGAAGATCGTTTATGTAGAGAAGGAAAAGAAACGGACCCAAAATGCTCCCCTGGATCACCGTCAACCTTTTGTCTGATTTTGTAAATGTTTTTAAGCCAATTGGATTAAAATTTGTAATTTACACATATTATTAAAATAACTATTCAGCATTTCTGTACAGAACCACGAATGCTATAGCACTCACATTTACGTAGCAATAAGTCATGCCAGACAAAATCGAACGCTCTGAACCCCTAGATAAATGGCATTCTATTGGAATAGAATGACGACGCTGCGCGCGCACAATTGCTAATATCACATTATCAATTTTTGTATTGTTGCGCGCGCAACGTCGTCATTCTATTCGATTAGCGTAAACTCTAATCAAATAGAATGCCATGTCCAGGGTCCTGGACATATAAAACAAAATGGTTGTGACACGTATTTTGGTATTAATGTAACTTACTATAGAATTGATCAGTTTAAACGTGGCAAGTGATATAGATTTACCTTTCAAAAATCCGTGTTGTTCTGGACATAGGATATTGAGTTTCTCCAAAAAGGATATCAGTCTTGAATGTATGATTTTTTCAAATACTTTGGCAATCGAACGATAATTGCTCATTCCATTTTGTCACCTTATTATGTAAAAGGTTAATTATCGTTGTTTTTAGTTTATCTGGATACATTCCCTGTGTAGAAGATAAATTAATTACATGCACAAGGGCTGGTACAATAATTTTACTGCATGCTTTGAGAAGGTTAGTTGAAAAGTTATTATAGCAGAAGGTATGTTTTTAAGTAGAGAGATCACAAACATGCGTTAGCAAGAGAAAGAGAGGTTATCTATACTAATATTATAAAGCTGAAGAGTTTGTTTGTTTGTTTGAACGCTGTAATCTCAGGAACTACTGGTCCGAATTGAAAAAAATCTTTTTCTGTTGGGTAGCCCATTTATCGAGGAACGCTATAGGCTATATAACATCACGCTACGATCAATAGGAGCGGAGCAGCAATGAAAAACGTTGCAAAAACGGGGAAAAGTCAGCTAGTATATTAAACAGGGACCGTCCAAGGCGAGCTTCGCCTCTGAATATACTGAAACTTGCATATGCTGTGGGTACATACCTACTGTGGCGCCAACATTTACAAGTCAAGGGACATAAAGAGGCGTCTAAACGTGCCAATGTTTACGACAATTTGTGGCGGCAATGCTGTGGCCGGCTACATGGCAGTACTCTCCAATATTGATTTGATGGTTGCTGGACGATCGCTGAGCGATCTATTTTCCGCAATGTTGCCCGGCTAATTTTGTTGTTGTTTCTGTCGCCCTCTATTTTATTGTTGCCGGGTTGTGTAGCCCGTTTAGGAGACTGGATCATGTGCCATACAATTGTAGATATATTGCCATTATTAGCCGAGCAATTAGTTGCCAATGGTGCCGCCACAAATTGCCGTTAAAATGGCCCGTTTAGACGCCCCTTAAGAGCAATAACCGGCAATAACTAATTATATTGATGAATGCACAATAGACTCCAAATTAAAGATATATTCTAGGTAGTCTATGGATACAATTTACTCTGTGGAGCATTTGGAAAAACATATGATTATCCTTGTCTTTGTCCTTCATTTATTTCCTTTGAATAATTTTGGTTTGTGTATTTTTCCTCTGTTCTGCCCTCTCAGAGTCTTTCCTTTCCAGTGATATTATTATTATTATTATATAATAAAGAAAATATCAAATCGACGCAAAATGATAGAGAAGTTCTTAGAAGCGAACCATACGGACGACTTGAGATATACGCTGAGCTTGAAAACGGGTTGTGTAGTAATTTGTTTGATTGGAATGGTAAGTAAGTATTTTACCATGAGTACCTACCTACTAAACACACGCCTACATCAAAGAGTATACTAATGCCCACATACCTACTTATATAAAAGAGCCTTATTCACGTTAAAAATATCGCGTTAGGCACCTGTCCTATCCACAGTGGGAAAGCGAGTAAAGATTTTATCGTTCAAGAAATGTACATACTTATGTAGATCCCGTGTAAACAAAAGACATTTATTAATAGAGATTGACTGGTTTACAACAAATAACTAGCTCTTAAATTCTAATAAAACCAAATGCATTAAATTTAGTTTGCCAAAAATAAGAAATATCAGTAGGTACAAATCTTGTTTTAAACATTGAAGTTATTCATTTTGTTAATTCAACGGTTATTTTTTGGAAACAATTTAGATAGTAAGTTACAGTGGGGCGCCCAAATATCATGTCTCGCAGGGAAACTTAGTTCTGCAGCGTATGCTGTCAACAACTGATGTAAAAACAGCAAGGCTTGTTTATTTCGGTTATTCCCACAGCATCGGCAGCTAAGGCGGCTGATATTCAAACAATTTTTATACTTCTAAAATGTTCAGCGCGTGCGATTTACAACCTAGGTGCACGAGTTTCCCTTAGAGAAAAGTTTAAAGACATAGATATTATGACATCTCAGTATATATTTGCAAACATTATCTTTGTTAACATAATATGCATTTATGTCACAAAAATAGTGATGTTCACTCGGTTAACACGAGAAATAAGCACAAATTAGGTAGGTCAATAATATAGGCTACATAAAACTCATATTTCGTTTATCAAGATACCAGTTAGTATCATGAGTATATCAGTGACTAAGTTCAAAAATGTAGTCAAAAATCATCTTATACATAGAGGTTATTATACAGTAGATGAATATTTAAATGATAAAGAAAAATGGATCTAGTTGCTTGCTCTTTGTTACTTTACTATGCTTGGGTGAATTTTGTTGTCATTTTGTTTTAATTGTCACATTGATTAAGAGCATGATTATATATGTATTTAAACGTAGAATATATGTATTTTTTAGATCCCGTCTGTCAAAAGTCATTTTGACAGACGGGATCTAAAAAATACATATATTCTACGTTTCTTGAGCGATAAATCGCTACTCGCTTCTCGCTTATTGTCGTTGGTAGGACAGGTGCCTGGCAGACGCCAGACAGAAAGAACATAAGGCGAGAATAGGCCGAACATGCGCACCCTTATAATTGTAAGGAAATTTCTAAAAAAAACAAAAAATAATTATTACCTCCTCACCTACAAGGCGCGGATCCAGAACTTTGCTCTGGGGGCTCTTTGCAATGTTGCCCACATTTGACTCACCGGTCAAGTTTGAGTCGCTTGCATGACTGGAGGGGGTGCATTTGATTCAACACTATCACTCCATATCCACCACCACCGAGGGGTGACCAATTGCCTGCTTAAACTCCGATCCAGAATCAAAATTCTCAAACTCCCCAAAAAAATGTCATCCAATACAGTTTTGTGGGGGGGGGGGCAATTACCCCCGTTGCCACCCACCCCTTGAATCCGCGCCTGTCCCCTCCACCTTTCATAAACCCGGCACTGTTATCTACGTGAACCGGTGTCGCGCACGGTATAACTATAGAACAGTCTGTGTATGAGTAATACTATAGTACAGAGTGAATGCGTCTGCGATTTGTATGTTTGTCAAGTCCCCGCACCACGTGACTTGTACCCTAGTACCTGAGTTGTGGTCATTAAAAAGAACTGTGTTTTTAACAATACCTCATCATTTCCAGTTGCTATGGTGTTCGGACGTAATGTACGACAAAGAATATAAGAATATTGCGTGCTTGAACGATGCCCGCTACAAACTGATTTACAACTTGGTGTTTTGTATGTATTTCTCTTGTATATTCATTTGTGTAATACATAGTATAGTTTATTAAATGATACTTTTATTCATGTGCATTTATTTTTAAAGAATACCAGCAATTTATGCAAGTCCCTTGTTTTTAAGTATGCCCCTACACCCAACTCAGCGTTTAGCATTCTTCGTCGATTCTTTCGCCTCATAGACGTCCCCCCCACACCCCTTCCGCCCTCGAAACTTAAAAGTAGACAGTTAAGGCGCAATTCCATTACTTGGGCAAGTTACAAATTGCATAGAATTGAACAAACCTACATACAAGTTGTATACATATTGTATGCCTCTTGAACAAACCTGTGTACCTACAAGGTGTACCTATACATTTTTTTTTCTCTTCCCGCCAATATTACTAGGTAGGGATTATGGCTCACACATTCTGTGCATTCGGCAGTTTCAAGTTTATATGTTTTCAGTTTAATAATAATATCTCGGGACAACTCACACAACGATATCTGATCCCAAACTAAGCAGAGCTTGTACTATGGAAACCAGACAACTGATAAACATACTTATATATTTCTAAATACATACATATTATAGATAAATAACACCCAGACACAGAATAAACCATCGTGCTCATCACACAAAGTTTTATCCTGGGTGGGGATCGAACCCACGACCTCTTGCGTAGCAGTCGGATACACTCCCACTGCGCCACAGAGGCAGTCGAAGTTTCAAAGTTTCAAGTTTGTATTCTTTCAAGTTTTCTTCTTTGAATCACAAAGTCTCGTTCTTATCCAGATAACACGTATTTCAAGTATATTTTGCACTCGTATAAATAGGTATATTTGTTTTGTGTTTTTAACAGAGCTGTAAAAATAGCGACATGTTGGTTTGCCGCCATTTTTACAACTTTCCCCGATACTTATTGAATGCAACTTGAACAAACCTGGAGGCCTACTCTAATTAATTGAAAAAGAAGTTTCGATTAAAAATGAGGTGGTAATATACAGAGCCAGGAACATCTATTTAATCCACTCGTTCCAGAAAATCGTCCATGGGTTCGAACTTATTGTGCTTATCTAAAACTTGGAATAGACCCCGAAATGTAACTAAACGAAAATTCATGAATTTCGTTATAAAGAAAGAGAACAGGGCTGACTGTCAAGTCAAATCAGTCTCTTTTTATGAAATGTCAAAACGACAAGCTCTATATAATGTGTATGGAATAGGAACCTATGACGTCATAAGTTCCTATCGTAAAATCATTACATGTACTAATTTTTAATTCAATTGACTACCTACTGTAATACAATTTAATTTTCCAATGCCATGTACTTATTTATAATTCAATGTTTTAATAATCTAATTTAATATACTGCTCAATATTTATGTCTGGATGACAAAACATAGCGCAACAATATTTATATAAGACCACATTGTATGCATTTACCTATGTTTTACAAATAAATTATTTGATTGATTGATTGATTACTTTTAGTATTCATTTTCATGCTTTTAAAAAACATGTTAAAATGTAAAAGAAGTTATTTTCAGAGCATTTTAAGATCTACTATTACCTGAATAGTATAAAATAATTTACTTTTATTGTAGTCAACTACCCAATTGGCCTACTGTATAAAACTTGTATACAGGTTTATTATTTGTAACTTGTAATGGATCGTGCCTTTAGGCCGGTGTTAGGTTAGGTTAGATTAGAAAATTAAAATGTATCCACCAGTGTGTCTTACCCTCACCTGTCATGACCTTACACCGGTTACAATCCAGCTACCCGGCGGAAGTGTATGGCGATGTCCGTTCCAGTCACCATACACTTGGCACCGGGTAACCGGGCGCCGGCTACCCGACGCCGGATTTCCATATGGAAACGACTATGTCTTGCAGCGGGCATGTTTGTAGTTTCTTTAAAAGATAAAATTCCTTACGAAGTCATCCGGACAAAGAACCAAAGTTACCGACATAGCTCGGATAAAGCGTCATCATCATCATTCTATACCATCTTGATCAAATGTTCACGCATAGGTTCATAATAAAACAAAAAAATATTAATGTACAATATTTTATTTAGAGTGCAAGCATTCAGTAACTCTGTAAATATATTAACGGGATTATTCTATAACATTAACTGCATCTACGAACGTCCAAACATCACATTGGCAATGTACAACGACCAGCATTGTTTTAAAATGAATTTTACATGTCCTGGTTGCCAATTATTTTATTGCTGTTGCGCTCTTAAATGCAAAAAAGACAGACGTTCAAAAGACAGAAGGAAAATTGTGTGGAAATATATCGGGACTTTATTTCGGTAGAATGTCACAGTTCCCCAACATTTCAAGGAAATTGCTCCACACGGGGGAGGAACCATCCTATTCAAATATTACCTCAATTCAGCCACGACATATCTCTAATATTACTTAAAAAAAACTAAGTAGATAGGTAAATACAAAATATTGTCTGTCACAAGTTATTTATAAATTATAGAGCAATCCAATTAATATAAAAAAAATAATATAAACGAACTTAAACTAATGTACTAAACTAAAATATTTATACATTGGAAGAACTACATTACCTTTGAATGGCGATACCCGAGTTTGTAAACCAATAGAATTAACTTTAACTTTTTAACCATCAATGTAACTAAAGTCATGGCATATAGTCAATATTTGACTGACTATGACTTCTCATAGTATTTTTAAGAATGGATTCACATCACCATATAATTTTGAAAAAATATGTATAGTTCGAATTCTAGTCAGGGTATCGATATGAAACATGTTCTAGATTTCTGTTATTAAGAGTAGTGTAGTAGTTTTTGCGTGATGGGCATACAAACATACCAACAGACATACAATGTTATGTTTGTCAATATTATTTGCCTGTACAAAAATTCTAGAAATAATTATTTTGGTTTCTGCTACTATAAAGATCCTCCACATATAATACAGTATGAATCACGGTTGAAGTGTAATACTATATTCTTATAAGGAAACAAAACACTTTTCTATGGCATTAAAAAGTTAAAGTCAGAATGATATGGCAATATCATATAATATATATATTGATATATAATTCTTGTCCGATTTAAAAACAATTATTTCAGTAAGACGTTGGATAACGCATTTTATTCCTCATCTTATTGAAAGAATTGTTTTCAATGGTATGATTGAAGATCTGTTTATATAAAAATCGTGACGGTTCGAGCGAGTTGGGATTGCTATACAGATAAGCGGGCCGGCATGAATCGGCACAGCCAGTAAAACCGAATATTATGTAAATGAATGTTCGGGAAAAAGCCGATCGCATTTGCCGCACGTAATTAATAAGTCGGACGACAGCGGTAATTGTTTCGGGTCGGCTTTGTCGTTCAACAAATACTGCCGAATCGAATGATGTGCCGATCCGAATGAACTACCAGATCGTTAATGTAGCCGAACATGTCGAGTTGCTTCGGGTCGATTTTTGTTTAACAAATACTGCCCGACAGTCCCGACCCGATTATGTTCACAGCAACCCAAATTAACGTCAGTTTTGGTAGTAAAGTCTGGCAGTCTGATTCTTGATAAATATGATAATTGCTACATGACCCTTACTTGAAGTTAAAATATTTGGCGAATAGTATATAAAGAGATGTATGGACTTTCCAAAGCGCATCAAATTGACTTCAAGTTAGTATTCATAACATGAACTCTATGCTATGTAGATATTATCTTCATGGTTAAAAAACTAATTGGAATTAAAAACTAAAAACCCTTGATTGATATCAACATATTCCCATTTTGTAACTTTTTCTTGTCATTATATAAAACAAGTTTGTGCAGCGTCAGCATGATAGTACAAATTATTTCTTCCATTTTGATTGCCTTAACTTTAATTACAAATTTACTTTCCTACGTTGAATCACAGAATTTATTTTTTTCACAGGTTAATACGCATTATAGTATATTAACCCATTAATAATACGATAAAGATTAAATACTTTGTGGTCTTAGAATATGATTGGATATTGAAAGATTTTTTATGATATTTTAAGCATACCCCGTTACGGCCGTTGCAATACGGTCGAAACGTCGGGCAATAAACAAAGGTATTTAGCCATAAAATAAAATATTTACGCGATTAAGACTCGTAGCTTATAAAATTCTATAACGTGTACAAATCGCGAAAGTTTGCGAACATATAATTTAAGCATTTTTTATTGAAATGGCTGTAGTGAATAAGCCAACGGACTCGCTATCATGAGGTCGCGGGTTCGAATCCTGCCTATTATACTACCCATTCCTAACACAAGCCATTGAGCTTAGCTGGATGGGTTACAGGATTACTAGTAATGTGGGACCAACAATCCTACTCTGCTAGTTATCTTTTGTCAACAAGTCTAGGCTCGGTGCCGCTAGTACGAAGCCCGCGCGAGCGGTTTTCCGTCATACATTTAACATGACTTGATATTATTTCTGGTTTTATAAACGATATTCGCAGTACTAAGGGCAAGAAAATTGATGAAGAGTTTAGTTTTGTCTATCTCACTTTAAATAATATTATGCAATAAAAACAGTTACAGGCCTGTTTTGACACACAAGAGTTGTCATTATTTGCGCTAAAATTCCTTAAAACGAGTCTCGAATACGCAATTCTGTAACCGCTATTAGTGTAGGCACTACTAAAACGCAGCTCATACAAAATCTTGGAGAAGACTAGCTTTACCATATACCAAGTTATAGGTTTAGATCTAAAACCCTGTATACCAATGTAAAGGGTGTCTATATTTAATCCTTACATAGAATAAAAACATAGACAATTTCCGTGTCTGTCTGACTATATATCCGCTAACTCCTAAACCACGCAACGAATTTTCATACAGTTTTTATTTTTTTTTTCTTTAATGGGACATAAAACAGTTATACGTTACAGTACATTTCAGCAATAGGTACAATTTCAGCTTGGCAAACGTATAACCTGCCGTGTGGTGCCGGCCTGCCGTGTGGTGCCGGCTTAAGAATAGTACCACCCCATCTCTTCCCGTGGGTGTCGTCAAGGCGACTAAGGGATTTCACCCCGGAGGACGGGCAGCAGCGTCCTCTGCGTACTTAAAGCCTTATTGCGATCGCCAACCCGCTCGCCAAGCGTGGCGATTATGGCAATTACCCCCAGGATCTACATACCAGTAGGTTCTACTGGGGAGACCCGTGCCCAGCAGTGGGCCATCATATGGGTTGATATGTATGTATGTAAACGTATAACCCACACCAATGTCCGCGGATTAATATTTATGGAGTAGTAATTAGAGTTTTCACCATCAGTTTATAATTTCTTCCAATAGGTTTCTTAAGAATTGGTTCCTTAGTAGGTGAAATTTAGTATGGAGGTAGTTTGAGTCCGGGGAAGGAGAAAGGGTAGTTTTTATCGCGATAACCGACACTCTTCTATCCTAAAAGTATCATCGTAGAAGTATTACGACTCATTGTAGACCACTACGAAGAGTTGTAGCACTTCTACGTAGTTCTACAATAAAAGCTTTTATGTTTTGCTACAACTCGCTACGACCCCAAATATAATCTAATATCTAAATCATATAGCCAATGAGATATCCCACTTCTGATGTTAGATTACGATCTCTATGTAAAATCTAACATGGGCGAAGTCACAAGCGAAAGCTAGTTTAATATAAATGTGAAAGTAAGTCTGTTACGTTTTCACGTCTAAACCGCTTAACCGGTTTTAATAAAATTGGGTATGAAGATTGTTTTGGGTGTGAGAGTTTTTATCGCGATAACCAAAATCCACACGAGTGGAGCCACGGGCGAGAGCTACACATTTTAAAACCACAAAAGATTCAATCAAAAGAAACATTTGGCATTTTTCAACAATATGTGCTACGCCCATAACAAATCTAACTGTCATCTGAACACATCTTTGTAGTAATCTGTACCTTATGAATCTAATTTTAAAGGCGACATTAGCTTTCAGACTACATTCTTCTATAATAAGGCTATATTCTAGCCTACAATATTTACAATAACACAATTCTTTGATATATTTTTTCAGATAGAGTCGATTTATTTGTAACTTAAAATTTTAAGATGATTTTTGTCGTGTCGTCATTTTATACCACTATGGTGACACAGCCTACATGATAGCAAGGAAAAACCATAGCCTATGGGGAATAGCAACACCATAAGTGTTGCTATGCTTGTATCAAGCCGATACTCTTTAATTCCAATAAAAGAACCCCATACTGTTTTCTAATGACAAAATCTCGACATTAATTTTATCAATAAGTTTGTTAAATGAATTGCCGATTCGATTAACTGATTGCAAATTGATAGGATTTCGGTAACGGTGGCCAATCTTATCGTAGACTAGCCGACGAAGAGAGATTGTATTATCTATTCTTTCATTTTATAGTCTGATTGGAAGATAAGAGTGTAAAATCACCATAATTTATATAATCAGTCACCATCTTTATTCAATCAAAATGTCCATATCAAAACAATTTTGACGTAACAACGTAACCGACAAACGTATATCTATCTCTTTCAATTCCCTTCCAATTTATCATCTATCTTACTCTTTTTAACACTTGGCGATTCCGTGCCATCATATACTATTACTTCTTCAGTTGAAAAGCTTACCCGTTTTCTTTTCAAAGCTTTAGGATTTCTTTCAAATTCAGAACTTAAACTTCTACTACTTTCGTCGCTTGAAAGTCCGTTAGTAGCATTTTTTATTATTAGTAAGTCCTTTTCTATTTCGGTTAGTTCTCTCGGCTTCGGCGGTCGGCCTAAAGGACGTTTCGGCTTGTTTTTCGTTGATGGAGATTCTTCGGGCTTCCGTTTTTTATATGTTCTTTTGCCTGGTTGCATTTTGTTTTTCTTTGATTGAGATTCATCCTGAAAATTTGTTTGTAAGGTTTATGAATAGGGAATATAGAGTGGGTGGAAAATGAGCATAATATGAATAGCATTTTCTAGTTTTGGCTCACATAGATCTTTTTATATACACAATTTGACACGGGAATGCGTTTAAACTAGGTAAAGCAGTCAGTTTGTGACCACGGTCAGTGTAACCCGGTCGAAACGTCAAGCATAAGGTAAATTCCCGAGTCAAATTGTGTATATAAAGCAACGCGTAAGTTTAAAAGATCTTTATATTATTTGAGAAAAGAATATAGGACCAAGCACACTTCCTTGGGGCACTCCAAAAGTAATCGGTGCATTGTTACTATCGAATTCGCTAATGTTAACTTTATATGACCTGCCTGCAAGGTAGCTTGAGAAAAGATCATGAGTTACGCCACTTATAATATTTTTTTTTTTTTTTTAATACGATAACACAATCGTGACCGTATCAAAGGCTGTAGGGAGGTCATTGCTGCTTTGAAATAGACAGTTACCTACTTATTATATTTATATGTATTTACCTGTTTAGGTTTAGCACCAATATATCCAGAGCATCGTTTAGCTCCACACATACACCGTTTCTTGTCGATGCCAGCGCATTCCAAGTTATAGTTGAATGTTACTTCACTATGCTGAAAATAAAATATATGTATGTTTTAGTAAACATTTAGGTTTTTATTGCATGGAGCGTAAACTGAGACAAGGTAATGTTTTCGTTGTCGAAAAATTCCCATCCTCCATGCCTCGGAGAAAACTTTGGTCGAACGAGCGATTGGTCCTGTGCCATATATTTCTCTGGTCAAGTCAATTTCCCTCAGCCTGCTGAACTCACTTTCATAAGAGTGAGGGAATAGATTGCACTTGCGTAGTTGGTCAACTCTGATAAGACATCGGATAAGAGACTATTATTATTAGTGAGACAGACCTTTTCCCTTCCGGTAGTAGGTACCCGCAGGCAAAGGGAAAATGTTCTAGGTAACAAATCAAAAGAACCGGTTTCGCGTAACAAATTAGGAACCTGTTCTAGGTAACAAAATGAAGAACCGGTTACAGGTAACAAAAACAAGAACCTGTTGCAGATAAATAATCAAAATCTTGTTTCAGGTAATAAATCAAAGAACCAGTTCTAGTTTCAGGTAACTAATCAAAGAAAAGGTTACAAGTACTCATAGAACCGGTTTCAGGTAATAAATCATAGCACTTGTATCAGGTAACACATCAAATAACCAGTTCCAGGTAACAAACCAAAGTACAGGTTTCAATTTTAGGTAACAAATTAAGGAACCGGTTTTGGTTTACAAATAAAAGAACCGGTTTTAGGTTACAAATCAAAGAACCGGTTCCAGGTAACAAAACGAAGAACCGGTTCTAGGTAACAAATAAAAGACGTATAACTTACAGCAGGTATATCGAACAGAGCAAACAGTCCAACTCGCACATCGCCGAGCACCGTCCACTTCTGAGTCTCACAGTTTGGCTCGCAGCAGTGGTTCATGAACCTGGACAAATTTAACATTACTTTTTAATAGAACTCCAGCCTTAACCCTCCCAAAAAGTATTAGAGTACTTCCGTGTACATCAACTGGCCTGTTGGTCTACTGGTTAGTGACCCTGACTGCTAAGCCGGAGATCGTGGGTTCGATCCCCACCCAGGATAAAACTTTGTGTGATGAGCATGATGGTTTATTCTGTGTCTGGATGATATTTATCTATAATATGTTGGTATTTAGAAATATTTAAATATGTTTAAATAGTACAAGCTCTGCTTAGTTTGGGATCAGATAGCGTTGTGTGAGTTGTCACAAGATATATTATTTTTAAATACATAACAAAACATTTAAATTTAAAAATATAAAAAAAAATGTCCAACCGGCATCGGGTACAGGGACAAAGCTACCGGTGGTTAGGGTTCCAGGGAGAGGAACCGCCTCACGATGCGTGCCGTGTCAAGTATTACTTACTGCCTTTTGCATCTGACCCTTCACCCAGCTACCTAACGTGAGCCTCTGCAGGTGTTGGTCGAGGCTCTTGGCTATTAGTCCATGGGCAGAAACAACTTTATTATTATTACTACATCATGTCTATCCATAAAGCCCCGTTCCCACATCTCTAGTTGCAGAACATTTTGTATGGAGCTGTTCACACTTACATGAAACGATTTTTTGTCGTCCCCATACAAAATCCACTAGAGTACCCGATTTTTACACGAATCCGACACCCTACAAGTAGGAACGGGGCCTAAGACGTACCCTACCTCTCAGCGGGGCTTCCCCTCCCGGGGATTTCCCTCGCCTTTAAAACAATATCAGTATATTGTCAATGATGTTTTCTAAAATAACGCCCACTAGGCGGCAGCATTAAGACACAGGTCCAGAAACCTGTCAAAATTGTCAGACTGCCTATACTTTCGCGTCTGATTTTTAATAAAATTAAATAAGTACAATAAATATACTCTCAAAATCGAAATGCCCATGTTGTACATTCCTATGTGCTCAAAAAAAACGTGAAGTCATAAATGTCCTGAGGATAAAATACGTTGCAAACAATGGCTTGTGCAATTCGTAGAGATCGATTTGCGCCTATAAATAACTGCGTTACAAATTTTGAAAAAAAAAAAAAAAAAATAGTGTCACTGTATAGAAAGAAGACCTCTTGTCAAAGTGGCGCCAACTAGTGGCGTAAATTTTCGTTAAAACCCACATTGTCAGGAACCAGTGATCCGGTGCAATATTTTATCATTGATTCATTTTTTTTTTTTTTTTAAAGATAACTAGCAATGTGGGATTGAGTCTTACATTACTAGCAATCTTATTAACCCCTCCAGCTAAGCTCAAAGGCTTGTGTTAGGAGTGAGTTCACGTCGGTAGTATAAAGGGTAGGATTCGAACCCGCGACCTCACGATTGCGAGACCGATCCCTTAGCCATTACGCTACCGCCGCTTATAAAATTAGCACACCAAAGTCAAAATCAACAATCAGAAGTCACGCTAAAAATATTATCCAGGGTAATAAACACAAAATCACCTGGCTAGGTTCCCTTTAGGCCCGGCGTCAATCATTCTCTCCTTGTCTAACGTCAAAAAGTAGAAGTTTTCATCTCTTATCTCGTGCTTTCTACGCATGCGACGTCGAAACTCTTCCTCGTCGATTAATTCTCCCACGTATTCTATTACGAATTGGCCTGAAACATAAGAATATAATACACTAGCTGTCCCGCGTAACTTCGTCTGCGTACATTTTCCCCGTTTTTGCAACATTTCTCATTGCTGCTCCGATCCTATTGGTCGTAGCGCAATGTTACGTAGCCTATAGCCTTCCTCGATAAATGGGCTATCTAACAGTGAAAGAATTTTTCTATTCGGACTAGTAGTTCCTGAGATTACCGCGTTCAAACAAACAAACAAACTCTTCAGCTTTATAATATTAGTATAGATAAATAAATTGATGTCTTTGGACAACTCCACGGTCATCTGATCCCAAATACAACTGACCAACCAAAGACAATATACTTATATATTCCATCTGTAGGTTATCGCGATAATAATTATCCTATGTTCTTATAGACAGACAGAGCTACTTTCACATCTATACGTATAAAGCTTTAGAATTTGTTTGTTTGTTTGAACGCTATAATCTTAGGAACTACTGGTCCGAATTGAAAAATAAATTTTACTGTTGGATAGCCCATTTAACGAGGAAGGCTATAGGCTATATAACATCACGCTACGGCCAATAGGAGCGGAGCAGCAATGAGAAATGTTGCAAAAACAGGGGATATTTACGCAGACGAAGTTGCGCGGGACAGCTAGTGTCAAAGCTTTAGTACTCAAATCCATTGATAGTTAGAGATTATTGAGACCGGCCGATAGAGACATTCTCGGAAGCTTTGAAAATTTGGTGGTTATACACTATGGTATTATACATTCCATAATCGTCGGATCAGTAATTCCTGAGATTACCGCGTACAAACAAACAAACTCTTCTGCTTTATAATATTAGTATAGTTAAGCTCCATACAAAATATGCCCAAATTCTACCTCTAGTAATCAAATCCATCGATAGATAGATTATTTAGACCGGCCGTAAGTGGAAAACCTAACCTAATCTTAAAAAAAGTGGGGTACATGTCAACTTATAGTGGACTATATTTATAATCATAATCATAACATAATCATAAATCCTTTATTTGCATAAAATTTGGTATACATAAGGATGGTATTAAATAAAATAATTGCACAAGACACATTTCGCCACAACAAAATAGCCCGCAGTTTTAAAAAAAAATGCAGTTTTAAACTTACAATAAAAAAAAACAATATTAAACGTAGCAGGGATTCACAAAATTAAATTAAGTCTAAGCCCTTAATAGACATCTCTATCATTTAACTTACAATGCGTTTCTAAAATGATATGAACGAGAGCAGAATTACTTCAAGAAATCATTTACTGAATATAAACTATCATCTATTAAATTTTTTTTTAAGGCAGAGCAGAAGTTTTGATATGGCAATTCAATAATATTATAAAACGTGACCAAAATAAAACATACCAGCTTTGATATCTTCCAATGTTTTGAGCCCCCATCCTCTACTGGGTGTTCTGTATGGCACTAGTTTTGGATACAGACGTTTCTCGAACGCCCTGTTGTTGCAGCGATCTGCCGCTCGGCAGGTGGGACCGCATTCTGTTAGTAGCATTCTGTACAAATACATAATGTTTTATTGCCAACAAGCATTTACACTAATAGGGACGGATCCGGGCTTTTATTCTTGGGGGGGGGGGGGTACAAAAGAGGCAGATGGGCAAAGAAATTCAACACAACACAAGAAATGTTGATAAACATTCGCAATTTGTACACATTATGAATATTTGAACTGTGAATAATTTAAGGTAAAAAACCTTGTTCATTGCCCGACATTTCGACGGTATTGCAGCGGCCATGGTCACAGGTAGACTGCACTGATACCTTAAATTATTCACGCGATAAAGACCCGTAATATATATATTTTCACAATACAACCAATTCAATACACAAAACAACCGTGGGGGGGGGAGAGACCAAGTGTCCAAGAATAACCGCTACGCCCCTCCCTCTATATCCGCCTATGTATCAATATTAATGTAACACTAATATTAAATTATGGATGCCTGACCTAAAAAAAAAAATTTTTTATTAAAGAAGATAACTAGCAACGAGGAATTGTGGTCTGACATTACTAGCAATCCGGTTAACCCCTCCAACTAAGCTCTACGGCTTATGTTAGGAGTGGGTTCACGTCGATAGTATAATAGGCAGGATTCGAACCCACAATCTCACGACTGCGAGACCAATACCTTAGCTATTAGACTCCCACCGCTTTTGTGTTGTTTGCGTACTTGTGAGCCATGGCCAGAAATCAGTAAGTGAACCCACTCCTAACACAAGCCATTGGCTTAGCTGGAGGGGTTAACAGAATTGCCATCTTAAAAAAAAAAAAAAAAGTGATAATCAACTCACCTATTAAGACACTGAGAATAAGGTCCACAGGGATCCTCATCAGCAGGGTTACACTCACACTGTGTGAGGGAACTCTCCGGGTCTTCTAGTCTTCGACCGCACAGAGACCCGCACGGTTTGTTCACTTTAAGTTTGACGTAGTGTGGAGGTAATAGTGATGATGCAATGTCTATAGATTCTTCTTCGTTTGGTAGGGCTGCTGGGGAAAACAAATCGAAGACAACATGTTAATAAAATTGACGAATTTGTAACCAATGGTCCGAAGACCTATGGCACTTGTCTCACCGCTGGGGAGGACAGTTGGATCAACGTAACTAGGCCGGACTGAAGTAGGCGACAAGTGGTTGCGCAGATGCATTTTTTGGAAGTAAATGGTGTCAGGAAGCAGGGGGCGGGGGCGGTAACTAAACCAAGAGAATTAGAGATACAATTACGCATTACATTGTCATAATTAGTATTACTAACTCATGTTTTTTTGTGATATTTTCGTAAAGAAATTGTTTTTCAAAGTTTCTTTAGTATTTACTGTAACTGTGCTAAATAGCGCTTTTATAATAATAATAATAAAATCTTTATTTGCTTTAAATAGGGTTACAAAGATGTTATATTAACTTACAGTACACGCCTATTTAGCCATCAAAGATAGCATGCAGATAATCATGCAGTAAGGATAACATTACATTAAATTACATTATGTTAAATATTAATTCTATTATATCATTATATGTTAAACATTCATTACATTATATTACACATTCATTATATTATATTACACATTACATTATATTACTCATTCATTATATTATATTATACATTACATTATATTACACATTAATTTGATATTATAATAAATTTTCATGCTTATATTCTAAAAATTCTTTGACCGAATATAATGTATAATAATATATATTGTTGAATTAAAATGTTGTTAGTATTTTTAATCGGTTAAACATATTTGGTCGTTTTCGTAAGTAATTTTAGGGTCGCATCTCTATGACATGCGCGAAAGTGATAAGAACTTAACTTCAATCCGGTCAAGTTACGTTGATCGTACTGTACCATGCAGGTATCTATATTGAAAGTTATAAGCCTTAAAACACTATTAACAACGATGGGTATGTTGACTGTCTAGTCAAATCAGTCTCTTTTTATGAAATGTCAAAACGACAAGCTCTATATAAAATGTGTATAGAATAGCAACCTATGCCGTCAAAAGTTTCATGATTGGTATAAAATAATTTACTTTTACTGTAGTCAACTACCCAATTTAGGCGAAATTCCAATGTTTTAAGGCTTACAACTTTCAAAATATTAATTTATTTTCAATAGGGTAGATGACTGTCAAGTCAAATCAGTATCTTTTTATGAAACGTCAAAACGATGCACCCCTTACTAATTTATATGAAAAACAAATTTATGACGTCATTCTTTCGTATGATCAAATCATTTAATTTTAATGTAGGTATTAATGTTTATAAATTCAAGGCTGCGTAAAATTGTGGAGAAACATTGTTTTTCAGAACAGTTTTGCAAATACTATTTCCTGAATAGTGTAAAATAATTTATTGTTATTGTAGTCATCCACCCAATTATCGCTTTCTACAAGCACACAGTACTTGTCCTTTCATGTCAATATTTTTTTATTATTATTTTTATACAAAATGTGGGATTAGGACGGTTTGGGCGTTTAGGCCCGCCGAAAATAACCTTCGCTATATGTCCCGTTCGCGTTATGTCCCTTTCGCGTTATGTCCTTTTCGCATTGTCCCTTTCGCGTTATGTCCCTTTCGCGTTATGTCCCTTTTGCATTGTCCCTTTCGCGTTATGTCCCTTTCGCATTATGTCCCGTCCGCAATTATTTGGTATATTATTCAACTGTCTTTTGACCGTGATCTCGTCTACATTCGAGATAAATTACACAGGGACATGCTGCGAAAGGGACATATCGCTAATCGTTGAGGCTTTTATTGACAGGCCCAATCGCGAAAGGGCCCAGACCGTCCAAATACAAAATGTGGTGTCTCAAATCTCTCGACTATGACTCCTATAATGTGGATAGCAATTGTTGCATTAGAAGGGCACCTACTTTTCAAAATCTCACAAGCTCGTTGCGCATGTTCCATAGCAGTTGTAAAGGCTGCGTCTATTTTAGATTTTTGACTTGATATTCTTCCTGAATCACCTGTAATTAATTACATTAATTAATCAAAAACTTTGAAATCAATCGTCAAATTTGATATGGGAGATCAGTAGCTATTCAGTTGTAATGTATTAGACATTTGTTTTACATTGAAATGTTGTCATTAAATTTTTTTTAAAATGAACCGATTTTATGGTCTATCGTTTAATAATGATGAAACGATTTTTTTTTCCATATGTTCAATACGCCTGTTGGTCTAGTGGTTAGTAACCCTGACTGCTAAGCCAGAGGTCGTGGGTTCGATCCCTACCCAGGATAAATCTTTGTGTGATAAGCACGATGGTTTATTCTGTCTGGGTGTTATTTATCTATAATATGTTTGTGTTTAGAAATATGTATGTAAGTATGTTTACCAGTTGGAGTGTGTCCGACTACTATAGCAGAGGTCGTGGGTTCGATTCTCACACGGGACACAACTTTGTGTTAACCACTAATTCCGAGTCTGGGTGTACTTTGTGTCAGTGATTTGTATGTTTGTAAAGGCCCCCGCGACACAAGGCTTGTACCCTAGTGCGGGAGTCGTCTTTTATAAAAAGAATAAACCATCATGCTCATCACAGTTTTATCCTGGGTGGAGATCGAGCCCATGACCTCTGGTATAGTAAACAGGGTCCCTAACCACTAGACCAACAGGTCAGTCTATTTAGATCAAATCTTGATAAACTTTCGCGATTTGTACACATTATAAAATTATATATACTACGGGTCTTAATCACGTTAATAATTCAAGGTAAAATACCTTATTTATTGCCCGACGTTTCGACCTTATTGCAACGGCTGCCACGTGACCACGGCCGTTGCAATTTGGTCGAAACGTCGACCATAAACAAGGTATTTTACCGTAAACTATTCACGCGATTAAGACCCATTTAGATCAAGTTTTAAAAATAGGGAAGATCAATTCGACTATATAGTTTTATTAACGCTACATACCTTCTTGGAACGGGAACACTCGGCCCCTATTAACCCAGTAATGATCGTATTGCCCAAAGAACCCGCGATTAAGACCCATTTAGATCAAGTTTTAAAAATAGGGAAGATCAATTCGACTATATAGTTTTATTAACGCTACATACCTTCTTGGAACGGGAACACACGGCCCCTATTGACCCAATAATGATCGTATTGCCCAAAGAACCGTACAACAAACTCTCCGAGACTGTGTTTCACTGCCATTAGGTTCTCTGGTATCTCGTATGGATGTAGTATTATACCGGGCCACCATCTGTTGAAAGTAAAATTTGGTATTTGGTACATTTTTCCAGTTTTTCAGACAGCTCGTCACCGTGGCCAGTGCAAACTGGTCAAGCAATCAATTACAGTTTTTCCTATCTATACTAATATTATAAAGCTGAAGAGTTTGTTTGTTTGTTTGAACGCGGTAATCTTAGGAACTACTGATCCGAATTGAAAAAATATTACTGTTGGATAGCCCATTTTTCGAGGAAGGCTATAGGCTATTTAACATCACGCTACGACCAATAGGAGCGGAGCAGCAATGAAAAATGTTACAAAAACGGGGAAAAATTACGCAGACGAAGTTGCGCGGGTCAGCTAGTGTGTGATAATTGAAGTAACTATAGCAGACTTTCCGGTTATATGAAGAGAATTCAATACGGATTTGACGACATTGGACTAGTCGAAGTCCTTTTCTTTATCTGTATGCACCTACTTTTGGTAGTAACAGCCTCTGTGGCGCGGTGGGAGTGTGTCCAACTGTTACGCAAGAGGTGGGTTCGATTCCCACAGGGGACACCACTTTGTGTGATCCACTGATTTGTATGTTTGTAACGTCCCCCGCGACACGGCTTGTAACATACTGAGGAAGTCTATCTGTCTGTTTCTGACCTATTCTGTATTCGTCGACTTCTGAAATTTAAGCTCTTGTAAAGGAACCTTTTCTCTACAAAAACTGAAGAATTAGGCAATTCGCAACGATTTTATTATAATAGAAAGGAAATTATTTTTACATTATATTGAAGTTTACCATGTACATATTTTTTTTTTCTAATTTTGAAAGGTATTTTTAGGGTTCCATAGTAAACAAAGAACCCTTATATTTTTACTCTGTCGATCTCATATAGGTCAGAAACAGATATAGTTACACCCAGAAGTTGGTGTATAAGGAGTTTACAGATAAAGAAAAGGCCTTTACTAGTCCTATGTCGTCAAATCCTCAAACACAAACCTGTAATGTCCCAACTTGACCCACACCATTTCACCATAAAGTGGTAGCCTGCCCGTCTCACAATCTTCACACATATAACCACCTGCAAACAAAATCTATAATACAATATCTGCAATTGCAACTCTCTATAAAAACCGGGCAGAGAGAGAGAGAGAGCAGAAAAGAGCATGTCTGAATGATTGCATCAGTAGAAGAGCGTATGTTCATGGCACTTACGCCATTTTGTTGAGGAACGCAGTTTTTTGGCAATAACTCAATGAAGGTACCTATATCCGGTCTTATCCGAAATAATTTTAGTTTGAAGTATTTATTAAGCGCTATCTTTGTGATTTTTTCCATATTTTTTGGTTCAAAAGTTAAGGGGGGGGGGGGGGGCATCATTTATGCAACTTTTGGAGCTATTATTTCCAAAAATATACACTTAATCAAAAAAGTTTATTAGAAACCTAAAATGTTTTTGAAAGACAGACATTGAAGTTTGCTGAAAAAAAAATCAGCTACTGTTATATGTATGGAGTAATGAGTTACCTTCAGGAGGATCTATATTAAGGCACTCAGCGTGGAAGGAAGTCGGACAATACTCGCAACAGATAAGCGAGCCGCCCAACGCGCAAATGAAACACCATCCTGTATTCACGTGACAAGGCACTTTGCCGGGCCTGTGGATAAATAAATAGTGTTTATAGTAAAAGAAAATCTTCATAGTTTTCTGTTTTTAATCGACTTCAAAACGGAGGTTCTCAATTCGGAAGTTTGTTTTTTTTTATGCATGCTCAAACATAACTCATATACAACGTGTAAATTAAATCCCCGTCAAACTCGAACGGGACAGCCGGTAGGTATTCTGTTAACAACGCGAAAATAAATTATATCCGTCAAAATAATTGATGATTTTTTATTAAATAGCTGTCCCGCGCAACTTCGTATGCGTTAATTTTCCAAGTTTTTGCAACATTTTTCATTGCTGCTCCGCTCTTTTTGGTCGCAGTGTGGTGTTATGTATCCTATAGCCTTCCTCGATAAATGGGCTATCCAACAGTGAAAGATTTTTTTTAATTTGGATCAGTAGTTCCTGAGATTACCGCTTTCAATCAAACAAACAAACTGTTTAGCTTTATAATATTAGTATAGGTGTAAATTTTCAAGATTTTTTTATCAAAATTGTTTGTATAAGCCCTCTTTACTTTTCAGAAAAAAAATATTAAATATTTTTTTTTTGTCGTTAAATTTTAAAAAAATACGTAAATCGAATGGGAACATGATACCTAACATCGCATTAACGGATCGGACAGAGTATAATATACACGCGGTTTTTGATTTTCAATATTCATCTAATCATATCTCAAAAACCTGTATAAAGAATTTATTATTATTTTTCTTTTTTTTCTCTCTCTTTTGGAGAGGTAGTTTACTATTATTATTATTATATCAAGATTTTATTAAGATTTGATATAATTTTTTATCAAGACTTTGTTCGAAAGAGAATTATTCTGAAATTGTCCCTGGATATCTTTCGTAAAGAGCTGATGATGAGTTTCGGAGACAGACAACGACAACGACAACCTCAATAAATGCAAATCAAACGTGATTGAAGTCGGTTAGATGTTTTTTGTAAAAATAAATATTTTAATATAAGATAATGAATGAAACGCGAACACAAGTTTAGTAGCTTGAATATTTCTCCTATGATTTTAAAACGGATCTTATTCAATTAAAATAAAGTTGTAAATCGTATGCAGTAGCTCGCGCTGCTATGTTTTCCTTCCTGAATACTGTTTACTACTCTATTTGAATTGGAAAACGCTTGAGCATTTTAACTAAAACTACGTGCGAACACTTGAGGTATTTGCCGCGCGATTACGGTACACTGCGGCATATTATAGCCCTGCAGATTTGTAACTGTTTTTTTAAATGGTATAACAAAATACTAGCTGAATCCGGCCACGCTTTGCTGTGGTTTTTTGGGCCAGAAACCCTGGCGGGTGTCCTCAAAACACCCTACTGTTTCATCACAACCTGCGGGTCAATTCACTATATAAAGCAGTGCAGTTGCAGTTAAGTTTCGATTAAAACGGCCATTTTTCGTATTCTTGTAACTTTGGGATCGATCTCAAAAACGCTTGTGTCAAGTATGCGTCTCGAGAGCGCAATAACGACTTCTAGTACGGTGCGCAAGCGTTTTTGAGATCGATCCCAAAGTTACAAGAATACGAAAAATGACCGTTTTAATCGAAACTTAACTGCAGCTACACTGCAACTGTACTACTTTAAATATGTGAATTGGCAATGGTTTCAATGCTGTTTCCTGATCAATGGTTTCAAAGCGCATAGAGGACAATCACACAAACATTGATATCTATGCTAATATTATAAAGCTAAAGAGTTTGTTTGTTTGAACGCGGTAATCTCCGGAAGTAATGGTCCGAATTGATAAAATATTTTTCTGTTGGGTAGCCCATTTATCGAGGAAGGCTATAGGCTATATAACATCAAGCTACGATCAATAGGAGCGGAGCAGCAACGAAAAATGTTGCAAAAACGGGGAAAATTAACGCATACTAAGTTGCGCGGGACAGCTAGTTTATTTTTAAAGACAGATTAACAAGGAGAAGCACTCTAAATTATTTTCTTCCTGCAGTTAATTACGCTACAAAGCTCATTAGCTTATTGAAAAAAAAATAACAATAAATATACATACCTATGCTCATAATGTCTCGGGCATATAATATGCGACGCCGTCAGTATCTGCGTCCCAGCCGGCAAACACTTCGTAAAAGAATGATATGTGGCTGGACATCTCACACATCTAGCCAACTTATCACCACTGAATCTCGTCTTACAGCCCCTTGGGTCATCTGACACACATGTATGACATACATGCCTAGGACACGACATAGGCTCAAAATGCTCATTTATTTTCTTATTATTCTTCGAAGGTTCGCCCCCATTGAATTGTGTTTGAGGCCATTGGTCTAAGCAATCTAAATGGTAATATTTATAACAATGTGCTACATGGCATTTCTGTCTTTTAGTCGAGTCTTTTTTCGAAACTGCTCCCTTACAAACAAAGCAAACAGGCGTATTGTACTGCTGACAGTTATTGCATTTGAAATTCGAATAATCGGTTTCGGATGCAGAGTTCTTAGGTTTCAGTTTAACATCGATTATTTCACATTTGCCCGGTACTGTTTCGTTCCAATCGAGTCCGTCGTCACTCGAGTATGATTCGTAGTCGATTTTTTCTGCACTATCTAAGATTTCTTTCATTTTTGCGCTTAGCTGAGCTTCTAAAACGTCGGCGTCAACTGCGTGAGAGTCTGTATCTAGGATTTCTTCGATTGATGCATTATTGTCTTCAGATACGTCTTGAGATTTATCATCGTCAAATTCGTCCGAATTTTTAGGTTTCCGTCCTGGTTTCTTCTTCTTCTTCCTTCCCTTAACATTAACTGGAACATCTGTTGGCTCTATCTGCTTTTTGACACAATCTACATGGAACATACCACTGCAACCTTTGCATTTCACTAAGCAGCCGATTTTGTCACAAATCTCGCAGACTTTTTCTCTAATTAGTCCTTTGAATACGTTTGGTTTTGGTTTCGTCAATTCAGCGAAATACAGTTCTACTTCATCATACACCTCTACTTGTGCTTCTGTCGGTACAGGATTTGCAACAGATTGACTTGGTTCAGCTTTAGGAACATCTTTAACTTTAGGCTTAAATATTTCAAAAACCTCAAGCTCTTCCTCAATATCAGAATACTCTTCATTGTAAAAAGGTTTAACACTTTTCCTCTTAGGTTTATCTTTTGTAGTTACATCTTCACTATCTTTTTCTGTCTTTTCTGTTTTAGGCACTTTGCGTCTTATCTTTTTAGGCTGTTGTACAGTATCTGTCAGGCCTTTGACTAAGGAAGACTGATCGATGTCGTCAGTTTTATTTATTTCTGACTTCGTATTCTCCTCGTATAACCACGTTTGATACAAATAGGTCACAATTTCTTCTTGAGTCAGTTCTGGATTTTCCTCTATAAGAGCGTCTTGTCTTAACTCAAGATATTTGACAAATTCAGGATCATCCATTGCATTTTCTGCTTTTTTATTACCTAATTTCTTTTTGCGTTTAGTTACAGATATTTCACTATCTTCTGAATTTATAGATATAGTGTCAACATCGTCATTAATTTTTCTCTCAACGCTGCTTTCTTTAATTTCATTTTCTTTCTTAGCCTTTGATCGTAACTTACACCTAATTAGTGGTGCTTCACTATCTTCAGAATCAATAGAATCTTTATCAAGTTCATCCTTTAGTTTTATTTTATCTTTCTCTGTAGATGGAGTTTTACTAACAGGATCTGACATTTCTGTAATATTGTTCCCAATTTTGGTATCCATTTTTGGAGCTTCCTCTGCACTTTTAGTAGACGGTGTTGGTATTGTAGAATCTTTAACAATATCGGGGCTTTCAGTCTCATTTACTTTCAAGGAAACTTCTTTAATTTTCTTAGATTCATCTGTTTTTGTAGGGGTGTGCAAAACATCTTCATTAGGTAGATTTTCTTCTTTATCATTACATTTTTCATTACTTTCTAATTTAGACGGTATATTTTCACTGTTTTGTTCAGTACCAGATGTCACATCTTTATTAATTGATGCGTTATCATCTTCATCGTCTTTCACCATATTTTTTCGTACTCCTCTTTTTCTGTATGGACATATTTCATCATCTTCAATATTTGTATGTTCTATATCCTTCTTACTACGTAAAAATCTTTGTAAAGTATTAGGTTTGCTTGTTTCACGTTTGTTTAGACTTAAATTCCGTTTACTTTTCGTAACCGGCTCATTTTGAGGCTGATTAAGTCCTTTTACTGAATTAAGTTCTCTTAAATCGTCGTTCTTTTTAACATCAGATTTTCCACTTTCTTCATATAGCCATGTCTTATATAAATAGGCAACGATTTCTTTTTCGTTCAACTCAGGATTTTCGTCCATAATTGCATCCTGTCTCAATTCTACATATTTGGCAAATTCAGGGTTTTCTAAAGGATCTTCTTGTTTCTTGTCTTGTCTTGAACGAAGTTTTCGTCTACTCTCAGATTTTGTAGAAGTGACGCTATCTTCTGAATAAAGAGATACTGTTTCTAAATCACAGTCTCCATTCATACTATGGTAGCCATTTTCTTTGATAAGTTCCTTGTTTTTATAGCAACAATCGGTAACATTTATACTAACTTCTTTGGTAGACATTAGAATTTCTTTAACATTTTTTCCTCTATAGCCATTACTAATATTTTCCATACTATCTGGTTTGTTTTCTTTACTAATATTTTTTACTCTGTGGACGTTTATCTCTTTTTTAGCTTCATCACTGTTTTTAGTCTTGTTTTGAATAACATTGTCGTCACTAATATATCCATTTTCAACAATATTTTCTGACAAACTATTATCTACGTCCATTGGTACATCTTTTAAAAAATCTTCCTTATCAATTTTGTTTATCTTTTCTTTTCTAACATCACTTTCATCCTCATTATTATTACTCAAATTATTACAAGTATGTATCGCATTGTTATCATCAACTGAATGAGGTATTTTATCTGTATTGTCATTATTTTCCGTTTCATTGTCGTTCATGAAAGGTACATCATTTAAGCTTAAATTATCATCGCTGTTATTGCCTAAATTAGACAAAGGGCTATATGGCAATCTTTCACTGTCACTATCTTCATCGGTATACATATTATCGGCTTCATTTTCATCAAGACTCGGGCCTTTAGTTGACGTATATTTTGGTGAAGCTGGTGCACAACTGTCTTTATCATCTTGAGCAATATTGGATGTATCTTGACTAATATTCTCTGTTTCGATATTACTTCTAGCTACTTCTGTACTTTGATTGTATTCAGTATTAGTATCTACAGTATCAGTACTGACTTCATTGGTAGTTAGACTACACACTGTGTCATTTTTACTCTCTATTGCATTATCTACTTCAGGGTCCGTCTCCATAGGAAAAGTTTCTTCTACCTCAAGGTCATTCTGACTTTTAGATTTACTTTCCAGTTCTGAATTAGGTTCTTCGTAACGCTTTTCTAAGCCAGCTTCATTATGACTTACAGATTCATTCAACTCAGAATTAGTAGATTCGTTCAACTCGTTACTATCTTGATTCCCAACATTATCCATTTCTACAGGTTGGATTTCATTAGGTGTTTCTATGAATGCAGATTCTTTCTCACATTTATCCTGATTTTCAGGAACAACCAAGTCGGAGTCTAAGCTATTAGCAGGTTCCTTTAATTCAGTACTACATTTTTTGCTTTCATTATTCGAATTTTTAGGATCAGTATCTTCATTAGTTACATTCAAATCAGATTTATCTACATCTGTATTATTATCAGCAGAATTACATACATTGCTAGAATCTAAACATTCATCTGTATATGTTTCTGATTCGTGAGTTATATTCATATTTACTGAACTATCTATATCTAGATCAATTACTGCAGATTCATCACTTTTCTCACGAACTGTAGTTTCATTAGCTAGACTTTCAACTTTAGCTATAACACCAATTCCATACAACTCTTGCGAAGGGTTTTTAAAACTGTCATTGTCAGTAGAAGTCTGATCAGAATCTGTACCAACATTATCATCTTGCGTATTTATACTGTAACGAGGTTCATTTTCGTCTGATAACATATTTTGTGAATCATTCATCTTTCTTAAACTATAGCCTTTCTGTACTGGCCTCTTTGTCGATACACTTTTCTTTTTTTTCGCTCCATTGACTTTAATTGTTTTTTTTTCCTCTAACTTTTTTATAGGCACTTGTGGTTTAGCTTTTGTTTTTTCTGGTGTCTTGGATTTAGCTTTCTGAAGCCATCTATCCATATGAGACTGCTTTTGTATTTTAGTGATACCTGTTTTAGCAGCCATATTGTCTAAACATGCTGTGACGACTTCAAACATGTCTAAAGACTTATTTCTTGTTCTGTTCCTAGATCTATCATTATTGTCTGACTTACCATCGTCCTCAGAGAATAGGCTATCGTAAAGGCTTTCGCTCAATGACACATCACTGTCTGTTCTACTAATCTTACTCTTAGGTTGTTTCACTTTGACTGATCTAGACTTTTCTAGCATATCATGAAATATATCGATTCGTAATCGCTTTGGTTCTCTCAGTAACATTTCTGCTTCTTCAACTGATGCATTCCAAAGCGGTAGTTTCTTTTCAGAAACGAAGTATGCTGCGTAAAGTCTGGGATCTTTTTTCTTTGCCTAAAATAGACAAGAAAATTCTTATTACAATGCCTTCTACTAAATTTATATAACATATTCATAGTAGGATAGTCGTAGTCATAATCTCTCAACTGTCTATGTAATTTTAGAAATTCAAAAAGGAAATATCTACATATATATTGTTACCATTGAGAGGAAAGATATGTTTGTTCTGGAAAATCTCTATAATTACGCGGGCAGAGCAGCCGGTTACTGCTAATATTGGATAACACTAACATTGTGGAGCCGGAGAGTACAAAAAGATCTGATTGATCATGAAAGGTTGGTTTCATTGGTTGATTTTTAATGTTTACCTCAGGAGTAAAATTCTCTCTGGCAGCTTCGAATTCCAGTTGTCCAAGGTACTTCCGGAGCATGCTGTCCACGATCCAACTGCGACGGCCATTGTCACCAAAGAAGGTCACATGGATGATGTCGCGTTCAATGCGGCCGAACACTGCAAATAGGACAAAAGAAATGTGTCTTTAGTGCTTTAGTTCATTGAAACATGTCCAATGCATGTTTTTTTGTCTTTTATAGTCTTTGATTTAGTTTGATCCTAATGAGCAATTCAGGATTTTAAAGGACTTGAGCTCTTTAGCATCTCTCCTCCCCCCCCCCTTGCCACCCGAGGAATAATTTTATACCTTCCTTTTTTCAAAAGACTTGCACGTAAATATTTGTGGAACATAATAAAAATAAAATATTTTGCAAGAACTATTTGCCTATTCAATTATTGTAATTTATTTATTTAAGGTCACCATATTTATTTAAAGTACAGAAATTTGTGAAGGTCAAATGGAATGTATATTATCTGTTTCAGTCACTGTAACTAGCATGTAACTGGAACCAGTCTGAAAAGAACTAACATGCAATTACATACTTCAGAAGTATTAAAAACCTTGAAAATATTTTACTTTTAATTTATTTCGTAATTTTTGTACACAATGGTGACACCAATTAAATTGTTACTTATACTATTTAAATATAGACAAGAGAGGGTCAAATATGCCATACATTGTGAAAAGCATTCATATTACAATAGAAATCAACTTTGGATTGTCACCCAAATCATGTTTAAGAATGAATTGACAAGTAGAATATATGTTCTATGTATTGTAAATATGATTTATAACGCAAGTATGTACACAGCCGACAGTTGTTGTAATGCAAAGTGACTTGAAGGGCCATCTAATCTTATTCTCTTATTGACATTCATCCACATATTTATAATGTAGTTTTCTGATGTATTATAGAACATATAGAATGTGTAATACTCCTTCTACTTAATTTTTAATACATCTCTTCATAGTGTTTTTTTTGTGGTGGATCTAAAATCGTTTGGTAAGGGCCTTGACCACACTTAAGATTCTGGTCTCAGGAGAGAGGCCTAACCCTACTGAAGGTAAGATTTGTCAAGGTAAAGGACTTGAATACTTTGAGGGAAGTGGTATTTACTCCACTAAACCCACTGATGTCATTTACAGGTACACAAAATAAAATGTACAAGGCCTTTTTATTAAGTCAATGAAATATCATACTGTAGTATTGTTTTTGAAGCACTGTGATGTCATATTTCTATTTTGGTTAAGATTAAATTATAAGGAAATACCGATGTAATTTGTGACATACAGTAGTTTCAACGTAATTTGACCAGATTGAAGTTGGCGAAAAATGGTTGCGCAGATGCATTTTTTAGTAGTAAATGGTGGTGGGTGGCGGGGCCGGTAATTAAACCAAGAGAATTAGAGATGCAATTACACATTACTTTGTCATAATTAGTATTACTAACTCATGCTTTTCGTGATTTTTTTCGTAAAGAAACTTTTAAACTTTCTTTAGTATTTACTGTAACTGTTCTAAATTGAAACTTTTACGAACTCAGTATTTTTATATTGTTGAATTCAAGTTTTGTTAGTTTTTTAATTGATTAAACATAATTAATCGTTTTCGTTAGTAATTTTAGAGTCGCATCTCTATGACATGGGCGAAAGTGATAAAAATCTAACTTCAAACCGGTCTGTAGTCGGACAACACTATTGCATGGTAAAACTCAAATGAGTTTATGCTTTCACTTTTACTATGCCAATTTGAAATTCTGTAAATAAATAACAAATAAATAACCAATACATCAAAAATAATAAACTAGCAATTTATAGAATCAGCATTTAATGAATGAGAATTTTATTGTAACATTGTTAAAAGTATATTTAAGCAATATTATTATCAAGTAAGTAGTAATCTAACAATATATTTATATAATTTTTATCAGTGAGTAAACAGTACTGAATAAAAACATCAGTTTCAGCACAATGATTGTTCAAATGAATTGGATATTCAATTGTGTTGATAAGACTTTAGTAAGATCTTTTCTGATTATTGAAGTATAGATTATATACTATTACTATAAAGCTGAAAAGTTGGTTTGTTTGAAACAATTATCTCAGACGACTTCCGCACTAGGGTACAATTCCTGTGTCGCGGGGGATGGTACAAACATACAAGTCACGGACACAAAGTACACCCAGACTCGGAACAACAATTTGAGGATCACACAAAGTGATGTCCCGTGTGGGAATCGAACCCACGACCTCTTGCGTAGCAGTCGGACACACTCCCACCGCGCCACAGAGGCAGTCGTACATTAGAGACAAACAACAAACTGTGGGTCTGAATTGGAAAATTCTTTTACTGTTAGCCCATTTATCAAGGAAGGCTATAGGCTATAAAACATCATGTTACAATCAATAGGAGTGGAGCAGCAATGGAAAATGTTGTACAAACGGGGAAATATGAAGTTGCATAGGTCAGCAAATTATATTACTATTTATCTGATGAAGCTTTTAATTTAACTGCCTCTGTGGCGCGGTGGGAGTGTGTCCGACTGCTACGCAAGAGGTTGTGGGTTCGATTCCCACACGGGACACCACTTTGTGTGATCCACAAATTGTTGTCCCGAGTTTGGGTGTACTTTGTGTCCGTGACTTGTATGTTTGTAAAGTCCCCCGCGACACAAGGCTTGTAACCTAGTGCGGGCGTCGTCTTTTTTTAAAGAAAAAAAAAAGTTTATAGTAAAAATACCTACATTACTTATATGTATTTTACATATTGCTTTAAAACAGTAAGCTACATTTTTCATGGGCAGATTTATATTTTCCATGATTCATGAAATATATCCCCATAAATGATTTCCCCGAACCAGGAAATAATTGATGAGGATGAGCTTTGAAAACAATTGATTGATAACAAAACTTTTTTCAAAAATGTTTTAGCATAATGGACTTAACTAAATCTGTATTAAAGATTTAGTTCAGTCAGATTAAGATATATCAAAAGAATGCTCTATACAAGTTTGTATAAAATACCCTGTTATGACATCATAATTGTCAGTCATCAAATCAATATACAACATCAAACAAATATAAAAAGTAAACTTTTTATATTTGTTTATTATTTAAATTATTCCTAAATAATTTAATTAATAGACATATATATTTGTTCAGAGCATTTTAAGATTTTAAGACATACTATTTTGCTTGACTAGTGTAAAATATTTTTATTTCATAGTCGTATGTCGTCCTACTCAAAAAATAGCAGGTCTTAGCACAGCAGATTAAATAAAAAAAATCGCTTGGCTATACTTACACTTCTTCTTAACGAAAACTCCAGTTGCGGGATCACGAGTAACAATAGACGGCCAAAATGGATAAGTGCCCATTCTTGCCCAGGCCAAGTCTCCAACCTGATATGCACATTTGGCTTCCAACTCAAATAACTCACTTTTGGAAGGAGTACTCTTAATATCCTTATTTTCTTTCTTCTTCTTTTTACTGTCAAAGTCTAACGTCTTTACGACAGACGAGTTATCCAAATACCCATTCTGCGGTTTGCTATTCAAGCTGTACCTCTCTGAGGACCGTTCTAGAATATTATTCAAGTGGGTGTTAGATGATTTCTTTGAACTCTTTACAGGCGAGAACATATTCTGAATTACGGTTACAGTATCTTCTGGTTCCCTCTTCTGTATAAGATCTTTACGTATATAAACTTTAGGAAATTTCTTAACTGGAGACGGAGTTACAGTAGTAATTTCTTCATTACCAAAACGGCTTAGTGATATGTTTTCTTGATAAATGCTCTCAATTTGGTTGTCCAAAAACTTTTCAACTACAACCTTTTTGGGAGATTCGGCACGCTTTAAAGGTGAATTTGAAGCATGCATTTTGTAAACAGGGGATTGAGTTTGACCAATTACAGGTGACTTATCAGCCAGAGGAGATTTTAAGTCCGTTGTTACTTTCTTCATATCTGATTGCTCCATTTCGGATTTGAGACGGCGAGCTCTGCCATAGCGACTTTTGCTTGTACCATCCCCAGTGTTCACCGGAGAGGTTATTCTTGCAGTCAGGCTTGTTTCAAGTTCCCGTTCAATAAGAGACCGTTTCTTTGGTTTTGATTTGACAGTCATCGGGCTCTCAGTAGACTTCAAGTCTTCAGAGCTCATGTTATCCTCAGATTCCTCCATTTTAATTGTGTTAGGGTATTATAAAACAGATCTGTAATCTCTAATGTACGACTGACGTAAGAGAATAATACATCGTAAGGCGAATGAAAAACTACGAATATTTTAATCAAATTTCATTTTTATCCAAAAAATAAAGTGCGAAACGCGACCACAATCCGCTATTTATGTTTTAATATTGTCCGCATACAATTCACTTGGTTTTCTGAAACAAAAGAATCGAAATGAAGTTTCGTTTTTCTGTTGAAATAGGTTAATTCAATATTTGAACTAAAAAAACATATTATGTTCGTAGAAATGTTATATTTATGAATTAAAACTGTATTATGTCGACTCACCATCGACTAATTCAGTTTCGTTGCGTCAGTGGCTGCAATTTGCACAAGACAATTCGACAGATTGGCGGGGTCTCAATGCATAATTGTACCACTGATATCGAAAACTTAAATTCCTTTTTTGCACAACGATGTCTTCACCTATAATTAAATCACTACTAGTTTTAGGATGGTTTAATAACACCGAACCAGGAATATTAACAATAATAGTCAGCGCTCTAATATCGTTCGAGCAAAGTCCTAATTTGTTACGAGAAAGCATCCAATGCTAAAGTCAAACACGCGCCATCATTATTTCATTCACTGGTTTTAACGAAACTAGCCAACGGATACCATCACTGCGGCTCACACACACGGTCTTATAAATTATCTCACTGATAAAACTATAACTTTCAACTGCAATTTATTATTTTCTAGTTATCAAGTGAAATTAAGTTCCACCACAGCAGTACCGACGCTCGGTGCCGCGAAAACACATGAATAAGTTCTGTTTGTGTGCGTTAGAATACAACGACAAATTTTCGTATACAGCAACACACATAGTTCTACCTATTTCACACAGTTCAATGGCTTCGCTTATCACTGTTTTACCGACGCTTTCAAAATAGTTCGTTTTTAGGGTTCCTTTTATTAAAAATAAAGTTTTCACAGTTGTTGAAATCTGGAAACGATCACTACAGTTCAGGATTACTTTCAAATTAATATTTTTAGTAAGTATGTAAACTTTTTAAATTAGTAATTATAAAGTTGAGACTGTCCAATAACATAAAAAATACAAATTTTAAAAATAGAACTGCAAGCGTGATGTGGCATTTTCAAATGTACACAGACGAGGGGATATATTATGTATATTTCTTTGGCGCGCCCTAGAGCCTAAATGGCTTGATGGATTTTAAGATGTCGTTAGAATTAGTGTATATGTGTCGTGGTCGGATCGTATAATTAAACTGTTCGTGATGTGGTTCACCATTACATTGTGGGGTGATGGTGATATTTTTTAATAAAGCTTATTAAGCTAACTCAAAAAAAGAGAACATTTAAAAAATCCACGAAGTTCGGAATGTATTTCACTGGTTTGTATTTATTCTACTATTCTTACATCATTATTCGTTACTTTATTTTTGAAATGAAAGCTATTTAACATGTTTTAAGACCAACCGACCAACCTTGTAAACTTTAAACCTTGTAAATTTGCAACCAAGTGAACTTGGTTGCAAATAAACAATTTGAAATAGCATTATTTTTATACGTACTTCTTTCTTCTCACTTTAATTTCTTAAAAAAAACGATTATCTCGAATCTCGAGTAAACCTTAATTTTAGTAAATATTTATGTAAGTATACTGTTTATTTAGATATTTGACAGGAAATATGAATTGATTATGAAATGTCAAAAACGATCCACTCCGTACAAGTTTATACGAAATGCAAGCTTGTGACTTGACGTCACGTTTTCTTTATATAAACCATTTACTTTTAGTATTTCTTTTTATGTTTAAAACATATATTATACCAGTTGAATTATAGATAAATATATTTTCAAGACACTTTATGACATATTATTGCATGGTTTGTATAAAATATTTAATTTTGAGTATAAGTCTAAGTTGCTTGAGTATTTAAATTCAATATTGCTACGGAACCAATAAATTAAATAAACATCTACATTTTATGAGCGTCTTCAAATGTCAAACTAATAATAGAAGCATATGTCTATGGTGGTCTTCTAACGGAAACCGAATACTTATCTGAAATTAACATGGTTTGCGACAAAAAAAGCCATTGTAGATTCCCGTGAACAAGGAGAAATAAATTAAACAACTATTTACCCATGCATTTACCAAATTAAAGTGTTAGGATATCAAGGAAATGTTTAATTTTGGATGTTGGACGTTTTTTTCCCTTCAACCATAATCAATTTAATTTTTTTTTTAACAAATGACATACAGACCGTCCCTTCTGTCAAGTGTCAACTGTCCTGTCAAAAAAGTTGAGGTTGTTTGTCGATCACGAATTTTTGTAATATCATCTAAAAGAAATCCATTTAAGTTCATAATGTCAGCCTATAGAACAAAAGACAATAAGCCCGAAGGAGTAGCATACAGTGAGGCGGCCCTTAGAAACAATGCTGCTGTCGTTGAATATTGCAGAACATCCATGGCTGCCTTGTCGGGATCAATTGCTGGTAATTTATTAAAATAACATAGTCTAGCTAAAAAACTAACATAGTCTAGCAGTGAACAATGAACTTAAATGTATTATAAAACAATAGATTTACAGACAAAAAAGGTTTTTATGGTAACAGTTAACATAGTAACATATAACTGATGTACAAATATCTAATTTTTTCCCTTAATTACTACTGAAAATTACTTGTAGATGAGGAAGTTATACTATCCAGAGGGAGGGGGGAGGGCTAAGGAGCTCAGACCTCCCGAAAGTATCAGAGTTCTGTGTACATAAGTGTTTTCCTTAATATACTCTAGCCTCAAAAAGTTTTAACCTACAGTATGATTAACGTAACTTGACCGGATTGAAGTTAGTTTTTTATCACTTTCGCGCATGTCATAGAGATGCGACCCTAAAATTACTTACGAAAACGACCAAATATGTATAATCGATTAAAAATACTAACAACATTTTAATTCAACAATATAAAAGCACTATTTAGAACAGTTACAGTGAATACTAAAGAAACTTTGAAAAACAATTTCTTTACGAAAATAATCACAAAAAAACATGAGTTAGTAATACTAATTATGACAATGTAATGTGTAATCGCATCTCTATTTATCTCGGTTTAGTTACCGCCCCCGCCCCCCGCTTCCTGTCACCATTTACTTCCAAAAAATGCATCTGCGCAACCACTTGTCGCCTACTTCAGTCCCGCCTAGTTACGTCGATCCAACTGTACCAAACTGACATGTTGGGTTCTCAGTGGGGTCAAACCACTGACCTCTATGGTACCTACCAGTATGCTGGACTGGCTACCCACCCCACCAAGTGACAGAAATTTCTTTTGCATATGCTTTGACATTTGGCAAATCCATTGACTGTCCTGTGAACTTTTTGAAACTTAAGACTGTTGTTACTATCCTTGTTACACAAATATATACTTCCACTAGCAGCTAGCACCGGCTTCACACGGATAATAGGGTAGATGACTGTCAAGTCAAATCAGTATCTTTTTAAGAAACGTCAAAACGATGCGCTACATACCTAATTTATATCCAATACAAAACAATGACTTCATTCTTTTGTATGGTCAAATCCTGTAGTTTTAATGTTGGTTTTGATGTTTATAAATTCATGACAACGTAAATTTGTAGAGAAACATTGTTTTTCAGAACATTTTTGCGAATCTATAGTGTAAAATAATATATTGTTATGGTAGTCATCTACCCAATTATAACTCAGTTTTCGTAAGGATCTTAATTTTTTTTGAGAAGTCTAGGGCCTGGTGACTGCGAATAGATCCTGGGTACGCCCATGTCCATACCTATAGTTACCAGACTAAACTAAAGCAAATTAATTTCTCAATTTCAGGAATACTTGGCCTAACTGGACTATATGGGTTTGCTTTCTACGTATTTGCTGTAGTCAGCCTATGGGTCATGTTCATGGTGAAAACGGGACCCAACTGGAGCAAATATTACATTTCAAGACAGAGCCTTCTGACTAACGGTTTCTTTGGAGCGTTATTCACATATGTACTTTTCTGGACGTTTATATACGGGATGGTACATGTATATTAGACTACGTAAATTAAATATGTAATGTAAAGAATTTGTAAACAAAATTCTGAAAGTACAGAAGATAACTTCCCTATATACCTGACTTGAGCAACGCACTCAAAGACATTGTCAATGGACACGGAGTTACAGACTTTATATGCACAGTATGTGAAATGTGAAATTTATGATAAAACAAATTTATAATAATTTTAAGCTTTGACTTACGACCTTATACAGAGGAGTAATGACTTATGCGCGTTTGTATGATAGAATCATCAACTTGGACACGTTTAAGAGTTACCACTTTGTTTGTAAAATGTCCCGAATGCCTGTTTGTGTGCGTAAAGCGCGCGTTGTATGAAGGTTTCTTTCTGCACTCTCAGTATATTGTGTATTGTATGAGTTATATTGGGAGACCTGGTCTATGACTATTGGAATGTTATATTTATTTATATTATATTTTTTTGGTATGGAATTTGGAAAATGCACAGGGTCTGATCACAAAATGTCGAGAGGACTTTTGCTTCAGTTTGCTGAGTATTTGAGGAGAGTTTAATCAAAAACCAATAATTCCACTATCTAAAAAAATACTTTTTTTTGGATCTAACAATATAAACAGGGTTGTGAAATTATATAGGGTATGTTCCAATATGCACTAGAGCACTGTAAGGTGTGACGTGAATTTAGTCTACTTTGATGCCATTCCTTTATAGTTAGCTATACTGGTTACTGTTTAAAACGGAATGCAGTCCAGTATACTGTCATTCACGTTTAATTATAAACAACATATCTATAAATACATTAATTGCATTTTTGAAATGCGAGGGCCCCACTCATGAGGTGGTTCGATTACAGCCCCGGATTGGCATACGAAAGTAAATTTTTCTATCTTTCAAAGATGCAATTATTGTATTTGTAAAGTAATTGGCAAGAAAAGCCTACAAAAATTACTATAATATCTATAAATGTTGTATATTTAAAATATTATAAACATTTAAAAATTGAACATTCAAGGTAATGCTTAAATGTTTTAGAAATATTCCATTGATTTAGTCAATGCAATATTTCTAGTCACTGTTGATCACATGATCAAAGTACTGAGAACACCTTACCTCGAAAACACCAGTGCTCACAGTATAAAAATTACGACTGACGACTATTATACGCCTCCGGTTCATAAAGCCCAAATACCGAAACGCCTGAATCTCCGATTGGTCTTATTTTCAGAATGACTAATTCCCAAAATGACTGAATTCCAAAATGACTGATTTTCTCAATGACTGAAAAGCAAAATGGCGCGTGATGTACATATATGCACAGAAACGATATATTATGTAGTGCAAATATTTTTATTTTAGGTTTGTGTATTAAACAAAAAGCAAATGTTTAAATTCTAAATATGCTTAAATATATTTAAATCAAACAACCAAAACCTCATTGAAATATAACATAACAGAAATACTTCTATAACTAAAAAAAAATCGTCTAACATAAACGCTTTCTTATTATATTTATATTTTCTAAAAACTTTATGGCCGTTATTGTACCGTTTTTGAGGTCATCTATCTGCAAGGCGTATTGTCGATCAAAAAAAAATTGAGATTTTCGTCGTTTTGCTCCGCTGAACAACGAATTTCTTATTCTTGCCTCCTGGTACAGAGCTTCTTTTTTTAATTTGAATATAAACCGTATTAATGTTGGCTTATGTGGCATACGGACGTTAAGTCGTCTATGCCAGCCTTCGATGGCATTGTTGCTACGGTGCCGTTCATCAGCGCAGCTTAAAAATTATACATTACATTTTAGCCATTGTTTTTTCATATAATTTATTAATTTATTTATTGCGTCAATATTAGGAGCTATATTTATTATGGACAACCAACAATCTTCTATTTTATCTGGGGGCAATAATGGTAGACTAGCTAAAAGCTTTATTATTTTACGGCCTTCTCCAGTCACATCAGCACATGTGCTTTGTGCCTTTTTCCACACGGCCCGATTGTAATGGTAATAGCACCCGGATAATTTGCAGCTTGGAAAAACTTCTTTCATCGCATTTATTTGTCCAACTTCAAAGTCAGATTTATATTTTTCTATTTTTAAATTCATTTTATCGCGCAACAATGTAAATAATCTATAGTATGTGTGCTGTTTTTTGTTAGGCAACAAAGCAAAAATTACTGGTACGATGTTAGTAGATATAATACTCGTACCGATATCAACGTGTACGGTAAAGATTTGATAAAATGGCTTTGGTACTCTTTTAAAAGTTCCGTCGCCAATAAATTGAATGTTATCTTTATTTGGATTCCTTAAAAAAATTCTAGTATAATTTGATGAAAATACAAATATTTTATCCTCTTCTCCGTCTTCTAAGTACAGAAAATTTTCAGCAATTAATTTTGGTACACGAACATCTTTCAAATAATTAAATTCTGTGTTTTTCTGCTGTAGGTACTTTTGTCTTGCTCTATACAAAGAATTTTTTTTCTCTTCATACGAAAATAATGTTATATCTTTGTCAGTTGCGGCAAATTTTGCGACATTCTTCTCAAATACTTTTTTGACTGGTGCCATAGTATTGCAGACGTCTGTTTTGCATTTATCTATTAGCATGTCGCGTATATTCTCGTCATGGTGCGACTTACATACATGACTTGTAGGCTTTCGTACTACCGCATCTTTTTCAGTATTTAATGTCAAGGATGCCTGACAATCTTTTCGATGTACACATCTCCACATACATAGAAGTCCCACTTTTATTTGTATGCCCTAAGTTATATTTATGTCCGCCATACAGCAAAGCAGGGTGGCCTTTTTGGTTGGATATAAATACCAAATCGTTTTTTTTCAACTTGTCCATATTAGAAAAAAATCACAGTAAAGCGGTACGGAAAACTCACTGGCAGATGACGCTCCCAATATATTGTTTTTTCCTTTATGACAGGAATGACTGTCAATTATTTATTATTATTAGCTCTATCAAGTGGCCAGTAATAGTAAATGACAAAGGAGGATGGAATACAAAAACTATAACGGATGAAATCGCGCGGGAACAGCAGGCTCGTTCGTTATCTATTAAATACGGAAAATGAATGAATAACCATAATTAGAAAATATTTGAACTATTCGCCGTACCTGTACCGATTTCAAAAGTCATTATGACATTCAGTCATTGAGAAAATCAGTCATTTTGGAATTCAGTCATTTTGGGAATTAGTCATTCTGAAAATAAGACCAATCGGAGATTCAGGCGTTTCGGTATTTGGGCTTTATGAACCGGAGGGTATTATACTGCGGCAGTATACTGTCAGTCACAACGGAACTAATTTCTGCACAGTAAAAGCAATGAACAGTATGCCTACTTTATTTCTTTAAAAACGAAAATCATGAATTTTCGTTTTAAATATCTTAAGTTTACAGGGACTATTCTAATTAATTTTTGGAACTAGAGAATGAAATGTTCCTGGTTTTGTATATTGTATTGTAAATGAAACTTCATTTTTCATTTGAGTCCTGTGCTCGCAGTGTATTTCGGACCATACCTTTTGTCAGATGCGTAGGTATATTACGACTGTTTATTGTCACTACCAATGATAGTCTGCCACTACTTTTATGGTAGCATTTATCAGATACAACAATTTATTGTTAAGTTACAGATAACATACTTTTTTTTGTATTATAACCACCTATAATATATAATTTATTGTAAAAACGCATTCCCTATTTATTAAAATATACTCCATTATACTAAGTATGTACTCTTCATCCCTTTTTTACTATTACAAGATTGTAACTGTCAGTACTATGAACTGGAGTATAGACATTCGAAAGATCTTCTATGTAAGATTCCGGTTACACTCAGCAATTTGCATGCGCAAACAGTTTGTGCAAACATTTGCGCAAATAACTGCATGGTGTCTACACTGTTTGCGCATGCAAGTCGTTATCTGACTTGTATGCACACACCGTTTCATCAATTTTATGCAAACTAGCAGATTGTGCAAGCATATGGTTTGCACAAACCGCTTGATTTGCGGTATAAAGTTTTGCCGGCTTAATGCACATGTTTAGGTACTTGTACCCGGCGCGGATCCAGGATCATGTTCTGGGGAGGGGGGGGGGGGGGACTTTGAAGTAATACCGGCCAAGTTAGTTTTGTCCGTCAACGAGGACCAAATGTATGGCGAACACTTAAAAATTCATTAGTCTCGGGTGGAGGATGGGTCTTCGTCCATGTTGCCCCCCCCCTCCCCCTCCAAACGATCCGCGCCTGATTTGTACAAACAAGACTTTGTACAAATAAGATTGAATGTGGCCATTAGATGGAAGAGAAGTAGAAAAAGTTTAGATACAGCTGTAAGTTGTAAATAGCAGTTCCCCCCTCCCGAAACCTCCTCTAATTGTCGTAGTGGCGCAAGCGTAGATAGGCTCAATTCACATCGGAATGCGGCCGGTAGCGGTACCACGAGCAAATGTACCTACAGTTGGATCAACGTAACTAGGCCGGACTGAAGTAGGCGACAAGTGGTTGCGCAGATGCATTTTTTGGAAGTAAATAGTGACAGGAAGCGGGGGGCGGGGGCGGTAACTAAACCAAGAGGATTAGAGATGCGATTACGCATTACATTGTTATAATTAGTATTACTAATTTATGTTTTTTGTGATTATTTTGGTAAAGAAATTGTTTTTCAAAGTTTCTTTATTATTTACTGTAACTGTTCTAAATTTAAACTTTTATGAACTCACTAGCTGTGCCCCGCGGTTTTACCCGCGGTTAATGAAAAAAAAAAAGGTTAGGGAAAATAAATTGTGTATTAACAGTAAAAATAATAACTATTAACACTTTTAGAAGCAAATTAATTTAAATTTGAGCATCAGAAAGAACAATTTACAAAATTTGATGACTGACAGAACGGAAAAGTTGAATAAGAAGTAATTGTTTTTTGTCTCGGGTCGTAGAGAGTTAGAAATCATTTTACTGCAGCACATCCCGGTAAACAACATTGCGGGACTTATTGTTTTCTGTGTAAATAAAAAGATTTCTTGCTCTCGACACACGCGAGCAACCTACGTACAGTTGTCCGTGGGAGAAGCAAGGGGTGCCCAGGTGAATGCCGGCTACTTTTAGAGTTTGTCCTTGACTTTTATTTATTGTAATAGAGAAAGCCACTTTTATAGGAAATTGTAGGCGTTTGAACTGGAAGGGTAAGTTTGTGGGTATTATAGGGATTCTAGGTATCAATACCGCCTCTCCTTTGGCCCCTCCAGTAAGAATGGTGGCCTGGACGATGTGCCATCTAAGTTCTGTGATGCGTAACCTAGTGCCGTTGCACAGTCTGGGCGCGTCCAGGTTACGCATCAGTATGACAGGCACACCAACTTTGAGTTCCAACTTGTGGGAAGGTACCACTGACAGGTCAAGGGAATTTAAGAACTCTACAGGGTATATAGTTGCTTCGTCAGTTGTCATCACCGTGTCTATTGAAATGTAGGTCCTCACCTCACCTGGAACTTGCTCTAATATTCTTTTATTTATTTTTCCTACCAATTCGTTTTTGGGCGCCATGATAGCTCTTTCGCGCAACCACTCCTCGTTAGCTAGGTTTTCTTATAAACTCGGAAATACGTCATTAATAAGGTTATCTTCTATCAAAAATTATTTGGCCGTTAGTATCCGTCGGCATGCGACTTTCGCCGACCTCGAGAAGCAATTGTGCTAAGAGTCCAGACTCCTGATCATTGAAGAGCTGAACCCTCATGTTAGTATTCAGCTGTAAACGCTCGACCTTAGCCCACAACTGCGAAACCTTGAGGCATGCGTTTATCTCGTCTGCCGCGGTACCTCGCTCTATAACTGGCAACGTTTGCCGGAAATCACCTGCCAGCAAGACGACCACTCCACCCATCAAGGTTCGATTGCCCCGAATGTCTTGGAAGCTGCGATCCAGTGCTTCAATCGCTCGCTTGTGCGAAATTGTGCATTCGTCCCACACGATCAATTTGCATCATTGCAATAGAGCACCGCGACAACTACTTTTGCTGATGTTGCAAATGGGCGTTTCCTCACTTGCAAGGTTCAGTGAGAGTGAATACTGAGTGTGCGGTTCTGCCACCACTCAGCAAGGTTGCGGCTATTCCAAAGGACGCAACAGCCAGCGCAACCACTTTGTCTTTGCGCAACTGTGCCAGCAGCAAGTTGAGTAAAAAAGTTTTTCCGGTGCCCCCTGGTGCGTCCAAGAAAAAAATACCCCCTTGTCCGCTAGCTACGCGGTTTGTTATTAAATTGAAAATTTGCCTTTGCTCTGGTAGTAACAGGGGCTCTGTTTGGGAAACTTTAACCACCAAAGCAACAGTATCATAACCAAGCTCTTTGACCAAGTCGGTGGACAGCTCTTCCGTTCTCTACTGAAATCGGGCAGTAATTTTCCAACCATCGCAAAAAATTTATCCTCGATAAGTTTCAACACTTCGTTAAAAATTATGTCATCGTTGGCTAGTGTTATCCCTTGGTATCGGCGAGCAATGTCTTCTGACAAAGCGTTTTTATACTTGTCCCACAATTGCCAGGGTTTAGGAGAGTCCGCAGGTGCTTATCATAAACGCAAAGAGCTCTCTCAACGTAGTCGCTGACCGGCACAACATGGCGTCCTCCATCGTTGCGTCCCAGTGGCCGTCATCTTCAAGCAGCCCCATCGCATCACATGGTTCTCGGAAAGTGACCTTTTCCTGCCAATCGACGATTTTGAGCGCTTGAAAACTGGTGGGGCCTCGTATTCTAGTCAGCAGCAACCGTACACAATAACACTCAAAGTGTGTTATGTGTACGGTATAAATTCTACCCAGGGCATCTGAGGCTTTAACACCAGGCCAACCGTCGACGTGTGCGCCCTGCATGCGACGTTTCCATTCTTTTTGTGACGCATTCTACGTGTAATACCTTGGCACTTCTACATAGAACAACGTCCGAGCAAACTCGTCTTCCTGGCACAGGCGAAACATGCGGTGAGGGTGGTAATAGGCGGTGTTGCAACTCGGTCTCGCAGGTTTGCCTCTGTAAAATACACGCGCTCGCCGTTTGGGAGGTGCACAGCAAGATGGGTCACTGTTGTACCTTTCATGTAATGGTAAACCGAGTATTCTCCATGTCGCTTCGTTACTACTTACTAATCGGCCCGCCCGAAACATCTGCACCTCATCCTTTGGGTCAATCGTAGCGTTACTCTCCTGTCTCACTGTGAAAATGGCCTGGTCACTGCCCTTATTTATGTATTTACATATATATTTAATAGCCTGGACCGAGCTGCAAAACTCCACATTTGTGTGAGCGTTAAAAAATTTGCAAAGCAGCGGTGAATATGGGAGCACCCAGCTATTGTCCACGGATACGTTTTCCGCAGTGCCTCTCAGATTAATATGAACAATACGTCCTTCCTGGGGCGCCCTACGCCTATACAACGGGTAACCATTTTCATTAGTTTGCGTATCATTTAAGAGCGGGAGTGGATATTTTTTTGTGCATTTTCCGTCCTACATGCAAGGGGCCGTACGGTTCAGTACTCCGCATGGTCCGTGGATCATGCTTTTAGTAACGGTGTCATATAACTTCTTATCTTCGTTGGGGTCGGGCAACTCTGCAGAAACAACTTCGTCAATTTGGCTGGTACGCAATTTCTCTTTCGTCACATTAAACTCCAATTTTTCTTGAATCGAATCAAGGAACAATAACCCCAATATGTGAATGTTGTCAAAACAATAATAAGGTTTACTTAGATTAAAAACTAAATATATTATGTAGAACCCTAAAATAAAATACTTTTTAGTTAAGAAAGTAGAGGTAAACCATATGCAAAAAAGTTTTTATTTCAAGGTCATAAACAACAATATCTGAGAAAATTAATTGTCAGTTTCTTGATAGACAGTTAAGATAGCATGGCTATTTTGAAATGTCACACCCACAATGGGAATTACTAACATTAAACGACTATTTCTAGATTCGCGTAAAGAGAACATGATGGCCAAAGAAAACATGGGTGGCAAAAACGATATTTTGACGGAACCAACACTGCTACCTATATCTGTCTTATTTTAACACATTATTTGCACGTATTTCAATCAGTGGCAGAGAGTGATAGGGGATAATGAGTGAGATATATACGTTCTTTCTAGAATTCATTTTCATCGATTTTTCCACGGGAATAAGATATTTTCCTGGAGTAAAACGTAGCCTATGTGTTAATCCAGGGTGTCAGCTAACTCCATACCAAATTTTATTAAAACCGCTCCAGCCGTTTAGCCGTGAAGAAGTAACAAACATACACACTCACATACTCACAAACTTTCGCCTTTATAATATTAGTGTGATATATATAGTGTTTTTATATTGTTGAATTAAAATGTTGTTAGTATTTTTAATCGATTAATCGTTTCGTAAGTAATTTTAGGATCGCAACTCTATGACATGCGCGAAAGTGATAAAAACCTAACTTCAATCCGGTCAAGATATGTTGATCGTACTGTACATACATGACAAAATGTACTCTGTGACCACGAGCGGTCGCAACACATGGCCTTTTTAAGCTTTTCAAACAATACAGGGGGCTAATTCATGTATTTAAAGCAATACAGTTGCAGTTAGGTTTCAATTAAAACGGCCATTTTCGTATTCTTGTAACTTTGGTATCGATCTCAAATACGCTTGCGTCAAGTATACGCCTCGATAGCGCAATAGCAGCATTCTAGAATGGTGCGTCAGTTGCGCAAGCGTATTTATGATCATCCCAAAGTTACAAGAATTCCAAAATGGTCGTTTTAATCGAAACTTAACTGCAACTGTACTGCTTTAAATACGTGAATTGACCCCCTGGTCTTTGAAGTTTTTTTTAAAGAAAGATAACTAGTAATGTCCGATTGTGTGTCCAAAATTACTAGCACTAAAAGCGACGGTAGCTTAATGGCTAAGACATCGGTCTCGCAATCGCGAGGTCGCGGGTTCGAATCCTACCCATTAGTTATACTACCGACGTGAACCCACTCCTATCACAAGCATTTGAGCTTAGCTGGAGGGGTTAACAGGATTGCTAGTAATGTGGGACCACAATCTCACATTGCTAGTAATCTTTTTTTAAAAAAAGAAACTAGCAATTCTGGTAACCCAAACAGCTAAGATCAATGGCTTGTGTTAGGAGTAGTTTCACGTCGGTAGTATAACTAATGGGTAGGATTCGAACCCCGAACTCACGAGTGCAAGGCCGATGCCTTAACCATTAGGCTACCGGCGCTTTTCAGTATGTAATTAATATTTAAAGTTAAAGCTGGTAGGAGGATTTTTATGCTGTTTTATGTGTACCTAACACCGTGTACCTAACAACGGCAGCTCTGCGGGTAGGTGTGCGTAGCGCCAGGATCTATTTCCACGGAGAGAAATGAAATTAGTATTCCCCTTTAACTAATTATATTTGTATTCACATCTATTTACTTAATTCCTAGCACGTTTATATAAATCGACTTATTAGCCCATCCGCTATGACGGTTGTCCTCTTTCTTTGTTTTTACCCGACTGTAAGAAAGGGTTATGTTTTTCCCGCGTATCTTGTATGTATGTATCTAATATTCTTTATTAACTGATATCTCACTATCCACTGAACGGATTTATACGTATATGACGTTGTTAGACTCGTCTTCATCGCCCAAGTGTTCTTAGATTAAAAAAAAAACATGGCGGCTGTGAGATGTCTTATTAAAGAGGTGTTAAAAAGAAGTTGTTTTGAATCATTTTTAAATACCTGCAATACGGGTATCAAATTAAAGGGCTCACCTTATGCATTTAAAAAAGTATAACGTGATCATGACTTACGGTACCTACTTCCGGGAATGGAACTATTATTTCCCAATGCCCGAATTCCCGTTGGTGGTCGTAGTCGCCCCTGGTTCAACCAGGCTTGTCGAGTGACCGCGCGCCTGAAATAGTCTGCGTACTTAGCCTGGAACGATGCCAGGAATCGTAAGGATCTGACCGTGAATGTTGAGAAACGTAAGTTCAACGCCGCCTCCAGAGCCAACAAGAAGGCTATTGCTATAGCAAAGGCAGATCACATTGCCAGAATTGGCGTGCGACTTCAAAGGCATCCCTCTGGGAGTCGTGCATTCTGGTCGCTCTCCAAAGCTGCGCAAGATAACTTTTGCCAGTCCAACCTCCCACCACTGCGCAATTTCAATGGCAGTCTAGCCCACAGTGCTAAGGAGAAAGCCGATCTCTTGGGCCGACTCTTCGCCTCTAACTCGACTTTGGATGATAGAGGAGCCACACCATCTTCCATCCCAAAGTGTAAGCGCTCCATGCCAGAAATACGTATCACGTAACGTGCGGTTAGGCAGGAGCTCAGGCTCCTTGATACCCAGAAATCGACCGGCATCCCTGCAGTGGTACTTAAGACGTGCGCCCCTGAGTTGACCCCCGTTCTGAGGCGCCTCTACCGCCTCTCATATAAAACTAGAAGGGGAACCCTTCTAGTTTCTAAATCTTCGTGGAAGGCCGCCAATGTCCACCCTATTCCCAAAAAGGGTGACCGGTCAGACCCGTCAAATTACAGGCCGATAGCGGTAACGTTATCAAAAGTGATGGAGAGAGTTCTCAACACCAGACTCTTGCGGTATCTTGAGGAGCACCAGCTGATAAGCGACCGCCAGTACGGCTTCCGTTACGGTCGCTCAGCTGGTGATCTTCTTGTGTACCTCACGCACTGCTGGGCTGAAGCCTTGGAAGGCAAGGGCGAGGTTCTCGCTGTCAGCCTCGACATCGCCAAGGCGTTTGACAGGGTCTGGCAGAAGGCCCTTCTATCGAAGCTTCCTTCTTATGGAATCCCCGAGGGGCTCTGCAGATGGATCGCTAGCTTTCTGGACAATCGGAGCATTATAGTCGTCGTTGACGGTGCTTGTTCCAGTCTGAAAACCATTAATGCTGGCGTTCCACAAGGTTCTGTGCTCTCCCCAACATTCTGCATATCAATGATATGCTGTCCATAGAGAACATACATTGCTATGCAGATGACAGCACGGGTGATGCGCGATATACCAGCCAACAGAACGTCCCTCGGAGCGTTGTTCAGGAGAGACGGTTGCAACTTGTGTCAGAAGTCGAGGACTCTCTGGGGCGGGTCTCCGAATGGGGTGAGAGGAACCTGGTTCGATTCAACCCCAAAAAGACACAAGTATGCACGTTCACTGCAAAGTAAGACCCATTTGTCCTAGTGCCACAGTTCCAAGGAGTTACACTCCGAGTCACCGAGAATATTGGGATCCTCGGTGTCGAAATCTCCAGCAAAGTCCAGTTTGGGAGTCATCTGAAAAATAAAGCCAAATTGGCGAGCAAAAAGGTGGGTGTCCTCAACAGAACGAAGCGTTACTTCTCGCCGGCACAGCGACTTGTGCTTTATAAAGCGCAGGTTCGACCGCACGTGGAGTACTGCTCTCATCTATGGGCCCTCCAAAGGCGAGCTGTTCGGATCGTTGATGACCCCAATCTCACGGACAGACTGGAGTCTTTACAGCAGAGGCGTGACTTTGGTGCACTTTGCGTACTCTACCGTCTGTTCAACGGGGAGTGCTCTAAGGAACTGTTTGACAAGGTGCCACCGTCACATTTCTACCACCGCACCACTCGACATCGTAGTAGGGTTCATCCATTCCACCTGGAAACAATACGGTCCTGTACGGATCGATTCCGGCATTCTTTTCTTCCACGTATGTACGTGTAGACTCTGGAATGAACTACCTGCTGCAGTGTTTCCCGAGCGCTACGACATGTCTTTCTTCAAACGAGGTTTAAAGAGAGTTTTCACTTCACGGTAGGCAGCGGCTTGGGTGTGTCCCTGACATTCCTGTAGTCCATGAGCGGCGGTTACCGCTTACCATCAGGTGTGCCGCTGGCTCGTCTGCCAACCATAGGCAATAAAAAAAAAAAATGACTGTAATACAAAAAAAGTTAGCTATCAACCATTCTTTTTTCTATTATCAATACTTGACAATAGCTGTGATAAAAGTTAGTTGTTATATCGGTTACATCCTGCAACCACTAAAAAGTATTAAATAAAAAACCTGCACAAAGAAGATGGAAACAAGATCCCCTTACTCAACTAATTATATAATTTCATGCAGTCGGAGGCACTTTACTAAGTTCATCGAGATTCATTAATGCCTATTCTGGATTTTTTTATTTTTATAATTTATTTCTTTCACCCATCTTTTTCTTCACTTCAAAATCAGACTTTACAATACCGATCTATCTATCTGCCAACTCTAGCTTCGCTCAAACTAAGTACCAACCTAATAAAATTACTTATTAAACACTGTTATTTTAAGGCTAGCGCTCTGATTCCATTCTCCATATTGGCACTTAGGATAACTGCATTTGGTTCAAACTATGTAGGTGCAGCAACTTGCGACGGATATTGAGTTGTAATCTAATTGTTATGGCTTTTGCTGCTCTTATTATATTAACCCCTTTATGTGCAGTAATGAGTGATAGTGTTATTTTGAACAATACATCAGCATAGCAGCATAAAGTAAAGTAGAGTATTGTTGCACAGCCTCTTACCTATACAATGATGTTTTATGTAAAAAGATGTAAATAGGTCACTTAGACAATATTCGATCTTTAAAAACAACAAACTTATGCAGACATAGCTAACCTACTATGCGTTTCAAATGAGTTGATAACTGTCATGATGACATTTTGATTAGCATTACGACTGCAACTTCATTGTATTAAGTAAGGTCAGCAATATAATGATTCGTAAAAAGGTGTCATTAGTATTACACTAAAGTACCTACCTACTCTAATGAACTATACATAAGCACTTTATTTTACTATTTAGTATTTATTTATAGTTGACTGCCTCTGTGGCGCGGTGGGAGTGTATCCGACTGCTACGCAAGAGGTTGTGGGTTCGATCCCCATCCAAGATAAAACTTTGTGTGATGAGCACGATGGTTTATTCTGCGTCTGGGTGTTATCTATCTATAATATGTATGTATTCAGAAATATATAAGTATGTTTATGAGTTATCTGGTTTCCATAGTACAAGATCTGCTTAGTTTGGGATCAGATAGCGTTGTGTGAGTTGTCTCAAGATATTATTATTTAAATAAAAAAAATAAAAAAAATAGATTAGTTTTAGTTAAAAAAATAAGACTTCTGACTGAATATTCTTATATTTTGCCTATTTACTTACTTTTGTATTTATTAAATAATAAAGAATACTAATAATATTATAATAAAGAAAATGTTAGGTACATAGTTCAAAGAAAATAAATATTCCGTCCGTTCCATTACCATACACATAGGTACATAACCCGACTTGGAAGTTTTTGTTGCTAGCGGTACAATTTTGACAAGTATACTTATAGTGAAGTGGCCGCGATCGCGATTATCTTCTCATTTGAAACGCATAGTATATATTGTATTGTCACCATCTATCTCCATGATTGTCACACTATTATAAAAAAAGTCGTAAAAGAATGATTTAAATAAGTATTACGAGAGAAAAAGAGAAAAAAAAATCCGCTGTTTTCATCCGTTGATGCCGGTGATGCGTCACTGACATAAAAAAAAACTAAATCAATTGTATAGAATATAAGATGCCGCTTTTTTGAGCGCTTGTAACCTATTAACACCTTTTTACAATTAAATTAAAACAAAGTGATTACTTATGTACTTACTCTGTGCATAAAAAACATCATTGTTAATATAGTGTTGCCAGGTCTATTTTTCTAAATGTCTAAACTTCAGTCCATCGGCACCTGGAGGGGTGCAACAGCATTTACACAACACACTACATGAAAAGAAATTCTATATAAAAATTACCTTTAAAACCAAATTTTGACACGTTGGACATTGTGATACTCCGATCCAATTATTATTTTTTACAACATAAACTAAATAAATGCTTATCAGGAATTCCGACAGGGGGTGCGACGTGCACTCCATTGCACCCTTCTCCCGCGCGCTCATGCTTCAGTCAAAAATAAACAGGACTGATTCAATCGGGAAGCACAACAGCGCATAATATAACAAAACTTCGGTTGGTCTAATTGGTCGGCAGTTGGCAGCAGTAAGTATTCGATACCCCGACTTCTGCTGCCCACCATGTTGACAGCATTGTTTCTTTTTTTTTTTTTTTTTAAAGTCGGCTAGCAATGTGGGATTGAGTCCCACATTCCTAGCAATCTTGTTAACCCCTCCAGCTAAGCTCAAAGGCTTGTGTTAGGAGTGGGTTCACGTCGGTAGTATAATGGGTAGGATTCGAACCCGCGACCTCACGATTGCGAGACCGATGCCTTAGCCATTAGGCTACCGCCGCTTCATCCAAAAAGTACAAATGGCAGCCAAAAAGTACAAGAACTATATAAATACTGATTTTTTTAATTTTACATCACTTATGTGGAGAAAAGAAATGGCCTACCGACTGACCGTCAGCTGAAGAATCCAGCTGACTGACCGTAGGTTATTTCTTTACTCCACATTGGTGACATTATAATAAAAAAAAACAGTATAATGTAGTACTTGCAGTTTTTGGCGATCCCCTCCAGGACTATACCTACAATATTCCCAATGCCAATAAAAATAATTAAATTTTCAGCAACAACACGTATATTAAGATGTCATTATGACGTAGGCACGTCATGTGTTAATCCAGGATATTCCACATTTCTAAAGAGCGTATGTCGTTTTGACATTTCAAAATGACATAAAAGATCCCCATTTTAAGGTAGATTGGCCGTCTATTTAACTAGCATAAATAAATCAAAATGTTTATAATATCACCTACAAAAGACCAAAAAAATAGTTTAACAATTCTTATATAATAATTAATTGTATGACTTATTGTTATTGTATGGCTTCTGTTATTTGCCGATAGATGGCGTCAGTTGTAGTAACAAACAAGGAGGCATAGGCCCACCCAGTTGTAAGGGTGCGTTTCCACGGATGAAGGATCCAGAATGGAAGGGGGAGGGGGTTAAGTAATCTTTACATGCCTTTTAATAAGAGGAGGGGGGGGGGGCGGTTTATTCTTTACGTAATATTTTTTATGTATACTAGAAATCTAGTTCCTAATTTTTTTGTTTTTATTCAAATATGAAAATCTTGGTCGTGATAATTTTTATCTATTTAAAATGTTTTATATAGGTATCATTATAGCACATTGTTCTCGCGTATGAATCTTGCGTAAGAAAAGGGAGAGGTTTATGAAATCTTATGTACCCTTACATGGGGATAGTGGCGTTCAAAAAGCGCCAAAATAGTCCTTCGTAATTAATGAATGGCCCCTTAGTCCTCTTGTAGGTACATAATATGTGTGTATGTGCTTTTCATTATTATTTACATACCTACCTCTTTATAACCAATAGGCCAATAAAACTTAAATTTGCTTGTGAATGAACGCAAGTACGCGGTCGCTACGCGCCTACGATTCTTTTCGCCTCTAGGGAGTCAATTCACGTATTTAAAGCAGTGGAGTTGCAGTTGCAGTTCAGTTTCGATTAAAACGGCCATTTTTGTATTCATTTAACTTTGGGATCGATCTCAAATACGCTTGCGCCAAGTATGCGTCTCGAGAGCACAATAACGAAATTCTAGTACGGTGCGCAAGCGTTTTTAAGATCCATGTCAAAGTTGCTACTGAACTGCAACATCACTGCTTTAAATACGTGAATTGACTCGCTGAGCCCTTATGCCGGCTCCAGACTCTTGCGAGGCACCTCCTGGAGGCTCTCGGTACACGTCTTGGTGAGTGGAGGCTGCAAGAATGTTAGCCATCCACACTCTCGATTTTTTCAGTTGCCCGCTACGTCTACCACAAGATGGACGTGATTGAAATGACTGCGTTAGCTAATTTATATGCCTACCAATATTATAATATCTTGCGCGCGAGAGTGTAATTGATTCTCTCCCCTCACCAACTCGCGTCCACTCGCGTCCGGAGCGACATCGAGGCGAGGCGAGGGATGCCGAGGGGGACACGAACGCACCGTCTTCACTCTGACACTCGCGTTCTCTCGTATAGCCTTGTGGAGTCTGGATGGGGCATTAGGTTGAAGCGAGATCAAATTTTGGCGCCCCAATATTGGTCAAGTGTGAGTCACACGTACGATGGAGGACGGGCAGTACGCCGAAATCATTTCATCAAATACCACTAGAATAGAATATTTCTTTATTTGCTAAAATATGGTGGTACATTGGTGTTACAGTAAGATTGAGTTCGGACATATTCTGCCACGGAGCATACATCGTGCGACGGAGGAGTGGGTGCAAGTAATTTTAACCTATACCGCCTTAGTAGGTACCCACATCGCGACAGGGGTCAATGGTAGAACCTTTACAACTCCACAAGCTCTAAAATATTAAGGGTAGATTATGCGAAACAGGGTTCGGCTCTCTCAAAAATGTATATAGAAAACCTAAATATTAGGACACGAAAAAAATTGTATCACTAGTCAAAGAGTATTTCTAGTAGATGAAATAAAGAAATTTAAGGATATGTCTTAATATGATCCCGCAAATAAATCTTGAAGTTGCGGAAAAATGCAAAAACGAGCATTTTTGTATTGTCATAGTCATGGCGTTCGTAAATATGTTACAATATTTACGAGCGAATATTCTACTTTATTTTGACCTGCGCTCCTGCGCACTGTTAATAATGGTTGTGTGCGGAAGAGCGAGGCCGGCGATCGTGTCGCTGTGTACGTAGCGCTAAATAAATAATTCTCTCAGTGTAATGCCCCCTTAACAAAGCTAATGGGAACGAGGTTTCTAATACTAACAATGTTAAGCTGTAGTTAAACGATCCCTTACAAGTCTATCAGTGTTGATGGCTTTGTAATTAGCGTTGCAGTTTATAGACCGGCTTCCACAAATTGTCCTGTTATTGAGTTGGCAAACGTTCATCATGTTTTTGATCCATGCTTAGATTAATACGAATAAGTGTACCAGTACGTGTAAATTAAAAATGGTAACACAGGGTTTAGGTAAGTAGGAGGTCCAAGACATAATTGAAAAATAAAGTCTTGATCGTTGTAATTTTTTTAATGAATGAGGTACTATAATTTAAATTATGGTTTATTATCAATTTCTACCTTTGTAGAACTTAAGATTCTCATTCCTCGAACAAAATAAATATTTTATACAGCAGGTTCAGTCGCGTGAATGTCAGGTTTCGCATATTGATTATAACAAAAATTGAAACACACAAACATCAGCAGCAATAATAATAATAAACCCCTCGGGGCTAGTCGTTGTCTCCCTATATGAGATTACCGCAACACTCTGAGGGCACAGTAGCAGCTCTTGAAATCCTTATGACACTAATAAAAAAATGTCTCATGAGGGTGAAATAAGAGTACACAAACCGCAGGGCAGCTTTGTGGCGAGCTAAATGTGCGTGGCGACACTGCGGTCCCGATGCCTCAGAGAGTCGGTCAGGGCCTCGTCTCCCGCTTGCCTTCACTGGCCGGCGGGAGTGGAACATCAAAAGCGCCCGCAAGACTCTCAACTCTATCTTGCCTTAACCGGCCGGCCAGAGGGAGGTCGCCAGAGCTTGTATGCTCGGGGGTGGAAGTGTCATTTTCAAGGGCATAACTACGGGGAAACCCGCTCACGGCCCTTCTTCGTGATGGTGAAACCGGCGCCGCACCGCTCGACAGCCCAAGCTGCTCACACCCATGTTGCTCCCTGTCGCCTGTTTGGCTCGTATGCCTGTGGCGGCCAGAAGGGGGCCCATCTAGTGAGTGGCGAGTCACCGCCGGCCCATTTGTCCGTGTGTTATTACCATGTGTTTGCAGGGCAGGCGCCATAGTCCGTCAATAGTAACAGTTAACCATTCCACTAACATATCACCTCCATAACCCAGTTTCTTAGCTACCACTTTTTGACAATAGTTTTTACACTAACCGGGGAATGTCGTTGGGTACATTTATATAGTGTATACAACGATATTCGCCGGTTTGTGTCACATAGCCTTTATATTAAAGTGTCTAACGGGCCTCTACGTGTTGGCTTCGGCTCCACGCACGCCTCCCAAATGACCGGGACTCCATAATCCCGTGATATGGAAACGACATACGTATTAATAATAATATCTTGGGACAACTCACACAACGTCACCTGATCCCAAACTAAGCAGAGCGTGTACTAGGTATGGTAACCAGACAACTGACAAACATACTTATATATTTCTAAATACATACTAAAGATAAATTACACCCAGACATAGAATAAACCATCGTGCTCATCACATAAAGTTTTATCCTGGGTGAGGATCGAACCCATGACCTCCGGCTTAGTAGCCAGGGTCACTAACCACTAGACCAACGCCCAGTGGAGTAGTCGGGCAGTGAATGTCTAATTCGCTAAATCATGATAGAATTATATAATTTTACTAGATTTAATCCAGTTTTAGGTGGTTTCTTGCGAATAAAAGCGCTATGTACACAGCGACACGATCGCCGGCCTTGCTCTTCCGCACACAACCATTAATTCACAGTCCGCAGGAGCGCAGATGACCTACGTGAGATTTGATAAGACCTCCCCTCCCCCACGTAGGATTTGGTGAGATTCGGATCAACCCCCAAAACCTCACGTATTTTATAGACGCCCCTTAAGTATTTTTAAGTGTCTATCGATGTGTGTTGAGATTAGATATCAACGGCTAGTCGACAATCAACAGGGAATTAGGGAGCATAGACATTCGGTCATCTATCTACCAACATAGGTAGGTATCGATCTACCTACACGTTGAACAAACAGTGAAATCAATTAATGTGTCTATTTGCGAACATTGGCAGCAATTATTTGCGATGGATTGCAAACATTTGTACTGCACTCAACGGATTGTTATTGTAATGGAAGAATAACTCTTGCATTTTCATCTAATGGTCAATTAAAATTGGATTGATTATTTACCTAAGTACCTACTCGTGAAATCTAAAAAAAATAGACCTAAGTCGCCGTAGTTTGGCAGTTGTCGGGTTTATATGTACTTAGAAACGTTGGAGACATTTGGAAAATATTAAAAACTCATATGGAAGTAACATTTTAATGGAAATTGGACGATTGTTCATTGCGATAAATAAATTCAACAAGCACGCGGGTGAGCTGCCTCGAACACCTACTACAATAGGTACTGAGACGTGAGATTGCTAGCTTTGGGGTGCGTAGCCGGAATATTTCTCCAATGGATGAGGAATCAAACGCTATTTCATTTGCCCAGAAACGAAACTATATATTTAACAATTTTGTAATCTCAATAATTTACACTTCAATAGTTTTTCAGATCATTCGTCTTGACGCTTCCTTTAATTCTATCGATTGTTTTTTGGTTTTCTTCTTCTTCATTATTTCAAACTTTTGGAATGTCAAGACAAACAGTTAACAATTCATGAGGCTTTATGCGAGTGGCCGGTCGAGTTTCCGAGGCACCTGCCACAGTACCTACCTGAGGAGTCCCCGAGTCCCTGACCCAGTGGGAACCGAACAGATCGAGATATCTGCGAGGATAAGCAACGTTGCCACTGTCGGTCCATTGATGGGTGACTGTTTTCGAAATATGCCATACCCGTGCTTCGGAGAGCACGTTAAACCGTCGGTCCTGCGCCCAATCTCTCTCCAGTCGTGTCGGATTTTCGTCCCATCGGGCTATGAGTGTGAGTGAATAGAAAATGCACTTATGTCTGCGCATAGGTTACACACTCTACTTACTTTGACTGATTTTTCAACATAGAGTTATTTCGGTATCGATGTCTCTAAGGGATAGGTGTCACGTTTTCGAAAACTGCAGCAATTAATTTTATATCTATACTAATATTATAAAGTTGAAGGATTTGTTTGTTTGAACGCGGTAATCTCAGAAACTACTGATCCGAATTAAAAAATTATTTCACTCTTAGATAGCCCATTTATCGAGGAAGGCTATAGGCTATATAACATCACGCTACGACCAATAGGAGCAAAGCAGCAATGAGATATGTTGCAAAAACAGGGAAACGAAGACGAAGTTGAGCGGGACAGCTAGTGTTAAATAAGACACACAGCCACCACGCCGTATTGCCAGAAGACCGTCACACTGAGCAAATGTTTCGCTTATGTGCGTTTAGGTATATCTGAAGCAAACACGAAAAAAGCTTCAATTTTAGTAACGTATTTACCGCTGTATAACTTTTTAAGTAGTAATTGTTTCCATTAAATTTTTATTAAATCAAAACTCTGGTTCATTAACTACATATGTGCTCGTAGGTGTCATGAATAAAGGAGTGGTCGTCATACGAAGGCTGTCACGAAAGAAAGTGTGCTGGCAGTAAAAATAATTAATAAAAAAGGTGAATTACATACGATTAGATGAATCTCTTCGTATGTAATTCTTCTTTTTATTCCCTAAAATAAAAAAAAACAGCTGAAAGGGATACAGTTTTCATCGCAGGAAGACCCGCTAGCAGCATTCTGGAAGGCCGTGGAAGAGGTGTCTGCGGTGGACTGAAAAACATGTTTGGAAAGTGGGTTCAGACGCATGAAATTTTGTATTGAGGCTGGTTGAGAGTTCTTTAAAAAGATTTAATTATAATATTTTATCTAAAGAAGTTAGTTTTTGAGTTTTTCAAAACTTTCTGAGTGTCCTACGTATATAGATTATAAACTGACAAATAATCGTAAATCACAAAAAAACATTTTTAATATCATATTTTATTTTCATTATATATATTTCATAATTTCAATCAACGTAATATGTTGACTTTTAACATAGTTTATAATATTGATTGATATAGTGTGGCCATTAGTGCTGTGCACTCCCTGAGGTATGCACGGCGAGGTGGGGGGCGAAGAAAAAAGTGCATGAGTTCACATGAGGTCGATACATGTCGGACAGATCTTACGATATCAGTTTGCATTTCTAAGGCAAGACTTGTGGCGGGACGTTGCGTTGGTCGGAGGCTATCTATCTGTAATATATACTTACTTTGTTGATTAAAATGTAACCCAAATATACTCATATTTTATTAAAAATATGCAGGTGATAAATAAGAATTGAAAGTTATAATTCACAACAGGACTTGTTTTATTAAACATTTTTTATATTTACAAACAATTATATATTCTAACGAAAGTTATTCTGACATAGATTCTGTTTCAACTTCATCTTCCATTTCGTCATCATCTTCATCTTCCTCTTCGCCACCGGAACTTGAATCAGAGTCTTGCAAATTTATTATGAATGAATCGATAACATTATCGAACCTACTATCGCGACTCCAGTAATCATTTTCATTTTTCTGGACATGATCGTCGCATTTCTGCCATTTTTCCGCCGTGAATTCCGAAAACAATTTATCCAATAAGATTATCTTTTCGTCTAGAGAAGAATTAATATAGTTTTGGGCTATGTTGTTTTTAATATCAGCCCAGACCAACTCGATTGGATTTAAATCTGGATGGTACGGAGGTAAACGCAGAACAGTGTGTCCACTGGCTTTCAGGAGTTCGTCAATTCTATACACGGGTTCTTTTTGTGTATTTTTGATAAGAAGTAGCAGTTGAGCCTTTGACATGGTTCCTGAAAATTCTACATTATGGCGTAGCAACCAGTTCTGCATTTCACTTTTGAGGCTTGATATAGTTGGTTTCTTCTCAATCTGAACGCTGTGGTAAGACGCGTTGTCCATTACAACCACAGAATTCGGCAGCAACTTATCTTTTAACTTTTCATCTACCCACTTATAAAAAGTAGGTCCGCTCATATCTCCATGATAGTCACCGGTTCTAGCATCGGATTTGAATATAGTCAATGTATCATCCACTAAGCCATTTCGACACCCAGCGTGGAGTATTACTAGTCGCCGTCCTTTCCCAATATCAGCATGAATACCGGGTTCTGACGATGATTGCCAACATTTGCTGGCATGGTGACTGGCGTTGATGTATGTTTCATCAAGAAAATATATGTTTCGGTTTTCCGTTCTGTAATTTCTGATTTGTGTAAGATATTTTTTCCGCCACACTGTAATATTAGGCTGCTCTATAAGGAGATGTCTCTTTGATTTGCATTTTTTGTAACGGTAGCCCATTTTGTGTAAAAGCTGTCTTAAATATTCCCGTCCACAATTCAATATGCCATCCTGTCTCAAACTTGATAGTAACTTACGGACACTTGGTATTTTTTTTTCAACTTCGTAAAACTGATGAATTTTTCTTCTGATAACTCCAAGGTCAAAATCATCCACAACGTGTTTTTTCTTTAGAACTTTTGGTTTTTTTGGCGATTGAAATTTTAATTGGCTTGAATTTTCAATTGATAAATAGCCCGCAGAAATCACATTATGTACGGTTCTTTTGCTGTATCCCGTAGCCTCCGCAACGATTTTAGCAATATTCACGTCATTTTTAAATTCAAAGCTTTCTTTGTCTGCTTTTCTTTTCTTAAAATATTCAGCCACCTTAAAAATGACAGTCTTCATATCACGAGATAACGCACGACCCATCTTTGAATATTTATCTCGTGTGCGTCTGACATAGACAGTCCGATACAAATAACACTACCTGCCGTCACAAGCGTTGACGGCGCACTGACAGCGCAGCAGCCGATTCTAACCCCCCCGTCTCACCGCGCGCATACCTCAGGGAGTGCACAGCACTAATGGTCATACTATAGTTGAATTGACAGTTTGTAATATCTCGAGAAAGCATAATATGATGTTGAAAGTAATACGGTGAAAATATTTAGTTTTAAGAATTGTATGCTTTTACAACCCAGTAATTTATTAGGTCGAGATAACTGGGTAGGGTAGGTACTTACGCAAAAACTCAAATGTAATAAATGACTATTGTTTTTAAACTTTCGCGATTTTTATACATATTAGATATATTTCGGGACTTAATCGCGTGAATTATTTAAAGGTACCTTAGATCATTTAAATTCTCTAAGTAAGGTACGAACCTTTTATTTACACGACGTTCGGTGACCACGATCGGTGCAATTCGATCGAAACGTCGAGTAAATAAAAATGTTCGTTATTCTTTATATAATTTATGCGATTAAGTCCCGAAATATATCAAATATGTAACTTAGGACGATTTTGATTACGGTTGCACGAGTCCTATTAAAAAATCAGCAACAATTAAAAAAAATACGGATACTTCGTAAATGGTTCATATGGAATAAGGATATTCCTGTAATCAGTCAACAGATACATTCATATTATTTTTTCTGGTTCATAAAGTAGTGGAAGTATTCCTGCTCATAATTACGACGTCGAAAAGGACGACAAATTTTCTGTTTTTGAACTATGGGAATAGAAACCTATTGATCCACGCGATACCTGTAAGTATACTTAGGTATCTTCCTTAATCTAATCATAAAGGATCACTTAAAAACATAAATACGCCCTATCCTAGGATATAAAACGTTATAACAAGCGCACCTGAGACGAAGCACTCCTTTAAAGCTCGGCTAACAACCCTGGACCGCAGTTTGGGTTGGTTGTCAATTTATGACCCGATTTAATTGCCTTGTTTAGTCTGTCCCGATTAATTTGAGTAAAAAAATTGTTGTCTGTTAAGTCGGTTTACGAACGATGATTTTACGTGTTAACGTCATAAGTTTTTTGGAACGAAGTTCCTTACCGTGCGTTGCGAAAGGGGGCTAGACGGCAAAAATTAAGACCAAAAGTTGTAACGACACTTTCGACACATGTTATGACAGTTATTGGAACGAAGTTTAAATTAAGACCAAAAGTTGTAACGACACTTTTTGCTATAGTTGTAAGCCGTGCGGCGTGCGCGTGTTTCGTTGTCTGTCTCACTCTCTCTATCTCATAGAAGGCAAGCCAGTTATTTTCGTTTCGTCTTTCTATTTTACATTGAACAGTGTGGTGTCGCGACGATTATAAAGATAAAGATATATTTATTGCATAACTGTGTACAAAAGGTGTATAAAATAAAAAGATAAATAAAAAATACAATTCCTTCGAACCCGAAAGGCACTTCGTTCCATTCGGGTGTCCCTTGACACCTCTCAAGTTTTTTTTTAATAATTTCTAATTGTATCACATGTCGTTGAAATCGCCAAAACATTAATGGCATTGTATTAAACAACAATACCTGTGACAGCTTTAGTAGACCTGGGTGCATGCGCGCACTAGCCTATCAGCAGGCGGAACGTGAGCGGTGAAGTCACACTTTTTCGTGCGTGCAACCGGTCATCGATTTATAAGACGTTATCACGTCAAAAATGTTAAAATTTTAGGTACTATAATGAGGCCATTTTAGGAATATGAAGAGGAGGTAAAATACATAAAAAACCCCTAAATCAGCAGAGTTAAGATAAGATTTTGACTGTTCGCACGGGCACAGATAAAATAATATTATACTAGGCACGAGCTTGTCGCGAAAACCGCGAAAAAAAGAACGTGGATAAGGACCTAGAGCCCCTAGACAAATTGAGTAGACGATGGATAGAAGATGAATCGAATACAATGATATTACAAAGAGGTCGTGCGCGCTCAAAACTGCGAGTCTCGGAATCTTATATGTTTAAATATGGAGTTACAAGTTATGAGTTTACATCAAACTGTATTTTTTTGTTAATTTGCGTTTACAGCATTGACGTTTAGACCAGAGACCAGCACAAAATTTACCACTCTTTAGAAAGAGACAACGCTGCTTTGTGGACAATACCTGTCAAAAAGACAGGGTCGCACGAGATTTTTCTCTCTTTCATGCTTTACTGTCAATATTTACTTTTTAATTGAAAGTGATGGCACGGTCCAGGTCTATACGTCAATGGTTTATACATGATGCCTGCTCCAAACTGTAAAAAAATCGCTTGTCAACATGCCAGTTGGAGTTAAAATGGCGGCAAACTGACAGGTCATTACTTTTACAGCTCCGCGTTCAACTTGTAAAAAATGAATTGAATACGTGATAATTGATTATGAACGAGATTTTGTGCATGTAATACACGCATAAATACTTGACACTGGCAGATATTAGCCGTTAAAACGGCTAGATTGCCATCAATTCAAAGAAGAAGAAGAAGAACATGCCTGTTTGAACTGTCAGCCCTGCGCATTTACATGTAGGTGCGTTTCGAAGCGCGGGATGTAGCGGCGTGTGCTATTTCCCGCGTTACGAACTTTACGTGTAAAGGGCGCTAATGACGTATTCGCGGTATTGCGCGCGCAACCACAAATTCGATTATTATCATTCTATTCAATTAGAGCTCTTCTTATCGCTCTTGGCGCATGCACACGCCCTTGATGCTGACGGGCTCGGGCACGTCTTCCGAACAAAGTGCAGTATTGGTGCACGGTACCTATGTATACACTAGAGGTATTCTGTGGTATTAGCTCTACCTATATTTAATAGAGTAATAAAATTTGAGCTCTAAAGCCACTCACATCTGCGACAAACGCTAGATTTACTGTCAGTACAGACGCGGCACAATTTTATGTCATTTTATATAGCGTGGTATTAGCTGGATTTATAGGTTTAGCATCACTGTTATCACATGGTTTACTTTATAAGTTAACTGTGTGATGAGTGGTTTATACTAGAGATAGTGGCATAGTATTCGTTGATCGATCGCCAAATAATAGATATGTGGTTTTTGAGTTCTATAGATATAGATAGAAATATTGCTATGCCTGTATATACGAGATATAAATCGGGCAAGTGTCGGGCCACGCACAATGTAGGGCTCCTCCCCTATCCGAATAATGCGGCTTAAGAAGTAGGTTTTCTGTTGTTTTTGATTTATACTACTAACAACATCATCAGCCTATCGCAGTCCACTGCTGGACCTCTCCAATTGCACGCCACTTTGTTCTATCTTCGGCTTCTCGCATCCAGCTCCTGCCAGCCGTTTTGCGTAAATCATCACTCCACCTGGCCTGAGGGCGTCCTACACTACGTTTGCCGAGACGCGGTCTCCACTCGAGAACTCGTTTACCCCAACGGTTGTCGGTTCTTCGGCTAATATGGCCAGCCCACTGCCACTTTAGCTTGCTAATCCGGTGGGCTATGTCGATAACTTTGGTTCTCTGCCGAATCACCTCATTTCTGATATTGTCCCTAATAGCCCGCTGAGCGACTTTGAACTTGTGGACCAGCCGACCGTCAGTGTCCACGTTTCGGCTCCGTATGTCATGACGGGTAGGACGCACTGTCACCGTCCGCGCTCCTCATTTGAGACATTAGTTCGTAAGTCTCATTTGCCCAGTGATTACACTTGCTACAGTGCCCTTCAATCAAAACGCCGTGGTCTATTAACAAAACTATTTCACGGAAGAATAACTGAAAACTTCTTTAGCGGCGTTGTGCAATTTTTAGGTATGGGTAAAAAATGTTAAACTCGCGTCAGGATCACGTGACCCTGTTCAAAAATTCGTAAGACGGAGGGAGAGCAATGAAAAACTGCTACAATACCATTAGAATACGAAGGTAAATTTCGCCACCATCTACAATGTTATTTAGCTCAGGTGGGAATTCGGGCGGTCCAGAAAGCAGAAGATTTTTTTCCCTTTTTTACTTTAATTTTTGATTTTGGTTTTTTGGTTAGTGATTTATTATTTCATATACACTGACGGACTTATAAACTGCATCAAAGTAATAGACGACTTTGAAATAAATATTTTAACCAAGTATGCAAACTTTCTATACAGATTTAAATTGAAACCTCTAGATTGGTTCGTGAACTTTAAAACAGCGTAGGATCATATCTTTAAGTTTAAGTTTATGTACTGGAAAGGACCTTAAGACCTTTTTTGAAGAAAAAACAGAAGTTTAAGGAAAAATTGTTTAATTAAAAAATTGGTTTTAACAATAGACACAAACTTTATGCAAGGGTTTATTTGTGTTTTAATAAGGTGTATTACCCCCACGTGCCCTTATTACGGATTCTAATCGGTTCCGCATAGATTTTATAAGGGTTTTTAAAAGATCTTGCGGAATATTGTCCCATTCTTCTGAAAGTGCTGTTCTTAGTGCTGCCACTGTCGTAGGCGAAGGGTTTCTCGCATATACAGCTCTTTTTAAATTGTCCCAAACATGCTCGATGGGATTAAGATCCGGGCTGCGTGCTGGCCAATTCATTGTACGTATCCCAACCTTTTCGCAATAATGTTGAACTTGTGCAGCTGCATGCGGCCGGGCATTATCCTGCATTAAAGTAAAATTTTCGCCTATGAATCCCATGTAAGGCACCACGTGATCTTCTAATATCTCTGTTATGTAGCGATGTGCTGTCAAACCCCCTCTATTACCGTTTTGACGGACCATGTCTATGAACACAAGTTCTGTTCGCCCGTTCATCGATATGCCACCCCAGACCATACATGAACCGCCTCCAAAAGGAACACGCTCCTCAATGCAACTTTGAGCATATCGCTCCCCACGTCGACGATAGACTCTTCTGCGACCATCTGCACCATATAAACATGTCCTACACTCGTCCGTGAACAATACAGAGGCCCACTGCTCTTCTGTCCAATTCAGGTGATGACGCGCAAATCTTAAGCGAGCTTGTCTGTGAGCTGCAGACAACTTTGGACCATTTGCTGGTCTAAAAGGGGTGATAGCCGCTTCCTTTAACCTTCTTCTTATTGTTCGTGCACACACGTTTTTTCCACGCACTTCATTAAGCTCGGTTTTGATGTTAACTGACGTGAGGAAACGATTTCGCAGGGAAGTTGTAACAATAAATCGGTCATCACGACCTGTGGTTGCTCGAGTTCTGCCTGTACCACGTCTCCTCCTGTAAGAACCTGTCTCTACAAACCTTCTGTATATTCTACAAACCGTAGACTGGTTTAAATTTAAATTTCTACCAATCGTTCGTTGATCCAAGCCCTCCCGCACCAATGCTACAATTTGTGCCGCTTGTTCGGACGAAGTATCCATATTATGGTTCAAAAACTCTCGATGTGTTAAAAAACTAACCCAACAATTATGCTGGTAACAATAATTCAATTGACCAAACAAAAAAAATCAATGAGAATTAATTTAAAACTTTGCTATAAATAACACGCAAATCTGATACTACGAGTAAATTTTCTTTTCCCGGCTATATTCATTTGTTTTACCGCAGTTCTATTTTTAAATTTAATTTTTTTTTAAGATTAAGAGCCAGTCTTTCCATATTTATATAATTTAATCTAAAAAGTTTGCATACTTATTATAAAAAAATCCTTTTAGAGTAAACATGAACTTTGATGCAGTATATGAGTCCGTCAGTGTATTTTATTATTAGGTATGACAGTAAGATCGAAAAATATTATTCAAATTTCATCAGTATGTAATTTATTTTGAGAGATAAACTTTTTAATTGTCATGAGGTTGTCATTGTAATTTTTTAAATTGTCATGTTTGTTTACGATAGCTATAGAAGAATAAAAAAAATCCTAACCATTTCAAAATACCTATTCCAAATGCGCAACGTTAGTGTTCAAGTTTTCACTTCTGCCGGCACTCCCGGAGTGCAAGCATTTTTTTTTATTATTTATTATGTAATACCAAATCGGATTAGGTATTTTTCGAAGTGCGAGTCATACTCGCACACTTTTTATATCTACTTAGAACTGGAGAAGGGTAAATCAAAATTTTACTGCCTCTGTGGCGCGGTGGGAGTGTACCCCACTGCTACGCAAGAGGTCCCGGGTTCAATTCCTACACGGGACACCACTTTGTGTCATCCACAAATTGTTGTTTCAAGTCTGGGTGTACTTTGTGTCCGACTTGTATGTTTGTAAACTCCCCCGTGACACAGGACTTGTACCCTACAGTGGGAGTCGTCTTTATAAAAAAATCTTATACCCTAAATCCTGTGTAATCCTACGACCGAAGTAGTCCGTTTTAAATTCATAAAAGCAATTCCAAAATGTTGACAAGAGGCTTGAAAGCCTCCGTTCGTGTAATAGCCCATAACCGCAGTCATAGATCCCACCATAACAACCAGATTGACAGTTTAATTTGCACGGAAGGGTACAGCTTAATAAATGTTGGTCATCAATCTGGAAGCGATTGGATCAATTTATATGTCCGGATTTCATTTAGCACTAAACCTTTCGATAAATCTGAAAAAGGGATTGAGTATTCCTTGGTAATAACTGAACAAAACAAACATACCTATTTGGTACTAAAACAAACGAGATCATTTTCGAGCACATATTTTAAATGCCTGTGTTTAGTCTATACTAATATTAAAAAGCTGAAGAGTTTGTTTGTTTGAACGCGGTAATCTCAGGAACTTCAGATCCGAATTGAAAAATTCCTTCACGGTTGGATAGCCCATTCATCGAGGAAGGATATAGACTATATAATATCACGCTACGACCAATAGGAGCGGAGCAGCAATTATAAATGTTGCAAAAACGGGGTAAAATTTACGCAGACGAAGTTGTGCGGGACATCTAGTGTGAAATAAAAGGCAAATTTTCTGTTGAATTTTAAAATACTTTGAAACAAATATCTACCTAAATAAAATAACTGTATCTACTAAGTATTATTATATTGTAAAGTAATTGTGTGTAACAAACCTAGATTAACAAACTAATAGCTGTTTGATTGTTGTGAGCTTTAGGTAACTTAAAAGCCGCCTAACAATTTAGATTACAACTGACATAAAATTACTTTATAACCCGGTCTAATATATAGGGCTAGCTTTTACAGTAAATAACTAGAGACTAGAATAGAACTGTTAGAACAAAGCGAATAAAAATAATATCAGACTTGCAAAGCTAGTAGGTAGGTAGGTACCATTTTTTAGGGTTCCGTAGCCAAAATTGCAAATACGGAACCCTTATAGTTTCGTCATGTCACATGTTCACTCAAAGACTACTCAATGAATCTTAATGATATTTCGTGAAAAGGTGTTTTGTATTAGCGGCTACTTATTGTGATTGCTAAATAATAATAATAAATATTTTTAGGGGTGGCACTCCATACATGTAACAGAAGCTGATTTTTTTTTTCAGGAAACTTCAACATGAGACACATCATTCGACAGGTCTTTCAAAAACATTTTTAGGTTCCTAATAAACTTTTTAAATTGTGTGATTATTTTTGGAAATAATCGCTCCGAAAGTTGCATAAATTGTGTCTACGTAACTTTTATGAAAACCAAAAAATATGGAAAAAATCACAAAGATAGCGCTTAATAAATACTTTAAATGAATATTATTTTGATGATATACCGCCATTGAGTACCGCCTCTTCTGCTGATGCAATTGTTAAAAGCTGCGGAACCCTACACTGAGCATGGTCCGACATGCTCTTGCTCGGATTTCGTTTGATTTTTTCTGTGTGTCGTTCTCCCTTTACATTGGCAGCAAATTAACAAATTTAACGTGACATCACAGAGGATGCAATCAAATCACGGTTCAAACGAAATTGGCGATCCAATTCTGAAGCTTTGAGCGAATCAAAGAGTAATATTAACACGGAAATCTCTCCTTGCTACAGTTTTTAGATCAAAGTAAATGAAAATTCTCTCCAATCTACAACTTTGCAAAACATCAGATGCGGTTTTAGAACTTTGAATTCCTGTTTCGTTTAATTTTGCGTTTAATTAGTATAACGAGTTATCAAAACTTTAAGGTCCACTTTAATCACGTTTGTCGGTCGACATATCGCTTTAAAAAATAATAATATCTACCTACACTATATTACCCTGCACTAATTTAAAGATTCTGACATCGTCTGAATCTGCCCACCTACATTATAAGGCGCGGCCGCTGACACGGCTTTCAATGTGTGGCAGACGCGCGCGGCCGGTGCGACAATAGTCAGAGTAGATGGCACCGTTTCCGAGGTCTGTGACAGATATTCGAGGCCGACGAAGGCTGGACGTGCACTCTGACTATAGTCGCATTGGCCGCGCTCGTCAGCTGCACGTCGTAAGCCACGCGCAACCGCAATTGCCCGCGATGCACGGAAATGAGCCTTAATAGTATAGGACAAACGAATTGGACGTCGGGATGACGTCGTTGCGCGTGCAAAACTGTGAAACTCATATAAAGTAAATTCATATTCTCGTATGCACGCGCATGTCGTCATTCTGTTCCATTGTCATTCTATGCGATTAGCGTTTATGCCACTTGTCTAGGGGGTCCTTTTAGGCGTTTAGAAGTTCTGGTGGAATAAAGAAACTCACAGACAAACATACGTACAAGAACCTCAAAAATAACACTCCTTGTTTCGGGGGAGTCGTATATAAATAGACCTACTTACCTATATGTAGTTCATAAGCTGAAGAGAGTTATTTGTTACTCATATCCCAGAAAAATATATCATTCCCGGGATAGAAACTAGACTAAATATGAAAGTTTCGTGAGGCCTAGTTCAGTAGTAGGTATATATAACTGCTGGTATTTTTGGCTTGAACGAAGGGGAAAGCGAGAAAGTTACAAATACGAGAGGCTGCAGTCGACTGCCCATCTATAAAACTATGCGTCGATATCAAATGATTTGGGTCTGACGTATATCCTCTCGAATCATTTCATATTCAGCGTAATGTCGCAAAATCCTACCCACTTCACTTTCGAGAGAATTCGCGTCAACTTAAAGTTAAGGCTGAAATTGACGGGATTATACTTTTGGGATAATAAGTGGATCTATGAAATAGATAATGTCAGCTTCTACTTTGGCCTGTTTGTTCTCTACATATAAATAAGGTAACTATTCTATAGAATATGTTTCATTATTCACATATGTTAGAATGTTTATGATACAGTGTTATGTTGAAGTAATTTTTATAGGCATTTCTTGCCAAAGACTTTACAAATACAATAATTGCATTTTTGAAAGATAGAAAAATTTGAATCCAGACTCAGGAATCGAACCCGAGGCTACGGGGGCCTAACCCGTTAGCATTAAGAGATAGAAGAATTTGATATCTAGTAACATAGTCCAGATAGGTGGTTCGCTTCTGGCCCCGGTTTGGCTACGGAAGTCTCGGGTTCGATTCCTGAGTCTGGATTAAAAAAAAAAAAATTTTTTCTATCTTTCAAAAATGCAATTATTGTATTTGTAAAGTTTTTGGCAAGAAATGCCTATAAAAATTACTTCAATATTCGGCCTGCGTCATCATAATTTGTTAAAATGCTCACTGTAACGAAGCAATAACAAAAGCCGTGATAGTTCTTTAACTTCCGACTAGATGTCGCTACGGGGGCCTAACCCGTAAGCATTAAGAGATAGAAGAATTTGATATCTAGTAACATAGCCCAGATAGGTGGTTCGCTTCTGGCCCCGGTTTGGCTACGGAAGTCTCGGGTTCGATTCCTGAGTCTGGATTCAAATTTTTCTATCTTTCAAAAATGCAATTATTGTATTTGTAAAGTCTTTGGCAGGAAATGCCTATAAAAATTACTTCAATATTCGGCCTGCGTCATCATAATTTGTTAAAATGCTCTCTGTAACGAAGCAATAACAAAAGCCGTGATAGTTCTTTAACTTCCGACTAGATGTCGCTACGGGGGCCTAACCCGTAAGCATTAAGAGATAGAAGAATTTGATATCTGGTAACATAGTCCAGATAGGTGGTTCGCTTCTGGCCCCGGTTCCAGTGTTATGTTGCTCAATTATGTGCAAATTTGATTTGAGAAAGATTTTGAGACATTTAAGGCCCATTCCCTCTTGTCGTGTGTTGCATCCGATACCCGACAATTTAAGCATCGTTCAGCAACCTGGTCGTAACGTCAAGCAATTTTAAGGTAAACAATGCGCGTTATTTCCCGTATAATAAATAGTTATATTCATGCAACGCGAAAGTTTAAGTGTTAGTAACACAATATCATTATAAAATGATATATACAACGGGTCTTAATCGCGTGAATAATTTAAGGTAAAATACCTTGTTTATTGCCCGACGTTTCGACCGTATTGCAACGGCCGTGGTCACGGTTAGACCAGTCTACCCGTGACCACCGCTGCAATACGGTCGAAACGTCGGGAAATAAACAATAAAACATCGCGAAAGTTTATCAACGTTTAACACAGTATCAGTTAAACATCAAACCCAATCGAGTGCTTTAGTAAATGTTCTACCCCTAGGTAGCTCTAAGTACTATATCAAGTTAATTAAGGATTTATAAGCTCAGTATATTATTATTATATTGTCTAATTATATTGTGAAACGTTAAGGTTACCCTCTCATTTAAACCAACCGATTTGCGTATAGATTATTAATTGAGTTTATTGTAGAATTGTAATTAAATTACAATTTTATTACCTATTAGCTGAGCCGCGGAACTTCGTCCGCGTAATTTTTTCCCGTTCTTGAAACATTTTTCATTACTGCTCCGATCCTATTAGTCATAGCGCTGTTTATTGATATTTATTATGTTATATAACCTTCCTCGATAAATGGGCTATCCGACAGTAAAATAATTTTCCAATTCAAACCAATAGTTCCCGAGAATATCGCGTTCAAACAAACAAACTCTTCAGCTTTATAATATTAGTGTCGATATGTTTAATAGTATTTCTTTCCCGTAGTTATTTAGTGCATTAGGTAAATTATTTATAGCAGATTATAATTTTATTCACAGTTCGGAGAGGTAATTAGTTATAGAAAGAAGTATAGTTTATAAAAATTAGACATATTTCAGTAAATGTCGGTGAAATAGAATTTATTTGCACAGAAATCACAAAAGCCCTGTTTTTTTGGCGGTAAAAAAATCCTGACGAACACCTCCACCATCCGGGGAAGACGGTGGCGGTAGTGTGGGGTTTGCACCCACTAAAAAACCCGCCGTGTATCTCCCGCCACCTTCGCGAACGGGCCGCCGGAATTTGTTATGCCGTCGGCGGCCCGCCCAGTGGCAATGCCCGGACGCGATGTTGTTGCGTTCCGGGCATTTCACACCTACGCGGCCCCTGGATACACACAGGGTGCCGCGCCTCCACGGAAGGCCGCGGGCGAGGCAGATAACCCCGTACGCCCGCCCGCAGCCCCACCTAAGGCGGCATCAGGCGCAGATATGCGCGCCGACGCCGCCCGGTTCGCCGGCGACGGAGCGGATCCGCCAGGGAGCTCTCTTCCCTGACGCGCTCCGCCGCCTCCTTCTGCGAGATGATGTCCTCGCAGAAGGATGCGACCGCATTCCACGACCCCTCGCTTCGGACCATGGACAGAACCACGGCCGGCAGCGAGAGGTCACTTCCGACCACTGCGGTGAGAACTCGACGTTGCCCCTACCAAGCTGGACAATGCTGGAGGGTGTGCTGCGCCGAGTCCTCACCGCAGTCGCAGTGGTGGCAGGCGGGACTCGGTTCCCTCCTAGCAACCGTGTGCAGGTACTTCCCGAAGCAGCCGTGCCCGGAAAGGACCTGCACTAGCCGGAAGGAAAGGGTCCCGTGCTGCCGCCCTGCCCACTCCTCCAGGACCGGCTGGAGCGCCTCCACGGTTCGAACACCTGCCCGTGGAGCCTCCAGCCGGCCCTGCCACCGGGCCATGATTGCCCGGTGTGCCTCACCGCGCCAAGCGCGTAGCTCCTCGGGCAGAGGCACCGAACCCCCTGCCCGAACAGCCACCGCCCGCCGATACACTTCGGCGAGCACTTCCGCCTCTAAATCCCACGGGGGTGTGCCGGCCAATGCGCACGCCGCCTCTGCAGACACCGTGCGGTATCCGCGTATGGCCCTGACCGCCATGGTCCGCTGGGGTCTCCCTAAGCGGACCCTATTCTGGGCGGTCAGGGACGCCGCCCACACGGGTGCGCCGTACAGAGCCATTGACCGCACCACCCCCGTGTACAACCGTCTACTCGAGGCACTAGGCCCGCCCAGGTTCGGCAACAGCCTCTCCAGTGCGGTCGCCGTAGCCTCGAGCTTGGGCGCCAAAATGCGGAAGTGCTCGTCGAAGAGCCACCGCCCGTCTACCACTAGGCCCAGATACTTCATCTGGGTCCGGACCTGTACGAGGACCGAGCCGACGGCAATCGAGGCGCCAGCAGGTGGACCGCGACGGGGCCCATGGAATAATAGGGCCTCCGTCTTGGAAAGGGCCACCCTAAGCCCCAGCGCCTCGATGCGCCCGACCATTCGGGAAATCCCTTGGTTGGCCAGGCGCGCCACCTCCTCAAAATTCCCACCCCGGGCCGTGATGAGGGTGTCATCCGCATAGCAGATGACCCCTATCCCAGGGGGGAAACCACACCGCAGGGCCCAGTCGTAGCCAATGTTCCACAAGAGGGGCCACAATACAGAGCCCTGTGGAACACCGCACGAGACGTCCCTGCGGATTGCCTCTCCCTCTCGGTCCTCGTACAGAATCCTTCGGCCTTCGAGGTAGTCTGCCACTAGCTGCCTCAGGTACACGGGCACTCCATGATACCGGAGCGCCTCTCTGATGCAGCTGAATGGCAGAGACCCGAAGGCGTTGGCGATATCGAGCGATACCGCCAACATCACTCCTCCACCGGCGACGGCCTCCTCCGATGCGGCCCTCAGGCGCAGAATGGCCCCAATGGTCGAGCGCCCAGCACGAAAGCCGTACTGAGCGTCCGACAGATCGGGGCCGACCTCGTTCAAATGCCGGACGATGCGGGTAGCGAGAATCCTCTCCAGCAACTTCCCCGCCTCGTCCAGCAACAGGATAGGCCTGTAGGCCGCAATTGAGTCGGGAGGCCGTCCCGGCTTCGGGAGGAGCACCAGCTTCCCTGCCTTCCAGCAGTCAGGGAACCGTCCGGACGCCAGGCACACGTCGAACAGTCCCCTGAGGCGGTCCCCTATGTGGTCGAGGGTCAGGGCCGTCGGCCGTTGTGTCGGCCTCCCGGTCATCGATCTCATCCTCGGAGACCATCGCCGGGGGCGCGTGCTCTGCCTGCATCGGGAATAGGCCCTCGACCACTTCCGCAAGGAAGCTGGGCTGGAGAGTCTCGGTAAGGGGGGGGCCCGCCGAGCGGAGCTTGTTCAGCGCCGCTCGATATGGGCGAACCCAGGGGTCACGGTCGAGACCCAGCATCTCCTCTCTCGCCCTCTCCTTGGCGCGACAGATAGCCAGCTTAAAGGCGTCCCTCGCCTGGCGATACGCCTCATAAAGCTGGCTCTCCTCCTGGACATCGCGGTGACGAGTCCGGCTGCGGGTATAGGACCTCCGCGCTCTGATGCAAGCGGCGCGGAGGGAGGCAAGCTCCTGGGACCACCAATACACCCCCTTCCTCGGGGTGCGACGTCGTGAGCGGGGCATGGCCGCATCGCAGATATGCGTAAGCGCATCGCGAATGCGGCCAGCCATGACGTCCACCTCCTCGGTCGGAGGTGGAGACGACCACGATGCCACGATGGCCGCCTCTTCTAGCAGGTCCCTGTCCAACGCACCCACAGCCCACCGCGGAAACCGAGGCGTTCTGCGCGCCGTGTGACCCCTAACTGAGTCCTGGTTCCTGGAAGACCGGGAGAGCTCCAATCGGATATATCGGTGATCCGAGAGCGTCTCAACCTCATCCAGGACGACCCAGTTCCTTACTCGCGCTTCGACGGCAGGGGTAGCGAACGAAAGGTCCACTATCGACCCCCCCTGCTGTCGAACGCACGTATTGGTGGCGCCTCTGTTTAGGAGACAGAGACCCACCGACGCCGCCCACTCCTCAACCGCCGAATCGCGGACGTCCGTGCTGGGTGACCCCCACGCCGTAGATTTGGCGTTGAAGTCTCCCAGCACCAGTACGTGGCGAGGTGCCAACCGCCGCCGTATCGAGGTCTCCAGGTTGGTAAGGAAGACCTCGAAATCGGCAAAAACTCCGGTTTGGGGAGAAGTATACTCCGTAGAGCGTGACCCCTCCCCAGTCGGCAGCAACATATCCCGAACCCTTGTCTCTGATCGACAAGGGCAGGGAATGAAGCGCAGCGGAGCTGACGATTGCCACGGAGCCGTCCCGGTCACCCGCCCAGTCCGGGCGGGGAGGAACAAAGTAGGGCTCCGCGGCTACGGCGACACCTATCGACCACTCCGCCATGGACTGCAGGAGAAGGTCCTGGGCATTGGCGCAGTGGTTGAGGTTCGTCTGGAGGATGATGGAGAAGTTATCGCTGTCCATTTAGGAATGCGGCACCACATCCATCACCTCCACCTCAGTCGGCGGTTGAGCTCCGGGGGCAGCCTGGGTCGATTGGCTGCTGCCCGGGAGTGGCTTGGAAGCAACGGGGGGCTTAAATCCCTTCCGCCCCATCATATGATTGGCGGGCAGATTGCCCGCCGCACAAATGGGGCAGTGGGGGGCGGCTGAGCATTCTGCCACCCTATGTCCCGGTTGACCGCAGCGATAGCACATTGTGCTGCAGTCAAAACCGCTGGTGCACCTGGCTCGCAAGTGCCCCGTGGCCAAACATTTAAAGCACCTCACAGGCCTCTCCTCCAGGACGGTGATCCTGGCGGAGGAGAAGCCTATGAGGAGCCGGCCCGCTTCGGCCAGGGCTTTGGCCGAGGCGACGGGGCAGCGCACCCAAGCTGCACCCACTCCACCGGGACCGGGGCGAATGGCGCCGACCTTTACGGATCCGGAGGCGCATTGAGATTTTGTCTCGATGGCCTCTCGGATATCTTCGGTCGTGATCGAATCATCCAGGCCCGAAATGCGCAGCTCTGCGCACTTCGTGGGCCTGGCGATCTTTACGCCATCCTTCCCCGCGGTAAGCTCCCGCGGCGTCTCCGCCACGAGGTCCGCCACCCCCGCGCCTAGATTGTTGGCGTTAAGGGTCACCCTCGCCTGGCGGAAAATCTCCGCGTAGGAGACGCTTCCACTCTTCTCCGCCTCCGCCGACAGCGTCACGACGACGGCTGCCGACTTGGGCGGAGTAAGTTTCGGCTTCCTCTTGCCGCTTTTCTTGGGCTGGGCTGGCAGAGCAGCCTTTGGTTGAGCTGCGCTTTTTTTGTTTTTCCCATGACGTTTCCTGCGTTCGGCGGTACGCCATTCCTCGCCAGAGAGTGTGCCGGCGGGAGCAGGGGCGGGCGCCGGAGCACTAAGTGGAGTCTCCGGCGCTTTGAGTACGCTCGAGACCGCACGACGCACACCCTTAAGTGACCGCTCAGGGAGGAGTTGGGGTTGAGTAACCCCCCGCTTCTGTACAGTGGATGCGGACCTCGCGGCTTGCATCTGCCTTGCCGCTGGTTGAGCAGGAGATGCACGCGGTGCCTTTGAGGTAGCCGCTGCGGCGAACGAGTCCACGCGTCCCCCGGAACAGGGTAGGGGCGTGGGAGGTGTTGCCGTATACCCCTGTGAGAGTTTCGGCCTACTCACCGCCAGTGGCGGCCGGCAGTTTGGCTCGGGGGGGGGGGAGACGCTCCTTGATTGTCTCGAGCTTGGCGTCAATCAGCGTCCCAAACATAATAGTCAACTGCCGGCATTGCGCGTCTGAGAAGGTATCCGGCGCAGAAGAGGCTTGTGCCGCGGAAGCGGTGGCTGAAGTTGCCTGTGCTGGACCAGCCGTCGCGGAACCAGCCGAGACAGAATGGGCATGGTCCGAAACGGCAGATGATGGCAAAACGGGTGCTATGGCAGCCAAGGGAGCCCCCTCTCTTGCCGACCGCATATCCTCCCTCAACTGTGCAAGCTCTGCACGAAGCTCGCTCAATTGCCCCTCCAAGCGAGCGTTGTCTGCCAGTAGCCGCAGCACAGTTTCTGACTCAGTGGCCGTGGCACGCTGAGCCAGCGTTTCTACGACCTCCGTCAGCACGGAGGCAGATTCCTTTAGACCCTTGGCGAAGGTCCCCTTAAGGTTCCTCGATTTAGTGGCAACCTGCACTATCAGAGCCACAGATTTAGTCGCGGTTTGGGTGAGGTCCGCGGCGGTTTTCGGGGTACTATCCCCTCCCGCCGCGCGTAGGTTCTCCAAAATTTGTCCCACGTGAGTTTCCGCGACCATCTCCCCCTCCGTACGACCGCGCATGTATGCCTCCCGTCTGGAGAACACAGATGTAGATGCGCCTGCTACTCTTTCGGTGTCCGTTAACGACACGGGTGTTTGGGGGCGAGAGAAAGGCGTCACTGAACGCGTTCTTGCCCCCCCTCTTTTACTGGAGGACCTCACCTTCCGAGGGACTCTAAGGTCTACCTCAGGGAGGTCTGCATCATCTTCGGGTGAACAGCGGCGCTTTTGGTGTTGTGTAGCGCGTCTCTTCTTACCCGCCGAAGCTTCGTTGGTTACGTTCCTGTCCCCCAACAGCTCCAAGTCACTGGTGGAGGACCCAGAACCGCGACGATTCCTAAGCGTTAAGCTCTCCGTTGAAGCGGTGACCAGTGGAGACTCCAAACCTGATTTTAGGTACTCCATATGGGGCGCGACCTTCGCGCCATTCTTGGTGCCGGATTTACAGCTCGGCGACGGGCTGGTTTGTCGGAAGTTGTCCCCCCCAGAGTACGTGGGACTGACGGAGCCGGCTGGCTCCGCAAGGGATTCCCCGAGCGATATGCGCCCGGGACCCTCCTGGGTAGATTTTTGATTATCCTTGACTTGCGACATATTGGTTTGAGTTTAATGACCTCCGTCAGGGTAGCCCTTGGGACTGAGATCCCCTCAGCCATTCATCCCATTGCCAGGCACCACAAGCGTTGGATTAGGGTATTTTTTAAAGGGGTTTACTTCCCCGCAGCCCACAACAATGTGGGCTCCCGTTCCTGTCCGTTCAGGGTTACGGGTCGGGCCGGTCGGTGGTCTGCATCAGACAGCGTTCACCATCTATAAATAGACGGCGAACCCGAAGCCCCTCGCCCTTCCTCCGGGCGGCCCAGGGAAAGGCCACCTCCTACTCTGCCAGAATTCGCGAAAAGCCGCGAATCCACCAGCACACGTTGCCCGGGGTGCACCACGAGGAGGTTTTCCGGCAAACAGCACCCCCTGTTGACTGTACCTAACCTAACTCTCTAATTCTCATCATAACGTAGGTATAGCGTTCTGCGTGAATCCTAGGCAAAAGTTCTCTACAAACCCTGCACCGTTTTTTTTATCCTTCTTTATATTTAAGTTGTCTATATAAAATTATGACAGAGTCGAACACCGTTTTGCTTATTCGACTTAATAAAACACACTTAAGAAATTGAACTCGTATAATTTTCCGAGCTTTTATACCTTTGGAATATATTATTAAAATATATATATTACGGGAATAATTTAAGGTAAAATACCTTGTTTATTGCCCGACGTTTCGACCGTATTGCAAGTCTTCCCGTGACCACGGCCGTTGCAATACGGTCGAAACGTCGGGCAATAAACAAGGTATTTTACCTTAAATTATTCACGCGATTAAGACCCGTAATATATATACTTTGGAATATATCCAAAAATTCCAATATTTAAAGATTTCTTCTAAAGGACATAAAATTAAATTCTTTTCAGGACGGTTCCGCTTCAATAAATTTCTAGATTTCCTTCTGCTTAAGACTGTTTCGCTCATACATTTGCCAAATCTATTAGATAAGAATTCCTTTGAATAAAGAATTTAGCTTAGTATTTAAACCGTCATCAATTACGTTCTTTAGTAAGTCGCTTTGATCTTAATTAATTTTACAAAAGATAAGATTAGGAAATCTCTTACTGATATTTTAATTTTGACTGCCTTTTGGCGCGGTGGGAGTGTACGCAAGAGGTCGTGGGTTCGATCCCCAGGATAAAACTTTGTGTGATGAGCACGATGGTTTATTCTGTATCTGGGTGTTTTTTATCTATAATATGTATGTATTTAGAAATATATAAGTATGTTTATCGGTTGTCTGGTTTCCATAGTACAAGGTCTGCTTAGTTTGGGATCAGATAGCGTTGTGTGAGTTGTCCCAATATATTATTATATTATTAACTAGCCGTCCCGCGCAACTTCGTATGCGTAAATTTTCCCCGTTTTTGAAACATTTCCCGTCGCTACTCCGCTCCTATTAGTTGTAGCGCGATGTTATATAGCCTATAGCCTACCTCGATAAATGGGCTATCCAACAAAAAAAGAATTTTTCAAATCGGACCCGTAGTTTCTGAGATTAGCGCGTTCAAACAAACAAACAAACAAACAAAGCAAACAAACAAACTCTTCCGCTTTATAATATTAGTATAGATTTGAAACTTAGTAAGTAGTTCTAAGTCATAGGCCGTCTCGATGGGTACCACAACAGTGTCAGTTATTCTTCTGTGAAATAGTAATAAAGTTAACTCATCACAGTGTTTCGGTTGAAGGGCACTGTAGTTAGTGTAATACTGTAAGACTGCCTCTGTGGCGCGGAGGGAGTGTATCCGACTGCTACGAGAGGTCGTGGGTTCGATGTGACCCAAGATAAAACTTTGTGTGATGAGCATGATGGTTTATTCTGTGTCTGGGTGTTGTTATTTATCTATAATGTATGTATTTAGAAATATATAAGTATGTTTATCGGTTGTCTGGTGGTGGATAAAGTACAAGCTACGGGTAGTTTGGGATCAGATAGCGTTGTGTGAGTTGTCCCAAGATATTATTATTATTATTATACAATATTCGATCTTTAAAAACGACAAACTTCTGCACACATAAATAACCTAGTACCTGGATGACCGAGCTTCGCTCGTTATTTTTTTTAAACGTTGTTTTACAAAAATGAAACCTAGCTAGATCGATTTATCTCCCCCGAAATCCCCTACATATTAAATTTCATGAAAATCGCTGGAGCCATTGCCGAGATTCAGATTATATACCTAGTCTAGCCATAAATATTGTTACGAAGAAAAAACATTTTTTTTTATTGCAAATAATATTTATTACTTTTACAGTGTGTTAGTTTAATACATAAATAAAAAACAATTCAAAATATAAAAAGCTTATTCGAAGTGGTCTCCATTGGCTGCAACACAGTCCTTTAAACGTTGTGGCCAGTTATCAATAGAAGCACGCACTCTTTCCATGGGAAAATTCTTCACTGCCAATCGTATGGATTGTTTTAGGGACTCCAAATTATCATGGCGTTTAGAGCAAGCCATACTCTCTAAAACTGACCATAAATCATAATCCAGCGGATTAAGATCGGGACTAGACGACGGCCAGTCTTCAGCTCTGATGAAGTCCGAAACGTTCACTTCCAACCAAGACTGCGTGGACCGAGCTTTATGACCCGGCGCTGAGTCTTGTTGGAAGGACCATACTTGGTTATTGAACATGGTGTTGTTAAGGGGTTTAACTACCTTCTCAAGAATGGTATCTTGATACACTTGTGCCGATGTTTTGATACCTTTTTCACAAAAATATGGCTCAGTCACTCCTTCATAGCTAACACCCCACCAAACCATCACTGAAGTCGGATAATGCCCACGTTGCACTCTGTCGACTAATTGGGAAGCTTCCTTAGAGCTTTGAGCATAAATACGGTCATTTTGTTTGTTAAAATGTTGCTCAACTGTAAAGATTTTCTCATCCGTAAACAAAATTTTTCTGTGACCTCCCTTTGCGTACCGCTTCAGTAGTTGCTTCGATTTTACCACCCTATTCTTTTTTAAATTATCAGTTAAAAAATGACCAGTGCGTCTCTTATAGGCTGCAAGTCCTAAGTCATCTTTTAAAATGCGTGACATGGTTCTGGGTGCTATCTTCATCTCCCGAGATAAAATCTTTTGCTTTCGGACAGGATTTCTTCGAATTCTTTCCCTTACTGCTTTGACCACCATTTTCGTACGAACACTACGTGGACGGCCAGATCTTTTTCTGTCACAAACAGAGAAGGTCTCATTGTACCTATTAATAGCCCGGTACACAAACATTTGACTAATACCAAGCGTATGGAGAGTTTTAAAAATTACATTCGGCTCCATACCAACTTTGTGTAATGCAATCACAGCGATTCGGTTTTCTTTATCACCCCACTCCATTTTAATATAGCAAAATATTGTACAATGTATTGGCGCCAAAATTAGAAAATACAATGAACAATCGTATAAAAATGACAGATTCCAAATTCAAATGTAATATCTTTCTTATTTTTAATTGTAACAGTATTTATGGCCAGACTAGGTATATAGGTATATATATACAAGAATTGCTCGTTTAAAGGTATAAGATATATTGCATTGTCACCATCTAACTAGTATGTAAGTATGTTTATCAGTTGTCTGGTTGCCATAGTACAAGCTTATTGTTTTTAAACTTTCGCGATTTTTATACATATTAGATATGTATATTTCGGGATGATCGTGGTCACGGGTGCAATTCGATCGAAACGTCAGGTAAATAAAAGGTTCGTACCTTTAAATAATTCACGCGATTAAGTCCCGAAATATATCTAATATAGTACAAGCTATGCTTAATTTGGGATTAGATGGCGTTGTGTGAGTTGTGCCAAGATATTATTATTATTATTAATTACTAAGCAAATGAGATTTACAAACTAATGTCTGAAATGAAGAGCGCAGTGCGGTGGCATTCAGATCTTTGGCTAACAAGGATTTGGGTGTCACTGATTCTTTTATGGGCGACGCGCAACACTTACCAGCAAGTGCACGACCTGCTGGTCTCTTCATTTCCTTGTATAAAGACTTTTTGAATATTTGAAACCTCGTTTTTTTTTTAGATAGGTTTATGACCCGGTGGTAAAAGTGAATTAATAGATTAAGATTGGTAACAGTTTTCTAAACCGGGATTGAAATGAATGTTCCACATACATTTGACTGACCTTTTGATCTTTTGTTCGATCCCCACCCAGAATAAAACTTTGTGTGATGGATGAGCACGTTGGTTTATTATGTGTCTGGGTGTAATTTGCCTCTATAATATGTATGTATTTAGGAATATATTCGTATGTGTATCAGTTGTCTAGATGCCATAGTACAGACTCAGTCTAGTTTGGTATCAGATGGCGTTGTGTGAGTTGTCCCAAGATATTATTAAAAAAAGGTATTATTATTATGAATACCTAATACAAGATCGGTTCAATTTCTGAATCGAAAAAAAGTTGGTTCTTTATTTATTGTCTGTTGGTTCTTTATTGATTTCCTCAAAACGATTAATCCGATGTGATTTGAACACAAAACATTGACAAACATGAACCTACCACGAGATACTACTAACAATTTTGTTAACCACTCCAGCTAAGCTCAAAGGCTTGAGTGAGGAGTGGGTTCACTTCGGTAGTATAATGTGTAGGATTCGAACCCGTGACCTCACGATTGTGAGACCGATGCCTTAGTCATTAGGTTACCGCCGCTTAATTTATTTGAATATTACAATTATAGGCATTTTTTGACAATTACTTCATAAATACAATAATAGCACTTTTGAAACCCGAGACTTCCGTATGCCGATCCGGGGCCGGAATCGAACCGAACCACCTATCTGGACTATGTTACTAGACCTCAAATTTCTGTATCCTCTCATGCTCGCGAGTTGGGCCCTCGCATGCGCCATCTAGTTTAAGAACTATCTCAGCTTTTGTTATTGCTTCGTTACAGAGCTCATTTTAACAAATTATGATGTCGCAGGCCGAATATTATAATAAATTATATAGGCATTTCTTCCCACTTACTTTATAAATACAATAATTGCATTTTTGAAAGATAGCCCAATAGTATAATATAGTCCAGATAGGTGCATCGATTCCGGCCCCGAATTGGCATACGGAAGGCTGGAGTTCGATTCCTGGGACAGAACTTTAAAAATTTTTTCTATCTTCCAAAAATGAAATTATTGTATTAAAATTCCTCTGAATTAAATTATCAATTACAAAATCAATACGGGAAAAGAGCTACATGAAAGTGAATTGCAGTGAACGAGAACCAAACCTTTTTGTTTAGCAAGCCAACGCGACAAATTCATTTGCAACCACGTTACATTTACATTAATGCTTTTTGTTTGTACAACAGTACTGCAATTTGTTATTTGCATTTTTACCCGATTGCTGAAAAATTAGTGTTGTTTTTAAAGGCATACGTGTATATCTCTTCATGAATTTTAACGTCATAAGGTGTTGTTACATTCGATTTACTCACCGGCACCAAGTCCGGCATCTCAAATTGAAGCCGTTCGCCTGTCAAACAGTGACTTCCCCGTCCGCTCTGGTCTGGATATGTGGTGATGTTTTAGACTAACCCTCCTTCCTCTCCCCTACCTACCAATACCACCACGTATTGTGAAGACACGAGCCACCTTTCAGTTTTTACAAATCCCGCGTTTAACAAAAAATACACGTCATGGATATGACAAATTACCAGGAGTCTCCTCTCGGGCGTAGTAAGATGACCACACCCTCCTCGTTGTGATTTTTCCTGATCCCCCTCCATTTCGAGCCTCACGGGATTAATGAACGGCACCTTACTGAAATGGGAAAGATACTATTCAATTCAATTAATTTATTCAATTAACAATCATACAATTGTGTCTGAAAATAATAATAACAAAATAATTATAATAAAAAATATACTGAGATACCCAAGTGATATACCTAATGCAATCTCAACCCATGTGTAGTGGTATGTGGGTAGTTATAACAAACATTTCAGTTAGAACTCTTTTGAGACCTATATACCATAAATATTTTATGCAAATTTATTTATTCTTGTGCTGTGTGTGATGGTGATAGCAATTAAATAAATAAAGAAAAAAAAAGACAAACACAGCAACATATACATTAAGCGCAAACAAAGTTGCGCGGGTCAGCTAGTCTATACTAATATTAAAAAGCCAAAGAGTTTGTTTGTTTGAATGCGGTAATCTCAGAAAATACTGATCTGAAATGAAAAATTCTTTTACTGTTGGATAGCCCATTTATCGAGGAAGGCTATAGGCAATATAACATCATGCTACGACCAATAGAAGCGGAGCAGCAATGAAAAATGTTGCAAAAACGGGGAAAATTGACGCATATGAAGTTGCACGGGACAACTACTCTTAATTAAACAAAATAAAAAAAAAATAACACATTCATAAGCCCAGATTCAAATAAAATATAGACTAACATTTTGTCAAAGGCTACAATATAAAATCCTAAACAGGAACGAACTAAAATTAAAGAACTTTTTTTATTTGTGCCTAAATATATTCACTTGTCTATTCTTTAATAGAAGGCATGAGCTGTATTTCGAGTTTGTATCTCGTTACTTTGTTTATTGTTTTCTTTTATTTTATTTTTACGTTTGGCTTGTAAACTTGTACTGTGTTCTTTTTTTAGTAGGTATTAATCAACTAATACCGTACCTTCATCAATACAAGACTATATATATACTTCCATAATAATAAATAACCTAGCTTAGTTGATGACCTATATAAGTATACTAGCTGACCCGCGCAACTTCGTCAGCGTAAATGTTCCCCGTTTTTGCAACATTTTTCAATGCTGCTCCGCTTCTATTGGTCGTAGCGTGATGTTATATAGCCTTTCTCGATAAATGGGCTATCCAAAAATAAAATAATTTTTCAATTTTGACTTGTAGTTCCTGAGATTATCGCGTTCAAACAAAAAAACGAACAAACAAACAAATAAATAAACAAACAAACAAACTCTTCAGCTTTATAATATTATTAGCTGACCCGCGCAACTTCGTTTGCGTAAACTTTCACCGTTTTGCATCATTTTTTATTGCTGCTCCGCTCCTATTGGTCGTAGCGTGATGTTATATAGCCTATAGCCATCCTCGATAAATGGGCTATCCAAAAATAAAAGATTTTTTCAATTGGGACTAGTAGTTCCTGAGATTACCGCGTTCAACCAACCAAACAACCTCTTTAGCTTTTTATTATTACAATGGATTCATAAGTAAGACGACTAATTTTTAACTATGTACATTTTGTCTCAATTTTGTTTTTTACTAATATTTTAAGTTTTTGATCTTGAAATTGTATGAACATTGTAAACTAACCCTGTCTTTTGCATACCCGATATGGGTAGACTGTTGTTTATATAATAACACCTGTACACAGTTATGCAATTTTTTTTTAAGCTGTTGCATAGCTTCTATCGCGGGCCTTGAGCGCGGGGACCGAATCCAGAAATTCCGTAACGAAAAAACCTCACGCTCCCCACTCCGACGGGCACAGCGGTGATACTTTTTACTTTTGCTATCTATCAATGAATAGCAGAACTTTAAATGATTTTTTTTTTAATTAAAAAAAAAAAACTTTTTTTAAAAACTAAAAAAAGAAATTTTTTTTATTGCTTTTTTTAAATTTAAAAAAAAAACAATTTTTTTAAAGAAAAAAAAATCAAACATTGTTTTTTTATAATTAAAAAAAAACACTTAAAAATATACATATATTTTTTTAAATGCTTAAGTTGATAAAAATACTATGCAATAGCTTTACCGCGGCAGTCCCCGAGTGCCACACATTTTTTTTTAAAGGTAAACTAGCAATGTGGGTTGTGGTCTCAGATAACTGGCAATCCTGTTAACCCCTCCAGCTAAGCTCAAAGGCTTGTGTTAGGAGTGGGTTCACGTCGGTAGTATAATGGGTAGAATTCGAACCCGCGATCTCACGATTGCGAGACCGATGCCTTAGCCATTAGTTTACCGCCGCTTGTAATATATATTTGTATTGTCTAAATATCATTCAGCCAATAAGATTTCTTAGCCTTTATCCTCTGGTATTAGAACCGAAAATAAATTTTCAAGTCTAAGGATTGTTCACATATTGTTTGGGACGCATACAAATTACTTGTTTTTTGTCCTGTCTCAATTAGTGCGGCAGATTTTACGGTTCCATAGCCAAAATGGCAAAAACAGAACCCTTATATTACATCTTGTCCGTCCGCATGTCACAGGCATTATACTCAAACATTACTCATTTTATATTGATGAAATTTAGAGTATAGATGTCTTGTATAAAACGATACTTAGTTCGATAGTTAAAAAACAAAAAATAATGTTTTACACTCCATACATGTAACAAAAGCTAATTTTCTATCGATTCTATCACAAAAATCTACGTGCACATCATACGACAAGCCTTTTAAAAACATTTCAAGGTTTCTAAGAAACGTCAATATTTTCGGAAGAAATCGCTTCGAAAGTTGCAAAAATTCTGTCCCTTTTATCTTTTGAACCGTATGGCCAAAACATGTGACAAAAAAAATTCAAAGGTAACGTACAATAAATAATTTCAATTAAAATTATTTTCAATATGATCGGATACACCGTCTTTAAGTTATTGCCGAAATACTGAGCTTCTCAACGAAAGGAGGCAAGTGTCACGAAGATACGCTCTTTTTCAGATCGTATTTTTTCATATATAGTGTATTTCTTTGTAGGGACTGCTGTGGAACCCTACACTGAGCATGCGTGGCGAGTTTTCCTTTTAAACGCCTGACCACGGTAAAAAAAGGCCTGTGCTGTAGTTCTCATTTTATGCTTAAAACTTTTGTCCCGTGATCATGATCAGTGATGTTAATCCAGGTTGACTGTGTAGTAGTGTGTAGTAGTGGGAGGTACTCGCATTGGCATTGAGTCCTCGATGAAATATCTTGGATTCTCGACAGCCGATGGGATTTCGGACCTCATTTTCATAGTCTGGCTCCGAAGCTTATGGTGCAACGTCAGCTCTATTGCGGTTGCTGCCTAATTTGGGCGGAGCCAATACCCCAAGCCGAAAGCTGTACATGGGGGTCGTGAGATCCATGGCCCTTTATGGAGCCCCAGTTTGGGCACACACCTTGAAGACCCGCAACATCGCAGAAAGCGTTGGCGTTGGGATACCGCGCCATCTTCTTTGAGGTGGCCAGCCTTCTTGCAGGGGCTCCGCCTTGGGATTTGGCAGCAAAAACCCTTGCGTCACTATATCAGTGGCGCCGAGACGTATTGAAGCGAGACCTCCGACCGACGCTCCGAGAGTTCCAGGGACAACGATCCCAGCTGTACCAGATCCTATTGGCGGAATGGGAAACACGACTTATGCGACCGAGCGCGGGGCGCGCCACGATAGAGGCAGTAAGGCCGATAATGAAGGATTGGCTGGAAATAAGACACGGTTGTCTTTCTTGATGCAGATACTCACGGGCCATGGCTGCTTCGGAAAGTACCTGTGACGCATAGGCCGAGAACCAACGACCAACTGTCACCACTGCGAGGGCTGCAACGAGGATACGGCGCTGCACACCTTAAGAGAATGCCCAGGGAGGGGAATCTGTCGTTCTAACAGAAGTAATGCCTAGACGGTGTCGTGATGTATTCTACGCGCGCCTTCTTACACGAAGTGGTAGTAAAGACACCCTCACCCATGGCCATAGGCTGTTATGAAGGAACACCGTGTGATTTTTAGTCGGTTCGACTCCGACATACCCTCTTCTACGTGCCCTCGTAGGAGTGGGATCCGGGGGATTTTTGCACAAGTAAAAAAAAAAAGATTGACTGTATAACGTGTTGGATTGACGGATCGTGACATATTACAACTAGCCGAATCAAGATGTATCAATCTATTTTAATCAGATAATGATCGTGAATAGCATCTATGATCGTTGCTAGATTAGTTCAATGTTCTCGCGCCCATGAAAGTTGCCAGCTAAGATTGGCACTTGCATCGTAGCCCTAGGACCCTTTAGGCGCGATTGGTCCAATTCGCGATTGGTCCAATGTTCAAAAAAATGTCCAATTCGCGGATGGTCCAATTCGCGATTGGTCCAATTCGCGGTTTGTCCAATTCGCGGTTGGTCCAATTCGCGGTTGGCCCAATACGCGGTTTGTCTGATTCGCGGTTGGTCCAATTCGCACTTGGTCCAATTCGCTCTTGGTCCAATTCGCGGTTGGTCCAAAATGGAAAATGCAATTTAAATGAAATCAATGAAAGAATGGTCAGTATTACAAATATATAAAATTTCATAAAAAATAAGCCGTATTGGAGAAGGATGGTAACTTTTTAAATTAGGGGGCGGAGCCGTATGGAGGTGAGCAGTACTCTGCCACATATTTTCATACCTACTGAATCTATATATAAAATTTCATCAAATTCGGTAAAGCGTTTTATGAGGAGTATAGTAACTTTTATATTAGGAGGTTAGGGGGGGGGGGGGTAAAAGTACCTTTGCCAAACTACTTGGCAATATATGATTAGGTATAAATGAGACAAAAGATGTAGTATAGTCTGGTTATAATTATCTAAAGGTGCATCTTATATACTAACGACTTCGTGTTGATAACAGATAGTAGAAACATTTAATAGATACTGAACGTGCGATAAGGAACATAAGATTGTGATGTAGATTGTAGATACAGCACAAAGATATTGTACTGTAACAGTACACCCCCCTTTAAAAAAAAAAAAAAAATATGGTAATAGTGTTTACAATATAAATTTGACCTAGACCTTACTAGTTATTTGCTGATGTATATAAATAATAATGCTATTGTACGCGGTGGAATTTGATGACGCCTGTTGTGGTGTGATTTGCTGACGTCTGTAATTTTGACTTAGCTGTTGCACGAGTGTTTATTATTTTTTTCCGTTAAACTCTTCATTCTTCTGTCCAGTGTTTTCATTATGCCGTAAATTAGGATCACGCCGATTGTTAAAATAATCTGTCCCATTGCAACATTTCTTGTCCACCGTAAGTCCTCCTGGATCAGGTTACGGAGTTGGTCCGCTTCGTTTTGATTGAGGCAATTGTCCGTATTGTATGTTATCTGGTCCTTAGAACTTTGATTTCCCATTTTAGATGTCTTGTTGTTACGAGTAGTTGTGAATTAATGGTATATGTTAAGATCTATGTTAATATATATACGAATAGCTTGCTTATATCAGCGATTTTTTATAGACGTACTACTGGCTTTACTTTACGTCCCGATCGTGTAGTGTACGTGTGTGAATGCCTGTCGCAATCCTTTGAATCTGGCACGTAGTTTGATTCGTCATTGATCATGAAAGCTGGTTTCAATCTATCAATTGATATCACTGTCTCTTTATCCCTAATTCTAATGCAAAATGTTTTATCTGTTTTACTAATTACTGGGTAGGGTCCTTCATACGGCGGTGTCAGGGCTTTCTTAATTCTATCACACCGAACAAATACGTGTGAGCATTCTTTGAGTTCGGGATGCACAAATATAGCTTGATTGTGTTTTTTTCTTTTCGGAATTGATGTCATTTGTGTGATGTCCTTTTGAATTTGTTTTACAAACTCTTCGTACGTTGATAACTGTGCTGCTGATGACTCAAAAAATCCTCCAGGGAGTCGTATTGGCGTTCCATATGTCATCTCTGCTGAACTATAACCTGTGTCTTCTCGCAAGCTACTCCGCAACCCGAGTAAAACTGTTGGAATTTCTTTTAACCAATTTTCGTTGGATTCTCTTGTCATTAACGCCGCCTTTAAAGTTCTATGAAATCTCTCTATCATTCCATTGGATTGTGGATGATAAGGTGTTGTCCTAATTTTATGTATTCCCAAAAATTGTGAGAGTGACTCAAATATTCTTGATTCAAACTGTCGGCCTTGATCCGTAGTAATGCGCAATGGACATCCAAAACGAGTAATCCATCCTTCGAAAAGTGTCTTGGCTACTGTTTCTGCAGTTATATCTTCTACCGGAAATATTTCGGGCCATGACGTACAACGATCTATGATTGTGATTAAATATCTCTTCCCTTGTGAAATCGGAAGTGGTCCGACGATGTCAATATGTAAATGTTCAAAACGTTGCGCTGTCATAAATGTACCAGGAGGTGATATCGTATGTCGTTGTATTTTTGATTTTTGGCAGGCTATACATGATCTACACCAATTATTGATATCTTTGTTCATATACGGCCATAAATACCTTTGGGTTATCATTTTTCTCGTAGTTCTTTTTCCTGGATGGCTCATACCATGAATGGTATCGAAAATTTGTTTGCGAAAATGCTTTGGTAAGTAGGGGCGGCTTTTTCCAGTAGAGGTGTCGCAGGTGATGTTTATTGTGGAACCCGGAAGCGTAATGTTTTTGAATTTTAATCTTTTATTGTCATGTAATTTACTTAGTTCATTATCTGTTGATTGACATTTTTCCAATTCAGCGTAATCGATAGGTGATGGCACGTATATTTCCTCTATTCGAGATAAGGCATCGGCGGTAATATTGTCACGTCCGCTTATGTGTTGAATGTTGGTACTGTATTGTGAAATGAAATCTAACTGCCGGACCCGTCGCGGTGTATCGTTTGATGATGGTTTTTGGGAGAATGCGTATGTCAAAGGTCGGTGATCCGTAAATATTGTAAATTCTCTTCCCTCGATTAATCTGTGAAAATGTTTGACGGCCATGTATATTCCTAACAGCTCTCTGTCAAACGTAGAATATTTTTGTTGAGTTTCGCTCAATTTTTGTGAAAAAAATCCTAATGGTTCCCAATTGCGTCCGGATTTTTGTTGTAAAACTCCACCAACGCAAGTAGCACTAGCGTCGGTCATGAGCGCTAGTGATGCGTTGCGGGAAGGATGCGCTGTTAACACTGCGTTTTTCATGCTTTCCTTGCATTTTTCGTAAGCTTTGTCTGCTTCCGTTGTCCAAGGAACAGGTGAATTATCGTTCTTTTTTGAACCATGTAGATATTCGTTTAAAATTCTTTGATTTTCCGCTGCGCATGGAATATTACTTCTGTAGAAATTGACCATGCCCAAAAATCTTCTTAATTCTTGAATTGTTTTCGGTTTGGGAAATTCCATGATTGCTTTGTAATTTTCTTCGGTAGGGAGTATTCCTTGGCTCGTTATATGATAACCTAAGAAATCTATTTCCCTTCTGAGAAATTCGCATTTTTCGAGATTAATGGTTATTCCATTCTCGTGTAAACGTTTGAAAACCGTTTCTAAATGCTGATAATGCAAATCTTCGTTGTCCGATGCAATGAGACAGTCGTCTACAAATATAAATACGTAGTTTAAATCTCTAAATAAGGAATCCATGAATCGTTGAAATGTTTGTGCCGCATTGCGTAATCCGAAAGGCATTCTTAAGTACTCAAAAAGTCCAAAAGGTGTGATGATGGCTGTTTTTTCTATATCTTTAACAGGAATACAATGGTATGCTTTACGTATATCTATCTTGCTTAGTATCTTCTTATTTTCTAATATGTATGTAAAGTCAGTTAATCTTGGTAGTGGGTATTTGTCCGGTACTGTCGTGCTATTGAGCATTCGATAGTCTCCGCATGGTCTCCATTCGCCATTTTTCTTTTTTACCATATGTAATGGGCTTGCCCATGGGCTATCTGACGGTCGGCAAATTCCGAGTTCTATCATATTTTGAAATTCCTTTTTGGCTATGTCGTATTTTTCTGGAGGTAATGGTCTTGCCCGAGCTGCGACGGGTGGTCCTGTAGTGATAATGTGATGTTCAATCTTATGTTTGGGCGCATTGCGGAGAGAGGACCCTTTCGTGATGTCTTCGTATTTGTTTAAAAGTTGCGTAATACGTGGATTCGTTCCCACTGCGATATTACGAATTGTTTGTTGTGTCGCTTTTTCCGAAGTTACATGCGTTGTCAGCTCTGTAACTTTGTCGATAAGTTTGCGACCTGCTATGTCGACTAATAGTTTATAGTGCTCTAGAAAATCTGCTCCAATTATTGGTTGTGTAACATCGGCGATTACAAAATTCCATTTATAACATCGTTGTAGTCCTAAATTCAAGGTAAGCGTCTTCTCGCCGTAAGTCCTAATTTTAGTCCCATTTGCAGCGTATAGTGTGTATTGTTCATTTTGTAAAACTGAATGTCTCTGTTGCTTGCTAATGACTGAAATATTTGCGCCCGTGTCAATCAAAAACTTCATACCACTTTTTCGGTCGGTAATGGTGAGGCGATTGGATGGGTGGATTGCACAGAGTTTCGCCGTTGTCTGTGCTCTTATTCGTTTCCCTGGTTCCGTACGTAAGTCATTGGTTTCCAACTGCATGGTTTAATGCAGTTCTTTGCATATTTTCCGAATCTTTCGTGGTAGTAACAAAATCGATTTGCTCCTCTATAGTTTGTTCTCGGCCTCATAATCGGGAATTGTTGACGTTTCTTGAAATGATTGTGCGTGTTGGGTCGATAGCCATATTGACCTTGTTGAATTGCGTCAATATCTATCTGTAATTTTGCTAGCTGGGCTAAAATGCATGCTGTATTGTTGTCGTTTGAAGTGTCGTTGCTAACAGCTGATATTTCGGTTACTTTTGAATTCATTATTATTTTGTCTGCAATTTGGCTCAGTTTGTCAATTTCCATGTCTTCCGTAACTGCTAGAACCGTAGTAACTGATGTTGGTAAAAGCCTGAACCATAGTAGTTTAATTGTTTCGTCACTGATTTTTCCTCTCCCGAGGACTCGCATTTGACGTAATAACTGCGAAGGTTTTTGATCACCGAGTTCTGTCTCTGATATTAATTTTTGAAACTGTCGCTGTTCTGTTTCTTCGTAACAATCAATTAAACGTTCCTTGATGTTTTTGTATTTATCTGTAGTCGGTGGTGAAGTGATTAGGTCACTAACCTGTAGTATTTCTTCCTTGGATAACTTTGCTATTACTGTACAGTATTTGTATTCGTCTCCTTGCTTCTGTGGTGCTAATATGGCTTCTAGTTGCGTGAACCATAATCTTGGTTGGTCTTTCCAAAATTCCGGAATGCGGGATAAAACCGAGGTGCCAGCAGCTACTTCAAGTGTTCCTTGCTGATTTATGTTCGCCTTGCACGGTGATTGTGCCATGTTTCTTGCTGCGTATTCGTTCGTCGGGGTCACCAATTTGCCAAACTACTTGGCAATATATGATTAGGTATAAATGAGACAAAAGATGTAGTATAGTCTGGTTATAATTATCTAAAGGTGCATCTTATATACTAACGACTTCGTGTTGATAACAGATAGTAGAAACATTTAATAGATACTGAACGTGCGATAAGGAACATAAGATTGTGATGTAGATTGTAGATACAGCACAAAGATATTGTACTGTAACAGTACCCTTCCTGCTATTCTCAGACCTACTGAATTTTAACAAAATCGGTCAAGCTGTTCGGCTGAGGAGTATGGTAACGAAAACTGTGACACGCGAATTTTATATGAGTGCATTATACGAGTTTTAAGATTCTATTAATAATAATATTGCAATAAATTTGTCAAAAAGCAAAGTAGTAAAAATAAATGTTATCTTTGACTTTCGCGATTTGTACACATTATAAAATTATATATATACTACGGGTCTTAATCGCGTGAATAATTTAGAAATTAAACTAAGACCCGCATATTAAGACCCTTAGCTTATAAAATTCTATAATAGGTACTTAAATTTATTTAATAACTCGTTTGGTTAATTTTCACGAAAGTACAAATCTATTAATTATTTCTAAGAGGTTGTAATGCAGGATATGATTCGTAATATGATTATGAATAAGTACAGTACAATATGTACCTACATAAAAGTGTGTTATTATTTTGTTTAAATTTGTAAATAATTAATATTGGACCAACCGCGAATTGGACCAATCGCGAATTGGACCTATCGCGAAATGGACCAAAGGCGAATTTGACCAACCGCGAATTGGACCAACTGCGAATTAGACCAATCGCGAATAAGGTGTATTGGACCAATCGCGAATTGGACCAATCGCGCCTAAAGGCCTAGGCCTTGCTCTTAGCGGTCGTCCAGTAGCAAAACCTGGATATCTGGATGTTTTGGCTTGGGCGCCTCAAGAGTTAGGGCCCTCAAGAACTATATAACGTTAAGTAGCACCGTTTTCTAAAATTCCCGTTGCTGGTAACATTTCATCTCGACTTAAACAACGGCGTAACATGTTGCTAAATCATTTACGGCTGTCTCAATAGTTTGTCTATCGATGGATTTGACTACTAGAGGTAGAATTTTGATATATTTTGTATGGAACTTATGTCAAATATATAGCTCCAGTAGCCAAATCCATAGTTAGATAGATTATTGACACAGGCCGTTAGTTGTTGTTGTCTTTGTAAACTGACTAAAATATTTTTAAATATAAATTCTCATAACTATGTGCTAAGAATATTGCCGTTGATTTATTTAACGAAGTTTTTATTTTTTAATTTATAAAAAGAACAAAGGAGGTTAAAATCCTACACAAACCTTTTATGGATTTTAAAATAGTTTTATAGACTTTTTTGAGCAGTGTGATGTTTTAATTGAACAATAGATGTCGTTGTTCGGTTTAAATTCAAGCTATCGATATTTTTATATAATTGCTACATATTTATTGTTTTTCATTATTTATTATCCTCATGTATCTATATATACATTAACTGAGTTGTAAATTGAACACTCAAAATTTTTATAGGCCTGTAAGATTTCACAGGCTTTTAAAACAACAGAGAAATTGTAAAGGCCATTCCATAATTATAAAGAAACTTGTAATAAATAACGGAAATAATTCATACTATCCACACTAATATTAAAAATGTCAAAGTTACTCTGTCTGTCGGTCTGTCTGTTACTTTTCACGCCTAAACCTGAACCGCTTTATATGAAATTTGATAAGTATGGAGATTGAGTCCCCGGGAAGCACATATAATTATTTGTAAAATATGATATATTTTAGAAAACGATAATCATATTTATTAAAAAAATATAATTATAACTTAACCGACAGTCACGCAGGCGAAGCCGTACTCGAAATCTAGTAATAAATAAAGGAACCATAGTAATTCTAGCGACTTTGTCGCTTTAAATTAAATGTTAATTTCCAACCCCCATTATACCAACTCCGCTTTGTACCCACAGGAGGAGTGGGACAAATTACGCTTTAGCGAGTTTTTTCCATTTTTTATTTTCATCAGAACCAGAGTTTTGAGCCTAGCCATACATTTAAACTAGGATCCTGTGAGCATTTTTGAAAGTGTTATCTCGAGACAAGACGATGTCTACGACAATTTTATAATATATATACAACGTGTCCCAAAATTCAACGATAAGCCGGCACCGGAGCATGGACCTACTCATGACTACTCGGGAAAAAATAAAAATAAAAATGTATAAGGCTTTTTTTTTTTAATACAAGGACTTTTATAAATTTCATCGATATTCAATACCCATTATGCTATTTTCAACTCCCATGACCACAATTTTTGATATATTTTGGATATTTTTTGTGCATTAGCAACCTAAGAAAGACGGCTATCTACCACAATCCTTTAAAATTACAGAAAGTTTGTAGTTATTTTACAAACATCAGTCAAAACATTTATTTTTCTTATAATTTTCAGAGAATTTTACATTGTATGCACTTTGTATAGTCTGGGTTAAAAAAAAAAGTATGAACACTACCATGGCAAGTTTTATTAAAAGTTGGCGCAACTAACCGAGATTCCAAAATGGTATTATATTGTAGGATAACTACTCACAAAATAAATTTGAACTTAAAAAATGTTAAGTATAATGAAATGACTTTTACTGTGCGGCTTCCTTGGTGCCACATTTTTGAAATTCTAAACCCCCTGGATTTCTTTTATTGGGGTTGTTTCAAGGACAAGGTGTATGCAAAGCCCATTGCAACGTTAGACGAGCTTCGCCAAAGAATAAATGAGGCTGCGAATAGCATCAGTGGCAGAAGATATTCACGACAAATAAAACGATCTTTTTTACGAAGATGCCATGCCTGTATTAATGCCGGTGGCAAACAATTTGAACATTTATTGTAGTAATAAATAATAATAAATTGCAATAAATGTAAAATTACACCTTTTTTCTTGTTTTATTCATAAATAAATTAACACCAAACATCATAGTTTGTGTACATAGTAAAAGTAGTAGATAAATGTCACATTCGTCAGTAATATGATTGTTATTGATAATGATAACCTTTTATTTTTTCTGAATTGTTGTTCAGAGTATCCTACCATTTTGGAATCTCGGTTAGTTGAGCCAACTTTTAATAAAACTTGCCATGGTAGTGTCCATACTTTTTTTTTTAACCCAGACTATACAAAGTGCATACAATGTAAAAATCTATTAAAATTATAAGAAATAAAAATGTTTTGACTGATTTTTGTAAAATAACTACAAACATTCAGTAATTTTAAAGGATTGTGGTAGATAGCCGTCTTTCTTAGGTTGCTAATGCACAAAAAATATCAAAAATATATCAAAAATTGTGTTCATGGGAGTTCAAAATAGCATAATGGGTATCGAATATCGATGAAATTTATAAAAGTCTCTATAAGTGAAAAAAAAAGTCTTAGACATTTTTATTTTTATTTTTTCCCGAGTAGTCATGAGTAGGTCCATGCTACGGTGCCGGCTTATCGTTGAATTTTGGGACACGTTGTATATAACATTGTCGTTAGGAATTAACATTAAACTCGCAAAGCACGATGTAGAGCTGCATTTTTAGTAAATTGTTTGCACCAGTTAGTGTAGTGTGAATCCCAATTTGCAACTTCCAAAAAGTTGTGCTCACTGCGCAACATCACCCTAGCAGTTTAAGTTACAACAAAATTACTTATTAGTCTATTATTAGACTAGATTGTAATCTCAATGAAAAAATCTAAATAGGTTCTATCATTTAAAAAAAAAAAAAAAAAAAAAACTGCGCAACATGTGATAAACTGCAAAATTTTGGGGCTTTATTCACTTTTTGCTCTAATAGTCATAAAAAATGCGTTTTCGACAAATAACATTCACTACTTAAATAAAGTAAATTAAATTTACAATAATTTCAGCGCAACCACAGCTCTCTAAACCTTATAAGGACCAAGCTATGGCCCTTCAAAGATGATCGGTTTGAAGCAAAATATTGACAAAATCGTTGTCCTATGTGTTCTCTTATATAAATAAAGTTGTAGTACATTATTTTTTTCTTTCATGAGAGGATAGAACAAAGTCTGTGAGAAAATTGAAGCAGCGGTAGCCTAATGGCTAAGGCATCGGTCTCGCAATCGTGAGGTCGCTGGTTCGAATCCTACCCATTATACTACCGACGTGAACCCACTCCTAACACAAGCCTTTGAGCTTAGCTGGAGGGGCTAACCAGATTGCTAGTAATCTTTTATTAAAAAAAAAAATACACACAAAATCTGAGAAACGAAAAGAAGGTAGAAATGGATTTTTAGAGAATTGAGACAAAAGCAAACCAAAGGGAAGCCGAAAGTAATGGTGTTCTATGAGCCCTCCGCCTCTGTTAAACACAATTATAATAAAATCCTATGTCCAAAATTACAAGCCACACAAAAATCGATAAAAGACATTTGTCACCATTAGTCAGTCTGTTTATCCCCTAATTGTGACAGTTGTGACTCAGCAGAAAGTATGTAAAAGCCCGGAGTCGAATCCCAGCCCTTATGATTGATGCGTGTCTGAAAAACTTTTATGTAAGTCTTATAATCAATCAATTTTTCTTACAATATTACATACGGTATTTAATTTCATCGATTATTTAAATGACTGTATTTTTTTTAATTTTATCGGTTTTCAAGTTAGGTATTAGTTATTAGGGATTTATGGTTAACACTTACTATAGCCCCACTCCTGCATGAAACGTAAATTGCAATTATGATTTCGTATATAAAAAAAAATATTTCAACTTGAATAGGTACATTAATTTTAAATAGAATGTCATTACTAGATGTGAAATCATATTACCTACTTCATTAAGATCTGTGAGGTAATCATTTACATTATAATAACATTTTAAAATAAGATATTTTTTAAAGTGCTGTCTAAATATACTTACATTTAGATGTTTCATCTCCTTTGGTACGCGGTTAAAAATATTTTGGTGCCATACAGAGGATACTAATGCGTATAATATACATGAAACTTCTACCTAAAGGCATTATAGTTTTTTTGCGTAGGCTCACATAGAAGTCACTAATGAAAATTATAATTCGACTTCAAATAATGCTTTGATAAAGTACCCAACGCCTACGAAATTCGTAGACACTTCGTAGCCGACGTAGGCTTTTTGGCGTAGGAGGAACAATAGCTACGCCATAATATAATTTCTTTATTTGCGGACAACTCCGTCAATAAGTTATTTTGCTTACTAAGAATAATAATTGACTGCCTCTGTGGAGCGGTGGGAGTGTGTCCGACTGTTACGCAAGAGGTTGTGGGTTCGATTCCCACACGGGACACCACTTTATGCTCCACAAATTGCTTTTCCGAGTCTGGGTGTACTTTGTGTCCGTGACTTGTATGTTTGTAAAGTCCCCCGCGGCATAGGGCTTGTACCCTAATGCGGGATACGAAAAAAAATAGAAGCGGCGGTAGCCTAATGGCTAAGGCATCAGACTCGCAATTTAGAAGTCTCGTATTCCTAACCATTTTATTTATAATTTAAAACGCAAAACTGATCAAACATCAATGCTCTCCTAATATAATAATAACGAATTCGGCCACTACGGTCAATTTTATCTAAAACTAGCTGTCCCGCGCAACTTCGTAGGCGTACTTTTTTCCCGTTTTTGCAACATTTTTCATTACATTATATAGCCTATAGACTTCCTCGATAAATGGGCTATCCAACGGTGAAAGAATTTTTCAACTCGGACCCGTAGTTCCTGAGATTACCGCGTTCAAACAAACAAACAAATTTGTTATCTACATACCATATAAATCATATTTAAAGCGGCGGTAGCTTAATGGTTAAGGCATCGGACTTCCAATCGAGAAGTCGCGGGTTCGAATCCTACCCATTATACAGCCGACGGACGTGAACTTACTCCTAACACAATCAATTTCGCTGTAAAAAAAATAAAAAATAATATTATCTGGGGACAACTCCCACAACGCTATTTGATCCCCAACTAAGCAGAGCTTGTATTATGGAAACCAGACACCTGATAAACATACTTACATATTTCTAAATACATACATATTATTGATAAATAACACCATGACACAAAATAAAACATCGTGATCATTACACAAAGTTTTATCCTGGGTGGGAATCGAACTCACGACCTCCGACTTAGCAGTCAGGGTCACTAACCACTAGACCAGAGATGGCGAACCTTTTTTGTTATACGTGTCAATTTTTTACATAATTAGCAAAGGCTCGCACGAGATGCCGTTAAAAAAAAAACTGATGAATTCGTAGCTCGTACTTCACGTCATATTAAACTAACGGTTAATCAACACAAGTAGCAACAACTGGAATCAAATCAAATCAATCTTATCTTTCGGCGGTGTCGAAGTTCTTCGCCCCCTCATGGAAGACGCAGAGTGCCCGAATTGAGTTAACGCGTGCCTTCCGTGGCACGCGTGCCTTCCGTGGCACGCGTGCCATTAGCTCTTCACTGCACTAGACCAATAAGTGTAACAATTGTGAGTACAACCAATAAATAAACTTATTTCAACTGCAAACATCTCCCACTTTAAGAAAGATTTCCCTGTGTATCGGGGCACTTTAATATATATTATCACGGACACAAAGCACATCCAAACTTGGAACAATAATTTGTGTGTATGCACTATTTATTTGTCTCTATAGAACGGGTTCCCAGGCTGTAGGTATTTACTCCCGCGGGGGTTCAATTAGCAATTTTTTGGTTTCCGTTGGCGTTAACCTTAATTGAACCCCTCACCGTCTGGGCGATTCACCTCCCCCTCCCCTCTCTACTTATATTATACTTATTGTTTTTAAACTTTCGCGATTTTTATACATATTAGATATATTTCGGGAATTATTTAAAGGTACGAACCGTTTCGATCGGTGCATCGATCGAAACGTCGGGTAAATGAAAGGTTCGTGCCTTTAAATAATTCACGCGATTAAGTCCCGAAATATATCTAATATATGTATATTATACTTATTTTGAGCCGTGGAATGTATACACGGAACTTTTTTAGACATTGTAGGCCTCAAATAAATAAGAAGTTTATTTTTTATGGTTTCATTTTGAAAGAATGCCAAAGAACTGTTGTTTGATATTTACCTTCGTGCGTGATAAAATTATTGAGATTTAGTGCCTAGAATTAGAAACACCGTGAATTTGCAGTCGTTTTGGAGCCGAAAATTTTGAACGCGAGGAGTTCATGCTTATGTGAATGAAATGTTCGGTCTACTACTATTATCGAACTCCAATAAATGACAATTGTTATGTGAATTTCAACTTTGTCATTATTATTGTTGAATTTTTTTTTTTTTTGGTATTTTTATTAATTTCAAGTTACCATGTTTCGGTTCTAAAAACGACTACAAATTAATAATAATACAATTTATTAAGAAAAAAACATACAATGGCAGTAAATATACAATAACATATCAATATATAATCTTATACAAATTCACCAGTTAAGCAACTAGGTATATCTTATGAGTCCAGGTTGGGGGCCTGGAGATCTGTCACACAGGGGTTTCCCTAGTATAGACTCCAGTCTCTCACAAGGGATCATAGACATGTAATATAGTGAAAATCACCCTAATTCTAAGTTTGCTTGTACATGATGACCTTTGTGATGAGAAAATAAATAAACATTATTATTAATAATAACATCTTTTTGTATTTTTTTTTAATTCTTTTTTAATGAAAGTAAACAAAATACCGTCATATTTATAAAAGCCGCAACAGCAGATATTATAAAACTGTTATAAAACAATTAAATATTTGACTACTATAAAAACAAATTATTATACAGTTAGTTAAAATGTCGTGAAAAAACTACGTTTCCCCACAATTTACGTGCTAAAGAATTTATAATTATTATGATTAAAAAAGTAAATGGTTTGGACATAAACAATTATGACTACACCAACTTGTAATATTAATTTTGTATTTGTATTGACCGTATTGTTTTGACGTTTCATCAAAAGAAACTGATTAGACTTAACATCAAATACCTTATTAATTGTTCCCAAGTTTAACATTAATTATTGTTCAAAGTCATGAAGGTGAGTTGCGCCAGGTTCTGTCAACTTGGCAAAATGCTGAACTGGACACCCATTAGTTTCAACCGCGAGGCACAACTTTTATCATTATAGTGTTTTAATTGTAATTAACTTCTGTAAAGTTGTGACATACGGTGCAACAAATAAATGCTTCTTTTCTTTCTTTAGTTGAAGGCGTATATACCCCGGATGTACCCTCTATGTAGAGGATACACGGAAGCAGAAGAAACACCAAAACACGTGCTGACGGAGTGCATCTATGTAGCGGTCCAAAGGTCACAACTCCTCGCATCACCCACGTCTTTCCTTGAAGCCTGCAACAACTTGGCCAGATTGCTGGCTTACCTACCTGTCCTCCGGTGAGAAATTCCTGGCAACAACTACGGTGAAGATATGGTTCTTAAGCCGGTATCATACGGCATACTTCTAAAAGGCATCAGATAATAAGTTGCACAAACTTAGAATTTGTTTAAAAGTTGGGTTTATGACCCTTGCATACGTTTTATCTCTTCCTCGTCTAAATTATAAAAGACAGAGTTTTTGCAACAAATCACGTCGTAGAACAAAATAGATCTCCTAAAGAAATTTTCGTGTCCAATATTCGCCTTCTGTTAACAAGTGAATACGTGCCCTTAAAAAATAAAAATGTCTTTTTTTTTCCTCTTCCCTCCAATATTAATTGGTAGAGATTATGGCTCGCACATTATGTGCATACGCCAGTTTCAAGTATAATTTCTTTCTAGTTTTCTTCTTTCAATCACAAAGTCTCATTCTTGTCCAGTTATCACGTATTTCAAGTATATTTTACACTGTTTTACACTTTAAACGCGGAGTTGTAAAAATAGCGACATATCAGTTTGCCTAAAAATGTCTTTATGTGACTTTTGTATTGTACATTGACGTAGAGACCAGGACTGCACCATAACCTCACAAAATTGACCACTCTCTAGAAAGAGACAACGCTACTTTGTGGACAATACCTATAATTTTACTCTATTTCACGCTTTGCAATCAATATTTATTTTTTAATTGAAAGGGACGGCGCAGTCCTGGTCTCTACTTCAATGGTAGTGTGGTCTCCATTTAAATATAACTTCATATTCCACATCGGGGTTTAATTAATTCTTTGCTTCGAAATTCAAATCTATATGTCATAATATTTCAAATAGTTTCGTAAAAATTATTAGTTCCAATTCCAAATATTTCTTTTTTGTTTGAAAGGGCTTGAGCATAAACATTGGCTGTTTAAATTATTACCAAAGAGTTTGGAACAGTTGTTTATGGGCAATAAATTAATTTTACGATTAGATCTGCACTATGCGCTGCGCTATGCGCTAGTGAATCAATTGTTAACTGCCGTTTGTGAACGAAAATGTTTTTTGAATGGTTTTATTTTTTGATTAAGGAGTATTCGTGAATAGTTAGAGCATAGTTTTTACCTCACTGCGCAACGCAAAGGTGCATAATCTGTTTATGAAAATGATGCTAATCGAAGTTTTCCTGACATTACGACTACAGATGAGTTAAGCAGTTTAACTACTGTAAGTAAGTCCATAGATGGGTCACAGCGTCACCGTTTTAAGCGCATTCACTCCTCCGTAGCATAATGAAATTTTAAATGTGATCGTGATCTGGTTTGATGTTAGTAACAAACACATACTTAATATATTAAGAAAACAATGGCTCAAACAATATCACTCATAGTTGGGACTTTACCACTTGGAAGAAATAATATTGGATTAAATAAGTATTAATATCAATTCACCAAGAGCAAAAACAATATATGAAACATTAAAAACTCATTTGCAAGCGAAAAGTAAATTTAAATTTCGGATACAACTTCATTTTATGTGAACGCAGGTGAAAATACTTTTTAAAAAAAGTTAACAAAATGGAGACCACATCGTCCACGTTCATCCAAATTCATTTAAATTTGCCGCGCGTTTCCCTCATTTAAATATTTCTAGCGCAGCTAGAAATATTTAAATGAGGGAGTTAATTAAACAGTCAGTTCCAGGGTTTTATTAATTAAATATAACTTTTTTGAATTTTTTTGTTTCCAAACTATCGTTTAATAGAACTTGAACACTAAAAACTACTCGGATGTGTTATTCTTTCGACAAATTTTAACATTAAAGAAGTTATTTTACCATCAGTTTGATAGTATTGAAGTAACGTCATGAAAAACTTAATAACAAATTATTTTTTTGCCATTGACACTGAAAAAAAAAAATCATGCATAGACTAATTAAATAGATAATTCAAAAGTGATGTGATTAAAAATGGCGGCAAACTAACGTCGCTATTTTTACAGTTCCGCGTTTATTTAACGTGTAAAACACAAAACAAATATACTCTACGAGTGAAAAATATACTTGAAATACGTGTTAACTAAATAAGAACAAGACTTTGTGATTCAAATAAGAAAACTTCAAAGAAAATAAGCTTAAAACTGACATCGAGACTTTGTTGAATACAAACTTGAAACTAAAAGAATTTATACTTAAAACTGGCGAATGCACAGAATGTGCCAGCCATAACCGCTACCGAGGAATATTGGAGGGAAGAGAAAAAAAAAATGTTAAAAAAAGCGCGGGAAACGTTGAATTTGGCGTTCGTCGAAACGTTCCATGTATATTTTTAGTGTCTAGTTATGTATATGTTGTAGTTTTGTACATATAAGCTTAGTTTTATCATTTTCTGTGTATATATACATATTTTGCCGACTAAATAGGTAAGTGCTTCATAATTTCTTCTTTTCATGGATCCCCTGAGGATCCAGGGCGTGCGGCCCCTGACGTCACTTTTTATAAGCTACAGGTCTTAATCGCGTAAATATTTTATTTTAAGGCTAAATACCTTTGTTTATTGCCCGACGTTTCGACCATATTGCAACGGCCGTAGTCACGTGTAGACTTCCCTACTTAATTCCAAAATTTACTATGTTCCTATCCATTCCCTACCTTTTAAAATGACAATACTCTAGCTTCATACCAAAAACGGTAATTTATTTGCTTTTCCCGCGTTTTTATTAAGTAACTATTTAAAATATTTTGTGAGCCGTAGCATAATTGTGAGTTTAGAATCTGTTCTACCCAAATATTAAATGGCAAGGCAAGCAAAGACGCGTGTCTACATAACCCGGTCAAAGAACCACTTAGCAAAATGGTTTTCCAGATATTTGCTGGAAAAAACATTACTACGTTAGTCCTTCTACAAACATTGTTTTCGCAAAAGAAAATATATATGAAAATGTTATTTCTGGATGTCTAGAGAATGGATTCGTAAGATTGAGACCATATTGAGCTTTGATTTGATAAGTTTGTAGAATATTGAACGTGGAAAGCAGAACAGAACTATAAAACAAATATGGTGGCTCATGTTAAAGCTACTATTATGTTTATTTAAATAGGTGAGTGTGTGATGCTGATTTCCTTACTTTTTTTTAATAAGCTACTGTTTGAAACTATAGGTACATATTATGCCCGAGCAGACAATCAAAGAGTGACGGTCTTGGCGCCGTGAAACGAGGAGGGCCGACCCCAAATAAAGGGATAAGGCACGCGAGAATAAGAGGAGATACCTAACTGTCATTCTAGAAGTTTCCATAATAATTGTTTATTTTATGCAGTTTTACATTAATTTTACGTGTACCTAGGTATCTACCTTTTAGAAATACCTTTAATTTATTGAGTGGAAATGACTCCAGTCTAAGTGGTCATCATTTTCAGAGGCTTACATTTAAAATAAATAAGACAAAAGCAGGCTTTGGCTTTAAAAAAAAAACCATGTGCGAGTCGGACTTGCCCACCGAGGGTTCTGTACAAATTTGCTGGAATTGTATTTTTTTTTACGTTATATAAGTAATTTACCTAGCTAACGCACCACTTTTACGTTATATAAGTAATTTACCTAGCTAATGCACTGGAAAAAAATATTGTTTAATGAATAATGATCAATGTATCTACGAGTATTACCCGTCACGGATCTATATTGCTATACTTAATTAATAACATTAATATGTATATTGGCAAAATGTATGTATAGAAAAATGATTCGTTTGGTCACTAGTTAACATATAGTATTTTACCAATGCCATCCTTTTTTTTTTTAGTTTTCTAATACTCTGTAGAAGGTTCTTACGTAAAAATAATAGGGGGTACGAAGGTGCGACAGCTAATCTGTATATATAAAAACTAGCAGCAACTTCGTATGCGTAATTTTTCCCCGTTTTTGAAACATTTCTCGTCGCTTCTCCGCTCCTATTAGTCGTAGCGTTTCAAATCGGACCAGTAGATCCTGAGATTAGCGCGTTTAAACAAGCAAACAAACAAACAATCAAACAAACAAACAAACTCTTCCGCTTTATAATATTAGTATAGATTAATCTCTATTTCCTACCTATCTAGAGAACGACTTTACCGATTTTATTCATCCTTTTTTTTGCTCAGTAGGTTCTTAAGTAAAAACAATAGAAATGATGAACGTGATGATCTCATGAACTACTGGTTCAAATTCAAAAAATCTTTTACTATTGGATAGCCTATTTATCGAGGAAGGTTATAGGCTATATAACATCACGCTACGATCAATAGGAGCTGACCAGCAATGAAAAATGTTGCAAAAACGGGGAAAACTTACGCAGAAGAAGTTGCGCGGGTCAGCTAATTTAGAGATAACTGATGAAAGATGATGTTAAGCGATACTGCAAGGTTAAGTTAGTACTCTTACAAACAAGTATACAATCCCGAACTATAATCTCTTACTAAAGTTACACGTTCAGAAACCGTCTGTATAAAATCTCGTCTCGCCGGCCTAATCTGTACTTAAACTGGTTCATAGTACATTTGTCAAGGAGTACGTCGCATTGACGTGCCGTCGAGCTCGGGACTGCCTACTGGTGGTAATGACCGCGATACTACTTTTATTTATTAACAGGAATAGGTCTTACAGCCAGCGTTTCATTTTCTAGTCATTTCAAACCCCGATGTAAGAGTTAAGTTTAAGATTAATTTAAATTTTAGCGGCGGTAGCCTAATGGCTAAGGCATTGTGAGGTCGTGGGTTCGAATCCTGGCCATTATACTACCGACGTGAACCCACTCCTAACACAAGCCATAGAGCTTAGCTGGAGGGGTTAACAGGATTGCTAGTAACGTGGGACCACAATCCCACATTGCTAGTTATCTTTATAAAAAAGAGGGTATTATATCTTTAACGTAGGACCAAATCAATCCATCCGTTTAAGAGCCGTTAGCTTCTAAATGAATGGATTGATTTGGTTGCGGTTTATACAGAATGATTATTAATATACTAATAACTTCCCGCTCTTAGGTCCTTTACATTACCACCAAATAATTACGTAATATAATTTTTGAATAAAAAAAAATACTAGTTTACCACTTCTTTTGTCATACAACCTTTTACCATACATCTGACAGACCCCGGAGTAAAATCGATGTTTCTTTGTCAGATTTAGGGGCCTAAACCTCACAATAAAGAACGATTTAACTCCAGTAAAATAGTTTGTAGGTGGTTAAGGTCCACTCCAAAAACAAGTGGTAGGTGATTAAGAGTTAACATATTAAATATCTTCCAAAACTGATATTAAAAAAGTTGTTTAGTGTTATGTAAAGAAGCCACGAGCGGGAGGTTGTTAAGCTATTGCATAGCTTTTATCGCGGGCTTTGAGCGCGGCGACCGAATCAAGAAATTCCGCAGCGAAAATAAAACCTAACACCCCCCACTCCGCCTACCATGTAGCTCGGCCGAGCGTTCGCTTAACGTATATGTATATGGTACGACTGTACTAAGCTCGCATGGATCGAGACGAGCTGCATAAATAAGAAATAAATAAATAATAATTATAATTTCATAAGTTGATAAAAAAATACTGCATAAATAAAAAATAAATAAATAATTATAATTGAATAAGTTGTTAAAAAATGCTATGCAATAGCTTTACCGCGGCAGTCCCCGAGTGCCACACATTTTTAGTATATTACAAATCATTAGAAAGTCAGTTTAATAGGGATGTTTGTAACTTTTTTAAAAGAAAATTGGTACAGGCGCGCATCTATATTAAAATACTAAACTTATATAACTGTTTCCCTTTATTACCGCTAAAATCAACATCGATTAGACATACCAAGTAGACCTTATAAAGTTAAATATTATAAGTAATTGGTTTTATAGACTTTGATGGGACTTTTATAAGAAGTCAAAGACATTAATACCTACTAGATGTATTTCTCTCGTTTAAGGTTCATTTCCGTGCATCGCGATCGGCCGCGATGCTCGGAAATGAACCTTTAGACAAATATTCTGATGTCGTAGATAGTGATACTGGACCCTCCAAAATAAATCAAGGTCAAAGGTTTCAAGTTCAAAAGTTATTTTGTAGTTTTAAATGTATGGAGGTAAAATTCGTCTCAGGCGGAACTTGACCCGCGATCTTAGTGGTACCGGCCGTTATTAACTCCGGTACCGAAACATGTCCGCCAACGTCAAATTTACCCTCCATTTGAAATGATTTTATGGCAATGGTGACGTCATCCACCACGGTCTTATTAGGCAGGCTATGGGCTACAAAAGTAAGGTATTCTGTTTTTTTTTTATTACTTGATATCTCGCTGTTAGTGTGACCTCGGTTCAATTCAATAAAACTAGTCCTATACAATGAAGTTTGCATCGGGCATTGTCTGCGTATTTGTAGCTTATCCTTTTATAGCACTACATATATACATTTTTAAGGGTTATTAATAAAAAATCTTTGTTCACTTAGGAAGCAAAATAGAGTTTTTATTGCCTGTTCTTTTCTCGGGCTTACCTATTGTTTGCGAACAGGCATTACAAGTAAATGTAGAATCGACGTTTCACAAGTGTAGTATTTTGCTTCTTAAGTGAATAAATCATTTTTATTATTAATAATAATACTACTCTTGTGAAATGCCTGTTCGCAAACAATAGGTAAAGCCGAAGAAAAGAACGAGGCAAAAAAACTTGCGGCCACTCTTTTCAAATTGCGAATGTTTACAATGTTTCTTTGTTTATAAACTGTATTTACAGGTAAGGGGTTACCACCATTAAATTATACACCAAATAAGAAGACTAAGACAGGCAAAAACAAGAGATAAAATATATTAAAAGCAGAATATATGAGTTTTGATATATCAACCTCAACGGGTACAACATAGTAGGAGCATCTACTTACAATGTAAAAACTATAATAATGTGGTTACATATTGGCCAAATTATTTCTAATTAATGAATAAGTTCTTTTCGCAAAAGAAAGAAAAGAATAGCCTTAATTTGTCACGAAGAATCTTTACATACAAAAGTAAATCGTACGACCGTATTGCAACGGCCGTGGTCACGGGTTGACGGGTTGAGTCTACCCGTTACCACGGCCGTTGCAATACGGTCGAAACGTCGGGCAATAAACAAGTTATTTTACCTTAAATTATTCACGCGATTAAGACCCGTAGTATATATAATATTATAATATCAACATTCAAAAGTAAATCGTTTCCTTAACTAATACTTAAGTAAAGTAAAAGTAAGTTGATATGGTTACCACGACAACTAGTGAGCAAAAACTGTATTGGTTCGTTTGGATTTTGAGAGTAGCTCGGCTCGCTGATTCATTATTTGATTGGTTCGTCAACCAATCAAATCAATCAGCCCGTATCGATCCACTGTTGGACATAGGCATCTCCTAATTAACGCCACAACACCTGTAGGCCTTATCTTTTTCTTTAAAACGAAATCATGAATTTTCATGTTTCTAAATTTCTTGAGTATACAGGGACTATTCTAATAATTTTTGGCTAAGCGCAAAAAGGCCGAACCCAATGATTTTCAGATACGAATGGTTTTTTTAAGATAACTAACAATGTGGAGTTGAGTCCCTCATTACTAGCAATCTTGCCCTCTAGTTAAGCTCAAAGGCTTGTGTTAGGAGTGGATTCACGGCGGTAGTATAATGGGTAGGATTCATACCCGCGACCTCACGATTGCGAGACCGATGCCTTAGCGATTAGGCTACTGCCGCTTCGGGTTAAATTGATGTTGCTGACTCTGTATATCACCACCTCATTTTTAATCGAAACTTCGTTTTCATTGAATTAGAGTAGGCCTCCTGGTCTTCCGCGTTCCGTATCCAATTTAACCCAGCGACCGATGACCTAAAGAAGGTCGCTGGGATGAATGGTCACTCAATGGTAATTGTTTTATTGAAGTCTCACGCATCATTCGGGTGTTCCTACACCGTGTATGATGGTGAGCCTATCGTGTAATGATTACCAAGGCTCTCCCCCATCAAAATATTAACCCAATGAGCTTATTTTTTTAAAAGCAAACATACACGCAACGGCACTTAAACTCTTAGCCTTCCCTGGATCCGTTACGTTACCGTTTGTTCCAGGCATTCGTTTTGTACCAGCGGGTCAATTCACGTATTTCAAAAACTGCAGTTGCAGTTCAGTTGCAGTTTCGATTATAACGGTCATTTTCGTATTCTTGTAACTTTGGGATCGATCTTAAATACGATAGCGCACCGTACTAGAATGTCGTTATTGCGCTCTCGAGACGCATACTTGACGTAAGCGTATTTGAGATCAATCCCAAAGTTAGAAGAATACAAAAATGACCGTTTTAATCGAAACTTAACTGCAACTGCACTACTTTAAATACTGGTATTATACCCCCAGATGTTTTGTAAAATCGAATGTTTTTTTGTTGTCTGTACCTATTTAACTTTGGCGCCATCTGCTTCAGAATATATTAATGGAAATATTCTCGTGTTTAATAATGTAACAGTAATGTGAACTTTCTCTAATCGTTGCACAGGTGTGTATGAAGTAAGTCCAACTCGTACTGTTACTAACGTAGTCAAAATCTATGCTTTCATGTTAAACTGTAGGGTTTGTTTTATTTCTGTTTGAACGTGCTCATCTCCGATTATACTTGGCTGATTTATATGAAAGCTGGTGTACGAAGGTAGGTGGTACAGCAATCTAATCCAAAAAAAGCTAATCTAACCAGTTTATAAATAACATTAGTGTGTGTAAAATTTTATTCATTTATGTTACAAAATGCAATTATTATATAAAAACTAGCTGACCCGGCGAACTTCGTAGCGCCTTAGCGTAAATTTGATGCACTACTTTATTTATTTTTTAAAAATATTAAGATTTTCTTAATATTTTTTCCCGTAAGAACCTTGTACAGAGTATTAGAAAACTACAAAAAAAAATCAGCCAAATCGGTCAAGCCGTTTTCATGCTATGTCGTGACAACGGAAAACGGGTTTCATTTTTATATATACAGGGTGACTTTGAAATCAGTCGACAAATTGATAGGGGAGTATCAGCACCGTTAGTACTTACATTTTTTTTTTTTATTGCCTATGGTTGGCAGACGAGCCTCTCTCTTTAAACCTCGTTTGAAGAAAGACATGTCGTAGCGCTCGGGAAACACCGCAGCAGGTAGTTCATTCCAGAGTCTACACGTACGTGGAAGAAAAGAACGCCGGAATCGATCCGTACAGGACCGTATTGTTTCCAGGTCCACCTGGAAACAATAGAGATCGACCGGCGTTTTAATTTTGCCCTCCCCTCTGGATCGCGAAAGCGTTCGGACGCGTCCACTGTGTGTTGAAAAATACATTATTTCTCAATTTATTAATTAATTATCCAAAAAATAAGCTACAAACAAATCTGCGAGGTACCAGGGCGCAAGAAATCAACAACAGGCGGCGCATACGCAGCGAAGCTGAATACACTCACACATAGCAGCACTATCTACATGCAAACTCAAGTGAGTGTTACAGTACAATATCTTTGTGCTGTATCTACAATCTACATCACAATCTTATGTTCCTTATCGCACGTTCAGTATCTATTAAATGTTTCCACTATCTGTTATCAACACGAAGTCGTTAGTATATAAGATGCACCTTTAGATAATTATAACCAGACTATACTACATCTTTTGTCTCATTTATACCTAATCATATATTGCCAAGTAGTTTGGCAAATTGGTGACCCCGACGAACGAATACGCAGCAAGAAACATGGCACAATCACCGTGCAAGGCGAACATAAATCAGCAAGGAACACTTGAAGTAGCTGCTGGCACCTCGGTTTTATCCCGCATTCCGGAATTTTGGAAAGACCAACCAAGATTATGGTTCACGCAACTAGAAGCCATATTAGCACCACAGAAGCAAGGAGACGAATACAAATACTGTACAGTAATAGCAAAGTTATCCAAGGAAGAAATACTACAGGTTAGTGACCTAATCACTTCACCACCGACTACAGATAAATACAAAAACATCAAGGAACGTTTAATTGATTGTTACGAAGAAACAGAACAGCGACAGTTTCAAAAATTAATATCAGAGACAGAACTCGGTGATCAAAAACCTTCGCAGTTATTACGTCAAATGCGAGTCCTCGGGAGAGGAAAAATCAGTGACGAAACAATTAAACTACTATGGTTCAGGCTTTTACCAACATCAGTTACTACGGTTCTAGCAGTTACGGAAGACATGGAAATTGACAAACTGAGCCAAATTGCAGACAAAATAATAATGAATTCAAAAGTAACCGAAATATCAGCTGTTAGCAACGACACTTCAAACGACAACAATACAGCATGCATTTTAGCCCAGCTAGCAAAATTACAGATAGATATTGACGCAATTCAGCAAGGTCAATATGGCTATCGACCCAACACGCACAATCATTTCAAGAAACGTCAACAATTCCCGATTATGAGGCCGAGAACAAACTATAGAGGAGCAAATCGATTTTGTTACTACCACGAAAGATTCGGAAAATATGCAAAGAACTGCATTAAACCATGCAGTTGGAAACCAATGACTTACGTACGGAACCAGGGAAACGAATAAGAGCACAGACAACGGCGAAACTCTGTGCAATCCACCCATCCAATCGCCTCACCATTACCGACCGAAAAAGTGGTATGAAGTTTTTGATTGACACGGGCGCAAATATTTCAGTCATTAGCAAGCAACAGAGACATTCAGTTTTACAAAATGAACAATACACACTATACGCTGCAAATGGGACTAAAATTAGGACTTACGGCGAGAAGACGCTTACCTTGAATTTAGGACTACAACGATGTTATAAATGGAATTTTGTAATCGCCGATGTTACACAACCAATAATTGGAGCAGATTTTCTAGAGCACTATAAACTATTAGTCGACATAGCAGGTCGCAAACTTATCGACAAAGTTACAGAGCTGACAACGCATGTAACTTCGGAAAAAGCGACACAACAAACAATTCGTAATATCGCAGTGGGAACGAATCCACGTATTACGCAACTTTTAAACAAATACGAAGACATCACGAAAGGGTCCTCTCTCCGCAATGCGCCCAAACATAAGATTGAACATCACATTATCACTACAGGACCACCCGTCGCAGCTCGGGCAAGACCATTACCTCCAGAAAAATACGACATAGCCAAAAAGGAATTTCAAAATATGATAGAACTCGGAATTTGCCGACCGTCAGATAGCCCATGGGCAAGCCCATTACATATGGTAAAAAAGAAAAATGGCGAATGGAGACCATGCGGAGACTATCGAATGCTCAATAGCACGACAGTACCGGACAAATACCCACTACCAAGATTAACTGACTTTACATACATATTAGAAAATAAGAAGATACTAAGCAAGATAGATATACGTAAAGCATACCATTGTATTCCTGTTAAAGATATAGAAAAAACAGCCATCATCACACCTTTTGGACTTTTTGAGTACTTAAGAATGCCTTTCGGATTACGCAATGCGGCACAAACATTTCAACGATTCATGGATTCCTTATTTAGAGATTTAAACTACGTATTTATATTTGTAGACGACTGTCTCATTGCATCGGACAACGAAGATTTGCATTATCAGCATTTAGAAACCGTTTTCAAACGTTTACACGAGAATGGAATAACCATTAATCTCGAAAAATGCGAATTTCTCAGAAGGGAAATAGATTTCTTAGGTTATCATATAACGAGCCAAGGAATACTCCCTACCGAAGAAAATTACAAAGCAATCATGGAATTTCCCAAACCGAAAACAATTCAAGAATTAAGAAGATTTTTGGGCATGGTCAATTTCTACAGAAGTAATATTCCATGCGCAGCGGAAAATCAAAGAATTTTAAACGAATATCTACATGGTTCAAAAAAGAACGATAATTCACCTGTTCCTTGGACAACGGAAGCAGACAAAGCTTACGAAAAATGCAAGGAAAGCATGAAAAACGCAGTGTTAACAGCGCATCCTTCCCGCAACGCATCACTAGCGCTCATGACCGACGCTAGTGCTACTTGCGTTGGTGGAGTTTTACAACAAAAATCCGGACGCAATTGGGAACCATTAGGATTTTTTTCACAAAAATTGAGCGAAACTCAACAAAAATATTCTACGTTTGACAGAGAGCTGTTAGGAATATACATGGCCGTCAAACATTTTCACAGATTAATCGAGGGAAGAGAATTTACAATATTTACGGATCACCGACCTTTGACATACGCATTCTCCCAAAAACCATCATCAAACGATACACCGCGACGGGTCCGGCAGTTAGATTTCATTTCACAATACAGTACCAACATTCAACACATAAGCGGACGTGACAATATTACCGCCGATGCCTTATCTCGAATAGAGGAAATATACGTGCCATCACCTATCGATTACGCTGAATTGGAAAAATGTCAATCAACAGATAATGAACTAAGTAAATTACATGACAATAAAAGATTAAAATTCAAAAACATTACGCTTCCGGGTTCCACAATAAACATCACCTGCGACACCTCTACTGGAAAAAGCCGCCCCTACTTACCAAAGCATTTTCGCAAACAAATTTTCGATACCATTCATGGTATGAGCCATCCAGGAAAAAGAACTACGAGAAAAATGATAACCCAAAGGTATTTATGGCCGTATATGAACAAAGATATCAATAACTGGTGTAGATCATGTATAGCCTGCCAAAAATCAAAAATACAACGACATACGATATCACCTCCTGGTACATTTATGACAGCGCAACGTTTTGAACATTTACATATTGACATCGTCGGACCACTTCCGATTTCACAAGGGAAGAGATATTTAATCACAATCATAGATCGTTGTACGTCATGGCCCGAAATATTTCCGGTAGAAGATATAACTGCAGAAACAGTAGCCAAGACACTTTTCGAGGGATGGATTACTCGTTTTGGATGTCCATTGCGCATTACTACGGATCAAGGCCGACAGTTTGAATCAAGAATATTTGAGTCACTCTCACAATTTTTGGGAATACATAAAATTAGGACAACACCTTATCATCCACAATCCAATGGAATGATAGAGAGATTTCATAGAACTTTAAAGGCGGCGTTAATGACAAGAGAATCCAACGAAAATTGGTTAAAAGAAATTCCAACAGTTTTACTCGGGTTGCGGAGTAGCTTGCGAGAAGACACAGGTTATAGTTCAGCAGAGATGACATATGGAACGCCAATACGACTCCCTGGAGGATTTTTTGAGTCATCAGCAGCACAGTTATCAACGTACGAAGAGTTTGTAAAACAAATTCAAAAGGACATCACACAAATGACATCAATTCCGAAAAGAAAAAAACACAATCAAGCTATATTTGTGCATCCCGAACTCAAAGAATGCTCACACGTATTTGTTCGGTGTGATAGAATTAAGAAAGCCCTGACACCGCCGTATGAAGGACCCTACCCAGTAATTAGTAAAACAGATAAAACATTTTGCATTAGAATTAGGGATAAAGAGACAGTGATATCAATTGATAGATTGAAACCAGCTTTCATGATCAATGACGAATCAAACTACGTGCCAGATTCAAAGGATTGCGACAGGCATTCACACACGTACACTACACGATCGGGACGTAAAGTAAAGCCAGTAGTACGTCTATAAAAAATCGCTGATATAAGCAAGCTATTCGTATATATATTAACATAGATCTTAACATATACCATTAATTCACAACTACTCGTAACAACAAGACATCTAAAATGGGAAATCAAAGTTCTAAGGACCAGATAACATACAATACGGACAATTGCCTCAATCAAAACGAAGCGGACCAACTCCGTAACCTGATCCAGGAGGACTTACGGTGGACAAGAAATGTTGCAATGGGACAGATTATTTTAACAATCGGCGTGATCCTAATTTACGGCATAATGAAAACACTGGACAGAAGAATGAAGAGTTTAACGGAAAAAATAATAAACACTCGTGCAACAGCTAAGTCAAAATTACAGACGTCAGCAAATCACACCACAACAGGCGTCATCAAATTCCACCGCGTACAATAGCATTATTATTTATATACATCAGCAAATAACTAGTAAGGTCTAGGTCAAATTTATATTGTAAACACTATTACCATATTTTTTTTTTTTTTTTTTTAAAGGGGGGTGTACTGTTACAGTACAATATCTTTGTGCTGTATCTACAATCTACATCACAATCTTATGTTCCTTATCGCACGTTCAGTATCTATTAAATGTTTCCACTATCTGTTATCAACACGAAGTCGTTAGTATATAAGATGCACCTTTAGATAATTATAACCAGACTATACTACATCTTTTGTCTCATTTATACCTAATCATATATTATTGCCAAGTAGTTTGGCAAATGAGTAATATTTTATTGTAACTGACGCAGACGAAGAGGCCATTTTATACTGGACGGATAGCGCGCTTGTTCGAAAACGTCGATCCCGACCAAGATAGCTAGACCCCTACCACACATACGCTGCCTATCATAGTAGTGCGAGTGAGACAGCTATACTGTTGCTGCTATAGAGGCGCGCAGAGGAGCAACAAGGACAAACGTATGTGATTGATCTCATTGAATAGAACTCGTCTAGTGCTACCGTTCGTTAAATGTTGCAGTTTGCGATTTAAAAGGAATATTTTATTTTAAAACTTTACTTTAATCACCACCATGACTCCTCCAACCAACAAATCTACTAAAACATTATTACAACCTACTTTACCTCTGGAGTCCGACACGGCTTCGGACTATGTGGGTTCGGAAACTGATGGTGACGGAAATAAGGGGCAACAAAATATTACGCGCCGTATAAAGCGTAAGTTCGACGAAACGACGTTATTGGAAATAAAAGATATGGTGGCGGATTTACAATTGCAACATAAAACGCAAACATTAAAATTTCATGAAGAAATGAGTAAGATGTCCCAGCAAAATACTGAAATAAAACAGTCCATTCAACATATGTCAGACAAATATGATGAAATCTTATGTCAACAACAGCAACTCAAGGCTGAAAATGATGCTTTTAAGTCTCAAATTAAAGTATTGGAGCAGAAGGTTGAGCTTCTCGAGCGCAACTCAAAATCATCGACGCTTGAATTAAGAAATGTCCCAGAAACTCAAGCAGAAACTAAATCCACATTAATTGGCTTTGTAAAAAATGCATGCGATACACTAAATATAAGCGTGCCAGACTCTGATATACGAAATATATATCGTACTAAGAAACACAGCAACAAATCAAGTGCTATTATTGTGGAATTTGGATCTACTGCTACCAAAGAAAGTATTATAAAAGGATCGAAATCATTCAATAAAAGTAATAAAGAAAAGCTAAACACGACACATCTGAAGCTACATGGTGACGCAAAACCAATTTATATATCGGAATCTCTAACTGCATATGGAAGGCGCTTGTTTTTCCTGGCTCGCCAGCATGTCAAAAATCATAAATACGCAACCTGCTGGACTTCGTACGGCAAGGTGTACATACGCGTGAAAGAAGGTGAGCCATCAAAACTGATAGCCAAAGAAGAAGATCTTAGTAAACTTAATCTGCAATGACTAGCATTTATAATTCTTGTGTCTCTTGAAATTTTTGCTTGTATACTAAGAATTTGTTTGAATGTATCTTGTTTAAAAATACCATGTAAAAACTACAACAAAAAAATTCTACCTACATACACATTCAGTAATCACTCTGCATGCATATACTTACAATCATCGCTTATTAACTTTCTATTATATAAAACTTATCTCTTGCTGCAACTAAATAACATAAAAAACACATATAATTCATACACTACATTAAATAAACATTTTATACTACCCGATTTGTATACCTACATCAACACCATGCAAACCATACAAAAAATTCATTCTATCAATCTTATAAAATATCAATACATACAGTCCTATATATACACCAATTCATTTAAAAACACATACAATAAAACATTCATACAAATTTACACTGACATAATAGTACAACTTAAATACTATCACACCCACACTCCGTGCACTACGCTTTTTAATAAATCATATTACTACCTGCAACTAGGTATAAGAAATAACTCACATTATACATATAACACACTATACAAATATTTTTTAACCAGTATTATTAGTACATTTATCTACATATCGCATTCAATGATAACACATTATAATTACCAGCATCGCCTACAACGCAACACATATAATTGTCACTTCAAATACGCTATATATTTACTAATTTTACAGATTATTTTACCACCACCATACATATTACTATTTTTAGTAATACATAATTATTATGACTATAGCTACTACTTACGTTATAACTTACTATTCTACCATAAATATACTAATCTCAACCTAAAAATTAAACTGAATCCACATTATATCTACACCAAAACAATTACCCATAACATTCGATTCTACAAATGATTTAATAAATAAAATAGATAAATTTAATATAGCATTACCGGTTTCTTGCAAGCCTGAAGAATGCTCCTCATTTCTTATTCATCCTAACCAATATCTGAAAATTCTCCAACAGAACATTCGTAGCATTAACTGTAACCTTCCAGAAATACATATTTTGTTCAAAAGACTGACACTGACCTGTGATATTGTTGTACTTTCTGAATGTTGGTTATCAAAAGTAGTGAACTTACCACAAATTGTTGGTTATGAACCACATAAAACCACCGACTGTTATAACCAAAACGATGGCGTAGTTGTATACACCAAATGTGATCTCGAATGTACTGTGGAAGAACCATCTCTATTAGAAGCTAACTGCTTAATAATCAAAATAAAAAATCACACAGTATTAATTGCCATTTACAGACCTCCAAGTTTTAAGTCACTCGATAATTTCCTTGACTCTTTACACGACCTACTACAGAGTGTCTCATCATTTAAGAACATCATCATCGCTGGTGACATAAATATAGATCTTCTTGAAACTAGTCATGAAACTACATCGTACTTGAATATATTATCGTTCCACGGCCTGCTTCCTGCTATCAATAGCGCCACTAGATATAAAGGATGCCTAGACCACGTCATATTAAGGTCGAAACTTAGTGCTTTCACGTTTTCCTTGGGTACTTATATTACCGATCACGAAGCCATACTATTTTGTATAAAAACTAAATTATATAATATAGATACTATAAAAATGAAACAACAGTTTAAAATTGACCGCGAAAAATTAAAATCAGATTGTCTTACTCATAGTTTTCACAAAATTTATCAGGAAAATAACTTGAACACTGCTACTAATAACTTTATTAATATACTACAACAAATAATTTCAAATAATACAATAATTCGCTTGACTCCTAGAAATAAGTACATAATCAAACCCTGGATTACTCTTGGCATCCTCCGCTGTATAAGGACAAGAGATAAAATGCACCAAAAACTAAACTCTGATAAGGATAATTTGATATTAAAAATCACATACTTAAGATACCGAAATCATTGCAACAACCTAATTAAAAAACTTAAAAAACAATACTTCAGTAACCAGCTTATAACATCGAAAAATAACACAAAAAAGCTATGGTCTACCATCAAAACAGTTACCAATAGCAAGAAACCACAACAACTTCCATTCCAACTATTAACTGAAAGAGATACTAAATCCTCAGTAAACAAAATCAACGAGTATTTCTCAAAGATAGGAAAACGACTGTCAGACTTAATACCTTCACATCTGCCTAATTACAAAAAAACTATAAAATCGCCGCTGAAATCATTTGTTCTTTTACCTACGGATAACGAAGAAATTGAAAAAACGATTAAACAACTAAAAAGTGATTGCGCTCCAGGATGGGATCAGATTAGTTCAGAGATTCTAAAACTAACATCAGAAGCTATAACACCTGTACTCACTAATTTATTTAATCGTTCAATCGAGGAAGGAATATTCCCTGACTCACTGAAACGTGCTGTGGTCATTCCGATACATAAGGCGGGTGACAGAGCCAGTGTCAGTAATTACAGGCCAATTGCGATACTACCTGCCATGTCCAAATTATTCGAACGCATTATTAATAATAGATTAACCCAATATCTAGAGCATAACAATCTACTTTCAACTCAACAGTACGGATTTAGAGTTGGCCGTTCTACAGAAACTGCAGTTTTTGACCTTGTAAACTTTGTTGTTGGTAAAATAGACACCAAGAAAAAGTGTCTAACCATATTTCTTGACCTTGCAAAAGCCTTTGACACTGTCTCTGTCACTCACTTAATAGACAAACTTCAGGATTTTGGTATAAGAGGCACACCAGCAGCATTGATCTCTGACTATTTACGCAATAGAACCCAATGTGTTAAGATAGGACAGGATATCAGTGACGTACTCCCAATAGATTTTGGGGTGCCACAGGGCAGTATTATGGGACCAACTCTCTTTCTCTGCTACATCAATGAGCTCTGTAACCTAAACATCAAAAATTGTCGTATATCAACATATGCAGATGATACTGCCCTTACGTTTTTCGGCGACTCATGGGATGAAGTTTTTCAGACTGCTCAAAAAGGTTTTAACACTGTGTGCCACTGGCTTTTATCTAATTCACTCACCCTTAATGAAAGTAAAACCAAATATATTGCCTTCTCAATTTATAGCACAATCAAAATTATAAACTCTAACCACAATATAATTGCCCATAAATGTAACTTCCCTCCAATAGCTAACTGCAACTGCCCAACTATTAATCCTACTCAATGTATAAAATATCTTGGAATTGAAATAGATGCCAACTTAAGTTTCACAACCCACATATACACACTATCTCAAAGGATTCGTAAGCTAGCTTATATCTTTAAAGAGCTCCGTGATGTAGCAGACAAACAAACTCTAAGGATGGTCTATGACGCTATGGTCCAATCTATTCTGAGATTTTGTATAACTACTTGGGGAGGAGCATGTAAATCCAACATGATAATTTTAGAAAGAGCCCAGAGGATGATATTAAAAGTAAGTACGTCTAAACCTCGTCTATTCCCAACAACCAAACTTTATGAAGAAACTCAAGTTCTGACTGTACGACAACTTTACATTTTGTTAACCGTTCTTCACAAACACTCTAATCTGTCTCCAGATAGAATAAAACACGTAGCTCTAGCCCGAAGAAACTATGCTGTATGTGAACGTGTTTTAACTAATACCACCTTTGCACAAAGATTTTACATGTTCCGAGGATCCAAATTATTCAACAAAATAAATAAATTAATACCCATAACAAACTGTAAGAAGATAGAATGCAAATCTAAAATACGTAAGCTACTACTCGAACTAGACTATGCGAAAACAGAGGATCTCCTAAACCTGGCAGTGTGATTTAATTTAATTTGTAAAAATAAAGGCGACAAGATACATCATTATGTAAGACGTATTGTAGGTATAACTATATGTACTATATTAATATAAATATATATATATATATATATATATATATATGTGTCTCAGATGCACACACACACACACACACACACACACCCGCACAACACACACACACACACACACACACACACACACACACACACACACACATATTCCCATCCACGTTGAAATACATCATGCTGACAATATTACCATAACTTTAGTATTGGGGGTCCTGGAGTTCCGAAATACAGGCCAAGGCTTAGTTTGGACTCCAGATCTCCCGCAAATTACATATTAAGCCAACATTTGTCAACATAGTTATTAAAACTTATGTAATTTGTGGAGATAAATAAATAAATTATTATAATTAGCTCTCAATGAGTGCAGACGTATTGTTCATTTAGTAAAATTAATAAATGATTAATTGCTGAATCGTGTCCTAGTTTCAAGTAATAACGTAATCTGTACATATGTGCTAAGTGTTAAATATCGGACCAATGTTTAGTGTGCAATACACTGCAATATAATGGATGATAGTCCATTAAACTGGGGCGGCAGGACGGCTTGCTCCCCTTCTCCTGCACCTGCGCCGGCATCCCGATCACTGGAAATCATCTCGACACCGGAAATTCAAAACTGGATGACAGGGATAGAACAACAACTTAATGAGATATGCGCTATTTCGTCGGAAGGAAAATTGAACAACGAGCAGAAATTAAGGATCAGTAATTTATGTCGGAAGGTGAGTCATGGCACATCGCAGTTAGTAGTGCAGTATCAATCTGTCAAGGCGAAAGCAATCCAAGCCCACACCTACATAAATACTCTACGCGACCAACTCGACCTGTCCCAAGACCTGAAAGACCTTAAAACGAGCATTGAAGATTCTCCAAAACTGACTACGACAGGCTCTTTCGCTGACATGGTCAAAAAAGGAGTCAACAACTTTGTGCAGCCAATGAACCTGAGCTCAGTGGCTATCTACCCTAATGACAAGATGAAGTCCAGTGAGGAGACAAAAACACTTGTTCAAAAAATTATCTGCCCTGAACAAATGAGACTGCAGGTTAGAGGTGTGCGCGGGACAAAGAATGGCGGTGTTATAATCAGCACAGACACTAAGGCAGACATCGACAAACTAAAACAATCGGTGCAAATAAAGGATTCAGGCCTTAGGATCGACGAGCCACTTAAACGGAAGCCGAGAGTTGTAGTCATCGGAGTGCCCTCATCTATGCAAGAAAAGGAAGTTTTTACTTGCTTGTACCACCAGAATCTTGCCGATAAACTGCACGATATGAAACTGGAGAAGTTTATGACATCCATCAGACTAAGTCATAAGTCAGGAAAAAAGGACTCCGATTCTTGCAACTACATTATAGAAGTGACAATAGACGTACGTAAAGCCCTCATAACGAAAGACAGAGTCTTTGTGAATTGGTCTTCTTGCCCTGTAAGAGACTTTACCTTAGTCACACGCTGCTATAAATGTCAGCAGTACGGTCATGCAGCCAAGTCATGTCGGGAGCCAACCTATACCTGTGGCCACTGTGGCGATCAAGGACACTCAATAAAGGACTGCACGAAGAAGACAGAGGAGTCAAAATGCGCTACATGCTTTCATTTTAAAAAACCTAGCAACCATAAGACCGGTGCCGCTGATTGCCCTGCAAAAATAATGGCTGAAAGGAGGTATATTAACTCTATTGACTATGGAGGCGCCTAAGAGCGCCGTTAACTGTGAGTTTATTTGACCTGTAATTTATTTATTTTTTAGTCTATATTTTAGTTTTACTGATAGTTTAATGAATACTTTTATTAGCGAATTAGATAATTTCTCGGTATCTGAGTCCAAAATCTGTGACGTTGAAAACTGCAAACAGCTTATCTCCTCCCACAGCAATCCACTAACAATACTAACACAAAATATACGCAGTGTTTATAAGAATTTTGACGATTTCATTATTTTTCAACAAAGACTTAACTTAAATTGTGATATTATAGTTTTAACAGAATGTTGGCTTGCTCAGCAATATAATTTACCGCAATTAGCGCAATACAATATACACAAGAGCGATACAATTTATAATCAAAACGACGGGCTAATAGTTTAAACAAAAAATCTCCTTAATGTATCCGTCGAAGAACCTAATATTCAAGATTGTAACAAATTATTAATTAAAATCGGATTGGAATTTGCAATACTAGCAATATACTGGCCTCCTTCTTTTAGAAACATTAGCAGTTTTATTAATTCTTTAAATACGACCTTACAAAGTTTATCATCCTACAAAAATATAATTTTGATTGGAGACATTAATATAAATATCCATCCAGAAAGCTTAGACACCACCGCGCAGGAGTACCTCAATTTATGTTCCTTTCATGGCATGCTACCCGCACATACGCTACCTACACACCAAAGCGGTTCTTGCTTAGACCATATCATACTTAAATCAAATTTTCCTTCAATCGCACTTGTTACTAATTCCACAATAACCGATCACAATGCTGCCCTACTTAGCTTAGATAGTAAATTACCTAAGCAAAATATCGCACGTACAATTTGTAAATTAAATATGAATAAATTTGAAGACGATTTATGCAACGTCAGCTTTGACCCAGTCTACAATTCCGACGACCCGCAATCATGTATGTTATATGTAATTGAAAAAGTGCAAAATGCTATGCAGAAAAATACTTCCTATATTCGATTGTGCAACAAAAATTACAACTTAAAACCATGGAGAACAACAGGTCTTATTCGCTGCATGAAACACCGAGATAAACTGCATCAAAGGTCTAAAGCCCATCCAGATAATTTTATGTTGCAAGTTTCATACAAAAGATATCGGAACTTTTGTAACGATCTTTTAAAAAAACTTAAGATAAACTACAACAAAAACGCACTAGTAAAAAAATAACAGTAAAAAAATCTGGCAGCATATTAAAAACGTAACACATACACAAAAACAACATAAGTCGTCTTTAGATTTATTACAAGCACAGTCATCACATTTAACGTCTGCCAATATTGCAAATAACTTCTTTGTGAACATCGGCAAAGGTTTGGCCGAGAAAGTTCAAGTTCAATCATATTACGATACAAGGGCATGTGCTTCGGATAATACTACTTTAGAGTCTTTTGTATTATTAGATACTGACGAACAGGAGGTAGATACTATAATAATGGGCCTTAAAGAAGACTGTGCAGTCGGTTGGGACAATATATCAAATAAAATTATTAAACAGTTCAAGCATATTTTGGTGCCTCCATTGACCTATATTTTCCGCTTATGTTTATCCACAGGACATTTTCCCAAGTGTCTTAAAAAAGCTGTTGTCGTTCCTGTCCATAAATCAGGTAGCAAGAGTCTAGTCACAAATTACAGACCTATTTCTCTACTACCTTGTATGTCCAAAATATTGGAAAAGATAATAAACAAAAGACTAATACATTGTTTGGAAAATAAATCCATTCTGGCAAAAACACAGTTTGGATTTAGAGCTAAAATGTCGACTGCCGATGCCGTACATCACCTGACTGACCATCTAGCACAAGAACTTGACAAGGACCCACACAGTGGGAATTTTCCTGGACCTCGCGAAAGCTTTTGACACAGTTTCCATCCCGATCCTATTGCGTAAGCTTGAAAGTATAGGTATAAGAGGCGTTCAACTTAAACTTTTTACTAGTTATTTAAAAGAGCGGACTCAATGCGTGAGGATTGGTAATATATTGAGTAATGATGAGAATAATACGGCTTTTGGAGTTCCCCAAGGAAGTATTTTAGGCCCTAGCCTTTTCTTAATTTATATAAATGACTTGTGTAACCTGAAGTTAGACCATGGCATAATCGTATCGTATGCTGACGACACAGCTCTTCTTTTTTCAGCTACCTCTGAAAACAAAGCTTACATGCATGCGCAATATGGGTTTAACAGAGTTAACGAATGGCTTCAGCACAATTTACTAACACTAAATGCGGAAAAAATAAATTTTATCTGTTTTTCAATGCGCAAAGTCCCGAAAACACAAACTACCCCAACATTATTTGCTCATTATTGCAGAATCACCACTGAGACTGAATGCACTTGTCCCGCCATTAAAAGTACAAATAAAATAAAATACCTGGGTGTTATTTTAGATGAAACCCTTACATTTAAATACCACATAGAAGCTTTAAATAACAGAATCCGTAAGTTAATATTTGTTTTTAAAAAGTTGCGTTATATTGCAGATTCTCAACTAACTAAACAAGTTTATTTTGCCCTATGCCAGTCACTATTAACTTACTGTATTACCACATGGGGTGGCGCTGGTAAAACATTGTTATTAACAATTGAGAGAGCACAGAGAGCTATCCTCAAAGTTTCTACGTTCCGCCCTTTTCTTTATCCCACTAACCTACTCTACCAATCTTGTGAAGTACTAACAGTTCGACAATTATTTATTATGGACATAGTAACAAAGCAGCACACTTGTCTCCCCTTCAGCACTGCATACATTAATAAACGAAGAAAAGATATAGTTTGCAATAGAGAAATAGCAATAAAACATACTTTCACTGCCAAGTTCTTCATCTTCCTAGGACCGCTTCTTTATAATAGGCTAAATGCGATTGCAAATATTTATTCCATGACCCTAGGAAATTGTAAGAAGAAGCTTAAGGAAGTCCTCCAAAATATGTCTTACGAAGATACAGAGAAATTATTAATTGTACTCAAATAAATATAGTTTTTATTATATTAATATTAATTAATTTAATTAAGAAACTAATTATTTACAGCTTTCGTTTCATTGATTTATATGTACATATAGTGTTGTCTAAATACACACATCAAAAGTGTCTAGGGATCAACATATATTTTTGCAATAACTTTTCTCCTGATTGATTTTTTTTTTTTTATTTCTTTAAGGATTCATCAAATAAAGTGTTTTCGTTTGTCACAGTAACGATAAACCAAGTCACCTTTGCATTAATAAAGAAATTTGCCATTTTCCTAATAAAGGGATTTTTGACATTTGAACCACTAACATTAAAGTTCGAAAAAAAGACTGAAATAACAGTTTTCTTTAAAATTTTATTGGGTAACTTAAACAATTAATAATCCGTGTTTCTACCGCGAACACTAACAACACAAGAACATCGGTTTGGCATACTCAAAATGAGTTCATCCAAATCACGCTGTGGAATGGCCGCCCATGTTCGTTGCAACAACAAAAAAAGGTCTTCTTGCGACTGGATACCCTCCATATTCGGCAGAGCTCTTCTCTGTAGCATATCCCATGCATGCTCAATCGGGTTCAAGTCTGGCGACTGAGCAGGCCAGGGCAGGACATTGATGTTAGCTGCGGCGAGAGTCTGTCTTACAACTCTTGCGGTGTGCGGTCGTGCATTATCATGCATTAACTGAAATAAGGGACCGATTTGCACTTGTAGAGGAACGATGACGTCTGATACAATCGTCTCAGCATAAATTTGAGCGTTGAGGTTGCCTCTGATCCAAATCAACTCAGTTCTTCCGCCGATCCAAATACCCGCCCATACCATGATGGTTCCACCACTATAAGGATGGACTTCCTGGCAGGATTTTAATCGCTGTTGGCGTCCAGGGGTTCTCCAGTGTCGTATACGTCTTGTATCCGGTCTCATACCAAAACGAGACTCATCAGAAAAGCACACGAAACGCCATTGTTCTTCTGCCCAATTTCTGTGTTCAAGAGCCCATTGATATCGAATCCTACGATTGTGCATTGCTATAGGTGGTACCCGTAGCGGTCTTCGGGAATGAAGGTTCACTTCATGCAAGCGGTTTCTGACTGTTTGGTCGCTAATTAAGTTCCCTGAAGAGTGATGAAGCCTCACGGCTAACATCATGGCGGTTATTGTTGGACCTCTTCGAGTTAAGATTTGAATGTATCGGTCTTGTCTCCGTGTGGTGCAGCGATACCGTCCTCCATGGCGCTCAGCCACGGTACCAGTGCTTCGGTAACGTGTCCAAAGTCGACTGATAACACTCTGACTTGTATTCAGAGCTAAAGCCACAGTACGTTGCCGGGAACCAGCTTCTATCATTCCCACGGCTCTGAGCATTTCTTCCCTGCTTAAATGACGTCGCCGCTCCATAATAACGTTGGTTTTAATCAGTAGTAGGGAAACAGTAGCACTAATAATGTCTTCAATGCGTTGTATGTTTTTATAGGGAAAATATTGACAGCTGATTTTCATCTTTTACTCGAATTTGATTCACAGTTTCTGATTCAAATTATGAAATGCACCAAAAAGGATCCATATAAATTTATAAAATCATAAATTTATTACAAAGCCACATCTCAATCTCAAGAAATCCGCATAAAAATGCTTGATCCCTAGACACTTTTGATGTGTGTATTATATCTTTATTCTTTAAAACTCACTCATAGTTAATTTTTACTTTTAAATGTTTTAAAATGTGATTATAGTTGTTTTTAGGCACTAATCGCCTGAAACACAGGTTTTCCTAGTTCAGGCATAAGTATTAAGCTAGATATTTAAGTAAACATTTGTAATAATTGTAATATCTTGTTATCTTCTGTATATGGAATAAATAAATTGAAATTGAAATTGAAACAAATATAAAAATAACTTGACAATCTATACTAATATTATAAAGCTGAAGAGTTTATTTGTTTGTTTAAACGCGGTAATCTCAGGAACTACTGATTCGAATTGAAAAATTCTTTCACTGTTGGATAGCCCATTTATCGAAAAAGGCTATAGGCTATATAACATCACGCTATGACCAATAGGAGCGGATCAGCAACGATAAATGTTACGCAGACGAAGTTGCGCGGGACAGCTAGTGTATAATATAGCCCCATTCAATTGTCAATTATCATAAAATACTAGCGCATAGTTTTCCATTCAGAAACCTTAAAGTAGTAGACCTAGGTACTTTTCAATTTTATATTTAATAATACTTAGTATAGAATGACTTGTGGTACCGGCTTAGTACCACCTCATCTCTTCCCGTGGGTGTCGTCAAGGCTACTAAGGGAATTCACACCGGAGGACGGGCAGCAACGTCCTCTACGTACTTTAAAGCCTTACTGTGATCGCCAACCCGCTCGCCAAGCGTGGCCATTAAGGAAATTGGGTATTTGACTACTATCAAAATAAAATATTTTATATTAACCATGTAAAAATAAGTCGTAAGTGTTCTGAAAAATGTTCATTTATTAATTTAACGTGTTTATTAACTTTTAATCATAAAGATAAACACTAATAGTAAATGATTTGATCATAGAAAACGTGACGTCATATGCTAGCATTCCATACATATTTGTACAGAGGAGATCGTTTTCGACGTTTCTTAAAAAGAGACTGATTTGACTTTAGTCAAATACCCTATTGCCGCCAGGATCTAATAAGTAGGCTCTACTGGGGAAACCCGCGCCCAGCAGTGGGACATCATATAGGTTGTTATAAATACTTAGTATAGATTAAGATAAGTATGGTAAATGTTGTAAAAATAATTTATTCTACATCAAACAACAACTTTTATAACCTTGATTTGTGTATGAAAAGGACAGACAATGTGTCTGTAAATGTTGTTAAAATTAATTGAGAGAACAGTACTTCAAAATGTAATGTACTAGAAAGAGAAGAAAGTCAGGGTCAGACAAGGTCGTAACTCATTCAAATTAAATCCTATGCAATAAAATTTATATGCGGTATAATTTTTAGTACCTCGTGTCATCTTAGATTAAAATGTTGGATTAGTGCAGTAACAGATTGTGGTATTCAAGGACTTCTACGTAGCAAGTCTACACTTGACTTATTATAACTATATATGATTGTAAATTTCATTGGTTTATGATCTAGTTTGCGATTTTATAAAATGTCTATGAGATGTATGTGAGATTGAGTCCCACATTACTAGCAATCTTGTTAACCCCTCCAGCTAAGCTCAAATGCTTGTGTTAGGAATAAGTTCACGTCGGTAGTATAATGGGTAGGATCAAACCCGCGACCGTACGAATGCGAGACCGATGCCTTAGCCATTAGTAGCCATTAGTCTACTGCCGCTTTAAAAATGGTGGCAAACTGACATGTCGCTATTTTTTCAGCTCCGCGTTCAACGTGTAAAACAGTGTAAAATATACTTGTAATACGTGATAACTAGACAAGAACGAGACTGTGCTATTCAAAGAAGAAAACTAGAAAGAAAATAAACTTGAAACTGCCGTATACAGAATGTGCGAGCCAAAATCCCTACCAAATAATATCAAAGGAAAGAGGAAAAAAGAAACTCTTTTATATCATTACTAGCTGTCCCGCGCAACTTCGTATATGTCAATTTTCCCCATTTTTGCAACATTTCTCATTGCTGCTTCGCTCTTATTGGTCGTGGCGTGATGTTATATCCTTATATCCTTTCTCGATAAATGGGCTATCCAGCAGTGAAAGAATTTTTCAATTCGGATCAGTAGTTCTTGAGATTACCGCGTTCAAACAAACAAACATTCAGCTTTGTAATATTAGTTTATATAGATAGGTTAATTAGGTATGATGCGAGATGTGCTACAATGGTCTATAGAAACATAAGTTAAAATGAAACGTATTTGTTACAGCCTCAACGAAAACACGATATGTAACAGATGTAGTTTCACAAATAAATTTCTGCCTGTCTATCGTGTAGACAGAAAATAGAGCACTCTTTAGTCGATCAGTTTGAAATAATCTTTTATTGTTGGTTATACGGTCGCAAGGAACTTTGCAAACATACAAATCACGGACACCAAGTCGGTAGAGTTACACCGATACCAATGCTGAGGATCTGGTGGTAGATTCGTAGATCAGGATCGTATTTCTTTGGTGAGAAATCAAACAAATAACTTCCCCGTTAAACTAGATATACCTATTTGAATATACATTTCTCCAACTTAAAAAGAATAATCATTAATTGTTTTTCTTTTCAGGGCCTGACGGGTCTGACGGTTCTCCTCTGCGATTGTTTTTCTTCTATCTTTTTCACACATTTGAAATCCGACTTTATAACACTGTATTATTAAAGTAATCATGCATACAAAAAATACTAAAAATTCGGGCTGCGACATAATTAGTTAAAAATGCGGTCTACAACGAAGCAATACAAAGGCTTCTCATACTACCGGCTAGATGGTGCAAGCGAGGCCTGACTCGCATGCAGGAAGAATAGAAGAATTTTAGGTTGAGTAACATAGTCCCGGTAGATGGTTTGATTCTGGCTCTGGTTTGGCATACGGAAGTCTCGGGTTCGATCCCTGGGTCTGGGATTGTTCTGTATTTCAAAAATGCAATTATTGTATTAATAAAATAATTGACAAGAAATGCCTATAGAAGTAAATATAAGTCTTATGTCTTTGAAAGATCGCCAAAGCACATAGCTTACAGTTATTATTGAAGTTTGATGTAAGATGTTCGATCCTGGACACATCTACCGCAGTACCTAAACCTGGACTCGGAACAATAATTTGTGGATCACACAAAGTGGTGTCCCGTGTGGGAATCGATCCCACGGCCTCTGTCTCTAGCCCTCACTAACATTAGACCAACAGGCTAGTCAAAAATCGCCAATTAGGTTAGGAGTTCTTGAGTACTGGTCAATTAACTTCCCTCATCCTCAACGCATCTAGTACGACTATTTCAAGATGGTCTACGGTACCTAACGTTAAATATGCGGACATTACTGTCTCTAACTAGACTCGAACTCAAAGCGACCAACTAAACACCTGCTACCCGTTAACAGTCTTGTTACAAGCGTGAATATAATCAGAGCCTCTGTATAATTTTCCCTAGAAAGTAGTCCAGTTTTAAGACTTCATATTTACATAGATAGATTTTTTTGTAGGTACTCTTTTAAAAATCTTTTCAAATATTTGTATTAACGAATATACAAAGTTATTCTTGATATTGTGTAAGCCTGGAAGTAGTTTTTTTTTCAGAATCAGCAACACAATCCAATGAGGTAATTTTTGGATCATATTATATTTTTCATAATTAATTAATTAACCATTTATTACTTCATTAATCAATCATAAATTAATTAATTAATCATTCAAACAACAGTTCTGAAATGTAATCAGTTATTTTTCAATAATAACTAAGAATTAATTACGCGACGCAATGATCACTACAGCGCGAAGACCACAAGACAACTTGAAGGCTTAAACTCTGCAATTTTTAAACATTTTTTTTTATATAATTTCGTGAAGTAATAATCTTGTCGCTGTGTCAGAGCTTTGCACTAAATATACTAAAAATAACTTTGTACATGGGCTTTAGTTTAGTAAGATACAGTTTTTTCATAATTTAATATGTGCTGCAAGCGTTGTAGAAACAACACGGTCAAATCAGTCAGCATGTAACCACGATGCAATGCAGTCAAAATTTCAAGCGAGCGTAATTGTGTACCCATATTAAAAATACCACAGTAAAACTATGTCTACCTATATTGAAAATACCACAGTGATACTATGTGTACCTATATTAAAAATACCACAGTAAAACTATGTGTATCCATATTGAAAATACCACAGTAAAACGATGTGTACCTATATTGAAAATACCACAGTAAAACTATGTGTACCCATATTGAAAATACCACAGTAAAACGATGTGTACCTATATTGAAAATACTACAGTAAAACTATGTCTACCTATATTGAAAATACCACAGTGATACTATGTGTACCTATATTAAAAATACCACAATAAAACTATGTGTACCCATATTGAAAATACCACAGTAAAACTATGTTTATAGGTACACATCATTTTACTGTGGTATTTTCAAGATAGGTTTACATCGTTTCATTTAATGAAAATACCACAATAAAGTTATGTGTACCTATATTGAAAATGGTAGCTTAGATTGTCACTAATAGTCTACATTTATTATATCCAAATACGAGTATCTCAAGGAACACATTGACCTTTGCAAACAAATGTTGGATTACTAGAATATATGGCAACAGCGTGCTGGGACGATACAACGTGACTGGGCAACTTTTGTTTGATTGTGTTATTACTTAGAACATATTTTTTTAGCGGAGAGAATATTAACAATATGTGAACGGTAACGCATCGAATCTTATTTCGAAACGGGACCTACTTGTTTCTTTTATTGTTTTTGTGTAGGTCTTATTAAGCTATTGCATAGCTTTTATCGTGGGCTCGGGCTTTGAGTGCGGCGACCGAATCAAGATATTTCGTAACGAAAAATTCTGTAACGAAAATAAAACCTAACACCCCCCACTCCGCCTACCATGTAGCTCGGCCGAGCGATCGGTTAACGTATATGTATATGGTACGACTGTACGAAGCTCGCACGGATCGAGACGAGCTGCTCCGAAATGTAATGGAAAAATAGAATAAAAAAAAATTAATTTTGTTTTTTTCAAAAAAAAAAAAAATATTTTTTTTATTATTGCATTAGTTGTTAAAAAATGATATGCAATAGCTTTACCGCGGCAGTCCCCGAGTGCCACACTTTATTTTTTATTTTGTAATCTTTTAAGGGTATTGTGGTATTGTCAAGCCTAGGTGTGAAGATAAGTAGTGATGACCCGATGGTACGAATCCACTAAATCTGAATATGCCAATTAATTGATTAATTACAACATACTTATCGCGACTTCGTACGCGTGTATTTTATCAGTTTTTACTGTATGCAGGTACGAAGAAATGTATTATCCTTATAGCATAAGAGCCAAACCACACGGCGCTGTACGGTTTCGCTGTCGCACTGTACTGCAAATATCGTCATTTTATTCGATTGTCATTCTATTCGATTAGCGTTTATGCCATTTGTCTAGGGACAATGTATCAAAGTATGGCTCTAAATTTAATGTCAAAATTAATTACAACTAATATGAAAATAACTTGACAATCTATATTAATATTATAAAGCTGAAGAGTTTGTTTGTTTGTTTGAACGTAGTAATCTCAGGAACTACTGAAGCGAATAGAAAAATTATTTCACTGTTGGATAGCTCATTTATCACAAAAGGCTATATAACATCTCGCTATGACCAATAGGAGCGGATCAACAATGAGAAATGTTGCAAAAACGGGGAAAATTTACGCAGACGAAGTTGCGCGGGACAGCGTAGAATTGGACGTAGGTATAGTCTGTTATACGTACGTTCAATGCGCCCTTCCTTCTGCCGCGCAAACAACTGCGGTGCTGCTCCACTTACACCACTCCTCGCCTCGTCTTGGTACGACGTGCGAGCGATTCGTGTGGCATACCATAGATTTTTATTTGCAAGACACCGCAGCGACACCGCTCAGGCGCAAGTTCCGCGCCATGTGGTTCGGCTCTAAGGGGGCAAGATAAGTTTTGCTCCTTAGGGAATAAATTAAAAAATCGTTACTACGTGTTTACTTACGTCAAAGGAACTTTGTGAAAAAAATATCATGCTTCTAGTGTGGTGATTGATCAGTTAGTCAGTCAGTTTTTGCTTTATGTTTGTGATTGATTTGTTTTTGGAAATCGCTACTATAGGTTACATTTTCGTGATAACCTACGTACTTGCTGTGCGAGTCATGAGGAACAGACAGTAATCTTCTTCTTCTTCTTTACATAAACAAACTGAAACCTTGACTGTTGGTATAACAATACACAATTCAAACCAATAAAAATATATTTAGCACGCGGAAAGGTAGTTACTTATTATCAAGCGGGCATTCGTTATGATCGGATTTTTGAATGAAAATGCAACCCTTAAAGTGGTGAAAAAGGGATCCCAAGTAGAAGACTATGGAAAAAAAGTATAGCAGATATAGGTACATCATGAGGAAAAGTAAGATACTTTGATGAATGGCAAATATTATGTCATACAGGGAGGAAACTATTTTGAGCCAGAGACCCCTTATCCAAAATTAACTGCTACCTCAGACCCACCAGAGTAAAAAAAGCTTATCAAATAGTTAGGGTTTTTAAAAGTAACAATGATACTTTCTACTACAATATTAGTCATAACAAATAGAGGTAAGTTGTGTCACGTAATACAACTCATTTATACAGGTATCTTGAAAGTTTTAAATATGAACTTGTGTTAATTAATAGGGGTCGATTTTTAAACCTTGTTGACTCCCAGAATCAGTTTTCGTTTGTCGAATGCTGGGAAACCGTTGTTGATGTTATAAAATTTAACATTTCATTATTGAAAGTGCCAAAAAACAATTCAACTGGATATAGTTCGTGAACTAAAGTACCTAAGTACCTTATATTTTTACATTTGGTTTGTGAAATGGTCACCCTTTGTTTTAAAATCTCTAGTACACGTTTGTCCAATTTCAAATCCCCGGAACCAACCTCAAAAATACTCGTGATGAAATATAACCCTTACGACTAATAAATTATGTCACACAATGTAGAATGTTACCCTAAAAGGGAGAAAGGTCAAACGAATCCATTAATTACAATCCTAAATGCTTTGGAGGTCAGTACTTGTTTTAATAGTGTGGACATTGAATTGAAAATTGCTCGTAGCTCGCACTTATTTGGAGTGTTCTGAGTGTGAGGGAGACAGATTGCTTGATGAGGGTGTTGATGATGATGATCTAGGAGTGAGACATAAGGAATTCAGACTAGCCTAGGCCTATTGCCGTAGGCGTATTTAATACTGGAATTTAAGATTTTTTTAGGTAGGTACTGTGGTGTATGTGTCGAGGGATCGAACATCTCACATAAAATCTCTTTTGAAAGAACCTCAAAGCATTGTGAACTATTACAATAGGGATGTTGACTGTCTAGTCAATACAGTCGCTTTTTATGATGATATAGAAATGTGTATGGAATAACAACTTGTAACGTCACAAGTTTCTATCGTCAAATCATTACTTTTATTATTCCTTTTCATGCTTTTAAATTCAAAAACATATTAAATTGTAAAAGAACAGTTATTTTCAGAGCATGTTAAGATCTACTTATTACCTGATTAGTATAAAATAATTTACTTTTATTGTAGTCAACTATCCAATTATCATTAAATGGGGTCATAATTATGGGACGTTCATACTTTAGTTTGACGTTTAAAAGAACATCTAACTAAATTCACTGCACTTCCAACAAAAACCGACTGCTTATAATACGTCTTTGTCATTCATAAACGTAAACTTCGCTCCACTACTTTTATCTCCTTCTATTTCCTTTCTCTCCCAAAACAATTAGTAGAAACATCGTCTTGTGGCCCCAACTGGCCCAACCGTTATCGTTTCCGTGTTTAAGATGATTACTTCTAAGGGTCACATGACCTCAACAAAAAGACGTTATCCGGTGACCTTGAGACGTACACACTATACTCAACTCGATATTGCGAAATAGGTTATGAGAAACCGATATTTGAGGTCATACCGTCTGGCGAATTACTTTCTGTTCGATGGTTTGGTGATACTTTATTTGTATTAATTGTGATGTGTGGGTAAATCACATTTTGGTGTTTTGATCAAACTAACTCTCTATATTTTTACCCGACTGTAAGAAAGGGAAAAAATATAGAGAGTGTATGTAATAGACTTTATTACCTCATATCTCACAAACCACTGGACCGATTTATACAAATAAGACGTCGTTCTAGTTAAGTGACGGTTGGAAAAAACAAACATGGCGACTTTGAGATGTAAAAATAAAGAGGTGTGAAAAAAAAGTTGTGTCGAATACTGCAATATGGATATCAAATTAAAGGGCTCATCCTAACTATTTTAAAAAGGTATTCCTTATTTCAAAAAGGCGGGTCGATTCCGGCCCCGGTTTGGCTACGGAAGTCTCGGCTTCGATTCCTGAGTCTGGACTTCAAATTTTTCTATCTTTCAAAAATTCAATTATTGTATTTATATTTTTTTTTTTCAATTTGTAAGTACGTAGTCGGGGTTTTTGTTTTGTTATAATTTAGCTTACAGATAAGGTCATAAAGGTAACAGTTAGATAAAGGTCTTATACTTTATTTTACAGACTACAGCTAGTAGTACATATTTTAGGTACAACTCTACTAGTTTGTTTGAGGAATGGAATAAGAAAATACCGTGACAATTTTTTGACGTGATAACGTCTTATAAATTGATGACGTGGTGCACACACCAAAATTGTCTCGTAGCAACGGTCACGTTATAGAATGGTTGCTAAGTAGTCACGCAGCAACAGTTACGTTATTGATTGGTTGCTAAGCGGCATGGCGATTTTGCCAGATGTTAGGCTGACGTATTGTGGCCGACGGGGCATGCGCCGGGTATACTAAAGCTGTCACAGGCATGTTTGTTTATTACAATGTCATCAATGTTTTGGTGATTGCAGCGACATACGATCCAATTGAAAAAGAAAACTGACACAGGCATGTTTATTACAATGTGTTACGTTATCACGTAAAATTATCGTCCGTAAACCGACTTTACAGACAACCTTTTTTTTAATTAACTTGATTTCGACCACTGGGCGAACACTAGGTCTTTTTACTACAAGACACAACACTAACCCTTGGTGTAAAAACTCTTTTACCTAGTAAATCTGTCAAGAGAATGTCGTTAAACCGGCAATCCTGAACGTTCCCAACAAAAGATTTGAGTGTAACAATGTAACACGACTTTTACAAGCCAAGATTCTCCATTGTAATACCGAAAAGAGGGTTTTTGACAAAAGCTCGGTATTTCATTAAATGTAGCTGTTGGTATGTGAAAAAAGAAAGTATTTATGAAATTGTTTGGAAGCGGGAAATGGCCGAACGTTTTTAATTTTTAGTAGTTACTAGTATTCCTTATTGGAATTATAATTTAGATTATTCTTTTTTTTCTAAAAAATACGACTCTTTCAGAAGGGTGCAAGCCCTTAGGGGATTAGATAAGGTACATTCGTTCCGTGGCGAATTCGATAACGTCCTGCTAGTCGTTCGCAAAAAAATAAAAAAAATGTCTATGATCTTTACCGCAAACGTCAAATTCCATAATAAAATTATTTTCTATTATCGCCATCGCTTTTCGAATATGACTTTGTCTAGACCCTCTGAGTCACGGGGGACTTAACAAACATACAAGTCACGGACATAAAGTACACCCAGACTCGAAACAACAATTTGTGTAGTACACAAAGTGATGTTCCGTGTGGGAATCGAACCTCACATGCGTAGCAGTCGGATACACACTGCGCCACAGAGACAGTCCTGTCCCCCCTCCACAGATTCATCGATAAGCAAATTGGCAAAAGCCGATTTGGAATATGCTTCGATGGCAAATTGTTGTGAAAGAAAGAAACAGCATTTTGAGCACTTTTCACGGGTATCATAATTATTTAATTTTTTTCATTACCCTACGCTTAAAGTAGGACTAGGAGGATAGATAAACCGCTTTAATTTTTATAAATTATTGTAATATAGGATGTTGGTTACAACATCCTATATTTTAAGGCGGCAGCGGCGGTACCCTAATAGCTAAGCGTGGGTCTCGGTGGTATTAAGGGCATTTCCTTACTACTTCAATCGTGGTGATTCACAGATCGAGGGTGGGTGGTGGGATTCCTCCCTTATAATCTACTTAAGATGGATTTCCGCCATGTTACGCCTGATTCAATCGGTTGTCGACTGTATGTTTTTTTTTGTAAAAAAGTTTTTTTTATATAGAGTTCAAAATTTTCGGCTGCAAAACGACTACAATTTCGCATTGTATAATAATGCAGTCTGATATGGCACCGCGAGAGTTGCAATTCCCCCTCTGAGTTAAAAAAATGACTACTTTATTACAAGTTGTACATAATGTACCTACAAAACCTAAGACATACCTAAGAGAAGAAAAGCACTCATAAACTTAACGACTTTAATTCTACATTCTCAGTTTATCAGCCGTAAAACAGTTTGTACCCGATTCTTTACGCGTTGTCCTACAAACTGAAACGGGTTTCACTGTCCTATAATGTGACCCCTTGAAGTGACCGTAAACTGTCATCTCCCCTCCCATACTAAGCCTTAATGGCCACCCTTACACGGCATTATGACCTCTACATCATATAAAGATATGAGTGAATCTCGCTTGGACTTCACATGATAGTAGGAGTACTAAGACCGCTATAAAAGTGAAAGATAAGTCTCGATGCATATTTACGGTCGGTTTTTTTAATACTCTTGAAGGAATCTTTTTAGGGATTTATGTTTGATACAGATATGTTGTCAATTTATACACAGATGTGTTGATGGTCAAATGGTTTGAGGTGAATGTAGGTTTATGAGTTTTTCAGTATAATTTTGTAGAGGTTTTAAACTAGAGTAAATGGATACAGGGTAAGGGTAAGTTCTTAATTGATAACAGTTATTAAACTTTTGCGATTTTTATACATATTAAATATGTTTCGGGACTTAATTGCGTGAATTATTTATTTACCCGACGTTTCGATCGAATTGCACCGATCGTGGTCACGGGTCGCCTGATGGCAGCTTATCGATGTCTCCGTGAGGCGCAGGGTTTTTCAACTATCCTCGGGTCACATTTTGAAAATTCACAGGTTCAAAATAAATATTGGTTTAAAGTATTTATTAAGCCCTACTTCTGTGATTTTTTTCGTATTTTTTGGTCTTGCGGTTCAAAAGATAAAGGGGGGGAGGGGGGTGGCAGGACACAATTTGAAAAATGTTAGAAACCTTAAAATGTTTTTAAAGGGACATGATGAAACTATAAGGGTTTTCCGTTTCTGCCATTTTGGCCTAAAAATACTACATTGACTTAGCATTTACTAGACATAATTTAAAGTTTTAATAGGTCGTATAAATATAAACACAGAGTGAATTAAGCACAAATAAAAACAAATTAAGTTGTCAACAGATTGCAGTAGTAGACAATGTTTTATTACGATAGAATACTAATATAAGAGCTAATTAATGGTCCACCATGAAGGATAAGACGATTTGATTAATTTGAGTTAGATTAGATCGAGGCATCCGAAATTCATTATAGAAGTAGGTAATGTAACCACGGCAGCTCTGCTGGTTCGCGTAACACCAGGACAAAATTCCACAGAGAGAAATCAAACTAGTATTTCCCTTTAACTAAATAGAACATTCACATGAAACGACTTATCAGCCCAGGCTCTAGCTGTTCTCCCCTTCTCTTGTTTTTTTTTACCTATATTTTTCTCAATTTAAAAATCAGACTTTTAGAACGTCAAAGCAAATAGTTCACAAATATCAATGAGGTTTCATGCGAGGTCATCGAACACTCGACCCACACTGACACATAAAAAAATTGCACTTTAAAACTTAATATTTCCCAAAACACACACTTTACATACACGTCCCCTCAAAAAAAAAAAAAAGATTTTATTATTTCACTTTATCGGCATAAGTAATACCTACATGTAAAATAACAGCCTTCTAACACTAACAATTTCTAAGCTGCAGACGAACATGGCGAAACTAAAGGTAAAGAAGAAGAACTATAAGGGTTCCGTTTTGCCATTTTCCTACGAAACCCTAAAAAAACATAAAGAGAACCGCACCAAAATCCGTTGCGTAATTTAGAAGAACTACTTGTAAAATGCACATACAAACAAACGCATAGTTTACACATTTAAGTTTACTAGCTGTTCCGCGCAAATTCGTCTGCGTAAATTTTCCCCGTTTTTGCAACATTTCTCATTGCTGCTCCGCTCCTATTGATCATAGCGTGATGTTATATAGCCTATCGCTTTCCTCAATAAATGGGCTATCCAACAGTGAAAGAATTTTTCAATTCGGATCAGTAGTTCCTGAGATTACCGCGTTTAAACAAACACACAAACTCTTCAGCTTTATAATATGAGTATAGATTTAATTTTAAACACTGACAGTTATATCTGTAAACATGTAAACAACGGTGATATGCATGGTTGTAACAAAAATGCATGTTATTCTTCCGTATATAAATATTTAGGTGGCGCTTCGCATCGTTCATTACAGGGACTGTGGTATAAGTATAAAGATTATGCCTAAGCCTAAAAAAAAAAAATTTAGGCTTGATATGGCCTTGTCATACCAAAACTATTTTTGTATTCTGTTTGCATCACGTATGCCGTGTCTCAGCCACCACAGATTATGAATGTACTACGTACCCATTACGTACTCTGTCAATGATGAATAAAGTTTCGTTCTGAATGATTATATTAAATAAACCTTTCTTACCTACCAATACCTAAGTATATCGGTAAATAAATCCCTATTAATATTTTATATTCCTATTAATAAATATAAAATAAAATTAATTAAATCTAAAGTAACTATTACAAAAAACAACACCAATAAAATTACACCAAAAATGACAGTTAAAAGCGCGGGCTTAAAGTTCTACATAAAGATATAAAAAGTTCGCGTAGGCCCTTCAGGTGAATAGCTTTTTAGAGTGTCAGAGAGTCGTATCTCGAAAGGAAAAAATGGAACCCTTATGGACGGAACTCTTTTGTTGTCCGTCCCCACGCGTTAAAGGGTCTTGACAGACAGACGGAATTGAAAATTATTTTGTACGTATCGAGTGGAAAAATTTAAACCTGATACACAGGTCTCCAGTCCCTTGAAGCTGTAAAAATTTAAACTTCTAAGTTAACGTAAAAAGAAGATACGGCCTTTTATGCCGGAATCAAAATTTATAGGGTATTTTCTGTTCACCTAGAACTATGAAATTTGGTAAGTAACACCGGCTTATACTACAAGTATGGGGAAAGTCTGAAAACTAAACATATGTAATTAAATCTTAAAAATTATAGTCTTTAAAACACTGTGAGACTCGATTTTCGATGGGCAAAATAGTGGGCTAATAAAAACGCTTAATAAATTGATAAAGAAACGTCTTATTACTTTTTAAGAGTATAAAAAGTTCTACCTATGAGTTAGACAAGTATCATAAATAAATCAAGGGTATATAGTGACCCTTGAATTTGACCACTTCTTTTGGATACAAATATTAAAAGTAAGAAAAAACTGGCAAATTCACTTTACAAATAGTAAATTCCGCTTATAACTTGCCCCACACAACAGTCAAACATTTATAAATATGACGTCTGTTAGCTTCGTCTCGGACATATCTCAAAATGTCCACGCGTTGTCGCCTCGTTCTACCATCATTTATATGATTTAGCTGTAACTTGCTAGTGGGGCATAAAAAAGGGGCAGAGTCGAAAATCAAAGAAACATCGACTAATATCAAAGAGCTTTGTGTTTTGATGACTGTGTGTGATTGAATGAGTGGGGAAGAGGATGTGATATGTTATGGGATTGTGTGTTTGTATATGAATCTATACAAATAAACAGATTTGTTTGTTATGGATTCTTTCTGGCACTACTGGGTCCCTATTCACGATCTTTCAATCGATTCCACGCCGTGATTTACGTGATTGAAGCGGCGGTAGCGTAATGGCTAAGGCATCGGTCTCGCAATCGTAAGGTCGCGGGTTCGAATCCTACCCAGTATACTACCGACGTGAACCCACTCCTAACACAAGCCATTGAGGTTAGCTGGAGGGGTTAACAGGATTGCTAGTAATGTGGGACCAAAATCCCACATAGCTAGGTATCTTTATATATAATATATAAAATATATAAAATATTAATAGGGATTTATTTACCGATATACTTAGGTATTGGTAGGTAAACCAATACCTAAGTATATCGGTAAATAAATCCCTATTAATATTTTATATTCCTATTAATAAATATAAAATAAAATTAATTAAATCTAAAGTAACTATTACAAAAAACAACACCAATAAAATTACACCAAAAATGACAGTTAAAAGCGCGGGCTTAAAGTTCTACATAAAGATATAAAAAGTTCGCGTAGGCCCTTCAGGTGAATAGCTTTTTAGAGTGTCAGAGAGTCGTATCTCGAAAGGAAAAAATGGAACCCTTATGGACGGAACTCTTTTGTTGTCCGTCCCCACGCGTTAAAGGGTCTTGACAGACAGACGGAATTGAAAATTATTTTGTACGTATCGAGTGGAAAAATTTAAACCTGATACACAGGTCTCCAGTCCCTTGAAGCTGTAAAAATTTAAACTTCTAAGTTAACGTAAAAAGAAGATACGGCCTTTTATGCCGGAATCAAAATTTATAGGGTATTTTCTGTTCACCTAGAACTATGAAATTTGGTAAGTAACACCGGCTTATACTACAAGTATGGGGAAAGTCTGAAAACTAAACATATGTAATTAAATCTTAAAAATTATAGTCTTTAAAACACTGTGAGACTCGATTTTCGATGGGCAAAATAGTGGGCTAATAAAAACGCTTAATAAATTGATAAAGAAACGTCTTATTACTTTTTAAGAGTATAAAAAGTTCTACCTATGAGTTAGACAAGTATCATAAATAAATCAAGGGTATATAGTGACCCTTGAATTTGACCACTTCTTTTGGATACAAATATTAAAAGTAAGAAAAAACTGGCAAATTCACTTTACAAATAGTAAATTCCGCTTATAACTTGCCCCACACAACAGTCAAACATTTATAAATATGACGTCTGTTAGCTTCGTCTCGGACATATCTCAAAATGTCCACGCGTTGTCGCCTCGTTCTACCATCATTTATATGATTTAGCTGTAACTTGCTAGTGGGGCATAAAAAAGGGGCAGAGTCGAAAATCAAAGAAACATCGACTAATATCAAAGAGCTTTGTGTTTTGATGACTGTGTGTGATTGAATGAGTGGGGAAGAGGATGTGATATGTTATGGGATTGTGTGTTTGTATATGAATCTATACAAATAAACAGATTTGTTTGTTATGGATTCTTTCTGGCACTACTGGGTCCCTATTCACGATCTTTCAATCGATTCCACGCCGTGATTTACGTGATTGAAGCGGCGGTAGCGTAATGGCTAAGGCATCGGTCTCGCAATCGTAAGGTCGCGGGTTCGAATCCTACCCAGTATACTACCGACGTGAACCCACTCCTAACACAAGCCATTGAGGTTAGCTGGAGGGGTTAACAGGATTGCTAGTAATGTGGGACCAAAATCCCACATAGCTAGGTATCTTTAAAAAAAAAAAAATTTGGCTTGATATGGCCTTGTCATACCAAAACTATTTTTGTATTCTGTTTGCATCACGTATGCCGTGTCTCAGCCACCACAGATTATAAATGTACTACGTACCCATTACGTACTCTGTCAATGATGAATAAAGTTTCGTTCTGAATTATTATATTAAATAAATCTTTTTTACCTACCAATACCTAAGTATATCGGTAAATAAATCCCTTTTAATATTTTCTATTTCTATTAATAAATATAAAATATAATTAATTAAATCTGAAGTAACTATCACAAAAAACAACACCAATAAATTTACGCGCCTAATAATCGAAGTGACACAAGAATTACATTTTGCAGCCTATCGATTTTTGGTCATACATTTGGCATAAAATCGACACGGCATTGTCACGACATGTGCTTAGTGAATAAGAACCCTGGATGGATTCTGAAGAAATTTAGCTATTTAGGTAGTTTAAAGGTATTAGTATAGACGTATTCTTAAAGTTCTGTCTGTCTTTAAACTGACCTGTTGAGTTAGTGGTTAGTGACTCTGACTGCTAACCTAGAGCGCAGGATATTTTTTTGTGTAGTTAGAAATCGTGTAAAAAATATACCAGTGACAACGATTATGTGCTCAGAAAATTTCAGAAGAAATAACATTGTAAGTAAACGTTGCAAGAATGTAATACTCGAGGGATCTAGTATACAAATAACGTATGAACAAAGTTATTCATGAAATAACTTCTGTCAACTTTATCATGTTGCCCCTAGCTGAAGATTGTGGGGTAAATTGATATTTTGTTCTCTCTTTATTTGTTTCAAGATTACTGTATCTTGCATACTATCCATATATTTTCAAATTAAATGCATTTTTTTGTAAATGTAGGTGCAATCATGTATTGTTTGTAAGAAAATTAAAAGGTGCGTTTGACCATATTTTAGATTCAACGATTTGTTGACTATAAATATAACTTTATCTAATTTAGGGGTAGGACAGAATTACTTCTTTAAAATTTAGAGTTATGTTAAAATTAAATTGTTGTAACAGGGCCAGAGTCCAGAGGTCCCGGGCGATCCTCATCCTTTACACTAAAATTTCCAGACTTGAAACGCTTGAACCTTTTATTCTTGGCGTTCGTCGCGTAAAGCAAGGTAAAAACCATTTTAGTCATAAAACTTAAAAATGTACCGATTTTCTTCGTCACAGTTCATTTTGCTTGAAAACAATTGAAAAATGGCCGAAACTATTTTTTTTTTATCTTCATAATGTCAACATTTAATGGTATTAAAACCAACCAGTTACATTCAGTACAACCAAAGAGGTTTGATTACTAACAATACATTCAAAATACGAAAATACTTTTGCCTTTTACTTTTTTAAAAGTAACCTTACCCAATCTTGAAACTAGAATATCAAGCATTCTATCTTCATTACACGTTTCGACTTGTAAAAATCGAAACATATCAAAAGGAATTTCACTTTTATAAGATCTCAGTACATGTACCAATCGTATTATGATTTCTCAAGAGAGAAAAGATAAAAGCAGGCATTAAGAAAACCTCTTTCACGTGAACTTGTTGATCGCAATCTAGTGAAGTGCAATTTGGTGAACGCCTACTTAGAGTAACCGATTTTTGTTGCCTATCAACGATTCAGTTAAACGGTGAGGTTGCCAACCATTGGATTGCTATCATCATATTTGGAAACGTGGTTTTGGTTCCTAAATGCAGTTATGCAATTTGTATACATATAAGATGAAATCGAAGTTTGACACACAGATAGTAATTATATGTTTTAATTACAATCTATACTAATATTATAAAGCGGAAGAATTTGTTTGTTTGTTTAAACGGGCTAATCTCAGGAACTACTGGTCCGAATTGAAAAATTCTGTTTTTGTTGGATAGCCCATTTATCGAGAAAGGCTATAGGCAATATAACATTGCGCTACGGCTAATAGGAGCGGAGCAGCGACGAGAAATGTTGCAAAAACGGGGAAAATTTACGCATACGAAGTTGCGCGGGACAGCTAGTCTGTTATAAAGGTACATATAATAAAAAGCTGAAGAGTTTGTTTGTTTGTTTGAGCGCGGTAATCTCAGGAACTACTGATCCGAATTGAAATAATCTTTCACTGTTAGATAGCCCATTTATGGAGGAAGGCTACGACCAACTAGCAGTGAGCAGCAATGAGCAATGTTGCAAAAACGAGGAAAATTTACGCAGACGAAGCGCGGGACAGCTAGTCTGTTATATATATATATATATTATTATTATTATTATACAATATGTTAGGTATATAAGTATATATTGTATAATAATATTGCATTATATGTGTTGTTATAATTATTATATATGTATAATAGGCTTACTATTTTAATTAAATTAATCATTGATTTTTGAAAATATAATTACTAAAGGAATGAAACGGACATTCCAAATTAAAAAAAAAAAACAATCATAACCGAGGTAAAACGGTAACGATGGATTTAGATCCTTGAATTCGAAGACACACTGAGAAATTATATACTGAATATTTCATTTCTTAGTGTGTCTTCGAATTCTAGGATAGACAATCCTATATATTTTGGAAAAGGTCTGATGACAAAATACATATTATAAAAGAAAGAGATCATAGAATGTTATTTATTTGTAAGTACTGACCTATTTTGAAGTCCCCGCTGTTCACATTTCTAATAAAGCTGTTTTAATTTGTGGATAAAATTCTCTTTGTAAAGCTGTAAAGCTTTTTAATTGAAAATAAAAACTAAACAAAAATTCAACAGAGTAGGAATAGTTTCTCCATATTGCGTTCGGCGGTCGCATTCGTTGCAAAGGCCTGTTGGACTTTCATTAAAATGAGCATTGGGAGGTTTCAGGCTTTACAGTGATTATGAATTCCGTAAGCAGCTTTTTTGGGGCTTTATGTGAGTTATTTTTGTTCATCTTGTTTCTTAATTTTGTTTTTTTTTGCAACGATGGTAGGTTATGCTAAAGTTTATATTGTCTAATAACTTAGAATTTAGGAAAATGAAAAGAATGTGGTATGAACATAGACCTCACTAGTGTGCTAGAAAAGCTATCGCCAACAACAAGATTTTTATTTGATTTTGACATTTGTACGGTTATATTATGACAAAATGAAATGGAAGTCTCTTGTGTAACAAGAATATAACGGCCATTAGTCATATGTGTCAAAAAAGTTAATTTGATTCGGCATTTGAAATTGCTGTCACTTTGGCCAGTGTAGTCAGTCAAGTGAAGTAGTACCTACTATCTATAGTCAAAGATTTTTTTTTTTAGGCTGGTCTGTTGGTCAAGGGTTTAGTGACCCTGACTGCTAAGCCGGAGGTCGTGGGTTCGATCCCCACCTAGAATAAAACTATGATGTGATGAGCACGATGGTTTATTCTATGTCTGGGTGTTATTAATATAAAATATGTATGTATTTAGAAATATATAAGTATGTTTATCAGTTGTCTGGTTTTCATAGAACAAGTTTTGCTTAGTTTTGGATCAGATAGCGTTGTGTGAGTTGTCCCAAGTGTAGTTCAAGTGTCAAGTGAAGTAACTATATTTTTAATTTAAAATAACACGACCTAGTTGCCTGTTATAATAATATTAAGTTCTAAAGTGTGTGTTTAATCCATATCCGCTGATTAGATAAATTGATTAAGGAATTTTTCAAATTTTACTTCCAGTCAAATATTCGTTGGTAATTTAAATACCCCGTAACTTTAGATGATAAACAAAAATCTTGAGGGACCAAAAATCTTTTCTACGATATTTGCAGAGTATAAACAGGGGTCACAAATCCGTGTTACTAAGCAAGGACGATTTTTTACCCTTGACCTTTATTCTCATAGCCCTTTACTAAAACTGTTGTTCTCCCCTGCATTACTCCGCATTTTCCCGTAATCCTTTTTGCGTAACATTCGGCTTTATTGCTTACATTTGATAGTTTTGTTTCGCGAAATAAATGAAGGCTTACAGAGGTTAATAATAATTAGGTGTTTAGGTAAAGGAAAGGGTATTAAATGAGTGGTATTTTTGGTTCGAGAAATATTCTGTTGTTTATCAACTAGTCAGTAGTGTACCAAACTGCAACAAGATTTTGCTTTCTTTGACACATCATCATAATCACCTTTCCGACTAACGGCGAGAAAAAGAGTAGCGAGTAGCGATTTTATCGCTCAAGACACGTACATACTTATGTAGATCCCGTGTAAACAAAAGAGATACAGATATTAATAGTTGATCGCTGAGTGTTCACACTGCGGTGAGTACTCGCTCTATACTGCATCTCTTTTGTTTACACGGACGGGATCTACAAAATACATCTGTTGTACGTTTCTTGAGCGATAAATCGCTACTCGCTTCTCGCTCATCGTCGTTGGTGGGACAGGTACCTAAAGGTGATTAGAGATAGACCAGACTGTACCTTTCTGGTGCACTGGTTCCGCATGCATAGTGGCGGGGCTCGTGCAGCTGGACGATACATGAATTAATAATTAGTAATTAATAAATAATTAATTTTAATTTTGATTTTGTTTTGTCTGATTTTGATTTTAATTTTGATTTAAAATTTTCATTTTTGATTTTTTATGTTAATTTTAATCTATAATTATATAAGTAGATAATACTAACATAGCATCGTTTTGTAATTAACACAAATATGGATTTAATTCTGAAATAAATTTTTATTATTATTATTATTATTGATGACAAGCGCTTGATGCGCGTTTTGCTACCGGGCGTTTACTATTTCATATTTATTACGCACTTTACTATATGAACGCATAGAAAAACATTGAAGATGTTGTAACACGCGTGCTTAACCAGTACTAGTAGTCCACGCATATTTTTTTCTTGATTATAAAATGATATATACCACGGGTCTTAATCGCGTGAATAATTTAAGGTAAAATACCTTGTTTATTGTCCGACGTTTCGACCGTATTGCAACGGCTACAACGTGACCACGGCCGTTGCAATACGGTCGAAACGTCGTCGGCCATAAACAAGGTATTTTACCTTAAATTATTCACGCGATTATATATAATTTTATAATGTGCACGAATCGTGAAAGTTTATCAAGATTTCTTAATGTTAATTTTGATGATAGCAATGAATCGTACTTACAAGTCTTTTTCGTGATCGCAATGAACTATACAGCCAAAAATTGGCTCGGCAAATATCTGTAGAAGTCAGAGTCGCTACTTCTATTAAAACTTGTATACTTCAATCTTTTCGATTCACACTCGTTCGTTTTACCAGTAGGGCCATGAGGTGAGCGTTCTTTTAACCAACTTTTTCATAGTCATAATTTTCAGCAGACAACTCCACCACTTGCATACATACTAGCGCCAACAACAAGACTTTTATTTGATTTTGACATTTGTACGGTTATTTGACATTCTGAAATGGAAGTCTCTTGTGTAACAAGAAAATAACGGCCATTAGTCATATGTGTCAAAAAAGTTAAATTAATTCGGCATTTGAAATTGCTGTCACTTTGTCCGGGGTAGTCAGTCAAGTGAAGTAGTACCTACTATCTATAGTCAAAGATTTTTTTTTTTAGGCTGGCCTGTTGGTCTAGTGGTTAGTGACCCTGACTGCTAAGCCGGAGGTCGTGGGTTCGATCCCCACCCAGAATAAAATTATGGTGTCATGAGCACGATGGTTTATTCTATGTTTGGGTGTTATTAATATGAAATATGTATGTATTTAGAAATATATAACTATGTTTATCAGTTGTCTGGCTTCCATAGTAGCTCTGCTTAGTTTGGGATAAGATAGCGTTGTGTGAGTTGTCCCAAGTGTTGTTCAAGAGTCTCTCTAGATCAGTGAGAATTAATTAACTAAATTTTTGATTTTCTTTAAGTTTAATAACACGACTTAGTTGCCTGTTATAATAATACTAGTTGTCCCGCGCAACTTCGTCTGCGTAAATTTTCCCCGTTTTTGCTACATTTCTCAATGCTGCTCCGCTCCTATTGGTCGTAGCGTGATGTTATATAGACTATAGCCTTCCTCGATAAATGGGTTATCCAACAATAATTGAGAATACCGCGTTCAAACAAACAAACGAACTCTTCAGCTTTATAATATTAGTATACTCGTAGGTTAAGTTCTAAAGTGTGTGTTTAATGGATACCCGCTGATTAGATAAATTGATTAAGGACTTTTTCAAATTTGACTCCCAGTCAAATATTCTTTGGTAATTTAAATATTTACAATAACGTTTATTTAATTTACGTAACTTTAGATGAACTCCACCACTTGCATACTGGCACAGAATTCTGTAAATATATAAGGTAACCAGCATCGAGGTAACTCGTTCGAGCAATGAACTTAAAAATATAATTCATCTGCCATGGAATTACTGACCACTTTATTCGGAAGGCGTCCCGGGATTTCGTGTCCTTGTGTTACTAGAACGCACACAAACAACCGTCTGGGGGAGAGCATGTACCCCTCTCCCCATACGCCAATGCTTGTTAAACGCGATAACAAGCATTGGCGGATCACAGATTCCCCCGGTTGTTTGTGTACCGAATTTCTTGTATTGTATTGAATTTTTTTACCCATGTTACTTTTGTTTGCTTGTTTATTGTGCGGTATCGGGCGTGCAACTCACATTTGTGTGGTGTCGGGTAAAACGATGCATAGTTGTGCGTGCCACTTTTATTTGGCCGGTGTCAGCGAAAGATGAAACCCCGTCGCAAGCACGGTTTTTCCAGGTGAAGGACATTTACCTCTTGTACCCCAGAAAAAAATATTTGCTTTTGTACTCTTTGTATTTAACAGATCCTGTGGCTCGGGAACTTTACAAATATACGATTAAAGGGTATAAAGTACACTCAGACTTGAAACAACAATGTGGGTTTCCTTTCGATTGTATTCGTATTCTGAATCATTTCAAATAGACACGCTTGTAGAATAAGCGAAACAGGGTTATCTTTTCTTCTCTTTTTAAAAGACGACTCTCGCAGTAGCCCTGTTTCGCGGGGGACTTTACAAACACACAAGTACACCCAGACTCGGAACAACAATAATTATGTGGATCACACAAAGTGGTGTCCCGTGTTAGAATCGAACCCACAACCTATTGCGTAGCAGTCAGACACTCTTCCACCGCGCCACAGAGGCAATTTATATACAAAATTAGGACTCAATAAAATTCTGTGACTAGTCCAAAAGTTCATCTAGTAGATGAAAAAAGAAATATATAGATAATCTTAAAATTAACTCGTAACAATATCTTGAAGTAGGTAACAGAAAATGCAGAAATCGAGGATTTTCATATTGCCATAGTTATGGCGTTCGTAATCAAACATATATGCGAACGAATAATCGACTTTATTTTGTCATGCGCTCTTGCGTACTGTGAAGTAATGGTCTTGAGTGTGAGAACGAAACAGGCGTCCGTGTCGCGCCGTGCGTAGCGCTAAATCTATACTAATATTATAAAGCTAAAGAGATTGTTTGTTTGAACGCGATGATCTTAGGAACTACAGCTCCAAATTAAAAAATATTTTACTGTTGGATAGCCTATTTATTGAGGACAGCATTAAGCTATATAGCATCACGCTACGACCAATAAACGAAACGAAAAATGTTGCAAAAACAAGAAAAATTGATGCATACAAAGTCACGCGGGTCAGCTAGCAAATAATATTTTTGGAAGCGCTCGGCGTTATGCCTCTTTAATATTTCGAAAGAGCACTAAAGCTCGTTGGTCTACTGGCCCCACATTTCTGAAGTAAGTATAACAACTTCACATTCAAGGGTTGCAATTTTCTTATACTGGTACAAGCCACGAGAAACTTCGCGACTTCTATACGTTCTTGATACAATGCTCACTAATTAAAACTATGCTGCCAAGCCAATATTGCTAACTTCCTGCCTAAGAATGGGGTAGGTTGGGAATAACTTATGACTAGGTATGTTGCTCTTGCGTTCATAGTTCGAGTGTATCGTGTATGCCTGGATGAGACAATACTTGAAGCTAGGCCAGGCCACAAGAACAGGAGGCCTACTCTAATTCAATTCAATTCAATTCATTAAGTGAATAAACAATTATATCTACAATTGTGTCTGAATGTAAAAATAATAATAACAAAAAAATCATAGTAAAAAAACAAACTAAAAAAAATCACACTAAAAAGTCGAACATTAAATTAATTTCCGATATGATTATAAATTAATATTCTGAGTAGGTATGTCAAATTAAAAAGTAAATAGTATTAAAGATAAATAGTTGCACATATTCATGTTTAAAAAAAATTACAATGATTTTTTATCATTTTATATATATTATTCATGTCTAGTTTATATATTATTATTAACACAACCAAATTAATCTATTGAATAATAACACTTATCCAAAAGAAAAGCCTTGAACCTTTTTTTAAATACGTGTGTTTTATAAATTTCCATTTTCAAAATCCTAGGTAAGAATTAAATAATTTCACAGCTTGAAATTTCATACAATAAAAACGAAGTTTCGATCAAAAATGAGGTGGTAATATACAGAGCCAGGAACATCTATTAAATCCACTCGTTCTAAAAATCATCCATGGGTTCGACCTTCTTGTGTTCATCCAAAGACTAGGTAATTAGAATAGTCCCTGTAAACTTAAGACATTTAAGTAAACGAAAATTCATGAATTTCGTTTAAAAAAACCGGGCAAAAGCATGTCAGATGCTCAGTGTAGGGTTCCGCAGCCTTGAATAATTACATGAGCAGAATAACGTATATTCATGGCACTTACGCCCTTTTGTTGAGAAACGCAGTTTTTCAGCAATAACTCAATAACGGCATATCCGATCATGTCCGAAATTTAAAGTGCAAATTTAGCGCTACCTTTGTGATTTTTTCATATTTTTTGGTCACATGGTTCAAAAGTTAAGGGGACACAATTTATGCAACTTTTGGAGCGATTATTTCCAAAAATAGTCACTCAATCAAAAAAGTTTCTTAAAACCTTAAAATGTTTTTAAAAGATTTGTCGAATGATGTGCGACTCATTAATGTTTGCCAAAAAAAATGTTTCAGCTTCTGTTAATGTATGGAGTTCCCCCTAAAAATAGGTAAATAATAACGGGAGGTACGAAGTCCGTCGAGACAGCTAGTTATAGTTATATGTTTTTGAAATCTTTCGAAATACTAGGCTTATCCCTAGAGCGATAGTAAGTACTAGCGACTCGCTCCGGCTTCACGCGAACTTTTCTCTATCATATGTATACATAATATGCATGTATATCTTGGGACAACTCACACAACGCTATCTGATCCTAAACTAAGCATAGCTTGTAATAAGGAAACCAGACAACTGATAAACATACTTATGTATTTCTAAATACATACATATTATAGATTAAAAACACCCAGATACTGAATAAATCATTGTCCTCATAACACAAAATTTTATCCTGGGTAGGGTTCAAACCCACGACGAACACACTCCCACGGCGCCACAGAGGCAGTCAACTTATATAAATTATCTGAATGATAGTGATAACAGCATTAAAATCTGTAGCGTAGTTTAGAAGATTTAAGCTAACAAACAGAAAAAGCGACTGTTAATGCTATGTAAAGAAGAGAAAGCAGTCACAACGTGTGACGTCTAAAAATAAATTAACAACCAATCGCAATAAGACTGAATAAAATCAACAGGCCGTTGTCGCTGCCAAATAATTTTGTCACTCAATTAACGTTTCAATTCGCACATGCGTTAATCTGTCATGCCCAATTTGTATTTAGTGTGTACGGCGCGGCGTTATGACCTCGATACAAAACAAAAGAAAATTAAGATTTTTAAAAGGTGTTATTTGGTGATGCAGAAGAGCAAAAAAATTAATAAGTACCTACTTTTTGAGAGCTACGAGTATCAGCTATAGTTGACCCACAACACCTCCTGTGGACTTAATTCACCCAATTAATTCACCTAGGTGATTAAGTACAAAATTTTTAGGGTTTCGTACCTGAAAAGGAAAATAACGGAAACTTTATAGGATCACTTGTTGTCCGTCCGTCCGTTCATCTGTCAAGACCCTTTATCTCGGGAACGCGTGAAGGTATCAAGTTGGAATGAAAAATATAATTATACTTAAGCCTACATACAGTCCCTGAAGCTGTGAAAAAATGAAACTTCCAAGTTAACGTAAAAAAAGGATACGGCCGCTTATGACGCAATAAAAGTATATTTTTAGACTCGATTTCTGAACTATTCATAATAATATGTCCTACCAACAAATTTGTACGGAACCCTCGGTGGGCGAGTCTGTCTTCCACTTGTTTAAACTTAATTCACCCGGGTGAATCAGGTGGGTGAATATTTTTTTCTAGACCGATGGGCATATCTGACGTCGTAAGTTACTGTAGTCAGATTATTTTCAAGTATTTGTTACGTAATTTAAAAAAATTAAACATATAAATTTATGAGGCATTTACATGTTAGTAATCTGCATTTTCAAGCGCTTAATTTACCTTCTCATGAAATATTTTTACACTATTGAATACATGTTAAAAAAGACCAATCTATACTAATATTATAAAGCGGAAGAGTTAGTTTGTTTGTTTGTTTAAACGCGCTAATCTCAGGACCTACTGGTCCGATTTGAAAAATTCTTTTTTTTGTTGGATAGCCCATTTATCGAGGAAGGCTATAGGCTATATAACATAGCGCTATGACTAATAGGAGCGGAGCAGCGACGAGAAATGTTGCAAAAACATTTTCAAACGGTTAATTCTTTCATTAAACCTCTTTAATCAGACTGTGTTGACACATAATGTACCACATTTAAAAAACTGGACTTAGCGTCGGCGACTACAGAGCCCCGCTACACCGAGAAAATTCCGAATGTTGGCCTCAGTGAGGTCGGGGCAGCTTTCGAGTAACTTAAGAACAATAAAGCGCCGGGTGATGACGGGGATACTATAGAGAGACACCAGACCAATGGAGCTGCGCCGAGGTGTAAGACATGTCATATCCCCATCGCGCACCTTCCATTTGCCGACGACATCCTCATAGTAGCGGAGTCGTTAGAGCAGCTTAGCGAAATACTGCACAGCTTAAATGGAGGGTAGGCTATTTAGCTTGGTAGAAACAACTTCGAGAAAGAAGTCGCCAGGAGGATCCGATTGGGTTGGGCAGCGTTTAGCACTTCGTCGAGTCTTCTCTTCGCCTCTACCGCAATGCCTTAAGACCAAGGTATATAACCAGTGCGTCCTACCTGTTATGACATACGGTGCCGAGACGTGGACACTTACGGTTGGGCTAGACCCCAAATTCAAAGTCGCGCAGCGGGCTATGGAGCGTGCTATGCTTGAAGTCTCTTTGAAGGATAACAGTCGCAATGAGGTCATCCGACAAGGAACCAAAGTTACCGACATAGCACGCAGGTTAAGCACGCTGAAGTGCTGCTGGCCACATTTGATGAATGTCGATGGAGCAAACGAGTCCTAGAGTGGAGACCGCTACTCGGTAAACGTAAGGTAGGACGATCCCCAGCCAGATGGACTGACGACTTAAACAAAGTCTCTGTAATGAATTAGATGCGGAAAACGGAGGACCGGATTTTGTGGCGTAAGTTAGGAGAGGCCTAGATGTCCAGCAGTGGACCGATACAGATTGATTTGATTGATCCTTTACCGAGTGTCTCGGGAAAAGACACAGGGTAGTTTTTCGCGGACCGGTCTCAAACTATCTCCATACCAAATTTTATCTTTCTCAGTTTAAGCGTGAAATCATAACAGACAAGACAGAGTTACTTTCACATTCACAATATTCAGTCAACCCGTGACCACGGCCGTTGCAATACGGTTAAAACGTCGGGCAATAAACAAGGTATTTTACCTTAAATTATTCACGCGATTAAGACCGTAATATATATTTTCTTAATCTATAATATTATGTGAATTAGTAAATCTAATTAGCGTCGAACTCAGCGTCCTTACCGCGATTCACGAAGCTGAAATCTCTCCTGTTCTAATTTTTACAGAAATAACATTGTACGTCAATGAATCATTCCGCTGCACTTACGATAATTTTAACTCACAGTGCGTGAGTTAAAATTATCGCGAGCAGTGCAGGTGCGAAATTACACATTGGTGTTGTGGTCATTTGAAAAGTTGTTAGCTTTTGTTGCCTTAAGTTTTTATTTTTCGTTTATCAAACCAATGTTTTCTTACCAAGTATTGTAATTTTGGCGGTGTACTTAAGTATACGCAATAAACTATTGTAGGAAGTGCACGAATAGTATTGTAAACTTAGGGTAAGGTTGCGATCATGGGACCAGGCAGCGCTTTGATTGGACCACCTCAATACCACGCGAACGATTTAGTTTAAAAATCGTTTTTTACATCGGCTCGCTAGCTTTACGCCCCCCCCCCCCCCTCGGTCCTTGTACTGCCAGTGTCGCCGAAGTCTTGGTTGAGGAGAGATGCGAGCCGTCGTGTTGTCCGCGCCGTTGATATAAAATTCTCGCGATATATATCTCTATGTAAGTATGGTACTGTAACGTCATTTTTTTAATAAGATTACTCATTTATACGTGTAGCTAACTACTAAAATAAGTTTTTAACAAAAACTTAACTTTTTTTAAATATTTTTGAGGGAGATACTAACAAACACTACATGGCTCTTTGAATGAACCGGCCCAATCATAGCGAGTTTTTTAAAATGTCTATTTCATATATTTTTTTATTTTTCTCTTAGAATGGCGAAAAGAGAGCAGTATTATACTTTGAATGAGATCAGTATGGATTTAGCGTTGCAAAGTTTACGAAAGGGTGAAGCAGGCTTAAACGAAGCAAGCAAGATCTACGGCGTGCCTAAAGCGACACTGAAAAGACGCAACGATGACAAAAATATGAAAGCCAAGGGTTGTAAACAAATTATTGGTTCAGAGGGATATCTGACTATAGAACTGGAAACAAGCTTGTCGAACATATTTTAGAATTCGAACGGTGTTTATATGGTGTTATACAAGCAGATGTTAGAAGTTTGGCCTTTGAAATAGCAGACAGTTGTGGTTTAAAGCGCGGATTTAATAAAGAAAAAGAATTGAGAGTCAAAAAATGGTAATGGAGTTAACGGGGTTACTGTAAAAAAGAGAATTAAGAATAGCGAAGACTGAACTGTCCAAACCGATACGACAGACTAACAGCAAAGGATTAAAGAAGACTGTAAAACAAATTTCGAAAGACCCGAAGAAAAGTTAAAAAAATGGTTTTCCAAGTTTGTATGCTATGCTCAGTGGAAGATATGAGACAATTATAAAATTATATTACCTACTATTAATGTGATTATCTATACTAATATTGGCTGAAGAGTTTGTTTTTGTTTGAACGCGGTTAGCTCAGGAACTACTGATCCGAATTAAAAAAATCTTTCACTGTTGGATAGCCCATTTATCGAGGAAAGCTATAGGTTATATAACATCACGCTACGACCAATAGGAGCGGAGCAGCAATGAAAAATGTTGCAAAAACGGGGAAAATTGACGCATACGAAGTTGCGCGGGACAGCTAGTTAATAATGAAGCTGAAGAAATTTGAGTTCCTAATTTTCTTCCTAATATTGTTTTATATTTTGAGTTTCTGGTTTATTGTTTGTTTTAATTTTCTTATAATTTTTAAAGCCAAAAATACATCGTTTGTTTTTTAATAAATATTAATATTTGATTTTCTAAGGGTAAGAATAGTAGCTACCTCAAAAATTATAAGTCGAAAAGTGATTACTCATAAATAATTAGGTTTAAGATTAAATTGATCCTGTTAAATAAAAACGTGATTGTGTATAATAATTTTATTTTTGTGCATTCCAAAAATAGCATGTTTTTGTAGACACGTAGAAATAAGGCAAGCATATTCCAAATTATACATAATAAAAATAAATACTTAGGGACAAATTATCTAAATTTCAAGACTGAGGTTTTGTAACGATAAATGTGGTAAATTTTTACCTAATTCATGGTATGTTAGTCCCACATTACATCACAGTATCAAGCTACATTATAACGGAGCATAAAACCAGGAACTACAGTGAAAGCCAAGTCGCTTAGCAACATATACCCATAATATCGAGTATCATCAACATAAGGGACTGCAGACAAAGGTGGCCATTTTGCCCGTAACGCCCCATCGCGATAGCCTCGACAAGCCCCGACTTGATTGAAAATCATTCACGATCACACACTTTATTGGAGATTTGTTCGGCTTTGCGCTGATGTTACGATGTGTAAGGTTATGTTTAGGAAAGGAATTTGAGCTATGAAGTTCGATAGATGAGGCTTGTGATTACCTACGAGTCATTTAAAAATTGGGGCAAATTGAGTTAAAGCTTTTAGGGTTCAAGTAACTGACCTTTAAAGTAGTAGGATGCTGGACAGGTTTGATTGTTCTATTTGATTTTGATTTTTACACGGTCATTTGGTAAAATTAAATGGATATTTATACTTGTGTACCAAAGATAATAATAACGGCCATTTGTGTGTACTGTCAAAAATGTTCACAGAATGGTCATCCGATTCGGAATTTGAAATTGCTGTCACTTATGTACAAGGTAGCAAGTTCAGTGTACGACGTATTAAAGAGGTCAGTTGCAGTGCTTCAAATCTAATAACACATTTTCAATTTTTAGGTACAATAACAATATGTTGGGACAACTCACACAACGCTATCTGATCCCAAACTAAACAGAGCCTGTACTATAAAAACCAGATAACTGATTGCACCACTGACAAATCGAATGCCTTTTTTTAGAATTCCAAAAACAAATACTATATGTTCCTTATACCGTAACAATCTCGAGTATAAGATTTTAGTTAATGATTTGTACGCAAGAACTCAGATGATTTGGAGGGGGGGGTGAGGCTTGAGCCCCCTAGCTGCCCCCCTGGATCCGCCACTGAGCTGAAGTGTTTTTCTGTCTGAATTTAGCTATCAAGGACGTTATTTTCTCAATTTGCTCAACACCAATAGAAACGCTAAATTTTAGCTATTTCGTTTTTCGTATCCGTTCACAGTCAGCCTAGAAATATTTCCACATTTTCGTACCTACTTTTAAAATAGCTGAAATTGTAAATAGGAAACATGAAACAATAAACTTTACAGCACTTTAAATCTCAAAGTATTTGATCTCTTCAAAAGTATATCGTAAAGTTTTTCATAACTATGCATTGTTATAGCGTATATTTATCTTTTTTATGATTTTTAAAACAAAAGCCGTGTCTTAGATTTTATAGGAGAATTATGGTCTGTTATTTTTAGAAGTTTTATCTTTATTTTTGTTTATGTGATTGTAAACATAGGAAAAATTTATTGAGGTGTGTTTTATATAATGTTTATCTAACCGATTTTGATCATAAGGTCCTTCTTATATGTTCCGGTTTCAATTCGGCGCCGGATATCCGGTCGCCGACTACCAGACGGCGAATATATGGCGACCTGACCTGACGGACGCCAGAATATGTGAAAGCTACCGTATATCGACATACACTTTGCGCCCGGCACCCGGTTTCAATCCGGCGCCGGGTAGCTAGAAAACGGGTGCCCCGCGCGAAGTGTATGTATTTCAACGTAGGTACGGTAGCTTTTACACGGTCCGGCGTCCGTCCGGTTCGGTTGCCATACATTCGTCGCCGGATACCGGGTTTCATTCGGCGCCGGGTCCCGAACGTGTGAAAAGGACCTAATAGCGTGTGTATCATAGGTGTAACCAGGGGGGTTATGGGTTCTTACCGTCCCTTCCCTCCGAAATTAAAATAACTAAAAGGTAGAAACACAGTACACATTTTCCGGTTTTTAATCAATTGTCCCATCTAAAAACTCCTCAAAATTACGAACCGTCCCTCCCTCCAGAACAATGATGAATGTGCAGACAAGTTTTATTCTCTATAACTTCACTCTCTGACACTATCAGAGAGAGAATAAGCGTTCAGTGGTAACGTTCCTTAACCTTGTAGTTGCTGTTGCTGTGTACTGCTCGGTCGCCATTGAATACCGGACAGCCCAAGGTGTTTGGTGCATTAATGCGAAACTATCTGGGATTGTGACAAGGTAAACCTACAGAAAACCTACAGATTTTGAAACGCGGACATTTTTATCAACAAAGGATATTTTTATTGCAATAACCGATTAATACGTGGGCGGACTCACGGGAACAGGACTCTATTTCAATTACAACGTCCCATTTGACATGTGTCAAATACTAGACCTTTTTATATTAATTATTTTTATTTATAGGTAGCCTGTGCCTGTAACTTCTTCCGCGTCTAGTTGAAGTGCTGCTCTCTCCCTATAAACGTTAGCGTAATAATAAAAATAAGCTTAAGTTACGCCTCATATCCTTAGCTGTATGACAGTGAAAGTCCCTTCAAAATCCGTTCAGCCGTTTCAGAGATTATTCAGACAAACAGACAGACAAAAAAAATGTTTTTGTTATAAGTACCTACCAAATATACTTCCATGAGCATTTAGTGAAACAAACTGTTATTTTAACATTACAAGCAAACTTCAATTTTATTGATTTAAATACATTTTTATGTTATCATTACATTTATCTTTTTTTTTTAAAGCTCTAAATAAACTTATGCATATGCATTGTGTAATGTTTTATTGAAACTTCAAATAGTAATTTACTGGCATAAAATTGACTATTTTAAACGTACAGGGTCCATTCACGGGTCGTTTTGTTTCGTTTTCGCAGCAAGCCCGCGCCAACTGACGCATGCGCGGATTGCTCAAAGATGTCTACCGCGCATGCGCGTTGATGCATTTCTAAGCGCAGCTCTCTATTTACCATTACGACAAATTTTGACAGTTCGCGCGGGCTTACCGCAAAAATGAAAAACAAAGAACCTGAATAAGGACCCAGAGTTCCATTATAAGAAATAAAAAAAGAAAAACTTGAGAGGTGTCAAGGGACACCCTGATGGAACGAAGTTCTTGATTTTTTATTTTTTTTATTTATTTATTTTAAATCGTCGCGACACCAAACGAATTAGAATTTTCGAAAGAGAGAGAGAGAGAGAGAGAGAGAGAGAAGCGCACGGCTTACAACTATAACAAAAAGTGCCGTTACAACTTTTGGTCTTCCGTCAAGCCCCCTTTCGCAACGCGCAATAAGGAACTTCGTTCCAAAAAACAGTGAAATCAACACAATCACACCGAGAAAAAAGAACTCATTATTCACCTACGTAACTAGACCAATTTCTTTGTATATACTCACCTAGGAGCCTTTCTGTGATCTGATACTTTATTCAGTACTACTATACGGGTTATCGACCCGACATTGGAATCAAATTTATACATACGAGTACATGCACTGCTGCGGAATACTGATGTTTAGAGGGAAATAACCTCGCGAAGAAATCTTAAATTGTTAAAAGAATTTGCTCTTTGGAAATGTATATTTTGTTGATATTCATAGAGAATGTAGGTGAGATTACAATAAAGGGTTTAGTAACATTTGATTGCCTATTCACAGATTGGCAGTTTGTACGTTACCAATACAGTCCATTTATCGAGGAAGGCCATAGGCTATATAACATCACGATACGACCAATAGGAGTGGAGCAGCAATGAAAAATGTTGCAAAAACTTGGAAAATTGAATATAAACTGATATATCATTGAAATATGAGAGAAACTGATTGAAGCTATCTTCTCACTGTCAAAAATAAATAAGGAGTTCAAATTCTTTGTTCACTTAGGAAGTACAAAATTATACTTCTAAAATGTTTATTACTATTCTTTAGTCATTATTCTTCGTGTACATTTAACGCACTTAACTTAAAATCAAGGTAAATCCCTAGTAAAGAAGAAGATAATAAATACACGCAGGCTCTTTTTTCAAATTAAGAATGTTATAACTTTTGTTAGTTTCTAAACTGTAATTAGAGATCATATTAGCCTCATAAGGTTAATTTCCGTGCATTACGGCGTCGCGCGGCTGTCTACTTGCGGCTGACGCGCGCGGCTGATGCGACAATAGTCAGAGTGCGCGCGCAGTCAATGTCAGTCGTCGGCCACGCGCGTTATATATTCTCATACTCTGACTATTGTCGCATCGGTCGCGATGCACGGCAATGAACCTTTAGGGTACACTATTTTGTAACGCAAATAGTTTATATAAAAACATTCCGTGTTTGGTTAACGTTTGAAAACAAATATTTTTACACACAACTTTGAAAATGTTGACAAGATTCAAAATCCTTCCATTTCACGATTTCTAACTACTCACTTTTAATTTAAAGACAAGAAACAAATAGCTTTTATATTAAACAAAAACATCTCATTACATAAACTGTTTGGCTCTACATTCACTCCAAAACTCATTCACTTCGTAAATTCATCAAATATTTATGGAACAGTCAGTTTCAAGTTATATTTAGACTACATTTTAAACTCAATTCCCTTGATAGTTACAAATTGTTCTACGCTTGTTTAAACATGACAATATTAAATTACTTATTTGATGATCAATTTTCTTCAAAGTTCTAAATGTCAGAAATTAATTTCGTAGCGGGAAGATGTATTGTTTTTGGTGTTTGATATTGAGGTCAGGTTAAAATACATATCTCAAAGTAATATAGGTACTCACTCTGAACTGACTCTGAATAAAGTACTATCTCTGTTTTGGTGAAATTTGGAATTTGTGTAAATAGTTTGAAGCTTGTAGAAGTACTTTTAATAGCGATAATTAACAGGCGGAGCCGCGGCGTACAGTTAGTTAAATAAAAAGTTTTTTTTTTAATATAAAAAAGACGACTCCCGCACTAGGGTACAAGCCCTGTGTCGCGGGGGGCTTTACAAACATACAAATCACGGACACAAAGTACACCCAGACTCGGGACAACAATTTATGAATCACACAAAGTGGTGTCCCGTGTGGGAATCGAACCCATGACCTCTTGCGTTGCAGTCGGACACACTCCCACCGCGCCACAGAGGCAGTCAAAGTAAATTCAAATATTAAGTTTTAGTTGTCTTCATAATTCTCCTATCGGGCTCCTTAATTTCATTAAAAATAAAATATTTAAAAAGTTCAAAAGTATTTTAATAATGTCACACAAACTATAAATATTATTCGCAGTAGGTATTGCTATGCACATATATTTAACAGACATTTATTACGCATTTAAGGGATTGAAAACGTCATATTTCATCATAAATATGCCCACAAAATGGTGATTACATAAATTTATGCTTAGTTTATTTATGGCGTAAGTTTTCTTTTGAGATAGGTATGGGATTGAAAAATATGCATGAAGTTATTTAAAATTCTTTTATTAGTATTTTTATTAGCTCAAGGCGTATATAGGGTGATCTTTACATTACACCAAATAACTTCGTAATATAATTTTTGAAAAAAAAAATACAAATTAATACTTCACCGCCGACCACCTACTTATTTCTCACAACCATTTATCACACATCTGAGAGACCCTGGAGTAAAATCAATGTTTCTTTGTCAGGTTTAGGGCCCAAACCTCACAATAAACAACGATTTTACTTCAGTAAAATAGTCTGTTTGTGGTTAAGGTCAGAACTCTAAAAACAAGTGGTAGGTGATTATGTGTTAATATATTTAAAAAAATCTAAAATAAATATTTTCAACGATTTTACTCCAGTAAAATAGTCTGTTTGTGGTTAAGGTCAGAACTCTAAAAACAAGTGGTAGGTGATTATGGGTTAATATATTTAAAAAAATCTAAAATAAATATTTTCAACGATTTTACTCCAGTAAAATAGTCTGTTTGTGGTTAAGGTCAGAACTCTAAAAACAAGTGGTAGGTGATTATGGGTTAATATATTTAAAAAAATCTAAAATAAATATTTTCAACGATTTTACTCCAGTAAAATAGTCTGTTTGTGGTTAAGGTCAGAACTCTAAAAACAAGTGGTAGGTGATTATGTGTTAATATATTTAAAAAAATCTAAAATAAATATTTTCAACGATTTTACTCCAGTAAAATAGTCTGTTTGTGGTTAAGGTCAGAACTCTAAAAACAAGTGGTAGGTGATTATGGGTTAATATATTTAAAAAAATCTAAAATAAATATTTTCAACGATTTTACTCCAGTAAAATAGTCTGTTTGTGGTTAAGGTCAGAACTCTAAAAACAAGTGGTAGGTGATTATGTGTTAATATATTTAAAAAAATCTAAAATAAATATTTTCAACGATTTTACTCCAGTAAAATAGTCTGTTTGTGGTTAAGGTCAGAACTCTAAAAACAAGTGGTAGGTGATTATGGGTTAATATATTTAAAAATATCTAAAATAAATATTTTCAACGATTTTACTCCAGTAAAATAGTCTGTTTGTGGTTAAGGTCAGAACTCTAAAAACAAGTGGTAGGTGATTATGGGTTAATATATTTAAAAAAATCTAAAATAAATATTTTCAACGATTTTACTCCAGTAAAATAGTCTGTTTGTGGTTAAGGTCAGAACTCTAAAAACAAGTGGTAGGTGATTATGGGTTAATATATTTAAAAAAATCTAAAATAAATATTTTCAACGATTTTACTCCAGTAAAATAGTCTGTTTGTGGTTAAGGTCAGAACTCTAAAAACAAGTGGTAGGTGATTATGGGTTAATATATTTAAAAAAATCTAAAATAAATATTTTCAACGATTTTACTCCAGTAAAATAGTCTGTTTGTGGTTAAGGTCAGAACTCTAAAAACAAGTGGTAGGTGATTATGTGTTAATATATTTAAAAAAATCTAAAATAAATATTTTCAACGATTTTACTCCAGTAAAATAGTCTGTTTGTGGTTAAGGTCAGAACTCTAAAAACAAGTGGTAGGTGATTATGGGTTAATATATTTAAAAAAATCTAAAATAAATATTTTCAACGATTTTACTCCAGTAAAATAGTCTGTTTGTGGTTAAGGTCAGAACTCTAAAAACAAGTGGTAGGTGATTATGGGTTAATATATTTAAAAAAATCTAAAATAAATATTTTCAACGATTTTACTCCAGTAAAATAGTCTGTTTGTGGTTAAGGTCAGAACTCTAAAAACAAGTGGTAGGCGATTAAGGGCAGGTGGTGGTGGATTTAGGGAGGGTTTGGTATATTTAAAAAAAAACATGGGCCCAGGTTTTTTTTTTAATATAATAATATATTAAAAAAAAATCCTGATATTACAAAGTTATTTGGTGTAATGTAAAAAAAACCACGAACGGGAGGGTTATTAGTATATTAAAAATCATCCTGTATATGGGTTCCAAATTTCAAACAAAATCCGCAATATAAAAACTACTTGTAAGTATTATATAAAACTAACATTGTATAGTTCTTACCCGACAACAGAGAATTCAAAAGGAGAGTGTATTATTTTCGCCTGTAGGTATGTAAGTGGAAAACATACGAGCCTTTCAATTTGCACGACGATAAGGTATCAATATTTCAACTGCTACCTATTTCAAGTACATTACTGCCCGTACTATTAATTCTATCATTATTCAGATATATCTGACTGCCTCTGTGGCGCGGTGGGAGTGTATCCGACTGCTACGCAAGAGGTCGTGGGTTCGATCCCCACCCAGGATAAAACTTTGTGTGATGAGCACGATGGTTTATTCTGTGTCTGGGTGTTATTTATCTATAATATGTATGTATTTAGAAATATATAAGTATGTTTATCAGTTGTCTGGTTTCCATAGTACAAGCTCTGCTTAGTTTGGGATCAGATAGCGTTGTGTGAGTTGTCCCAAGATATTATTATTATTATTATTATTATTATCTTACATTAATTAGCTGACAAGCGCAACTTCGTCTGCGTAAATTTTCCCCGTTTTTACAACATTTTTCATTGCTACTCCGCTGCTGTTGATCATAGCGTATTGTTTTATAGCCTCTAGCCTTTCTCGATAAATGGGTTATCCAACAGTAACATAATTTTTCAATTCGGACCAGTAGTTCCTGAGAATGTCGCGTTCAAACAAACTCTTAACTTTATAATATTAATATAAATAGATTACCAAACCCAATAGTTTATGATGGATTCACACGCTTCTGTTCAAAGTGACATTCAACGGGTGCGAACACGAGCACCAGCGTGTAAATGTGTTCATGGCTGTTTTACAACAGCTGGTTTGGCCCGCAGCCGGCCCGCGTAAACATCAACGCACACCCACCAACTCTGAAAGGGATCGGCACGGTATCGACTCGAGCCGTTAAGTCTTTTTTAAAATAATTATTTGACTACCTACTTACTAAAAAATGATGTGCAACAAGGCGCCCGGCCGGTACGATGCGCTATTTGTTGCTCACTTGGTTACTTTTTGTGCCCCTTCGGCCACATTCGATGCCTACCTTTTTTTTATTATTGTGGTTTTATGCGCTATTATGTGTGTTGTAATGTGTTTATAATGTGGATTATATAAATTATAACCCCGAGATTACTGACGTTTTCAGACGGCACTGATGCACATTAAAATTCGATTGAGTTTATATTTTCTTCTTTACTGTGTAAATATTATTTTCTTATGTTAATTAATATTAAATAAAAAAAAAAAAAAAAATGAATTCTCTACTGCTACGCACACTAATCGGATTACATAATCGTCTCGCGTTGGGACAAGCTCACGAACAGTTGACGGTAAGGCGATACGGTGTTGGTCTCTTTCCGACTTGATAACTGGGCTTTGACCTTTAAGCTGCTTTACAGAATTTTATAAGCTACGGGTCTTAATCGCGTAAATATTTTATTTTAAGGCTAAATACCTTTGTTTTATTGCCCGCCGTTTTGACCGTATTGCAATGGCCGTGGTCACGGGTAGACTTATTCATCATTTTAAGCTGCTTGGCGTGCTGCTTTTCGATCTGCTTGCCGTCTGTCGTGCCGCGCGTTTGAACGCACTATTAGGTGTTATTGTCGCCCTGAAAAGAAAGGTACCAACTTTTATAAAAATACCTTACACCTTGCTTATTGCCCGACGTTTCGACCGTATTGAAACGTCGGGCAATAAGTAAGGTATTTTACCTTAAATTATTCACGCGATTATGACCCGTAATATATATATTTTCTTAATGTGTACAAATCGCGAAAGTTTATCAACATTTAGGTACCAACAAATCTTTCAGTTGTACTTACGAACATGTACATTACTGGTCAAGGGGCCATACTATTAATTCTATCAGTACAAAGATATATGTTACATTACAGAACCCAATAAGAGTGTAATACGGAGGTTTTAGGTATTATTGTCCGCCCAAAAAGACTCTGATTGAGAGAAATGACCTCCTCCTGACCTCCGGGATTAGGGATGGGACCTGATTTATCGATATAATAAAGTATTACGGAAAGGTTTGCACGTATTTAAAGTAATAAATAAGACTTTGAAATTTAGTTTAATAGAAAATATTATATTGTGCTCGTTGGTTACATAATTCGTTTAGATAATACAACGGTATATATATTAATGGTATTTTTAAGAATCTACAGGTATTTATTCTGTGATTTGACCAATACCTATTGTGTAGAATAGATAGTGAGACAGTGAACTGTGACTAATGGTTTAAGGCATCGGACTCGCAATCTTGAGGTCGAATTCTACACATTATAGTACCGTGACGGGAATCCACTCCTAACACTAAAGCCTTTAAGTTTAGGATGAGGGGTTAACAGGATTGCTAGAAATGTGAGACATACAATCCCAAATTGCTAGTTATCTTTACAAAATAATGCATATTAATTTCAGTTTTTTTATTTTGTAATTTCGAAAGAAATGGCTTAGGCTAACGTCACACCCGTTATCAACAAATTAAAACAAGTAAATAATAATTTTACTTAAAAAAACAATACTACTCCCGCAGTAGGGTACAAGCCTTGAATCGCGGGGGACTTGACAAAAATACAAGTCACGGACACAAAGTACACTCAGACTTAACAACAATTTGTGGATCACATAAAGTGCTGCCCAGTGTGGGATTCAAACCCTCTTGCGTAGCAGCCAGACACACACCCACCACAGAGGCAGTCAAAGTAAATAATTATAATCATAATCAACCTTATAATGTGCTTACTACTAGGCAACAGATCTCTCTAAAAAAAAAGTATAGGTTATTTACATTCAGAGTAATTTATCAAACACAACTATTATCACGAATTCGAAAGCCCGCATTAGTTAATTTAATAGTAAAAACTTATTTGAATAAAATGCAAAATTGTATCCTTCAGACATTCAGAACGGAATCTTAGTATCTGAATTAATGCGGTTCCTATTAACCCTGCAAGAAGATCTCAGAACCGTATTCATCATTATAAGCCGCTTAGTTCATAAAGTAGAGAGGCACTTTGCGAATAGTGATCAATCAATTTCCTGTATACAGATGCCTTTATATAGAAAATGTGGCTCTTTGAGTTTAATGTTAGAGGTACTCTTTTAAATGTGGAGAGTAGTGATTCCAGATTTTAGTCTCGCAGTAAGGTAGGTCGTGTTAACGTCAGTGTTGATCGGTTTTTTTTCCTCAAAGAGATAGATAGATTGTGATAGTTGTGGCTAGTATGACACTAGCCACAACTATCACAATTTTCAATCAGTTGGCAGTATTATTTTTTATATTATTTATTTTTAAAAGAGTAGGTATAACCGGCGAACGCTTTTTGAAGGCCAAAAAAGAGAATCAAATCAACCGTGTCGTAAAAACAGGCGGTATCTTTCACCTTTATAATATCGCAGGCTTTTTATATAATTTTTATTTTAATTATTTTCGCGAAGAATATTTAAACCTTGTCTATATTTATTCAAAAGAAAAGGAGATTGCTTTGAAAACGTCTTTCAGTTATAATAACAATCACGGTCCTTGGCAGATGCTTTTGTAAGTTTAATAAACGTTATCATTTGCTTGTCAAATAGAAGCAACCGACACTTTTATCTTTTGACGAAATTTTGTCTATGTTTGAAAGCCGAATTCATTAAAATATGGAAAAAAATGTTTAAGGAATTCAAGACATCGTTTTACCTAATACCATCTCTTTACTCAAATCAATTTGTGATAAAAGAAATGTTTTCTTAATGTCTTTTGAATCAGTAGTCCAATTTGTAATGTTAGAGCCCTTCTACTTAGTACCCTTTTGTCTAAGACCAGTTTTTTTTTAGTTTTACTATTGTTTTCACATCTCCTTTTTAGCGTTTCCCAGAATTTGTCACTTCGACTGCATTGTCCGAAGCAGCCTGCAAGTTTTTCTGTGTGCAGAAGGCCGGGCACGCATATGGGCCATTGTTTGGAGTGCACTGCAGGAGCAACTCAGGTTCGTATTTGCCGAGAATGTTATCGTAGCTTCGACCGAGTCTGAACTCTTTTCGAAGATTTCCAGATCGGCCATTGTAATTCATGAATTACCATGGCCGATCTGGAAATCTTCGAAAGACCTGCTGAGAGTCTTCCTCCTGGATACTCTCAGCAGGTCTCACAAATGTATTTGACACGGTACTCCGTCCCTCCAGTACATCTCGCCATTGATTGCTCTGATGTAAGAGGGCTGACACTCCTAGCTAAACTCTAGCGCTCATATATCATAGCTATAGCTCATAGCCCTTTATCCCTTAGCTTAACGTTTTATTACATAAGTGTTGTAATATATAAACAATTTAATTAATTCCTTTTTTTTAGTTTTCTAATACTCTGTAGAAGGTTCTTATGTAAAATAAAATAACGAAAATAAAAATATTGGGGCGGTACGAAATTCGCCGGGACGTCTAGTTTAATATACATATGTCACATCTACCAGGGCACCTTTGTGGGAAAATCAGTAAAAAAATGCGATCTCCTGGAGGCATTTTGAGCATGAGCCAAACGCGAAACCTTCCCCTTCCAAGCCTCGACACTCGAGGGGATGAGACAAGGTTGATAAATAAAAATGAATTAATCGACTATCGATACATCGACGCACATCACTATACATTTAAACATTGTTTTACGCATTTGGGTGTAACGCTACCTACATTGCGAAAAACTCGGCTCGCTACACAAAACCAACGTACATTTTATTCAGTAATTTGAAAACTATTGTAATGTATAGCTGTTCTTTGTTACGTTAAATTTATTGGGTTTTAAAATTAATGCATGGTAACTGTTTTCGGGATATCACTTTTGTCACTGATATTACTGTACTTTTATTATTCTATAGATTGATGGCTGACGATGAAATATTTTCATTTTATTTTTATGTAATTTCTTGAAGTAAAAATTTTGTTTTGAAGTGTCTGAGATTTGCCCTATACCAAGAATAACCTTGTATACGTATGTTTATAACAGTTAGGGTAAGGACGTAATGCAATTATACGCCTTAACTGATATATAAAGTAGAGAAGTAAATTTGAATTAAAAAATGCTCAAATCACAAAATGAAAAAAAAACCCTTCATCTTATCACACTAATATTATAAAAGCGAAAGTTTGTGAGTGTGTATGTTTGTTACTTCTTCACGTCTAAACGGCTAGAGCTATTTCAATAAAATTTGGTATGGAGTTAGCTGATACCGTAGATTAACACATAGGCTAATAAATCACGGATAGCACCGCGGGGCACAGCTAGTTGAAAATGAATTTGGCCTCTATAACTGATAGACCATTATTATTCCATGCAATAATCAAATCTGTGAAAACACCAGTCAATAAGCTAACAGCGTTATCTATCTACCCTTCCTGCATGTGTACGAGTACATAGATCTAATATATAATGTATAGTGAGATGATTGATTGAGTTCATCAGTTAGGACAATATGTTGCACATAATTCAATGTCCGACGATGCATTGTTTAGTTTTCAATTAAGGGAATATGGAGAATGAGGCTACTGGGGTAATTTTCTTCTATATATACAACGTTAGTCTTGGTATAGTGCAAAAAAGTAGTTTGCTCGGAATTAGTAACATAATGCAATGGGGTAGTTTTATACCATGTTATATTTTTCAGCCGAAGAACCGACAACCGTTGGGGGTAAACGAGTTCTTGAGTGCGGTCTCCACCGCGGCTCGGTAAACGTAGTGTAGGACGCCCTCAGGCCAGGGAGGTTTAGACAAGGTACATTCGTTCCGTGGCGAATTCGATAACGCCGTACTAATCGTTCGCAATAAAATAAAAAAATGTCTTTGGTCTCCACCGCAAAGGTCAAATTCCTTAATACAATTCTTTTCCATTAACGACATCGCTTTTCGAATGTGACTTTGTCTAGATCCCCCAGGTGGAGTGATGATTTATGCAAAACGTCTGGCAGGAGCTGGATGCGAGCCGAAGATAGAACAAAGTGGCGTGCAATTGAAGAGGCCTATCTCCAGCAGTGGACTGCGGTAGGATGATGATGATTATATTTTTCAATTATTTAATTAATTCATTAATCATTCTAACAGTCCAATTCCTGTTCACAATGTGATGTAAAATGTAATCATCGTTTATTTTTTATTAATAATCATGGATTATGTTCTACGGGACGCAATGAGCATGATAGCGCGAACAACACAAGACAACTTGAATGGCTTATAATTCTGCAAGTTTTCAATATGTTCAATTCTTTTTATTTATATGATTTTCTGAAGTAAAAATATTGTTTGGGTGTCTGAGCTTAGCACTATACTAAAAATAACCTTGTATATATAGGTTGTCTTTGAAATTATTACACGCGGGTTTATCCTTTGAAGTTTGTGAACTGAATGTAGAGTCATCCTATCGATACAAATTATTAAAATTAAAATGTCTGTTTGTAGTGTCAATATAACTGCTATTTACTAAATGTATGTGAAAATATATGCGGTACTAATAACAAAAAAAAAACAGTTTTTAAACTTTTTGTTAGTCTGTCTATTTGTTCGAATCTCCGAAAAGGCGGGACAGGGTTTTGACGGAACTTTCATGTTCGTAAACTTTCGCGATTTGTTCATATTATAGAATGTTATAAGCTCGCGTAAATATTTTATTCTAAGGCTAAATACCTTTGTTTATTTTCCGACGTGTGAGTTTACCCGTGACCACGGCCGTTGCAATACGGTCGAAACGTCGGGCAATAAACAAAGGTACCTATTTAGCCATAAATTTTAATATTAAAATATTAACGCGATTAAGACCCGAATATTTAAATATATATTAAAATATTTACGCGATTAAAACCCGTAGCTTATAAAATTGTTTCATGGGAACTTTCACTGTCAACCAGCTGGTGATGTAAGGAGTAACTTAAGCTACTTTTATCATCACGCTAACGTCTATAGGGAGAGAGCAGCACTGTAAATTCACGCGGAATGGATTCGCGGGCGCCGCTGGTATAATAATAAAATAGTACCTAGTCTAAAAATATAAAAGAAAACCGAGAATGATTTATATTATTTCTAAAACTATGATGGATTGGCACACGTATAGGCGTGGGTATGTTATTAGCTAAGGAAGGGTTTTTGAAATTCAATATCTGAAAGGATGAAAGATTTAATCTATGAAGAGATGAAAAGAATAAAAGGCCAGATAAGTCGAAAATTTTTAGGTGCAAGCCATATACAAGTCAATTTTTGTATCGTGTCGGACGGTAAGAGATATATAAGTACTAGCTGACCTGCGCAACTTTGTCTGTTTAAATTTTCTCCGTTTTCGTAACATTTTTCATTAGTGCTCCGCTTCATTAAATCCCGCTAATTTTCCAATATCAGATTGTCGTGAACTGTAGAATGCCTATTCTACACGCGACAATCTAACACTGACACAAACAAACGCGAGATCTAATCAAAATTCCTTAAAAATGTCAGACATTTCCCCTGCAGGGCAACAGAAATGATAAATTTGAGACATTTGTTTTATAGCGCGAACAAATTGGTTGAAGCGTGTTAGCCAGGCCTTGTGAAGCCTTCTTAACGTTCAAGGCGCTAGTTGATTAGACTCCAGTGTAAAATGAGTTTGTCCGAATGAGGGTTAAAATAGAATGGAAGGAATGTGATGCATATATATTATTTTCTTTGTGTATATTTTAGGTCTAAGGTAACTTGTTATATACACACATCAAAAGTGTCTAGGGATCAACATATATTTTTGCAATAACTTTTCTCCTGATTGATTTTTTTTTTTTATTTCTTTAAGGATTCATCAAATAAAGTGTTTTCGTTTGTCACAGTAACGATAAACCAAGTCACCTTTGCATTAATAAAGAAATTTGCCATTTTCCTAATAAAGGGATTTTTGACATTTGAACCACTAACATTAAAGTTCGAAAAAAAGACTGAAATAACAGTTTTCTTTAAAATTTTATTGGGTAACTTAAACAATTAATAATCCGTGTTTCTACCGCGAACACTAACAACACAAGAACATCGGTTTGGCATACTCAAAATGAGTTCATCCAAATCACGCTGTGGAATGGCCGCCCATGTTCGTTGCAACAACAAAAAAAGGTCTTCTTGCGACTGGATACCCTCCATATTCGGCAGAGCTCTTCTCTGTAGCATATCCCATGCATGCTCAATCGGGTTCAAGTCTGGCGACTGAGCAGGCCAGGGCAGGACATTGATGTTAGCTGCGGCGAGAGTCTGTCTTACAACTCTTGCGGTGTGCGGTCGTGCATTATCATGCATTATCTGAAATAAGGGACCGATTTGCACTTGTAGAGGAACGATGACGTCTGATACAATCGTCTCAGCATAAATTTGAGCGTTGAGGTTGCCTCTGATCCAAATCAACTCAGTTCTTCCGCCGATCCAAATACCCGCCCATACCATGATGGTTCCACCACTATAAGGATGGACTTCCTGGCAGGATTTTAATCGCTGTTGGCGTCCAGGGGTTCTCCAGTGTCGTATACGTCTTGTATCCGGTCTCATACCAAAACGAGACTCATCAGAAAAGCACACGAAACGCCATTGTTCTTCTGCCCAATTTCTGTGTTCAAGAGCCCATTGATATCGAATCCTACGATTGTGCATTGCTATAGGTGGTACCCGTAGCGGTCTTCGGGAATGAAGGTTCACTTCATGCAAGCGGTTTCTGACTGTTTGGTCGCTAATTAAGTTCCCTGAAGAGTGATGAAGCCTCACGGCTAACATCATGGCGGTTATTGTTGGACCTCTTCGAGTTAAGATTTGAATGTATCGGTCTTGTCTCCGTGTGGTGCAGCGATACCGTCCTCCATGGCGCTCAGCCACGGTACCAGTGCTTCGGTAACGTGTCCAAAGTCGACTGATAACACTCTGACTTGTATTCAGAGCTAAAGCCACAGTACGTTGCCGGGAACCAGCTTCTATCATTCCCACGGCTCTGAGCATTTCTTCCCTGCTTAAATGACGTCGCCGCTCCATAATAACGTTGGTTTTAATCAGTAGTAGGGAAACAGTAGCACTAATAATGTCTTCAATGCGTTGTATGTTTTTATAGGGAAAATATTGACAGCTGATTTTCATCTTTTACTCGAATTTGATTCACAGTTCCTGATTCAAATTATGAAATGCACCAAAAAGGATCCATATAAATTTATAAAATCATAAATTTATTACAAAGCCACATCTCAATCTCAAGAAATCCGCATAAAAATGCTTGATCCCTAGACACTTTTGATGTGTGTATATACATATATATGTTCGTAAACTTTCGCGATTTGTACACATTATAGAATTATATAAGCTACGGGGTCTTAATCGCGTAAATTTATTTTATTTATTATTATTGTTATTAAAAGCAATACCTTTGTTCGGTTTTACGGCCGTGGTCTCGGGTCGACAGTCTACCCGTGACCACGGCCGTAATAAATGCAATACGGTCGAAACGTAGGGCAATAAACAGAAGTATTTAGCCTTAAAATAAAATATTTACGCGATTAAGACCCGTAATTTATAAAATTCTATATCTTGTTATATTTTGCTAGAATGTGTTTGTACATTTTTCAGACACCGACTAACAAGCCCAAATACTACCAGAGACAACCCAAGATCGAAAATCCTGGCTAAAAAGAACTAGGAAAACCGACCCCAAATAATAGTAATGCGAAATTGAGTCTACATTACTAGCAAATTTAATCGTAGGGGAGACACTGAAGCTTAATCCATCTGATAATTAGATGCGATATATTTTTTTATCAAATTTCATTGATTTATAAACACGCCTATGATAGCTTGCCAATCGAAAAATGTTCATGATTATATTTGATTTGATTTTATAACTTCAAAGGCTGGCTATTATATTTCATGAACGGTTTTTTGCTGGCAAGCTTAAATGATTATTTTCTGTTAATTAAAATATCTTTTTTTCGATGCTAATGTTTATTGGTTAACAGATCGGTGTATTCATACCTTGCCGGGTAGCCATGAACAGAAATAAGCCAAGTCTACAAAAACATATTCTCTCTCTCTATATGTATTAAAAACTATTAGTTGAATACAGGCTTTTTTGGTTATGAAAGTGTGAATTTGAGTGAAGTGTTTTCAAGTGTTTTCAAGTCAAGGTTTAAAAAAAATGAAAATTGTGTTTATAAATCAATAACATTTGATAAAAAAAGCGTCAAAAAAGCGTTGAAAATTAGCGTCTTTTAGACCATAATATTATATTCGAATATACTGGGTGGCGCAAAAGTAGTGGCACTAAAGAAAATACTTTTTTTTTTTTATATGACATTTTCTGTTATTCTGTTGTTGAAAATTGTGTAGTGAACAAATGTAAAATACACTGAAAATAAACATGGACCGTTTTACTCCCCAAGAACGTGGAATAATTGTGTCAATGTTCTTACGGAATAATTCATCAGTGATAAGAACACAACGTGAATTTCGTCGACGATTTCCCCACCGTCCGGCACCGATTGGTCGCACAATTCGACGCTTTGCCACACGCCTTGAAGCAACTGGCTCAACATTGGATAGACCTAAGTCTGGGAGACCAAGAACAGGCCGTTCAGCTGAAAATATCGATGCTGTGCGCGAAGATGTGGAAGAGTGTCCAGAAACATCAACGAGGCGACGTGCCACGCAATTGGGCATTTCCAGACGGACCCTGCAGCGTATTTTGGTGAAAGACTTAAAGATGTTCCCGTATAAAACTCAAATGACTCATCAGCTGCTGCCTGCTGACCACCGAGCTCGTCTAGATTACTGCCAGCGCGTCATAAACCTCAAACTTGAAGAGGATGATTTTCCTTCAAAATTGGTTATGAGTGACGAAGCGCATTTCCATCTCTCAGGGCATGTCAATAAGCAGAATACTCGGTTCTGGGGCAAGAAACACCTCTACACCCACTAAAAGTTACTGTATGGTGTGGCATCTGTGTTGACAGAGTGATCGGACCCTATTTTTTTGAAGACGCTGGAGGCAATGCGATAACTGTCACTGGAGAACGCTACAGAACCATGTTACGTGAGTTTTTGATACCCAGTTTGGACGAATTGGGGCTGGTTTTAACAAGACGGCGCTACGGCACACACAGCGCGCGACACTATGGACTTAGTGAGGGACGCTTTTCCAGGCCGAGTTATCTCTCGTTTTGGCGATTTGCCTTGGCCTGCAAGATCACCCGATCTGACCAGTCCAGACTTCTTTCTTTGGGGTTTTTTGAAATCTCGGGTGTATGTGAACAAGCCACAGACTCTCGCAGCTCTAAAAGAAAACATTCGTCAAGAAATAACGAACATATCGCAGGAAGTGTTACGGCAAGTTATGCAAAATGTCATAAATAGGGCTCAAATGTGTATCAACTCTGGAGGTCACCATTTAAAAGACATCATCTTTAAATCCTAATGGTACGAAATTTAATGGCACAAATATACATTTAAAAAAATCTAAATCTAGTTTTCTAATTTAGAAAAAATGTTATAGCTGAACCAAATAGGGTCTTTACTTTTGCGCCACCCAGTACAAACGCTTTATTTTTAGAATAATCATGAAGTTGGACTTACCTAACATGACAGCCTATGCTTCTGTGCAGTTTAAGTGCACAAATTAATTGTATGTTTGACCTGATACCTATTTATTGTGCACTTCAAAATTGAGCTTAAGATTTGTTTTCCATCTATTAAAAAATACTTGTTCTTATTGGGGTTCCGTAGGCAAAATGACAAAACGGAACCCTTATAGTTTCGTCATGTCCGTCAAGACCACAATAAGGGTTCCGTTTTGTTTGTCCGTTTGTCCGTATGTCACAAGCATTTTACTTAAAAACTACACAATGAATATTGATTAACTCTTAACTTTGAACCGTGTGACCAAAAAATATGAAAAACATCACAAAGTTAGCGCTTAATAAATACTTTAAACTAAAATGATTTTGGACATGATCGGATATACCGTCATCGAGTTATTGCTGAAAAACTGCGTTTCTCAAAGAAAGGGCGTAAGTGCCATGAACATACGCTGCACTGAGCATGGCACGACATCTTCTTGCCCGTTTTTATTCATTCTGAAACACTAAAGTAACACTCACAGAATACTGATCCTATTTTTTAATCTGTATTTCTGCATGACCAGCAAGGGTCGTCACGTCCAGTCAATGTCGACGCGTCACTAACATGACATAGATAATGACGTAGATAACAGCTGAGAAGGGTTTTTTTGGTATCTCACCCGTATAGAGGACAAAGACCTCTGCAAACTTTGTATGGAAATAAAAAGGAATTGATTGGACTTGTATGAGATTTTATATCCGGGATTTATAACGCTAATTTAATTAGGCATACGACTAGTAACTTCTTATACAGAGATAAAGTATCTTCGATGTTACTTTTAAATTTGACTGCCTCTGTGGCGCGGTGGGAGTGTGCCCGACTGCTATGCAAGAGGTCGTGGGTTCCATTCCCACCCAGGATAAAACTTTGTATGATGAGCACGATGGTTTATTCAGTGTCTGGGTGTTATTTATCTATAATATGTATGTATTTAGAAATATATAAGTATATTTATCAGTGGTCTGGTTTCCATAGTACAAGCTCTGCTTAGTTTGAAATCAGATGACGTTGTGCGAGTTGTCCCAAAATACTATTATTATTATAAACACCCGAGCAGCACATTCATGCCTATTCACACGCTAGCGCTCGTGTGCCGTTGGATGTCATTTTAAAAGCGAGTATGTAAACCCACCATGTTAACCACGCATCATTACATGATGAAATCCTTCAAGACGTTTAAAAGAAATGAACATACATACATACCCACGCTCGAAATATATACAAAACACTTGATTCACTCCCCCGATTGCATCAAAGCATATGGGATTTTAGTAGCTTTTTCACCTAAAAAGACTTCCAAAACCCATCTCGTGGACCATCAATCAAGTTAACATATTCACAAGAAATTTTACAAGCTGTACGAAGATAGCCCCGCTCCGCTACCGCTGAGGCCTCGCTCACAAGAGGCATTTAAGCGAACATTTGTCATTGTCATGGTGTGACAAACGGTGTTTCGCTGTGTTCTGTATCGCCAACATCATTGTTCTACTTAATTAATTAAGGCAATAGAGGTATGACACGCGTTGAGACGCGTAAATTGTTTAGATTGCTAGGTAAATGATTGTGTTTTTAATACCTAATAGTGCTATTATTTAATTTTCGGAGGTTAGGTCTCCGAGATAGGTTTAATTTCAATCATTCTCTACCTGGGTACCGGAATTATAACCTACCTTAAAAATAACGTTTTGTAATATAATTCTAATTGTAATATACAGGGTGTAACAGAAAGGTGTGGTTATATTCAAGGGTTGGTACCCATGATACTGAGTGCACATACCTAATTTTATCAAAATCGGAGTACCCTAAAAAAATGATTATTATTTTTTCATTCGTTTATTTATGAATGAAAAAGTTATTAAGTAAGAAAAGTATGACTTAAAAAGTTCTATGCCATAATAATCCAATCGAATTTTGTACCAGGGGAGGTATAATTCTCATGCCATACGCCTTTCACTACTGAATTTTGACCAAAAGAATATGCTATAACTATGTAATAATAATGCAATCAGCTATGGGACCATGGTAGGTGCAATACTGATAACATCCCTATCCGCTGCTGAAATTTGACTACACATATCTGTTACAACCTGTATAAAATCTCGTGTCACGGTGTTTGTGGTTGAACTACTCCGAAACGGCTCGATCGATTTTAACGTTTTTGTGAGAATGGGTAGTAAAGTTTAAATAAAAAAATAAGTGCAAGGGAAAATTGATGCATACGAAGATGCGTATGCCAGTACTAGTTGACCCACGCAACTTCGCATTTATGTAATTTTTAAACTACTGAGTTTAATAAACACTTCTGAAAATTCCTTCCCAAGCATAACATTTCGAAAAAACAGTAGGTACAAAATCATACGATGTGTTGAAACGCCAGTTTTAGTGACGGCCATACTTTCATACTACATCACCGTTAGGATACTGAATTTCAGAAATCCTTCTGAAAAAGTAGTTGATTGTTGTGTGTTAATTGCCTACTTTCTGTACTTTTGTTTTTTTGTGATTGAGAAGAGAAAATCTTATTTTAAAAAAATATATATTTGTTTATCATTTCGTGAAAGTACTACTAGGCAACTTAGACAATAGTAGGTACCTGCTTCGTGCATCCTGAAGCGTATTTAGTAAACGCGCGATTTATTATTTCTCTAAACATAATTAAAAGCAACCGATGACACTACAAACTTTTGTACAAGGTTTTTTCTGAAGACAAAATACTTTTTGCATTCTAAAGACTATTTAGTAAACTAGCGAGATATTACATTTAATCACAAGATTTCCTTAAATATAATTAAAAGCAGCCGATGACACTACAATTTTTTTTACCATTACTTGGTCTAAAAGCCTTTTTCTATACTCAAAATAACGAGACTTATTTCAATAAGTAAATGAAAAGGTACTCTAAACATCGCATTCATCATTTGTAAAATAATTTATTACCAAAGTCTGACAAGCGTTCTTTTTGTAATTTGTAAAAGGTAAATCGAAGAATTTTACGTAGGAGTTTGACATACATCCAATTTTTAATTAGGCGTCCCGGCTTCGTGACAAATAGCTAAACGATTCATATCAATCATGTTTAATGATTAATGAGTGACCACATGACAAAACACCAAGAGTATCTACAGAAGGTAACCAAGGTTCGTTGCCATCATCGCGGCTGATCGCGACCGCGCGCGGCTGACGAGGTGTGGTTGACGCACGCGGCCGATGCGACAATAGTCAGAGTATAGATGGCGCTGTGTAGTAAACACATCAAAAAAGAGTGCTCCGTAAAAAGATTATAAATTAATTGTAAATAATATGTATAAATAAATGTATTAGTGTTAATTTAGTGTATAGTATTGCAATGAACATTGTGTAGTGTTATCACAACTTTTAAAACGACATTAACAATTTTAATTAAGAAATAAAAAATGAAAGGAAAACTTCTAATAAACAGTGCTATAACAGTGACAATATTATATAAAAGTGAAAAACAATAGCTTCACGACACGTAAGTCTTATAAACAAGTGTACTTGTAGTTAAAAACGATTTATCATCGAAAACTTATTATTGAATGTGAGTGACTAAGTGCAAAAAATTCCAGAGTGTTGAGTCATTCGTAACCGCTCTTGTGTTTTTAAAAATCATATAACTACGATTAAGAACACCAATTTCAACATGGTCTATCAATAGCTTTGTGGCTAAGTTGGTTAAGCTTCAACTATAAGGTACCGGTAATCGTAGGGAACCGAGTTCGATCCTACGCACCGCCACCATTTGTCTTTTTGTAAATTATAAAATTTATATAACATATAAAATAAGTACTACGTAAGAAAAAGCGTACTGTACAAAAAACTGTGGATTAAAACAAATATTGAAACAGACTACAAATATTAAAAAATGAATTTCTTAGATAATATCACCCTCCGACGTAAGCGAACTAAATCAGATTCTATATTAAACGACAGCAAAGCTTTGATGACACAAACGATCGATACCGATGGAAGTATAATGTTATCTGATGACGAAGATAATGAAATGGACAAACTAAGGCAACAAATTATTAAACTAACTTCCGATTTGCAAAGTGCTCACTCAGAAATAGATAACCTTACATTGGCAAATATTAAACTCTCCAATTTAAATGACGAATTAACAAAGAAAAATGAATTACTTACAAAAATAACAAGTAGTCCCCTCAAGCTCTCACGATGTAGTCCTATTAAAAACCGAAAGACACCTAATACATCAAGCATAAATAAATGCACACAGACAGACACCATGCCAGGGCCTATTAAAAAATCTGCTCCAGAGATTTTATGTAACTACACTCCAGAAACATGTATTAGACCGGGAGCATCTCTAACAAACACTCCCATAAAGATAACAGAAGTCAACGGTGACATCATAAAAGATACTCCTTGCAATGGTAGAAGTGATTACGTTAAGAAGGACAGGAAGTTATGTGTACTTACAAATAGTAACCTTAACAAATATGAACCACACTACATAGAAGAGGCGTTTGCAGCACAATTTGACTATTGCCGTTATGTTACCCCCCAATGTTACATTGAACATTTATTACGTAATATAGAAAAGAAGCTTATGAACTTTACTTTATATGATTACTGTATAATTATGCTAAGTGAATCAGATTTCAAAGGTATGCCTAACTTTACAAAAATAATAAATCACATAAAAACCTGTCTACAGCAGGTAACGTTCACAAATGTTATTATATGCTTACCTACGTATATAAGAGGAGCTCCAATCTACAATTATAAAATTGAAACTTTTAACAATTTGTTATTCATGGACAATATGACTTGTAAATATGCATACTTGTTTGATCCTAATCAACACCTAAATCTTGGTATGTTTTCTTTATTATCGGGTAAAGTAAATAAGTATGGTATAGAGGCTATATATAAAAATATTATGAAAGAGATTAATGTTGATCTAACTCTTTTTCCGATTTTAACACTGTCACAAAACAGTGAATGTCCCGATCAGATAGACACAGATACTTTTTTTCGTGAATAAGTCTACCCAACTTTCCTATAAAAATAATAATCACATAAATTACGTTAATAAAAACTCACCTCTACCTACCTACAATATTTTTCTACAAAATGTCTGTGGTATAAGCAATAAACGCGATGAATTTGAACTGTATTTCGACACACTTCCTGCGCTCGACTATATATGCATGACTGAACATTTCCTTACTGAGACTTCTGCACCATTGCTAAATATAAATGATTATAAACTTCTTACATATAATACTAGGACTAACAAAAAAAGAGGTGGCAGTTTAATCTTAGGACATGCAGATAGAAGAGTGTTGGAGTGTTCACAAATAAACAATCTGTATATTGAAGGATGTTTTGAAATATGTTGCATAAGAGATATTGATACAGGGTTATTTTTATCATGTTGCTACCGAAGTCCTGATGATAAGAATTTTGAACTATTCTTAAGCAAACTTGAAAAAGTGCTTGAGCATTTATTTAATAGGAAGGCTTTAGTTTGTGGAGATTTTAATGTCGATTTATTAATAGAAAGTAAAAAGCGCTCGGAATTTTTAAATTTACTACGATGTTACAACTTTAGAGCCGTCGTTCACGATGCTACCTTTATTCGTAATAATTCATTTTCATGTATAGACAATTTCGTAACTAATATAGATAGTCGATTTTTTGGAAACCTTATCAATGACAACAATGGATTAGCTGATGGACACAGTGGACTTCTATGTGAAATATCCCTTCAAAAACTTAGTGGATGTGACAAACCACCAATGGACCAATTTATCATAATAGAAAAAAGAGTAATTAATAACAAATCTCACGAAAATTTTAAAAATATATTGACAAAAACAAATTGGACTGATATGAGTATTAACGTATTCTTAAATAAATATATTGATCTCTTTAGACAAACTTATAAAAAAAAAGCAATTAAAATAAATTTACAACGAAAAGGCTTAAAAGTTAAATGGGCTACTAACGGCATTCGAGTCTCTAGTAAAATGAAAAGGTTACTATGTGTAGCTGGAGGTACTCACAACGAGTCCATTCTTTCTTACAAAAACAAATATGTGAGACTATTTAGGAGAGTAATAAAAGCAGCAAAAAGAATTTCAGTAAGTAGACAACTTAGTAATGCTAAAAATGATAAAAAAGAGATTTGGAAGGTGGTAAATCAACATAGAAACACAAACACGCATAAAGTTATTAAAAAAGTAGCAATTGTCCATGATGGTGAAAGGATCGATGAACCTACGTGTGTCGCAGATATATTAGCACGGCACTTTACTTCTAAAACTATCCCCCGTTATTGTAATAAAGATGAGTCCGTTGCTTATCTTTGTAACAGCTCTGCTGGGGTCACCGATGATATGGTATTATCACCTATATTGCCAAAAGAAGTCAGTGATATTATTAAACGCATGCCTGCCAAAAAATCTTGTGGTTTCGATGAAGTGCCTATAACAGTTATAAAGACACATTTGGATAGTTTGACAGTACCACTTACTCATTTGTTCAACAAATGTTGTGAACAGAGTATTTTTCCCGAACAGTTGAAAATAGCCAAGGTAATTCCATTGCATAAGAAGGGATCAACATCTGATCCAAGCAACTATAGACCCATATCAATTTTACCAACATTATCAAAAATATTTGAAAAAATTTTAAAAACACGATTAGTTAACCATTTAATTACAAATAATATTATTGATAAAAGGCAATTTGGTTACCAAAAAGGAGTTGGTACTTCGGATGCACTATACACCTTAGTCAGCGAAATCATTGGAAAATTAGATCAAAAAAAGAAAGTCGCTGGCATTTTTTTGGACCTTACTTCTGCGTTTGATACTGTGGATCATACATTGTTGCTATTGAAATTAGAGCACTATGGAGTGAGAGGCAAAGTATTGAATCTATTTAAATCCTACTTACAAAATAGACAAATGTATGTAGAAGTTACAGATGTTGATAGTAAAAATTGCCTCAGACCTTTTAAATCAGTGATACATAATGTAACAGCAGGTGTTCCTCAGGGATCTATTTTAGGACCTATTTTGTTTCTGGTTTTTGTAAATGATCTTTTAAACGTCTCCAAAAAATTTGATTCAAGTCCTGAGCTTGTAGTATTTGCAGATGACACAAATGCTATTATTAATTCACATAATATTAATTCGCTAAACCAAAAAATTAATAATGCACTCATTGATTTTAATAAATGGTTTTCAGCCAACAGCCTAGTAATCAATACAAATAAGACGAATGTTGTACTATTCAAATCGACTACGCGAAACACTGACAATCTCGACATTCAATTATGCGGAAACCAATTAAATGTAGTAAACACAGTTAAATTTTTAGGCATGTATATTGACTCATTATTAAATTGGCAAAATGAATTAAACGGCATTCAAGAATCAATTTCTTCTGCTTGTTTTGCCCTTCGAAGTTTAAGAGATGTAGTAACTGTAGAACAGCTAAAGGCTGTGTATTATGCCTTAGTTGAGTCGAGACTGAGGTATAGTATACAATTTTGGGGCAACAGTTACAAATATAATTGTGAAAAGGCCTTCATAATTCAAAAACGGGCTATAAGAACTATAGTTAGAATTCCACAGTGGGAATCATGTAGAGAACATTTTAGGAATTTATCTATACTTACTGTTCCTTGCTTATATATATTAACTGTTTTGACTCAATTATCCAAATACATGCCAGAATTTGAAACTGCGGATGAAAGATTAGTTAGGGAAAGCACTCGCCTAAAGAACTTAAAGCATCGTTTTATACCTACTATGAATATAACAAAACATAGTGCGTTATATCAGAGCGTAAAATTGTTTAACAAACTACCCATCGATTTAAAAAAAGATATTTATTTAACACATTTGTTTAAAAAAAGACTAAAAGCCTTCCTGTTAGAAAAATCTTTTTATAGTGTAGATGACTTTACTGACTTATCTTATAATTGACATTAGAATTTGCATGAAATTGACATGAAAGATTTTTATTTGACATTAGATCATTGACATTAGATTAATATCATTATTTATTTAATTTTTAATTAAAATTGTTTTTGATAATATAATAATGCTAGTATTTGATTTATTTATTCAATTTATGCAAATTCGATAGTTATGATTTTTATGTTAATGTGTACCTACCTAATTATATTCTATGTTTTAGTAATTATTAACTTATGTGTATTAATGTATTTCAAACACAATTGTAAAATATTGTTTATGAAATGAATAAATGAAATGAAATGAAAATATAAGAATGTAGGGGGCCGTTTCCGAGGTATGCGACAGGCTGCACGCGCACTCTGATTATTGTTGTATCAGCCGCGCGCGTCAGCTGCACGTCGTCAGCCGATGCACGGAAATGAACCTTTATACAATATACTAATATAGTCAACGTTGACTCTCCTAGCGCGACCGCCGAGCGTAGGTATAAAATTCGAAGTACATACATACATAAGCAAGCTTTCTTTCTGTAGGTAGGTACTGGCTAAGGCATCGGGTTCGTAATCGTGAGGTCGCGGGTTCGAATCCTACCCATTATAGTACCGACGTGAACCCACTCCTAACACAAGCCTTTGAGCTTAGTTGAAAGGAATTTAACAAGATTGCTAGTTATCTTTAAAAAAAAAAAGCTTCGCTTGAATAACGCACCAAGACCTAGACTTCGTTCACGGTCCAAGTTTGTGATTCCGTGTCCGTGCCATGGGCGATGTGTATGTATGTGCGCGTTGCTCGGACGCTTTTTCATACAACTTCCCTTCTGTAGTCTCGATGTTATGTGATCGAACTGTGTACAAATTAACATGTGAATCAATTGTAATAAAAACCGGGCAAGAGCATGTCGGACCATGCTCAGTGTAGGGTTCCGCAGATTTTAACAATTGCATCAGCAGAAGAGCGTATGTTCATGGCACTTATGCCTTTTTGTTGAGAAAATCAGTTTTCGATCCGATCATGTTCTAAATATTTATAGTTATTTTAGTTTAAAGTATTTGTTAAGCACTAGCTTTGTGATTTTTTCAAATTTTTTGGTCACACGGTTCAAAAGTTAAGGGGGGACACAATTTATGCAACTTTCAGAGCGATTATTTCCAAAAATATTTACTTAATCAAAAAAGTTTCTAATAAACCTTAAAACATTTTTAATATAACTGTCGAATGATGTGCTACGTGTAGCACATCATTCGACAGAAGCTGTTTTTTTCGGCTAACATCATCGTGATGATGTTAGCCGAAAAAAAACAGCTTCTGTTTCATATTCATTGAGAAGTCTCTGAGTAAAATGCCTGTGACATACGGGCGGACAAACAGACAGACAGACATGACGAAACTATAATGGTTCCGTTTTTCACGGAACCCTAAAAACTGAGGTACATACTCACTACATATACTATTTAATTGCTGCTTCGGTTGGGAAGTAGGAGTTCGTGGGATTTGCTGGGGGAAGTGCATACGACTGCTGGGTCCGTATTCACGTTGCTTTTTTCCGTTTTCGCGGCAAGCCCGTGCGTTTAAAGATGTCTACCGTGCATGCACATTGATACATTTCTAAGTGCTGCTCTCTACTTACCATTATAAAACGAAAAAAAAAGAACGTGAACTAATATTTTAAACAACAATACACTTAAACCCAAATCTCACAATCGTCCAATTCACACCACGTGCTATTGTAAACCAAACCATTCCGAGGGACGGGACTGTTTATCCCTACCACAGGCTATCCTGTAGCCTATCTGGGAGAACAGTACTCAACCACATCACATCATCATTTTTAAAATAGTACCATTAGCCTAACATAATTATGAACATTGTGTAAACCTACAATCTCATATAAGTACCTAAATAAATATTTATTATTATTATTATATTTTTACTGTAATGCATCACAAATAATATTCAAAATTAATTTATTAAATTAAAAATAAGTTGAAAATTAGAAATAACATAAATCACAATTAAAATCCGAGTAATACTGATAAAACTGAGACACGCGTCATCCATTTCCCATGTCAGTCCACGAACCTAAATATGGTTCGACATTTGCTCACGAGTGGGATTTGACGTGGGACTGACTAAAGGATAAAGATCCTGCCCGATGTTGTGACAATTCCCGCACGCACGATTAACAACACATTGGTGAACCACAGATTGCAGTTCCAAGTCTAGGTGTAGGTACATATCATATTTGATTTCTATACTAAGTCCCAGGACACAGGGAAAATTGGGTAGTTGACTACAATAAAAGTAAATTATTTTATACTATTCAGGTTAGGTATAGTAGATATTAAAATGCTCTGAAAATAACTATTCTTTTACATTTTAACTTTTAAATTTAAAAGCATGAAAATGAATACTAACTAAACTAATAAACAAAATAATACTAACAAAGTATATTTCAAAAATAATAATATTTTATTTCTTCGCAATGATAGTTACAAATTTACTTAGAGCTAATTGAATACAGTATACATAAATCTTTCGTGAGAGCTGGTGTCTGAGGTAGGTTTCATACAAGGAGCCACCTCGGAGTAGACTGGTGCATTATTAGTGTATTATCATCATGTCTTACGTTTAATTGTTAACTACATGGAGTAATGACAATTTGATTAGTTTTAAATCTGTACTAATATTTTAAAGCGGAAGAGTTTGTTTGTTTGTTTGTTTGTTTGCTTTGTTTGTTTGTTTGTTTGCTTTGTTTGTTTGTTTGTTTAAACGCGCTAATCTCAGGAACTACTGGTCCGATTTGAAAAATTCTTCTTTTGTTGGATAGCCCATTTATCGAGGAAGGCTATAGGCTATATAACATCGCGCTACAACTAATAGGAGCGGAGTAGCGACGTGAAATGTTGCAAAAACGGGGAAAATTTACGCATACGAAGTTGCGCGGGACAGCTAGTCTGTACTAATATTATAAAGCTGAAGTGTTTGTTTGTTTGTTTGAACGAGGTAATCTCAGAAACTACTGATCTGAATTGAAAAATTATTTCACTGTTCGATAGCCCATTTATCAAGGAAGGCTATAGGCTATATAAGATCACGCTACGACCAACAGGAGCGGAGCAACAATGAGAAATGTTGCAATAACGGGGAAAATTTACGCATACGAAGTTGCGCGGACAGCCAGTCACCTTATAAGGAGGGGTGGCGCGGGGAACAGTTAGTATGGAATATGAACAGTTAATTTTTATATTAATAAAAATGACTTCTTCATTTAAACTTGTTTTTAATGCCAGTACATTGAAGCCTACATTTCAATACTATTAATTTCGATATTAATTCGGCTACAAACGTAAACCAGTTAATTGAACAGGTTCAATGACCTCGGATACTTTCATGAGAATAATACGAGTAAGATATTATTGCATACAGCGTTGATTTTAGCACTGGTTGTAAAAATTACTTCATTTAGCATACATACATACAGGGTGTTCAAAGTTTACACTTTAAAAAAGTTAATTTAAAAAGGAAAAAGTTAATTTAATATAATTATACTAGCCAATATATCTATCAGTGTTTTTTATTCGGACAAATGGAACCATAAAATGGCATTAAATCATAAAATTCTACTGAAATTTTCTTTGTTCAAACTATTTAAAAACTACTATTGGTTTCCCATTTCATTCAAGTGTTGACCCACTTAATTAATATAAGGGATATATTTCCGAATGTATATTTAACGTATTTTGGCTACTAATGGGAATAGTTTGTAAGTTATCACCTCCCGTGGCCTCGATTCTATAAATCATGCCCTCTAGTGGCTGAAATAACAAGAATTGATTTATATATTTGCTGGTAAAAATGAGCGAAGCCATGTTACAACGGTTAAGCCAAGAATTCTTTATTTTTGGTAGAATTACACACGAGAATCAACACAACGGTATTCTTTGTGTTGAGCTCAGATGCTTCAACAATGTTCTCAATTAATATTATGAAAGTGTAAAACATGTGCGGTGGGAGTGTATCCGACTGCTACGCAAGAGGTCGTGGGTTCGATCCCTATCCAGGATAAAACTTTGTGTGATGAGCACGATGGTTTATTCTGTGTCTTGGCGTTATTGATCTAAAATATTTATGTATTTAGAAATATATAAGTATGTTTATCAGTTGTCTGGTTTCCATAGTACAAGCTATGCTCAGTTTGGGATCAGATAGCGTTGTGTGATTTGTCCCAAGATATTTATATTATTGATTAGATATTATCATATAGATACAACGTTCAAACAAACACAAAAATCGAGTAAAATAACCCTCCGCAGTCATGTAAAAAATGAAGACCCTTTTACTATCGAAGATAATATATTTTGATATTATAAAGCTGAAGAGTTTGTTTGTTTGAACGCGATACTCTTAGGAATGACTGGTCCGAATTGAAAAAATCTTTTGCTGTTAGATAGCTCATTTATCGTGGAAGGCTATAGGCTATATGACACAATAGGGCGAAGCAGCAATGAAAAATGTTGCAAAAACGAGGAAAATTTACGCAGACGAAGTTGCACGGATCAGCTAGTTATAGATGTGTACTTACAGCTACGAAAATAAATAATATACTTACGAACATTGAATAATTATTTGACCACACCTTTCTGTTACACTCTGTATACCTAGACACTTACACATATAGCTTAAAAAAAACATTAGATATAGAAGTGTGATTTCTATTTTTTTTTAAATTCCTCCTGCAGACACGGTATCTCAGGACGCCTTCCGGACACAGTGGTCTTTAATTGTACGCGCGTTGTTTGAAGTTTACTTTCTGTACTCTTGGTATTTTGTGATAAGGGGTCCCTGACTTAGTGGCGACCGAGCAGATCAAGATATATGCTAGGTTAAACAACGTTACGACTATCGGTTCATAGATGGGTGGTCGTTTCGAACATTGTTATACCTCTCCATATCCCAGAGAGCACGTTAAGCCGTCGGTCTTGCGCCTACTCTCTCTCCGATCGTATCGGATTTCCTGTCGGACCGAATATGAGAGTGAGGGAATAAAGAGTGTACTGGCGTCGGCGCATACACTTGTGTACTATAATATCTCCTGTGTAGTTAGCTAGTCTTTATTGACATCGGTTAGGAGACCTTTATTATTATTTTATGATAGGTAATACAAAGTTTGATAGTCTAGTAATAGCCACTATTAGGAATTACTTGAACTTTTCCATGGAAAATTCTCGTAGCATTAAAAAGAACAACCTGTATATAAACATTAACATTATCTTTAACTTTAAAGACTTATTTTTATTTAATTAATGGATATTAAAACCAAATACGAACTTAAGTGATACGTTAATAAGATTTTAAAATAAAATTTAAATTATATCGCGAGCATTTCTTTTAAATGAAGTTTAAAATGAATACTTAAATTATGAGTACTTTAGTTTAATTAGGAATTATTTTTTAAATGAATATTTGCAAAAATGTATGGACGCATACCCAGCGACCAATAACGACCAGACATATGGCGTTGGAAAGATCTTTTTGTGAGTATAATTTGTTATTATGAGGGTCAGACTCAAATCGTTGTATGAAACAAGTTGTAGCTGATATACAGTACGATCAACATAACTTGACCGGATTGAAGTTAGGTTTTTATCACTTTGGCGCATGTCATAGAGATGCGACCCTAAAATTACTAACGAAAACGATTAATTAATTAATTATGTTGCCGTGTGGTGCCGGCTTAAGAATAGTACCACCCCATCTCTACCCGTGGGTGTCGTCAAGGCGACTAAGGGATCTCACACCGGAGGACGGGCAGCAGAGTCCTCTGCGTACTTAAAGCCTTACTGCGATCGCCAACCCGCTCGCCAAGCGTGGCGATTATGGCAATTACCCCCAGGATCTACATACTAGTAGGTTCTACTGGGGAGACCCGTGCCCAGCAGTGGGCCATCTTATGGGTTGATATGTATGTTTAATCAATTAAAAATACTAACAACATTTTAATTCTAAAATATAAAAACACTATTTAAATGAGTTCATAAAAGTTTAAATTTAGAACAGTTACAGTATACTAAAGAAACTTTGAAAAACAATTTCTTTACGAAAATAATCACAAAAAAAAACATGAGGTAATACTAATTATGACAATGTAATGCGTAATCGCATCTCTAATTCTCTTGGTTTAGTTACCGCCCCTGCCCCCCGCTTCCTGTCACCATTTACTTCCAGAAAATGCATCTGCGCAACCACTTGTCGCCTACTTCAGTCCGGCCTAGTTACGTTGATCGTACTGTAGCTAAAATGACATCCATACTTCATAATATATTCATCCATAATTTTCGAAGCGGCGGCGGTAGCCTAAAGGATTAGGCATCGGTCTCGCAATCGTGAGTTCGTGGGTTCGAATCCTACCCATTATACTACCGACGTCAACCCACTCCCAACACAAGCCTTTGAGCTTAGTTGCAGGGGTTAACAAGATTGCTAGCAATGTGGGACTCAATCGCACATTGTTAGTCATATTTTAAAGAAACTAACAAAAAATACTACCAAAACAGTTCATTTTGTTGTTTTTGCTTTTTGGTTCTTACCTGTTACAATGGCGATGATTTCTACCTGCGCGTATGTGAACATAACAGACAAAGGGTTGCGTATGTAAGTATAGATGCAAATGACATTGATTTACGACATTTTCCATATCTCGTAGAAAATCATGTTTATTAGTTTGCATTTGTTCCTATCAAGTAAAGCTTGCAAAATCCTATTGCGGTGAGTATATGCAAAACAACCCATCTAAGTATTTAGAGAAATGGCACATGCTAACTTGCACTTAAATATACCAAACTAAGCAGAGCTTGTACTATGGCAACCAGACAACTGATAAACATACTTATATATTTCTAAATACAAACAAATTATAGATAAATAACACCCAGACACAGAATAAACCATCGTGCTCATCACACAAAGTTTTATCCTGGGTGGAGATCGAAGCCACGACCTCCTGCGTAGCAGTCGGATACACTCCCACCGCGCCACAGAGGCAGTCAAAGTCAAAGGTAAAATATAACTGTCGAAACCCTGAATCCCCTACTGTCCCCTCCTCCTGCAAATGTCTGGCTGTCTTCAGTTCTATATATTTTGTTTGGAACAACTGTCATAATAGGTACATTTACATGTTGTAATTAATGAATTAAATCAGTAATATATTTCATTGATTGAAATATTTGGTTAATTGAAGCATTACTGAATGTATTGTAATTGAATTAAATGGTACGAGAATACACATGACTGCTTAATTAACATAGTTGAAGCTCATTGAACTATGGTGAATAATAGGGTTGTAGATTACAGTAATTACTCTTATGTGACTTGGTGAACGGAGTCACATAATACCACCTACAATTGAATGTAATCCGTAGTGGCATTTCCCATGCAGAATTACCGAATTAATTTTTTTTTTGGGTTTACTTAGGAATTTTAGAGCTTTTCGGAGACTAAGGGTTCTAAAGGCCGCCAGCGGATATCAGCTTGTCAGTTAATCGCGAAAGATCGCAGAGTATAATGCGTTTCAAATGAGTTGATAACTGTCATGACATTTGTTTTCGCATTACGACTGCAACTTCATTGTATGACGTAAGGTCAGCAATAAAATGATACGTAAAAAGGTGTCATTAGTATTACACAGAAGGACCTACCTACTCTAATTACTACTTTTATGATACTATATTTATCCACTGTATTTTAATATTTATTATATTATAGTTAAAAAAAAACATTACGTCTGACTAAAAGGCCACTAAAGTGTAGAATATTCTTATATTTTGCCTATTTGCTTATTTCTGTTTGGTGTTTTTTAAATAATAAAGAATACTAATAATATTATAATAAAGAAAAATGTTAGATAGATTCCTATATAGTTCAAATAAAATAAATATAACGTCCGTTCCATTACCATAATACACATACGTACTTTAACCGACTTTTTTGTTGCTAGCGAGTTTTTGTTGCTAGCGGTACAATTTTGACAAGTACAGAGTGAAGTTGTCGCGATCGCGATTATCTTCTCATTTGAAACGCATAGTAACAGTTTTCTATTAAAGGTTTTGGACTGGCGGCCAATCCCTCCCACAGTGGGTGCGCTTACCGCCCGGTGCGATCTGTGTGGTCAAGTATCAGCTGGACAGTCCGTGATAATCAAACACACACTAGCAACTAGTCAACCGGCCACCGTTAAACTAGTATGAAGACCTCACAGTCCCCTGTCGTCGCGTGATTTTGTAGTCTGAAACTGTCAGCTGTCGACTGCTAGTGTATAGCCCCAGAGCCGGTTTTCAACCATTACCGACAGGCAATAATTGCTATAGGGTGTGGACAATTCAGATCCTGGACGACAGGCAGACTGGTATGGTGACAGAATGTAGGCGACCTAGTAATGTGTGGGTGCCATTACAACAATAGTATTTCATTTGATTAAAATATTTTGCCTACAAAAACACTATGATCTAATCTTAATATAAATAAATTGTGCTATCTTTGAAAACTGCGTTAATATAACAATGAGAAGTTATAGCACTCCTTAGTTTCTTTCTTTCAGATAATTTCAACTTTCGCAGTAGGGAAACACCTCTGTGTTGCAGGGGGACTTTGCCAACATAAGTGCATTATCAAAGACACAGAGTATACAGACTCGTTTGTGGATCACACAAAGTTCCGTGTGGGAATCAAACCCACAACCTCTCACATGGCACTCGTATGCACTCCCAGTGCAGCACCTAGGTACTACTCAAATGCAAGACTTGAGACAAGTTCTTAAAAGTCTAAAATTTGACTAGCCGTTAGTCTTGTGGTTAGTAGTGACCCTGACTGCTAAGTCGGAGGTCGTGAGTGATGAGCACGATAGTTTATTATGGGTCTGGGTGTAATTTACCTTTAATATGTATTTAGAAATTTGTCTGGTTGCTATAGTACAAGCTCTGCTTAGTTTGAGGTCAGATTACGTTCTGTTAGTTGTCCCAAGATATTATATCAGGTATTATAAGTTTTGAGTTATGATAATGTCATGTTTTCTTTTGTTGCTGTTAGATTGGCATAATTGTTTTCCATTTTTGGCGGAGTTTGAGTTGCATCAGTTATTTAGATTAAATACAGTGCTGTTTTTAGGGTTCCGTAGCAAAAATGGCGAAACTATAAGGGTTCCCCTTATAGTTTCGCCATGTCGGGCCGTCCGTCCATCCGCATATAGTTTCGCCGTCCGTCTGCCCGCAGCTTAGCTCAGAGCCTGTTTGTGCTAGAAGGCTGTAAGGCTGTAGGCTGTTTGCATGGATACACATACCTATTACTTACGCCGACAGAGTGAAAAAAAATTAAGGGTTCTCTCCTATACGTTTGTTAGTTTGATTGTTTTTACGGGGCTACAAAAACCGCACTTAGCCCCCTGAATGGGCCATTGTGTGTTGTATACTTATCCTGCCAGTTCCGTCACGCCAGCCCCCCAAGAGCTCAGCAGTCCACTCAGACCGCTGCACGCCTCCGGGAGGGATGATGTGGACGACAGGAACTGCGCCCGGTGTTCGACCACACTGCTGCACTCCAGAATCACGTGCCGGGGCCTTTCCTCAGTTTTCATGCATCCTCTGCAGAGCGGGCTGCCCGTCAGCCTGATGGTGTGGAGGTGCTTGTTTAGGGGACAGTGATCCGTAATGATGCCGACAACCTTGCGTAGCTTGTTCCTTTGAAGTCTAAGGAGACTTCGTGAGTATATCTTTGAAGATTCCGGAATCGCCTTATTGGTTTCTCTGCATCCGCTGTTATATCTCCATTCCGCTGCATGGCTGGTTTCCGTTTTTTCCCCCAGCAATGCCCTAATTTGAGCCAGTGGGAGGGGGACTAGCGGCTCGGGGCCGTATCACGGTTCCGATAGAGATGCTGTGCCCCTTGATCCACTGCAGAGATACCTCATTTGTATGAGAGATCGTCTGTAGCGCCTCGTGGCATTCTTGGATGAGGGCTGAGTTTATAGTTTTGTTTTTTACGTTATATGGGGATGTATTTCTTTTTCTCACCTACCCCATCCTATGGGTATCATTAGATAGGTCTTTTGAAAACGATTGAGGGGTTGTGAAAACTATTTTTAGATTTAGGGATCTTTTTGTGAGTTATTAAGCTTTAAAGTGCAAATTTTTGTTAGAGTCAAGTGTGTGAGAATTTTCTCGAAAAACTCAAGCGCATAAGAGTCGCATAAGACATGCTAGAACGAGTCAATTCCGACCCAATATTCATAAAACGCATTGTTACTGGATACGAGACATGGGTTTACGAGTTTGAGATGCAAACTACTCAACAAGCTTCGAAGTGGCACCTTAGGACTGAACCGAAATCGTTAATCATAAGTCAAAGTCATGTGGACTGTTTTCTTTAACTATCGTGTTGTTGTGCACTCGGATTTCTTGTCGGAAGATCTTGAGTGTTATACGGCTTTTAAGAAAGATGAAAGAAAGACAACGATATTGTTCGAGGGAGCATAGCTGTATAATAATTTACCAAACAACATAAAAGATTGTGGTAGCTTGCACGTATACGAAGATTGTAAGTGAACTGTTGAGCGTTCCAGAGGTAAAACAAATTACTTTGTACTTACTTTTAATCTTTTTGTACCTATCTCATCATAAGTGAACTGTTTTTTTTTGTTCTTATGAAAAATAAAGACCATTAAATCTGAAAATCTTGGATTTTGCACCTCGATAATGTGCCTTTGCACGAGGCCATAATTGTAAACGAATTTTTGACTAAAAACTAAAATACCGTCGAGCAACCACCTTATTCACCATGAGGGTCGTTATTCACTATCTTTTTTACGTTTTCGCGTCAAGCCCGCGTTTTTAACTGTCAAAATCTTGACTTAATGGTATAAATAAAGGTGCGCTTAGAAATGTATCGCGTATGCGCGCGGACATCTTTGAGCACCGCGCATACGCCAAAACGCGTAGGCTTGCCGCGAAATCGTAAAAAAGCATAGTGAATAAGGACCCAGATGTGGCTCCAGCCGACTTTTTTCTGTTCCCTAAACTCAAATTACTACTCCGTGGCATCCGTTTTCTGTCGATAGAACGAAAGAACTAAACTCAATTCAAAGCGTTTCAAAATGTTTTGATGTTAAGATTTTTGTTGGCGAGTATCGTTAAGTGTATCGTTTCTGAAGGAGCATACTTTGAAGGCTATAAAATAAATTTGGATGAATAACTAATACTTTGTGTATAATTGGTCGTTTTTCCGCTACTTTCTTGACAGAGTAGTATATTAAGGCAAACCCAGACTAGAGAGTTTAAGGTTAATTACTACCAAAGATATAGTAAATGTGATGGGTTATATGATCTTTAAGGGATAAAAAAACCTCATAATTATTTAAGGAATGAAACAAATATACAGTATTGTAAATATTACATGTATTTTCAACTTTGCACATAAACAAGGCATTAAGAGAATACAATTTTATTACATTCATCTTATTTAGCTCATCTTGGATGAGTGTGGAAAGATAAAATGTAGATACATGTTTATCTATAATGAATACTAGTTACGTATAAATATACAACGTGTAATCGTTCAACATAGACAAACAATTAATCTGTAGGTAAATATGAAAATTAATTCAAGTTTTTGTTTGAAACAATGTATACATAACATAATAAGGCTTAAGGGTTTCTTTGTTTGTTTGTAGTCGCTAATCTTCAAATGGACTAAGTAATCTTTAATAAAATTCTTTGAATTAAAAATACTGAGGGCTGTCGTAGTAGAGTCAGGGGGTCTAGACAAAGTCACATTCGATTAGCGATATCGTGAATGGAAAAGAATTAATGTATAGAATTAGAAGTTTGCGGTAGAGACCATAGATATATATTTTTTTTGCCAATAATTAGTTGGAACCTTGTCTAACCCTCCAGGTTTCATAAATGTCAATTTTTTTTGATATCTGATTGCGGATGGGTAACACAAATTTATTTAATTAGACTATTGTTGTGAATATTTTGCAATATCTGATATGAATTATGGCAAATATCAGTTACAGGTCAATGAATGTTATCGCTTTAAATGTACAACTTGTGCATTTTTACTAAAACTTTTTATTTCGAATAAAATGAGGCTGCGCAATACTGCGGCATGCTCGATATTTCTCTTACAACACAGTTTTAAGATATTATGATTTTAATCTGTACTAATATTATAAAGCTGAAGAGTTTGTTTGTTTGTTTGAACGCGGTAATCTCAGGAACTACTGATATGAATCGAAAAATTATTTTACTGTCGGATAGTCCATTTATCGAGAAAGGCTATGGGCTATATAACATCACGCTATGACTAATTAGAGCGGAGCAGTGCTGAGAAATATTGCAAAAACGGGGAAAATTTACGCAAACGAAGTTGCGCGGGATAGCTGGTTTAATATAAACGTTGACAGTCTGACCGTCTCAACAGTGGCGCCAGGTGGTGAGCACAAAAACGGTAATTAATATGTTTCTTATGATCAACGATTACACCCTGTATATATATTGTAATACATAAATATAGTAGACTTAATATAATCAATCTTATTCTAATTAATTTCGACATTGTCGTGTAAAAAAATAAATTTTGTTTACTTAATGATACATAATAATATTTTCTACTATTTAATACAATACATAAATAGTGCAAGTATAATATAGTGCAAGCTGCTACATGCTACCTTTATTCATTTATTGATTTATACCTATATTATTAAGTGTAAGTATTGGAAAAAAATAAAGTATATGCTATAAGGTATCATTGACATCTGTTTCTCTAATAAGCTGCGTGTATTTGTTGGGGGTTGAGAGTATAGAAAAGCGATCGCAGCGCATGCCGTGGCGGAAATTTGCACTTATTGGGGAAAGTTTGTTAAACAATTAAGATATTTGAAATGGGTCTTAACTGTTGTTATTGTGTAAAATGTTAAAAAATAAAGAAAAAAAGTACTTTTCTAATAGTGGCCTGGTAATAAATAAAATAAATAAATGTATAGCTATTGTAAAAAGACAAATATCCCAGTGATATAGATAAGCTTAAATTCCAATATTATTAGATGATTTTTTTGTAATATATTTAATTTGATATTAATTTACTACTTATTGGTAAATAGAGTAATAGCACAGGCTGTGGTATATGTACCTACTTCATATTACGTTTTGTATTGAGAGCTACAATACATAATTTTATTTAGGCGTTTTTATCTTTCCACAGACATATACTACTATTTATTTTTATTACAATTTCTATACATTTATGGGCCTTAATTTTGGCACATATTCTCCGACAACATTAACAGTTAGTTTCACTAACTTCTTACAACTAATTTATAGGTACAATTTATTCAGAATTGCAAATTAAATTGCATTATGTATTAACGTGAGGGTGAATATCGAAAGTATCGCGGTAGGTTTGGAAAGTTAAACATTTTAATTTATACATTTTTTAAATTTTTTTTTTTATTGTCTTAGGATTTTCGATATTCATTCTCTAAAATAGTTTAAGTAGTGTAATAAGTAGGTGTATTTGTGTAATATTTTTGTTTATTATATAACTTGGAATCATTGTATTGCTATGCAAATTGATAATTTTATTAGATAAATTTAAAAAATCTGACAAAACCCTTTACAGAGGCGATAGAGATCTTAACGAAAAAAAAACTATAAATTTGAAGAAAGATAATAAAATAAAGGTGTAATACAGTATTTATTTACATTATTTTTTCTTTGATTAAGTTTATGCATTTTTACATAATAGTCCTTTAAATTTCAAAATTTGTTAAATTTTGATGTAACATGATACACTCTAACTCTTAATGCAACAATACAATATTTCTTACTAGTATATAATGGCAGTGATATACCTTATAATTAAAAAAAAAAAAGTATTAAATGCAGCTTATTTTGATAGGATTGTGATTATATGTTATTTATATTGAAATAGATTGCTCAAGAATGACTTAAACTTCTTCGTTTTATTATACCGATGACAATATATTTAAAAATATATTTATTATTCACTCAAAATTTATATTTTTGATTGTAGTATACAGTATCTAATATATTTTCATTTTTACATAAATACTCTCGTTTGGTTCGAAGTTCTGGTTGCACACATAACAATAAAACTACCTATATATAAATTATTTAGATTTATTTTAAAACAGTTTAATAAAATAATTCGTACGATTACATTCAAAACGGAACACACTTACGTATTTATTCTTAAAACATCCATTGAAAAAACTTTCTAAATTCATCCTATATTCTTTGAAATTAAAATTAACCGGCTGTAAACTACCAAAATTAAAAATTAGTATAATTATCTCTTTATTTAAAGTAAATTAAGAAGTCCTTTCAATCAAATTCTTGAGAATTTTAATTGAATTTGAACAAACTTTAAAATTTTAATCATTTTCAATTTAGTAACACTTGGATCCAAAGAAAGTCTGATACCAAAACTTATGGATATTTTAAAAAAGAAAAAGAAAGATAAAAGTTTTAGATAGTCCACGTTCGTACTCCTTTAACTCAAACATTTAAGGGATATACTTATTTTTGTTGCAAGTTGTGCCTCTTCAAACTATATCGAATACTATTTTAGATGAGTTTATATCATGGCTTCAAGAGAGGATTCTGTAATCGTGCCTATTTCAATACTTTAAAATATAATAAGTAACGGCAGTTTTTTTTGTTGGTGAACGAAAGGCTTACCAGATAAGGCAGAGGTGTTAATAAAACTAGATCAAAAGAAAATATTTTAAAAAAGGATATCTAAGTGAAAGAATAAACATTTGTAACCCATAAACACAAATATTTTTTTTTAATTCTTGGTCAAAGAGTTGCCATCTTCTAATATTAGAACAAAGTAAAACAACTTTAAGTTAAATGTTTCGAATAAGTCAGGATGCAAAAAAATCATTAAATTTATAGTAACAAAAGAGGCGAAAATACTAAAACCATTTGTCCAATGTACATGTTTTATATAAAATGTCACTTAGACGACAGAACTCACTTAAATACCACGTTTATCACAATTATGCTTTGATGTTTGACCGCTGATTAGTAATCAAAATACGTCATGTTCATATATAATACGTTTACTGACGTGGCTCATGTCTATCGGTTCCGTAATAATTGTTTAATATCGAACTGCACTCTTGTTTACCGCTCACATGGTAAAGAAACAACAAGCAGCTCTAAATAATTCAATTATTACAACTTCTGAACTCATAGGTGAAATAAAATCAATAGTCCAAATGAGAAATGTGTTTCTGTCTGCCCTTTTAAGCCGTTTGCCCTTAAGGCAAGTACGAATATGTTTTAACTTGTTAGTTTGATTAGAACAGCTTAAAATATGGGGATCGTTGAACTAACCGGAGCCACAGACAGGTGGCCAATTTAACGAAATGAAATTGAAAACGTGGGGTACATAATTAATTTGTATCTCCTGAAGTAAGTTGGCAATCTATTTGACTTTAAACTGTGAGGGATTTGGAATTAATTGTTCTTTAAAACAAATTAGAAAATCCTACTAATAGTAATAAAAGGGTTAATTTGAATTCTAAACATTGAATTTTTCACGTTTTTGATGCATTTTGTTAATTCGCTCTCGAATAAAATTTTGCTTTATCTACTCTTTGCATTAGATAAGCGCTTTCTATCTATAGATTGTTGTTTAAAACTAAACCTGACCAGACTTAAATAGGTTTTTTTTCGATCTAAAAACGAATAAATAATTACTATTAAAGTTTGAGCAGATTTTCGAAAAACTATTTCCTACTTCATAATTTTTCAGTAGAGAGAGATTAAGATAGTCCCGATCAAGAAGTAGAATTTCTTAAAATATTTAATACAACTCAATAAATTCAACTCAATAAAATTTCGATATCTAAAATTGTGTAGGCAGGTAGCAAATATAAAACCGTATTATATTTAAAGACAGTTTTATAACAGCCACTGCCAAGCCAAAAACAATAAATCATTTAAATTCAGTGTTCAGTTTGTAGACGCAACCCTAGCATGAATTAATATAATACTAATTCAGCAATACAAGAACAAATAAGAAAAATAAAGTGTTTTCATGTTAGAATATATATCATAGTTGTTTGACAAATGGACCATTCCATTTGTCATTCTGTCGGGTTCAGATGACATATACGCACGATAAGATAAAGCCTAGCTTTTATTACTCAACTGCGTCAAAGAGGGGTTATGTTTTTCAAGCGTATGTATGTATTATTCTTTGGCATGCTTTACTCCTAACGCCATGATGGATTGTATCATGTGAGGTGTCCCTGAATTCCTCATAATTGTTAAAGTGACATAGGCTATACGTAAGAGTTGAACTTTTCAGTTAATGAATTTTAAGCAGTCGCATTTTTTGCTCTGTAATAATTTATAAGTTTCGAAATAGCTTGTTTCTCTTAAAGACAAATTACTTTCAGAGTCATTAAATAAAGATTTTATTTAAAAAAAAATAAAAAAGGAATAATTTAAGCAAGGATCAAACGACTCTAAGTGCGGCAGTTAAAACCCGAACAGTGCTTGCAATAGCGTTAGTAAAAATACTTGACAGATTTACAATGGAACAGCAGCTAAGCGAATCAACTAAAAGATTTATGACAATAAAAACAAAATAGACGTATATATCTATAGTCTGTCCCATGTAGCCTTTGGTCCATTTCTAGACAACAAATATCCTCCACCCACTGGAATTCTGCCATCAATAATATACAAAATACAAAGCAATCCTATAAATAGTGTGAAGAAATAAAATAAACAAAACTTCGCTTCTTATGTATTAGTATCAGATTATCTTGATGTATCTATCGTAAATCTATTTGGTTGTCTTAAGTAAATGCACTGATTTATCTGGCTCCAAGCCAAACCCACTACATCAAATAAAAAAATGTTTTCATACGAAACTCTCTTTAGTTTTGTAGTCGTATATAAATATATTTTTCTCTCTATCAAGTGTTGGTATACAAACAAATTTGTTTCTACCCTCAGCCGAGTCACTTACATCTAAAGTTATAGAATAAACATTATTAGTTTTTACATCTAAATTTAATATTTGTATTTGCTTATTGTTCTCATTGGCAGTATCTATTGGTAATTCGTTAGAACAGTGATTGTCATGTACTTCAGCGAACGTTTCATTATTAGTTTCATTAAGAGCAGCAATAAATTTCATACTGTTGCGTCTTGTGTTCTCAACATTTATTATTTCACCTACTTTCATCTGTTGCACGTTTTCTTCTTTTATTTTCTTACTTTCCCTATTCACAAAATACTTTTGCGACGATGTTCTATTGCTGTATCTTCTCCAAAAAGAATCAGAAGTATTTTGACTGCTAGAAAATCCTGTAGACGTTGTTGTATTAAATGTGTCCCTTCTTTGCATTGTCTCCCTTAAATTCCTACTGCACCTCATCAATTTATTAATTCTCAATAACTTTACAAAACCTTCCCTAAATTTTGACGACATCAAATTGTATAATATTGGATTAATCGCCGAATTTAAATACAGCATAACCCTACAAAAATATAAAAGTATATAGTAACCATCTATACCTAATGACATTATTGTCTCCGGTGGGAATACGATGATCCAAAGCGTCAGTGCTTTGAAGGGGAGGAGGCAGATGAAGAATGACAAGACGACAGTACCGAGCATGAGAATAACTTGTTTTCTGTACCGTACGACGTTTCCTGTATTGCTGGTATTTTTGCTGTTCTGAGCGATGATGACAGGGTTCTCCATGAGGTTTTTGGCGATGACGCTATAGAGGACGAGTAGTACTGCGAGAGGGACGATGAAGAACACGGCGATGGTGAGGATGAAGAAGAGCGCTGACCAAAAAGTGTCGGCTTGCGTGAGGCAGACGGGGACCTCGGTGCCGTCGTCAAAGATCTCGTAAGTGAAGGTCGCGACGCCAAGGATGGGGCTGTAGAAAAAAAAAATGTATAAGTGTGTATGTAAATTATGTTATGTTCAATTTTGTTTTCATATTTAATCAACCTAGTGTCTTTTGTGCATGACCCTGTTAGGACTCTGGGTAATGCTGTTTAGCTTTAGCCAACATACTTTACGTTGACTTTATTATTTACTATGGCAGTAATTATACTACGTTGTCGTTGTACATAATACATTTCAGGATATAGTCACTTTACGACTTTGACAGTTTAATGTAGTCATTCTACTATTTTGACATTTTATTACAAGGCATGTGGACATTTTACCACTTTGATGTAACTCTTACGCCAGCCAACGTGTGAATCTAGAAAATAGCATTGGCGCCAACATTAGGACGAACGTTAATATAGATCCACACGTTGGAAGAGTAGCGTTGGGGCCAATGAACGTATGGAGCCGGTGTTCGATCCGGATCGGAGAAATGCACTTGACAGGATACCGCCGATAATAACAAGCGTATTACTTCCATTTGATTTTCATATTTGGAACCGTCCAAATATGAAAATCAAATGGAAGTAATACGCTTGTTAAAAAAAAAAAATCTCAACTTACCGAAGTTGAGATTTTTTTTTTTTTTTTTATAAAATACGACATCCGTTGTAGGGTACAAGCCCTGTGTCGTGGGGAACTTTATAAACATACAAGCCACGGACACAAAGAACACCCAGACTAGGAACAACAATTTGTGGATCACACAAAGTGGTGTCCCGTGTGGGAATCGAACCCACGACCTCTTACGTAGCAGTCGAAAACACTCCCACCACGCCACAGAGGCAGTCAAAAATGGAAGTCTATGCTTGTGTAACAAGTTCAAAAACAATGATCATTTGTCATTGGTGTCACAAAAGTAAGATATGACGGCATTTGAAATTGCTTTCATTTTGTACGGGGTAACCAGTCCACCGTTTAGAACGCTATGCGTATAGAGGTAAGTGCATCTGTAGCTCTTAAAGCTTAGGTGTATATTCCTAATTTTTTAAGCTAAATTCAGATGGTTCGCGTGTTGGGCTAATAACGCATTAAAGTACAGACAAATCTGTACTAATATTATAAAGCTCAAGAGTTTGTTTGAGCGCGGTAATCTCAAGAACTACTAATCCGAATTAAAAGATGCTTTCACTGTTGGATAGCCCATTTATCGAGGAAGGCTATAGGCTATATAACATCACGCTACAACCAATAGGAGCGAAGCAGCAATAAGAAATGTTTCAAAAACGGGGCAAAATGTACGCAGACGAAGTTGCGCGGGACAGCTAGTCCTTAATACAAACAAAAACTATGTAGATACAAAAGAGTATGAAAAAGTAATTAGCCTTCTTTGTTCCTCTTTGTATACTTAGGAAACAATACTTCAACCAGAAAGAAATCCAACGTAATAATTGTGGCGGAAAATGAATATAGCAACTGCTTCCAATCAAGCACAAAATTAAGCGGGAAAAATAACCTCAGATATGAAGCATTTTCCTCTTCGTTTCAGAAATACGAGGTGTTTTATGCGGCTCTGTCTGTTTGTACTTTTCATCCCCTATTTTGCCCTTATATGAGAAGTTCGTCGTACTCGACACAACTTTATAGAACATCTTGTGTTAAGTAGCAGTAACGATAACGGTGAAGTAATCGACATTTAATTTATAAAGATCTGCAATATAATGTTCGTAAACTTTCGAGATTTGTACACATTATAGAATTTTATACGGGTCTTAATCGCGTAAATATTTTATTTTAAGGCTAAATACCTTTGTTTTATGCCCGACGATCCGACCGTACTGCAACGGCCGTGTCAGTCTACCCGTAACCACGGCCGTTGCAAACCATGACAGATATTCTATAATTATAAAGATCTCTCACGGTAAACACGGAGGTTTTTGCCTATCTATCTAAATAGCATACAACGTATAATACAGAGATGTGGCACAATTTTAGCACCTTTCTACCCCTTAAGTCGAGAAACCTCGCTCTGCCTCAATGGACAGGCAGCCTTAATCACATTTCTTTATTATAGCATAGGTTTTCTTCTTGTAAAGCACCGAAAGTATGGGACGCAAATTTAGATTGCTTGTTTTAATAAAATTAGTGTTTTCACATACATATACTATGTTATTGTGTACTTGGCTCAAGATGTAAAAACCCTTGATTTTGATCACACCTTTATGTTACATGAAATAAATTTTGAAAATTGTCTGTGGTACAATAATAAAAGCAATCAATTTTGTTCCAGTTTCTAATTCCAAGCGGCAAATACATTGCTTGTAGATCATCTTATTTACATTGTAAATTTCACTTACACTTAATGTGATTTGCCACCGTAACCGACATTAGTTAGGAGATCTTTGTCACACTAGTTTACAACGCCTTACCAGTAAAAAAATAATGCCACCCCATCTCTTTCATGTGGGTGTCCTAGGACAGCAACGTCCTCTGCGTACATTAAAGCCTTACTGCGATCGCCAACCCGCTCGCCGAGCGTGGCGATTATGACAATTACCCTCAGGATCTAAGTAAGTTCTACTGGGGAGACCTTTTTTTTTTTTAAGGCCGTAAAAAATGCCTAACACACCTCCAGCACCCGGGGCAGACGCTGGAGGTAGTGTGGGACCTGCCCCCACTAAAAAATCGGCCGTCTTCACACGGACAGGCCGCCGGAATTTGCTATTTCTTCGGCGACCCACCCAGCGGCATAGCCCCATCGGGCATTCCCGCTCCTGCGACGTCCTGGGTACACACAGAACGCCGCCATCGCGAAAGGCCACGAGCGTGGGAAACTTCCTACTGGGGAGACCTATGCTAAGCAGCGGGACATCATATGAATTGATATGTAGTTTGCAAGTGTAATGATTTGCCTTAATTGGAATAGAGATGCAGATTTATGACGAAGAATATTTCAGCAAGCCAGTGCGTTGAAGCGCTAAGTAACTACGATTTTTCAAAGTAATTTCTACCTACGTAAGTACGCAATAAATCCTGTAAATATAACATTTAAATGAGGTGTATTTCTCAGAGTAAATTAAATAAATTTATCACGAGTGAGTGGAATTGTTGAAATGGAGAAAAATATATTTAATTATGAAGAGTGTTTTCATAATTTTAAGTGGCTTCAGTAAGCAAATACTGTGAACTGAAATAAAAATAAATTGTGAGACCTAAAGTGCCTTTTTACGTTTTGTTTTCTAGATTTATTGACATAGTGACCTAGGCAAATATCTCTGGTATTTTGGCTTTTACTTGTACTATATTCGTCGTTATTTTTATTTCGACGGTCATATAGATACAAGTAGTTTGGATACGTTTTATATAGGAGTAAAATAAAAACTATACAATCTTAGTAATCAAGGGGTAGGTTTATGTCATAAGCCGTCTTGGACGGTACCAGTACAGAGTCAGTTATTCTTTCGTGAAATAGTAATGTTAACGCCTAATTGTGTTTTGGTTGAAGGGCACTGTAGCAAGTGTAATTACTGTAAATGAGATTTACGAACTAATTATTAAAATATATATATTACGGGTCTTAATCGCGTGAATAATTTAAGGTAAAATACCTTGTTTATTGCCCGACGTTACCTTAAATTATTCACGCGATTAAGACCCGTAATATATATATTTTAATAATGTGTTCAAATCGCGAAAGTTTATCAACATTTACGAACTAATGTTAGGAGCTAATACTATTATGGGCTAGCGTGACGCTTATGCTGAAATAAAGAAACCATCAGGTGTACGACCTGCTCGTCTCATCATTTCATTATTTAAAAAAAATATATATATTTTTACATGTCTGTACCAAAATGGATGTGATGTGAATGTATTGTTTTCAGGGTTTACTTATGTATGTTTATGTGTGAACTTTTAAAAGTCTGACCTGGAGGCCAATTCACGTATTTAAAGCAGTACAGTTGCAGTTAAGTTTCGATTAAAACGGCCATTTCCGTATTATTGTAACTTTGGGATCGATTTAAAAAGTGCTTGCGCACCGTACTTGAATGTCGTTATTGCGCTTTCGAGACGCATACTTGACGCAAGCGTATTTCAGATCGATCCTAAAGTTACAAGAATACAAAAATGGCCGTTTTAATCGAAACTTAACTGCAACTGCACTGCTTTAAATACGTGGATTGTCACCCTGACCTATTTAGCTGATTGGGGTATTGTTGGAATCATTAAATGACTACGGCAATAATGGCTTCCATCAGTGGTAATTATGCAACGTGTAACAAAAAGGTGTGGTCAAATTTGTACAGCGAACAGTGCGTCTTATGCCTAAGTATTACACCTAACATAGCCAATAACCTATTGCATTAATATTTACTTTAAAGCCTTTAGTCTTCTTCAGTAGCAACTCTCTTAGTACTAGGTATTTATGTTAAGTTAGATTACATTTATTTTGTTTAAATAGCTTACTTTAAGTTATGATGGAACAGATACTCAATGTATAAAAGTTCCTTAAAATAAAAAAAAAGAATTATAATAATAACACAGTTACAGCGTTTTCTTTTTATCAAATTTTGTATGACGTAAGTGCAAAATTTGATAGAACTATTTTGGGTTTGAAGTTTTTCATTGATATACGAGTGAAAAAATAGTAAGTATATTTAATTTTAGGTTACTGTGTTGTATATGCCGAGGTCTCGAGCAAATATATCATAAACTTATGATGTGTGATGAAACCTTTGTGTTTATGAAAATTGTTTGAGATATATTTTTAAATAGCTGTCCCGCGCAACTTCGTCTGCGTAATTTTTTCCCGTTTTTGCAACATTTCTCATTGCTGCTCCGCTTTTGTTGGTCGTAGCTTGATGTTATATAGCCTATAGCCTTCCTCGATAAATGGGCTATCCAACAAAAAAGATTTCTTCAAATTGGACCAGTAGTTCCTGAGATTACCGCGTTCAAACAAACAAACTCTTCAGCTTTATAATATTAGTATAGATAAGAAGGAAAATAGATAAAAGACGGTCTTGGACTAAGAGTTTGATGGCCGAGCGCTCTGGTCGTAAATAATGTAAATGTGTTAATTTATTACTTAAATAGTGGTATTTTATATGAGTTGTGATATGCTTGTAAAACTTATATTTCAGTGATAAACTTGTGTTAGTTCTGGGAAATCATCTTTCTGGGAATTTATCATTTGAACGCTCTGTACAAGATCCGACAACCGTTGGGGTAAACGAGTTCTTGAGTGGAGACCGCGGCTTGGCAAACGTAGTGTAGGACGCCTTCAAGCCAGGTGGAGTGATGATATACGCAAAACGGCTGGCAGGAGCTGGATGCGAGAAGCCGAAGATAGAACAAAGTGGCGTGCAATTGGAGAGGCCTATGTCCAGCAGTGGACTGCGATAGGCTGATGATGTACAAGATCCTGAGGTACTACACTCTCGGTACCAGCTCACCAAGGGCTGAGCAACGTTATAGTACCTACTCCAATTTTCACAAAATTAGGGACGTGCACCCTTGAATTTTGATCTCAGTTTTCTTTTACACGTTTGTTGTCAAACTCATTTTTAGGGTTCCGTAGGCAAAATGGCAAAACAGAACCCTTATAGTTTCGCCTTGTCCGTCCGTCCGTACACACCGTTAATGCTAGAAGGCTGTAATTTTGCATGGATAGACATATTACTTACGCCGACAAAGTTGACGGTAGTAGTATATATGTATAGTGAAATTAAAAGGAAAACTATCACAGCTAAGATGGCTTTACAAGTTTACGAGTAACAGCTGATCAAATGAGAAGTAACAAAATTTGGTACAAATTCCATTCAAAATTATTATTAAGTAGGTATAACTTTGTAAGTATGAAACGAAAACAACAGAAAACCCACTTTATAAGCCGCATTATTCAGATGGAGGGGGGGGGGGGATGACTACAAAACCCTACATTGTGCGTGGCCCGACATGTACTTGCCCAGTTTTTTTTTATTTGGTCGGCTTACTACTCGTCCTTACCTCATAAAATAAAGGCCACATTGAAACGCTTTAAAATCTGTATTAGGGGAGATTACGCGAAACAGGGTTCGGCTCTTTCAAAAATTTATATAGAAAACCTAAATATTAGGAAACGAAAAAAATTGTGTCACTAGTTAAAGAGTTTTTCTAGTAGATGTTAAAAAAGAAATTTAAGGATATGTTTTAATATGATCCCGCAAATAAATCTTGTAGTTGCGGAAAAATGCAAAACGAGCATTTTCGTATTGTCATAGTCATGGCGTTCGTAATCTAACATATGTACGAACGAATATTCTACTTTATTTCGACCTGCGCTCCTGCGCACTGTGAAGTAATGGTTGTGTGCGGAAGAGTGAGGCCGGCGATCGTGTCGCTGTGTACGTAGCGCTAAATAAATAATTCTCTCAGTGTAATGCCCCCTTAACAGGTTTATACAAGTTATAAGGGCAGGTGTAATTTCTAGTGTGTTTAGTTTAAACTAATCGATACGAAAATAATAGTTTTAATTTAGTTCTTTAACTTACAACATTGATTCCTTAACTTGTAACATTGTCCGTCTCATGTCATTAAATAGAACGAACAAAGAACGAAATAATATCCAAAGAGAATTTTTAACTTTGATATAGAATTGTCCTTGACCATAGAGATTACAACGGAAATTGTATCTTTAACTTTTAATTAGTGAAATTGATTTATATAGTTTATTAATAGTTATGAATAGTGAAATGTAAAATAACAAAGTGATTTATGATACATTTTCACTTATCTTTCGTGCCTTAGATACTAAGTTTGTATAATTCTAAATTCATTGTCGTAATTAGTTCAGCGACAAGACACTAAAAGCTTGTCTCTGAGGTCGCGATGTTTTTTGATTATATTTCCAATAATTGTTAAAAGTACGTGTAAATAGTATTGTTAATACACTTCTATATGGTTAAACAATATCTCTAGCACAATAGCTCTTAGTAATATTGCGTTGTTTAGCCGTAATTTGTAATTGAAATCTGATAGGCACGGTATGTACGCACCTTTGAACATTCCTATTGGTCAGAATTGTATATAATGTAATAGCACTGTTGCCAATTTAGTGGATTTACCTCAAAATTTAGGGAGAAATAAGTGGGGTAACGGTATTAACCCGACTTCGCAAGAAGGAGGGTTATGTGTTTTAAAGACTTTTTTTGGGGAAAACCAGAGTAGTCTATATCAGTAAAAGTCCATAGCAACGGCACGCGAGCGAATCAATGTTGATCGCTCGCGCATGATTGGTTTTCATTCAGGAATGTTAAAATTAGTGATAATCATTTTATGGGTTTTTTATAATAATTTAGGGAATTTATAAATATAGGGTTAACAACATTGCTAAAATAAAATTGACCAATAGCGACAGGTTATTTCGATTTAGATGGTGTATCCGGACTATGCTCTAGGAATTAACGGTTTTTCGACGGGTATAAATACAGCTGTAACCGAGTACTGAGCGGATTCGATCAAGATACTTGAGCCTAGCTCGTACTGATGGATCTCTCTCAGTAATTGAATGTACCCATGTTCTTACTGAAATATATACACTAGTCAGTCACTGATATAGTTTTATTACTATTCCTCAAACTGCGTTACCCTCCGACCTACCTCAGGCAGGTACCAGGCTTCAGGGCAAGCCGGCGCACGAATGTGCAGAGTATCTCTGTAAATTTAATGGTCCTTCGAGAGCCGGATACGTAAGGATTTATCCTGGCGTTCTGCTCTAGCGCATTGGTACCTGAGGAGGAGTACAGTGTATATAGGTCGCAAAGCTCCGTCGATGACGAACCCGGCGCCGCCTGCTAGTACGACTGTCACAACGACGGTTGGAACCAGGCCGGTGTCGGAAGTAGTTTGCGAGGGGCCGCCGGCGACTATAGTAAAGTCCCACGACACGGCCACGCCGAGGTCGGACTATAAAAAAGTTATAGCAGTATCCCGTGCCGATAATAGTGGCATGGGGTCAACTCGCTCTATAGCGAATTTCGGCCTTGCTTCCGCGGCCGCGACGGTGCCGATCGGGTCGTCGTATCGACGCCCTGAGGAGCCCGAAGTGGTGCGGGACCTTGGTATAGTAGAGTCCCACGACACGGCTACGCCGAGCTCGGACTATAAAAAAGTAATAGCAGTATCCCGTGCCGAATATAGTGGCATGGGGTCAACTCGCTCTATAGCGAATATCGGCCTTGCTTCCGCGGCCGCGACGGTGCCGATCGGGTCGTCGTATCGACGACCTGAGGAGCCTGAAGTGGTGCGGGACCTTGGTATAGTAGAGTCCCACGGCACGGTTATGCCGAGGCCGGACTATAAAAAAGAAATAGCAGTATCCCGCGCCGGTTATCATGGCAAGGGGTCAACTCGCTCTAAAGCGAAATCTTATAGAATAGCGAAGGCTAAGCAACATTTACTACGCCTTCAAATAGAGCTAGCTACGGCTAGAGTCGCCGAGCTAGAAGCCGAAGATTCAGATGAAGATGTCAAGGTCAGTATCTCTGAATATAGTAAAATGACAACAGATACTCGTGTGGATAAGTGGCTGGACAATCAAGCCCTGCCAGCTGTCATCAATGAACAAGCTACACAACCTATAGAAAGTCCACTTAATAGTATAGAAAAGTGTTCGCAACGAGAGGCCGACTTATGCGGCAGATATGCGCAGCCTGAATACGTCACGCCGTACGCCGTTACGCCGCGCCCCACAGTACAACAGAGACGTCCGCAGACCATCCACACAGTAATAGAAAGACCACTTAATAGTATATACAGTCCACATAATAGTATAGAAAGTGCACATAATAGTATAGAAAGTGCACATAATAGTATAGAAAATGCACATTATAGTATAGAAAGTGTACATAATAGTATAGAAAGTGCACATAATAGTATAGAAAGTGCACATAATAGTACAGAAAGTCCACTTAATAGTATAGAAAAGTGTTCGCAAAGAGAGGCCGACTTATGCGGTAGATATGGGCAGCCTGAAAACCTCACGCCGTACGTTACACCGCGCCCTATAGTACAACAGAGACGTCCGCAGACCATCCACACAGTAATAGAAAGACCACTTAATAGTATAGAAAGTGCACATAATAGTATAGAAAGTGCACATAATAGTATAGAAAGTGTGCATAATAGTATAGAAAGTGTGCATAATAGTATAGAAAGTGTGCATAATAGTATAGAAAGTGTGCATAATAGTATAGAAAGTGCACATAATAGTACAGAAAGTTCACTTAATAGTATAGATAAGTGTTCGTTGTGTGATGTACCAGGACACAAAATAGAAGATTGTCGAAAGTTCCAACAGGAAACAGTAAATAGAAGGTGGGAAATAGCGGAAGCTCGAAATATGTGTTATCGATGCTTACATAATAGAAATAGAATCCAAGTGCCAAAAATAACCGAGAGGGATACAATTTCATCATCGAGTTGGCGAGCTTCGCAATGGCTAGCAGATATCTTCTGGTCGAGATGGCTGCGCGAGTATCTACCCGAGCTGCAACACCGGCGGGAGACACACACACACGGACGAGGCGCTTCAATCCAGCTGGGAGACTTGGACAACGTGTGGGCCAGAGGCAGAGTCATAGCGGTCTACCCCGGACCAGGCAACATAGTGCGCAATAACGACATCAGAGCTGAGGGAGGTGTGTTGCGCAGACCAGTGAGAAAACTGATAGTTCTACCTATAGACATTGACCCCGCGCCAGACCAGGATGCGCCGGATATAGTGTGCACTCTAGACATAGACCCGGCACCAGACGAGGATGCGCCGGATATAGTGTGCACTACAGATATTGACCCCGCACCAGACGAGGGTGCGACAAGTCGCACGGCGGGAGAATGTGCGGGACAGATAATACCCATTAGTTTTTATTTGTGTTTAGTTTAAACTAATCGATACGAAAATAATAGTTTTAATTTAGTTCTTTAACTTACAACATTGATTCCTTAACTTGTAACATTGTCCGTCTCATGTCATTAAATAGAACGAACAAAGAACGAAATAATATCCAAAGAGAATTTTTAACTTTGATATAGAATTGTCCTTGACCATAGAGATTACAACGGAAATTGTATCTTTAACTTTTAATTAGTGAAATTGATTTATATAGTTTATTAATAGTTATGAATAGTGAAATGTAAAATAACAAAGTGATTTATGATACATTTTCACTTATCTTTCGTGCCTTAGATACTAAGTTTGTATAATTCTAAATTCATTGTCGTAATTAGTTCAGCGACAAGACACTAAAAGCTTGTCTCTGAGGTCGCGATGTTTTTTGATTATATTTCCAATAATTGTTAAAAGTACGTGTAAATAGTATTGTTAATACACTTCTATATGGTTAAACAATATCTCTAGCACAATAGCTCTTAGTAATATTGCGTTGTTTAGCCGTAATTTGTAATTGAAATCTGATAGGCACGGTATGTACGCACCTTAGAACATTCCTATTGGTCAGAATTGTATATAATGTAATAGCACTGTTGCCAATTTAGTGGATTTACCTCAAAATTTAGGGAGAAATAAGTGGGGTAACGGTATTAACCCGACTTCGCAAGAAGGAGGGTTATGTGTTTTAAAGACTTTTTTTGGGGAAAACCAGAGTAGTCTATATCAGTAAAAGTCCATAGCAACGGCACGCGAGCGAATCAATGTTGATCGCTCGCGCATGATTGGTTTTCATTCAGGAATGTTAAAATTAGTGATAATCATTTTATGGGTTTTTTATAATAATTTAGGGAATTTATAAATATAGGGTTGACAACATTGCTAAAAATAAATTGACCAATAGCGACAGGTTATTTCGATTTAGATGGTGTATCCGGACTATGCTATAGGAATTAACGGTTTTTCGACGGGTATAAATACAGCTGTAACCGAGTACTGAGCGGATTCGATCAAGATACTTGAGCCTAGCTCGTACTGATGGATCTCTCTCAGTAATTGAATGTACCCATGTTCTTACTGAAATATATACACTAGTCAGTCACTGATATAGTTTTATTACTATTCCTCAAACTGCGTTACCCTCCGACCTACCTCAGGCAGGTACCAGGCTTCAGGGCAAGCCGGCGCACAAATGTGCAGAGTATCTCTGTACACAGACTGTAGGCTTCATCTCCACTTTTATAAATACCCACTCTAATACAAAACACAGGAGGTAATTGACATTGAAGCTATTTACGTTATTGTACTCACGGGACTTAGTTAACGAGGATCTTGGACTAAAACGTTGATTAGTCGCTTTCGAGGACTGTGATTAGTTTTATCAATACTACTATACACTTGCAGCTACTAGTTGCGGCTTAGTTTGTCTTAGAAGGTGACAAATTTAACAGTGAAATACGTGACGAGTGATCAGAAAATTTAAAATCATAGTCTAATTTAATCTTGGTCTAAATCTTAGTCTACTCTATAGGGTAGTATTAATTAAAGTCAAAATTTTTTGACAGTGATATTAGTATACTTGGAGGTTTATCTATGTACTGGGTTTCGTGGGTATTAACCCCCGCAGGGGTATTTTGTTTTTTTTAAAGATAACTAGCAATGTGGGAATGAGTCCCACATTACTAGCAATCTTGTTAACCCCTCCAGCTAAGCTCAAAGGCTTGTGTTAGGAGTGGGTTCACGTCGGTAGTATAATGGGTAGGATTCGAACCCGCGACCTCACGATTGCGAGTCCTATGCCTTAGCCATTAGGCTACCGCCGCTTCGTAAAATAGATGTTATTTGGGGATAATGAAGGTGATACACAAGTTGTGTATATGACTCACACTTCCCCCCAACATCAGGTGGTAAAATGCCCGATGTTGGGGTAAAATGGTTTTTAAAGTTCACAAAAAGGGTACCGAGATCAAAAAGGTTGAGAACTGATCTTGAATCAGAACTTGGGGCCTATAAGGTTGCGGTTTCAAGTTCCGCCTGAGACGATTATTTTCCATAAAAAAAAACTACGGGACGGTACAAAGTTCGCCGGGACAGCTAGTTTGCTATAAAAATTACAAAAGGTAAACTGAATAATGTTTCGGTATTTGTAGTAAAGGGTAACAAAGCCAAGAACTTTATACTTAGTTATTCTTGGTCCAAAAAGTTATCCTACGGACTTGACAGAACTTTATTCGTGCTAATAAAATGTAGCTGACGTTTTATTCTAGTCTATGTATAGTCAGTTATTTATGACTCAATTGAATTATATATCTAGGTTATTGAGTTGATTCGAGTCGTCACGTTCGATATAAACGTAATTGTATTGTCTAGCGTTTCTGTTTTATAGACTTGACACTTGTTGATGAATATAGGAACAAAGACGACCTAACATAGACTTTTAGGTAGGTGTCTTATACTAGATTTTGCTTGTAATTTCGTCTTCGTGGATCTCGAAACCGTTTAGATTTTAAGTTGCCCCACAAAGTTTGTGAGGTGCTTAGGGATATAGGGTTTGTGTCCTAGTGTGGGCAATCTCTTTTACAAAAATAATAAAAAAATAAATTTTAGAAATAAAAATGCTGCCTGCGCAAAAAAGATGCAAAAAAATCCTCTTTAAATGTAAAATCCTGCAGTCGTTGTTAATTGGCTTTTTTAGTATTACAGTCATAATCATGATAAACCTTTTTCGAATGCTTACGACGAACACTTTAATTTGATACACATATTCCGTAAAAAAAGTCTTGTTTGTGACATTTTACAGCCGCCATGTTTGTTTTTTTCATCATTACATACATACATATAAGATACGCGCAAAAAACATAACCCTTCCTTGCAGTCGGGTAAAAAGTATGATTTACTTTCCACTTTCACTTTGCTAACTTAAAATCTAAATCTATTTAGAAGTTGGCCTGTTGTTCACGATACGGTTTTTCAACCGTACGGCGTGTGACAAGGCTTGCACAGTTATCTACACAAAATTGATGACCGTGTCTAAACACGGCAAATCAACCATGGTTATTTACGGCGAAAAACCTATTTAGTAGACATTGGACTTATTCGCGAAAGGATCTGTAGTCGATTTATTCGCCATATGCCTCATTCTGGAAATGCCCTATTCATGAAATAACCTATTCTACTTTGGCCTCATTTGCAGAAAGATTTATGCTTAAAAAGACCTATTCTCTATATGCCCTATTTTATGCACTTTCAGGCTGTTTAGTTTAATGATTGTGAATAAAACATAACTCAACGGCCTATTGTACACGACACGGTTTGCACCGTTATCCATACAAAATTGACGACCGTGTTTTATTTTCATATGGCGAATCAATCAAGGTTTTTCACGGCGAAAACCCGTGTGTGAACGTTAAAGTGGCCGTTCAGTTGAATGTTTGAGGCAATAACATACCATTTATGCCACGGAATACACCCAGTCTCAGAACTAACATATATATGGGTCTCACACAGCTCTTTCCCATCTGGGAATCGAATCTAAAACCACTTGCTCTCCTTCAACTCTTGCTCCCGCACCACCGAGGAGTATCCTAAGCGATATCAATTACGGCGGCCAATATTAGGAGAGACTATCCAGATGAACATACCTACGTCATGTGTAGTTACACAGGAGACACTTGTGCACTATAATAAGTGCACAAGTGTATGTGCACTATCTATTTCCTCACTTTCATAGTACATTACGACAAAAATCCAACAAGAGTAGTAAGAGATTAGGCGCAATATCGACTGCATAACGTACGTGTAGGAATAAGTTTTTTTTTAAACCCGTCCCCTATCCACGTACCGACAGTGGTAATGTTGCATAACCTCGCTTAAATGCTCATGTATAATGTCCACCAACCAGACGACATTCACTTTGTACCAGAGGAAATTCAAACTTCTAAACTTAGCCATTAGTTTCATATTTGCATGGAATTTACACTGCTTGTAACTCGATTATATCCGTGCGGATGGTCGCGCACGCGATCGGCTGCGGACGCGTCCGGGCGGCTCTGCTCGGCTGCCGCCGCGCACGTTCATGTACAGTTGGATCAACGTAACTAGGCCGGACTGAAGTAGGCGACAAGTGGTTGCGCAGATGCATTTTTTGGAAGTAAATGGTGACAGGAAGCGGGGGCGGGGGCGGTAACTAAACCAAGAGAATTAGAGATGCGATTACGCATTACATTGTCATAATTAGTCTTACTGACTCATGTTTTTTTGTGATTATTTTCGTAAAGAAATTGTTTTTCATATTTCTTTAGTATTTACTGTAACTGTTCTAAATTTAAACTTTTATGAACTCATTTAAATAGTAATAGGTTTTTATATTGTTGAATTAAAATGTTGTTAGTATTTTTAAACGATTAAACATATTTAGTCGTTTTCGTAAGTAATTTTAGGGTCGCATCTCTATGACATGCGCGAAAGTGATAAAAACCTAACTTCAATCCGGTCAAATTACGTTGACGTACTGTACGTATTCTAGTTGCTGAGAGCATGCCGACGAATACGCGAGCACGCGCGCTAATACCCACTAGTTCCAGCAGATTGTGGCTGTCGCGCGTCAGCCGGACGCGACCACGAAGTGCACTCTTGGTGGATATTGTACCATTCGTAGTCCATTGAGTCACAGCCCCCTCGAGTTGAAAATATTGAGTATTATCCCTTCGGTAGTATTACTCCCGAACTAGCCCCTTGACCTACTCAACTACGCTTTGTAATTAAAATAACCGTCTCCATTTGTTGAGAAATCATTAGTTGCTGTTAGCTAAGTACACATTCAAGTTTATTGTATTGCTGGTTGTGTTTACTCTAAACGAGGGGTCAATAACCTTTGAAGAAAATTTCAGTTGCTCTAACCTTGTTACAGTTCCTACAATCAGGCAATCAGATAAAGTACGAGTGATATATTTGCTGTTACTAGTTTGTAACCTTACAAGATTGTATGCTTATAGAAATGTAGTCTTTCGAAGTTTCGCTTAACTTACATCAAGGCCGAAGCCACGGTAATCTATACTAATATTATAAAGCTGAAGAGTTTGTTTGTTTGAACGCGGCAATCTCAGGAACTATTTGGTTTAATAATTTATTCTTAAAAAAGACATAAATGCCACTTACTTAAGAATATAAGATAAAATATTACATTACAAATAGAGCAAAAAAAAAAACAATCACCGAATTACATTCCAATTGAATTATGTGATTACGACACGTCCAGCGGTTTCATCTCTATTACTGTTCCTTTTCCGTATGATATTTATTTATATTTATACTGTTTACTCATTGTTTTTATTATTCATAGTTTTCAATTATATATGCCGAGAGCTGAGATTTAAAACCGCTAAACGAGCTTACATTTTTAATATCAGATGGTAAACTATTATATAGTTGTGCTCCTTCATATGTAATACTTCTTTTTGCATAGTTGGTACGTGTCTTAGGTACGAGTAGAACAAGTAAACTAGGCCGTCGAAGACTGCGTTTGCTTATTTGAGACTTTTTGGTAAATATTAAATCGGTGTCAATTGTTTTGTCCAAAATTTTCCTGATTAAAATGCAAGTATTATGAGCATAAAGTTGTCTAATATTCATTAATTTTGTTTCCTCAAAAATGTTGTCTGTTGGTGTCAAATAGGGGTATCGAAATAATATCTTAATAACTCTGTTCTGCATTCTTTGTAGTTCCTGTATCTTTGTCTTACCGGCATTACCCCAGATTTCTATAAGATAAAGTAGATGTGATTTGACGAGTGAATTATAGACTGTGAAACGAAGTTTTTTAGGTATGCAATGACTGATATTATGGAGTGATCCAGTAAGTGAAGAGATTTTATTTTTGATATAATCGATTTGTACATTCCAATTCAAATGACTATCCAACCTTAAGCCAAGGTATTTTTCGCAATTTTTTTGTACTAGTGGGATGTTATCTATAGTTAACGGGTTATGTGATGAAATTATTTTATTTTTAGCTTTAAAAATAATATAGCATGTCTTGGAAATGTTTACAGTTAGTAAGTTATATTTGAACCATTCTGACATGGTATTTAGATCTTCTTGAGCTTGAGAAACAATGATATTTATATTAGTGCCGAAATAGAACAAGCAGGTGTCATCTGCGTATAGCGTTAGGTGGCCATGCAGTTTTAGATTTGTGATGTTATTAATATATACTAAAAATAATAATGGCCCTAAAATTGAACCTTGTGGCACGCCGCATGTGACAGCCATGGGACTACTTTCTACGTTATCTATTTTGACTACCTGGAATCTATTCGTTAAGTACGATTTTAACATTTTTAATGCATTACCTTTAACACCAGCGTTTTCTAATTTTTCTAATAGCAGTTTATGACTCACAGTATCGAACGCTTTTTTCAAGTCTATACTACCTACTGGTCCGAATTGAAAAATTCTTTCACTGTTGGATAGCCCATTTATCGAGGAAGGCTAAAAGATATATAACATTACGCTAAGACAAATAGGAGCGGAGCAGTAACGAAAAATGTTGCAAAAACGGGGAAAATGTACGCATACGAAGTTGCGCGGGACAGCTAGTGTCTATATAAAAATGAATCCCTATTTTTCTTGGTCACAAGATAACTAGAGAACGACTTTACCGATTTTATTCATTCTGTTTTAGGTTTCCATAGCCAAAATGGCAAAAAACTGAACCTTTATAGTTTCATGTCCGTCTGTCTATCTGTCCGTCCGTATGTCACACACATTTTACTCAAATACCTCCCAATGAATATTGATAAAATTTTATGAAAAGTGGTCTTATAGTAGCCGATACTAAGTTTTATAGCAAAATAATAATAATATAATTAATTTAAGGGGGGCAAACATTCATGTAACAGTAGCATGTAAGAAGATAGCGTTTAACAAATAGTTTAAATTAAAATTATTTAAATAATGATCGGACATACCGTCATTGCCGTTTCTCAACAAAAGGGCGTAAGTGCCATGAACATACGCTCTTCCGCTGGTGCAATTATTCAAAACGCATTTTTTTTAAACGGCAACGGCTCCGTAACCTTACACTGAGCATGATCCGTGACGTGACATGCTCTTGCCCGGTTTTTTGTAGTTTTCAAATAATCTGTAGAAGGTCCTTATGTAAAAGAAAATATAAAAAAAAAATAATCACGGAGAGGTACGAAGTTCGCCAAGAGAGCTAGTTACTATATAATATATATGACCGTGCCAACGCCACTTGCGCCAAGTCCTACAAGGCGTTTTCGTAACATCAAAACTAAATGACTAAACATATGTAAAGATAAATGTTTGTATATTTATGTACTTATAGCCACTACCTGTCTACCCCGTCGTGAAAATTAGATACAAATAAGCAAATCACATTAAATCAAATATGTGCAGTCGCTCTTCGGCAATTGATTTTAATTTATCAACCCACTTCAAAAAGGACGAGGTTCTCGAATCGGCTGTACCTATTTGTTTTTTAATGTTTCTTTTTTTCGTCGTTACACTCTTGGCAGAGTGGTCGTAGTCGTCTTGTCAGGGTTGGTGGCACGCTTAACAAGTTGTCGCCCTTCCTCTCTTACTGCGGTCATTCTTTTACATTTATGAAGTGGACCATTTATTGCTGCTATTTGGTCAGAACAACGCATAGGTGTTCTGCCGCGTGACCTTATGCCTTCGACTTTTCCTTGCACCACCAGTCGCTGCACAGACGTATTTACCTCGGCCTGAAATGTGCCCAAAGAAAGTAAGAATACGACCTTGTACGAAGGAAGAAAGACATTGTTTAATATATAATTCCTGGAGGATGGAATCGTTAGTTCTCCAGCACCACATCTCTAAAGCATAGGAAGAAGAAATTTGAGGATTTTTACTCTCAACTTCCCAAGTCTTATGAAAATATATTTATTACGGGTCTTAATCGCGTAAATAATTTAAGGTAAAATACCTTGATCGTATTGCAACGGCCGTGGTTACGGGTAGAGTCTACCCGTGACCACGGCAGTTGCAATACGGTCGAAACGTCGGGCAATAACAAGGTATTTTACCTTAAATTATTTACGCGATTAAGACCCGTACTATATATATTTTCATAATATGTATAAATCGCGAAAGTTTATCAACATTTATAGCAAACTAATACGGGCCGGAGTTTGTAAAAAGTCTACCCGTGACCACGGCCGTTGCAATACGGTCGAAACGTCGGGCAATAAACAAGGTATTTTACCTTAAATTATTCACGCGATTAAGACCCGTAATATATGTATATATTTTCATAATGTATATGAATCGCGAAAGTTTATACCCAAGTCTTATTTCAAAATAAAATAAGTCGCAACCCTATTTAGTCATTGTAATCACACAATGAGTAATAACTTAAACTTGGATAAAACTCGAGGTTAATATGCATTGTGTTAGATCAACCATTAATTACAGCTTAGATGCCGCGGCGTTTATATTGTTCACACATATAAATAATGCATGCTAAGACTATTAGTGTGGAGATGTAGTCATTTGCCCTGAAGTAGTTATGATATTAAATGGCTTGACTCATAATTAATATGATTCATACATTGCAGAGATGTATTAGATGTAGGTACCCACACGGCAGATTCAGATTGAGTTGATTTGCTTCGTAAGGCCCACAATGCGGTTCGTACAATGTATTTTGAGTAAACATCATTTAAAAAATGAGGATTATATTTATTTATTTAACACTTCATGTACAAATAATGTTCAAAGGCGGACTTAATGCTTAAAGCATTCTCTGCCAGTCACCTTTGGGTGATGTAAAAATACGAATATGTAGGTGCAGATTGTAGATTGTAAAAAAAATATATAAAAAGTCGAGAAATAAAAAAAAGAAATTGTATAATTATATATACACAAAAATAAATAAACAAGTACATAGGTACTAATATAAACATACACAATAAAGATATAAATACATTACTTACATACATATTAAACAAATACATATATTACAATCTATTATGTTGTTAACATTGTAAAGATTCAGCTGAACTGTTGAGAAACAGCATACGAACTCTAATATTAAAATTGAAACAGTTGGGATCAGTCCTGGTTTAATAGGGGCAGCGCATTCCAGAGTACATAGTACAATAGATTGGACAAAGAAAGAGGATCCTACGAATCCAGTAGAATAAGCGGGGCATAAAAGTAACAGATTGTTGGAAGAATGGAGATCTCTACTATGGTCATCGTCATCATCATCAGCCTATCGCAGTCCACTGCTGGACATAGGCGTCACCTATTGCACTTGGTTGGAGCACAAGAATTAAAAACAGGTAAGAGATGTTACAGAATTGCATGTTTTTTTCAGTGCAATTAACTATAGGAATAAATTATTTAAATTCAAATGCGTTTGAGCATCTTTTACGTTGTTATCGCTTGATAAACGATGCTCAAAACTATAGCTATTATTTATTGGTCGATAAAATCGGTCAAACAGACTCGTTTCTAAGAGAAATAATAAACTACTAATCAAAAACAAAATTAAAATCGTTATTAACCGTAAAGTAACAGTTGTGACAGATTAAAGGGTTTACAACTCAATTTATGGCTATATTTTTTTATGATCGAAGCTACATTTGGCACGAATCGGCAGATTATTAACTTGGTTATTAGTTGCTGAACGAAATTGGATAATAAGGAAATGTAGGAATCTTGATTTTAGCACACCTAGTATTATATAGCAGATCCAGCGAACATTAATTCTTTCACGAAACTTAAAAAAAAAACTTCGAAATACGATAAAAGCACCACTTACCGGGTTCCATTGTGGATGTAAACTATTAAGGAATGTTCTTCGAATCTTTCTAGAAAAATCATAAAAATCGGCCAAGCCGTTTTGTAGAAGTACACATAATAGGTAAAGATCCCTAGAACAAATAAAAAAGTAGTTGATGTCAAGCTGAAACTGTCACGGTAGCTTCGTTTTGACGAGACGCCCAACTTTGTATATACGACACATTTATATAGTGGTACGTTAGTGAAGAAAACAGATTTTAAATATGACAAACTTAACTTTTCCGTTGGAAAACTTGTTATTGTATAGGGAAATTTGCAGTTGTTAACTTACCGCGGCCTACGTTGATGTATATCAACATAGGCGGTTAGTTAACAACTGCAGATTTTGTAAAAAAAAAACTGTTTTTTTTTGTAATGCAGCAATTATGCCTATTCCTTGTACTACATAGGACGTTGCACACAATACAAGTAAAAGTCATAATCTTTAAAAACTTTTTTATAGACATGATAACGTCTTATAAATAGACGACGGGGTGCACGCACGAAAAAGTGTCACGTAGCAACGGTCACGTTTTTGGTTGCTAAGCAGTCACGTTATTGACTGGTTGCTAAGCAACGCGAATGGCGATTCCGCCTGCAAACAGGCTGAAGTATTGTGGCCGTCTGGCCCATGCGCCCGGGTCAACTAATGCTGGTTGTTGTCCAGGCATGGTTGTTTATTACAATGTCATCAATGTTTTGGCGATTGCAGTGACATGCGATACAATTGGAAATTTTATGATCTAATAATGTGGGATTGTGGTCCCACATTACTAGCAATCCTGTTAACCCCTCCACCTACGCTCTATGGCTTGTGTTAGGTGTTGGTTCATGTCGGTAGTATAATGGCCAGGATTCGAACCCAGGATCTCACGATTGCGAGACCGGTGCCTTAGCCATTAGGCTACCGCTGCTTCCAATGCATTATAAATTATCAAGGTAAAATAAATAAACTACAAACACCAAAAATATGTACTTTGGCACTTATTATTTATTAATATCTCGTTTATTTTTATATAGTAACATTTAAATAAATAGGCATTTCAATCACATTTATAACATGAGACAAACATTTAATACCACTAAACTACAATTTAACAGACTTATAAATAATACAAATAGTAATTTTTATACATTTACATCTAAATTGTGACCCGCAGTTGTAATATCAAATAATGTTATTAGACTTTAATAACATTTAGTCCAATTACATTTAGTCTCAGTACATGTAGGTATTATACAAAAAATGTAGTCTCAAGAAACCGATAGTATCAAAACAAAGTTCCGTTTATGCGCATTCGAGATACACATACAGCGTGTAACAGAACGGGCGTGGTCAAATTCAAGAGTTGTTATGTGCCCACGATACTGTTTAATAATGAATGAAAAAGATATAAATTTAAAAAAGTATGAAATAAAAGGTTCTATGCTATTAATGCATTAGAATTTGGCACCAGAGGAGATATTCTTTAATATTTATGCCATACGTCTTTCGCCGCTAAATTTGATAAAAAGAAAAACTATAATTATGTAACAATAATGCAATCGGATATGGAAAAATACATTGTACGCTGATGAATTAATATAATATCTTAATCCCAAACTAGTTAGAGCCTATACTACGGCAACCACACAACTGATACGCATATTTATATATTTCTAATACCGACATATTAAAGATAAATTAAACCCAGACACAGAATAAACCATCATGCTCATCACACAAAGTTTTACCCTGGATGGGGATCGAACCCACGACCTCTGGCTAAGCAGTCAAAGTCACTAACCGCTAGACCATAGGCCAGTCATAATAAACAAATATGACCATGCTTTTCTGTTACACGTTTAGATATCACTGATGGACACAGAATCTTGGACCAATATGTTCCGAAAGTATTTTGTGATTTCGTGTACTGCGTGAGCTCGAGCAAAGTATATAAGAAGCTTTCTAATGTTTTGTGTCTTAGTATAATGATGTGTGAAATATTATGAAATGTCCAATTAGTCTATTTCATTTATCTCTTTCGCCTCACTCGGTTCCTTATTACCGAAACGTGGTCATGAGAGATTAATTTATGCCTTAGCCCATTTCGTTGCTGATGGAGAGCTTTGCTGATCGTACGGTCGGCAAAGAAATTAGTTGAACCTTACTAAAATCTCAGAAAAATAAAATACATGAGTCATGGTCTCATGACACAAGGAATTGCAATTGTGTAAGGCCAAATAGATTTTATGTTATTGGGGGTGAAAGATGGCCCGGAATGGTTTACTTTATACGTACAACACGGAGTCAGTATGTCACACTTGAAACTTTGCCTGGATAACTGCCGTTAGTCTTGATAAGTATAATGATTGAAATCTATACTAATATTATAAAGCTGAAGAGTTTGTTTGTTTGAACGCAAAAATCTCAGGAACTACAGGTCCGAATTGATAAATACTTTTCTGTTGGGTAGCTCATTTATCGAGGAAGACTATAGGCTATATAACATCACGCTATAATTAATAGGAGCGGAGCAGCAATAAGAAATGTTGCAAAAACGGGGAAAAATTACGACTATTATTCAGACGCGGTTGCGCGGAATAGCTAGTGTCAAATAAAATATAAATATGTAAGTATGCAAGTGGACTTAACTGACAGTTATTAACATGCACTGAGACTAAAATCAGTCTATAATAATTAATTATAACTCATACATACCTACTATAAGTAAGACAACAAAATAAAATAAAAAAAGTAGATAAGTATTCTGCAAGTTATAAAAATAATTAAGTAGATTCCAAAATTCTAATTAATACACAGTAACAGACGGAACACTAAAATGTTTATTTTGTATTTGTAAATCCTAATATGAGCAATTTCATATTCAGCCATTTCGAATAGTCCAGTAGAAATAAAAGTAAGGCAGCAATCCCCTTGCCGAATTATAAAGAAAACATGAAAAGTTTCGACTAATACTTATTTGTAAGGAACTAAAATAACTAGACCACTATTCCCATAACAATTTCATACAAAACTTTCAGGAAACTCGTAATCAACACTTTTAGACTTCTGAAAGGCCACAACACAGTCAACCTTTATCTTTTGATACGATACGAATTTCTTCTCGCTATCCATACTTCTAGCTTTAGCGCTGTTTATTAAAACGCTTCGTCTCAAAGAGTGTGTACGATCCACTTCATTGTCTGACCTAATATTTTTACTATTGGAATGACCGATAAACTTCCCGGTATCACCTTCTCGACAATCCGTACTATCAATTTTATGTTCTACATCGACCACTTCAGATATCTCGATGTTCCCTTCGCTCCTCATTCTATTTATTATTGGCTTTGTATTTGAACAAACGGGCGCCGATTGTTGTCTCACAAATGTTTTGTTAGCAAATATTCTGTCAAATATACCCCTTTCTACTTCGTCTTTGCTTTCTGATTCGGTATCAGTGCGATCGATGCTGCCTCTATGGGTGAATAGCTTCTTTAAACTATTTGTCGTTCGTGTCAGACTGCTACTCGTTGTTGATCCATTTGTAATCGTCCTCTGTGCTCTTCGCGCCTTAATCTCTAATTTTTTCTTATAACAAATGCATACTTTACAAAATCCAATACGGAATTTTGACGACATTAAATTATAAAGTATCGGATTAATAGCCGAATTGATGTAAAGCATAACTCTTGAGAAGTAAAGTATGTTATACCATTTCTCCGGACTCATATCATCGTAATGCTCAGCTGGTGTCATGATTATCCATAAAGTTAACGCTCTGTATGGCATAAGGCATAGAAAAAAGCATAGCACAACAGTGCCTAACATTAGTATGACCTGCTTCCTTGCTCTAGCATTGTATGGATCGACAGTTTTGTTCATAACTACTTTTGAAGCTGCAGTGATTAAATTTTTGGCAATGACGCTATATAATATAATTAAGATGATTAGAGGTAGAACATAAAGGAGTATTATAATGGCGATGAAGAATGTGATCTGCCAGAAATCGATAGCTTGTGTGAGACACTGGGAGTAAGACGTTCCATCGACGCGAGTGACAGTGTGATGCTCTGCGATCGCCAGGATTGGACTGAAAGAGAAGAAGACTTGATAATGATATCCGCAAAGCCACTAATGAAACTAAGAATAACACAGACGTAATTCTACCAACATTTACTGAAATGAATTCTAAGTATGATGTCGCAACAGAAATATCAGTTTCAAAAAAATATGAATTAAATTAAATTGGCAATAATACAACAGAATCCAACTATAATGATGTGTCGTCTAGACAATTATAGATTGTGCAACACAGAGACCTACTTACTATTCTGTAAATAATCTTAAATCAAACTGACTTTAATGACATGCAATTTCCTGGAGTTCATTCACAATCTCATTTAAAATAATAGATATGGCGACATAATATATTCTGGAATTAATTACATTGTATTTTAAACGAAGCGTATAGATATTAATTATAGTACCTGTCAACTCAACAACTCTTTATATTTAATTAATTTGTTATTTAAAAAACTCCAAACTCTAATTTTCTTGTGTCAACACGGTGAAAAAAAGTATCTCAATTTTTTATCTTGACAACTTTTAAAGTGGTTTACCTTTGAAAATGGTTGTTTAATTATCAGGAACTTCAAAGTTTAAATGATTTATATTGAAACTTGTTTTATTACTTGGTATCACATATTTTATCAAAGTGTTTTCATCTTTGAGACTTGTTTATATCAACCCTATTTGGGTCAGTTGATTTGGAAAAACAGATCATTATTTTTCTGACATGTTTTTCTTATAACACGTCAGGCGTTTCAAGGCGAATCTTCAATAATGTCTAATATTTCATTACAACTAGCAAAAACTAAAAAACTTTGCAGTTCTGTAAGAGGTATAAATTAATTTCACATTTCAGCTGTTCTATAATGTTGTATTTTTCCATTTGGCGCATTTTTTGTTCTAAAAAACTTGACCTGAGTAAATTCTGTTTTGCGGTCAGTCTTTCCAAAACAAAAAAAAAACAATTTGACAAATCATTTAACGTCAACCGTTATTTCCCTCAAGGCATTCAATTAGACAATCTTAACAATTACAAATCATTTTTCTCTTAGATCATTTAGCGAAAGCATTAAGCTTACCATTTATTACTTCATATGACGAATGGTTTAAAATGTTCTGTTGTTTCTTGTAATGGCTCTCTTTAACAATATTTTAGCACAAAATACTGACAATACAGAAGGTAATCTTTGCACAACGCGCTCAAGCAACGCACGCTTCTTCGAAACGTGCCTTCCAAAACATTTTTATGTTATTTGAAAAGACAACTTCCTACTATACTAAAGCCGAAATGGATGTACAATGTTTAATAACAAAGTTGCTAAGCAATCATTCAAGATTTAATGCTATTCTCCATGGTAGCTAAGCAACTTTGTTATTAAACATTTTACATGCATTTTGGCTTTAGAATAGGTACAAGCTTGGTGTCCCTGGGGACTTTACAAACATACAAATCACGAAAACAGAGTACACTTAGACTGGGACCAACTATTTGTGGCTCACACAATATAGGGTAACCCCTTGCACAACAGTTGCACACTCACCCAGCGCCTCATTAAGACAGTAATCTAATCCCTGAACTCCATAGTACGCTGGACTGGCTACCCCGAACAAAGTGACAGCAATTTCAAATGCCGAATCGAATGACCGTTCTATTTTGACACTTAAAACAAATGCCCGTTGTTCTTCTTCTTCTTCTTTGAGTTTATGGCAATCTAGCCGTTTTAACGGCTAATTTCTGCAAGTGTCAAGTATTTATGCGCTTATTACATGCACAAAGTCTCGTTCTTAGTCAATTATCACGTATTCAAATCCTTTTTTACAAGTTAAACTCGGAGCTGTAAAAATAATGGCCGTTTAGTTTGCCGCTATTTTTACAACCCAAATGCCCGTTGTTGTTATACTTGATACTAAAAGTATTAACTATCAAATGACAGTCTAAATGTCAAATGTAAGTCTTGTTATTGTTGGCGATAGCCTGTCCGCGTACTGGAACTATAAAGGTTGGTGGGTCTGAAGAAACCTGTAATTCTGTGTGCGTGAACGATGTTTATGTGCGCGTAGCTCGAGCGAGGTACACGTAAAGATTACTTTCTGTAGTCTCAGTGTTTTGTGGTTTTAGTGAGAGGAAAGTGGGGCGATACCAATTTGGCTGTCTGTTTAAATCACTCATTTATCTCGTGGTCAGCGTTTCTACGATCCGCCTATTCTGGGTTTTGGTTAATGGATATAATATTTTTATGTTTGGGACTATTATTTTCTAGTGTATTTATCGATTTGCGAGATACATAGAGTACCCAATATTTTTATTTTTATTTTTTTGGATATGTTTTATTGAGATAATATTAAAAATGTGAAATTTTAATAGACTTTTATAAAGCGTTGAAAGGGTTTCTAAATAATAGTTATCTTAGAAAGAGAAACAAAGTCATGTGATGAATCTTTAAAACGAAAAGGTTATTTATTGTTAACATCTTAATTGAAGTTTAAAATGAGATAAAGTAATTGTACTATAGAGACATTTAAATAATATTTGTTTTAGTAAGTTTTGAGTTTGGAGAGTTAATAACATTATTGTTTAAATGTATAATAATACTAAAGGTATTATTATACATTTAAACATTTGTTGTAGAGTATGACATTTACTCTATATAAACTACTATTTAAATATAAACATAATAAATATATCTATACATATTTACAATTGAGTCTCTACAGTATTAAAATATATCAGTCTGCTTTCATGTACCTAGTACTATATATACTTTGAAAAACATGCAACAAACACAAAACAACAACAAATAGTGAAATGTAAAACATACTTAGCATACACGTCGAAATGTATTTACCCATTGAAATTTGAATTAATTCCCTTATGCAATGATTACTAATATTTTAGCCTCAAAACTGTGAAATCTTCACATGCCATTTAATTCTTATTTACTCTTCTTAAAGAATAAGGAAAAAGTTACAAAATAACGACCATTGTATAGATGTACCTATAGACGATAAACGCTATACAAACGCGTTTGAACAACGCATAGGCGAGCGTCACCGTTCACGAACACGAAATCTCGGAACCTATTCCGAATAAAGTGATCCGAAATGATATGAGGTTGTATGTTCGTTTACGATGTCTATGATTACTTTGCTAAACGCGGCATTTATGAAAATATTTTGCTATAGACAAGATTATACCACAAAACATAAAATACTATTGCAACGTATGCTAAGTATGTTTCCAATATCGAGGTGAACAAACAAGTAAAGCTTATTTACAACGAAGCCATCACGTACATTCAGAAAGTGAAGCGTAAATTGTACGAACCTTGTTTCTCAAAGGCTTACTGTTTCAATTTATCACAAACGGTTTAAAGCCTTCAAGCTGAGTTAGTTAACACTCTTTGTAGTCATATTAAAAGCTGCAGTTCATGAGGCTTTTTACCCCATAATGTAATTTATATTATTTTCGCTAGTTATGTAGATTAAGTTGCCGTGTGGTACTAGCTTAAGAATAGTACCCCATCTCTTTCTGTGGGTGTCGTTAAGACGACTAAGGGATTTCACACCGGAGGACGGGCAGCAGCGTCCTCTGCGTATATTAAAATCTTAATGCAATCGCCAACTCGCTCGCTAAGCGTGGCGATTATAGCAATTACCCATAATACTTATGAATAATACTGCTGGGTAGACCCGTGCCCAGCAGTGGACATCATAAATGAAATCACAGTGGACATGATAAGTAGATTAAATTGGTCGGGTTCGATCAATTCCAGTCGTCACGTTCGCGCAATATTCAACAATAATTATTTTCGTATAGTCTTTAGTCAAAATGTTTAATAATTATGTGAAATGTAATAAAAAATACGTAGGTATATTGTATACAGGGTGTTTTGTAATAAACTAATAACCTCCCGCTCGTAGCTTCTTTACATTACACCAAATAACTTTGTGATATCAGATTTGGAAAAAAAAACAATACATTATTTCTTAGTCACTTATCAATTGTTTTTGGAGTAATGACATTAACCACCTTTATAATATTTTACTAGTGTAAAATTGATATTTATTGTGAGGTTTAGACCCTAAACCTGACAATAAATCATCGATTTTACTCCGGGGTCTCGCAGATGTAAAAATAAAATAAATGAAATAAATAAATAGATGTGTGGTAGATGGTTGTGTGACAAAAGTATGTGGTAGGTAGTGAAGGGCATTTTTTTCAAATATTTTAAGAAGCCACGAGCGGGGGTTTTTAGTATATTACAAATCACCCTATATAACTAGTCTTATAACATTCCCCCTTCTTAATTAAAGCGTCTTCTAGACGGTTTGAACCAAGGCTTCCCAAGGTGACCTTGCTGGTTTCCAACTGGTATAGACGGCTGTTGCAAACCATGTACCAAGTAATTTGGTTTACAACCGCCGTCTACACGGTTGGAAACCAGCTAGGTCACCTTGGCGGGAGGGCTTGTTTCCAACCGTCTGGAAGACGCTTAACTGCAATCTACCACACGGGCCTAGTACATAATATTTATGTAAAATACAACTTAAATATTATGTAGGTACTAGGCCCGTGTGGTGGTAATTCATTTATTTTGTATAATTTAAACCGAAAAAAATTATTAAGAATATAAAATAACTAAGTAGGTTTCATGAGTTTCGAGTTTGATTCAGAAAGAAAAAATCATTAGGTACAGTGTTTGTATATTTTTTTTTGTTGAAATATGGGTTGACTTTATGAAAACGGTATCTAATATGGAGACCATGGTAAATAGATACTTGAAATCAAAATATTCCTTGATTTATTTTGAAGGGTCCATTTATCTCTTCTACACTACTACTTTGCGACATCTGAATGTGAATTTTATAACTTCAAGTTGCATTCATAGTGTGAACTCCATTTAGATATGACCTACATTTATTATTGAATATTCATAATATTGTTAACTCCCATTGGCTAAAACAACTGTTGACCATTAGTATGATCGCGTATGGCACGCGAAACTGTTTCAAACTGAATAGTATACGAGACTATGAAGGACTACCAGTATGTACTTTACCAAACCTGGAATTTTGCATAGAGAATCTCTCATACCTACCATTCAGGAAGTGGGGACTCACTAAGCCCAGACCGGCTGCCGCGCGAGATCCTCAGGTCCATCAAGTACAGAAATTGAAGGTATCTTATATGTATTTGACGAAGTCTGTAGCGTTGTAATTTCATTATTGTTGAATAATAACAACGACAAACCAATTTTAATGTGGCTAAGATGGTGGCAGGCAATTTTGAAATCATCATAACATATAAAATATACTGTATACATTTTAAACTTTCTCTTTTCATGTATCTACTTGCTATTCATATTGATCAGACACTTTCAAAAGTCTTATATTGTATGATTTTAATGTTGTCTGCCAGGATCTTAGCAACGTGAAAATCGCCTGCCCTTGTTTTTGTCAATAATAATTATAATAATATTTTAAAATTACAAAATTTGAGACTTCGTCAAATACTTTTGGAATCCCTTATAATTGGTCCCTGTCAGACCTGAACATTTCAAAAAGCGACCGGTCTGAGATCCCATTTCATGAATGGTAGGTATAAAGGATTCTCCATGCAAAATTCCTAGTTTGGTAAAGTACATACTGATAGCCATCCATTGGCTCTTAAACTAACCGAAAAGTACACATATTAACCTACTTCGTCCACACAAAAGAAAATAACTAAGAAACAAGCAAAATGTCAAATTGACAACCGTTCCATTCATTTAGTCCCACAATTGAACAGAAAGAACGACTTCCAATATGGCGACAAAGGATTTATTGCAAAACGCCATCTATTATTTAAACTCGGAACCAATATAGAGCGGACAACGTAGCGTGTGAGACTTCAATAAGCTGCGGTATTAAAAATTCTTTAGAATAGAGAAGCTAGGCGACTCGTGCTTGAATTCTTTGGGAAAAGAATCTGTTATTGTACTTGCTAGACAAATGTAGTTGCTTTATTTAGTTTTGAAAAGGAACTTTAGTTATGAATACCAGTTGACGTCGTCTGACAATTTGTCTGGATTCTAAATTTATGAGTAGCTGAAGGGGTAGGGAAACTTATATCTATATTAAAAACCCATGGCTGAAATTCTTTGAGTACGCAAAAGGATTGAAAACTTTTATAGCATAAAAAGATAGTGATTTAGTAGCTGAGTCTTGACTTCTTGTTAAGATTTAGCTTAAGTTCTGTTTGATATGTGCTTATCTCGCTTTTTAAAAATTATACTTATAACGCGCATCACCGAGCAATCCCTCACATTTTAGCGATTATTCTGTCTGAATGATAACACTTTGATCAACATGACAAGTTAAGAAAATATATATATTACGGGTCTTAATCGCGTGAATAATTTAAAGTTTCGACCGTCGAAACGTCGGGCAATAAAACAAGGTATTTTACCTTAAATTATTCACGCGATCAAGACCCGTAATATATATTTTTTCCAAATCGCGAAAGTTTATCAAAATTTATAACATGACAAGGCTTCTCGCTTGTCATTTAAACGTACTTGTAGAGCTATTCTATAATAGTACCTATCAGGTATACGACCTCTTAAGCCAAGTACCTGGCCCGCGCTACTTCGTCTGCGTAAATTTTCAGCGTTTTTGCAATATTTTTTATTGCTGCTCCGCTTCTATTGGTAGCAGCGTGATGTTATATAGCCTATAGCCTTCCTCGATAAATGGGCTATCCAACAGTAAAATAATTTTTCAATTCGGACCAGTAGTTCCTGAGATCATCGCGTTCAAACAAATAAAGAAACTTCAGCTTTATAATGTTAGTATAGATTATCAAATGAGTATTCCCAAAGACGCGTTCGTCATGTCCTTGATGTTCATAGCATCCATGCTACAGTAACAGCATAGCATCAGGGTGGCTCTGATCCTTAGGTTATAACTTAGATAGGTATAGCAAATCCCCAATCGGTTTAGTTTTACAGCATTATTGTAACTTATTCTATTTCATTTACTTTCTGTAGACAGCCGGTCTATAAAACATTTGACGACTTTTTTCAACTCTCCCGGAGTTATGTTATACAAAGTATAATCCTAACAATCGCAGGCTATGTTTCACAGAAAGAAACAATACGAGAACATTGGAACTGTCCATATACGAGTACATAACACACTTTCCGAATAACATTTGATTGTGTTATATTTTTGTCTACCCCTGACGCTGAAAGAGGGTTTTTTTACAGATATCTAGCAATGTGGGATTGGGTTAACATTACTAGCAATCCTGTTAGCCCCGCCAGTTAAACTAAATTGATTGCGTTAGGAGTATAATGGATAAGTTTCGAACCCATGACCTCACGATTGCGAGTTCGATGCTTTAACGTATTCGTTTGCTGTGTGGCTGTCTCTACACCTCTGTGCCTCTACGTTATCTCAGTGTCTGTGTATTTGTCTATCATTGTAGCTCACAAATCACAAAAGAATGAACTGATTTTAATGTGTTTTTTTTTTAGCTTTTATCGCGGGCTCGGGCTTTGACCGCGGCGACCGAATCAAGAAATTTCGTAACGAAAATAAAACACACATGTATATGGTACGACTGTACGAAGCTCGCACGGATCGAGACGAGCTGCACCGAAATGTAATGGAAAAAATCATTTTTTTTATAAATAAATTAATAAAAAAATGGTTTAGTTTTTTTATTTTTTTTTTAAGTGCCTAAGTTGATAAAAATGCTACCTATGCTATGCTTTACAGCGGCAGTCCCCGAGTGCCACACATTTTTTTTTTTATCAGAAAGTCAGTTTAATCGAGATATTGCTTTAGCCATTTTTAATAAACATTATCTCAGATGTTGGTGAGTTTTTTAATGTCTCACAATAGTTTTAGCATTGTTATCTATTCACAAAAAATCTCAAAACAGCAAATAATTGCCTAAACTTGCGCTCCGATTGGAAAGTATATAAGACAACAAAATGAAATCAAAAGCGCGAACATTGTAAAAGGAAGCTGATTTAAAATATTCTAAAATTACTTGAAATAGGACCTCCTGGAAAAGCGAGTTACAGTTTGCAGCTAATAAAATGCAAAACGCAGCTTGCAAGTAATGTTGTGATAAGCGTTCAGCTGGTTTATATGGCTACAATATGTTGTATTCACTCAGCTGTAAAACTATAAAGTGAACAATATGTCCAGGGAATTGTGGAAAGGACCCCAAACTTGAAGTTTATAGAACAAGTGGACATATTTGTGCTGTATAGCTTCTATTTAGGTCAGAAGGGTTGGAGAAAAATGTTGTAATCTTTATTAGTTTGTTGGAAAGATTGGTTGAATTTGTTGGTAGCAAACTGAGAATAATAGAGGTCAGTTTCGACAAAAGGAAATTTGTAGGTCGTGTTAATATTGAAGGAAATATACCTACTTAGGTTACTCTTTGTTTTTAAGTGAAAAGGTTTGGTTTCTTTGTACGTGGATAAAGACCGCTTATCGAAATATTTTACCAAACTAGCAGAAGTTTTACCAAACACTTCAAGATACTTTATACTATGACAATATTTTTTGGACTCGTTCGTTGTTTCGTCCCACGATTCATTCGGCCCATGGGACGAATCACAGAGTTAAAAAAATGTTATTGTTTTGATTTTGCGATTCGTCCCATTGCTATATTCTTATGAAATCTATTTATTTTAGTACAGTCGGTAACACAATCTTAGTTAGGTAAATCGTAACAGGATCAATAAAAAAAATCTAGTAATGAAATTAAAATCAAGTATGACACAGTATAACGCTTTAAAATATACATATATATTATGCTTTTTATTAAACAATAAACCAGTACCTTGATGTAAAATTACTGTAATTATCATGAAATCAAAAGAAAAGACAAAATCACACTTACGATTTACCTAACTAAGATTGTTACCAACTGTAGAAATGGGATGAATCAAGGAATCAAAAAAAAAATTGAACTCTATGATTCAACCCATGGGCCTAAAGAATCATGGAAAGAAACAGCGAACGAGTCCTTTTTTGCACGACAAAAAGAATGGGTTATATTTTAAGCAGTTTATGTATGTAGGTATGGTATGTTCCACCATAGTGCCGAACATTGCCGGATCTAGAATTATTTTAAGGTGGAGCTAAAACTTTGTGTTTACGATGGTGGGGTGAATTTCCATTGACGCAATACCATCTACTGCTACTGCAGAGAGATTTTGTGTGATATAGACAAGGTAGATGTAGGGGTTTGATAAGTAGCGGTTTCAGGAAATTTAATCATTAAAGGCGCGTAGAAGGGCTTGTCTTAGGAGGCGTAAATAAATTACGTGAGGTGATTTTGGCAGTTTTTGGACCCTACCCTCTCAGAGGGATCTGGTGTAATATCGTGAGAGTTGGCGTGACCCCCAGGCTAATCTCACGTAGGTTTGAGTTGCTCGCATGGGGGAGGGGGTTATCGAGGGGGTTATGCTAAATAAATGTCAAAAATTATGAAAATATTATTATGTATTTACTAAATTTAATCCAGTTTTAAAGTTTCTTGTGAATAAAAAAATATGTGACATTTGCCAAAACCCCCTCTCCCCCAAGTGAGATTCGATTCGACCCCCCGCCTCAAAACACTTCACGTATTTAATGAACGCCTCTTATTATAAACTAATAATAACTGTGAGTGGAGTGCCGTTTTACAGCTTTACACAAAAATACAGCTTTTAAGCTGTTGTATGGCAATTTAGGTCTCTGATCATTAATTTCCTTTTGACATTCGATTTCCAGAGCCTAGAAAAATGGTAATTAATCGTTCATACTGATATAGTAAGAAAGCTTTCCATTACTCTTGAATGCCGCTTCGTTTTGCTTAATCAACAGTCAGTATTGGGCTTATTGTGTGAATGTTGCTATTGATGAAAAGTTTAACAGATACTAGACATATTAGATACTAGCTTATTATCGTGGCGCAGCCCGCGTGGCAATATACACTATTGCTTAGTCCTAAGGAAATTAGCGTGATGATATATAGACTTTAGTTCGTAGTTTTGGGGCCAACCCCGAACAAACAGACATGAAAAAAACTATGCGTAGTTTTTTTCATGTCTGGTTTTGGATTCAGAAACCTTTAATTATAGAATTTTATATGCTACGGGTCTTATTTGCGTAAATATTTCATGTTAAGGCTAAATATCTTTGTTTTATTGTCCGACGTTTCGACCGTAATGCAACGGTTACATCACATGTCACGGGTGGACTTTCTTATTCTGTGACATACGGTTGATAAATCTGCTAACAATATACCTACTCGTTTTGTACAGAAACTAAAAAAAACAAAATTTTGAAATATTCCCCTACTTGACTGTGATATAAGGTGGTGGTGGTGTGTAATGGTGACATAAGATATGTTTAGGAAGACTTATGGGATGAGGATACATGTTAGTTGCTGTATTATGCAAAAACTATAGAACGGATTTTGATGAAACTTTACAGGATTGTAGTATCTTCTGTTTATTAGAGGATTAGTTCTTACTACGTAACAGGTTTTTTTTTATTTAAAAGATAATTTTTACTCAGACTATGTAGGTATGGTGTTAATAATTAGGTTGAGACGGTCGTCTCGTTCGTCTTTTTACGAAGCAATAAAGACCGCGTTTATCCGAGGTTGCCCGCGTCGCGAACCCAGAGCTAACGTGGCGCCGCCCGTTGCGTACCCAGCAGGAACTGGCGGTGGCGTGTATATGTTAAATTTCGCGGCTTCGAGATCAATCGAAGCCAAACCTAGTTCATAATTAATAAGAACTTTTATCTCAATAGCGACTTCTAAGACCTTGAAACCTTTTTCAGATATAGTTATTTTATATTTATTAATTCAACACTTCCTGCATTAGGCGATACCTTTACCTTTTGTGGTGGCGACAGAAGAGTGGCAGTTGCATTTTTCTAAGTTACTTTAAAAAAGCATAAATACCAAAAAAAAAAAGAAATAATATAATAAATATAGGTGTACAATACATTTGAATGAAATCTGTTTGGTGTAGGCGACATTGAAATGGGACTAAATAAAACACAGTTAGCTCCTTTGTTCTAAACAAGACATAATTTCAACATCTGTTTGAATTACGATTTGCCAATTGGCAAAGGGAATTTTCGAAGGACTTTCGTTTGACAGGAGAGTGCCACTAACTAACCAGAGAAAGGTACTCGTATTTAAAACTTTGTACAAAAGCAGTGGTGTATTTAATTTGTGTAAATTTGGACCTTATGCCAAGCGCGGATAATTTTTGCGGAATTTTGCCACTATTCTGGTGTGTTTTGACTGGCATTTGACCCAGCGGTGGTGGTAGGTGCACGGTGTTGAATCATGGACATGGCTCACACTTGGCCGATTGGGTCACATGTTGACTCCCTCAACCCCGAACAAAGTTCTGGATCCTCCCTTGTCTGAAGCACTCAAAATTCTCTACTCCGTTTAGGATAGACTATATCCAACCCAGTACAAGCCATTAAGCTTAGCTGGAGGGGTTAACAGAATTGCTAGTAACGTGGGGCAAAAATCTCGAATGTTGTCGTGTTGCCATTTCTCGTGAATTAAATTTCGTCATTAGTTTTGCTTACATAGCAGGGAATTCATGAAATAGGCTAATAATTTAGGCTTCTCAACATAAAGCCGAGTCTTATTAACTACTTTAAATACAATAGAGTGACAAAAAAATAAAACATTTAACAGTTAAATTTAAACTACTCTACGTGGTCGAAACTGACTCACAAGTGCAAATTCAAGTCGTATAAAGCGACCATATGGTACGAATACATCAATGTAATCCCAGGAAGTGCTGACTACCTGAATTTAGTGGATGCAAATGTAGTTGAAACTTTGTCTGAACCAGGCATCTGTAATAAGTACTCTACTCATGGAACAACAGACTGCTGTAACTTCTTTTGAGCGTCTTTTATATCTGTTGCCAAATCATTCAGTTAATCATTTTAAGATATTCTTGATTATAACAATCATAATGAAAAGATTAATTCTAAGGCAGCCAATACAAGATGGTCACAATCACGGGATCTTGATCCAGATTGACTGTGTAACGTGTTGGATTGATTGATTTCAATGACAAGTTACAAATAAGCGGCGGCATCAGTCTTGCAATCGCAAGACCGCGACATGTGGTCGCGGGTTTGAATCGTACCCATTATATTACCGACGTGAATCCACTCCTAATACAAGTCTTTAAGCTTAGTTGGAGGGTTTAACAAGATTGCTAGTAATGTGGGTCCCAATCCCAAATAGCTAGTTATTTAAAAAAAAGTACAACCAGCCGAATCAAGACGAATTGGCAACAGAAAAAAAGTTAAATCGATTCTAAATGGTTTTAAATATAAAACGAGAACTACGACACTATAGGCCTTTTTTACTGTGTTCATGCATTAAAAGAAAAACGTACGGTACCTAATAATATAAATTTTATTGGGTTACAGCCAAGACTTATGCTATATACAAGGTAGACCAAACCAATGTTCCCTGGAGGGAAAGTATCCTAAATAATTGAGTAATAGCAAATTTCAACATACTTTCATTTTTATAAATAAAAAGAACTGCAATCATAGATTTTCTAAATCACTTGCCAGAGACGAGAATCAAATAGACATTCTGTTGGTTTATATAGTACTAGCTATCCCGCGCAACCTCGTCTGTGTAAACTTTCCCCATTTTTGCAACATTTCTTATTGCAGCTCCGCTCCTATTTGTCGTAGCGTGATGTTATATAGCTTCAAGCCTTCCTCGATAAATGGGCTATCCAACAGTTAAATAATTTTTCAATTCGGACTAGAACTTCTTGAGATTACCGCGTTTAAACAAATAAACTCTTCAGCTTTATAATATTAGTATACATTATGATATGCTATTAAAATATACGTAGACTCAAATAGGCTATTTAGTACTCCAGTCTTAGCTTCTAATAATAAAGTTTTTCTTCCGCTTGCAAAATATTTTATTTCTAGTAAGTCCTCTCAAGAATTATTGTCCTCCATTTCAGAAGTACTCTAAATCTTGGGAACAAGGAAACTTATACAAATTGCTACGTGATCCGTAAACCTATTTTGTGTTGTGTTTTTTTTACCCTCCCTAACTTGGAAAAATAACAATTGGAGTCTAGATAAATGTAGTTCGGTGTAAGAAACTATCTCTCTGGAACATATCGTCTAAAAAAGACCTCAGCAACGTTTCTTCACTTTGTTGATTGATCGATTTTTAGTCACTCATGCAAAAAAGCGTTAATTGTATACGATTTTATTTAAGATACAGTTCCGCAAATTCTCCTGGGACAAGGCTGCTTGTACCCTACAAGTATGCTGACGGCTAATAAGTGGTGTCACGTGTGGAAATCGAAGCTACAACCTCATGCGCAGTAGTGATTATCTACTTACACGACTGCCTCTGTGGCGTGGTGGGAGTGTATTCGACTGCTACGCAAGAGGTCGTGGGTTCGATCCCCACCCGGGATAAAACTTTGTGTATATACATAGGCTAGATACTCTTAAGTATCTAGCCTATGTGCTATTCCAGTCCATAATTAATCCAGAAAAATATTCTTGTAGTAAAGTTTGTTTTTTTTTTAATAAAAAAAAAAATCGCGGGCCAGTAATTATATAATTATTGAACCTGTCAAGAATTACACCAAATTTGGTGTCAGGTTCAAGCGTCGGTAGCCGAATAGCTAAGGCATCGGACTCGCAATCGTGAGGTCGTGGGTTCGAATCCTGGCCATTATACTACTGACGTGAACCCACTTCTAACACAAGCCATAGAGGTTAGCTGGAGGTGTTAACAGGATTGCTAGTAATGTGAGACCACAATCCCGCATAGCTAGTTATCTTTATTTAAAAAAAAAATGACCAAAAATAACGACTCAATTTAAATTAAACAAATGATCTTACCCTCAAACACATCGAATGCTAGTCTGTATTGACGGACATAGAATTATGTTCAGCCCTTATGGGTAATAAATCTTCTAATTCAGATAACAACTAACATCTTGGCAGCTCTTGACATAAATACGGAACGGATTTCAAGCGTGATATATTACTAAGTAAATAGCAATTAGGTATTTAATCGAATCCAAGATAGGCCTTCCTAAACATGGGTACTGAAATTTCAGAGGGGACCTTAATTCAGTGGCGACCGAGCAGATCGAGATATCTGCGAGGTTAAGCAACGTTACCACTGTCGGTCCATAGATGGGTGACCGTTTTCGAACATTGTCCAATCCCTCCGTGTCTCGGAGAGCACGTTATGCCGTCGGTCGTGCGCCTAATCTCTCTCCGGTCGTGTCGGATTTCCGTCCCATTGGACTATGAGAGTGCACTTGCATTTGCGCATACACTTGTGCATAATAATATGTCCTGCGTAGTTGGCTAATCGGTTAGGAGATCATTATTATTGCTAAAATTTTAGTTTATCCTAAATTTCTTAAATTTTTGTATGATTTAAAAGTTATGCATAAAATTCCTTTTTACGGTTCCGTAGCTAAAATGGTAAAACGAAACCCTTATAGTTTAGCCATAGCTGGCCGTCCGTCCGCAGCTAGCTCAATGACTATTAGTGCTAGAAGGTTGTAATTTTGCTTGGTATGTTTAAGTAATATAAAAGTGAAATAATAAAATCTTGAAAAACATTTTTTTAGGGTACCACAACCCGTCTTCTTAATCCACAAATCCCCATGTACGGATTTCGATCCGGTTTTAAAACCATCTTTAAAAAAGGTGTTTCTAATTAAATTAGGATGGTTCTCTGCATTGTTTCATAGATATTTGGAGGGGGGCGGGGGGGGGTTCTTAAACGCCTAATAATGAGGCTGTGAGTTCGATTCCCACACAGGACACTACTTCGTGTGATCCACAAACTGTAGTTCCGAGTCCAAAAGATAAACTGAAGTATCAGACTTCAGATGCTTTGTTGAGATAGCGATTAAAAACGTCATAATCTTGCGGTTTTAATTTTTAATTACTAGATATTTAGACTAGTCGGCTGTCCTATCTAATACAGACAAGGCCGATATTGCCACACTGCATTCCCATCTTGACTGGCCTGTTGGTCTAGTGGTTAGTGACCCTGACTGCTAAGCTGGAGGCCTTAGGTTTGATCCCCATGGTCCCATCCCATCGGTTTATTCTGTGTCTGGGTGTTATTTACCTATAATATGTATGTATTTACAAATATTTAAGTATGCTTATCAGTTATATGGTCTCCATAGTATAAGCTAGCTTACTTTAGGTTCAGCTGGCGTTGTGTGAGTTGTCCCAAGATATTATTATAAACCGAAGTATCAGACTTCAGATGTTTCGTTGAATTTGCGATTAAAAAAGTCCTAATCCTCCTAATCTTGCGATTTTTCGCACTTTAACTAGAGAACTGAGTACCGTATCTAATACAGATTGTGTCGATATAGCCACACTACATTCCCATTTCCTTCATTTCCTTAAGATACATTTGAAACGCTTGTGAGCACTCGTATAGTGCATTAAGATACAATTTAAAATAAAGCTTTTAGCTGGCTATATTATACAACGTGTAACAGAAAATAAGCGGATAGCGTATGTTATCAGTATTGCACCTACCATGGTGCCATAGCTGATTGCATTATTAATACTTAGTTAAAGCTTATTCTTTTTGTCAAATTTCAGTAGCAAAAGGCGAATTGCATAAACTGGGTATTATACCTCCCCTGGTGCAAAGTTTGATTGGATTATTATGGGATAAGTCATACTTTTTTCATACTTAGCTTTTTCGTTCATAGATAAACGAATGAAAATATAATAAGTAAAATTTTAGGGTAGGTACCCCGATTTTGATAAAATTTTGAATATGACCACACCTTTCCGTTACGAGTTGTATACAGAAACTTTGTCATTATTTTGAAATGGTTTCTTATGGTATTATTATAAACTATAACATAACAGTAGGAGATTTTCGAAGAGTACAACTGCTTTTTTATTATTCTGGTTGACTAACGCTACAATTTCATTTTGAATTGTTATGATAGAGTCCAGCTTTTCAGTTCAGTTTCAGTTCAGCAAAGATAACCGCGTTCGCATTTGCTTAATAAGACCCGAGATTTCCAAATAAGATCCAAATTTCCAGATAAGGCCCCGTTTAAGGCAAAAAAGGCAAAAGTTAATACCTTTTTAATAGCTTACGTATTGTCTGTCGTATATTCAAAGACAATTAGTTTTATTTGAAGCAGTGGCCGCACCCAGAGTCCATTGTGGGTGTTTAGTTATTAGCTCTCAAAGTTTGTTAAAAAGCAACACTTGCGTTTTCACGCTGCGGTCGGAAAGCGGCGTTTAAACGCTCGCAACAGCTTCTTGTCATTTGTTTGTTAATCACTGAAGGCTTCACAACGTAAAACACTTTAGACCTATTGTATAGGCTTTTTAAAACCACCTTTGTAAAGATAAATTAATATTTTAATACATGGCTGATAATGCTGAGCTGGGCTTCGACTGTTTTAATTGATATTTCTCACTAAATCAAGCCAAATCAGTGAATCAATCTTTCACAACAGAGCTTTGAGATCATTTTTTTTATAAATTTTGATAAACTTTCGCGATTTGTACACATTATGAAAATATATATATTACGGGTCTTAATCGCGTGAATAATTTAAGGTAAAATACCTTGTTTATTGCCCGACGTCGGGCAATAAATATAATAATATATGTTTCCATAATATTTTTTTTTTATTTTCATCAAAATCATAAAAATCTTAAAATTAGGTAAATGTCAAAAAGCTGCCATAAAATAGAGTTTATTCCGAATCTAGCTCACCAACTTTTCAACTATTTCAAAAGTCCTGATTAAACCCCACTTGCAGTGAAAACCCAGCTCATATTATACTCCCTTCCCCATTCAAAATTTATTGCTGCCCCCCTTATTAGGGTCCTTACCTGGTAAACAGCGCTGCAAAGAACCAAACGAGAGCGCAAATGAGCGTCGCCCTGGTCTTCGTACAGACGTATCCAGCTCGCAATGGTTCGCAGATCGCGTAGTACCTCTCGAAGCTGATAGCGAGGATCGTCAGCACCGAGGCGTGGGTCACTGTCAGCTCCACGAATGGTACTGCTAGACCTGGAGACAAAGAGATGAGGTATTTAAGTATGCTGTTGTTCAATGTTCTAAAGAACCAATAATTAGCTGATCCCAAACTTGACAAAGCTTGTACTATAGCAGGTTGTCATAGTACAGACAAATGATAAACATATTTAAAATATATACTTATATACATAGTGTAGATAAATTACCATTACCTACATAGGCACAGAATAAATGATCATGTATCACACAAAGATTTGGAGTATCCCTCTTTCAGCACCAATTTTTTGGACACCTATGGATTTAGCACTTAAGTTGATCCACTTACAGCATCAATAGGTATGCTAGCTTGGTGCTCAATGTGGAACAAAAAAAAAATATTCCCCATTCGTTGAGATGTATGTTCGTAAACTTTCGCGATTTTTACACATTTTAGAATTTTATTTTGTAATTTTATACAATATTATATAAATTTACCTGTGACATTATAATATGGTCGAAACGTGGGGCAATAAAACAAAATATTTACGCAATTAAGACCCGTAGTTAATAAACTTGTAAAATTTTTAGTGATGGTATGTATGTATGTATAATAGGGGTGGCGCAGTGGGAACGCTGTGCAAGGGCTGTGAGTTTGATTTCCACGGTTATGTGTTTGACGTGTATGTATGTACGTACGTTCATAACTCCTCAATGACTCAACCGATTTTAATAATGATACGTCATCAGTTTCGCCTTGATGACGCGAGTGTTACTATTTAAAAAAACTAAAATGGCGGATTTAATGCGCTCGAGTGTGGCATCAAATTAAAGGGCTTTAAAAGGAGTAAGGACTTACATTGTACAGTTTATAAACAAGCAAAAATATTGTAAACATTGGCAACTTAAAAAGAGTGGCCACTAGTTTTTGTTGCATTGTTCTTTTTGTGGCTTTACCTATTGCTTGCGAAACGGCATTACATACATTACTTCTGTGTCTAAGTTTGATTGGTTTCTGTCTGGTTATTCTCCCCAAAAAATGTACATTTCCACGTTAACGAAGTCGCGGGCAACAGCTAGTTATTATATAAATTATGGGCAGACACGCAACAGCTGAGTGACTTGTTTTATGAAAAGAGTTCTCTTCCTATTCACCGTTCTATACAATTTCAAGTGGAGTACTACCTACTTACTGCGTAAACTGAAGATCAAGTTTTATTATGCAGTATAATCACAGAATACCGGAGAGTATAGAAAGCAATCTTTTTTTTTATCATAACAATCTATATAAAGGATTTTCTTTGCCAGAGTCAAGTATTTATTGTAATAAAACTTTAACTGCATGTACTTCCCGTATTGTTACATGTTAAACGCGAGCTGTAAAAATAACTTCAGGACACTCTGCCGCCATGTTTGCAACTCCGAGGGCAGTCTTCAGAGAATACGCTTTTGACGGCTGGCCGCAGACGTTCGGTTTCCTGATTATGATTCCTGATCAGGAATTCAGATTCGGAATTTCTTGAAACTAGCGCATACGTCCGGTTTTTAAGCTATTGCATAGCTTTTGTCGCGAGCTCGGGCTTTGAACGCGGCGACCGAATCAAGAAATTCCGTAACGTAAAATTCGGTAATAATAATAAAACCTAACACCCCCCACTCCGCCTACCATGTAGCTCGGCCGAGCGTTCGCATAACGTATATGTATATGGTACGACTGTACGAAGCTCGCACGGATCGAGACGAGCTGCTCCGAAATATAATGGAAAAAAAAATATATATTTTTTTGAATTTTTTAAATTACATAAGTTGATAAAAAATGCTGTGCAATAGCTTTAGCACGGCAGTCCCCGAGTGCCACACATTTTTTTTTGTATTAGGAATTTTATACGCATAAATAGATAGATGCGGAATCGGGGAATGCCTTCTGAAAAACGTGAGTATATTCCACTATTTCTATAGAAATAATGGGACAAGCGTTTTTCTTAATTATATGCCACCAGCGGCCCGCTCCGGCTTCGCACGGACTTTTCTCCACCAAACATATCTCTATACGCAGTTTTCGTAAAAATCTCTATTTTTTGAGAATAAAATATAGCCTTTGTTACTTTACCGATTTCAAAAATTATTTCACTTATAGAAAGCTGCTTCTATAAGTGAAATATTTTTTGAAAGCGGTGCAGTATTTTTTGAGTTTATTCGTTACATACAAAAATACAAATCTTTTCTTTTTATAATATTAGTATAGATTGTAATATTTCATCTCTAGGGTTCAGCCAGCGTTTGCAATGTAAGTGCAAAAAATATGTTTATTTACGACATTACATTAGAAACCTCTAAAATTATCAGTGTTTCTCTACTATATTATGCATGTTTTATACGTATAAACCTTCCTCTTGAATCACTCTGTTTATTAAAAGAAACTGCATCAAAATCCGTTGCGTAGTTTCAAAGATTACATAGGGACAGACAGACAGAAAGCGACTTTATTTTATACCATGTAGTGATTATTTCTACGACGATTGACAACAAATGATAAGGACGCGTTAAAGGTGGGATAGGTGTTTTCATTAAGAGGATATAATCACTTTGATAAAATGACTTACTTTCTCTTTAGATAAAGTCACTTTATATAGTTCGTGTGTGCACGTCGACTTAAAATCCACACACGACAAAAGCAATGTAAATATTAGCACAAATGATCCCACTATTTCCATTAATGCAAATACAAAATTGAAATAGTGGGATACACTCAACAAAGTGCACCGACGTGGTCTTCAACTCATGGCCATGACGCGTCTATCTGTGCGATTGCTCGAATGAAGTACGTATGAAGGTTGCCTTGTAGGATACACCCAACAAAATGCACCAATATGGTCTTCGATTCATGAACATGATTCATGTAGGTACATGATGTCTATGTGCGTATCTCGAGTCAAGTATGAAGGTTGCCTTCTACGCTATAAGTATTCTGTGATATAACTGCGCCCATGTTTTTCTCATTATTTTACTACCCACGCTTCAAAGAACAAGTACTGAATGCAGCTTTCAGAAAACCTAAGTTGATTTTTTTATAGTTTTATATGAAATTTCATTTTGATAAAGATATTATTTGTACGCCTACAAGTGTTCAAGTGTTTGCTGTTGTAGATCGAATGATGTTTGTATAAGGTTCTACAATAATATTATAAAGCTAAAAGAGTTTGTTTTATTGTTAGTTAGAATGCAATAAACTCAAGAACCTATTTATTTTGGAAGGTTAGAGGCTATATAACATCACGCTACGATCAATAGGAGCGGAGCAGCAATGAAAAGTGTTGCATAAACGGGGAAAATTTACGCAGACGAAGTTGCGTGCGTCAGCTAGTTGATGAAAGTAACTCGGTCTGTCTGTTACGCTTTCACGCTTAAACCGCTGAACCGATTTAGATTTATTTTAGAATTGAGATAGTTTGAGTCCCCGAAAAGGACATAGTATAGTTTTATCGCGATAATCGACATCCACGGGCGGAGCCTAGGGCGAAAGTGAGTATAAAATCAATTATAAAAACGTGGCTTAGCTGAAGGGGTTAACAATATTGCTAGTAATGTGGGACTCAATTCCACATTGCAAGATATCTTAAAAAAAAACTAAAAAAATATACCTAATACGAATTAAAAAATGAGGACTATACAAATGTATTCTTTTTTATTTTTATTATTTTTTTAAATTCCCGACCAAAAAAGAGGGGTCTTATAATTTCAACGATAGTATCTGTATGTCTATCTGCAAAATGTGGTGATTTGGATGCAATTTTTGGGGTTTCATACTTCAAAAGAAAAAAAAACGGAATCCTTATAGGATCACTTTGTCTGCCTGTGTGTCAAGACCCTTTATCTCGGGAACGCGTAGAGGTATAGAGTTCAAATTAAAACCATATACTTAGGTATACAGTCCCTTGAAGTTGTTAAAACATCAAACTTCTAAGTTAATCCATACTATCCATACTAATCTTATAAATGTGAAAGTATCTCTGTCTGTCTGTCTGTTACGCTTTCACGCTCAAACAGCTAAACCGATTTAGATGAAATTTGGTATGGAGATAGTTTAAGTCCCGGGGAAGGACATAGGATAGTTTTTTTGCGATAATCGACATCCACGCGGGTGGAGCCGCGGGCGAAAGCTAGTGTAAAATAAAAATACGGCCGCTTATGCCGCAAAGAACGTTCATATTGACACTTTTTAGGGAATCAAAATTTATAGGCTATTTTCCGTTAACCTAGAACTATTAAATTTAGCAAGTAATACTTTCTTAAACTACAAGTATAGGGAAAAGTCTGAAAACTATACATTTTTATCTAAATCATAAAATAAATCGCCTTAAAAGAGTTCTCGTCGTTGCGAGAAGAGTCCTCGTAGTTGTGAGGCTCGATTTCTGAACTATTTATAATACCTATGTACCTACAAATTTGTACAGAACCCTCGGTGGGTACCTAAGTCAAATTCCAAGATTCCAAATTGTACATACAATGATGTCTAACGGCCGGTTTCAATAACTGCTTTATATTTATCTGTCTGTTAAAATAATTCAGTAGCGAGATTGACATTTGTGCATTTCGATAACCATCGATATAAAACCCAAAAGGAACCCGAAAGGTTAACTAACAATTCTTCGATAGCACAAAGGTCAGTTTGGCTATTAGAGTTAGGTATTTTTAGACTAGATTTAGATATTATTCATAATGTATTGATAAAATTGAAGTATTGATACGTTAAATAAAATCATACAAAATATATTAATGAATTTAATGTTTAACAGATTAACAATAAGTCATAAAGTAACTAAAATGTATTTTCGTTTACAATCATCAACCATCTTTAAAATTTCATCTTTATGACGTGTTTTTAATTCTCTGAATAGTTATTATTATAGAGAATAAATGGTATTGGATTGTGATGTAGTGACAATCATATTAAACAAAGTGGAAGAGCTATATTGTATTGTGATTTCACGGTGACCCTCCCCATAACTGTAAACAAGTTATTGAGACCGTAAGCTAATAAAACCATGAAAATAAACTATCTACAAAGACAAAAAGTCACTATCCTCTAAAACAAATAACCGAAGGCTTCCAAAAATAAAAAAAAACAAAACACATTGTGTCACATATTTATGTCACTAGATACAAAAATAATACACAAAATATACTAACAGGAACGATGACAGCCTTACGTGTTTATAGTGACCATAAAATGAACAAACCGCATCGAAAACCTCCCTTGTTTTTTTGTAAAGAAGTATCCATAGATTATGTGTTTTATTAGCCTCTTTTTTTCTACCACTAAGTGGGAAACAAGTCCAAAAACTCTAAAGGTCAGGCTACCATAGTTTAGGGATCATAGAAACGTAGCGTATCGCTACTCGCATGTTGTCAAATTATAAGTCAATAGCTGAGCTGTTGCCCGCGACTTTGTTCGCATACAATTTTTATTAATTTTCGGGATAAAAAGTAAACTATGTGCTATTCCAGACTATAATCTATGTCAGTGCCAATTTTCAGTCAGATCCGTTTAGCCGTTCTTTCGTAATTGAGCAAGAAACATCCACCTAACCAAATTTTCGCATTTTTAAGTAGCAACATTAGGGTCAATAGCTTTTTCCATCCAAAAAAAGGGTCAAAGTACATACTTTATTCACTTATGTTACAAAATGCAATGCTTATGAATGTCAGACAAAATTTGGAATAGAACGATTCTACATTTAATGCTATGTTCGCAAAGGTAAAGCCGTGAGAAAAGAACTTAGTCATGCCACGGTAAGCAATTGTGTGGTCAGGCCAAGTGAGTAATAGTTATAGTCATAAGTTGATTGAGAGTAGGGTTTTTATAGACCCCGACTTGCATCAAAAACGTGTAGTAAAATTTCAGCTGGACTGTTTTGTGGCATAAGTATTTGCAAATCGTGGCGCACAATCCGATTACTTTTACTAAATTAAAAAAAAAGGTCTGGCATAAATATTTTTAACAGACTTATATACCTACTTATTAGTTTGTGAGCTTGTGTGGTTGTGGGGGCTAATCTCTGGATCTACTGAACGGATTTTGAAAATTATTTTACCAATAGATAGCCAAGCTATTTATGTGTCTTAAAGGCCATATAACATCACGCTACGACCCATAGGAGCAGAGCATCAAAGAAAAATGTTGCAAAAATGGGGAAAAGTGACGCAAATGAAGTTGCGCGGGTCAGCTAGTATGTTATTGTTAGCGATTGATATGTTTTTAAATTGATAGTTAAACTAACTAATATCTTTTTTGATCTGCTCGACTTCCACTAAGCCAAAGAACTCTCTATAGATGAACCATAACATAGTATATTGACAACGCCAAAAAAATATCATTTTTTTCCAAAGAATAAAACGCAGGAAATACAATGGCTACCGAACTACTTTTTCATTATGATGTATCATCGGCTTCGTTCCAAAACTTGTCGTTTAACTCCCAGACTGGCGCCAAAAGGACATCGTAAAGTAAACGCGGGTAAACAGCCCCCTGCCATAGAATACGAAAGGAAGCAGAAGACAAGCTCTACATAAAATGCTCTTGACGCACACACACATACAGGGTGTCCCACGGCCATGCCACACGGAGGGGAAGTATGTACCATAAATATTGTAGATAGAACTTTTTTTTGAAATTAGACTTCACTTTGATTTAAAAAAAAATCTAACTGCATTCAAGGATTTTTAAATAATCGCCTGTTAGAACCAGGAAACGAACATGCAAAATATGCAAAAAAATATCCTAATTTTTACGAATTATATTATAAAATACTTACTATTTATTTATTAGATATATATTTTGGTTATTTTAAGTGTACTCTAGGTATGTTTCTTGACGTCTCAATTCGGCTTAATATTTTTGATGTGCTAAGATAGACGTGGTATATAACTGATTTGAGTAGGTGGCTTCGGTTTGGTGCTTTAATAAGATCCCGATTTTTTTGTTTTTTTTAAGATTACTAGCAATGTGGAATTGTGGTCCCACATTACTAGCAATCTAGTTAACCCCTCAAACTAATCTCAACGACTTGTGTTAGTAATAGGTTCACGTCGGCAGTTTCGAATGGGTGGGATTCGAACCCGCGACCTCAGGATTGCGCTACCGCCGCCACTGTGTTATTTAGTAAAATAAAATCCATATGTGTCATAAAAAAACTGTTGGTACTTTTTTTCTTTTGGCGGGTTCGATTCCCGGTTTAAACAGGCGATAAATTAAAAGTCCTTTAACGCAGTTCGATCTATTTTTAAAATCAAAATGAAGTCCTATTTGAGTAAAATGTTGTATCTACAATAATAATGCTAGTTTTCCTCAGTTTTCAGAAATGTTTATTCTCATAACATTTACTTACATGAGAAGTTATACACTAATAAGTATAAAATATACTGACGAGCATGCATTCGTAACAAATAACTCCATTGTATGGCATCATGGGACCTCCTGTACGCACGCAGAATCAGCGCACGCCTTACGAACAAAGTGCACCGAGTGTGGTCTTCGATTTATATAACATATGATTATGATATATGAACGGTGTCTAATATATGCGTCGCTCGAATGAAGTACATATTAAGGTTGCTTTCTGTACTCTCGGTATTCTGTGACCCAGTTGTTTCTGTTGCCGTTTTTGTGGGTAGTTTGATACACTCTTTAGAGGGACGGAAAGATTGGTAAGTGATTTTTGGAAATTCAACGAAAATAGGGTCAATTTATGAGCGAACGTAGCTCTTTTGACAACTAACCTTAGGTCTGTTCTATTTTGATGTTGGTTTGATTTCGACGACAGTTTATGAGCTTAGCGTAAATTATGTAAGTATTCGATCTCGAGTACTGCAATTTTAATTCAAAACTAGCTTTCGTCCGTGATTTCATCGGCTTGGGTATTAGTTATCGTGATGAAGTCTTATATTTTACTCTACTTTTACTATAAACTAACTGCATGCCGAATGCATTTAAATACATTAAACTGTTTTTGCAAGCTCGAACAAACAAATTATCACGACATAAAAGGCCCCAATATGATAAACTAAGTAAGTATTGGGTAAAGACCCCTATAATTAAGCAGATCTAGTTAGTTTTTTTAAATATTTCCACTTAAAATTTGATGTACCGTCAAAATAAAAACATAAACAAGAATTTATGATTACACAAAGTAGTGTCCCGTGTGGGAATCGAACCCACGATCTCTTGCGTATTTATACCTTGATTTACATTATTGTTATTTTCGTAGGGATCTTTAATTTTTTGACAATAAAATACCTATGTTACTCCCCGATAATTTATATTCTAATGTTGAAAGTTTTTTTAAAACAGTTCAGTCAGAGCTTATTCAATTCAAACAAACAATCAAATCTTTTCTCTTTATAATATTAGTATAGATAATATATATTTGATAGATGTGATATCAAAATTAAAACGTAATTTTAATTCAAATAAGGTTACTAATGTACCCCTCTAAAAATACATTAAAAGTGATTTTAATTCATCGCAAAATATCTACATAGTTAGTTCATTTCCATATTGTAGGGTAAAATTCCCGCTTCGATTTCTTACAGAGCATTTTCCAGCCAGCGTGTCTGCTGTATCTCTACATCAAGCAAGGCACCGCTCACTAAGGGTTACAAGCAGTGTTGAGTATAAATAAGGTATTCGTGTTCGATCAAGTTTTACATAATTGGATGCTGCCAGCGCAATTTGTGAAGTCTTTCTATAACGCCCATTAAAAAACGACATCTAGAAGAAGAAAGAAGAAGAAAAGTTTCTTTATTGCCATGTATATGACGTACATAAAAAAAATATATTAAAAACCTTTTATTATACAATATCAGTCTTAAACCTTAACATAAAAAATGAATTCGAGTTTGCACGTCATAACTATGACAATAAATGGTTCTATTCAGCATATATGTTGCGAGTTTTGCAAAAAACCTGCAACGCTAATCTGTTATTCTATGAAACAATCTTTGCCGCGATAATGCATTTGTAGATGTGATATCAAAATTAAAACGTAATTTTAATTCAAATAAGGTTACTAATGTACCCCTCTAAAAATACATTAAAAGTGATTTTAATTCATCGCAAAATATCTACATAGTTAGTTCATTTCCATATTGTAGGGTAAAATTCCCGCTTCGATTTCTTACAGAGCATTTTCCAGCCAGCGTGTCTGCTGTATCTCTACATCAAGCAAGGCACCGCTCACTAAGGGTTACAAGCAGTGTTGAGTATAAATAAGGTATTCGTGTTCGATCAAGTTTTACATAATTGGATGCTGCCAGCGCAATTTGTGAAGTCTTTCTATAACGCCCATTAAAAAACGACATCTAGAAGAAGAAAGAAGAAGAAAAGTTTCTTTATTGCCATGTATATGACGTACATAAAAAAAATATATTAAAAACCTTTTATTATACAATATCAGTCTTAAACCTTAACATAAAAAATGAATTCGAGTTTGCACGTCATAACTATGACAATAAATGGTTCTATTCAGCATATATGTTGCGAGTTTTGCAAAAAACCTGCAACGCTAATCTGTTATTCTATGAAACAATCTTTGCCGCGATAATGCATTTGTAGATGTGATATCAAAATTAAAACGTAATTTTAATTCAAATAAGGTTACTAATGTACCCCTCTAAAAATACATTAAAAGTGATTTTAATTCATCGCAAAATATCTACATAGTTAGTTCATTTCCATATTGTAGGGTAAAATTCCCGCTTCGATTTCTTACAGAGCATTTTCCAGCCAGCGTGTCTGCTGTATCTCTACATCAAGCAAGGCACCGCTCACTAAGGGTTACAAGCAGTGTTGAGTATAAATAAGGTATTCGTGTTCGATCAAGTTTTACATAATTGGATGCTGCCAGCGCAATTTGTGAAGTCTTTCTATAACGCCCATTAAAAAACGACATCTAGAAGAAGAAAGAAGAAGAAAAGTTTCTTTATTGCCATGTATATGACGTACATAAAAAAAATATATTAAAAACCTTTTATTATACAATATCAGTCTTAAACCTTAACATAAAAAATGAATTCGAGTTTGCACGTCATAACTATGACAATAAATGGTTCTATTCAGCATATATGTTGCGAGTTTTGCAAAAAACCTGCAACGCTAATCTGTTATTCTATGAAACAATCTTTGCCGCGATAATGCATTTACAAAATTCTAAATCATAGATTCGAATGCACAGTGTCTCGGGAAAAAAAATCGAAAAACCCTTTACACATCTTGCTCGTTATACCATTTGTAAAAACAGCATCGAAAACCAGTGAACATTTTATAATATCTATAATATCTTGGGACAACTCAAACAATGCTATCTGGTTCCAAACTAAGTAGAGCTTGTACTATGGCAACCAGACAACTGATAAACATACTTATATATTTCTAAATACATACATATTATAGATAAATAATACCCAGACACAGAATAAATCATCGTGCTCATCACACAAAGTCTTATGTGGTGGGGATCGAACCCATGACCTCTTGCGTAGCAGTCGGATACACTCCCACAGCGCTACAGATAACAGATCACTCTATTACGAAAATATATATTACGGGTTTTAATCGCGTGAATAATTTAAGGTAGAATACCTTGTTTATGGCCCGACGTTTCAACCGTATTGCAACGGCCGTGGTCACGGGTAGACCTAAGATTGATTGGTAGATAATGCCTACGGCTAAGTCTGCCTTTGTGGAAATTTTGTGTGCATTAAGTTAAATAAGTAAAGCCATTGAACGCTCTTGAAAAATAATGTTCATTGTTATTTTAAGTACTTAAATATTTTAGTTATCAAATCAAAATAAATTATTTTTAGGGTCTCTATAAAAATATAACTCGAGCTGAAGCAAGTATTATGTGGCAATTTGTATAGCACAATTTACCACATAATTGTAATAATAATAAACTGTGCAAACTGGTGCAAACTTAGATAGATGTATTTAGCACCTTATTATAGACTAGGGGATTCCGATTATAGATCCCGTTCCCGTGGGAATACAGGGATAAAAAATAAACTATGTCACCCGGGGTTAGTGTAGCTTCCCAACGGTGAAAGATTTTTTAAATCGGTCTAGTAGTTTTTGAGTTTACTCATTACAAACATACACACACACACACACACACAAAAATACAAATCTTTCCTCTTTATAATATTATCATGGAAGGCTATATAACATCACTAATAGGAGCAGCAATGAAAAATGTTGCAAAACGGAGGAAATTGACGCATACGAAGTTGCGCGGGTTAGCTAGTCAAATACATGATAAATAAATAAATATATCATATCAACCCATATGATGGCCCACTGCTGGGCACGGGTCTCCCCAGTAGAACCTACTGGTTCGTAGATCCTGGGGGTAATTGCCATAATCGCCACGCTTGGCGAGCGGGTTGGCGATCGCAGTAAGGCTTTAAGTACGCAGAGGACGCTGCTGCCCGTCCTCCGGAGTGAAATAATACAAAATATTTATTTATTTATAGGTGGTTTATACCTTTAAGTAAAATATCATGTACTAGCTTACATCCGCAGCTCCCCCGTGTGGATGTTGGTTATCGCAATAAGAATTTGTCCTTTGTCGGAACTCAAACTGTCACCATACCAAATTTCATTAAAAACATCAGCTATTTAAGCGTGAAACGTAGAGGACAGAACGCACATTTTCACATTTATTATATTAGTTTGCCGTGTGGTACCGGCTTAAGAATAGTACCACCCCATCTCTTCCCGTGGGTGTCGTCAAGGCGACTAAGGGATGTCACACTGGAGGACGGGCAGCAGCGTCCTATGCGTACTTAAAACCTTACTGCGATCGCCAACCCGCTCGCCAAGCGTGGCGATTATGGCAATTACCCCCAGGATCTACATACTAGTAAGTTCTACTGGGGAGACCCGTGCCCAGCAGTGGGACATCATATGGGTTGATATGTATATTAGTTTGAATTGTAAAAAACAAATCCATTTTGTTTTCCTTCAATATTATTAAATAGCAATTAAATGCTTACATTATTGGCAATGTAACAACCATCTAAATAGATTTTATGTGACGCTAGATAGAAGCCTTAATAAATTGTACCCGCATTTCCTGGTACGAGTAGCTATAGACTATACTCGTAGTTTGTACATTAACGTTAAATAGTCATTCGTTTACTGATTTATAGACCATAGATAAAAGTGTTTTTTGTTCAAATATTGTTGGCGAAACTTTTCCATTTTATCGTTTGATAACTAAAAGGTGTTAAGTGGATATACCTGGTTGTGAATTACGATCTGAAAGTTTTTTATAAACAATGGAATATCGGATAAAAGCTATCTTATAATGGGATGGTTTCGTGAACGCACTTATTTATGTGCAGATAGGTATATATAAGACTAGCTGATCCGTACAACTTCGTCTCCGTAAATTTTCCGCGTTTTTGCAACATTTATTATTGATGTTCTACTCCTAGTGGTCTTAGCGTGGTGTGATCAAGACGTCTTGGCTTACAGGAGACTGGTGGACCAGGCGAGGTTTTTATACAATGCAGTGTGTTGTGCTTGGGTGGAGAATGAACGCCTGAGGGTCTAGTAATCTCTGGGAACTCGCGGAGTAAAGAATGAAACTCTGTCTTACCAGCCACGGTTTTGACGGACGCGATGTCATCTGAAGTTTTCTTCAGAGCCTATATCATTTCTCGATAATGGGCTTTTCAACAGTGAAAGAATTTTTCAAACCAGTAGTTACTGAGATTATCGGGTTCAAACAAATATACAAACAAACTCTTTAACTTTATAATATTAGAATAGATTCAACATACCTCATACATGTTTAAGTAAACGACCTATTGTGCACTGTAACTCTTAAACTCGTAAATCTCTATGTTAAAAACTATCACTTGAAACTAAATTTGTTCGTTTAAGCGTCTTGCAGCGGTTGCAAACAAACGTACAAACCAAGGTGACCTTGCTTGCTTCCAACAGTGTAGACGGCTGTTGCAAACCAAGTACCAAGTAATTTGGTTTACAACAGCATGGTCACCTTGGCGGGAAGGCTTGTTTCCAACTGTCTGGAAGACGCTTTATCAAAAGGGTTCAGAAAAATAAAAATAATACAGCCATAAACACTTTTCAATTGCCACTTATGCCCCTCCTTGTATCCGTAAAGTATTGTTTCATGTGGGTTTTGAACCTACGACTTCCTGCGCAGGAGACGTACTGTGTGCCTCTTTGATGAGGCATAGCTTATGTCATGGGATACCTAGGATCAATTTTCGAGAGGAGTTTTCGAAGGGTTGTTGTTGGTTGACTATTGACTAAACACCGGCCAAATGTGTACACCTATCTTTTAGAATTGGGAGGATTTAACCCCCAGATCCCCCCTAGATACATCCAGGCTTGTGTTCCTAAATAATGTCAATGTTGGCGGCTAAGCATTATATCTACTTGGGTATACGCCGACGGTCATTAAAATATCAAATTCAACGTTCAACCAAAACATAAAAGATGATGTTATTACAAGATACGCGTGGTTACTTTAAGAGGTACCCAAGGCATGTTTCTTGACGTCTTCATTCTGCTTAATATATTTGATGTATTCAAAATAGTCGTAGTATTTAACTGTTTTGAGTGCCAGTGTAACTTGTGTTTGATGCTTTAAATACGATTCCAATTTAGTTGCGAAAATGGTGGGAAACTAAGCTGTCTTTATTTTCAAAGCGTTTAACGTGTGAAACACGTAAAAGTGGTATGATAAATTAAGGCCTTTCGTTTCTTTCTTTTGCAAAACATTTATAATAATAATAATAATAATTGCCTTTATTTCAGACAATCATACATAATAACTTAACACTAATTACAATTTTTATTTATTTGAATTTATATATATATATTTTTTTGTGTTCTCATAATAAACGCTTAACCTATGCAACAATAACCTTGTCTGTATGGCACTTATTGGCAAAGGCCTCCTCCAACTTTCTCCATTCCTCTCTATCACTAGCTAGTCTGGTCCATGGGTTTCCTGCAATGGCTTTAATGTCATCTACCCATCTTCTAAGGGGTCTACCTCTTTGCCTTTTTTTATGACTTGTGAACCAGTTCATTATCATTTTTGACCATTTGTCCTTCCCTCTAATTGTATGTCCTGACCACTTCCATTTTAGTTTTAATATTGATTTAGTAACATCTTTTGTTTTTGTGTGTTTCTTTATAGTTTCAGTCCTTAATCTATCCGACAGTCTCTTCCCGGTCATACTCCTTCCCATGGCATTTAGGCAAGTTTCTAGCTTTTTAATGTGTGCTTTATTGAGTGCCCAGGTCCCTATAAGTGAGTATAGGCAGTATGCTTGTATCAAAAAGTTTACGCTTGATGGTGATGTTAATATGTTTATTTTTCATTATTTCTTTTAGGCTCCAATAGCAAAACATTTATACTTATACATTAATTTGCTAATATTTAAGCACATATAGTATTTATATTGTAAGTGGATGCTGCTATTGTGTTGTTCCATTGAGGATGATAGGTATATTCAATCTCATGTATTCTTCTTTTATTATTTTTATCTCGTTTTTGCATCAGTCCTCTAATGGTGTATGTGACAGCACCTTACCTGCATATACAGTTTATAAACAAAGAAACATTGTAAACACTGGCAATTTGAAAAGAGTGGCCGTGAGTTTTATTGCCTCGTTCTTTTCTCCGGCTTTACCTATTGTTTGCGAAAAGGCATTATATGTACATTTGGAATCGAGTTTTCACGACTTGTATTTTGCTTCCCAAGTTAATTATTCTAAGTAAAATCCATACGATCGAGTCATTGTGCTATTCATTTTAATTAATTGCTTTTTGTTACAAGAATACTCAAGCACTACGGTCTTGACTCCTGTCGCGAAGGTAGTGTCCCATGCGGGAATCGAAGTCGAAATCTTTTGCGTAGCAATCCTATACACACTAAGTAGTACGCTATCGAAGCAATCGACGGATTCATATCTAATGAAAAGACAAAAATCTTAGTACCTACTAACTTCCCATTTTATTGTTTACGTACCTACCGTTCTATTTTATAAACTACATGTCCCAATATAAGACTGGTCGCTCTCTCGTATCAGCGAATGCGATGAATTGCAATTTGATGGAAACCACGGAAAAATTAAAGGATTTTGCGAATATCTATTAAAAAATATTCTTCTTTTTGTTGATTTAAAAGCAGATATTAAATAATATGTAAGTTGACACCTCTTTCATCTGCACTGAGGCATTTGCGCCTCTAATTACTTTTCCATAAAAAAAGTGTACGAAGGGAGGTCAAATAATTAATATAGCATACAATTTATATCGGCCACACATTACCCGTCGTAAAAAATGTCGTTGTCACCAACGACCAAGCCTGCTAATGGTGGAGGCACCAATTCCGCAGGGGACACCCTCACCTTTGGCCATAGGCTTTGCACCGGAACACCGTGTGATTTTAAGTCGGTTCGACTCCGACATACGTGCTCTCGTAGGAGTGGAATCCGTGGGAATTTTTGCACACGATAAAAAAAAGGCATCAATGGCCAATAGAAATATATACCTCACAGACTAACATATACAATAAGCGTTAGTAAATACAACTTAAAACATGTCAGTATGGTGTTATGTCCGTGACACTTTAATTCAATAATTGTATAGTGGAACTTGACCTGAATGTATTCGCTGTCGATGCCAACTGCCAACAAAACGGCAACACATCGAAATCGACAGCCAAATGTGAACCGATGCGTAAACACGGCCTTTGGGCGACAACGCCCACTCCAGTTGTCACTGTGTTTGAAAATTAGATAGCTTATAGTTCTGGTTTTACAGATGACGCATACGAAGTTGCGCGAGTCAGCTAGCAATATTATAAAGCGGAAGAGTTTGTTTGTTTGAACGCAATAATCTCAGGTCCGAATTGTTTTTTTTTTTACTGTTGGATAGTCCATTTATCGTGTAAGACTATAGGCTATGTAACGTTACGCTACGACGAATAGGAGCGGAGCAGCAATGACCAATTTGCATTTAGCGAAGAACCGTAGGAATATTAGCTAAACGTTTTGCGTTATCGTTTAACATAACTCATCCTTTTCAGGTCAAATATACACATAAACTATTACAAGAAACTTCAATGTTAATGTTGTGTATTAATGTTGCAAAAACGAGAAAAATACACGCAGACGAAGTTGAGCGGGTCAGCTAGCAATATATATACTTGCTTAGACGTATCTTGTCGCATGCGTAATACGTAAAGTACCTTAAGTAAAAAGTAATAAATAAGGTATGGGTTTGAGTTACAGAGAATTACCCTATTGTATAAAACCTGATGATTTTCTCCATAAAAACGGCCTGTACGGCAGCTAGCAATGCGTACGTCACTTGCATGTATTCACCCCCGTTTTGCAAACATCATGCTCTTGACATTCTTCGTTTCCATTAAGATATTGCAAAATTTTTCCAAAATGCAAATACTTTCCATAAACCGTGGCTTTTTGGCATCCATTCTAATAGTTGCATCCCACTGCAGATATTGTGACACACTTCCAGATACGAAAATAGGTATAATGAAGAGAAAAACCAGCTTTGGCAAAAACAGAACCGGTGATATAGGATTAAGTATATCGAACATGGAATAGTGTCAGAGAGAAAATAATTAGGAATAATATTTTGGCGATGCGAATGGAGATGAGAAAATTTGGAAAAGTCCGTAGTCACCAACTTTTATTTTTATAAAAAAAAGGTAGATAGATAAAAAAACTTTATTCAAAACCGTACATACATTTTGGAATTTAAAAAAAAACTCCCAAAACCGAATAATCGGTTTGTCTGTGGAAATACATTGCACTTGGGTTACCTAATTACAAAATTTCTTACGCATAACATATTAACTATGTCTTTTTATAATTAAGTATGTTACAGGTTGGCTGCACATTTAACAAATGTGTATATTAGTCGTTTACGTTATATGTGTCTAGCATAGCATTACTAGTAAACCTGTTAACCCCTCCAGCTAAGGCTTGTGTTAGGAGTGGGTTCACGTCGGTAGTACAATGGGCAGGATTCGAACCCACGACCTCACAACTGCAAATTATGCGTGGGATGTCGACAGAATTTTAGAAGCTCTATCAATTTTTTAGTAGTTCGATAGTTTATATACTTATGTTAATCGATAATCTGCTACAGAGTGCACAAGGTAAAAGAAAGCCAGTAGATAAGGTATTGGCAATAAAACAAAAGACCAATCTTTTAAATCCCAATAATATCGACTACGGGTCTTAATCTTGTGAATATTTTAAGGTTAAATACTTTTTATTCGCCAACGTTTCGACTGTGTTGCAATGGTCATGGTCACTGGTAGACTGGTGCAGGCCAGCGTTGCCTCTGTCAATCGTTTAAATCAAAATAATATCGACTATGGGTCTTAATCTCGTGAATATTTTAAGGTTAAATACTTTTTATTCCCCGACGTTTCTATTGTATTGCAATAGCCGTGGTCACTGGTAGACTGGTGCAGGTCAGCGTTGCTTCCGAGAAGCGCGGATTTTGAAAGCTACTACCGCTTGATTGGTAATATATTAATCGCTTGAATAATTTAAGGTAAAATACCTTGTTTATTGCCCGACGCTTCGACCGTGTGCAATGGCGTTGGTCACGGGTAGACTACCCGTGACCACGGCCGTAGTATATATAATTTTATAATGTGTACAGATCGTGAAAGTTTATCAACATGTTAGTATCCATAATGTTGGATACGATATTAACCTAGTGTTAGTATCTGAAATTTATCTGGCTATTATCTCGCTTTTGCGAATATGGCCGAAGCACTGCAGTATCGAAACAGTCCCAATAACACTCTAAGCGCATCAACATCTATACTGGACGCGCGGTGCATTGTAAGCCTTTTGCGTATATCGAAGCCACAGGCTGCAAGAGCAAAAAAGTTGACAGTAAGCCCTTATAAATTTTTTAAGGGAAAAAAATATCAAGCACATCACGGAACACAAATATCGCTGACTCATTCCTATGTTTTAGTCTATATTTCTGATGTTTTACTATAACAACGTTTCATATACTAAGCCCTTCCCGGAAAAATATGAAGTTGTATAGCTAAAGCCCTATCTAAATCGAATCATTAGTTTTTGACATATACATAGAGCACCTTTATGAAGGCCGTTAAAAAGTATCTAATAATAATAATATCTTGGAACAATTCACACAATGCTATCTGATCCCAAAATAAGCAGAGCTTGTACTATGGAAACCAGACAACTGATAAACATACCTTTAGATTTCTAAATACATACATATATTATAGATGAATAGCACCCAGACACAGAATAAACCATCGTACTCATAACACAAAGTTTTATCCTGGGATCGAAGCCACGACCGATTGCGTAGCAGTCGGATACACTCCCACCGCGCCACAGAGGCAGTCGAACAGTGTCAGTTTCATCTTGCAAACCTGGGACCCAGGGCTGCCAACGACCTGCGCTCCCTGTTTATATCTTGGTCGTCATTGAGGCTATTCGTGATCACATGATTTATATAACTCAAAATTTCATATTTTATTTAATGTTTGTTAGCTAACAATTATTGTAGAAGCAAGTTAGTTGCAAATCTATGAACAAACTACAATGTTCACAATACATTAACGTGCGGACAAAGATCAATTGAATTATTTACTTCATCGAGTGTAGGCACATAGCATTCGATGTATCAATGTCAGTCGAGAATTTCAGGTTCAATTTCAGACTAAAACACAATGTTGTACAATTACATTTAGTTCATTAGGTAAATGTATTACGTTGTAAGAGAAATTAGCGAGGTTATGGAACGTTACCGCTGTCGGTTTATATAATGTAGGTACTAGCGGAAGCCTCGCGGTTTCAGCCGCGTAGTTCTTGTTCCTGTGGGAATACAGGGATAAAAAATAGCCTATGTTACCCGGGGTTAGTGTAGCTTCACAACGATAAAAGAAGTTTTCAAATACGTCCCGTAGTTTCGGAACCTATTCAAACACATTTAACTGCACTCGGCCAGAAAAAATGTTTTTATATGCTAATAAAGGTTTATAACAAACTACCTCAAGCTTTAAGAGAGTTATCTAAAAGACAACTTAAAAAAACGTCACTTGAGTGGCTTATTGACAAATGTTTTTATTTATAATCTCAATGAATATTTATTTTATGACATAAAAAATGACGAATACTTTAAGTGGTAACAACAATAAATATGTATTTTAATCATATTAATTTCGTTTATTATTTAGGTTAAGATTAAGAAATATTGCATGTCGGAAATATGTGAGACCACAATTTGACTAACATCTTAATTATGTATACCATGTTTTAAGCAATAAAAAATAATTTGATTTCATTAAAAATATCACATCTCTGCCTTGGTGAGCACAATAAGCTGTCAATCCTGAGCCTAATTTATCTCTGGTCGTATCGATTTTCCGTCCCATGATAATATTTCCTGCGTAGTTGCCTAGTCTCTTATGGCCGGTCTCAATAATCTACCTATCGATAGATTTAGCTACTAGAGGTAGAATTTTGACATATTTGGTATGGAGCTTATCTCAAATATATACCTCTAGTAGCCAAATCCATCGATAGTTAGATTATTGAGACCAGACGTTAGAGATTATTCGCTGTAGCCGAAAACGGTTAGGAGATTACATTGTTTGTTGTGCAACAATTATATTTTATTTCAGCTTATTTTAACTACATTTTTAACCCGTAATCTTTCTTTAATTTGACCCGTATACATATTTTCTCAGAAACTATTGAACCGATTTTGATGCGGTTTTTATTATTCTATTGCATATTTTTTATAAAACGTTGTCCTAGCATAAATAACAATCGAGATATAGATTGGCATTCGGTGATGTGCTTGATATTTACTCGTAATTTTCCTTGAAGGCGATTATTTTTAAAAAAAAGTTATTTTCTCCACTCTAACTGTGCGTACATAATCGCGAAAGTCCTTCTACTTATATTACCTACTAGCTGACCCGCGCAAGTTCGTCTGCGTAATTTTTCCCCGTTTTTAAAACATTTTTCATTGCTGCTCCGCTCCTATTGGTCGTAACGTAATTTTATATAGCCTTTAGCCTTCCTCGATAAATGGGCTATCCAACAGTAACAGTAAATATTTTTTCTATTCGAGCCAGTAGTTCCTGAGATTATCGCGTTCAAACAAACAAACTCTTTAGCTTTATAATATTAGTATAGATTATACTTCTACAAGTTTCTTTATACGTACAGCTGCCCAAAATCCCAACAATTGTTTAAAATTAAATTGAAACTAAATACTACTTAAGGGACTTTAAACGTCTTTTAAGCGGCTTTATTTATTCTGTGAGTAACAGTTAAATTTGAGCCAATGTTACACTTTTGTGCCGCATTTCCTCTTGTGAGCCAATTTTATAGAAGTCGTCGAGAAATTTAATACTCTCTGCTTACTAGTGTTGGGTTCTGTTGAAATATGGCAGCTGCCAAATGTTCAGTTTGAATTTGTTTCAATTGTTTGAGTGCGTTTGCGTTTTAGATAAATAATGAGTTTGGGTATTACGGGGTTTTGTAAAAAAAGTTACGAATTGGTACCGTAGAGAAGGAAAAAGGAAAAGAGGTAGACCACAGAAAAGGTGGGACGATGACATCAGGCAAGTGGCGGGCGTGATGTGGAATAGAGTTGTTCAAGAAAGACACGAATGGAAAAGGTTGCAGAAGGCCTTTGCTGATTGGCAAACAGATCTACAAAAAGTCAGGAAGAACTAATTTATATATAATAATATAACATAATATCTTGGGACAACTCACACAACGCTATCTGAATATATAAAACCAAATATATGGTGTTTGGTACTAAGAATCAGATTAATCGACTACCTTCTGTGCTAAACGTAAAGCTGATGGGGAGCTCGATCGGTCGAGTCAATGAAGCATGTAATCTTGGACTAATCATGGATTTTGAACTGAGATATGAGCGACACATAGCCGAGTCAGTTCGTAACTGTTTTTACCGACTCAGAACTCTATACAAAATTAGACCATACCTGTCTGAGGAGTTACGCTTACTGTAAGCGTAACTCCTCAGACAGGTATAATCTTTGATACTGTCAAAGTTAAATTACGTCGACACTGTATACGGCCCACGGCTATTGGCTCGCACTTGTCGGCTAATCCAGCGTGTCCAAAATGCATGTTGTCGTTTTTGCTTTAATGTACCGTCAAGAAGTAACGTCACACCGTTTCTAAATGATAGATCTATAATCAAAATGAAATCACGTCGTAAGATGCATTTGTTGTGTCTTCTTTTTGACGTTATTAAATTTGGAGAGCCAAATTATTTGCATAGAAAATTGATCTGGGTTGCAAATAGCAGAAATCGTATCAGTCGACACTGTTCGCAACAATTGTCAATTCCACATCCCAATACAACTGCTTTCAGAGGCAGTTTTCGATATGCGGCTTCCAAATGTTAGAATAACATCCCACCACCAATTAAGAAGCATAAATACACTGGCTACTTTCAAAATGCGATTACGGCAACATATTATCGCCGCACAGAAAGAATTTGGGAATTTGACAAACGATAATAATATCTCTGTTGTATGATGTGATTTAGATAGGTACTCGTTTATTATTAATATTATAATATAATTTCATATAATTAATAATTTAATATAATTTCATATATTTTATAATTTAATATAAATTCATAAATAAACATTTCACACAATATTGATTAATAGAATTAATACACACGCACACACACATACATAGACACACAGACTTACTGGGCATCCGATACGTGGCAAAGGGCCTAGCAGAATTTTTCGGTGTTTGATGGGAGCTGAGTTGGGTCCTATTTGGTACACTTTGTGACACATGGTACGCGGCTAATGTAAAATTGATATATTTGACTGTGTATTGTTTCTGTTTATTTATTTCTTCTGTTCCTTGTTATTAATTTTGTGTTATTTGTGTCTGTTTTCTTTTTGTCTATTATTATTTTTATTATTTTCCTGTTTTATTTTTTTTGGTTTTGTTTATCTTCTGCATGACTTTCCCTGTTAAATTATAATAATGTCTATGTGTCTTCTGTGTACTAAACAAATATCTTTCTTTTCTTTTCTATCTGATCCCAAACTAAGCAGAGCTTGTACTATGAAAACCAGAAAGAAACTGATAAACATGCTTATATATTTCTAAATACATACATATTATAGATAAATAAGACCCAGACACAGAATAAACCATCGTGCTCATCGACCTCTTGCGTAGCAGTCGGATATACTCCCATCGCGGCACAAAGGCAGTCGATTATTGTTGTGGCAGTGAAATATTAGACTAACATTTTTTGTAAAAGAATAATATGTTGATCCGAATAAAGGCTATATTATTATTAAATTTTTATTTATATTTCGGGATTTTGAAGAAAGATGAAGAAAAAACCTAGAGGGACACAATTTAGTCTCCATACTCTGGAGAGTCCATCAGGGAAACGAACTATTAGAACCTTGATTTACCTACTCTGAAGTCCATAGTAAATTAAAATCCAAATATTTAATCGTCAAATTAGCATTCGTAGAGTGGTTTCCTTATGTATATTGTCTTTATGTGCAATCAATATATGGATAGCATAGACAATCCGCCGGTGAAATTTGACCATACCTTACTGCCGTATTATTACGTAGGTAGGCTTACAATATTAAAGCAAATACTGTTACAAGATAAAACTGTACAATTTGTGTAATAAAGATACAATACAAAAAAATACAGCTATTATTTTCAATAATAAGGTATATTTTTTTTGTTAACGTGTTTAAAATGTCGTTAAAATTTACAAAACAAATAATGGAACTTTACTTAAACATTAAAGATGGGTAAAAGTATAATTCGAATATTATCAGCGATAGGGTTGTCAGGTGTGTCAAGCTTCTCTTATTTTGTTAAATTTAATAAATTATTAACTTATTATCGCGTGAAATATTTAAAGGTACAAACCTTTTATTTACCCGACCACGATTGGTGCAATTCGAGCAAAATGTCGAGTAAATAAAAGGTTCATACCTTTAAAAAATTCACACTATTAAGTCCCGATAATATTCTAATATGTATAAACATCGCGAAAGTTTAGAAATAATAATTAATAAATTAGTTGATTTAAAAAAAATACTGTAGTTTGATTTTAGACCCGGTTATCAAATTAAAAAGCACCGAAATAAAACACATATCTGTACTAATATTATAAAGTGGAAGAGTTTGTTTGTTCGTTTAAACGCGCTAATCTCAGGAACTACTGGTCCGATTTGAAAAAATCTTTTTTTGTTCAACAGCCCATTTATCAAGGAAGGCTATAAGCTATATAACATCGCGCTAAAACTAATAAAGGCCCGCGCAACTTCGCCTGCGTAAATTTTCCCTGTTTTTGCAACAATTTTCAATGCTGCTCCGCTCCTTTTTTATTTTTTTGGTTGTAACGTGATATTATATAGCCTTCCTCCATAAATGGGCTATCCAACAGTAAAATAATTTTTCAATTCGGACTAGTTTCTGAGATTACTTACTGCGTTCAAACAAACTATTAAGCTTTCGATGTAAAAGTAACTCTGTCTAAATATTCACATTATACATTACATACCTATGTTCATTAATAGAATTCCAAATTGTAATCTAACGCAATTATCAACCTAATATAACTTTACGTTCCGTAAATGACATTTAAATTGAAAAGTTCAGATATTATTTACCATTTTCGACAATCCTTATCTTAAACCAGGAAATTCGATTTTAAAGTTGCCAACCCTAATCTCGTCACAGAAAAAGCAACCTTATTTTTAACTCTGTAAGGGTGATATTGGTAAATCTTTAGAGTCGCCTCATTATTATCACTTTATACCTGAAGATATAATGGCCTCTTAATAAAACGACCGTAAAGCTGATGAACACTTAGCTTCACGGAAATTTGGATTAATTCGGCCATTTGGCTTAAGATTGCCACACACGCATACTCAAAATATTTTGAGTTACAAAAGGTCGAGAAACATACTTTTTGGGTTATGTAAAACAGTTTAAAGATTCCTTTGTATATAATTTGAGCTCAATAAACGGTCAATTGGCACTCAATAAGCCGTCAGTCGTGCGCCTAATCTCTTTTCTTTCTTGTTGGATATACCATCTCGTCGCAGTTGCACTATGAAAGTGAAGGTTATAAAACGACACAAAATATCTCCTATGTAGTTGGCTAGCCCTTGATCAGACTCAGTGCCGGATTTAGAGTTATTTCGAGGTGAGGCAAAAAAAAAATGATGATAGCATCCTTCTCCTTCGCGGAGAACGTGCTTACGAAGGGTGTGCCCGGGGCAAGTGCCCCGGTTTGATTCCCCTTGTTCCGGCACTGTTCAGACCAACCTTCGTGGCGCCGTAGGTTAATTGTTGTAACAACTTCTATAGATTCAAAGGACCATTCTCTCCATAGTCTTCAGTAAGATCATTGCTTAGCATAATCTTTTGCTACTATATTTGAAAAATAAAACTGTTGTTCGTACCTACATGTACAAGGTGGATTGCAGTTGCGGTACTTCCTATATCGGACAGACAGACAGAAAAGGACAAACGCAGACAGGGTCAAGGAACATATCGCTGAGCATTTGTTGGAATCAGGACCAAATCACTGGATAGAATTCCATATACCACATGTTCTTTCCTCCGATCGGCACTATTATTCCAGAATAGTACGCGAGGCGGTTGAGATCAAGAAGTTCAAAAATTTCAACCTAGAAAACGGATACCGGCTCTCACCATCATGGAACCTTGTTATCAGCAAATGCAATCGTAGCCGTAACGACACCGCGCCTCAGTGTAAAGACGTTGTAAGTATATTGTGTAGAAGTACCGACAGTACAAATTATCAAAACCAGGCGAGGGTAGTTGAAAAACCCCGCGCCTCACAGAGACATCGCTAAGCTGCCATCAGTTGACCCATGACCACGATCGGTGCAATTCGATAGAAACGTCGGGTAAATAAAAGGTTCGTACCTGTAAAAAATTCACGCGATTAAGTCCCGAAATATATCTATTACGTACTACCATAGTTTCAAATTGCTCGTATCAATATCTACGAAAACTGCCCACGTTTTTAATATAAGACGAGTGCCAAAAGTTGGTTACATATTACAGATACGTGGTTTGTTGAACGATTTCATATTCTTTATAGAGCTTCAAGTTTTAATATTAGTTTATGATCGTATTTTGCTTTGAAATTAATACACAGACTGTGATAATTAAATTCTTAAGCTTTACCAAAATATTTTAACGGCAAAATGTCCTACTAACTTTGCACCCCCGTTTTACCCCCTTAGGGGGTGAATTTTCAAAAATCCGTTCTTATAGCTCCCCTACGATAACGTAGGGGAGCTATAAGAAGCACTAAGAATGAATTTTTGAAAAGGAACGCCTGTGCAAAACTTCAAGTTTCTAACTCTTATAGTTTAGGCCCTGAGTTGATACGTCAGTCAGCCAGCTTCTCCTTTTGATGGGGCGTATCTTATCAAGGCAAGAAAAAGGAGTGAAAACTTCAGTCAAAGTATATCAAGTGACAGTCTTGGATCGTGTTGTGAAACTTCTGAGCAATACATTAAAAATATACCGTGGACTTTCAAGCAGGACTCTGCACCTGGTCACAAGGCACGAACTACCCAAACCTGGTTTGAAACCAACGTCCCGGACTTTATAAGAGCTGAAGACTGGCCTTCATCTAGCCCAGACCTCAACCCTTTAGACTACAAATTATGGCCAGTTTTAGAGGACATGGCTTGCTCTAAACGACACGGCGACCTTAAGGTTCTTAAAAAGAGCGCAGTGGCAAAATTTCCCATGGAAACAGTGCGTAAATTCATAGATTCGTGGCCAGACAGATTAAAAGCCTGTATAAAAGCCAAAGGTGGCCATTGTGAAAAGATTTTTTTTTTTTTGCTGAGACTTCAGTAAATATGTACATATAAGTTTTAGTAATATTATATTTCTTCATTAAAAAAAAAATTGCATTTTCATTTGTAACAGAACTTACGGCCGGACTAGGTATAGATTTCATTATTTTTTGCGTCTTTATGTAATTAATATAATCACTAGTTTTTGCCCGTGGCTCCTTATGTCCTTTCCCGGGATTCAAACTATGTATATCCATACCAAATTTTATTTAAATTAATTTAATTTAATCCAAAAAAGACTCTTGTACTCGTAACTATCAAGATTTCTTATTAACACCTCATCTGCTGTCTTATATAGTTCTTTATTTTTATACACAAACATACATATTTAGTAGATGTAAAGAGACGGTAACGGTAGTAAATCAAGCTTTTTAAATATTGGTTGACATGATTCGTTAGGCCGTAGGCTATTTATTGCCCTAATACATTTTTTTGGGTAACAAAGGCTCTATTTAAATTGGTACTATTACCCCACACTATAAGCCCGTATCGGACCAGTGATTCTACATAAGCGTGGTAGGAGGTCATGGCAGTTTTTATGTTTGTAATATTTTTTCATTGTCTCAACGCATTAACAAATTTCTTAATTCTATTAGTAATATTATCTATATGTAATTTCCAGTTAAAATCCTTATCTATGATGACCGCTAGAAACTTTGTATGTGTTACTTTTGGAGTGCTCCCCTAAATTCATTTATTTTCATGAATTAACTATCAAAACTTAGTAGCGGCTTCTACAAGAGACCTATGCACCAAAATTTTATCAATATTCATTACGTAGTCTATGTGTATAATGCCTGTGATATAAGGACAGACAGACGGACATGATGAAACTATGAAGGCGCTTGTCCACCGCAGCCCGTCAACGGGACGTCAACGTCATGACGTCGCCGAAGTTGCAAGATCCATAGAATTACTATAGCCGTTTGTTCCACTTCATCAATTGATGCTTTTTGAGAGTATATGCATGAATCAGTATAAAATATACCTAAATCACTGTATATGTGAAGAGTCCCTCGAATTCTCCAGGATACCATCATCAGATCGAGATCGATGATGGTATCCTGGAAGTATACCCTCTCAAACACAAAAAATATTTTTTAAACGGTTTTGTTGTCTTTGCGTAATCGGTAAATATATATACAAAAAAAAACATAAATAAGAATTGAGAACCTCCTTCCTTCCTTAACCTTTCTAAAGTCGGTTAAAAACACGCTTTGTTCTTGTCTACGCACTACCCAACAAACATTTCAGTCGTTTAAGTATAAGTTACACAGCTGAAACTTCTATAAACATCGTATTGAAGTAATTTTAGCGTATAATACGACTTAGTGCCTCTCATCTTTATACAACTTGTAGTCATATAAAGACGTCGTATAAACTTCTATGCGACTGTATTATAAGACCATTACACAACTTTCGGTGGTATAGCCGGTGCTGTCATCCTTGTAACGTCTATACGACTTTTTCACCGAACTGAATCGTATCAGAGTCGCGAGAACTACTTATACGTGATAATCATAAAAGAGTGATAAATTGCACTCGTACACGATTCTAAGTTAATTTGAACACTATTATACTACTATTTAATGACTGAATGTCCTATATGTGTAGAGTATATTAACATTGTAATTTAGCCATTCTTTTCTAGCTTTGTAAAAATAATTCCATAAAATAGATAGAAAAAGATGGGGAAATGTAAAAAAAAGTAGTGCTTTTATAAGGCAAGTTAAAAAATCTATACTGCGCTCCTTGTATCCAATTGTATAACATCGAATATTTCTACACGACAAGTTAAATTTAAAGAAACTAGAGTTGGTTCCGTACAGAAATTAATTTTGAACTCAAGAGTATTGAGTTCCTTGCAGAATCTTATTTCTTGAAATGCAGAAAGTATATCTAGTGGATCTGCAGTAGTAGAGGCAAAACAAGACAAAGTAGATGAAATATTTAAACAAGTATGTCTTAGTCATAGTGAAACAGATTATACAAGCGAAAACGAAGCTAGCAAAAATTATAAACTTCGTGATAATATAAAAAATGGGCAAATCATTTCAAGACTACACAAGATGCATTGAGGCCCTCTCAATGCATCTTGTGTAGTCTTAAACTTAAACTTTAACAAAGTTCTGTACGAAAGATTTAAAAATTACTCTAATTGAACCCTAATTTTGTTAATATGGCTGATAATATACAGATAAAAATGACTGCACAGAATGAAAAGTCGTTTGGATGTTGTATAACGGTTGTGTCGCGTCTTATAACTCGTATAAAAGTAACTTTTAGCACGTTCGTTAAAATATAGGGAAAAAAAATTGTTTCATTTTAAATATTTGTAAGGCGCGTTCATTAAATTGAGAAAACTAGCGCTTATTACTCGATAACATTAATTCCCCAACAGATTTCGACGCATCAACACGAGTTTCAAAGATATAACATATCGATAATTATTGAATAGCTACTACTAGTAACTTTGAAAACTCTAACACAACATAATTAAGTATTGTTTGTTAGAGTTCTTAAGTCACAAAATTTACTACATTTATCTAATTTCTTTACATCAAAATCCTCTAAAAAAGTCGTGATTTGCACTGTCATTCGACAAAGTGTCGTTAAACAGCGGTCATAAATACTTTTACGCGACAAAAAGTGCTACTCACTACATCTATGCGACGAATACACGACTAATTTGTTATATATATGACTATTACGTGACTCTATTATAACACTAATTCGTATAAAATGGGCCTTTTCTCGGTCGTATCGACATGACAACGACGTAATTAAGACCAGCTTATGGAACCAAAAGTCAAAATCGGCACGTTGGGGCGACTTCATAAGTGTTTGTTGGGTACTGTTGTAACGAAAAATGTGACTACCACGCATGAGAAATAGAACTAACTGAACCACCGATATCGGTGCTGTGGACAAACAGTCGCCGTTGACGGGTTGTGCAGAACATTTTTTATTGCTTTTGAAACCCACCGTTTTGCTCAAGCCACCGTTCTGCTCTGGAATAGTCAAAGTATGAAGAAACAAGTCTCAAGTTGGAGAAGGATTTTTTCTTACTGAACTTAAAGAAATGAATGTAGGAAATGTGTGGTTTCAAAAATAAACTAGTGTCACGGCTTATAAGGCACGAATTTCCATGTCTTTTTCTTTCAATTTCATGTTCTTCCCCGAAGAGTGGCCAGCGCGCTCATCATATATAGCACCCTGTGATTTTTTTTCATGGGGATATCCTTAATCCTTGGTGTATATCTACCGAAAACCTTCGTTGAGCAATATTTGCGTAGCTATCGTCAAGATCGACACAGTTATGCTGGTCAAAGTGCATCAAAACTTCAGATTTAGACTCGCCCAATATGCAGAACAGTGGCCACGTTCAAGTAATGATTTTACAAAAGCAATCCAAAATACTTTAAATGTACCGCTATGTTAAAAAAATGAAAATTAAAATGATATCTTAAATAGGTACTTTGTGTTTTATCATAGATTTAAATATGGAAGTTACCGCGCCGTACCCTGTATAATCAGATTTTGTGGATATTTTGTACCCTTTAATACGTAATTAAACCTGAATTATAGTTTTTAGGAAACCGTTCCTAATGTTTATTCTGTGTTTTCAAGTTATAATGAGTAAAATAATAACCTTTTGACACGCCGAAATGTAATTATTTGCGTTAACATACCTTAGAGGTTCATTTCCTACCAAATTTATAGACTAATACAATTTTATTGCTGTGATAAATAATTTTATTACATATAATATCAAGTATTTAGTACATAGCAACTGACCTTTTGCGTACATATAAATGTGGTTGGTGACGATGACATTGCTTTTAGTATTAAAAGAGTTTCTGAACAAAAAAGTTGACGACTTTGTTATTTTTAAAGATTTTTTTGCATGCTTTATTGTAGCAAAACATGTTTGTAGTTATTTTATTTGTAACACCACCATATACCTACCATGTTTTATGCCAATAAAAAAATATTATTATTTATCATTATTAATATGTAACAGAAGATGAATTTTTTTTTTCAGCAAAAATTAACGCGCGATACATAATTCAAAAGGTCTTTTAAAAATAAATCATGAACTTTGATTATGTGAATAATCTAATAAGGAAATATGGAAAAATCGCTCTGAAAGTTGCATAAATTGTCCTCCCCCCTCCCCTTATTTTTTTAACCATATGACAAAAATTATAAAGGTCATCGCTTAATAAATACTTTAAACTTAAATTATTTTCGACATGATTTCATAAAGGTACTACCGTTGAGTTATTGTCGAAAAATAATGTGATCGTTAATGTGATCGTTCATGGCAGCAGAAAAGCAAGCAGTTAACAAACATACGCTCTTTTGCTGGTGCAAACATTCAAATCGTATTTTTTCATATTATGGACTGCATTTGTTTGTAATTACCTGTGCCCGCGACTTCGTCCGCATGAAGTGGCATTGCTGCTCACTCCCTATACACGTGCCTGATGTCGTTACTCCTTACATCTTAGCTGTCTGACAGTAAAAGTCCCGTCAAAATCCGTCTAGCGGTTTCGGATATTAGCCGGAACAAACAGACATACAAAAAATTTAAAACTGTGTTTTTGTTATCAGTACCATATAGCCTTTAATACGCATTTAGTAAAAAACTTAATTTGTCATTACAAACAGACACTTCAATTTTATTTATTTGTATGGATATTTTTATTTAAGCACGAAAAGTACTTAACAATCACAGAAAGTAATAATTAATATATTTTTAAATTTATTTAAGGTTCACCAACAATTACTTACATATACATAAAGTGATAAAATAAGTAGATGCAAGAATATAACAATTTTGAAGTTGGTGCCAAGAAATGTAGTTTTATGTTTTAGGCACCAACTTTAAAATGTAAATATAATTATTTTTTTTACCTTTATTATGTTTTGCTTTTTAGTTACCTTATATTTATTTTTAAAGTAGATTTTTATTTTTTATTTGAAAAAGTTTTTGTTTCTCACTTTTTAGTGTATTAGTTTGTAATTGATATAAGTTACAATAGCATAATCCAAACTTCTAATTTCTTTTTACAGAATGTTGCGTTTTGCGATATAAGGCCGTTGATTTTTGAGGAGTTTACCTGATAGTAGACTAGCACTTTCATCACATGATTTGATGGAGGCGATGTATCAGGCATCGAAACGGTACTCAGATCGCAACCCGCAATATTTATTATTGAATAGTTCCGCTGGTCATCTGTGGTCTTCATCATCAGTTCCATTTCATTCAATGGTGCTTTTTAAGAGTAAATGCACGAATTACAACAAAACATACCTCAATTGCTATAGATGTGCCTTTAATATTTAAAGAGTTCCCTCGATTTCTCCAAGATCTCATCATCAGATCCAAACTTTGATGACAATGAGATCAATCTGGAAATATATCCTCTTTCAACCAGTTTTTTTTAACAAAAAAAAACCTTCGAAATGAGAACCTCCTGCTTTTCGAAGTCGGTTGAAATTTAACAATGTAGTAGTCACTTAAAGTTGAACACCACATGTTAATATAAATAACTAGCGGACGCCTCGCGGTTTCACCCGCGTAGTTCCCGTTCCCGTGGGAATACATGGATAAAAACTAGCCTATGTCACCCGGGGCTAGAATAGCTTCTCAACAGTGAAACAATTTTTGAAATCGGTTTATTAACACGCTACATACAAAAATACAAATCTTTCCTCTTTACCATATTAGTATAGATGAAAAAACAATACACTAAGTATTGTTTTTTCATCTATATTAATTACGTATCGTTTATAAATCTAAAAACGTATCGTTAATTAGGTATCGTTAAATACAATAATACAAATCTTTCCTCTTTACCATATTATAGATTTGTATTTTTGTATTCAACGATACCTTTATATCGAATTGTATCTCCACCTTTATATTAAACCAGGTGTACCTCATCAAAGTTATAAAAGTCAGTCTAAATAAAACACATCGCGTAATGCAGCTGAGTTTACGCCACAGGTGTTGGCCTCAGTAATGGAAATTGTCAGGTAGGTGGCCAAGACTGTCCCAAAATTTATGGCATCTGCGTGATGTGATGAGTAAGACAATTTGTTATCATGTATTCTTGTAAATTTAGTTCAGTGGTATTCGAGCAACAGCAACACACCTAGCAGGAAATTGTTAAATTCTATTTCGTCAAGGCTTACACCAAGAAGCTAATAGTGAAGACTGCAGACCAAACTCAAAATAAGTAAGTGTACATAAGGCTTGTCATGTCGTCTGCTGTAAAGAGTCCACGTTCTCTTTCTAAGTAAGTAGAGATGAACGAAAAAGAAGAAGGCTCCTCAAAAGGTCAAAGTGCGACGTCTAACGTCTTCAGTAACAAATTCATAGTGTATATCCTTTTGGTTGACACTTACAGCAGCGCCGCTTATTGTGGATTTAGGAACTACTCAAAACATTCTGGCATTCAATATGGGAGCAATTTTGCTAAATTCTTTTTGATCGAGATTTGCCTTTACTGGAACGCCGCCTAGTCTATTTTGGAACTACTCAAAATAATAGTGAAAACCGACTTACATACATAATTTAGTAACAAAAAATGTGTGTGCGTGTGTGCATATAAGTCATGTGTACTATTTAGAAAATGTCCTGCCATTGGCCGTTGATTGAGATTAAACATCATTCCTAGGTACTTGTTTATTAGATTCATGATCTCATTTTAAGTCATGCTCTATCATACCTCAGATATCATATTAATCTGTTTGATCTTGTCTTTTAGGGGAGAAAATGTGGAACATTGACTTTCATCCATCTGATAATGATAACCTTTTGATTAGACATATTTTTTATAAAATGTTATTAATTGGGATGTTGACTGTCAAGTCAAATCAGTCTCTTTATAAGAAATGTCAAAACGACAAGCTCTATAGAAATGTGTATTGAATAGGAACCTATGACGTCATAAGTTCCTATCGTCAAATCATTACTTTTAGTATTCATTTTCAAGCTTTTGAATTCAAAAACATGTTAAAATGTAAAAGAGCAGGTACTTCAGAGCATTTTAAGATGTTAATTACCCGATTAGTATTAAATAATTTACTTTTAGTGTAGTCAACTGCCCAATTTATAAACACGACTATGATAGCTTGCCCATCGAAAAGTATTCATGGCTATTTTTTTGACTTAAAACTTCAAAGCATGGAAATAATATTCCATGACCGGATTTTTTCAGGCAAGCCTATACGATATTTTTTATAATTTAATTATCTTTCTTTCGATAACACTTTTATTGGTTATTAGGTCGGTTGAATTACTTGTATTGACTTACCTGTTCATACCTTGCCAGGTAGCCATAAACCCAAAAGGTGGCAAACCTATCAAACCATAATCTTTATGTTAAAAACTATCAGATGAAACTAAATTTGATCAGACATCAAAGTCGAAAGTCAAAGTCAAAATACTTTATTAATTTAGGTTTCAAATGCAATGCAATATGAATGTCAGACAAAATTTGGAATAGAATGATTGTACATTTAATGCCAAGTTCGCAAGAGTTCAAAAGAGTAGGCAAGGTTTACAAAAAAAATAGACTTGAACACTTTTCGATAGACAAGTTATTACAGGCGTGTATAAATCAATTTGTCTCATTAGAATGTTTTCGGGAGTTAATCGCGTGAAATATTTAAAGGAACGAACCTTTCATTTACCTGACCGAATTGCACCGATTGATGCAAAATTAAATGCAATATAAAAATATTTCACGCGATTAAGCCCCGATAACATTCCAATATGTGTAAGCATCGCGAAAGTTTAAAAACATCAATTTGTGTCATCTGGTTAACAGTAAAAGTCGATATTCCACGTCTCTTGTGCCTTTTGGTTTTTCTCCTTCGGTAATGATGAATTTCCGTCTCGTCAGGCTGTTAGAATTAGTGTACCTACAGAGTGACTCAGTGTTTATGCACAAATTCAATAGTATATTTTTTTTATTTAGTTACCTGCTTCTGAATTTTAAGTGAAAATAATGATGGCAGATTTCTGTACAAAAACGTAAAACTAATAACATTTTGATTGAATATTGTAAAATCAAGTAGTAATTGACTACAATGCTGTGTTTAATCAATTTCAAGCAATTGATTGCATAAACAACATGAATATGAAATTCCTATCCGATCCGTTGCTCTTAGGCATGAACCGATATTATTATATATATATTTTTTTTTAATTATGAGTAATTACCCCAAAATAATTCTTATAAAATATTTCTTGTGGTAACTCACATTAGACCGTAAGCCAGGAACAGTTTGACATGACCAAGTTCCTCCTGATCGAAAACTTGTATTATGAAACTCCTTAATAATACATTTGCTTATTTTTGTATTAATTAATTCCTTTGCAATTAGAATGTATCTATAAACAATAATAATTTAATTTAAACGTTACAAAAAGATTGTTATATCTATCTTTATAGTGACGATTAACTTTGAATAGATCATTTTCTCCTGGACAAATAATTGAAACTTGATAGTTATTATGATCCTGTCACGGACATCGTGAGAAGACTAAAAAGAGAACTAAGTCGCTCGAGTTAGTTTAGTGAAATTAATGTAATATAGTGCAGTAAGTGCTATTTACAAAGAACACATGAAGAGAGTGTCTGTCTTTCCCTTATATCAGAGACAATAAAAAAAGTGTTATTGGTCAATTTCTTTATTTTGATTATTAGACTAAGCAAATTAAGATATAACTAAATTACTCATTAGTGTAACTCGAAAGACTAGATCGTGATTTCAAAGAAGATCCATGTGGACCCTTAATACAAAAAAAAAGATCCTGTAAGTAATTAAAAAAGTCAGCTGGCAATATACCGAGGGAAAACTACTCGCGACGAATCTTTCTACTGAGATATAACTAGCTGATAGAACCTAAAAAACTAACTGCTATGGATAACATTTTTTAATTTAATATTTTCAAAGAACTCTCCGTCAGCCTCTTTGTAAAGTTTCACGCGTCTGAACCAATTTTTGAAACGTATCTTTCAATCCGCTGCAGACACCTTTTACACGGCCTTCTCGAACGCTGCTAACGCGTCTTATGGCGATGAGAACTGTGTCTCTTTTAGCTGATTTTTTATTTTAATAAAAAGAAGTCACACGGTGCCTTCACAGGCCTGTAAGGAGGGTGACCCAAGACTCTGACCGGTGTGGTGTCCAGGAACACCCACCTTTTGAGCAGTGAGTGCGCGGGCGTGTTATCATGGTGAAGCAGTACCTCGCGGAGCCCGGTGTTAGGTCGCTTGTTGCTCATTGCAGATAAACTTCTGGCAGTCATTTTGTGGTATACCATTTGGCGTTGATGCTGCTTTGGTCTCGTAATGGAATCACAACCAGATACCCCTTCAAAGTGAAGAAACTAGCGATCAAAATTTTCCATGTGCTTTTCGATCGTTTCACTTTCATAGGCGTTTGTTCGTTCTGATACAGCCAAACTGTCAACTGACGCTTTGTTTCTGAATCGAATTGATAAATTCAAAATTTGTCACCTGTCACAATGTCATAAACTCATGAACCATATCATCTCACTACTTCACACGGAGCTGCTTCTGAGTTTCGGTGAGGTTGTGCGGCACCCAGCGTGAAACTATCCTCCTCTCGAGAAGGTGCTCGTGTAACATCTTGTGAACGCTTCCTTATCCAATCTGCAATCTCTTCGTGTGTAATTCGCCTGTTTTCTTGAATTATGTTTTTACTGCCCGCAAACTTTCTACCGTAACAGCCGTCGTAAGACGACCAATCCTTTGTTCATCCCCCAAAGCTAAGCTAACGGTAGATGGTTGCTTTTGAAGGTCCTTCATCCATAAAAGCCATTTGAAGTTGATCTAATGGCTCATCTGATCTCATGAGGTTTTAGGACTTTTAGGTCACATTTAACATCGTAGATGCATTTAACGGTTTTCCTGTCTAAAGTCAAAGTAAAGTCAGGGAATCTAACCCAAAAAATGTGAAAATAAATCAACTTGATTTTTTTAATACTAATCGAAAGGGTCAATACCATAAAGATTGTTTTTTTTCTAAATAACATAGTATCGCGCACTGATTAGCCTACATCACAGTCATTCGTCATTTGTCGTTGAGATCAGTGCGTTCTTTGGATTTATTGTTCTTATCGATAACTTTAGGCGTGTCTACTGGTTTTGTTGCTTTACGTTTTCTGGTCGCTGTGAAAGTCCTTGGGGATGACCTATGTTCGGTAGTGGACGTTTTCAGGCTGATGATGATGATGATGTTTTCTGGATTTAATTTCGTTAAAATGGAAAGACTAAATAGTTGTTCAGGTTGTGTTATTTTTTTTTTTTTTTTTACCTAGACTGACTGTAATGCGGACCCACTATCATAAACTAGAGACATTTCTCTATCTATCTCACCCTATTTTATTTCTGTACATGGTAGGTATAAACACCCAGTTTTAATATGGTGCCCAGTGTCCTTTATTATTAAATTTCATGGCCAAGATTTATTAGATTGATTTCTTCCTTATGATGACTATTTCAATCGAAATTATAAAACACAGGATGTTTATTTTCTACTTATGGCAGGTACGATGGCGGGCTCTGACAATTGACTTCTAGAAAATAAAATAATGTTTCATAGGAGTAAAATTTGCTAACTCAAATATTTAGGGTACTTTCGCTCCAGAGGGCATTATTTTGATCCACTTTGTATAAAAAAAGCACACAACAACACAAAATGCATAAAAAATACAAATAAAATATCTAACTTAGTAGAATTAAAAAATAAAATATTTGTATAAATAAACAAAATAGTTTTTATTTGAATACGTAATTTTGCATAATATAACTTGATATTTTTGTATTAGGTATTCTAATAAAATTTGTATTATTTTTACAAAAAAATATATAATTTTGACTCGGCAAACTAAACAACAGTTCTTTGTCCGAGGTAAACACAGAATTAGAAGAATATTTTTGTCATAGATAAGTTACAACAAAAAACGAATAATCCAATTTAAATGTACACTAATCGGAGTAAATACAGATACGTTTCCAATCCAGCTTCCTTGATTTTCGTTAAATATTCCTATAACTTCACCTTTGTAAAATAATGGGCCACCATAATTTTCAGTCAATCTATTCCTGTTTGATGATTTAAGACACATGTAATCTGCGTAATATTTCTTGCGGATATTACGCGGCGGACACGGCGTTATATTACCCTTGCCAATAAGTAAGGGCTCAGCTAGAAATCTTCCAAACCCTGCATACAAAAGTTCTTCATCTGTTAGTACTGTGTATGCAAAACCTGACATCTTTGCATATTCCTCTATATTAATAGGATCCACGCTTAGTAATGCAATGTCGTTTGCAGCCCAATATTCTTTTGTTTTTGGTTTATATTTTGGACTAATATATGTCCCTTGAATTTTAATCCGCTTTTCTGCCCGCGACGCGGGCAATCGCTTATCAAAATACTGTGCCAAAATTAAACTCCTGTTTATACAATGTGCGGCCGTCAGTACCCAGCGTGGGTGTAATGCAGTACCGCTGCAACCTCTATAAATGGATTTTTTCCACATTAACTTGGAAGAATACAATAAGGCCATATGAAATGGAAGTGCCTTTAATTTATCTATGTAAATGTCACGTACTCGTTCAGAATTACCATCTGCGAGATTTTTTAGACTTATGACTGGATGATTGTGAATGTGAATCGTGCACTCAAATGAAAATCTCGTTGCTAAATAGACGAATGTCCACACAATCGACATCATAATCCCAAGTCACGACAAGACACACCACATCAAATTTATCGAAACGAAAATTGTAACTGTGTTCTTTTTCCTATTAAACTGTCTTTGTTTATCATTGCACCAAAAAATTGATTTTGAATGGAACGTTCAGACGATTTCAAGCATGTTTTGTTAATTCAAGTTTATCTATACATAAACTGACTACCTTCTATCTTTTTTATAAGCCTAGTGAAAAATACTAAAAAATCATTCATCTACAAAGTAAACTTGCCGATGTCAAATTATTTTCGAATTTAAAAAATCTTTTTTTTTAAATTCGAAAATAATGATATCCTAAAAGTAAATCTAAATAAAATCCACAAAATTGAAAAAATGCCCATAAAAAATAAGACATTTGAAATAGTTACAAACATTTTATTAACAATTGAACATATTTTAAACAACTTTCATAAACTAATATATAATTATAGTGACTCATTGGCAACCAAACAGATCGAGAAATAAAAGCAAAGAGGAAGAAGTTTGAGTAATTTGCGAGATTATGCAACCTGACCGTTTTTGAAAAAATGTTTCAGTACCTCGAAGAGCTTGTCCGTCGAAATCCGTGTGAATCCGTCGGTCCTGCGCCTAATTATTTTAATTTGTATATAAGAGAGATTTGTGTTAAGTAGAGACTTAACACAAATCTCTCCCTCTCTTAAACAAATTAAACAAATCAAAATCTCCAATGATGGCTGATCTTCGTCAGTCTTCGTTTATAGCGGTATTATTAATATTGACCGGTTGTTTCCTTGAGGCAAAATCAAATCAGTCGATACATTTTCAGTTTTGCTAGACCCACACGGCAATTGATTTTTATGTCTGACTTTGAGAAATGATAATTGGTTCAGGCATGCCTAACCTGATTCCGGTAGTTCGTGATATCCATTCTAAATGGCCATATACGGCAGAGAATACTGTAATATTTTTTATATATATATTTATTTTAGACTGTTTACGTATAGACAGTACTCCTATGACTTTATTCTCATAAAGCAAAGGACTACCAGTCTCACTCCCCAATGTATACTTAGTATATATAGTTCTTTTTGTTGGATCATTTAGCACTGGATTAAGGCATATAAAACGATCAGGTTCAGATGTAAAAGGACACAATCTGAAAGTACCCATAGAAGTACGCAAAGAATTCTGTATGTGTGATGCTTCAATTTTAACATTTTTATCGTCTATCCAATATCCAGCATAAATGAGCTCTTGGCCTATTTTTAATTCTTGATTGTTAACTTTTGATAGCTCTCCATATTTTGCCGGATAAATAGACGCAACACGTAACAAACCAAGATCGTCATCGGATGCGGAGTCAAGGTGTCCTATTTTGAGTTTTGATGATAATACGAATTCTTCGATGCGTCTTTGCGTAACTATAAAAGATCTTGCATCGATATATTGTATAAAAGCATAATAGAATTTTTCTTTTAGGCAATTAACGGAAGTCAAGATCCAATTCTTATTTATTGCAGTTCCTGTACAGGTTCGATCAGCTTGATCTCCATTGACAAAAGCACGAAATACTATTGTAACAACAAATGGATATCGTGGTAGATTAGGAAGGTCCGCGTAATCGCTTAGTTCTCTTGCTGGATTCGGATGAGCAGAAGACATTAATAATGCTAAAGTTATATTGAACATGACAGTTACAAAATCCGTTCACAAAAATAAAAGTTTAATTTTCATTTTGTAATAGCAACAAATAATATAAACGTCTATACTACGGCACATTTAATTAACTTTGTTTAACCGTAGGTATTCTGTATAGTGCACTAAAATCAATTAGATGGATAACATCCAATTTCATGCTTTGCTCACCTTAAATAATATAGTAGAGAACAAAACAAATATTTTTAATTAAAACTGTAACGTAAAAGTCTAAATAAATTGGAATATCTATCATTTAATTTTATTAAAATTAAATGAATTATATTCAATGACCTAAGTACACCTACTAAATTGTTAGTAGTTGTAGTTCATTGGGCGACAAAAATGTGGACGAGAGAAACAAAACAGTCTTGTTGCACCTGCCTCCTCCTTTTTGAAGTCGGTTACAATAAAAGAGTTATGTATGGGTTTTTATATGTCATAAATATAGTACCTAATGTCAGGGTTAGGGACTCGTCTGCGTGCGTGTGTGTGTGTGTGGTGTATGCAAAACCGGTTAAGACAAAAATGCCAACATAGCTTCAGTACATGGAGTATATAAAATATCAGGGAGACGACCTCATTGTATACAAATAGTGTCCTAGAAAATCCGTTGAGTAAGAAGTGACTCTGTAGTAGCATTTAAAATTATGATTTCTAGTCTTTTTCGACCATGTTGCTGAAGGCTTCCTTCAGATTTTTCTATTTTTCTCGGTTTTGCGCCGTTAGCATTCAACTAGTCCCTGCGATTTTCTTCAATCATTAAAGATTAGTAACTGCGATTTATCCTACCTACATAGTTATGGGAGTTGTAATACGTTCGATACGTCGGGTATAAATACTGGTGGTTGGGGTTTCAAATAGAGGAACCTCCTCACTATACTAGCCGTCTTGAGTACTATTTTGTGCATCAAGCTTTTAATCCAACCCCTTAAGGTATTGATCAAGGCTCCTAGTAATCATTCCATTGACCGTAACGCCTATCAGAACAATGATCGGCGACTCCAACATCTTACATCTCGACAATCTTGTGCGCAGCAATTCCAGATATTTAATTTGTTTATTATTTTTATTTTAACTGACGTTTGGATGAAATTGCACACATTGCGGTCACAGATCGTTTGACCCGTCGACTCCCAAAAAATATCGTTTTAAAAATCACAAAAGCAAAAAAAAATACTCATTAATAATTTGATATATTTTTTATTAACCTCTTTTTCGTATGTTACTGCGTAATTATGCTGTCGTTATGACAGAAGAAAAAAATAGCACTGTGGCTCTTTTAGTACTGGGAATCTTGTAAATTTATGTTAGGAATGAGTACACGTCGTATTTTAAATCTCCGTTCCTTTTCTCTCTATTTTTGTACTCTTTGTTTGAATCCACTGTTTGTATAAATATATTTATTTATTGAATAATCTTAGAAAACTTACAGCTAAACACGGTACTTTAAAACAACAAATAATATGAAGATGGCCAATTAAAAGTTTTGAAGATTACCGCCCCTTTTTTTTTCATTTTAAACTTTTGGCATGTTTTGCCACAAGGATTTAGGCAATTCACCACACCAGGAGCCAGCACCTTGAAGGGCTAAATGCCCTGACACACCTATCGACATAAAGGCCACTCCACTAAGTATGGTTATGGTCAGACTAAACCTTGGAGATGTCCTATAAAAAAGAAAGAGGCGTCACAATAGATCTTTCAGGTCGCAGCGACTTCCGGGCTTCACATCCCGGCGTCTATCCAGATACAACACAAATACGTAACACGATCTCTCCGCCAATGAACAGATATTTTACTTAGGAAACCATATATTATACATATGGTTTTTTCTAAGCATACAGACGCCCTTTGTTAAGCAAAGACCTCCCCTAATCGTTTCTACTTCTGACAATCCTGGACCACAATGATCTTGGCCCGGTTGCTTTGACCAGATCATCTATCCATCTGGTGGGAGGTCAGCTTACACTGCGTTTGCCGAAACGCGTCCCCACTCGGGAACCTTTTTACAAATATTATTATAGCGCATCAAAATTAAAAAATAACTGATTAACCAAATGTTTCTCTGCTAACTGTTTTATACGTTCTTACGGTTAAAGGCGTGTGGCTATCAGAGTCGAAGGGTTCAAATTTTCCTGTACTAGACACAATAATAAAAAAATAATTTAAAATAACATAAACTGACTTTAAAACTGTAATGTTAAGGGATAAACAAAAGTCATACATACACTTATAAAGTTTGATACACATACTCGTACCTACTTAGAAGCTGGTGTAGACTAAAATATACAAAAGTTGTGCAATTCTGACAATCCATACCTCCATACTAATATTATAAATGTGAAAATAACTTTGTGTGTCTGTCACCTTTTGAAGCTTAAACAACTGAAAGGATTTAAATGAAATTTGATATAGAGATAGCTTGAGTCCCGGGAAAGGACCTAGGATAGTTTTTATCACTATAACCGAAATCCACGCCTGTGGAGCCGCGGTCAAAAGCTAGTGTTACATACATACAGGTCGAACTGATAATATATTAATAATTTATAGGCATTTCTTGTCATTTACTTTATTGATACAATAATTGCATTTTTGAAATATAGAAAAATTTGAAGTTCAGACCCAGGAATCGAAACCGAGACTTCCGTATAAACGGATATGATGTATTTTCATAACTATGCACCTACCACATTTATTTCTCTACAACCAAAAGGTTGACTTGAATGCCTACGGCAATAATCAAAATTTTGGAATGTATTTGTAAGAAATTTACAATAAATTTATAAAAATATATCATGCTGGATACAGTTCTTTGTACCTATAATCTTAAGTAACTTTAGTTCAAAGGTAACCGAAAAGAATACTGTTACTTAGTAAGAACTCTCCGCCACTAAAGGATCGTCTCCACGAGTGAGAGAATCACGGCGATATTATTGTCGTGCCATTTATTTCTATACACGCTCTTAGAAGGTGCCTCCACACGGCGATGTTATCGCGGCGATGCGACGAATGGAGAAGAGCGGAATCGTCGCGATTCTCCCGCCCGTGGAGACGGTCCCTAATGGGTAACCATTTCTTCACCAGTCGTACGTCATCATCCGCTCGACCCCTTTCTCATGCATCCAGAAAGTCCGCTCTTTTATCCATTGTAAGTGGTCTCTTACAGGAGCGAAATAAACCACGTCTGCAGGTTTATTTTCTGGACCTACAGTCAAGAAACCAATCACTTCATCTCCATACAACAAAGGACTACCAGGACCACTTTTTGGAAGCAAACCATCTTGGTAAAGGCATATATAACGGTCAAAATGGTCCTCATGTACAGTGGGGCACGTTGCTATAGTACCTTCAGAGGTAATCAGAGGCCGTCTCAGAGCAACCTTTTCTGTGCCCTTTTGATCTTCTTGTAAGCCATATCCAACGTAAGTAAGCCGTTGACCAATACTTAGGTTTTCGTAGTCGAATCCCGACGGCTTTGCAAATTTCATTGGATAAATATCCCCAACGTTTAGCAAAGCCAGGTTATCATTGCATAAGAAGGAAATGTCTTTTTTTTTGTGATATTCTGGACTTATTACTGTTTTGTAAACGTTCATAGTCGATATTTGGTATTGTCTTACGTCATCATATTCTATAAATATTGAATCGTATTTGTATCTTACACAATCGACGGCAGTTAAGACCCAGTATGCGTTTATTGCGGTTCCAGAGCAGGTTAGATCATAATTTTCTCCATTCTGAACAGTGCGAGCTATTACGGCTACAATATATGAATATTCTGTTGACTGCTGTCGGGCGTCTTTGTGTTGTCGAACTCCATTTGTGCGTGCAGAAGAAAATATTAACGCCAACGTTATATTAAACATGATAGACACAGATAATTTCACTGAACAAAAATATTAATTTTCATTTTGATGCAGCAGCAAAAAAATAGTTTTAAATGTCTACACTACGGCACGTTTAATTAATTTTGCCTTAGTACTACGTATTCTGAATGCACTTAAATAAATTAAAGGAACAATATCCAATTTCACGCTTTGTTCTCGACAAATAAGACCTAAGTACATGGATTTTGTACTAGGCGAAGATTTCCGAGAGATTTCTGTACAAGAAGACGGTTAATAAGAAACATTAGGGCGTTTGTCTACCGCAGCCCGTCAATGGGACGTCATGACGTCACTGAAGTAGCGATACATAGAATTGCTATAGCCGCGTGTCCATCGCACATCCGTCATCCTCCCGCGAGCCAAAGTAAAATAATCTCGTTCACGGTGACGTCTCGTGACAGGGTTGCGGTTGACAAACGCTCTTATTATGGAAACTGTCTGGGCCAATTTTTGCGGGTTGAGGCTCAATGTCGTATGGTTTAAATAAATCAATCAAATCGGTGTTCACCATCGCTGTTTTACCGCCAAAGGCTCTAAGGTTATGCTCTAAGGCGCTAAGGTTCGTGTTTTGGATGTGGGTTGTCGCACAAAATTGACATTACTGGTCTAACGTTTTCCGCCCAATACATGGTTTAAGGGGAAATAGGTTATTAAGGAGGGAACCCGCTACCCACCTTTCATATGTGAATCGCCACGAATGAAATAATAAGGACATGCCATAAGCATTAACAGATATTATTCTAAACTTGTAGACCACGAGTGCCTAAATTTAATTATAGCATATAAACGATGTTGACTTACAGAACTATACAGATATTATATTAGTAGATAAGATAGTTGAAATAAAATGTGAATAAGGAACAAAAACCTAAATACTCGAAATCACTTTTGTAGTGTTTTGAGAGAATCTTTCTCTTCTCTTCAAAGAAGTCCTTATTGTAATTTCACCAGAACAGTGAGATGACGTGAGAAGCGTGCTGGTAGTCATATGACAGTAAAATTTATTTTGGAAAGAATTAAGTTGGAGTTAATGAGGTTGTTCAGAATTTTATAGAGAAAAGTAACGTCAAACTGTATGCGTCGATTTTTGAGGGAGAGTAATTTAAAATGGGCAAGTGAATCTTGATATGAGTCTTGTGTGATAGGATTGCAATCGTTTTTTTTTTCTGTATTTTCTCTAGACGATCTATATGTTCTTTGATAAAAAGTAAAGAACTTTAAAGGAAAAACTTTTTCAAAAGGTTTAGTGACCCTTTTAATAAATCCCCAGTTTTCAAAGGCTTTTTGAGTTATTAAATCGTAATGAGGCTTAAAGGTTAATCACACTGATATTATAAAGGCGAAAGTTTGTGAGTGTGTATGTTTGTTACTTCTTCACGTCTAAACGGCTGGAGCGATTTTAATAAAATTTGGCAAGGAGTTAGCTGACACCCTGGATTAACACATAAGCTAATAAACCGCGGGAAACACCGCGGGGCACAGCTAGTTGATTATAAATCACTATTCCTAAATATCTAATCATAGTTACTCTTTCTAGAGGTTTGCGTTTAAGATGATATATATTCAAATGATTGATGATTTCTTTCGTGTATAACTTATGATATGACATTTATTGGATTCTTTTACAATACGAAGATAGAGAAGCTATATCGCTTTGTAATTTTTTACAGTCACCGATGTTGTTACTGATCTAAATATTTTTGAGGCATCTGGTCCGTAATCACTCTTTTTTTTCGATTTCGCGGCAAGCCCGCGCTTTTAACTGTCAAAATCTTGTCATAATGATCAATAGAGAGCTGCGCTTAGAAATGCATCGCGCATGGGCGCGGACATCTTTAAGCGCACCGCGCTTGCGCCAGATCGGGCGGGCTTGCCGCGAAAACAAAGAAAACCTAATGAATAAGGATCCTGAGTAAAGAAGCTGACTGGTTTTTTTGTTAGAACATTACTGATGTCATTGATGTATAATGTGAAAAGGACGGGCCCCAAATGGGGACCTTGAGGTATTCCATAATATATTGGTAAAAAAGTGAAACAATAACCCTTGATACGAATCAAGGATTATTGTTTCACTTTCTAAGTGAGTAATGACGTCTTTTTTCCAAATTTTTGGAAATGCACCGGTTTCGATTGATGACTGAAAGATTAAAAATATAGGTTTAAGAAGGGACTCTGCACATTTTGTGACAAGGGTTGGGGGTACACCGTCTGATCCTACTAACTCGTAAGTTCCTGTCGGATTTATGGAACATTCTAATTGAGGAGCGTTTGTTTTCAAGAACGATAGACAAACATGATATAAGATAGATATCAAGAGTTTCGTGGTGCGCCTCCTCTGTAACTAAAGATGTAATGCAAGCCGATACGGTGCACAATTCATTAAAATATACCAAATATTTTGTAATCCCTATTGTTAGGTTGGAACTGTTCAGCTGCCTTAATCTTTAATTCTTTACCCAATTCAATCCATAATCTACCATATAAAAAGTTCTGCAGTGTGTTACTAAGCTGGCTGGTAAACGAATGTTTTTACTCGGTTGAAGAATATTTAAATAAATACCCATGTAAATTTTATAATTTAGAAAGGAGACATGTTAAATATAAGCACAGATAATATAATACTGTACTAGTAATATAAGTGACCGGATTTGATTACATTGGTGTGCATTGATTTTTTTAAATATAATTTTACTTTTTAATTGTATTTCTTTGTAAATTTGATAAATTTTACTGTTCTTACCTTTACCAATAATGTAATTTGAATGCTATTATTGGTAAGTGTGCTGATCCAATAATATGTATTTTAAAGATATGTAATATGTACCACATTTATGCAAATTAATAAATAAAATAAATCCAGAAGTCTATTTATATTTTATCACTTTAATAGTGATAAAATATAAATAGACTTCTGGATTTATTTTATTTGTTGATTTATTGATGTAGCAATTAAATATTCATAAGGTCAGCGGTCAAAACATTTAACGAATTATTACTTGTTGTGTGAATAATCATGCTACTTGAGTTATTATCGAAGCACCAGTTTACAGAGTTAAGTTAAAGTCACCAAGAACAAGAAAGACATGTCAGGATTTAAGTGAGTTAAATTCGATACGTGGTCATAGAAGGAGGCTAATAATCTACTTAAGATGAATGGACGCTTAATTCTATTAGTTATCTCAAGGGGAAATTCTAAGAGACAAACTCAATTTAATCTCACTAGGGGTCACCTAATAGTCTAAATTAGACCATAGTTCCATCTAAATCTATACTAATAGTATGAAGAGGAAATAGTAAGAAATATATTACTGTCAAAAAAATTAGAGGTCCCTGCGAAAATTGCAATAATGTAACCCAAGGTATAAAATCTACGATATGACACCTACGATATGATAAATTGTTATTACACACCACACCATGTATGTCGGTTATCGGGATCGTTTGTTTGTTTGTTTTAACGGGGCTGCAATGTCGCACTTAGCCTCTTGAATGGGCCATTGTGCGTACGTTGTGATGTGTCAGTTTTTCTTACTCAAGCCAGCCCAAACACTCCCAGAAGCCCAGCATTCCCCGCAGGTTGCTGCAGGCTTCAGGGAGGAATGATGGTGTTTTTAGGAACCGTGCCCGGTGTTCAGCCAAACTAGTACATTCTATGAGTACTTGCTTGGGCGTTTCCTCATGTTCCATGCATTTTCTGCACAGTGGGCTACCTGTGATCCCGATGGTGTGCATGTGCTTGTAGAGGGGACAATGGCTCACAGTTGCTCCCTGTTCAGTCTGATTAAACTCCGAGCGTACTTTCTTGGCGCAGTTGGGATAAAAACTATCTTATATCTCGGGACTCAAACTATCACCATATCAGTTCATATCAGTTTAGCGGTTCAAGCGTAAGAAGTAACGACTGAGTTACCTTCACATTTATGGTATCAGTTTGGATTCCGGTTCCACAAAACTAATCATAAGTAATATCCTACTGCTCTTTATATCAAGTGGCACTCTATATCTATGGAAATATCGCATCATCTGCACAATATATTTCAAGTGCTTTATTTATAGTTTTATCAATGAACTAAATAAAATCAGGTCACATATGAATGTCCCTGTGGTCTAGAATTATAATAAATGGCGTTCACTTTCATAATATCATTTATCTTCTGTTATTCGTTGTACAATCCATACTGATTTTATAAATTTGAAAGTGTTTGTCTGTATTTATAACAAAAATGACGTTTATTATATTTGCTAATGTTATATCTATATCAATTGTGCAATAAATTGTCTTGACCTTTTTAGGGTTTCGTAGCCAATATGGCAAAACGGTACCCTTATAGTTTCGCCATGTCCGGCCGTCCGTCCGCATCTTTGCTCAGAGACTGTTAGTGCTGGGAGGCTGTAATTTTGCAAGGATACACATATTACTTCCGCCGACAATGTAAGAGAACGACCTCCCCTATATGTAAAGTGGGCGTGTGATTTTTTTCTCATGTATCATTAGATAGGTCTTTTAAAACCGTTGGAGGGTTGGGAAGAAGACATAGATTTAGGAATCCATTTGTAAAATATAAAGGTTTAAAGTGCAAAATTTTGTTAGAGTCAAGTGTCCCAGCTAAAAGGTTGATGTTGGGTAAGTAAAAAAAAATATATATATATATATAGTGAAATTAAAAGGTAAACTATCACAGCTAAGTAGGCTTTACAAGTTAACGAGTAACAGCTGATCAAATGAGAAGTGACAAAATTTTCGCACAAATTCCATTGAAAAATATTATTAAGTAGATATAACGTTGTAAGTATGAAAGAAAAACAACAGAAACCCACTTCTTAAGCCACATTGTTCAGATGGGGGTGACTACGGAACCCCCATCGGTCGGGCCACGCACACGCTTTTTGCTTCTTAATAATTACAACATCAATTTTAAAATACAAAATTAAGATATTTTACATGTCAAATAAAATCAACTTTAACTTCAACTTTATTTCTATGACTTCTGCGGTTTTCCCACAATTTTGCTATCTGCAATCAAACACCAATCACTGGATTGAGTTTCATCGTCCACAAACCCTCTCCACAGACCGCCATTTTTATTCACGAATTGTGCGTGAAGCGATTGAAATTAAAAAACATAAAACTTTCAATCGGGAAGAGGGCTTCAAACTATCCGTGACGTGGAATCCAGTGATTCGTAAAACACAACCTCGTATTGTTTCGCAGGCGGTTAACATGGACAAAATCAGTGTAGTGTACAGTGACCCTAACTTTTCGAGAAGTAAAAAGTAGCGTAGTGAGCGTAGTTATATAATTTCCGTGTAATGAGTATGATGGTTTATTCTGCGTCTGGGTGTTATTTATCTAAGTTTAATATGTATTTATTTACAAGTATTTATGTATCTTTATTAGTTGTCTGATTGTAGATAGTACATACTCTGCCTAGTTTGCGACCAGTTATAACTAGTTAGATTTGTTCCAAGATATTTAAAAAAACCGGGCAAAAGCATGTCGGACCATGCTCAGTGTAGGGTTCCGCAGCCTCGAATAAATGCATAAGCAATCTTTTGCTTATGCATTTATTCGAGGCTGCATGCATGGAACATACGCTCTTGCGTATGTTCATGGCACTTACGCCCTTTTGTTAAGAAACGCAGTTTTTCAGCAATAACTCAATGACGGTATATATGCGATCATATTCGAAATAATTTTAATTTAAAGTATTTATTAAGCGCTACCTTTTTCATAATGTTTGGTCACACGGTTCAAAAGTTAAGGATACACAATTTATGTAACTTTCGGAGCGATTATTTCCAAAAATATTCTCTCAATCAAAAAAGTTGAATTGACCTGTTGAATTATGTACCACACGTTGATGTTTGCAGAATAATTTTTTTAAGCGTGTATCGAGTGCCCCTCTAAAAAGCCCTCCTAGCTATCAAACTAAGTAGCGGCTACCACAAGACACCTTTTCACCAAATTTTATAAATATTCACTACGTAGTCTTTGACTAAAATGCCTGTGGCATACGGACAGACTAACAGACAGACAGACAGATATGATGAAACTATAAGGGTTCCGTTTTTGCCATTTTTGCTACGGAACCCTAAAAAAGAAGATGCAAAAACGTTCAGGCGTCAAAAGAGTAAAAAGTTTAACTACCTACTACAATAATTCGTCATAACAGCTCTAAATTATTTATAATAATACGTCCATATATTAAATTATCATGTAAAAAGATTTTTTAAATATGAGCCCAGTCCATTATCTCAATAATGGTCATTAACCAGATCTGCATAAGGAAGTATAATATTAAAAAGTAATAAAAGTGAGATTTTGCCAAAATTTGGACTAAATATGGGGTGGTCGGTATACGGTATTCGACCACATAAAGTATGGCTAATGGTATTTATTGGTACATTTATTAACGGACTAAGAATAAAAATTACTTGTTATTGCCAGGAATATGCAGAATTTCGTCATAGCTTTGTCTGGACTGGACTATAGCTGCGGCGGGCGTTACATTCTAAAAATATTAAAGTGCACTACTGTACCTATGCGCAGACATGAATTCACTCTCTATTCCTTTACGACCTAATGGGATAGAAATCCGACACGACCGGAGAGAGATTGGGCGCAGGACTGACGGCTTAACGTGCTCTGCGAGACACGGAGAGGTGTGACAATGTTTTTTTTAAAGACGACTGCCGCAGTATGGTACAAGCCCTGTGTCGCTCGCGGGGGACTTTACAAACATACAAGTCACAGACATAAAGTACACCCAGACTCGGAACAACAGTTTTTGGATCACACAAAGTGGTGTCCTGTGTGGGAATTAAGCCCACGAACTCTTGTGTAGCAGTCGGAAAGACTCCCACCGCGCCACAGAGGTAGTTTGGAAATTTATAATAATTAAATTATCACGCATCTATGGACCAATAGTGGTAACGTTGCATAAACTTGCAGATATCTGGATCTGCGGGTCAATTCATGTATTAAAAGCAGCGCAGTTGCAGTTCAGTTACAGTTAAGTTTCGATTAAAACGGCCATTTTTGTATTCTTGTAACTTTGGGATCGATCGCTTAGACGCTTGCGCACCGTACTAGAATGTCGTTATTGCGCTCTCGAGACGCATACTTGACACATGCGTATTTGAGATCGATCCCAAAGTTACAAGAATACAAAAATGGCCGTTTTAATCGAAACTTAACGGCAACTAAACTGCAACTGCACTGCTTTAAATACGTGAATTGACCCCCTGCTCAGTTGCCATAAGTCTGGTCCTCCTTAGATTAGCTTCACTTATAACTAACTATGTAACTAAAAATGTGGTGGAATCTTGGAAGTTAATTTTAACCTACTTCTTATTTTCGTATCGTAATGAAATTTTGTATGTAAATGTAGTTCGGATGCCAACACAATAATTTGGTAACTTGGAGCTGATCTGATAATGGAGTGCAACTCTTCAGGGATGTATAGGTTTTGACGATCAGCTTTTACAGCTCTTCGAGTGTTTTTTATAAAGGTATAAGCGTGTTTTTTTAAGCTATGTTTTTAATAAAAATTATCAACCACAATCACGATTATTAAATGTTTTATACCAACTATACCCATTACATTTAGAGCAATTTTCGACTTCGCACAGACTTTCCTCATGTATAGCTGTTCTACAGAGACATGGAATTTCTTCAACCGAATATTCCCAAAAATATTATTCAAAACATGTTTCACCTGTTACACAACTTCTAAAAGGAGCAAGTTCTGAGTTTTAGTATCTCGTAATGTTTATTTAATGTGCTACGATGCGTGCGGATTCGCAAAGCATTTTAGCCTCCTTTGACGAGTTTTAAATAAGGTACGCAACAACACATAATACCCACAGTACAGAAGGTTAACTTCATACAACGTGCGCTTGAGCAAGTACTAACTTGGTCGGCATTTAGTCAATTGTGTCACCTAGCCCCCCCCCCCCCACCCGGAATTGAGAAAATCCTTCCTGAAAAGCGATCCTGGAGACCTACTCTAATTCAATGAAAACGAAGTTTCGATCAAAAATGACGTGGTTAATATACAGAGTCAGGAATTTCATCCACTCGTACCAGAAAATCGTCCTGATTTTTGGCCAGAACTAAGCCGAAACAGAACCTACGATCGGTACATTTTGTGATGTCTGTGTGTCCGTTGCTTAAGCGAGGTACGTATGAAGATTATTTTAAAAGGGAGTTTCTTGGCAGGTTCTTTTCTTAAGCTTTACACTTGGAACTGGCGCCTAAATTCATTTAGTTTGTTTTCTCAAACTAATCGTATTTTAATAAATATTATTTTGACATTTTCAATGAATTATTGACTTTTTTTACGAAATAAAAATAATTGAAGTTTAAAGTTTACAATCTGTTCTCTCTGTATTTTATGATGTATGTTTGAAAATAAACCATTGAGCTCGTATCACTTAATGATAGAGGGAGAACGCTAATGTGACAAAAGGGTAATGGCCCTTGAATATCGTGATTTATTTTCGTTCCGCATCATTTGGTTTTTTATAACTCAGTTGTTGACCGCAGATGTCCTCGACGAACGGCCAGCAGTGATAAGTGTATGCTTAGAACCTATTATATAAGTATTAAGCGTCTTTTTGTGTTATCGTAGAGCCAAAAAACCGTAATAGTTGACCTCTTTAATAGTTTCATACACGTCATTTCATTTGTTTTTCCTTGATAGAACCTGCCCTCAAAAAAAAACAACATAATTATACTTTAGTAGATATACTTTGGTTGTTTTTTTTTGAGAGACTACAACAAGAAAAGGAATTCAGTAGGTACTTTCATAGTGGTAGTTTTGTGTTATTATATTTTTAAACCTCTAAAATCATCTACGTAAATTCAAAATTAATTCAAATCAAACAATCACAAAAAATATATAAAATATTATATACCTACACGTAGGTATGGGTCAAATACAGAGTCACCTTGACTGACTTAGTTAGGAATAGCTGTTAAACATGTATATTTTTGACGTGATAACGTTTTATAAATTGATGACCGGGTGCACCTACGAAAAAGTGTCCAAGAAAAGAGTCACGTTATTGATTGGTTGCTTAGCAACAGCGAATAGCGAATGCAGCGACATGACATGCGATACAATTGCTAATGGCGATATGTCATCAATGTTTTCTTGTGACGTTATAACGTAAAATTATCATCCGTAAACCGACTTAACAGACAACCTTTTTTTCAATTTTTCAAAGAGGATTAATTAGCTGCAGTTGTATTTTTTATGATACAAAGGGTTGGATCATTCTTTTTGTAATGTGACTTTATATTCACGTATCTTTTGTTAGATTGGTACATAGGTACTTAGTGGTGAAGATCTGTAATTGACTGCTAATTGCTTACATATATGTATTAATAATGGTTTTGTAGCTGTTGATCTTCCAGAAAAAAAAAATCGGTTGTCTGTTAAGTTGGTTTACTGACGATAGTTGAACGTGACAATGTCATAAGAAAATACTGATGGAATGGTTTCATTTCTCAAAAGAAAATTTTAAGTTTATTTCTTTGATAGATATTTTGTATGGATATAGAGAAGGAGGTAAATGGAACGCCTCAGAGCAAGGTAACGCCTCATTTTAACGTGCGTTCAGCCGGCTCCATCGAATTATAAGACGTTGTCACGTCAAAAATATATAATTAGCCGTTATGTAATAATCATAAAGAAAAATACTTATACTTACATAATTCCTTTCCTAGAACCCAGGTCTCCGGCTTTGAATTCACCTCCACAAGGACAGTGGGAGTACACACCAACAACACCATCAAATCAGCTATGCTCAAGTTCACAAGAAATATATTAGTCGAGTTCCTCATATCCTTAGTTTTTAGTATTACTATCGGCACCATCACGTTCCCTATCACTCCCAAACACATAATCGCAATACAAAATGTCATAGAAGTCGCCTTTATGTAATACGGGATCTCAGCGTATTCCGTAAAATTGTCATTCGACATTTCGAATGTCGCATTCGTGAAATTCGTTTTCGTGAAACTCGCTTCGTAGTTGAGCTCCAAATTTTCGTATGTGCAATTATGCGTTTCATTTTTGTAGTATGTGTAGTTTCGACAAGCGTATTGTATTGTGTTCACATCTGTCGTGTGTGTTAAGTTGGCTGTTGAAATCATGTGGGTGTCAGTTCATATTTTCACATTGTTCTTTTGTGCGCTCTTGGCTTAGGGCGCGATTATACGGACGACATGGCAGGTGATCGCATCTGTAACAAAGAAAGATAATATGTTAAATGCTGAATTTTTATCTTGTTTATTGGTCTGTGGTCTGTGGTTCGGCCCGCGTGTATGTAAGATAACGCCAATAAAAGTATCCTATGTTACTGTACTGGGTTGAATCTAATCCTATTACACTAGCTGTCTCGTGCAACTCGTATGCGTAAATTTTTCCCGTTTTTGCAACATTTCTCGTCGCTGCTCCGCTCCTATTAGTCGTAACGCGATGTTATATAGCCTATAGCCTTCCTCGATAAATGGGTAATCCAACAAAAAAAGATTTTTTAAAATGGGACCCGTAGTTCCTGAGATTAGCGCGTTTAAACAAACAAACAAACTCTTCCGCTTTATAATATTAGTATAGATTTTAACAGTATACCAAGGGGCTTTGGTGTTAAAATGTAACAATTAGATAGATAGAGTTAGTACTTTCACATTCTAATATAATCACTAGCTTTACCAGTAACTCTGTCCACGTGGATTCAAGTTATTGTGATAAAACCGAGTAAGTGCATGACGGACCATCTAAAGTGTAGGGTTCCGTAGCTGCCCAGCACAATAATACGGTATAAGTGGATTTTCTGTTGTTTTTTGTTTATTATTTAACCTATGTAACTTTCAATGAAATTTGCATTGCACTTGGTCGGCTGTTACTCGTAAACTTGTAAAGCCTACTTAGCCGTGATAGTTTTCCTTTTAATTTTACTATATATACTACTACAGTGTTTTTTTAACTAAATTAACCCTTTACTTGGCAGGGAGGAGGGGGAGGGGACTTGATTCTAACAAAAAAATTGCACTTTTAAACTTAATATTTCACAACCGGATTCCTAAATCCAAGAATGGCCTTCACAACCCCTTAACGTTTTAAAAGACCTATCTAACAATACCCCACACGATAGGGTAGGTGAGAAAAAAGATCACATTCCACTTTACTTCTAGGAGAGGTACCCTCAAAAGAAATGTTTTTCAAGGTATTATTCTTTCACTCTGAGCTAAACTGCGGACGGACAGATAGACGGAAGGACTTGACGAAACTATAAGAGTTTCGTTTTGCCATTTTGGCTACGGAGCCCTCAAAAAGTAGGTATACTAAATTCGATTTCGGAATACTATTTATCTTCTTGCAAAATTTCATTAAGTTTAATTCAGCCGTTTAGTTGTGAAAAGGTAACAAAGAGATAATAAACTACTGACGGAACACATACCTACCTAAGACGCAATTTCGCTTAGCTGGTAGACATTACAAAGAATTCAAGTAATCTGCGACCCAGATTACTAGTTATCTTTAAAAAAATCACTTCAAACAAGATGAACTAGGCTGTATAATATTAGCATAGACAAAAGTTTTCTACATTTATAATTAACAGTTTAAGTCAAAAAAAAAATTCAAAACAATAAACAAGTCCAAAGTATTTCAGTTCAGTCATCTTAGTGGATTATCGTCCAACTCTGGTTATTAGCAAGACGAATTTCAGCCTCTTAATGCGTTAAATTCTCAAACTAATTTGTATGATAACGTTCCACGTAATTTTGGGGTACCTACAGTCATTTACCCAGTAATTTAGTGGAGAATTTAGTAATTTAAACGGTTAAGATAAATAATTTGTTTTTAGATTGTTTTATGTAAACCCTAAATACCAAGTGGTATAGGATTAGTTGAAATGAAGTATGTTTTCCTAATTCAAAACAGAAATTAAAGAAAATAGATGAAAAGGAGGTCTTTTATCCATTGAGTAGGTATGTTACGGTGTCGCAAAGGTGCATGCGGTAGTCTGCATTTGCGCAGCATCTCAAACACGGTTCAAGAAAAGTCCTCTCGTGGATGTGTTGTATTCCTTTGATAAAACGTATTCTTAGAGTAATTAAGCCTCTCGCCACCTCAACACCAAACTCCTTTGTTTCTCAGCTGGCTTGTCTCTTTCAAAACAAAATCCTGGACCCGTCACTGAGCTCATACGTGTACTATTTTAGACTTACCAGGAGGCCAATTCACGTATTTAAAGCAGTACAGTTGTAGTTAAGTTTCGATTAAAGCGGCCATTTTCGTATTCTTGTAACTTTGGGATCGATGTCAAAAACGCTTGAGCGCCGTACTAGAATGTCGTTATTGCGCTCTCGAATCGCATACTTGACGCTAGCGTGTTTGAGATCGATCCCAAAGTTACAATAATACAAAAATGGCCGTTTTAATCGCAACTTAACTGCAACTAAACGTAAATTGACCCCTGTTGGTCTAGTGGTTAGTGACACTAACTACCTTCTAAACCAGAGCCCAGAGGTTTTAGGTTCGATCCCCATCTGAGACATAATTCCTTCCCCACCTTTGTGTGATGTGGACGGTCTGTGTCCTTTATCAATGTATGTATTTATTTTGAAACATACAAGTTTGTTTATCGGTTGTCTGGTGGCCTAGTACAGGCTCAATGTAGTTTAGGATCAGATGCTCATGTGTGAGTTGTCCCAAGATATTATTATTACTAGCTAACCCGTGTCCACTTTGTTGGACCTACGATACCTACAAATAATGTATCTTTCTACTGGCAAAAGAATTTTCAAAATCGATTCAGTAGATCCAGAGATTACCCCTATAAACTCACAAACCTAACCTCTTTATAATGTTAAGTAATAATAATCTCCCAACTAATTCAAACTAGCCAACTGCGCAGGAGATATTGAAATGCAACTGCACTCTCTATTCCCTTCACTCTCATAGTCCAATGGGACGGAAATCCGACACGACTTGAGAGAGATTAGGCGCAGGACCAACGGCTCTTCGAGGCACGGAAGGGTTTGACAATGTTCTAAAAAGGTCACCCATCTATGGACCGAGAGTGGTAACGTTACTTTACCTCTCAGATATCTCGATTTGTTCGGTTACCACCGGTTAGGATATTAAGTATAGACATTTAAACACAGTATAATTATTATTTTGCTTTTTGCCTATAGTCCTTGTATGATCGTATACGGGGTGGAGATGTCACGTAATACCTAAAACCTTTAAGGCCGTACCCTGACCAAATAACCTTGAGCATTCGTTCCCTCTTCGCTGCAGCGTAGCGAATGCTCTCAGTTTTTTTTTTAATAAAATCATTATAAAATAAAATTTTGGTCGTTTGAAAAAAATGCTTCTAGCATAATGTTTTTTATGAAATTGCCTATCCATTAGTGTAAGTAGCAAATCAAAGAAAATGGTACTTTACTATTTCTTACTTCTGTTACTAATTATTTTTTATTTCTGTGGTTTCGTTGTGAGAAGATTAAATAAACATTTATACTACTTTAACAAAAACAAAATCTACCATTTTTGGTCAAAATTATGTAGAAATTGAATGTTTTTATAAGTTGATATTTCTTATTGGATAAAGAGCAGATAGCTCACAAAAGTGCACAAAAAACGGCTAGCTCTGGGTTGTGCACGGGGAAGCGCCTTAATAAGACTGATGTGTATCATCTATTACGATTGACTGATATAAAATCCCCTGGCAATCTATAAGTAGTAAGTAGGAGTTAGAAATGAGGAAATTTAATAACAAAGTTGTGCAGATTGATCGTTACGTAGTACGTAACATAACATCTGTTTCTACGAATTTATCTGCCCCTAACTTGCTGATATAATGTAATGAAATGCTAATTTCTAACATAATTTGCTACATGGATAGTGAGACATACGAAGACGTAGTATTTACCACTAGGGTTGCAGTAGCCTAAGTTTACTCGCACGTTTAACTTTAACACGAGTAATTTTTGGAAAAGTTATCTGTTATACGTGTACCTAATAATGTTTTGTGTAAACTTTTAAATTTTTTAAATCAGTTTAACCACAAATAAAGAGAGTACAGAACCTAAACTGATAAGTACTGTTTGACTTATGAAAAAAAAACGTCTGATTTGTGTTAACTCTCTCACTGTTATACGTCCCAGCTCGTTCCGAGTAATCGCGTCTGTGACGCCTCTGGACGCGCGCAGACATAGACATCTATGTGTGAGTAATATTACGCAAAAAAAACGTAAACATACGTCATTTTTTCTTTCTCCGTTGTAATTTTAAAGCATTTTCACCCGCAAAACCGAAACCAAAAAAGTAACGCTAAGTTGGGTACCTGAACACCGTGGCATCGCAGGAAATGAGTTAGCCGACGAGCTAGCCAGAATGGGGGCAGAGGGGATGGCGTGGGGACCTGGACCCATTTGCGGTATACCCAAATGCTTCATTACTAACTCGCTCAAAGGATGTGGGCTAACCCATAGCATCAAGCTCTGGTCAAAGTCACCAGGCCAAGAGCACTCCAAAGCACTCATATTGGGCTTCAACGCAAAGTTCACTAAAGAGGCGCTCTGTATGAGTAAGAATCAAATCAGAATTCTTACTAGAACCCTAACTGGGCACTGCAGACTAAACAAACACATGCACAAGATGCGTCTCACCGATACTAATAATAATAATAATATCTTAATAATATCTTGGGACAACTCACACAACGCTATCTGATCCCAAACTAAGCAAAGCTTGTATTATGGAAACCAGACAACTGATAAACATACTTATATATTTCTAAATACATACATATTATAGATAAATAACACCCAGACACAGAATAAACCATCGTGCTCATCACACAAAGTTTTATCCTGGGTGGGGATCGAACCCACGACCTCTTGCGTAGCAGTCGGATACACTCCCACCGCGCCACAGAGGCAGTCAAAAAAAAAAAAAAATGTTTGCAGATTCTGCCATAAGGATGAGGAAACACCTATACACATCCTCTGTGGCTACGAGGCAACTCATCACACCAGAAGCCAGCACCTTGGAGGGCACTTAATCACACCTGACGACGTTAAGGCTACTCCACCAAGATACATAGTCGACTACATGGTCAGACTAAATCTTGGAAATGTCCTTTAAGGAAGAAAGAGGCGTCACAATAGATCTTTTAGGTCGCAGCGACTTCTGGGCTATATATCCCGGCCTCTATCCAGATACAATACAAAAATACCCGCAACGGCCACGGAGACGGTATATGCGTTTGGGGTAAGAGGTGTTTGTGTGTGTGTGTGTGTGTTACCATTTTTTGGCTGGAATACACTTGTTTTCCGTTCTCAACGCGAATAACCTAAAACATTTTGTAATATGGGGCAATTTAGGGCTGTTAATAGCAGATCCCGCCGGGTTTTCTTCTGTTGCTTAGCTCCCGTTAGTCGGCAGGGGGGGGGGGGGAGAGGGTTTAAAATTTTTGTTATTGTTTTCATTTTTATGATATTTTTATACATATAAATTCTCAGTAGTTTTATGACAACCCTAATGTACACCTTGGAAGTAGGCACAAATTACACATTCCGCGTGCAGGCTTTACAACAAAACTTGTATAATTTGGACGCCTCAAACAGCGTCGAACTTACAACTTACATTAAGTAACTACTTACAGTCATTTGGTTGAATTATTCTAGTGCCTTGTGACGGGACGACGTGTGACGTAATTTGACGTCTTGTTCTTGACTACATAATAAGGGGAATGTCACTATTGGACTGACTGCTTACTGTGTTATGATAGAGAAATAGACGTGGCATTTTTATGAGTATTTTATTCGCTGTCAGTGGATTGGATACAGTACACATTCTCAGAAACAATATCAAGTTTTTTTTTATTCTAATTTTATTTGGGGACTTTTGTCCGTCGAGATGTCAGTCCCATTAGGCTTAAAGGTTATACATTCATTTATATATGTACAATAAAGACTAAAACACATAACCATACTATGGGTTATTACACTGATACAAGGCTAGCTCATAAAACATTTTAGCTTCACTAGATGTTGGTTTACACAGACAACTTTGAATTATACCAACATTCAGTCGATTAATATTAAGCTGTCGCATCAAATATCAAGTTGATTCTCCATTTATACTAGTCAACTTTAGTTATAGAAACATTGTGGACAAACATATTAACAAACCCACGAGCTGCGTATTAGCTCAACTCAACCTCCGTGTTATCAACACCCATATTTACTTTTATGTTCAAATATCCTTAATTTGTATCCAAATTTTCATCCATCTCCTACTTTTCTCCCTTTTGGAATATTCTTATATAGAATCTCATATAGCTCAATTGCGTCAACTCGTTATTCCCCGCATAAAACTGATAATAAATATATCTACAAATAAATAGCTACTATCAGAACGACTAGTATTGTAAATAAATTTAAATTACAGAATATAAACACACATAAAAAAAAACACACACACACACACACATCATGTGGCCACTTCACAAACTTGTACAATAAATAAGTTCATATTTTTTTCGTTCTTAAAAAGTTAATTTAGTTACACTCCTAACACAGGCAATATACAACGAAGAGCTCCAACAATTTTTCGTAACTAGATTAAGTACAGTTACTAAAAAAAAACACTACTACTAGCTTTGACCCGTGGCTCTTTTTGGATATTACGATAAATAGTCACACCACTCCCCAAGTTTCAAGCTACCTGTGCTACATTGAAATAATTTAAAAATGAAGTCGTGAAAAACTAAAAGACAAACAGAGTTACTTTCAATTTGTAATACTAAATTTTATGAAGGCAACCAACTCTACAATAACTGGCTAATGAGGCGATAATATTCTTTATCTGATTAAACATCATTTCAATTCCTAGCCAAGAAGCCAACCTTGGGCCTATATTCAGCAGCTAATGTCCCCCTGATCCTGCTGATGGTATCAACATCCCGGATACACAGATCTTTGACACCGATAGGCTCTTTGAAAATGATACAGATGAGCACTTCAGTGCATATAATAGATAATAATGACAGGATGTTTAGCAAAATGGTGTTTTTAAAAGAAATTTAATTAGGGCTTATGATATATTTGCGCGAGTTTTTAAATCAGATTTGCTGTCACCCGTGGGCCTTTTATAAAACGTCTGACGACCGTTAATAGTATTTTTTTTAACATACGGAGGGTTTATATGTATGACTTATACACAAATGTCATAATTTATTTTAGAACCAACCATTACCATTAATATCTTGGAACAACTCGTACAACACTATCTGATACCAAACTAAGGAGAGCTTGTACTATGGAGACTAGATAACTGATAAAAATACTTATTTTATATATTTCTAAATACAAACAAGTTATATAACACACAGACACAGAATAAGCCATTGTGCTCATCACATAATCAAATCATGGGTGAAGATCGAACCCATTACCTCCGTCATGGTCACTAACCACTAGACCAACAGGCCAGTAATAGTAATCGTACCAGAGACCACTTTAATTCGCCAGAACCATCAATTCAAACCAGCCTATTCTCTCTGCGATTTTAATCAAACACAAACATATGAAAAACACCATGTAATATGTTAATATGAACCTGAAAACGTCCTGGCTGTTGCAAAATGTAACGACATATCAAATTGAATATTTGGAGCAAAAATAAGATGTTATTGTTGCGAATTTTTCCATAGCTATTCGCAGATAAGGAAAAATATTGAAAATGAGTATTGGTCATGTATTGGCAAAGGAAATAAAGAAAGACAGTTGTTGTGAACGACAAAAAACATACTATAGATGATTGACAACTTGACGGCACGAAGAAATCATTTTTATTATGTAGGCGTTATGAAGCATTTATTTTCATTCATTCGTAAGATTTTTTTAGAAAAAGCAGAAGTCACTTTTTTAAATATGTTAGACGAGTCAGCTCAGTTTACACTATCCTACAATATCTATTGGCAGCCCGCTCCAGGAGGTCTACTCTAATTCAATGAAAACGAAATTTCGATCGATAATGAGGTGGTAAAATACAGAGTCAGGAACATTCCCACAAGTTCCATAAAATCGTCCATGGGTTTGAACTTCTTGTGCTTATCCAAAAATTTATTGAATAGTCTCCTTAAACTTGAGAAATTTAAGTAAAAGAAAATTCATGAATTTTGTTTTAATAAAGAGAGTAGGTCTACAGTCTCGCACGGACATTCTCGATTGTCCACACATAATATGCATTTATTATAACTATAAACTGTTCGGAAGAAATTAACTAAATAATAGTGGAAACCGTATTAGTTGACCTTTGCGTAGTTAAGAAGATCCAAGCGTAGGTATGTAGCGACGGAATCGGAAAAACTACTTAAAAAGTTAAACTAATATAATTTTAAGTAATAAAATTTTGTATTGTTTAAAAAGAAACAAAATAAAATTAGGCGACAGTTCCAAGTGTAAAGCTTATAAGGAAAATCTGCTAAGAAACTTGGTCACACTGCTCTACGAGTATGTAATTAAATCTGGCTGCGCTTAGAAATCAACACGCATGCGCCTTGATGCATTTGTGAGCACACCTCCCCATTTACCATTATGACAGGATTTTGACAGTTCGCATGGGCTTGCCGTGGACACGGAATAAAGATCGTGAATAAGAGCCCTAATATGACACCATGTTAGAGCAATACTTGTGCCATACCTACACTATCCGCTGCTGAAATTTTACCACACATTTCTTTACACATTGTAGGTATATATGAACCTTATATGGTGTGATCCTTCCATATTCGAATTGACATTCAGACTACGGCGTGGTGTAACGAGTATTAACGACCAAGTATGTTATCAATGTCGGAAGTTTGGCGTATTTAAGATGGACCGATAATCCTAATTGACTGAGACTTTGGAGATTCGTAGAGTTAAATGACTTCGATGGGTGTAGATAGTTGTATCATAATGTTTTGCGCAAATTGTGAAAATATATTTTTATTTAAGATGAGGTCTTTGCACTGACCTTTAGTTTTAGGACAAGCTACCGCCGACAACAAGACTTTCATTTGATTTTGATATTTGGAGACGGTAATTTGACAAAATAGAAAAATCTACTCTTATGTAACAAGGATGACAACAACGATCATTTATCATAAGTGTCAAAAAAGTTCACAGGATGGTCATTCGATTCGACATTTGAAATTGTTGTCACTTTGTACGGGATAGTTAGTCCAGCTCCACTGACGTCTATGGTACCAGTATACCATAGACATCAGTACTGCTTTGAGTTTAAAGGAACTATTTATGGACGTATCAATAACGTTACTACTGCTGTTGGCGACTGGCTGAAGGTATTAAACCTTTTTTGTATCTTTATAAAGTTTGTTTTTTTTTTTATATTTTTCAAAAGTGACACATGTTCTAAGATTCTGCTTGTCATCTTTACCCTATTCTCTAGTTGTGCGATACTTAATTAAAATATATACGTTAAACCACCGTCTATTATTTGAATACATCTTTCGTTAGTAATACAGTCCACACCATACGCTCACCGTCAACTGCTATGTCTGGTTTTTATCAGATAATTAATTGTTCTCTCCGGTCTTAGTGGGCTTCATTTCCATCAGGCTTTGAGAAGAAGGAATAGAGAATATATACATTGGTATTTATGCACATACCTATTGGCTGGAATGCTGGTCTACTGGTAAGTGACAATGACTGCTAAGCCAGAGGTCGTGAATTCTATTCCCATCCAGAATAAATCTTTGTAATTCGAAAATCGAGCTTTAAACACATCATTTCAGTCGTTGATTCGAATACTGCGCAATTCATACAGTCTTTAACTAAAATCAAAATTTTTCGCAGTTGTAGCGTAAAAGCTCAAACTAATAATAAACACAAAATTACTTTTATATTTCTGATACCTAAGAGCACCAATTTTCTACTGAAACCTTTATTTTATGATTCTTGAAGACATGTCTTGTCTCTTTACCACAAAACTACGAGAGTACAGAATGTAAACTTGCTGTTAGCCAAGGCTAACAGCAAGTTTACATTCTGTACTCTAGTCAGAGTCATGCTTTCTATTCCCACATGGGACAATACCTTGTGTGATCCACAAATTATTGTTCCGAGTCTGAGTGTACTTTGTGTTTATGATTTGTGTTTTTGTAAATTCCTTAGCGACACAGAGCTTGTACTACGTACACTGTAGTGCGGGAGTGGTCTTAAAAAAAAAAACATCAAAATGCGCTCGAGCAACGCGCACATGGACTTGCTCACGCACACTGAATCTCCGACTACGTTATACCACTTTGACTTTGTTGATCTAGAAAATAGCATTGGCGCCAACGTTGGAACGAGCGTTATACTAGATCCACACGTTGGACGAGTGACGTTGGGATCGATGTTGGGGCCAATGTGTGGAACCGGCGTGATGATAGAAAGGAAAAACAATTGAAACTTTTTGCCGGATCGAAAACACATCATTTTGAAAATTGCATTTTAGTTGTATGTCTCTTCCACCGACTTTATTCCGAAGGTGTTTCAAAACTCTGTATTCATGAACGATATTTATATGAGTTAGATTTACCTAGATTAGATAGATTTATCTCGGGAAATAAGAAACCCGTACTTAGCTTCCTAATTGGGCCTGCCAACCCAGGCATTTCCAGAATGACACCGGTGCATGCTTCCTATGTCTATGTGGGTGTCTAGTGTGTTTATCTAATGTAGAGGTGGGCCCAGAAATTGTTTAGACAGGGGGGGGGGGCAATTAACGGTGCATTTGACTTAATAACGGAACACCGCTCATTTATATGATGAAGGCATAAAAACTTTGAAATATGTGTTTCTTTCACGACTCTGTTGGAAATTATCCCATTACCTCGTAGATCCGCAGCTGGCCCATTGCGATTGGCCCGAGTATGTGTTGCTCAACTGAAGTATGTATGAAGCTGTCTTTCTGTACTAGACCTGTTTTATGTCTTTCCTTGTGATATGCGTAGGCGAACGTGTCTAGACTGCTTTACATAAAACGATTGAGAAAATTGTATTCTGACGAGGGGATGTACGTCGATCTAGCTACTCCTTACAAGTTTATGGTACTGAGGGGTTTGGAATTAGATGGGTGATTATTAATGTTGTCCTAGAAGATATAGGGTACTCTAAAGATGAAGCTGTTTGATTAAAAAAAAATATGTTTCATAATGCAGGATACATTTTTTATAAAGAACTAATCAGAGCCTGTATACTACGAAAACCAGATAATTGATAAATATATTTTTATATACACACATACACATTATAAATGAATGACATCCAGACAAAGAATTCACAATTGTGCTCAGCACACAAACATTTATTGACCCAGAATATTTTCTTCCTTCTTCCTTTGCCTTTATACCATTATTTGGGGTCGGCTCTCTTCGTCCTCATACGCCAGGACCGTCTGTCCCGGGTTGTCTGTGTTGTTAGTTGGGCTTTGTCGAAGTTCTTATACATCGTAGAACACCAAGTAGCTGGAGGGCGTCCAACTCCTCTTTTGATGTTGGGAAGGGCTAAGGCTTTTCTCACCACAAGTCGTCGTCGCGTCTCATGATATGGCCATACCAACGTAATCGTTGTTCTGAGAGTTTTTCTGTGATTAGCGCTATTTTGAAACTTTCTCTGATGTGGTTGTTACGCACTTTATCAAGTCTAGTTACACCTGTTTCCCATCTCAACATCCTCATTTCGTTGGAATGGATCCTATTTTCGTGTGCTATCTTGATCGCCCAGCACTCTGCGCCATATGTTAAGGCAGGTCCTATTGCCGTTAATTGGCATTCTCTGTTCGATTCCGGTCGCGTCAGGACTCCTGTTAGAGCTTGCCATCTTTGCCAGGCAACGTTAACAAGATGGTCAACATCATTTTCGATGTTAACATCCGAAGAAAAGATGGACCCTGGATATTTAAACTGTGACACCATTAACCCAAAATATTTTGTTTTTATAGTATTATTTTTTATAAAATTAATCACTTATTTCCAATGAATACATGTACTAGTGAGAGAGATGTCTGTAGATATCTCTCTAACTACGGTTGGCTCTTGATTCGTTGGTACTTGGACTTACATACCTACAACATTGGACACAAAGTACATCAACATTCGAGAGCCGGGACCTATAACAATCAAACTGAAAGAATCTCATAAAGCTCTGTACGTCTGGGAATCTAAGTAAACCTCTTGCTCGGCAGTCATACACACTTCCACTGCGTCACCGCGGCAATCCATTGAATCTGTTTTAATTTATTACGCATGTGTGATATGCAAATGTCCACACATTTACCATGATAGCAAATCCTCCGCCACCCAAAACAAAATACGTACAATTTATCACTACCTTTTATTTGCTGGTATTTGTCCAAATAATGTATTCACATATACCTTGTTATCACCTCTAAGAGCGTTTACGCACTGTGTAGGTACTATACGACGCAAATTAAAAGTGTACGAATTTCCAAACGTTTTAAAATATACCTTACCTACATTTTGAAGCGGCGGTAGTCTAATGGCTAAGGCTTCGGTCTCGCAATTGGGAGGGCGCGGGTTCGAATCCTACCCTAGTAAACCTACTTCTAACACAAGCCTCTGAGCTTAGCTGGAGGGGTTAACAAGATTGCTAGTAATGTGGAACTCAATACCTCATTGCTAGTTATCTTTTTTTTTTATAAAATAGATCAGATCGCTTGATCTGCTTGGTGGCCGCTTGCCACTTTTTTTTTCAGTCTTCGAACTATATTCGTGTTGTCGAGGAGCTGAATGACATTCACATGGTGCTTCAGTAGTTTTTTTTTGACGAGGTCCATTTTAAGGTCCCCGTTGAGGTCATCCATTATAATGTAACAGGGTGCATTAACGATATCTCTGAGTGCTTTAGTTTGGAAGCGTTGTATCGTCTGGCAGTTGCTTTGTTTGGTGGTGGTTTCACCACAGCTGTATACCATAAGTCCATACTGGCCACTTGCCACTGAGACATTGATACTTACGTTTTATTATACCATGGGTCTCTCGGTCAGTCATTCTGTTCCGAATTCTAGATTCACGAAATAATCTTGGGAGTTAAGGATGAACGTAGTTATTTTGGACAGTAGATTTCCCGGATTCGGACAACAACTTATCTACTTTGCTGAAGTAACGCACACGTAGAAATCATTCGAACATGAAATACCAGAACATATTTCGAGATTCAATCTTCGGATGCAGTGCGTAATAGCTCTTAGTAACAGAAGACGTATATATGTAACCGGAGACAAAATACACCTTAAGAACAACATTTATCAACCGCCCTTTTTCGCCCAAAAAGCACCAAAAGGACCGAAGTAAAGTCTCATACAAACGCTTGCAGGTATGTCAAACACGCGGCCCACTAGACATTTTCTTGAAGCCTGTATTAAGGTTGAAAACTGCTAGGTTTTCAATTCAATTCAATTCAATTGAATTGAGTTTGTTTTAGGTTTTGCGGTCCGTGAGCGTGTTAAAAACGCAAAACAGATGCACACTTGATATCTGGCAAAAGAAGTAATTGTACTTTTTTGTAATGTTATTTTGATTGGAAATTTAATAAATATTCTTGTACTATAATAGTACCTACTTTTTTTTGAAAGATTTTCAGTAGTGATTAAGATTAGGTTTTACGGTACTTAGGCACCTGTCCCACCCACAGCGAGAAAGCGAGTAGCGATTTTAAATTTTCAAAGTACATACTTAAATCGTTGACGGCTGACCGTTCCCACTGCCGGCGAGTACTCGCTTTATATTGCATCTCTTTTTTTTTACACGGACGGGATCTACAAAATACATCTGTCGTACGTTTCTTGAGAGATAAATCACTACTCGCTTCTCGCTCATCGTCGTTGGTGGGACAATTGCCTTAGTCTACGGTCTTCACGTTTTTGGACCACCAGTGGCTTTGAGTATGGCATGGCTGTTCTAGAGCAACGCACACATAGAGATCGCTTACACTCATATAACCTCGGGCCAACTTGAACCAATCTGATCCGAAGCGGCGAATAAAATTCCGCGTCAACGATGTATGTGTTTGTTCCTCGAGGGAAGTATACAGGGTGATTTGTAATATACTAATAACCTCCCACACATCATGACTTTTGTGATATCAGTTTTAGGAAATATTTAATATATCAAACCACCACTTGTTTTTAGAGTTATGAGTAAAATAGTCGTTTTTTTTGCAGACTGTTTTACTGGAATAAAATCGTTGTTAATTGTGAGGTTTAGGCCCTAAACCTGACAAAGAAACATCGATTTTACTCCAGGGTCTCTCAGATGTGTGGTAAATGATTGTGTGACAAAAGTAGGTGGTAGGTGGTGATGGGTTAATTTGTTTTGTTTTTTTTAATTTTATTACGAAGTTATTTACTGTAATGTAAAGCAGTCAAGAGCGAAAGGTTACTAGTATGTAAAGCTCTACTTCTGCACTCTCGTTGCTTTGTGCGTGTGTAAATTATTTGTTATGATACAAAGAAAACAAGCATATAACATATTACATTACCTATATGTACCTATGCTATGGGGTGATAAGTTGGTAATCATTACCATAATAACAAGAAATCAGTCTTAGGGACCGTCTACACAGGTGAGAAAATCGCAACGATTCCGCTCTACTATCGTCGCGTCGGGAGACTAACAAACGGGCGATTAATCCGCCCGCGTATCGTCCCGACACGTGATGGAATCGACGCGTGTTCGCTTCGGAATCGTCACGTTTTCAAGGCGAGATACCTGCGTTTGACAGCTCACTGCGAGAGCGAAATGTTACGATACCATGACGTTTCTCAATTTATCTCGCACTTAGACACTCGTTGCAACGCGGCCATGTGGAGGAAGACACGTTTTGAGAGAGTATATAGTCATAGGTGGCTTGACGATAATATCGCCGCCATTCTCTCGCCAGTGGAGACGGTCCCTTAGGGGTTGTAAAAGATAAAGATAAATGTAGGAACGACTAGAAAATTCTGCAAAAGAGATAGATTTGTATTGTAAGAGTGATTTTAATGTTTTGCTGTAACGCGGAAACATCGGCTAAACTGCTATAACTGTTTTGGAATAAAAAACGGCTGCATGATAATACCAGTAGCGGATCCAAGGAATGGGCTAATGGGCTTAAACAAACACATTCTCTCTCTTTTTCTATAATGTTTAGGGAAAATTCCAGCCATTTTAAAAAGAGATAGTTTAAAATAATAATATTGTTTGACAAAGCCTCGATATGACTAATATTTTTGTGTCATTTTAATCTATTTAAAATAAGCATAAGAATTATTTATTTATCAGACCAACGTAAAATTACATTTCTGTGGTTTTTACATTATGTCTTACCGTTAGGTGTACAAATATTAATAAATTACAATAACACAAAATTAAACTGAGATTTGTTAAAATAATTAAATACAAAAATGCCACATTAAGTTGTACTAAATTAAAAAATAAAATGATTGTAAAATTCAATGTCTTGAAATCATCCCATACAGTAATAATAGCACTTAGTTAATTAATTTGAAACATTTATTTCCAGGTACTCATTAATTGAATAGAAGCAGTGTTCTAATAACTATACTATATAACATCTTACTATGACATCAGAGAGCAGAGCTGTAACCAAATTTTCAGTAAAAAAATATCAACAATTTTGACGATAAAAATGTAGGTAAACATAACATGATGCCGACACGAAAACGCCTTTAAACCTTGGAGCCTTAGCAAAGTAATATATAATGAAATTAGGTAACCCTTTCAGCAATAAATCAGCCCATCAAGTGTGTAATACTGCCGCGACCCGACAATAAACGGCACGTGGTCTCTACACTTTATACCTACCTATTATAGCTTGTAGTTACCTAGTTTAAGTAGAGAAAAAGGGTATTCTCTCGTTTGCCATAAATTAATTTGCACTAATATTGTTTGCCATAATCGTCCCCGATCATAATATTTACTTGCACTATTATCATTTATACTAATAACGTTTGCCTTAACAACTCAACAGTAATAACTTTTATTTGCCATAAAATGACTTTCCATAGCAACATATATCATAATAATTAGTTTCCATAAGTAACACGTCTCATAATCGACTCTTGACATAATCAAAATTTGATATAATTATGAAAATAATACATAATATTGTTAGGTCGAAATTAATTATCTTTAACACCCCGACTCAGAGCAATCCGACTCGGATAGGTTAGGTTAGAAGACTAAGGCGGGAGCGAAGCGAAGCGGAGCTCCCGCCTTAGTCTTCGTGTTAGGTTTTTTTTTTAAACCACCCAAAAGTAGGAGCCCCGCGAAGCGGGGCTCCGTCGAGTTTAGTAAGTAGGCGCCATATGAGGTTTAGTTTCAGGTTTAATTGTAAATAAAAAATCTGTGTCGTATAATCATTTATTAATCAACATAATTCAAGTATAGATAAGTAATAAAAAAAAAATTCTGAAAGTAACATTATTTTAAATTTAAGTTGGAGGCCAAAGCTCTCAAAAACTGTGAATATGTTAATAGCAAAAAATATATTAACTTACTCATTAACATAAAAATTGCAGGCGCTTATACTATTATCTTTATTTATATTATGGTAAATAAAAGTTATGGAAAATGGTATTATTGAAAACGAAAATTATAGCAAATACATTTATGGATTTAAATTATTATGACACTTGATCGATTATGACCAATGGAATTAGTGAAAGTCATTTTATGTCATTTCACGATTATGGCAACTGAAGCGTTATTTCTAATGAAATTATGGCAAATACCGGTATGGCATGTGAAATTATGGCATTTTAAATTATGACAAACATTAGTAAACCGAGAAAAAGGTTCATGACTCAGTAGCAATCAAGCAGGTGAAAAGATCAGCTAAGTTTTTTTTTTCGCAAATTTGTGCATCAATTTCGCTGTAACGGCCAGGTTACAGCGAAATCGATGCGCAAAACAAAGATATACAATAATAGACGTGGCTGAACGCCCTTTTAGGTGCGAACACAGCATGCAATAATAATTATCGCTTCTAACGTAATTCTTCGCAATAAAGTTAAGCAATCTTACTACTATAAGGTATAAATGACACCGGTGGTAGGTCTAAAGGGGCGTCTAAACGGGCTATTTTGTACGGCAATCTGTTGCAGTACTATTGGCAAGTAATTGCTCGGCCAATAATGGCAATATGTCTACAATTGTATGGCGCATGATCTAGTCTCCTAAACGGGCTACACAACCCGGCAACAATAAAATAAAGGGCGACTGAAACAACAACAAAATTGTCCGGGCAACATTGCGGAAAATAAATCGCTCAGCGATCGTCCAGCAATCATCACTGCCTCTGTGGCGCGGTGGGAGTGTGTCCGACTGCTACGCAAGAGGTCGTGGGTTCGATCCCCACCCAGGATAAAACTTTGTGTGATGAGCACGATGGTTTATTCTGTGTCTGGGTGTTATTTATCTATAATATGTATGTATTTAGAAATATATAAGTATGTTTATCAGTTGTCTGGTTGCCATAGTAGGTACAAGCTCTGCTTAGTTTGGGATCAGATGACGTTGTGTGAGTTGTCCCAAGATATTATTATTATTATTGTTATTATTATCAAATCAATATTGCCAGCTACAGCATTGCCGCCACAAATTGCCGTAAAAATAACCCGTTTAGACACCCCTTAAGCCATAGACCGTCTTGATCGGTACAACAACAGTGTCAGTCATTCTTCTGTTATATAGTGATGTTGACACAGCACTGTGTGTTTTTTAACTATTTATTATACGGGAATTAACGCGCATTGTTTACCTTAAAATTGCTTGACGTTTCGACCAGGTTGCACCGGCCGTGGTCACAAGCTGACTGACGCGACGCAACGCGAAAGTTTAAAAACTGTGTGTTCTGTTGAAGGGTGCTGTAGCAAGTGTAATTACGAGGCAAATGAGGAGAGCGGTGCGGTGACATCCAGATCTTTGCTAAGCAAGGTTTTGGGTGGCACTGGTACTGTTATGGGCTAACATTATGCTTACAATCAGGCGCACGACCTGCTCGTCTCTTTATTACGTAATATATAAAAAAAACCTGAGAGGTGTCAATGGACACCCGGATGGAACGAAGTTCTTATCTTAATTTTTTTTTATAATCTTCGCAACACCACACTGTTCAATGCGAAATAGAAAGACGAAACGAAAATAACTTACAAAAAGACGATTGTATAGGTACCGAAGGCTCGAAACCACAACTACACAATTGTCACCAATACTGTGTGCCGAATTTATGCCTCTAGACCAAATCGACAGGTGACTTCTTCGTCAAATTAGATGTTCATATCTTACGCGAACGCCGCACGGCTTGTGTGTGTCAAAAAGTGTCGTTACAACTTTTCGGTACATTTTTTTCCGTCTAGCCCCCTTTCACAACGCGCGATAAGGAACTTCGTTCCAAAAACATTACACTTTTATACTTTGACCTTGATGGACATATTCTGCACAAAAATATGTCAGTCTTGCACTTAATATATCTCCTGTCGTATTGAATTCCGTCCCCTTATAACAGCCATAAAAACAATACGAAAACCGTTAATATTGGCAAATATAAAAAAATCTTTACAGACGTATTGTTGTACGTCAAATCGGGCATAAATTTCATTCAGATACGGCGTCTCTGGTATTATTTCGAAACTGCGGACATAAGCTTCCATACTAATATTATAAATGTGAAAGTAACTCTGTCTGTCTGTCTGTTACGCTTTCACGCTCAAACAGCTAAACTGATTTAGATGAAATTATGGAGATAGTTTGAGGCCCGAGGAATGACATAGGATAGTTTTTATTGCGATAACCGACATCCACGCGGGCGGAGCCGGGGGCGAAAGCTAGTATTCTTATATCGCTTTTACATAGTTCAAGGTACCTAAGCTTGAATAGGCGCACGAGTATTACATTTACTGTTATAAACAAAACCAGAGAGTTATCTCCCGAACAATCTACATAAGTATTTTTTTTTATATAAGAAGAAAAAGCGACGCTTGTGATACCCAAGTCTTGATTCTACGCAGAACGCGAAGTTCACAAAGCAATACGTAAAGCCGGAGAAAATACTTAAATTTATTTATGTACATAAATAAAAACAATGACAGCATTCCGCTCGACAAATTTTTGAAGGAAATATTGTTGACTGAAATACCAATTCAAACATTTTCAACATTTTTGCTCAAACAACTGGTGAACAAATAAAATTGTTCCTCAATCGGTTTTCGATATTCAGGTACTTTGGTACAAAGCAATATTCCAGGCGAGACGTGTGTTTGTCTGCCACTTTACTGGTATAAAAATAAACCATGTGAACTTATGCACCTAATATTTGAAAAACATAAGTATCAATGCGATAGTTATATAAATAGTCAATTACGCAATGTCTACAGGTAGTGTGTGTACAGTCTCTAGTATATTATATACTATCGGACGCCTCGCGGTTTCACCCGCGTAGTTCCCGTTCCCGTGGGAATACAGGGATAACAAATAGCCTATGTCACGCGGGGTTAGTGTACAATTGAAAGAATTTTTCAAATCCGTCCAGTAGTTTCAGAGCCTATTCAATACAAACAAATAATCAAATCTTACCGCTTTATAATATTAGTATAGATATAGATATAGAAGTATAGATATAGACTAGCTGACCCGCGCAACTTCGTATGAGTCAATTTTCCCCGTTTTTGTAACATTTTTCATTGCTGCTCCGCTCCTATTGACTGTAGCGTGATGTTATAAAACTTATAGCCTTCCGCGATAAATTACAACCAAACAAACAAAACATTATTTTTTCAATTAGGACCCGTAGTTCCTGAGATTGCCGCGTTCAAACAAACAAACAAACTCTTCAGCTTTATATTATATTCCGTCTCTCTCATAGTTCAATGAAATAAAAAGCCTACATGACTAAAAAGAGATTGGGCGCAGGACTTACGGGATCTGTCTTAGCTACAGGAAAACCTTAGAAGACTGTAATGATTTTTTATACCAAATAAAATCCTAAAACATTAAAAACATTAGGTATATTAGCGCTACTGAATTTCCTCTTGACGCCCTTTGGATAGAAATTACCTCAAAAGCAACCTTAATCAAAACCACAAAAGTTTGCAAAAGAAGTTATGAAAGGCACCCTGCCTTAATAAGATAAGGAGATATGGATTTAGTTAAAACTTACGAAAACCTTTATTTTATATCAGTTCTTTCATGAAAGTAATCACTTATCCATTCAAATTTACCTACCTTTGATTTCAAAGAATTTAACTTTTGTCGTGATAATTTTGTTGTTCATACAACTGAATTCAACGAATAAAAACTTGAGTGATCTAAACCACATGTTGGCATCCTAGAAAGGTGCGTATAATAATTGATTTATTATATTACCATTCAATTCAGTCGGCCCCTCTGGCGCGCTGGGAGTGTGTCCGACTGCTACGCAAGAGGTTGTGGGTTCGATTCCCACTCGGGCACCGCTTTGTGTGATCCACAAATTGTTGTTCCGGGTCTGGGTGTACTTTGTGTCCGTTAATTGTATGTTTGTAAAGTCCCCCGCGATACAGGGCTTGTAAACAACTGCGGAAGTCATCTTTAAAAAAAAATGTATTGATTTTAAATGTACAAGAAAATGGCATCATGGAAATGAGCCTTCACCATTGTCGGATGCTTTTATTAATATGAATCTCACTTGCATTTGTGTACAAAAAATGAATTCACTAAATTTCCATGTCAACCTGTCAGGAACTATTTCATATCTGCCTACTTTCCTCTCCGTTTAAGTAGAAACATTGAAACATTAAATTTAAAATCGGACGTACTTCAACAAATGCCACACTGCGATTTCAAATTTTCCAGTAAAAATACTAACTTAATTTCAATGAACGAAAAACATCGAACATATAATCAAAACAAGCAATAATTCACTCGGTATTGATGTCAGACTGCTGCTATATATTACAAGCAACAAACATTGACCACCACTGTGTCAATTCCCGCTTAGTAGGCTAACTATGTTTTCCTACAAGTAGAATAAATTAGAACTAAATTTATCCTACTAGGAAAAAGGGGACTAATATATGGCATCGAAATAACAAGGCTCAACTCAGGTTCGAATGATAAGTCAGCGAGTATTGGGATCATTTATTCATCTCAATTGGTTTTCTTTATGTAAATGACTATAAGTAGGGAAGTGGATTTGGAAAAATGAATTGACAATTTACGCAGGTTGGTAGTATTTTATATTAGATATATTTCGCGACTTAATCGCGTGAATTATTTAAAGGTACGTACCTTTTATTTACCCGAAGTTTCGATCGAATTGCACCGATCGTGGTCACGGGTCCAATTCGGTGCAATTCGATATAAACGTCCGATAAATAAAAGGTTCGTTACCTTTAAATAATTCACGCGATTAAGTCCCGAAATATATCTAATATGTATAAAAATCGCGAAAGTTTAAAAACAATGGTGGTATTTTCTTTTATTTATTTAAGTAAATAATAAGTCTATTTATACCGTCATTCTAAAGTAGTTTTGAAGCCGAAAATTTTGATTGGATATCATCCATATCAATAACCTAATCCATAAAATATATCAGTTTAATAAAGTATTGGCGCGTGGAGTACTTTTGCTGGTCGAAAACTATGAATGACATATATCTTATGATCGTAGTACCTAATCTTATATGCTTTAATGTAATTCTTATCTTATCTTACGTAAAATCGAGTAGCGTTACCACAAGTGCTCATTTATTTTCCGCAACGACATTAATTTCCATTTTTATAAAAAAAAATGTTAATGTTTTCTCAAACTGATATTTTTGTAGAGGTTCAGAGGAGTTCCAAATTTCCAAAAGACAACAAATTCCCGGTGTAGGTATTACTGAGATATACTAGTGAGTCTTACCTGTTATTATCTACGGTGCTGAGACGAGGACACTTACGTTGGTCTAGTCTAGTTCACAAATTTAAAAATGCACAGCCAGCTATGCGAGCTGTGCTTGGGATTTCTTTAAAAGTATCAAATTCGCAACGAGATCTTCCAACAGAATTCAAATTACCGACATAGCTCGCAGGTTAAGCACGCTGAAGTGACAATAGGCCACTTCTGCTTTAGGCTCGATGGCCACTGGAGCAAATGAGTCCAAGAGTGAATATTGCGACTCTTTAAACGTAAGGTAGATTGACCGAGAAAATGGGCCGAGAAAAAACCAACCAGATGGGCCGAGAGCCTAAAGAAGACAAGAACGTCGCTTGACCGGACGGTATGCAGACGGCAGAGGGCAGGGTATCGAGAGGTCTATATCCAGCATCGAACCAAAACAGGATGATGATGAAGGAATACTAGCGACTCGTCCTGACTTCGCGTGGGTTTATATGATAAAGTATCAATTTGCTCGCTTAGCCCCAGATGCTGTGGATTCGATTCTCCCGCTGAGAGTTGAATTTTGTCCTACATATTATATTAGATTTAAATTAAATTCTTTTGTAACTAAAAGGGTACCTATAAATGTTGATAAACTTTCGCGATTTGTACACATTATGAAAATACAACCATTCAGCTGGCTGTCGGTTGTCGTCTTTCCATTCCCTAAACGTTTTTAAAAGACCTATCTAATCATACCCCACACGATTAGGTAGGTAAACCACACACCCACTTTACAAACCTAAAAAAAAAATGTTTTCCTTCAGTTTGTCGGTAAGTAGTATGTGTATCTATGCAAAATTACAGCCTCCTAGCACTAACAGTCTCTGAGCAAAGGTGCGGACGGACGGACATGGCGAAACTATAAGGGTTCCGTTTGGCAATTTTGGCTATGGAACCCTAAAAAGAGTACTATTTTCCCCTCTGACTCAGTGGCGATCGAGTAGAAATTTGCGAGGTTAAATAATGGTAACACTGGCGGTCAATAGATTAGTGACCGTTTTCGAACATCGTCATACCCTTCCGTGCCTCAGATCATGTTAAGCCGTCGGTCCTGCGCCCAAATTCTCTTTGTACGAGGCGCGTTTCCGTCCCATATGACTATGAGAGTAAGAGAATGGAGAGTACACACGTATCTGCGCATACACTTGTGCACCATAATATCTCCTGCTTAGTTGATTATTCTCTAGTGAAAATGGCCGCCGTAACCAAAATCGATTAAGAGACCATTATATCTAACATAACATGGCTTTCCAGTACCATATACCTTTCAGTTTAATTTTAGAAGCCTTATCTTACCTTTGCTTCCGTAATTGCAACTCTTGTTGAGCCAGGATCAATAACCTCAGCCATTAAAATCAGATTACATTTACCGAGTTCAAAGGAAAGTTAAATTGACTGTAATCAGAATCAATTGGAAGGGATCAAAATATTATAAAACCACTTTTATGTCGAACAAAGCGGGGACAGAAGATAATAGACTGATTGCTCAAACCGGGGAAAATATAGCTAGAGGCTTCGACTTTGTTTGCTGTTATAGACGAGATTTATTAACATTAATGATGATGAAGAAGCGAACGCGATGCCATGCCAGACTAAATCTATAGGCCGAGATCTATAGACCGTACTTAGACTTAGTCCAAGCTTAGATTAAACTTTAGAAAATAATTAAATAAAAATTTATAAAAGACTAGCGCCACCTCATTTTTGTTTAAATGGTTTCTGCAATGAAACTCACAGAGCCGTACTAATTCCTTAGGAACGCGGTGGATGACGTTACGATTGCCATAAAATCGTTTTAAATGGAGGCTACATTCGACTTTCGTGGACATGTCTAGATGCCGGAGTTGGTAACGGCTTAGGGAAGGGTCAACATGATTGGTAATAATGTGGGACACATTGCTAGTTATCTCTCTAAAAAACCTCCATTTCTACTTTTGTTTTCTCATCAAAAAGCTGAAAAGAGTTGCAACTTAAATAACCTAAAGCCTTAAATCTTCATTACAAAGTTTCCATAAAAAATAGAAACGTTTAAACTATTACAGATACAATTACACTGCATCTGCCTTTCATAATCCTAGATGAACACTAACTCAATTATTAAACACTGGCCTAGCAAGATAAAATATGACTTAAACAACAAACTAACTTTAAAACACTGGATTAAAACAAAAACAAGACGTAACATTATTTCGAACTAAACTGAAATGTCTAACTCAATTGAAGTGCACTTCTGCCTTTATTTCAAGATAAATCTAATTTAATTCTTACAAAGAGTTCTGTATAAATCCTTTTTATGCTACTACTGAACATTTATAGTTGACGTAACGAGAACGACACGACATTTTTGTGCCCGATTGTGTTATTAAGAAATTTCTTATTAACACAATCGGGCTCAAAAGACCAATTCTACCAATAGTATAATAGGTAAAAAAGACTTAACAATTGTTTGTTGTCATATTTTTAATTATATTAATGAGCAGTTTTACCACGATTTCCCCGTTCGATAGTGGACCCTATGACTTATATGGCTATCTGAGTACTAAGTTTTGTTGGGAAGTGATTCAGGAATAAGCACCCAAACACGTAATCACTCAAACATTTTACTTTTAATGAAAATGTAGATATCAATTTCCGAAATAAAGAATCTTTAAGCCGTAAGTATAATCTGTAAGTTCTTGATGTCGCCTTAGAAAATATAACAGGCTTACACAAAACACATATATACACATAATTTTTTTGAGGAAACAATTTATTTATAGATCACTCAAAGTTCTAGTGTGAACATCTAACTCTTGCCTAACATACCTACCTACCTACCTATCTGTACGCTGTCGTATCGTAATCAAATTTATCATTGAAATCCGACGTCGTATCCTTGTCGTCTCGTTGACTTAAGCATAGCGTTCCCTTCTTTACTCTATCCCCAACCTCATTTAATTAATTCAGAGGTCTGCAGGGACATACTCGTATGTAATCATTTTGAGCACGTACTACATAATATTAAACTACAAAATGCTGGGTCTTCCCGCAGAGGTGACTGGTAAACTTTTTACGACCCGACAAAATATTAATTAGGAACGAGCTGACAGGACCCTGAGCTTTGAAGGTAAGAATAAACGCAAGGTAATTTACGGTTATGTGTTTTGTGCATCCAGAGGAGTATTTTGACAAACTAAAGCGAAAACTAGAGCCCTTACAACTAGCCGGAGTACAGAGACAGCGATTGCTGTGCATCATCATCAGCCTATCGCAGTCCACTGCTGGACATAGGCCTCTCCAATTGCACGCCACTTTGTTCTATCTTCGGCTTCATGTATGTTAATCATCATCAGCCTATCGCAGTCCACTGATTGCTGTGCATCCAAGTCACAATTGCTTGCCTTACTTTTTAAACTATCGTCACCAGCCTATATCGGTCCACTGGTGAACATAGGCCTCCCCACTTAAGCTACGACACTCATTCCTCACACTTTTGCATCTAGTATACTCCAGTCCTTCTTTAATTTTTTGGTTAATTTGGCTAAAGGTTGTCCTACCTTACATCTACCGAGTCGTGGTTTCCACTGTAGGAATTATTTGCTCTAAAGAATGTCAGTCTTTCGGCAAATATGGCCACCCCATTGCCATTTCAATGTGCTTAATCTGCGAACTCTGACATTGATAAAGAAAAAAATAAAAAAATCCAGATGGGCATCATCATGTGTGAGGTGAGTCGCCCTCTGTCAAAGTTTAAAAAGAGATTTAGCGTCAAACGCAGAACGCATGTGTCCCATTTCTTCTTAAATTAAAAATCTCCAACGGCCTTTTGTGGTGTTGGACCATGTCCCCACGCAAGCCTCCCAAAAGACGGGTGATTTGTCATGACAGTGGAACTGTGTGCATTGATTTTTGTAAGGAAATGGTGATGAGAAGCCGTTTAATGAAGAAATTACCTCTCAATTTTCGGATCTCTCTGAGCAACCAAGTATATTAAATTTGTTACCTAATAAAATTTACACAATTATATTCCTAAAATTAACTTTCCCAAAACGTGTACCACTAACCTAAATGCCACTGTTCCAGTTATGTAAGTCGTAATAGCATTAAAAAGGAGCAGGATTCAACGAAGCGTGAAGATACACCAACTATTTAATTTTAGATGCAACCACGATAATCCTAATGAGATTTGTACCATCCAGCGGATTTTAGAGTGGAAATTCGGTGGAAAACGTTAATGTTTAAGATAAGGTTTAACATAATAGTTGGTTCGATATTAATCGGGTTATGGAACGTTTAACAGAAATCTGTGGCAGAATTTTAGAAGCAGACAGTAGAGAAGCACCTGTAATTTTTATTTTATTAAAAACTATGTTTGCTGTGACTTCGCCCGCGTTAAGTTTGAACTAAGTTTTAGTTTTATCACCTTAGGAGGCAAATTTTCATCATGTAAATTCACGTCATGATAACTATCTGCTAGCCAAATTTAAAAGCAATTCGTTTAGTGGTTTGAGCTATGTGTTGATACATCAGTCAGTCTGACGGTTGCCCTTTATACAGAGTACTAGATTTTGTTCCAGGCTTAGTTTAAATGGGTTAAAAAAGCTTCAAGCTACCTTCGTGGCAAATTTCGTCTGATTTAGCGCAATATCTTTAGAGTTATAGGTAAATAGTAATATCACAAAATCTTAAGACTATAATATTACCTATCAGATTAGAGTAAAATAACTTATTAACACTAATCATCCACACAATTGTCCAACCCAATTGTTTTAAGTAGTCAATCTTCAAATGTTTTATCTTTAAACTTGCAAACAAAACTCCACAAAATAAAAAGGCTACCAGTGAGAATGTCAGTTTTTTAATACTTTCTGCTAACAATGGTTAAACTGTACACTTATTTGTATGTATCTTAACCCATTAGGGACGAAGTTTTCTTTTTCGAGATATAATTGTATTTTGTTTATTATAAGGGTCATAAGGCATCTACCGAAACAAAAAAAAGATGTTTTTTTTTTTCAACAATTTTTTTTTTCGGAGTTTGAGGGTGTGACCATACGGTTACGCTAGGTCAAAGTATAGTACAAAAATTCCTACAACGATGCATTTTCATTGTGTTATAGTTACTTGATATTATGTAAAATAAAAATACTTAAATAATATAGTATTTTTATTTATAACATATATGTTTATCCAAACACATTTCAACACACAAGTAGAACGGGTTTGCATATACTGAGTCTGATAGCTTTATATATCTATAGCATTTCTTTTAGAGGCGTTCTCCAGACTTGGAGGATTTTCATATTGTCGTAGATATTTTTGGGCAATTTTGCAGCGAAAATTGAGTTGCGGTATATTGTGCCCAGATTTCTCCATTAGGGTCCAAAAATATTTATGGTGACATCAATCAACCAAGAAAATATGGGCGACCACCATTTCTTTCCTCTGATGCCAATACGGTTATTATTTATATGGGCATCCATATCCATAGATCAGTGCCACCTATGTACCGATTATAGACGCCAATCTAGTGAGGTCTTAGGACTTTGATTTTTCTCCTTTGAACTTTCGAATATCGGTCAACAAATCCAGGAGGGTCTACTTGATGGTCTGTGGAAGCCACTGTGACCACCGAGTTATCCATCCACCAAACCACCACCAAATCTTGCGACGCGTACTCGTACGATCCTCTGGGACGTTTTTTCATTGTCTCCACATATCTATTTATATAAATCTGTCTCGCCTCATAGCATTGTATACTAAATAATTTCTCAAATCATCCCAAAATTCTACTGGTGTTAAATTTTGAGTAGCAATAGAAGTAAGAGCGAACACCGCAGGTCGTCGACCGTTAAAATTTTCTTTCGTGCCACCATCATTCTCATCTGCTGAACCCTCAACAATGCGCTATGTCAGGAGGTTCAATGTAGATGTCTCGAACATTCAAGTCGTCATCATTCTATAGAGCATCCAAAATCTGAGCCACATTCATGCTAAAATATGATAAGACAACTTTATAGAAAAAATGTACTCATAATGGACTAGCGTTACCGTATGGTCACTCACAATATAACTGCTTATATTTTCAAATGGAATTGAAATTTAAAAAAAAATATTATCAGAACATAAAATTATAACTATCACTTTATATATTTCGTCATAAAATACTTGTGCATAATAATGATTATGAACTAAAATTGTACTTACATTTGTGAACCTGCTATTTTTCCGAAGTGAAATATATCACCATAAGTTTTCTACGAATAACCACCATAAAATAAAATAATAAAAAACCTTGTTTGACACCTACACGAAGGTAAATATGTTCGGATATGCATTCAAGTAAAAAAATATAAAAAAGTTATATTTTTAAAAATATATACGAATAAATTTTAATAATGTTCTAGCGTTACCATATGGTCACGCTAGTACATAATACGAGTAGGTTAATTAACATGTTCTGAAGACAAGGATGTATGATCTAGAATATTATTCTGCTAGGTTCTTAAAGATTTATAATACTCTACCCCTTTCTACCCTATAATCAAAAATAAGTAGGTCTTCTATTGTTTATGAATAATGTTATTACCCAAAATAAAAATAAAATGTTTGATTGTTATTTCGTCGTTCTACTTAGTCTTTTCATTTCTCTTGGTTCTGCAGAATTAAAGCAAAAATGTATCTCCTGTATACCTAAAAACAACACTCAATATTTATAACAAAGATTTAAAAAATCTTTTTATGTAAATTTGCGGAAATTTAATTTTTACAGCATTAGCAAAGATATAAGTAAGAAGATATAATAAAAATTGAATTGAAGATGGTTCGGTGGCGTTCGATCTTCTGTGCGATTGTCAGTTTGGGATTTGAACCGTGCTGTGGTCAAATAATTTTTTCCTAGGTGATACAATTGAGTAAACAAGGGCCAAATGTGTACTGTGTACCTTTTTGTAATCACCCCCAAATCCCCTCCCTGGGTACGACCATGGGTTCGATTATCACAAGGGACACCACTTGTATTGTACAAATTATTGTTCCGAGTCATGTTTTGTAGTACTTTGTGTTTGTAAAGTCTCCCGCAACACAGGGCTTGTACCTTACTGAGCAATAACTCATTTTTTTTACAAAAACATACCATATCTAAGATATATTTTTCTTTACAACTCTTTAAACTTGCAGTTTGCATATTACTTGCAGCTCTTTGCTACTGCTTCGTTAATTAATTTAAAATATCAGCCGTCAGTACAATTTGCATCCACGCGATGTCATAATAGTTTTGTTGGCGCACGCCTTTTTGTAGAAGATAGTTGAAACATTCGTGTCTTTAAATTAAATTACGAAAGTGTAGGAGCATATTTTAGGTATTGCAGTTTTTATTTAAGATAACTAGAATTATCACACCTTACTAGCAATCCTGTTAACCCCTCCTAAGTGATGGATCTAGGGTTATTTTGAAGCGGGGCAAAAATTTGACGATAGCGCCTTTTACCTTCGCCGAACGTGCTTATTAAGGGGGGGAGGTTCAAATCATTTCACCCGATTTGGCGCCCCTTCAACATACCATTTGGCGCCCCTTAAGCGTGGCGCCCGGGGCGAGTGCCCCGTTCTGCCCCCCTAGATCCGGGTCTGCAGTTCTAAGCTAAATTGTTAATGTTAGGAGTGCGTTCACGTCGGTAGTATAAAGGATAAGATACATACCCGCGACCTCTCGATTGGAAACTACTAACAACCACTAGGCTCTTAGTAGTTGCCATGCCGGTAGTAATAACTAGGAGATACAATAGAGATACCTAAATGAAGCTAAATCAATATGATGACACTTGCATAATGGAAAATATGCATGTATTTGTTTTAGTTCTTATACATTTACGTCATAAGAAAACATTGATGACTTATCGCCATTCGCGTTAGTATATACCACTGCATAATGTTAGTTCCAATTGTATCGCATGTCAAGTCACTGCAATCGCCATTCGCTGTTGCTTAGCAATCAATCAATAACGTGACTTTTTTTAGACACTTTTTCGTACGTGCACTCGGTTATCGATTTAAAAGACGTTATTACGTCAAAAAATATGCAGCACCATAAAACTAAAAAAACAAAGTAGTAAAACAAAACATCTAACAAACTGTTAAAAGCATTTTTAAAGCACGCCATCTTGGCACGTAAAAAGTCATGGACTGTGACGTCTCGGCAATCGCGATAACCAATGAGAACACAGCATGTCTTAACATAATATGAACTGTTACGTCATAATTTGATCTCACTAATAGCATTCGTTTCATCATATCATATCAACCCATATTTTATGATGGCCCACTGCTGGGCACGGGTCTCCCCAGTAGATCCTGGGGGTAATTGCCATAATCGCCACGCTTGGCGAGCGGGTTGGCGATCGCAGTAAGGCTTTAAGTACGCAGAGGACGCTGCTGCCCGTCCTCCGGAGTGAAATCCCTTAGTCGCCTTGACGACACCCACGGGAAGAGATGGGGTGGTACTATTCTTAAGCCGGCACCGCACGGCATTCGTTTCAACTACCTTGAATTTCTCGTCCGATTTTTGGCCTTCTTAATAATTGTTTTAATAATTTTAGATGCATTTTACTAAATTATATTGATGTTGACACAATTCTAAACCAATAAAGTATATATAAATAAATATATGACCCTCATTTGCGTCATATGCGTTTACCTTATTGTGTTTTAATGATTTCGTAGTAGTCGTATTTTGTAGGTAGATTTATGTTACGAATCCGAAGTAATTGTGTATGTCTTTTTGGTTTTGACACCTAAACCAATGGGTCGATTTTGATGTGAAGATAGCTTACTTGAAGCATGAAGAGTGGTGTAGGATACTTTTTGGAATAGCCGACAACCACGCGAGTAAAACATGGCAACAAAAATGTGTACCTAGACGATTCGCTTGTGTTACGAGTAGATTCTCGCCGATAGCATGATAAGTGGAATTTGAATCCGCGACCTCTCGATTGCAAGCCCGATAACTTAACAGCCTCTTTTTCACAAATAAAATACTGAATATACTAGTTAAACTGCACTCGAAGTATAAACACTCGCAGAAACTACGTCCAGGATTTTCCTAGAAACCCACTTAGAGTTGAAACTAAGCTCAATAACACTTTAGCTGGGAGTGTAGTTATTTAAAACGAACGTACAGCTCACTTAAACGGGTTAACGGGGGTATTACTAAGGCGTCGGCTATGTAGCAGTCTACAATACCGATATTGGTGAAGGTACTCGGTTTTCTCTTTTGTTGCACTTGTTCATAGCCGTCTGAAATACTGATTTTAGTACCTGCCTACACAATTTTTTATTTAACTACGGGAGACGTAGGTACCTACATTTTCCATAATGAAACCATTTCCAAATTTCATCTGGATCAAAGGATCCAGATGAAATTTGGAAATGTAGATCATTTTGTTTCTATCACGCACCTATCCATCCGAATAACAAACTACCATCCAAACTTTCGTACTTCTAATATTAGTAAGATTTGATAAAACTTTTACGGAGCCATTAGCCGGAGGAATTCTACCCCTATAAATTTGGTTTGGACAGTGCTAGAAAGTCCAAATTCTTAGGACATGATGTCAATAGAGTACTTATTACTATTATTACTTTATTCAAATATCAAATGTATAGCTATTGTGTAGTTTTATAAATTACTAGCATTGACCTCCCGCGTGGATGTCGGTTATCGCGATAAAAACTATCCTATGTCCTTCCCCGGGACTCAAACTACGAGTATCTCCATACAAAATTTCATTTAAATCGGTTTAGCCGTTTGAGCGTGAAAGCGTAACTGACAGACAGACATAGTTACTTTCACATTTATAATATTAATATGGATTATGGATTAATATTTAAAATACCTAGATTTCGTTCCTGACTCACTGACTGATGAGCAGCAAAACCGTTATGGTACCTACTTCAAAAACAACATAATAATCAAAAATCTGTACGTTTTTGTCCCCTATCCCTTAAAATAGGGGGATGAAAGTTTGTTAAAAACCTTGAGAAGATACGTCTCACCTACCAACAGAAAAGTGGCGATTATACAACAGCTGCAATAAATCATTCTAGATTTTTACTGAAAACACAATTACCTATTCTCAAAGGCCCCACAACGGCCAAGTAACACATTACGGCGTAGGGTTTCTAGAGAACTTAAGACTAGAAATTACGATAGTATTAGTAGACGCTTATCATAAAATTATAGAGTACTAGCTTCAGCCCGCGGCTCCGCCCGCGTGGATGTCGGTTATCGCGATAAAAACTATCCTATGTTTTTCCCCGGGACTCAAACTATGTCCATACCAAATTTCATCTAAATCGGTTCAGCTGTTTGAGCGTGAAAGCGTAACAGACAGACAGACAGACAGACAGACAGAGTTACTTTCACATTTATAATATTAGTATGGATTAGGTTAGGGCGTGTAGAGTTAGGAGCTTGGCTTTACATGGAATCTGGTAACTTTTTAGAGTGGTAGCAATATGTGCCTACTCATCTTGGCGTCAATTTACTTGACAATGTTTTTGGTGGGATAAAACTTATATGGAACCTATTTATTAAGAAAGTTTTCAAAGAAAATTTTATACTTTGTTTAAAACTGATTTTTCTTGACAGTCATCGACTTATCTTTTATTTATACAAAGAAATGAAGATACGAGCAGGTCGTGTGCCTGATGGTAAGCGTCACGCTAGCCTATAACAGTATCAGTGCCATCCAAATCCTTGTTTGGTCAAGATCTGTATGTCACCGCAGTGCGCCTCATTTGAGACATGTTGCAGTGCCCTTCGACCAAAACACCACTATTTCGGGACGGCCTTTATCTTAGACCTCCCACTAGTCCTTAAACCATCGCACCATCTACATTATTTCTCATTTTGCTTACACACCATTAAAATCTTGTTTAGAAGTCATCAGCTACGCAAGCAAATCCGCGGGCAAAACCTAGTTGAAAAATGAAATCGGCAGATGGTAGTATTAGAATCATTTTGAGAGGAGATCACGTTGTGGGAACTATAAAACCTAGGATCTGTTACGTCAGTAAGTATTTTTATGTGGTCACGTAGGTGAAGGAAGCTTCGTAGTTCGTGCTGTTATACTAAGTGAGTATAGAAAACTAGGTTTAGGCACAAACTACCGAAAGTACAGTAGGTAAGTTTCACAACTTAATTCACTCGAGTAAGACTTACGAAGTAATGCCTCAAGCAGAGCGCGATACGGTAACCTTCAGATCTTTGCCAAACAAAGATTTAGGTTGCACTAATAGATAGTGTTAACTAGCATGACGTCTGCCTGATAAAGATAAATGGACTTAGTTCCTTGCTCCTTTTAATGTATTTTATTGTACAGTTTATTGTATTTTACTTAGGAGAATATTATTGTTGTTTTTTTTAATTTTACTTAGGTATTAGTTAAGAAAACTATTTACTTACTTAAATTAAGGCCAGTCTTTTCTTTCTTTTGCCTATACTTTATACTTATTCATTAATTAGTAGTAATTTGGCCAATATTGAAGCATATTATAGTTTTTACATTGGAAATGGATGCTTCTACTATATTGTACCCATTGAGGTTGATATTTTCAATCTCATGCATTCTTCTTTTAATATTTTTTACCTGACTGTATATTTTTATCGTTGTTTTGTGTTTACCCCAGTCAGTATTTTGCTTTCTAAGTGAATAAATATTTTTCTATTATTACTATTGCACTAGCCTGTCTCAATAACTTTTCTACTATCAACTGTCTTCAAATTCACATTAGCAACTTGGGTGCGTTACGATAACCGTCGATAGATAGAAAACCCGAAAGGTTATCTACGAGTATCTATTGACAGAACAAATGTCAGTCTCGCTACTAAAGTTAGTTAATTTAATATGAAGTTAACTGTAGATATTAATACAGGCCGTTAATTTATAAAAAAAATACAAAGACATAATAGGGTACTTTCAGTAGTGAACAATCAATTAAATAATTTATTTTTATATAATTATGAAATTCGATAGAAAACAAAATATAAGTAAAAATAAACATTGATATTCTGATTTCGAGTAATAAATTAGCATGATTGTTTTATTAAATAAAAATTAAAAGTTGGTATTTTTGATCTGTATATCATGTAACATCTCCTGTTTCTAAAACTATCAGCAGGAAAATACGCATAGAAAGTAGCGCCACCGTAACCGTCTCGTAATGTGGATGGTACCGATGTGTATGGCCCACATTCCATTCCGATTGGTCTATGCCGATATGGCGTTATAAACATGGTAGACAGCGTTTTCGAGGAAATAAAAAATGATAAAATTTTAATGAAATTTTTTAGCAAGAAAAAGTGTTTATTTTGACGAAATATATATTTTTGTGGCTTTTAAATAGATGTACCAACATATTATATTCATGGACATGGGAATCTCGATGAGCGAGGTCTATGTGTGCGTTGCTCGAACGCGCTTGTTTGAAGTTTAATTTCTGCACTCTCAGTGTTTTGTGGTTTAGGTAGGTACCAATATAAGAATAAAAGTTTAGTAGATGTGGTACATAAGGCTAAAGGTTTGTTTAGATAGGTTGCGAAAGGAGGCGGTAAACTAATGTTAGATTCTAGGCGTCGCGATTTTCTGTGACGTGATCACGTGACATTTTTGAAATGTAGTTCCTTAGCGCAATATATTATTTGTTTACGGGCTGGGAGGTTAGACGAAAAAAAGTGTAACATTTTGACATCGATCAAAAATCTATTAACTATGATTATGTGAAGCTAGAATAATGAGGTTGCGTTATATAGGTTGTTTGTAGTTTTGTTAAAAGTTGTAATGTTAATTTTACCTATGTCAAACTGGCTGTGTATAATATGTGTGAAAAATCTTAATATATTTTTTTAAATAAGTTAGCTAACAATGGAATTGCGGCCCTACATTACTAGCAATCCTGTTAACCCCCACAGCTAAGCTCTATGACTTGTGTTAGGATTGAAATAGAAGAATTTTTAAAATTCAAGTACTTGCACTTTTTTTTAATCATTAGGTTACTTATCATAGGTTAGATACCTACCTCTTGTTTGTCAGTCGGTTTTAAAATTATATTTCATTCTTTTTTACGCCCAACACACACAGTGTTTTTAAAATTTTTAATGTTAGAATTAATAATTAAAAGATGTTTCCCTTTTTTCAGTCTGTAACATTGAAACTTAGCTAAGAACATGCTCGGGTAAAATAGGCCCGGCCAATTCCGAGAAATATAGAAACAGGCACACACACACACACACACACACACACACACACACAAATATAATTTAAAAATAAATCTAAATATTAAAACTGCGGAAAACGGGCGGAGCCGCGGTAAAAGCTAGTAGATTTTGCCGCGGCTGCGCCCGCGTGACGTCGTTTACCGCCATAAAAACTATCCTATATCCTTTTCCGGGGCTCAAACTATATCCTTGCCAAATTTCAACGAAATAGGTATCTATAAATGTGAAATGTGACGAAATAGGTATCTATAAATGTGAAATGTGACGAAATAGGTATCTATAAAAGTAACAGACAAAGTTACTTTCACATTTATAATATCGCTCACTTATTGTAAGACCGTCATATAGTTTGGAATTTTGGATACGGTGGTCTCCCGTTTACTTCAGTTCGTCACTTAATACTCGACAAATGTTGACTGACTGCATCAAAGAGTTATTTGCTTTCTTTAAAAGAGATTCACTAGAGGACAATGAATCTGTCCAACATTTTCAAAGAAATTGTGTTTAGCAAATATTTATTTTTAACTTCAACTTCAACTGCTACACAAGAGGTCGTGGGTTCGATTTCCCACCCAGGATAAAACTTTGTATGATGAGCAGGGTGGTTTATTCTGTGTCTGGGTGTTATTTATCTTTATTATGTATGTATTTAGAAATATATAAGTATGTTAATCGGTTGTCTGGTTTCCATAGTACAAGCTCTGCTTAGATTGGGATCAGATAGCTTTGTGTGAGTTGTCCCAAGATTTATTATTATTTTTTATTATTATTACTCCTTATCCTGCTGATTTGAAATTTAATAATACACCAAGACAAGGATTTGTAGGTAAGTTTAATAAATACGACCTTAGCAAAAAAAAAATAATACGTACTTATCTTGGTTTCACGATTAATTAAAAACTAACAATTTAAATAAAAAAATAAAATGTTAGTTTTTCGCGATATTATTTTAAATAATAACTTGAATTTGTAATCATTTTGGAGCTGAATGGAACCTAGTTTAAAAAAATGACAGTTTAATAAAATATTTGTTTTTTATAAAAATCAATATTAATGTCGTTTGCGGAAAATAAATGAGCACTTGTGGCAACGTTGCTCAATTTCACGTATTACGTGAATTTGAGCAACGTTTGAATAGGTACTACGATCATAAGCTAGATGTCATTCATAGTTTTGCACCATCCAAAAGTACCTAGCGTATCCCTTTAGGGTTAAATTCCATAAAAAAATATTACTAAATTGCTATTTTTGTAGGCTGGAGTTTAAAACTATCGGCTCCAAAAAATAACAAGTTCACGGTGTTTAAAGCAGTTTTCAGTTAGCTGCTAATCTGCCAATGAATGTGTCATCAAAGACGATATATTAATTTTGGAAAATACTCGTAATAAATAAACAGGCCATAATAATACAAAACATTTATAAAAGCTCTTATTTTTGACAATCATCTCTCATAAATACCAAACAAACAATTTATTTACATTTTTCAAACATAAAGCAGTGCTTAGTGTCGAAAAACCACGAAATGAGTGTAATTTCCGGCACTTTGAAACATAAATTTGGAATCCCAGGGCCTAAACTACATTTATTGTTTTAATACAAAATCTTAAAGGACTCAAACGACCTATAGTTTGATGGTACAATTTACTTTTAATACAGGCATTTCTAACCAATTCTTTGTAACTTTGTCTGTCTGTTACGTTTTTCACGCTTTATGCCAAAAACTGATTTAAATCAAATTTGTTATAGATATCGACGTCCTCTAAAAAACTGTTGTAACACGAAAAGTTCAGTTTTGAGATGGCCATTCAAAGTTTTTTTTTAGATTTACCAATGCTATAGCGATTACAACATTATTTGTTAATAATACCTAAGTGACTTTTTAATTTGGTGCTAGGTATATTTAAAAGCCTAGAGGGTATTCTAAAAAGCGCAATTGTTTTAATATTTAAAATGATTTTCAATAAAAATTTAAAAAGAGAAATTATATGACACTTTTTTAAATTAATATTAGCATATTTTATTAAAACACATATTTTGGCTGCCTCTGTGGCGCGGTGGGAGTGCTATATATATAGTATCCGACTGCTACGCAAGAGGTCGTGTGTTCGATCCCCACCCATTATAAAACTTTGTGTGATGAGCACGATGGTTTATTCTGTGTCTGGGTGTTATTTATCTATAATATGTATGTATTTAGAAATATATAAGTATGTTTATCAGTTGTCTGGTTGCCATAGTACAAGCTCTGCTTAGTTTGGCATTAGATGACGTTGTGTGAGTTGTCCCAAGATATTATTATTATATAGTTTGAGTGCTAGGAAAGGACATATAATAGTTTTATCGTTATAATCGACACCCTCGCAGGCGAAGAAGCGGGCCAAATCTAGCAAAAAAACATGAAAAAGCTAATTCCATCTTTTAAAGAGAACAATCAAACAAAACGCTTGGATTGAGCACAAAGCGACATGAATCCCGCATATCAAATTGACAACTTCATTTTTGTTAATTAAAACTTGTACGCGTGGGAGGGACAGGTTATTACCCTGCTAAATGTAGAAGGTACTTCTTCAAAACAGCGGAATATAAGTTATTTAGAAATGAGGTACAATTTCATAACTTTGTTTAACGATGCAAATGTGCAAAATGGTCGTTGAAGTGACGCAGATTTTTTGAAATGAAAACTTCTTTAGCGGCGTTGTGCACTTTTTGGGATGGGTAAAAAATTTAAAACTCGCGCCAGGACACGTGACCAGATCGAAAATTCGTAAGACGGAGGGACAGCAATGAAAAACTACTACAATATCATTAGAATACAAAATTAAGTTTCGTCACAATTAATTATATTATAGCTCAGGTAGGAAATCGAGCAATCCAGAAACCAGAAGATCCCAGTTCGAGTCCGAGTAACGATTTTCTTTTTCCTTTTTTATTTTAATTTTAGATTTTTTTATTATTATGTCAGTAAGATCTAAAAATATTATTCAAATTCCATCAGTATGTAATATAATGTTCGAGTTTTTATTTCTGCCGGCAGTCCCGGAGTTCAACCCGTTGTTTTTTTTATAAGTTGATGACATAATGTTATAGTACATATTAGTAACAGGGCCCATTGAACATTGGAGTAGATAGTGTAAAGGTTGAATCGTATTTCACTCACTCTCGTATTGACTGCCTCTGTGGCGCGGCGGGATTGTATCCGACTGCTACACAAGAGGTCGTGGGCTCGATCCCCACCCAGGATAAAACTTTGTGTGATGAGCACGATGGTTTGATGGTTTATGCATTTAGAAATATATAAGTATGTTTATTAGTTGTCTGGTTTCCATAATACAAGCTCTGCTTAGTTTGGGATCAGATAGTTTTGTGTGAATTGTCACAAAATATTTTAAAAAAAAACTCATGAGAAATGAGAGTACAACATTTGTGTCATTCATTGTCTGCTGGTAAAATTTGACAAAGAACACGCTATTAACCACTTGTTCATTAAACGTATTTCTGTTACACTTTGTATAACATAATTAAAGAGAAAATGTAGTTGCAGCAACAATAAACAAAACAAATAATTGTTTTGTTTATGATACAGAAGTACTATTAAGCAAAAATAACTGAAGCGTACCCAAGAACTATTACAACAGCAAATAAAGAAAAACTCGAAGAAAACTTAAATTGTGTTTGAGATAACCATAAAGAATGAGACAGAACGATAGTTGTTGAAGACATTATGAAACAAAAAATCTCATCGGCAACAACTGGGGTCAATTTCATAAAGTGTTTTGTACAGCCTCCGTAACTTCAAATCTCATAACTTTGCTCTGGGGACAAATTGGTTTGTTTCATTACAACGGGATGGTTATATTTTTTGTCTGTAATTTTGTTTAGAATTTTTAAAAGGCTATATTCCACACAGTGGACTTGTAATTGGATGCTAGCGCAAGATACCGAGAGTTCAGCAGGTAAGCTAAACACCGAAAAATGTGTATTTTTTTCTTAAACCATTTACCAAGAGTACAGATGATAAGTAGTCCTCATTTATGACAGGAAGCTCAAAAGGGGGATATAGGGGAAGGGTGTGATGAGATATCACGTATATTTTGACGTGATAACGTCTTATAAATCGATGATCACGCATGAAAAATTGTCACGTTATTTATTTGCTAAGCAACGGTCACGTTATTGATTGGTTGCTAAGCAATAGCGAATGGCGATTGCAGTGACATGACATGCGATACAATTATAACTAACGTTGTTTCATTGGTTGCTAAGGAACGCGAATGGTGATATGCCATTAGTGTTTTCTTATGACGTTATCACGTAAAATTATCGACTGTAAACCGACTTTACAGACAACGATTTTTTTTTCTTGATCGCGCTTGACCGGCCTTGAATGATTGCATTCCTCACACTTGACCGGTGTTGGACCAATTGCATCAACCACGTCATTCGAGACTCACACTCTTGTGAAAATTGTAGGGATTTTTTTTATGATGGGTAGGGAAACGGGGTTGTTTTTTGTGAGGGAGCCAAAAAGTAGCTAAAAAACATCACGTGACGACCCCTAACTTAGACATAAAAAAAAAGTAGTTCGTTGAGGTCCGATATTCAGTATTCGTATGAAGCTTAGGTACCTTCTATACTTTATCGTGGTGCTTTCTCATATTATAATAATAATATCTTGGGACAACTCACACAACGTCATCTGATCCCAAACTAAGCAGAGCTTGTACTATGGCAACCAGACAACTGATAAACATATTTATATATTTCTAAATACACATAGATAAATATGGAAAAATAAACAACTACTTAAGAATTTGGGTACCAGCCCTGTATCGCTGGGACATATAAACACATAGCTATACAATCTGTACATTTGCCCTGTGTGGTGATCGAACCTACAAGCTCTTACTAGTGTCTCAGTGCATTACGATCCCTCTTTTTCTAGGCAGAATTATATGACTTCAAGCAAATCATTCATTTTTACTTCAAGTTTTAAAAATGTAACAATATTCTAGGGAGAGACGAAAACATAAAGGAAGTTTTATGTTTACGTATACCTGCCTGTCTTAAAAAATAATATACGTATTACAAAAATAAGTGTACGAACTTCACTGTATGAATAAATGAATACCTAAACAAGTAAATGTCACAGTTATGTGTTGCCATCTGAAAATATTTGGATTAATCTCCCCGATTTTTTGGGAGATATGGAAGCTCACCTTTTGTTTGAATCTATGCATAATATACCTACTGAAATACTCGTGTTTCACTAATTCAATCACCTTGCCCAAGGCCTCGTATCTAGAAACAAAACTTTTGCAGAGAGATTTGTTTTGTGATGTACAGCAGAGGTATATGTGTACCAGAATCTGATGAAAAATTAGGAAATTACAATTTAGAGATGGTAACATTAGATAAAGGCAAATAAGTCCTAAACCTACTAGGACAAACAAGTCTTGATCGTTGTATTTTTTCATTGAATTGGTTTAATTTAATTTAACGGTTCATTACAAATTCCTGCTCCAATAAAACTAAGTATCATCACTGGTCGAACAAAATAAATATTTTCTACAGCAACTCCGGCCGCGTGAATGTCAGTTTTTGCATTAAATTATTAAAAAAATCAAACACAACAAAGTTTCTTCTTCTTCCTATTCCTATACACTTTTGGCAGTTAGAAATCAGCTCGACATACGGCCGCCTTTTTGTCAAATTTAATTTAAATTATAGAGTATCAACGGTCATAATCGCAGTAGGAGCCACGTCAGTTAACATTGCCATACCTATCCAAATCACAAGTTTTTTTTTTAAATTTCGTTTCATGAGATTCTGGTACACCTATAAGAAAGTAGATCAGGCAATTTGATTTCTAAAGAAATTAACAAACTGAAGGGAGCGAAACGAAGTCGGGTTAGATCTAGTAAAAAAAAAATAAGTAGTTGAAAATTATACTTTCCTCGATTAAAGTTACATTAGGTATAATCAAGTGATTTCTAAAATATTATCTGGCAACACCGGTTAGTGACACGAATGTAATAAATAACTCAGCTGAAAGATTACGCCTCTCTGGGACAGTATTCAATTTAGTATCAGTATCTAACTCAGCTAAATGTTAATGTATTATGTAGGAGCCTACTAGATACTGCTTATGTACATAGATCCTATGCCTATATTCCGTAAGAGATAATGCGCTGACTTAATTCATAAGAATATGTATTTTAGAATTTATTGTGTTAAAATTAAGGTAATAAGTATTCCAAATATTAATATTATTTTTATTGGCATAATGGCGTAATGTGTGAGTATCAACTACGTATTAACATTTATAAGTTATTTTAACATCTCTCATAACATGCAAATAAATTTAAACTATTCTATTCTACTCTATGGTTTGACGATCGGATTTCCCATAGATATCGCATAATTTCATATTTTTTACCTGACTGTAAGGAAGAGTTATGTTTTCGCGCGTATCTTGTATGTATGTATAGTATGTAATATTCTTTATTACCTGATATCTCTCAATCCACTGAACGGATTTATACAATTACGACGTCGTTAGATTCGTCTGGATCGCCCAAGTAGTCTTAGATATGTGACGTTTAAAAAAAAAAAAAACATAGCGGCGGTTAGATGTCAAAATAAAGGGTACATCCTAAGCATTTAAAAAACGTAAAACCGGATTATGACTGTAATACTAAAAAAGTTAGTTAGCAACCATTCTTTAAACAACCATTCTTTTAACCTACAGCCACTAAGTAATATATATAAAATAAAATTCTAAAATAAAAAACCCGCCTGTACAAAAAAGATAGAAATAAGATTCCCTACATAATTATATAATTGCATGCAGTCGGAGGCACTTCACTAAGTTCATCGAAATTCAATAATGCCTCCTACCGAGATTCCTAAGCTATTTATAATATGTACTTACCTAGCTACAAATTGGTACGGAACCCTCAGCGAGCGAGTCCAACTCGCACTTGTACTTTATTTCTTTGTAAATCTAGCTATGCTTTAAATCTATATGGATGGATTAAAATAAATCTAGAGCATTAAATTCTCTACAGATTTTGTTTCAAGTATTGTTTATATGAACTTCGGTCCATCTCTGAAACGGTTGAACCGTTTCAGATATGGACCTGGCATTTTTTTAGCTTCTTACCTAGCTCATTAGCTGAATGTAGCTTCGTCTGTGTCAATTTTCCCTATTTTTGCAACATTTCTTATTGTTGCTCCGCTCCTATTGGTCGTAACGTTAAGTTAAATAGCTTACCCTAGCCCTTAGCTTTCTCGATAAATGGGCTATTCAACACTAAAATATTTTTTCAATTTGGTTCATTAAATTAGAGCGTTCAACTAAACAAACAAACCCTTCAGCTTTATAATATTATTAGATGTCCCGGCAAAATTCATAACGCCCCGTAATATACCTAGTCTGGCCATAAATACTGTTACAATTAAAAATAAGAAAGATATTACATTTGAATTTGGAATCTGTCATTTTTATACGATTGTTCATTGTATTTTCTAATTTTGGCGCCAATACATTGTACAATATTTTGCTATATTAAAATGGAGTGGGGTGATAAAGAAAACCGAATCGCTGTGATTGCATTACACAAAGTTGGTATGGAGCCGAATGTAATTTTTAAAACTCTCCATACGCTTGGTATTAGTCAAATGTTTGTGTACCGGGCTATTAATAGGTACAATGAGACCTTCTCTGTTTGTGACAGAAAAAGATCTGGCCGTCCACGTAGTGTTCGTACGAAAATGGTGGTCAAAGCAGTAAGGGAAAGAATTCGAAGAAATCCTGTCCGAAAGCAAAAGATTTTATCTCGGGAGATGAAGATAGCACCCAGAACCATGTCACGCATTTTAAAAGATGACTTAGGACTTGCAGCCTATAAGAGACGCACTGGTCATTTTTTAACTGATAATTTAAAAAAGAATAGGGTGGTAAAATCGAAGCAACTACTGAAGCGGTACGCAAAGGGAGGTCACAGAAAAATTTTGTTTACGGATGAGAAAATCTTTACAGTTGAGCAACATTTTAACAAACAAAATGACCGTATTTATGCTCAAAGCTCTAAGGAAGCTTCCCAATTAGTCGACAGAGTGCAACGTGGGCATTATCCGACTTCAGTGATGGTTTGGTGGGGTGTTAGCTATGAAGGAGTGACTGAGCCATATTTTTGTGAAAAAGGTATCAAAACATCGGCACAAGTGTATCAAGATACCATTCTTGAGAAGGTAGTTAAACCCCTTAACAACACCATGTTCAATAACCAAGTATGGTCCTTCCAACAAGACTCAGCGCCGGGTCATAAAGCTCGGTCCTCGCAGTCTTGGTTGGAAGTGAACGTTTCGGACTTTATCAGAGCTGAAGACTGGCCGTCGTCTAGTCCCGATCTTAATCCGCTGGATTATGATTTATGGTCAGTTTTAGAGAGTATGGCTTGCTCTAAACGCCATGATAATTTGGAGTCCCTAAAACAATCCATACGATTGGCAGTGAAGAATTTTCCCATGGAAAGAGTGCGTGCTTCTATTGATAACTGGCCTCAACGTTTAAAGGACTGTGTTGCAGCCAATGGAGACCACTTCGAATAAGCTTTTTATATTTTGAATTGTTTTTTATTTATGTATTAAACTAACACACTGTAAAAGTAATAAATATTATTTGCAATAAAAAAAAATGTTTTTTCTTCGTAACAATATTTATGGCTAGACTAGGTATATATTTTTTATGAATCTAAACTACTCTCAAATCGAATGGAACATACACAAAAAAATTCATTACAATCGGTCCAGCCGTTTAGGAGGAGTCCATACACGCACAGCAGATATATATAAAGGATAAGGTTGATCCCTTTTGTAACCAAACTTGACTGGATATAATACACTTTTTATGATAGAAATTATCCCACAATAATAATTTCAGGTCACTAATATTATAGACTGTTTGTTTGATCCAGTAGTGTCAACAAGTAAAACTAATATTAATAATATTTTTATGATACTGAGGCATAAAAATATAGAAATGACTACTTACTGACATCGTAAAGGGGAAAACAACATGGACAAATTAATTTATGGCCGGCAATTAAGAACGTTGACATTGTAATGTCAATTTGTGATATTTTTGGCTTTATGGTAACGTTTTTGGAAGATATTTGTGTTTATTTGCTTTCATTTTTACTCACGCTTTATTTATGTGCTAATAATTATTTTTAAAAAATAACCAACTTTTAATTGTAATAATAATAATATCTTAGGACAACTCACACAACGTCATCTGATCCCAAACTAAGCAGAGCTTGTGCTATGGCAACCAATCAATTGATATACATAGGTTTAGGTTTAAGATATTTATTCTCAATAAGAATTACAATGCAATTCACTTTACTTGAGAACATAATTAAATATTACAAAGAATATTACTTGAGAGCGTACATAGTAACAACAGTAGGTAGTTAAATAATAATGATTAACAAATGGTTTTTCAAAATACCCTCACAAACTCGAACGTAGACGGACACAGACATCGTAATACAAAGATGTAAAATTTTAGTACGTCCAACTAGAAGTGACATTGTCTACATTTTCAGTTTATTTTTAAGTGTCGGTTTTTTGTTTTTTAATTTTTATTTTACTCTTTTTATTGCTTTATTTCTTGTTTAGTATGTGGTGTTTTAATATTTTTTTAAAAGTATGTATAGATTGAGATTCTTTAATGTCTTTTGGCAGCTTGTTATATAATTGGGCGCCTTCGTACATAAGACTCTTTTTTCCATAGTTGGTACGTGCTGGTTTTAAAACTAGATTGCTAGCGCTCCTAAGTTGCATTGTTTGAATGTCTTTCTTTTTTGTGAAATTTATTTGTGTATTTATGTTTTTAGTTAATATTTTACGTATCAATAAACAAGTACAATATGTATACGTCTGGGTTATATTAAGTAAATTTGTATTTTTATATACTTTTTCAGAGGCGGTATAATAATCAAATTGGAAAAGAACTTTTAATAGTTTATTCTGAGCTCTTTGCAGGGAATTTAAGTTGGTTTTGCTAGCTGTACCCCAGATTTCTATAAGGTAATCGATATGAGGCTTTACGAGTGAGTTATATATATAGTAACGAACTTTATTTGGTAGCAGATTTGAGATTCCTCTAATAGCTCCTGTGAGAGATGATAGTTTATTTTTATTTTTTTCTATGTGAGATGTCCACGTCAAGTTACTGTCTATAATTAAGCCAAGATATTTTTCACTGTCAGTTCGGTTAATATTTTGACCATTTATTTTGAGGGGAGGATAGTTGGTAATTTTTTTTTATTTTTAGCCTTAAAGAGGATATAATTTGTTTTTGAGATGTTGATAGTAAGCAAATTGTATTGAAACCATGTGCTAAGTAAATTTAGATCTTCTTGAGCATTGGATATGACTGTGTCTATTGAGTGACCGAAGTAGAATATGCTAGTATCGTCAGCATACAAGGTGACGTCACCCTTAAGGTTCAGATCGAGCAGGTTGTTAATATATATTAGAAACAATTGGGGCCCTAGAAATGATCCTTGTGGGACTCCGTAAGTAATAGATTTAGGTTGACTTTCCTGACCACCGATCTTTACTATCTGGCTACGATTGGAGAGGTAAGACTTGAATATTTTATGTGCAGAGCCAACTATACCTATGCCATTAAGCTTTTTTAAAAGAATTTCATGACTTACAGTGTCGAATGCCTTTTTTAGATCAATAAATATACCTAACCCTATGTGTTTTTGATCTATGTTTAGTTTTATTTTAGTTACTAAGTCTACTGCAGCAGATAGCGTATTGGACTTTGGTCTAAATCCGTACTGTTTTTTTGAGAGAAGTTGATTTTTATTTATAAACTGTTCAAGACGGTTGGATAGTACCTTTTCAAAAATTTTTGACAACACAGGTAGTACCGATATAGGCCGATAGTTACTAGGATCAGATTTGTTACCTGATTTGTGTATTGGAGTAACTTTAGCAATTTTTAAACTATTAGGAAATGTACCTAACTCGAGGCATTTGTTAATACATTTGGTTAAATTTTCAATAATTAAGTCTTTTACACACAAAATTGTTTTAGTGCTGATTCCGTCTACGCCCATAGCCGTGTTACAATTGAGATTGTCAATGATTCTGTTGATTTATACTTATATATATTCTAAATACATACATATTATAGACTAGCTGTCCCGCGCAACTTCGTACGCGTTAATTTTCCCCGTTCTTGCCACATTTGTCATTCCTGCTCCGCTCCTATTAGTCGTAGTGTGATGTTATATAGCCTATAGCCTTCCTCGTTAAATGGACCCGCGGTTCCTGAGATTGTCGCGAAGTTTTTTTTTTTGATGTTGCTTGTCTCTTGTTGTCGAGTATTGGGAACCGACCTCGTCGCAATATTTTTGACCCTATGCAATTTCTCACGGTATGAAAAAATACCTAATCGTAACAAATTAAGGATGATTAGAAAACTACGGGAGAGCAAAAGGGAACTGCATGCATAACTAGGGAAGTTGACTGTCAAGTCAAATCAGTCTCTTTTTATGAAATGCCAAAACGACAAGCTCTATATAAATGGGTATGAAAAAAACGACATATAACGTCATATGTTCCTATCGTCAATTCAATACTTTTAGTATTTGTATTTATGCTTTTAAAATAAAAAAAAATGTTAAATTGTGGAAAAAACACTTATTTTCAAACCTACTTTTGTCTAATTTGTATAAAATATTTTTTTTTTTCTAGTAACTACCCAATTATTGCTAAAATAGAAGGAACTCTTTTGTCTTAGACCTAGACAGCTGATATTTTGCAAAGAGATTCCTTTTGTGGCTATTGCTCACGTTGCTTTTTTGCTTTTATATAAATCTACAATCTATCTAACCCTAGAAGCCTAATCTATTTTAGAGATTCAAAGCTTTATTATCCGTCTCAAAGGCGTACACATATAAATTACAGCCTGTATGCAAGAATATCCCTTTTTCAGCCCCGTTATTTGAAGGAAATTTGAGGTGATATAAGTTAATATATACAATACACTTTATAGAATTTTATAAGCTACGGGTCTTAATCGTGTAAATATTTTATTTTAAGGCTAAATACCTTTGCTTATTTCCCGTCGTTTCGATCGTATTGCAACGGCCGTGGTCACGGGTAGACTAATTCATCTCAGCGTCGCCTAATACACTGTTATCAATAAAAACTGCGATCACAACTTAACTTAAAATTATGTTTAAATTCAAATAAAATTGTTACTTAAGAAAAATCAACTGAAACATATTTTTTTTAAACAACCTAGTGGTGTTTTAACGTTATTCTTAAAGCAAACATTCAATTTAATCAGATTTTTAGTGACTAGTGGTAATTTATGAAGTCTACACACATATCAACTTTATGCTACGCCCCATATAAACTAGCGGAAGTTACCAATTCAATTGGTTTATAAAAAAAACGAGCCCGCATTAGGGTGCAAGCCCTATGAGCAAGGGACTTTACAAACGTACAAGTCACGGACACAATGTACACCCAGACTCGGAACGACAATTTGTGGATCACACAAAGTGATATCCCGTGTGGGAATCAAACCCACGACCTCTTGCGTAGCAGTCGGATACACTCCCACCGCGCCATATAGCCAGTCAAATGTGCTTGCTTAAATCATTAAAAACAGACTAGGAAAAATTCCTGAGATTGCGTGTACGTCTCGCAGGCATAGATTAGGCTTCTAGAATTAGAATAAAAGGGTTTCACTGAAAAATATAGACGAACAGAGTAACAAGCAAAGCTAAAAAAGAAATAAATCACAGGCTATACATTTGTTTGGCCGGCAGTGTAGCCAGTAACAGCGTCGACACAGCATCGCACTTAGCCGAGCAGCTAACAAGCGGAGTGTGGCGTGTATAAAGCCAATATTACTACGATAGTGTGTCTTTATGATTGAGCACTACTTTTGTATTGATTCGTTTGCTTCTATTGGCTACAGAGAGACTGACACCCCGTTTTCAAAGATTCCACGAAAATTTCTCGACTCGACTCAACCTCATTTAGACAATTCCTGTATTTAGTTGCAAAAATCTACTCCAAGTCGAAATTTTTCACATTTTGAGGTGAGGAAAATATTGTCAAAGTCAAGGTCGTCGGGACTCGGGACCTACCTTAAATGAGTCCTTCCTGAGTCTGAATCGCATCCGAAAGGAGAAGAACGCGACAGCCCATCGCGTCCGGCAGAATGTCGACGCATATGATCGGCTCCGTACCGTCGTATATCTATAATCTATAATATCTTCGGACAACTCACAAAACGCAATCTGATCCCAAACTAAGCAGACATTGTACTATGGAAACCAGACAATTGATAAACATACTTATATATTTCTAAATACATACATATTAAAGATAAGTAACACCCAGACACAGAATAAACCATCGTGCTCATCATACAAAGTTTTATCCTGGGTGGGCCGCCTCCGCCATCCGCCTCTTGCGTAGCAGTCGGATACACTTCCACCGCGCCACAGATGCAGTATATGTTCATAAACTTCCGCGGTTTGTACACATTATAGAATTTTATAAGCTACGAGTCTTAATTGCGTAAATATTTTATTTTTAGGCTAAATACCTTTGTTTATTGGTCGACGTTTCGACCTTATTGCAACGGCCGCGGTCACGGATTGACTGGTTCAGCTCAGCGTCGCCTACGTGAAGCGCGGGTTTCGGAAACCCGTACCGTCGCTTGCGAACGTATCCGTTTCTGAGCCTAGGCAAATAGTTTCATTTCTACCGTGTTGAGATGTTCTAATTTTTGAAAATGGTTGGAAGGATGCGATTGAATACGATGACAGACGAACGGAATCGACAGCGCGTCGCAGCATATTTTCGGCTGCGATCGCGTGTCGCGAAAGACGCCCACAGTCAAGCTGCAGTGCACAGCTTGGTAATATAGACTTTAAATACTGTGTACACGATTTAATATCGTTTAAAAATTGTACAATCCATTCCGATCCGATGCGATGCAGTTGGTTGTTGGAAATATTTCCTTAATATGGGTGTTAATTCTTCTATGACAAAAAACCGATGAGCAGTTTAGATAAGTAGGTAATAACTTTTTGTCTCACACAACGACCTCCGTAAATTTAATGTTAAGGAACATTTTATAAAAACAAATCTAGGAGTTTTGACTGACTCGGTATCGCAGCGGCAGATAAGCTCATGTTGGCTACGTGAGCAACTTATGAGAAGAAAAACAACATTTTTAAAAGAAGAAAGACAACTCCTACACTTGAATATAAGTTCTAAATCGTGAGGAACTATGCAATGAACGGAAAAAAAATCATTGACCATATATTCTTGGCGAGTACAGAAATGAAACCTACAATTTCTTGAACAGTAATAGTACGAACTATCATTGCAGCGCTAAAGCACCCTAGATCTCCATGACGATACGATCGAATCCATCAGTAGAGTAAACTAAAGTTTGATCGTTCGTACATTCAGTCTTAAATAACTAAAGAAATATTCCATACATGCGTCACACTGTAAGTTTGACGTCATTTCTCAGTACTTACGTACTGAAGAGAACATACATCAATGCAATATAGCGATAATAACAGGTTTACTCATGGTGGGTGCTATACACCAGATAACAGACAAAGATGTATTATAAACTCATAATTATGACTTTATTTCAAGGTAAAAGGAAGCCAAGTTCGAATTAAATGAGTCTTTTTCATTTATTACTTCGCACTCAAAAGGCAACTATTATTCGGGTAAATTCAACAACTATCTTAGAGGAAACAAATTCATGTAATAGGGGTTTTACAAAAATACAATCAAGGATACAAAACACCCATAATCGAAATAACAAATTGTGAGAATCACAATAAAATACAGTCAGTGCTAAAAAAATACCGATTTCTAAACCATGTAGACACAAACCATGCATACAAACAAATCATTGACACTCTGACCTCAATACAAAAGCCGTCAATTCACAAAAAAAAAGCCAATAAATCCCATAGACATTCAGTAATCTTAAACAACGTCGAACTGATTTTACGAGCCGCGGACAGTGTGATTGATGTTTTGGTAAAAGATTACGGGGCAAATTGGTCTTTCAAAATTCTCCAAAACTTGGCGCTTTCACTACTCGACACGTTGATTACAAAAAGTGACAAGTGACAACTTAAAAATAAAATGTGTTGGAGTGTTCACATCACCCGACACGATTCTCGTATCAAAAATACATTATCGATTGTGAAAGATTTATTTTTTGGCAATATTATCGATCGTCGGTAAAAATGGATATCGATTTAAAATTTTATATAAGTTGAGTTGCTAGGGTTCACACAATTGCTTAATCGTAATGTTCATTTGGTACGTGGAAGTTATTTTACATGTATACCCAGTAGTAGCTGGTCACAGGAATGACATGTTTAATCTATAATAATATTATAAAGCTGAAGAGTTGGTTTGTGTGTTTGTTTGAAAGCGGTAATCTCAGGAACTAAGGGTCCGAATTGAAAAAATATTTTTCTCTTGGGTAGCCCATTTACCGATACCATATACCATGATTAATAGGAGCAGAGCAGCAATGAAAAATGTTACAAAAACGGGGAAAATTGACGTATACGAAGCTGCGTGGGTTAGCTAGTTATCTATATAACTAGCTGTCCCGCGCAACTTTGTCTGCGTAAATTTTCCCCGTTTTTGAAACATTTCTCATTGCTGCTCCGCTCCTATTAGTCGTAGCGCGATGTTATATAGCCTATAGCATTTCTCGATAAATAGGTTATCCAATAAAAAAAAAAATCAAATCGGTCCAGTAGTTCCTGAGATTAGCGCGTTGAAACAAGCAAACAAACAAACTCTTCCGCTTTATAATATTAGTATACGAGTAGATTAAACATGTAGATAAATTTCACGAATAATAACATAACGATTCAAATGATAAAAATATACTTTAATTTGGAGAAAAAAGAGTAGGCCTGCTGTATTCGATTTCCTATACGACAAGAGTGAGTTTGGGTGCAAGACCGGCAGTTCTGATGTTGTGATGTATTTAGTAATCGATAGTCCATCCTGAACCTATGAAATGGTAAAAAATATTTAGACTTTGCCAATATTCGATTCGATTTACTCAGACTATAGTTTTTAAACTTTCGCGATTTTTATACATATTAGATATATTTCGGGACTTAATCTCGTGAATTATTTAAAGGTACGATTTTATTTACCCGAGGTTTCGATCGAATTGCACCGATTAACCTTTAAATAATTCACGCGAAATATATTTAATTACTCAGACTACATTGATATAAGAATCCCTCTTGAAATAAAAATTACGGTAACAATTTGGTCAGAACTTGGAAAATCCGATTATAAAGAAAATAAATTCCAGTTAATTCAAGATTATACTTTATGTCGGTCCGAAGGGCCATTGTTTGTAAGCTCCTTCTGTAGCGTAGCCATTTCACTAAGATGTGTTTCCTTTTATTATGTTCATTCTAAAATCTTTTGTAAACTTGAACTTATGCAACGGTCGGTTTCAATACTCTATCTTTCGATGGATTTGGTTACTAGAGATAGAATTTTGACATATTTTATATGGAGCATAAGTCAAAAATACATGTTACCGATTTAGTGAGTCGAATAAAGATTATTAAGGCACTTTTTTACCAAAAATCGGTCTGATCACCCCCCTGCATGGACTCGACGTACTAATTCGGCATCTTTAGTAGCCAAATCGATCGATACATTGAAAACGGCTGTTAGATCACAGCAGCCAATCTCGTCAGAAGATAAATGTTGATAAACTTTCGCGATTTGTACACATTATGAAAAATATTTCCAAATTATATTCACGCGATTAAGAGCCGAAGTGTATATATCATCCGCCTGGATGCGAATACAAAAAAACACCCTGTATTTCCTTGCTCTCATAGACAGATGGAATGGGAAACCAACACGGCCGTAAAGATATTAGACGCAGGACCAGTGAATAAAAGAGTCTAATTATAATAATGTTATGTACTTCTGTCGATATTTTTTTTTTATTTACATATTTACAGCTTTACAACAACAAAGACGTCATACTATTCGATTATCGTTTATGCCACTTGTCTAGGGGTTCACTTGTAAAATTTATTCACTTAGGATGCAAAACAGCACTTGTAATACGTCTGGATTCTATATGTACATGTAATTATGAAAAAATGTAAGCTCGTTAAGCGGTTTTAAATCTCAGCGAAACTATAAATAATAAAAACCATAAGTAAACAATATAAATATTAATAAAGATCATACGGGACAATAATGGAGATGAAACGTGTCGAAATCACATAATTGAATTAGAATGTATTTTGCAATTTCAAATTTGCAAACAAAATAGGTAAAGCCGGAGAAAAAAATTCGCGGCCACTCTTTTCAAATTGCCAATTTTACAATGTTTGAATGTTTATAAACTTGATATGACTTGATATAAACTTTATTTAAATATAAGGTGTAATAAGTTACATTTTTTATCATCGTCATTTTGGTGGCAAGAGAAAAATACTTTTCTTTCTTACTCAATTCCACTAAGAATTTTGTGTTTAAGTAAAACACGTATCGTAGTCGTTTCCGTATCGTCTATTGTAAATATATTTAGACTGTTTGGGTAAACGATATGATGTAAATTGAGTAAGGGAATGAAGTGTCAAGCCTTAAAGGGATAGTCAAAGTAAAAATGGCTCGCGTTTCGAAATATAATTTTATTTAGAAAACAGAAACGAACACTATTGTTAAAGGATGAAATTACAGTTTCATAAATGGAAATTTTGGGAATCTCTGTTTGCACGGGAGCTTGGAATTTCATTAAAGGATTAGGTGTTTTTGTTTGAGTAAAACGTGTGTATTTTAGGATTAATTATAATTATTATTATGTAAATAAACATTTTTGTGTTTTCATTAGGGATATTAACATATCTAAAAATATGTGTGTCGGTATACAGAGTTGTTTTATTGCGGTTATGCGGAAAGATCAGTCCTCTTGGACTTTTTAACACTTTCGTAGACAGCACGTGATTTTACGTCATACTTTCATATTTTGATACGGGAGAACATACAATCACATTCAAAAAGAAAATATGATTTACGGCAGGGCACGACGGTAAACTTAAATGTGAGAATTCTTTGCAATGTACTTTCTGTCACGCAACATAAATACTTACTTTTTTAACATTTACAAAAATAGTTTTACTATTCTGCCCTGCTAAGCTATAATGCAAAAAAATCGACGTTTTGTAATTTATTTAAAGTCGATTTTCTAAAAACTTATTCTATTGAGATATTACTCTTTAGCTTATCGGGGCAGTATTAGTGTCAAAACGTATGTAAACGATGACGTGATAAAACGTTTAGATATATATTATTGTTTTTAAACTTTCGCGATTTTTATACATATCTAAAAATCGCGAACATTAAAATAAAAAAAATAAATAAGCAAACGAAGTTGCGCAGGTCAGCTAGTCTACTAACTAGAGTGGTGACTGTGTATGTGTGTGTGTGTGTGTGTGTGCGTTATGATCTTAGAGATATATAATTAATATTTAAGATAGGTTTAGACTGTGATTGGGTCTGCGCATACACTTGTGCATTATAATATCTACTGCGTAGTTGACTTGTCTAAAAAATGTCTAGCATTTTTAGTCGATACCTCGTTTTTAGTGAATCATAACAGGCCTCCTGCCTCTAAACGGTAAACACAATACAAAACATCTCACAACCGACAACAACGTTTTCGAAGATTGGAATACATCTCACGACCCAAATTCCCGAGCTCAAAACATTGAAATTTATCAGTTTTTACGTTAAGCCGCTGTAAATAAGACAGTTACTAATACCACTCAGAAACTATCTCACTTGTATGACAGACAGACATACGTATGACAGCCGGAAATGGACCGGCTCGAGGCAACAAACAAAATGGTAAAAAAATAAATTAAATTCTTGTTTTTAGCGTCAACTTTGCTAGCAATACCTACATACTACTTTGAGTTTAATATTGATCTTAGTGGCAGAATCATTAACAAACCTAACAATAATAATAATATTCATTAAGAAAAATACTACACTTGTCAAAAGTCGATTCTACATTTACTTGTAATGCGTGTTCGCAAACAATAGGTAAAGCCCGAGAAAAGAAGAGGCAATAAAATCGAGGAAGGTTAAAGGCTATATAACATCGCGCTACGACTAATAGGAGCGGAGCAGCGACGAGAAATGTTGCAAAAACGGGGAAAATTTACGCAGACGAAGTTGCGCGGGACAGCTTAGAGCTTAGGTTTAGATTTTAAAAAAATCGTTTAATAGTTGAATCAAAGGTATGGTTATCCGATTTGAAGATTTCATTATTATGATTTTAGGTAGGCATCACCTCCGCTTCACCGCATATAAACTTTTAATTTTTAGGCTTTTGCCCCGTGAGGTAATTTAACAAAAACGCAACCTACAACAGTGCCACAATTAAATACTTTGCTTATTAATGATTGATTAATTAATTAATTGAAAAATATAAGATGGTCCATAGATTATGTTACTGATTCTGAGCAAAGTACTTTCAGGTTTGCACTATACCAAGAATAACGTTGTATAGATACATAAATATTAAAGACCCGACTCATTAAATCACTCATCAACGTCGACCCAAACCCTTGTCCCAGTCCTAGTTCAATGGAAGGGCTTAAAGAAACTCGAGTTCCAGAGAACACGAGTTCTGAGTAGGCCACGCTAAGGCACCTGTCCTACTAATGACGATGAGCGAGAAGCGAGTAGCGATTTATCGCTCAAGAAACGTACAACAGATGTGTAAAAAAAGAGATCACTCAGCGGCAGTAGGAACACTCAGCGATCAACTATTAATATCTGTATCTCTTTTGTTAACACGGGATCGTAATAAGTACATATGTACGTGTCTTGAGCGATAAAATCAGTACTCGCTACTCTCTTTCTCGCCGTTGGTCGGACAGGTGCCTTAATGAGCTATAACTACGAATGTAAAAAATATACAAAGAATTTATGGACTTGCTTTTTCCCTCGACTTCACTCGCTTGAATATTGGTTAAAAGGAAAAATAATATAAATATTCTCTCCAGTCTCCACACTATTACCATATCAAATTTTATGGAAATAAATCCACCGGAATCGCTGATTCCGCTGGATTATGATGGCGTATGGCCGTGAAGAAGTAACAGACCTACAGACAGAGTTATTATATATATTTATTTTTTATATACGTATATTTAAAAATGAAAATTTTATGTTACTATTTTTAAATAAAATGAATAATAATATCTCGGAACAACTCACATAACGCCATCTGATTCCAAGCTAAGCAGAGCTTGTACTATGGAAACCAGGCAACAGATAATCATACTTATATATTTCTAAATACATACATATTATAGATAAATAAACAGAATAAACCATCGTGCTCATCACACAAAGTTTTATCCTGGGTGGGGATCAAACCCGCGACCTCCGGCTTAGCAGTCAGGGTCACTAACCACTAGACTAACAAGGCAGGCAGATTTCAGATGATTAAAACATTACTATTTTTAAACTTTCGCGATTTTTATACATATTAGATATATTTCGGGACTTAATCGCGTGAATTATTTAAAGATACGAACCTTTTATTTACCTGACGTTTCGATCGAATTGCATATTTACCACGATCGGTGCAATTCGATCGAAACGTCAGGTAAATAAATGGTTCGTACCTTAAAATAATTCACGCGATTAAGTCCCGAAATATATCTAAAACATTACAAGACACAAAAGTACATTATCTAAAGCCGACATTAATTCTTACTTGTCATAAAAATATCACATAAATACTACTACCGCAACAGATTTAATAGATGTGCTTGCCATTATTATAAATCAGTCCGGCGCTTATCGCAGTACATTAACATTAGTTTACAACTTTACAATAAAATGTAAAATAATTTTCGGTCAAAAATGTTTAAATTTGTCTGCACGTTGTAAAAGAATAAGATTGATTTTCACTTGCAATTTTTATTTTTTAACAAACTTCAAAAGGTAAGTGTATTTTTTTTTATGTATGTCTGGGCATAACTCCGTCATATTTATAGTCCATCGTATTGACGAATTTTCAAAATTCTTATATTTTGTTCAATAGAAGGTTTATTCAGAAAAGGTCCCATAAAAAATCGTGAAGATTTGATGATGAGTTTCGGAGACAGATAACGAAACTCCTCAATAAATGCCAGCAAATCAACCTTGATGGAAGTTGGTTAGATTTTTGATAAAAATGTGTAGTTAAATTTAAAAAAGATAACTAGCAATTTGGGAATGCAAAGTCCCACATTACTAGCAATCCCGTTAACCCCTCCAGCTAAGTTAAATGGCTTTTGTTAGAAGTAGGTTCACGTCGGTACTTAGTATAGGTAATGGATAGGATTGGATGCCGCAATCTTACGAATCTGATACCACAACCGTTGCCCTCTACCCGTTGAAATATGGTCGAAACGTCGGGCAATAAACAAGGTATTTTACCTTAAATTATTTACGCGATTAAGACCGGTAATATTTATATTTTCATAATGTGTACAAATCGCGAAAGTATATAAACATGTATTGCTACTTTAGTTATTAAATACCAATCTATTTATTCTCGTCAAATATAGTATTATAATAACCCAAGAAAATAAGCTGACGGTATTCGTTACTTTCAACTCCAATAGCTCCCGTAATATCAATAAAGGAATCATAAATCAACAAAGAAATAATATAATACACACCTAATAATTGGATGCTCGCAACTGTACCTGAAATGAAGAAATAAATAATATTATAATTGGTTTGATAACATTAGGTTGACCATTCCTGTGGAAATCAGAATATACGACTAAGTACCTACCTACAATGGGGATGTTGACTGTCAATTCAAGGCAGTCTCTTTTTATGAAATGTCAAAACGACAAGCTCTATAGCCTATGATGTCAGTTCCTATCGTCAAATCATTAGGTAGTTTTAGTATTCGTTTTCATGATTTTAAATTAAAAAACATGTTAAATTGTAAAAGAACACTTTTTTTCAGAGCATTTTATATTCTACTATTACGTGATTAGTATAAAATAATTTACTTTTATTGTAGTCAACTACCCAATTAGGCCCTGCGCAGACGACAAAATCTTTGCGTCAGTTCGCTGGGGCTTGCCGCGACAACGGGATAAAAGAACATAAATAAGGACCAGGTCAATATGCATATCAATATAAAGGCACTAAATCAGATTAGTACATTTTGCTAATTTTCTAATTATGTTCCTTTAAACTACTTAGCCTTTTATCGGCATTTTATTCCTAGTAACATCCTGTAATTACCCTCAGTGACTATGTGTATTGAACCCATGTCCCTTACACTTCCTAAAGGACCGGCGATCTCCCTCATAAGCTAATAACCATGAAAATAACTACAAACTAACTAACAAAAGAAAGAAAAACAAGTTATGAGAACATAAGGATATACGCACAATAAATACAACAATTTATTACACATTTAATGGCACAAACGGAATATAAATGCTCATAAAAATGATCAGCAGTGGCACTAAATAGTAATCCGAGTCGTATCGGCACTCCACGCACGTTGACGTCACTGGGTAACTATTAGAACTACTAATGTTCTGCAATGTACTTGTGTGCACAAAAGTGTTAAGTCATATCAACCCTTATGATGGCCCACTGCTGGGCACGGGTCTCCCCAGTAGAACCTACTGGTATGTAGATGGGGGTAATTGCCATAATCGCCACGCTTGGCGAGCGGGTTGGCGATCGCAGTAAGGCTTTAAGTACGCAGAGGACGCTGCTGCCCGTCCTCCGAAGTGAAATCCCTACTCCTAACACCACAGATATAACATGAATGTCTCATTAGGAGGACTGCCCCTAAAGCTGTTAGACAAATTGTTAGCTTCTGCTATTTTTTTATATTCGCTGTTTTGCATGCGCATCGATGTCATTCTATTTGAATAGCGGTTTGGGTGGGTGTTTATAGGAGATGTTACATCATATCAACCCATATGATGGCCCACTGCTGGGCACGGGTCTCCCCAGTAGATCCTGGGGGTAATTGCCATAATCGCCACGCTTGGCGAGCGGGTTGGCGATCGCAGTAAGGCTTTAAGTACGCAGAGGACGCTGCTGCCCGTCCTCCGGGGTGAAATCCCTTAGTCGCCTTGACGACACCCACGGGAAGAGATGGGGTGGTACTATTCTTAAGCCGGCACCACACGGCATGATGTTACATCGCTTCGACACAAACGAAGGATACTCCTACCAGGTGAGGTGATGGTGACTGGAGGGCCACGGTTTACAGCTATTGTAGGGAACTTGTACAGATGCTATATTATTTCCTTGTGCCGTGTGGTACCGGCTGTGCCGTGTGGTACCGGCTTAAGAATAGTACCACCCCGTCTCTTCCCGTGGGTGTCGTCAAGGCGACTAAGGGATTTCATACCGGAGGACGGGCAGCAGCGTCCTCTGCGTACTTAAAGCCTTACTGCGATCGCCAACCCGCTCGCCAAGCGTGGCGATTATGGCAATTACCCCCAGGATCTACATACTAGTAGGTTTTAATGGGGAGACCCGTGCCCAGCAGTGGGCCATCATATGGGTTGGTATGTATGTATGTGTGTATATTATTTCCTTAAAGTGGAAATTTGCTGCCGTTGACCAAAATCAAAGTTTTCGTAAAATGTGACTGAAAACATCCCAATTAAATCTTGAATAGGACGATTGAGTGACATACAAATATTAGTCTTAAAATAAAAAAAATCGTATTAAAATCAGTCACAAACAAACACATAAACAGTCAAAGAATTCAAATTTATACGTTAGGAAAATAGTAACTCATATTATTTTGTTCATATAAATACATTTTATGGACAAAAAATAAACATGTTTGACCCATTTAAAAGAGTTCTAACAAAATCTTTTTGTTTTTCTGTAATAAAAATATTCACTGTATATAAAATTACATGTTTGTCCGCACACAACAAGTGTCGTATATTTCTATTTATAATAACATTATTTGGGTAAAACAACAATGTTGTTCAATTTTAAAACAAAAATATTGTTAGTAAATAAATGACAACGCATAAAACTATTTACAACATTGAAATTGGTTAAAAACAAACTTGTTTTTCTTTGGTTTAAATAATTTTCTACAAAGCTCTAATTGTTTCCCGCTCTCGTAGATATTGCCTGTCCCAAGCCTTATGCTGTAATCAAATTCATGACAATCAACCTAGTAATTTAGGAAATCTCCTCATACAATAACTCCCTACAAACTGTGTAAGATTTAACGACAATCAAGAGAAAATTAACTACCTAATTCTCTTTTTTTTTTAAAAGACGAGCCCGCAGTAGGTTTCAAGCCCTGTGTCGCGGGGGACTTTACAAACATACAAGTCACGGACGCAAATTACACTCAGACTCGGAACAACAATTTCTGGATCACACAAAGTGGTGTCCCGTGTGGGAATCTAAACTCTTGCGTAGCAGTCGGATACATTCCACCGCGCCACCGAGACAGTCAGTCAATTAATCTAATTCTAAACAACAAATAAATAATTTATTTTAAATATTAAAACCATGTGAATATATAAAAATACTGTGATTTAATTTGTTAATCGTTCGATTTCATATGTTCCTTAGAATCATTAATAACATCATCAATACTTAAGTAAGTATTGATGATGTTACTTATCATCAACATCATTAATACTTAGGCGAGTGCCTAAGTATTAATGATGTTATTAATGATTCAAAGGAACAGCAAAAAAAACAACATCTCAAAAAACCCAAATCTCTTGATCAAAGCGATCATTATCAGTCCTCTGACCTTTACACCTATCGTAAAGATGTGACAAACGTCACATTATTATCTCGCAACATATATTTGTTTCGAATCATGGAGAATAAAGACACCAGAGGAACGATTTTAAATTGGAGAAAAGTTGAAAAAGTGACAAGCTGTAAGCTGGCGCAGATCCAGGAGGGGGAGACCGCCCTCCATACGCCACGGTCGCGTGACCGATTCACATTTGAGGGACAGCCCTCAAATGTGAATCGGTCGCGCGGTCTGCTTCCAACATACTATACATCAGGCAGTATCATAATAACACTATCATGATGCTGCCTGATGTATGGTATGATCGAAGCAGATGTAGAAAGATTGAAATGCACCGATTTGAAGATTGGATGATTAGTATGAATTGTAAATAAAATGATGACTTGGATTCTTGTTTAGAGGGTTTAGAAAAACCGTGCCCGTCAGTCCGTCTGTCTGTCTTGAAGAACTCCATACAGAAGTCTTTAGATTAAGCCGACTGAAGCATTTTTTAAATTTTTGCTACTATAGCGCCACCCTTATTTATCGCTTTTCGTACATTGAGTTGGCCCTCCTGATCTATACTCCCCATTTTTTGAAAATACACTGCTATTACTGTGTATATTATTTATTTTGTCATTTTTCATTCGACGATAGCGATCGTCCGCGACTGTACCAGCAATACTTACCGCTTATTGGCTGACAGCCAAAGCTTTGATGTCGCCGATTCGCTAATCTAGCCAAAACTCGGATAGTTCCGTAATTTCTATTTGCTATTTTTTTTTCTTTTGTATTTTTTGTGGGACACCATGCGACAGTGATGAATTCGGGAGCGTCTAACATCTGAAATGGTTCCCAGAAGTGACAGTAACTACCTACTTGTAAGATATATATACTTACGTGTAGGAAAAATACTATTGTGCTATTAATACTTCGGAAGCTTAGATTTATAACGATTGTTTACCATTATTATAACATTGAAAAGTAGCTGTGTTTGTTGAATAAAGATACAAAGGGTTAATTAGATTGACTAATTATGAGGTATTGAAGTCGAAACATTTCTTATTGGTTTGTTTGTTGTTTTTTTTATACTACATATTTTATGTATTAAGCACCTATTTCTATATATTTTCTCATATTTATTTATTTATTTTGTACGTATTTTGACGATCGGACGTCATTAGAGGTTTTAACTGAAAAACAGCGCTGTGTTGTGGCACATCTATACTAATATTATAAAGCGGAAGAGTTTGTTTGTTTGTTTTGTTTGTTTGTTTGTTTGTTTAAACGCGCTAATCTCAGGAACTACTGGTCGGATTTGAAAAATTCTTTTTTTGTTGGATAGCCCATTTATCGAGGAAGGCTATAGGCTATATAACATCGCGCTACGACTAATAGGAGCGGAGTAGCGACGTGAAATGTTGCAAAAACGGGGTTGCGCGGGACAGCTAGTATAATATAATACTATACTAGTAGTTGTGTCTTATGTCACGATGTAGCTTTATGCCGAAATACAGCCTCCTTATGAAAATATATATATTACGGGTCTTAATCGCGTGAATAATTTAATGCAAAATACCTTGTCAATAAACAAGGTATTTTTCCCGACGTTTCGACCGTATTGCAACGGCCGTGGTCACGGGTGCTCGTGAAACGTCGGGTAATAAACAAGATAATTTACCTTAAATTATTCACGCGATTAAGATCCGTAATATATATATATATATATATATATATATATATATATATATTTTCATAATGTGTACAAATCGCGAAAGTTTATCAACATTTAAAGCATTGTCGCAGATACGACGTGCACAAAAAAGCAAAACCCATATTGTACCTACATAATATATGTAGGAGCCATGTCTGTATCTGTTACAATAATTGTTTTCTTTTCTTTTACATAATGAAGAGACGAGCAAGTCTGATGGTAAGCGTCACGCTAACCGATAACAGTATCAGTGCCACCCAAATCATTGTTTGGCAAAGATCTGAATGTCACCGCACCGCGCTCCTCATTTGAGACATTAAAGTTCATAAGTCTTATTTGCCCAGTAATTACAACACAGGACACAACTATAAGTGATCGACAAATTGTTGTTTCGTGTATAGGCGTACTTTGAAGTGTAGTGGATTTACTTTCAATAATACTGCTCAACTTGGGCGAAGGTATGTACTGCCACTGCCTCAACACTCAGCAGGAAATCTCTTGTGAAGCTCTCGTGTAGTTTAACCGACTTCAATCACGGTTGATTTGCTGGCATTTATTGAAGAGTTTCGTTGTCTGTCTCCAAAACTCATCATCAGAACTTTACGACATTTATATGGGACCATTTCGGAATAAGCCTCTTTCGAACAAAAATAAAATGGTTATCGTTGACGATAATTTTACGTCATAAGAAAACATTGATGACATTTTAATAAATAACCATACCTGTGACATTTTTTTCAACTATATCACATGTCGCTGCAATCGCCAAAACATTGATGAAATTGTAATAAACAACTATGCCTGTGACAGCATTCACGTTGCTTAGCAACCAATCAAAAACGTGACCGTGCACGTGCACCCCGTCCTTGATTTATAAGACGTTATCACGTCAAAAGAATAAAAGTCCGTCTTCATATAACGGAGTTACGCCCGAACATACATAAAAAAAATACAAGCATTGGAATCAAGAACGTCCTCCTATTTTGAAGTAGGTAAAAAAAAATATTCCCTAGAACATAATCCAAGTGTAACAAACATTTTAATCATGGAGGCGAAGCACACCTCGGGGTGCACTTTTTGTCCGTGATTACTGACTTGGAACAATTATTTATGGAACATACCAACTTTTATTTCATGGGGGGAGTCAATTTAATGGACAAGTTACATAAGTACCTAGTCCGTGACAGGTTAACCTAATAAATTCATCAATACGTAAGCAAGTTTAAAATTAAGGAAGAATCCGTATAAATAATAATAATATTTTGGGACAACTCACACAACGCTATCTGATCCCAAACTAAGCAGAGCTTGTACTATGGAAACCAGACAACTGATAGACATACTTATATATTTTTAAATACGTATATATTATAGATAAATAACACCCAGACACAGAATAAACCATCGTGCTCATCACACAAAGTTTTATCCTGGTGGGGATCGAACCCACGACCTCTTGCGTAGCAGTCGGATACACTCCCACCACGCCACAGAGACAGTCAATGCATCAGACGAGAACAGACTAGGTACTACTTTAATTGGGATGTTGACTGTCAAGTCAAATCAGTCTCTTTTTATGAAATGGTCAAAACGACAAGCTCTATACAAATGCGTATGGAATAACAACGTATGACGTCATATGTTCCTATCGTCAAATCATTACTTTTATAATTCATGTTCATGCTTTTAAATTCAAAAACATGTTAAATTGTGTAAAATCACTTATTTTCTAAGCATTTTGAGACCTACTTTTGTCTAATTTGTATATATTTTTTTTTTTTTTAGGAGTCAACTACCCAATTGATTTCTATTATTCAATTGTAAGTAATTCCTATTAATAACTAAGGTCCTTTTAACACGTCCCGGTTTCAATCCGGTCCGGGTCCAAATGTATGGCGATGTACGGTAACTTTCACATGTTCCGGCGTCCATGCGGTCGGGCGGCTTAGACAAGGTACGTACAGGTACATTCGTTCGGTGCGAATTGGGTAGATGACTAAAATAACAATAAAATATTTTACACTACATAGGAAATAGCATTTGCAGAAATATTCTGAAAAACAGAATGTTTCTCTGCAATTTTACGTTATCATGAATTTATAAACTTCAAAACAAACCATACAAAATAATGACGTCATTGTTTTGTATTTCATATAAATTAGTACGAGGCGCATCGTTTTGACGTTTCTTAAAAAGATACTGATTTGACTTGACAGTCATCTACCCTATTCGCTAACGCCTACAAGAAGTCGATTCCAAACGATCGTTAGCAAAAAAAATGTCTATGGTCTCCACAGCAAACGTCAAATTTTTCAAAATAAAATCAGCAATTTTATTTCATCGTAACCCGGTTGCTACATAGACCTGTCGCAGATTACTTATACCCAGTTGTCATGTAGTGCAATGTAAATGAACTGCTTCATTCGTAAAAGTTTCTAATTTTACCTTTTGTCGTGAATCGTCACGAAATGGTACTGAAAGTTACGTTCAGACGGCATTATTTTGTTCGTGTTACCATTGAGGGGCCATATGTCATTGTTGAGTGTTGAGTTTTGAATGCCTCAACTTTTCTTTACTCAAACAATCTTACGTTCTCAAACAATTGCAATTTCAGCCATTAATATGTAAAATTAACCATTCAACTGTTATAATCGCTTACGTCTGGTCTCAATAATCTATCTATCGATGGATTGGGCCACTAGAGGTAAAATTTTGACATATTTTGTATGGAGCTTATGTCAAGTATGATACCTCTAGTAGCCAAATCCGTCGATAGATAGATTAATTATTGAGACTGGCCGTTAGAGGTGGTCCCTCAATCGTGTGCGTGACTGACTGGCTCCCCTAACTCTTACTTCTTATAAGATATGGGTGCCAGTCAGTCACGATTATCAACTGAACACGACTTAATTTAGAGTATTCTGATCACTGATTAAAAAAAAAGAACTAACATGGAGAAGGCAGTTCCTCAATTGATCACCATATATGGTCTAATTTAATCGATATGACTTTGTTTGATGTTACGATATTATCAACTGAAGTGTGTTTAAGTTTGTTGTTTTTTAAGACTTACTACTACTACAAAGACTACCCCTACTTCGAGCGTTAAAAAAACAACAAATTTAGACACACTTCTATCTTCGTATTGCTTTCCCGCAAGATGCTTTTTAGGGTTCCGTAGCCAAACTGGCAAAACGGAACCCTTATAGTTTCGCTATTTCCGTCCGTTTGCTTAGAGACTGTTAGTGCTAGGAGGCTGTAATTTTTCATGGATACACATATTATTTTTCTTCTTCTACATTTTGAAATGTTGAAAAAAAACATCGTGTGGGGTATCATTAGATACCTAGGTCTTTTAAAAATGTTTCGGGGTTGGTAAGACGATGTTTAGATTTAGAGATTCGTTCGTAAAATATTAAGCTTTAAAGTGTAAATTTTTGTTAGAGTCAAGGTATGTGAACAAAATCACGGTAGTAGTATATATAATGAAATTAAAAGGAAAACTATCACAACTAAGTACTAAGTACTAAGGCTTTACAAGTTTACGAGTAACAGCTGATCAAATGAGAAGTAACAAAATTTTCGTACAAATTTCATTAAGAAATATTTTTAAGTAGATATAACGTAGTAAGTATGAAACAAAAACAACAGAAAACCCACTTCTTAAGCCACATTATTTGGATGTGGGGCGGCACTACGGAACCCTACGTTGTGCGTGGCCCGACATGCACTTGCCCGGTTTCTAACCATACGATAGTATACTGAGCCGTCGTATTATTTCACATTTAAAGTGCAAACATTGGCCTGTTAACCTTTGGCGTATACAAAGAGGTATTGTAAGTTTGATGTTATGTATCTATCAGTGCAATGGATGAATTTGACTACAGTTTTCTATTTATTAGAAAGCAAGTTCAATCGGTATAATTCCAGCTTAATCTCGAACCGACAACCGTTGGGGTAAACGAGTTCTTGAGTGTAGACCGCGGCTCGGCAAACGTAGTGTAGGACGCCCTCAGGCCAGGCGGAGTGATGATTTACGCAAAACAGCTGGCAGAAGCTGGCTGCGAGAAGCCGAAGATAGAACAAAGTGGCGTGCAATGGAGAGGCCTATGTCCAGCAGTGGACTGCGATAGGCTGATGATGATGATGATCTGCGCTCCTTGTGTAAAAATCATTTCGCCGTGTGAACTTAACTTAAGATACCTTTGAATTGATGCTTTTCATTTGCATCTATATATCATCGTGTAGCTTGAAATATTTATTATGATAGTAAAACATTTATTTGCAACAAGGTCGTGCCTGCCGTCGAAACTATGGCAGACATTCACCTTTTACATGATATTGTAAGTAGGTGCTGTAACAACAGCAGCATGGCTGGTTGGGGTTTTTCGTAGTCAGGATTTATTTCCGCGGTGAGAAATCAAGCTAAAATTCCCCGTTAACTAAATATATAACCCATGTTTCTTCCTACCGTTCCGAACTTAAATGGCTCCCTATTCGCCAGCGACATAGTTTACGCGCTCTCACTACACTCTATTCTATTCTTAATTCTCCTACTGCCCCTTCTTACTTGACTTCCTACTTTCAGTACCTGTACTCAAATCACAGTAGAGATCTTCGATCTTCCGACAATCTACTTCTTTTATGCCCTGCTCATTCTTCTGGATTCGTCGGATGCTCTTTTATAATTCAATCTGTTTCTCTCTGGAATGCCCTGCCCCCCGAAATTAGGATGGCACCCAATCGCCTTAATTTTAAATGGAAGGTACGCACTTTATTCCTTAATGGATCAGCTGAATCATCACAACATTGGTAACATAAATATTAGTCTGTATGTATGTATTTATTTATGTATGTATGTATTGCTGTAAGTATGTATACTATTGTATAGTTATGTATGTAGGTATATATGTATATATGTATTTTTGTAAGTATGTATAGTATTGTATAGTTATATTGTTTTATTTGTGTATTATGTAAGAATAATAAGGAAGTTCTTACAATTAGGTTACTGCACCTTTCACACATTCCATTTCTACACCACCCTAAGGTAGACTGGCAGAGAATGCTTTTAGCATTAAGTCCACCTTTGTACAACTTTGTGCATAAAGTTTTAAATAAATAAATAAATAAATAAAATAAATATATTCTAATTCACAGCTTATTATTTATTAAAAGCATTAATATAGCACAATCTATATTTTCAGCCCATCGACTCTGACGGTTCTCTCTTCTATTGTTTTTCTTCTTCCTTTTTCTCAATTTCGAAATCAGATTTTTTAGAACGTCAAAGCTTCAAATACTTCACAAATATCAATGAGGTTTCATGCGAGGTGATCGACCTCAACACCCACCAGCCACATATATCTATTTTGGGTTATTATGTATGGTATGACAAAACAGTTCAAGTAAGGTAATCAATTTTATCTCAGACTAGCTGTTCCGTGAGTTGCACGGGACAGCTAGTCTGTGATAAATTTAAATTTGATTTGTAATAAAATGTTGCGAAAACGGGGAAAATTGACGCATACGAAGTTTCGAATGCGTCAATTTTCCCCGTTTACGCAACATTTTTCATTGCTGCTCCGCTCCTATTGGTCGTAGATTGATGTTATATAGCTTATAGCCTTCCTCGATAAATGGGCTACCCAACAGAAAAATACTTTTTCAATTCGGACCAGTAGTTCCTGAGATTGCCGCGTTCAAACAAACAAACTCTTTAGCTTTCTAATATTAGTATAGATCAGCGTAGAAGATACTTAAGGTGCATTCGCTGTTCCTTTACTCTCATACTTAATCCTAGAAAACAGCAGTCCTGCGAGGACTAATCACTAAAAGATATGATGGAAACTCAACAGTTTATAGATTTGTTCAAGACACAGAGATCCATTGACTGAAAGCTGTAGAAACATAGTTCGACATAAAATACTAAACAGATCTGATATCGCGATAAAAGTATAAAACCTTTCAGTTATATCTCGCGTGCACATCTAAACCGAATGCTTAGCCACAAAATATAGAGAGTACCGTAGGTAGGTAACCTTTATACAATAAGCGGTCGACGCGCGCACAAATAGTCAGCGCTCACGGACACGGAATAACAGACCACTGTGTAGACCAGTGCCAGAACGGGCGTTACCGACAAGCGTTAAAATGCAAACATAATCCAGATTTGACTGGTCTGGAGCGACTGTCAAGTGTAGATTTAAAAAAATATATTTTGATTAAATTCTACCACTTTATTGGAGCAACTAATATGTATATCCATAACAAATTACAGCTTTTTAGTACTTAAGGGTTTCTGACACACATATAGATAGATCAATGGACCGACGTACATGGCGAAACTATAAGGGTTAAGTTTTGCCATTTAGGCTACGGAAACCTAAAAGTTAAGTACTTACATAAGCTTACCTTCTGTGCTCTTGATATTTTGTGGCTTGGCTGTTTAGATACAATTTATCATACTGTCATCGTTTATGATAAGTAGCACATTGGTGCCAGTTGAAAAGATGGAATATTATTGTCAGAATTTAGCGTCGCGCTTACAATAAACAATATGTTTAAGATGCAAATGAGGGTTAAATATTTATGACGTTACTAGCTGTCCCGCGCAACTTCGTATGCGTAAATTTTCCCCGTTTTTGCAACATTTCACGTCGCTACTCCGCTCCTATTAGTTGTAGCGCGATGTTATATAGCCTATAGCCTTCCTCGATAAATAGGCTATCCAACAAAAAAAAATTTGTTCAAATCGGACCAGTAGTTCCTGAGATTAGCGCGTTTAAACAAACAAACAAACAAACAAACCGCTTTATAATATTAGTATAGATAATTCGATGACCGGGTACACGAACGAAAAAGTGTCACAGTCACAGTCCATCACGTTCTACCTGCTGATAGGTCAAAGGTATTATTTAATACCTCAAGTATTGTTGCCGTCGAGTCCGCTAAAGGCATGGTTGTTAAGCAACAGTGAATTGTTTATTACAATGTCATCAATGTTTTCTTAAGACGTTATCACGTATAATTATTGTCCGTAAACCAACTTTACAGACAATCAATTTATCTTCTAATATATAAAATTCTCGTGTCACAGTTTTCGTTGCCATACTCCTCCGAAACGGCTTGACCGATTTTGATGAAATTTTGTGTGCATATTGGGTAGGTCTGAGAATCGGACAACATCTATTTTTCATCCCCCTAAGAGTTTGTTTGTTTGTTTGGACGCGATAATCTCAGGAATGGGCCGCATTGAAAAAATATTTTATTGTTGGATAGCCCATTTATCGAGGAAGGCTATAGGTTATAACATCACGCTACGACCAATAGGAGCGGAGCAGCAATGAAAAATGTTGTAAAAAAAAAAAGGGAAAATTTACGCAGACGAAGTTGCGCGGGTCAGCTAGTTATAATATAAAAAATTGATTACTTTATACTTTTCTAAGTATAATGAATTTCCACACGAACGAAGTTGCTTGTTTGTAATTATTGTTTTTAAAATTTCACGATTTTTATACATTTTAGATATATTTCGGGACTTAATCGCGTGAATTATTTAAAGGTGCGAACCTTTTATTTACCCGACGTTTCGATCGAATTGCATCGATCGTAGTCACGGGTCGACCGATGGCAGCTTAGCGATGTCTCCGAGAGGCGCGGGGTTTTTCAACTACCCGCCGTCGAAACGTCGGGTAAATAAAAGGTTTCATACCTTTAAATAATTCACGCGATTAAGTCGCGAAATATATATAATATATACCTAATACTTTAACCTTCTAAATTATAGTTATTATGGTCCGTAAACCGACTTTACAGACAACCATTTTTAGGGTTCCGTGGCCAAAATGGCAAAAACGGAACCCTTATAGTTTCGTCATGTCCGTCGGTCTGTCTGTCTGTCCGTCCGTATGTCAAAGGCATTTTAATAATATTGATGAAATTTGGTGAAAAGGTGTCTTGTAATAGCCGCTACATAGTTTGATAGCTAAATAATAGTAATTAATATTTTTAGAAGGGGCACTCTATACATGTAACAGAAGCAGATTTTTTTTTCAGCAAACATCAATTTGACCGGTGTTTTAAAAACATTTTACTATTTCTAAGAAACTTTTTTGATTGCTCCGAAAGCTGCATAAATTGTGCCCCCCTCCCCCCTTAAATTTCAACTATGTGACCAAAAAATATAAAATAATCACAAAAGTAGCGCTTAAATACTTTAAAATTATTTAGGACACGATCGGATATACCGTCATTGAGTTTTTGTAGAAAAACTGCGTTTCTCAACAAAAGGGCGTAAGTGCTATGGACATACGCTCTTCTGCTGACGCAATTATCCAAGGCTGCGGAACCCTACACTGAGCATGGTCCGACATGCTCTTGCGCGGTTTTTTTATTCGAACCAGTAGTTCCTGAGATTATCGCATTCAATCAAACGAACAAACGCTAAAGCTTGATAATATTAGTATCTATACTAACATATTGTTTGAAGAGGTTGTTTGTTTGTTTGAACGCGGTAATCTTAGAAACTACTGATCCGAATTGAAAAAATCTTTCACTGTTGGATAGCCCATTTATCGAGCAAGGCTATAAGCTATAACATCTACATATATAACATCACGCTACAGCCAATAGCAGCGGAGTAGGAATGAGAAATGTTGCAAAAACGGGGAAAATTTACGCAGACGAAGTTGCGCGGGTCAGCTAGTAGAAGTTATAGATGAAATACATGAACTCTGTAAAACAAATTTACTAGGACAGAACAAATTTTCTAGCAGAGCAAGGCAAAAAATCTAGCAAAAAGTAAAAAACTATGACGTTCTAAACACTCTAAACTTAGTCCTCAGTTTTTAGGTTAAGTGACACATAATTATAGAGGGGAAGATTTTCAACGGAAGCCTTTCTTACTAAAAGCGTGGCTTAATTTTCACATTGTAATAAAAAGTCTTAGGAAATAATAACGCGTGGTTTAATGAGGATTGCGGCTTATTCGTCTGTTTGCTCGTGGAGCGGCTGCGTCAAGGTAAGAAACTTAGATGGGTGACTTTTTTGCTAAAACCACACTTGCGACTTTTATTACATTAGTTTGTAGTCAGTAACTAAAATTAAATAAACCAATGAATGAAATTATTTGAATCTAAACTAATATTATGAAGCTAAAGAGTTTGTTTGTTTGAACGCGGCAATCTCAGGAACTACGAGTCCGAATGGAAAAAATATTTTTCTGTTGGGTAGCCCATTTATCGAGGAATATAACTAGATAGGCTATATAACATCACGCTACGATCAATAGGAGCGGAGCAGCAACTGAAAACGTTACAAAAACGAAGAAAATTGACGCATACGAAGTTGCGCGGGTCAGCTAGTAAGTTATAAAGTTCATTTTTAAGTTCGATATTGATACAACCGAGAATGTACCATTAAATCACCTAATTTTCTTCAATGTCCTATCTACCTATGGTAGGACATTAAGCGAAACGGGAACTGATGCAGACTTCTTAGCACAGAACATATAAGCGACGGTAGCCTAACGGCTAAAGCATCGGACTCGCAATTATGAAGTCGTGGGTTGTAGAATCCTACCTTTTATACTACCGACGTGAACCCACTCCTAACACAAGCCAGCTTAGTTTGAGGGGTTAACAAGATTGCTAGTAATATGGGACGCCCAATCACACATTGCTAGTTATCTTTATTAAAAAACTAGCGGACGCCTCGCGGTTTCACCCGCGTAGTTCCCGTTCCCGAGGGAAAACAGGGATAAAAACCGTCAAAAGTCACCCGGGGTTAGTGTAGCTTCACAACGATGAATTATACAATTCCGTCCAGTAGTTTCGGAGCCTATTCAATACAAACAGACAATTCAATCATTCCTTTGATATTATATTAGTATTAGTATAGATAAAGAAAGAAAGAAATACAGTTAGAAAGGTATCTGTGGTTCTTACCCTGACAAGGGCGCTGCAAGGGTGTAGGGCTCTTTCTGTTTATCTTCCCCGTCGAACCTTATATTACCTATATTTATTTGTCATGTCGACTTCTCGCGAACTGTATTACGGCTGTACTCTGACCAAATAATCTTGAGCATTCGTTCCCTCTTCGCCGCACCGTAGCGAATGCGTTCATTTTTGGAATAAAATCTTTATAAAATAAAATTTTGGTCGTTTGAAGAAAAATGCTTCTAGCTTAATGTTTTTTATTAAATTGCCTATCCATTAGTGTAAGTAGAAAATCAAAGAAAATTGTACTTTACGAGGAGATGCATTTAATCAATAACTATTTCTCATTTCTGTAGTTTTGTTGTGAGGAGATTTAATAAACATTATACTCCTTTAAAAACAAAATTTACCATTTTGGAGTCAAAATGATGTAGAAATTTAATGTATTTTTATTAGTTGATATTTATTTTTGGATAAAGAGCAGATAGCTCTACAAAAGTGCACAAAAAACGGCTAGCGCTGGGCTTTGCACGGGGAAGCGCCTTAAGTTTTAGACCATATTTCTGTAGTTTTATTCCATTATTTATCTTTATGCTTTAAGCACTAAAGATTATGTTGTTGCTCATCAAAATGTTTATGAGATCACCTTCAAAATAAAGTGAAAGCAGACTAAACATAATCTATTTTTATATCATTACAAAGTTTTGGGCTTTATGGCGGTCCAATATCTAATTTAACGACTGACATAAAGGGTGGAACGCCAATAAAATAACCATCTTTGTTTATCACTTTCCAATCTTACTTTTTTAGGAGGTTGATTGGAAAAAAAGCTGTAGTTAAATCTATAGCATATATATCACAGAATACCGGGACTACAGAAAACAACCTCTGTACAAAACTCTCTTGACGCTCGCACTCCACGGACGGGGAAATCGGAGCACGCAATTCATGTCCTTATACTTCTTCTGTACTAGAGGTTTTCTGTGTTTATACAGGCTGATTTGTAATATACAATACAATACTCATAATAACAATACTCGTGGCCTCTCAACATAACACTAAATGACGTATAAATGTAGTATAAGTTTTAGAAAATATTATTTTAATATATTAAACCTTAAAATCACCTATCACTTGTTTTTGGAGTTATGACCATAACCACTTACAGACTATTTTACTGGAGTAAAATCTTTGTTTATTGTGAGGTTTAGGCTCTCAATCTGACAAAGAAACATCGATTTTACTCCGGAGTCAGATGACTCAGATGTGTGGTAAATGGTTTTGTCAAAAGTAGGTAGTAACTGGTGAAGAGTTAATTTGTATATTTTTTTCAAAAAATATTTTACGGAGTTATATTTGGTGTAATGTAAACTAGCCAAGAGTCAAAACGGAACCCTTATAGTTTCGCTATGTCCGTCCGCTCGTATGCAGCTTTTCTCAGAGACTGTTGGTGCTACTATTTTACTTACTCCGACAAAGTGAAAGAATAAAATCTTGAAAAACATTTTTTTTAGGGTACCTCCCCTACATGTAAAGTTTTAAGATTTTTTTTCTCACCTACCCCATCGTGCGGGGTATCGTTAGATAAGTCTACGTTTAAGGGTTGGTAAGACCATTTTTAGATTTAGGAATCCGTTTGTGAAATATTAAGACTTAAAGTGCAAATTTTTGTTAGAGTCAAGGGTCCCTGCCAGCTAAATGGTTGATGTTGAGTATGAGAAAAAAAATCACGGTAGTAGTATATATAGTGAAATTAAAAGGAAAACTATCACAGTTACAAGCTTAAGCTTTACAAGTTTACGTGTAACCGCTGATCAAATGAGAAGTAACAAAATTTCGTACCACTTCTATTGAAAAATACTTATTTAACGTTGTTTGAAGTATGAAACAAAAACAACAGAAAACTCACTTCTCAAGCTGCATTATTCGGATGGAAGTCTGTCCGAGGTTAAGCTGAGAGATTAAGTAAGTAGAAAGCTGCCAAACATTTTTTTTTCTCGCCTAGCCCATGATATGGAGTGTCGCTATAAAGATTTATGCTTACAAGTATTCTTTCAAAAATATCGGTATTGTAGGAAAATCATTTTAATTCATGCTTTTGTTTGCGAAATATTATGCTTTAAAATTCTTTGATAATTTTTATTAAAGTCTAATGTGATTTTTTAACAAAAAGCTGATGGTTGATGGTGGTTGATAGTGTACCATTTTTTTCAATAAACGACCTAGGTATATAGGTAGAGCCATCAGACACAAAAACCATATCAACCTATATGATGTCCTACGGCTGGGCACAGGTCACCCCAGTAGAACCTACTTATATCCGATATAGATCCCGTGGGTAACTGCCGTAAACGCCACGTTTGGCGTGCCGGTTTGCAATCGCAGTAAGGCTTTAAAGTACGCAGAGAACACTCAGACACAAATAGTCTTACATAATTTTCAGAGAAATCCTTCTAAGCCTCGCAATAACACACCGATTGTGGATACTACCACCTTGTGAGCTAGGTAATAGGCAATTTTCGAGTTTTTTTCAGTTGGCTTCTTGCCAATGTTGTCAAACATGTACTAGGCGCCATAGTCCTTTCATATTTTTAATACTCCAGACTCATAGATTAGCCTTTTCTGTTCCTTATCCTGTAAGCCCTATTTTAACCTAAGATATTACACATTATCTCTAGTTTATTAGACAATACAGTTACAGTTGATCGATTTATATCTTACCAAAGGATTTCTAAGGACCGAAAGCGAAACAAAAACAAAACATCAAAAGTGGTCCACTTTTTATAAGTTATAATCAAAGGCAGCCATTACACGCTCAATCCAGATCGTGATCTGATTAAAATCGCGGATCGCTATAGATTAATACATTTTGATTCAGTTAGTTGATCCGTCAATACATTACATAATCAATCTGGATCAAGATCACTGATCACGATCACGTGACTTCGCTCTAGATTGATAATTTACCCAATGGGCTGCCATTGGGTAAACGTAAAATCTAGATCTAGACCCGTGATCGTAATCAGTGTTCTTGATCGAAATTGACTGTATAACGTGTTAGATTGGCTGATCGCAACATGTTACAACAAGCCGAATCAAGATGTATTGCGATCCGCGACCTTGATCAGATCACGATCTGGATAGAGCGTGTACCTACTGTCAATGTCTGCCAATGACTGCCTTACACTGGACAATCTGATCCCAAATCAGGCAAAGCTTGTACTTTGGCAATCTGACAACTTATAAACATACTTATTAATTTCTAAATCTATACTAATATTATAAAGCGGAAGAGTTTGTTTGTTTGTTTGTTTGTTTGTTGGTTTGTTTGTTTAAACGCGCTAATCTCAGGAACTACTGGTCCGACTTGAAAAAATATTTTTTTGTTAGATAGCCCATTTATTGAGGAAGGCTTTAGGCTATATAACATCGCGCTAGGACTAATAGGAGCGGAACAGCAACGAGAAATGTTGCAAAAACTAATACATTTACGCATACGAAGTTGCGCGGGACAGCTAGTACAATTATAAACCTAGATAGCCCAGACTAGAACCCAGTTCCAGTATTTAGAAAAAATATGTAACATGAAGATATGTTTAGAAGAAATCTCAATAATTCTAAATTCTTCACGCAACATGTGGAAACGCCGGAACAGTTAATTTAAAAGAATCAGTCGAAATGGACAGAAATAAAAATAAAAGGGCTACCAAGGGCATTGGATGGCGAAAACATTGTGAGTAATACTAAATTGAATCAAAGCATTACGTACCTACGCTGATTCAATAAGGGCTATAAAAAGAACCGATAGGAATAAAAACATTGTGTAAGCTTCGTATATGCACACTAGTAGTAGTTTTGTCAAAGTTATACCAGACGACAACATTTTTTTACCCGATTGCAAGGAAGGGTTAGGTTTTTCGCGCGTATCTTGTTTGTATGTATTCTTTATTACCTCATATCTTTCAAACTACAGGACGGCTTTAAACAATTAAGACGTCGTTAGATTTGTATCGACCGCCCGAGTGTTCTTAGTTAAGTAAGTGACGTTTGAAAAAACAAACATGGCGGCTGTGAGATGTCATAAACATGTTATTTTATTCAAATTAAAGGGCTCACCGTAAGCATTTCAAAAAGGTATAACATGATTATGACTGTAATACTAAAAAAGTCAATGAGCAACCATTCGTTTTTATTTTATTTTTATTTTTAGATAAAAATTAGTTGCTACACCGCATCGTCTATATCCTGCTACCACTAAAAAGTAATAAATGATTAACTAAAAAAATAAAATCCACAAACAAGATTCACTACATTTATCATTATGCTGTCGGAGGCACAATACTAAGTTCATCAAGATTCATTAATACCTCCGACATGTCCATTTCGACGAATTCTTTTAAATGAACTGTTCCGCCGTTTCCTTAAGTTGCGTGAAGTATTTGGAATTATTGAGATTTCTTCTAAACATACACGTTACATAATTTGGTATAAAGCTGAAAACGAGATAACATTTCAAGATACTGGATCTGACTATCTGGGTTTATTAAAGTATTTATAAATTAATAAGTGTCTTTAAAAGTTGTCTGATTGCCAATGTACAAGCTCTAGCTAATTTGGGATCAGATTGTCCAGTGTTAGGCAGTCATCGGCAGCCATTGCAAGCTCAATCCAGATCGTGATCTGATCAAAATTGAGGATCGCAATAGCTTGACATATCTTGATTCGGCTAGTTGCGATCCGTAAATCCAACACGTTACACAATCAATCTAGATCAAAATCACTGATCACGATCATGGGACCTCGATTTAGATTGAACGTGTACGTGTCACCCATTACCGGTTCAATCTAGATCTTTTGTGTAGTTAGGTTTATAGAAACCACAACATCTATTGTGATGATCACTCAAAGTTTTATCCTGGGTGGGGATCAAAGCCACGACCTCTGACTTAGCAGTCGGGGCCAATTAGCACTAGGCCAACAGGCCAGTCACAAATCACGATAAACAAAAATAAAAACGGCAATTTGCATAACCTAAAAATACATTTTTGGACAGAAACTCATTCAGATTCCTTTATTACGTGATCCAACGATTTCTAAACGGCCATCAGGCCATATAAGGTCACCCAATCAGATCACAGTTGCCAAATTTTGCAAACACAACCACGCGTTTTCTATCTCTAAACAGTTAAATGGTTATGTTTGGCCTAAGATAAAGCTGCTGATTCATTTATATTCGGTGTATCTAGAATTTAGACTAGCCTGTTGGTCTCGTGGTTAGTGAAAGACAAAGCCAGAGGTCGTGGGTTCGATCTCCTCCCAGGATAAAAATGAGCACGATGGTTTATTCAGTGTCTGGCTGTAATTTAACTATAAAATTGTAAAATAGCTGTGTCTGTACATGGGGGGTATTAAAAAACTAACCTAGATCGACTAAATAAGGGATTCCTAATCCAAAACCATGCTTAGATTTTTTCGTGTCTGTTTGTTTGTTTGTTTGTTTGGTTGGTGCCAAAACTATTGAACAGATTCTATTCAAATTTTGGAAGCATATAATCTCCTATGTCCGGATTAAGTTATAGGCGATATATTATCACGATATTTTCCTTAGGACCTGAGCAATAGCGTATTTATTTATTTATTTATTTATTTAAAACTTTATGCACAAAGTTGTACAAAGGTGGACTTAATGCTAAAAGCATTTTCTGCCAGTCTACCTTAGGGTGATGTAGAAATGGAATGTGTAGGTGCAGTAACCTAATTGTAAAATAAGAACTTCCTTAGTATATTGCCACGTGGGCGGAACCGCGAGGTAAGCTAGTCTATAATATGTATGTGTTTAAAAATATATAAAAGTATGTTGTCTGGTTGCCATAGTACAAGCTCTGCTTAGTTTTGGGATAACATGGCGACTGGCGTTGTGGGAGTTGTCCCAAAATTATTATTGTTATCTATGTAGGTATGTCTTGTTAAAACAATATTGTGCAATCATTAAGTGTGCTATACGGTTCGAATGAAAATAGGGTAAAAATTTTTATTTGTTTTGAGTTAGGTATAGCCTTTTACAATAACGCCGGTCAAATGCCAATCGTACGAAGAAAGGAGACGATGCAATTTATGACGTCTGTTAAGTGCGGAGTCGGACTATTTATTAATAAAAAATAATCTCTATCTAATATATAAAATTCTCGTGTCACAGTTTTCGTTGCCATACTCCTCCGAAACGGCTTGACCGATTTTGATGAAATTTTTTGTGCTTATCCGGTATCTATGAGAATCGGCCAATATCTATTTTTCATACCCCTAAGAGTTTGTTTGTTTGTTTAAATGCGATAATCTCAGGAACTACTGGGCTGCACTGAAAAAATTATTTTATTGTTGGATAGCCCATTTATCGAGGAAGGCTATAGGTTATAACATCACGCTACGACTAATAGGAGCGGAGCAGCAATGAAAAATGTTATAAAAAAAGGAAGAAAAAAGGGAAAATTACAATCTATTATTCATGCCCATAAGTGATAAGGGTTATCCACCCCTAACATTTATAACTATACTATAATATTAGAAGAGAGAGAAGAGTTTGTTTGTTTGTTTGAACGCGATAATCTCAGAAACTACGGGTCCAAATTGAATTATCGAGGAATGCTATAAAACATCGCGCTACAACTAATGGGAGCGGAGCAGCAAGTAAAAATGTTTGCAAAAATGGGGAAAATTTACGCAGACGAAGTTGCGCGGGTCAGCTAGTTAATAAATAAAAATGATTCTCACATGTTTCTCAGAACACATATCAGAACTTGATATAACCCCAAAATCATCTATACTAATATTATAAAGCTGAAGAGTTTGTTTAATTGGTTGAACGCGGTAATCTCGGGAACTATTGGTTTGAATTGAAAAGTTCAGTACGAATAGCCCATTTATCGAGGAAGGCTATAGACTATACAACATAACGAAAAATCTTGCAAAAACGAGGGAACATGACGCAAACGAAGTAACGCGGTTCAGCTAGTTAGGGTTCCGTAGCCAAAATGGCAAAAACGGAACCCTTATAGATTTTTCTATCTGTCTGTCTGTCTGTCCGTCCGTACACAGACATCTTACTCAAAGACTACTCAATTAATTATTCTTGTTATTGTTGTTATTCTGACTATAAATTTGGTGGAAAGGTGTCTCTTGCAACCGCTATTTAGTTTAATAGCTAATTAATAAAAATAAATCTTTTTTTTTTTAGCAAACATCATTCAACAGGTGTAATGAACTTTTTTGATTAAGTGAATTTTTGGTGTGATCAAAAAATATGAAAAAAATCACAAAGGTAGCCGAAAAACTGCGTTTCTTAAGAAAAGGGCGTAAGTGCCATTAACATACGCTCTTCTAATGATGCAATTATACAAGGCTGCGGAACCCTACACTGAGCATGGTCCGACATGTTCTTGCCCTGTTTTTTTTAATATACATAAAGCCTAAATCCATGTAATAGAAACCATTTCGAGCTGATAAAGGAACCTTTTTCCCGCGGATCAAATTACAAATCCAATTTATATACCTAGTGGTCTGATGCGTACCTAAGTTAGCAAACTGAGTGGCTGTCGGCAGTTTTACAGGAACGCCGATGACCGTATTTCAGTAAGTGCTTTAGGCTTTTTTAAAAGCTAGTATTTACATTGATAGCATATCATGTGACGATACTGATATCCTAAATAGATTTGATGGTTTTAATAAAGAGTTTACTCTAACCTACTTTTTACGAAATGAAATCTGATATAGTGCTAAGTGCAGTGAGAGTACCTAGACAAGTGGTGTAAATGCTAATCGAATAGAATGACGTCATTGCGCTCGCACAACCGCTATAATTAAAAAAAAACAGCATAGTGGCTAAGGCATCGGTCTCGCAATCGTTAGGTCGCGGGTTCGAATCCTACCCATTATACTACCGACGTGAACCCACTCCTAACACAAGCCTTTGAGCTTAGCTGGAGGGGTTAACAAGATTGCTAGTGATGTGGGACTCAATCCCACATTGCTAGTTATCTTTAAAAAAAAAAAAACAAAAAGAAAATACAATAATTTTCGTACTTACAGTGTTGCGCACGCAGCGACGTCATTCTAGAGTTTTTGATTTTTTTAGCAAAAAATCTTCTACCTAGTCACGAAAATGTAGATTGGAATAAAAATCACCTGCTGTCTACAAATCCAGGATCAACATCACAGTAGAACCTATTACTTATCTGATAAAAAAAAATCACCTGCGCGCAAAAAATTCAAACAAGATTCCCTACATACGTATGTAATCATGCAGTCGATGAACTTAGTGCCTCCGACTGCATGATATTATTTTATTTATTTATTTATTTATTTAAAACTTTATGCACAAAGTTGTACAAAGGTGGACTTAATGCTAAAAGCATTCTCTGCCAGTCTACCTTAGGGTGGTGTAGAAATGGAATGTGTGAAAGGTGCAGTAACCTAATTGTAAGAACTTCCTTATTATTCTTACATAATAAGGAAGTTCAATATTACATAGGTATGTAGAGGATCTTGTTTGCATCTTTTTTGCACAGGCGGGTTTTTTTATTTTTTTATTTGATTTTTTATTTAATACTTTTTAGGGGTGTGGGTTGTATCTAACCGACGCAATGTAGCTAACCTTTATCACAGCTATTGCCAAATATAGAAAATTGAAAAAATATTGGTTGCTAATTGACTTTTTAGTATTACTGTCATAACCATGTTATACCTTTTTAAAATACTTATGATGAGCCCTTTAATTTGATACCCATCTTGCGGTATTCGAAAAAACATTTTTTTTCACACCTCTTGTTTTACAAATATCACAGCCGCCATGTTTGTTTTTTTTAAATGTCACTTATCTAAGAACACTTGAGCGGTCAAGACAAATCTAACGACGTCTTAGTTGAATCCATCTTAAGGCATTATTGAAAGATATGAGGTAATAAAGAATTTTACATACATACAAACATACAAGATACGCGCGAAAAACATAACTCTTCCTTGCAGTCGGGTAAAAAGGTACCTAATCCATAAATTATTTTAAAAGATTTCCATCAAGAATGTATACACTTTTTTATAAAAATATATATATTACGGGTCTTAATCGCGTGAATAAAATTCAAACGCTGATGTTTCTACAACACCAATATAATTACATGTTTTTTCATACACGACCCGATTTCCATTATCACAAAATTATACCATAACATAAACAGACAATTTCTACAGCGATTCAAACATCCTAAAACCCTGAATATTCTCATAAAAATAAAAGCATTACCCCGAACACAATATTTGGAACCAAACATTATTTTCATGGACCGAAACGATCAAGGGAATAGAGTGGAATTTTCAGGCGCCTAAGGCGGTTTTCAGGCTGTATTCAGGAACACATTAACTTAATGTAGTGTAAAGACAATACATAACATCACGCGTGACATTATGGGGCTGGACGAAAACATGCTGTCAGGAAAAGCTGTAAAACTTAATCGAGGACGAAATTTTAGTAGGTATATACGCATTAGGATAGCTTTTAGTTTAGGTATTACTTGAACTTATTTCTGGCTGGACGCTGGTTGCTACTTAAAAACGTTAACTGCCTACAAATCAATAAAAAAAAGAAAAAAAAACGTCGCGAATATTCATACATTTTTACATACAAACAGAGATCCACCTATAAATGTTGATAAGCTTTCGCAATTTGTACACATTATAAAATTATATAGATATGATAAGAGTCTTAATCATCATCCTAAACCTTAAAATATTCACGCGATTAAGACCCGTAGTATCATTTTATAAAGAGATCCTTTTCTGAAGGTGGTTAAAATGATTAAGCACCGAATGTAAATTTCGCTGAATTACTTCTACATTTCAATTTATATCTATGGTGGTTTTTAGCTAGGACAACGTTTTATACAGTAAAACCTTCCCAGAAAAATACGCAGTCGAATAGCGAAAACCTCATCTAAATCGGATCACTAGCTTTCGTGAAAATCGCGAACATACTCAAATACATTAGGGTCAATTAATTTCTAGCAGCGAATTCTGTAAATAATTTTTAAGATACCGACGTTTATTTGTTCAGTTTTTACATTATTTGAAAGTAAGTATTTACATTACATACATGCGAAGTCGGGGGGGGGGGGGCAGCTAGTATTTTAATGTAATCCGTACATTTGCTCACAGAAAACACCATTTAATGTGGTTTATTTTTGAAGTGATAATATGTTTTGTGAAAACATAATTGTATAAAGATTTAAAAAACTCGATTAGTCCACAGGGTTCGACACTTTAATAACCAGGAGAAGAGCCTCAAAAATGCAAGCTTTTTATAAAGGCTGATGTTTGATTTGATTTGATTCCATATTAAGTAAAAGAAACCTTGCCGTCAGTCAGCTGGATTCCTTAGTGTTTGGCGTGTCAGGACTTTAATCGGCTACTGACAGCATCTGTACAGAGTTAAGTTATACTAATTGACTAATGTTATGTGATTCTGATAATATTCTTCACCGGATATACTAAATTAATCGAGCACTATTAATTAATACAACTTTAACGCATGACTGACGCGCCTGGTAACAATCAGATATTTTCCATCATACATTTAAAGACGTAGAAACATTTAGCGTGAGGCTCTTACTTAGGTATATCTAAAAGTAGTTCCAAGTTCTACCTACAACGATGCAAAATTATTTCCATACTGCATTTGCACTGCACATTTAACTTAAGCCTCTTATCATTTCAACGTTATCACTAAGTCTTGTAAAACAAGACGAACAAGTTCCTTAACAACCTTATGGTGATAACACTCCAATGTTATGAAGGAAGTAAGGTTATTTTTTTAAATGGCAACATTGTGTTATCTATGGTAATATATTTACTTTTTTATGGATCGATTTGAAGATCTTTATGCTGTTTGATGTGTTATAGCTTCCGAAAACTGTATGTTTGTTGGAATTGAGGAATTCCTGGGTGTTTTGGATAAGGTACACTTTTGCTTGACTTATTTAACGTAGAAGAAGGTAGAATAGAAGGCATTATTTGCAAAATAGGTGGCATACGAACATTATCACAATAGGCACTCCGCAGAATTGTAACCTGACAAGTGGTGGCATAACCATTGGATGATTTTTTTATGTCCTTATTTTTATGAAAATAGTTTGTAGTTATTTTTTTGTTACATTGGCAATTTAAAAGAATTTAGCCATTCATCCATTATAGATTTGTGAATCCCAACGATTGAGTAATCAAGAAAACACAGAGGATTTTTCTTCTACGCAATCGAAATAGATTAAAAACTGAACAATCTGAGTCGAAAAAAGAGATAAGTGGCAGGAACTTTCCCCAACTCTAGTAGCATTCACCTACAGACTTACCTACACTACACAATCATAATCGTTGGGGTTCACAGATCGAGGGTAAGGATCCCCTTCATAATTATTGATTCATCCTTCTTAACAAACCAAAGTTTAAGCTGTTTACGAAGAAGATAAAATGTAAACCAATAATAACATTCATGAACCAACCCTCAGTACTTTAAAATGTCCGTGCCTCGAAAAGCATGTTAACAGCACGTCGGTCCTGCGCCTCATCTCGCTCCAGTCAGTATAGTGCTATGAGAGTGAGGGAATAGAGAGTGCATTTGTGCACCTTATTATCTCCTGCGTAATTGGCTACTCTGCAATGAGGTTGGCCGCCGTAACCTATATCGTTTAGGAGACCATCACTTTTATTATCAATTACGTAGGTAACTAATTAACACATTTTCTGCAGTTACTGCCGTTTGTGAGCGACCACTTCTATGGTTGTATTCATATAAATCAAATATAAAATATCCTCCATCGTTGCAACGAAAAAGGCGTGAACCGTCCGTTGTAATAAAATGGCTGAAACATCTTTTTTTTACCAACAACCTGGCTACTTGTGTTCTATTTTTATGTAAATTTGCCCTTTAAAAATATATTGCGTTCCATTTTTAAATTATGACCATCTCAAATCGAGTGACCTACAAATTAATATCTTATAAAATATACTCTACATGCCAAGAGCTAAGAGCTACAAAATTTAATAACCGATATTGGAGTATTTTAAAAATATTTTACCGCTAAGCCGTGGTTTTATTATGCAAAGCGGTTCTAAATTAACTGATATGGCAACACTTGGAGCTAAGGATGTGCCATGTTGTAACGATAACGGTGCCTTGTAGTAGTTTATATACGATATTAGTGTTGCATATCTTAACACATATGATTAAGTATGCTACCGTGAAAAAAAACGCATTATTTATTAACTGTTTTCAAAAAGGAGCAGGTTTTCTATTCGGATGTTTGTATTATTTTTATGTATGCTCGGACCATTTATCATAAACAATGAGAAAAGTGTCAATGGACAAATTCTTACAGTGAAATATTGAACTTAGCAGATTAAGATATAACTAAATTACTTATTAATCTTATGACTGGATCGTAATTTTAAAGAAGGAGCCCAATGGATCAACAACACAAAAAATATATGTTCGGACGTAAGCGCATAACTCCGTCACTAATAGACGGAGTTTCAAAATTAAGATCCATATAAGTTTTGTAAAGATCTGATGATGCGGAGACCGACAATGAAACTCCTCAATAAGTGTCAGCAAATCAATCGAGATTACATATAAATTTAAATGTATGGAGGAATAATTCGTCTCAGGCGGGACTTAAACCCGCGCCCTTATGGATACATGTCCGCCAAAGTTGAATTTAGCCTCCATATGATACGATTTTATGACAATCGTGACGTCATGTACCGCGTTCCCAAGCAACTTGTACGGCTCTGTGAGTTTAATTGCAGAAACTATTTAAACACAGATTCTGAATATTACTTTTTGTAATTTTTTTAAGCATTTTATGCTATTTTTATACATATTTGACTGCCTCTGTGGGTCTGGGTGTACTTTGTGTCCGTAACTTGTATGTTTGTAAAGTCCCCCGCGACACAGGGCTTGTACCTTAATGCAGGATTCGTCTTAAAAAAATAAATAAATATCTTAACTTTTAACCATCTAAAGGATTTTTATAGGTATTTACCTATAAAAATCCTTTAAAAATTACAAAAAGTAACCGTGATTAAAGTCGGTTAAATGTGTTTTTGTAAAAAAAGTTTTTTATTGATATACAAACTTTTTCTGTGTTAGATATTGTTTGCTTAGCTTTCGTATTTGAACACAATCTTATAGCTTACGGGAACCAATCTTGTAGATATTTTAAAAAGAACCAAACGCTGACTTTAATTGTCTCTGCGTGGGAGATTATGGGCCCGATTCCTAAACGTACTCATTTGTATGATCTAGAGATTGTTGTTCTAATTTGGGTATACTCTATATCCCCTACGACACTGAAATAATTATCAAATTCGAAAGCGGTCTTTACAAAATACAGCGTCAATTTTGACTATATGGCAATGCATTATATCCGTCCTTAAGTACCTATGAGTCATTTTCTTGATTTGCGATTTATGTTTTTACTAGCTGTGCCCCGCGGTGTTACCAGCCGTTTATTAGCCTAAGTGTTAATCCAGGGTGTCAGCTAACTCCATACCAAATTTTATTAAAATCGCTCCCGCCGTTTAGACGTGAAGAAGTAACAAACATACACACTCACACACTCACAAACTTTCGCCTTTATAATATTAGTGTGATTGGGATTGGCTCAAATGTCCGTGAAGCAGAATTAAATAATGCAGACCAAATAAAAGCGGGCCTTAGAACAACGGGCCAAAGTGATTAAAATCTGTTCATTGATTGTTTATAGCTCGATATACTTATTAAGCTGACTGGTCTGTTGTTCTAGTGATTAGTGACCCTGACTGCTAAGCTGGAAGTCGTGGGTTCGATCCCCACCCAGGATAAAACTTTGTGTGATGAGCAAGACGGTTTATTCTGTCTGTCTGTAATTTATCTACAATTAGCTGTGCCCCGCGGTGTTACCCACGGTTTATTAGCCTATATGTTAATCCAGGGTGACAGCTAACTCCATACCAAATTTTATTAAAATCGCTCTAGCCGTTTAGACGTGAAGAAGTAACAAACATACACACTCACATATTCACAAACTTTCGCTTTTATATTATTAGTGTGATATGTTTATAAGTTGTTTGATTGCCATAGTACAAGCTCTGCTTAGTTTGGGATCAGATGACGTTGTGTAAGTTGTCCCAAGATTTTATTATTATTATTATTAAGTTTATATAAGGATTTAGGAAGCTACCTCATCCCTAGTGAAGCTTATTTTTGGCAACGATCTGCTACGTTGTGTTTGCAATATTAAATTATTTTGTTATGGAAATACTTAGGAATGGTTTTGATTAAATGGAAAATTACGAATGACATTTATCTTATGATCGTAAAAATATATATACTATATATTTTTCTTGATATTTTTTAAAGATTAGGTTATTAATAAGGAGTTCCAAATTTTCGGTTTCAAAACAACTACAAATTCACGGTGTACATATAATGTAGAACCCCAATATTCGCACGAATACGCAAACCTACAAGTTTAGGATGGCAAAACGAACATATTTGTAAACTTTTTGTCACATTCGCGGTATTCCAACCGACCATAGCACATAAACCATAACAAATTTCAGTCTCCCACACACATATAAGGAACACATATTGGGAAAATCCATACAGTTTTTGTCACGGAATTGGATGGGATTCCCTTAAGGTTCAACTGAGTTCAAAACTAATGGTCGAACCTAATTTCAAATTGAAGAGGCTATTAGCTGTTCAACTTTGCAACTTCATACATACATCCCTAAAGGATGGATGAAACTCCATAAATATAGATTTATCTGTTATGTTTGGGCCTCAAATGGATGTAAATAGGTACGTATAAAAGGGAAGTACATCACTAAATTGCGATATAATCTCCCTGTTAAGATAATTGGTAGGCTTATTGTCAGGATTTTAGTACCGACGTCACATTAAAACTATGGCAGCCATTACACGTTCAATCTAGATCGAGATCCCGTGATCGTGATCCAGATTGATTATAATGTAACATTGTTTTTAAACTTTCGCGATTTTTATACATATTAGATATATTTCGGGGCTTAATCGCGTGAAATATTTAAAGGTACTAACCTATTATTTATCCGACTTTTCGATCGAATTACACCGACCGTGGTCAAGGGTCGACTGATGGCAGCTTAGCGATGTCTCCGTGAGGCGCGAGGTTTTTCAACTACCCTCGCCTGGTCTTTATAATTTTGATAATTTGTGCTGTCGGTACTTCTACACACTACACTTACAACGTCTTTACACTATGGCGCGGTAAATAGGTTCGTACCTTTAAATAATTTACGCGATTAAGCCCCGAAATATATCTAATATGATTATGTGACGTATATTAATCGCTCGAACAATCGGTGCAAATTTCAAAATATTCGTGCGGGCTGTTGGTACCTCAAATAACCTGTTTCTAGGCGCCTGTCGTAGCCTGGTGTTAGGAACAAGCGATTTCAACGATTCCAGAATTTGGGGATTATTCAAATTTCTACGGAGTACTAAGAATACGTACCTAACAAGAGCTAAGCTGCGTCTAACCTCCAGCTTATAATAGGGATATACAGCTTATATGGTGGGAACCATCCCTATAACAAAGAGGGTGGGATACATAAGTGGGTAAAATGTAAGTAACATAACTCAAATTCGCTAATATCTCGACCAGTTGTCACCTCTGAGTCACGACAAATGGTCACCTATATAAACGCCAAACAGTAACAACTTCGCATAACCTATCAACTCATTCGCTTCTACGTCACGCAATCCTCGTATGTAACCTACCATGCACTTAAGTAAATTACAGCCAAGCTACGTGATTCAATGTACGATAATTTCATAAGAGATTCAATATATAGGTCAGTTAATATAAGCCAAAGATGAGCATATAATGTGCTGCATCGGAACGAGCTAGTAATAAAATGGTATGATGTCGAGGGAAATCTGCAACTTAATTGCTATCCCGGGGCACATACCCGCAGGGTTTTACAAGAAAATTGCTATATGGATAAAAATTTTCAATACTTTGACTATGCATTGGCGTTTTAATATGATTATTTTTCTAAAACGAGCCAGAATTTGAGTTCTTTAAGAGATTAGATTTTGCCCGCTACTTCGTCCGCATTGATCTTTAAAACGCAGGAAGGCGGCACTGACGGCACTAAAGGGTCTTCTAGACGGTTGGAAAAAAGGCTTCCCGCCAAGGTGACCTTGCTGGTTTCCAACAGCGTATGTATGTAATTTGGTTTGCAACAGCCGTCTTCACTGTTGCAGACCAGTAAGGTCACCTTGGCGGGAAGCCTTGTTTCCAACCGTCTGGAACATGCTTAAGCCACATAGCAGTGGCGGAGAGTCAATAGAACACTATTATTTTCGGTTTCCCTTTCGATTGTAGTTACTTAGTATTATAGGTACAAAGAACCATGTCCAGCAAGATATATTTTTGTATCGGGCTACCTCTAAAAAAAATTTAACCCTTTGCCTCTGCCACATAGATAAAAAAATCTCTCTCAGCGCCCGTAAGGCGTTGTAGAAACGCTGCACCAGAACGGGGAGAAGGCGAAGGGCGCTGTTTCTTTTCGCTTTTTCTTGACTTCCTACAAATACATACATATGTATTTGTGTTCCTACAAATACATACATATCCTCTTGGATATATGGTCCGAAACTTGGGAGAAGTGCGAAATATTTGTAGGGAGTCATGAAAAAGCGCGTCTCGCACTTCTCCCAAGTTTCGGACCATATATCCAAGAGGATGGTGAGTCCATGAGCAAGTGGAGGATCCTGATCTCTAAAACGCTTCAATTTTGAAAAATCTGATGTAAAACTTAATTTCTCACTAGCGATCGAATTAATACAATGAACTTTATTCTAGACAGCGTATCGAGATAAAAACATATAAGACCTTTAATAATACGTCTGTTAAAACTGTATTCAGTTTGGTGCAGTAGTTTTATCGTGATGCAAGGATAAACATACTAACAGACAAAATTCTAAAAAAATATTATTTTCTCTTCTACTGCTGTTATATGCCGTGTGGTACCGGCTTAAGAAGAGCGCCATCCCATCTCTTCCCGTGGGCGTCGTCGATGCGACTAAGGGATTTCACACCGGAGGACGGGCAGCAGCGTTCTTTGCGTACTTCAAATCCATACTGCGATCGCCAACCCGCTCAACAAGCGTGGAGTTTATAGCAGTTACCCCTAGGACCTTGGTAGGTTCTACTGGGGAAATCCGTGCCCGCAGTGGAACATCATATGGGTTGATATATGCTGTTATAATATTAAATTACTTATCAGATAGGTACGTGAAAATAGCGAATTACTGAGCTGTGGTCATTTTCACAGCTCATGAAAATCTATGTCTCTATCTATACTAATATTATGAAGAGGAAATGTGAAAGGAGATTTGTATTTTTACCCGATTGCAAGAAAAGATTCTTATGTTTTTGAATGTAACGAATAAACTTAAAACTACTCAACCGATTTCAATAATTCTTTCACCTTTAGAGAGTTATAATAACGGGGAGTAACATAGGCTATACTTTATTGTCATAAAATTAAAGATCCCTACGAAAATTACATTAATGTAACTCAAGGTATAAAAAACTATATGACACCCGTGTGAAATCGGAGCAGGCAGCTAGTTAGTAATATAATGCATCATCCCTATTATACATAATGTTGTATTTTCTATGGTTACCAAAAATAAACTAGCTACTAATTTCTTCGTGGTCGGAAACACGCCAAACAACGGTATCAAATAAAAATAAAACGAGACAAACAAACACAATGCAACCAATGCTATTGCTTTAATTTGATGACATTTATTTGAATTTGTGATTTCAAGGAAAATGCAAGGTCTATTCAAGGAGTTTGAAAGTAGCCGACGAAAGGACTAAGATCTCATTTGAAATAACTTAATTCTAACCCTGTTATTTACAATATTATACTATTTTGTCTAAGTAGTCTATACTAATATTATAAAGAGGTAAAGTTTGTGAGTTTGTGAGGTTGTAGGGGGTAAACTCTTGATCTACTGAACCGATTTTGAAAATTCTTTTAGCTATAGAAAGGCACGTTATTTAGAGTTTGAAATAATAATATAGCCTTTTATTCAGGTCTCTTAGCTGGTTACAATGCTGTACATTTGAACTCACGGTATAATAACAATAAACTCTCAAACTAAGTAAAATTTAATCAATTCTCTCTTGTTTGGTTATCTTTCCTAGATCTGTTTGCCAATCGGCAAAGGCCTCCTCCAACCTTTTCCATTCTTTTCTTTCCATTCTTTTCTTTAGCTTGAAATAATAATAAAAAACAAACACTAACAAGGCCTATTGGTCTAATGGTTAGTGACCCTGACTGCTAAGCCAGAGGTCGTGAGTTCGATCCCCACTCAGGATAAAACTTTATGTGAGGAGCATGATGGTTTATTCTGTGTCTGGGTATGTATGTATGTTTATCAGTAGTCTGGTTTCCATAGTACAAGCTCTGCTTAGTTTATGATCAGATAGCGTTGTGTGAGTTGTCTCAAGATATTATTATTATTATACATTTAAAATTATCTTAATCTAAACTTAAAACTAGCTTATCTTAAGAAGCTGCAACAGATAGGTCCACATTCAGCGTATTGCTGTGTTGCGGAGAACCACATCACTGCGCTGATTTCCCCTGTTCCACCTATCCTTCTAGTGTGAACCTTAGGGGGTCGCACGGACAGGTTAAGTTATCCTTTTATCGAACCTTTTCACAAAATAAATTAAAAACAAAACCAAAATTAATAAATAATTATTTTTTATTTAGGGTGCCGTAGACAAAATGGCAGAATGCTTATAGTTTCGCCATGTCCGTCTGCCTGTTTGTGCGTTCCCAAGTTAGCTCAGAGAATCCATCCAATCGAAGCTACGACCTCTTGCGTAGCAGTGGGATACACTCCCACCGCGCCACAAAAGCAGTATATAAATATTTTATCTTTCTTTCTTTCTTTCTAAAAAAGCTAACTCCACATATAAAAACGTATTCTCTTCAAACTGACAATCTAAAAACCATCCCACAAACGAATTTTCTAATTAAAAATCCCGCATTCAAATGTGTCTATCCGTATAGGCGCTTCGATGGCACAGACAGACACATACATTACAAACACCCATCCATCTGTCACAAACTTTCACTATTATAATAATAGTGTAGATACAAATCAAAGTAGCAATAAGTGTGTTTATGGAAACCCGAAACAACCACAGGAAAAAAACAAATGGCGTCCGAAACTAATTTAACAAAACTAATCCGTTTAAATCAAAAGCATCTTTTACTAAATCGAGCAATTAAAACTTATGCCATAAAAATATATTACCAAAAATTCCGGCGACGCTATTATTTCCATGGAATACTTATCGGAACTTCTAATTTGCAGTCAATAAAAAACAGAAGTTTGTTAAACTTAAATAATAAGTTACACGCAATAAACTCAATGGTAGCAAAAAGGGAATGGTGCCATTAAGTTGGTCCCTTCCTCAGGGTTCTGTAGATTTTGACGGTTTTAGTCACGCAAAGGAATCTAAGTGCTGCTGCACACTCGGCCACCAGTGGCAGCCACAGTTTAGCAACTAGTAGGCGACACAATTTGTAGAACACATTGTTGTGCTGCTCCACGCCCGTAGCGACAGATAGTAATCATAATATAATATCCTAATAATATCTTGGGACAACGCTATCCGATCCCAATCTAAGCAGAGCTTTTACTATGGAAACCAGACAACTGATAAAAATACTTAAATGTTTCTAAATACATACATATTATAGATAAACAACACCCAGACACAGAATAAACCATCGTGCTCATCACACACAGTTTTATCCTGGACAGGGATTGAACCCACGACCTCCAGCTCAGCAGTCAGGGTCACAAACCACTAGACCAACAGGCCAGTCGATCGACAGTAGCGAGCACTGTCAATGATTGAACTTATGGCTGAGTAGCACCCTCGTGAACTGTCAATGTGCGGTGGAAAATGTCTTCCACAAATGGCGACCACAAGTTGCTTACCTTGCCATGTGGCCGTCACCAGTGCCGAATCTAGCGGTGGCGGGGCAGATACGCAGTCCCCCGGGCGTCTAGTTGAAGGGGTACGAAACGAGAGTTTAAAGTACCAACCATAGCAGAGATCTTCGTTCATTCTTCTGGATTCGTGGCGGTTGAAACGAAATGCACTCCACCCCCTACCCCCGTCGTCAGCAAGTTCTTCCAAGGTTAAGGCCTAAAAGGGCGCCATCATCAAATTGTTTTCCCCGCCTCGAAATAATTCTAGTGGCCGAGTGTACGGCAGTACTAATACAACCTACATGCTCTGCAGATACTGACTGACATAACACTTGAGCGATATTCGTCTTTACATCGTGACGTTCGGAGTATAGTTGATGAGCCTGATTTTTTGTTTCAGGGTAGATTACGCGAAACAGGGTTCGGCTCTCTCAAAAAATTATATAGAAAACCTAAATATAAGGACACGAAAAAAATTGTGTCACTAGTCAAATAGTTTTTCTATGGAATAAAGAAATTTAAGGATATGTTTTAATATGATCCCGCGAATAAATCTTGAAGTTGCGGAAAAATGCAAAAACGAGCATTTTCGTATTTTCATAGTCATGGCGTTCGTAATCTAACATTTGTACGAACGAATATTTTACTTTATTTTGACCTGCGCTCCTGCGCACTGTAAAGTAATGGTTGTGTGCCGAAGAGCGAGGCCGGCGATGGTGTCGCTGTGTACGTAGCGCTAAATAAATAATTCTCTGTAATGCCCCCTTAAGTGTAACAGTATTTCAAGTAACCCGCTACCTTAGTGGTACCGGCCCTAAGCCGTTACCAACCCCGGCACAGAGACATGTCCGCCAAAATCGAATTTAGCCTCCACATGATACGATTTTATGGCAATCGTGACGTCATCCACCGCGTTTCTAAGGAACTTATACGGCTCTGTGAGTTTAATTGCAGAAACTATTTAAACATAGATTTTTGATGATGTTTTAAAAATTACAAAAAGTAAGTATTTTATGTATTTTCATAAGCGCTTAGCAGGAGGAGACGGGCAGCGACATCTTCTTGCATAGGGTTTTTATATTGCAAACAAGTCGAAGAGGACTTGTTTTTAAATTGATTGCGAACTAAGTAATCTTTATCATGTTTAGGTATTTTAACGGTATTATATTCAATCAGTAAGCTTTTCTTTTTACTAACTTTAACTAATCATTCATCTGCCTTCTAAAATAAACCAAAATAAAAACCAATAAAGTAAACATTTTAAAACAATAAAATTCACTCCATTATTTGGCAAGTGAACTCTAAAACGGCCGATGTAAATAAAAATGGCTGCCTTTATTTATTTGCTCCAAAAACTTTAAGTGAATTGATTAAAAGGAAGAACAGTTTTAAAAAGTTGATAGCACACAAAGTGATTTAGATAATGTTGCCACAGTAATTTGACCTTTTATTTAAAACTAGCTGTCCCGCGCAACTTCGTTTGCGTAAATTTTTCCCGTTTTTAAAACATTTTTGCTCCGCTCCTATTGGTAGCGTGATGTTATATAGCCTATAGCCTTCCTTGATAAATGGGCTATCCAACAGTGAAAGATTTTTTAAATTCGAATTAGTAGTTCCTGAGATTACCGCGTTTAAACAAACTCTTCAGCTTTATAATATTAGTATAGATTTTATACAAATACCTAAACGTTAACATTTCAAATTTACACGAATATTAGGTCGTGCTTTTTTTAAGTACAAGAAAGATTCTGGACTCGTCATTTTGGAATTAGCCAGTTTCTGAAATCGTTAAAATTGTGATTAAAGAGATTCCAAGCTCTTTGCAATTATATTAGATTTAGAATTAAACAGATTCATTATACCTACCTACAGCAGAGAGGTAACGTTTCTAAGATTGAACATTATAGGTAATCTTGAAACTAAACGACCGATTTAGTCACACTGGCTCCACACGTTGGCTCCAACGTCGGTCCCAACGCCACAAGCCCAACGTGTAGATCTAGAATAACGCTCGTCCCCGTAACGCGCCAGTGCTATTTTCCAGATCCACAGTTGGACGAGTGGCGTTAGGACCGTTGGATCCAACGTGTGGAGCCGGTGTTACAATTTGAAGGTAGCTTGAAGCTTACAAACTTACCCGCTTAAACGCAGTTTACACCTGGAACAAAATAAAAATAAAATCATTAGGTTTTTGCATTCAATTTAATTAACTATTGTTTATTCTAGTATCAGTGGGAAATAAAACTTATCTGTGCACATTTAGGAAACCTTCTGACATGTTATTATCTTGATTATCTTCAAAACTATTGGATATATATTAAAATAAAGCTAAATAACTTTTTTAAGAAAATAATATTTAGCTTTGTTGCCTTACATTTAAGGCGGTTAATTTTTCTTAAAAAAGTTAGCTTTGTCAGCTGTCCAATTTCAAGAAAAAAAATAACAATCACATCACCGAAAGCAAATTTAGCTGACTTACTCCTATGTTTGACTGTATTTTTTATTTACAATAACATTTTAAACACTACTAGCTGGCGCCTCGCGGTTTCACCCACGTAGTTTCCGTTCCCGTGGGAATACAGGGATAAAAAATAGCCTATGTCACCCAGGGTTAGTGTAGCTTCACAAAGATGAAATATTTTTTTCAAATCCGTCCAGAAGTTTCGGAGCCTATTCAATACAAACAAACAATCAAATTTTTTCTCTTTATAATATTATATTATAGATACCATCTAAGAAAAATATGTGGTCGAATAGGGAAAGCCCCATCTAAGTCCGATAACAAATTTTCGAGAAAATCTGGAACATACATGCATACGGGTTAAAACAGAGAATCACATTTTTTGCAGGCGGTTAAAAACAATTCCGATTAAACAGCATGATTGTAATAAAAAAAATGCTTTCAAATCCGTCTATTACTTCGTTCACTACGATTTCGGAAACAGTAGGCAGGTACTTATGTGGAACATATATTAAAGTTGTGGAAAACAGAAGAGCTATTTGTGTGTGTGAAAAAATCCTCATAGTTTTCGACTCAAATTCGACCCTTGTTTAAAGATTGGAAGTCCTGAATCCCTTGAGACCAAAAAATACTAAATCCCGCCTAGTTTCCCAAAGTAACGTAGAATATTTTATCACCCTTTTTTTTTCAGTTAAGAATCTGTTTTTCAGTAGTGTTAGGTCGTAAAAACTACTGAAAAGGGATTAGGTACGCACACTAAAAGACTTTCTTTTCGAGTAGTATGTATACACACAATTGCCTTAAAAATGAAAGAAAGTAAATATAAAGTTTTATAGAGTTCAAAAGACTGTCTTTGTGACGTCGTATGATTGCTGTTGAGGCTTCGATGCCCAAACCTGACTGATCTTTGTCAGATCCATAAATGTTCCTAGTTCTAACAAGGTTTGTTTAAAAGAAAATGTTTGAAAAATCTAAAATTTTTAAAAAAATCGGTTAAAAATATCTAATATATTAAAATTCTCGTGTCACGGTGTTTGTAATTTAACTCCTCCGAAATGGCTCGACCGAAACGTCCGTCACGAAATTTTGTATGCATATTGGGTAGGTCTGAGAATCGGACAACATCTATTTTTCATCCCCCTAAATGTTAAGGGTATTCCATCCCTATTTTTTTTAATTTTTAGATAAATTTTTATTTTTTTATTTTTTTATGATACCGGATTCAAAAATACATACAACCCTAAATTTTCACCCTTCTACGATCAATCCCAATTTTTTTATTTACCCCTATTTTGCAAAAACGGGTTAATTTGACGCAGACGAAGTTGCGAGGGTCAGCTAGTCCATATATAAAACTCTCTCTGTTGCGCAATCGCGTAGAAAGTGAGTGTGTGTGTGGTGTCAGTATTTTAGTGTTCTGTCACACAAAAAATGATAAATATTGACAGACTCTGAAGAAGTCTTTAGTCAGCTCAATTGGTGCCGAACTGCCCTGAGGATTCCTCATGTAGAGGCAAAACACGTGTCGAAGTTTCACTTCGTGGAAGCTGAATATTGCGATTACCACTCGACTTGGTGAGAGTACCTGTCACAATTTTTTTTTGTTACAGGTCTCTGTCTTTTTGAGTGCGGTCTGTCAATCTATTTCGATTGTTGTATTAAGGGCATTTCCTTACTACTTCAATCGTGGTGATTCACAGGTCAAGGGTGGATGGAGGGATCCCTCCCTAATAATCTACCTTAGATGAATTTCCGCCGTGTCGTCACACGGCGGAAATTCATCTAAGGTAGACTTAGTTAGCTTCCTCAGTTAGCAAAAATATAAAAGCAAAATGTTACACCGTATTTTCTAAATTATGCTCTAATGAAAAAGTCAGAACGGGGAAATCCCAAAGGTGACAAAACACGGCCAAGTTGTGCGTCAAATATGGCTTGTTGCAATGACGAATAGCGAGGACGACCTTGACCGAGAAACGGCCAAAGAAGGTTGAAAAACAACGTGGGATGAGTTTGGTCCAAACATAATACTGTGTAGGTCAAAAGTATCCCCTTTTATATTTGGCTTGAGTCTATTTACCCGACTGCGTAAGAAAGAAGGTTATGTTTTTCGAGTGTATGTAACTAGTCCAGCCATAAATACTGTTACTTATTTTTTTTTCCAACTTTTTAATTACTTTAAATTTTGAACGCGTTTATTATTTTTAAAAGTTCTTGCGATTTCGCGATATTTCACATATTTTTTCGTGTTCATTATCAAATTACAATATGGACGCATGGATCGCCTTGCATAAAGTGGATATGGAGCCGTCGCTCGGTCATATTCCAAACACTTCAAAAGCTTGGTATAAGCCGTATATCGCACTATCAACAGATAGTACGATAGATGTCAAAGACCATAAAAGATCGGGGCGGCCGCGTGCTGCTAGAACTACAAAGGCTGTTAATGCTGTTAAAGCCAGATTTCGTCGAAATCCCATTAGGAAGCAAAAAATCTTATCATGAGAAATGAAAATTCCCGTTAGGACTCTATCGCGTATTATAAAACAAGACCTGCATTTCAGTGTTTATCGTCGATATACAAGACTTGCCCTAAATCCATATTTATAATTAAAGAGAGTGGATCGCTCAAAGCGCCTTCTGTACGCAGGTGAAGGGCACAGAAATGTCCTCTTTACTAATATGATAAAGTGTACGCTCACAGTTCTAAAGAAGCTGCTCTTGTAGTCGGAAAGGTACAGCGTGCTCATCATCCTGCGTCAGTGATGGTTTGGTGGGGCGTGTCTTTTCAAGGCGTCACAAAGCTACATTTTTGTGAAAAAGGAGTGAAAACTTCAGCCAAAGTGTATTTATGTGTGTGTAGAGACAGTCTTGGATCGTGTTGTGAAACCTCTCAGCAATACATTAAAAATGTACCATGGACTTTCCAGCATGACTCTGCACCTTGTCACTAGGCACGAGTACCCAAGCCTGGTTTGAAACCAACGTTCCGGAATTTATAAGAGCTGGAATCTGGCCCTCATCTAGCCCAGACCTCAACCCTTTAGACTACAAATTATGATCAGTTTTAGAGGACATGGCTTGCTCTAAACGACACAGCGACATTGAGTCTTTTAAAAAATCTCTGGAGCAAGCAGTGGCGAAATTTCCCATGGAAACAGTGCGTAAATCCATAGATTCGTGGCCAGACAGATTAAAGGTATGTATAAAAGCCAAAGGCGGCCATTTTGAATAGAATATTGTTTTTTTTTTATGAGACTTTAATAAATATGTACAAAGTTTTAGTAACATTACATAACTTCATTAAAAAAATTGCATTTTTATTTTGTAACAGAATTTATGGCCGGACTAGGTATGTTTATTTCTTTGCCACGCTCTAGAGCCTAAATGGCTTGATGAATTTAAGGTTGAGAGGTATCATTAGGTACATCAATATTAGAACAAAATAAAATGTCGTCGTCGTGGACGTCGTATTCCCTATAGCCTTCCTCGATAAATAGGCTTTAAGAGGCAATGGGCCAACACTTTCAAAGAGTTTTTCAATTCGAATTCATTCGCTTTATTAAAACAAAATGGCAGAATCCATCTACTATAACTATAAATACCATGTAATCAAAAAGGTGCCAATATTATCTGACAACATAATTTGCAATAAAGAACTTGTTAAACAGGTTGCGTAAAATTTAATTATGTAAATGTTTTACGTCACAATTTAGAGACATTGACCTATTGGCCATCTTTGTAATATATAAATATAGACGAGGATTAACACTATTTGTCATTAATAATATAATTAAACCGACTGCGTATATTTTCTACAATTAAGAGTTTAAGGGACCGTCTCCACTGGCGAGAGATTCGCGACGATATTATCGTCGTGCTACCTATTTATATACACTCTCTTAGAACGTGTCTCCACGACGTTGCGACGAGTGGTTGAGTGCGATAGAAACGCCGCGGATCTTACTGTGTGTATCGGTAGTGAACTTCTTAGCTCTGTGGCTATTTACGATTTTATCTCTTTCTGCCCGTGCGAACTGTCAGAATCCAGGCGTGCTCACAAATGCATCAAAGCTGATGTGCGGCGTGCTCAAAAATGTCAGCCGAACATGCGCATCGATGCATTTCTAAGCGCAGCTCTCCATTTACTATTATGAATTTGACAGTTCGTACGGGCTTGCCGTGGACACGGAGAAAACATCGCGATTAAGGACCCTGATCCATTCATACGAGGTCCTCCTAGAATAAATTCAAATTAAAATTAATCGGCCCATAACCTTACAACTGTATACTGCAGGGCAAGGTGAGTTTACACTTGAGCATGTACTAGTAACAGAACGTCGAGCATTCACTGATTTAACATTTACTCGAACCACACTTCGAATATGACGTTCGATGTTTTGTTACAACCTAATTTTAAAAACCAACGGGTGTTTTGGTTTAACGTTTTATCGTTTTATTTAGCAAAGACACAAGCGCGGGTGACGGAAGTGTATGCAAGACAGTAAGAAGTGTTACAGCTAAATGTTCACTCGCCTTACAGCATTTACCTGTAATTACATCGAACACAGCATCGAGCATCCGCAAGAACGTTACATTACATGGAAATGCTTTAGGACACTGATCATTTGCCTGTATTGTACCATTCGTAAGAACGTTACATAACATTGTTATGCTCTACCAAATGCTCAAGTGTATACTCACCCTAATAGGCAGTAATCCACACGAGCCTAGTCCAGATTGGAGAACATTGTCTTCCAATTTTTGGTACAAGTTTATATTTGAGACGGCGATGAACAAATCACAATGTATACTCGCTAACGTTGTTTCCGAAAAAAGGTCAAGTCAACAAACTAATAAAAGCTGAAATACATTCACATGTTTATTTGTTTGTTTTTAGTTTATACAAGTATAACAAAAAACAGCAACGGGTTGTCAAATTTCATCATCATACATGTATTGCACCTTCCTAGGTGCCATATTACCCAATTGCATTCATATGCAATTTATTCGTAGATATTTTTTATTAATATGGAAAATAGTGATTAAAAATATCGAAATTATAATAGGCATTGATGTATACTATTTATAGGAATTTCTTGCCAATTATTAATACAACAATTGCATTTGAAATAAAAATTTGAAGTTAAGACCCAGGAATCCAACCCGAGACTTCCGATCGCTTTACCGGAGCGCGAAAGCCGAACCATCCAACCTGAACTATGTTACTATGTTATAATTTCTGAGTATATATTTTAATTTCAACTCGATACTTCTACGCATTCCCGAGATTAAGGGTCAGGTGACAGACAGACGGATGGACAACAAAGTGAACCAATAAGTGTTCTGTTTTTTTCCTTTTGAGGTACAGAACCCTATAAATGACTATATAAGAAAGTAACCATATTAGGTAGGTACTTCAAGTCTAGATGACGTATATAAACATCAAATGACCCGTAAAAAAACAATACTCATAGTTTACGTCACTTACACAAGAACTTTTCACATAAATACAAGGGTCATTAAGTACTTAGAAGTTTAAATAAAACTTTTCCAATTGCGAAAAAGATCAATTGAATGGAATTCTTTGAATAAGCTATAATATTTTTTGCTGTCATATTTTTTGTCTTTTTAGGGTTCGGTAGCCAAAATGGCAAAACGGAATCCTTATAGTTTCGCCATATCCGTCCATCTGTCTGTCCCCAGGGGAATACAGAGACCTTTACAAAAAGAAAGCTGTAATTTGGCATGGACAAAGCGGTAGAATAAATTTTAAAAATAAACTTAAAAAGGGGTATGTGATTTTTTTTTCTCACGTATCACATCGGGTGGGGTATCGCTGGAAAGATCTTTAAAAAATATTTAGGGATTGTAAACCACTTTTCGAAAATTAAGCCGTAAAGTCCAAATTTTTGTAATGGTTAAGTGCCAGTGCCCTGCCAGTTAAATGGATTTTTTTGGAGATCTGGAAAAAGTCAAGGTAGTAGTATATACAACATTTAAAGGGGAACTATCGCAGCTAAGCAGGCTTTACAAGTTTACGAGTAACAGCAGACCAAATGAGAAGTAAAAAAAATGTCGTACAAATTCCATGGAAAAATACTTAGGTAGGTATATATCGTTGTTAGTAGTATGAAACAAAACAACTGAAAACCCACTTCTTATTTAGTAATAAAATATTGTACTGGTTAGCTACGGAACTCTACATTATTCGTGGCCCGACATGCATTTGCCCGGTTTTTGTGTTTCATAATGGAAATCCAGGCGATTTATTGGCTTATTTCTGCTAGATGACTCTCAGCCAAATGGACTGACGACTTTAGGAAGTTCACTAAGATGGAGCTGGAGCTAGATGTGGAAGAAAACCAGGTGTTTTGGGTTAAGGAGCATGTCCTATGGCATGTCTTTATGTCCAGCAGTGAATCGATAAAGGCTAACGATGATTATAATGATGATTCGTTGAACTTCATACCGCTTATTATAGAATGTTATCGAAGTAGCAATACCGCTACAAAATTACTATTTCTGAATTTGTTTCAGCTAAGAAACTCAGGTGTGTATATCGTATCTGGAAAACGGTCGCCCATCGGAAATCTTGGTAGCGGTAACGTTGCTTAACCTCACTAATCTTTCGATATTGGTCATAGCTCCACAAACCCGTAACATCGGTATATCATAGATAACACTTGATTTAGCCGAAATTACCTCCAGACTAGGTTTAATATTGTAGTAGGTACAGCCAGTGATAGAAGTCAGTTAACATTATTTTTAAACTCCGACAAAAAAATTTATAAAAATAAAAAATACCTGCCTGCACAAAAAGATGGAAACAAGATCCCCTACGTAATTATATAATTTCATGCAGTCGGCATTTTTTTTTTATATAATACTTTTTAATAGTTGTAGGATGTAACCAATATAACAACAAACTTTTATCACAGCTATTGTCAAGTATTGAAAATTGAAAAAAAGAATGGTTATTATCTAACTTTTTTAATATTACAGTCACAATCATGTCATACCTTTTTAAAATGCTTATTATGAGCAATTTAATTTGATACCCATATTGCAGATTACAAAACAACTTTTTTTTCACATCTCTTAATTTTGACATCTCACAGCCGCAATGTTTGTTTTTTTTCAAACGTCACATATTTATGGGATGTATAGTTTTCGACGATCAACTTTTTTTTTTTATTTTTTTTTTTTTTTAAAGACGACACCTGCATTAGGGTACAAGCCCTGTGTGGCAGGAGACTTTACGAACATACAAGTCACGGACACAAAGTACACCCAGACTCGGAACAACAATTTGTGGATCACACAAAGTGGTGTCCCGTGTGGGAATCGAACCCACGACCTCTTGCGTAGCAGTCGGACACACTCCCACCGCGTCACAGAGGCAGTTAAATCTAATAAGAGTGTTTTTTAAGTTACACTTTTATATAGAACATAATTCTTCTGTTGACTGTACAACCGTTATCCTACGGATCCTTCAAGCTGCGAGGTGTCAGTTACGCTCCATTACACTCTCCGTAGTCGTCGACGCGAAAGATAGCCAGATAGAACGACACTATCTTTACACCTGTTATCACTAATAAGTCTGTTGACTCTTGTTACTAGTGATATTAAATAGAATTGGGACATTATTTTTAGGAAATATATCTTAGACAAAGTATAGTGGTTGGTGCGGTATGGTACTTACAGTTGTAGGCGAATAAATAAATGCAAGCGTTATTGGCACAGCTAGATATAGTTTATGAGCACAGTCTCACATAAGAAAATAGTTCACAATACCGAAGAATAACCACTAGGAAGCATACATATAGAAAGAAAAGGAGTAGATAAATAGTACAGGAGCACAGCGATAGACTAGCAAACATATTTTTTTTTTTTTTTTTTTTTTTTAGTGTAGTACATGACATCATAATGTTCATATTTGTGATGGCCGACACCCTTGCTAAGTTGTTAAAAACAACTTGTATTAAAGGCGCCAGGCCCCCATCCCTAGAAGGTGCAGTTTGACAAATTTAACTTATACAATAAAATGTATTATGTTTATAAAGAAATATACTAATTAAAACATTACTACTTGAAAAAAAAAAAAATATGATACATACTACGCGTAAGCAAACTATAGGAGTGAGTATCAGATAGTCGCGGCGACACAGGCTTCGCGAGTGAATGCATAAATCCGACTGTTGTAAAGTGGCTACAAAAGTTTTAATTTAAGTAATCCCTAGATTCTCTTTTTTACTTCTTACGTCAGGCTACGTCTTTGGAATAAGAAACAAGGAGTTGGCGAATCTGGGAAAATCACTCGTAGACACTGATGACATTTAAATGAAACTAGACAAATTATTTTTTTTTAACTTCATAAATAAAAAAGATAACTAGCAAGGTGGATGATTTAGGTCCCACATTACTAGCAATCCTGTTAAAACTCAATGGTTTGTGTTAGGAGCGGGTTCACGTAGATAGTATCATAGGTAGGATTCAAACCCGCGACCTCACAATAGCGAGATCGATGCCATTACCTTGCTATTTCGCTTTCTATCAAACAGAGAACTAAATACAATGACCCTTATCCAATCTCACTTAGATCGTTTCCCCAACAATAACACTGGTACTACAAACGAGACAAATAAACAGCCACACTTACAAACAAGTTGTAACTTCTAATAACTTGAGATGCCACAGTGACACAAAACGCCTACAGTGCAGAAGGTAAGCTTCGTACGTCCTACACTAGCAGAATAACGAAACCAATATATGAAAATCATCAAAGCTGCTAAATGTGTGTGACGAATCATTGTGTTTAATTATGAATATATATATATATATATATATATATCACGGGTCTTAATCGCGTGAATAATTTAAGGTAAAATACCTTGTTTATTGCCCGACGTTTCGACTATATTGCAACGGCCATGATCACGGGTAGTCTACCCGTTCATAATGTGTACAAATCGCGAAAGTTTATCAACATTTACTGTGTTTAATATTTTTATAATTCTAATTTGTTTTTTTCTCATTACTAGTTCGGTTTCAGAGAAATCATTCGACCATATACCACATCCACAGAATAACAAATATCATTGAAAACAAGCACTGGAGGACAAGCAAGTTTGATCTACTATTTTCTTTGCTGTAGCCCAATTTTTTAAGAAAGTTTGGCGTAAAGGCCTGTAGTATTAACTAAATAAAATTCTGCCGAAACAATTCACAGATATTCTAAAATCTTAAATATCTAACAGAATTTTCAGAACAAGACAAGTTTACGCACATTCTAATATAACGCCCATTAAAGGTGGTGTTCCACAAGGAGGTGCATTAGGTCCGGCACTGTACTTATTACACACTTGTGATATGAAATAGAATATAATACAAAGAAGCTTCAGACAAAACTAAAAACAGCAGTCAATACCATCTCGGAATGGACGAAAAAATGGCGGATAAAGATTTTTACCAACAAAAAGATAAATTATCACGCGGTACATATTAAAATAATCTGATTGTACCCTATGTAAATACTGCCAAATATTTGGGCATGAGTGTATGACACTAGACACAAGGCTACGATGTAAGGCTCATGTCAAAAAGAAACGGGAATCAGTTACAAAAAGATGTACTGCTTGCTGGGTAAACACTCCGTCTTATCAGTAGGTACACAAACAAAATACTTTTGTAGAAACAAGTCCTTGTGCCGGTATGGACCTATGGTATCTGTGGTAATTGTGGATAAACGCGCCCTAGAATATGACAATGGACGATCTCTATCGGGATCATAAAGTGAACCTCGTCGCCAACACTATTAAAAAATAGCCGAAGCTCATGAACACCGACTTCATCACCATATGAATGTTGAGGCTGTCCAGCTCCTCGACAACACAGACATATTGAGATGACTGAAAAGGACGAAACCTTTTGAGTTAGTGTAGTGACCAAATGATTTGCGCGAGCGTCCTCGCGTATCCGTTAGCAAGCTCTCAACAACCTAAGTTGTTATTTTACTAAAACAACAATACATTTATTTTACACTAATCGGGCAATAAGTAGATCTTAAAATACTCTAAAAGTTATTTATTAACAATTTAACATGTTAGAATAGGGTATTTGACTAAAGTCAAATCAGCCTTTTTTAAGAAAAGTCAAAAACGAGCCGCTCCGTACAAATTTGTATGGAATGCTAGCATATGACGTCACGTTTTCTATGGTCAAATTATTTACTTTCAGTGTTTCTCTTTATTGTTACACATTAAATTAATAAATGAACATATTTTTTAGAACACTTTATGGCATATTTTTACCTGGTTAATTTAAAATATTTTATTTTGATAGTAGTCAAATACCCAATTATTATCAATATACTAGCTGTCCCGCGCAACTTCGTCGACGTTAATTTTTCCCGTTTTTGCAACACTTTTCATTGCAGCTCCGCCCCTATTGGTTGTAGCGTGATGTTATATAGCCTATGACAATCACAAATAACGTGGCTTTCTATTGGTACAATAACTTTCAAAATCGGTTAAGTAGATCCAGAGATCTATCCCTACAACCTTACAAACTGACAAACTTTACCTCTTTATAATATTAGCGTAGAAGTATAGATAACTAGCAATGTAAGATTGTGGTCCCACATTAGCAATCTGTTCCTTGATAAATGGGCTATCCAACAGTAAAATAATTTTTCAATTCGGACCAGTATATCCTGAGATTATCACGTTCAAACAAACAAACAAAACTTCAGCTATGTAATATTAGTATAGAAACGTTTGTCGTCTTAATGTTTTATTTCATACACATTTCTACAAAGCTTGTAGTTTAGATGTTTCATAAAAAGGTTAATTTGGCTTGCTAACCCAACCTTATATCACAGATAATATAATACTGCTTATAGTAAATATTCTTACTACGCCAACTAGGTAAATAAAAACAAACCATTTTAAAAACTTCTTTGCGTAGATATTTTACATAAAATTCTTACTCTATTTTTGATATTCTGACAGCTACAACAAAAGAACAAACAAAATGAACAATAGACAACGATAACTATAATATTATTCTGCTTGTTTTCGCGTTAAGGTGGCAATGTACCGCCACAAAATAGCGAGAGTACAGAAGTAAAACATTATTCGAACGCACTCGAGCAAAAGACAACTCTAGAAGTATCTCGGGGGACTTTACAAACATACAATTCACGGAAAGAAAGTACTCTCAAACTCGGAACAATAATTTGTGGAATATATATATTACGGGTCTTAATCGCGTGAATAATTTAAGGTAAAATACCTTGTTTATTGCCCGACGTTTCGACCGTATTGCAACGGTATTACAACAATTTTAGTATGCAGGGGGTTTTGGGGGCAATAAATCGATATAAGTAGGTTATGAAACCGTAGTTAAAAAAAAAACTTTAACTGCCTTATTCCAAAAGCTGGACTAAACCTCGTTTGACGAAAATCCTAGTTTAAACCGAAAATCCTTATTACAAAACGAGGTTCATCGCTTAATCGATGATCTTCTTTGGTCTATAGATTAGTCTTTCGATCACCCTAGTTTAACTATGGTAATAACCTTAAAATGTCAAAAATTTTGACATTTTAAGGTTATTTTATTTACAATTTTGCGTATTTTAGTTTCAATTATTAATGACGAATAATGCGTGTTTAGTGACTTTAAATTATTAACTAACTAAATATGGTGTGGCAACAAAATAAACGCAAAAATCGAGTGAAATGCGATGTGTGACCAAAGATTTAATAATATTGTTTTTCAAAACATTTATCACAGCTTGGAATTGAGAGAGAAGATTTAATATACAGAACTCAGAGATGTCCTAAAATTAAAGTGGTCTGTGCAATGTTTGGGTCAACCAGACTCGACGTGAAGTGTACCTATGCAGTGTGGAAAGTTGAAGATCAACACAGATTAATTTTGTTCGACAATAGTATCATTAACTAGTGCTCTATGTAAAACAATCTGATGCATTCCACTTATAATATGTCACATTATTTATATTGAAGTTGGAAAATCACATTTGGAATGTCTGATAGGTGGTCTGGAGTAGTGCGGCAAAAACCAATGTTGAATTTACTCAAAATGCACAAAACAAAGTAATAGAAACATCATTATGACAAAATTTCTTACCTAAAACTTACTACTGAACTATACATATTATAGTGGAACTAAATAAACATTGATCAATTTAAAATTTAGTTGGTAAAGTGTAACCATGGGTATACCTATCACTAGGAACAGATGTAAACTTAGGTTATTGGTAGGTACCAAGAACTGAATATTATGTTTATAAGAGCTCAGCTAGTTAATACATTGCTACAATGTTCCTTTAAACATAGTTTAAACACTAAACAGAGAGTACAGATTAGTTACAGTTTATTGAAATTGTGATGTGTTAACTATTATGCACTACTTAACAGTTTAGATAATTATATTTAAGATTCTCTGATAGATGAACTATGTTCTTAGGGAGAATAAATGGTACCTATCTAATAAATAATGATTCTATGTATAATGTACCTAAAACTTACTAGTGAACTATAAGGTGGATCTAAATATAGAATTATCAATTTTATTATATAAATATATTATTGATCACTGTTTATATATTATACAAAAAATGCATACAATTTAAAATTTATTGTAAAATACTAATATTATAAAGCTGAAAAGTTTGTTTGAACGGGGTAATTCTTTTGAACTTTTTACTGTTGGATAGCCCATTTGTCGAGGAAGGCTATAGGCTATATAATATCACACTGCAACCAATAGGAATGGAGCAGCATTGAGAAATGTTGCAAAAACAGGGAAGATTTATGCAGACTAAGTTGTGCGGGAAAGCTAGTCTATCTAAATAGAATTAAGGGATATCAACTCAATATTCCTTTTCAAACATAGTTTGAACAGGGAATACAGAATGGTTACAGGTTATTGAAATTGTAAACATCCATTTTGTTGTCAAATGGAATAACTATTAAGTGGTATTCTCTCGTTTGCCATAAATTAATTTGCACTAATATTGTTTGCCATAATCGTCCCCGATCATAATATTTACTTGCACTATTATCATTTATACTAATAACGTTTGCCTTAACAACTCAACAGTAATAACTTTTATTTGCCATAAAATGACTTTCCATAGCAACATATATCATAATAATTAGTTTCCATAAGTAACACGTCTCATAATCGACTCTTGACATAATCAAAATTTGATATAATTATGAAAATAATACATAATATTGTTAGGTCGAAATTAATTATCTTTAACACCCCGACTCAGAGCAATCCGACTCGGATAGGTTAGGTTAGAAGACTAAGGCGGGAGCGAAGCGAAGCGGAGCTCCCGCCTTAGTCTTCGTGTTAGGTTTTTTTTTTAAACCACCCAAAAGTAGGAGCCCCGCGAAGCGGGGCTCCGTCGAGTTTAGTAAGTAGGCGCCATATGAGGTTTAGTTTCAGGTTTAATTGTAAATAAAAAATCTGTGTCGTATAATCATTTATTAATCAACATAATTCAAGTATAGATAAGTAATAAAAAAAAAATTCTGAAAGTAACATTATTTTAAATTTAAGTTGGATGGTAAATAAAAGTTATGGAAAATGGTATTATTGAAAACGAAAATTATAGCAAATACATTTATGGATTTAAATTATTATGACACTTGATCGATTATGACCAATGGAATTAGTGAAAGTCATTTTATGTCATTTCACGATTATGGCAACTGAAGCGTTATTTCTAATGAAATTATGGCAAATACCGGTATGGCATGTGAAATTATGGCATTTTAAATTATGACAAACATTAGTAAACCCTATTAAGTGCTACCTAACAGTTTAGATAAAAAAAAAAAAAAAAAAAAAAAAAAAAAAAAAAAAAAAAAAAAAAAAAGATAATTATATTTATGATTCTCATGAAAATGAACTCTGTTCTTAGGGAGAATAAATGGTATCTAATAAATAATGATTCTATGTAGATAATTGAGATTTTCATTTCATAGCAAGCTCACTGATATTAAATAATAAATATATTCATAAAATTTGTTTCAATTGTTTGTTGTGCTTCAGTACCTATGTTGAATCTAGGCATACTTTCTCCCAATACATTTAGAACAACGAGTGCAACAAAGAAAACAGTAAGTATATCAAAAATGGATTATCTTATTGAGTAAGTATCCTTCCATGCTAAGACCTGTTCCAATGAAACTAGCTTTGTAATAAAAACTCGCATCCAAGTTCCTCTAAGTGTTTGGGCGCTATAGTTACTCAGATTAAACTTCTAACATCCCTAATAATGTCTGAGTTAGTTAAATTTAGGTTATCATCATTTGTTTACATTTTTAGTACTAATGACAACTACTTGTGTAACGTTCCGATCCTGACAGAATTTATTTGATTTTTCGTAAATTGCAGGCCGAGGGCTTTTATGTCAGGTTAATATTTTGAAAATTACGTAGTGCTGGCGAATAATTTAGCTACATAGAACGTCTAAATATTTTATTCTCAATGAAAACTTTACTTTCAAATTATATTGGTATAAAACGGAACGTTATATTTGAATGATAAGAACAATGAATGAACTAAATTGATTATAATCTGTGGCTGATTGCTAGATCCTTTGGTATCAGCTGGTCCACGGATTATCTAAGTTTTGTAATAAGACCAATAGCACTGTACTATATCCTGGACTTGAAAGTCTTGGTTTAAACTTTTATTTGGTCTTTTCTTTGTAATAAGGCGGTAAAGGTTTGCTCGTTTTTTTTTTAAACTACGATTTCTCCAGGTACTTATACACAAGATTAGCTCATAAAACATTTTATCTTCACTAGATGTTGGTAAAGACAAACAAATTAGAATTATAAAAATATTAAACACAGTAAATGTTGATAAACTTTCGCGATTTGTACACATTATGAACGGGTAGACTACCCGTGATCATGGCCGTTGCAATATAGTCGAAACGTCGGGCAATAAACAAGGTATTTTACCTTAAATTATTCACGCGATTAAGACCCGTGATATATATATATATATATATATATATATATATATATATATATATATATATATATATATATATATATATATATATATCTATCACGGGTTATATATATCACGGGTTATATATATATCACGGGTCTTAATCGCGTGAATAATTTAAGGTAAAATACCTTGTTTATTGCCCGACGTTTCGACTATATTGCAACGGCCATGATCACGGGTAGTCTACCCGTTCATAATGTGTACAAATCGCGAAAGTTTATCAACATTTACTGTGTTTAATATTTTTATAATTCTAATTTGTTTGTCTTTACCAACATCTAGTGCAGATAAAATGTTTTATGAGCTAATCTTGTGTATAAGTATCTGGAGAAATCGTAGTTTAAAAAAAAAAACGAGCAAACCTTTAAAGTTTTTTTTTAAACTACGGTTTCATAACCTACTTATATCGATTTATTGCCCCCAAAACCCCCTGCATACTAAATTTCGTGAAAATTGCTGGATATATAAATATATATAAATTGAAGTCGTGGGTTCGATTCCCACATGGGACACCGCTTTTGTGTGATCCACAAATTATTAATGTTGATAAACTTTCGCGATTTGTACACATTATTAAAATATATATATTACGGGTCTTAATCGCGTGAATAATTTAAGGTAAAATACCTTGTTTATTGCCCGACGTTTCGACCGTATTGCAACGGCCGTGGTCACAGGCTTCGCGAGTGAATGCATTAATCCGACTGTTGTAAAGTGGCTACAAAATTTTAATTTAAGTAATCCCTATATTCTCTTCTTTACTTCTTACGGCAGGTACAGTCTTCCCGTGACCACGGCCGTCGAAACATACACAAACAAACGGCATGTCGAAACGTCGGGCAATAAACAAGGTATTTTACCTTAAATTATTCACGCGATTAAGACCCGTAATATATATATTCCACAAATTATTGTTCCGAGTTTGAGAGTACTTTCTTTCCGTGAATTGTATGTTTGTAAAGTCCCCCGAGATACTTCTAGAGTTGTCTTTTGCTCGAGTGCGTTCGAATAATGTTTTACTTCTGTACTCTCGCTATTTTGTGGCGGTACATTGCCACCTTAATAACGCGAAAACAAGCAGAATAATATTATAGTTATCGTTGTCTATTGTTCATTTTGTTTGTTCTTTTGTTGTAGCTGTCAGAATATCAAAAATAGAGTAAGAATTTTATGTAAAATATCTACGCAAAGAAGTTTTTAAAATGGTTTGTTTTTATTTACCTAGTTGGCGTAGTAAGAATATTTACTATAAGCAGTATTATATTATCTGTGATATAAGGTTGGGTTAGCAAGCCAAATTAACCTTTTTATGAAACATCTAAACTACAAGCTTTGTAGAAATGTGTATGAAATAAAACATTAAGACGACAAACGTTTCTATACTAATATTACATATCTGAAGTTTTGTTTGTTTGTTTGAACGTGATAATCTCAGGATATACTGGTCCGAATTGAAAAATTATTTTACTGTTGGATAGCCCATTTATCAAGGAACAGATTGCTAATGTGGGACCACAATCTTACATTGCTAGTTATCTATACTTCTACGCTAATATTATAAAGAGGTAAAGTTTGTCAGTTTGTAAGGTTGTAGGGATAGATCTCTGGATCTACTTAACCGATTTTGAAAGTTATTGTACCAATAGAAAGCCACGTTATTTGTGATTGTCATAGGCTATATAACATCACGCTACAACCAATAGGGGCGGAGCTGCAATGAAAAGTGTTGCAAAAACGGGAAAAATTAACGTCGACGAAGTTGCGCGGGACAGCTAGTATATTGATAATAATTGGGTATTTGACTACTATCAAAATAAAATATTTTAAATTAACCAGGTAAAAATATGCCATAAAGTGTTCTAAAAAATATGTTCATTTATTAATTTAATGTGTAACAATAAAGAGAAACACTGAAAGTAAATAATTTGACCATAGAAAACGTGACGTCATATGCTAGCATTCCATACAAATTTGTACGGAGCGGCTCGTTTTTGACTTTTCTTAAAAAAGGCTGATTTGACTTTAGTCAAATACCCTATTCTAACATGTTAAATTGTTAATAAATAACTTTTAGAGTATTTTAAGATCTACTTATTGCCCGATTAGTGTAAAATAAATGTATTGTTGTTTTAGTAAAATAACAACTTAGGTTGTTGAGAGCTTGCTAACGGATACGCGAGGACGCTCGCGCAAATCATTTGGTCACTACACTAACTCAAAAGGTTTCGTCCTTTTCAGTCGTCTCAATATGTCTGTGTTGTCGAGGAGCTGGACAGCCTCAACATTCATATGGTGATGAAGTCGGTGTTCATGAGCTTCGGCTATTTTTTAATAGTGTTGGCGACGAGGTTCACTTTATGATCCCGATAGAGATCGTCCATTGTCATATTCTAGGGCGCGTTTATCCACAATTACCACAGATACCATAGGTCCATACCGGCACAAGGACTTGTTTCTACAAAAGTATTTTGTTTGTGTACCTACTGATAAGACGGAGTGTTTACCCAGCAAGCAGTACATCTTTTTGTAACTGATTCCCGTTTCTTTTTGACATGAGCCTTCCATCGTAGCCTTGTGTCTAGTGTCATACACTCATGCCCAAATATTTGGCAGTATTTACATAGGGTACAATCAGATTATTTTAATATGTACCGCGTGATAATTTATCTTTTTGTTGGTAAAAATCTTTATCCGCCATTTTTTCGTCCATTCCGAGATGGTATTGACTGCTGTTTTTAGTTTTGTCTGAAGCTTCTTTGTATTATATTCTATTTCATATCACAAGTGTGTAATAAGTACAGTGCCGGACCTAATGCACCTCCTTGTGGAACACCACCTTTAATGGGCGTTATATTAGAATGTGCGTAAACTTGTCTTGTTCTGAAAATTCTGTTAGATATTTAAGATTTTAGAATATCTGTGAACTGTTTCGGCAGAATTTTATTTAGTTAATACTACAGGCCTTTACGCCAAACTTTCTTAAAAAATTGGGCTACAGCAAAGAAAATAGTAGATCAAACTTGCTTGTCCTCCAGTGCTTGTTTTCAATGATATTTGTTATTCTGTGGATGTGGTATATGGTCGAATGATTTCTCTGAAACCGAACTAGTAATGAGAAATTAGATTTCTGTTTTCGATGATCGGCTTCAGTCTTTTGAGAAGTACTTTTTCAAACAATATACATTTACAAAACATGAGCGTGAGAAGCCGTTCAGACTTTTAGAAAGAGTACAATAAACCACATTATAAATAAACTACCAAAAGGTAACCCGAAGCCATTTAAAGATTTTTAAAACCTACCCCATAAATATCTAAACCCTGATAAGGTTTTTAAAATTTACTGAAAACTTTTTGTGGCATTCGTGTTAAAATATAGAATAGAAGAAACTTGCAATCAAAATGAAAATGAATCAGAAAATTCTATTTAAGTAAACTTGTAGACTTTTAAATAGTAAATAAACATTATTCAATTAAACACACAATATTTTATCTAAACACACGCCATATTTATTTTTACAAAGCAGCATGCGGCAATACGAACCATAAATTTGAATGTAGTACGCACTCTTTGCAACAATTTTACTTTTTACTGTATTTTTAAATTGAGAACGATCTGATACTGGCCGTAATTGTGTTTCATGGAGCTTTGTACTTTTTTAAGAAAAATATTTAAAATAAAAGTACGTATAGTCATCCCTATTTCAAAAGAGTTTTCTTTCAACATTTTTTATTATTTAAATATTGTCAAAGGTTTTGTTTTGGAGAAAGACGTTTGCTTTATATTTTATTTTAGGAAGTCTGTTAATTTAATGTCAAATAACGTGTTACCATTCCGAGGCATTCTTTAAACTTTTGCTCTGTAAGTTGCCTACCTACTGTTATAAATCGATGGCCGGGTGCACGTACGAAAGTGTTTAATAAAAGTCACGTTATTGATTGGTTGCTAAGCAATAGCGAATGGCGATTGCCGCGACATGACATGCGACATGCTAGTGGAACTAACGATATTGATTGGCTGCTAAGCAAACGCGAATGGCGATATGTCATCAATCTTTTACTATTCTTCTTACTACGTTATCACGTAAAATTATCGTCCGTAAACCGACTTTAACAACCATTTTTTTTATAAATATCATAAATAAGTACTGTGGTGACAGCAGGTCCGACAGCTACGTCCCGCTAACTCACGACCTCTTGTCGTGAGTTCAATTCCCAAACGAGACACTACCTTGTTTGATCCACATATTGTTGTTCCGAGTCTACGTGTAATTTGTGTCTATGAGGTCTGTAAAGACCCCCGCGACAAGGGGCTTGCACCCTACTGCAAAAGTCGTCTTATAAATAATAACAGTAAAGTTCTAAGCATCAGCATCATTCCAAAAAATAATTACTTAGCTTACCTAGTTCTTAACTCTCACCCTTTTATCAAATTAAAATGGTATAAAATCTTTAACTAAACTGGCTAAGCTTTCCTATCAAAAGACATGATAGTGACAGTTATTATCTGTCTTACAAGTTAAATTACTTTTTAAATTCAAAAACTTTCGAACTCAAATGCCTGGCATTGACGTAAATTCAATGGCCGCTATTTCGCGTCATTTCTCTATTCCGTCAAAATTCCGCAAAAAAAAGTTTAGGAACTTTTTAAAGAGCGGACATTTGAACTTTTTTCTTTTCAATTAGTTTTAGCACTATGGACCTTGTTTATTTGTTTTTCAGACTAAATTCGTGGTGAATTAAAAGCCAGGCCAATGACATTTTTGATGAAGATAACTGTCTCTGTGGCGCGGTGGGAGTGTGTCCGACTGCTACGCAAGAGGTCGTGGGTTCGATCCCCACCCAGGATAAAACTTTGTGTGACGAGCACGTTGGTTTATTCTGTGTCTGGGTGTTATTTTTCTATAACTAGCTGACCCGCGCAACTTCGTCTGCGTAAATTTTCCCCGTTTTTGCAACATTTCTTATTGCTGCTCCGCTCCTTATTTCTCCACTATTTAATGGATGTTATTATACATATAAACCTACCTCTTCAATCACCCTACCTATTAAAAAAAATAGCATCAAAATCCGTTGCGTAGTTTTAAAGATTTAAGCATACTTAAGGATATAGGGACAAAGAAAGCGACTTTGTTTTATACTATGTGGTGATATCTATGTATTTAGAAGTATGTTTATCAGTTGTCTGGTTTCCATAGTACAAGCTCTGCTTAGATTGGGATCAGATAGCGTTGTGTGAGTTGTACCAAGATATTATAGATATTAAATTATAATTTTAAAGAATTAGCTAACGATTAGCATTATTCGCGTTATTTATCAAAGAATTTTAAAATACCTAGATATACTTAAACCATAACTAAGTTTGAATATGAAAAACAACTCTTCTTAGGAAATACGTTTTTCAAAAATTCCTGCTTTCTTTGACCTTCTTTATCAAATAGGTATGCTTATATCATAGGTACCATACTAAACCATAAAAAACTAGGATCATCTAAACTACCTCTACTCCTTTCGCTTCCTAGTTCGTTAGTTCCTACCTACGAGTACATAGGATGTCCAGCGGTGATGCCACACGGAGGGAAACATCCATAAACATACTAATATTATAAAGCTGAAGAGTTTGTTTGTTTGAACGCGATAATCTCAGGAACTACTGGTTTGAATTAAAAATCTTTTAGTGTTGGATAGCCCATTTATCGAGGAAGGCTATAGGCTTTATAACACCACGCTACGACTAATAGGAACGAAACAGCAATGAAAAATGTTGCAAAAACGGGAAAAATTGACGCAGACGATATTGCGCGGGTCAGATAGTTTTAAATATAAGGAAAACCATAAAATGATAATTTAAGTCTTATTTCAGTAAAATGTTCTCGATGATCTACAATGTTTGAGGTACTTTCCTTCCGCGTGGAATTTGTGGGACATATACAGGATATCCACAGGTTTATAAGACATATTAGATATATTTCGGGACTTAATCGCGTGAATTATTTAAAGGTACGAACCTTTTATTTACCCGACGTTTCGATCGAATTGCACCGATCGTGGTCACGGGTCGACTCTTACTCAAAGGTTCGTACCTTTAAATAATTCACGCGATTAAGTCCCGAAATATATCTAATATGTATAAAAATCGCGAAGGTTTATAAGACATCATTGGTTATCCATAACCACGATTGGTACAATTCGATCGAAACGTCGGGTAAATAAAAGGTTCGTACCTTTAAATAATTCAGTCGATTAAGTCCCGAAATATATCTAATATCATTGGTTAAATCAAAAAACATTGTGAAATGATATTGTGAGTCTCCAGAATTCTGAATTCCAATTTTGAAATCGGCTTTTCAGGCCTAAAAAAACGGAAATCCGTTATCTATGTAGGTATTGGAGCCGAAATCCGACACAAATTCTTTGGTTGGTAAATAAAATAGAAATAAAACGACACGAGCCGGCATCAAGCCTTGCTGAGTTCGTAAAATATCAAACTTATTTTTTGGTACAATACAGGCATGTGTCTATAAAAGAAAAGAATGAAGATGAATGGTTTCCTTAGCCAGTTTTGGACACGGCGACCAATCTAAACTGCGACTAGCTGACTAGGTACTTTAAGAAAGTGTTCTCTTCAAAATACGATAGCATTTTAACTATCGCATATTTAGTCTTTGTTGTTAATTCTATTTTCAAAATAGAAGACAAAACATACCTACAATAGTTTAAAATTCAAAATTCTTTATTCACTTACGGTCTTAATAATCTAACTATCGATGGATTTGGCTACTAGAGGTATATATTTGACATAAGCTTCATACAAAATATGTCAAAATTCTACCTCTAGTAGCCAAATCCATCGATAGTTAGATTATTAAGACCGTAAGTGAATAAAGAATTTTGAATTTTAGTTTTGTGATACGTCGGGATTTTGTATGTACATGTAATGCCAAGTTCGCAAACAATAGGAAAAGCCTGAAAAAAGAACCTGGCAATAAAAACTCGCGGCCACTCTTTTCAAATTGTCAATTTTACAATGTTTTAATGTTTATAAACTTGATATAGAGTAAGGTGCTGCGACTAATATACACCATGTTAGAGGACTGATGCAAATTGTATTATTATTATTTATAAACCAAAATTAGCCTTAGTGGGTACAACATAGTAGGAGCATCTACTTACAACAAAGGTAAAAACTATATTTGCTTAAATATTTAGCTTTAGACACCATAAGACGATTTAGGAGGGAAGGACCAAGTCTTATTTAATCTTACTGAGGGATTGGAGGGATTGTTGATAGTTCTGACGTAAAATCACAAAAATGCGCAAAGTTAAGATTAAGCTTCGAGGGCCTACCTGGCTACAAATAAACATCCCAAAAATTGTTTCTTTGAAAATTTAAAAATAAAGCAATCCAACCGTATTTTAATTTTTTCTTTACACTCTTAGTTAGTTAGTTTTAGTTAGTTTTACCTGGGCGAACAAGAAAACCGCACTTAGCCTCACAATTGGGCCATTGTACGTGTTCTACTTATCTATCTGTCACTCCAGCCAACCGATGCACTCCCAAAACGCCAGCAGCTTGCCCAAGTTGCTGCAGGCTTCCTGAAGGGATGTTGGTGATGCTAGGAGTCGTGCCCGTTGTTCTGTTACACTGCCACACTCCGTGAGCACGTGTATTGGTGTTTCTTCTGCCTTCATACATCCTCTGCAAAGGGGACTATCCGTCACCCCTATCCTGAAAAGATGCTTGTTTAGGGGACAGTGGCCTGTGATAATGCCTATGGTTTTTCGCAAATTGTCCCTGGTCAGCCTGATGAGATTGCGAGTGAGTCTTTTGGACATCATTGGAATCGCCTCTTTCGTGTGTCTGCAGTCATCGGTATTGTTCCATTCTGCTTGGTGGGAAGTCTCAGTTTTTTCATGCAGCCATGATTTTATTTGAGAAATGGGCAGGGGGAGTAGTGGTTCTGGTCCGTATGTGATTAAATTAGATCCCTGCCTTGCCAGTTCATCTGCTGCGTCGTTGCCTATTGAGTTGCTGTGCCCTTTGATCCATTGCAGGGTCACTGTGTTGGGTCCGGTGATCTCCTGAAGGGCCATGTGACAGTCCATGACAAGGGCTGAATTGATTGTTCGGTTTTGTAGTGCTAGGAGTACGGAGGCACTATCCGAGACAATTTTTATGTTGAGACCCTTGATGTCTCTTGCCGCAACCGCTTGGGCCGCTCTGGTGATTCCAATACATTCGGCCTGGAATATTGTGTTCCTTTTGTCTAAGGATGTTGACAGTCTTATGTTGAGGTCGTCCGAGAACACACCGGCTCCGGTTCCCTTAACCGTTTTAGACCCGTCTGTGTATATTCTTACCGTGTTTGTGCCTGAGCTGTCTTTCGCTTCTGGCATCAGTTGGATTCTGTATCCTCGGTTAAAAATATATTGTTGTGGTATTTTATCCACTGGGGCATCAAGAAGAGGTTTCTCTTTAGTGATGCCCGATAAAATTTTCATGTGTGTTGGTCTGTTGTCTTTTTTCTTTACACTCTTATAATAAATATCAAACAGGGGGAGGGGTTCCCCGAATCTTACTTTTCCTAAAATAGGGAAGGGAGGGGGTCAAAAAAAGGCGTAAATCGTTTTACGAAGTTAATGAATGGCGTAGTGCGAAATGTAGCATGCCTTTAAAAATTTAAAGTACCAAAACGAGCGACAAACACGCAGAAAATAATAATCTGTAGATAGGAGCCCTTAGGGCCCGTTCCCGCTTGTCGTGTGTAGGATCCGACACGCGACAATATAAACATTCACTAAAGCACCTGATTTGTTATGTTTAAATTGTCGGGTGTCGAATCCGACAAGAGGGAACGGGCCCTTACTCTCGTCAACACGTTGAATCAGAGCACTCAATTAGTTATTTGTTGTGTTGTTGAACGAATGTTTAAATTGTCGGGTGTCGGATCCGACAAGTGGGAAAGAGCCCTTACTCGTCAACACATATAATCAGAGCATCCGATTTGTTATTTGTTGTGTTGTTGAACGAATGTTTAAATTGTCGGGTGTCGGATCCGACAAGTGGGAACGGGCCCTTACTCGTCAACACATAAAATCAGAGCACCCGATTTGTTATTTGTTGTATTGTTGAACGAATGTTTAAATTGTCGGATGTCAGATCCGACAAGTGGGAACGGGCCCTTACTCGTCAACACATAATATCATAATTTCGGTCATACATATATACAAATGAATGCTCCATATGAAATGTTAACTCGTGAACACTGAACTTTACAGATATTTATTTTGATGCTTTTATTACAGCGGCTTTATAAACGGAACATAAAGTAAAATTATGGTTTTTATAAATGTTTGAGCAAGTACACTTCATGTCATTTAGTACTTTTATTGTTAAATACTTGTTCCGTCTTTATTTTGTGGTTTATGAAGTGAAAAGATATTACCATAAAGGGTTTACGGCTATATTATTTTCTCTTTTATTATAAGCTGTCCCGCGCAACTTCGTATGCGTCAATTTTCCCCGCTTTTTGCAACATTTTTCATTGTTGCTCCGCTCGTGGCGTGATGTTATATAGCCTATAGGCTATATATCGCCATTTAAAAAAATCCCATTTATCGAGGAAGGATATAGCCTTCCTCGATAAATGGGCTACCTAACAAAAAAAGATTTTTTTAATTCGGATCAATAGTTCCTGAGATTACCGCGTTCAAGCAAACAAACTCTTCAGTTATTATATTTATTTATTTTTTAAAATAATATTTTAAAAGCTCTGTTAATTATTTATCTAAACTAATATCATAAAGAGGAAAGATTTGATTTTTGTTTGTTTTTTTGTTACAGTTTAACACAAAAAATACTGGACCGATTTTAAATTCTTTCGCCATTAGAAAGTTACATTATCGGGGAGTAACATAGTCTATATTTTACTGTAAAAAAATTAAAAATTCTTGCGAAAATTGCAATATACATTATTGCAATTTTCAATTTAATTTTTTTTCTAACTCAAGGTATAAAAACTACGATTATCGCGATAACCGACATATACGCGGGCGGAGCCGCAAGCGAAAGCTAGTGTTCTAATAATAAGTAAATATTCTCCATCACACCTTTACATAAACTTATAAAAAATATCAACGCTTAACTTGTCGAAATTTAAAAACTTCCCGGCTCTTTATTACAAAATTAACTTACTCAGCAAATTTTGTTTTGATTTTTCTTTGTTCCCTGTAAATAAGTATCGCTTATTTTCAAACAAGATAACTTTGAACACTTGATTAAGTGTACAAAGTAATTTCGTTCATCTGTTCAGAATTGCCTACTTTTAGGCTGTATATTATCCGACCCGTTTACAGAGTATTGCGTATAATATTATGCGACCCAAATAAGAATAGCAAGTCAATGACCTCTACTTTTATACGGGCTTTTTGGCGGTTGGACCTTTTAAGGACCATTGTACTTTTGTTTATTTTTAACCTTTGATGCAATAGAAAGGCTGTTACATAGGCGTATCCATTTTACAGGGGGGGGGGGGGGTGTTTGTAATTTCCCGGGGACCTAAACAACGGTGAAAACGGTGAAATGTGTACTGTGTGGGGGGGAAGTTATAATAATAATAATAATATCTTGGGACAACTCACACAACGCTATCTGATCCCAAACTAAGCAAAGCTTGTACTATGGAAACCAGACAACTGATAAACATACTTATATATTTCTAAATACATACATATTATAGATAAATAACACCCAGACACAGAATAAACCATCGTGCTCATCACACAAAGTTTTATCCTGGGTGGGGATCGAACCCACGACCTCTTGCGTAACAGTCGGATACACTCCCACCGCGCCACAGAGGCAGTCGAGTTCAACCCCTAAATCTCCCCCTGGGTACGCCCTATGGGCTATTATAAGTCTAACGTGGATTGCTGTGTACCTGTTTGTATTTGTGCCTGTATGTGGTATCGTAGCGCCCAAAGGGTTAAACAGAGTTAGATGAGGTTTATTTTATTAGATAGCTAGATTAATTGGAATGGTTCTTAATTTTATTTGATGAAAATCCGTTCAGTAGTTTCGAAGATATTTAAGCTTAAAGTGATTTTTGTTTTGGTTCATTTATTCTTCGATAAGAAAATGTATTGTTTTATTTGACGCGTGTATTCCTATTTAAACATACTACCGTCAATCATGGCCGTACCCAGTGAGGGGAAAATTGTTTCATTGACCCCCCTCCCCCTCCCCCAATTGCAAAAAGGTGCTAAGTACTCATTTAGCCGGTGTTTAGTTAATTGTACCCCCTAACCTCCAAATTACAACCTCCAACCCCCTTGATCTTGGGTAAGCCCACCCTGCTGAGGCGAAGGGATAAAAATGTTCTAGGGTAACAAAAATATACCTCACTGAACATGATTATTTGTACCTATAATACTAAGTAGCTACAATCCAAAGGGAAACCGAAAGTAATAGTGTTCTAATGACCCTCCGCCACTGCCACGTTATCAATTCACATCATGAAGCCAAATCTCTTAAATCATAACTGTTTCTAGCCATATTTACAGCGCGGCTAGTCTGGTGACCACAAAACGGATCCAACCGAGCGATTAGTATCAATTTTGTGTTCAATTGTTAAGATTTATGTAGCAATGCACTCGCTTCAACGTCCGTTAGGGTGGCCATGACTGACACCGGATAATTTACTGTTATTTATCGGTTTAGATAAGTCTATGTTTTGAAAAAACTACTGGTCTTACCCCTTACCAGATGAGTTATGATGATTGTTTTTAAACTTTCTTTGATGATCTTCAACATCTATACATACCAAATTATACACTCTCTACATATTATTCCAGGAACGAAAGACATGGAGGTTCATGTATACTAATAAAAAAATGTCATAAGAGCCACGTTTATGACGTAAAAAAATGGTGCATACCGAACCTAATAGAATGTTGTGCAGTTGAATTGCAGTCTCATTCAATCGTTATACTATGCATATACAGACCTCCAAAGCTTGATAAAAAATCGATAAGTACATTCTTTAACAATTTAGATAGTATTTTGAATGAAATATGCCTTGTACGTAAAAAGAAGGTTATAATATGTGGAGATTTCAATATAGACATATTAAAAAATAGTAATAATTCTCTCGAATTTGAAAATATATTGAATAGCTATAACATGACAGTAGGAGTTCGCGAACCCACACGTTTATGTAGTGGCACCGGCATAGACAATATTATTCATAACATCCGGGGTAGTAAATGTGTAATTACCGAGTTGGGTGTATCAGATCACACCGCGCAAATTATAAGATGTCCTGTTAAGGCGTCTAGTGTCCTTCCGTACTGGTACGTATTAAAGCGGAAATATAGCGATGAGAATACTTCCAAGTTTGAAAAATGCTTACAAAGTTTGTCCTTTAATGATATTTTCAACATTAGTGACCCAAATGAAGCATTCAACAAGTTCTATAACAGTTTTAAATGCTACTATGATATGTGTTTTCCGCTTATGAGAATAAAAATTAGAGCAGAAAAAAAAGTAAATTGGCTTAGTAAAGGAATTAAATTGTGTTGCCAGCGCAAACGTCAAATGCTTTGGCAGTTTCGTAAAACTCCCAGTTCTAAAAATAAAAATAGTTTTAAAATATATTCGAAAAGGTTGAAAACCATAATTCATCTAACAAAAAAGGCACGAAATAATCATTTTATAAATAATGCTCGGAACAAGAGCAAAGCCACATGGCAAATAATAAATAATAATAAAAGTAATAATAAGCCGATAGAAGGAATAAATAGAATTAAAATTTGTAATGAATTTATAAATAATCCACAATGCATAGCTCAAGTTTTTAATGACTACTTTATTGATCAAATTGACACATCAAATTTTAACAGTAATAATAATTATATGACATTTAACACAAATTGCAATTCAATATTCTTAACGCCTACAATTCCTAACGACATTATTAAAATAATTGGTTCTTTAAATAATACAAATAGTTGTGGATACGATGGTATCACAACCAAAATAATCAAATCTGTATCATATATCATAGCGCCCATACTCAGCTACATTTTTAACGCATGCATAGAATGGGGCGTATTTCCAGAGCGACTAAAACTCTCTGTAATAAAACCTTTACATAAGAAAGGTGACATAGAGGACCCAGTTAATTATAGACCGATTGCCTTACTTCCAATATTTTCAAAAATATTGGAAAAAGTCATTTATAATAACATGTACTCATTTTTAGAAGAAAATAATATTTTAGCTAATGAACAATACGGCTTTAGAAAAAACAAAAATATTAACATGGCAATTTATAAATTAAATGAAAAAATCATTAGCAATATAGACAATAGAAAACCTGTAGCAGCTCTATTCATGGACATGAGCAAAGCTTTTGATTATGTCGACCGCAATAGACTTTTAAATAAGCTAGAAAGATATGGCATTAGAGGTAACGCTCATAGCCTCTTAAAATCATATTTGACAGATAGGAAGCAAATCACATCCATCAACAAGATCTGTATTAAATCTAAAACCGAAAAATCATACATTTCCAGGCAAAGACTAACAAAGTACGGAGTACCTCAAGGTAGTATACTGGGACCACTACTTTTTCTAATCTACATAAACGATATGCCTAGAGTAACATATCATTCAATGGTGTTATTTGCAGACGACAGTACTGTACTATTTAGTTCCAATAATTATGTAACACTCGAAAGAGAGATTAATAACTGTCTTAAATCATTGGTTGATTGGTTAACGGCAAATAATCTTCGGATAAACCTAGACAAAACTAAAATAATGTCATTTGAACAAAAGACAAATCACGTAAAACCACGGATAACATATGATGATAGAGTTATTTCCGAAGCAAAATCAACTAGGTTTCTAGGGCTCGAATTAGACAGCGATATGAAATGGAAAACTCAAACGGATAATGTTACCAAAAGACTAAGTCAGTACTCATATGCTCTGTACAATTTGTCTAAGATAGTAAACCAGGAGACTCTACTTACAGCATATCATGCATACGTCACATCCACTATGCGATATGGCATCATATACTGGGGCAATTCTACAAATATTGAGACTGTATTTAAAGCCCAAAAGAGATGTCTTAGATCAGTATGTAGAATAAAAAGTACAGACAGCTGTATACCTCACTTTATAAGGTTACGTATATTAACACTGCCATGTCTATATATATATGAAGTAGTAATGTTTGTTAAAAACAATCTTCACCTATATGACACACTAAACAGTACAAGGAATAGCTATAAAATTCGACATAGACAACATAAAAAGGCAATATACGATAAAAACTTTTTAGGCATGGCACCAAAAATATATAATAAATTACCTAAATATATCTTGGAAAATAGTGATATAAATTTGTTTAAGAATAATGTAATTAATCTTTTACTAAATAAGGCATACTACACTGTTAAGGCTTATCTGTCGGATAATAATATCAGCATATAATATTGTTTAATTTGTAACCTTGTTTTTATTATTTATTAATTTAATCTATTGAAATTGTAATAATTGAAATAATTTGAAATTTTGGTGTATTCAATTCTGACATTCTTAGAGCTAATTTTGTATACCTTAACGGTAGGACATAGTGCACTACACCATGTAACAAATATCATCTGTAACTTACCTATGATCCACAAATAAATAAATAAATAAATAAAAAAAAAAAAAAAAAAAAATAAATAAACTTTCGCAATTTTTATACATATGTCTCTGTACTAATATTATAAAGCTGAAGAATTTGTTTGTTTGAACGCGGTAATCTCAGGAACTACGGATCCGAATAGAAAAAATCTTTCACTGTTAGATAGCCCATTTATCGAGGAAGGCTATAGGCTATATAACATCACGCTACTACAAATAGAAGCGGAGCAGCAATGAGAAATGTTGTAAAAACGGGGATAATTTACGCAGACGAAGTTGCGCGGGACAGCTAGTAAGATATACTTCGGGACTTAATCCCATGACCAAGATCGGTGCAATTCGATCAAAACGTCAGGTAAATAAAAGGTTCGTACCTCTAAATAATCAAATCGATTAAGTCCCAAAATATGTCTAATAAAGAGTTATGATGAGAGGGCAGTCGGCATTTTTAAAGCATGGATAGGTCCCAGTGGCGGATCCAGGGGAGGGGCTAAGCGGCTCAAGCCCTCACAAAAATCATTCACCATTCACCCATGTGTGAGTCGTGCAATAACGGCCCTATCTGGTTCAAGGCCTCCCCAAACGACACTCCTGGGTCCGCCACTGATAGGGACATAATTGGAAAATTTAAAAATATTTGCACCTGTGCAGATACCTAAAGGGGGTGTGTGAAATACAGATTGTTATATAAAATATACCAATAGCGCTAGTAGCGGGCGGCAAACGGGCAATTTTTAGTTACCGTGTATTTATGCTGCCAAAATAGAGTGCGGTAAGATGTGTCTATATGTAAAACGTCATTAGATATAGGAGTATAAATCATAGGAATTGAGATCAGACTTGGCTAACCACTCGAAAAAAAAGACATTCCGGATATACAATCATTAAATTAAAACAAATAAATATTACAATGTTATATATTGAGTTATTATTTCGCTTTATATACCCACAAAATAATAAACCAGTTGATCTCGTTGGATATGTTCTCAGAAGAAAACATTTATACGAAACCATCGACATATTTATTTTCTTTCTCTCACATATATATATCTACAAGTCAGTAGGAGGTAAATATATGTGTTACCTCCCGTTACATATTGTAACAAGATGTAGAGAGTTATATGTGATGTGTAACATCAATAGTTAGACATTGGTTGTTTATCAACTGTTATGTCAAAAACTATCGGCGAAGTACGACTTCGTCCGCGTGGAAATACATCGGTGGAATTAAAAAAAAAATTAAGAATATATATTCTACTTCTTATAACATCAGCCATATCAGTGAAAGTCCTATCTAAATCAGTCTAGCTTTGTCGGATATCAACCGGAACAAGCAGGCAGAACCTAACATGAAGCTACCAGGTCCTTATTCACTATGTTTTTTCGTTTACGCGGCAAGCCCGCGCGAACTGACGCAGGCGCAGTGCGCTCAAAGATATCCGCGCGTATGCGCGATGCATTTCTAAGCGCAGCTCTCTATAAACCATTGTGACATGATTTTGACAGTTAGAAGCGCGGGCTTAACGCGAAACCAAAAAAAGATAGAATAAGGACCCAGTTTGCAAATACGGCTGTATCTATTCAAATTTCTGAATGCTGTAATGTCAATTAATAGCATTGATAGAAGAGCGCCATATTTGCAGTTATTTTGATTAAGAACGTAAATAATTCGAGCTTGGATTTCATACAAACTTGTAGACTCCTATTACGGTCGTATTAAAGTCTTGAATGTTTCGACTGCCATTCATTTCCCTCCGGAAATCCTATAATGTTCCTTAAATCCTAATGTTTTAAATTTAAAAATATTTTATAGATACACTATAAATAAACTAATGTAAACATTTTTCGTTAACATCAAATATTTTTGAAAACCAAATAAATGATTGGGAATCGAAAACAAACAAAAAGCTCTCAGATAATAGGTTTACGACCAATAAATATGGTCGCGAAATAATTTTACATATCTCAATATGAGACCTAATTCTTTTAAAACTTGTAATGAAACAGTAATGAATTTTAAATCAGTCAAATTTGCGGGAAATGTATAAAAAATTACATATTTTGGCGTCTTGCCAAATGATGAAATAACTCTTGCGGGCTGTGTGAGTACGAAAACACAAAATACCGACAGCACAGAAGGTAAGTTTCAAATCAAATATCCTAGTGATACATGATGTGTTTTTTATAAAAATACCTATTTACAATAATTGCATTTTTGAAAGATAGAAAAACTTGAAATCCAGACTCAGGAATCGAACTCGAGACTTCCGTAGCCAAATAGGGGCCAGAAGCGAACCACCTATCTGGACTATGTTACTAGATCTCAATTTTTTCTATCTCTTAATGCTTGCGAGTTGGGCCCTCGCGTTTGTAAAGTAATTGGCAAAAAATGCCTATAAAAATTACTTCAAAATACCTATTTTCCAAATTACATATGAAGAATAGTTTACCGGAAAGGCATTCGTCGAATTCGCATGAATCAATTAATAATATATGTCATTTGTTTTTGTTTTTAAATTGCATTGTGTTACAATCTTTATTACGGTAGCTCGAGCAACGCACACCTAGACATAATTCCTGGACAAGTACCTGATTTCATTTCACTTTAGACAGTGTTGAAGCGAAGTTCAAACCACTTTGTTCGGAAGGTGTTTGAAAATTCCATATTCGTGAGCGATTTCTGTGTGCGTTGCTCAAGCGCTCGTTGTGTGACAGTTACGTTTTGTACTATCGATATTTTGCGACAAAAGCTCAGAACACCTTCACTACTTGCCACAACTTTAAGGGCATAACACGACTTGGTTTTAATATTAGATATATTTCGGGACAAACGTACAAAGTTAAAAGTACAAACTTTATAATTGGTTTTAATATCTTAGGACAACTTACACAACGCCATATGATGATACATAAGCCATTCAAAGAATAAGGTCCTGTTCACACATTCCAGTTTCAATCCGGGCGCCAGGTAACCGGTGACCGGGTACTTGGCGGGAAGTGTATGGCGATATACGGTAGCTTTCACACGTTCCGGTGTAAGTCCGATCCGGTCGCTATACATTCGTCGCCGTGTCGCCGGATTGAAAGCGGAACTTGTGAAAAGGACTTTAGGTTCTACGTCAAAGCGTCAAGTGTGATCGTCTCTATCCGGGCATGTCTAAATACCGTCATATTTGCCTATAAAATCTGCATTATAATGTCTTCTGCGTAGTTGGCTAATATCGTTGACTAAAATGCGGTCACTAGGATATTATTATTAAACAATATTATATTAAAGTATATGCAGTTAAGTCTCACAAACAAGGTTTCCCTAGAACTTGCTAGCAATGTGGAATTGTGATCTCACATTATTAGCAATCCTGTTAAACTATCCAGCTAAGCTCAATGGCTTGTGTTAGGAGTGGGTTAACATCGGTATTATAATGGGTAGGATTCGAACACGCGACTTCACGATTGCGAGTCTAATGCCTTAACTACAAAGCCCATTTCACACCCGTCCTGAGCCGGATACTTAGCTAGGTAGCTTTCATATTTCGACGTTTCGCGTTCCAGCATCCGTTCATTCCGGTCGCTATATAGTTGCCACCGGATACCCGGTCGCCAGACCGTATTGAAACCGGAAAGTGTGAAAAGGGCCTTAGGCTACCGCTTTATTTATGCCTTTGCGATAGAACTGAAGCATCTAAATTCGACAAACTGTGTAAAAGCATTTTGTACTGCCTCCTGGGATTTTTTCCCACGTAGAATATTGATCAAATAACGAAAAAAATGATAGTCAGTTAGATCAGGGCTGGCGAGGAAGCCAACCGCGGGCAACAACTAGTAGAATACGTAATACGTTAAGTACACCGCACCTAATTCAAGTTCAGTTTACGATCAAAAGATTTTCTTAGTAACTTCACTCAACTCATTATTTTCTCTGTAAGTACCTATAAGAAAAATACTTTGTTAATCTACTGTTTTACTTACTTCCTGCTATAAACGGATTGTTTTCCTTAATTATAAGGATATTTAATATAAAAAATAATGTAAGCCTCTTTTTCTGTAATGGAATTCACCCGTTTGAGATGAAATGTTGGTTAGTTCTAATTCGCACGCCTGAAAAGGTTTTGACAAGAAAATATCCCTACAGTTCACTGAGCAGTATATAGAGATACCTGAGAAAAATCCAACAAACTTACGTACTACATTGTTTAGAAGTTAAAAATTGCATAATAAACCAACTGATCTAACTGATAGTCGACCTCTATAGAGACGTTATCTTATCTCATTATAATGAATTCCATGAAGCCGTTTGGGGTGTAGAACACACCAAAAAATTGACATACGTACAAACGCTAGGCTATAGAACGAACCAAAAAAATACACACATACGCATAATAAACATTACCTTCCTTCTATCGCAGTCGGGTAAAAAAATGGTTGTCTGTAAAGTCGGTTTACGGACGATAATTTTACGTGATAACGTCATGAGAAAACCTTGATGTCATATCGCCATTCGCGTTGCTTTGTTAGTTCCAATTTTATCGCATGTCATGTCGCTGCAATTGCCATTCGTAGTTGCTTAGCAACCATACTGTCTCTGTGGCGCGGTGGGAGTGTGTCCGACTGCCACGCAAGAGGTCGTGGGTTTGATTCCCACACGGAATACTTACTATTTTGTGTGTCCACAAATTGTTGTTCCGAGTCTGGGTGTACTTTGTGTCTGTGACTTGTATGTTTGTAAAGTCCCACACGACACAGGGCTTGTACCCTACTGCGGGAGTCGTCTTTTTTAAAAGTCATCTTTTAAAAAAAAAGAAAACAACCAATCAATAACGTGACCGTTGCTACGTGACACTTTTTTGTGTGTGCACCCTGTCATCGATTAATGAGACGTTATCACGTCAAAATAAAGGTCAGAACTCATTGATATTATTACATTGTCATCAGTGCAACATTTTTAAAGTATTATTTGGACAATTGGACAATTGATTAGTGGGTCGCGCGCCGATCGTAAGATTCCATTAACCCTTTATTAGATATTAATGTAATGTTCTAGTAATTATTTTTTGTAGCGGCAGTAGCCTAATGGCTGAGGCATCGAATTCGCAATCGTGAGGTCGTAGGCTCGAATCCTACCCATTATACTACCGACGTGAACACTAAGTACTAGAAAGCTGTAATTTGCGCTGATAAAGTAGTAGATTATAATCTTGATTTTTTTTTTCAAATCTACACTCGACAGTCGCTCCAGACCAGTCAAATCTGGATTATGTTTGCATTTTTAATATGTAGATGTTAATTTTTATAAATAAATAAATGCTTCTGCCCATTACACTACCGACGTGAACCTACTCCTAACACAAACCATTGAGCTTAGAGAGATTATAAGGATTGCAAGTAACGTGGGACCACAATTCCACATTGCTAGTTATCTATTACTAAAAAAAAATGTGTGGCACTCGGGGACTGCCGCGGTAAATCTATTGCATAGTATTTTTATCAACTTAAGCAATTAAAAAAATATATATATATTTTTAAGTGTTTTTTTTTTTATTATAAAAAAACAATGTTTGAATTTTTTTTTTGTTTAAAAAAAATGTTTTTTTTTTTTAATTTAAAAAAAGCAATTAAAATTTTTTTTTTTTTTTTTGTTTTTAAAAAAGTTTTTTTTTTTTAATTAAAAAAAAATCATTAAACGTTCTGCTATTCATTGATAGATGGCAAAAGTAAAAAGTATCACCGCTGTGCCCGTCGGAGTGGGGAGCGTGAGGTTTTTTCGTTACGGAATTTCTGGATTCGGTCCCCGCGCTCAAGGCCCGCGATAGAAGCTATGCAATAGCTTAAAAAATGGGTGTCTGTAAATTCGGTTTACGGATGACAGTTTTACGTGATAACGTCATAAGAAAACATTAATGACATATCACCATTCGCGGTGCGTTGCAACCAGTCAATAACATGACATTTTTTCGTCACTGCAGCACGATTACATTTTTTTTTTGACGTTATGACGCCAAAAATTTTTATTTTAGTGCTTATATATCTACATCTATCTAAAGTGTGGAAGACACGACAATAAAATCCGAAAGAAGTTATCCCAAAGCAACCAATACCATGGTCAATAGACTGACGCCACATTAAATAGCATTTGTTTCGAGACCAAATAAAGACACACGGAGGGGTCATCCTGATAGCCCCAAGCATGTTGTTTGTAGGTCAATATTGGTACAATTACACGGATGAGTTTGATATACATTGTGTTATAGAAACCTAGAGTAAACAAGAAATTGACTCCTTAGTAATCATTAACTCGTCATTGCCTCTGTGGCGCGGTGGGAGTGTATCCGACTGCTACGCAAGAGGTCGTGGGCTCGATCCCCACCCAGGATAAAACTTTGTGTGGTGAGCACGATGGTTTATTCTGTGTCTGGGTGTTATTTATCTATAATATGTATGTATTTAGAAAAATAAAAGTATGTTTATCGGTTGTCTGGTTTCCAGCTCTCCTTAGTTTGGAATCAGATAGCTTTGTGTGAGTTGTCCCAAGATATTATTATTATATAATTATATTATTGGCTTATATCATCCTGATTAGATGATCAAAACAGCGTCAAAAACGTCAGCATTTTCAGTGACTAACCCTCCACGGACGCTGTATCGTCAGGGATGCAATTTAGATGGCGCAAGCATGCCCAGAACTTGCGTCACCCTCTTGACCAAACTGACAGAACCCACAGGAATGATTAGTCAATATGTGTGGCACCAGATCGGTTGCAGAACCTGGGTTGTGTCTTACGGAAGGTACCATACCGGGTTTTGTTTCGAGTTTCCCTCTCTTCACTTCGACTTCCCTTAGTCGCCTCTTACTTCCCTTAGGATGAAATGGGGTGATGACACTTTGTATTCTTACTTCGTCACCACGCGGTTAATTAAACTTATTAGTACGGGTAGCCCATCTCACTCCAACAATCAAAACGAATCCGTTAAACCAGCTTTTTCAAAACGAATCTGTTAAAGCAGTTTTTTAGAAGGGGTATACCCTTCTGAAAAATTAAAGGGTATTTTTTTTAATGCTTTTTATGGCTTTACTTAACGATAAATAACTTTGTAATATCAGTTTTGGAAATCATTAATAAATTAAATGAGATACGATAATTTAATTTGACTTCGAAAAAAATGTGGAGGGAAATTCGAAATTCAAGTAATGGTATTTTTACTTTTAAATAACTAAATTTTTCAAAATAATTATTACAAGTGGCCAGTGTCTTTATACATAAAAACCTTTTTTTCGCAAAACTATCTAAGTGGCTTGGTATTTAATGGGACCAATCAGGAAATCAAACTCAATAATATTTTTTCAAATAGGTCTAGGCATCTTCGAGTAACAAACAAAAAAGAATACAGTAGAACTGAGAACCACTTTTTTTGAAGTTTGTTGAAAAATAAGCTCTGGATTTTTCCGAATTCACGCAAAAGCATGTATGCTTTTATTTTGGAAAAATCCAAAGCTTATTTTAAATAAAACATGTTTTGCTTATATAAATAAAACATTTTTGACAGTCATGTCATAAACCATCATGCATATATGTAACCTATGCATGTAACCCTAGCAGTATAACCAGTATAACATGCGGCATGGCATTTTATCGACACAAGATAACAGTCTTTTTTTTTATATTAGTCATCGATACAATTTTAACCTCCTTTAAAATGAAAAAATGATGAAATTATTATAAGAACTGATAATACAAAGTCAAGGCAACCAATCAGGTTTATTTGCATAACGGTTAATAAACAAAATCGTGCCAATGATTGCGACTAATAACACCGCGTTTTTTGTTTAGATCGCGTGTGCAAAATGACGTGGTACTAATTGATTTATAATAATGTGAAAATCTTGTTGATAAGGTACAGTTACATTGTAATAGATTTATTTATTTAGAATTGTGTCTCCTTGACTTCACAGGGTAAATAAATTAAAAAAACCGGGCAAGTGCATGTCGGGCCACGCACAATGTAGAGTTCCGTAGTAGCAACGAAACAAACGTCGCAAACGAAGTTGCACGGGTCAGTTAGTTTGTTATAAATTTTCCTGAGACATTAGGATTATACCCTGGGTACGTTCAATTCCCATCCACGATTAAATATTTGTGTAATGATTAATTGTTTAAAGCGGCGGTAACCTAATGGCTAAGGCATCGATCTCGCAATCGTGCTACCTCACGATTGCGGTTCGAATCCTACCCATTACACTGCCGACGTGAACCCACTCCTAACACAAGTCTTTGAGCTTAGCTGGAGGGGTTAACAAGATTGCTAGTAATGTGGGACTCAAACCCACATTGATAGTTATCTTTAATTAAAAAAAAAAAAACGATTGTTTATTCTGTGTCTAGCTGTATTTTATTACCCGACTGTAAAGAAGGGTTATGTTTTTTGCGCGTATCTTGTATGTATGTATGTATGTAATATTCTATATTACCTACCTGATATCTCACAATCCACTGAACGTATTTATACAATTCACACGTCGTTAGATTCGTCTTAATCGCCCAAGTGTTCTTAGATAGGTGACGTTTTTAAAAAATAAACATGGCGGCTATGAGATGTCAAAATAAAGAGGTGTGAAAAAAAAAGTTGTTTGGAATACTGCAATATGGGTATTAAATTAAAGAGCTCATCTTAAGCATTTCAAAAAGGTATAACATGATTATGACTGTTATACTAAAAAAGTTAGTTAGCAACCATTGTTTTTTCAATTATCAATACTTGACATTAGCTGTGATAAAAGTAAGTTGCTACATCGGTTACATCCTACAACTACGAAAAAGTATTAAATAAAAAAATAAATGAAAAACGCCTGCACAAACAAGATGGAAACAAGATCCCCTACATAATACAATTTCATGCATCATATAATTTATTTTTTTATCTACAGTGGGTATGTATGTATTTAGAAATATATAAGTATAGGTATATTTATTAGTTGTCTGATTGCCATATGACATACAGGATGATTTGTAATATAGTTACTAATAAACTCCTGCTGGTGGCTTCTTCACATAACACTTAATAACTTTGTAACATCAGTTTTAAAAAATATTTCAATTAACCCTTTATCACCTACCACTTGGTTTTTGGAGTTATGACCTTAACCACCTAAAGACTATTTTACTAGAGTAAAATCGTTGTTTATTGTGAGATTCAGGCCCTAAACCTGACAAAGAAACATCGATTTTACTCCAGGATCTTACAGATGTCTGGTAAATGAATATGTGTCTAAAGTAGGTGGTAGATGTTGAAGGTTAATTTGTATTTTTATGCTATTGCATAGCTTTTATCGCGGGCTTTGAGCGCGGCGACCGAATCAAGAAATTCCGTAACAAAAATAAAACCTAACACGGGGGGTGTTAGGTTTTTTTTTCGTTACGGAATTATTTATCGTAACGAAATACCATGTAGCTCGGCCGAGCGTTCGCTTAACGTATGTATATATGTATATGGTACGACTGTACGAAGCTCGCACGGATCGAGACGAGCTGCTCCGAAATGTAATGAAAAGGAAAAACAAAAAATATTATTTAACTTATTCAATTATTATTATTTTTTTTTTAATAAAAAAAAATTGTTTTTTTTAGTTGATAAAAAACGCTACCGCGGCCGTACCCGAGTGCCACACTTTTTTTTTTCAAAAATTATATTACGACGTCATTTGGTGTAATGTAAAGAAGCCAAGTGCTGTTATTGGTATATTAAAAATCATACTGTATCTTAATTAATCTTCCTAGCTTGGGTTCAGATGGCCGTGTACGACTCGTGCGAGTGGTTCTAAGATATTAAAATCTAGATAATGTACCAAAATAAAGCGAAGAATGTGAGTTAGCAGTACAGTACGTTATTCTATTAATATACGAGTTACACTAATTAATTTTATGTTCAAACATTATTATGATATAATGGTCTGTGAAACCAGCAGATTAATTAATCTGAGTGATTTATATAGTGCGTTAGTTAATATAGTTTAAAACTGGGATATGAAGTGGTAACAGATTATGGGTTTTAATTTACTTTATGGCTACACTGACGGGTTTATTATCTTTTTAATTTTATGGTAGAAACTTTTTTTAAAGAATGCGAGCTCTTTTTTCGAATTGGTAAACGGTATATTTGTCGTATTTATTCCTACGGTACGAATAAATGGACTTGGTTTATATATTGATCATTTTTTATAGAAAATTTGCTTATACCCGCGGCTCCGCCCGCGTGGTTGCCGGTTATCGCGATAAAAACCTTCCCCGGGATTCAAACTACATATCTCCATACCAAATTTTATCTAAATCGGTTCAGTGGTTTAAGCATAGAGTTACTTTCTGATTTATAATATTAGTATGAAGGTTTTATACTTATTACCTGATCAAATTTACTTTATAAATTATTCTTATACTGTCTGTTAAACTGGCCTGTTGGTCTAGTGCAGCTATACTCTAAGTGTGTTCCGCGGAACCCTAGGGTTCCGTGATACCTCTGTCGGGGTTCCGCAAGAATTTAGAAATAAAAAAATCAAAACACCTCTCTCTGGTCGCTCCGCGGCTGTGCGGACTCCGCGGCCGCGCGGAGACAAAACGCTATGAATGTTATTTATTTATTTATTTGTATTTGTATAAGCTTGTGTTACATTAGCTGGTACAATATCTTATAAGTTTGGTCTCAACAATTTTATACTTGTACAACGCGTTCGCTCTAAGTTTGCCGGTCTGTGGAATGCGCGTACCCTCCCCCACGTGACAACAAAACTTATAATGTGTCATAGTTTTACCCAAATATCTACCGTACACAATTTTTATTGTTACAATTAAATAAAAAATTTCGAACGTCATACACTCATACCTATCGCCAGCGGCAAACTTAAAACGAGCGGGTAGTATACTTGTAAGCGCTCAGTCTCTTTGATAAAAGCCGCCTCTGAATTAGACGCTATAGTTGTCAACAAGCGACTTTCGTCTCTAACTTCAAAGGTTATCCTTTGTAAACAATATCGACTTTATAGTCGATATTGTTTACAACGCTATTTTTAAATTTCTGTTTTTATTTATCAAAGGTGCCGACTCGAGTATTTTCGAGAATATTTGAGATCGAGTCTAGGACTAAGTATAAAAGCGGCGATCGCGCGTTGGCGTCGTCAGTTGATGATTAGCGTTCGGAGCGATAAGTTACTACCTACTTACAAGCTCGCTAGCGAGAAACTAGTGTTCATTGTTTTACTGCCTGCTGTATTCTGTTGTCTCAGTTTTATACATTTCTTCCCTGTAGGTTCTAAATTTAGTCTCTTATACGCAGTAACGATTGTGCATTATTTAAACCCCACTATCCTGACTTGTAACATTATAAATAAAGAAGAATGGAACGTTGGCTTAAAGGTGTTAAACGTGTTCCAACATCATCTTCTAATGACGCTGAATGTTCAAAAGCAATGCGCGCGGAGAATTTAGCAATCACCGATCCAGAAGATGATGCCACGAGTGCCACGACGTCAAGCTCGACGGTTTCAAAGACGAAAAAAAGGAAGTATGATGAATCTTATATCAGTTTCGGATTTGTTGATTCCAACGGCTCACCTCTCTGCATGCTCTGTAGTAAACTGCTTCCTAATAGTTCCATGGCACCTGCCAAATTGCGTCGACATTTAGAAACCGTACACCCCGAGACTAAAGACAAGAATAAAGAATTTTTTGTTCGCAAAAAAGATCAGTTATTAGAAAGTCAAAAAAATATGATGCATGTAACACAAACTACCAACGAAAAGGCCATGGAGGCATCATATTTAGTTAGCTATCGCATTGCACAAGCAGGTGAAGCGCACACTATCGCTGAGAAATTAATAAAACCATGTGTATTAGACATAACAAAATGTATGCTTGATGAAAAATCTGCAAAGCATCTTTCTACTGTTCCGCTATCAAACGATACTGTTTCACGACGAATCCATGATCTGGCAAGCTACGTCAAACAAGAACTAGTTACACGTCTACAAAATACACGATTCGCTTTGCAAATGGACGAGTCGACTGATGTCGCTGGTTTGGCTATCCTGCTGGTTATTGTGAGATATCCATATAAAAGTTCTTTTGAAGAAGACATGCTTATGTGTTCATCGCTGCTTACAAACACTACCGGGGAAGAAATTTTTAATAAAATAAATATATTTTTTGAAGAACATAATCTCAGTTGGAACAATTGCATTGACATTTGTACAGATGGGGCCAAGGCGATGACAGGTAAAACAGCAGGAGCAGTGTCACGAATGAAAAATAAAGCGCCTAATTGTAGTTCCAGTCATTGTATTCTGCATAGACAAGCACTTGCGATGAAGCAAATGCCGTCTAATCTAAAATTAGTTATGGATGAAGCGGTAAAAATAATTAATTTTATCAAATCACGACAACTACAATCCCGATTGTTCTCATTATTGTGTGAAGATTATGGCAGCAAACATAAAACACTGCTGCTCCATACAGAAGTGCGATGGCTGTCTCGGGGAAAAACTTTAACAAGGCTATTTGAACTTGAGCCGAGTTACAAATGTTTCTTTCAGCAGATACTTCTTTTAATTTGAAGGACCGTTTGTATGATAAAACTTGGTTGTTCCGATTGTCTTTTATGGCGGATATCTTTCAAAAACTTAACGAATTAAATTTATCGTTGCAAGGTAAACAGACAACAGTGTTTCAGGCCTATAATAAAATAACTGCTTTTAAAAGAAAATTAGATTTTTGGATCATTTGCATTGGTAAGAAAGAAATAGAAAGTTTTACGTTACTCAGTGAGTTTGTTAGCGAAAACGACTCAGAAATGTTTGAAGATAATGTGTTTGAAGAATTGGTCCAATATCTCAGTTCGATGCGCGCATCTTTTGAAAAGTATTTTCCCGAAGAACACAATACAAAAATTAAAGTGAACTCCTGGATTCATAATCCTTTTTTACCCAACTTGGAAAAGCCTGAAAACATGTCAAATGAGATATATGAATCTCTTTTAGAAATGTCATCAGACACAAGTATGGAGTCATTGTTCAAAACGACGCCTCTTAATGATTTTTGGTGCAGAATCCAAGATGAATATGCAATGCTTGGCCAAATGGCTCTGGATATTCTTCTCCCGTTCCCAACTACATATTTGTGCGAAACAGGATTCTCTACCTACGCAGCCACGAAAACAAAATATCGCAATAGACTGGACGCCGAAGCTGATATGAGACTCCAACTTTCTTCCATCAAACCTGATATCAAGCAATTGATGAATAATAAAAAACAGTTTCATACCTCCCACTAGTTAGATTTTTTCTTTTTTAATGTTTTCTATTATTGTCCTTACCAAGTGGTGAAGTAAATAATAATTAGTAACTGATACATTGTACTTTTATTATGCTGATTAATAAAGAATACACTTATAAAAATAATTGTTTTATTGTAGGGTTCCATCAAGTATTTTGCTTCCCAAAAGGGTTCCGTCATTTAAAAAGTTTGAGAACCACTGGTCTAGTGGTTAGTGACCCTGACTGCTAATCAGGAGGTCGTGGGTTCGATCCTCAGCTAGGATAAAACTTTGTGTGATGACCACGATGGTTTATACTGTGTTTGGGTGTTATTTATTTTTATATAGTATAGAATATATGTTTATCAGTTGTCTGGTTTAAGATATTATAGATATTTTATTATTATAATGTAAGTAGGTATACAAATTATTTTAGAACTAGGAAATACACAATTCAAACTACTTGAACTGAGTTAGGTTGTAATTTTTCTAAATTTTATGGCACTTTAGTAACATTCAACATCATTTTAAGATGTTAAAAAAGTACTTTAATGTATACTAATATTAAAAAGCTTAAGAGTTTGTCTGTTTGTTTGCTTGAACGTGATAATCTAAATAAGTAACTACTAGTCCAAATTGAAAAAATATTTTACTATTGGATAGTCCATTTATCGAGGAAGGCTATATAACGCTAACGATCGGAGGAGCGGAGCAGTAATAAAAAATGTTGCAAAAATGAGGAAAATTTACGCAGACGAAGTACCACGGGTCAGCTAGTAATTTATATGATGCAATTTACAGTTCTGGCTACTGTAATTCTGTTGTAATGGAGTACGAACACTTTTTTAATGTAACGTGTCATGTTGGGTAGCTTAATGGCTAAGGCATCGGTCTCGCAATCGTGAGGTTGCGGGTTCGAATATACCCATTATAGTACCAATGTGAACCCACTCCTAACACAAGCCATTGAGCTTAGCTGGAGGGGTTAACAGGATTGCTAGTAATGATGGACCACAATCCCACATTAAATAAAAAATAGATGATTTCCATTTGTCCACATTTTGACTGCCTCTGTGGCGTGGTGGGAATGTAACCGACTGCTACGTATGAGGTCGTGGGTTCGATCCCCACCCAGGATAAAACTTTGTGTGATGAGCACGATGGTTTATCCTGTGTCTGGGTGTTATTTATCTATAATATGTATGTATTTAGAAATATATAAGTATGTTTATCAGTTGTCTGGTTTCCATAGTACAAGCTCTGCTTAGTTTGGGATCAGATGGCGTTGTGTGAGTTGTCCCAAGATATTATTATTATATTATTACATTTCGCCAAAACCAAAACATCTATTTTACACAAAACAAATACGTAGAAGATTACCCGTAGCGCGGAATTTTTTGCAATACTTCTTTACGAAAATATACCAAGATAATGTTTTTTTTTTTAATATGTTAAGATCTGTCACGGATAGTTAGCACCTGTTGGCATAATGTCCAGACAATGACACGATTCCCGTGACGATGATACCAAGAGATCATGTTGCAGAAATAAACAATATACATCGAACCACTAACGTACTGCCACGCAAGATGTACGATGATATACTAATGGATTGTCAAATCACAAAACAATGAAAGTACAGAAGGAAAGATCCATACAAATTTTCACAAATATTCCTTTCATAAAATTAATAATAATTATATCTTGGGACAACTCACACAACGCTATCTGACCCCAAACTAAGCAGAGCTTGTACTATGGAAACCATACAACTGATAAACATACTTATATATTTATAAATACATACATATTATAGATAAATTACACCCAGACACAGAATAAACCATTGTGCTCATCACACAAAGTTTTATCCTGGGTGGGGATCGAACCCACGACCTCTTGTGTAGCAGTTGGATAAACTCCCACCGCGCCACAGAGGCAGTCGAATTGTGTGTTAGGAGTTCGCGCAGCGCAGATTTTTACACAATTTACCACGAAACATAGGGTTGTTATGTCGTAGGCATATTCAGGATCATTTTTCGGGAGGTTACGTGTATAATTTTCCAAATATGCACTATGTACACATTTTGAAAATTGGGGGAGTGTGGCTTAGGTGGTACAATATTTGACTAAACACCGCCCAAATAAGTACTTGCTGTGTACGTACCTTTTTGCGAATTTGGGGGGTCCAACCCGAAATCCCCCCCCCCCCCCAAATTCGCAAAAATGTAAGTATTAGCATAGTCAGATTTAGGGCCTAAACTAAACAATAAACAACGATTTTACTCTACTAAAAAAGAAAATATTCTGTATTTGGATAAAGTCATAAATCTAACAACAAGTGGTGGGTGATTAGGGTTACTATATCAAATATTATCTAAAACTGATATTTCAAAGTTATTTAGTGTTACGTTAAAAAGCCACGAGCGGGAGGTTATTAGTATATTACAAATCATTCTGTACATCGAATGCGTTCCGATATTTCGTGTCCGTGAACGATGTTTATCTGTGCGTTGCTCGAGTACATTAAGTATGAAGTTAGCCTTCTGTACTTTGGGTGTATGTTGTCCAAGTGTATAGTATAGATATAGGAACGGATTAGCTTGTGAGATATCTGTGAATGTATTTTTTGTATGTATGTAGGTAGGCTTAGCTAATTCAAACCTACGCTTGGATGACCAAGCGTAGGTTTGAATTAGCTAAGCCTACCTGACGTCATTCTAGGATATTTTTGTGTGCCAAATTCAGTTTTGGAGACAAACTGCTTACAACTTTAACCTTTTTTATCGAATACAAACAGATAATGAGAGTTTTCGATAATTAACACAGATACAATATATTTGCCCGTTTTTCATCGGAAAATCGGTCCGACAGTATAATATTAAAAACAAACTTGAAGAAAGAAGAAAGAAGAAATATCTCTAGGTCTTGAAATGGTGACAGGTAGGTTACTTGATAAGTTTTAAGATGCTGGTAATTTAGAAATGGACCGCTACATATTTTTAAAAAGCAAATTCATTTAAAAATAGAACGCAAGTAGCCAGGTTGCTGGTTAAAAAAAAGAATGATGTTCCAATCATTTTGCTACGACGGACGGTTCCCGCGCCTTTTCAACGATGAAGCTTAACCGCGAACATTTGCATGCTATGATATTTTGTGGTTTTAAATTTGGTTGAACTGAAAAACTTAGCCTTCAACGATAACAATTAGCGTTAGGGGAGTTTGATCTATCTCGAGCAACAGTTTTTAGATGGTTCAGTGAATTTTAAACTGATAAAACAAACCTAGAAGATGACTATAGAAGTCTGCCGTGGTACCGTGTTCACAAGCTGACTGACACTGAATGTCAGCTTGTGACCACGGACGGTGTAACCCGGTCAAAACGTCAAGCATAAGGTAAATACTTTTTACCTAAATTAAACGCGTTTATTCCCGTGTGAAATTGTATTTGTAACGCAACGCGTAATTTTTAAAGTTATAATGTGTGGACTTCTGAAATGATGGTGTGAGAAGACCCATGAATTACTGGCTCGGACATTGAGATGTTCTTGACGTTAGTTCGGTGAGGGTTAACATTATTTTGCATCAGCATTTTGGAGAGAGCAGCATGAGGAAGCTTTGTTGTCATTGGATCCCGCGTTTACTCTCAGACACAGAAAATAGGCCCGTGTGGATTGGTGACGCGAAATGCGTCTACGATTTGAAAACGGAACATGAAAACGTGTTTCGGAAATCATCACAGGCGGTGAAACGTGGATTTATCGAGACTGTCCTCAGTATGGGTCTTTTTAGAAGGAAAGTTGCCGACAAAACTGTATTGACCTCGTAACGTTGGTAATAAAATGGTGGCTTGTTTTTTTTTCTCGCAGCAGGCATGTGTTGACAAGGATGTTGGAAAATCTGTTAACTCGGAATGGTATACAACAGTAGCATTGCCGAAGTTATGTCAAGCTCTGCGAGGGTGGAGACGAAATGGGGAATCATGCTGCATCACGGCAAGACTTCGGCATATACGTCCTACAAAACAAAGGCGTTTCTTGAGGAATCATGTGTTGAATCCTTGCCCCATCCACTGTACAGTCTTGATTTAGCTCTGTGATTTCTTTTTGTTTCCGCTAATCAAGGTAAAATAAAGGTGATTTTTTTTCGTGTGCCGATAAGGCCGCGGCCGCAAATCGGATCAAGACTGGTAAAAGTGTTTTAATAGTTGGTTTAGGCTAATGGAACTTTGCATAGAGAATGCAGAAGATAATTTCGAAAAAAATAAAAATATATATTGTTAATATCTTTTATAGTTTTTTCATGTCTCAAAACTTATCGAGTTACCTACGTACAAAAAGTTGGTCGTGAGCACGCTTAACCGAATAAAAAGGCTGAAATATTTTAAGTTTTATAAGTAATTTCCATTTTATTAAACAGTACTTAGAGATTCTTATAACAAAAAATCGCTAACTTTTAATGAAATAAGCCAAATTAAAATGTTTAGGCCTAACTTGTAAAAGAAGATGTGCTATAAGTCTTAGTATCCGAGTGTCTATTTGATCGTTTATAATGGTGGGTTTACATGCTCGCGTACAAAGCGACATTCAACGAGCACAAACAACACAAACGAACGTGTGAACAGGCTGTGACTGTGCTGCTCGGGTTGTTTGTAGTAGGTTTGTTTGTACCGTTGGCCCGTGTCGGGCTGCTTGGCTCTTTCAGACGTCCGGATTTTTCACCGGAAACCGGACTGCTGTAAAATATTTGTCGCCGGACCAGCGTGACCGGTGTGTCCGATGTGTGTGAATACTCATAGTGTAAACCATACAACACTGCACAGCCCTACGCCCGGTAAAAAAATCGGACGTCTAAGAGAACCCTTAGAAAGCTAGTTAGCTAGTAACAGGGACCGTTCTCGGCATTGTTTCGTGAAAATCTATTTAGCCGTTTTGAAAATAGTCTAAATTGGTCTCAAGTGACTGGTTCTTTTAATGTTAAGTACTTTAATTAATTTTCCATCAATGAAAACATAAAGACTTACAGTTTTTATTCGTGCCTACATCGGTATAATCTTAGCTAAACTTTTTGAATGTACACTTTTGGCGAAATGTGTGTATAGAATAATAATGATGATTAGAAGTGTATATAAATGTCATTTTTCATTCAGTAAAAACAACCAGCGGTTATTAAAGATAAAATAATTAGTAAACATGTGCGAAATTAGTAATCTATTTACAGATGTAAGTTTGTAGTTATATGACGTTGCGGCAAAGACATATAATATCAATCATGGGGCGCTTACAATTAAGTGCAGAATTAAAACAGTTTCTATTAAAACCAACTGATTGATTTTGTGTCAATTTTTAGAATAAACCCTTAAACTCTATACAAATATGCTTAGCATCTACGTTGTGTAAATGTAAAGCAAATAACATGCCCAAGAACTCATAAAACTTTAATATCGGTTTGTAACATCATAAAACACGCCTTTTGTCATTTGTTGATCTTGGCTTTATTAGTATTTTAACTGCTTATTCATCCTTGCAAAGTACTAAATGTCACCTTCAGTAATGTACCCAAAGTAGGTGAAAATAACAGTGGCGAAGGGTTCTTTGAACATGATTATATTCGACTAGCTGTCCCGCGCAACTTCGTATGCGTAAATTTTCCCCGTTTTTGCAACATTTCACGTCGCTAATCCGCTCCTATTAGTCGTAGCGCGATATTATATAGCCTATAGCCTTCCTCGATAAATGCGCTATCCAACAAAAAAAGATTTTTTCAAATCGGACCAGTAGTTCCTGAGATTAGCGCGTTTAAACAAACAAACAAACAAACAAAGCAAACAAACAAACTCTTCCGCTTTATAATATTAGTATAGATTTCCCTTTGAATTCGAGTTACTCAAGTTTAAAGGTGCAGTCAGCTACATAAGTCGCTCAATAAAAGCCATATTAAAAAACATCACAGTTCCAAAAGTAAAGTAGTTTATTGAGATGTGTTCAAATGTTTGTTTGATTTGTGTGTCATTTGATTATATGGCGCTCGGTAATTATTAAAACGTATTTTTTAGTTAAAATCTCATGTAAGTGAATGTAATTCTTTAAGAGAATAAAGTTTCTTAGACCCGAAGTAATGGACCAAACCGAGAATTTTTATTTTTTTTTTGCAATTCTAGTGATTATTGTGTTCTAAATTGAAGTTTCGTAACCATGCAGTAGGTATCTGTGCTGAGTCGGTTTGAATATTCGCAAATGTTAAACGACTTAAGTAGCTTCTTTCTTTTTTTAAAAAAAAAAAAAACGTTTCCCGCATTAGGGTACAAGCCCCGTGTCAAGGGAGACTTTACAAACATACAAGTCACGGACACAAAGTACACCTAGACTCGGAACAACAGTTTGTGGGTCACACAAAGTGGTGTCCCGTTTGAGAATCAAACCTACCACCTCTTGCGTAGCAGTCGGATACACTCCCACTGCGCCACAGAGGCAGTCAATAAAAAACAGCTGACTATACAAAGAACCGTGTCAAGCAAGATATTATTTTCTATCGAGTTGGCTTAGTAAAATGTTTATCCTTCGCTATAAATGTTGATAAACTTTCGCGATTTCTACACATTATTAAAATATATATATTACGGTCAGTCTACCCGTGACCACGGCCGTTGTAATACGGTCGAAACGTCGGGCAATAAACAAGGTATTTTATCATAAATTATTCACGCGATTTATCCTTCGCCTTTGGAAAACAGTAAACTTATTACACAACCCTATTCTAAGCGAGGATCCAGAGTGATTTGGTAAATTACTACAAAAAAAAATACACTAATCAGGCAATAAATATAACGTCTCAAAATGCTCTGAATAAATACGTTTGTCCACTAATTACCGTGTTTAAGAAATTAAAGTTATCAAAACAAATAACTTCTTAAAGTAAATTATTTGATTACCCTCAGTTTTGACATCATAATTGTACATTCCATAATTTGTTTCTAAACAAACAAATTTGACTTGGTTACCTATTCATCTATCCTATTGCCCTCTGTCACTCACAGCTAAAAAAATTTGTCAATTTGAACTAAGTGACAACATGTAATAAATTGTCACCCCTGAGCTAAATGTTAGCTCTATGCCTAAGACTAAGTATGTCAAATGTTAGATATATTTCGGGACTTCGGAATCGCGCGAATTATTTAAAGGTGCCAACCTTTTATTTATCCGATGGTCCCGTGACCATTTTATATGAATAATATGTAATAAATATTAATTAATATGTATAAATATCGCCAAAATTTAAAAACAATTATCTCAAGTATGATTTTGTGGGCCTGACCCACAAAATGATACTTGAGATAATTGTTTTCAAATTTTAATTTTAAAAATATTTTTATTTCAGGAAATAAAAATATTTTTACAGTGTCTGTTGTCATTCCGTTACTAATATTTAATGTTACTGCTATTTCGGTGACTCATATGGTAGATAAGTACGTAAAGTAAAAAATGTAGTATTTTAGTATTTTATCAAATATGTTAAAATTGTCCATGTTTTTTTACGTAGGAAGTCTTCGTATCTAACGTCTGGTCTCAATAATCTAACTATCTATGGATTTAGCTACTAGAGGTATAAATTTGACATAAGCTCCGTACAAAATATGTCAAAATTATACCTCTAGTAGCCCAATCCATCGATAGATAGATTATTGAGACCGGCCGTAAGTCGTTGTATCTAAACCTTACTTTTATAAAAGTACCTAGAAACAACATGCATTCTACATTTATATTTATTGTACCATTTTTATGTCATTTCATGGTACAGTTGTTTGTTTACTCAGTAATCAAATAAAAAACCTGAACAATTACTCTTATGCTGACAAAATATATGTAGCTTGTAAATTACAAACATGAGTGACAGTATTTAGCTAATGATTCACCAACATTTAAAAAAATCAAAACATACAATTAACAAAATCAACTCGTAAATATTTTAAAGTGGCAACTCTTTTACTAAACTGATCATCAATATTAGCATTTTGTCATTACATTGACATTATTACTAACAAAATAACATTTCTCTAAGTGTTTCAAAAAAAAATCTTTGTAAAAACGCCGCTCTGCCGATCTCAATGAATAATAGTACCGCGAAAAGTACATTCTTTATTATTTTCACTCCTATAACCCACTTAGACGGCTTCAATGATTTTCTAAAATATAATTTCCAAGATCTACCCAATACTTACATACGTCAAAATGTCGGTCATCACAGGAAAAACACATTTACCACAAATTATAGTAATAGAGACACTGATTTAACACTGCTACAAAATTATTCTCTCACTTGTATTTACGCGGAAACTTTCGCGCGGGAAACTTGAGGAGAAGCGACGCAGCGACGTCCGTACTCTACGCCGAACAGGCGACAACTGGCAAACTGGCCCAGTGAATTTTCACACCCACGGAGTTTTCATTTGGATCACGCGTCGAGGGCGGGAAAGCCGTTCGAATTATGAATGTTGGACGTTGTCTATGACGTGTACGTAGGGCGAAGGCTAATTGGCCGTAAAGAGGTTAAATTAAATTTATGGTCTGTCATAAAATAATGAACTGGTTTGAAACATTGTCTTTTTATATCTCGTTTGTATGACGACCTATTCATTAGCGAACTCTTTTTATGACTGATTTTTATTATATTTATGTAAAAATAGTATTCTGCACTATTAATCCTCCTATTCCATGTAATCAATTATAGGTAAACCACTGAATTGTTGGCACTCGTCCAATTATTGGCACTTTAGATTTTAATTTGAAAAAACATAACCATTGATTTTTCAAGTTCGGTATCGATTAAAAAGTAAAATAGTAGGTATTCTTTTTCCGTTTAAAATAAGCAACACTATACATTGGTATAGTGTACCAATATAGGAATTTAGACACAACAGCTGACATTTAGGTACTCATAAAAGTGCCAATAATTGGTTCTTAAAGTACCGATTATTGTCAAACCACAGACTTAGAATATTCTAGCGTATATCCTAAGTCTATGAGGTAAACCACCCAACATTGGTATATTAATTACGTCAAATCAGTCTCTTTTTATGAAATGTCAAAACGACAAGCTCTATAGAAATGTGTATGGAATGCCAACCTATGACGTCATAAGTTCCTATCGTCAAATCATTACTTTTAGTATTCGTTTTCATGCTTTTGAATTAAAAAACCTGTTAAATTGTATAAAATAAAAATTATTTTAAGCGCAATTTTTATTGAATTTGGTGTTTTAAACTACTCAATTATTGGCACGTTTAAAAGTAAATTTCAACCTCAATAATTTAAAATAGTTACAATAATCATAGGATTAAATGCTGATAAACTTTCGCGATTTGTACACATTATGGAAATATATATGTATATATATATATATTACGGGTCTTAATCGCGTAAATAATTCAAGGTAAAATACGCCCATATATTGCCCAACGTTTCGACCGTATTGCAACGGCCGTGGTCACGGGTGGCCACTACGGCCGTTGCAATACGGTTGAAACGTAACTATATATATATATATCTATTTTTTTTATATAAATCATAGGATTATTTATTGATAGATCTATGAACATGTAGGCTAAACCTTAACCACTGAACCGATCTCAATAAACTTTTGTATCGCTTATGAAAACAGCCAAAGAATAACAGCTTAAAAAACAATATACATTTCGATAAAACTAAAACATTGTTATTGGTAAACCACTTACATTACTTTGGCATTTGTTGGATACACTTTTACTTTCCACTTACAAAACAATTCGACTAAATGTTGTATAAGTAGTTTGATGTATACGTGACTTGTAAACACAACTATTAAGTTTTACATTTGACGTGCGAAGCATCGTTTAAATACCGATTATATATCACTAGCTGACCCGCGCAACTTCATCTGCGTAAATTTTCCCCGTTTTTGCAACATTTTTTATATAGCTTAGAGCCTTAAATATTTAGCGATAAATGGGCTACCCAACAGAAAAAGATTTTGTCAATTCTGACCCGTAGTTCCTGAGATTGCCGCTTTCAAACAAACAAACACTTCAGCTTTATAATATATATATATTTTTTTATTTTATAAAAGACAACTCCCGCAGTAGGGTACAAGCCCTGTGTCACGGGGGATTTTACAAACATACAAGTCACGGACACAAATTACACCCAGACCCGGAACAACAATTTGTGGATCACACAAAGTGGTGTCCCGTGTGGGAATCGAACCCACGACCTCTTGCGTAGCAGTCGGACACACTCCCACCGCGCCACAGAGGCAGCCTATCTATATTAGTATAGATGATACTTCAACAATGACTCCAATAGTTTTCTAACAGAAAGGCAATTTGATTAAAGGAATTCCCTGTGTCATCTTAAAAAAATATTCATTCATCGTAAGATAAATTAGGCCACGGTCACATACAGTTACTGAGAAAGTTGATGAATACTAACGAATAAAATATCCTATGCTATGACAGCATGAGTTTATCCTGTTCGGTGAAGTATTATTAACCTTGTATTTCTTTCCTCCTCCGTTCAGAGAATTCTATTTTAACTCAATAAATTCAATGATTAGGAAAAATATTAAATGTTTTTTAGGGTTCCGTTCTTCAAAGGAAAAAGAGGACCCTTATAGGATCACTTTGTTCCTTCCATCCTTACGACGTCAAGGCCCTTTTCTCGAAAACAAGTGGAGATATTGGCTGGATGGTGACCAACAGTAATATATTGCTAAATAATAAAAATGTTACGACGGTGGTCACCTACCTTTGGCACACATTTATTATTCATGCAAATAACATCTTATAAATCCATGACCAGCTGCACGCACGTAAAAGTATCAAATAGCAACGGTCACGTTATTGATTGATTGCTAAGCAGTCACATCAACTCGATCGATTGCAGCGACATTCGATATCATTGGAACTAACATTATTGATTAGTTGCTAAAGTTGCTTCATTTTATGAAGTTGTCCTTCTCAGCCTGAGGGGCATAAAGCTGTAACAGGCATCCCTAATCACATCACACTAATATTATAAAAGCGAAAGTTTGTGAGTATGTGAGTGTGTATGTTTGTTACTTCTTCACGTCTAATCGGCCGGGGTGATTTTAATAAAATTTGGTATGGAGTTAGCTGACACCCTGGATTAACACATAGGCTAATAAAATCGAGTAACACCGCGGGGAACAGCTAGTATCTTATAAATCCATGACCAGCTGCACGCACGTAAAAGTATCAAATAGCAACGGTCACGTTATTGATTGATTGCTAAGCAGTCACATCAACTCGATCGATTGCAGCGACATGCGATATCATTGGAACTAACATTATTGATTGGTTACTAAAACAGCATAAAGCTGTTACAGGCATCCCTAATCACACTAATATTATAAAAGCGAAAGTTTGTGAGTTTGTGAGTGTGTATGTTTGTTACTTCTTCACGTCCAAACGGCTGGAGCGATTTTAATAAAATTTGGTATGGAGTTAGCTGACACCCTGGATTAACACATAGGCTAATAAACAGCGGGTTCCACAGCGGGGCACAGCTAGTAATATAAAAATTGTGAATGTAAGTTTGTTTGTTACGCTTTCACGCGAAAACTACTCAACCGATCATCATGAAACTTTGCACACATATTCTTGGACCTCCAAGAATATGTGTGACGTGAAGAAGTAACAAACATACACACTCACATACTCCCAAACTTTCACCTTTATAATATTAGTGTGATATATGCTGCCACTGTTATAATATCTTGAGACAACTAACTCGCAGAGCTCGTACTATGGAAACCAGACAACTGATATACATATTTACATATTTCTAAATACATACATACCTATCCCTACTTATGTAATATATAAATGTGAATGTAAGTTTGTTTGTTACGCTTTCACGCGAAAACTACTCAACCGATCATCATGAAACTTTGCACACATATTCTTGGACCTCCAAGAATATGTGTGACGTGAAGAAGTAACAAACATACACACTCACATACTCCCAAACTTTCACCTTTATAATATTAGTGTGATATATGCTGCCACTGTTATAATATCTTGAGACAACTAACTCGCAGAGCTCGTACTATGGAAACCAGACAACTGATATACATATTTACATATTTCTAAATACATACATACCTATCCCTACTTATGTAATATATAAATGTGAATGTAAGTTTGTTTGTTACGCTTTCACGCGAAAACTACTCAACCGATCATCATGAAACTTTGCACACATATTCTTGGACCTCCAAGAATATGTGTGACGTGAAGAAGTAACAAACATACACACTCACATACTCCCAAACTTTCACCTTTATAATATTAGTGTGATATATGCTGCCACTGTTATAATATCTTGAGACAACTAACTCGCAGAGCTCGTACTATGGAAACCAGACAACTGATATACATATTTACATATTTCTAAATACATACATACCTATCCCTACTTATGTAATATATAAATGTGAATGTAAGTTTGTTTGTTACGCTTTCACGCGAAAACTACTCAACCGATCATCATGAAACTTTGTACACATATTCTTGAAGGTATTAGAAGTAACATAGAATTATAAAAAAAGAGGGAAATTTACGCAGACGAAGTTGCGCAGGACAGCTAGTAGTTGTATATTACAATGTCTTCATATGACGTTATTTTCTTCTTTGAATTTAAAATGACGTGTCACCAAACTACAAACACACTAAACAACTGTCAGACTTAATTTATAAGCAAGTCCTTTGATTCAAATATTTAAATTACACTTTCAATTAATTTTATTCCATTCAATTTTACAAGACAATATTAACAAAATTATCAAGACCAGGCGTGGGTTGTTGAAAAACTTCCGGGGCACACTGAGACATCGCTAAGCTGCAATCAGTCAAACCGTGACCACGATCGGTGCAATTCAATCGAAACGTCGGGTAAATAAAAGGTTCGTACCTATAAGTAATTCACGCGATTAAGTCTCGAAATATATCTAATAAGTTAAGACAATATTAACAAAATTATCAAGACCAGGCGAAGGTAGTTAAAAAACTTCCGGGGCACACTGAGACTTCGCTAAGCTGCTATCAGTCAAACCGTGACTACGATCGGTGCAATTCGATCGAAACGTCGGGTAAATAAAAGGTTCGTACATTTAAATAATTCACGCGATTCAGTCTCGAAATATATCTCTTAATATTCTCTTTTGAAATATTCTCTAATAAATATTACTTAAGTTTTAAACACCAACATTTATTTCAAAACTGCTAAATGAATTTCAAACAAAGCTAAGAACCATTGCGATTAATCCGTGGCACGCCCAAGCATCACACCTGTGTCCTTAACTGTTTTGGTCCGGTAGTATCTAACGGCCGGTCTCAATAATCTACCTATCGATGGGTTTGGCTACTAGAGGTAGAATTTTGACATATTTTGTTTGGAGCTTATGTCAAACATACACCTCTAGTAGCCAAATCCATCGATAGTTAGATTTTTGAGACCGGCCGTAAGCGAACCACGTGGGTCTCTAATAGTTACGTAGTTGGTACACCTGTATCTATACTAATATTATAAAGCGGAAGAGTTTGTTTGTTTGTTTGTTTGTTTAAACGCGCTAATCTCAGGAATCGGACCAGTAGGGTCCGATTTGAAAAAATCTATTTTTATTGGATAGCCTATTTATCGAGGAAGGCTATAGGCTGTATAACATCGCGCTACGGCTAATAGGAGCGGAGCAGCAATGAGAAATGTTTCAAAAAACGGGGAAAATTTACGCAGATGAAGTTGCGCGGGACAGCTAGTTATCAATAAACTATTTGTTTGGTTGTTAAACTAGATTTCTAATGAAAAAGTGCATTCAAATGAAGTCGTGAATTCGCCAAGCTAATAACACCCTTCTGTTTAAAAGAGTTAAAGCCAAAACCTTGAGCAATTCGCAAATTGTTGTTATGAACCAGCTACCGTTGACTTTGTGTTCGTGATTAGAATATTTCAAAGGCCCTCTGTTACACAAGGACCGTTCCAACGAGACCGTTACATTTTTTTATAATCACTTCTGAATAAAATATTAGCAATCTGGACTTAGCCTTGTCTTATTAATAAGCAAGAGACACTAAGTCCTAACGATAAGATCGTCAGACTGTGCTCAGGTTTTAATCAAGCTTATATCTATACTAATATTATAAAGCTGAAGAGTTTGTTTGTTTGTTTGAACGCGGTAATCTTAGAAACTACTGATCCGAATTGAAAAATTCTTGCTATAGGCTATATAACATCACGCTACGACCAACAGGAGCGGAGCAGCAACGAGAAATGTTGCAAAAACGGGGAATATTTACGCATACGAAGTTGCGCGGGACAGCTAGTTAGGTATAAATGTTGATAAACTTTCGCGATTTGTGCACATTATAAAAATACCTTTTTTTATTATGTGCACAAATCAATTATGACCGCGGTCACGGGTTGACGCCCGTTGCAATACGGTCGATACGTCGGGCAATAAGGTATTTTACCTTAAATTACTCATGCGATTAAGACCCGTTGTATAAATAAATGCGCAACTTCGTTTGCGGAAATTTTCCCCGTTTTCGCAACATTTTTCATTGCTGCTTTGCTCCTATTGATCGTAGCGTGATGCTATATAGCCTATAGAATTTGTCGGTAAATGGGCTATTCAACAGTGAAAGATTTTTTAGATTCGAACCAGTAATTCGTGAGATTCTCGCGTTCAAACAAACAAACTCTTCAGATTTATAATATTACTAGCTTTCGCCCGCGGCTCCGCCCGCGTGGATGTCGGTTATCGCGATAAAAACTATCCTATGTCCTTCCCCGAGACTCAAACTATCTCCATACCAAATTTCATCTAAATCGGTTCAGCGGTTTGAGCGTGAAAGCGTAACAGACAGACAGATAGACAGACAGACAGACAGAGTTACTTTCACATTTATAATATTAGTATGGATAGTATAGATTAGATTAGCTACATGAATGTGGATCATTCTTCGAGGGGGGTTTTCGACTTTTCATAAAATCAAGGCCATTGCTGATAGACAAGACACTGATATCCTCAAATCATTTATTTGTGCTCAGGTGCAATAATCGTTGTAACTAAATGGAAGCATTGTAATTGTGCTATAACTTTATGGACATTGTCTGAAATAAAGATATATTATTATTATATAAATAATAAAGGGGTTAGGTGGTACAATTGACTAAACACCAGCCAATTTCAAACTACTCCCGCATTATGGTACAAACCCTGTGTCGCGGGGTCTTTACAAACTTACAAGTCACGGACAAAAAGTACAACCAGACTCGGAACAACAATTTGTGGATCACACAAAGTGGTATCCTGTATGGGAATCGAACCCATGCCTTTCGGCGTAGCAGTCGGACTCACTACCAGCGCGCCACCAAGACAGGCAATTATTTTCTCTCACCGCGAGTTTTGCACATTCTTAAACGATTGTCGTTAAAACTTAAACGTTGTGACCAGACCAATAAATTTATAACATTTATAACTTTATGATGTGATTGACATCATAAAATGGTAGTATTTCATGATACGTCCAATTAAAACTGAACATATCATTTATCTGTAAAAGTCCCGTCAAACTCGGTGCAAGATAAACGTTTAATAAAGACTTTTTTTACAATAGTGGTCGCAATCGTGAGATCGAGGTTCGAATCCTACCCATTTAGGACTCAATACCACATTGCTAGCTATCTTTAAAAAAAAAATAAGGGCTTTCTATTTTAACATTAACAAATGTTTCAATTTTATTTATTCGTAGTTTGTATGACTGTGTGCCGTGAGGTACTTACCAGCTTAAGAATAGTACCACCCATCTCTCCCCATGGGTGTCGAGGCGACTAAGGGATTTCACACCGCAGGACGAGCAACAGCGTCTTCGGAGTACTTTAAAGTATTACTGTGATCGCCAACCAGCTCGCCAAGCATGGCGATTGGCCAGCAGTGGGACGTCAAGTGGGTTAATATATACAATATTATTCTTGGTATAGTGCAAACCTGAAAGTAGTTTGTTCATAATCAGTGACACAATCTAATGGGGTAGTTTTTGAACCATGTTATATTTTCAAATGAATTATTTACCTATTCAATCAATAATTAACAATTATAGAATTTTATAAGCTACGGGTCTTAATCGCGTAAATATTTTATTTTAAGGCTAAATACCTTTGTTTATTTCCCGACGTTTCGTTTTATTAAGACCCGTAGCTTATAAAATTCTATAATGTGTACGTGTACAAATCGCGAAAGTTTACGAATAATTAACAATTCAATTCTTGATCACAAAGTAATGAAAAATGTAATTGTTTACTTATTTTTAAAAATAACCATGGATTACGTACTATGCGACGCAATGAGCACGATACTGCGACGAACATATGACAACTTTAATGGCTTATAACTAAGAAAGTTTTCAATATTTTCTTTTTTCTTTTTTTTTATATGATTTCTTAAGTTGAGGGTTGTCTGAGCTTATACGAAAAATAACCTTGTATTTAAATAAGTATGACTTCATACCTAGGTACTAGAGATGTGCCGAATTGTTAATAATGTAGGTATCACCGTAGATATACATTATTAACAACCTACTACAAACAAATAAAATAAGTTGTACCTACTAAGGTATACCTAGTTTAATACAGTCGTAAAATATCCCGAATCTGCAATTGTTCCACGATGTGAAGGCGCTTTGTAAATGTTTTTGTTGTGAGCCCAAGGAATGATGGATGACTGATATTGTACCGTTTGTGTACTAACGTTGTTGATCGATCATTATTGATCTGTGTGAGTTATTAACTTGATTAGATTAGACATTGCCACAAACCATCGAGAGTACAAAAGGCAAGCTTTATACAACGCACGTTTGAGAAACGCACACATAGACTGGTAGGCCATAGGCCGTTTCGATGGGTATCTGCTGAAGCAATTATTCTTCTGTGAAATAGTGGTTAAAACACATTATTGGTTAACTAATAATGTTTTAGAAGATTTTAACACAAAGCACTGAAATTTCTATTATAAAGCTACATACAATTATTAAACAAGACATTAGACACCCGTCACTATACCTCTACTGCGTTTAATAGACACCCCTCACCACTGATTTCTATAGTACCTAATAAATACATCTACCCCGTTCAAAATGACAGCAATTTCAAATGTCGAATAGAATTACCGTCTTGTCTGTCTATCGAATTTTTTTTGACATATGTTAGATGGTCGTTGTTCTTCTTCTTCTTCTGTAAGTATATTGCAATCTAACCGTTTTAACAGCTAATTTCTTATAAACTTTTTTCAATGAGTGAATATTTTTGGCAATAATCGCTCCGAAAGTTGCAAAAATCGTGCCCCCTTTTTACAACTCCCAAATGGCCGTTGTTCTTCCTCTTCTTTGAATTTATGGCAATCTAGCTGTTTTAACGGCTAATATCTGCCAGTGTCAAGTATTTATGCGCGTATAACATGCACAAAATCTCGTTTTTATTCAATTATCACTTCAATTCATTTTTTACAAGTTAAACTCAGAGCTGTAAAAATAATGGCCTGTCAGTTTACCGCCATTTTTACAACTCATGGCCGTTGTTGTTATCCTTGTTACATTACACCATTTGATTTTGACAACTTACTGTCTCCAAATGATAAAATTAAATGAAAGTCTTGTTTTTGTCGGAGATAGCCTGTCCATTGTACTAGTGCTATAGAAGTCAGTACCTACTCCACACACGGAGACGTGGAACATATTTGGCAACAAAATCACAAAAATTATCGAGAATAAGCACTAACTCTAGGAATTTATTGACAAAGTTGTTCCAGATTTCATGTTTATCAGCGATTGTTCGAATGCGTTTGTATGAAGTTTAGCTTCTGTGCTCCTAGTGTTTTGTGTAAATATTTAGTTATTGTGATGTCAAAGTTCTTTCTAGAATATAGATTGGAGCGATCACCTACTTTTCTTTACAGTGTTATGTGACGAAATTTATACAATTACTTCCAGAAATCATCGGATGTAAATATACCTCTGAAACTTAAAATTGACAAAATGTGAAATGAAATCTAAAAGCTTAAACTTCCTCTTATGAATTTTACGTGAGGTGATTTTCGCGGACTTTTCCCCTCCCCATTCTGGTTAAATATCATGAGTTGACCCCCTCCCCCACCCTAATCTCACGTAGATTTCACATTTGACTCAACACTGGTTGTTTACAAATACATAAAGAAAGATGAAGTGTTGTATAGATATATGTGGCGTCGGGGAATTGTGACCAGCCCCCCAAATACTGGCCTACTGTATAGACTGGTCAAGTGCGAATCATCGCTCCCATGACGGCGGAGGGGGTAGGGGGGGTTCATAAGCCAATAATGTCAAATCGCTCCAATATCATTAAAAAAATGTTTTTTACTACATTTCATCTTCTTGCGAATAAAACATAACGTAGTAAGATTTGATAAGATTCGGTTCGACCCCCTCTACCCCTAAACACCTCATGTAATTAATGGATGCGGCGGTAGCCTAATGGCTAAGGCATCGGTCTCGCAATCGTTAGGTCGCGGGTTCGAATCCTACCCATTATACTACCGACGTGAACCCACTCCTAACACAAGCCTTTGAGCTTAGCTGGAGGGGTTAAAAAGATTGCTAGTAATGTGGGATTCAATCCCATATTGCTAGTTATCTTTTTAAAAAAAATAAAAAATAATAAGCAATCTATACAGGGTGTAACAGAAAGGTGTGGTCAAATTTCAGCAGCGCATAAGGTATTTTGTCAGTATTGCACCTACCGTCGTGCCATAGCTGATTGCATTATTATTACATAGTTATAGCATATTCTTATTGTCAAAATTCAGTAGTGAAAGGCGTGTAGCATAAGAATTATACCTCCCCTGGTACAAAATTTGATTGGATTCTTATGGCATAGAACTTTTTAAGTCATACTTTTTTTAATTAATAACTTTCTCATTCATAAATAAACAATTGAAAAAATAATAAATATTTTTTTAGGGTACTCCGATTTTGATAAAATTAGGTATGTGCACTCAGTATCATGGACACATACTAACCCTTTAATATGACCACACCTTTCTGTTACACCCTGTATATGGTACCATTGAAGTAGAGACCAGGACTGCGCCATAGCCTCACAAAATTGACCACTCTCTAGAAAAAGACAACGCTACTTTGTGGGCAATACCTGTCAAAGGCCGCACGAGTTTTTTCTCTTTCACGCTTTGCAGTCAACTTGTGTGTCAACGTGTTTCTTTTTATGATTAAAAATTAATAAACATGTCTATAATATGTATGTATTTAGAAATATATAAGTATGTTTATCAGTTGTCTGGTTTCCATAGTACAAGCTCTGCTTAGTTTAGGATCAGACATCGTTGTGTGAGTTGTCCCAAGATATTTTAAAATATATTATATTTTGATAGTATTCAAATTCCCAATTCGACTCGCAATCATATCAGCTTTTTATTTACCTACTCACGTTAAATTTGATCGGCAGTTACAACCGCCCTATAAGAAAGTAAATATAAATTACTTCACACGTAAAACCTTCTACATTTCCTTTTGATATATGCAAAGTACACTCGTTACGAGTATGTATCGGAACTGAATAAATATGTACGTTCAAATATACGATAAATACATGGATAGGTAAAGGATCAAATGTATTTACTATAATTATTTTTACAGTCTTTGTAATTATTGGAGAATTTGAGTTAAAATAGAAAATAACTTTAAAGTAAATTTTAAAAAAAATAAAAAAATAACAAGAATTCTTAAAGCACCATTCTTTTCGGTTTCTCTTCGAACTCTAGTTACTAGGAACTATCTCCATCAAGATATATTTTTGTATCGAGTTACCTCAAATTTAAGCGCTTTACCTTTAAAACATGCCTGCCTAAACACCGTATGTAATTACTGTGCAAATTAGATTAAGAGACCGTCTCCACGGGCGAGAGAATCACGGCGTTATTATCGTCGTGCCGATTATTTCTATACACTCTCTTGTCTCCACACGGCGATGTTATCGTGGCGTTGTAACGAGTGGCTGAGTGCGAGAGAAACGTGGCGCTCTCGCAGCAGACGTCCTGCCTCGAAAAAGTAACGATCATCGTTGCAAACACGCGGCGATTCCATTAGAAGTCGCTACAATACGCTGGCGGAATAATCGCTTATTCGTGGAGACTACCTGACGATAGTATAGCGGAATCGACGCGATACTCTTGCCCGTGGAGACGGTTCCTTACGAACTATTGTCTCAAATGAAAAGCGTAGTGTGGTGGCATTCAGATCTTTGCCAAACAAGGACCATGACTGCTAAGACGGAAGTCTTGGGTTCGATAGGACAAAGGATAAAACTTTGTGTCATGAACACGATGGTTTATTCTGTGTCTAGGTGTTATTTATCTGTAATATGTATATATTTAGAAATATTTAAGTATGTTTATCAGTTGTCTGGTTGCCATTAAACACGCTCTGTTTAGTTTGAGATCAGATGATGTTGTGTGAGTTGTCACAAGATATTATTATTGCATTAATATTACATTACACTGTTATGGGCTAGCGTAACGCTTACCATCAGGCGCACGTCTCCTTATTTAGTGATTTATAAGAAATCCACTTGCTACAGTAGGATCAAAGTAACTTGACCGGATTGAAGTTAGGTTCTTATCACTTTCGCGCATGTCATAGAGATGCGACCCTAAAATGACTTACGAAAACGATTAATTATGTTTAATCGATTAAAAATACTAACAAATTTTTTATTCAACAATATAAAAATACTATTTAAATGAGTTCATAAAAGTTTAAATTTAGAACAGTTACAGTAAATACTAAAGAAACTTTGAAAAACTATTTCTTTATGAAAAAAACATGAGTTACTCGTAGTAATACTAATTATGACAATGTAATGCGTAATCGCATCTCTAATTCTCTTGGTTTAGTTACCGCCCCCGCCCCCCGCTTCCTGTCACCATTTTTCAGATGCATTTTTTTGGAAAAAAATGCATCTGCGCAACCACTTGTCGTCTACTTCAGTCCGGCCTAGTTACCTTGATCCTACTGTACTTCCACTTGATTTGTATATCAGATCAATTATTCCATCCATTGTACCTACTCTATTTACGGTGAATAAATGAATTGATTGATTGATTGATATAAAAGACATCAATTTTCTATCGTTTTCAAAAACATATCAAAATAATTCAATTTTAAATTCCCTCATACCACACATACCGACCAATATTATATTCGATACATCGCCAATAGGTACATCATTGATTTAGATATGTACATTTTACCCTACATATTGTAATTACTTCCGTCCGCGTGCGTTGTCCAGTTTTATATCTGTCTTCGCATAATAACTAGTGGCGGTTTCTGTTATAATAATTTTGTGGTTTAAAAAACCTACAAAAACGCTTGTGTAATATGAAATGAAACATGACCCGCGAATAACTAGAAAAGGTGGTACCTATAGGGATTCAACAATTATTTATTCACTTAGGATGCAAAACCACTCTTGTGATACGCCGGGATTCTACATGTACATGTAATGCCAAGTTCGCAACCATTATAGAAGATTTGTGCCATAACGATGCAATAAGATTTTGCACCACGATAGTGCATTTGACAATAAGAATAATAATGCTTTAATATCTATTTCTTAATATGGCATCACAAAAGCTGCAATAAATTGCTGAAATCTTTTCCTCGCTGTGAGCCCCCGTATTAGGTTTTCGCTGATACAGCGAATCAGCCGGACGTATAATTATAAGGAACCGCTTCGCTCCTAAAGTAAATATAAGGAATTGTTGTCGGGACTGATATCTTTAACATTCTGTGTCGCGATATTAAGTCAATATAGAAAATGGTATCCGCATTCTGTTCGTCGACTAGAGACAGTTGGAGACGATACAGGGAAACTTACGTGGCAGTCGTAAATACAAGGACGTACGAACCACTGTAAGTAATTAAAGATTTGTTTATGGTACTTGCATACAGTGTGTGGATATACCTTTACACACACATTTCTGATAGATTAAGCATTCCTATTCTATAAACGCCGAAGTAGTAGATTTTTTTTAATCACAAACTGGTTAAATAAGAATATTATGTGATTATGATGAAATTATTGCACGATTCCATTTTAAATTTAATCCACTTTTACTTACTTTCGTGGTAAAATTTGATGAAATTTAAAATTGAATCCGTCATTTGAATTAATAATAACTTGATAACAAAATTCGGCATCTATGACAAATTCTGAGAAATAATAATGTGTACTTGTAAGAAACAAGTTGTTTTGTAATTGTTAAAAAGATGCTGATTTGACTTCAGTCAAATACATTGACGTAGAGAATAGGACTGCGCCATAACCTCAAAAAATTGACCACCTCTAGAAAGAGACAACGCAGCTTTGTGGACAATAACTGTCAAAGGCCGCACGAGTTTTTTCCCTCTTTCACGCTTTGCAGTCAATATTTACTTTTTAATTGAAACGGATAGCGCAGTCCTGTTCTCTACGTCAATGCATGTAACATTGTTTTTAACTCACGTCACGTCAATTCTAACTTTTGACATGTTTTTTCCATTGTTTTTCAACTGCTTTGATTATAATTCCTAGATTCTTAGTCAGTCCAGCATTTCATATGAAGCCGTTTGGCATTAATGATAGGTATTATTTTCATAACCTCTAGTTTACAATATATCCTATCTTCACTTTGATTTATTCCGGTCTTGTTTGAAATTAGTAAATCTTACAATAACACCGATTGATATTATCATAATATTTCATTATGTCTGTAACCAGAAATGTTGTAATAACGATACTGACATTATTAGTAACCTTTGTAGTGAAAAAAAAAATTAAAGATCAGAGAAAATCGGTTAAAAATACTGTGACCTGCTTGTAACTTGATTTTGTTGTAAATAAGGTTAAGGTAAGGTTTTGAGTAGATGCCTCAAAGTCTATGTGAAATAAATATACAAGGTGTAACAGAAAGGTGTGGTCATATTCAAGGGTTGGTACTCAACTACTATGTACCCATGATACTAATTGCATATACCTAACTAGCTGTCCCGCGCAACTTCGTATGCGTACATTTTCCCCGTTTTCGTAACATTTTTCATTACTGCTCCGCTCCTATTGGTCGTAGCGTGATGTTAAATAGCCTATAGCCTTACTCGATAAATGGGCTATCCAATTGAAAAATATTTTTTCAATTCGGACCAGTAGTTCCTGAGATTGCCGCGTTCAAACAAACAAACTCTTCAGCTTTATAATATAAGTATAGATTTTATCAAAATCGGAATACCCTAAAAAATATGTAGTATTTTTTTATTCGTTTATTTATGACTGAAAACGTTATTAATTAAAAAAGTATGACTTAAAAAGTTCTATGCCATAATAATCCAATCGAATTTTGTACCAGGCAGGGGAGGAATATTTCTTATGCTAAAGTAATATGCTATAACTAATAATAATGCAACCAGCTATGGCACCTATCCGCTGCTGAAATTTGACCATACCTTTCTGTTACTCCCTGTATAAGTAGTTAAATAAAAAACTTTTTAAAATCACCAAGTTTTTGAACGAAGAAAATAAATTTAAAATTAAAACAAACCCATAATTTTCTTACATTATTAACGAGCCAATACCCTTAAACGAGCAATTCTTCTTCTTCTTCTCAGTATATATAGGTATAATCTAAATCTAGGCAACGGCTGCAACGATTTTCAAGAAATTTAGTATGTAAGGGTTTGGGTCACATTTTTAAACGACGTTTTCTGGAAGAAAACGTCGTTTAAAATAAGACTACACAAACAAGTCGACAAACAAACAAGTCACGGATACAAAGTACACCCAGACCCGGAACAACAATTAGTGGATCACACAAAGTGGTGTCCCGTGTGGGAATCGAACTCACGACCTCTTGCGTAGCAGTCGGACGCACTTCCACCACGCCACAGAGACAGTCATTGTGTTGGAGGGACTTAACACCTTGCCCTCCACAAAGACACAGTAAATAAATGTTTCTACTTGATACGACATAAGAAAAACATTCAATAATAAATTTACAACACAAACATAACCCAATTTCATCTCCACATAAAATACTATCTTTACCGACTTTTACATTTGTTTTATCTTTAGATTCTATATTGAATACGCGTAAATATTTTGTACATAAATCATTTTATTTTAAGACATCCAATAAATCTTTGCGTCTATTTAGGCTTGCCACATACTGAGCGATCTTTATATTCTTGGTTGTTAACCTCCGGCAACGAAAAGGGGTATTGATCTGCCCCCCTACAAGTGGCATATAAACTGTAATCGGATAAAAACTGCGAATCTAGTACTAATGCCGTTTTTAATTAGGAAGCGGGTTAATGGGGATAGTTCATTGTTTAATGGAGATTCGTTTAGCCATTTCGTCTCTCTAGATTTTTTCTTCTGGTTAGGTCCATAAGGATATCAAAATGAGCATTCCAGACCCATGGCATCCCCGGGTTCCTATCAGACCGCCACGGGATTTCACGGGACCTTGGATTCGGACCTATGGCACCCCCAGCATACAACGGCGTAACGTAAATTCTATTTAATAATAATAATAATAATTTATTTGCTAAAAATGCAAACAAACATTAAAGATATTGTAAGTATTAGAGTGCAAAATTTCTCAAAATCATAATAACAAAATATCAATTATATAACATTATAACAAAATAAATCTCTCAATTAACAATTTTAATAATTAATAGTTCTGATACTGAATAAAAGGATTTCTCCATAAGCCACATTTTAAGTTTCCTGCTAAATCTAATAAATGGTAATTCTTTGATAGTATCAGGAATGTTATGTGTGGACGTGTATATAATACACGTCCACACATAACATTACAGTTTTTTAGATACATTGTTGTCTTCGGTACATTTGTCAAAACTATTCTATTTGGGTTTCGTTTATTTCTCGGGAATAAATCCTTAGCAGTTTTAAATAATATTGGGGTTGCGTTTGACAACTTTTTATTTAATCGTTCCCATGAATCCAATAATGGAATAGTGACGTCGATTGATATTATACAGATACCTACAATGAATCCTAGAAAATTGTTTTATAATTCCACGCAGACAAAGTTGGGCCAAAAGCTGTTTACTATTAGTTGAAAACTCGCCCCACTTAAGTAGTACATGTATCGCAGAAAAGCAGCAATGTAAAACTTTTTTCATTTGTGTGCGTCAACTTGTTTATAGCCCCTGCCCTGCTTTAAAAAGAAAAATATCAGATAAAATGCCATTTGTGCCAGTATAATGTAAGCCCTACTGAATAATAAAGTATGCGAGCATCAAGGGATAGAAAAATTTGAGGTCTAGTAACATAGTCCAGATAGGTAGTTCGCTTCTGGCCCCGGTTTGGCTACGGAAGTCTCGGGTTCGATTGATGGGTTTGTGACTTGAAATTTTTCTATCTTTTAAAAATGCAATTATTATATTTGTACAGTATGCGTGGTCTTCTAGAAGCCTAATATCTAGGTCCTTAGAAAATTTACGGTCTTACTCAGTATGTTTTTTTTATGGCTGTTATGCAAGTGCCGGCAATTCTGACAAGGTCAGATATGCGATACAGGAAGTCGTAATTTTGGAAAAAAATATCGTTGAACTGATTGTGAAATTTGTAAACTGAAAAGTAAATATGTTCTCTGTCTATTACAGAGAACATTTTTAGTTTCCAGTAGGATTCCAGGAAGAATTTTGGGAATTCGCCACCAGTGAGGCTGACAATAGGACGTCCCAAAAACAAGTACATTTTTGCAAAGCCATAGGAATAGGCGGCCTCTGTGGCGCGGTGGAAGTGTGTCCGACTGCTACGCAAGAGGTCGTGGGTTCGATTACCACACGGGACACCACTTTGTGGGATCCACAAACTGTTGTTTCGAGTCTGGGTGTACTTTGTGTCCGTAAATTGAATGTTTGTAAAAGTACCCCACGACACATGGCTTGCACCCTAATGTGGGAGTCGTCTTTAAAAAAAAAAAGAATATAAAAATAAATAATACAAAAGTATATCTTTAAGGATTTTTTTTCAGCCTTCATTCGTCAATAAATAATAAAAACACTTGATATGTAACAGTAGCAACACGTTTCTTAGTAAAATAAGAATATGTTTATTTTAAAGTAAATAATCAAAAGTTTTCCCAAATTCTCCATATCATAATAGTGAAGTAACACATCACGCTGTTACTAGTTTTATTGAAGGTTGAATGAAAGATGCTGTCACATCATTCTTTCACACATCGTCAGATGAAACTGGGGCGCATCTGCGCTTATTTTGCGCACATTTACATGTGTTTCTGTCGAATTCTGATAGAAATATCTACATTTCATTTAATCAGCAGCTTTAAGAGAACTATATTACTTTTATCGGTAAAATAAGTTTATGCGAATAAAAGTAGGGTACTGTGGCAGGTGGATCGAGGATATCCACCTCCCTCACGTTAGAACTCATTGTAGTAGATGAAACTCATTAACAGAATAAAAAGAAAGACGTCATTGTATGGCCGACTAATGCCGAATGTGATTTGATTTATATAAAACAGTAATAATAAGTTGTTAAGAAATGTGATATGATAATTATGAATTTGGTAGGATTTCAGTAATAAACAGTGTATTAGCTTTGGGGAAATCCACAAGTTTCATTTAAAAGCCCGATAAAAGTTCTGAGGAACACCCCCGGTACCTGTTCAAGAGCTGGCCTGATGGCTACAGTACCTACATTTTGAAGACAAACCAAACTGTAATGATACAACATCGCAATAGGTAGAAACCCAAATTTTGACGCAAGGCTTTTATTATTCCGTTCCATAGTACTCGCTGGATTACAATCATGAATATAGTACCTAAATATACGCCACACCACAAACTCCTATTTGAAGTCTAAATACTTAGGACAACTCACACAACGCCATCTGATCCCAAACTAGGCAGAGCCTGTGCTATGGCAAGCAGACAACTGATAAACATACCTACTTATATATATTTCTAAATATAATTGATATATACATATAAGTATAACGTTTTTCTTGGTATAGTGCAAACTTGAAAGTAGTTTGCTCAGAATCAGTAACACATTCCAATGAAGTGGTTTCAAGACGATGTTATATTTTTCGATTAATTAATTTATCAATCATTAATCATTCTAACAGTCCAAATCCGGTTTACATTATGATGAGAAATGTAATCATCACCTATTTTTCAATAATAACCATGGATTATAGCGCGAATAACACAAGACAACTATAATGGCTTATAACTCCGCAAATTGAAAATATTTTGATTTTTTTTTATATGATTTCTTGAAGTAAAAATCTTGTAGGGATGACTGAGCTTTGCACTATACCAAAAATAACCTTGTATATAATAAAAATAAATCCCTATTTCCCTTCGTCACGTCGTTCTCTAGTTATAGAGAAAGACTTTTTTTTAGTTTTCTAAAACTCTTTAAAAGGTACTTACGTAAAAAAAAGAAAAAATAATGAAAATTTAAATACCTGGGTGGAAGAAGTTCGCCGGGCCATCTAGTAGTAGATAAATAACACCCGGACACAGAATAAACCATCGTGCTCATCACACAAAGTTTTATCCTGGGTGGGGATCGAACCATCGACCTTTGGCTTAACAGTCAGGGTCACAAACCATTAGACCAACAGGCCAGCCAATATGTGTCAGATCTTTCTATCTGTATCGAGAATGGTAGCATCCAAAGTGATAAAAAATAAATTATAAAAATAAGAAACCCTACAGAATTATATAATTTCATGCAGTTGGAGGCATTAATGGACCTCGATGAACTGAGTAAAGTGCCTCCGACTGCATGAAATTATATAATTCTGTAGGGTTTTTTATTTTTATTTTTTTTTTTTTATTTAATACTTTTTAGTAGTTGTAGGATGTAACCGATGTAACAACTTACTTTTATCACAGCTATTGTCAAATATTGAAAATTGAAAAAAGAATGGTTGCTAACTAACATTTTTAGTGTTACAGTCATAATCATGTTATACCTTTTGAAATGCTTAAGATGAGCCCTTTAATTTGATACTCATATTGCAGTATTCAAAATAACTTTTTTTTTCACACCTCTTTATTTTGACATCTCGCAGCCGCCATGTTTGTTTTTTTCAAACGTCACATATCTAAGAACACTTGGGCGATCAAGACGAATCTAACGACGTCTGAATTGTATAAATCTGTTGAGTGGATTGTGAGATATCAGGTAATAAAGAATATTACATACATACATACATACAAGATACGCGCGAAAAACATAACCCTTCTTTACAGTCGGGTAAAAAATAATATAATTGAAGTAGATAATAATAATAGTATTCTAACCGATGTCGGTTACGGCGACCAATCTCATTAGAGACTAGACAACTACGCGGCAGATATTAAAGTACACAAGTGTATGCGCAGACACAAGTGCACTCTCTATTTCCACTCTCATAGTCTGATGAGACGGAAATCCGATACGACGGGAAAGAGATTAGGCGCAGAACCGACTGCTTAAATTGCTCTTCGAGGCACGGAGGTATTTGACAATGTTTGAAACGGTCACCCATCTATAGGCCCACAGTGGTAACAATGCTTAACCTCGCATATATCTCGATCTGCTCCGTCGCCACTGAGTCAGAGACCCCAGATAATTACTTTATTAAATTACCTGCCGTATGCGCTTAAAAAAATGATTTTTTTATACGACTCCCGCAGTAGGGTACAAGCCCTGTGTCGCGGGGGACTTTACACTGACACCTGACTCGGAACAACAATTTGTGGATCACTCAAAGTGGTGTCCCGTGTGGGAATCGAACCCACAACCTCTTGCGTCATAGTCATTAGTCACTATACAACTTTTAATCGCAGAGTGTGCAATGAACTTTATCAATAGATGCATGATTTTCATCAGTATCAAACTATAAAATGGTTTCGTACGAAGTTAACCATTACTAGTTATAAAAAATACGTAAATATTGAAATAAAACTGATTTACTCACTTATTTATTACAGCCTGTTGTTTGACATTTGTTTTCCTGTTATTTTAGTATCGACTGTAAAAAAAATACGATCATAGGCTTATGAGGGTTGGTAATGGGAAGCTGGGAACAGAATTTTAACTTCCATCGTCACAAACAAAAGGGATTTTTCTCAACTAGCGGACCCATGCAACTTCGTATGTGTCAATTTTCCCCGTTTTTGCAACACTTTTCATTGCTGCTGTGCTCCTGTTGGTCGTAGCGCGATGTTATATGGCCTATAACCTTCCTCGATAAATGGACTATCCAACAGTAAAAGAATTTTTTAATTCGAACCCGTAGTTCCTAAGATTATCGCGTTCAAACAAACAAACTCTTGATAATATTAGTTTCAAGCTTTATAATATTAGTTAACGTATAAAGGGTCTCACACATCGCCAATTCGCCGGCAGATATCAACCTTCCAGTTAATCGCAATTGACCACAGACTACCAGTTTCCAATTAAAGATTTTGGACTGACGGCCAATGCAACACATAGTGTGTGCGCTCGCAGCCGATGCTATGTATCGGCCGGACAGTCCACGGCTATCGAACACATAGCCGGCCGGCAACCGTTCACTGCCGGCGCGTGATCTTGCATGTCTCTAGTGTGTAGAACTAGAGACGGTTTTCAACCATTGCCGACATGCAAAATCGCTGTAATGTGGTGGACTATGCAGACCCAGGACGACAGGCGGCCCGATAGCGTGACAGACTGCAGGCGGACTGGTGCGTGTGGGACCTTTAATATATACCTAACAGCTAACATCTCTAGTACAAAAGAAAAACTTCATACATATACATGCGTTGTAGCAACGCGTTTATGGTAATCGCTCACGGACATGGACGTTCAGAATACCTACGAAGGAAAGTGGTCCGAAATTATTTTTCTTAGTGCTTAAAGGTGACTATTAACTGACAGTTTTAAATGGACAGTTTTATACGACAGTCTAAACTGACACCGCTTGTACCCACATACGTTCAATTTTGACTGAAGACAACACCATTTTATTGTCAAGATGTTATCGGATGACGATGCATTATCCGCGCTTGGTTTAATAAGAAAAACGGGCAACCACTGTCTTTGCGTCATTTTTTATATTATAGTGCGTATGCGTATAGGCCAAACATGTACAGACAAGTTTCCTTTTCGCAATCGCAACCAAAATTTATCTATCATCATCATCAGTCTATCGCAGTTCATTGCTGGACAGAGGCCTCTCCAATTGCCCGCCACTTTGTTCTATCTTCAGCTTCTCGCATCCAGCTCCTGCCAGCAATTTTGCGTTAAAAAAAAAGCTTGAGAGGTGTCAAGGGACACCCGGATGGAACGAAGTTCTTATCTTATTTTTTTTTTATATAATCTTCGCAACACCACACTGTTCAATGCGAAATAGAAAGACGAAACGAAAATAACTTGCAAAAAGACGATTGTATACCGAAGGCTCGAATCCACAACTACACAATTGTCACCAATACTGTGTACCGAATTTATGCCTCTAGACCAAATCGACAGGTAACTTCTTTGTCAAATTAGATGTTCCTATCTTACGCGCACGCCGCACGGCTTGTGTGTGTCAAAAAGTGTCGTTACAACTTCGTGAGAATTTTTTCCGTCTAGCCCCCTTTCACAACGCGCGATAAGGAACTTCGTTCCAATATAATCAATATGTCTTACTCGCATTATGACTGCAGAACCACCAGGCACACACGCATAGTTAAACTAGTCAGTTCCGTCAGTTCATTTAAAAAATATGTGGCGACAATATATCATCACTTTTAACCGGTTTCAGTTTAAAATGTTCAACTGAAACTGACAGATAAAAGTGATCGTGTGTAGCCACCATTACGTCTGTAAAGATAATCTATGTTTGTAAATAAATGTTAATGTAAGTTTCAGATGTGTATTATGTTTGTTTGTGATATCATAGCGCCCAAACAAACTGACTTATTTGGACGCATGTAAATCAGTCAGTTTGTTTGGAACCTATATCCAAATCAGTCACTTTGTTTGGATGCTATGATTACTTTCTTTAATGCAGTTTTAACTGTTTTGAAGTTTTTTTTAACAAGCTTTTTTTAGATTCATAGGTACGTTAGTATGTATGTTCGTAAACTTTCGCGATTTGTATACATTATAGAATTTTATAAGCTACGGGTCTTGATCGCGTAAATATTTTATTTTAAGGCTAAATACCTTTGTTTATTGCATTACGTTTCGACCGTATTGCAAGTCTACCGGTAAGCACGGCCGTTGCAATACGGTCGAAACGTCAGACAATAAACAATGGTATTTAGCCTTAAAATAAAATATTTACGCGATTACGACCCGTAGCTTATAAAATTCTATTATGTATGTATGTTAGTTAACGGAATCATTGAACGTGTTTCTCACCCACCCAAATCCGACGTATTTCATTTAAACTTCGTACACTTGTCAAGAAAGCCTCTGGGGCACGTTAGGATTATTCGACTGCTACGCAATACGTGTTCGATTCCCACACGGAACATCACTTTGTGTGATCCACAAATTGTTGTTCCGAGTCTAGGTGTACTTTGTGTCCGGGACTTGTATGTTTATAAAGTCACCCGTGACACAGGTCTTGTAACCTACTGCGGGAGTGATATTTTAAAAAAGAAGAATACAATCCGATGAAAAGGGATTTTTGAAAATTCATCCTCTAAGGGTGTAAAATAGAGGTCGTAAGTATAAATGAAACTACACCAGTTTTGAACTTGTGTGGAATTGTGTGAAATTTCGTATTTAGCTTATCGATTAAAATAAAGAAAACATGTTCGGCGTTTTTTTTAATGTAAACCCCAAGGGGGTAAAATAGGGACCCAACTAAAATAAAAATAAATAATAGTTTAAAAAACTAAAAAAAACACGCTTTAGTAATAGTTGTACTAAAAACTAAAAAATAATCTTCTATAAGATTAAAAAAATAGAGTTTTCAAGAAAAATATCTACTTACTAAAGCGTGTTTTTTTTAGTATGAGAGCTGGAGTCCGTTATTCATCCCCATCTTTGGCCAATATTTAAGCACATATAGTTTTTACCTTTGTTGTAAGTAGATGCTCCTACTATATTGTACCCACTAAGGCTGATTTTGTTTCAATTTTTTGATAATACAATTTGCATCAGCCCATTAACATCGTGTATAGTATATTAGTCGCAGCACCTTACCCCCATATCAAGTTTATAAACATTCAAACATTGTAAAATTGGCAATTTGAACAGAGTGGCTGCGAGTTTTTATTGCCAGGTTCTTTTCTCCGGCTTTACCTATTGTTTGCGAACTTGGCATTACATGTACATGTAGAATCCCGACGTATCACAAGAGTTGTTTTGCATCCTAAGTGAATAAAGAATTTTAAATTTTGTATTTTGAATTACGTGGTATACCTATAATATAGGTATACCACGGTAGTTTACCAACCGCAAATAAAATTGTTATTAAAAATGACTTTTATAATGCAACGAGTATGGCTTTTACTTGTGCTAAATACCATGTAGCTTGTAGTAAAAGCCATAACCGTTGCATCACAAAAAATATTTTTTTATTACAAATTTATTTGCGGTTGGTAAATTAATCGCGGCCTATGTTGATGTATGGGGATAACAGTTTTCCAACGGCAAAATTAAGTTTGTAACATTTAAAACCTGTTTTTTTCACTAACGTACCACTATATAAAGTTGTCGTATTCATAAAATTGGGCGTCTCGTCAAAACGAAGCTACTATGGCAATTCCAGCTTGATATGTATCATTTTATATATTGTTCTAAGGAACCCGTACTACTATAGGTAGTCAATTACAATAATATTTCCAAGTCTATAACTAAATGTGTAGTAGAAACACAGCCCATTACATATCAATAGATAGACAATACAAACTCAATTAAATGACGACATAACTCACTTTAGCCGTTATATTATTGTTCAGTACGCGTGACACATTGACCTATTAATTGCCTTTATATTTCAGGAAATATATAGGTATTTTGTATTCCTACTAATACAATATAGTTGACGGAAAATTTAAGTATTATTTGTAGATTCAAAACCTCGAAAACTAGCTAGGTACTTGACCTAAGAAGGTTAAATTTAACAGGAAGGTAGTTTATTGGTAAAATACATGAGTTTAAAAGTAAGAAGCAGTTCTTTAATACTTGCATGTTAGTAGTCGGTAAGAGAATCACCTCCTACAGGGTTAAACAGAATTTTAACATGACTTTGCCAATTTACAAAGCAGAAGCTGGTCCTTCTTCAATATACTTATCCGGTCAAATTAGACATTGAGCTTACATAAATTCGCATAGAGCTGAAAATTGGTACAAATGTTTTTGTCTTTTTTAAAACAGATGATTCCCGCAGTAGGGTACAAGCCCTGTGTCGCAGGGGACTTTACAAATATACAAGTCACGGACACAAAGTGGGTGTACTTTGTATCTTGGAACAACAATTTGTGGATCACACAAAGTGGTATCCCGTGTGGGAATCGAACCCACGACACAGTAGCAGTCGGACACACTCCCACCGCGCTACAGAGGCAGTCAATAAAATTCTATTCTTCCTCTATATAAGGACTCTTTTGACCGGGCTATATCTTTAATCCACATAAAAGTTGAAGTATTTTTAAATTGCGGAGAAAAAGTATTCATTCCATTTTTTTCCTGACTTGGCTTCAGTCGGTCCGATCAATTTCCTTTTTAATAGTCAATTAAGACCTCACCTTTCTTCGCCAAAACCGCCAATAAATCAGTATTCAGATCCAGATAATTTGTATAAAAGATCTTAAAAATGGCTTCATTTAATAAAGATGGCGATTGAATTTAAATGCGCCTCAGTTTAATCGTTCCTATTGAGCGCAGTCGTTACTATTGATAACGATATTGCCTACTTAGGCAATAATAACAAATTATTAAAAGTGATTGTTGTATTTATTAGTACATATTTTGGTAAAAACTGTTAACTCTAATGAAAAAATGCTTTAAAATCATCTATACTAATATTATAATTTGTTTGAACGCAGTAATCTCAGGAAATACTGATCCGAATTGAAAAAATCTAGGGATAGCCCATTTATCAAGGATGGCTATAAGCTAATATATAATAACATCACGCTACGACCAATAGGAGTGGAGCAGCAATGAATGTTGCAAAAACGGGGAAAATTTACGCAGACGAAGTAGCGCGCGACAGCTAGTATATAATATTCAGGCCCAACGTCATCAAAAACTATGTTTCTAAGGTTTTCTGCAACAAAACCCACAGAACCGTACAAGTTCCTTAAGGACACGGTAGATAGCGCGATGATTGCCGTAAAATCTATACTTAACATTATTAAGCTGAAGAGTTTGTTTTATTGTTCGAACACGGTAATCTCAGGAACTACTAATCCGAATTGAAAAATTTTTTCACTGTTGGATAGCCCATTTATCAAGGTAGGCTATAGGCTATACAACATAACGCTTCGACCAAAATGAGCGGAACAGCAATGAGAAATGTTGCAAAAACGGGTAAAATTTACACAGACAAGGTTACGCTGGACAGCTATTGGAGGATATATTATAAGTACCTACTCAGATGTATCTCGGTGCTGGAGTTGGCAACGGTTTAGGGACGGTACTCCTAAAGTCGCAGGTTCGAGCCTAGCCTGAGACGAATTTTTCCTCCATACATTTACTACTACGAACTCTTTTAATATTTTATATTAGAGGAGACACAATAAATGTTTATGCCTTATTCACTCACCGCCCAATTACTCTACTCACTACAATATACTATACTAGCTGATCCGTGCAACTTCGTCTGCGTCAATATCCCGCGAATTTGCTACAATTTCTCCCCTCCTATTGGTAATAGCGTGATGTTTTATAACCTATAGCCTTCCTTGATAAATGGGCTATCCACGTGAAAGAGTAACAAACAAATAAGAAAAAAGGTTAAAAACTGTCGCGTTTATACCTCATAGAATAATAGCATCCGTGATCAGCTATTTAGTAACCAAAACGAAAAGAAACAAGCACTTTTTAACATTTTATTGTACAGTTTCAAGGCCGATCTGTTTTTGATTTTGTCGAACCATTTTCCTCTTGAAAAAAAACTGTCACTGTGACATGCGATCACCCATAATCACACAAAGAATAAACAGAATTAAGTCATCAAAGAGCATTCTAGTTAATCAAAATTATAAGGAAAACCGCGAAAGATAAACGCGACTAACTTTAGCTCGTTAATAACCAAAGTTAATAAAAGAGAATAGTCAGTAGATGCCTCGAAGACATAATTTAAATGGAGGCCTTTAAGTCGACCGACAGACAACAAATTGTCAGTTTTTAAAACGTCGCATCGAAAAACCGTCCTTCTTAGGGTTCCGTAGCCAAAATGGCAAAAACGGAACCTTTATAGTTTCGTCATGTCCGTCTGTCACGTTTACTTAAACACACACAGCCATTTTACTCAAAGACTACTCAATGAATATTGATGAAATTTGGTGAAAAGGTGCCTTGTAGTAGCCGCTACTTAGTTTGATAGTATATGTATAATAAAAGTAAATATTTTTTAGGGGGGCACTCCATACATGTAACAATGCTGGTTTTTTCAACAATAATATAATATTTTTGGAAATAATCGCTCCGAAAGTTGCATAAATTGTGTCCCCCCCCCCCCCCATAAACTTTTGAACCGTGTTACCAAAAAATTCACAAAGGTAAGTGCTTAATAAATACTTTAGACTAAAATTATATCGGACATGGTCGGGTATACCATAATTCAGTTATTGCCGAAAAACTGCGTTTCTCAACAAAAGAGCGTAAGTGCCATGAGCATACTCTTTCATATTTCTTCTGCTGATGTAATTATTCAAGGCTGCGGAACCCTACACTGAGCATGGTCCGACATGCTCTTGTCCGGTTTTTTGACACTTATGACAAATGGCCTTTGTTGTTATCCTTTTTAAAAACTTCTATTTAGTTTTGTCAATGTTTATGTACTCCATACTCCATTTATAAATTATACATTCATGGTAAGCGCCATGTTTTATTTCTCAATGCAAGACGTTGGCTCCGGTCCATCACCCAATGATGCTGAAGTTAATGACTCAATCAAACTGTCCTCGCCACACGATATGAACAAATAAACATTGTTGATTGACAAAGTAAGGTTTCAAGCTTCAATTTCTAATATAAATGCGGTGCTGAATATTAAGATTTATATGATAGAGTTGAAAGATATTCTAATGTAATAAGCGCTCAATTTCATCAGTGACTAGTTACGCAAAGGATATTATATGTACTTAGTTCTCTTAGTAAGAAGACTATGATGTTCGACATTTGTGTATTAAACGAATCTATTAAAACTTGCACCAAATTTAGAGTAATCTATACTGAATGCCAATCGTTAAAAATAATTAGCAGGATATAAATAACACGCGCAAGCAGATAAAATACACTTTTCATTGCTGCTACGCTCCTTTTGGTCCTAGCGTAACGTTATATAGCCTACAGCCTTCCTCGATAAATGGGCTATCCAACTGTAAAATATTTTTTCAATTCGACCTAGTAGTTTCTGAGATTATAGCTTTTAAACAAACAAACAAACTCTTCAGATTTATAATATTAGTTTAGATGAAACACAACTTATTTAATTGTTGAAATTTTTCATACAAACTACATCTATACTTTTATACTAATACTAGCTGACCCGCGCAACTTCGTCTGCGTAAATTTTCCCTTTTTTTTTACAACATTTTTCATTGCTGCTCCGCTCCTATTGGTCGTAGCGTGATGTTATAACCTATAGCCTTCCTCGATAAATGGGCTATCCAACAATAAAATATTTTTTCAATGCGGCCCAGTAGTTCCTGAGATTATCGCGTTCAAACAAACAAACAAAATCTTAGGGGGATAAAAAATAGATGTTGTCCGATTCTCAGACCTACCCAATATGCACACAAAATTTAATCAAAATCTGTCAAGCCGTTTCGGAGGAGTATGGCAACGAAAACTGTGACACAAGAATTTTATATATTAGATTATAGAGGTTTGTATTGTAAAGTTTGTGAGATTTTGTGAGTTTGTGAGGTTGTAGGGGGTAATATCTGGATCTACTGAAGCGATTTTGAAAATTCTTTTACCAATGGAAAGCCACGTCATTTATGAGTGTAATAGGTTATATAACATCACGCTACGACCAATAGGAACGAAGCATCAATGAAAAATGTTACAAAACGGAGGAAAATAACGCAAACAAAGATGTGAGATAGATTTTTTTGACATATAAAGAGAGTAAGACAGAGCTTATTATTGTTTAAAAGTGCAGCCCTTACTCGTATTACAGGTACAATTCGTTTGCTTAGCAATTATTTACAATTACAAGTGAACTAAATTTAGAATTTGACAAAGGAAATAACAGAATACAAAATGGAGACACTTTTCCATTTCGTTGCTACTTTTGCCAAGAATTCATTTACTTTTGTCGTATCATACTTTACAGTTTTTTCCTCGACTGTACCACCATTTTTAATGTCAAATAAAAGAAATTTAGAAGTTGTAAAACTCTCATGTCGCTATTATATATTTACAGCTCCGCGTTTAACGTGTAAAACAGTGTAAAATATACTTGAAATACGTGATTACTAAACAAGAATGAGACTTTGTGATTCAAAGAAGAAAACTAGGAACAAAATAAATTTAAAACTGGCGTATATAAAATGTGCGAGCGAATAATATGGAAGGCCGAAATTCTGACCGACGTTAAATCAATTGAGCCACCCCCCCCTGTTCCCATTGACCGGTGTTGGACCTATAGACGACCTCTAACCTGTAAGCAGGATTAGTTACAGATATACATAGATACTAAATTCACACATATCATACAAAAACGGATATACACGCGAACGAAGCTACGATAAAAGTATTGTAAATCATAAATAAAGTACTCTATAAATCTATGACAATCGTTCAGAAAATGGCAACATTTATCAATTTAAGAGCACGATTACAAGCCACGTTGCATCATAAAACCTAATTTTAATGAGTTATTATTATAGACCTACGATTACTGCTGTATTTGATAATGGGATGATCAATTTTAGAGATATCGACCATGTAACACTCAAGGGCGCAGCTTGCCTTGGATGGGCCCCGTATTAAAATTGGGGGGGGTCAAGTGTTTAAAGCCTAAACGATCAAGGACTAATATCTGAGAAAATCGTTGGTGTCTGTTCACTGTAGCCAGGGGGCCCTGTAGCCTAGGGGCCCCTGTAGCCTGGGGGCCCCGTATCTATAATAATTTAATATTATAAAGCTGACGAGTTTCTTTGTTTGTTTGAACGCTACGAATCTTAGGAACTACGGGTCCGAATTGAAAATATTTTACTATTAGATAGCCCATTTATCTACGAAGGCTATAGGCTATATAACATCACGCTACGAATAATAGGAGCGGAGCATTAACGAAAAATATTGCAACAACGGGGGAAATGACGCAGACGAAGATGCGCGGGTCAGCTAGTCATCGACGATAACTACGCAACTGGTAACACCATGCTCTATCCCTACTAATATATAAATGTGAATGTAAGTTTGTTTGTTACGCTTTCACGCGAAAACTACTCAACCGATCATCATGAAACTTTGTACACAAATTCTTGGAGGTATTAGATGTAACATAGGATTATAAAAAAAAGGGGGAAATTTACGCAGACGAAGTTGCGCGGGACAGCTAGTTTATGTTTAAGTGGTTCATGTCATTTAACTGATCTGAATCGGAGTCGCCGACTGCTCTGGAAGACGCTGTGGGTTCGAATCCCACACGGGACAGAGTTTTGTAAGATTCTTAAATGCTAGTTACTAATCTAAGTGTTCTATAAATCCGTTAATTGTAAAGTCATATTGTACCCTATTGCGAGATTGTCTTTCAAAAAGAAATACATCTACGCATGGGCAACCTGCCCGGCAATTTAGATTTTCCACCACTAGACGATTTCTAGTTTTTAATTAGTTATTTTAAATATCATCACCTAATTATATACCTAATTACAAATTCTGACAACTAAAATATCGCCAAAGACTATAAATAAAACTAACACCACGCTAGTAATGTTGCCAGTCAAATAAATATTTCTGTTGAATTATAACCTGACTGTGTGTGACAGTACCTTGGACATTAAAGTACTAACCAATCGTAATTGTTATTTACGAAAAATATTTACTCAAAATACATTGCTGGTTTTCTTCAAGAGATTACTTTCCATACTTGTATTGTACAAGCAATGTATTTTGAAGAAGTTGTAATAGACGTTTACGTTTCTAAAATAGAACACCTGTTTTCGCTATTTAGGCCGATGAAGACAGTAGCCCACCTGCCGCCGTCCTGTCTAGTTATTAAAGTGTGACCAATTTAGAATATTTTTCCTTAAAGTATGGAAAATACCCATTTGACTCCCAGTCTTCAGAGAAACTGTAAAGCGCCCTGTAAACGATCAAACTGTTTGTCAAATAATTTGATAGTCTACAGCTTTGTTTGAAGTGTTTGTCAAACGATATACGTGTTTGATGAAAAATTAGATTGACTTATGACGTAGTGTTTGATGGATATTTGATAAACATGTTTGAACGTGTACGGAGGTGTTTGCAAATTAAGATCTCAAGCGACAAACATATTAATCGTTGCGTTGAAAATTTTAAAGGTTTGATGGTTGGTTGGAACGTTTTACCTATTGTTTGATGAAAACGTGAAGTTTGACAAATATATTTATCAAATATATTTGATCGTTTACGTAACGTGAGAGACAGAAGTTATGTTTTAAGGTAAAATATTACTACTAGAAGATATAATATATTCTTCCCCGAGCTTTAAGCTGCCTCTATGGCAAATTTCATCAAAATCGACTAAGTTGGTTCAGATTTTTATTCATAACAAAGAATTGCTATCGATAGACTCTGAAACAACATCACCGATTTCGGTCAATTTAAAGGTTTTTTATAAACTGCATTTATTGAGATAAGTCATCGCTATTGTAAATAAATGTTAAGTAATTTTTAAAATACGGTGTTTTAATTTTCCTTCATACATTTGTGGCTTAGGCGTTTAAACACCTAGAAACGACACACGATACACCTAATTATATCTATACCTAATAGTATAATTAGTAGAGTAAAATTCAAGTGAAATTACGGGAGTGTAAAGTTTAAGTATTGGCAACACTAGGTTGCCTCGTCTCGCCATTTAGTAGTTTATTACAACTATTTATATTAGTTCAGTTCGTAAATCATATTACGAAAATGATTTATATTTGTATTGATGCTTTTACGCGAATGTTTTGGATGAGATATTGTAAATAATAACGATAGAAATATAACTAGAAATGAATTATGAAACACTTTATTATTTCTATTACAGTGTGACATTTAGATCTAGTTTACTTTTGTAATAACCGTAGACATAGAGGCTGGACTGCCACAACCTCACAAAATTGACCACTCTCTAGAAAGAGACAAAGCGACTGGGTGGCGAATATTATGGTGTAAGTATAATAAATTAGACTAGCCTGTTGATCTAGTGGTTAGTGACTCTGATTGCTATGCCGGAGGTCGTGGGTTCGATCCCCACCCAGGATAAAACTTTGTGTGATGAGCACGATGGTTTATTCTGTGTCTGGGTATGTATATCAGTTGTCTGGTTTCCATAGTACAATCTCTGCTAGTTACTCAAGATATTAGAACGGTGGCAGTGTATATAGTTTATAAACAAACACATATTGTAAACATTGGCAATATGGAAAGAGTGATCTCTAGTTTTTATTGCCTTGTTCTTTTCTTTGGCTTTACCTATTGCCTACGCTAATTTGCTTCTGTAAATAAATATTATTTGATTTGAATACCTGTTTCTCTCTGTAATGCCAAAGTGACATGACATGGACATAAGCTTGTGACGTGGACCAATCAGATTTCTAAGAGACAACTACTTGCCGCAGTGTTTTGTCTTTCTCAAGTTTTGTAGCCTGTATTAACTTCATACCTGAAAGGGAACCCAGTCCAGTCTCTATGTCTATGGTAATAACCTTAGAAATATTAAGTCATATTCTTCTTGTTATTGTTTTTTAATTGATGGCAATGTGGCCGATTATCTAGGCAATTTCTGGGAGTGCTAAGTATTTATTGTACACTAGCAGTCCCGCGCAACTTCGTATGCGTAAATGTTCCCCGTTTTTGCAACATTTCACGTCGCTACTCCGCTCCTATAAGTCGTAGCGCGATGTTATATAGCCTATAGCCTTCCTCGATAAATGGGCTATCCAACAAAAAAAGAATTTTTCAAATCAGACCAGTATGTCCTGAGATTAGCGCGTTTAAACAAACAAACAAACAAACAAACAAAGCAAACAAACAAACAAACAAACAAACTCTTCCGCTTTATAATATTAGTATAGATTTTAGCTGCACAAAGAGTCGGTGTAAGGAATGTTGCAAGTACCTATATCATATATTTTTACACTTAGGTACAGACTGTCGTACAAAGCGGTACCACAGAATACCGTACAGAAAATGTGAAGCCAAAAACAAACCCATTATCAAAAACAAAAAAGTGAAAATAGTGAGGGGGGAGTCTTCCCCCATTTTTACAATTCTCAAATCTTTAAACCAAGACAATGAAGTACAGGTTCAAAGTTAATATTAATGGCATTATTACAATAGTCTGAGATTTAGATATCAATCCATGGATTATAAACGTTCCGTTTATTACCAACTAGCTGTCCCGCGCAACTTCGTATGCGTAATTTCTCCCCGTTTTTGAAACATTTCTCGTCGCTTCTCCGCTCCTATTAGTCGTAGCGCGATGTTATATAGCCTATAGCCTTCCTCGATAAATGGGCTATCCAACAAAAAAAGATTTTTTCAAATCGGACCAGTAGATCCTGAAATTAGCGCGTTTAAACAAACAAACAAACAAACAATCAAACAAACAAACTCTTCCGCTTTATAATATTAGTATAGATTATCTATACTAATAATAATATTATAAAGAGGAAAGATTTGATTGTTTGTTTGTATTGAATAGGCTCCGAAACTACAGGACGGATTTGAAAAATTCTTTCATCGTCGTAAAGCTACACTAACTCCGGGTAACATAGGCTTTTTTATCCCTGTATTCCCACGGGAACGAGAAACCGCGAAGCGTCCGCTAGTACTATATAAAAGTATGTTTTTGTAAATATTTAAATATTTTGACTTTCAAGGACTTTCTACTAACTAAAGTATTTATTAGGTTTTATCAGCGCTACGTAATTTAGAAAATACAAGATTTCTCGGGCTGAAAATTGCGAATGAATGTAACTAAGTTGACAAACGATTTGTTTAAAGTTTTTGACATTTGAAAGTTAGTTCCATAGTTAAACTTGGGTGTTCGAAGGTTTAACTTTGTTCCGTAGATAGTCTGGGATTTAGTGATAAGCCTCGCCTTGAAACAAAGTTCTCCGTAGGTCGATGGTTTAAACTAGAACTATCGTTAGTCCAGGTTTTGTAATAAGGCGGCATGGGTACATAACAAAATAAATCTTTCTGTAATATTTGAGCTCGGCCCGACCCGGCCCAAACTCTTGAAGGGTTAGGTGGTCAGGTATGAATATTTAATGTAGTCGAGGTATTCGATATTTTTAATCCTTGTTTCTTGTTTCAATAAAATTTCCTAACCGTACTTATCGCGAAAACAGCTTCTTATCGCGGCATTATTGTCCGTATGGAAATTTGAAATCCGCCTCCGAGATGGATTAAATATTAGGTTTAATCTGATTTCATCCAATCCATCAAAATCCTTCAATATATCTTAAAGGCCGGAGCACATTTGCCGAGGCGTAACAAGAAAGCCGTACGATAATGCGTTAGCAATGCGAATTATTTATAAAGTAATTGGCAAGAAATGCGAAATCATAATTTGTTAAAATGCTCTGTCTGTAACGAAGAAATAACAAAAGCTGTGATAGTTCTTTAATTACCGTCTAGGTGGCGCATGCGAAGGCCCAACTCGCGAGCATGAAAAGATAGAGAAATTTGAGGTCTAGTAACATAGTCCAGATAGATGGTTCGATTTGTTTCGAGTTCGCCCCGGATTGGCATACTGAAGACTCGGGTACGATTCCTGGGTCTGGACTTCAAATTTTTTTTTATCTTTAAAAAATGCAATTATTGTATTAATACAAGAAATTCTTTACACAAAACCACCCCCGGATCCGCCTATGTATACTTGTGTATTAAGAATAACAACAAAGGCCATTTGTCATACATAAGTGTCAAACAAGTTAACAGAACGGTCATTCGAATCGACATTAGAAATGTCTGTCACACAGAGAGGAGGCCTATGTCTATGGTGAGAAATTGACAATGTTGTAAGGCTGAATGCAGTCAACCTAACAACGCTCCTTCTATTATCCGTTATTTATCTGCGAGGTTAAGCAATGTTACCACTCACGGTCCATACATGGGTGACCGTTTTCAAACATTGTCACCCTCCTCCGTGCCTCGGAGAGCACTTTAAGCCGTCGGTCCTGCGCCTAATAACTCGAGTTGAGAACCTAATAAGTCGAGTGAGAGAATAGAGAGTGCACTTGTGTTAGCGCATACACTTGTGCACTATAATATCTCCTACGTAGGTGGCTAGTCTCGGTTAGGAGATCAATTGTATTGGCAATGTGAAGTGCTCTCCACTGTCCTTCGCCAAACGTGCACCGCCCCTTAGACGCAAAAATAAACATTCCGTTCATCATTTAATCTTCTTCTGAATACATGTATAATATGTATTTACGTCCAAATTGTGTGTTCAATATAATGTCGTTACTTCTCAAAATAACTTAATGTATGTACCTATTTCAATTCAAACAAATCTAGACGATGATATGTAATAACATAGATGTGGTAAATCGTAAAACATTTTATAATATCCTTTGACATAGTTTCTTTTGCAGCGGTGAATCTCAAAACTATCTAGTTTTATTTACTTTATTATTTTACTAGCTGTCCCGCGCAACTTCGTATGCGTAAATTTTCCCCGTTTTTGCAACATTTCTCGTCGCTGCTCCGCTCCTTTTAGTCGTAGCGTGATGTTACATAGCCTATAGCATTCCTCGATAAATGGGCTATCCAACAAAAAAAGTTTTTTTCAAATCGGACCAGCAGTTCCTGAGATTAGCGCGTTTAAACAAACAAACAAACTCTTCCGCTTTATAATATTAGTATAGATTATCAAGTAATTTTTTTTAAAATAGATAATTGGAAAAGAGTGGCCGCCGGTTTTTTTTGCTTCGTTCTTTTCACCGGCTTTACCTATTGTTTGCAAACAGGCATTACATAAAAATTCAAAATTCTTTATTCATTTAGGATGCAAAACAACACTTGTGTAGTATTTTGGTTTCTAAGTGAGTAAAGAATTTTCGATTCCATTATGATTTGATTAAAAGCTTCAAAGATCGCTCGAGAGTTTAATCTCTGTGCGCTTTAAATACCGATCTTACGGAACCACATTTATCTGACGTGTTATGTCGAAACGCATCGAAACAGAATCGGTTTAATTAATTTCTGATGAGGTTCACAGAAAGCAGTGTGAAAAACATAACGGTTTTAACTTTATAAAATCAGTTTTGGAGTGTATCCGACTGACTGCTACGCAAGAGGTCGTGGGTTCGATCCCCACCCAGGATAAAACTTTGTGCGGTAAATACAACACTAAATACATACATATTATAGATAAATAACACCCAGACACATAATAAACCATCGTGCTCATCACACAACGTTTTATCCTGGGTGGGGATCGAACCCACGACCTCCGGCTTGGCAGTCAGGGTCACTAACCACTAGGCCAAAGGCCAGTCAATCACAGTTTTCTCTTCTGTAGGCATAACAGGAAACTGTGATTGAGATCATCGCGTTCAAACAAATAAACAAACACTTCAGCTGTAAATGTAAATTCAATATAGCAATCCAGAATTAGATCCGATCTTATATTTTGGAAGCGGCGGTAGCCTAATGGATAAGGCATCGGTCTCGCAATCGTGAGGTCGCGGGTTCGAATCCTATACATTACACTACCGACGTGAACCCACTCCTAACACAAGCCTTTGAGCTTAGCTGGAGGGGTTAACAAGATTGCTAGTAATGTGGCACTCAATCCCACATTGTTAGTTATCTTTTAAAAAAAAAAAAATATATATATATATATATATATATATATATGTATATAGTTACGATTGGTGAACACTAGGCATTTGCCAATTCCATCGCTTGGTCAAAACCAAATTATACCATCTATTACCACTTTTAGAGGTTTAGAATCTCAGTTGACTGTATTCTTAAGCTTCTTTATCCATGTTCCATTATCTCGAGATTATGCGACGGAACTTGATCTGCCTGTATCCAAAATTCAATTAACTTGATCTAAAAGGAATACATTAAATTTGTCATATCTCCAAATTCTTCTTTTATTAAAGAAAATGTTATTGTGTCTACGTATTTATTACCGTGAAGGGTTAATATGAGGGTTTTAATGTTAATATCTATTTGTTAAACTAATATTATAAAACTAAAAGCTTTTCAGGATGAATGAATGTGTGTTGCTCATTCAAGCAAAAAGATTTTAATGAACTTTACAGTAATCACACTAATATTATAAAGGTGAAAGTTTGTGAGTATGTAAGTGTGTATGTTTCTTACTTCTTCACGTCTAAACGGCTGGAGCGATTATAATAAAATTTGGATGTTTAAAAAAAAAAAAAGTTAGCTGATACCCTGGATTAACACATAGGCTAAACCGCGGGTATCACCGCGAGGAACAGCTAGTATAATTTAAACATCAGAATAGCAAAACTACGGGCAAAAGGCAGTATTATACAAAAAAATATTGTAAAATCTCATTCTGAATAGGGTACTAAAGTTTCAAATCTTAAATGGAAATTTATCGAATTTTTACCACATTTATACTTATATTATAAAGCTGAAGAGTTTGTTTGTTTGTTTGAACACGGTAATCTTAGGAACTACTGATCTGAATTGCAAAAAAAATAACTATTGTATAGCCCATTTATCGAGAAGGGCTATAGGCTATATAACATCACGCTACGACCAATAGGAGCGGAGCAGTAATGAGAAATGTTGCAAGAACGGGGAAAATTTACGCAGACAAAGTTGCGCGGGACAGCTAGTTTAATATATAGAATGGACCTTATATTATATAGTATTTAATGGCATCCTCCAGAATGTTTTAGGTCAAGATAAAACAGTCATTAGAAGTATTAGAACATAGTATCTATTGAAATGTAGAGTCGCCGACCTAAACTATGCGCCGGATTTTATATTGGCTTCATATTTTTTAGGTATTTACTTATATTTTTATGAACAGAAAGCCGAGAAAACCCCGAGAGTAGCGTTGGCGGATCACTGGTAAATCAAAATGTTAACCTGAATTACATTTTATTTTCAGAAAATCTCATTCAGTAATTCCAAAAAACATTAACTGGAATTGAAATTAAACCGTACCAAATTAAGTCATAAAAGTTTAGAAAAGTGTTAAAAAGAAATAAATGAACTGAATCTAATTTGCAAATTACCGCAACAAGTACTCAAAAACACTTTAGCGTTTCCTAAAAAACATTTTCGTCGACCATAAAATCAGATTCAGGACGGCTCTCGACGAAAGTAATGTATCTGTTTCAATGTCAAAACTTTCCGTTGTTGCACATCCATTGCAGGTTACATACCGCGCTAATAAATTCCTATATTAACTAAACCGTCAATGTACGAAGTGTATGATAGTTTTTGGAGCAGCTGAGGCTAGTCACACATGTGTCAAGATGACATGCGTTTTAATATATCCAGTCAGTTCGCGAATCCATTATAAGCGGCCGGCATCCATATTCTGGACTTGTACTAAAATTATAATTTGACCGCGTAATTTAAACGTTACGTATGCGTCACCAGAAATTATAAACACCAAATTTTATAAAATTACGCATAGGTACTTACTGTATATTCCATGTATATTTTAGAGGTATCAATATTTGTGAAGACTCACCCAAATCTATTTACTAAGGCAAAGGATAAATATCCGAGAAATACTAGAAATCCTAATAGACTAGTTTTAGAATGGGCGCCAAAGACTACTATGTTCAAAAATAATTGTTATTCCATGTGCATAACCATTTATAACAAAATACCAGAAAATTTTAAGGAATTATCATTATTTAGCTTCAAAAAGCAACGTTCTCTGAAAGAGTTCCTAAATTATTAAAGCTATAAATAATATTATTATATATTAATTTAATTGTAATAATGTTTATTTTGTAATCCCTACTTTAATTGTTAATGTAATATATTGTGTAATACCCATGCATGTAATTATCTACCTATTTAATAAAAGTATTGTACTATTTCACATGCTACTGAGTAGCTAAATAGAAGAACTGCAAACTGTTTAACATCTTATTGTACTCTGTTTTCTGTGAAATAAATATCATTTATCATTTATCATACCAATTAGTTTAACCTACTAACTGTTGCTCGCGGCTTTGCCTGCGTATATGATTTCAAGGGTTGTAAGGGTTGACTTTTGAAAAAACGGTGAAACACGTGTTTCTTTATTTAAGCTAAATAGCCAAATACCTATAAAGTTTCACAGATCTCACTTCAAAACTGATAGAGTTTTATACAAACTTGCAACCCCTATTTCATCCCATAAGGGAACTAATTTCCAAAAATCATTTATTAGTGGATGCTTCCAACAAAAAAAGGCTTTAACTACCGGAACAGGTTAGTATATTGCCCCAGTGGTTTAGGCTCTAGGTTGAAGCCTCAATCTACCTACACGACTGACTAACTGACTGATTAATTATGAATCAGTCAGTCAGTCGCGACAAGTAGGTAATCTACAATTATTATAAAAATAAATCCCTACTTCACTTGGTCACGAGTTAACTAAAGAACGACTCTACCGATTTCATTTGTTCTTCGTTTTTTAGTTTTCTAATACTCCGTAGAAGGAACTTAGGTAAAATAAAAGAAAACCAAAAACCGGGCAAGAGCATGTCGGACTATGCTCAGTGTAGGGTTCCGCGGTCTCGAATAGTTTTTTTTTTTTTAATTTTTATTCTTTTTTTGTTTATTGGGGATTTTAGTTCGCAGTACGACTATGTCAATCTCATGGTGCTTACACAAATAACCTTACATTAAGTTAACTAAGAATAACCTACTTATCTAACATAACATTTTATTATAGGTATTTGACTGCGTCTGTGGCGCGGTGGGAGCACACGGGACACCACTTTATGGGATCCCCAAATTGTGGTTCCGAGTCTGGGTGTGCTTTGTGTCCATGACTTGTATGTATGTAAAGTCCCCGCGACACAGGGCTTGTGCCCTAATGCGGGAGTCGTCATTTTTTTAGTATAAAAAAAGAAATTAAAAAAAAAAACATCAAATAACATTTTCGCCGACTTAAATATAGGATTCGCCAAAATACAGCCAGTACACACTCCTCTAACAAATGTAATACATCCTCTATTGTGTTGCATCAGCAGAAGAGCTTATGTTCATGGAACTTACGCCCTTTGTGAGAAACGTACTTCAGCAATAACTCAATAACGGTATATCTGATCATGTCCCAAATAATTGTACTTTGCAGTATTTATTAAGCGCTACCTTTGTGATTTTTTTTTTTTCATATTTTTTGGTCAGACGGTTTAAAAGATAAGGGAATGTTTGCAACTTTCGGAGCGATTAGTTCCAAAAATATTCACTCAATCGAAAAAGTTTATTAAAAACCTTAAAATGTTTTTGAAAGACCTGCTGAATGATGTGCCGTTTTTTTACACGTTGCTGTCTGATGAAAAATGTCTGTTACGTGTATGAAGTACCCTCTAAAAATATTTATTTTTATTATTTAAACTAAGTAGCAGCTACTCCAAGACACCTTTTCTTCAAATTTCATCAATATTCATTGAGTAGTCTTTGAGTAAAATGCCTGTGACCTACGGACGGACACACAGACAGATGGACATGACGAAACTTATAGTCTTGTCATGTCCGTCTGTCTGTCGGGTTGCATTTTTGTCATTTTGGCTACGGAACCCAAAAACAAAAAAAAAATGGGGCGGTACGAAGTTCGCCGGGACAACTAATAATATATATATATATAGATTTGAGGAAGATAGTAGATTATGACTTTAACCTGTTTCTAAATATATTGACTCTTTACATACATTTATAATATTATGTCTACAGAAAGTTTGTTAAATAGGTTAAGCAGTTAATCTATTTCACAAACTTTCTGTACTTAGACTAGTGGTGGAACTGCCACCGCGACAGGCACACGGCCCGGCTGACTGATAGTAAGCGGTTACAGTATATGGGTGTCACGGATTCACACGCGGTATTCACACCCTCTTAAAAAAACCCATACTGTAGTCTTCCCCAGGAAGCTCATTCCCCAACTATATGGATTTGTGTATTTGTCTACATAGACAGATCCAGGGACACACACAAAACAACCGTCTGGCCGATCGCGAGCCGTGTGCGGTTTACGACAAGCGGCTGACGCGCGCGACCGATGCGACAATAGTCAGAATGCGCGCGAAGCCTACGTCAGTCGTCGGTCACGCGCGTCAACCTGGGGTAGGGGCACGTGCCCCCCGCACGTGCCCCTACCCCAGGTTGTTTTGTGAACTGAATTTCATAAGGTTCATTTCCGTGCATCGCGGCCGATCGCGAGCCGCGCGCGTCTTACGACAAGCGTCTGACGCTCGCGGAAATTAACCTTTATATTGTATTGAATTGTCTTATCCTCCCCTAAAAGGGTTTTTTTGGGGCACCCCCACCCCTCCCCTACACTCGTGTTCCCCCCAGAATTAAATCCTGGATCCGTACTGTTTGTCTATCCACGATAAAAGGGAATTAATACCACAAAGACTCTATAATACCACACTTACAGCTTATGTAACCAATCACCTATAGTTACCAATCTCGCGAGTAGGATTACTGTAACTATAACCTCATCAAAACGTGTACCAGAATAACTCGATGCGATGGAAGCCTCTAACTAATAGAACAGTCACGTTTCGGAATAATTATTATATCGTCAATGATACCAAACGGTAAACAATTATGTGTTTACCTACGTATTATGTAACATAATTTTAAATGGCATATTATATGGGTATATCCACCCACGGAACACGAATTGTTTAATATCATTCTCAGGCTTTAGTAACAGGGGTGTCAATGTACGAATCTTTAACTCGTTTGAGTAGAACATTCTCAGGCTCTAGTAACAGGGCTCAATGTACGAATCTTTAACTCATTCGAGTGGAACATTCTCAGGCTCTAGTAACAGGGGTGTCAATGTACGAATCTTTAACTCATTTGAGTGGAACATTCTCAGGCTCTAGTAACAGGGGTGTCAATGTACGAATCTTTAACTCATTTGAGTGGAACATTCTCAGGCTCTAGTAAAAGGGGTGTCAATGTACGAATCTTTAACTCGTTTGAGTGGAACATTCTCAGGCTCTAGTAACAGGGGTGTCAATGTACGAATCATTAACTCGTTTGAAGGTAACATTCTCAGGCTCTAGTAACAGGGGTGTCAATGTACGAATCTTTAACTCGTTTGAGTGTAACATTCTCAGGCTCTAGTAACAGGGGTGTCAATGTACGAATCTTTAACTCGTTTGAGTGTAACATTCTCAGGCTCTAGTAACAGGGGTGTCAATGTACGAATCTTTAACTCATTTGAGTGTAACATTCTCAGGCTCTAGTAACAGGGGTGTCATGTACGAATCTTTAACTCATTTAAGTGGAACATTCTCAGGCTCTAGTAACAGGGGTGTCATGTACGAATCTTTAACTCATTTGAGTGGAACGTTCTCTGGCTCTAGTAACAGGGGTGTCAATGTGCGAATCTTTAACTCATTTGAGTCGAACATTCTCAGGCTCTAGTAACAGGGGTGTCAATGTACGAATCTTTAACTCATTTGAGTGGAACGTTCTGAGGCTCTAGTAACAGGGCTCAATGTACGAATCTTTAACTCATTTGAGTGGAACATTTTCAGGCTCTAGTAACAGGGGTGTCAATGTACGAATCTTTAACTCATTTGAGTGGAACATTTTCAGGCTCTAGTAACAGGGGTGTCAATGTACGAATCTTTAACTCATTTGAGTGGAACATTTTCAGGCTCTAGTAACAGAGGTGTCAATGTACGAATCTTTAACTCATTTGGGTGGAATGATTCATAGATTGTTGGTACTGTTGTTTGTCAGCAGTGACGTTAGGCATCGGCCCTGGGGGCCTCACACAAAAACAACAAACAATACATGTTCACTAAGAGAGGTTAGCGTATACAACATGAAACAGGTTATCTGCGAATCCGTTTGTGATTTCTTTGTTGAAGTTATTGTGTTTATCAACGAATGTCAAGCAGATTACGACAAGTAGCGGTTCTAGAACTTTTTAGGTAGGTTTAACCCCGCTGAGAACCGAATTTTCGATTTAATATCTTATATCTTGGGCCAATTCATGCAACGCTATTTAATCCCAAACTATGACAACCAGACAACTGATAAACATAAATATGAAAGGAGAAGCTAACTGACTGACATATAAGTGTTAGAAACTTGAAATTTTGCACAGGGTTTACTTTTAAAACGTAGGGGAGTAATAATATAGGATTTTTGAAAATTCACCCCCTAAAACGGGGTGCAAAGTTAATATGAAACTTTGCCGTTAAAATGTTTTGGTAACAATCTGACATCCACGCGAGCGAAGCCGCGTGCATTACCTAATATGTACTTATATATTTATAAATAGATACATGTTATAGATAAATTACACCCAGACAGAGAATGAATTATCATGCTCATGACACAAAGTTTTATATTGGGTGGGGATTGAACCCACGACCGCTGACTTAGCAGTCAGTGTCACTAACCACTAGACCAACAAGCCCGTATGGATGAGGGAAGGCCCTCTGCGTGTAGGTTATTATCAACACATGGAAGGACTTAGATCCTTTTAAAATGGGCTTTAAGCCTTTAAATCCTCTAGATCCACCAGTGACTCTTTACTTGGATTTACACCAATGCAACAACAAGGCATACTCTCATTTTTATAAAGCATCTCCGAATAAGCCCGTTTCTGTAAAAGGCAGGCCGTATCATTAATCTTGTTTTGGTCGGTACATGTCCCGCGATTAGAGCCCGCTCTAAGCCTACAGGGAATATGCGTCTTACGAGACATTTTTGTACGGATTTCCTTGGGTTACGGCAATTCTGGTGAATGTACCGTACTGCAATCATAAATAATAGAGGATTTTGTCTTTTAATACGGTCTTATTATAGCAACGATCATCGCGTCTTAACTATGAACAATTCAATTTCCAGTCAGTGGAGGATCCTGGATTGTCATTGGGGAGGGGGGGGGGCTTGGATTGTCGTTTGGAAAACACACAAAAAAAAACAACATACAATCGATTTTCGACTGCCTCTGTGGCGCGGTGGGAGTGTGTCCGACTGCTACGCAAGAGGTCGTTCGATTCCCACACGGGACACCACTTTGTGCGATCCACAAATTGTTGTTCCGAGTCTGGGTGTAATTTGTGTCCGTGACTTGTATGTTTGTAATCAGTCCCCCGCGACACATGGCTTGTACCCTAATGCGGGAGTCGTCTTTTATACCTACCTATTGTTTGCGAACTTGGCATTACATGTACATGTAGAATCCCGACGTATCACAAGAGTGGTTTTGCATCCTAAGTGAATAAAGAATTTTGAATTTCTTTTGAATTTTATAAAAAAAAAATTGAGAATGTCCTTCTTTTTTGAAGTCAGTTGAAAATCTTAAGACTGACCGTTCGCACTGACCTATGTTACATTTGTACAACAATTGAAATAAGTAACCTTCAAGTGTTACACCTGTAGTTCATGAAAATCATTCAACATCACTAAAGGACGTCTGTATATAATAGCGTCACAAAATACATAACTTTGATACCGCAGTAAGAAACATTAGGAACAAAAGCCCTACGAAGAGGTCTGACACAGATGTGCCGTTAATCTAAGCGAGTTGTGTTTATCTCCCCCCTCCTCCCCCTCCTTGGGCTGTGGGAAGGAAAACAATATGACATTATGGTAATCACGCATGCCATTATAGCTGCCGGCAGAGAAAATGTGTAATAAGGCATATTAGAAAGCTGAAAACAGCGTTCATTGAACGGCTGGCGAACTGGGAAATTAATGTACTTGGTTGCTAAATACTTTTTAATGAATATTCAAATAACATCATCACAAATACAGAGACCTTAAAATAGGTACTGGCATCGGATTAGTTTACTAGCTGTGCCCCGCGGTTTATTAGCCTATGGTGTTAATCCAGGTATGGAGTTATCTGACAAGATAACTCCATACCAATTTTTAGAAATCGCTTCAGCCGTTTAGATGTGAAGAAGTAACAGACATACACACTCACATACTTTCGCTTTTATAATATTAGTGTAATAAATAATAGGTTAGTAATAATTATCTATGCTGCCAGCATCTGTGGAACCATGCCCAGGGGCCCCAATAGATAGATATTTAGATATATTTTAGTCTTATTTAGTGTTAGTTTTTAGTTTTAATTAATCATCTACATTGTTTTTAAACTACTTAAATAAATTATCTATACTTATATTATCAAGTTTGTTTGTGTATTTGAACGCGGTAATCTCAGGAACTACTGATCCAAATTTATCGCCCATTATAGCCCATTTATCGAGGAAGGCTAAGACTATATAACATCACGCTATGACCAATAGGAGTAGAGCAGCAATGAGAAATATTGCAAAAACGGGGAAAATTTACGCAGACGAAGTTGCGCAGGACAGCTAGTTACTGATAAAATGCATCTCGCAGATAGACAATTTAATAAAAAACATTATATCTCATACTCCCTGTATAGATTCGCCGTACCACTCCGTGTGGTTCGGCTCTTACACGTTGTAGAAAACCATTGTGCGTTTCTTAAACGAGAAAATATTTGATAGTTAGTTGCTTACTTACTGGGGCGGTGGAACCATTTCCTTACCTCACTTTTAAATCCGTAAGTTGACACTATAAATAGGTAAATCCCTTTAATCTTTTAACATTATTACCGACTTCAACCTGCCCTTAATTTCAGTGTCTATAATTAAGGAGCTGTAAACATCAACATTCTACTTAACAATTTATTAATTCTGAGCTTAAAATAAAAGTCCGAAATAGCTTGGATGTAGGCGTATTTCAAGAGACTACTATTTTATTAATAAGTTCGTCTGCTTCACTAACTTGTTCTTGGTTATTAGGGCTAATTATTTATGTTGTTATGAAGACTATAGTACCTATTGTAATATTTAAGCAAATTTAGAAAAGTATCTCCTCATAAAAAACCCTTGATACAGTAAAAACACAGTTTCCCCTATACATAAACATACTTAATGGTCTCGAAATGGTGTCAAATATCTAAGAATGGATTGAATTTGCTCTCCAAGCCGTTAAATATTTCTTCAATGTGTACTTGTAGGCATGATTTCCATAACAGACTTATTTTCAACCGACTTCAAAAAGGAGGAGGTTCTCAATTCCACTGTATGGTTTTTTTTTGTATGTTTGTTCACCGATTACGCAACTACGGCAGGACCAATTTGAAAAAATATTTTTGTATTTGAAAGGGTATACTTCCAAGTCAGTCGCATTGTCATCAGATCACGATCTGATGACAATGCAATGGATCCCATCGATCCCGAAGAAATCGAGGGAACTCTTCAAATATTAAATGCCATTAATATTCGCATCTACAGTGATTTAGGTACATGTTATAGTAATTCGTGCATTTACTCTTAAAGAGCACCTATTGGTGAAGTAGAACTGATGATGAAGACCACAAATGACGTTTTGAAATGAACATTTTGAAGTTGGTGCCGAATTAAACAAAAGCAACTATTTCATGGCACCAACTTCAAAATGTTAATTTGTTGTTGTTATTCTAGTAAATATTATTTTTTGCTTTTTAGTTGCTTAATATTTATTTTTGAAGTCGGTAATATTTTTTTGTAAAAAAGTTTTTAGCTTCAAAAAATCAATAAAATAATTTTGCTCCACTTCAGCCCAACATCGTAAGACAAACCTATTATACAAAAAAAACTAGACTAATACTAATCTCGACTTCAATCACGGTTGATTTGCTGGCGTTTATTGAGGAGTTCCGTTGTCTGTCTCCGAAACTCATCATCAGATCTTTACGAAATTTATATGGAACTATTTCGAAATATACCTCTTTTGAAATTTTACAAATCCATCTACACGTGACGGAGTTATGCCGGAAACTACATTAAAAAAACATCTAAATTGGGAACTTCCTCATTTTTTGAAGTAGGTTAACTTGGGAAAAGATATGAGTAGGTTAGACTTTTCATCACAACATCTACGTGGATAGAGTCGCGGGGAAATAGCTAGTATGCTGTAAACCCGTATTTCCCAACCTTACTGATCTCTTTACCCTTTTGGAGTACTATAAAAGTTTAAAGCGCGCCGATGGGAGCATCGGCCAAATGTTAGTCGCTCAAACGATGGTAGTGTGCAAATGGATATCAACAGTGGCCCCTAGTCTGTGGTGTGTGAGTAGCTCGCACGACGCTAGGAGAGGGAGGGAGTTTATACCACCTGTATTTCGACTGCCTCTGTGGCGCGGTGGAAGTGTGTCCGACTGCTACGCAAGAGGTCGTGGGTTTGATTCCCACTCAGGATAAAAATTTGTGTGATGAGCACGATGGTTTATTCTGTGTCTGGATGTAATTTGTCTATAATATGTATTTAGAAATATATAAGTATATCTATCGGTTGTCTGGTTTCCATAGTACAAGCTCTGCTTAGTTTGGAATCAGATGACGTTGTGTGAGTTGTCCCAAGATATTATTATTATTATGTATGTCCTTTCCATATCACGGGACTATAGAGTCCCGGTCATTTGGGAGGCGTGCGTGGGGCCGAAGCCAACACGTAGAGGCCCGTTAGACACATTAATCTAAAGGCTATGTTACACAAACCGGCGACTATGATTGTATACACTATAGAAATGCACCCAACGACATTCCCCGGTTAGTGTAAAAACTATTGTCAAAAAGTGGTAACTAAGGAACTAGGTTATGGAGGTGATGTGTTAGTGGAATGGTTAGCTGGTACTATTGAAGGACTATGGCACCTGCCCTGCAAACACATGGTAAAAACTCACGGACAAATGGGCAGGCGGTGACTCGCCACTCACTTGTTATTATTATTGTTACCCCCAAAGAATACCTGGTAAATATGAAGTTGAGAAACAAGGCTCTAAAAAACCTTTTGCCAATACTTTAAATTTTGCATCACAAAGCTTTCCACTGAATAAAATTTAAAGTTGTCAAATAAAACCTTTATAAATATTAAACGAATTTTACTAAAGCTTCGTCAGTAGCGTCCTAGTTGACTGTATCGAGTGATAATCGATATCGAATCATCTGTTGTCAACATCGATTTATGTTATGAATACTTAATACCCGTGAATATCAGTGGAAATCCTATGATATTTATACCTCCTGTTACATAATTCAACACATTTCGGTAATTGTAGATTTATTGCCATGTCATTTGAAGACAAGTGGCCCAAATTCGTATCGATCTGTGCCAAGCGAGCAACTGAACTGTGGGGTATCGAGTTTATATAAATTATTCGGTTTGTTAACTAAATCATGCCAATGCAGATCGATTCTAAGATAAACTGGCAGTTGTAATATATTTCTGAATGGTACGAAGATTGTCGCAACGCAACTAATCTAAGAGCTATGGGAAACTTGAAGCCCGTTTTAGGAATATCAAGCATAAAATATAATGATGTTGCGTTTTTTGTAAAACGCCATAAAAATAGTTCCTGTACCTACATAAATAATCCAAGAGAGCGGCGGTAGCCTAATGCATTGCATGCATTATACTACTGACGTGAACCCACTCCTAACACAAGCCTTTTAGCTTAGCTGGAGGGGTTAACAAGATTGCTAGTAATGTGGGACTCAATCCTACATTGCTAGATATCTTTAAAAAAAAAAAAAGAACGGTTCAAATTCTGAATCCCACAAGTGAAATTCTCACAGCGATAGATACAAGTTCCCAACTATAACAATCACATAATTTTATCGCTGACTTAGTGGTAACCAAGAAGATCGAAATATCTGGAAAGTTAAGGGGGCATTACACTGAGAGAATTATTTGTTTATCGCTACGTACACAGCGACACGATCGCCGGCCTCGCTCTTCCGCACACAACCATTACTTCACAGTGTCAGGAGCGCAGGTCAAAATAAAGTAGAATATTCGTTCGTAAATATGTTAGATTACGAACGCCATGACTATAACAATACGAAAATGCTCTTTTTTGCATTTTTCCGCAACTTCAAGATTTAATTGCGGGATCATATTAAGACATATCCTTAAATTTCTTTATTTCATGTACTAGAAAAACTCTTCGACTAGTGACACAATTTTTATCGTGTCCTAATATTTAGGTTTTCAATATACATTTTTGAGACAGCCGAACCCTGTTTCGCGTAATCTACCCTTAAGTAACGACATACATCTATGGATCGACGGTGGTATGTCGATCCATAGATCGATGACCGGTTTCAAACATTATCATAACCCTCTGTGCCTCGGAGAGCACGTTAAGCCGTTAGTCCTGCACCTAATCTTCCTCTCGTCGTACCAGATTTCCGTCCCCAGAGTGAGGGAATAGAGAGTGCACTTGTGTTTGTGCATACACTTGTGGACTATAATCGTCCTGCGTAGTTGGCTAGTCTCTAATGAGATTGGGCGCCGTAACCGACATCGGTCAAGGCACCATTATAATTTTAAGTATAATGCCTTTTATTCTGGGATTAGAGATGAAGTGCGCGTTCGTATCATTAGTATGTTATAAAATTTACCTAGTCTCAGTGTGCCTTTTGGCTAAGGCCTTCTCCAACAATTTCTACTGTGGTCTGCCCTGAAGTATCCGGCTCCACCTTGGGCCAGCAGTCATTTTAATGTCATCCTCCCATCTTATACACTCCACGGCTTCTCTGTGCATCTCTTGGGTACCAATCTGAAACTGCCTTACACCATTTTCCTTGTTTATCACGCATCATTATGCCCGGTCTATCTTCACTAATGTTGGTCAATGCGCAGTTGGATGTCAATTAGTTTAGTTTTCAACCTGATGTCAGTCAGTTATGTGCCGGTTAGCAAACTACAAATAAGATCACACAGTCGGCTTATAGATACTTGTCGGCAAATCTATACTAATATTATAAAGAGTTGTTTGTTTGCATTGAATAGCTCCGAAACTACTCGACCGATTTTAAAAATTCTGTCATCATTAGAAAGCTAAATTATCGGGGAGTAACATAGGCTACATTTCATTGTCAAAAAATTGGAGATCCGTACGTAAATTACAATAATGAAACTCAAGGTATAAAACACACATGCGATGCCGGGACTGGCACTATCTAATATTTACCTATGCTATGCTCGCGTCTATTCCCGTCTCCTATTGTATATTTCAATCATCGTCCGTATATTTGTGTAGAACGTCCCTTTGAAGTTAGTCCAAATATATCAAAGACACAATTTCAGTGTCACAATATTTGCCGCAGCCCTTCTCTGTTACCGCGAAACGAATTTTAAACACGGTGTCCATATCGTTTTTAAACTTTCGCGATTTTTATACATATTAGTTATACTTCGGGACTTATCGCGTGAATTATTTAAAGGTACGAACCTTTTATTTACCCGACGTTTCGGTGCAATTCGATCGAAACGTCGGGTAAATAAAAGGTTCGTACCTTTAAATACGACTGCCTCTGTGGCGCGGTGGGAGTGTCCGACTGCTACGCAAGAGGTTGTGGGTTCGATTCCCACACGGGACACCACTTTGTGTGATCCACAAATTGTTGTTCCGAGTCTGGGTGTACTTTGTGTCCGTGACTTGTATGTTTGTAAAGTCCCCTGCGACACAGGGCTTGTACCCTAGTGCGGGAGTAGTCTTTAAAAAAAACAAAAAAAAAATAATTCACGCGATTAAGTCCCGAAGTATAATTAATACGGTGTCCATATTTACTGTGTTTCTTGGAGAAAAACCGTGATCGTACATAACACGTTCGCGGATAGTCTCACTTTAAATTGTGTTCTAGAATGACACAATAAATCTCCATACAAAAATATTTGACGTATCGATTTGTTGTGTTGAATGTTAAGGTTTTACGCGAAACAGGGTTCGGCTCTCTTAATAATTTATATAGAAAACCTAAATATGAGGACACGAAAAAAATTGTGTCACTAGTCAAAGAGTTTTTCTAGTAGATGATATAAAGAAATTTAAGGATATGTCTTAATATGATCCCGCAAATAAATCTTGAAGTTGCGGAAAAATGCAAAAACAAACATTTTCGTATTGTCATAGTCATGGCGTTTGTAATCACACTAATATTATAAAGGCGAAAGTTTGTGAGTATGTGAGTGTGTATGTTTGTTACTTCTTCACGTCTAAACGGCTAGAGCAATTTTAATAAAATTTGGTATGGAGTTAACTGACACTCTGGATTAACACATAGGCTAATAAAATGCGGGTAACACCGCGGGGCACAGCTAGTCTAACATATGTACGAACGAATATTCTGCTTTATTTTGACCTGCGCTCCTGCGCACTGTGAAGTAATGGTTGTGTGCGGAAGAGTGAGGCCGGCGATCGTGTCGCTGTCTATGTAACGCTAAATAAATCATTCTTTCAGTGTAGTGCCCCCTTAATAGATTAAAATAAAATATAATATGACGTTAACGATATATCACTTTTTTTAAGTTATCTAGCAATGGAGGATTTGGTCCCACGTCACTAGCAATCTTGTTAACCGCTCCAACTATGCACAAAGGCTTGTGTTAAGAGTGGGTTCACGTCGGTAGTGTAATGGGTAGGATTCGAACCCGCGATCTCACGATTGCGAGACCGATGCCTTAGCTATTAGACTACCGCCGCTTCATCGTCTGCATACGTTTTGTCACTAAAATTTGATCATTTTTTTAAAACGGTAAGTAGTAAGTCTATGTGACGGTAAGGTTTAGAGCGTTCGATACATTGTGACACAAGGTACATTGAAACGAATTTTCGCCTTTAAATTCACTGTTCTGCCGTAAATAATATTCTGTATTTTTAACGTGATTGTATGTTCTAGCGTATCAAAATCTCGAATAATGACGTATAATAACGTTCTGTCCACAAAAGTGATCATCATCATCATCATCAGCCTATCGCAGTCCACTGCTGGACATAGGCCTCTCCAATTGCACGCCACTTTGTTCTATCTTCGGCTTCTCGCATCCAGCTCTTGCCAGCCGTTTTGCGTATATCATCACTCCACCTGGCTTGAGGGCGTCCTACACTACGTTTGCCAAGCCGCGGTCTCCACTCAAGAACTCGTTTACCCCAACGGTTGTCGGTTCTTCGGCTAATATGGCCAGCCCACTGCCACTTCAACTTGCTAATCCGGTGGGCTATGTCGATAACTTTGGTTCTCTGCCGGATCACCTCATTTCTGATTTTGTCCCTAAGAGAAACTCCGAGCATAGCCCGTTCCATAGCCCGCTGAGCGACTTTGAACTTGTGGACCAGCCGTACCGTCAGTGTCCACGTTTCGGCTCCGTATGTCATGACGGGTAGGACGCACTGATTAAAGACTTTAGTCTTTAGACATTGTGGGATCGACGATGAGAAGACTTGACGTAGCTTACCAAACGCTGCCCAACCCAACCGAATTCTCCTGTTCACCTCGTCCTCGAAGTTGTTTCTACCTAACTGCCATGACTGCCCGAGGTACACATATTTTTGAACAACTTCGAGAACGGCGCCGTGCACCGCTGTCGGTTCCGGTAGTACATGTTCATTGAACATGACCTTGGTTTTATCCAAGTTCATCCGTAGGCCGATGCGTACAGAAGAGTCAGCCAGGTCATTCAGCATCCGTTGTAGGTCCTGCAGCGTTTCCGCCATGATGACAATGTCATCTGCAAATCGCAAGTGAGAAATGTATTCACCATTGACGTTGATGCCCCGCCCTTTCCAGTGCAGCGTCTTGAACATATCCTCCATTGCATTTGTGAACAGTTTCGGGGAAATAACGTCCCCTTGCCTCACTCCTCGATGCAATGGTATAGGTTTTGTTTGCTGATTCTGTACTTGGACGGACATGGTGGCGGCTTCGTAGAGACATCTCATCACTTCGATATATCGCCAATCTACTTGGCATCGCTGCAGAGACTCCAGAACGGACCAGATTTCAATCGAGTCAAAGGCTTTCTCATAGTCCACGAATGCTAGACACAGGGGCTGATTATACTCCTGGGTCTTTTGTATAATCTGCCGCACTGTGTGGATGTGGTCTATGGTGCCATATCCGCTCCGAAATCCAGCCTGTTCCGGTGGTTGGAATTCGTCAAGTCTTCGCGCAAGGCGGTTCGTGATGACTCTTGAAAACAGCTTATAGACGTGGCTTAGAAGAGAAATAGGTCGGTAGTTCTTCAGCCGGGTCTTATCTCCATTTTTGAAGAACAAGACGACTACACTTCTACTCCACGCCTCCGGAGTTCTCCCTTCAAACAGGACAGCATTAAAAAGCTTTTGGAGCTCCCTCAGTACGGGTTTACCTCCAGCTTTTAACAGCTCTGTTGTAACGCCATCCTCTCCAGGGGCTTTTCCATTTTTCAGCTGTTTAAGAGCCAGCACGATTTCGTCAATGTTGACTTCTGGCAGGTCTTCGGTGTAGTGGCGTGTTAGAGTGGCTCTAGGACCCTCATTTTCAGGATCAGGTCGAGATGCATGCGAAGCGTATAACCGGCCATAGAAGCCTTCCACTTCGGAGAGGACTGCCGGCTTCGAAAAAACGACTTGTCCACTTGCTGTGGCCAACTTCGTCAGGTGGCTTCTTCCAAGAGATTGTACGAACACTTTTGACCCCCGGTTCTGCTCGATCGCTCTTTTAATCAAAAGAGTGTTGGAGCACCGAAGGTCGTGTCGTATAAGCCTGTTGATCTCTTGGTTTAGAGCGCGCTTTTCCGACGAAGTGACGGGTGGGCTTTCACGTCGTTCCTTCATTAGCCCTAAAGTCTTTTCCGAAAGCTTTGACTTCTTGCCCTTACGCTGCATTTCACAAAATCTCGTACCTTCTTCCCTGAGTATCCGAACCACATTTACGAGCTTCTGGTTTACGTCTGTTGTGGTTTCCATGGCAGCAAATCGGTTATCCAGGTTTGACTGGAACGCTTCGGATCCTATCATGGTTTGGAGCAACGTAGGTCGGAGCCTGGACCTCATCAGACGGGCACGTTCCGCCTTGAAGTCGATATTCAGAGAGCCTCGGACAAGTCGGTGATCACTACCGGTATTAAACCTGTTGATCACGGTGACGTCTCTGAATATATGCTTTTTGTCCGTCATGATGAAGTCGATCTCGTTTTTCGTCATAGTGTCGGGGCTTTGCCACGTCCACTTCCTTTGGGGCCGTTTCTTAAAAAAGGAGTTCATCAAGAAGAGCCCCTCCCGTTCGAGGAAATTGACTAGCATTTGCCCCCTATGATTTCTGCTTCCAAATCCATGGGATCCTACTACCAATTCGCTGCAATTTTGTACTCCCACTTTAGCGTTGAAGTCCCCCATAACAACGTTGTAGTGGGTCTCAGTGGTGGAGTGGAGGGCCCTCGATATGTCATCGAACATATCCTCCACTTCGTCGTCTGGATGTGCCGAGGTCGGTGCGTACACTTGCACTACCTTGAGGCTATACCTCTCGGTGAGCTTGATAATGAGGTACGCTACCCTGTTCGACACGCTAGACATTTCCACAACGTTGTCAGAAAGGGACTTATTTACCAGAAACCCAACACCACCTTGGGATTTTTGGTCTCCCTCGCGGAAGTACATAAGGTGGCCTGACTCGAGGGTTATGGTGTCCTCTCCCTCTCTTCGGACTTCACTTAACCCAAGGATATGCCACCTAATCTTCCCAAGTTCCACCTCAAGTTGTGCCAGATGCGAGTCTAGCCGTAGCGTGCGTCCGTTATACGTCGCCAGGGTCAGTCGGTTGTGGTGGCCTTCCGTAGCCCGGAGATTCTTAGCACCCCCCGCCACGCCGTTACCGTGGACGCCACCATGTCCAGTAATAGCGTGACTGCCGGGAACTGGGGGCCGTGGCCTTAGTGCTTTGTGCATTGGGGGTAATGCCCATAATCGCCACGCTGGGCAGGCGGGTTGGCGATCGCAGGGCGTAGTTCTTGCATCAGTGACGCTGCTGCCCGTCACTGACCTATTACTTCAGCTACGCCTTAAATTGGGATGGTTATACCGCCACCAGCCGGTCGCCAGAGCCTCGTTCGTTGTACAGCAGGATGTACCGCGTGCAGGTGAGGTTGGCTTGGAGCGAAAGATGGTGATGCGCCCCCTTACATCATACAAAAGTGATAATACAATATAATACAAAATAAACTGAACTAAAGAGGTCTGAGATTCTTGTGCGTGAACCATGTCTATGTGTATGATGCCCGGGCGAAGTGTCACACCGTAGATCGATTTTATTACTGCATGCGGATTTTTTATTAGGAATTTTAAACAGTGGTAGGTCTAGCTTTACCAGTGGTAGGTCTAAGCTTTACCAGTGGTAGGTCTAGGCTTTACCAGTGATAGGTCTAAGCTTTACCAGTGGTAGGTCTAGCTTTACCAGTGGTAGGTCTAGCTTAACCAGTGGTAGGTCTAGCTTTACCAGTGGTAGGACTAGCTTTACCAGTGGTAGGTCTAAGCTTTACCAGTGGTAGGTCTAGCTTTACCAGTAGTAGGTCTAGCTTTACCAGTGGACGGTCTAGCTTTACCAGTGGTAGGTCTAGCTTTACCAGTGGTAGGTCTGGCTTTACCAGGGGTAGGCGTAGCTTTACCAGTGGTAGGTCTAAGCTTTACCAGTGGTAGGTCTAGCTTTACCAGTGGTAGGTCTAGCTTTACCAGTGGTAGGTCGAAGCTTTACCAGTGGTAGGTCTAGATTTACCAGTGGTAGGACTAGCTTTACCAGTGGTAGGTCTAAGCTTTACCAGTGGTAGGTCTAAGCTTTACCAGTGGTAGGTCTAGCTTTACCAGTGGTAGGACTAGCTTTACCAGTGGTAGGTCTAAGCTTTACCAGTGGTAGGTCTAAGCTTTACCAGTGGTAGGTCTAAGCTTTACCAGTGGTAGCTCTAGCTTTACCAGTGGTAGGTCTAAGCTTTACGAGTGGTAGGTCTAAGCTTTACCAGTGGTAGGTCTAGCTTTACCAGTGGTAGGTCTAGCTTTACTAGTGGTAGGTCTAGCTTTACCAGTGGTAGGTCTAGCTTTACCAGTGGTAGGTCGAAGCTTTACCAGTGGTAGGTCTAGTTTTACCAGTGGTAGGACTAGCTTTACCAGTGGTAGGTCTAAGCTTTACCAGTGGTAGGTCTAAGATTTACCAGTGGTAGGTCTAAGATTGACCAGTGGTAGGTCTAAACTTTACCAGTGGTGGGTCTAAGCTTTACCAGTGGTAGGTCTAAGATTTACCAGTGGTAGGTCTAAGCTTTACCAGTGGTAGGTCTAAGATTTACCAGTGGTAGGTCTAAGATTGACCAGTGGTAGGTCTAAACTTTACCAGTGGTGGGTCTAAGCTTTACCAGTGGTAGGTCTAAGATTTACCAGTGGTAGGTCTTAGCCAAAGGACGTCTTGGTCGGTACCACAACAGTGTCAGTTTCACTGTGTTTCAGTTGAAAGACACTGTAGCAAGTGTAACTACTGGGCAAATGAGATTTATGAATTAATGTTTTTTGACGGAGACATCGCTAAGCTGCCATCAGTGTCGACCCGTGACCACGATCAGTGCAATTCGATCGAAACGTCGGGTAAATAAAAGGTTCGTTCCTTTAAATAATTCACGATTAAGTCCCGAAATATATCAAACATGTATAAAAATCGCGAAAGCCTAAAAATAATGAACTAATGTCTCAAATGAGGAACGCAGTTCGCTGGCATTCAGATCTTGATCTTTGCCAAACAAAGATACTGGTGTGGGCTAGCATGACGGTCACCATCAGGCGTACGACTTATTTGTTGGAAATCGATTCAGCTGTTTTGATGCTAAATAACTTTTAGACTGCCTCTGTGGCGCTCTGTGTATGTTTGTGAAGTCTCCCGCGACACAGGGCTTATACCCTAATGCTGGAGGTGTTATTTTCATTAAAAAAAAAATAAAACAAATTTCACGTGACTAAATGAATTCATGCATTAGGTAATTCTATGCCCACCCAGGATGAAACTTTGTATAATGAACACGATGGTTTATTTTGTGTCTGGGTCTTATTTATCTATAATATGTATGTATTTAGAAATATATAAGTATGTTTATCAGTTAACTGGTTTCCATAGTACAAGCGCTGCTTAGTTTGGGATCAGATGACGTTGTGTGAGTTGTCCCAAAATATTATTATTATTATAAATTAGTCTTGATTTTTTCTTACATTAGTTCGTTAACATAATTTTTTGGTAGTTTTTGAATTTTCATATTATCGTAACCCCGTCTAACTGTTGTCCATTACCCATATTTGTCAAATCAAACTGTTTCCTCCCATTGTCCAGTGACCTTCCATTGTCAGAGTTGGGAGTAAGTAAATAAGAATCCGGGAGGTATCGAATCTTCGCTATTTGCGTACATATTTGTCGAGTGTTCAGAGGGTGTGTTTGCGTTGTATTAGTGGCTGACCTTCATACTATTTGAGATGTTTATATGATTTCTTGTTTAGTTCAGTAGTTTCATCTTTGGAAGAAACGAAAGCCCTCACAGCTGTCATGCTGATAACTTTTATACATTATTTCTTTATTTTAAATGAAAAAGTTAAATACAAAATATCACCGATCTAACTTCAAAACCTATTTTCAAGAAAATCCTATTTTCAAGTTTTTATGAAATATCAATATACAGAGTGTTTGGAAGATCGATGCAAAGCCGTAAAGCGGAGCTAGTATTATTATTAAATAGAGCATTTTATTCAGTAGATGAGTATTTAGCGGACAAAACCTTTTAGCGGCTTATATTGTTAATCATATTTTATATTAGTTCATTTTATTAGCTAGTTTTGACATTTTAATTTGATATGAATTAATTCTTGTATTTATAATTATTTCATTTTAATAACTATTAACATTATAATTTGATATTGAATCTATTGTGCATATAACATAATTTATAGGACCTGTAATTAACCTATGTTCCATGAATAAATGATGATGATTAAAAAAAAAAATTACGGTCAAATGGACGTACTTTTTGACAGGTAAAAATCCGCCATCCGATATTTTAGCCATAGTTGTTCTCATCACCGAGGTCAAAGAGGGAATGCTTCATTTTTTTTATAGGTTTATTCAGAGAATGCTATATCTAGACATTATATAATCAAAGGTTCTTAACTAGTCGGTTTTTCTTCATGTTTTAATCGCGTTTCTAAATACTTAAGTGAAATTTAATTTGAAATTCAAATGCACTTCATAATGCGAAGAGCTCTGCTCAGCAACTTGAGTCGTTTATGAGCTGTGATAATGATGATGATGTCATAATTATAATATAATATCACTATATTGCTACTACTATAGTTTTTTTGAAACCTTTTATGGAATCTCAGTAAAAAAAACAATATATAGTAGAATCATTTGGTAGTTTTACCTGATTTTTTTTCCTGGAGATTTGAAGATTGGTGATTTTTTCTTAGTAAGATAACTAGCAATGTGAGATTTTGGTCCTACATTACTAATAATCCTGTTAACCCCTCCAGCTAAGCTCGATGGCTTGTTTTAGGAGTGGGTTCACGTCGGTAGTATAATGTGTAGGATTCGAACCCGGGACCTCACGATTGCGAGTCCGATGTCTTAGGCATTAGGCTACCGCCGCTTTTATAGATTTTTCCGAATTTAAACTCTACACTTGCGTCGCCATATTGGAGAAATGGCGCCGGAAAATCAGTTTTTAGACAATATTTATTTTTCGTCTCAGTATACGACAAAAACATTTATGACAAAACTATACTAGGGGACATTACCTACGATCTATTTTAACAATGTTTTCTTGTAAACTCCATAGTTTTGGCAAACAAGCGCTGCAAAAGCTACACGTATATGCTTTTGGTCAAAAAGCACAACATTCAGTACATTTTCTGGTGTTATTAGACTACAAAACCTTCTCAAGAACGTCAAATTCTTGTTTCAATTTTTTTTTTAGACCACGTTTAGTAGTTGGGTTTTAGTTTTTAAACTCGTATTTTACACTAGCTGTCCCGCGCAACTTCGTATGCGTAAATTTACCCCGTTTTTGCTACATTTCTCGGCGCTGCTCCGCTCCTATTAGTCGTAGCGCAACGTTATATAGCCTATAGCCTTCCTCGATAAATGGGCTATCCAACAAAAAAGAATTATTAAAATCGGTCAAGTACTTTTTGTTTATTCGTTACATACAAAAATATAAATCTTTCCTCTTTATAATATTAGTATAGATATATGTAGATTTGTATTTATAACCTCCTATTGGCTTCACTGTAGTCGAGTGAGAACAAATCAGATTTTCTAAGTCTCAAATTAGTTTAAAATATAAATTTATGTAAGGTGGTTTTATTCCGAAGGTGTTAGGAGACTCAAACAGCAGTCCCTCATGCATTCCCTCATACGCGTGGGTTTGACGCTGAAGTAACATTAGCTCAAGTACATTTAAGTAATACATCTTTCATATAACACCCACACTACTCAGTGTAGGTGTTTAATGGAGCGTCTACACTGAAGCACAGAGTACCGTACAGAACAAAAACTTCATGAAATGAAATAATCTTTATTTGCGTGAAAGATAGTAGTGTACAAGGTGTTACATCAAATAAAAAGTATCACAAATTTCGTCGGTTAACCCAACATGCAAACAGTCCTCAATCAAGCGACTAGACAGATACATAAAAAACTCTGCACAACGACAGAAACAAGATAGGTACCTACCCTTCATATTTAATATTATGCAGTCGGAGGCATGATATTAGTTCAACAGAATTTATTAATGCCTCCGACTGCATGGTATTAAAATATGAAGGGTATAGCTTGTTTCTGTCTTTTTGCAGGCGGGTTTTTTAGGTGGTTGTAAGATACAAGCTGATTTAATAGCTACGAACTATTTGTTTTATTTCTTAAGATTGTTTTTTTCAATGATTTGCTACTTCAAACATTTTTTAACATACAGGTTACATATAATTTCGTACTCGCCTTTTAAAGCCAGCGCTTAAAAACAGCTCGCACATTAACGCGCTGAAATCCAATATTAGATTTTTTAAGAATGTTATGTACCCAGTGACACTCGCGTCATCAAGATAAATCTAATGACGTATCATTTATCAAAATCAGTTGAGCCCTGGAGGAGTTATGAGCGGACATAGGGACAATAGGAGGATACATACATACATACATACGCGTCTAACATATAAGCCTCCTCCTCATTCGGGTCGCTCTTCACGCACACATAGATATCGTCACAGACACGAAGAATCGGAACAAGATGGACCAGAAACAGAGCGAGTGCTATAAGAGAGCACTTTTTGTACGCGCGTGTGAGTGAACTATATAGTACTAGATATAAAAGTGGCGGTACACGGTAAAGTCCATCAGTCCTTTAACATGGTGTATAGTAAGTATATTAGTCGCAGCACCTTACCCCCATATAAAATTTATAAACATTCAAACATTGTAAAATTGGCAATTTGAAAAGAGTGGCCGCGAGTTTTTAATGCCAGGTTCTTTTCTCCGGCTTTACCTATTGTTTGCGAACTTGGCATTACATGTACATGTAGAATCCCGACGTATCACAAGAGTTGTTTTGCATCCTAAGTGAATAAAGAATTTTGAATTTTTTGACAAAGAGACTTCAGTCACAATGTGTATACATTGTCTTCATTCTGAAGTCTTTTTTAACCCACAATACAGGGGAGGGGGAAAATTAATAAATTTAACATATTGTGTTTTTGTGTCATCGTTGCGGTCAGAAGTGTCAGCCCGATGACATCAAAACCAGCAAGGGTAAGATGTGCCAACCATTTGTGCGACCTGCTGAGAGTCTTTCTCCTAGACAGGAATTACCATGGCCGATCTGGTAATCTATAAATTTGGCTACGGAAGTCTCGGGTTCGATTCCTGAGTCTGGATTTCAAATTTTTCTATCTTTCATAAATGCATTTATTGTATTTGTAAAGTTATTGGCAAGAAATGCCTATAAAAATTACTTCAATATTCGGCCTGCGACATCATAATTTGTTAAAATGCTCTCTGTAACGAAGCAATAACAAAAAGCCGTGATAGTTTTTTAACTACCGACTAGATGTCGCTACGAAGGCCTAATTTCGCAAGCAACAAGAGATGGAAAAATTCAAAATCTAATAACATAGTCCAGATAGATGGTTCGCTTCTGGCCCCGGTTTGGCTACGGAAGTCTCGGCTTCGATTCCTGAGTCTGGATTTCAAATTTTTCTATATTTCAAAAAAAAAAAAATGCATTTATTGTATCTATAAACGGACTTCGGACTCAGGTCAGTCGAGAAAACAACATGATGAGGGATATTAACAACTTGTGCGGTGTGATATAAATAATGCCACTTCAACAGACACCATCGTGTCCTGTGTGCACCTGCAGCTGAGGACTTGATGGCTCCGTCGGATAATGGAGATGAAGTGCCCGCGTTCTGGGCTACATTAATATACCTAATATTTTAATTAATTTACTGTCGAAACGCTAAGAAGAAGAAGATCGTATCCCTCTATTAGATAGTTTTATTGGGTTGATTCTTGGGTGTGTTTGATCAGAATCTGTTTAGCCTTATTCGAGATAATAAATCTTTATAGGCCTAATAATATTTTTTATAGGCCTTTCTTGCCAATTACTTTATTAATACAATAATTGCATTTTAGAAATAACAAAAGCCGTGATAGTTCTTTAAAGTAAAGTAAACTCGCTTGAAAGAAAGGATCGAGAAATTTTTTTTAGATCGAGGTCTAGTAACATAGTCCAGACAGATGATTCGTTTCCGGCCCCAGATTGGCATACAGAAGTCTCGGAATCGATTCCTAGGTCTGGACTTCGAATATTTCATGTTTTTAATATTTTATGTTTTTTAATAATAAATCTCATCATTTTACATTGCTGCTCCGCTTCTATTGGTCGTAGCGTGTTTATAGCCTATAGCCTCGATAAATATATATAATACTAGCTGTCCCGGCGAACCTCGTCTCGACTCTTTTTTTTGTAAATCGGGTTCAATTGTGAATCTAAACCATCCTCGAATCCCCTTGAACTCACACAAAAAAAATCATCAAAATCGGTCCAACCGTCTAGGAGGAGTTCAGTGAAATACACACGCACACAAGAAATATATATATATATAAAGATATCTATATTCCTCAATAAATGTGCTATCCAACATTTAAAAAAAATTTCCAATACGTACTCCTCGTTCCTGAGATTATGGCGTTCAAACAAACTCTTCTTAAAATATTAGGTATAGATTGTCCAAATCGTATAATTTTCTGTTAAATAACGTTACTACCAATGTGTATTGAGGACATGGTGAGGACATCCTTTTTCCAACCAATCGATGTCATCATAAAAAAAACCTTTAGTATGTATTCACCATTACATACAGAATAACTAACAAACAAACGTATATAGAAAATGCATTAGCATTTCACTTCTAAAGTAATTTATAACCAAGCTTACACAATCTACTAACAAAATAGAAAACAAATCGCAAAAGAAATACACAGACTTGTGTCACTTTTAATTAAATATTTAGTAATATGCCGTTACATTTATTACAGACGAAATTAATTACAGTAATTTTTCAACAATGTTTTACATCAAAATTACAAAACAAAATTAGGTACGACACAACACAACATCAATAAATCAGTTTTAGTAATTTTAATGTTTGCAACACTTTTATTTAAAAATAATGTTCCCATTTTCTATAAAACCGTTATAACTCATATTGCATGTTATAACGCTACAACAATAACATGTTTTGGCATAATATTGGTATATTTGTTTGTAGATACTAGTTTAAACTTGCGACTTACCTTGTGAGTAAATGATTATTGAGTACTGCGCAGGTAGGTACGCAGTAATATTATAAACAACTAACTGTTGTCCGTAAGTGCGCCCGCGTGGGTGACTTTACCCCGTTAAGGGTTGTTTTTTACTTTCAATTATAATAATAATATAATATAATAATAATATCTTGGGACAACTCACACAACGCTATCTGATCCCAAACTAAGCAGAGCTGGTACTATGGAAACCAGACAACTGATAAACATACTTATATATTTCTAAATACATACATATTATAGATAACACCCAGACACAGAATAAACCATCGTGCTCATCACACAAAGTTTTATGGGTGAGGATCGAACCCACGACCTCCGGCTTAGCAAGGTAACTAACTACTGGCGTCCAATCTTTCGCATTTTTTAAAAATAGTGAGGTATTTGCTCGAATACAAAATGCTAACCTAATCCAGAACCGTGTTTTTTTATACAACGATATAAAGAGACAAGCAGCCGTCTAACGGTAGGTGTCGTTAGTAGGTTCCGGTAAGTCAGAGTCGGAGGTGTAAAATCAATCAGAAGTTCCGACCTTTCGGAGTCGGAGTCGAAGCTCGGTAACATCCCAGGTCTACAGTCTCTTGACACTGTGAAAAAAAAACTTCTAAGTTAACGCATAAAAAGATACGACCTATTTTTTTAAATTGCGAAACTCGATTTCTGAACTCCGACTCGCACTTGGCCGGTTTTTTATCTCATGAAAGAAATAATATTTATGTCGAAAGGTACTAGGCCTTAACAGTATCAGTCCCACCCAAATCCTTGTTTGGCAAAGATCTGAATGTCATCGCACCGTGCTCCTCATTTGACACATTAGTTCGTTTCTCATTTGCTCAGTAATCAATTAATAACACTGGGTTCAGTTCCCTGCAACCGAAACACAGTGATGCGTGAATCATCATCATCATCAGCCTATCGCAATTCACTGCTGGACATAGGCCTCTTCAATTGCACGCCACTTTGTTCTATCTTCGGCTTCTCGCATCCGGCTCCTGCCAGCCGTGATGTGTGAATATTATGTACTATTTCACGGAAGAATAACTGACCCAGTGACCTTGGTACCGACCAAGACAGCCTGGGACTTAGACCTACCATTATGTGTCATATTTCTCAGTAAGGTATTGCGATAAAAATAGGTCAATGTCCTTCTCCAAGGTTTTATCTGCCTCTATGATATTTTTTTTTAAGATTGCATTTTTGAAAGATAGAAACATTTGAAGTCCTGGTACAGGAATAGAACCCGAGACTTCCATATGCCAAACTGGAATCGCACCATCTAACCGGGACTATGTAACTAAACCTCAAATTTCTTCTATCCTTCCTGCATGCGAGTCCGGCCTTCTTCCTTTCTATCTTTCAAAAATGAAATTATTGTATTAATAAAGTATAATTGGCAAGAAATGCCCATAATATAAATTATTATAATCAATCAAATAACTTTTTGAGGAACATAGGGCGCATAACACCGGCCCTCCTCGGTACGCGCTGACATATCTGCTTCTTCCTGTTTATTTAAAAATTATAAACAAACAAACTCACAATCACACATCACACTAGACATTGAAACAGTCGTCCAAATCACGATCTAAATCCCTAATACCGCGATTAATCCCTCTAACTTCGTTCATAAATCACTTACATCTATAAATCATATCTTCCAAGGGGACACGGGCGTTTAATTTCAGGAAATTAAAAAAAAAACTCCGCTCATAATTTGTACTAGGATCGTAAATCTGTCGGCACTAACTAGTATGATCTATGTATAGTTTAACACTTTAGGGTTCCGTGTTTAAAAGGTTCCAATGATATATGACATTAAATCAATATGGCAAAATATAAATCACGAACACAAAATACACCAAGAATTACTTAGAACAACAATTTATGGAACTCACGCCCCAGATGTGCAGGAGTTGTCTGTCTGTCTGTCTGTCCGTCCGTATGTCACAGGCATTTTACTCAAAGACTACTCAGTGAATCTTGATGAAATTTGGTAAAAAGGTGTTTGTTGTAGCCGCTACTTATTTTGATAACTAAATAATAAAAATAAATATTTTTAGAGATCTTGGAGCTAAATTAGTACCACTTCCTGACGTTCAATTGGGCTCAAATTTGATACACTAGTGTTACTTTGATAACAATGCAATTTTATGATTAGGGTACCATATACCTGATCTGACGATAGAGTCGAAAGGTGGCCTAAAGAACTCCTAAACTAAAATACTGAAACCTTGGAAGTTTGGGCTCATTTGATTCGTCTTGACAAGTTCTCCTATGCTAGATGATTTCCGGGGTCTGATGATGTAGCTGGAAGGAGAGACGGTGGTACTCAACAGTCATGTAAAGTACATGCGCCCCAGGCATAAAATCTCGCGACAAGCTTTATATGAATGGTATAATAACAAATAGATGGGTTTGTTTTAATTCAAAAATGATCTTTTTCCTTTTAGAGCATTTAAATAAAAGGTTGTATATAAAAATGTTTTTTTAATTATTTATTTTTGTTTGTCTGTCTGACTGTCTTACCTTTGAGGGGTTATGATTGTATTCAGAGCCGGCCCAAAGCCAGATTTCGTTTGGAGCAAGATGAAATTTTGGCGCCCCAAAATCGGTCATGTGTGAGTCGCACGTCGGGGGAGGAGGAGGCGGGGGGGGGGGGGAAATCGTGCGGGGTTTACGGAACACGACACACGGTGAGCAGACCCACTTACGTTCGCTAAGTCGGGTCTCAGTATTCAGGGCCGCCGTATTATTAGTTGAACGTTAGTGATTAGATAATAGATATTGTGTTTAATTTATTTATAATTTTCATCAGACCTTTTTTAATTTAACTGAATAAAAGAGGTGTCATAAAAATATTATAAACCACTTTTTTTTTTATCTTTACTAATATTATAAAGCTGAAGAGTTTGTTTGTTTATTTGAATATGATAAACATGACATAGCGTTTAATAAAATAACAAATACCTAAATAGTTTATAATATTAAAAGCAACAGTAGGACGACTAGTCCTTAGGTTGCTTATTTATTGTGATAGTATAATATATATATACTTTCTGTCGCTGAAAAACAATTAAGTATGCTATAACAATTTAATCGATAATGGCATCACGGTAAATTCTACACCACACATGAAGTGATCAATTCTAAGATCTGACCGCATCTATGCATTTATTGAAAGTTACTCACTTCTTTTTAAGAAAATTTTAACCTAAAATTGTGCAAATAGGTTACAAAAATTATACAGAACCTGCGGAACAGGAATCTAAATCGCACTTGACCGATTTTTAATGGTTAACCTAGTTGCGTTGGCGGTTAAGAAATAAAGTTAACGATATATTTGAATTTCACATTAATTGGGTGACCGTCGCGACATGAAATTAGCTGTGATTATAACATAAAGTGACATTAATTTCATGCCACGCACGAACCTATATCTATGCTTTCGAATAGTACCTAATCGCATTCTCAATCGTCAAAAAAAAACCGCATCAAGATTTTTACTTCAAGAAATATATACTTCTATACTAATATTATAAAGCTAAAGAGTTCTTTTTGTTTGTTTGAACGCGCTAATCTCAGGAACTACTGTTTCGAATTGAAAAGTTCTTTCACTGTTGGATAGCCCATTTATCGAGGAAAGCTATAAGCTATATAACATCACGCTACGACCAATAGAAGCGGTGCAGCAATAAGAAATGTTGCAAAATCGAGGAAAATTTACGCAGACGAAGTTGCGTGGGACAGCTTGTCATATATAAAAAAAACTAATATGTTGAAAACTTGCATAGTTATAAACCACTAGCTGTCCCGCGCAACTTCGTATGCGTAAATTTTCCCCGTTTTTGCAACATTTCTCGTCGCTGCTCCACTCCTATTAGTCGTAGCGCGATGTTATATAGCCTACAGCCTTCCTCGATAAATGGGCTATCCAACAAAAGAAAGAATTTTTCAAATCGGACCAGTAGTTCCTGATATTTTAGCGTATAAACAAACAAACAAACAAACTCTTCCGCTTTATAATGTTATAGTATAGATTCAAGTAGTCTTGTATTCTTCGCGCTATCGTGCTCATTACGTCTCGTAGCACCTAATCCATAATTATCATTGAAAAATAAGTGATGATTACATTTCACATCGCATTGTGAACAGGATTTAGACTTTTAGAATGATTAATTAATTGAAAAATATAACATGGTCCAAAAACAACCCCATTGGATTGTGTTATTGATTCTGAGCAAACTACTTTCAGGTTTGCACTATACCAAATATAATGTTGTATAAAATCATGCTGTTGGAGGCATTAAGTAAAGTGCCTCCAACTGCATGATTTGGGCATGATTTAATAAAGGTACCTAGGTATTTTGTTTGCATCTTTTTTGCGCACACATTTTTAGTGGTTGTAGGATGTAACAACTGTCTTTTATCACAGCCAAGTATTTGAAAATTGAAAAAAAAAGTTTTCTGTAAAGTCGATTTATCGCAAGTTTACGGACGATAATTTGACTTTACAACGTCATAAGAAAATATTTTATTTAGCTGTTGACGTGTCTAATGACGTGTGTTGATGATCATAAATTCTTTAATATGTTAAATTCTGGTTTAATGTGTATTTCTCAAAACATTTTAAGACATGGTTAACACATAGCATCGCACTATTTTACTTATTTTGTTTTTTTTTGTCACTGATATTTGTATTTAACTACCATAATCTTGTTTTTTTTTTTATTAATTGTTGTGTATTTTTCATTCTTTCTTTACATGGCAAATTAATAGGATTGAAAACTTTGTTTTTTTTTATTTATTTTTTAAAGATAACTAGCAATGTGGGATTTTGGTCCCACATTACTAGCAATCCTGTTGACCCCTCCAGCTAAGCTCAATGGCTTGTGTTAGGAGTGGGTACACGTCGCTAGTATAATAGGAAGGATTCGAACCCGCGACCTCACGATTGCGAGACCGATGCCTTAGCCATTACGCTACCGCCGCTCATGATTGACTTTGACTAGGTACATTGGGCAACATCAGTCAATCGTTTTTGAGTTATGGTGGGCAGAGTGGAAACTCGTCCCACTCTATATGTTCGTAAACTTTCGCGATTTGTACACATTATAGAATTTTATAAGCTACGGGTGTTAATCGCGTAAATATTTTATTTTAAGGCTAAATACCTTTGTTTATTGCCCGACGTTTCGACCGTATTGCAACGGCCATGGTCACGGGTAGACGATTTTAGTTAGTCTGCCTACTCTGACTCAAAAATGTTAAGTTTTAGTTTGAAGTAATTGACCTGAATTCAAAGCTTTACAATTTTTGTTCAGAACAGATTATACTGATTTGACTCGAGAATCGCCAGCCGTCATCATTATAATAGCTGCATTACTCAAATACAAAATAATCGAAATAAACGAAATTAATTCACGAATGGCATTGTAAACTAGTGCAAAACAGATTTAAATATTTTAACGACTTTTTAGTTTTCTTGAATAAAACATGGCGGATTGTAGTAGAACGCTGTTCAAGTTTTAGTTCAAGTTGTTTGTACAACTTAAGAACTATGAAACACTACAACAATGAAAACCTTGCTCAAGTATTTAACTTTTAAATGCATACTTTCTTACATCCGTTAATACATCGAACAATTTTATATATATATTTAAATAGGTTTAATACATAATTCTAAAGATATATCGTTCGTATCCTTCCCGGCCGACGTTTGACGTCAATTTGACAGATGTACGGTGACAGACGTGGTAATTAGCGCCATTTTGATGGGACGGGATAGGGGATATATATTTAAAAGTTAACCAGGTTGTAGGATTTTAGTCCCACATTACTAGCAATCCTGTTAACCCCTCCAGCTAAGCTTAATGGCTTGTGTTAGAAGTGGGTTCACGCCGGTAGTATAATGGGTAGGATTCGAATCCGCGCCCTCACGATTGCGAGACCGATGCCTTAGCCATGTTGCTACCGCCGCTTCAATAGTAGTAGTAGGGAAGAAATCGTCTAATAAACTATAGTTCGGATTACAGAACACTGTATTTTATGTTAGGGTGCTCTCGACAAGATCCGCCTCTGATAAATTATACATTTTCTTTCTGTTTATAAGGTTAAGTTACGAGTATAACCATTGGAATACGAAACAGATCAGTTCTTTTCTCGCCAAAGTTATAGATTACATGAACATGACAATTTTTAGGGTTCCATAGCCAAAATGGCAAAAACGGAACCCTTATTATAAGGGTTCATTCATCACAGACGGACATGACGAAACTATAATAGTTTCGTCATGTCCGTCTGTCTGTCTTTCAGTCCGTAAGTCACATGCATTTTACTCCAAAACCACCCAATGAATATTGATGAAATTCGGTAAAAAGGTGTCTTATAGTAGCCGCTACTTAGTTTGATAGCTAAATAACAATTATTATTATTTCTAGGGGGGGCACTCCTTACATGTAACAGAAGCTGTTTTTTTTTCGTCACATAATTCGACAGATCTTTTAGAACATTTTAAGGAATCTAATAAACTTTTTTGATTGAGTAATTATTTTCTAAAATAATCGCTTCGAAAGTCGCATAAATTGTGCCCCCCCCCCCTTAACTTTTGAACCGTGTGACCAAAAAATATGAAAAAAACCACAAAGGTAGCGCTTAATAAATACTTTAAATTAAAATTTATTTGGACCTGATCGGGTATACCGTCATTGAGTTATTGCCAAAAAACTGCATTTCTCAACAAAAGACTCTTCTAAATACTACTGCAATTATTGCGTCTCCTACACTGAGCATGGTCCAACATGCTCTTGCCCAGTTTTTATTCTATACTCTGGGCTAGAATATGCGACTCTTCTTTTTACAAAGAACAGGAAACTTTTTTCCATCAGCCGTATCACCCGCCGCACTTGCAGATAAAACTTATCCAAGAATTAATCTAATCCAAAAGTCATAAGCGGACTCTTGTCAACCAAGCTATGCAATAACATCGACTTCCAATATTAATATTGGAAAAGTTGAAACATTCATTGTCACCCTGCGGTGACAATAAACGTCATAAAACTAGGACAATTCCACAGAACAAAGGGGAATTGATTCTTGCTTCGATATCTATGAAGGAAGAGGTTAAATTAGTGGCGAGTTGAACCATAGTTTAACCGTAGTTTATTGAGAAAGTTCTTTGTAGGGTTAATGAAGTGTGACGTCAGTACAAGCGCGGATCCAGAACTTTGTTGAGGGGGGGGGCAACAGTTGACTCAACCGGCCAAGTTTGCGGGGTACGATGGTTTAGACAAATGCTAAATACGTTTGATAATTATTCCGTACAGAGCCTAGACAAATGGCATAAACGCTAATCGAATAGAATGACATCGTTGCGCTTGCAAATAACGCGAATATGTTCATACTAGCTGTCCCGCGCAACTTCGTCTGCGTTAATTTTCCCCGTTTTTGCAACATTTCTCATTGCTGCTCTGCTCCTATTAGTTGTAGTGTGATGTTATATAGCCTATAGCGTATTCTTTGTAGGATTGATGAAGTGTGACGTCAGTACAAGCGCGGATCTAGAAGTTTATTCAGGGGGGGGCAACATTTGACTCAACCGGTCAAGTTTGAGGGGTGTATTTGTTTCAACACGAGTATACTAGGCACCACCGCCGAAGGGAGGGGGGGCAATTCCCTCCCAAAACACACCGGTCCAGTGACAAAATTCTCAAATTCCCCCAAACAAAGATCATTCAGTCGAGTCTTGAGGGGAGGTACTTGACCCTGTAGCCCCCCCCCCCTCCCTTGGAACAGCGCCTGCATCAGTACAGCGGCATACCTATTGAAGATTTAATATGTACTTGACATCCAGGGGCGTAACTTTCTTTGCACAGGCCTTGTTCCAAATTTGTTGGGGCGCCTGGTGCCCAAACGACTAATGTGTCCCTCGCACGAATTTGCATTTTTTTTTTTTTTAAAGATAACTAGCAATGTGAGATTTATTCCCACATTACTAGCAATCTTGTAAACACCTCCAGCTAAGCTCAAAGGCTTGTGTTAGGAGTGGGTTCGTGGGTTCACATCGGTAGTATAATAGGATTCGATCCCGCGACCTCACGATTGCGAGACCGATGCCTTAGCCATTAGGCTACCGCCGCTTGCAAAAATTGACTCTTTAGTGTGACGGAGGGGGGGGGGGGGGTGGTAGCTACGTCCCTGTTATATAAGCTGTAGTTAAAATACAATCAAACATGATAATTATGTTCGTGATCATGACCAGTCCAACTCATATATTTAAATCGTCAGTGTGCCTAGTGCAAGTTTGTTTTACGTTAACGCGATCGATACGTTCAAGACGTTTGCCGTTCCGATTCCCGCTCCAATCTCTTAACCAATTAAAATGCCAAGCGCAGTAAACGTTTCGATCGCGTTAACGTAATAAAAAACGTTTTTAGAAAAAATATTACCGACTTCAAAAAAAAATACAAGGCAACTACAAAGCAAAAAATAATATTTACCTAGAACAACAAAAACATATTAACATTTTGAAGTTAGTGACATGAAATAGTCGCTTTTGTTTAATTCGGCACCAACCAAATTTTTTGTATTTTTTTTTTTTATTTTACACTTTTTAGTGGGTTGGTTTGTAATTCACCTATGTTACAATAGGCTTCTGTCAACTGCTCAAATCCCTTTACAAAATATTGCTTGCCCCGATGCAGGGCCGTTAATAATTGAGGAGTTCACTATCAGCTCTATTACATTGTGTAATAGTAGTATAACGAGAATAAAGTGCTACTCAATACCATATTAAAGTAACTGAATCGCAAACTGTGAAATATTGAATAGGTCTGCTTGTCATTTGTTGTCTTCATCATCAGTTCCACTTCACCAATTGGTATTTTTTTAAGAGTAAATGCACGAATCACTGTGAAATATACTTAAATCACGGTAGGCCTTTGATATTTTAAGAGTTCCCTCGATTTCTCCAGGATCCCATCATCAGATCATGATCTGATGACAATGGGACCAACTTGAAAGTATACGCTTTCAAACACAAAAATAATTTTTCAAATCCGTCCAGCCGTCGCGTCGTTGCGTAATCGGTGAACAAACATACAAAAAAAAGGATACAGACGAATTGAGAACCTCCTCCTTTTTGAAGTCGGTTGAAGAAAATTAATAGTAGCACTCCATCTCTTCCCGTGGGTGTCGTCAAGGACTAAGGGATGTCACGCCGGATGACGGGCAGCAGCGTCCTCTGCGTATTTTAAAGTCTTACTGCGATCGCCAACCCGCTCGCCAAGCGTGACGATTGTGAAAAATACCCCTAGGATCTATAATATGTTGGTTCTACTGGGGAGACCCATGCCCTGCAGTGGGACATCATATATGTTGATATATATATATAATATATATGTTCGTAAACTTTCGCGATTTATACACATTATATAATTTTACAAGCTACGGGTCTTAATCGTAAATATTTTATTTTAAGGCTATTAAATACCTTTGTGTATTTCCCGACGTTTCGACCGTATTGCAACGGCCGTGGTCACGGGTAGACTCTACCCACCGTTGCAATACGCGATTAAGACCCGGAGCTTATAAAATTCTATAATGTTGATATATATTTATATATTTAGGTTATAAGTTTTTAATAATAATAATATCTTGGGACAACACACACAAAGCTGTCTGATCCCAAACTAAGCAGAGCTTGTACTATGGAAACCAGACAACCGATAAACATACTTATATATTTCTAAATACATACATATTATAGATAAGTAACACCCAGACACAGAATAAACCATCGTGCTCATCATACAAAGTTTTATCCTGGGTGGGGATCGAACCCACGACCTCTTGCGTAGCAGTCTACACTCCCACCGCGCCACAGAGGCAGTCAAATAATATTAATGGATTAGTAGGTATGATTTCACGCTACTGTATCTATTCAAACTACGTTTAAATATAAAAATAAATAGTTAACATCAAAACGGTCTTTCGGTGTCATCCACCACAAAAATCAAATCACAGATGGACGATTTTAATTATTATTCTTTGGTACGATCTTAAGACGAATTTTAACTAACTTGTCATCTTGTCCGTTATGGAGATGTTTAATTATTTTTTCAGAGAGGAGTCCTATAATTGCGAACATTCTTTTGTCGTTTTCAAGTGTGTTGCGTTTGACAGAGCACAATTTCATAACTTATTACTGCCTGTCGCTGAAGTGAGAGCTAAATATGGAGTGTTTCCTACAAAGAATATTATGACCTCATTTCATAAAATGGTTGAAGTTTTTCCATGACAAATATTACTAATTTAAATGTTGAATATTAGTGACTAGCTGTCCCGTGCAACTTCGTATGCGTAATTTCTCCCCGTTTTTGAAACATTTCTCGTCGCGCGATGTTATATAGCCTATAGCCTTCCTCGATAAATAGGCTATCCAACAGTAAAATACTTTTTTAATTCGGACCGGTAGTTCCTGAGATAATTGCGTTCAAACAAACAAACTCTTTAGCTTTATAATATTAGTATAGATTTATCTATACTAATATTATAAAGCGGAAGAGTTTGTTTGTTTGATTGTTTGATTGTTTGATTGTTTGATTGTTTGATTGTTTGATTGTTTGATTGTTTGATTGTTTGATTGTTTGATTGTTTGATTGTTTGATTGTTTGATTGTTTGTTTGTTTGTTTGTTTGTTTAAACGCGCTAATCTCAGGATCTACTGGTCCGATTTGAAAAAATATTTTTTTGTTGGATAGCATATAACATCACGTTACCACCAATAGGAGCGAAGCAGCCATGAGAAATGTTGAAAAAACGGGAAAAATTCACGCAGACGAAGTTGCGCGGGACAGCTAGTTAGTTAATATACTCGTATATCTCTTAGGGTATCTCTCAGGGGTAGTTCTAACAGTATGCTAACTATTCTGGCGGACAAAATCGATGGGCCTTTACTAGACTGTGGTCAAGTAGGCATGTACGTGAAGGTGTACATGCACCAAATGAAATGTCACATACTAACACTAGGTCAAGATCATACTAACATTATATGGATTCAATTGGATCTGAAATAAATGAATCTAATATATAAAATTCTCGTGTCACAGTTTTCGTTGCCATACTCCTCCGAAACGGCTTGACCGACTTTGATGAAATTTTGTGTGCATATTGGGTAGGTCTGAGAATCGGACAACATCTATTTTTCATCCCCCTAAGAGTTTGTTTGTTTGTTTGAACGCGATAATCTCAGGAACTACTGGGCCGCATTGAAAAAATATTTTATTGTTGGATAGCCCATTTATCGAGGAAGGGTATAGGTTATAACATCACGCTACGACCAATAGGAGCGGAGCAGCAATGAAAAATGTTGTAAAAAAAAATGGAAGAAAAAAGAAAAAAGGGAAAATTTACGCAGACGAAGTTGCGCGGGTCAGCTAGTATTATTATATTATTAGTCAAGAAGCTAACTGAAAATTGACTGAAGTGAGAAAATGACTTGTTACCGTTGGGTTTTCATAGGCCGTAGGTAATTCCTACATCCTATAAGACTATTTTTTTCAGAGAGGCATTCGATTCGTCTTTAACCTTCGCAAGTACAATCATGTCTCGAACTATCGCTCTCAGCTTAATTGACTTCCTATCCGGCAGCGCCGTAGTTTGCGCGCACTTACAATGCTATATTCAATCCTATTTTCTCCTCATGCCCCTACTTATCTAACGCCTCACTTTCAATTTCTCTGCTCTAGCCATGATCGGAATCTACGCTCCTCTAATAAATCTGTTGCTTCTCTGTCCTGCTCACAGCTCCACTCTGGTGCATTCTTCCTTCTCTATTCAATCTATTCTCCTTTGGAATGCAATCCCTCTCGAAATAAGAATGTCTACAATTCGTGTCACCTTTAAGTTCAAAGTATGTCATTTCTATACGAAGTTATTGGCGGAATCATCACAATTGTAGTAATCTATGGTTAAATATGTATATTATGTATATATTTGTATAGTATAGGTATGTTGTGTGTGTATGTATGTGTATATTTATATTTATATGTATGGTATTGTTTTTAAAATTATTTATTTATTAAATTTTTTTACACTCACTTTCTTGCGTATTTTAGTATTAGAAGTACGTACTTTAGTATTAAAAGTAAAAGTTAACTGGTAGATAATACCTAAGGCATTAAGTCCGCCTTTGTACAAATTTTGTGTGCAAGAAGTTAAATAAATAAATAAAAAGAAATAATACCAAGGTCAAAAGCGAGTTCCGAGTTGAGTTATGCAAATGCTAAATACGTTTGTTAATTATTCCATACAGAGCCCCTAAACAACATGACAACAACATAACTATGGCATAAGCGCTAATCAAATTGAATGACATCGTTGCGCGTTCAAAACCGCGAATATTACATTTTAATATGAGTATCGCAGTTTTAGGCGCGCAACGACGTCATTCCGACGTCATTAAATTCGATTAGAGTTTATGCTACTTGCTTAAGGGGCAGATGTTTTATCGTGCTAAAGCTCTCATTTGTCATACTAGTCGTTAATCTACTTAATGGTACATCATATTTCGTTTAAATCAATCAAGATTTTATTTTTACAAGCCCTGTGTCACGGGGGACTTTACAAACATACAAGTCACGGACACAAATTACACCCAGACCCGGAACAACAATTTGTGGATCACACAAAGTGGCGTCCCGTGTGGGAATCGAACCCACGACCTCTTGCGTAGCAGTCACACTCCCACCGCGCCACAGAGGCAGTCAAAATGATTAAGGTAGTCGTAAAAAACAAACAAACTTTCAGTTAATTCAAATTAACTCTATAATATTTCTATAATAGATCAGTACCTACCATCACGTCTCCACTCTAGGATTCTTTAAAAAAACCATCACATCCATCGTTTAGGCACTAAGATGTATTAAACAAGCATACATAACTCAAACCTATAACACCTCTCTAAAAAGAGCCATCACAAATTTAAAGACAACCGCAATCTTCGTTAACAAATCAACTCACGTTCTCATCCTAATTGGATGTAGAAACCGCTCTATCCCATAAAGACCCCATGAAATTTGAAAAATTTCATCATGGTGGTCGTCGGCAATCAGAATCGGTATCATCTGTTTTATCCAAAAAGGTTTCGGAAAGCTTCGCGAGGACACAAATTATTTGCGACCGTTCCCGCGACCCGGATAAATAATTCATTCTAAGGGTTATGGGGAGGAACGATACTTAAACGATAAACGGTGCCAGAAAATGAACGTCAATCCGAAAACGGATGACGGAAACATAAAAAATAAAAAGATTCATGTATTTTTAAAAATACAATAAACTTGACGCCCTGTGATGAATTTCTACTGCTCGCTATGATTATACCCCGCCCTCTTAAATAGTGATTACATACTTGTTCATCTATTTCATATATTCCTCTAATCATTATAGAATTTTATAAGCTACGGGTCTTAATCGCTATTAAATAAAATCTTAATCGCGTAAATATTTTATTTTAAGGCTAAATAGGTACCTTTGTTTATTTCCCGACGTTTCGGGACAAAGGTATTTAGCCTTAAAATAAAATATTTACGCGATTAAGACCCGTAGCTTATAAAATTCTATAATGTGTACAAATCGCGAAAGTTTACGAACGTAGGTATATTCCTCTAATCGTCAGCCAAGTGCTCGCCTTCGATGTCACCATCTGACTGTGAATATAAGTTCATCCCGAACAAAGAAATTTTGTGACTCATTTCTCTGCCGCACATCTAAAAACTGGAACTTCCTACCAACACATGTGTTCTCTTCTACCTACGACATGGGGTCTTTCAAAAGAGGCGGGAAGAAACACGTTGCTGGTTCAAGCTAAAGGCAGCCAGTGTTGCACGTCTGGCCTTGCGATTGGACTCTATTTTCACTTAACATCAGGTTAAATGGAGTCATTGGCTTACAATAAAATAAACAAAGTCTTCAATTTTACAATATTAATTAAAGATAAATATAGAATACGGGTAAATAAATAGAATATGTAACAATACGTTTATAAAGGCAATACACAAAACTGTGCTGTGTCCGACCAAATGAATAAAAATAGTGAACACATCTCCACGACCGACTGCCTCTGTGGCGCAGTGGGAATGTGTCCAACTGCTACGCAAGAGGTCGTGGGTTTGATTCCCACACGGGAGACCACTTTGTGTGATCCACAAATTGTTGTTACGAGTCTGGGTGTACTTTGTTTCCGCGACTTGTATGTTTGTAAAGTCCCCCGCGGCACAGGGCTTGTACCCTAATGCGGGAGTTGTCTTATTAAAAAACAAAACAAACAAACTTAAACAATAAAACACTCTTAAAATATGTCGGTCCTTAAAAACAGTATATATTGTTCTTAAGAAGGCTATGTATTCAGCATTGTGCGATACTCAAATCCACTCCAAAATTTAATCATAATGAACAGTAGGCACGGCGATTATTCTAAACATAAGCCTTACTTAGTAGCGCCTGAAACTAATTACCAGCACTACATTATACGTAGAGAAAACAATTCACATTATTGTATTTGTGCTAAATTATACCATAATTATTTCACAGGTTGTAGAACTATGAATGTTGAAATACAATCCCTTATTTCGATGTATCCATACTAATCCATACTATCCATACTAATCCATACTAATATTATAAATGTGAAAGTAACTCTGTCTGTCTGTCTGTCTGTCTGTTACGCTTTCACGCTCAAAGAGCTGAACCGATTTAGATGAAATTTGGTATGGAGATAGTTTGAGTCCCGGGGAAGGACATAGGATAGTTTTTATCGCGATAACCGACATCCACGCGGGCGGAGCCGCGGGCTGAAGCTAGTAATATTATAAATGTGAAAGTAACTCTGTCTGTCTGTCTGTCTGTCTGTCTGTTACGCTTTCACGCTCAAACAGCTGAACCGATTTAGATGAAATTTTGTATGGAGATAGTTTGAGTCCCGAGGAAGGACATAGGATAGTTTTTATCGCGATAACCGACATCCACGCGGGCGGAGCCGCGGGCTGAAGCTAGTAATATTATAAATGTGAAAGTAACTCTGTCTGTCTGTCTGTCTGTCTGTCTGTTACGCTTTCACGCTCAAACAGCTGAACCGATTTAGATGAAATTTTGTATGGAGATAGTTTGAGTCCCGAGGAAGGACATAGGATAGTTTTTATCGCGATAACCGACATCCACGCGGGCGGAGCCGCGGGCTGAAGCTAGTAATATTATAAATGTGAAAGTAACTCTGTCTGTCTGTCTGTCTGTCTGTCTGTTACGCTTTCACGCTCAAACAGCTGAACCGATTTAGATGAAATTTGGTATGGAGATAGTTTGATTCCCGGGGAAGGACATAGGATAGTTTTTATCGCGATAACCGACATCCACGCGGGCGGAGCCGCGGGCTGAAGCTAGTAATATTTTAAATGTGAAAGTAACTCTGTCTGTCTCTGTGTTACGCTTTCACGCTCAAACAGCTGAACCGATTTAGATGAAATTTGGTATGGAGATAGTTTGAGTCCCGGGGAAGGACATAGGATAGTTTTTATCGCGATAACCGACATCCATGCGGGCGGAGCCGCGGGCGAAAGCTAGTAATTCATAAAACTTACTAAATATTTCAATCTCAACAAAAGTTAACAAGTAATAAAGCCGGCCATCTTCCCGTATTAAATTAAACTTTCATTATTTGTGGTTCCATTCCCGAAAAAAAATTGATCGAAAAAATGAAAAAAAGGCTGATAATGTTCAAATTAAAGCTAAAAACCACGTAAGCTTTCAAACTGCATTTAAATCCGTCTCTCTGTCCGTTTGTCCATAATGACATCAACAAAGACACAGATTAAGTACCAAGTCTGCAGTATATCAATTTGTTTCGATTAGAAAAGTAATCTTTTTGCTTCACTTGTCGGGTTTAAATTGTTCGAAAAGATAATGTTACATATATTATCTATACTATAATATTATAAAGAGGAAAGATTTGATTGTATATTTGATTGTTTGTTTGTATTGAATAGTGTCCAAAACTACTGGACGGATTTAAAAAAATCTTTCACCGTTTTAAAGCTACACTAACCCCGGGTGACATAGGCTATTTTTTATCCCTGTATTCCCACGGGAACGAGAACTACGCGGGTAAAACCGCGAGGCGTCCGCTAATACTTACTAAGTTTATTAAAGCTGTTTCAAGCCTTTTTGCTGTGAGAATTTAGCCAAGGAGACTATGTGCAATCAGACTTATGATTGGAACGAATAAAGCTGCAGCACAAATTAAACACAGTTTGACGAATCCTCATCCCAGTCTCATTAATTTGAAGCATTCTTAGACGGGTCAAAGGACACTCCCAAGGTCTGCCCAAGATCATTGTCATATAACTCAGTAGGTACACCTACATACAGAGGAATACATAATAATCTATACTAATATTATAAAGCGGAAGAGTTTGTTTGTTTGTTTGTTTAAACGCGCTAATCTCAGGAACTACTACTCCGATTTGAAAAAATATTTTTTTATTTGATAGCCCATTTATCGAGAAAGGCTGCAATCGAAGTTGCGCGGGTCAGATAATGAATTATATCTTACTAGATGTCCCGCGCAACTTGGTCTGCGTAAATTTTTCCCGTTTTTGCAACATTTCTCGTCGCTGCTCCGCTCCTATTGGTCGTAGCGTGGATCAATTCGGATCTGTATTTCCTGAGATTACCGCGTTCAAACAAATAAAATCTTCAGCTTTATAATATTATTAAAGATTTTTTTTTGTTTATATCAATCGAATCGAGTGTCAAGTATTTATTTTATACTTTAACTGCACATGCACATAGCCTCGGTCTTACGAATTTCGCATATATTTCATACATGGGTATGCCGAGGGGATAATTTAGGGGTTCAAACGTACAAAACGTACTGTGCTTAGTCAATTCACATTGCTAGTTACCTTTATAAAAAATTACCATCTAGGTAAAAAAAATTACGATCCCCCGTCTCTCGAAAAATGGTCCTCGGTACGTCCATGATTTCATGTATTTTTACACGTTTAATGCTGTGAAAATGAAGATAATTCAGTTTGCTCGTATTTTTACAACTCTTAAAATATCATTTTGCCTTTTTGTCTGCATATCAAACTAACTAAAAGAATGTTAGGCTCATAAAAATGATGGTACACTGTTAAATCACCCTGTATAAATAATAAATCACGTAACAAGCCGTTATCACTGGCAAAAAATAGGTTAATTATATTCACAAAAAAAAGCAAATACACCTGTACAATAAATGAAATCGTCACAAAACCGTTTCCAAATCGTCTTACAAAATAACCACAATTGGGACGAAAAAATAAGCGAAAATCATTCCGATGGGATAAACAGTCGCTTAATCTCGGCAAGCGGAGTGAAATGTCGCCACTAGTATCGTATTATGATCGTTTTGATATATTGGTGTTTGCCCCGGGTATAAATAGGATTAATGGGGGCAATAAACGGGCCATCCTTTATGTGAACGGTAACGCCATCTATTGAACGAATTGGGGAACTACTTTTGTAGAAAATTGTTTATGAAATTTATTGCTGGGTAGGCTGGGTTCTGCCTAGTTACATAAATTATAAAGATTTTTATTGTATTATTACTAAATACTGTTTAAATTAAAAAAACATTGTAAACAATTTGAAACAGGTGGCTATGAATGTTTATTGCCTTGTTCTTTTATCCGGCTTTACCGATGGCTTTGCGAATTTAGCACAGTTTACATGTGGTAGACTCATGACTTATCACATTCGTTGATTTTGTTTTCTAAATAAAAAAAGATTTTAAAAATTAATTTGCATATAATTAATATAAGAATTGGTCAAAGCTTTATTTTCAAATGTTCACTGATCTTTTCCAATGTATTTTCATGTCTTGCAATGGCATTCAGAATTTCATTTAGTTTCCATTTCAAATCTTCCACTCCTAATTCATCATCCGTCTTCTTCTTCTGTATTTGAGCCTTTTCAAATATAGCCTCTCTTATATGTGTTGGCAACACCTTGTAATACTTACAAGTTGACAATCGAGGACTTAGAACTATATATTTTTCATCAGTCAAGAAGGAGTGGTGAAATATCTTTGGAAGCTTTTCGCAAATAAATTTTGGTATACCTTCCATTGACATCAAAAAATCTACTTGCTTTTCTAACCTTTTTTGATTTCCTCTTTCTTCAAGATTATTAACGTCATTAACAGCAACACCTATCATTAGATTCATTAGAACCATGGAAGCTAGGATGACAAAAGTGATAAATATTAAACGTAGAATAGATAGATGTGCGTTAATATCTTTTGCATTTACATTGTTGATGGTCGATGTATAATCATACTCTGACGTCATCATAACAAAGGTTTTTGTGACAGCAGCCCACAAGCTCTCAAAAGGCGGTTTCCCTCGAAACTGTATCATGAAGCAGATGGAGAATCCAATTATTACGAACCCAAACGTCATGAGAACCTGAAAGAATATAAAGAATTTTGTAGTCTGCAGTCAGCGCTTGAGTTGAACATTTGTGTAAACAGGTAGGTTCATAATATTGGGGTATTATCAGTGGCGGACATTTGCGCGAAAACACGTTTGCCCCAAAGGACATTATTGCAAAAGATAAAACTAACATAAACGAGATCGGAAAGGATTAAAGAATACACAAATTCTACTGAATCAATATAATAATTATTATTATTTTCAGTTTCCGATCGTATATTATTACTAGACACAATGAAGATATTATAAATTAACTTACTTTAAATACTTTTGTTGTAACTTTACCGAACATAAGAACATAAAATCCCCATTTTGGAAATCTGCTCAATAGAAACATCATTTCCAGCCATGACAAGAGAACAGCGATGGTTGCCATGAGCCTAACCCATTCTTTTTCTGACCCCCAAAATGAAACCACGGTCGGTAGTAAAATGGACATCACTGTTGTCAAAACATTCATCCAGGTTTCCAAAAATAAGAAATAACTTTTCTCTGTTTTAATTTTCATGAAGACGATCTGTAAGGAAAACATTTTTTGAATAAAATGATTATCTTTTCTACGCATTGCCAATTGCCTTGCCATCCAATGTGGCAATGCATTGGGTTCTATTGTACAATCATTCGCAATTTTTTTAGCGTTTCGTAGCCAAAATGATAAAACGGAACCCTTATAGTTTTGCTCTGTCCGTTCATCCGTCTGCCCGTCTGTCTGTCCCTAGGTTAGCTCAAAGACCCTTAGTACTAGGAAGCTGTAATTTGGCATGGATATACATATTAGTTACGCCGATAAAGTTGTAGAATATAATCTTGATTTATTGTTCTGTTATTTTTTTTGTCATCTACCCCATCGTGTGGGGTGTTGTTGGATAGGTATTTTAAAATATTTAAGGGTTGTTTCGATCGAGTTTGTAAATATTAAGCCTTAAAGTACAAATTTTTGTTAGAGTCATGTGACCCCCTCCCCCTGCCAGCTAAATGGTCGTTTTTGGAGATGTGAAAAAATTCAGGGTATTAGTATGTACAGTGAAATTAAAAGGAAAACTATCACAGCTACGTAGGCTTTACAAGCTTACAAGTAACTGCAGACCAAGTGAAAAGTAACATAATTTTCGTACAAATACTTATATCGTTGTTAGTAGTTTGAAACAAAAACAAAAGAAAACTCACTTTTTATACCGCACTATTGTGCTGGGTGGCCCGACATATACTTGTCCGGTTTTTTGTCTAATTGGGCACCGGGCCTGCTAGGTAAAATAAGACTTGTGCCCTTTCTTAGCGAGGAGGCCTGTGCCGTTGCAGTGGGAACGTTATGGGGCTGAAAAGCCATGCAAGAACTAATGTTTATTGGCAAACGTTTAAAAAAAGAGAAGAATAGTATACCTGTAGGGTAATTAAGCAACTGGTCACATAAGTCATGTATTTCCACACATCCGAATGGCTTTGTATGTAAATTCCTGTTTCATTATCAGCATCTGTGACATTTGTGTAGTAGAACACTGACATTACGTAGAGATTAAGAGATAGAACGAAACTTCCATACAACATCATTATAGCGTAGAAGATCGGGAGTAACGCTTTCCATTTCAGGTAAAGGAAGCTTTCTATTAGTGGATGCTGTAGCAATCTCTTTTGGTTGTGTCTGTTCCCTGTATCAATCAGAGCTTTGATAACTTTGATTTCTCCCTCCCCATCATTTGGTAATAATACCTTATAGTTGACAGTAACTTTACATTCTCTGTGTTGAATATTCATTCCTTGACTTGAAATGTAAGAATCAAATATTTCTTCCATGAATGCAGTTGGTTTTGATAAATTGATCATTAATATATCAATAGGAGTTTTACTTTTAGAGTATTCCGCGGATAAGTCAGCTCCTTTGTGAATCAAAAGCGATATGATGTCTCTATTAGCGTGTAGACACGCTTCATGTAACGGCTGTAGGCCAACTGAGTTACGTTGATTTATAAGTTTATCATCAAATTCCAATAGGATTTCTACTATTTTCCTATAATTCTTGGCCGCAGCTACATGTAAAGCTGTTGTATATATTTCACCATAAGTATCATCTTTAAATGGTAATAAGAAATCTGCGAAAGCACCGTTATTTAGCAATAAATTTACGCACTTTTCATGATTATTAACTACAGCGAGAAACAATGGGGTGCTTTGCTCAACTAGTGATAGTTCGTTTATAAAGCAGGGTGCATTGCAGTTATTTATTAAGAATTCTAATATTTCTGTGCGTCCATAAAGAGCTGCTATATGTAACACATTCAAATGAATCGGTTTGGTGACGACAAAAGATGCTCCATTGGAGACTAGTATTTTGACAACTTCTAGGTGATTGTGGGCCGTGGCAACAAATAGAGGAGTCCATCCATCTTTTTTCTGTTCATTAATTGAACATTTTGACATTTCCTGAAGAATTTCTACGTTACCTACCGCTACTGCGATATGTAATGGTGATTCTCCATCGTTTGACTGAAAATTATAAGACTATATTAATAAATTAAAGTAAATGCATTTTTCGAATGCTATAGGCGACACTGTCGACGTTTGAAGTACTGAATGGCGGCTGAGGAATCCTAATACAACAATCGCCGAAATATTCCGCCTTCACGGACTGAAACTTTAACACATATTTTTCCTCTAAACGAGGCATCCTCAGTATATTTCCTTTCGATCGATGTATCGAGGGCATTTCTTTACTATTGTTTTTAAACTTTCGCGATTCTTATACATATTACATATATTTCGGGACTTAATCGCGTGAATTATTTAAAGGTACGAACCTTTTATTTACCCGACGTTTCGATCGAATTGCACCGATCGAGAGGTCTAGATTTTGGTTTAGTGAGAGGCTAGTAGTTTTTCTTTAGTTTAAGTGGAAATTTTACTTGAGGAGGGGGAAAATTAAAATCTCCTGAGCCTTTCTCTTGCATCCTCCAGATCCGCCAGTGATATTGTCTTACCATTTCTTACCTGTATGGAGAGATTAGCACCAGCTTTGAGAGCAATACGAATTCCACTTGTCCATTTTGCTCGAATGGCGCTGTGAAGAACAGTCATTCCATTTATGTCTTTTGTGTCCACTATTGCATCTTTGTAGTCATGATTATCATAATGATAGTTTACTAATAACTAAAACAAAGATATAGTTCAATAACTGAAATATGTGGATGTTATAATATCAAATTTTACCATCCTTTTGCACCAGTTAGTCTCCGGTGTGATTTGAACCCACAACCACAGGGCTGTATTCAGGCCCAACGTCATCAAAAATCTGTGTTAAATGGTTTTTGCAATGAAACTTTCAAAGCAGTACAAGTTCCTAGGAGGACGCGGAAGATAGTGCGACGATTGTCTTGATATTGTTACACATGAAGGATAAAACGTTCTCAGGCATGGTCTCGATGCAGGAGTTAATTAACGGCGTAAGGTCTATGATCCTATAATCGCCGATTTTAATCCCGCCTAAGACTCATATAGGTATATACATATTTAAATCACAAAAAGTAATTATGGGTCTAAATCACTGGCCTTTCGCTTTTATATATTAAGAAATTGGCCCACCTGTAAGTGATCTTTGAGACGTTTGTGCACACAAATATGCATCGCAGTAAGCCCATTTGTATTAAGGCAGGTTATTGATGCACCAGCATCCAGGAGCATTTTGATAGCTTCAATACTTTCCAATTCCGCTGCAGTGTGTAGGGGTGTATTTGTGTCACTCTTTTCTTTTTTTTGTATATTATTTGTAAATGCTGCAGCAGATGATAGTAGAACTTTGATTGTGTCACTGAAACTAATTCCGACCCATTTTTTAAATGGTTGATTGCGGGTGATGAAAAATGGGTCACTTACGATAAGAATGTCCGAAAAAGACCGTGGTCGAAACATGGACAAGCCCTACAAACCGTGGCAAAGCCCGGCCAGACTCGGAACAAAGTGATGCTGTGTGTATGGTGGGATTGGAAAGGAATCGTCCACTATAAGCTTTTGGCATCGGGTAAAACTATCGATTCTGACCTTTTCTGTCAACAACTGATCAGGTTAAAAGACGCCATTGAGAAAAGCCGGCCGGAGCTGGTGAACAGGAAGGGTGTGGTGTTCCATCATGACAGACATGAAAACACTCTGCAAAAATTGAGAGAGCTTGGCTGGGATGTGTTGATGCATCCTCCGTATAGCCTTGATCATGCTCCATCAGATTTTTAACCGGTTTGGTCACTTCAGAACTCATTAGGAAGCATTAACCTTAAAAGAACACTGGGAAAACTGCCTGATAGATTTTTTTGATCAAAAATCTCAACATTTTTACAGCAATGGGATCATGGCACTACACACAAGTCATCGATCAAAACAGCACATACGTATTATAAATATATAAAAAATTATACCAATTTTTTTTTATTTGTATGAAAAATACGAAAATACTTTTGCCCCGACCTTATATTAGTTACCCGACAAAGTGGTAGACTAAAATCTAAAAAAAAATCGGGAAATTGGTGTAATTTTTTTCTCAGCCAACCACATCATACGGGGTGTCGTTGGATAGGTCTTTCAAAAATATTTAGGGGTTGTATGTATATATTTTTTGATTAATAAAAAATGTTAGAGTCAAGGATTTGGGGAGACACAAGCTAAATGGTTGTTTTGGAGATGTGAGAAAAATCAGGGTAGGTAGTAGTACATATAATAAAATTACAAGGAAAACTATCACAGCTAAGAAGGCTTTACAAGTTTACGAGTAACAGCTGATCAAATGAGAAGTAACAAAATTTTCGTACAAATTCCATGATTGACAAATTCATATAAATTTTGTACTTAACGTTGTTATTAATGAATGAAAAACAAGCAACAGAAAACCCACTTCTTAAACCGCATTATTGTGCTGGGCAGCTACGGAACCCTACATTGTGCATGGCCCGACATGCACTTGCCCAGTTTTTGTATTACTATTTCACTTTAAGAACAATGCTTCTGCTCTCCACCGCTGAGGTTTGAACGCTCAGTCTTTTGACGTTTCGCTTCGAGTGATGACTTTTGTATGATTTTCCAGTTATTACAAATTAAATCAAGTTTTTATACGGTCATGAAATAAACTCAAGGAAGGGCGAAGAACTATATTTAAAGACGTGAAATCGTCCACGTATATTTGATGATTTTTTTTTCTAACCAATATAGGTCGCATTTTTCTAGCAAGTAGCCATCTTGTTAACACCCCTAAACTGCTCGTGTTAGGAGTGAGTTCACGTTGGATAGAATTCCGACTTGCGACCTTTTGATTATGAATACAATGTCTTAACTACTAGGCTTCATCCGCTTCTGTTTCTGTTGTGTTTACTTACCTCACGGCATCAACCTCAAGACCTATGTAAAACGCTGATCCCACAACGTCTAGAGGTGTTCTGCCGGCAGTGTCGCGAACGTGAGGAGATGCACCGACGGCAAGGAGGAGCTGTACGCAAGAGACGTGTGCCCGCGCACATGCGGCATGCAGGGCAGTCCAGCCTGGCTCGATGGGTGGTAGCTGTACCAGTACATTTAATTTAAAAAAAAAAATAGGGGAACTTATTACTGGGTCTGATATGTTTTTCGAAATATCTATACTAATAAACTAATACTAATAATCTATACTATAATATTATAAAGCGGAAGAGTTTGTTTGTTTGTTTGTTTTTTTGTTTGTTTGTTTGTTTTAACGCGCTAATCTCAGGAACTACGGGTCCGATTTGACAAAATCTTTTTTTTGTTGGCTAGCCCATTTATCGAAGAAGGCTAAAGGCCATATATAACATCACGCTACGACTAATAGGAGCAGAGTAGCGACGAGAAATGTTGCAAAAACGGGAAAAAATTCGCAGACGAAGTTGCGCGGGACAGCTAGTTGGTAATAAACTAAGTGGCACATAGTTACTTAAAAATGTTATCTTTACTGCTACTGTAGCTTAATCTTGCACTTAGAAGAAGTTTTGACTTTGTCAAAAATGTGTCAGCATTACTAGTTTTGGTATATTGAGTTAACTTTTGGGAATTATCAAATTAAATGTAATACAATAATAGATGGCAAAAAACATCCGAATTGGGAACTTCCTCCTTTTTTGAAGTACGAGTAGGTTAACTTGGGAAAAGATATAAGTAGGTTAGACTTTTCGTCACAACATCCACGTGGATAGAGTCGCGGGGAAATAGCTAGTATGCTTTACAAATACAATAAATGCATTTTTGAAAGATAGAAAAAATTGAAGTCCAGACCCAGGAACCGAACCCGAGACTTCCGTAGCCAAACCGGGGCCAGAAGCGAATCACCTATCTGGACTATGTTACTAGACCTCAAATTGTATTTGTAAAGTAATTGGCAAGAAATGCCTATAAAAATTACTTCAATAATAGATGGTACTAAACATGATATAATGCGTTTTCATGATGTTTTATCTGAATATCTATATTAAGCGTTTTGATGTGATTGAGCCACTAAGAACCTGTCGAAGCACATCTATACTAATATTATAAAGCGTAAGAGTTTGTTTGTTTAAACGCGCTAATCTCAGGAACTACTGGTCCGATTTAAAAAACTTTTTTTTGTTAGATAGCCCATTTATCGAGGAAGGCTATAGGATATATAACATCACGCTACGTTTAATAGGAGCGGAGTAGCGACGAGAAATGTTGCAAAAACGGGGAAAATTTACGCATACGAAGTTGCGCGAGACAGCTAGTTTATAATATAAGTTAAACTCCTTCAGAATTGTCTAATTAATTTAGCTGCGATTTTTTTACCTTCATTATTTTTTGGCAACAGTCGTAATCCATTGTGTCTTTCCAAAATCGTAACGACTTCTCTGTCGGGCATATTGTACACGACATGTTAGCCAGGTGACCCTTCTCCGCACAATTTTTGTTGATTTCGTTTATAGTTTTCACTGATAATTTATCCGTGATTTTATTTTGTAAATCTGTAAAACAATAATAGGCATTACTAGCATATGTTGCTTTTTTTGTATATGTAACTCGTTTTTCTATTCTTCCTTGTGTCCTAATTTTATTTTAATGATTATCTTAATCTTTTTTATTTTTCTTTTCCGCCAAATTATGTTATTACAAATAACAATAATATCTTGGAACAACTTACACAACGCTATCTGATTCCAAACTAAGCATAGCCTGTACTATGAAAACCAGACAACTGATAAACATACTTATATATTTCTAAATAAATACATATTATAGATAAATAACACCCAGACACAGAATAAACCATCGTGCTCATCACAAAAAGATTTATCCTAGGTGGGGATCGATCCCACGACCTCTTGCGTAGCAGTCGGAAAATAATAAAGAAATCATACTAATCATTACCATCAAATCCCGGAGAGAAAGCCCGGGAGACTGAGGACCGGCTTTAGTGACAAAAATGTCTCCCGGACTCTTAGACGTCCGACTATTACACCGGGCGCCGAATGGGTTTTTTCCCGGACTGTACAGTGTTGTATGTCTTACAATAAGTGTGTTCGCACGCACCCGACAAACCGGACACGCAGGTCCGGCGACAAATGTTCTGCAGCTGTCCGGCGTCCGGGGAAAGAAGGGGATGCCTAAAAGAACCCTCTAGTAGCGGATTTGTACATATATGGGGTGATTTGTAATATACTAATACCCTTCCCGCTCGTGGCGTCTTTACATAACACTAAATAACTTTGTAATATCAGTTTTGGAAAATATTTAATATAATAACTCTTAATCACCTACCACATGTTTTTTTTTGACTTACAACCTTATACTATTTTAATGGAGTACAATCGTTGTTTATTGTGAAGTATAGGCCCTAAACTGGATAAAGAAACATCGATTTTACTCCGGGGTCTTTCAGAACTGTGGTTTGATCGAAAAGCACAGATGTTAGTTTCACTCCTAGAGCTATTTTAACTGACAGTTAACAGGAGATAAGTCATTGGGACCACCTGTCAGTCATCACCGTCATCATACTTACATTCAGGTAAACCAAGCAAGACCGCAATTTGCTTCGCGTTACCCATCCAAGCCGCAAAATGTAATGGAGTTCGTCCCAATTTGTCTGCTTTGAAAGATTTAGCTCCTGATTTAATGAGAAGAGTCAATGAAGCACTGTTGGTTAAGGCTGCTATATGACAAGCTGATATGTAGTTCCGTCTGCAGGTTGCGTTAGGGCTAGCATCAAGCTTCAGAAGTCTGGAACAGTATAAGACAAGCACAGTTTATTTTTTTAATGCTTTAAAGAAACCTTTTTTAATTAAATTAATAAAAGGCAACTATACTACTTATTTTTTTCCCTTGTTGTAAGTAGATGCTCCTACTGTATTGTACCCATTAAGGCTGATTTAAGTTTATCACATGTCCCAACTTTCTAATAATATAATTTGCATCAGTCCTTTAGCATGGTGTATAGTATATTAGTGGCAGCACCTTACGCCCTTACATCAAGTTTATAAACATTCAAACATTGTAAAATTGGCATTTTGAAAAGAGTCGCCGCCAGTTTTTAATGCCAGGTTCTTTTATCCGGCTTTATCTATTGTTTGCCTAGAATCCCGATGTATCACAACTGTTGTTTTGCATCTTAATGGATTAAAGAATAAAGAATTAATATAAAATAGTTTTTTTTTTTTTAAGATAACAATAAAGCTGGAGGTGCTAACAGGATTGCTAGTAATGGGACCCTTGGTCATTTTCCTTACTCGTCAATTTCATTAATTCATCATTTACTCATTAGACAGTTTCTGAATTCGGAAATTTCCTTATTTGCCATTTTCACTAAGTTGTCAATTTCCCTGTTAAGTTGGTTTCCTAGTTCGCAAGTTTCCTTGTACGTCAGTTAGTTTAGATTGTCAGTTTTGCTATTTGGTCGTATTCTTAACCTGTTACTTTCCTTGTTCACAAGTTTTCTTGTTCGTCTGTTAGTTTAGATTGTATTTTACTACTCCGTCGTGTCATATCATTTATTAATGCAAATACCTATGACACGATGGCACAAGTACATAGTAGTCTCAATGTTTTATTCGGCACCAACTTCAAAATGTTTCATTTGTTTTTATCTATGTATATTATTTTTTGCCTTAACAAAAAAATATTACCGACTTCAAAAATAAATACCTACAAGGCAACTATTGTAGGTATTTATTTTTGAAGTCGGTAATATTTTTTTGTAAAAAAGTTTTTATTTGTCACTTTTTAGAGGGTTGGATCCTTTTACAAAATATTACTTGCGATAAAGGGCCGTTAATTGTTGAGGAGTTCACTATCAGCCCTTATACATCGTGTAATTATGACGAGAATTAAGTGCTACTTAATACCATATTAAAGTAACTAAATCACAAACTGCGAAGTACTGAAGAAGAAACTGATTCATGAGTTCCACTTCACCAATTGGTGCTTTTTAAGAGTAAATGCACGAATCACTATGAAATATACCTAAATCACTGAAGGTTAGCCTGGTATATTTTAGAAGTTCCCTCGATTTCTTCAGGATTTTTATTCGATCTGATGACATTGGGACCCACTTGGAAGTATACCCTTTCAAACACAAAAAGATTTTTTTAAATCGGTCCAGTCGTCTTTGCGTAATCGGTGAACAAAAATACAAAAAAAAAAATATACAGTCGAATTGAGAACCTCCTCCTTTTTGAAGTCGGTTGAAAAATAATTTCAGCGTTTGATTTTATCACTTAAAGGTGTTAACAAGGAGGTTTGAGGCTTCTAACAAATGCGTATACACGGAGCACATTTTTTTTTTTGATGACTTGATAGTTCGTTAATTTCCTTGTGAGCTATAATTTCGCTTGATGAAAAATATATATCGTTGAATTTAACATTTGATATTATTTGTATATTTCATAGTCATATTCGTTTATTGCTTAATATTTACTGTTCATCTACTCTTTGCTTTGGTAGTAAATTTTATCAAATTACAAGCAGGTTTTAGTATATTTAACCAATTTTCGCGCGCGAATTTTGTATTCACCACAAAAGTACCTAACTAATAATGTCAGGATCGTTATTACAGTTGGATCAACGTATCTCGGCCGGATTGAAGTACAAGTGGTTGCGCAGGTGCATTTTTTGGAAGTAAATGGTGACAGGAAGCGGGGGGCGGAGGCGGAAAGTAAACCAAGAGAATTAGAGATGTGTTACGTATTTTCGTAAAAAAAAGTTTTTCAAAGTTTCTTTAGTATTTGCTGTAACTGTTCTAAATTTACGACAAGTATATATTATGTAGTAAGTAGAGTGTATGTTCTTGGCACTTACGCCCTTTGGTAGAGTTATTTTTGCAGTTTTTCACAGTATCCGATCATGTTCGAAATAATTTTATATTAAAGTATTTATTACGCTACCTTTGTGATTTTTTGCATATCTTTTATATTTATTTGTTTTTGAAAGACCTGTCGATTTTTTTTTAGTTTCTTTTACATGTATGGAGCACCCCGATTTTTTTTTTTTTTTTTATTCATTAAAAATATCTGCGACATACGAACGGACAGATAGATAGACAGGCGGACATTAAGGGTACGAAACCCTAAAAATAGATATTACAAACTTAACTTATGTTATTAAAAAATATTCAACCGATGACAAAAATTACCGACTAAAAAGCAAAAAAAATATAAATACAACAACAAAAATAGTGTCTGTTTGTTTGTTAGTATGTTTGTTCGGTTTGCCAACACCGAACAAACATACTAGCACCTCGCAATGCCTGTGTCTACCCTAAAACGAACGACGAATGATTGTGAGCTGCGCCATACATTAGAAAGCTCAACTGCTTGGTCCCACCGACGCGGGCGAAGCCACGGGCAAGCTAGGTGATAATAAATACATTGAATTGGAGCAAATGTTGGCGGAAACTTTAATGCCAATCTTGTTGGTAATAAATACATTGAATTGGAGCAAATGTTGGCGGAAATTTTAATGCCAATATGTGTTTGCCTAACCGCCAGGTAAACTGGAAACTTTAGATAAAATAACCAAACTCATACCTGGATATCCTCTCCGTATCACCACTCTCAACAGCATCCAGTAAATTTCTGTTTTTACCATACCCGGTATATATTGGTTGAAGTCCGGTTCGGGCAGTAGAATCCGTTTTATCATCGCCCTTGCTTTTGTATTCGTGTTCTGCAATTATTACTTTTATTTGTTACTAGCTGTCCCGCGCAACTTCGTATGCGTTAATTTTCCCCGTTTTTGCAACATTTCTCGTCGCTACTCCGCTCCTATTAGTCGTAGCGCGATGCTATATAGCCTATAGCCTTCCTCGATAAATGGGCTATCCAACAAAAGAAGATTTTTTCAAATCGGACCAGTAGTTCCTGAGATTAGCGCGTTTAAACAAACAAACAAACAATCAAACAAACAAACAATCAAACAAACAAACTCTTCCGCTTTATAATATTAGTATAGATTATTCTTAATACCACAACATGAAGAGAGACAAGCAGGTCTTAAGCGTGATGGTAAGCGTCACGTTAGCCCATAACAGTATCAGTGTCACCCAAATCTTTATTTGAAAAGATTCTAATGTCACCCTGCCGCCAGGTGCGTACCCAGAATCATGTTCTGGAGGGCGGATGGGGGGGGGGGGAATTTTGATCCAACACCGGCCAAGTGTGAGTATTTTTCCCTGTTAAAGCGGACCAAATGTATGGCGAACACTTGAAAATTTAAGAGTGGGGGGGGGGATTACCCCTGTTGACTTCACCCTTTGGATTCGCGTTATTATTTCAGGAGTCTCATTTGCCCAGTAATTACACTTGCTATAGTGCCCTTGACATTGTTGTGGTACCCACCAAGAGGCAAAAAATAATGCAGAGATTTGTTTGTTTTTCAGCGAGGCGGTTGTTTTTCAGTTCACCATGTCACTTAAATGGGAACTAAAAATAGTATATTCAATAAAAAATAACGCTTGCACAAAAAAGATGAAAACAATTATGTAGGGGGATCCCTACATAAATATATAATTTCATGCAGTCGGGGGCATTAATGAATCTCGATGAACTTAGCAAAGTGCCTTTGACATCTCACAGCCGCTATATTTGTTTTTTTCAAACGTCACCTATCTAAAAACACTTGGGTAGTCAAGACGAATCTAAGGACGTCCTAAATGTGTAAATCCGTTTAGTAGTTTGTGAGATATGAGGTACCTAATAAAAAAATTACATACATAAATACCCTTCCTAAAGGTTCATTCGAAACGCATCGGTCGCGCGCGTCAGTCGCTTGTCGTAAGCCGCGCGCGACTTGCGATCGGCCGCGATGCACGGAAATGAACCTTTACAATCGGATAAAAAGTCTTTGACTAACGCCGTTTCCTGGCTGGAGGCGAGCAGAAACAACAATTATAATATTTACCTGGCCACTCTTCCTCTGAACAAAGACATAATTCAGTTTCATCTGGATAATCTTCGTACTCCATTTTAATTGTCCAGTCGTCCACAACGAACCGTGCAAACCACACTACTGAGATTAGCCATACAAATTATTGCCTCATTTTCCTTATACGCGGAGAATTAAAAATCCCGATTCGCATTCAAGTTTTATGTTAGTTGTGTACCTTTATTATTGAGGATAACAGGAAAATAATATTATTTTGTAATATGGTCATAATGGGGCCATGGGGATATAAGGGAGCTAAGTGCGGCTAAGTACCATAAAAGCCAAAGCGTAAAACCGTGAAGATTCATTATACATTGAGCAGTTCACATAGCGTAGTACAGGGGCTGTTCCTTAGGAACTTGTATTAGACAACAAACTCTTATTAATACCAATGAACATCATAAATTACGACCAGGGAACTTAGACATGGTACATTTGTTCCGTGGCGAATTCACTAAGGCCTTTAAGAGGTCGATTCCAAACGATTATTCGCAAAAAAATAAAACAAATGTCTATGGTCTCCACCGCAAACGTCAAATTCTTAAAAAATATAAAAATTGTGGCACTCGGGTACTGCCGCGGTAAAGCTATTGCATAGCATTTTTTATTAACTAAAAAAAAACATTTTTTTCATCATACAAAAAATATATTTAAAAAAATAAATTATTATGAAAGTAAAATGATAAAAAAAAACTAAAAAGTATCACCGCTGTGCCGGTCGGAGTAGGGGGTGTTAGGTTATTTTCGTTACGGAATTTCTGGATTCGGTCTCCACGCTCAAGGCCCGCAATAGAAGCTATGCAATAGCTTAAAAATTCGCTATTTTATTTCGTTTTTTAAATGGTCTCACCGTTCGCTAGATTAGTGATCAATCGAATGGAAAAAAATAGCAAAGATACTGTCAATAGTGCATTTTATCTACACATAGACTTGGATTGACCACGTGACGTATTTAAATTCCATACTTTTTGTACCTACTTTTCCATTCACGACATCGTTATTCGAATGTAACTTTGTCTAGGCCCCATATCGGTCGGCTATCAAACTCACGTTCCAAGACTGTCTTTTATTTCCTTCTCATATCAAACGAGTTTCACGCATAAGGTTCTATCAACATACGTTTATGATGTATTTGCAATTTTGCATGAGACCTTGGCAATACACATCACAGTATTTTACCCTTACATTCCAACCTCTAAAAGTTTCAGATCGTTCAATCTACTTTTAGTGAGCCGATATAGTCAATTGAATGGTTCGTTACGACCCCAAAGGGTTAGGGTTCGCAACTATTTCCAATTTTAGAACTGTTTTAGAATGTTGCTTTTGAATTTAACATTAGCAAAGACGATTGTGGAACCTACATTTGCAGATCTTACATAAGATGGCAATACGATATCTATACTGTTATTATAAAGCTGAAGAGTTTGTTTGTTTGAACGCGATAATCTCAGGAACTACTGGTTTGAATTGAAAAAATATTTTAGTGTTGGCTAGTCCATTTATTAAGGAAGGTTAAGGTTAAATAACATCACGCTATGACCAATAGAAGCGGAGCATTAGGTAATGAAAAATGTTGGAAAAGTGACGCAACTAAAGCTTTTTTTTAAAGATAACTAGCAATGTGGGATTGTGGTTCCACATTACTAGCAATCCTGTTAACCCCTGCAGTTAAGCTCAATGGTTTGTGTTAGGAGTGAGTTCACGTCGGTAGTCCAACCCGTGACCATACGATTGCCAGACTGCTACCTTAGCCATTAAGCTAGTCAAAAATATTAGCAGCATAAAATGGGCCCAAACCCCTAAAGTAGCCAAGGGCAGCCGTAGAAGAGGCCTTCACCCGAGGAGTTAACATATCTAATGGTCTCCTAACTGTTGTCGGTTACGGCGGCAATCTCATTAGAGACTAGCCAACTACGCAGGAGATATTATTGTACACAAGTGTATGCGCAGACACAAGTTCACTCTCTAGTCCCTCACTCTCATAGTCTGGAGAGAGATTAGGCGCTCCAAGACATGGAGGGGTTTAATAATGTTCGAAAACGGTCACTCATCTTTGGACCGTTCCTTAAACACTCAGATGTCTCGATCTTCTCGGTCACCACTAAGTCTCACTCAGTACAATTCTAGTGGCTGTAATAATGGCCGGTGCATCCTTGTCGAAACGACAAGCAATCCCTTTTGACGTGATAACTTATTAAAAATCGATGACGGGGTGACGAACGAATAAGTGCTACGTAGCAACGGTCACGTTATTGACTGGTTCCTAAAACTGTCTCAGGCATGGTTGTTTATTACAATGTCATCAATGTTCTCTTATGACGTTATCACGTAAAACTATCGTCCGTAAACCAACTTTACAGACAACCATTGTTATTCGTTTTTTTTTAAAGACAACACCAGCGGTACAAGTTCTGTCGTGTGTCGTGGGGGACTTTACAAACTTTCAATTCACGGACATAAAGTACACCCAGACTCGGAACAACAATTTGTGGATCACACAAAGTGGTGTTCTGTGTGGAAATCGAACGCACGACCTCTTCCGTAGCAGTCGGAAACACTCCCACCGCGCCACAGAAGCAGTCAGATCTATCTATTATCACATAAAGTGTCCCGTGTAAGAATCCAACCCACGACTTTTTACGCAGCAATCGTACACTTTTCCATCACGCCACCGAAGCAGTCAAAAGACACAATCCGTAAAAAAAAAACTACACCTTTCCATTACACGCTGTAACTGAAATAGAACTAAGAAGTAACAATGCCTTGATAACCCTACACTTTCCTAACTTCCCTGGCTCAATAATACTGGTTAATTTGCTTCTTCGTAATGGGACACAGTTACCGAAAGAAAGAATACCTAAATAATAGGTAGGGGCAAAAGTATTTTCAGAAATAATAATCAAAGTATTGTCAGCAACTGATGAGGTTAAAAAAGGCATTGAGGAAAACCGGCTGGAGCTGAACAGCGCTAGAAGCTAATGAACGCCAGACCGCATTCATCTATAGCCACTCAGCAAAAATTGAGAGAGCTTGGCTGGGATGTGTTGATGCATCCTCCGTATAGCCCTGATCTTGCTCCATTAGATTTCTACCTGTTTCGGTCACTTCAGAACTCTTTAAGAAGCATAAAGTTAACCTCAAAAGAACACTGTGAAAACTACCTGTTAGATTTTTTTACAAACATAGCACCAAACAAACACACATACTAACCTCAACCGTTAAAAGTCTACTATTCATAGTAGGTACAGTTTATCACTGTAACATACAGCCAATATAAAGACTGCACAAAAGAGTATTACAAGGTCCAAAAACAGTAAAAGATGGTCTATCTTCTGATTAAATTCTTTCATAACCATATTGAGTAATTAAATCCTTTTTATAGAGGTAATAAGGCTGACCAAGGCTGACATAATGATCTTGTTTCTGGGTCCGAATTGAAAAAGTAGCTAATGTTGTTTGAAAAAAGGAAGTCATTACTTCCTCTGTGGTTGTTTGCCAGACTGCATGCTATGTTTATCTACTAGCTGACCCGGGCAACTTCGTCTGTGTAAATTTTCCCCGTTTTTGCAACGTTTTTCATTGCTGCTCCGCTCCTAATGGTCGTAGCGTGATGTTATTTAGCCTAGATATAGGCCAATGTAGATGATGAATGGAAATGATGACAACTCAGTTTGCCTCCATTTTTATTTTCTTTTTTCCATTCCTAGTTACTATTAGGTACTTACCAGTTACCTATGTGCCTACTTTTTTAGATTTCAGAAACAAACTTTCTAAACAAACTCAAAATTCTTCTGTCTTAAAATTAGATAAAACCAAAGCAGTCTAAAGTCACAAAGTATAGATACGCAGATAGGAAGACAAAATTTAACAAAAAAAGATTAAAGAGATCCAAAGTTAAATCGCCAGTTTAGCCAAACGGAAATCATATTTCCAGTTCTGAAACTTGTTCGAATGCACCAAAAAGGTTAATGACAGAAGTTGAAATACAATTGTCTCTTGAAATCTCAAAAATTCTAGTAAACATTACCGAGTTCAACCTTACGTTATTTTTTTGTAATATCTAACCAAATGCATAATGGGCTGTAATATATGCTGCTGATTAGTGTAACGTGTGTACCTGTATTTCTGTCTGTGGCATTGTAGCGCATAAACGAATGAACAAATTCCAGACCTAGGAATCGAACCCGAGACTTCCATATGCCAAACCGGGCCGGAATCGAACCATCTATACAGGACTATGTTACTAAACCTCAAGTTCTTTAAAAATGTCAATTTTTGGAGAGATGCAGTTAATAATATTAATCGTCCGTACCTCGTCATCATCAGCAGTCGCACTGCTGGACATAGGCCTCTCCAATTACAAGCCACTTTGTTTTATCCTCGGCTTCTCGCATCCTGCCAGCCGTTTTGCGTAAATCATCACTCCATCTAGCATCATCCTACACTACTTTTGCCCGAACCTCGAATCGGTGCAAATTTTAAAAGATGCGGGTCGTTGGTACCTCAAATAACCTGTTTCTAGGTGCCTGTCGTGGTATGGTGTTAGGAACAAGCGATCTCAACGATTCCAGAATTTGGGGATTATTCAAATTTCCACAGAGTACTAAGAATACGTACCTAACAAGAGCTAATCTGCGTCTAACCTCCAGTTTATAATATCCTACCATCCCTATAACGAATAGGGAATACATAAGTGGGTAATACATATTTATATATACATATTTTTTGAGGTTGAGAAAGCGAGTCAACTTATGTACAACTTCTCCAGCATCAAAGTATATTTGGTTTCATGAGGGCTCCAAATCATGGCGCTAGTCTCTAACTTACTCCTTACAAGAGCGTTATATAAGGACTAGCTGTCCCGCACAACTTTTTGCAACATTTCTCATGGCTTCTCCGCTCCTATTGGTCTTAGCGTGATGTTATACAGCCTATAGCCTTCCTCGATAAATGGGCTATCCAACAGTGAAATTATTTTTCAATTCGGATCAGTAGTTACTGAGATTAGCACGTTCAAACAAACTAACAAACTCTTCAGCTTTATAATGTTATTATAGATTCCAATTTAGTTTTTCCATCGGCAAGTTATTTGGAATTCGGGAGTCACTGGTTACTCTCATAATAAATCCTAAGTTCCTATAAGCCATTGTACACATTTTGATAATGTGCTGTCGAAAAGAAGTCAGGAGAAAATAAAACTCCGAGATCTCGGACCAATGTAACACGAGGAATCACCTAATACTTCATGTAGTAATCATAATGTACTTCTGCTCTAAATCTCGATATTGGTTCAATTTTATTGTCGATAGTAACGCTCTCTTCATTTCCTGACTTCAAGTCCCTTTTGATGCGACATCATTTTTACGACTGACCTTCTTTTAAATAGTTCAGCAGCATTTTTTAGATATCAAGATGTTAAGGATAAGCTCAATAGTTCATTATAATATGAGTTGTTATGAATTTGAAATTTTGTGATACCTTTGAAAGCTGAAAAGTTTGTTTGTTTGTTTGAACGCGATGATCTCAGGAAGTACTGGTCCGAATTTAAAAATTTTACTGTTGGATAGCCCATTTATCGAGGAAGACTATAGTTTTTATAACGTCACGCTACGACCAATAGGAGCAGAACAGCAATGAAAAATGTTGCAAAAACGAACCAAAGTTACCGACATCACTCGCAAGTTCATCATCAGCCTATCACAGTCAACTGCTGGACATGGGCCTCACCAATTTCACGCCAATTTTATCTATCTTCGGCTTCTCGCATCCAGCTCCTGCCAGCCGTTTTGCGTATATCATCACTCCACCTGGCCTGAGGGCGTCCTACACTACGTTTGTCGAGACGCATGCAAGCTAAGCTCGTCGACTACTGTAAAGTGTTATCAAATTCCATTCAATAGTTTTAAAGAAAAGAGAAATAACATCTATCCATCCATACGAATTAAATTTCCGATGAGTAGGAAGTAGGATAACACCACCTCCATTATTTGGATATTCACTGTTTGTCCTATAATAAACAGAACATATCATGGCTCCCATTGTTTCACCATCTTGCAGTGACGTCAACTCAAAAAAAAAACAAAATTCTTTATTCACTTATTATGCAAAACAGCTCTTGTGATACGTCGGGATTCTACATGTACATGTAATGCCAAGTTCGCAAACAATAGGTAAAGCCGGAGAAAAGAACCTGGCAATAAAAACTCGCGGCCACTCTTTTCAAATTGCCAATTTTACAATGTTTGAATGTTTATAAATTTGATATGGTGGTAAGGTGCTGCGACTAATATACTATACACCATTTTAAAGGGCTGATGCAAATTGTAGTTATCAAAAAGTTGAAACATGAGATAAAGCAAAATCAGCCTTAGTGGGTGCAACAAATGTATCAATGGTGTATTATTTTGTTTTGTGAACACAAAGCTATTGCTGTATGTATTCATGCGTTAAAGAAATCATTCTTGAACTGTCTATCTACACTAATATTATAAAGAGGAAAGATTTGTATGTTTGTATGTAACGAATAAACTCAAAAAGTACTGGACCGATTATAATAATTCTTTTTTTGTTGGATAGCCCATTTATCGAGGAAGGCTATAGGCTATATAACATCGCGCTACGACTAATAGAAGCGGAGCAGCGACGAGAAATGTTGCAAAAACGGGGAAAATTTACGCATACGAAGTTGCGCGGGACAGCTAGTACTAATATATAAATGTGAATGTAAGTTTGTTTGTTACGCTTTCACGTGAAAACTACTCAACCGATCATCATGAAACTTTGTACACATATTCTTGGAGGTATTATAAAAAAAGGGGAAAATTTTCGCAGACGAAGTTGCGGAGGACAGCTAGTGTATTATAAAATAAACAACACTCACACTATAGTAATGATATTTATTGGAAAATAACTTCTAATGTTATTGTTTTAAATCTTTTGTAAATTTTGCGTATAATTTCGGAGCTTATTCGCGTAAATATGAGCGCTCATACAATGAAGAAATAGCCTAATAGTTAAGGCATTGGACTCGCAATCGAGAGGTTGCCGGTTCGAATCCTATTATACTTGAACCAGAATAAGTAAGTATAAGTGAACCCGCTTTTAATACAAGCAATTTCATCAGCTTAGCTGGAGGGGTTAATAAGATTGCTAGTAATTAGTTCCACATAACTAATTATTTATATTTAAAAAATATATATCATGCAGTCGGAGGCACCATTTAACAGCATTAATTTATGCCTCCGACTGCATGATATTAAATATGAAGGGTATCTTGTTTCTGTCTTTGTGCAGGCGGGTTTTTTAGTTTTATAAAATATTTTTTATTTGGTATTTACTTTTTAGTCGTTGTAAGATACAAAATGATTTAATAAGAACTGTCTGTTTTATTTTTAACGTTGTTTTTATTCTATTATTTGTCGCTCTAAACTTTTTTAAACATAAAAATTCTGTAAGATTATTTTAACACTTGTCTTTTAAAGCCCTTTGATGTGATACTCCATTCGAGTGTCCTAGATTTATTTTTTCTCAGCCCGCACATTAAAGCCGCCATTTTGATTTTTTAGGAATATTATGTACATACCTACCCAGTGACATTCGCGTCAACAAGATGTATCCCAAGACTACAATACAATACTGGACAGATGTATATAATGACGTATCATTTATTAACATTGGTTGACCGTTAAGGAGTTAAGAGCGGACATAAGAACATTGGAAGGATACATACAAACATACATAGATGCGTATGTCAAACGCATAACCCTCCTCTGTAGTCGGATAGCCTAAGTTTTATGTGGCCTATGAAGTTAACATATTTACCAAGAGTATGCAGTATTTACCTAAGCTTGCTGTTACAAAAAAACTGCAACATGGGTTTAAATAAAGAAAAAAATTGAAACATTATAGTTCTAAGCAAATATAGCAATTCTTGTCTCAAACAATTCAAACTCATATCCTCAAACAAAACGGCCATTCCAGAACACGTTTCCGACACGAAAACTTTGATATTCCATTAAAATCTCAGCTGCTACAAACAACTTGAGCATTGAGCCTTAAAACATGGCTGAACGATTTCAAAACACAGAAAGTTTCTATCTGCTGTACCTACTTTGACGTAGGCACTTACCTCTATTCTTTATGTACTAGTACGCTGCACTGGAATCTCTGTACAAAGTAACAGCAATTCATTTTTATATATTACTAGCTGTGCCCCGCGGTGTTACCCTTATTAGCCTATGTGTTAATCCAGGATGTCAGCTAGCTCCATACCAAATTTTGTTAAAATCGCTCCAGCCGTTTAGACGTGAAGAAGTAACAAATATACATACTCACATACTCACAAACTTTCGCCTTTATAATATTAGTGTGATTAGTGTGATGTGATATGGCAATACTGCCGGTGCTGACAATAGGGTATTTTATTCTATATGAGAAAAAATCTAGTTTAGGTAAAAAGCAGCCCGAAAATGTTAGTTTTATTTCATTTTTTTTTTTTATTTAATTTCAAAATTCAAAATAGTAGCCGCCATGTTACAACGTCATACTTTCGAAATACAATAATGCATTTTTGAAAGATAGAAAAATTTGAAGTCCAGACCCAGGAATCGAACCTGAGACTTCCGTAGTCAAACCGGAACCAGAAGCGAACCACCTATCTGGACTATGTTACTAGACCTCAAATTTCTCTATCCCTTGATGCACGCGAGTTTGGGCCCTCGCATGCGCCATCTAGTCGGTAGTAAAGAACTATCACGGCTTTTGTTATTGCTTCGTTACAGAGAGCATTTTTAACAAATTATGATGTCGCAGGCCGAATATTGAAGTATTTTTTATAGGCATTTCTTGCCAATTACTTTACAAATACAATAATTGCATTTTTGAAAGATAGAAAAATTTGAAGTCCAGACCCAGGAATCGAACCCGAGACTTCCGTAGCCAAATCGAGGCCAGAAATAAATATATTAGGTTAGTAGAAAAATGGTATTACACTATAAAAGAGTTTTTAGATGAATATATTTAATTTTATTGTAATCAAATGGATAAATTCTTTAAATTATGTATTAATGTATTGTCTATGTGAGTCTAAATGATTATTATGTATTATGATTATAAGCATGATTTTCGCCAATTTACTATTTATTGTGCATTTTTGCCAATTTACTATTTACGTATATAACTTTGTTAGTATTAGACCGGGAGAAGATCGCCAAAAAATGCAAGCATTTTATAAAGGCAGATTTTTATAACGTCACATTAATGGAGTAAAGATATACCCTTACGTCAGTCAGCTGGATTCCTTAGCGTTTGGCGTACAGAACTTTAATCGGCTACTGACAGCATCTGTTACAGATATATGTTCGTAAACTTTCGAGATTTGTACACATTATATACCACGGCCGTTGCAATACGGTCAAAACGTCCGGCAATAAACAAAGGTATTTAGCCTTAAAATAAATATTTACGCGATTCTGTTACAGAGTTTTACTGACTTAATTGTTATGTGATTCTGATAATATTCTTCACCGTATATACTAAATTTCAGACACTCATTCGATAGCACGCGCAAATCGAGCACTATTTTATACTAATATTATAAAGCTGAAAGTTTGTTTGTTTGAATTCTATACTAATATTATAAAGCTGAAGAGTTTGTTTGTTTGTTTAAACGCGGTAATCTCAGTATCTACTAATCTAAATTGAAAAAATCTTTTACTGTTGGATAGCCCATTTATCGAGGAAGGCTATGGACTATATAATATCACACTACGACCAATAGGAGCGGAACAGCCATGAAAAATGCGCACACAAAGTTGCGCGGGGCAGCTAGTAATGAATACAACTTTAAAGGTTCATTCGGAAATGAACCTTGTATCGCGGCCGATCGCGAGCCGCGAGCGGCTTACGACAAGCGTCTGACGCGCGCGGCCGGCCGATGCGACAATATTCACAGTGCGCGCGCAGCTTACGACAGTCGTCGGCCGCGCGCGTCTGTCGCTTACCTCGGAAACGGCACCATACATTCTTAAACTCTGACTATTGTCGCATCGGCCTCTCGCGTCAGTCGTTCGTCGTAAGCCCCGCGCGGCTCTTTTGAATTGTTTTACTTTTTTTATTCGAAAAAAAATAACCTGCCTCTAGGCCAAACGCTAAGGAATCCAGCTGACTGACCAAAAAAATATTTCTTTACTCCACTGATGTGACGTAAAATCAAGAAATCAGTCTTTATAAAGTACTTGCATTTTTTGGCGCTCCCCTCTTGTACTACTGGGTGGCGCAAAAGTAGTGGCACTAAAGAAAATACTTTTTTTTTTTTATATGACATTTTCCGTCATTCTGTTGTTGAAAATTGTGTAGTGAACAAATGTAAAATACACTGAAAATAAACATGGACCGTTTTACTCCCCAAGAACGTGGAATAATTGTGTCAATGTTCTTACGGAATAATTCATCAGTGATAAGAACACAACGTGAATTTCGTCGACGATTTCCCCACCGTCCGGCACCGATTGGTCGCACAATTCGACGCTTTGCCACACGCCTTGAAGCAACTGGCTCAACATTGGATAGACCTAAGTCTGGGAGACCAAGAACAGGCCGTTCAGCTGAAAATATCGATGCTGTTCGCGAAGATGTGGAAGAGTGTCCAGAAACATCAACGAGGCGACGTGCCACGCAATTGGGCATTTCCAGACGGACCCTGCAGCGTATTTTGGTGAAAGACTTAAAGATGTTCCCGTATAAAACTCAAATGACTCATCAGCTGCTGCCTGCTGACCACCGAGCTCGTCTAGATTACTGCCAGCGCGTCATAAACCTCAACCTTGAAGAGGATGATTTTCCTTCAAAATTGGTTATGAGTGACGAAGCGCATTTCCATCTCTCAGGGCATGTCAATAAGCAGAATACTCGGTTCTGGGGCACTGATAATCCGCGCATTATTCAAGAAACACCTCTACACCCACTAAAAGTTACTGTATGGTGTGGCATCTGTGTTGACAGAGTGATCGGACCCTATTTTTTCGAAGACGCTGGAGGCAATGCGATAACTGTCACTGGAGAACGCTACAGAACCATGTTACGTGAGTTTTTGATACCCAGTTTGGACGAATTGGGGCTGGAGCACATCTGGTTTCAACAAGACGGCGCTACGGCACACACAGCGCGCGACACTATGGACTTAGTGAGGGACGCTTTTCCAGGCCGAGTTATCTCTCGTTTTGGCGATTTGCTTTGGCCTGCAAGATCACCCGATCTGACCAGTCCAGACTTCTTTCTTTGGGGTTTTTTGAAATCTCGGGTGTATGTGAACAAGCCACAGACTCTCGCAGCTCTAAAAGAAAACATTCGTCAACAAATAACGAACATATCGCAGGAAGTGTTACGGCAAGTTATGCAAAATGTCATAAATAGGGCTCAAATGTGTATCAACTCTGGAGGTCACCATTTAAAAGACATCATCTTTAAATCCTAATGGTACGAAATTTAATGGCACAAATATACATTTAAAAAAATCTAAATCTAGTTTTCTAATTTAGAAAAAATGTTATAGCTGAACCAAATAGGGTCTTTACTTTTGCGCCACCCAGTATATAGATATGTGTCAGAGGCGAACGGTCAATGTTTTTTGAAGTTAGTACTTCAAAAAACATTGACCGTTGAAACATTGACCGAATTGTACCTATCGGTTTAGTAACCGATAGGTACAATTTTTTTTTTTTGAAGTTATAACGTCTTATAAATCGATGACGTGCATGGTCATCGATTTCAAAAAATCAAAAATCGATATCTAGATAGAATACGTGTCGTCGAGTTTTTGTTACTGTATTTACACCTGGGCAATGCCCTGGTCTTTCATGGGTTTTGTTGTCATAACCCTAATGCCATTCATAGAATAGTAACATAATAATTAACTAGATAACCGATTCCTAAAAACAAAAACAAAATCCTGCTCTAATAAGTATTATATACTTATCCAAAAGTTTGTTGTTTGATGGATGGGTGTTCGTTGCTCATAAAAATATAACATAACATAGGCAAGCCTCGGGGAAATGCTAGAAAAACATGAAAGAGAACAAAACAAAAATTGACTAAAATGACAACGAACAAATGTAGCCAGAAATAGTGTAATAGACTATAGTTTTTATAACGTCACGCTACGACCAATAGGAGCAGAACAGCAATGAAAAATGTTGCAAAAACGAACCAAAGTTACCGACATCACTCGCAAGTTCATCATCAGCCTATCACAGTCAACTGCTGGACATGGGCCTCACCAATTTCACGCCAATTTTATCTATCTTCGGCTTCTCGCATCCAGCTCCTGCCAGCCGTTTTGCGTATATCATCACTCCACCTGGCCTGAGGGCGTCCTACACTACGTTTGTCGAGACGCATGCAAGCTAAGCTCGTCGACTACTGTAAAGTGTTATCAAATTCCATTCAATAGTTTTAAAGAAAAGAGAAATAACATCTATCCATCCATACGAATTAAATTTCCGATGAGTAGGAAGTAGGATAACACCACCTCCATTATTTGGATATTCACTGTTTGTCCTATAATAAACAGAACATATCATGGCTCCCATTGTTTCACCATCTTGCAGTGACGTCAACTCAAAAAAAAAACAAAATTCTTTATTCACTTATTATGCAAAACAGCTCTTGTGATACGTCGGGATTCTACATGTACATGTAATGCCAAGTTCGCAAACAATAGGTAAAGCCGGAGAAAAGAACCTGGCAATAAAAACTCGCGGCCACTCTTTTCAAATTGCCAATTTTACAATGTTTGAATGTTTATAAATTTGATATGGTGGTAAGGTGCTGCGACTAATATACTATACACCATTTTAAAGGGCTGATGCAAATTGTAGTTATCAAAAAGTTGAAACATGAGATAAAGCAAAATCAGCCTTAGTGGGTGCAACAAATGTATCAATGGTGTATTATTTTGTTTTGTGAACACAAAGCTATTGCTGTATGTATTCATGCGTTAAAGAAATCATTCTTGAACTGTCTATCTACACTAATATTATAAAGAGGAAAGATTTGTATGTTTGTATGTAACGAATAAACTCAAAAAGTACTGGACCGATTATAATAATTCTTTTTTTGTTGGATAGCCCATTTATCGAGGAAGGCTATAGGCTATATAACATCGCGCTACGACTAATAGAAGCGGAGCAGCGACGAGAAATGTTGCAAAAACGGGGAAAATTTACGCATACGAAGTTGCGCGGGACAGCTAGTACTAATATATAAATGTGAATGTAAGTTTGTTTGTTACGCTTTCACGTGAAAACTACTCAACCGATCATCATGAAACTTTGTACACATATTCTTGGAGGTATTATAAAAAAAGGGGAAAATTTTCGCAGACGAAGTTGCGGAGGACAGCTAGTGTATTATAAAATAAACAACACTCACACTATAGTAATGATATTTATTGGAAAATAACTTCTAATGTTATTGTTTTAAATCTTTTGTAAATTTTGCGTATAATTTCGGAGCTTATTCGCGTAAATATGAGCGCTCATACAATGAAGAAATAGCCTAATAGTTAAGGCATTGGACTCGCAATCGAGAGGTTGCCGGTTCGAATCCTATTATACTTGAACCAGAATAAGTAAGTATAAGTGAACCCGCTTTTAATACAAGCAATTTCATCAGCTTAGCTGGAGGGGTTAATAAGATTGCTAGTAATTAGTTCCACATAACTAATTATTTATATTTAAAAAATATATATCATGCAGTCGGAGGCACCATTTAACAGCATTAATTTATGCCTCCGACTGCATGATATTAAATATGAAGGGTATCTTGTTTCTGTCTTTGTGCAGGCGGGTTTTTTAGTTTTATAAAATATTTTTTATTTGGTATTTACTTTTTAGTCGTTGTAAGATACAAAATGATTTAATAAGAACTGTCTGTTTTATTTTTAACGTTGTTTTTATTCTATTATTTGTCGCTCTAAACTTTTTTAAACATAAAAATTCTGTAAGATTATTTTAACACTTGTCTTTTAAAGCCCTTTGATGTGATACTCCATTCGAGTGTCCTAGATTTATTTTTTCTCAGCCCGCACATTAAAGCCGCCATTTTGATTTTTTAGGAATATTATGTACATACCTACCCAGTGACATTCGCGTCAACAAGATGTATCCCAAGACTACAATACAATACTGGACAGATGTATATAATGACGTATCATTTATTAACATTGGTTGACCGTTAAGGAGTTAAGAGCGGACATAAGAACATTGGAAGGATACATACAAACATACATAGATGCGTATGTCAAACGCATAACCCTCCTCTGTAGTCGGATAGCCTAAGTTTTATGTGGCCTATGAAGTTAACATATTTACCAAGAGTATGCAGTATTTACCTAAGCTTGCTGTTACAAAAAAACTGCAACATGGGTTTAAATAAAGAAAAAAATTGAAACATTATAGTTCTAAGCAAATATAGCAATTCTTGTCTCAAACAATTCAAACTCATATCCTCAAACAAAACGGCCATTCCAGAACACGTTTCCGACACGAAAACTTTGATATTCCATTAAAATCTCAGCTGCTACAAACAACTTGAGCATTGAGCCTTAAAACATGGCTGAACGATTTCAAAACACAGAAAGTTTCTATCTGCTGTACCTACTTTGACGTAGGCACTTACCTCTATTCTTTATGTACTAGTACGCTGCACTGGAATCTCTGTACAAAGTAACAGCAATTCATTTTTATATATTACTAGCTGTGCCCCGCGGTGTTACCCTTATTAGCCTATGTGTTAATCCAGGATGTCAGCTAGCTCCATACCAAATTTTGTTAAAATCGCTCCAGCCGTTTAGACGTGAAGAAGTAACAAATATACATACTCACATACTCACAAACTTTCGCCTTTATAATATTAGTGTGATTAGTGTGATGTGATATGGCAATACTGCCGGTGCTGACAATAGGGTATTTTATTCTATATGAGAAAAAATCTAGTTTAGGTAAAAAGCAGCCCGAAAATGTTAGTTTTATTTCATTTTTTTTTTTTATTTAATTTCAAAATTCAAAATAGTAGCCGCCATGTTACAACGTCATACTTTCGAAATACAATAATGCATTTTTGAAAGATAGAAAAATTTGAAGTCCAGACCCAGGAATCGAACCTGAGACTTCCGTAGTCAAACCGGAACCAGAAGCGAACCACCTATCTGGACTATGTTACTAGACCTCAAATTTCTCTATCCCTTGATGCACGCGAGTTTGGGCCCTCGCATGCGCCATCTAGTCGGTAGTAAAGAACTATCACGGCTTTTGTTATTGCTTCGTTACAGAGAGCATTTTTAACAAATTATGATGTCGCAGGCCGAATATTGAAGTATTTTTTATAGGCATTTCTTGCCAATTACTTTACAAATACAATAATTGCATTTTTGAAAGATAGAAAAATTTGAAGTCCAGACCCAGGAATCGAACCCGAGACTTCCGTAGCCAAATCGAGGCCAGAAATAAATATATTAGGTTAGTAGAAAAATGGTATTACACTATAAAAGAGTTTTTAGATGAATATATTTAATTTTATTGTAATCAAATGGATAAATTCTTTAAATTATGTATTAATGTATTGTCTATGTGAGTCTAAATGATTATTATGTATTATGATTATAAGCATGATTTTCGCCAATTTACTATTTATTGTGCATTTTTGCCAATTTACTATTTACGTATATAACTTTGTTAGTATTAGACCGGGAGAAGATCGCCAAAAAATGCAAGCATTTTATAAAGGCAGATTTTTATAACGTCACATTAATGGAGTAAAGATATACCCTTACGTCAGTCAGCTGGATTCCTTAGCGTTTGGCGTACAGAACTTTAATCGGCTACTGACAGCATCTGTTACAGATATATGTTCGTAAACTTTCGAGATTTGTACACATTATATACCACGGCCGTTGCAATACGGTCAAAACGTCCGGCAATAAACAAAGGTATTTAGCCTTAAAATAAATATTTACGCGATTCTGTTACAGAGTTTTACTGACTTAATTGTTATGTGATTCTGATAATATTCTTCACCGTATATACTAAATTTCAGACACTCATTCGATAGCACGCGCAAATCGAGCACTATTTTATACTAATATTATAAAGCTGAAAGTTTGTTTGTTTGAATTCTATACTAATATTATAAAGCTGAAGAGTTTGTTTGTTTGTTTAAACGCGGTAATCTCAGTATCTACTAATCTAAATTGAAAAAATCTTTTACTGTTGGATAGCCCATTTATCGAGGAAGGCTATGGACTATATAATATCACACTACGACCAATAGGAGCGGAACAGCCATGAAAAATGCGCACACAAAGTTGCGCGGGGCAGCTAGTAATGAATACAACTTTAAAGGTTCATTCGGAAATGAACCTTGTATCGCGGCCGATCGCGAGCCGCGAGCGGCTTACGACAAGCGTCTGACGCGCGCGGCCGGCCGATGCGACAATATTCACAGTGCGCGCGCAGCTTACGACAGTCGTCGGCCGCGCGCGTCTGTCGCTTACCTCGGAAACGGCACCATACATTCTTAAACTCTGACTATTGTCGCATCGGCCTCTCGCGTCAGTCGTTCGTCGTAAGCCCCGCGCGGCTCTTTTGAATTGTTTTACTTTTTTTATTCGAAAAAAAATAACCTGCCTCTAGGCCAAACGCTAAGGAATCCAGCTGACTGACCAAAAAAATATTTCTTTACTCCACTGATGTGACGTAAAATCAAGAAATCAGTCTTTATAAAGTACTTGCATTTTTTGGCGCTCCCCTCTTGTACTACTGGGTGGCGCAAAAGTAGTGGCACTAAAGAAAATACTTTTTTTTTTTTATATGACATTTTCCGTCATTCTGTTGTTGAAAATTGTGTAGTGAACAAATGTAAAATACACTGAAAATAAACATGGACCGTTTTACTCCCCAAGAACGTGGAATAATTGTGTCAATGTTCTTACGGAATAATTCATCAGTGATAAGAACACAACGTGAATTTCGTCGACGATTTCCCCACCGTCCGGCACCGATTGGTCGCACAATTCGACGCTTTGCCACACGCCTTGAAGCAACTGGCTCAACATTGGATAGACCTAAGTCTGGGAGACCAAGAACAGGCCGTTCAGCTGAAAATATCGATGCTGTTCGCGAAGATGTGGAAGAGTGTCCAGAAACATCAACGAGGCGACGTGCCACGCAATTGGGCATTTCCAGACGGACCCTGCAGCGTATTTTGGTGAAAGACTTAAAGATGTTCCCGTATAAAACTCAAATGACTCATCAGCTGCTGCCTGCTGACCACCGAGCTCGTCTAGATTACTGCCAGCGCGTCATAAACCTCAACCTTGAAGAGGATGATTTTCCTTCAAAATTGGTTATGAGTGACGAAGCGCATTTCCATCTCTCAGGGCATGTCAATAAGCAGAATACTCGGTTCTGGGGCACTGATAATCCGCGCATTATTCAAGAAACACCTCTACACCCACTAAAAGTTACTGTATGGTGTGGCATCTGTGTTGACAGAGTGATCGGACCCTATTTTTTCGAAGACGCTGGAGGCAATGCGATAACTGTCACTGGAGAACGCTACAGAACCATGTTACGTGAGTTTTTGATACCCAGTTTGGACGAATTGGGGCTGGAGCACATCTGGTTTCAACAAGACGGCGCTACGGCACACACAGCGCGCGACACTATGGACTTAGTGAGGGACGCTTTTCCAGGCCGAGTTATCTCTCGTTTTGGCGATTTGCTTTGGCCTGCAAGATCACCCGATCTGACCAGTCCAGACTTCTTTCTTTGGGGTTTTTTGAAATCTCGGGTGTATGTGAACAAGCCACAGACTCTCGCAGCTCTAAAAGAAAACATTCGTCAACAAATAACGAACATATCGCAGGAAGTGTTACGGCAAGTTATGCAAAATGTCATAAATAGGGCTCAAATGTGTATCAACTCTGGAGGTCACCATTTAAAAGACATCATCTTTAAATCCTAATGGTACGAAATTTAATGGCACAAATATACATTTAAAAAAATCTAAATCTAGTTTTCTAATTTAGAAAAAATGTTATAGCTGAACCAAATAGGGTCTTTACTTTTGCGCCACCCAGTATATAGATATGTGTCAGAGGCGAACGGTCAATGTTTTTTGAAGTTAGTACTTCAAAAAACATTGACCGTTGAAACATTGACCGAATTGTACCTATCGGTTTAGTAACCGATAGGTACAATTTTTTTTTTTTGAAGTTATAACGTCTTATAAATCGATGACGTGCATGGTCATCGATTTCAAAAAATCAAAAATCGATATCTAGATAGAATACGTGTCGTCGAGTTTTTGTTACTGTATTTACACCTGGGCAATGCCCTGGTCTTTCATGGGTTTTGTTGTCATAACCCTAATGCCATTCATAGAATAGTAACATAATAATTAACTAGATAACCGATTCCTAAAAACAAAAACAAAATCCTGCTCTAATAAGTATTATATACTTATCCAAAAGTTTGTTGTTTGATGGATGGGTGTTCGTTGCTCATAAAAATATAACATAACATAGGCAAGCCTCGGGGAAATGCTAGAAAAACATGAAAGAGAACAAAACAAAAATTGACTAAAATGACAACGAACAAATGTAGCCAGAAATAGTGTAATAGCCGACAATATATCGCAATCAGGTTAGTAGTTGTCGCGCAATTAATATAAGAAACGACTGAGAGCTACGAGCTACACGCCTGCGCTGCTAAATAGAGGAGGTTTTTGCAACTAGATTTTTTAATAAAATTGAGCAGTCTCTAAACAGAGTGCTCAATTTTGTGAGGTTAAGGCGCAGTCCTGGTCTCTACGTCAATGCACATACAGATCAAAAATATACAGATCAAAAATACCCACTTTTAATATTAATTTATTAAATTCAAACTCAAACTCAAATATCTTTATTTCGTAAAATCAGGTTAATGATTCTTTGAAAACGTCAAATTAATACATACTAAAATTTTTATAAAATTATGATTGCTTGAAAAAAAAACAAAATGAGGTTAGGTGGCAGTTCCAAGTGTAAAGCTCATGAGAAGAAGCTGCCAAGAAACTCATGTGTCACTCTTTTAAAATCATCAGGTTTTTCTTTACAAAAATAAATTTTACTGAATGAACCAGTGTGTTTGGTGAGTGTAATCGTTTATAAAATAAGGATAACTAAATAATAATACTATTAGTAACTCTAAAATGAGTATATATAAACGTATTCAGCAAACACAAACATGTTAATTTATGGTTCGAAATCAGAATATCTTTGTTTATTTCTACATGAATTTTGTTTTTTATCGAATTTCATAATTTATTGTTCACTGCCGAAACCTATATACTTTCGACAGTGAACAATAAATTAACGAACATAAAGTACATCCAGAGTCTGGATTGTGACCTCGAGTCTGGATTCCAGACTCGTGGCAACAATTTCTGGGTCTAGAACCAAAGATCTCCTGCTCAGCAGGTGAACACATTCCCACTAGTCCCACTACGCCACTATCTCTGCGCAGTCAACAAGACAGAGAAGAAAGAAGAAAGAAAAATGCAGAATTACTGCCTTTTGCTAAAATAAATATGAAAACAAAAAAAAAAACCTACAAAAACACATCCCTTCATTCCTAACTCGTCGACAAGTCGTAAACAGTCCAGTGATAATTAACGACAACCATTAGAGGGCACAATTAATAGTGCACATCACTAATCCGGGTCCGTCCACACAATTGGCGGGCAAGTGGACCGTTTTGCCCGTTGTCTGTGCAAAGCCTTATAAGATAGCAATAAAGTAGTGTAAGCCTGCCCCTGTCAGGTTGGTCTAATGATCGCTTGGGGTTTTGGTACAGGATAATTGCTCGTTCCAGAGATGTTAATACTCGACAGATTATGACTATAAAGCTCTATTTACAATGGGATTTTTTGGCACTTATTGTGAATTCAAATTCATGTTAGTTTTTACCTTTTAACGGTCCCTTTGTTATAGACCGTGTTGGTGGTTACCACCACAGTCTGGCGCGGTCCGAAGGGCAGGGTCACAGACTACATGACCCCCCTCCCTTAAATCGTATACGTCAATTATAACTTTTAAACTTACGCGTTGCATTATAAATACAATTTGACACGTTAATAAACGCGTTTAATCTAGGTAAAGTTATTTACCTTATGCTTGACGTTTCGATCGGGTGTGACCACGGTCGGTGTAACCCGCGTTTATTCCCGTGTCAAATTGTACGTATACGTCAAATTGAAAAATCTTCTAAAAATTTACGAAATAAAAATATAAATAATATGTCTCTAACCGCGATGCATTTTATGGTTTGCTGACATCTAACGGTGCTTTTATGAACTGCGATGTCCATATCAGAATATTATATAAACTAATATTATAAAGAGGACGAATAGGCTCCCTGTATTCCCACGGGAACGGGAACTAAGCGAGTGAAACCGCGAGGCGTCCGCTAGTTCTATAATATTCCCATTTCTGAGTGTTCCTGCTGTCACTGTCGTAGCAGAGTATCAGCAATGGATTTTAAAGTGGAAATGGGAACTCAAATAAAATACTGATACAATAATTGAGATCATCGTCGTAACTTTATAGACTGCTGAAAATTCTAAAATCAAAAAATCAAAATCAAATCACTTATTTGCTAACAATGTAGGTGTACAAAATAAGGTCTTAACACAAATTAGTCCCAATACATTGTACCATAAGGCATGCAAAATTTTACTTAAATGCTAGTTTCCACTTTTAAAAGAACAAAACATTTTTTTATGAAAATAAAATATAAAGTAATACACAACAACAACGTAATCAAATAATCAAAGTCAAAGTCAAAGTCAAAGTATTATTTATTTGTGAAACATGGTACAATAAAAATAAAAGACAAATATATTTATAAACTAAGACACAAATTTATCTTATGCAATTATAATGATTTTATAAATAAAAATGAGGTAGGCATATAACTAATAATATTTGTTGAGAGACTTAATATGCTGAACTAATACAAATTATCATTTAAAAATCTTGTATTTTTTAAATGATAATTTGTATTAACACTTTTATTAATCTGCTTTTAAAAATATTTAGTTGAGCCTCTTTCATATTTTGTGGTAATTTATTGTATATGAGCAACTCTTCCTATAAACGGTGTGATATCAAAGAGATCATTTTCTACGCTAAGGTGTTTAAAAACTTAGTTGAGATCAAACATGCTAGAAGAGAGACTGACAGGTTTAGCTCTTCTAAATATTCATCTAGAGATAGCCCCAGACGTTTCAAATATTATCAACCGATTTGCCAATCAAAATAGAAGTCTTCCATTTGTTGTATAATGTTTGCAATAAAATTGTGTACTGTGAAATAAAGTCTAATTTACTCTATATATTGTATAAGTGACCCCCTCCAAAATGCCCGGCTGCGACCGCGCCTGCCACAGTGTCAGTTATTCTTCCGTAAAATAGTGATATTAACACGTCACTGTGTTTTGGTTAAAGGAACAGGAAAATGAGACGAACTAATATCTCAGATGAGAAGCACGGTGCTGTGACATTCAGAACTTTGCCAAACAAGGATTTGGATGATTCATAATACTGTTACTGTTAATAAAAAACTTTCTTAAACTTAAAAAAAATAATAAACGAAAATTCATGAATTTCGTTTTAAAGATAAAGAGTACAGATGAGCCGCTTGTCGTTTGCCCCGATCACATAAAAAACATTATTATAAATAACAATCTAATTAAAACATCAACAAAATACAATTAAATATTGGATTTCACTCTTTGTTGTTGAAAATGATTTGTTTGAGGCTTTTCTAGAAAATTGTCACTAACCAGCCATTAATCATTCGAACTGCTGTGTCGTCAAACTTGCCAGTCGCCACGAAAAGCCTAATACTATATAATTAGTAAAGTCTACTCTGTAAATTGTTGTTGTATATAGGATTTTAATGTTTGTAAAAGCCCTGTCGGATTAATTCATTAATAGAAGTAATCGCACAGAAACTGTTCCATAGTTTGTTTGCAAACACGACACATTAACCTCTTTATTTCCCTCCGTTGACTTTAATAACTGCGAGTGAGGAATAACAGATACGTAGGAAAATTTTCCTTTATTGCTTGATGAGTGGGTTTCCAGAAACTTGATTCACATTGACTAGTGCCAGTGCAGTTGAAAGTGTTTCAAAGCCAAATCGTACTACTGCAAAGATCATCACAAAACATTATGAAAATATATATATTACGGGTCTTAATCGCGTGAATAATTTTAAGGTAAAATACCTTGTTTATTGCCCGACGTTTCGACCGTATTGCAACGGCCGTGGTCACGGGTAGACTGTACAAATCGCGAAAGTTTATCAATCATCACAAAATATTATACTGCTTACCATAACATACCAAATCTGTCTGTCATGATAATTATAAATGGGATTGACATGTCTATTAGTGAATCGGGTTAAAGATTATTTGTTATCAAAAAGAACAGATAGAGTTCACATAAATTGAGTTTTACAAAAAATTGTGTTCTACATAAAACATATTAGAGATTGAAATATTACGGTATAAAAGTATACGCTTTTTATACTTAGGTAAGGTTTTACTATTTGTTACCTCATCCGGCAATTTGTTATACAGTTATGCATTTTGTTATACACAAATTCTTCATTCTATTTGTGATTAATTTGTATTAAATTAAACCTATCTATAAGATTTTTAACAAATCTTTTCCGTTTAAGTGATTTTAAGAACGAACTGGACTTATCTTAAGAAAGTTTTTACGCGAATAAACACGAATTATACATAAATATTTTGGGACTTTCACACAGGCCATCTGATCCTAAACTAGGCAGAGCCTGTACTATGGCAACCACAATTAATAAACGTACTTAAATATTTCTAAACACATACAGGTTATCGTTATGAATAAATTACACACAGCTTCAGATAAACAATCGTGCTCGTCACACAAAGATTTATCCTGGGTAGGAAATAGGAATTGGACTTACGGCTTAGTTAGTCAGGTTAGTGACCCTAATTGACTAACTTAGAAGTCGTAATCACTAGACCAACAGGCCAGTCAATAGCGCCTTTCAAATGTAAAGTTCGGAATGCGAGAAACAGCACGCGCCGCTCCTTTCCTTGCTCCGAAAAGCACACGAACTGGCATGTTGACCCAAGCGATTTTTTCACAGTTTGGAGCTTGCATCACCTGTAAACGCAAATTAATAAAAACCGGGCAAGTGCATGTCGGGCCACGCACAATGTAGGGTTCCGTAGGTAGTCCCAAACCCCTCCTCCCCATCCGAATAATTCGGCTTAAGAAGTGGGGTTGTTTTTGTTCCATACTTACAATGATTGAAACAAAATCAAATAAATATAAATAAATAATAAATAATATAATAAATAAATAAATATATCAACATAATTTTCAATGGAATTTGCACGAAATTCTGTTACTTCTCACTTGATCAGCTGTTACTTGTAAACTTGTAAAGCCTTCTTAGCTGTGATAGTTTTTATTTCACTTTTAATTTCACTATATACTACTAACTACTAACCATTTGCCTGACAGGGGCTTACCTACATAAATTTGCACTTAAATACTTAATATTTCACAAACGGATCTCTAAATCCAAGACCTAATTCCTAAACGTTTTTAAAAGACCTATCTAATGATACAACACACGATGGGCTCGGTAAGAAAAAAAATCACATCCCCACTTTACATATAGGGGAGGTACCCTAAAAAAATATTCTTTCATTTTGTTGTGAGTTTGTCGGCGTATGAAATATGTGTACTAAGTAGATTAAAAGGGAGGGATCCCACCACCCACCCTCGATCTGTGAATCACCACGTGTTTCGCCTCTACACGAGGCATCCTCAGGACAGTTTAGCTCAGTCGGTGCCAAACTGTCCTGAGAATGCCTCGTGTAGAGGCGAAACACGTGTCGAAGTTTCACTTCGTGGAAGCGGAAAGTAGCAAGTCAAGGGTCCGGAGGTGCCTACCACTCGACTTGGTAAGAGTACCTGTCACTAATTTTCTTTGTTGCAGGTCTCTCTTTTTGAGTGCGGTCTGTCGATCTATTTCGATTGTTGTATTAAGGGCATTTCCTTACTACTTCAATCGTGGTGATTCACAGATCGAGGGTGGGTGGTGGGATCCCTCCCTTTTAATCTACTTAAGATGGATTTCCGCCATGTTACGCCTGTTTCAATCGGTTAATATGTGTACTGCAAAATTACAGCTTCCTGGCACTAACAGTCTTTGAACAAAGCTGCCACGTACGGACATGGCAAAACTATAAGGATTCCATTTTGCCATTTTGGCTACGGAACCCTAAAAAATGACGGTTTGACATAAACTTTTATCATGTAACCTCTTAAATAAACATAAGATTCGCCCGCGTTCCAAACCACGGAAACAATATTAGCACGACAGTTTGATCCGCTGACTAAACCGCACAGATCTATCTGCAGTCTGGAACCAGGTTCCAGATACGCGGTCAGAACATTACGTATCACAATATTATTAAACTACACATAACCTGTAACATTTTCTTATGATATATTGCTCGTAGACTCACGACAGCCGTGTAATACGCTGCCTGTAACAAATGATCGAATAACGACAACACTGGCCGTTTTCCGCCATCTTGAATAAAATTGGCGCGAAACATGCTTTAGCTTTTAATGTTAAGCGTATGTAATTTTTGTTATTTATTACCATAAAGGGACTGGTTTTTTGGGGTTATTGATAATACGTTCTTGTTACCTAGGTACTGTTACTTAGTTTTAATATTGATATGATCATTGTTTGGGGTTCCTGACTCAGTGGCAATCGAGCAGATCGTGATATCTGCGAGGTTAAGCAACGTTACCGCTGTCGGTCCATAGATGGGTGACCTTTTTCGAACATTGTGACACCCCTCCGTGCCTCGGAGAGCACGTTAAGCCGCTGGTCCTGCGCCTAATCTCTTTCCGGTTGTGTCGGATTTCCGTCCCATCGGGCTTTATGAGTCCACTTATGTCTGAGCTAACACTCGTGCACTATAACTAAGTATAATATCGCCGGCGTAGTTGGCCAGTGTCTGAAAACGTTGGTCGCCGTAACCGAAATAGGTTAGAAGATCATTATTAATCATCATTTTTAGGGTTCCTTAGCCCAAATGGCAAAACGGAACCCTTATAGTTTCGCCATCTCTGTCCGTTCGCGTCGCAGCTTAGCTCAGAGACTGTTAGTACTAGAAAGTTGTAATTTTTGGACTTAGGTACATATTACTTATTTTTTCTTCTTTTGGTATTACGGCAGTACCTAAGGCTGTATCATACTTTTATTGTACGTAAGTACACCTACACTTTAAATGAGATTCGGTTCAGATTTGGCCTAGAAAAGTTCCATTATCTTTAAACGAAAGAAACAATAATTGCATAGTCTAAATTTTTAGGGTTCCGTAGCCAAAATGGCAATAACCCTAATAGTTTTGTCATGTCAGTCTGTCTGTCTGTCTTACCTCCGTCTGTATGTCACAGGCATTTTACTCAAAAACTACAAAATGTATATGGATGAAGAAATTTGGAGTATAAGGTGTCTTGTATAAACCGCTACGTAGTTGAATTGTTATATAACAAAAATCCGTTAATGTGGCTTATGAATATGCGAATAATGCGGCTTATGAATATGCAAATAATGCGGCTTATGAAGTGGGGTTTCTGTTAGGTTTAGAATATTATCGAGACTTAATCGCGTGAAATATTTAAAGTTTTCTGTTGTTTTTGTTTCATTTTCGTTATACCTACTTACTTAATAATAATTTTCAATGGAATTGTCCGTAATTTTGTTACTTCTCACTTGTAAGTTGTAAAGCCTTCTTAGCTATGATAGTTTTCCTTTTAATTTCACTATATATACTACTACCGTGATATTTTTTTACATACTCAACATCAACCATTTAGCTAGCAGGGGGAGGGGACCCTTGACTGTAACAAAAATTAGCTCTTTAAATCTTAATATTTCACAAAGGGATCCCTTAATCTAAAAATAGTCTTTCCAACCCTAAATCTCAATGTTTTTAAAAGACCTATCTAACGATACCCCACACGATGAAAAAAAATAACATATAATGTTTTTCAAGGATTTATTTTTTCACTTTATCTTAATTTTTTCATATTTTCGAAGTAATGTGTATCCATGCAAAATTACAGCCTTCTAGCACTAACGGCTGGTCTCAATAATCTATCTATCGATAAATTTGGCTACTAGAGCTATATATATGACATAAGCTCCATACAGAATATGTCAAAATTCTATCTCTAGAAGCCAAATCCAACGATAGATAGGTATATTATTGAAACCGGCCGTAAGAGTCTCTGAGCAAAACTGTGGACGGACTGTTATACTTTTAGGGTATATTGGTAAAATCAGATGAAGATGAATCTTCTAAATTCCGGGATTTTTGAGATGAAGTGGTATGTCTACTATAAATGTTGATAAACTTTCGCGATATGTACATATTATGAAAATATATATATTACGGATCTTAATCGCGTGAATAATATTATTCGCGTGAATAGTATTGCAACGGCCGTGGTCACGGGTAGAGTACCCGTGACCACGGCCGTTGCAATACGGTCGAAACGTCGAGCAATTAACAATGTATTTCACCTTAAATTATTCACGCGATTATGACCAGTAATATATATATTTTCATAATGGTATGTCCTCGTTATGCCACGGTTGACGAATCCCGCGAAGTGGCACTACCAACGCCTACGCAATAGTCATTACAGACCTACACAAAAGAGACAGGTACTGGCCGTACAATCACGTTGTTTTTTTCTAGTTAGTGGTCAAATTTAATAGGCTATTGTTTAGTCCAGTCTCCATGTCTATGATCTAGAGTGGTTATGCCATAAACAAAAATTCCACTTTCCTCGTCCCAATTGATAATTGTGTTATGTTCCCTAATTTATGCATAACGTTTAGTAAAATGTTTTATTACTTACCTACTAAAGTACTGGTGTGTCTGCTCTAAATTATTTTACGCAGTTGATTGTAGGGTTACCAGACTTAAGTATGTTTCACATTGTTTTTTGACGTGAAAACTGTCCCGCGCAACTTCGTATGCGTAATTTTACCCGTTTTTAAAACATTTCTCGTCGCTTCTCCGCTCCCATTAGTCGTAGCGCGATGTTATATACCCTATAGCCTTCCTCGATAAAGGGGCTATCCAACAAAAAAATATTTTTTCAAATCGGACCAGTAGTTCCTGAGATTAGCGCGTTTAAACAAACAAACAAACAAACTCTTCCGCTTTTTAATATTAGTATAGATTACCGGTTGCACTCACAAAAACTGTCACGTTCCGCCTGTTGACTAGTTGCTAAGCAACGCGAATCACGTTATTGAATAGCTGTTAAAAAATGCGAATAGCGATATGTCATCATGTTATTGATTGATTGCTAATCAACGCGAATGGCGATATGTCATCAATGTTTTCTTAAGACGTTATCACGTAAAATTATCGTCCGTAAATCGACTTTACAGACTACCATTTTTTTTCTCATTATTTAAAGAAATTATGAAAGTTAGGAATGATCTGCTAATGGCCCATTTGGAATCATTGGTGTTAAAAGTAAATGAATCATTAAACAATCAATAATTTAATCAGTCTCTATCCGTCCACTGATGAATATAGGCCTCTTCCTATTTGCGTCACGAGACCCGGTCTTCCGCCTTCCGCATCTAGCCTGTTCCAGCGACCTTCTTTATGTCACCGGTCCATCTAGCTAAGGATCGTCTTCCTAACTTACGGTTATTGAGTCGCAGTCCACTCTAGAACTCTTAGGAGAGTAAATCTTAGTTTCTACATTTTGGTTCATGATCCGAATTAGCCCAGTGACACCTAAATAAAACTGAAATGCTTCAAGTTAAATAATGTCAGCTTTTATGAGCCTCTGTGTAGCGAGACCATGTCTCGATCTGATTCGCTCCATCTATTAGTCAAGAGCAGGCAGGGGGAGGAGGGTGGCAATTGCCCCCTACCCCTTGCGTATACAAGGGGTAGAGGGCAATTGCCGCCCTCCTCCCCCCAACTCGACTGAATAAACTTTTTTGGGAAATTTGAGAATTTTGCTTGTGTTTAGGCAGGCAATTGCCCTTCCTCGGTGGTGATGAATATGATGTACCGGTGTTAAATCAAATGCACCCCCCTCCTAGCCATGCGAGTGACTCCCACTTGACCATCATACCAACCCATATGATTTCCCACCGCTGGGCACGGGTCTCCCCAATAGAACCCACTAATTATAGATCCTCGGGGTAATTGCCATAATCGCTACGCTTGGTGAGGGATACCTTTTTTACTCATAATGATTTTTGTCCTATTTAAAATTGTCATAATAAATTAGGCATAATTTTCTTTGTCATAAAAATAGTGTGCCATAACTGGTTTTTAGCATACTGTGTTATTAAGCATAAATATTATATATCCTATTATATTTATTCATAACTTTGATATGCATAAAGTTGTAAAGCATAATCGACTCTTGACATAATCAAAATTTGATATAATTATGAAAATAATACATAATATTGTTAGGTCGAAATTAATTATCTTTAACACCCCGACTCAGAGCAATCCGACTCGGATAGGTTAGGTTAGAAGACTAAGGCGGGAGCGAAGCGAAGCGGAGCTCCCGCCTTAGTCTTCGTGTTAGGTTTTTTTTTTTAAACCATCCAAAAGTAGGAGCCCCGCGAAGCGGGGCTCCGTCGAAGATAGTACAATTTTATGCGCCTACATGTTTGACGATAGCAATGTATAAAATAGTGTAATATTGTTATTAAAACTTTTGTAGTTAATTTTTCGGCATATAGTTTGTATGCTTATAATAGTTATGGTTATGCGTCGTTATGCGTAAGTAAAGTTATGCTTTGGCATAGTATGCGTTTTAAATATTATGCTTATAGTGATTAGGATTAAAAAATTATGATTAAAAAAGTTATGACGCATGAGAATTATGCGTAACTAATATTAGGAGTATAAACATTATGCAATGTTAAATTATGACATAAAATCGTAGGAATAAAAATAGAGAACCGCTTGGTGAGCGGCTTGGCGTTGGCAGTAAGGCTATAAAGTACACAGAAGACGCTGCTGCCCCGTTCTCTGGTGTGACACCCACGGGAAGAGATGGGTTCTGTATTTGCGCTTGGTCAAGGCAAAGTAAACTTGTTTGTTTGTTTGTTTTAACGGGGCCGCAATGCCGCACTTAGCCTCTTAATTGGGCCATTGTGCGTACGTTGTAATGTGTCAGTTCTTTTCACTCCAGCCAGCCCAAACACTCCTAGAAGCCCAGCATTCCCCGCAGGTTGCTGCAGGCTTCAGCGAGGGATCGACTGCGGTGAGGACTCGGCGCAGCACACCCTCCAGCATTGTCCAGCTTGGGAGGGGCAACGTCGAGTTCTCACCGCAGTGGTCGGAAGTGACCTCTCGCTGCCGGCCGTGGTTCTGTCCATGGTCCGAAGCGAGGAGTCGTGGAATGCGGTCGCATCCTTCTGCGAGGACATCATCTCGCAGAAGGAGGCGGCGGAGCGCGTCAGGGAAGAGAGCTCCCTGGCGGATCCGCTGCGTCGCCGGCGAACCGGGCGGCGTCGCCGTCGGCGCGCATATCTGCGCCTGATGCCGCCTTAGGTGGGGCTGCGGGCGGGCGTACGGGGTTATCTGCCTCGCCCGCGGCCTTCCGTGGAGGCGCGGCACCCTGTGTGTATCCAGGGGCCGCGTAGGTGTGAAATGCCCGGAACGCAACAACATCGCGTCCGGGCATTGCCACTGGGCGGGCCGCCGACGGCATAACAAATTCCGGCGGCCCGTTCGCGAAGGTGGCGGGAGATACACGGCGGGTTTTTTAGTGGGTGCAAACCCTACACTACCTCCACCGTCTTCCCCGGATGGTGGAGGTGTTCGTCAGGAATTTTTTACCGCCAAAAAAAAAAAAAAAAGGCTTCAGGGAGGGATGACGGTGTTTTTAGGAACTGTGCCCGGTGCTCGGCCACACTGGTACATTCCATGATTACATGCTTGGGCGTCTCCTCATGCTCCATGCATCCTCTGCACAGTGGGCTATCAAAGTAAACTTATACAATTTTATTTACTCAGTGGAACTAGGATTTTAAAGACTAAATACATTCTAAACAATAAACCAAAAGTGTGACTAACATAGTCGTAGACAAAGGATTAGAGTTAATGTTCTGTCGGCATATGAACCATATGGAGTGTCCTTTATAACATGGGATTAATGACAGATATTATGAACATTTCGGTATATTACACGCGATATAAACACCTATTGTTCTCAATTGTGCTAAGTGGAAATCTTGGTAAGTGGAACTGGATTTCTTTTTGCATAGATAATCTATATCTATCTATATCTTCTATACATATAATAAAACTGTAAATTTCACGTGTCTGTACATGGCCGAACTTAGTGAAAAAAAATATTAGGAAATGTTCGAAAAGAGTATTTAAACACTTTGCTGCATTTTTAAAAATGAATGTCTGTCTGTCTGTCTGTCTGTCTATCTGTTTGTTTGAACACGCATCACGCAAAAACTACCGGACAGATTCGCTTGAAAATTTGGCACGTGCAATCTAATAGATGCAGATTAACATTTAGGCTATAAATTATCACGCTTTTTCCCATAGGAGCTAAGCAGTAAGGGATAATGTCTGTAGCTATTTTTCGTTATAAAACAGTAACTATTTGACGGATCTTTATGAAAATTCGCAGTTTTATAGTAAATACTATAGGACATTATTTACACTATAAATCATTACGCTAACGTCTATGGGGAACGATAAGCAATGTATTTTTTGTCGCACCATAATGGTTTATCACAAAATTTTCCACAATTAGACATTATCTATAATTGTAACCCATGGAATACATAACTTCACGCTCAAACTATAAGGAGCTAAACACTACATTTTTAAGGTTCATAAGAACAGTTATTTTGATGTGGTAAGTAGCGAACAGTATAGCCTCGAAGCTATGCTAGCGGACTTTGACGACGAAGTCCCAGGCTCGAATCTGATGTCACACACACAGGTGCATCGAGGATCATGTTTTGGGGTTATGGTTGGAGATCACGTGTTCATCAATTCAACGATAATTAATGGGTCAACATCGGTCAAGTGTGAGTAGTTCGGGTGACGGGAGGAGGGGGGTGGGGGGTCGTTGTCTGTCACCCGTACCTTTAGAGATATCTGACATATCGCGGGCATGACACGCTCTGTGTTGGTTTACTAAAGTGTTACAGCAGTTTTATATGCATTTCAGTTGTATATTTTTGCAGACAAAGGAAAATCTTGAAAAAACATTTTATTAGTATTGCGTTGTAACACTATATGAAATACACCCCATTTTTAGCCAAAATGGCAAAACATACCCCTTATGGTTCCCTTATGTCCGTCCGTCCGCAGCTTAGCTTAGAGACTATTAGTGCTAGAAGGTTGCAATTTTGCATGATGAAATTATTAACGCCGATAAAGTGAAAGAATAAAATCTTGAAAATTTAAGGGTACCTCTCTTATATGTGTGTGATTTTTTTCTTACATACCCCATCGTGTGAGGTATCATTAGATAGGTCTTTTAAAAAGCGTTTAGGGTTTGTGAAGACTATTTTTAGATTTAAGGATTCCTTTGTGTATAATATTAGGCTTTATAGCGAACATTTTTGTTAGAGTCAAGTGTAGCCCTGCCAGCTAAATGGTTGATGTTGGGTATGTGAAAAAAATCACGGTAGTAGTATAAATACTAAAATTATAAGGAAAACTATCACAGTTAAGTACTTGGGCTTTACAAGTAACAACATTTTCGTACAAATTCTATTGAAAATTATTAGGTAATAAGTAGGTATAACGTTGAAAGGTTGAAACAAAAACAACAGAAAACCCACTTCTTAAGCCGCACACCAAACTAACTTGTGGCGGTACCCACATATAATAAAATAAAATAAATTGACACTTGACAGCTCGCGCCAAATCCTGAATCGCGATATAGAAGTTTTCACAGCTGCTAACTATAAATACAAGTTCCCAACGTTAACCGTTGGGCCGCGGCCCGCCAGGCACGATCACCTCGCCTGGTCGGAGGATCCTCCCTTTGTGTTGGAGGGACTTAACACCTTGCCCTCCACAAACCTAAGACTTCCGTAGCCAAGGGCCTAACTCGCGAGCATTAAGGTATAGAAAAATTTGAGATCTAGTAACATAGTCCAGATATGTGGTTCGCTTCTGGCCCCGGTTTGGCTACGGAAGTCTCGGGTTCGATTCCTGAGTCCGGATTTAAAATTTTTCTATCTTTCAAAAATGCAATTAATGTATTTGTAAAGTAATTGGCAAGAAATACCTATAAAAATTACTTCAAGATAGATTTCGTTGAACGATTATTTCAAAGCAGCTTGCTGAAATATATCGCCACGTGTCTAAATTCCCGCGGCCATTAGCGTAATTGATACTTTATCTAAGAGATATACTATATTGCAAATAGTTTTATACCGTTATGCGGTTTCGTTATCGTTTGGTTTTCAACTTGGGGGAAAGTCGAAAAAACTTAGGGATATAGGTATCGTACCATTTTTCAGTTTCAGCAATATCTATATCTCGTAGGGGCGATAGGTTAAAAAAAATCTGAGGGAACCAGTGGCGGAGGGAACACCATTACTTTCGGCTTCCCTTTGGCTTGTAGTTACATATTATTAAAGGTACTGTGCAAGGTGGGTCGAAGATAATCCACTTCTCTCACGTTAGACCTCATTGTAATAAATGAAACTCATTGACAGAATAAAAAGAAAGATGTCATTGTGGAATTGAGAGTTTCATGGCCGACCGTTTAAATGTGATTTGATTTATATAAAATAGTAATACTAAGTTGTTAAGAAATGTGATTGATTTTGATAATGATGTATTTGGTAGGATTTTAGTAATAAACAGTGTATTAGCTTTGGGGAAATCCACAAGTTTCATTTAAAAGCCCGATAAAAGTTCTGAGGAACACCCCCGGTACCTGCTCAAGAGCTGGCCTGATGGCTACAGTACAAAGAACCATGACCAGCAAGATATATTTTTGATTATACAATAACAACCCTTCGCTCCTGGAGGGAGCTCGATGCAATAATATATCTTACTGGATACGGTTATTCGCACCTTAATAATATGTAACTACACGTTAAAGGGAAGCCGAAAATATTGGTGTTTGTATATTAATCAACACTAACTATTTATCCAATTATTGTTTTTAAACTTTCGCGATTTTTATACATATTACATAGGTATATTTCGGGACTTAATCGCGTGAATTATTTAAAGGTACTAAGCTGCCATCAATCGACCCGTGACCACGATCGGTGCAATCCGATCGAAACGTCGGGTAAATAAAAGGGTCGTACCTTTAAATAATTCACGCGATTAAGTCCCGAAATATATCTAATATATTTATCCAATACCGTATAGCTTAGAACCTCTTTTATCTTATACCGCGATATAACCGCTATGCTCCTAATCTGATTTCTCAAAATACGTGTTTTCCTAAAAGCTTTCCGTTGGAACAATTTAACAGACTAGTTGATTTAATTGTTCCACGGGTCTGGTAAATTGATCCAATAAAAATTAAAGGACTTCCCGTGATGATAAATGATTAATTACATAATAAAATGGTGTAAGTAATACACAGGCAGATACAGAGAAATTGGTTTCAAAATATAATCAATGTTTCTTCAATAATTAACAAAGCGACAGCCTAATGGCTAAGACATCGGTCTCGCAATCGTGAGGTCGCGGGTTCGAATCCTACCCATTATACTACCGATGTGAACCCACTCCTAACACAAGCCATTGAGCTTAGCTGGAACGGTTAACAGGATTGGACCAAAATCCCATATTGCTAGTTATCTTTATTTAAAAAAAAATACAAAAAAAATTACAAAAGTGCCTATCAAAAACTAAACGAATTTAAACATTAAGTATTGACATTATTAAAGTAATTAAATTTAAATAAAATGAATCGAAAGTTTGGGTATCCATTTAAGCATAGTTATATCATTGAGAAACTTATTTCGTTTTCTAGCATGACGTAAAATAAGTAGTTGGTTTTGGGACAGAATATCTTGCAGATATTTGGTTCAAACTCATCTCATTCTTTTCTAAAGCTGAGAAAGCCCTTTCTATTTTAATATCCATGTAAAACATTGTCACGCGATGAATTAAGGCGATATCCGGTGAAATTTTCCAAAATCATGGTTGGCAACTCTGATCACTGAACTATATAAAGCATTTGATTAAAGGACAGTCAATTATTTCGGTGTCTTTCGATGGTCCTAGGTTCTTGTAAATACCATTATAGGGACCAGGAATGTTACGGAGCTTCGACTCCAAAAGGTCGGAACTGCCGATTGATTTTAAACTTCTGACTCTGGCTCGGGTCCGACATTTTCAAATCTGATGGTTTCACATTTAATTGGAGGTAGGTATCTAGCCTGTGGCGGCCGCTCTCTTAAGCTAATTAAACATTGCCTGGATGACCGACTGTAGAAGGGGTTGTTTTCCGGAGTATCTTGTATGTATGTATGTAATATTCTTTATTACCTGATATCTCACAATCCACTGAACGGATTTTTACAATTAGGATGTTATTAGATTCGTCTTGATCACCCAAGTGTTCTTAGATATGTGACGTTTGAAAAAAACAAACATGGCGGCTGTGAGATGTCAAAATAAAAAGGTGTGAAAAAAAAAGTTGTTTTGAATACTGCAATATGGGTATCAAATTAAAGGGTTAAGCATTTCAAAAAGGTATAACATGATTATGACTGTAATACTAAAAAAGTTAGTTAGCAGCCATTCCTTTATCAATTTTCAATACTTGACAATAGCTGTGATAAAAGTTAGTTGTTACATCGGTTACATCCTACAACTAGTAAAAAGTATTAAATAAATAATAAATTATAAAAATAAAGACACCCGCCTGCACAAAAAATATGGAAACAAGATCCCCTACATAATTATATAATTTCATGCAGTCGTATCGTCAAGCATTAATGAATCTCGCTGAACTTAGTGAAGTGTATTTTTATAATTTATTTTATTAAACGATGTTTTCTAAAAATGAAACCTAGCTAGATCGATTAAAGTATAAGATAAATGTACCTATTAAGTAAAAATTCTCATGAATTTCCTATTGATCGCGAGTTCAAATCCCGTCCGAGCGAATTTTTCCTTCAAACATTCAATATGACTAAATAATGTTTCTTTTTATCTTATTTTCTTAAGCCTTATCTCAACGTATTTGTCTCCTCCCACCACCTTCGACTTTGACTCCGATTTCAACAAACCAAATTTAAAAACTTCGACTTCGGTTCCGATAAAACCTCCTCCATAACATCCCTGATAGGAACATGGCACCACGAGAAGCCCTATTTGTCACTGGCCCTGTATGAAGGCATAATAATGAAATTATTTCTTATCAAGAAAGCCTTTCTTATCAAAAAATTGTGGACTACTAAAAACATACGCGTGTTATATTGTAGGTCTCCTACTCATCGCAATCATTTCGTTAACATAAAATATAGGTAGAAAATCAAATCTATACTAATATTATAAAGCTGATTAATAATATAAAACTGAAGAGTTTGTTTGTTTGTTTCAACGCAGTAATTTCAGGAACTACTAATCCGAATTGAAAAATTATTTCACTGTTGAATAGCCCATTTATCGAGAAAGGCTAAAGGCTATATAACATCGCGCTACGACTAATAGGACCGGAGAAGCGACGAGAAATGTTTCAAAAACGGGGAAAATTGACGCATACGAAGTTGCGCGTGACAAAAATATTATAAAGCTGAAGAGTTTGTTTGTTTGTTTGAACGCAGTAATCTCAGGAACTATTGATCTGAATTTAAAAAACATTTCACTGTTGAATAGCCCATATGTCAAGGAAAGCTATATAACACCACGCTACGACTAATAGGAGCGGAGCAGCAATGAGAAATGTAGCAAAAACGGGTAAAATTTACGCAGACGAAGTTCCGCTAGACAGCTAGTTTCAAATAAATAGACAAGCAATTCATTCCAACAAACGTATTATTCCACTATTTCCAATACATTGCAATGATCTTCTTAAAAAGTACGCTTGGCTGTCTCCTATGTCTCCAAGGCATAAAATTATTAAGATATTTCATACAATGAGGTAGACAATCACCTTTACACAGAATCCTCGATCAGTGCAATGCTATCCAGGCTCGCTATTCTGACATTGACATTTTCCATGATTCACTCAGCACTTCAAAGCAAAGATACTGTTAACATTTACAAAATCAAACTGCTAGTCCTCAGTTTATATACAAACTCACATATTACACACTGAATACTATGATATACTATACTTTGACCCTCAAACTGGTATAGAACATTATTGTAAGAATTAAAATATATTTTGTATAATTTAGATAAACCCAATTACTCTATATACTCTACATTTATATTGAATGTTATGTACACCGTAATTATCGTATATATCAGACGAGTTGTCCCGCGCAATTTCGTCTGCGTTAATTTTCCCCGTTTTTGCAACATTTCTCACTGCTGCTCCGGTCCTATTGGTCGTAGCGTTATGTTATATGGGCTATCCAACAGTGAAAGATTTTTTTAAATCGGACCAGTAGATCCTGAGATTAGCGCGTTTAAACAAACAAACAAACTCTTCCGCTTTATAATATTAGTATAGATGTTATGTACACCGTAATTGTCTTATATATGTCAGATACTTTTTTGTAATTATACCAAAAAAGTTATGATGTGGTTACAACCACATCGTAACTTACACAAATAAATAAATATTCCCATCTCTACAAATTCTCATTTTTTCTGATTAACATTACTTCAGAACCATTAAGTATCAAAAGAACATTTTCTCTTTAATTTCTGAACATAAAACCTTTACGTATCTAATCCTATAAGTATAGGGTATACATTCACTAATTCGATTGTCTCAGCGGGTATGCCACAATAGGGCTCCACGGCGTACATTAGCCATCCTTTCAGCTCCCACCACGGTTGGTTACTCCCCCATAAGTGATTCAAACAAAGAAATAACTTCTGTTACTACGTGACACTGAGAAGCTTTTATATTACACTAGGTATATACGCAAAAGAAGGGTAATGTTTCAATAACAAATGGCGTGCGCGCTAAGCTTTCAAAAGTCACAAAGATAATGTTACTTAAAATTACATAATATACCTTCGCACGCCTTATGTCCCACCGAAAAAATATCCAATCATACAATTGTATCATAAAATGACTTTTTAAAAACAATACAATTCATAACTAAGTCCATTCATAAAACAAAAACGAAAATATAACTTTTAAACTTACGCGTTGCATTATAAGTACAATTTGACACGGGAATAAACGCGTTTAACCTAGGTAAAGTATTTACCTTATGCTTGACGTTTCGACCGGGTTACACCGACCGTGGTGGCAAGCTGACCGGTGGTATTTAAAAACGAAAATAACCCTTAAGAGACAAAATTTGATTTTGTTCCTCTTTATATTTTTTATAACTCAAACTCAAATATCTTTGTTTCGTAAAATCAGGTTAATGATTATTTGAAAACGTCAAATAAATACATACTAAAAAAATTATAAAATTATGATTGTTTAATAAAAAAAAAAAAAATGCGGTTAGGCGGCAGTTCCAAGTGTAAAGCTCATGAGAAGAAGCTGCCAAGAAACTCATGTGCCACTCTTTTAAAATCATCAAGTTTTTCTTTACAAAAATAAATAATCTTTATAAAAATATAACATGGGTTCATTTCATTTAAAAAGGAGCTGCGCTGTAAAACAAACCAACGTGGGACGTACCACGTGAAACATAAAATTGACTATGTTCAAAACGGCGGAACAGATTCACACCAAACACATGATTAAACAAGCTAGGTATTAAAAAAAAGTGCATCCAAATCCAGCCATAACTATTGAGTACCTAAGTAGCTGCCAATTGGCTGTGACTTCTGTCGAATTCCCCCAATATTTCACTTTTCCTATAAAATCTTTGCGTAGATCTCTCATGGTCTTCTGCAGTAGACCTAGTAAGGACTTGGAGTGGATCACTTTTAGTTACTCCACTAGTGGCGGCAGGTCCTAAAACACAATTCTTTCGGTTTCGGTCCTTTAAATTGTAGACTTAAATTTATAGGCACAAAGACCCTGTCTATGTCCAGCAGGATTTCGCAGACCTCAGGAAAATGTTAACCTCTGGCCCCTGCATTCCACGAGGAAATAGGTAAGTGAAAGATAAGTACATATATCTATTTTTATAAAGAAATGCACTATACTATGATGACGTCTCTCTCTGACGACGAACTCTTATAAACATCTCTTAACTAGTAGACAAATAAAATATGAATCAGAAAGCAAAATATATTTAGGTTTGCGATGGTGGTGGTATTGTAAATCTGACTCCAGAGACTGTTCTCTTCGCACAAAAGTCCAAGAACGCCAGAGCCAATGGATAACATATCTTCTGGTAATCAGGAGTCATCTGATGATAGATCATCATTTTAGAAAACGTTGTAGAGACTCGCTTCTATCGCCTACATTCCACAAGGTTTTAAAAACTCTTCAGGTCATAATGTGAGCACATCTCAATAAGGCCACACAGACATATCCAGGCGGAAGTTTTGAGCTCTTTGGTATTGTTATGACACAGGTGAGTCCAGTATTCGTTGTAAATTGGAAAGGGGTATCACATAATCCAGATTCAACCTGGCTTTAAAATATATATTAAACTAGCTGCAACCCACGCAACTTAGTCTCCGTCGTGCTCCGCTCCTATAAGTCGTAGCGTGATATTATATAGCCTAAAGCCTTCCTCGATAAATAGGCTATCCAACAGTAAAATATTTTTTCAATTCGGACCAGTAATTCCTCAGATTATCGCGTTCAACCAAACAAACAAACTTTTCAGCTTTATAATATTAGTATAGATATCTAAATAGATTATAGATCTAGGCCCAGCATAGAATGCCCACCCTGGATTATTCTTCCACTCCTTTTTAGTTTTTTTAGCCACCATCAGGCGAATGAATCAGCCTGGTGACTCCAACAGCTTTATACATGGCGTTGTTGATCTGCTATATACGACAGCGATAAAAACGCCGCATAGCTGTTCCACACAATTTCCTGATCACATCATAAAGTTTTTCTAAAATTCAATCATGTAGAACCACCATGGTACCTACCTATTCACCATCAATTTTGAAAGAAGAACTCAAAGATATAAAGAATAATTGATAAATGATTTTATTGATACTCAATAACATTCCTATTTGTCAAATAATGTCATTTCGGAAAGAAACTTTGCTAATTTCTTTATAAATCGGAACTTATTTAGGGTGTACCACTGACGGTGAACGTACGATGCCAAAGATTATACGCGCATGCCTCCATTAAAGCCAGAGCTAATGGATAAATTATAGCACTATTCTTCACCTGAAAGGTTATGAAGTAGGCTAGGACAGCACCCCCAGCCGTATACCATCCCCATTCTCTATTGTTCTTGTGAGAATAATAACAAAGGGAAACTATGTTGCAAGCGATCAACAAGTTTCCGATTTCTCGAGAAGTTGGTTGGCCAGCCAGATGGAGAACGAAGGGAATGACGCCGGACAACAGGTGCGCTGTACGCATGTTCTGGTCACCGCTGTACAAGTCCGCCATTAAGCACGGCAGCGCTAAGTATTTGGTGGCAGCCAGACTGATATTGTAGAGGGGTCCAAAATCGCCGAATGAGCCCTCTGCAACAATATATCAAATCAAGACTAAGTATATATAAACTTAAAATATCAAGAATAGGTACAGAAGGTAACTCAGACCTTGGTCACGAACACGGAATTTCAGAACGCCTTCTGAATGAACAAAGTAGTTGGAAGTGTTCCGAAAGATTATTGCCCGTGAACGTTACCGTTACCTTCTGTATTTTTAAGACATGGACGTACCCAGGGCTTTATGGCAGGTTTGATAATTTTACCAGCTAAAACCGTTCTGGATACGCCTGTACTTTATTTAGGGTATTAAATATTGACCCTCGTCTGCCTCGTCTTATAGATTTGGTAAACTAAAGGAATGTTTACCTATTTTTTAACTTTATCTGCTATTATTTCTGGGGAGAAATTACGACCGTCCCCCCCGAAAAATGATACTGAGTACGCCCATGTTTTGAGAGACAAAGCTAAAAAATAGGCTAACATTCCTTTTGTTCAGCAAGTCTATAGGACAAGGCAGACGATGGCCAATATTTAATACCCTAAAGCACAGGCGTATCCAGAAGGGAATTCGGGTCTTCAAACCCCCCCCCCCCCCCCCCCAATCAGAAGCTACAAATATTATTAGAGTCAAATGTTTTCACTTCAACATAATCCCGCCAGAAAAATAAACCAGAGTACACATGGCCATAGGTAGACTTGAGGTTAAGGAAGGGCATAAATCATTCAAAGCAGGGCATTACCCCCCTCCCTCCAGCTACGGCCAAGATATGGCATTGCCTACTCCCCTCTCTATCTTCAGCCCTGTAAGTGTACACCTATGACTGAAATACCTACAAGAAATACTAACTTTGAGATTGGAAGAACCCCAAGACGCCATGTATGAAGAAATTTGCGTCCATGCCGGGGTGAACGAAGCTTCTGCTCGACACCCGGCTGAAGGACCGTCCAGCAACGCAGCATAATACGATGTGGGCGATTGATGAATTGAGACCATCGTCTGTTGTCATGCCAACTTTATTTCCGATTTAAATAAAAAAATGTAGCAAATATAAAATAGAAAAATTACAAATCCCTTCACCCAGTGACATTGTCCGTCAGAAATTATTTAAAAAACGTCGTAAATGTCAAACTCACATTGCCACCAAAGAGTCAAAATAACTCTATTTGGTCTGTGAAGGAAACTCTATCGACACTGAAATATTATAGGCTTGCTCTTGGCTTCGATCATCGGTAAGCATTGAGTAGTAGGTAATTTTTTTTCCTTCTCTTTATTGCAATCTATCATTTGAGATATTCAGCAATTGTTGTGTATGTGGATACGTCTAGTAACCAGCTCATCCGTTTCTATCTAATTCTCAATCATAAAAGAAGTCTTGAGGAAGCCTTTTCTTCAGCCTTCTAGTGGTTGCCGGTGTATTCATCAGGGTTGCTGCTAGTGAGTTTGGATGTTTGCTTAATCGGTCCTTGTAACTTTTGGTCCTTTCAGATATTTCCTCTCTTCTTTTACAGAGGTAATGCTGAGGTCTTTGTGAAGATTGTAATTTGTGACATACCAGGGTGCATTAGTTATTATTCTTAATACTTTAGACTGGAACCTTTGCTGAATGGCTATGATTGATTTCCATGCAGTTCCTCAGAGTTGTAATCCATACGTTCATATAGATTTGATAATGCACTTGTACAGCATTAACTTATTTTTCAGGGACAACTGCGAGTTTTTATTGAGCAACCAATACGTTTGTCGTAGTTTTTGGCCTGCAGCACAGCTCTTTGCAAGGGTTTATTGCCACACCCAATCAAAAGCCTGCAATATGTCGAGGAAGGCCGTAGTACTATATACTTTCAGCTCGAAGACTTTATGGATATTTTCAATTAGTCTGTGTACCTGTTCTATCGTACTACGCTGTTGTCGAAACCCAAACTGATGGTCAGGTAACAGGTTTCTTTCTGAGATAATGGGCATTAGTCTTCTTAAGATTAATTTCTCGAACACCTCGGATGCAATAGGCAATAAGCTAATAGGCCTATGTGCTTATCTTTGCCTATGAGATTTCGCATCAACAGCACTTTTACCAGGCTTAAGAACCATTATAATTTGTGCAATGTTCCACTGGGGAGGAACCGAACATCTGTGTATGATTGCTTTAAATAAAAGCTTTAAGAATGAAATACCCTCTTTAGGTAGTTCCTTTAGACTTTTCCCAATTATCAGGTCATAGCCAGGAGCCTTATTGGAATCCGGTGCCTTAATGGTATTTTTTACTTCCTCCTTGGTAAACTTAGGGATAGGGATATCTAGCTGATGAGTCTGGTTCAATAAGTCGATTACTTCATTCGTCTTTGTGGAGCCCATATTAGGAACAAATACATTTTTCAGATATTCAGAAAATGTGCATCACTAGCTGCCCACTCATTGTTTTCCTTACGAAGAGGGGGTTGATTTAAAACGAGTCGTTTAAGTTTCTTAGTGGCTTTCCATAAGGAGTAGTCGGTAGCTATGGTTACCTCAAGATTTATAAAAATCCAGACATTACATTTTTTTGTTAATCTTGAGGCAACCACAGCTACCGACTGTTTAATTAAAACGGAACCTTATAGTTTCGTCATGTCCATCCGTACGTCCATCGGCGCCTTAGGTAATTAAAGACAAGGATACACATATTACTTATGCCGACAAAATGAAAGAATAACATTTTGGAAAAAAAAACATATTTCGGGTATATGTAAATTAGGGATGTTATTCTTTAAATAGGTCTTTTAAAAATATTTAGGGGCTGTAAAGACTATTTTTTTGTTACAGTAGAATGACTTCCCCTCCCCCCCCCCCCATCATCTAAATGGCATAAATAACATAATATACCTACCCTATTGTATATTACGGTATATACAGGAAGACTTTGAATTGAGTCGACAAACTTCAATGAGTAAACCTGCGTGTATCCAAGATTTTTTAGGACATATTATAAGAAGAAAATATTAATGTTCTATGATACTTTAAAATACAAAAAAAATACATTAGTATCTAATATGTAACTCCATGCGCCGCCGTTTTTTGTTTCCGTGAGCATAAATGAATACAGACAGAGTGTTGAGTCATTCAGTCAACACAGCGCCCGCCGCGATCAGGCGGCGCGGAGGGGACGGCGGGGTGCGGGAGCGGGACTCCCCGGTCGCCGCACCCGCCGCCGCACCGCAGCGCATGTATTCAACGCACAACCGCGCTCGCGCACCTCATTTTTGTATCAATTTATTTGTCCTCATATTTAAGTACCGCGACTAACAGTTGTACGATTCTTTGTTATCCATTATAATATTTATACAGTCCACTGCCTTATTTTAGGTACGGTAACGAATCGACGAACTATCTATACCTAACGTACCTATCATGCCGCGAAACAAAACAATGTAAAACCAATTTTTCCTTCATACTTTTACATGGCATGAGTGGGAACATGAAGACTACTTACCGAAGTCCAAAAGGTTTCGAGTGGCACTTAGAATCCTCTCTAAGGACGGTTGGTTTTGCCGTGGATAATTTTCTCGCCATCTTCGCTGCGTTTCCTTTAAATTGTTAGTTTGGCTATACCAAATCACCACATTTAAAATTTTTTGGTTATCAAAAAGTTCACTGTTTCTTCTCGTACCCCTAGGCATCTTCGAAAACTTATCACTTAACAGTACACAACTTCGATAACTACACAATCGATTACTTTTTTATGCAGCACACGACCGTCACGTAATTAAGCTTTCGTCCGACTGGTGAAATTGTTTGCAACGATTGGCTCGCGCCCGCGCCGTTTAGGGATGATACTATGGGAGCAAATGAAATTCATCGATATTTCCGTAGATAATGATCATTACTTATTTTAGTTACATACTTGTAATTATTCACTTGTACTTGTACTTACGAGGACTGAAGTGACTCGCATGCTGTGTTGGTATTAATGTATTTAATTGTTCTTAGTAAGTATCATTTGTGTTTTCAATTCCTCTTTTTATAAATAAATGAAGTTTGTTTAAAATGTACTCGACAACAATCCTAACAAACTTTATTAGAATACTGGATAGAGTAGGCGAACGTACTAGAAGTTTTCTAAAAAGCTATTAACACTTGTAAAAATATCAATCCTTTACATTCAAGAATGCTACTTTACAAGTATGTGATTTCGAAAAAGTATCGATATCGGTATGTTTCATTCCCCCCAGCGGCACCACCCGCGTTACACTACACGTGCCGGCCGGCGGAATCCCCGATCGGGTTTGTCGTCGGGAGTGCATTACACAAAACACCGAGAGTACAGAAGATAACGTTCATACGTAGCGACGCGCACATACACATCGTTCACATGGAACAGGGTATAAATATCACTTTAGAGTTTAGACCACGTAGTTCGGAAGGCGACGCGAGATTTTGTGTCCGTGAACGGTGTTTAAGTGTCCGTTGTTATTGAGCGCGTTGTTTGAATGTTACCTTCTGTACTTTCTTTATTTGGTGTTTATGATCAATGACCCTTTGAATGAACTACGTTTTTACGAAATTATGATCATATGATTTTTATAGCGCGTCGTACGATTTTTAAACTTTGTTCATTTTATTTATTTGTTTAAGTTTTAGACATACGGAAATAATGATAATGTACTGATTCTTTTAGTTTACTAAACCTTAATAGGCCTGTCACCGTCGTTTTAAGCAATAAAATCGGATGTTTTTTTTTACAATTTAAATTCGCAATTTGTCAATGCATAATGTAAGTACTAACGGTGCTGATACTCCCCTATCAATTTGTCGACTGATTTCAAAGTCACCCTGTATAGTGTAGGTCGCAGTATACTTAGGTATATACCTAAGGTTGTTAGTAGTATGAAACAAAAACAACAGAAAACCCACTTCTTAAGCTGCATTATTCGGATGGGGGACTACGGAACCCTATATTATTATATTGGCGACTGCCTCTGTGGCGCGGTGGGAGTGTGTCCGACTGCGACGCAAGAGGTCATGAGTTTGATCCCAACCCAGGATTAAACTTTATGTGATGAGCACGATGGTTTATTCTGTGTCTGGGTGTTATTTATCTGTAATATGTATGTATTTATAAATATATACTTAAGTATGTTTATGAGTTGTCTGATGGTTTCTTTAGTGCAAGCTATGCTTAGTTTGGGATCAGATAGCATTATGTGAGTCGTCCCAAAATATTATTATTATATTATTATGCGTGGCCCGACATGCACTTGCCCGGTTTTCAAAATTAAAATAGTAGCACTCTGCCAGTAGAGTTGATAACTGAGAAAGAGCCGTATTTCTCACTTGTAACTCCTTGATGACTGGACTCTTTGGGCACAGACTATCATACATCATTGCTAGTTATCACACTAGCAATATGGCCCCACATTACAGGAAATTTAAGAAATCTCCTTTTCTGTGTGCTTCGAGATTGTGTAGCTCACTCAACTTCAAAACATCATACCTTCCACTGTCGACTTGATACAGGATCATAGATTATTTATCCAAGTTTAGTCATTTTCTTCCTCAAACTTCAAATTTTTCTACTACAAATTTGCACTAAACCACATGACGTAGTATATGTCTCCCTTCGATCTTTTGCGGTTTCCTTTTCACGAAGATCGCTTTTGAAGGCTCTATTGTCCACTAATTATGTTTTGCGATACTGCTGTTTAAAACCCCAGTTCTTGCTTAATTTACGTAATATATCATTCATCGATATACGATAATATATTATTTATAGATTATGGATTATATTATTCAACAGGTTCACCATTTTCGTAAAGAAGTGCAATTGGGGGCCGACCAATTTTCGTCTCCTCACCAAACATACCTGAATTCATCTAATCGATTAGAAACTATTTATTTCTTGTGAATAACCAGACTCACCATAAGTTGCAGTTATGAGTTCAAAACATTCGTAGGTTTTAAACTTTGTTTATTGCCCAAATAGCGCCGTGAGCAAATTGCCTCATACTTCTCTCGAAAAAAAAATAAAAAAAATATTTATAACAATATTATATATTTTTTTGATGTCATATAATCAGCATTGACTAGCGTTTAGAATGGTATATAACTTGTCAGAGTCTATCTAAAGATCGAGGAGTATCCAGGAAGTTTTGGCATGCCCCTCGGGTGACCTTCCTGGTTTCCAACAGTGGAGACGGCTGTTGTAAACCAAATTACTTGGTACTTGGTTTGCAAGGCAAGCAAGGCAAGGTCACCTTGGTTTGTACGTTTGTAAAATAAACAGTTAAAGTAGGAACAAGCTTTATTTTACAGTAACTCGCTCATAGTCAATTTTTACTTTTAATGTCTTTAAAATGTGTTTTTATTTTTTATTTTTTATGCACTAATCGCCTGAAACACAGTTTTCCTAGTACAGGTTTATGTGGATATTACTACTAGTATAGTATTATATTATTCTGTGATATTACTCAGTAGGGACTGAGTAATATCGGCGGGAAGATAAAAAAATACCATAAAATGTTAATATAATCCTCACGCCTCTAGCTTAATTCTCGAAAGAAATACGTAAAACAGTAAAATGAGAGATAAGTTAATATACTTCCTAGAATCTTAGAAACATCAGGTATTAAACAAATAAAAAATAAATCAGAAAACACAAGCCAGGTGGCGCATAAACCTACAACAGTACGTACCATTTATAAGTATGGTCAGTGATATAAATTTACATTAAATCCCATAGAAAAAAGTTAGCTTCAGATTCCCTTGTTGAAATGAAAAAAGTCTCTCGTCTATTATGCTCTTTTAATATTTTAATCATAAAATGTTCGTAAATAAAATATTTGCATATTCCCTATTTTGCCTGCCTTAGATCGGCCTACCGGCCGCCCTGTGTTTGGGACTTTGAATAATATTATGACTTGAAATTTTTAAATGTGGTGTATACCTTACAATTTTCTCACTAGATGGCATGGCAGTGACACTCACTGCGGTAACAATATTAACTAAAAACACAAATATATGAAATTGTACTCTAATTTAAAACTTTATTTAAGTAACAGTTAGTGAACAAAATAAATATTATAAATAAATATTTAGTCAATAACTATAAATCATTAAACTTCTGGCTGTAGATTGTTTCTTTTGCCTGGCAATACCAACTTAGAGGAAGTCGAAAATTAAAAAGAAAATACAAGCTGCCATTTTGCTAGATTTGAGTTCAATAGCGTTAGATTTTACGTTATTGCAGTGTGTAATCGCGTATTACTTTTGAAATACAGATATTTTACGTGAGAATTGAAATCTAAATAGCACTACTATCGAAAATGGCAGCGAGCGACTCGGGAACAGATGAGTCACTTTATCCTATTGCGGTACTTATTGACGAACTGAAAAATGAAGATGTGCAACTTCGATTGAATTCTATCAAGAAATTATCGACCATCGCGTTGGCCCTTGGTGTTGAGCGCACCAGATCCGAACTGATCCCGTTCTTGACAGAAACTATTTACGATGAAGATGAAGTCTTACTCGCTCTGGCCGAGCAACTCGGTAAGTACCTACTTCTATGTTGAAATTGTGGTTAGGAATTAATCTCATCAAAAATAGTACTTTCTACGATACGTAGTACAATGAGCTAATGAAAAAACAATCAGCATTGTGCTTGTTATTGTAAATTGCAATCAGTTGTAAACAAAGTTCCTTTGGTCCTTTGTTAAACATACTTATAAGTAGAATTATATTTATTTACTTATTCCATAATATTCTCAATCTAATCATTTGATGATGACGCAGAAACCTCAATAAACTAGTGAAAATCAAATGTAATGTTTTGTGGAGCTATTTTATTAACAAAAAAATATTTAAACAAATCTTTGTTAGTCATTACAGAAATCACATTAGATTAACCTCTAGAAAAACTGGATCCTTCTGTGCTTCTGTTTAGTAAAGTATCTAAATTGTCCAGTTTCTATCTTCTAGACCCAGAGGACATATAAACATGAAGTGTAACTTCTCTTCTATACTAATTATTATAAAGCTGAAGAGTTTGTTTGTTTGAAAGCGGCAATCGCAGGAACTACAGGTCCAAATTACAAAATTCTTGTTCTGTTGGGTAGCTTGTTTATCAAGGAAGGCTATAAGCTATATAACATCACGCTACGATCAATAGGAGCAATAAAAATGTTACAAAAACGTGGTTACGTGATGACAAAGTTTCATGGGTCAGCTAGTTAAAACTAAAAATCAAAGTTTGTCCTTTACATATTTATTTATATAGAGATTATATATTCATTTGGTTGTTCTTGGGGTGCCTGCAAGGGTTCCTGGCCCATAACACCACAGGAAGCATGTTATTAGTAAATATAAATCAATTTCTAGGCAACTTCATCAACTTGGTTGGTGGCGGTGAATTCGCTCACTGCCTGCTCCCTCCCCTCGAGTCTCTGGCCACCGTAGAAGAGACCGTAGTTCGTGATAAAGCGGTTGCCTCACTCCGAGCTGTAGCTGCTCATCACACTCCTCAGGCCTTGGAGCAACACTTTGTGCCATTAGTGCAACGTCTAGCTGGAGGTGACTGGTTCACATCTCGTGCTTCAGCTTGCGGTTTGTTCAGGTAAGATTGTGATAAAAACACATTTTTGTTTACACTTTTGCACCATTCTAGTGTTTCTGATGCCACCTATGATAAACATCTTATATGGGAAAATAGTTAAAAAAGAACACTATTGTGTGTTCTAAAACGCATCTTTATAGGCGTGAGTGATTTAAGGATAAAAGTTTTTGAATTTTTTTTTAAAAGTACTGCTTTGTCTTAAAAAATATCAAACTACACACACTTTTTAATCGCCTGATCACTTAACGGCCGTGTTTAAGGGTAGGGTAGACTGACGCGGTTTACCTGTAACCATGGCGGTTGCAATACAGTCAATGTAGGACAATAAAACCAAGGTAATTAGCCTTAAAATAAAAATTTACTTGATTAAGCTTATAAAGTTCTATAATGTCTCAATAAATAAAAGTGTGTGTGTGTGTGTTATATACACACACTTTTATCTTTATATTACTATCCTAAACAGTTGCAAACATACAATAGTTTATGTAGGAGCCTTCAAAATGTCCAGTTGTAATCTGTAAAAGTAAAAGTTCAACAAGCCTTCAAAGTAGGGCTAGTATTAATAAAGGGTATATGGTATTATGTAGCAGTCGTTAAGATTGAAGTGTACCCATTGGGGAATTTTAAACTGTTTTGGGGTTATTTAACACATTTCAATGGACGCTTTTTACAAAGATGTTACTCCTCTGCTATATCATCTGTAACTATAGTATACTTGTTACATAAAACATTGTAGACACGCTAGGTAGGCACCTCAAAAAAAATTATAAATGCATACTAGATGTAATGCTAAAAGTTCAAAATAATTTGAGTGGTTATTACTTATGGGATCTTAACAAACATTACCAATTACAGACGCAAGGTATCACTAGGCTGGAATGCTATAGCACCTGTACTTAGACTAAAGTTAACCTAACCTAGGGAATTTTCGAATTTTAAAACTAGCTTAAGATCCATCCATACAAATGGATGGCCCATACAATCATAAGCTAGTCTATCTGCATACATTTTTCCCGTTTTAGCAACATTTTTCATTGCTGCTCCGCTCCTATTCGTCATAGCGTGATGTTATATAGCCTTCCTCAATAAATGCGCTATACAATAGTAAAATAATTTTTCAATTTGGACCAGCAGTTTCTGAAATTATTGCATTTAAACAAATAAATTCTTCAGCTTTTTAATATTGGTAAAGATTTAAGATGCAAAACTTATTCTAAGACCTTTAACTTCTATGGTCAGTTTTTCCTAAGCTGAGCTTAAATATATATTTTTTTAAATCTATGTTTTGAAGGGGCTATGTCAGTTTTGTCTCGCCACGTAATTGAACCCAAGCTTATAAAACTAATTTAATTTGATAGAGACATCACTAAGCATATGCTGAGAAATACCTCTATCCCATAGGCAAGATATAATTGGCAAAGCTGAAAAAAGCAAAAATCCTGTACATAACTCAGAAAAGCGGAGTCTCCTCTCACAAGCATTATATAGCTTAAATGGAAACTCCAAATGTAATAACTGTACCTAAATGTAGAAAACGAAATAAACATTTTTATTTTATTTATTTTCACCATTTCCGAGCATGGATAGGCAAAAAAACGGTTGCACTCTTCTACATGATATGTTATTCCTATCATTTCTCGTTGGAGGGGCTCATTCTGGGCCCACTCATATAGTATGTGATAGACATCATCTATGGTGTTACACCGGCAATATATTTTATACATTTCAATCTGAAAGCATAGTAAGTACCTAAATGTTACTAATGACATTGGATGCTTATTTTCACATACATCTGCAATACTTAACACTCTATTTATCTCAAGGCTGTTGCAATTTGTTATGCTTTGTAAATATTTATATTATTTGTTTATATTTTAATCCATATTCCACACTATCTATATAATAAACCTGAAAAATATGTTTAAATGTGCTTATCTCCAAAAGTATGGGCCTAATTTTGGAGAATATTGGTATGAAAGTAGTCTCCCTTACTTATAATACTTATATGAAGCGGCGGTAGCCTAATGTCGCGGTTAATGTCCTAAGGTCGCGGGTTTGAATCCTACCCATCATACTACCGACGTGAACTCACTCCTAATACAAGCCTTTGAGCTTAGCTGAAGGAGTTAACATGATTGCTAATAATATAGTAATGTGGGACTCAATCCCACATTGCTAGTAATAAAAAAACCATGTCTAGCAGCGCTGATATTAGCTGATGATAAACAAAATTTTATCTAGTGAATGTTTTTATACTTAGTTAAAATGCTGTTGCTGTTGTATTATGAATAAATATTCTGCACCAGTTCTTGTTGGATGCATTTTTTTTTATTTTAATCTAGGGTTGCCTGTATTTGTGTTCTAAATCCCAAAATTGTCTAAGTTACATGATATTTTTAAATATTTCTAATAACCAGATTTCTATTCCATAGCTGCTCTGTCATTTAAATCATTTGACTGCCTCGGTGGCGCGGTGGGATTGTATCTGAATGCTACGCAAGAGGTCGTGGGTTCGATTCCCGACACGGACACGGGACACCACTTCGTGTTATCCACAAATTGTTGTTCCGAGTCTGGGTGTAATTTGTATCTGTGACTTGTATGTTTGTAAAGTCCCCCGCGACACAGGGCTTGTAACCTACTGCGGGAGTCGTTTAAAAAAAAAAAAAAAAAAACTAGCTGGCCCAGGCAACTTCGTCTGTGTAAATTTACCCGTTTTAGCAACATTTCTCATTGCTGCTCCGCTCCTATTGGTCGTAGCGTGATGGTATATAGTCTATAGCCTTCCTCGATAAATGGGCTATCCAACAGTAAAATATTTTTTTAATTTGGAATAGTAGTTCCTGAGATGCTTCAAACAAACAAACTCTTCAGCTTTATAATATTAGTATAGATAAAACAAAGAATGAGGAAAATACGTAATTTAATTAGTATAATTAATTATACTTGCTTGCTTTTCCAACATGGGTATATTACTAAAGAAGGAAAGGAGCGGTGGCAGCCTAATGGAATGACTAACGCATCGGTCTCGCAATCGTAAGGTCGCGGGTTCGAATCCTACCCATTATACTACCGATATGAACCCACTCCTAAAACAACGGACTACGGAACACATATATACACATGCCTTTTTTTTATGTTATCTATACTAATATTATAAAGCTGAAGAGTTTGTTTGAATGCCGTAAACTCAGGAACTACTGATCCGAATTGAAAAATTTTTGGACTGTTGGATAGCCCATTTATCGAGGAAGGCTATATAACATCACACTACGATCAATAGAAGCGGAGCAGCAATGAGAAATGTAGCAAAAACGGGGAAAATTTACTCAGACGAAGTTGCGCGAGACAGCTAGTGATTTAATAATAAAAAAATCCTATTTTACACAAAATTCAATCAGAACTTAATCGTTTGTAGTTTATATTCTAGTTTTATTTACTAAATATTATTTAGCTTTTTTTATTTACCTTGAGAAACTAACGTATTGGTATGAAACTCCCACTTGAATTCTTTTATTTCTATTCCAGTGTATGCTACCCGCGAGTATCAGCTCCCGTGAAGGCAGAACTCCGCCAACACTTCCGTTCCCTCTGCCAGGACGACACCCCCATGGTGCGTCGCGCTGCTGCGTACAAGCTCGGCGAGTTCGCCAGAGTGGTGGAGGTCGAGTACGTCAAGAGTGACCTGATACCTATGTTCGTTAATTTGGCTAAGGTAAGCTCAGATTGATTTATTATAAAGTACACACGCAAATTTGTAAATTTATGCAATAATTTTGTAAGATATATAAGTATACATATTAATTTTTCACCTACAATGCTGAAAGGTTGGTATAAGTTTAACGTGTGTGTTAAAAAATTAACAATAATAAAATTAGTCTATTTGTTTGTGCGCATTAATGGCATAGACATTAATGCGCACAAACAAATAGACTAATTTTACTGCCATTTCGTTATATAAAATTATCTCAGCAGTTTCGATAATATCAACTTACGATAAAATATTCTTCTTAAATAATATTCAATGTTACAGCAACAGTGTAACAGTTATCATAGTTTCAGATTTGATGTCGCTTTTTGTTTTAATCTTCGGCATCTCCACTGTGCAATGTGCATATTTCCTTTGAATTCTAGTCATAGGCGCTTAGTCTAGACCCTGGGGGGTTTTGGGGGTTCAACTACCATCCTGTCACCTCGAAATCCCAATAGGTTTTAGTTATAAATACAATAAACCATATTCTGCCGTTATTTATATAAGGTTTTTGTTATAAATACAATAAACCATATTCTTTTTTTAAACTTTCGCGATTTTTATACATATTAGATATAATTCGGGACTTAATCGCGTGAATTATTTAAAGGTACGAACCTTTTATTTACCCGACGTTTCGATCGAATTGCACCGATCGTGGTCACGGGTCGACTGAGTCGACTAGTCGACCCGAAATATATCTAAAACCATATTCTGTTGTTATTTATATATTATTTGTGAAATTACCTTAGAAAAAAATAGGTAATTTAGCCTTCGACTCTGCTGTGCAGTGAATGAACCACAAATTGTCCCTCGAAGTGTTAACTATGTATATTTTCTATATACCAGGACGAACAAGACTCAGTCCGCCTGCTGGCTGCGGAAGCTTGCGCGGCTGTAGCAGCCCTACTGCCTCCTGAAGACATGGAACAGCTGGTGATGCCCACAGTGCGAGCTCGCGCAGGGGATACCTCCTGGCGTGTACGATACATGGTCGCTGACAAGTTAGTATCTAGATTGATTTTGGAAGCTTAATCACGCTGAGGAATCAAAAGAAAACTTGTTTAAATGTTGAATTTTTGACACGTGATATCGTCATGTTTAGGTATATACAGGTCAGCTCAAATCTTTACATGTTTAGGTATATACCTAAACATGTAAAGATTTGCGCTGACCACAAATAACTTGGGATAAGGGCAGAAGAATGATGACTTACATTTATACATATTGTCAGTAGGCTCAGTTAGCTACATGTCACTTAACATTTTGGTACTATGTATTAAGTGAGCTATCGTGTACCAGCTAGGTATCCACGGCATTGCATAACGCCTCTTTATCCGCCACGTAGAAGAACACAACTGGGTGCTAACTCATCATTACCTAGATTCTGCAGACTGTTGAACGACTGTAGTGATTTAGTTGATATTCACTTTGATTCGCTTGGTCGGTTCCGATCTATTCTGATGAAGTATCTTTCTCAGAAATAAATCTTTATCATTTTTAGTTAATAGTTTAGTTTAAGCTGTTTATTTTTTGTAAATGCTGTATTTACCTATAATTGTTTGTTACACATGGCCTATCCGTAATTTGCACTGTTATTGTTATAAAATGTAATGGTGTTAACAAATGTTGGTAAATCTATGTAAATAAATAAAATAAAATTTGAACAGATTTGGTCAATACCAATATCTTCAACGCCTATCACACTACCCTGAATCAGGACCTTAGGGAGGGCCCTAGCAAAGCTAGGTCTATCAAATATGGCTTTAAAAATTTGCTAGACAATTGAAATAACTTAACCTAAATCTTGTTAAACCTCTCTTTTTAAGGGTTTAGAATCCCTGATTCAGTGTAATATAACAAGGGAAATCTACCTAACTTAAATAAAAAATTAGTTGAAATTTTTTGTATATAACTCAGTTTTTGTATATAACCCCTTTGTTGTATATAACTCAGATCTTTACATGAAAGCAATATGCGCAGAAATTTTTACCCAGCGGTGGCTCCTGCCCCTCCATAAATGCGTAATAAGGGGAGGTTTTGTCAAGAAAAATAAAATACACGGAAGAACTCAGAAGGACAATTTAATCTTACACCAACAAATCTGTCAGTGCTGTATATCATACACAAGATTAAACTGTAATTACCAATCCCAATACAATTATAAATGTAAATCCATTACATCATTTTAGCCACTAAATTGGGTAGTTGACTACAATAAAAGTAAATTATTTTATATGAATCAGGTAAATAGTAGATCATAAAATGCTCTGAAAATAAGTGTTCTTTTACAATTTAACATGTTTTTTAATTTGAATAAAAACAAATACTAAAAGTAATGATTTGACGATAGGAACTTATGACGTCATAGGTTGCTATTCCATACATATTTCTATAAAGCTTATAGTTTTGACAATTCATAAAAAGAGACTGATTTGACTTGACAGTCAACATCCCTATTATTACATACTGGATGATCATGATGACCAAAATTGCGATTTCGCACAAAACACACTCATATTTGAAACAACTATATGTAAATAAAATTAAATATCCAGTGCAATGATCACACCTGCTTACTCTCCTTATTATTGAGCCCCAGTGTTTGATTTGAGTGCTGCTTGCCACATAGCCCTTGAAATGTTGACAAAATTTAACTTATTTCTCAGGTTTGTGGAGCTCCAACAAGCCGTAGGTCCCGAGCTAGCCCGCTCGGACCTGGCGCAGATCTTCCAAGCTTTACTCAAGGATCCTGAGGCCGAAGTTCGTGCTGCAGCTGCTGGGAAGGTAAGCAACACAAATTGTCTACATATTCGTCCTGAAATCGCTCTATTTTCAATGTTATTATGTTAAACTTTCTGTCGCATCGTAGCGCCTAAATGGATAGAGCGAATCGATTTTTTTTTTATTGAAATTGTAATTTTACATTTTTTTTAAATGATTTATTTGATAAAAAAACGTTTAGCCGTTTACGTAAAACGATAGCTAGGGTTTTTTAATGTGTGTGGTTTAGCTTGTTATATATTTAAAAACAAGCCATGAAAGATAAAACTGATGTGTGTGTTCGACTATGCTCATAGAAAAGTTAAACTGACTCTGTTTTTGCCAGGAGGATTTGGGGCTGTCCTCATACCCCTCAAAATGGTTTAATGCCGGTTCATTCTTCGGACATATTCAATATTCAATCTATCGATCGATTTGGCTACTAGAGATAAATGTTTGATATATGTCCATACAAAATATGTCAAAACTCTAATCTCTAGTAGCTAAATCCGTGGATATATCTATCTATACAAGCAATTCTTATTAATATAATCTGAATATCGGCAACGGCTCCAACGATTTTCATGAAATCTAGCTTTGTTACATTTGTAGGAAACGTCATTTAAAAAAGAATACCAAGCAAAGCTTTGTCATTCATGTACTAGATTATTGAAAACAGCTGGTAGCCAAGCATCTCTATCCCTTTTTACACCTGGACAGAACTCCTCCAAAAATATATCTGGATATGGATATGCTTATGCTAAAATTAATCATATATTTTCCAGGTCAAAGACTTCTGCATGAATTTAGACAAAGCCCATCAGGAGCACATCATTATGACAATGATCTTACCACAGATCAAGGACCTAGTGTGCGACGCAAACCAACACGTAAAATCCGCTCTCGCTTCAGTCATCATGGGACTGAGCCCTATCGTCGGCCGTCAGAATACCATTGAACACCTCTTGCCTCTATTCCTCACTCAATTGAAGGATGAATGCCCTGAAGTGCGACTTAACATCATCTCCAACTTGGAGTGCGTCAATGAAGTCATAGGAATCCAACAATTAGTCCAGTCACTCCTCCCTGCTATTGTTGAATTAGCTGAAGACACAAAGTGGCGCGTACGTTTAGCCATCATCGAACATATGCCACTTCTAGCTGGACAACTCGGACAGGAATTCTTTGATGAAAAACTCACCGGATTGTGCATGTCTTGGCTTATCGATCACGTCTACGCTATTAGGGAAGCTGCTACTCTGAATTTGAAAAAGCTTGTCGAACAATACGGATCTCAATGGGCTGAAACGAATGTTATCCCGAAAGTATTGGCCATGTCACGCGAACAAAACTATCTACACCGTATGACATATTTATTCTGCATCAATGTACTTTCTGAAGTTTGTGGCAAGGATATCACCACTCGCGTTCTTCTGCCCACCGTGTTGTCTATGGCTGATGATAATGTTGCCAATGTAAGGTTCAATGTTGCGAAAACTCTACAGAAAATGGCGCCATTCTTGGACGCAGCTGTGATACAGCCGCAAGTAAAACCTGTTTTGGAGAAATTGAATGTAGATCCTGATGTGGACGTCAAGTACTTTGCTTCGGAAGCCATAGCCGGAATCGCTGGTTAATTTAATTATAGGCCATTTAAAAAATTGCAAGGTTGTAGCGAAATTCCTGTGCCGGTTTTCAACGGGTTTGACTCGAATGATTGAAATGCAATTTTAACAACAATTTTTATATAATTATAGTAATTAAAACACGCGATTTATCAAACATAGGTGTAAGCTGGAGTATTCTTTAACTAGTATTTATTCTTCCAATAAAATTTATGTTTCTCTGGACCTATGTATCTATTCGTAGCGGCGAGGTGTTCATTCCAGTGTCTGAGATCTAATAAATACATGATTACACAAACATGTACATAGCATTTTGAACTAATACAAATAAACGTTAATAAAATACATTGAATGGTGTTTAATTTGCGCTTGTGGTGAATCTACAACCAATTTTATAGGACTTCACGTCATAGGACAAAACAACGCATTTTTTCCCTATTTATTCCTTAGAATTGGGTTTCGACATAACGCTACGACCAATAGGAGCGGAGCAGCCATGAAAAATGTTGCAAAAACAGGGAAAATTTACGCAGACGAAGTTGCGCGGGTCAGCTAGTGATATTTATGGCTCTTTCCAGATAGAGCAACTATTGTCCGGCCACAATCATATGGCGCCTACTCTAAATGTTGGTACTGGATATGATGTTGCCAATCGTTCTCTTAACATTCACCCTGTAAAGCTCAGTACATAAAGATTCAGAAAAACGAAATTAATGGGAGCATAGGCGTATCGAGAGGGTCTATACCAAATTTCTTGTATTATTGAATTTACCCATTTGTCCCAACCGGTTGGTTCCCCACCTCAAAATCCCCCTCCGTCGTAAGCATACTAGATCCGGCACTGCCATTTGCCTCTCATACACCGCGCCCCCATTTTCCCCGATGCTAATGAATCTGGTTTGATTTCATATCTAAATATATTTAAAATTTGCTTTTCGCATAAAAAAAAATCATTTGTAGTATTTTACGTTTAATTAATCGCGTAGTATGTTACGTTTAATAATACTAATTTAATTGACGAATATGATTAAAAATGAGTAGGTAATACAAAATATGACACAATTCCACTGTTTGAACTTCATTGTATATATAATCAGATGCAGACTGGAAGAATTAAATTTCCCTACATAATATGTCTGGAGGTGGTATACATTTCATATTTGTAGCTTGAAGAACATGGCACCAACATTGTCAAGCCAAGGGAAAGGGAGACCTATTGATGAACGCACTATAGGTAGGTAGCTATTTACATATTATCAATGGAACTGCACACGTAGCAATTCAATTTGTAAGTTTCGGTGATCGACAAGTTTTCAGCTGGGATGGATGACGAATGTCGAATGTCAAATTTGTACCTGTTGTGTAAAGTCTAAAGTTGGTTTTCTCAACCGGCAATTACAACGCATGACATCACACGATTTCACACCCTCCCTTACTTTCCCTGTACCCCGCAGCGCCAGTAATGCTCAAGCACAGATAATATAATACTATACTAGTACAGATACCTCATCCCATACAAAGAAATGCGATCGTCCTAACTCGGGCTCGTTTACGGAGACGTTAGATGGCATTAGCAGTGGTGCATAGCAAGCGACATCTAGTGATTCAGGCTACAGCTGATTGATTTTAATGGCCCTCCTTACTAAAGTCGCCAAAAGATGGCGGTAAAAACATCGAGGGATGAAAATTGAGGCCTCCGCTTGGTTTGTTCTAGGTCGTGCGTTTACTTGGAAATAAAGTTGGTTGCTATTTGCTACTACGCGGTCATCGGCCGTGCTTAGGTCCGTATTAATAGATGAAGCTCAGATTCGTTCTAAAGAACGATATCATCTGAGTTCCCTTCTTAGTGCGGTTAGCGTCTTACTAAACGGCACTAATTAATAAACATGTATTGATAGCTTATATCGCGCCCGTACAAATAATGCAGAAAATCGCCTTAAATGACGTCATTCGAGTGCAGACCTCAAAAATATTGTAATTTGACCCTAATAGGCGACGACACTACATAATTACATTAAACGAATTTGTTATTGCTAAAGTAACTCGTCGGTGTACACCTCAAAGTTGAACCTACTTCTATTATGATAGAATGTTTGCGTAAGTTAAGTAACTTTACCACAGTCGGTGCATAGATGGGTGACCCTTGTCTAAAATGTTATACTTACATCAATAATAATAATAATAATAATAATATCTTGGGACAACTCACACAACGCTATCTGATCCCAAACTAAGCAGAGCTTGTACTATGGAAACCAGACAACTGATAAACATACTTATATATTTCTAAATACATACATATTATAGATAAATAACACCCAGACACAGAATAAACCATCGTGCTCATCACACAAAGTTTTATCCTGGGTGGGGATCGAACCCACGACCTCTTGCGTAGCAGTCGGATACACTCCCACCGCGCCACAGAGGCAGTCATCAATCATCTTTTTGGTCTTGGTTTATTGTCAGAGAACATTTTTTTATACTTATTTAAATGTAATCGTGAAAAGATTATGCATAATTTCACAAAATCCACAATTTAGGATTAAAATTTACTTAATCAACGACGATTTTATATATATTATCTGTGACGATATCAATGGCAAAAATATTATTTTTTTGCCTTATTTTTTCTGTATTATGACTTATCTATTGAATAGAAAGGAGTCTCGAACTCGTGTTCAAGGTCGATCTTACGATTGAGATCGTTTTAATAATACGGGCCTTGAGAGTGTAACTGTCCGAGTCCTTAAATAATTTTATTGTAAATATTCATTAATGACCACATCGGGAGTAGGTATTTAACTCTTTTTTTAACCCTCGACAATAATGACGAGTGTTATAAATTTAACGCGTATCTGCTTAATGATGTATCTGTGTGCCTGTCTGTAGCAACGTAGCTTCCAAACGGATGAACCGATTTTGATTTAGTTTTTTTGATTGAAAGTTGACTTGATCGAGTGTTCTTAGCTAAAATTTATGAAAATCGGGATTTTCTACTTCATTTCAATTACTTACTTAATAAGGACGAGGAACCCTTCTTAAGATTTCCTCGTCGTTCCGGTTTGTTAAGATATTTGTGTCAAAACTTTACCGCCTTTATATTACGAACTATAAGGCGCAGACCCATCTTGTTTCTACTTAAACTTCTTGTTTTGACGAGATCTACGTGACCACGGGGTCAAAACTTTAAACGGCTATATTTTACGAACTATGGGGCGCAGACCCATCTTGTTTCTACTTAAACGTCTTGTTTTGACGAGATCTACGTGATCGCGGGGTCAAAACTTTGAACGCCTATATCTCACGAACTATAAGTCGTAGACCCACCATGTTTGTACTCAAACTTGATGTTTTGATGAGATCTATGTGATCACGGGGTCAAAACTTTAAATGCTTATATCTTACAAACTATGGGGCGCAGACCCATCTTGTTTGTACTGAAACTTCTTGTTTTGACGAGATCTACGTGATGGCGGGGTCAAAACTTTGAACGCCTATATCTCACGAACTATAAGTCGTAGACCCACCATGTTTGCACTCAAACTTGATGTTTTGATGAGATCTATGTGATCACGGGGTCAAAACTTTAAATGCTTATATCTTACGAACTATGGGGCGCAGACCCATCTTGTTTGTACTGAAACTTCTTGTTTTGACGAGATCTACGTGATCGCAGGGCCAAAACTTTGAACGCCTATTTCACACAAACTATAGGTTATTTGTACCAACCAACCAAACCAACCTTATTTGTAATCAAACTCGTTTGAACGAGTAACAAAGTATGAGAGAGAATCAAAGTAGATCTGCGCCTCATAGTTCGTGTGATATAGGCGTTCAAAGTTTTAACCCCATAGTCACATAGATCTCATCAATCAAAACAAGAAGTTTGAGTTCAAACATGGTGGGTCTATGCCCTATAGTTTGTGTGATATAGGAGTTCAAAGTTTTGACCCTGTGATCACATTGATCTTGTAGAAACCAGAAATTTGAGAACAAAAAGGTAGGTAGGTCTGCGCCCCATACTTCGTAAGATATACACGTTTAATAAATAAAAAAATAAAGTCGGAGGCACTTTACTAAGTTTGTCGAGATTCATTAATGCCTCCGACTGCATGAAATTGTATAAATCCGTTCAGTGGATTGTGAGATATCAGGTAATAAAGAATATTACATACATATATACAAGATACGCGCGAAAAACATAACCCTTTTTTACAGTCGGGTAAAAATGACACAATTCAACATTATTTTGTCCCCGTGATCCACGGTACTGCATGTCTCGCGGGGCCTCTTTGATGCATTGATTTGTAAATATCGAATATTATCTTGGCGCAAGACCGACTGGTCGATCGAGTTCTTTTCGGTCATTTCGATTTTGATGGATTTTAGTCCTGAGTTCTGTAGGACTGTGATTAGGCGCAGGACCAATTGGGGCGATCCTGCGCCTATTCCCTCTTCGGTCATGTCGATTGTAATGCATTTTCGTAGGTACTGTAGGACTGTGATTAGGCGCAGGTCCGATTGGTCGATCATGCGCCTATTCCCTCTTCGGTCATGTCGATTGTAATGCATTTTCGTACTGCAGAACTGTGACTAGGCGCAGGACATGTCGATTGTAATGCATTTTCGTTTTGTAGGACTGTGACTAGGCGCAGGACCGATTCGTCGATCCTGCGGCTAGTCCCTCTTCGGTCATGTCGATTTTAATGGATTTTCGTCTCGAGCTGAGTAGGACTGTGGTACTAGGCGCAGTCTGTCTGTCTTTTAGATGCACATACTTGCACTTGCACCAGGGCACCAATACTAGATAATGTATGGGACAAAGTATAAAATCGCTGTTTGAGCGAATTTATAAAAAAGGGACACTGTATTTTTATGAATTTGCTCATATCTCGAAAACAGTGCTTTCAATCAAAAAAATAATAAAAGTTAATACATTGTTCAGCTTTGATGCAAGTATTTTTCGATTTTTCGCATTATGTCCTTTTTTTATAAATTTGCGCATAACTCTGAAACGAACCACACTGTTGGACCGAAAATGGCATAAACTCGTAGGTTGGGTAGATTGCTATCAACTCAAATATAAAAAACAATATAGTCTAGTCCCATTTTATTTAGTATATTTACGTAAGTATTTACTATTTGTAAGATAACCTTGACCGATCCGAAAGTTAGTTCCTCGGGTAAACAATATGAAAAATAATAAAAAAATAATGTCTATTAAAACAACATTATTACTTAACAATCACGTTTTTAGTAGGCTCATTCAAAAAGAAACAAATTTTAAGTTGTGTCGTTTAACCGTTAGGGTAGTGCAGCAATGCGTCGGCATTACCAGGTTTAAGCGCCCGACCGCCCGACCACCCGACTGGCCCTACCGACATAAAATAACGACACTACAGAAGGCATGCTTCATACAATGCATGCTTTACGTACTTTAGACTGCATAGACATCGTTCACAGGCATTGCTTTTTTTTGGAATATTATTATATAATTGGCTAACCGTGCATTCGTCTAAGTTATTTTCGGTTACTTTGTAATATAGGTATGGCATTCAATATAAATTAATTCATTATTAGCTTTAGCAACCATATCTAAAACAAACTACAAAAAGGTGTGTTTTACTTATTGTATAACCCAAAGTTTATTCACTTAGCGCGGGCGGTCGCGCTAACTGTGCGCGTCTACTGTAGGTATAAATAATGAAATACATTATTATGAGCTAACTTTCTCTATTCTCGGCATTTTGTGACATCAGTCGGTACATTTGATCGGAAGCCGGCGTTTTTGAAAACACCGCTGGTACGTACCTATTTATAACCTGACCTTGATTATTATTTCTAAAATGCATTTTTATTTCAAATATTTTTTTTCGTTCGCAAAAACATGGACTTCGGCTGTCCGGTTGGTTTTGATAATTTGAAGAAGGATTTGACGCAGGATCAATGTGTCATAAATGTGTCAATAAATCATAAAATTTGAGTGGGACAAGGCGCAGGATCGACGAGTAGTCTTGTCCCTAGTTATAGCCCAATAGAAGTTAATGGAGTCATAGGGCAGAAACCCATCAAAACCGACACCACCGACGAGCGACTAGGCGCAAGACCAACGAGTCAGTCTTGAGTCTTTGTTTAGTAGTTGGTTGACTTTAATTTTTTTCTTTATCACAATAAGGCGTCTGGCTGTCGCCATTTTGAATTTAGATTGCTGTCATGTCTTTACAAGATTAATACGAATCGATCGACGTATGAATCATCAAAATTGATCAAAATCACATACATACATACATACACGTCAAACACATTACCCTCCGTAGTCGGGTAAAAAGACACATTCAATAGCGGGTCCTGCCTAAGGCGTTGAGGGGGAGTGTATGATTATGTACTTATTAACCCCCTCCCTCCCCCCTCGCCACATCGCGTGAACTAACTCACTCTTGGCCGGTGTTACCCCCTCCCCCCCAGAACATGATGGGCAATGGAACAGGAGTCTAGTTCTTTTATGGGGTTTAAAAGCCTCCAATTCTTTTATCTCTAGTTGTAATTTACTACAACTTCATGTCACTCTTACTTCTCGTCGAAAAATAAGTAAAATATATCAACAAAATGTAGGTATGGTCAGAATCGGAATTCCCAAATAGTGCCATCTATTGTTAGATTGAACCAGTTTAATGTTTAAGTTGTGCCTATCATAACGTAGTACAAATAAATTGCCGCTAGAGTTATGACTTTGTCAGAAACCTTGTAAAGTTATGGAAATTTGATTTAGGAACCTATTATTTTACAACCCCTTGTATAGCTTAATAATAAAAAAATAATAATACACATTTTTAGTACCTATCTTCTGATATTACAAGTTTTAAAAAACTTCAATATCAAATCGATACTTATAACGCCATCTGTTGATATTTATTTGACCTACATTTCTGTTTTTTCGTGATGAGACCCCGTGGCTCAAGTCATATAAAATTGCGGCAACTGTAAACATGGCTATTTGGCTGTAGCAACTGGCAACTTTGATACTTGTCTCAACTATGTCTCAACTAATGTTGCTCCCTGCATGCACTAACAAACGCTAGCAGGCGCGGACGGGGGAGGGGCAACCGTTTTGAATACCGACAAATGTCGTCTTTTTTTATAAACTACTAATATCGGGTAGAGATTACCCATCTCTGAAATTGTAGCGGATCCGCTACAGGTATGAAATAAAATAAGAATGAAACTTTCTATATTTTTATTTCCATTGAAAACAACAGTATCCTAATTCACTTGTGGCTGAATATATAATCTAGCTGTAATAGTGAACGAGGACAACTCAATTTGGAATGTAACACCTGCGTTACTGGACTATTGCATTATTTACACAAACAAATATATGTCACGGCACAAACTGCTACGTTCAAGCGATATCACAAGTAGTACATTATATTGAATTTACAACAGAATTTGATTATTACATATAATTTGAACACGTTAACATTTGTGCACACAAAAATAAGTTTAAAATATTGTTTCAAGCACCAAAATTAAAATGAAAATGGCATCTATTCAAAAATATAATAATTTAATCGCTTAGTACATTCTATTACAATTTGGGAAAATTATATATACAGACGGTATTCGTTTGTCAGCGAGACGGCTGTAACTTACAATAGCGATAACTTTTTTATATAATTTTGCACATGATCATTAAATACATGTATGTAATACACATTATAACTATTAACAACTTACTAATAAACAGTATTTTATCTTACAAGATATTGTGGTCACTGTCCAACTTTGCTTACTATCGAAGAAATGATCACAACTTTATTCATTCCGATTGTTTGTCTGATATTTGGGACTTTATGTAATAATAAATAATCTCATTTTCTGTTGGTATATCAAAGTGAAGACAGGACCGGGTAGCTGAAGGTGTAGCTTAATGGCGGGAGTCTCTGGGGTAGAACTCGGCTAGGATGGAGGCAGGGATACGCTTCAGCATTTCCTTGGGGAAGATACGGAGAAGCTGCCAGCCAATGTCCAACGACTCGAAGACTGTGCGGTTCTCGTAGTTACCCTGTTGACAAGTGACAATATTTTAATATTGATGCTAAATATGTATAAGCTGTTTCACTCAATAGTGAGGCATTAGAAACAGGAAGCCAGCTCTAACTCAATGAAAACAAAGTTTCGATCGAAAATGAGGTGGTAAAATACAAATCCCGAAATACCTATTTAATCCACTTGTTCCCGAAAATCATCCATGATTTAGAACTTCTTGTGCTTATCAAAAAATGATTAGAATAGTCCCCGTAAACTAAGAAATTTAAGTAAACGAAAATTCATTAATTTTGTTTTAAAGAAAGAGATAAATCCTACAAGTGACAAGTACATTCGAACTTGCAGTATAACCAAAATTTTAGTAACTGTCAGAATATTATGCTAAGGGAATTTATTATATACTATAACTTCTGCATTGGTTTGCCTTAAAAGTAATTTATTTGTCAGTTTGCTATAATTCGTTAGTCTGTAGGCTATCATTTCTATGTCTGTAGGCTTTCATTTCTACGTCCGTAGGCTGTAATTTCTGCATCCGTAGACTGTAATTTGTTCAACATAATGCTGCAATTTCTTGCTCATCTTACCTGCGAGATGAAGTTCTTCTCGAACTTGGTCAAGAACTCGAGGTAGAGCAAATCGTCGGGTGTGAGCGCCTCCTCACCGACGACGGCCTTCATCGCCTGCACGTCCTTACCGATGGCGTAGCAAGCGTACTGTGGAGAGGACACAAACATGATTGGTTACATTTCTTATGTATACAAATAAATCAAATTGAAGTCTTTAATGTCAAAAGTTTTTTACTAAATGCATGTGAAAGGATTTAAGGTGCTGATAATAAAAACACAGTTTGTCTGTTTGTTTGTTACAGCTAATCTCCAAAACGGCTGGACTGAATTTTGACGGGAATTTCACTGTCAAACACCTGATCATATAAGGAGTAACATAGGATATTTTTTATCATCACGCTAACGTGTATAAGGAGTGAGCACTGCAACGTATAGCACTGCGACAATGGATAGTTTTTAACGTCATAACCGACATTAACGCGGGCGGTTATTATTGGTTATTATTATATGTAAAATTTCAACTTAATCTGATGACAAAATTCACCTCCATTTTAAAGATGGAATCTTGTATAATCAATTATTAAATACAAAAGTGTGATGTAATTACCAGCTGGTTGGATACGTCGGAGTGATCCTTGCGGGTCATTCCCTCACCGATGGCGGACTTCATCAGACGGGAGAGTGAGGGAAGCACGTTCACTGGCGGGTAGATCTGTCTGTTGTGGAGCTGACGGTCTACGTAGATCTGTAATAAGATATTTGTGTTATAGCTAACATACATGTTCGTCATGTTTGGTTCCACTTGAAATCCAGCACCAGGATTTAAGTCATATGTTGAACTGGGCACCTACACATGTCCCGTGTCTTTAAATGTTAACGCATTTGACATTAAGTTGGGATATTTCAGAGATGTGAGCGACGACTTTTCCTTTCCGTAACATATAAAGATAATGAAATTTGTGTAGTATAGACCCCTGAATAACTTTTTATTTGAAAAACAAATATAAAAATAAAAGACGACTCCCGCAATAGGCTACAAGCCCTGTGTCGTGAGGTACTTTACAAACATACAAGTCACGGACATAAAGTACACCCAGACTCGGAACAACAATTTGTGGTTCACACAAAATGGTGTCCCGTGTGGGAATCGAACCCACGACCTCTTGCGTAGCAGTCCAACATATATAGAAAAGATTTTCTCAAGTTTCATTCAATCCGTTTTTTTTACATATAAAAATATATATTAAAATTAGTTTCTCACCTGTCCCTCAGTAATATAACCAGTCAAATCGGGAATAGGATGGGTAATATCGTCGTTAGGCATAGTAAGAATGGGGATCTGAGTGATGGAGCCGTTCCTGCCTTCCACACGACCGGCGCGCTCGTAGATGGTCGCCAGATCGGTGTACATGTAACCTGCGGACAAGAGGTCATTATAAAAACTTATAACTCGTTACAGATTTACTTCAAACACAAAACTTTGCGAAACACTTCCATGATTTCGCATTTGGGCAACTAACGACGTTAAAGGGGCGTCATCATTTACTTCCAAAACATGCATGTTTTGTAAGTAAAGGGTGGCTGGTAAGCTTGTCGCCAAGTCCAATCCGGCCAATTTACATTGAGACAGATTAATATAGACATATTATGGGGCGTTTAAACGAGCCATTTTTTACGGCAATACTGTGGCCGGCAACATGGCAGTACTCTCCAATAATGATTTGATGGTTGCCGGACGATCGCCGAGCGATCTATTTTCCGCAATTTTGTTGTTGTTTCAGTCGCCTTCTATTTTATTGTTGCCGGGTTGTATAGCCCATTTAGGGGATTGGATCATGCGCCATACAATTGTAGACATATTGCCATTATTGGTCGAGCGATTAGTTGCTAATAGTGGCGCCACCAATTGCCGTAAAAAAATGGCCCGTTCAGACGCATATGTCTATGTTAATCTGTCTCAATGTAAGTTGGCCGGATTGAACTTGGCGACAAGTTTACCTATCACCACTTAATTCCAAAAAATGGATCTGTCATTTTTTGAAAGTAACATGGTGACTAGACCAAGAGAATTAGAGATGCGATTACGTATTACATTGTCAAAATTAGTATTACTAACTCATATTTTTTGTGATTATTTTCAAACTTTCTTTGGTATTTACTGTAACTGCTCTAAATTTAAACTTTCATGAACTCGGTCTGAGGCCAACTTACATTGAGACAACTGTAATTAATGAATATCTAAACATATAATTGTAACTGCTTGATGTCTATACATCTACATTAATATTACAAAAAGGAAAGATTTGTATTTTGTAAGTAACAAATAAACTTAAAAACTACTGGTCCGATTTCAAAACTCTTTCACCATTAGAAACATACACCGTTAGCTACATTATCGGGGTGTAACATAGGCTATATTTTAATGTCAAAAAAATGCGAGACCACCACGAAAATTACAATAATGTAACCCAAGGTATAAAAAACTACAATATGACACCCATGCGAAGTTGTGGCAGGCAGCTAGTAGAAGATATTTAAAAAAAATGTGAAGGGTCATTAATTACATAATGACATCCATTGTTTTTAGAATTTTCGTCGGTCTGTTGGCAATTTTGTACGCGCGTCACTCAAAAACGACTGCACAAAATTGGATGAGTTTTCACAGACGTTATGGTACAGATCTAACTTAAAAACTGTTACATGTTTTATCTCACGCCTTCTAAAGATCGATTTATACTATTTTTTAAATTAAGCGGGTTCTACATTAGCGGCCGGATGCTGTTAATAAATAAATAACATACCAGGGAAACCACGACGGCCGGGTACCTCCTCACGGGCGGCGGACACCTCACGCAGAGCCTCGGCGTATGAAGACATGTCAGTCAAGATGACCAACACGTGTTTCTGGTCAAATAAACAAACATACAATAAAACGGAAACAAAAAAAAACATTATAAATTACATTTTTACAGTAATCAAGTAATATCACCACTTAAAAGGAAAGGAATTATTCAATCTAAACTAATATTATAAATGCGAAAGTTTGTATGTATGGATATATGTTTGTTTTTCAATCACGCCACAACGGGTAATTGGATCTGGATGAAATATAGCACAGAGATAGATTGTCTGATCTGAAATATATTGGATATTTTTTTTATTTTCCAGCCAAAGAAATTGCAGCTTTCCTCGATGGATGTTGGATAGCCCATTTATCGAGGAAGGCTATAGGCTTTTTTTTTGTAAACATTAATATGTGCAACTATTTATCTTAATTCTATTATTATTATTACTTTTTTTAATTTGACATACCTACTCAGAATTTTAATTTTTAATCATATCGAAAACTAATTTTATTTTTGACTTTTTTGTGTTTTTTTTTACTATAATTATTTTGTTATTATTATTTTTAGATTCAGACACAATTGTATGATTGTTTATTGAATAAATGAATTGAAAAAAATGGCTATATAAAATCACGCTACTACCAATAGGAGCGGAGCAGTAATGAAAAATGTTGCAAAAACGAGGAATATGTACGCATTCGAAGTTGCGCGAGACAGCTAGTATCCTATAATTTAATATCTCACCTCGCACTGATAAGCCAAGAACTCAGCAGCAGTAAGCGCCAAACGAGGAGTGATGATTCTCTCAATGGTGGGATCGTTAGCCAAGTTCAAGAAGAGGCACACATTCTCCATGGAACCATTCTCTTCGAAGTCCTGTTTGAAGAAACGAGCAGTCTCCATGTTCACACCCATAGCAGCGAACACGATAGCGAAGTTGTCTTCGTGATCATCCAGTACTGATTTGCCGGGGATCTGCGAAAAAAGATACAAGTTAAGACTTTTTTTTAAAGATCACCAAAGAAGAAATATAGCTGACTTAACATTTCTTTTTAATATTGTTAATGGATCAACGGACATTCCCGAGTTGATGAATAAAATAGGCTTGTGTATACCATCCAGATTTTTGCGTAATCCAAATCTTTTATACATACCTCGGGTTACGACTATGTATAGACAAAACTCATACCTAATTAGAGCATACCGTAATTATAACACGACGAGTCGTGATGTTGACATCGATCTATTCAACACTAGTATCCCTAAGTTAAGAAAAACCTTAACAAACCACTTTATACTTTGGTTTTGGTTTCTCCTTTTTTTAGTATTAATTTTTTATGGTATCTTTCTTTTGTGTTGTTAGTTTAATAAATTCATTGTCTACTGATATAATTACTATTGTATATATTATGTTCTATTAGCGAAAACTTTTGAAGGTAATCGCAGGGGACTTCACAAATCCCTATAACAAAGTTCACCCCAAAGTTGACTGCCTCTGTGGCGCAGTGGGAGTGTGTCCGACTGCTACGCAAGAGGTCGTGGGTTCGATTCCCACACGAGACACCACTTGTGTGATCCACAAATTGTTGTTCCGAGTCTGGGAGTACTTTGTGTCCGTGATTTGTATGTTTGTAAAGTCCCCCGCGACACAGGGCTTGTACCCTAATGCGGGAGTTGTCTTTAAAAAAAAAAAAAAAAAAATGGGTGGTAGGTCTTAGCCATAGGCCGTCTTGGTTGGTACCACAACTGTGTCAGTTATTCTTCCGTGAAATAGTAATGTTAACGCATCACTGTGTTTCGGTTGAAGGGCACTGTAGCAAGTGTAATCACTGGGCAAATGAGATTTATGAATTAATGTCTCAATTGAGTTGCGCAGTACGGTGACATTCAGATGTCTGTCAAACAAGGATTTGTGTGGCACTGATACTGGATGACGCACGACTATCAGGCGCACGTCCTGGAAGCCTACACTAATTCAATGAAAACAAAGTTTCGATCAAAAACGAAGTGGTAATATACAGAGCCAGGAACATCTATTTAATCCACTTGTTTCAGAAAATCGTCCATAGGTTCGAACTTCTTGTGCTTATGCATAAATTAATTAGAATAGTCAGACGAAAATTAATGAATTTCGTTTTTAAGAAAGAGAGTAGAGACACAGACTCGGAACAACATTTGCGGATCACACAGTGATGTTCTATGTGGGAATCGAAGCCACGACCTTTGGCTTAACAGCCAGGATCACTAACCCCGGTAGTGTTACTTTCATAAAATAAATTTTACCAGTTCCAAAAAATTTAAATTCGTAAATTTAAACATAGAAATAGTAACGTTTCTACAAAAATAATAGCGTACACCACAATAATATTCTTGTAATATAATAATGTCGTTTTGTAATGTAAAACCCTTTTATTTCTACTATTTAATTAACTATTTAAAAAAATATATCAATCAGTACAAATTTTTACATTTAAAACTTGAAAATAAAATAAATAGTAAATAATAATAATAATGTATAATTAATAAGTTTAGCTTTAGAAGCTTATTTCAACCATTTTTTTTTTAAGTTCTTAGAAAGAGATATTCTTTTTTACGCACCTTGACAAGACCGGCTTGCCTACAGATCTGGGCGGCAATTTCGTTGTGGGGCAGACCAGCGGCAGAGAAGATGGGGATCTTCTGTCCACGAGCAATGGAGTTCATCACGTCAATAGCGGAGATACCTTTGCAAATTAAACACATATTTTTAAACATACCTTTGCAAATTGAACACATTTCTATACAGCTTGTCATTTTGACATTTCATAAAAAGAGACTGATTTGACTTGACAGTCAACATCCCTATTGAAACATGTTCAAAGTATTTCTTTCACTACTATTTCCCACTTTAATAAATTATATCTTATTCTCGAGTTACATAATGCTAGTGTTCAGATTAAAATGATTTTCGATCCTTACCAGTCTGAATCATCTCCTCAGGGTAGATACGGGACCAGGGGTTGATGGGCTGACCCTGGATGTCCAAGAAGTCCTCGGCCAGAATTGGGGGACCTTTGTCGATGGGCTTGCCAGAACCGTTGAACACACGGCCTGGGGACAAAACAAAAAGTTGATCAATGGTTGTCACATCACCACGGACAGGATAAGCGAATCGGTGTCAATCGCCACACCCGACCCGAATGTCGAACATGTGTAACAATTGCTTCAGGTCAGCTTTGTTGTTCTGCAAATATTACCAAATCGACAGTACTGGCCTAAGTGTGTAGCATTCCTTGAAGCGAGCGAGATGTGCTATTTCCTGTCAGACGTCATCACCAGTAGTAGCTTAATGGCTAAGGCATGGGACTCGCAATCGTGAGGTCGCGGAAATCTTACTCATTATACTACCGAGGTAAACCCACTCCTAACAAAGCAATTGAGCTCAACTGGAGAGGTCAACAGGATTGCTAGTAAAATAGGACCCACAAACCCACATTGCTAGTCATCTTATTTAAAAACAATGTTGTAATTTGAGCCGTAGGATGATGCTCTAAAAGAAAGTTATCTTAAGTCGAAGACATTTACGAATAATTTTCAAAAATAGGTGGTGCCAAAACCCACCGTTTGGAAGTGAAAGTATGAACTATGAAACTCACCCAACATGTCTTCTGAGACGGGAGTACGCAGAATATCGCCGGTGAACTCGCAGAGAGTGTTTTTGGCGTCGATACCTGACGTACCCTCGAACACCTGGACGACGGCCTTAGAGCCGCTGACCTCGAGCACCTGTGGGAAGGTTTGTCATTGCATTGCAGGGACCTTAGTTGTATGATGAACATAGGTAACATGCAAATAAATTTCTTGATTTAGACCCCTAAATATTTCAGGGACCACTAGTAGTTCGTGGAAATCATTTTATTGATGAATGTTGTTGTCTTGCATGCTCTGGTAGCAGTAGATCTAAGCCATTACAAGGCTTAGATCTACTGCCACCAGAGCATGTCCCTTGTCATTGTCTATGAATGCCAGAGAAACATAAACCCAGTTTCCAGTATTGCCATGCATATTTCTAAAGTGTTATACCTTATTCCAGTATCTACACTGGAATTAAATAGAGCTGGAATACTATTTCCTACTCTGATGGAATTGGATTACAACAGATACTATTTGTTTTGGGTTACTATGATATTCAATTATTTATTTAAAAAATGACTTAATGAGATAGCTTAATGATCACCCATTAAGTCATCTTTTAAATGACATGACATGTATATCCATGTAAAAAATACTTCATTTGGAGAGTATAATTTTATGATTTTACCTGTCCAGAGCGGAGAGTGCCATCAGCAAGTCTCAGCTGTACAATCTCTGAGAACTTGGGGAACTTGACCTCGTCCAAGATGACCAGAGGTCCGTTCACACCCGACACCGTCTTGTAGGCTGCATAACAAACATTACTATTAAAATAAAAAAGCGAGGGGCAGGGGCGGGTACTAATCCAAGAGAATTAGAGATGCGATTTTGCATTACATTGTCATAATTACTATTACTAACTCATGTTTTTTGTAATTAAATATTTTCAAACTTTTTAAAATTTAGGTAATGTAATTGTTCTAAATTTAAACTTTTAACTTGTATCAGTAGTATTTGTTATATTTAAATATTAAAATTGTTAATATAATGATGAATCTTTTTCATATGTAATTATAGACATGCGCGAAAGTGATATGAACCTAATTTCAATCCAGTCAAGTTATGTTGATCCAACTGTAGCAATCAGATTAACCTAATAATCCTGTGAAGTTTGGTAACTGGCAATCAGAGACAAAAAAGCTGCACCTGCATATTGATTGCTGGTATTTTATAATCACAATTACATGGCTATTTATTTACAGTAGTAGGGGAGGGTCCTTGGAAAACAATTATTTTTGGCTTCCATCTGGTTTCTAGTTCCTTAATATTATTGGTATGGTACAAAGAACAATGCCCAGTAGGCTAACTATATCTATAAGATGTAATTTTGATTTGACTTTTCAGTTCCAGTTTCCTTAGCAACATCATTTAAATTGCATCACACTTTATCAATAGATTTAATCTGACATGGTATCAATCAAAAAGAATTTTGACAAGTATTGCAAAGTTAATAAATTTAAATATTTCTCTTTGTACTCTTTCGTCAGCCATTCCTGGATGATAAAGTATGGAAAGTCATTGAGAATGGAGAATAATTCATATTTGAGTGAACTGTTGAATGGGAAAACTGTTTATCTATGATGATGGAGTCTGGCGTGTATCCAGAACTTTGTACAGGGGGGGGAGGGCAACATTTGACTTAAGCAGACAATTGTGAGGCAAGCATATGACAGGGTGGTGCATTTGATTCAACACTAATATGTAATTCTTTTAAAATTCATTTAAATGGGGTAATTCAGTCCAATCTGGGGGTGGGGCAATTGCCCCTGATATGACAATTTGGTCTACTTTCATTGATTATAGAAAACAGCTGACTGTCATATACTATGAAAAAAAGTTGGTAGATTAGAAATACATTTATAAATTTTGATTTTAATTTGATTAGTTTATTATTTATTGCCTTGGATCATTAAGGCGATATAAAATGTTTAAAGTGAGTGAAAATATTTCCTTGACATTGTTTTAATAAAAAGATCTATTTGTCATGTGACTTAGTTATAGGTGTCAAATCATACTACTTATTAGAAACTGAACATTCTGAACAGAAACACTAGTATATAACTACAATTTAATTGTTTTATGATATTAATAGAGCTCTGCAAATATAAGCAGATTGATTTAACCATACAATTGTTTGGACAACCATTTGGATAACACATTTCATTCAAAACCTGTAGATGTAGCCATTGTCATATTTCCTCCTATTTTTTATCAGATCAATAATCATTCTTCAGTGCAAGGATATTTAGTGAAGTATGTCGCTTTTATTTATTCAAATCTGCGTAGTCTAAAGAATAGTCTTGTGTTTAATTTATTCTCATTTGTCTAGTTGTTAATGTAAGTAGTACATTAGGACATCTTTCTTGTAGAAGTTCCTGCATTCATGAGTACATGGAGTTGAAAAGATTTCATTGTAAGAATTATTACAATTTATGATTCTACATGTTAAAATGACAAGTAAAATACATATAATTGTACGTAAGTCTGTTATCAGCGGGTTGTTATAACATTACATAAAAGAGGGCCTGATCAGGTGACAATAATTAGGGTACCTACAGTGATGCTAATGATACAAGGGTTTTCCGATAAGACTTCGTGGAACTTGGTATCAAAACATGTCCTATGGGTAATAATATAGTGTGTATGTATCTAAACTAGGTCGGAAAGGGAGACATTAGACAGGAATCAATCCTTTTGATAGTTACTAACTTAATTATCCCAAGGTTGGTCCAGATTTGCCATTTATGTCTAGTTTTCAATCATATACCATGACTAAACCCTATATTATGATAAATAAGGGTGGATAAACAATTGCAAATTACCATCACATAGAAACTCAAAGCAAAATCGATATTTTCATTGACAAGACCTATGACGTTAGCCGAAATAGTTCAACAAATTTTGGTATACTCACTGAGACGGGGCTGGGAGATAAAGTCCCTGTTAACAGCCAGGACATGCTGCTGGGTTGCTTGGGCCTGCGTTAGAGTCTTTGCCATTTTTCAGTTTTCACTTTTTGGCAGTCCGCTCAATAAAACAGCAAACTGCGCTGCCTCCTCGCCCGAAAACTGACGAATGGGTAAATTGTCTATGTTACTTCACGTGCCGTCACGTGACCTATCACAAGGCGAAAGTTGCTCTATGGTAACAATTTTTCCCATAATTCCCTCAAAAAATCAATCGCTCTCGTAATTTTTACCCGTAAATCTCAAATCGCTCTGCAAATTAATACAAATTTACAGCATTGTATTTAACTCAACTACCGGTTTATTATTACTAATATTGCTATTGGAGTGCCATATTACGTTTTAATATACTTATCGATACGGCTAGTAAAAATTAGCTAAAGAAAGTAGATATATATAACTCACTTACACATTTCTTATATATTCATATATACCTATTACTTTCCATACTCTACTTTTTATGGTGAATTTTATGTACATCGTAATTGTCATTTAAATCCGATAAAATACCTTTTTGTAATTATACCAAAAAATATAAGAATATTGTATGTAAATAGTTTTTACTTTTGAGATTTTCTAAGAGAAAGAAGAAAATGTTGTTTGTATCACTTAAACTTGATTATTTAAATTTAATCAATCGGAATTAAATCGATTCGAATGAGAATTTACCAACGTAAATAAAAAGAAGTGAACGATGTTTGCATATACGAGTACATAGTTAATCTCTTTGTAGGTAGCCTACATTTCGTTTCTCAAATAAATGCTGATGGTCCGTTGGCAGTAAATAAGACCATTCATTAGGGGTAATTGTTGTGCATGGCAACTCTTTATTGATATAACTTTTTAAAATGTCTATATTCTCTATGATTTATGCTCTACTTGTAAAACTCACTGCGATATCACATTTACAGACAACACATGTTTTTCTCGCATTTGTGTTTTTTTGATAGCAAACATCAATTTTAAACTTGTCTTGTTCGTATATTGCAGGGACTGATATCGCTATGAAATTCAAAAACAGTATCGATAAATACCGTAATATCGGTATTTTTCATTAGGAACAAGATTCTAAAGTTTTCAAGATTATGAGTGAAAATTGTAAAGTTTTAATCCTGTCAACAGACAACAAAGGTAATAATAGCTCAGGTGGGAAATCGGGCGGACCCGAAAGCAGAAAACCCTGGTTCGAGTCGAGTTCGGGTTTTTCCCTTTTTTATAAAGTTTTGGATTTTTGCTTTTTTGATTAATTTTATTCATATTTCATCAGTATTTAATTCGTATATATATATTCGTATATAACATTTGCCATAAACAAAAATTTGCTTGGTCATCCAGATACTTTTATATAACTCTATTTTCTCACGCAGGCACCAATTTGAAAAAAAATAAAACAGGCAAGAGCATGTCGAACCATACTCAGTATAGGATTCGGCAGCTATCACTACAAATAAATGATCTACACATGAAAAAATACGATCTAAAACGTATCTTCATGGCACTTACGTCCTTTTGAATAGAAGCGCATTATTTCAGCAATAACTCAAAGACGATATAACCGATCATGTTGAAAATAATTTAACTTGAAACTAATAATTAAGCGTTACCTTTGTTATTATTACCTTCCTCGGGACTCAAACTATCTCCATACCAAATTTCATCTAAATCGGTTTAACCGTTTGAGCATGAAAGCGTAACAGACAGACCGAGTTACTTTAACATTTATAATATTAGTATGGAATATGGATTTTTGGTCAAACAGTTCAAAACTTTTTGGACGAACACAACTTTTGCAAGTTTCGGAGCGATTATTTCCGAAAATATTCACAGAAAAACTCTTAGAAATCTTAAAATCAAAGAGGATGTAAAATAATGCATAAAATATTTTTAAAATACCTGTCAAATGATGTGCAAAATGTAGATGTTTGCTGAAAAAAAAAGGTTGTCTGTAAAGTCGGTTTACGGACGATAATTTTACGTGTTAACGTCATAAGAAAACAATAATGGAATGCATTGAATAAACAACCATGTCTGTGACAGTTTTTTCATTTAATTTTTTTACACATGTCGCTGCAATCCCCAAAACATTGATGACATTGTAACATAGCCATGCCTGTGACAGCTTTAGTGGGCGCATGCGCCGGGTTAGACGGATTTACAATCAAGCCAAACTTGTATGTTTAGGTCTTGATAGCATTAAGGTTCCTGATTAAGCTTAGTGACGGCCTCAGTTATGTTATTCACACTGGCCTGGGCATACAACTGCGAGTCATAGGATAGAGGCAATAGGATAGAAAGTAAGATAAATAATTATAATGAGAAGTTCATATTGTAGAATTATCCTACATGGGCGTACCAACGTAGGGAAAGCTGCCCCCCCCCCCCCTTCTGGAACCCGAATGCTTATGTACAAATATCTTTGTAAAGGTCAAGTATATTATTGTTATTAACTTAATGCGCGTATGAAATACAGAAAACGAAAGGCGATGTTGTCCCGATTCTACATTTTTTTCTAACTAGTCTAAAAATTTCCCCCCTCTTAAAAATACACTGCGCGAGTTTTAAAACAAGATATCTGCGCGATTGCCTGAGCGTTACCTTGCCCCCCCTAGAATCGAACCTGTCTAGCAGACCGAACCGACCCTCGAGGGCGAGGCAATGACTGGAGGCATCAAACACGCAGCAGCTTTATAAAGACATGAAGGTTTGGTGTACTCAGTGCGTAGGTGCCTCGGTCGCAGCTTGGGCTCTTAAAGTTAGTTTCTCTATCTGTTTTTGCACTTTTGTTCTGCCTATTCGCGTAGTGGTTACAGTCGCGCGCCACCCACTCCTGCAATGGCGTTTTGGCGTTTCACTTGTGGTATTTACTCCGTTTCGCCCGTTCGTGTACATTCGTCGAAGTTTCCTCAATGCCTTTTAAGTTCACTCTGTGTTTCCCTCAGCTCGCGCAGTGACTTATAAGATCGCGTTGCTGCCCTCTGTCGTATAGACCAGGACTGCGTCATCCCTTTCAATTGAAAATTAATTAGTGACTGTGCACAAAGTAGCTTTGTCTCATTCTAGAAGTGGTTAATTTTGTGAGGTTATGGCGGCAGTCCAAAGCGCAGTCCTAGTCTGTATGTCAAAGATAATAGCGTCGTTAAACAAAATGGCGGCAATTTACATACGGCGTAAGGCTTTTTGTAAACGTACAAAATGCTGACTCCGTTTGTATAACGCTGTGTTTTGTTATTTGCCTTCGACATAGATACGACCGATACCAAGCTTATATCACCGCTAAAAGATAAGTCTGGTATCGATATCGAAATACCGATATAATATCGGAATTACAGTCCTTGGTCCAACGTTTCCGAACTAGTAAAAAATCTAAATGTCCATATTTAAACACTTACTTAGAATTTTATTTATTGTTTTAATAAGTTTTACTAAGATTTTATATTAACTTTGCTAACGATAAAAAAATATAAAAAAAATATTAATACAATACAGACAGTTCTTAAAAGGCGTGACGATCACAGAACAAATATACTCTACGAGGTGACGATCGTCACAGAGAAAGTAACCAAGCAATAAGTTTTAGATCTCGCTAATTCTCGTTACAAGTATTTTGTACAAAGATTTGCATGCCCCTCTAAATTTTATTGCTCTTTGGTGGCCTGTGTTGCTCTATGGTAGTAGGCATAGAGATGGCATAGAGCAACACGGCGGTCGGTGGACCGTGTTGCTCTATGGTAGTAGGTACCGGTTTCAGTTCGTTTCGTTGCCTCGACTCTAGTCTCGACTTTCGACTAGGGACGCCAATCGAAGTCATCGATTGTCGATAAATTATAATGATCCGTCAGCGGTTCTTTGAAAACATTTTATAACAGCGTTAAACAAAAACCTATGCACGAGAGGCAAATGACAGTGCCCATTATAGAATTTTATAAGCTACGGGCAATATGGTCGAAACGTTAAGAAATAAACAAAGGTATTTACAATAAAATATTTACGCGATTAAGACCCGTAGCTTATAAAATTCTATAATGTGTACAAATCGCAAAAAATTACGAACATAAAATGACAGTGCCTATTATTTATTGCTTACTATGGGGGGTAGGGGGTGTGTTTTTTGTTATACCCATTGACGTATTGACCTGCACCGTGCCATCCCTTTCAATTATAAAGTAAATATTGACTGATAGACTGCAAAAGCGGGAAAGAGAGAAATATCCCGTGCGTCCCTGGCTCTTTGACAGATATTGTCAACAAAGTTGCGTTGTCTTTTTCTAAAGAGTAGTCAATTTTGTGAGGTTATGTCGCAGTCCAGGTCTATACGTCAATAGTTACACCCAGCATCAGCTATTGTGAGTTGCACGCACGACTAGCTCCAAAAAAAAAATATTCTGAAGTGGCACAAGAGGCAAACAGGAAATAGGCAAAGAAATAAATTCAATACAATACTAGTTCATGGTACGGCTCTAGTAGATTTTGAGATTGTCACGAACATACTGACAGACACTGAGAGAGAAACATAATTATTTATTATTGTAGTAAGTGAAAAGTAATTAATTCTGAAATTTAAAAATTTATAGTTTCGAACTATCGACTCGATAGTGTCCAATGTACAACACTAGTGCCGGTTGTTTATGACCGAAGCCAGAAGCGGCGGAGATCGCAACCTGCCTGCAGTTTTCTAGCCGTTTGGCCACAACTAAGCCACAACCACAACAACAATTATTTACTAAGCAGAAAAAGTAAAAAAAAAAAAATATAAAGTAGCCAAAAATGTCCGTGATCCGTAAATTTGTACCCAATCTATCTAGTCGAAATTTTGGTAGAATAAATGCCGCGCTAAGCAGTTCAAAGTATAATAGAAATTATTTTACGTATACTCAAGAATTGTCTCAGCCTCTTGATAGGTGTCCTGAGTTTTTATCTGCAAAGGATGCACTCAAACAATGCCTGGGATCTGGTAAGTAAATATTTATTTTTCGTGTACCTAAATATGTAATTTATTTACTTGGTTTCTAATTAGAATCCACATAACTAAACTCTCTAGTTTTACACGTTTAGCTCATTTATATATGCAAATTAGCAGTGAACATAGGTTGCTTTAAAACATAATTTATATTCGTTGCATGACCGTGTCGAGAAGTCGCGAATTTTTCATTTAGATTTTAAAAACAAGTGTCTAGATCTGCGGTATTTTTAGCCACATAATTTGTTATTTATAATGCTTGTTTTCACGCTAATCTTATTGAAAGATTATGTTATTATGAAATACTCAACGTATAAAGACTACTAGTTTAATTTAAATCTTTACATAACTCCTAACCGATTTCCAGTTAATCTAATCAAAGATGTATCACGAGAGTATGTTTTGAAAGTCAGTATTATTTTAAAACACAATGTACCAACTTCCATTCCACATAAAATGTCATAATACAAAAATAAAACATGTATCTAAAAAAGTTTTTCGCCTCTTTACTATGGTACAAGGTACTTCTCATAAATAATTTACAAAATAAACTTTAAAATAATTTATATCAAAATACATACCTTTACCACCATACTTTCATTTTTTTAAAACTGAATAATATATATTCATAATAGCCCCTATGTTTTTAGATACCATTGATATACATAATACTATAAAAGTATTACTAGGTACATAACAAAATATGTTACCACTATACAGTGGGGGAATGTGAATGGAACATCATTGTCCCATTAATCAATTAGGTATCTAGGGAAGTGCCTCCAATCTCCGTTTACCAGTACAAAGTACAAATAACTGTTTCTTCAACCTTGAACCTTGCCTATTTACTTATAGAAACTATTTTCCAATGATCTTTTGTGTGTTAGCATGATAATTGATACTAGTATTTTTATTGAGCAATTTGCCGGTGAATTGTTACTGTTAAAAGTCTTGTGTTACACTGTAGTTTACTTGATTATAATATTTTATATTACATCAGTACAAATTTTTACTAATATTGTAGATACAAAAGTTAGAATATTTGTTACACAATCTCTCAAGAAAGTCTGAACGGATTTGGATAAAATTTAGCATATACATAGATTGTTTCTAATTTGGATTAAGATATTTAACACAGTTAGTTTTACCTGAGCGAAGAATAAAACTGCACATAGCCTCCTGATTGGGCCATGGCCATTGCCATTGGGTGCGTGTTTTACTTATCCTTTCTGTCACTCCAGCCAACCAAAACACTCCCAAAATGCCAGCAGCGTGCCCAAGCTGCTGCAGACTTCCTGAAGGGGTGTTGGTGATGCTAGGAGTCATGCCCATTATTCTGTTACACTGCCACACTCCGTGAGCATATGTAGTGGTTATTCTTGTGCGTCCATACATCCTCTGCATAAGGGGCTATCCGTCACCCCTATCCTGAAAAGATGCTTGTTTAGGAGACAGTGGCCTGTGAGATTGCCTACTGTTTTGCGCAAATTGTCCCTGGTTAGCCTGATGAGGTTGTGAAGATATTTAACGTATGAGACTTTAATGAGCTGCTGATTAAAGCTGGCCCTACTAATATTATAAATCTGAAAGTTTGTTAGGATGGATGTATGAATGTTTGTAGCACTTTTTCACAAAAGCTACTGAGCACATTTTAGACATTAGAATAGCACATAGACTATAAAAAAGTCAGAAGTTGTGTTGAAATAAGTGATTACTGTCACTACAACACTGTAGTACAATGCTATACAGCATCTATAAATTGTTGTTTTTATGAACAAAAAGAAAATGGGACACCAATAACTACTGAGGCTAAAGACATGAAATGTTACATAGAAAAGAGAAATTAAATTTATACTTGCTTGGTGTAGAACTAAGCACTGCTGATAAATACTGGATTAAGGGAAGGAGCCCCCTTCTTCCCCCCCCCTCTCTCTCTCTCTCGATCTCTCTCTCATCTCATACTTTTTTTTAAGCATATGTAAGTTTGAGTTTACATTAATAAAAATCACCCTCTGCGGGGTCAAGACCCTCCCTATTTTCCAAGATTGAAGAGGGGTCTCCAATCCAAAAATTCCAGCCACCACTAAGGTCACCATTTTTTAATAAAATTAACTAGCCGTATTGCCACATTACTAGCAATTCTTTTAACCCCTCCATTGTTTTAGGAGTGGGTTCACGTCGGTTGTATAATTGGTAGGAATCCAACCCGCGACCTCACAAGTCCAGTAGAGATTCAGTATTCTATTTAATTTAGACTTTAAACATTATGAAAAAAAAAACTGTTGACATTTTTTGCTGTAAATTACATATTCCATCACAATGTGAATTGCTTTGGACTGTTAGAATGATTAATCAATTCCGAAATATAACATGGTCCAAAAATACTTCATTGGAATATATTAATGATTCTGATCAAACTACAAACTACTACAGGTTTGCACTATATATCTATACTAATATTATAAAGCTGAAGAGTTCGTTTGTTTGTTTGAACGCGGCAATCTCAGGAACTACTGGTCCGAATTGAAAAATGATTTATCTGTTGGGTAGCCTATTTATCGAGGAAGCCTATAGGCTATATAACATCACGCTATGACCAAAAGGAGCGGAGCAGTAATAAAAATGTTGCAAAAACGCGGAAAATGTACGCATACGATGTTGCGCGGGACAGCTAGTCGATACTAATATTTTATAGCTGAAGAGTTTGTTTGTTTGAACGCGATAATCTCAGAAACTACTGTTCTTAATTGAAAAATTATTTTTGTGTTGGATAGCCCATTTATCGAGAAAAGCTATAACATCACGCTACGACCAATAAGAGCGGAGCAGCAATCAAAAATGTTGCAAAAACGGGAAAAATTTACGCAGACGAAGTTGCGCGGGTCAGCTAGTTTTTTTTTATGAGTATGCATCACATAAGTGGATGTAAGGAATATTCCTTTGTCGTATTCCTAAAGTTATTGACATTTAATTAGGCCATGCATGAATTGTTTTTGGCAGTGCATCACTATACATGCACCAAAATAAAACAAAGTTTAAAAATATCTCAAGTTTAATTATAAACATTCAATGTATACTAATACTAGCTGTCCCGCGCAACTTCGTATGCGTAAATATTTCCAAGTTTTTGTAACATTTCTCGTCTCTGCTCCACTCCTATTAGTCGTAGCGCGATGTTATATAGCCTATTGCCTTCCTCGATAAATGGGCTATCTAACAAAAAAAGAATTTTTCAAATCGGACTAGTAGTTCCTGAGATTAGCGCGTTTAAACAAACAAACAAACAAACTCTTCCGCTTTATAATATTATTTATTTATTTAAAACTTTATGCACAAAGTTGTACAAAGGTGGACTTAATGCTAAAAGCATTCTCTGCCAGTCTACCTTAGGGTGATTTAGAAATGGAATGTGTAGGTGCAGTAACCTCATTGTAAAATAAGAAGAGTTAGATTAGTATAGATTTTAAGTCTAAAAGTTTGTATGTTTCAACAACTTGATGTCCGTCCTAAATTACCAAGCCGATTTGATTAAATTTGCTGTGGAAGACTCTATAAGAGATTTATTAGGTAGGTACAGGACTAATAGCTGAATGTGCCTCCAAGACCTGAGAGGTGTGACAATTTTAGAAATTGGTCACTCATCTATGGATGTGAACAGTGGTAATTTACCTAAACTCACAAATCAATATGGAAAAGTCACGACATGCTCTTCAAAGACTGGTTTGTCGACCATTTTTTTTTTATTTACATGAATATTTAGCAAGCGCTAGACACGTTATTACATTTAATCGTTCACCCGAGTGTAGTTCAATGTACAAAGGACGCCTGTTTTCATCTATGAAATGTATGAGGGATTTTTTTTTAATTTTTTAAAGATGACTAGCAATGTGAAATTGAGTCCCACATTACTAGCAATCTTATTAACCCCTCCAGCTAAGCTCAAAGGCTTGTGTTAGGAGTGGGTTCACGTCGGTAGTATAATGGGTAGGATTCGAACCCGCGACCTCACGATTGCGAGACTGATGCTTTAGCCATTATGCTACCGCCGCTTCTGCAAATCTTTCTTCATCTGTTACGATTTTTTTAAAATATAATAAGCAATGTAGGATTGCGGGTCCACATTACTAGCAATGCTGTTAACCCCTCCAAGCTTAGTCGCTTGTGTTAGGAGTGGGTTCACGTTGATATTATAATGTGTAGGATTCGAGTCCGATGCCTTTAATCCATTAGGCTACCGCCGCTTGAACTGATTTAAGACAATTGTCACGCCATCTGCCGTGTTTGCCAAGGAATTTATACGGTTCTGATTGTCGTTGCAGAAACCAATTTAATTATGTCAAAAAAGGAAAAATACCTTTATATTTTTAAAATGATTGAATAGCACAAAAAGTTATCGATATTTTGTGGTAATAATGTCAATATTCTTTTGTTTGATTTTTGAGCATTTTTTATTCCGCTAAATTCGGATTCAAACCTGTTGCCAGTTTTCATTTCACTTCTATCGGTTCGCCAGTCATGAATAAAAAAAAAATGTGTGGCACTCGGGGACTGCCGCGGTAAAGCGCCAACCCGCGAAATATTGCCTAGCATTTTTTATCAACTTAGGCAATTATTTTTTTTTATTTTTCTTCAAATCTTTCTGACGCTGATAATATTGACGTTCACAATTTCTTTTTCTTTTTAGCTCTTTAAGTTTTTCTTCTCTATAAAACGCTATTTTCGTTTTATAGAGAAGAAAAACTAGGTATAGTGTAATTACTGTAGGTATTTAAACTTTCGCGATTTTTATACATATCAGATATATTTCGGGACTTATCAGCTCGTCTCGATCCGTGCGAGTTTCGTACAGTCGTACCATATACATATACGTTAAGCGAACGCTCGGCCGAGCTACATGGTAGGCGGAGTGGGGGGTGTAAGGTTTTATTTTCGTTACGGACTTTCTTGATTCGGTCGCCGCGCTCAAAGCCCGCGATAAAAGCTATGCAATAGCTTAAAATATGAAGTCTGTAGGTATATTGAGTTGACCTTTTTTGAATTTTGTGATGTCATTGCTCTTACTGCAACAGGAAACTGAGAATATTATCTCCTTACACAAATTATCTTTGTGCACAAGATTTATTTACCGGCCTGTTGGTCTAGTGGTTAGTGACCCTGACTGGTAAGCCGGAGGTCGTGGGAGATCCCCACCCAGAATAAAATTTTGTGTGATAAGTACGACGGTTTGTATTTAGTATTTTTGTATTTAGTGATGTATTTAGAAATATAAGTATGTTTATTAGTTGTCGGGTTACCATAGTGCAAGCTCTGCTTAGTTTGGGATCAGATGACGTTACTGACGTTCTGTACAGTAGGATCAACGTAACTTGACCGGATTGAAGTTAGGTTTTTATCACTTTCGCGCATGTCATAGAGATGCGACCCTAAATTACTAACAAAAACGATTAATTATGTTTAATCGATTAAAAATATGTACTAACAAATTTTAATTTAACAATATAAAAACACTATTTAAATGAGTTCATAAAAGTTAGAACAGTTAAAATTAGAACAGTTACAGTAAATACTAAAGAAACTTTTAAAAACAATTTCTGTACGAAAATAATCACAAAAAATCATGATTTAGTCATACTAATTATGACAATGTAATGCGTAATCGCATCTCTAATTCTCTTGGTTTAGTTACCGCCCCCGCCCCCCGCTTCCTGTCACCATTTACTTCCAAAAAATGCATCTGCGCAACCACTTGTCGCCTACTTCAGTCCGGCCTAGTTACGTTGATCCAACTGTACTAATTTTTAATTGCGTTAAATTATTTTTTTCTACTAATTTTTGCTTGCGGCGTTTCTGCGTGGGTATTGATTATGGCGAAGAAAAGTGTTATGTGTTAGGTACTCCATATTATAATCTAACTAGCTGTCCCGCGCAACTTCGTCCGCGATCTCATTGCTGTTCCGCTCCTAATGGTCGTAGCGTGATGTTATATAGCCTATAGCCTTCCATGATAAATGGGCTATCCAACAGTGCAAGAATTTTTCAATTCCAATTAGTAATTCCTGAGATTACCGCGTTCAAGCAAACTCTTCAACTTTATAATATTAGTATAGATTACATGGCAAATTTTACCCAAATCCGTGTAGCCGTTTTGCGTGAACCACAAACAAACAGACATGAAGAAAACAATATGGGTTCTGTGCTCTACTTCTTAGAACTACTAACAGACAAATCCTATTTTTATCTGATGGATGGAATTTATGATATCTTCATGAATTGGTCATTAAATTTTAATGAGATGCATTAGGACTTTACGATACGATGGCTCCTTTTTAGAGTTCCGTAGCTAAGTATTGAAGGCTAAAGGAACCCTATTATTAAGGCTCCGGTAATGTTTACATCCTTCTATGTTTTGAACCATGTTAAGCTTACACACTGCACCTTAAGAGCTTGCATTACTAAGGTCGCTACAACAATAACTACTGAAAATAAAAATAAAATTAAATGGTTCCTGAACAAAAAACGGGTTTCGACGTTTATAAGGTTCTAATATTTTTAATAGGCATTTCTTGCCAATTACTTTATTAATACAATAATTGCATTTTTTAAACATAGACAAATTTTAAGTCCAGACCCAGGAATTGATCCCGAGACTTCCGAATGCTAAACCGGGGCCGGAATGGAACCATCTACGAGTAACTGGGACTATGTTACTAAACCTCAAATTCTTTAATTCTTCCTGCACGCGAGGCAGGTCCTCGCTTGCGCCATATAGCCGATAGTTTACAATTATTGTTTATAAGGTTCATTCAAAGAAAGCTGAGCTGCCCCTGTGGCGCGGGGGAGTGTGTCCGATTGCTATGCAAAAGGACGACCTTTTGCATAGCAATCGGACACACTTCGGGTTCGATTCCCACACGGGACACCACTTTGTGTTATCCACAAATTGTTGTTCCGAGTCTGGGTGTACTTTGTGTTCGTGACACAGGCCTTGTATACTACTTCTTTAAAAAAAAAAATAGTACAGTGGTACGGAACTGTTGGTGTGCGAATTCCACTTTTGCATTTAGGCGGTTTTTAAGATTTTTAAAAATTGGGTTGGTTTAAATGCGCCAAATATTATTTGCTAAATTAATTCCCGTACCGAAACGGAACACGGTTTTGAAGTGTATTTGATAACACGAGCAAACATGTGATAAGCTAGTCAATATTTGTATAGCTATGACACACGACAATATGTGGCGTGTATGTATGTATATCATGTGTGTTTAGTGTCTAATTTAACACATCAATCAATATTGTTTACTGTATGGGCAGTTGAGACAGTTAATTCCGACTTCAAAAATAAATATAAGGTAACTAAAAAGCATAAAATAGTATAGGTACAAAAAAAAATGAAATTGGTGTCAGGAAATGTCGTTTTTATGTTTAATTAACTCGCCGCGCAACTTCGTTGCGTTAATTTTCCCCGTTTTTGCAACATTTTTCATTGATGCTCCGCTCCTATTGGTCATAGCGTGATGTTATTATAGCCATAGCCTTCCTCGATAGATGGCTATTCAATACTAGAAGATTTTTTCAATTTGAAACAGTAGTTCCTGAGATTATCGAGTTCAGCTTTATACTCGTAATATTAGTATAGATTTGACACCAAATTCAATATATATATACATATATTGTACCTTAATTTTTTAGTAACCTTGTATTTATTTTTAAAGTCCTTTTAATTTTTTTAGCCTAATCCAAACTGCTCATCATTTTTTTCAAAATATTGCTTTTACCGGTTCAGGTCAGTTGATTTTTGAGGAGTTCACCTGAAACTTGACTATCAGCAGAGGCAAGTATCAGGTGCATTGTGACGAACTTTATTAAAGTCAGTAATGAAATCGTTACCAGAAAATCTTATTACTGGCAATGTTTTAATTTTATGGACCGGCTTAATGCAATCTTTTGATTACTATTTTAAGACAATGTTTACCTAGGTCAAGAGCTTATTGTAAATATAGATCGATGAATCTTGCCAAGTCTAGTTAGAAAATAATATCTGGGTGTGTCTGACCCGGCGCCAATGACTTGCAAACAAATTTATTATACGGATTATGACATCGAGTCACCAGTCACGGTGACCTGAATTGCCGAGTACTTTTATTACATGCCTGCCCCAAAAGAAGTTTGCAGGGTTTATATTATTACTAGCTGCCCCGCACAACTTCGTATGCGTAAATTTTCCCCGTTTTTGCAACATGTTTTCATTGCTGCTCCGCTCCTATTGTTCTAATTTTTCCCGTTCCGTTTTCAACTTCGTATGCGTAAATTTTCCGTTTTTACAACATTTTTCATTACTGCTCCGCTTCTATTGGTAAGCGTGATGTTAAATAGCCTATATACTTCCTCGATAAATGGGTTATCCAACAGTAAAATATTTTTTCAATACGACCTTAAAATTATCGCGTACAAATAAACAAACTCTTCAGCTTTATAATATTAGTATATAATATATATGTTGGTTTCTTTACGACAATTCATTTCTAAACGCCTGAAAGTATTATAAATAAATTATTTTTAAGTAGCTGTTGCATGCGACATCGTTCTCGTAAAAATATTGAAAAACTAGCTGACCCGCGCAACTTCGTCTGCGTAAATTTTCCCTTTTTTTACAACATTTTTCATTGCTGCTCCGCTCCTATTGGTCGTAGCGTGATGTTATACCCTTCCTCGATAAATGGAATATCCAACAATAAAATATTTTTTCAATGCGGCCCAGTAGTTCCTGAGATTATCGCGTTCAAACAAACAAACAAACTCCTACCCAATATGCACACAAAATTTTATGAAAATCGGTCAAGCCGTTTCGGAGGAGTTTAACAACAAACACCGCGACAAGAGAATTTTATATAATAGATATCTAGCTCACGGGTACTATTTCCGGGATAAAAGGTAGCCTATGTGCTGTTCCAGGCTATAATCTATCTCTCACCCGTTGTGGCGTGATTGAATATACATTCATCCATACATCCAAACATTCGCATTTATACGTTAAAACAACGTTGGTCTCAGTAGTTCCTTTGAACTATCCAATAATCGGTAAATGAATCCGGGTAAAGTAGATACGATTTTTTTTCTTCTGACCGGATAAAGATGGTTATTATCAATAAAATATATATATAAGAAAAAGTCTATGACGATTTTAAATAATAATCTATACTAATATTATAAAGCGGAAGAGTTTGTTTGTTTGATTGTTTGTTTGTTTGTTTGTTTGTTTGTTTAATCTCAGGATCTACTGGTCCGATTTGAAAAGTTCTTTTTTTGTTGGATAGCCCATTTATCGAGGAAGGCTATAGGCTATATAACATCGCGCTACGACTAATAGAGCGGAGAAGCGACGAGAAATGTTTCAAAAACGGGGAGAAATACGCATACGAAGTTGCGCGGGACAGCTAGTGTATTATAAAATTCGTTACAAGGGCATGTTTTTATCGATTTTCTAAATAATGTTTTTGTTTAATAAGCGGGTCTATTGATTGTCGTCTATTATATAATTTATTGCTGTAGGTTTAATAGGTATAATAACGTAGATGTCTAAAAAAATCTATTAATACTTTGTCTCACAGACATGACATAGTCATTAAGTTTTCGTTCTCATGATAGGTTTACGCAACTTCAAATCCTTGATAAATTAGCTATTTAACAGTAAAATATAGATAGTGCATTTATCGAGGAAGGCTATAGGCTATATAACATCACGCTACGACCAATAGGAGCGGAGCAGCAATGATAAATGTTGCAAAAACGGGGAAAATAACGCAATAAAGTAGTTCCTGAGATTATCGAGTTCAGCTTTATACTCGTAATATTAGTATAGATTTGACACCAAATTCAATATATATATACATATATTGTACCTTAATTTTTTAGTAACCTTGTATTTATTTTTAAAGTCCTTTTAATTTTTTTAGCCTAATCCAAACTGCTCATCATTTTTTTCAAAATATTGCTTTTACCGGTTCAGGTCAGTTGATTTTTGAGGAGTTCACCTGAAACTTGACTATCAGCAGAGGCAAGTATCAGGTGCATTGTGACGAACTTTATTAAAGTCAGTAATGAAATCGTTACCAGAAAATCTTATTACTGGCAATGTTTTAATTTTATGGACCGGCTTAATGCAATCTTTTGATTACTATTTTAAGACAATGTTTACCTAGGTCAAGAGCTTATTGTAAATATAGATCGATGAATCTTGCCAAGTCTAGTTAGAAAATAATATCTGGGTGTGTCTGACCCGGCGCCAATGACTTGCAAACAAATTTATTATACGGATTATGACATCGAGTCACCAGTCACGGTGACCTGAATTGCCGAGTACTTTTATTACATGCCTGCCCCAAAAGAAGTTTGCAGGGTTTATATTATTACTAGCTGCCCCGCACAACTTCGTATGCGTAAATTTTCCCCGTTTTTGCAACATGTTTTCATTGCTGCTCCGCTCCTATTGTTCTAATTTTTCCCGTTCCGTTTTCAACTTCGTATGCGTAAATTTTCCGTTTTTACAACATTTTTCATTACTGCTCCGCTTCTATTGGTAAGCGTGATGTTAAATAGCCTATATACTTCCTCGATAAATGGGTTATCCAACAGTAAAATATTTTTTCAATACGACCTTAAAATTATCGCGTACAAATAAACAAACTCTTCAGCTTTATAATATTAGTATATAATATATATGTTGGTTTCTTTACGACAATTCATTTCTAAACGCCTGAAAGTATTATAAATAAATTATTTTTAAGTAGCTGTTGCATGCGACATCGTTCTCGTAAAAATATTGAAAAACTAGCTGACCCGCGCAACTTCGTCTGCGTAAATTTTCCCTTTTTTTACAACATTTTTCATTGCTGCTCCGCTCCTATTGGTCGTAGCGTGATGTTATACCCTTCCTCGATAAATGGAATATCCAACAATAAAATATTTTTTCAATGCGGCCCAGTAGTTCCTGAGATTATCGCGTTCAAACAAACAAACAAACTCCTACCCAATATGCACACAAAATTTTATGAAAATCGGTCAAGCCGTTTCGGAGGAGTTTAACAACAAACACCGCGACAAGAGAATTTTATATAATAGATATCTAGCTCACGGGTACTATTTCCGGGATAAAAGGTAGCCTATGTGCTGTTCCAGGCTATAATCTATCTCTCACCCGTTGTGGCGTGATTGAATATACATTCATCCATACATCCAAACATTCGCATTTATACGTTAAAACAACGTTGGTCTCAGTAGTTCCTTTGAACTATCCAATAATCGGTAAATGAATCCGGGTAAAGTAGATACGATTTTTTTTCTTCTGACCGGATAAAGATGGTTATTATCAATAAAATATATATATAAGAAAAAGTCTATGACGATTTTAAATAATAATCTATACTAATATTATAAAGCGGAAGAGTTTGTTTGTTTGATTGTTTGTTTGTTTGTTTGTTTGTTTGTTTAATCTCAGGATCTACTGGTCCGATTTGAAAAGTTCTTTTTTTGTTGGATAGCCCATTTATCGAGGAAGGCTATAGGCTATATAACATCGCGCTACGACTAATAGAGCGGAGAAGCGACGAGAAATGTTTCAAAAACGGGGAGAAATACGCATACGAAGTTGCGCGGGACAGCTAGTGTATTATAAAATTCGTTACAAGGGCATGTTTTTATCGATTTTCTAAATAATGTTTTTGTTTAATAAGCGGGTCTATTGATTGTCGTCTATTATATAATTTATTGCTGTAGGTTTAATAGGTATAATAACGTAGATGTCTAAAAAAATCTATTAATACTTTGTCTCACAGACATGACATAGTCATTAAGTTTTCGTTCTCATGATAGGTTTACGCAACTTCAAATCCTTGATAAATTAGCTATTTAACAGTAAAATATAGATAGTGCATTTATCGAGGAAGGCTATAGGCTATATAACATCACGCTACGACCAATAGGAGCGGAGCAGCAATGATAAATGTTGCAAAAACGGGGAAAATAACGCATACGAAGTTGCGCGGGTCATAATATTTGCTATGCATCTTACAAAACTGCCCTGTCCGTACAGTTATAAATAGCATACTTATTTATTTATTTGGCATACAAAACTTTGCACAAAAAACATATACAAACAAGTACCAACAACAGGAAAAACATGTACCTACTTTAAATGACGCAATGCTCTCCAACCACAAAAACCAGTTCGAAATCATTACAAGCCATGAGAAGCATTTACATAATAACAATATTTAAACTGTTTTTGGTTTAGTATTCTGAATGAAAATATTGTTTTCATAAATACAGTGCCACCTCATCACCTCATTAAGAACTCTAATGACCTTGTAATCACAACTCAGCAGTGGCGGATACCAGTAGCGGAGGGTCATTAAAACACCATTACTTTCGGTTTCCCTTTGGATTGTAGTTACTTAGTATTATAGGTACAAAGACCAATAAAATGTTTAATTTGGGGTCAAGGCTTCCGCTTGACCTCTTTTGAAAAACCCCAGGATTTGATATGGAGGGGGTCTTAGCCACTCTGAAGGTAGATAGATAGAAAGTCTTTATTGTACACCAATTAGAGGATAGTAACATAGGTACGTGTTGAGTAGGTTTTATCAAAGAAAAATACATGTGTAGGGGAGGACTTGGATTTTGGAAGGGGGAAGGAGGTTGAACCTAAAACGTATGTAACATTTTTTTGAGTGTGTCCGACTGCTACGTAAGAGGGCTCGATTCCCACACGGGACACCACTTTGTGTGATCCACAAATTGTTGTTCCGTATCTGGGTGTACTTTTGTGTCCGTGACTTGTATGGTTGTAAAGTAAAGTAAAGCAACACAGGGCTTATACAATAAAGCGGGAGTCGTCTTAAAAAAAATCTGACCTAATAACCAATTACGCACATTGACATAAATTCCTCCAGGTGAACGCCTGGTGGTTGTGTGAGTGAGAAAATGAATAGACTCCGTTCACGGACCCGAAATTACAGACCACTTTGAGATTTCATGTCCGTGGTAGAGTTTTTGCTTCTGTACTTTAGGTATTTTATGTACTAGTAGGCCTACTCTGTTTCTTTTAAACGAAATTCATGAATTTTCGTTTACTTGAAGTTTTTAAGTTTACACTATTGTTATTAATTTTTCGATGAGCACAAGAAATTCGAACCCATGGACGATTTTCTGGAACGAGTGGATTAAATAGATGTTCCTGGCTCTGTATATTACCACCTCATTTGTGATCGAAACTTCGTTTTCATTGCATTAGAGTAGGCCTTCAGGTTCAACTAAGCGGGAACATTTGATTTTATGGCTTTTACTTGTGCTAAGTGCCATGTGCCTTGTAATAAAAATCATAATCGTTGCATCACAAAAAAAAAAATATATTTATTTGCGGTTGGTAAAAGTTAATCGTGGCCTATGTTGATGTATGGAGATAATAGTTTTCCAACGGCAAAGTTAAGTTTGTCATATTTAACACCTGTTTTTTCACTAACATACCTCTATAAAAAGTTGCCGTATACATAAAGTTGGGCGTCTCGTCAAAACGAAGCTACTATGGCAATTCCAGCTTGATATGTATAATTTTAAAATTAGTTCTAGGGAACCCGTACTATTAGTATTCATTATACTGTAGTACCTACTGCGAACAAATTCACTATGATAAGGTTTATTTATTTATAAATTAGTATACAACAGCAGAGTTTCGTTTGCTGTTACCTATGTGGCGCATAATGTAGGCGTGGGTAGATAAATTCGCATTCTATTTATATGGCATGTAGCCAAAAGATGGAGTGAGCGGTAACGAACAAGAAATCTTAGTTCAAAAGTTGTTTTATCAAAAAATAACATGTAGAACAGCTGTTAGATCCATCTTGGTGATGTCCAATGATTGGAATCGACCAATAGCTTTCGTTTCTAAGGCCCGAGGCTTCGTCTTTGTAGATTGTAGCGTGTTAAAAAGCCTTCATCAAGCTTCCAACTATTTCCATACCTAATTTTGTCTAAATCGGTCCTGTATGTATCTCTAATATTTCAAACAAACAAATTTTAGTATAGGTAGCACGTAGTTAATCTATCTATACTATATATAAAACTGAAGAGTTTCTTTGTTGGTTTGAACCCAGTAATCTCAGGAGCTACTGGTTCGAATTGAATATTTTACTGTTGGATAGCTTATTTATCGAAGAAGGCTTTACATCAGCAATGAAAAATGTTGCAAAAACAGGGGTATTTGACGCATATATGAAGTTGTTCGGGTCAACTAGTTTATAATTAGTAAGTATCTGGATGACCGACGATTTTTTGAAAAACATTTTCTAAAAATTAAACCGAGCTAGATCGATTTATCGCCCCCGATACCACTTCCTCCATACTAAATTTCATGAAAATTGTTGGGAGCCGTTGTCGAGATCCAGATTATATATACAGGTATATCTATATATACAAGAATTGCTCGTTTAAATGATGTTAGACAATTAACACGAAGTTATTGCATACTTAGTCTCGGGAATAGGAACAGATAGTCGCATATTTATTGTTTACAAAAATTTAATAACCTAATGATTTAATAATAACTAATTATTGCAGACACACCTCCTGATTACACTGAGTTCATTGGCCTCACACACCCAACTAGCGTTTTACTAACGAGATTATATTATTATTATATTAATACGTACATGTTTCGGTCGGTATTATTAGTTTTGTCCACTAGTTCACTTCACCCATGTCAAAATACAAAACATTGCCAGAGTTTTTAGGGTTCCGTTGCCAAAATGGCAAAAACAGAACCCTTATAGTTTCGTCATGTTCGTATGTCACAGGCATTTTACTCAAATACTACACAATAAATATGAATGAAATTTGGTGAAAACGGGTCTTATAGTAACCGCTACTTAGTTTGATAACTAAATAATAAAAATAAACAATTTTAATTTTATTATTTAAATATTAAAAGTAAATAATTATTTTTTTCAGCTTCTGTTACATGTAAGATATGCCACCTACATGTAACAGAAGCTGATAAAAATATATTTGAGGAAACATCAACGTGTAAACATTTTAAGGTTCTTAATGAACTTTTTTGATTAAGTGAATATTTTTGGAAATAATCGCTCCGACGACGCATAAATCGTGTTTTTTTTTATCAAATTCTATTTGCCTTTGTCGTTATAATAGTAATAAAACAAATTGACATAGTTTATTTGTTTTATCCTGCTTAAGTATTTCTAAATAATATACTTTACTAAAAATCTCTAACACTGGTCGGGTGGAAAGATTTCAAAAATCCATTCATTAATTTTCAATACCAGTATAGCGAATGTTGCTATATTATGTTTTCGTGGATTTTATCGGCTAGTTCGCCAATCTTATTCAGTTGGCGTCGACTTTCGCTGGAGTAGCTGGTAGCACCATGGTGTTGTTGATGAGTTTTTCTTGCCCGTAGATAGTGGCCTCTTGAAATTTTAGTTGGTGAGACCCGCTGATGGGAAATCAACTAAAATGTGCCGAATGCGTACTTGAAACCTTTATTGATCAATAAGCCGCAAGGCAGAAACCAGATCCGTAGCTTAAATTGAACAACAATTATTTCGTGTTGCTAGTCAGGGTCACCATTTATAGCGAATGTTGCTATATTATGTTGTGAGTAATTAACTAACAATAGAACCCATCTATTATTTGACTCACAACATTATAAAGCAACATTCGCTATAACCAGTAGTTCCATTTTGGAAAACCCAAAGGAACTGGAAAAATATAAATAATGTAATTTTTTAATTTGGTATGTAAATCACTACTTATCGGAAGTAGTCATTTCCATACTAAATCCAATTTTAGATGGTACCTACTTACAAAGTTCATTGGGTCAACTAGTTTGCTTCATTTAGTTAGTTTCGTAGCGTTTATTGTTCGTTCGTTAAAACGGGGATGTTGACTGTTAAGTCAAATATGTCTCTTTTTATGAAATGTCAAAACGACAAGCTCTATAGAAATGTGTATGGAATACCAACCTATGACGTCATAAGTTCCTATCGTCAAATCATTACTTTTAGTATTCGTCATGCTTTTAAATTAAAAAACATGTCAAATTGTAAAATAACACTTATTTTCAAAGCATTTTAAGATCTACTATTACCTGATTAGTATAAAATAATTTACTTTTATTGTTGTCAACTAGCCAATTCTATTTGTTTTTTTTTTCAATATTCAGAAATAGGTATAATAGAATTATCGTTAGAAGTTTTTTTTTTAAATAAACATCAAAATAACCAGTGCAAGAAAAAATACCAATACAAATTGCTACGTCAGAATAGGTCACATGCCACGAAAACAAACACAAGCGTCATTCGTAACGTTGGTAATCTTTGATTGAACAATAACAAGAGAAAACAATAACATACATAATTTATATCTATCTTAAGAGGTTACTGGGGGCATTAAACTGATGTGAATAAATATAGACCCCCGACAAATAAATTTCCATTGTGTGACTGACATTTCAATAATTAGGGTAATAGCTGACGAGATAGATAGAAAATTCTTTATTGTACACCACACTTAATAATAATACATTATAATTACACGATCACATAATTATTACCTACATAAGCGCATGCGATAAGAGCTATCTCTTACAGGCAACCTTTGGATGGACAGGAATGTATAAAAGAATACCACGTGGTGTAGAAGAATGTAAATTAAATAAAGACGTACACGATTTTACATAATGTCAATAGATAAACACAAAAACATATATCTAACATTATAATAAAACGATTGAAATGTACAATAGATACATACCCACATTAAACTAGTTATACATAAAAGAGAAATAAAAAGGAAATATAAAATTCATATATTTACAAGCTTCAAAATGCTAGAACAGTTATAGATATTCTTTAAATCCCTTAAGCCTGATTTACATGATACAAGTGCAATAATTTCACGCCATAAATGGACCGTAATAATTGACTTTCAAGAATAGTAAGAAACTGTACTTCACACTCTAAATTATAAATATAATTATATTAATATTTACCTACACTTCCTATGTACAAATTAATGCAAACTAATTGCTTTAAACGGCTATTACACTACCCTGAATCAGGGCCCTAAATCGAGGTGGCCTTGAAAATTTGTTAGAGAATTAGGGCCCTAACTCTTATTACACCGTCCTTTTTTTTTAGGAATTAGGTGTGATTTAGTGTAGTGTAATAAGCGCATTAAGTCTTTGTTGTATTTAACGTGCTTGCGCAGTTTTGTTTACAGTATGGCTCGTATTTGCGTTGACGAATTTTTCATTCGATAGTTGAACGTTTTGATGAAATAAGTTGCTTAAGAAATTCTTGTATGAGGTGTTTAAATTGAGACTAGTTTTGAATTTTTTATTTAATTTTGAATTTGAAACGTGAAACTTTAGACGACGCAAGTCATTTATTGCTTTAAATTTAATATTATTGTATGAAACAGGCAAGAAACTTGCATCGTGTAAATGGGCCTTAAGTATCAATACACAATGACCACTTCCAGGTCCAGCCAGGTTTTAGGCCCAACCCAGGTAGATTGATTGATTCTGACTGCCTCTGTGGTGCGGTGGGAGTGTATCCGACTGCTACGCAAGAGGTCATGGGTTCGATTCCCACACGGGACAGCACTTTTGTTGTTCCGAGTCTGAGTGTACTTTGTGTCCGTGAATTGTATGTTTGTAAAGTCCCCCGCGACACAGGGCTTGCACCATACTGCGGAAAACGTCTTTAAAAAAAAAAGATTGAATGACTTCATTTCTTAAACGTACTCAGAATGATATAGAGTTTTGTAAAATCGAAATAGCATTTGAAAGTGTCGTGATTTTGGGTTTATCTTCTATGGAAATTAATATTTATAGTAAAATTTCAAATGGTATGTTGAAGTTGTACAACAGGGTATGTTAAAGGCGGTGTAGAGTGGAATGAATAGCACCAACCCCCTCCCCCCGATACGGGTTTGTTGGGAGACGATTTCCGACCATCTGGCAACCCTATGGGGTGGCGGGAGTCAATCCAGGTCGGGGCGAGGGGGCCTGTAACTGATTAACAATAGAACCGGATGAGGAAAAAAAGCCGATAACCTTTGGCATTTTAAATGTTTCTACTGCAAACATTCTGAGGCAGTTCATACCTATTTTGTTTTGTAAAATTAGAATATGACGGGGGCATTTGCCACACAAGACAACTGCTCTCGACTTACCAATTTTGAAAATTCAAATTTCTTTATTCAGTTAGGATGCAAAACAACTCTTGTGATACGTCGGGATTCTACATGTACATGTAATGCCAAGTTCGCAAACAATAGGTAAAGCCGGAGAAAAGAACCTGGCAACAAAAACTCGCGGCCATTCTTTTCAAATTGCCAATTTTACAATGTTTGAATGTGAAACATTGGTATTTGCATCAATCATTAAAGAATGCATTACTGGGCCAGCTCTGCTGATACCAATTGTCTCTTTACATAATACAATGTAGTATTACAAAGTCCCCTATCGTTCTATCTTTGTCTTTCCGATTGTTTTATCTCTTTCTAATTACGTCATACGCTCCGCTCTTACAAATAATACCTGTATTTAGTTCAAGAACGGTTAAATTCAATGTTGTCCTTATTGTAACTGTTTTATCACTGACTGCCTCTGTGGCGCGGTGGGAGTGTATCCGACTGCTACGTAAGAGGTCGTGGGTTCGATCCCCACCCAGGATAAAACTTTGTGTGATGAGCACGATGGCTTATTCTGTGTCTGGGTGTTATTTATCTATAATATGTATGTATTTATAAATATATAAGTATGTTTATCAGTTGTCTGGTTTCCATAGTACAAGCTCTGCTTAGTTTGGGATCTGATAGCGTTGTGTGAGTTGTCCCAAGATATTATTATTCTGATTTTGATGAAATATTGTATTCATTTGACAAAACTTAAGTACAACGGTGGATTTATCTGTATTAATGTTATAAAGCTAAAGAGTTTATTTGTTAGAAATAGTTTGAATGCCATAATCTCAAGTACTACTGGTCCGAATTGAAAAATTCTATTGGATAGCCCATTTATCAGGGAGGGTTATATGCCTTATAACATCACGCTACGACAACAGGAGCGGGGCAGCAATGAAAAATGTTGCAAAAAGGGGGAAAATTTACGCAAACATAGTTGCGCGGCTCATCTAGTTAGATATTTCGGGAACGGGTCGACCCGTGACCACGATTGGTGCAATTCGATCGAAACGTTGGGTAAATAAAAGGTAGTAGTACCGAAAGCCTTCTGGGCACTATACCGGTAGACATCGATGTAGTTTACTAGGTAAGTTGTAGGTAAATAACGTTAATAGTATGTATATAGTTCGTACGTAGGGTTATCTAGCTTGTAGTTATTAACATTGTAAATTTTAATAAACATTTAAGTACCGAAATATATCTAATATGTATAAATATCGCGAAAGTTTAAAATGCTAAAAGCATTCTCTCCTAGTCTATTTTAGGGTTATATAGAGATAACATACAGCATTAATAGATGCAGTTGAAATCCTGGAAAACAAGCTATTTCTTGTTGAGGAAACTGGTATCAGTATGTTATGCTTGCCGATGAACGTATCACGTTTCTATACATTTGTCCTTGTCATTCAGCCGCATGCCGTCGCGTCGCTGCCATTTGCCACTCATTTTCACTTTTCACAATTCACGTATTTAAGGGGGCATTACACTGAGATAATTATTTATTTAGCGCTACGTACATAGCGACACGATCGCCGGCCTCGCTCTTCCTCATACAACCATTACTTCACAGTGCGCAGGAGCGCAGGTCAAAATAAAGTAGAATATTCGTTCGTACATATGTTAGATTACGAACGCAATGACTATAACAATACGAAAATGCTCGTTTTTGCATTTTTCCGCAGCTTCAAGATTTATTTGCGGGATCATTTTAGGACATATATATCCTTAGTTTTTTTTATATTATCTACTAGAAAAACTCTTTGACTAGTGACACAATTTTTTTCGTGTCCTAATATTTAGGTTTTCTATATAAATTTTTGAGAGAGCCGAACCCTGTTTCGCGTAATCTACCATTAAAGCAGTACAGTTGCAGTTAAGTTTCGTTTAAAACGGCCATTTTTGTATTCTTGTGACTTTGGGATCGATCTTAAATATGCTTGCGTCAAGTAAGCGTCTTGAGAGCGCAATAACGACATTCTAGTACGGCGCGCAAGCGTTTTTGATCGATCCCAAAGTTACTAGAATACGAAAATGGGCGTTATAATCGAAACTTAACTAACTGCACTGTGACTGTACTGCTTTAAATACGTGAATTGGCCTCCAGGCCATTAAAGAGGTAGAGCGAGAGAAGTAATTAATTTCGTCACATCATTCAGTAAGTGCTTATATTGTTTCTTAGTTCTTTACTTCTCATGATTGGCGCGATAGACCGACGACCTTGTGAAGGTCGCGGGAAACCACTGGCTGCGGGTGGCACAGGACCGGTCTTTGGGATAAGTCTATGTCTAGCAGTGGACGTCTATCGGCTAAAACGAACGAACCATATTTCAATCAATTAATCAATCATCAGCCTATCGCAGTCCACTGCTGGACATAGGCCTCTCCAATTGCACGCCACTTGTTCTATCATCGGCTTCTCGCATCTAGCTCCTGCCAGCCGTTTTGCGTAGATCATCACTCCACCTGGCCTGAGGGCGTCTTACACTACCATATTAACGAACCATATTTGAAAAACCAAAATGCTACAAAAGGTGTATACCATTAAAAAACATAACTCTCCAAGAACAAGGTTAATAGACCATTTTGAAGGTCATTTCATAATACACGTTTTACACATTAAAACGTGTGCCATTGTTATAAGTTGACCGTTTCATGATATCACTTGATTGTATCGCTTCCAATCAACTATAAACTATAACGTAGGTTATTGAAGTTAACTCCGGTAAATTAATTGATATATATTATGTCGATAATTTCACTCATAATGAGTAGTAAGTTAATAACACAGTTCATAAAAGCAAGATTGCAATTCGAATCGTACGAGTATGTTACTCGATTGTTTTAAGTGCATTGCCCTAATTGAGAAGTTATTAACTTTTGCAGTGGAAGTCCGGTTTATTTATTGATAGCGTTGGTTACTAAAGTAAAAATGGCCACTCCCTGATTAACGTTGCATGCCACTCCATCCCTGCTTGGAGGGATGACAAGGGATAGAGTGTATAGTCAGAAGCTACTTATTTCAGGCTCCAGATATCAAATGGCTCGACCGAATTGATTCTTTAGTTTCCTTCGTCTCAATACTGGAGTGGTTTAGGAGAGAAGAAAATTAAAAAGAAATAACTTATTTCTCTCTTTTAATTTCCTGAAAAAAAAAATATGGAAAACCCCAAAGGAACAGCCAAATTTCTAAAGGTTGAAATTGTTAATATTGTATGGAAATCGACACTTTAAATTACATTAAATTCTAATGATACGAAGTCCACATGGCCATCTGGTTCTATGATAAAAAGACACTTACGTGCACTGGATTTCCAAGCACATCTACTACTATAAATGTCAAGACACTATCTTCAATAAATGTCAAGACAACAAGATTGTGAGTTGATAGCGCAAACGCATTCTCGTTATGCAATTGTAGATGCCATCTGCCATTAATCAACTGGTACTCTACACGGCTGTAAATGCACGGTTAGGAGGACGACCTACTTACGTTTACAATGATCTTGAAACAATCAAGCTATGTTTTTTAAGTAGCGATTTTCCACAAATTTTACATACAAATTCTCAAATTAGATGTTGTCGAAAGTGTTTCTGTCGCAATTTAGTAACATAGATCGTAGACTTTCGCGATTTGTACACATTATAGAATTTTATAAGTTACGGGTCTTAATCAACGGCTGTGGTCACGGGCGCTGCAATACGGTCGAAACGTCGGGCAAATAACAAAGGTATTTAGCCTTAAAATAAAATATTTACGCGATTAAGACCCGTAGCTTATAAAATTCTATAATAGATAGTGACAGTCTCATGACTGACCAGCGGCAGATCCAGCTGGGAGGAACTAAGGGGCTCAAGTCCTCCTCCAAAAGTATTTGAGTTCTCCCGTGTAAAATCCTTCTGTGTCTTAATAAAAACGACCTTTAACGGGGTCAACCAAACCAAAATACCCGGTTTGCTTAACGTGGCCAAGCTTCTTCCAAACCACAATTTTGGCCCGATCACTGAGACTGACGACAACCTAATGAGTTGCTTCTAGGTATACGCCCGTTTAGCACTCAAGTAGATAGGTTGATAATATTATGTGTAAACTTATATTCAGTCATATAATGCGACGGAAACCCGACGCGACTAGACACAGATCACGTGCAGGATAAAATGGCTTACCGTACTGTTCGAAAGGTTTAGTAGACATTGGACTTATTCGCGAAAGGACCTGTAATTGTTTATGGACTTATTCGCGATATGCCTCATTCTGAAAATGCCCTATTCGTGAAATAACCTATTCTACTTTGGGCTCATTTGCAGAAAGACTTATTCTTAAAAAGACCTATACTCAATATGCCCTATTTTTCTAAATGTTCGTTATTTAAACTACGAATGTATTTCATAAAATCAGCAGTTCAGGTTATTACAGAAAGGTAAAAACTAATAATTCATATTTAAATTAAGCTATAAATATAAATGAGAAAAAAAAACTGACTTATAATCGTCATTTACCTATTATCTTTTAATAAAAATAAAGAAAATTATGACTTAACTAAATGATATCTTATCACACATCTTCATCATACTTAATGACAACTTAGCTTAACTTTTTCTCTGGTATGATGACCTAACCGATTTCGGTTACGGCGACCAATCTCATTAGAGACACAGGAGATATTATAATTACTAACGATTGTCTGGTGTTATCGTTATAGCAGGCAGGTATTTAAAAAATGAGTCCTTTTAAGAATAGGTCATTGCAAGAATAAGGTATTATACGAATGAGTCTTTTGAGGTATAATGAGATCAAGTCCTTTGAAGAATAAGCCACTCCGAGAATAGGTCCTTTTTTTCATCATAAGCCATTTTACGAATAGGTCCTATGTCTACTAAACCGTTAAAAACACCAACGGTTGCGTCTTTCTTGAAAAATATTTATTCATCTATGAACCTAATAGTGGCATTGGCAACCTTGCTAACGATCAGCTCGGATTCCTATGATCCTTTACATACTTACTAGCTGTCCCGCGCAACTTCGTCTGCGTAAATTTTCCCCGTTTTTGCAACATTTCTCATTGCAGCTCCGCTCCTATTTGTCGTAGCGTGATGTTATATGTAGCCTATAGCCTTTCTCGATAAATGGGCTATCTAACAGTAAAATATTTTTTCAATTCGGAGTAGTTCCTGAGATTAACAAACAAACTCTTCATCTTTATAATATAAGTATAGATTATGCTTATTTGTAAGGAGTATGCCTATACTTTTAGACGCTCAAGCCATCAACGATACTTTGAGCTGAGCTCAAAAATATTTCTGTTAGTTTGAATAACAACGGCGAAACTCAGAAACATTTAAGTATTAGGACGAAAGTGCAGAGCAGCAAGAGTTTTTGGCAGACCAGCTCCCTTAAATAAAAAGCCTAGAATATGACCAGCTCGTCTCTCTTTCCAGGCAAGACGGTGTTCTCCCAAGGTGCGGCTGCCACACCCGTGACCCTTCTGCAGGCCATGACAGAAGTAGGCAAGGAAGGCAAGATGAAGGATATCAGGGTTGTTCATATGCACACTGAAAAAGAAGCTCCATACGTCGCGCCTGATTGCAAGGATATCTTCAGGTTGGTCTGTTTTTTTCTCTAATATGGGTGTGAAGAAAGCATTACGGGTTATCGCCCTGAGTGTCACACAACGCGAGTGCAATGCACAATACATAAATATAAGATAGCCAACCTTAATTGTCTCTTAGTAGGAATAGGAATACATGACTGCTTTGCAAGTGAAAGTTTCGTCCGTAATTTACCACGCGGATTCAGGGCGTATTGGTGGAAGTCACATATTTTGAATTTTAGCTGTCGGTTTTCTTATAATGTTTTCCATATCCCAACATTATCCAGTACTCTAATCGAGCCACAATTTTTAATTCCAAATGTGGCGACTCGTGATTCATGTCACGTGATATACAGTTCAAAAATATCAACTTTCAATTTTAATTTAATAAAACAATCATGCTAATTTATGACCCGAAATCAGAATATTTGTTATAAAAACATTTACAGCATATCTATGTTTATTTTTCCATAATTTTAGTTTTTTATCAATATTCATAATTTATGGTTGACTGCCGAAAGTACCCTAGCCTTTCGTAGTAAAACTCTTTTTTACTTTACCCGGTTATATACCGACATACCCACCTTGTTTTACCCTCTAAACAGTAAGGAAATCCCCAAACACATGATATACATTATAATCTACAAAGAAAACAACAATATACACAATTTATTACCAAAGATAACGAGATTATTGACAATTAATAAACCTGATAAGATTAGCTATAACTGTAAAGTGAAATACTACCAGTAATTCATTTATTGTGTACCTACTATTTGCGTTTACCTACTATACAAATAGACACAGGACTTTTTAGGGCCCTTCACCTGTGTTAATGTCATTATTTCGTATTGAGAAAGAAACGGAAATGTTTCTTTTTCGTTTTATTTTTGATTTGGTCGCAATGCGGTACATTTTCCGCTCAATTTGTGCTAGTGTCAAGTTTTTGTAGTACACTTAAGTATACTAAGTCTCGGACGATTTTCGCACTTTGATGCAGGGGTCAATTCTATTTACATCTTAAATGCGGAGCTATGAAAATGATGATGCTCAATTGCCGCCATTTTTACAACTTCAAAATGTTTCATTGTGAATGAAATACGAGTATGTAGCAACTCTTTTGAATGAAGGCAGTAAGAAAAATTAGCATATTTTAAATCTATTTGTTGGTATTTACGGTAACAGAATAGTTTTTCATTTCTGTATTGGCTACACAAGTGTGTGACAAGTCATTTTGATGTAGGCGAAGTTGCCAACAAAAATGTGCATACAAAAAGGGGCGTCTAAACGGGCCATTTTTTACGACAATTTGTGGCGGCACTATTGGCAACTAATTGCCCGGCCAATAATGGCAATATGACTACAATTGTATGGCGCATGATCATGTTTTCTAAACGGGCTACACAACCTGGAAACAATAAAATAGAGAGCGACTGAAACAACAACTAAATAGGCAGGGCAACATTGCGGAAAATCAATCGCTCAGCGATCGTCCGGCAACCATCAAATCAATATTGGAGAGTACTGCCATGTTGCCGGCCACAGCATTGCTGCCACAAATTGCCGTAAAAAATGACCCGTTTAGATGCCCCTTTATTATCTGAATTTTATTCATTTTATAAACTTTTTTAACAAAAAAATTACAACAATTCTAGTGGACACTAAAGATAGTAAAGAAGACCCGTCCTAGGTATACACATCGATACACATCACAATCGATTTTTTAAATTAAGTGGCCTTGAGCCATCGTATACTTCAGGTATAGCCTTCGCTGTGAATATTATATGTGTATCTACACAGCACATAGCAAATGTTGAGCATTACGCAACACGAAGGTTGGCAAACCTACTGGAGGTACCCTTCGTATTGCGTCGTTAATTTGCCTTCCTGACCCTCCGGTAATAAAATGGATAATCAGCCTTATAATATTCCCGTCAAACCTTGGAAAAAATGTTTTCTTCCGGGATGAGGGTACGCCGTAATCCACCATACGAGCACAGTGCGGATTTGTCGTTTTCACGTCTTCGATTTTTTTAGGGTTCCGTAGCCAAAATGGCAAAACGGAACCCTTATAGTTTCCGTTGTCCGTCCGTCCGCACCTTAGCTTAGAGACTGTTTTTTTCCTAGGATGTAATATTCTAAGCAATTACAAATGGACATATTCTGATTCTTATTATTACCACCGCTAAAAATTGTGGTACCAAATGCGCGCTCGCCTACTAGCCTTTGAAACCACGACCTATCCACCGAATACTCAAAATCAATTTTAACAAAAGCCGCTTTCTGCCCATATCGTTACTCTGCCGATATTTTTATGCCTGTATTGCGTTTTTTTATAACCCTTCAAGAGCAGTCTAGGTTCTCGGCGAGCAAATTAACCAAATAAACAAAAATACACCAGTTCATACCGGTATGTATTTTTATAATAGCCGGTGTTAAAACAGTCGCGATTACAAAAAATCCATTATCTTTGGTATGTCACAGTATCTGTACATATTATATTGGTATGTATTTTATTGTAAACTATCACAGATTCTTGCGTTGCCAACATATTTTATCTGGTGAAAATTCTATGTCAAATCATATCAACAAGGGATCTAAGACTTGATCTATATGTATCTTATCATACGAACAGATAGGTATATAGGGACATGTAGGTATGTCAGTATTTAGATAAAGGTGCAAAGTTACAAGAGTTGTAATGTTAGGTTGATTATTTTCGAAGCGAATGATGTATAATATAATAATAATAATATTTTGGGACAACTCACACAACGCTATCTGGTCCCAAACTAAGCAGAGCTTGTACTATGGAAACCAGACAACTGATAAACATACTTATATATTTTTAAATACATACATATATTATTATAGATGAGTAACACCCAGACACAGAATAAACCATCATGCTTATCACACAAAGTTTTATCCTGGGTGGGGATCGTATCCACGACCTCATGCGTAGCAGTCGGATACACTCCCACCGCGCCACAGAGGCTGTCAAAGATGTATGGCTTTTCATTAATCATAGCTTAGATATTTTGTATACAAAATAAAATGGTTATCTGTAAAGTTGGTTTACGGACCATATATGTTCGTAAACTTTCGCGATTTGTACACATTATAGAATTTTATAAGCTACACGGCCGTTGCAATACGGTCGAAACGTCGGGCAATAAACAAAGGTGGCGTATAGTCTGGCTAAGGCATCGGTCTCGCAATCGTGAGGTCGCGGTTTTGAATCCTACCCATTATACTACCGACGTGAACCCACTCCTAATACAAGCCTTTCAGCTTAGCTGGAGGGGTTAACGAGATTGCTAGTAATGTGAGATTCAATCCCACATTGCTAGTTATCTTTAAAAAAAAAGATTTACGCGATTAAGACCCGTAGCTTATAAAATTCTATAATAATGAACGATAATTTGGATTTGGACGACATTGTAATAAACAACTGGACTGCCTCTGTGGCGCGATGGGAGTGTGTCTGACTGCTACGCAAGGGTTCGATTCCCACACGAGACACCACTTTGTGGGATCCACTAATTGTTGTTCCGAGTCTGGGTGAACTTTGTGTCCGTGGCTTGTATGGTTGTAAAGTCCCGTGTGAAAGCGTATTTGAGTTCGATCTCAAAGTTACAAGAATACGAAAATGGCCGTTTTAATCGAAACTTAACCGCAATTGCACTGCAACTGCACTGCTTTAAATACGTGAATTGGTTCGCAGAATACATTGAAGTAGAAGTTAATATGACACCGTATCTTATTGTGTAGAGCAAATAAAACTACCTATTTGTAATGTAATTCTTAATTAATGATACGAGTAGGTAATGCCTACACAATCACATTCCAACTACTGTTGAATGAAATGAATTTAATGCTTATACTTTATACTTACCTCTCTTAAGTAGGTAATTATGCAAAATTGCTAACATTTTTGTCTACTTCATTAAATTTAATTACTATTTAAATTGCTATCGGCGGTTACTGGTCAGTTTACTATGACGCTCGAGTCTTAATAAATTATAGTAAACTAGTTGACTCGCGAAACTTCATTAGCGTAATTTTTTCCCGTTTTTGCAACGTTTGTCATTGATGCTCCGCTCCTTTTGGTCGTAGCGTTATGTTATATAGCCTATAACACTCACAACTAACGTGGCTTTCTATTAGTATTTTTTTTTTCAAAATCGTTTTAGTAAATCCAGAGATTACTCCCTACAAACACAAACTTTAAATTTTTTTAGATACCGAAATCTATATTATCCTAGAGTAACTTATAGATGGTCATCTGATCCCAAACGAACTGTAAAGTGGCAACCAGACAATTTATAAATGTTATTCTTAGTATAGTGCAAACCTAAGAGTAGCTCAGAATCAGTAAAGCAATCCTAATTCTGAGCTACTTTTAGCCGTTTATTTTTTTTAAAGATAACTAGCAATGTGGGATTGAGTCCCACATTACTAGTAATCTTGTTAACCCCTCCAGCTAAGCTCAAAGGCTTGTGTTAGGATTGGGTTCACGTCGGTAATATAATCGGTAAGATTCGAACCCGCGACCTCACGATTGCGAAACCGATGCCTTAGCCATTAGGCTACCGCCGCTTTCATTAATTTTAATTCATTAATCATTCTAATAGTCCAAATTCTGTTCAAAATGTGATCATCACTTATTTTTCAATAATATCCATGGATTACGTACTACGAGACGTAATGAGCACGAAAGCGTGAAGAATACAAGAGAACTTGAGTGCGTTATAATATAACTCTGCAAGTTATCAATATTTCCATTTTCTTTTTTTCACGTGATTTCTTGAACTAAATATCTCGTTGGGGTGTCTGAGCTTTGGACTACACCAAAAATAACCTTGTATATTTCTTAACATATAAATATTATATTTTACTACATAAAAATACCCAGACACAGAATAAAGCTCGTGATTATCGCTCAAAGTTGTAGCTGTATACTGGGCAGGGATTGAACCCACGACCTCGTTCACGGCGGGCAGTAGCTCGCACGACGGGAGAGAGGGGTATCCACCTTTATCCCCCCCCCCCCCCCCCCCCCCGAGAATAACTTTTTTACCCCGCCGTAACATGTTGGGAAATGAAAGACGTTATTTCGACGGTTTCTAAAGGGGTAAAAATGACCTTTATTTATAGGTCATCACCACTAGGTGATTGATTGGACTTTGGTCTAAAGTCGGCTTTATCAAAAAATATAATTATATAGTACAATAATATTTATAATAGGTATGTTTATTGCGACGACTAATGAGATAAATAATACAAAAACAAGATTATATCTTTAATCATGAAGGTGAGATTGTTACGTAATATATATATAAATATATACATACATATATATATATATAATTTTTTTTTTTAAATAACTAGCTGTGGGGTTGTGGTCCCACATTACGCAATCCTGTTTACCCCTCCAGCTAAGCTTTATGGCTTGTGTTGGGACTAGTTGGGAGTGGGTTCACGTAGGTAGTATAATGGCCTGTGTGGCGCGGTGGGAGTGTGTCCGACAGCTATGCAAGAGGTCGAGAGTTCGATTCCCACACGGAACACCACTTTGTGTGATCCACAAATTGTTGTTCCGAGTCTGGGTGTACTTTGTGTCCGTGAAGTAAAGTCTCCCGCGATACAGAGCTTGTATCCTACTGCGGGAATCGTCTTAAAAAACTGACACGAATTTTTAAGTGTTCGCCATACATTAAAATTTGATCCGCGATCTCTCCCCCCAAATCCAGACTATTTTTATATGCACCCCCTCTCCACAGCGACTCGCACTTGATGGTCACGTCAAATGTATTCTCCCTTGCCTCCCCCCCCCCCCCCCCAGAACATATATGATACCGTATCCATATCACTACATAGTATAAAACAAAGTCGCTTTCTCGTATGCTTAAATATTTAAAACTACGCAACGGATTTTGATGCGGTTTTTTTTAATAGATAGAGTGATTGAAGATGAAGGAGAAATAAGGAGCAGCAATAAGAAATGTTGCAAAACGGGGAAAATTTACGCAGACGAAGTTGCGTGGGTTAGCTAGTATACAATATAACTAGCTGACCTGCACAACTTCGTCTGCGCCAATTTTTCCTCTTTTTGCAATCTTTTCCCCCCTTTTATTTTGATGCTCCGCTCCTATTGGTCATATAGCGTGATGTTATATAGCCTTCAACGATAAATGGGCTATTCAACACTAAAAGATTTTCAATTTAATTTTTTTAACCAGTAGTTGCTAAGATTATAGCGTCCAAACAAACTCTTCAGCTTTATAATATTAGTATAACAAGTGAGCTAGGTTGCTCATTACACACAATTTAAGAACGAAGCAAAATACTACAGTTACATATTGATTTGGGAACTTTGCATTAAATGTAGGTACATCTACATTCAATGCAAAGTTCCCAAATCAATATGTAAAACAGGAGAAAAGAACAAGGCAATAATAACTTTTTTAAGAAAAATAAACCGTCCTCTAGAAAAAAAATATCAAGCACATCATCGAACACAAATTTCGCTGATTCACTCCTATGTTTTAGTCTATATCTCTGGTGTTTTATAAGCTAGGACAACGTTTTATACACTAAAATCTCCTCAATAGTGAAAACCACATCAAAAAACGTTGTGCGGGTCAGCTAGTTATATATAATAGGTACCAACAGGCGTTACTTGGCTGACCAGCCAAGTAAGCAAGAAATATTACCTGTTGGTACAGCAATCCAGCTGTTAAGAGACTTCTTAAAACGCTGGATTGCTTGGTGCAACCACAGGTGCAAAAATAAAAACCCATACCCTACATTGCTTCATGTAACTGTGGTTGCACGGCGACTAGGACTCGTAAAAACAAATTTAAACCTTATTGCAACGGGTTACGGTCTTATTGCAGTGAGTAAACTTAACGAAAAATAAATCGTCTTCGGTTCAAAAGTCATACTACCAACATTACGAAACCTTTATTAGGGTTCCGTAGCCAAAATGGCAAAAACGGGACCCTTATAGTTTCGTCATGTCCGTCTGTCTGTCTGTCAGTCCGTCCGTATGTCACAGACATTTTACTCAAAGACTACTCGATGAATCTTGATGAAATTTGGTAAAAAAGTTTCTTGTAGTAGCCGCTACTTAGTTTGATAGCTAAATAATAATAATAAATATTTTTATGGGGTGCACTCCATACATGTAACAGAAGCTGAAAAACATTTTTTTCAGCAAACATCAACGTGTGGCACATCACTCGGTCAGGTCTTTTAAAAACATTTTAAGGTTTCTAATAGACTCTTTTGATCGAGTGAATATTTTTGGAAATATCGCTCCGAAAGTTGCATAAATCGTGTTTCAAAACTTTTGAACCGTGTGACCAAAAAATATGGAAAAAATCACAAAGATAGCGCTTAATAAATACTTTAAACTAAAATAATTTTGAATAAGATCGGATATACCATCATTGAGATATTGCCAAAAAATTGCGTTTCTAAACAAAAAGGCGTAAGTGCCATGAGCATACGCTTCTGCTGATGCAATTGTTCAAAGCTGTGGAACCCCACACTGAGCATGGTTCGACATGCTCTTGCCTGGTTTTTTCCTAAAACTGGCAGTAGCGCCTCTTTATTTATATTGAAAGCAGACGAGCAGTTAAAATCAAAAATCTTCAGTATGTAGAAACTAAATGTAACTTTTCTATTTTTCAGATCGTGTTCGCTGTTCATGGCAGCGAATGTCCGCAAGTCTGTAGCTGAAGGCCGCTCGGACGCTATCCCAATCTTTTTACAAGATATACCGAAGCTCTTTCACAAGAAAATCATCCGGCCTGATATTGCTCTAATCATGGTAGGTTCAACTTTCTTTGTTGTAATCACTTATGACGTGATGACGTCTTATAAATCGATGAGCGTCATCGGTTTATGCATGTACGAAAAAGTGTCTAAAAAAGTCACGTTATTGATTGGTTCCTAAGCAACGGCGAATGGGGATTACAGCGACATGACATGCGATACAATTGAAACTAACGTTATTATTGTTTTTAAACTTTCGCGATGTTTACACATATTAGAATACTAGCTGTCCCGCGCAACTTCGTCTGCGTAAATTTTCCCCGTTTTTGCAACATTTCTTATTGCATTGCCTATTGGTCGTAGCGTGATGTTATAATATACCTATATAGCCTATAGCCAAAAGCCTTGATAAATGGGGCTATCCAACAGTGAAAGAATTTTTCAATTCGGACCAGTAGTTTACCGCGTTCAAACAAACAAACTCTTCAGCTTTATAATATTAGTATACATTATCGGGACATCGTCGAATCGCATGAAATAACTAAACAAACCTTTTATTTACCCGACGTTTCGATCGAATTGCCAACGTTATTGATTGGTTGCTAAATTGTTTACATTTGGCGGCGCGTATGTACGCGCGTCTTACGCACACATACACAGGTTTTTTTTGGGTTTATTGATGCACTCGCATGTTTTTACCTTAAATTATTCACTCAATTAAGACCCGTGATATATATTTTTTCATACTATGTATAAATCGCGAAAGTTTATCAACATTTATTCGAGTCGTTCGTTCGTAACAGTATGTTTGTCAGTTGTCTGGCTGCCATGGCTTTTGCCTAGTTTGGGATCAGATGACGTTGAGTGAGTTGTCCCAAGATATTATTATTAAAATATATTCCTTATTCTCAGGTATCACCCCCGGATGCTCACGGATACTGCAGCTTAGGTACTTCGGTAGACTGTGTCAGGTCTGCGCTGCTCAACTCTGATTGTATTATTGGTATGTGTTGCTGAACGATTTAAATTATTCCTCTTTTTTTGTTTGCTAAATCCAAAAAATGTGAAATTTGCTGTGGATTGGATAATGTTAGAGTGTGCTTAGCGGGAGGGGTTAACAAGATTGCTAGTAATGTGGGACTCAATTCCAAAACTACGTTCCAAAAGATATATATATATATATATATATATATATATATATATATATATATATATATATATATATATATATATATATATATATATATATATATATATATATATATATATATATATATATATATATATATATACAGGGTGTAACAGAAAGGTGTGGTCATATTCAAGGGTTAGTATGTGCCCATTATACTGAGTTAGCCAATTTTATCAAAATCGGAGTACCTTATATTATTATTACTGTATATATCTATACTATTACTATAAAGCTGAAGCGTTTGTTTGTTTGAACTACTGGTCCGAATTGAAAAAATCTTTTTTTATTCGGTAGCCCATTTATCGAGGAAGGCTATAGGCTATATAACATCACGCTACGACCAATGGTAGCGGAGCAGTAAAGCAAAATCTTGCAAAAACGGGGAAAATGTACGTATACGAAGTTGCGTGGGACAGCTAGTATATTTATATTTATAAATTCCAGCTCAAGTAAACTGCAACATGCCTCGAACATTCGGCGACGCAATCATCCACATCTCCCACATCGATTACGCGGTGAAGCACGACAACGCCCTGCCCGAACACCCCTCCAAAGAACCCACTCCTGAGGAGAAGAAGATTGGACAACTTGTAGGAGAAAACCTCGTCGAAGATGGCGCTACTTTACAGATGGGTATGTATTCTAATTTTTTCTTTATATATTAGAAGAAAAAAAACAAAAAAACCCGCCTGCACAAAAAATATGAAAACAAGATCCCCTATTTAATTATATAATTTCATAATTATGGAGGGGATCTTGTTTTCATCTTTTTTGTGCAGGCGGATTTTTTTTTATATTTTTTTTTTTATCTAATACTTTTTAGTAGTTGTAGTATGTAACCGATGTAACAACTAACTTTTATCACAGCTGTTGTCAAGTATTGAAAATTGAAAAAAGAATCGTTGCTAACTAATTTGATACCCATATTGCAGTATTCAAAACAACTTTTTTTTTCACACCTCTTTATTTTGACATCTCACAGCCGTCATGTTTGCTTTTTTCAAACGTCACATATCTAAGAACACTTGGGTGATCAAGACGAATCTAACGACGTCTTAATTGTACAAATCCGTTCAGTGGATTGTGAGATATCAGATAATAAAGAATATTACATACATACATGCATACAAACAAGATACGCGCGAAAAACATAACCCTTCTTTACAGAGTAAAAAAAGATCTAACCATACAGACAGCGGGAAGCAACCTTTATACTTTTCAATAAAATACCTGTACAATGTTTAAATATTTGCATGGCACAATTGGCAGAATATGCTGTAACGACTTTTTTATAAGACCTGTACCTCACCATGTTTTTGAAAATAAAAATATATTCTATTCTATTCAAGATAGGTACTAACATAATAATATATTGTTTTAGGTATCGGTGTAATTCCCGATGCAGTGCTGTCAGCTCTAAAGGATCATAAGGACCTCGGCATTCACTCCGAGATGTTCAGTATTGGCGTCATAGACTTGGTCAGGCGCGGGTGCATCACTAACAGCAAGTATGTCTATCTGTCTTTCCATTAGATTGTTTCATTAGCGGCCGAACTATCGATGGATTTGGCTTTCGGCTATATATTTGACTGCCTCTGTGGCGCGGTGGGAGTGTATCCGACTGCTACGCAAGAGGTCGTGGGTTCGAAGGTATTTTACCTTAAATTATTTACGCGATTATGAACTGTAGTATATATAATTTTATAATGAGTTATTACTATTTTTTAAATTCATGCGGTTTCGAGATTACATAGTCGAAGTCGCTGGCTCTAGTAAGTCTACATACAAATAAAAAACAATTAAATGTAAATAACGGTTTTTTACTAAATGCATATGAAAGTACCTATATTGGTACTTCTACTAAAAACATGGTTTATACATTTTTTGCCTGTCTGTTTGTTCCGTGTAATCTCTGAAACGGCTGGACGGATTTTGACGGGACTTTTATTGTCAGACAGGTAATGATGTAAGGAGTAACTTAGGCTAATTGAGCACTGCAACTTCACGCGGGTAAAGTCGCGGTCACAGCTATTTTGAAATTAAAATAGTTGTCGCCAACCTTTAAAAAGTACCATTTGTAACTCTCCAAGATTCAAGCTATTACCACATAACATTGTTTTATCACGATCCGATCAACGGAGTCAAAGTGTTGAAAAAACATTTTTTTTTTAAATAACTAGCAATGTGGGATTGTGTCTCACATTACTAGCAATCCTGTTAACCTGTCCTGCGCCTGTATGCTGCGCCGAGTCCTCATCGCAGTCGCAGTGGTGGCAGGCGGGACTCGGTTCCCTCCTAGCGTGGCCGTACCCGCACCAGCCGGAAGGAAAGGGTCCCGTGCTGCCGCCCCGCCCACTCCTCCAGGACCGGCCGGAGCGCCTCCACGGTTCGAACACCTGCCCGTGGAGCCTCCAGCCGGCCCTGCCACCGGGCCATGATTGCCCGGTGTGCCTCACCGCGCCAAGCGCGTAGCTCCTCGGGCAGGGGCACCGAACCCCCTGCCCGAACAGCCACCGCCCGCTGATACACTTCGGCGAGCACTTCCGCATCCAAATCCCACGGGGGTGTGCCGGCCAATGCGCACGCCGCCTCTGCAGACACCGTGCGGTATCCACGTATGGCCCTGACCGCCATGGTCCGCTGGGGTCTCCCTAAGCGGACCCTATTCTGGGCGGTCAGGGACGCCGCCCACACGGGTGCGCCGTACAGAGCCATTGACCGCACCACCCCCGTGGCTTGTGTTAGGAGTGCGTTCACGTCGGAAGTTTAAGGCGCTGACAACAGCCAAATAGGCTTATCCTAAACAATTTTTTAGCCAAATCTACGTAGTTTGTGACGGCAGAAAAAATATATGTTAATCTTGAACATATTTCTAAGAACCCTGTTGTATTCAAAACACGAATTTGAATTTTTTTCTCGATAAAAAAAAAATACAAACTAACCTCTTAAAATGATCTTCTAACAAAAATATCTGTATTACTTAACAACGTACGTTGGTAAAATAATTAACAATAACGTATCATGTTATAATACAGAATCTGGTTGTTTTTTATTTTCGACTACTCGACTTATTTTCAAGTAATTAATTGTTTTATGGTTTATAATTAGTTACGAGCGCTGCGTGATCGCGCTTCTCTTTCTTTTATAAGCAATCTGACAGTGATCGCAGAGACGCGCAGCTAGACGGACGTATGTCGCTTTGCCTCGCCATCCATTCACTTCATATTTTGTTTGTTGTTTGAAAAATTATAGACATTGGTAAAGAATATAACTTTAATAAATATACTATTAATTTATACTATCTAAGTTGTTAATTTAAATATATTTAGTTCTAAGTTTAAAAATATTTGTTACTATAATTGGGAAACAAACAAAAATGTCGGAGGCCAGCAAAAAGCGCTTCTATACCAACAAACAAAAACATCTCATGGAAGTAGTAAAGTAAGTATTATATTTTTCATATTGTAATATTGACAAAATATTGCACGAACAGAAGTGAAATCGTAACCAAACCAAAAAGCTACACTAAGCTGTTTTGTACAACCTATAGCGAAAATTCATCTGCTACTGTGAAGCTCGTTTGGTCTAGCGGTATCTGCGTTGATTTAGAATATCAAGTTTCGAATTCGAAACCTAGGTTCGCCTGTTCAATTTTTGTATTTATATTTAATATTTTCTTTTATCTTTTCAGTAAAAAGAGACGTTTGGCGAATAGTTCAGAAGCAGGTGAAACTTCGGAAAGTTTTTCACCAATAAGTTTGTAATAAGTGCCTACATACTAACAATAATTTTATTATTTATATTACATTAACACATTACACAAAAATAATCGCCACATGGACAAAGAGGATCCCCTTTACATTTTAGAAAGATAGTTACAAACAAGTATAATGATAAACTATCACATTTGCATAGACCTACGACTATCTTAGAACTGGCCTAATAGGAAAATACTCCTAAAATACTTGTAGCTTTATCCATTGTTTCTTGCCCTTTCCATACAAATAGTTGTGTAGGTTTTAGTATTTTTTACCTATATATGGCGATCTATACATACTGAAGTGTCTGTTCCTAATGTCAAAATAGCAGTTTTTTACTAAATGCTATGAAAGTACGCATAGTACTTAAAACAAAAATACAGTTTTTTTTTATCTGGCTGTCTGTCTGTGTGTTTGTTTCGACAAATCTCCAAAACGGCTGTACGGAGATTGACAGGACTCACTGTCAGACAGCTAATGATGTAAGGAGTAACTTAGGCTACGTCCACAGCTAGTCTACAGCTAGTTAGACATAATAGGTAAGATTAGTGCTGAAGAAAGTTTTTCTAAGTTTAAATGTAATAAATATTTTGTACAGATTAGGAAATGTGGCTGTTGCAGTTACATTAGAAAGTGATGTTATAATTCCTCTAGAAAATGTTACCAGGTAAAGATGATGCCCAAGTGATATGAAACTTCCTCATGATCGTTCTTATACTTCATAAGTTATTGTGAGTCATAGTTTTTTTCCATCACTGGTTTGAAGTATCGGCAAAGGTATCTGAGACAGTTGAATCCACCGATAATATTCCTAAACTTGAGGTAAATATTATTATTTTGAACAGGTTGTCGAAGATAAAATCTGGCAGTTAGTATTTAGTTACTAACGCATAGGTAAGCTTTAAGTATTATTTTTTTTAGACTACTACAAGTCACCCTGCACAACAAAAAATACTTATAAATATTATTATTATTATTACATCGGACGACGAATAAACTTATCGCATTTATTTTTAAATCTTCAGAATATTTCTCGCCCTTACCCCTAAACCCTTGGGTTGTAATTTAAAACACATTAATTTGGTAGGAGAAAACATAAATGGATTCTTGTCGAAGTTCACTCTTTTGTGTAGGATGTGCAATTTAAAATTTATCATTAAAAGTGATTCCAGTGACGAAAATTATTTACCAGTCAATTATTGTGCTGTAGCAGGTATGTTATCAATTTTCGGAGGACTAACTTGGAAGAATTTTCTTCAGCTCTAAATTTACCTTATGTCAAATAAGTAATTATATTATTAATAAAAAATAATATATATTATTAACTATCTGTGCAAATAAATAAAATTGAAGAGTCTGTTTGTAATATCAAAATAACAGTTTGATGCATATATATTAATTATTATGGATAACATATATCCATAATTATTACTGATAACAAAAATACAGTTTTTTTTGTCTGTCTGTCTGTCAAATATCCGAGAGCAAATAAATTATAATTATGCGAAAATATTTAAAATGTTGCTAATATATTTTTGAGTTTTATTTTTCTTTCTTTTATATTGTTTTGAAGTTCATAACAAATAAAGTCTCCTGAAATAATTAAAAATACAAACGTATAAAAAATATTTATTGTTTTTTTTTAATCGCCCTGTCTAATTTCTTTCTAGTTCTTCATATAGAACAAAAAATAAAGCGCCATCTATTGGTTTATTGTTTATTATTGACCGCGTCCTTGTGTTGGTAGTTCGCTGTTTTTACCGTCCTTTATCAATGGCACTAGGACATCGGAGAAATAGTGGGCGTGGCTAAAATAGTGAAACATCGAAGTTCAGTAGCTGTTGTCAGCGTCTTAATAGGTAGAATTCGAACCCTAAACCGATCCGATGCCTTAGCCATTACGCTACCGCTGTTTATACAGTTAATGAAAATGTAAAACTGATATTAACTTTTATATTGTTGTTTCAGAAAGAAGAACCACAAGGGTCGTATCGTTGGGAGTTTTCTGGTCGGCAACAGGGAGCTTTATGACTTCGTTGACAACAATCCCTTTGTAGGTGAGTACAATTTAAAAAATATTATTATAGATAATTATTATAGACTTTTATCACGTCAAAAAAAAAAAAAAAATTCCCTAAGTACTTTATACATAACTAGCTGACCCCTGTAAATTCGTATGCGTCAATTTTCCCTGTTTTTGCAACATTTTTCATTGTTGCTTCGCTTCTGTTAATCGTAGCGTTATATAGCCTATCTCGATAAATGGACTACCCAATAGATTTTTTTTTCAATTAGCAGTACGGTTGCAGTTATGTTTCGATTAAAACGGGCATTTTCGTGTTCTTGTAACTTTGGGATCGATCTCAGAAACGCTTGTGCCATACATGCACATACGTAATTTTAGAAAAATCGGAGTACCCCAAAAAATATTTATTATTTTTTCATTCGTTTATTTATGAGTGAAAATTTATTAATTAAAAAAAGTATGACTTAAAAAGTTCTACGTCATAATAATCCAATCGAATTTTGTACCAGGGAAGGTATAATTCTTATGCCATGCGCCTTTCACTATAATAATGCGACCAGCTATGGCACCATGGTAGGTGCAATACTGATAACATACCCTATCCGCTGGTGAAATTTGATCACTCCTTTCTGTTACACCCTGTATAAATCACGTATTTAGATTTGACCCCCTGAGATTACCGCGTTCAAACAAACAAACAAACAAACTCAGCTTTATAATATTAGTATAGATAAGTTGATTTTTATATCGCATGCGCACTTTCAAAATTTGATTATTAATTGATTTATTTAGGTATTTTGAGGTTATTTGATAATTTAACCTCCTTTGGCTTAGTTTACATTATTATAGTTGGACCATAAAATCTGATTACTTTTTTTACAAATCATAGTACAAATAAGTTTGGGAACCCATTGACTTATAATGTTATTTTGTTGCAGAAATGTTGGAGATTGACTACGTGAACAACACCCACGTAGTTTCCCTGCAGCCTTGCATGACCGCCATTAACTCCTGCATCGAAGTGGACCTCACTGGACAAATATGCGCTGACTCTATTGGTAAGTTTATACTAATACTAGCTGTTGCCCGCGGCTCCACCCGCGTGGATTAGGTTAGGGGTCGTCCATTAATTACGTGAGGTGTTTAGGGGAGGGGCAAGCCGAATCTCACCAAATCTCACGTGAAGGAGTACACCGTCTAAAACTGCATTTAAGTAATAAAAAAAATCACTTGAAATAATTTCAGTCGTGTGAAATGTACGCAGGATTAGGAAGGGATCAAGCCAAATCTCTCGATATCTCACCAAAGAACCTAAAAACTTAGTATGCAAAACAACACTTGCGAGATGCAAAAAAAAGGCCTCTGTTCGCACAAGCAAACTTGGGTTAATTACCGCACGCGCACACACACGCACGCGCACACACGCACGGGCACACACACGCACGCGCGCACACACACGCACGCGCGCACACACACACACACACACACACACGCATGCGCACACACACACACACACACACGCATGCGCACACACAAACGCATGCGCGCACACACACACGCATGCGCACACACACACGCGCATGCCCGCACACACGCACCACGCGCGCGCACACACACACACACACACACACACACACACACACACACACACACACACACACACACACACACACACACACACAACCCGATATGAGATCTCCATATAAAATCTGCGTTTTGATTTCTTTAAGAGAAAATTATTTTACTGTTGGATAGTCCATTTATCGAGGAATAGGAGCGAACAGCAATTAAAAATGTTGCAAAAAACGGGGAAAATTTACGCAGACGAAGATATGCAGTATGTCAAGGATTTATATTTGTTTTGTTCCAGGCACCCGCATGTACTCCGGCTTCGGCGGTCAGGTGGACTTCATCCGCGGCGCGGCGGAAGGTGTCGACGGTCGCGGCAAACCCATCATCGCGCTCGTATCTACCACCAAGAAGGGGATGAGCAAGATTGTACCTACGCTTAAAGTTGGTCAGTATTAACCTTTATTTAAACAAGTTATAAATATCAACACAAAAGTCTGTTTGTCTGTATGTCTCTGGTTAAGGTGTTCCTTACTCAGTGGCAATCAAGCAGGTCAAGATATGTCACCTTCGGTTCCATAGATATAATAATAATAAACTAAGCAAAGCTTGTACTATGGAAACCGGACAATTGATAAACATACTTATATGTTTTTAAATACATACATATTATAGATAAATAACACCCAGACACAATAAACCATCATGCTCATCACACAAAGTTTTATCCTGGGTGGGAATTGAATCTACTAATATAATGTTCTGCTTATGCAAGCTTAGCATAAGCAGAACATTATATTAACATTTAAAGTAAAAATATTTGTTACGAATAAAATGTCCCCCGCCCCCCTGCCAGGTAAATGGTTGATGTTTAGTATGTGAAAAAAAATACGGTAGTAGTTTAAATAGTCAAATTAAAAGGAAACCTGTCACAGCTAAGAAGGCTTTACAAGTTTAAGAGTAACAGCTGATCAAATGAGAACTAACTAAATTTCGTACAAATTCCATTGAAAATGATTATTAAGTAGGTGTAACGTTGTAAGTATGAAACAAAAACAACAGAAAATCCACTTCATAAGCTGCATTATTCAGATAGAGGAGGGCGGGGGGTTGACTAGGGAACTTTACTAATCTTGAGCTAAACCAAAGAACGCTGTAATGAATTGAAATATTGCTTTTGTTTAGCGACTATATGTATAGCAGTAGCGAAGGGTGATTTTTTTTCTGAGGTAACCCGATACAAAAATATATCTTGCTGGACATGGTTCTATGTACCTATAATACTAAGTAACTACTAGCCAAAGGGAAGCCGAAAGTAATGTTGTTCTAAGGACCCTTCGCCACTGATGTATAGCTCTTATACATAACCAAACAAGGGATTGCAGTACTAATTACACTATTGTTTTTAAACTTTTGACGATTTTTATACGTAATAGATATATTTCGGGACGTCGGGTAAATAAAAGGTTCGTACTTTTAAATAATACACGCGATTAAGTCCCGAAATATATCTAACTAGCTGACCCGCGCAACTTCGTCTGCGTAAATTTTCCCCGTTTTTGCAACATTTCTTATTGCTGCTCCGCTCCTTATTTCTCCACTATTTAATGGATGTTATTATACATATAAACCTTCCTCTTCAATCACTATATCTATTAAAAAAAACCGCATCAAAATCCGTTGCGTAGTTTTAAAGAGTTAAGCATACATAGGGATATAGGGACAGAGAAAGCGACTGTGTTTTATACTATGTAGTGATATCTAATTACACTATTCTGTGTTCTTGTTTCCAGGCGCGGGTGTAGTAACAACTCGCGCACATGTACACTACGTGGTAACGGAACAAGGTATAGCCTATCTATTCGGTAAGACACTGAGACAACGTGCGTACGAACTCATCAAAGTAGCACATCCCGACCATCGAGAGAGTCTAGAGAAGGCCGCATTCGAACGCCTCAAGTGCATGCCCGCACCATAAACAAACATTCTTTAAAAAAATGTTGGCTTAAATTTCTGACATGTAGTTTCTATTATATTGTTACACTGCTACAGCCGTAGTCATTGCTAGTGTTTGTTATATCTGATTTTAAATCCACTTAGGCCTATTAAATTAGGGATTTAATCGGATTTTGATTCAAACGGTGCATTACGGATGCTGGCGATGCCTTGTCTTTAGCTCGTATCTTTGAAAAATGTGTTTTTTTTCTAGTGCTCAAGCCTATAATTACAATAGATTGTAATATTGTTTTGTTTTGACGTTATTGTATTAATAGGCATCTGTCCCATCAACGGCGGGAAAGCGAGTAGCGATTTTATCGCTCAGGAAACGTACATACTTATGTAGATCCCGTGTAATCAAAAGACATACAGATGTTAATTGATCGCTGACCGTTCTCACTGCCGGGGAGTACTCGCGCTATACTGCATCTCTTTTGTTCACACGGTCAGGATCTACAAAATACATCTATTGTACGTTTCTTGAGCGATAAATCGCTAATCGCTTCTCGCTCATCGTTGTTAGTGGGACATATGTCATAGTCTGATAATAAAATAGTGTTATTTTTTTTTTTAAATATTAAATATATTTTTGGAAATCTAAGATACGAGATATAGATAGTAAGGCATCGCTAGCTGTACAAAAACCCCAATAAAATGATTTAAGTATGTAAAAACTAAGAAATAGCGCCTATTGGCATATTTCTTTTTGAGCCATCAAAAGAAATATATTTATTTTTCGAAATATGTTCGAAGGTTTTCCCGAAAGTATTATACTACTAATCTTTGAATGCATTTTTTTATTTAGAGGTTGGTATCGTGTATTAGATTGCTAGCTGGACACGTAAATAAATACCTAGTCTTTTTAGGGCGAAATATAATGATTTATCCTTTTTTTTTAAGAAATCCAACATTTGTAATTTAGTAATAAATGAAGTATATTATAGAATTTCAGTGAAATAGTTTTATTGACACCTTTTATACCATGTCTTATAAATCTGGTATCCACCATCTCTCCTCTCAGTGGCGGACTCAGAATTGCCGTTTGGGGGACATTTGGGGGCCCCCGACCCCCCCCCCCCCTGAATCCGCCACTGTCTCCTCAACTCCTTAAGTGTCCTATGCCTTCTATACTAAATGTTATAAGCCGAATGTTGTGAAATGTTTACTAACAAACCAGGTAGGGTTTTCACACAGATTAAATATAAATAACAACGATGTTTCGCTCTTCCATGTTTTGATTTCACATTACCAACAGTTTATGTGGCACAAAGTAACTACAGAATATATATTTATTTTTCCCAGAATAGATAATTTAGCAATTTTTTTTGACGTGAACTTCTTCTAATTCGATGACCGGCTGCACTCACGAAAGTGTCTAAAAAAAGTCACGTTAGTGATTTGATTGCTAAGCAACAGCGAATGACGAATGCAGCGACATGACATACGATACAATTGAAACTAATATGACGTTAACACGTAAAATTATTATCGTTCGTAAACTGATTTTACAATCAACCATTTTTTTTCAACCAATTTGTGCCAGTGTCAAGTATTTATTGTACACACACGTATTTAAAGATTTATTGAACATAAAAAACACGGAGCTGTGAAAATAATGATAAATCCGCTAGCTGCCATTTTCACAATAGGACTCCATTTGACAGTTTTGAACTTTGATTGATAACAAATGACAACCCTAGCTTTGAAATTTTTACAGTCGTTTCTAAGAAACTTTGTTAATAAACATGTCACATCGTGCAAGCTCGGTTTGGGGAGGGGAGGGGGCGTTGTTGGGCGAACAGATGGAATGGCGCCAGTAGAACCTCTACCTCTAACGGCCCGTCTCAATGACTTCCGTTCACGTGCAAATTAATTTCAACATTGCGTCCGATTACCTCGTACGCCAGGGGAGGATTTATACCACCTTCAATACCCACCCCCAAAGAAAGTAGTTTTAAAAGGAATAATATGACTCAATATTCTGTGAATATTTCAAGCGCCTACCTGTTGCCGTTATCAATAACGAACAAAAATATCACGTTTGCTGGCCTGTATGGGAGCCCCCCCTTAAAATATTTATTTTATTCTGTTTTTAGTATTCATTTGTTGTTATAGCGGCAGCAGAAATACACCATCTGTAAAAATTTCAACCGTCTAGCTATCACGGTCACGGTGTCTTATGCAAAGACTGTCTTATGATACAGCCTATAGGTATTATGATATCGAGCAAAAAACGGCAAAAAAATCACGTTTATTATATGGGAGTATTTATTCGGTCTTTTTAGTATGGAGTAGCCATAAGAGGCGTACGGGCAAAGAAATCCATTAATATTTTTAAAAAATATAAACTCCACAATACACAAAAGCAACCCTGTGGTTGTTTTGTTTGGCACGGGGGGGCTACATGCCCTCCTAAATCCGCCTATAGGGCCCCGGATCGCGGAGCTAATTTTTTCCGTGACTTGCTTCGCTGCCAATTGCACCGCTCCCGTTATGCTACCAACTGACAGTTTGTTTGGTCAGTGTTGAGGCAAGTTACGTCTCTGCCTGAAATAAGTTTACGCTATACACGCTCTATAAATTTCAACCTAAGATGTCACGGCCTCTGCGCGGGTATGACATGCCAGTTTATTGAAGCAGAGCGAGGCTGCGAAAAGGAGGACTATTAATCTGGCACCAGAGTACTTGGCAAGCCGGATCAAACAAGTCCAAACTCGATGGGGTTGCGTCCTTTTATCACAGGGTTCCCATGGCCACGCTTTCAATAATTTAAATCTTTTCGCTTCATCTTCAGATCCTTGTCATTATGTGAACTCATATTCAATAATAACTAAAATATTTTCTGGCACCTACTTCAAAATGTTTGATTATTTTTTGTTGTTGTACCTATATTATTTTTGCTTGGCGATGGAGGCAAAGTATCAGGTATCGAAAACTGTACTTATGGGGCGTCTAAACGGGCCATTTTTACAGCAATTGGTGGCGGCACTATTGGCAACTAATTGCTCGGCTAATAATGGCAATATGTCTACAATTTTATGGCGCATGCGCCATAAAATAATAAATAAAATACCTATAAATAAAAACTTTTATTTAACACATAAATACATAACTTTTACAATACAACCAGCATTAATTTGAAGTAAGTACAAAATTTAAAGTTACTTTAAATAGACCCTGTCACTCAAACTAGGCTGAGAGGCCTGTATCTTGAGAGACAGTGTTCGACCGTGCTAGCCAGTGTGCTAGAATTCAATTGTGTGTTGTGCTAGGATGTAGTTGTGAGTTATGCTAGAATGTGGTTGTCTGTTGTACTAGAATGCAGTTGTGTGTGTGTGTGCGTGTGTGTGTGTGTTTCCTATGTATGTCTGGTGGACGGTTTTTATACGTAGTAAGATAACAAAGATTCGGTCTTGGTGTAGTCTTGAAGAAGTAGCCATTCTTTTAATATTTCTTTCATTTTAAACTTACATAGATGTCTAATGTTAAGCTCTTTTTGGACTTGTTTATAAATGTGTGTACTTAGTACGTAGTATTGGTGTTTGGCGAAAGTGGTTGCGTGTTTTACTCCCGGCGGTATATTTCTACTCTTGGATGGGTCAGGTGGAGGAATCTTGCCATGTATCCTATGTATTGAGAGATTAACATACAGCTGTCGTACCGTCAAAACTTTGCAATCCGTATATAATTTTGCTGTTGGGTATAGATATGCTTTCTTTAACATTGTTTTGAGCACAGCTCTTTGTGCTCTCTCTGCTTTAAGAAGATGCGTCTTAGCAGCTCCACCCCACACTGTTATACAATATCCTATTATGGATAGGCATAATGCAAGGTAAACCAATTTGATAGTTTCAAAGTTGGCAGGCTGCCTAAGAGCTTTGAAAATATGGACTAGACGGACCACTCGTGTACTGACGGTATCTACTTGGCGGTCCCATCTCAATTCATAGTCAATTTGTACACCCAAGTATTTGACACAGTTTGTCCTATTTAGAGGAATACATGCACACGATGTAGCCGAATTTGGACACGAGTGGGCTATTATAGTAAAGAAATCCGGTGGTTTCGTGATATGACTTATTGCAAAAGGGATATAACTAGTTTTCTCTAAATTTAAAGTCAGTAAATTTTGATTTAGCCATTTCATGATAGAGGAGAGCGCAAATTCTGCCCTTGACTTAATAACTTGCCAAGTACTACCATTTATCAAAATTGCTGTATCATCGGCATAGGTATAAATTTTACAATCTGGTATGTTCATTTTGCAGAGGTCGTTGATGTATATAAGAAAAAGTGTGGGGCCCAGGATGCTGCCCTGTGGTACACCGTAGGACACACGCTCCTCTACGCTGTATATAGAATCTATTTTGACTTGTTGACGACGATTTTCAAGATAGTTTTTGAAGATTTCTAATGTTATACCACGCACTCCAATGAGTTCTAGTTTATCAATTAGTTTTGGGACAGAAACCGTGTCAAAAGCTTTTGACAAGTCTAGAAAAATGCCAAGACATTTAGACCTATTATCAAGAACCCTTGCAACGGTTTGAGTAAGATCAAGTACAGCGTCCTCAGTCGATATCCCAGTTCGAAAACCATACTGATTATCAGCCAGGATACCGTATCTATGCAAAAAACTTCTTAAGTTGTTGTTTAATATTATTTCAAAAATTTTTGAGAGCGCCGACAACACTGATATCGGCCTGTAATTGTTGAGACTGTCCCTGTTTCCTCCCTTATGTATCAGATGGACAATCGCTTTTTTTAGAGAGTCAGGAAAAATTCCTTTCTGTATACAAAGGTTAAAGATATTGGTTATAGGGGGAGCTAACACATGCGCGCACATTTTTAGTATCTTGGGAGATATAGCATCCCAACCCACTGCAGCATCACTGCGTAAATTCTAGAATGATAGCGTGTACCTCTTTTTCAGTGACATTCTGTATTACCATAGAATTTAACGGGGATACAGATACATTTTTTTTATTTAGCTGAGTAGTGTTATATTTAGCAAATGATTTTACTGTGTTTTCTAAAATTTTAGTTGAAAATAGGAGACTGGATCATGATCCAGTCTCCTAAACGGGCTACACAACCCGGCAACAATAAAATAGAAAGCGAGGGCCCGTTTAGACGCCCTTTAGATCGCAACCCGCAATATTTATTGTTGAATAGTTTTGCTGGTCATCTATGGTCTTTATCATTAGTTCCATTTCACTCAATGGTGCTTTTTAATAGTAAATGGACGAATTACAACTATATATCCCTAAATTACTACAGGTGTGCCTTTAATATTTAGACTGCCTCTGTGGCGCGGTGGGAGTGTGGCCGACTGCTACGCAAGAGGTCGTGGGTTCGATTCCCACACGGGACACCACTTTGTGTGATCCACAAATTGTTGTCCCGAGTCTGGGTGTACTTTGTGTCCGTGACTTGTATGTTTGTAAAGTTCCCCGCGACACAGGGCTTGTACCCTAGTGCGGGAGTCGTCTTTTTAAGTAAAAAAAAAAAAAAATATATATATATTTGAAGAGTTCCCGCGATTTCTCTAAGATTCATCATCAGATCCAAACTTAGATGGACCAATTTGGAAGTATACCCTTTCAAATACAAAAAGATTTTTTCAAATCTGTCCAGCCGTCTACGAGTAATCAGGTAAAAAACATTTAAAACAATAGACGAATCCATTATCTCCTGCTTTTTGAAGTCGGATAAAAATGGTCTGTCATTACCTACTCACATTGTGATTTTCACCAATTCAGAAAACTAACAATGTTTACGTAAAGTACAAATTTTGCTACTATGGTAGGAAAGTAGTTTTTCGAACTTTGGCAACATTGTACATTAATGGCTACGTTTAGAAACTGGATAAATTCAGTAATTCACCTCTTTGGTTGTATTTATATTTTATGGATTTAGAAGATATTTAAAAATAGAAAAGTAAGAACCATATCAGCTGCAAATTATTTATGAATTTGTAAAATATTTTGTGAGTTGTTTATAAGAAATATAAAACGCGAATATTTTTGAAATTTATAATCAGAAGAAAGTACTAAGAAATAAGCGTGGCCTACTTTTCGAACGCAATACGTCCTCCATCCATTCAGTCACAGTTTCGTAAAATGTAGCCGTGAATTTATTATTGTTTTTATTCCAAAAGTGCGTAATTTGTGCTTTCATATTATATTTTACATTACCCGGGACGATTAATAATAATCTGCCATCATGTCGACTTTTATGAGTTCACGGAGAGAAATATTGGTTACTGGAAAATATAAGGTGTTGAAAAAGATCGGCGGAGGATCGTTTGGTGACATTTATTTAGCGATCAACATCGCTAGTGGCGAGGTAAAATTATTTATTTTACATAAATGATTAGTTCTTATTTCTCAGTAGTGTCAGCTTTCGTAACATTGAGAAGGCCCACGCGTCATCAGTGGCACGTTATGGCGGGGAGAGGGGTAGTGAATGCTGATTATTTTCTATGACGTATTGAATCTAGGGAAACGAAGATTGAGCATATGAAATTTCATGGCCGGTCGACACAAATTGTGTTTAGAATCAACATTGAAATGTAACGTAATCCTGTTCGTCTGCAAATAGAGATACATTGTACCTTATTTTGTAGGCATGTCTAATTTTTACACCTGCTTTCACTACATCGATTATGCGCGTTTGGTCTCGTATTGTGACCTTCTTGCCATAAATCCCAAACAATGTCACAATTTTTAGCATAAAAATGCAATAAAATGTTATTTTTATGCATATTAGCTCATAATTAATGAACAATGGGACCTGTGTCATTGTTACATCACATTCCAATGGTGTGACATTATGGTATCAGTCTTCCCATTATTGTGTAAAAAATGTAGGAAAAATAGGTGTATTGAAATAGATTTTGGTTTTTGACCTTGAAATAACAGAAGCAGGTCAATATCTCACTTTGTCAACAGTATAAAAAGTAAATATTTGAAATGCAGTGTCTATGGTTTCTGAATATTCTCATGCAACATGTTAAAATTTCTTCCTGCAAGCTTGTGACTCATAGTTCTGAGCTTAATTGTGTAGATGAAAAATGCATACTAAATTATGAATTACCACAATGAGAATATAATCAATACATCACCAATATACTACTTAGTATTGCTTTGCCTTTGTATAATTTCATACCAGCATAAATATGTACACATAATACAAAAATATGCAAATCACTTTGATTTGATCATCTATATCATTAGATTATGATTACATATTTGCAATCTCTTCCATGAACCAATTTTCTCCATATTTTTAAGTTCATGGCAAATTTCAGCCAATTAACTTGACAATATCAAGTATTTATTGTACACTTTAACTCCATAAACTCTGTCTTATGGAGTTTACATGTCTATGGTATTGACAATTAAGATATTTTGGCTAATTTGCCATAATTTTCACATGATTTTTGCTTTGCATCAATTGCTTGATGTCGAGCTTGATAAAAGATAATCTAAGTCACATGTTTTGTTGACCAATACCTGTGAAATCAGTTTGTATGGTAATGGGAGAACCAATTAGCTGACTAGTTAAAATGGTCATAATAACCGCAATACCTGTTAGCAAACAGGAAAATATAATGTAACCTATAATTAAAAAGAAGCAATAGCCATTATAAGCTTCTAACTTTAAATATATGAGTTTTAAAACTCTATGTAAGTGATACATTTTAACAACTTGTTAAGTAAATATTGTTGTTTTTAAACTTTCACGATTTTTATATATATTAGATACATTTTGGGACATAATTGCGTGAATTATTTAAAGGTACAAATCTTTTATTTACCTGTCAACCCATGACCATGATCGGTGACATTTGATTGAAACGTTGGGTAAATAAAAGGTTTGTACCTTAAATAATTCACGCTATTAAGTCCTGAAATATATCTAATAATTAATGTAAATGTTTAAAAACATTCTCTACTAGATTGTAGAAATAAAATGTATAGATGCAGTAAACTTATTCAGCTATTGATTACATGTCATCCATTCAAATACAGTACAAAATTTTATATACTTTTTCTTCTTCTTGTTTTTGAGTTGATAGCAAGTAGTAGTAGTATATAAACTTGTCACAAATGTATACAAATATTTGGTCCTACAGATTATGCATGTAGGTACTCCATGCATTTTCACACATTAAAAATGGATCTAAAAAAATTATAACAACTCATTTGCCCTCATTTTCACAACTAAAAAATATACATTGACAGTATTATTTATGCAGCCTATTGAATTATAATCTTATATCTTATCCTATATAGGTGTACAGATATGATAACAGATACTGTCTAACCATGTGATAAGTACCTATTGCTTGTGACTGGTTAACTAAACACAGATTGTGATACACATCCCTATGAGCTTTCTATGTTATCTCTTTTTATCTTTCCGACATGCCTATATGGGTTTTTTTTTTGTTGCAAAACAAACAGACCCCTTTTGGTTTTCTTCTTACTTTGTCCTATTAAATCAGGCATGTTTAAATCATATTAAATTAATCTATGATTTCTGCCTTGTATTATGAATCACATAGTAGTTATATTTGCCATGTATGATAGCGTAACTCAAAAATGGAAATTAACGCATAAATTAATTCATATTAATCGTGCCTGCCGCCCGAAGCCAAAAAAAAAAAAAAACTCAGTAGTATTGATCGAGCCGTCATGGCAACATCGTCGTGTTTTGCCATAGTAGTTTCGAAACGTTCTAAAAGCTAGCAACACTGCCATTGTGACGTCACATGAAATAGGCTGACGATACCATTTTAGAAATCGTAATAAAATGATTTCCTGTGGTTTTTTGTAGTGTTTCTACGGTCTGTAGTGTTTTTGAACAATTATTAACAATAAATTAACTAAGTGTTGTGTTAACATTTCACTCGGTGCGATGGACCACCTATAATTTTAGTGACAACGAGTGATGAAGGAAAAAGAAAATGGCTACCTTCGAACGCATGTTGTTAGTCAGAAAAAATGTAATTGTAGCTGAAAAATACAATATTGTCCGCAAACTTGGCGGTGGAAGCTTCGGAGATATCTTTCTAGGGATAAATGTCCACGATGGAGAGGTAAATAACGTTTTTATCATACAATTTTCATTGCACATTTCTATAGAACGATTTCTTGTGTCAAGACGGCCGTGTATTTCGGGGTTTTTGTTCTTGAAAATGGCGGTCAGGGCGTATTTTGAATGATATCCAGAACAATAATATGTGTATGCTTTCCTTTATATACAAGCAATTGAATTTCTCACAAGTATTTCATGATTTACGTAATTAGGACACCGTTGAAAAATATACGCCTTTGGTTGCAAATAAGTCTATTGTGTTGAAGATCTTATTATATTTTAGTCGTATGTTAATTTTTAATATCTGCAGTCACATAGTGGCCATGAAATTTCGTAATATTTTAATGTGACAAGGGTATTAAGGTTTAATGATTGCAATATTAACGAAATTTCATGTTGAACCTGTTCATTGCAGTCTTCGACAAATTGACTCGTAACTGTGCTTTGATAACCATTAGTTTCATAAGACTTAACGTCTTTAAAACTTCGATTTTAATCCTATTAGTCGTAATTAACAACCATTAAAAATTTCAAGTATTGATTACTTTCCTTGGTGTATGAATTAGTTCATTCTTACATTGTCTATTAAGAGAATCTGGTATTCTTTTATTTGAATTTACCGAACATTATACCCTTAACTCAAGTGAAATGAACATATTACAGATATTTTCTTCTTGTAGAGTACTTATACTTATCAAAAGTACAAAGTTTGTGGTATAGATCCATATTCTGATATAATGAATTTGCTCTTTGACATATTTTCTAGCACAAATAGTTGATATCAAGTATTGCATGAGTCATAATTATTGGGTAATTTCCCTGCACAGTTATTTCAAAGGTTCATACTTTTGTCTGCATTGAAATCCATATTATTATGATGTAATTTTGAAACATTATACTGAAACAATTTTCCCTACTGTACTAAAAATACTACTAACAAAGTAATACAACATATAAAACCTAGCTTACAGATAGGCTATTATTTTATTAAAGACGTCATAAAGTAACTACTAAATAGTTTTATATTTAAAAATCCTGTGGTTAAAGCTACATAGTTGCTAAAATGTGTTTGTAATAGATATTTTAACATTTACAAAAGTTTTACAAATGCTATGTTAATATTTTTGTATTTTGTCCTCCTACTTCTACATTATTTATATTCATTTATTCAAAGTCAATTGTTGGATACCAAATTAATGATGACACTCATTTTATCTCAAGTAAATAAAAACTGGATTAAACAGTGACTAAGTCAAACCTCTAGAAAGTATATAAATAAACAGTAATTTCTGTCACAAATATAATCCAGCTGAATAAACTTGCTAATCTTCAAAATTGCTGGGCCTATTTTGGTATGTACATAGCATAGGCATAGCAATAGGCCTAAGTTTATTGAATCAGTTCAGTTTTCTTTCAGCTTAGAGACCTGAAATTATACTTTTTACTAGAATAGAAATTCTCTATAATTATCCTTTCATAATTGACAAGTAAGAAGACTTATGACAAGTTATTTGCTAGGACAATGTTTTTTACAGTAAAACCTTACCAGAAAATAAACAGTCAAATAGCGAAAGCCCCATACAAATCAGATGACTAGATTTTGAGAATATCGCCAAGATATATACACGCAACTAGGTGAAACAGAAAACCACCTATTTAAAGGTAGTTAAACATTTTAATGATGGATTATTTAAAACACCAGATATAAAGACTAAAACATAGGAGTAACTCATCAAAATTTGCATTTGGTGATGTACAACATTTTATTTCCTTGATATTTGTTTAAAGATACTGCATTTTTCTTAAAAAAGTCTAATATGGCGTTTTGAAATGCAGTTGTATGGTTTACAAAGTATAATTGTTTTACACTTGCTTCTCAATTACTTATATTTTACAAATTCTTCTTCCTGGTCTTATCCCAGTTGATCTGAGGTTAGGCCTCCTTGTGGAAAGAAAACAGTTCCTGATTTTAAATTAAATTTACGTTAAAATATCAGTTTCTACACACAGTGTGCTTCTTCTTTTATCTTTTCTAGGCTGAAAAATAAACATATTTTTACCTGATACATATCTACCCATTTCATTAAAAATTGGGCTATTTTGCAGATACATTTTTTGTTTTGTCCCACATATCAGGGGTTTTTTTATGTTAAGTAATAGTATCATATACACATACAGTGTACCCGTACTAATCCGAAACGTTTTGCAGGGCGTTGTCGGACTATCGAATCTGTCAGATCATGCAGACCCCTATAATCCGAATTTTATTGATGGCTCTTCATCAATAAAATTTTGTCTACTGTATTTGGATTTAAATTAAATTAGGTTTGTCTTTCATTTTAGGCTTTCAAATAATACCATTCAACAACCTTGTCTAAACAAAAAGTACATTTGTGTCAATAACTCTGAATGAGAACATAAATTGAGAACAAGTCTGTGTAAATGTCTAATCTATATTAATCTAAATGGATTTAAAAGTTCTGAAACTACTGCTGTTTGGAAATATGTATTCATTATGTTTCTGTTTTACACTAATAGGTACTTAAGTTTCAATTGATATCAATGATTAACAATAATTGGGTAGTTGACTGCAAGAAAAAAATATTACTTCATACAAATAAGGCAATAATATGTCTTAAAACACTTTGAAATTTATTGCTTTTTTTCACAATTTAACATGTTTTTTTAAATTTAAAAGCATGAAAATTAGTACTAAAAGTAATGTTTTGACGATAGGAACTTATGATGTCATAGGTTGTTATTCCATACACATTTCTATAGAGCTTGTCGTTTTGACATTCCATAAAAAAGACTGATTTAACTTGACAGTCAACATCCCCATTGTACCCCAGTGTCCTAAGTGTTCATATTAAAAACATATCTTCAAATTGCCTGAATAGTTTTTCATCAATACATTTGTAGAATTAAAAGCAGTACTCTATAAATGCAGTGAAGTGCAGAATGTAAATTTAGCTTCAGGTGTCATTTACCCAGAACTGGTAAAATGACTTTCAGTATTTATCTGATCAGATTTTCATCATAAATAGCTATGAACCATTGTGATTAAAGAAGCCTAATGATTAACTACACATTATACTACCAACATGAACCCACTCCTAACACAAGCCATTGATCTTGGTTGGAGAGATTAATAGGATTGCTAGTAATGTGGGACCCACAAACCGACATTGCTAGTTATCTTAAAAAAAACATTTAAACTACAAAGTGTACGCTCAGAAACAATCTCTCTCTTACCCTAAATTACCACAAACAAATAAATAGATACTAGCCTCAGTCAAAGCTTGAAAATAGACTGAATTAATCACATGTCTGGATGTTAGTAACGGTATTATTACACTAGGTGACCCTGCAACTTCGTACGCGTCAATTTTCCCCGTTTTAGCAACATTTTTCATTGCTACTTTCCTTGTATTGATCATAGCGTGATGTTATATAGCATATATATAGTCTTCCTCGATAAATGGGCTATCCAACAGTTAAATTTTTTTTAATACGAACCAATAGTTCCTGAGATTATCGATTATTTTGTTTCATTAGACAACTCATACCAGCTGGAGGTAATTATTAATGTATTTTTGTTTTACTCGTTTTTCTGTTATAAAGTCTGGTATTCTAGTCTTCAAATAAGTAGACGCGTTTGGATGCGTGTTTTTTATTTGAAGGCTAGTTTAATCTAGATACTTTATTATTCTTTGTTTGATAAAAATCCATCTAGCCGTTTTGAAAATTAACAACTTTCTGTGTCATATGTTGAAAGATTTTCACTTAGGTGTATTTTATTAACAAAATGCAATCACACTAATATTATAAAGGCAAAAGTTTGTGAGTATGTGAGTGTGTATGTTTGTTACTTCTTCACGTCTAAACGGCTGCAGCGATTTTAATAAAATTTGGTATATAGTTAGCTGACACCCTGGATTAACACAAAGGCTAATAAACCGGGGGTAACACCGCGGGGCACAGCTAGTATAAAATAAAGTTATTGTAGTATATATGTTACTCGACAACGTATGTTCTTCATTACCTTAATTAGTTTTGAATAACTTCCATATCTATTCTAATATTAAAAAGCTAAAGAGTTTGTTGTTTGTTCGTTTGTTTGAACGCGTATAACATCACGCTACGACTAATAGGAGCGGAGCAGCAATGAAAAATGTTGCAAAAACGGGGAACATTTACGCAGACCAAGTTGCGCGGGTGAGCTAGTTTATTTATAATTGTCCGCTTTTAGGTTGATTTGCCTTGGTTCCTTTGGTTAGGTTCATCATTATACAGGCATGGGCAATTTCGTGAGTTTTGATGGTGTCCGAAGTTTTTCCATTCCGTAGTACAATAGTGGTGGCACACCTTGTCGCAATTGGAATGCAGTATTCTAAGGGCTCTTGTTCACGAGACGTTTTTTCGCCAAACCGGGCTTACATCCGGTGGCCAATGGTGCGTGACAGTTGGTAGGTCGAGCACAAAACGTGCACTACTTGAATAACGTCGCACTACTCACTCGTTTGATATTAGTGATCTGTCTGTCCCATTTTCACTGTTCTGTCAAAAGAGGCAAAGCTACCATGTATATTTTTAACATGAATTTCCATTTTAATCCAAGATAAAACCTATATCAACAATAATTTGACAAATCTATAGTTAACAATTGATTGTACGAACAGCTGTTATTTGATTTGGGTTTTGACGTCTTTAAAAAACTTAGTGATTAATCAAATAAAAACCACGAACATATCGTCGTTGTCAAACCAAAATCAGCTATGTGCACTTTTTCGAGATTTTAACTTTTTGACGTCGGCGTATAGAACACTGATCTATCTACCATATAAAAAAACTGCTATGTGTTTATGAGCACTGGGTGACAATCTACAACGTTCTTTAAAAATATGCTATGTGTAGCAGCAACATCATTGTCAAATAAAAACTGCTATGTGGTATTCTGCTACATAGCATATTTTATTTGACCATACTTAATTACAACTCATTAGAAAATAATCTGCTTTGTGTTGACTTTTAAACAAATAACACTTGATTGAACTTTATATAAACATAATAAATAATAATATAACGAAAACATTGTCGTGATAACTTGATATAAATAATTCTTTGTTCTTTGACACTTCTCTATTCTAAGAATATTTGAACTTTAAGTAGGTACCCACTACAGTGTTTATTTACATTTACCCTTAAGTTTCAAATAATCTTGCCTTTGTGATTAAACTTCATCTATTTCTTTCGAATTTCTATATTACTGCAGTCGTGTGATAGCTAGTTCAGTTAACAGTCGCATTATTGTAAAGTTAAAAGTACCTACATTTATACAGTGTATTGGAGTAAACTGTACAATGAGTAGAGGACAGAAAATTCTCGATCTAGTTTTAAGTACAAAGGAGAACAGAGAATCATCGAGTCGTAATCAAGACCCGACAAATTATGATGAGATAATAAATCAACCCTCTACATCGTCGGGCGTATTATGTGCAAGCATGTCAGTAAATTCATCCCCGGGACGGAGCGATAGTTCACCTTTTCCTACGACCATCAAACGAAGACGCTACATTATTTACAGCAGTGATTCATCAAATGAATATCCAGCACAAGAAACGAGAGCGATTGCTGAAATTTCGAGTAGCAAACCAGCCCCACAATTATCTCAATCTAAAGCTAGACGCAACCGCTTACCGGGGAAACCATATATGGGTTACAAGAAAAAAGATGGAAAGCTGGAACAGACTACACCAATAGCCGGCCGATCTGTTAAAAGTCGTTGTGATCATACTTCAATCAAACAAAAATCTAAAAATAGTTTCATGTGTAAATTAGTATCAGAAGAAGAACGAGCTGCATTGCATTTCAAGTTTTGGAACATGAAATCATGGAGTGCAAAAAAAGCTTTCATACAAGGACTAGTATCGAGAAGAAATTTACGTAGGCAAAGAAAACGTGATAATCGTTTGACTTCAAGGAAACAAACAGGTTTTGATATTTATGTACCTAAGTCTGATTGCCAAAATAGCAGAGTAAAAGTGTGCAGACTGTTTTTTTTAAATACATTTGATATCGGACGTGATACTTTCTTACGTTGGGTTAAATACACGCCAGCAATAGTGCAAGATAATGAATCCTCTTCCGTAACGGCGGCGCGTTGTCATAGTGCTAATGTGTCTGCTAGGAATAGAGATACGGTATCTGAATGGTTGGATTTACTACCTAAAGTGCCAAGTCACTATTGTCGAGCTACATCACAGCGAATTTACGTTGAGTCAACTTTTCGATCCCATCTGCACATGCATGCAGTTTACAAAGCCTGGTGTATTGAACAAAATAAGAAACCAGTCTCAAGAAATACTTTTTTAAGTGTATTAAGTCACAACAATATTTCCATTCACAAACCACGAAAGGATCAGTGCGACGTATGTTCCAGTTATCAATTAAAGAATGTTTCACAAGAAGACTATGATACTCATATTCAAAAAAAAGATGAAGCACGTCATGCAAAGAATACAGCAATAGAAAATTTGAAAAATAACCCAGATAACTTAGTAATAACTGTTGACGTGCAAAGTGTTCTTTTAGCTCCAAAATTACTTGCTGGTGCACTGTACTATAAACAAAAACTACAGTGTCATAATTTTACAATTTACAACTCTCGTACTGGAGACGTCACTATTTATTTTTGGCATGAAGCTGATGGAGGAGTCACATCCAATGAATTTACAAGCTGTGTAATAGATTATCTTAAAACTAAATGCACAGCTTATAAACACATCACAGTAATTAGTGATGGATGCAACTACCAAAACAGAAATAAAGTTCTATGTAGTGCATTGTGTGACTATGCTTATTTTTTTAAAGTAGAAGTGGAACAAATTATTTTAGAAAAGGGACACACTATGATGGAGGTTGACAGTGTCCACTCCACTATCGAACATTACATAAAACCCCCTATTTATGCACCTCAGGATTATATTACAAGAATGCGTCAAGCGCGACCTAAACAACCCTATGATATTAGAGTTCTTCATTATGATTTCTTCAAGGACTATGAGAAAATAACCACCAATTATCAATCCATCAGACCAGGTAAAAGAAAGGGTGATCCTACTGTCAATGATGTCAGAGCATTTTTATATAGTTCAACTGGTGAAGTATACTACAAACTTCGTCACCCAGAGAATTATGCAATTCTTCCGCAACGACGGCACACTCCCCAAGGGTATCCTGAACCTGCGGCGTTATATGATGGGCCATTGGAAATAACTAAAACCAAGTTCGACCAATTACAAGAACTAAAACCTTTTATAGACCGTGATTATCATCCATTTTATGATTGTCTCAAATTTAAATCCGATTAACTTTTTTTTTTTTTTTTTTTTTTTTTTTTTTTATTATTATTAAATTGTACTATTAGAATCATTAAATACTATTAATTATTGCTTAGTTATTTGTATTACTCTTTTATTATCAATATAACTCATAAATACTATTTTAAATCAGATATATTTTTATTGAATACCTGTTATGTGTCTAATAATTGACCATTTAAAATCTGTTATGTGCACAATTTACGCTAATATTAAAATTAAAAATAAAATTATTAAACTTTCGTCGTTAAATAAAAAATCACTTCATATTTATAATCTATAGCATTCATTTGAAATACTTTTGAAAATGCAATTTCATATAAAATTTTATAGGAGAACTATTTTTGTCAATATCTCAAAATAATCATTTTGACACATAGCAGATTTTCATTTGACAACGACGATATATGGAATCCAAGTTATGAATCATCATCAGCCTGAAAACGTCCACTTAGAGCGGTCTGCATCCAACGGCTTCCTGCTACCTTAATCAGGTCGTTAGTCCATCTTGTGGTTATGAATACATATACATAACATTGGTACATTTCTCGTCTGGGACAGATGTTCGGACGTACTGATTGATAGTTGAAGCTCAAAGCAAATAAAAGCACACTCTATATTTGTAGATACTATATTTATGGTTAATATGAGTTTAAAAAACTGTTATTCTGGAAAACCCTAGTGGATTTTCGTAGCATCTATGAGTCATCACTCGCGGCCACCATATTAGTATAGGCACTGTGCGTGTTTTGATGCGTAGATACAGCCGTTATAAATTATAATATGTACTTGTAGTTTTAGGTAGCATTCATACAGTTTTGTATGGTTCTCAAGGGTTTCACATACATGCTTTATTACGCGTTTATATAGGTAGTTACTATGAAATTAATAATCTAATCTGAAATCTTGGTATGACGTTTTTAATATATTAGTCTCTAAAACGATTAGCAATAAGTAAGTAAATTACAATAAGTGAATAGGCGGCGTCTACGTGCTTGCCTCGATATCTTCTTCTGATAATATTTGTATGTTAAGGGAATCTTAAACCTTTATTTAATTTGTAACTCGAGACCATTTGTCAATACCCAAGTTTCACAATTTATCCCTGAGCCAAATCAGTGTCTGATATTCTGCAAAGTAAGATTCCCTCAATTATCTTGAGTGTCATATTTTCTCAATCTTGAGCTCCATATAGTAGAGACCTTAGATAGAACGGGTTTGTTATTATTTTTACATCGATAAGGAGGCAATTAAGCCTATAATCGTCTTAATGTTAGTAGTTACAGTCTATAAATTCCATCTAAAGGTTCCAGAAAGTTCATCTGTAGGACTTCTGCTACGTATAGACAGTAGACATGGTAGTATCAATGGTTCGGCGGCAATTACAATACGCTCAGGTCCGTTTTTGTGTCTTACTCTCTGATCGTCTATTCAGTCTGTCAAGTCTTTACATTCACATCTCTGTGTACTTCCCTGAGTTACCCAGTCAAACTTGCAAACCTGCGGCTCAATTCACGTATTTAAAGCAGTGCAGTTGCAATTAATTTTCGATTAAAACAACCATTTTCGTATTCTTGTAACTTTGGAGTCGATCTTAAAATCGCTTGCGCACCGTACTAGAATATCATTATTGCGCTCTCGAGACGCATACTTGACGCAAGCGTATTTGATATCGATCCCAAAGTTACAAAAATACAAAAATGGCCGTTTTAATCGAAACCTAACTGCAACTGCACTGCTTTTAATACGTGAATTGATCCCCTGGTCATATAGCCCCGACCCATGCCTTGTGCTCCAACCCTGTTTCAATTAAGAAAAGTTGGCCTTCTTGGCATGAAAATGTAAGAACTGAACTAGCGCAGTGCGGTAGGTCGTTCTTTACGCTAAGGTATTGGATTCGACCCGCTCTTGGCTCCACAGTTGTTTTGCTACCTCCCACTTGGCTATGCAATGCACGCCTATGTGACCTTACGAAGTATAAATCGTCCATACAGCCATGGGTATTCGATATATTCATAGAGACATTGAATACGATTTTTTTCCGAAACTGAAATAGAAATGGTAAAGGTTTAAACAAATGACCATTTAAATATAAGTTCTAACTTTCTAGGTCTAATTCATTTTTGGATAAGAACAATTTCTGCAAAAGTGCTTAAATTGCTAGATAGCGGTAAGTTGTCTCAATGTAACTCGGCCGGATTAAAATTAAGTTCATACATTCACTTTCGCGCATGTCGTAGAGATGCGACCCTAAAATTACTTACGAAAACGATTTAATTATGTTTAATCGAATAAAAATACTAACAAAATTGTAATTCAGCAATATAAAAAAGACTACTTAAACGAGTTATACTAAAGAAAGTTTGAAAAACAATTTCTTTACGAAAATAATCACAAAAACATGAGATTACAACGACAATTAGTACAACTAATTATGACAATTTAATGCGTAATCGCATTTTTAATTCTCTTGGTTTAGTTACCGCCCCTGCCCCCCGCTTCCTGTCACCATTTACTTCCCAAAAATGCATCTGCGCAACGACTTGTTGCCAAGTTCAATTCGCCTAACTTACGTTGAGACAAATGTAGGTATCTATTTTTTTGTTTACAATAGATTGTAACTTCATTTTTTTGTTGGGTTAGTAGGTCTTTTAGGAATTTCATGTGGCAATGAAAAACAGTATACAGTATACTATGAAATTAACCATATTAGAAGTACCTATAACTAATACTTGTTTATTTTTAAAGTGATTAGACACTGCTTAAACAGCGTAACGTTACTACTGCTGTCCTTACTTTGTAACGTCCTTACTCATTCGTCGAAATACGACATCAACTTTATCGATATTGTTTACTGTAGACCTGGCTTTTTTCAATTTCTCTGTACATATATTTTTTGTCTATTCAATACCGTCATTTATTTAGCGTTAATTTATAATTTACTAGCTATCCCGCGCAACTTCTGCGTAAATTTTCCCCGTTTTTGCAACATTTCTCATTGCTGCTCCGCTCCTATGGGTCGTAGCGTGATGTTATTCAGCCTATAGCCTTCCTCGATAAATGGGCTACCCAACAGTGAAAGATTTTTTCAGCTCGGACCAGTACCTAGTTCCTGAGATTACCGCGTTAAAAAAAACCATACAAACTTCAGCTTTATAATATTAGCTATAGTTAAATAAGAATAACTTATCGTTAAAATGTGGCCTGAACGTGTTAAATTTTTGAAGTACATAATATTTGTATGGTATTCGTTACGAATATAATTACGTATATAAAATTTTGATTCTAGGCTTTGTAGGTCGTAAAAGCGACTGATTGCCAGTCAGTTCGCCGATTGAATGTAAAAACAACGTTATTTTCAGTTGAAAATTTCAGGTACGTAGCCTGAAATTATTAGTACATACTTTTTTTTACTAAGGACAAAGACCCGCCTGACTGTAATAAGTTCAAAAAGCAGGATCGTAGCTAATGGCGCAAAGTGGTATCTGCTTACTCTGACAGGACACAGGTGTGAGTTGTGCATGTAGGTATGTATGTAATACTAGCGGACGCCTCGCGGTTTCACCCGCGTAGTTCCCGTTCCCGTGGGAATACAGGGGAAAAAAATAGCCTATGTCACCCGGGGTTAGTGTAGCTTCACAACGATGAAAGAATTTTTCAAATCCGTCCAGTAGTTTCGGAGCCTATTCATACAAACAAACAATCAAATCTTTCCTCTTTATAATATTAGTATAGATAAATTCCTTTCTTCATGAAACTGATATAAGTCGAAATATTAGTATAGATAAATTCCTTTCTTCATGAAACTGATACAAGTCGAAATATTATTGTAAAACCTTTTTGCTTAATGCTATGAAGAGATTCAGTCTTGGTGCTATGTTATTGGTCGATTTCTGTTGGGTAACAGTTCCTCAAGATAAGATCTATAAACAATTCGTCGTGGTATAAACCGGTTTCTTTTTTGGCCGGCGACTGTCTCCGACTTTGAATATAAGTCGTTGTAGTTTTTATTTTGTCGAGTGCTTGGAGAAATTGTGATAGTGTCAACAAATTAAATGTTTTGTTTTTGTTGGATTGTGTTTCCAATGGAAATATTGAACTTGGAATGAAGTAGGGAATTATACTTCCCACCTAATAATTACCACGGCCTAATGATAAAGAATATGTTATGCGAGACTTTTAATTGGATATGCGGTGCCGGCTTTTAGGTCAAAGGTCGTGAAGGCAGTCCAATTTCAGGATCGTCGAACACACTTAAATCAAACTAAGGTTTACTGCAAGCCTATATAAGCTAGTATCATTTGCGCAGTTAATGGACCTTAAAACATTGAAAGAAAGCAGTTTTAGCAGGTCTCTTGATGTACTGTTGTGATGTGTAAGATAGCTACGTTGTTAAGATCTATTTTGACACCCAATCATAGCCTAGCACATCTCAATTTAGTCATTTATAGGCTTTAATTGTCATTCCTTGAATACAATTAACCATTGATTTTTTATTTTTACTGACTAATAACAAATTTATTTACACATTTACAATAAAAAAAATGCGTATAACAAGCCCTCACAACGATTAAGGCAAGGATCCCAAAGGGAAGGGCGAAGTAATAAGTCTTTAATAAGTGCGCAAATCTTTTCGTCACGTTTTTATCGGTCGAATTAGTCATCATCAGTCGGCAGGGTCTTGCAATCTGCCCATTGGTATGTAAATAGGACTACAGATTGGATTAATTGAATGAATACGGTTACAACAGCTTTTAGCAGCAATTTTGTGTCTATTATTTGTTCTGTAACGATGTAAGCAGTGTGGAAAGAAAACCACTTATATATAATAGTAGACGTATGTAAATTGTAGTTAACATTTAACCTATACTAATAATTATATTGTTTGAAAACTTTTGTTGTAAATAACGAACTATTTATTATCCTACTTTCGTGGTATCTGTTAATAAGCAGTGACCACAGTCTAGGGAAGTTAGCAACACTAATAATATGACTCCCAAGTTGTTAAGCCTGTTTTAGGAAAGGTCACAGCATGGCCTCTTTGGTCAAGGATATGCGACATTTGCCGATTATTTTAGTTTATAATTGACCGGCTATAAACGTTTATGGTACGGCCCCAGGCCACATCCTAGTCATGTGCATAATTTATTTTCGAGCATATACGCTTTCCGACTTACGACCGATCTCAATAATCTAACTATCGATGGATATGGCTACTATAGTTATATATCTGACGTAAACTCCATACAAAATATGTCAAAATTCTACCTCTAGTAGCCAAATCCATCGATAGATAGATTATTGAGACTGGTCGTTAGTGATAAAACTGAAAGTGTACTGGTTAATGTACACAAAATATCTTCCGTGTAATTAGCTAGGTTTTGGATGGTGATCAAAAACGACCCTGTTTACAAGAATGCTACAACGACGATCACCTGACATGGTCTCTACTATCCCCGCCTCAAAAATCGATGCAATACGATTAAAACGGGAAATGTAATTACGTTAGGATATAAATTCCTTAAGCGATTTTCGTCACGACATCCAATCTACAACTACTAGCTACTAGCTAATTACACGGAATATATTTTGTGTAATGTGCACATTCACTAGTGCACTTTCTGTTCCATTACTCTTAGTCGTACAAGCGTATATGATCGAAAAGAAATTACGCACAGGTCTGGGATGTGGCCTGGGGCCGTACTATGAACGATTATAGCCGCTCAATTGTAAACTGTCCTGCTAATTTCGTACTATAATCCTGTCAAAAAGCAGGAGAGACAGTGATGACGTCACCAAACCTATTGTCTATTTGTCAATTCTTTGCACTTGACAATAATTCAGCGACTGACATGCGTCAGGTTCAAACATGAAGTTGAACTGCCCTGCACTTTGAAAATAATTTAGAGGTTTATGGTACGGCCCCTGAATTTAACCTAGACAACTTTGCTTAGCTTCGCTATGTGCCGAGGTACCTTTTTGGTCGGGTTTTCTTTATAAACCATTGTACTCCCCACATCGGCCAAGTGGGAGTCCATCTAACAACGACAAGGGTGTAAATTGATATCAAAATTGGCTCCATGTGTGAATAGCACTTCGCACGACGGGGGGCTTATACCAAGTCCCTGAGTAGAATAGCTTTTACCTTAGTACATTTTTTACCCTACAGGTTGACGGAATGTAGACTCCTGAGGCATTTGCTCTTTTGGTTTAGATAGGCGACTAATGTATACTTTTTTTTGTTACAGGAGGTAGCAGTCAAGGTAGAATCTATAAAGGCGCGGCACCCGCAACTTCTCTATGAGAGCCGAGTATATAAGATGCTCCAAGGGGGCATCGGCATACCACATATAAGGTAAAATTGTGTAATATCTACTAGCTAGCGAGAACTTCGAATATTGCCCAACCAATTTGACGCCGATTGATGTCATCAAGCTGTGACTACGACTATTTTCATCGTTGTTGAATCATCTTAGATATTTTATAATCGACTAGCTGACCCTGGTCTGGGTAAATATGCCCCGTTTTTGCAACATTTTTAATTGCTGCTCCGCTTTTTCGCGGCAGGGTTCACTCACATATGTGAAACCAGTGAATGTAGAAAGCACGATAACTGTCTTGAAATATCATAATTTCACGGCACTTATGAAGAGCCGCCATTAGAAAATGGGTATAAGGATGTTATGAACTAATGAATCTATACTAATATTATAAATCTGAAGAGTTTGTTTGTTTGAACGCGGTCGATAATCTCAGGAACTACTAGTCCGAATTGAAAAATTATTTTACTATTGGACAGCCCATTTGTCGAGGAAGGCTATATAACATCACGCTACCACCTATACGAGCCGAACAGCAATGAAAAATGTTGCGAAAACGGGAAAAAATTTCGCAGACGTTAGTTGCGCGGGTCAGCTAGTCGCATTAACATTGAGTCTTACCTACCACACTTTTAAAATTGGGTCAAATAGGACATAACTTTGTCAAATAGAGCAATATTTAAAAGAACAAAAAAAGTCTAGGTTTATTGATGTCTACTAAGGTCTCAAATAACCAAGTCTATTAATAAATTCAAAACAGACGAAGGCTAAATAGTGAGACAGTTGTTAGACAACATAAAGGTTACATAAACAGTTGTAGGCGACAAACATACGACTTGTATTACTTGTTAGTTTTAAGGTCAAAATAGTTCTATTATGGCTAAGTCCCCACGCCTTAAATGGTATCTAACGGTACTGATGCACCCAATATAGATAGTTGCTTTAACTAGCAAATGGATACAGGCGCGGATCGGGGGGGGGGGGGGGCAACAGGGTCAATTGCTCCCTTCTCCAGACTCATGAATTTTCATGTGGTCACCATCCGTTTGGCAGACCAAACGGATTGACGAGCAAAACTACTCACACTTGGTCGTTGTTGGATCAAAATGGCCGCCCATACATGATCCTGGATCCGCGCCATCATGTCTACCTCCTTGTACTGTTTATTCTGTACTAATATTATAAAGAGGTCAAATTTCTGAGTTTGTGAGGTTGTAGGGGGTAACCTCTGGACCAACTGAACCGATTTTGAAAATTGTTTTAACAATACAAAGCCACGTTATTTGTAAGTGTTGTCAGAGGCTAGTTAACATCACGCTACGATCAATATGAGCGGAGCATCAATGAAAAATGTTGTAAATAGGTATAGTTTATCAGTTGTCTTGTTGCCATACTATAGGCACAGTTTGTTTGGGGATAGGATGTCCATATGCGAGTTGTCCCAAGAAGTGTAAGATACATATCTACGAGCCGGCGAGGCAATTTTAGAAATGCAAATTTCACGAAGACGCCTGCAGGCAAATATAGTGTGAACATTTTGTCGTATAGCCATCAAAATATAATAATTACGATGTCTTATCTATCATTATCGCGATTCCCAACAACGCCGAGAGCACTCAAAACACTAGCAGTTAACTTTTAAAACTCGTTGATATTAATGACTCGAAACGTGATTGACTACAACGTGCCCCGCCTTAACTGTGTCAATATCCTACTAACCTGCATATATTTTATTCGTATTGGGTTTAAAAACATAGTAGATAGACTTTATTGGACAATAATTCCGTTATATGAGAAAATGATCATTATATTTTGGTGTTTGAGCTGCGCCATAAAACACTGAGAGTACGAAAGAAACGTTTTATATTTACTACATTCAAGCAACGCACTCATAGATAACACTCTCGGAAAGGAACCTCAGAACGCCTTCAGAACAAAGTCAAAAGATATGTGCAAGTACAAAGTTACTTTCTGTACACTGAAAAGACGTGAGGGAGGCACTTTTCCCTGTTTCGACATAAATTGTTCAACTTGTTCTTCCGTCAAATAGTGATGTTAACACATCACCATGTTTCGGTTGAAAGGCACTGTAACAAGTAAAATTGCGGGGCAAATGAGACGTACAAACTAATGTCTCAAATGACAAGCGCAGTTCGATAATAATAACATAATAATATCTTGGGACAACTCACACAAAGCTATCTGATCCCAAACTAAGCAGAGCTTGTACTATGGAAACCAGACAACCGTAAACATACTTATATATTTCTAAATACATACATATTATAGATAAATAACACCCAGACACAGAATAAACCATCATGCTCATCACACAAAGTTTTATCCTGGGTGGGGATCGAACCCACGACCTCTTGCGTAGCAGTCGGATACACTCTCACCGCGCCACAAAGACAATCAGATCTTAGGTTTTAGGTGGCACTGATACTGCTATGGTCTACCATGACGCTTACCATCAGGCTCACGACATGCTCCATCTCTTTATTAAGTGGTATAAAAAAAGCTACACCAAAACTGTCTGTCTACAGTAGGGAGTCAAAAGATTATCGAACGTCTAGAGGTGAGACGATGCCGATTCATTTCCGTTCCGAGAGTATTAGTGTGCGACCTTTAACGTTAAAATCGGACTGAGACGTTCTTGTCACGCCCGCGTTCTATCCTAACCTTAGACAATAATGAAATGCACTATTCGAATGACGAAACTCAAACCACTGATATAACAATATAGATATGCGCCACTCCCACACCGAAAATGGCAAGTCTACATCTGATCAACTAGCGAAATTATTGGCACTTCTCCACAGACAATTAGTTTCTCCAACAATTAATTATTCCAATGATGTCCTTGAAACTAATAGACCTTCGTCTTACTAAAGACTGACCTCAATCCAATCCTAATTCGTTACAAGGCTTGGCAAATTTCGATATACATAACAAGCAGTTGATTTTATAACTATAGGTACTGAAGCCATAGAAAGCGGTGTTACCTAACTTGCAATTTTGTGTTACGTATGCACTAAAGATTTGTGTGGGTATCCACGAGTGGATTTTGCAAGCATTTTGGAGGTTTCTTTAATGAATGCGGCTATTGTTTTGAGTGGTCGGACTTCAGGAAGTCTTAAATATCGTTTACCATTGCTCGAATTTGTAAGTGTTGATAAAAATTAGTCATGGTCAACTTTCCATTTATGAGAAATGTAGATCTCTTATTTCATTGTTCAGGTGGGACTTGTTGACTGACTGATGTAATGTTTCTTTTGATATAATATAAAATCGTATCAGATCTTACATCTGACAGAGAATACTAAAGAAAACTGGCATGATACGAGCAGCGGTAAAAAAAATACTAAATAATACTAATAATGGTTAAATTTTTGATCTTGTGTACCACTGACCCACTTTATCACAATGACGATATTCGTGCCATATCATCATTAAGATCTCTGTTCGCAAAATATCTGCCTTTTAAAGGAGTTCAAGCCCGTTCCCATTTGTCGGGTGTTATTCCTGGCAACCTATTGGGTGGTTCAGTGGACACTAATCAGTTTGACAAAGCTGTTCACAATCTATCTGACAACGCTTTTTAAGCTATTGCATAGCTTTTATCGCGGGTTTTGAGAGCGGCGACCGAATCAAGAAATTCCGTAACGAAAATAAAACCTAACACCCCCACTGGTAGTTGTAGCTCGGTCGAGCGTTCGCTTAACGTATTATGTATATGGTACGACTGTACGAAGCTCGCACAGATCGAGACGAGCTGCTCCGAAATGTAGTGAAAAAAAAAAATATTTAACATCTTTCTATAATATTTTACAGTTCCATGTAGTTCCTAGTCCTAAGTTAAGTCGAGAGCTACTTTACTAGAACGCTCGCCAGTCTAGTTACGACTAATACTAACACAGTAGGCGGTTACAAACACAACAAACCTGTTACCTATACCAGTTAATGCCAGTTTAATTCTAACTTCAGAGCAGACGTAACACCGTAATGAAAAAAAACCAAGCGTTTGACGTAAGTAAAATAATATTATGTTTAAACTTATCAGGCATATGTAGTAATGTCTGGGCTATTAGCAAACTGTTCGAACATGTGTTTTGTGGACCATGCATTAAGGTTACTGTGTTAGGTCAGTAGTACTCTCGATTTTAGCTTTGATGGTACTTTTTGTAACAGACAAATGTGAGGAACAAATTTTCTTTATAGCGTCAAAATAAGCAATGATGTATCTATCGATAAATGTAAAGTAGGATGACTCCCAGAGACCTATAAAGTGTTACCAGAAAATTCAACTGAGTAGTTTTTGAACAGTAACTTGCATATTGTTCATGTAGTTTAGAAGAACGCTAATGGAAGTTTCTATCGGTTAAATAGGACGAAATTGAATTGTTTAAATTTTTCCTTTATTTTCCATTGTATTCGTATAAATATTTAATTAAGTGAAACGATTAATGAATCGAAACAGTGGGACAGATATAAATAGCACAAACCGGTCTATTGTTTTAGAAACTATTTTGTACGATAATCCAACAATCGACATGAAGATCGCATTAAAAATAATTTCTAACGACTCCGATACATACATTTGCATTTATAATTGATTGCAACCTACTCCGGTTCTCTAGAGTCTAGATAAGACTGATAGGTATTAATTTCTCATTGCTGCTCCGCTCCTATTGGTCGTAGCGTTATGTAGCCTATAGCCTTCCTCGATAAATCGGCTATCCAACAGTGAAATTTTTTTTAAAATGAGAAATATCAAAATTTTTGTACGAATTCCTTTGAAAAACATCATTATGTAGATATAACGTTGAAACAAAAACAACAGAAAACCCACTTCTTAAGCCACATTATTGGGAGTGGGCTGATGACTACGGAACCCTACATTGTGCGTGGCCCGACTATGCCCTTGCCCGGTTTTTTTAGATATTTATTCCATTCAAAGACTTTAGAGCCTTGAACCATAAAAAAAGGAAGGAAGAAAGTCTTTAAAACCTTCTCTCTGAAGTTTGCCTTCAGAGCACTCAGTAATGGTCCATAATTCAAAAGAAACATTATTACCAGAGGGCCAAATGTGCAATGCAACCACATCGAGCAACAGACGCAATTGTAGATAAGAACTTACGTAATTAACAAAAGTGGACTTGTTCCACGCACGCGCCGTTTATTATCCGTTGTCATACAGAATCACCATTCTGTCTGAAACAATGCTTTACGATATGTAACACTTTCTATGACGTCAGCAGTCAGCGAAATTTGCGACGAGAGACCGAGACGCGAAAATTGAATGTAATTTTATTGTCGACAGACTATTGTAAGTCCGTACAAAAATACTTGACATGATTCTTTTACATAAACAAGATGAGAAATTGTTATAATTATAAATTAGAAGTGAAGCGACTGCGTTAATTTTAATCTACTTTAGCTATGTATTGTTACAACATTTTAACTACAAATTATAATTCTAGTCACAGAATAAAAACTTCTTTTGGAGTTAATGGTGATCAGATCGAGCTGAATTTTCACCTTAATTCTGCCAGAATAATGGCTTTGAGTACATACACAACAAAACAACAGCTTTATTCCGCTTCGAATAAAGACTAATCTGTTAGGTAGCCTTAAATGATCTTTTGGGCCGTGGGCGGACCTGTTTCAGGCGCTCTAAGATGCCATCAAGCTGTTGCCTTCAACTTTGTCATGGTGTAATTTTCCACTCTGATTATTCTAACTTATAAATAGCCAGACTCCGTGAACTGAGAGTATGCTTTGCTTTTAGGTGTATTGCTATTAAGAGTTGGTATACATTTATGAAGTAAGCGCCCATGAGAGTCCTAGGTTTTTTTTATACAAGTAACGCCAACTCCACACATTGGCACCAACGTCAGGCCCAAAGCCACTCGTCCAACGGGTGGATCCAGAATAACTATCCCAACGTTGATGCCTATGCTATTTTCTAGAACTACACGTTGGACGTGTGGCGTTGGGGAGCAGGCGTTAATGAAGGGACGAGTAAGCGTCACGTTATCCCATAACAGTATCAGTGCCACCCAAACCCTTGTTTGGTCATGATCTGAATGTCAACGCACCGCACTCCTAATTTGAGACATTAGTTTGCCCAGTAATTACACTTGCTACAGTGCCCTTCAACTAAAACAGTGATGCGTTAACATTACTACAGTAGGATCAACGTAGCTTGACCGGATTGAAGTTGGCGAAAAGTGGTTGCGCAGATGGATTTTTTAGTAGTAAATGATGACAGGAAGCGGGGGGCGGGGGCGGTAACTAAACCAAGAGAATTAGACATGCGATTATGCATAACATTGTCATAATTACTAACTTTTTTTTTTGTGTTTTTTTTTCGTAAAGAAATTGTTTTTCAATCTTTCTTTAGTATTTACTGTAACTGTTCTAAATTTAAACTTTTATGAACTCATCGATTAAACACAATTAATCGTTTTCGTAAGTAATTTTAGGGTCGCATCTCTATGACATGCGAAAGTGATAAGAACCTAACTTCAATCTGGTCAAGTTACGTTGATCCAATTGTATTTCACGAAAGAATAACTGACACTATTGTTACTACAATAGTGTCAGTTATTGACCAACCATGGCTTAGACCTACCATTCCTAAAATTTTAGAACACTTATAATCATATAATAAAGCAATAATCATAATAAATCCAGTGGCTTAGAAGGTCAATCCCATATCTTCATATTCAAACGTATAAACAGTCAAGGTCAGAGTTTTGAATAGGTGTTATCCGCCGAGTGAATGTCACAGTATTGTTACAAGCAATATACTATCATTTTGAACATGAGTTTGACCTTCAAGTGCTGTTGCGATTTTAGTTACGACTGGTTCTATCTGCCTACACAACACGATTTAGTTGCATATTATTTTCGTTGGTAATAAACTCGTGTCTTGAAACGATTCATCCTAACTATGCTTTCAATTGTCTCGTTTCAGTCAATTGCGTGACATTTCGTTCGATCTTTATGTCCTTATTTTTCTTGTTACGTTAAAATGGGTATAGTGCAATAGAAAGAATATTTTTTATTGAGAGATTCACATATTCAAGTCTTCTGTTTCCATTGTAATTAATTGTCGTTCTATGTCTGGGTGTATTTTTGTGTCCATGATATGAATTTATTTAAAGTTCTAGGCTTACCTACTATCTTGCCCAGTATTCGTTAACTATCGAATTGTTTTCCTTAGTTTAAGGAGACTTCTAATTTCACAATCATAGACAATTTTCGGGAACGGAATGGATTTAATTGTTATTACTCTGAATTTTTACCATCCGTCTACATTTTTAAATTGAATCTTCGATATTGTTGAATTACAGCAAGCTTCTAGGTGTAATCTATAGTTGTGTTAGTACTCTCATCTTATCCACAAACATCACCTATATTTCGTATTTCGGACAAGGAAGGAGGACTTTAAGTTTTTTGAGGTATTCTTCGTTCCGTCAACCTTGTGAAATATGCAGATATATTACTTCAGAACGCCATTACGTTATCCGTTTCCTGTACTTACATTTAGATCTTCCTTGTTTGTTAAAATTCCTTATCAGAATTCAGGTATTTAATAAAATATTTAAAACAATAATTAAGAATGACATGAATTTGTTTTGCGACTAACTTGGAGCCACTTCTATGTATTTTTTTCTATGTTACTGAATTAAAAATAAATTGCTGACATCAAAGATATAGGTGGGGATACCTAGAACAAAATTTAAAATGGTACATATCCAGCTGGAATTGATCTTTTTGTCGAGACGCCCAACTTTGCCGTTGAAATGTTTTATTTTCAATACATAAACATAGGCTGCAGTTAGCACATGATATATATAATGAAGCACATGATATTAAGGAAGCTGTGATCGCAGCACCAGATTTGTTTTGCATCGTTATCTGGCAGATAACGATGCAAAATCATATCAGATATCAAAATCAGACGAAATGTAAACATTATGGTATCATTTTTATTTGATATCACATTCCGAACAGGAAAATATGTTAGGTCTGAACTTCCTTATCGTCTGCAATAAAATAAAAAAATCAAAATGCTTTATTCAATTAGGATGCAAAACAACTCTTGTGATACGTCGGGATTCTACATGTACATGTAATGCCAAGTTCGCAAACAATAGGTAAAGCCGGAGAAAAGAACCTGGCAATAAAAACTCGCGGCCACTCTTTTCAAATTGCCAATTTTACAATGTTTAATAAACAGCTGCTACTTTTTATGAAAATATATATATTACGGGTCTTAATCGCGTGAATAATTTATGGTAAAATACCTTGTTTATTGCCCGACGTTTCGACCGTATTGCAACGGCCGTTATTTTTTATATTTTCATAATGTGTACAAATCGCGAAAGTTTATCAACATTTATAGCTGTTACTTTAATCGGGCTTATAATATCCCCGCAACCCAAGGCTCACACCTCTCCTCTAAGAGAGTCATCATCATCATCCTGAAGACATTCACTGCTGACCATAGGCTTGCTCCAAAGACTTCTGCCAGGACCGGTTTTAAGCGGTCAGCATTCAACGGCTCTACGCTTCCTAAATCAGGAGGCGTAGAGCCTAAGAGAGAATAATTCAATGAAAGCTATGTTCCGATCAAACATGAAGTGTTAATATACAAAGCCAGGAACATCTATTTAACCACTCGTTGGATCACAATAGAAAATGGTTTCGAACTTTTTGTGCTTTGGTGACTATTCTAAATTAATTAGAATAATCCCCGTAAACTTAAGAAATTTAAGTTACCGAAAATTCATGAATTTCGTTTTAAAGATATTTCGAGTAGGCCTACAGGTCGTCGGTCCGTCTTGTGGGGGGTCGTCCTGCACTGCGTAGTTCAGCTCGTGGTCGCCACTCAAGAACTTTCCGACCCATCTATAGTCGATTCTGCGAGCAGTGTTACCTATTGCTACCCTAATTTACTAATCTCCTGAGTGAGTGTAGGGGTTTTAATTACACAGGTACAAAGCGAAATTGGAGCTATCTTATCTTAAAAAAAAAAACATTTCTAGGGCTTGCCGGTTTCCTAATACACGCTAGGATATGACATGCTATCAAACTTATAACGTGTCAGTTGCCAAACGGCATAATTATTGAAGAAAACGTGTGAGGAATCTGTTTTTAAGTAATCATGCTAAATTCTAAACAATCCTCACCTTGACACCGTTAAAGTCGGTCTGGTATGAGCAGATCTAGAAACCGTGTTTCAATGTTAATAAAAGCGGTGATACTGAGGGGGCCGAGAGATTATAATATAGCGAGGTTGAGCAGTTTTATTATGATTAAACCTTCAATGAAAAAACCCAAAATTACCTTCTGTTGAAAAAGAAATGTGTTATTTTATTAGTTTAACATCTTCTAGCGTTATTGTGTCTATAGACTGAATTTATAGTATTATAAATAAAAGGATGTGTCGTTAAGTCTGTTGTATTATAACAAAATACAAATCAGAATTCGTTTTCTTTAAATATTTAAACAAGATCATTTTTAGGTAAGTTTGATGAAAATCCGGTAACCGTTTTATTATTAATCAGTTTAGAAAGTTGATCCGTTTTTACAATCCCGACTCTCATACACTATAAGGTATAGGGATTTTTTAAATTGGTTATTGTACCCTAATGGCGTGTGACATATAGTTATTAACACTTAGATAACAATTGAATGGTCCCACGGGAACGGAAACGGAGTGGTAAATGGCGAACCTATCAAAGATAACAAACAACCATGCACCGGAAGACATCGAGAATCATTGCTCTACAAAATAACACGATAATTATAGCTTGACCACAACCGCTGTGCCGCTCCTTAGGTATGCGAGCGGCGTATAAATAATAAGTATGTACCTATACAGAGCCAAAAATATTGTACTTCGGTATATTCAGATCTATCCGACACGACGACAGACTCTTGTGTGTCCGTGATCTTTCCTGCCCGCACCCCGCCTCCCCGCGCATACCTAAGGAGCGGCACAGCGGTTGTGGTCAAGCTATACCCAACAAATCTGCACCATTTTTTCCAAAATTTAGTCGTGACGGTATAATCACTAACTACGGTTACTAACTAGCGGGCATTTGCCTTCTTAGCGGCATCAAACTATATACTAATTACATTATTTCCATGGGATTTTTGATACCATTGAAATTAGGAAAGACTCATAATTTCCCATTATACATTATAACAAATAAAATTTTCCTTGAATCGTTTTTTTTTTCTATACTAATGCGTAGAATGAGTCACGTTCGACGTTCGTTCATAACTGTGACGTAGTTCTGAGCTACTTATATTCGTCAACATGCTGTCGATTACAGAGGCATATATCGTTGTTTGTGTGTGTATGACGCGCTATCAACGTGTGTATGTCAGTGGCGAAAGTCAACATTTACTGTGCTGATAACGTGTCTTGTTTATTAGTTTATTTGTTGATTCTAATATGGAAAATGTCTACGTTATTCTCATTGCTCTGTTTGCTACGTAATCTCTGTGCTGTTTGTTGAGTATTTTGTAATTATTGCTATAGCCAAATAAATTACTTCTGCAATGGAGTCCATTAGACCCTATAGATGCGGATTCAATCTTCACTTTTTCCAAGATCTATCCCCTCCTAAAACGGTAGTAGCTTCTCCATAAAACGTTCTGCTAAATAGCGTCTATAAACTACGGTAACTGCCTATCTTATTGTAAAAAAGTAACTTGACAATATTGTCCAAGAGTTTGCCGTCAAAAGAGCTGTTACGCGTCACCGCAGCGTACCATGAAATCGGCCACGTTTAACGTTGTTTGAAAATGATTGCCTCTACAAGCGAGTCACGTGTTTCGTTGGAAAAATATATTCCAACATTTTGTTGACTTCCAAAGTAATTTGCGAAGTATTTCTTAACGAATCCTTATAGTTTAGAAAAGTGATGTTTGGCGCGGCACTGCGTAGTTGTTTTGAGTTTTATTTTTAATTGACTGTGTTTTTTTTTAATTATTTGGTAACGTTAACTTATTACAAATTAGGTGAGGCCTATCATCACATACAGGCTGATGATGATAATCTAACTCTAAAAGTAGTATTCTGACAGTATTTTACTAATAAATCTAGAGTTTTGTGAGTACCACTTCTAAGCCAGCTTAAATCCATTATAATTGGAGTTGTTGGATGTATGTTTCTGTGTCTTGTCTGTTTCATCCAAAAAAAGGAAAGCTTGTTAATTTAGAGTCGTTCTTAGTTTTATTTAATGAAAATCTGTTCATTTTTTAAGTTCAACATGATTCGATGATGCCTCCGACTGCATGATATTAAATGTAAAGGCTATCTTGTTTCCGCCTTTTTGCAGGCGGGTTTTTTTTTAATTTTTGATTTTCTCTCACGTTTTATTTATATTTTTTAATGCCTGCACATTAAAAAATATAATCCAAGCCTGTATATCTATTTAATGACCACATCTCCTAAGTATCGCCATGGCATACCAATATTTTTTAACATTGACTGAAACGCTTGTAATGTTGAAAAACAAAAACGGTTCTATTGTTTCCCGTAACAGTGTTTATATTTGTCTAACCTTGCATTGCCCTGCTGTTCACGCAATCATTTACAATAAAATCCGTTGGAAATCATACACAAGCAAGTCGTACTACGCAAATTTATTTAGTGCATTGTTTTTCTGGTACTATCAGAAACTGGTACTATCAGAAAAAAAAATGTAGAGATCATTGGTTACATATTCTATAATATCTGTACTTGATAATATTAAGCTAAAGAATTTGCTTGTTTGGTTGAACGGGATAATCTCAAAAATGATAGATTCCAATTGAAAAAAACGAATGAATCTTTAACGTCTTTGATAGCCCATTTATTGAGGAAGGCTATGTAATATCACGCTACGACCAATAGGAGCAGAGCATCAATGAAAAATGCTGTAAACACAGCGAAGTTGCGCAAGTCACCTAGTTATGCCTATTTACAAAGCAGGTGCAATCATTGGGTTTCATATTTCACGTGGAAGACATAACTAATTCTGAATTTAGTTCATTTAAAAAGAAAGGTTTAGAAGGTTAAAAATGAAATCGTGTGTTTTGTACCAAATTAATGTATTTTCTTTCTTTATATTCTAACGCAAATCTATCTATTGTTACAGATGGTACGGCTACGAGAAAGATCACAACATCCTAGTGATGGATCTGTTGGGTCCATCACTAGAAGATCTCTTCAACTTCTGCTCGCGTCAGTTCACTATCAAGACTGTGCTGATGCTGGCAGGTCTGTATTATGTGTTCTTTGTTTAATATACTCATCAGCCATCTCTCTTTCTCTGTCCTATCTTTTTATATTTTGGCTTCTATGTTTGGTCTTAGAGAAATGAGATAATACCGCTTGGTTACTAAGTAGCCATTTAAAAACTACGTCAAAAGCTAGGATCGTTGGTGAAATTAGTCATTAAGTGTAATGTAGTTTGTAAATTTAAATTACAATTAAAATTTTGTTTAAAAAAGAACAAAAATCAACATCACTCTTCACAAACACTACAAAGTGTAATTTTCTTGTTACATTTGGGTGTTAATTTAAAATTTACATTGTTGGCAATTAGCAGGCAATAACTAATTTTACAATCGTATTTACTCATTTCATTTGTTTTAAATATTCATGCACACATCGGATCAAGGTAAAAAAAAAACATCTGTGTCATGCAATCAGAAGAAAAACTCATACTCTAGGAAAAACTAACATTTCTTTTGTGTATTTCTGGGTGATAAAATAATATACCAGCCGTTTTAGAGAGCCGTTTTGCCCACTTGTTCATTGTACAAACTTGATCAAAGTTTGCCCGTATTTATTCAAAAATTCCGTTTTTTCACGTTTCTTACTCATAAACTGTTCTTCTTGGTCATCTCATACATATTTATTTACGCATAGAATGCAGAATCCGGGACGTACCGCCACTACAATCTACAGTAAAAACATTTTGTGTCAGATCAAATGCTGGGCCGCGTAGAGTTCATCCACTGCAAGTGTTTCATCCACCGTGACATCAAGCCGGACAACTTTTTGATGGGCATTGGCCGCCATTGCAACAAACTATACATGATCGACTTCGGCCTCGCCAAGAAGTTTAGGGACCTTCGCACCAGGGCCCACATCTCTTATCGCGAGGATAAGAATCTTACTGGTAAGTATAGTGTCAAAATTATCATCTTTTTGCTTGCGATTTTATTGGCTGAATATGGGCTAGACGCTGAATTTTCACCCTCTGATAACCAAATGAGACATTTTTAAGCTATTGCATAGCTTTTATCGCGGACTTTGAACGCGGCAACCGAATCAAGAAATTCCGTAACCTAACCTAACACCCCCTACCATTCCACACTCCGCCTACCATGTAGCTGTAAATCATTATAATTGCATAAGTTGATAAAAAAACTATGCAATTGCTTTACCGCGGCAGTCCCCGAGTGCCACACATTTTTATTATCAAATTTGATTGATTTATAAACATCCTATGATTACTTGCCTATCGAAAAGTGTTCATGGCAATGTATTTAATTCTCTTTTGGTAACTGAACAAATTTAGTTTCAGTTGATAGTTTTTAATATAAGAGAATATTTTTTCGTAGGATTCAATATAGGTGACTACACCCATCTGTTAAACAAAAAAAATTACAAAGCAACAAGATGATCTTTTTCTTTGCTTTTTTATTGACTGATTTTTTGAATACTGCTGCAGTTGGGTGTTGTAATGTCTGTGCCGCCAGCTTACGTAAAACTTCACAATGCATAGACAATGTCAACACTGATGAAGTCCTCCCAAAAGTAACTGAAACCTCACGTCATTGTGTTTTGCTTCGTAGAAGTTCTAAAAACAAAATCTTAAGTTTCTCTGTAGAAACCTCTCTCAAACTAGTACAATTGACTGCCTCTGTGGCGCGGTGGGAGTGTGTCCAACTGCTACGCAAGAGGTCGTGGGTTCGATTCCCACACGGGACACCACTTTGTGTGATCCACAAATTGTTGTCCCGAGTCTGGGTGTACTTTGTGTCTGTGACTTGTATGTTTCTAAAGTCCCCCGCGACACAGGGCTTGTACCCTAGTGAGAGAGTCGTCTTTAAAAAAAAACTGAAAAGTTTCTATGTTTTAACGTCATAATTTCAAATAATTCTGAAATGAATAGAACTCGATCTAAATAATGAAACAAAGAGTTTCATTATTTAGATGATTTAATTTTAAAATTAACGATAGTGTGTATGATAAATTGATAAATGTACCTACGTTATCGCTTTATAATCAGCATTATTCAGAATTTTATTTTAGTGTCAGCTTATCAGTTTGCGGTTAATACGCAATTATTGCATTTCCTTTGATTGATAAACGGCTGGTAAAAGCATAGAGGTTTTACCGGCAGTTAAAATAATTTGTAATAATCTTATTGTTCAAGTAATAAAATTCATTTGTTAGCAACATTTCTTTTAAATACTTGTGTCGTAAGTATTATATTCTAAGTTAAATCGAAAATACGGGACTCCCTCACAAAGCCATAAGCACATAAAGTTGTTACATCGTAAGTGGATGCTCTTACTATGTTGTGCCCATTGAGGCTGATATATTCAATCTCGTGTACTCTTCTTCTAATATTTCTGACCTCTTTTTTTTTGCATCAGTCCTCTAATATGGTGTATAATATAATGGTGGGAGCACCTTACCTGCATATACAGTTTATAAACAAAGAAACATTGTAAACATTGGCAATTTGAAAAGAGTGGCCACGAGTTTTTATTGCCTGTTCTTTTCTCGGGCTTTACCTATTGTTTGCGAACAGGCATTACAAGTAAAATCGATTTTTCAAAAGCGTAGTATTTTGCTTCTTAAGTGAATAAATCATTTTTATTATTATTTATTATTATTCTCCCTGAATTGCAAGTAATTTCGGTTTATAATACAGCAATGTTTTGTTTGTAACAGGTACCGCTCGGTACGCATCCATAAATGCCCACCTCGGTATCGAGCAGTCGCGACGAGACGACATGGAGTCTCTCGGATACGTGCTTATGTATTTCAACAGGTAAGATTGCTTTATATACCTATAGTCATTACTGACAGTCAGTCCGGTCTTAAAAATAAAAACTTGAGAGGTGTTAAGGGATACCCGGATGGAATGAAGATCCTTTCGATTAATTAGTGAAGGAAATGTAATAAAATTTTATTTTTAAAATAAAATAAAATACACTTTATGATAAAAAAAGTGTCGTTACAACTTTTGGTCTTATTTTTTTTTTTCTCAACGCGCGATTAGGAACTTCGTTCCAATGTTACAGAACCAACACAAAAAGGATATGCTCGTCGTAAAAATGTATGATGACACAACTCAACGTAGGAATATGCGGTATGCACTGAGCAATGTGCGTTTATTGCAGCATTGTCACATTTATTTGAAGACGGAACATTTTTTTATGACGTCATTAAAATATAGATAGTCAGGCGACAGTTCAAAATGAAAATCGGCCTTTGTTATCAAAATCTGTGCTAGTTCTCGTCAGATGTATTCATTATTTAACATTGCTAGTTATCGTTACATAAAATACAAACTGGCCAAGTGGGAGTTGGAATCGCGCACGTAGGGCTCCGTACCATTATCTATACAAAATTAGACACTATATTATAATATCGAGCAAAAATATTAAAAAACGGTGAAAAAAACACGTTTGTTGTATGGCAGCCCTACTTAAATATCGATAGAAATACATCCTGGTGACAGCCGGACAGACAGACGAACGGACAGAGTTTTAGTAATAGGGTCCCGTTTTACCCTTTGGTATTGAACCCTAAAAACTCGAGTTACGTTTTTACTATATACTACTACGTGATTGAATTAAAACTAAAGGCACAGAACCAAGAGTATGGAAGATAAGTTTTAAAACAACGTGGTCCGAAGAGTATATAGTGCGTTCGTGATGTCTATATGTGCATTGCTCGAGCAAGTTTGTTTCAAACTTATATTTTCTACTCTTATGTAAGTTGTGCTAAAGATATAGATAGCCTCATATGTGCTTTGCAACGCTCATACATCGTTCACGAACAGAGAATCTCGGAACACTTTCGAAACAACGTGGTCCGAAGTGATCCGTTCGTGATATCTATATGTGCATTGATCGAGCAAGTTTGTTTCAAACTTATATTTTCTACTCTTATGTAAGTTGTGCTAAAGATATAGACGGCCTCATGGCAACAACGTTTATAACCCGAAAATCAGTTCGAAACAAAACATTCAACAACAAAATATTCCGGTTTGCATTTGACCGTTGGTTTTATACTTGTCTCTTACATGTTCCGACATGTTGCAAGTGAGTCACGGGACCTACTCGTTTAGAAGACGGTTATAATAAACCAGAATACTACTTTATTTGTCTTTCTTTTGAATCGATTTATAATCGATTATTTTGACCTTTATGTGATTCGATGATATTATGTAAGTAATTGATAAATAAACGAGTCATTAAAAATATAGTAAGAACAGTAAGTTTAGAATATCAACATTTTGATAAAATTAGATACGTCGCCCCACCGGACACCGGATCCGGCGAAAGCCGGTGTTCAAAAAATCGGACGTCTGAAAGACCACTAACAGTATTATAATTAGGTTTTTTTTAATTATGATAGTCTTGTTACATAGACAGATTAATCAATATTAGTCGTTTTTGTTTGTGAGCAGAGGCTCTCTGCCCTGGCAGGGCTTGAAGGCGATAACCAAGAAGCAGAAGTACGAGCGGATCAGCGAGAAAAAGATGTCCACACCTGTTGAGGTTCTCTGTAAGGTAAGTAGCTACTATCCATTAACATTTTTTTTTTTTTTTTTAAATACGACTCCCGCAGTAGGGTACAAGCCCTGTGTCGCGGGGGACTTTACAAACATACAAGTCACGGACACAAAGTACACCCAGACCCGGAACAACAATTTGTGGATCACACAAAGTAGTGTCCCGTGTGGGAATGGAACCCACGACCTCTTGCGTAGCAGTCGGACACACTAGTACATTTGCACTGTTCGTTGGATTACAACAACAAAAACAGATAAAAGTTTAGTATTAGAAAGTCATTCCAGTACAAGTCACTATACATTATTTCAATTGGGTAGATGACTACAATAAAAATAAATGATTTAACACTAAAACCTTTCTGAAAAACAATGGTTCCCCACAATTTTACGTAGTCTTGAATTTATAAACATTGAAATTAAATGATTTGATCGTACGAAATAATGACGTTATTGATTTGTTTTTCTTATAAATTAGTACGAGGCGAATCGTTTTAACGTTTCATAAAAAGATACTGGTTTGACTTGACAGTCATCTACCCAATTACCAAGTTCTGACACTTCTGAAACCTTATGATGTTATGTAGACTATAGTAGCCTTCCTCGATAAATGGGTTATCCAACAGTAAAATCATTATTCAATTCGGACCAGTAGTTCCTGAGATTAAAGCGTTTACACCATCTCTTCAGCCTTATAATACTAGTATAGATGAGTTCTTTACACTAAATCTATCTGATTTTTATATTCTTTTTTAAAAGATAACTAGCAATGTGGGATTTTTGGTCCCACATTACTAGCAATCCTGTTAACTCCTCCAGCTAAGCTCAATGGCTTGTGTTAGGACTGGGTTCACATTGGTAGTATAATGGGTAGGATTCGAACCCGCGACCTCACGATTGCGACACCGATGCCTTAGCCATTAAATATTATAGCTCATGTTTCAACTTTTTGATAAAACAATTTGCATCGGTCCTTTAACATGGTGTATAGTATATTAGTCGCAGCACCTTACCCCCGTATCAAGTTTATAAACATTCAAACATTGTAAAATTGGCAATTTGAAAAGTGTGTCCGCGAGTTTTTATTGCCAGGTTCTTTTCTCCGGCTTTACCTATTGTTTGCGAACTTGGCATTACATGTACATGTAGAATCCTTACGTATCACAAGTGTTGTTTTGCATCCTAAGTTAATAAAGAATGTTAAATTTTATTAGGCTTATCTACATGTTACATTAAGTTTTGGTTACCTTAGCTAACCAAAAACTAAATGTAACTGACTTGCTTGCTACATTATTATAATAGAAAAATACTTTGTTTTGAATCGTACTTTCGTGAAAGTACTTTGGTTGGAAACCATTGAATACCAAAGGTGTTTTGTGATGATACCACATCTTATATGGAAATATAGCCTTTAAGAGTATTTGCCACCTTGGCGTCACACGTAGTACAAGCAAATACACGTGACATTATTAACATACGTCGACATAGTACACTCGAACGTAATTGGATAAGTGTTGCTTAGTTATACGGCTGTTTGACGGCTAGGCGAGAGTGATAATGGATTTGAACCTGCGACCTCGCGCAGAAGGTCGCAGATTTAAATCAAAACGATTGTTTCGCTCAATTGTTTGTGCGAATTATACTTGGGGAAGTTAGTTTTAGACACTGTTTGAATATAATGGTTATTCAGAACTAGCTGTCCCTCGCGACTTCGTCTGCGTAAATTTTTCCCGTTTTTGTAACATTTCTCATTGCTGCTCCGTTAGCCCACACTACGCCTAATCAATTCCATAAATATTCCTTGAAATTATCAAAAATTTCTATAATTTCATAAATAGTTCTGCATTGTTATAGTTTTACAGATCGAGTTAAACTTAGTGTTCAAAGCTTACTAACACAAGTGATGTAGTAGGAAATGAAAGAGGCCGGATATACAGTTTAATATTCATATTAATTGGTGTGAAGGTCTAATGGCATTAAAACATTTCATTCATAAAAACAAATCGTATATGGATCATTGATTATGACCTCACCGACACTTCCTACGATTAGGGTGTCGATTCTTAATCAGGAAGTGTGATCTGTTTTAAAACAATTTAGGTTAGAATGCTTATATACTATATTTGTGAAATTATTTAAATTCAAACATGACATGTTCCTAGAATGCTTCTGTGGCAATATTATAAAATCTAATATATAAAATTCTCATTTTTCGTCTTTAATGTTCGTTCCCATACTCCTCCAAAACGGCTTGACCGATTCTCATGAAATTTTTTATGCATATTCAGTAAGCCTGAGAATCGGCTACTATCTATTTTTCATACCCCTAAGAGTTTGTTTGTTTGTTTGTACTGGGCCGCATTGAAAAAATATTTTATAGTTGAATAGTCCATTTATCGAGGAAGGCTATAGATTAAAACATCACGCTACGACCAAAAGGAGCGGAGCAGCAAGAAAAAATGTTGCAAAAAAGGGGAAAATTTACGCAGACGAAGTTGCGCGGGTCAGCTAGTAATTGTGTAAAAATCAACATGGTCAATCTGCTCGATACTGTTATTGACAAAACATACGAGTGATACTCTTTCTAGAGAGTGGTCAGTTTCGTGAGGTTATGGCGAAGTGCAAGTCTATACGTCAATGTTTTGCAGATATTATCTTTTTAAGTACTAATTTAATCTCTCTCTGCAGGGATTCCCGGCCGAGTTTGCGATGTATTTAAATTACTGCCGCGGATTGACCTTCGACGAAGCTCCTGATTACATGTACTTGAGACAGGTAAGTCTGATGCATAGTTCGCTATAATATTTTATATGGCAAATAATTATATTCTTAGTTTTTCGAATAGGGCACGAAATTGTACATTATTAAAAAAAAAGTCATTTCGTAGATTTATTTGATGTGAGTTTGAGTTTTGTACTTTGTAATGTGACCGCTAGAAAGTATGACACCATAAATTTTATAGTACATTCAATATTATACACGCCTGAATAACTACATAAATGAAAAACAACTGTTAATCGATCAACAATATGGCTTTCGTCCCAAATCGAGCACCCTTATTGCAGCTGTCGATTTAGTAACAAAAATAAAAACGCATATTGATAAGAAAAACGTCACTTTAGGAATATTCATCGATTTAAAAAAAGCTTTTGACACGGTGAGTCATCAAAAGTTGTTACAAAAGCTCAATAACATAGGTGTCACAGGTACAGCGCTCAATATGTTTACTTCCTACCTACAAAATAGACGCCAGATAGTAAAAATAGATAGCTTCATTAGTTCGCCTCGAGATGTGTCCTACGGCTGCCCACAGGGATCAATTATCAGTCCATTACTATTCCTTATTTACATAAACAATATAAACCAGATAGGGTTAACAGGTTACTTAACCTTATATGCCGATGATACTTGCCTATTTTACTTTGACAAATCGATCCACAGCATTATAAGTGACGCGCAAAGAGATCTTAACATATTACATGAATGGTTAAAATACAACTTATTGACAATTAACACATCTAAAACATCATACATGATTCTAACAGCAAAAAATAAAACTATACCAGCTTTCACACCGCTCACGATAGATAATAAAATAATAAGACGCTCAACTTGTGAGAAATATTTGGGATTATGGATAGACGATAAACTAACATGGAAACCGCACATCGATCACGTCCAAGGGAAACTCATATCTATATTAGGAGCTATACGCAAAATAAAAAACTGTATCCCAAAAAACGTATGTGACGTCATCTACAACTCGTTAGTAAAGTCTCATCTAGAATATCTAATTGAAATCTGGGGATCAGCCGCTGTAACCAACCTATAACCGTTACAAAGAACACAAAATAAAATTATAAAAACACTTAAACATTATCACTACTTAACTCCAACAGAAACAATATACAAAAAGACTAAATTATTGAACATCACTCAACTTTATATATACAACACTTGTATACTAGTTAAAAAAATTACTTCCAACCACATTCAAACAAACACAATATTACATAAAAAAACAACAACACACCACCTAAGAAACCGACACAAACTACAGTTAACTAAACCACGCACGAACTATGGTAAAAAAACAATACTATATGAAGGAGCACAGCTGTTCAACAAACTGCCAAATGAAATAAAAGAATGTGAAAATATTAATATGTATAAAAGTAAACTAAAAACCTATGTTACACAAACTATAACTTAACTTTTGCATGCACCAAAAATGTTACTAAAAAAAAAAAAAAAAATGTAAAATTATTTTCTCATTTTAAGAAAATGTAATGTTTTTTATGAGAATAAATTCTTTAAACCGATATTTCGATTCTTATATCCCTGGTGTCGACGTAATTGCGTTGTTAGAGCGTAATATATGTCCATGCACTCTCAAATGATAACTTTAAGGCTCAATTCTCACCGGCAGCGGTGCCGCGGTGGCGTGAAGCTAACACGTGACTTCTTTGAACTTTTCAAGCGGGTTTGGGCTTTGATATTAAAATTCTTTGACAATTAAAGTCACTCACTTATATGACCACCAACACACGCTCGCCGTACGACCGGGCAAGGGTATAAGCTGCTATTACACTACCCTGAATCAGGGCCTAAATCGTTATGGCCTTGAAAATTTGTTAGTGAATTAGGAATTACTTTTATTACACCTTTCTTTTTAAGGATATAGGGTGCCTTATTTAGTGTAGTGTAATAAGCGCATTACATAGCCTAGCGCCTCACTAAAATAATGCTAGTAGTCGCCGCGCCTTAGCCATTTGTAACCGAAGGTAAAATATGTTAGAGGAATTATTCTTATTACACCTCTCTTTTAAAGGATGTAGAGAGCCTTATTTAGTGTAGTAATAAGCGCATTACATAGCCTAGCGCCTCACGAAAATAATGTTAGTGGTCGTGCCTTAGCCATTCTAACCGAAGGTGTAACACATTGCAGCTATTCCGCATCCTATTCCGCACAATGAACTACCAGTACGACTACACGTTCGACTGGACGATCCTGCGCCAGCGCAAGCAGCACATGGAGGCGGGCGCCGCGGCCGCCGACCGGCGCTCGCCCTCCGTGCAGCGCCGCGCGCAGCAGCAGCCCTCGCAGCCGCCGCCCAACAACGAGGTACGAACACTGCGAGTTCACTCACTTGTCCCATAAACGCCGAGATATTGCAGGCACGTGCACGTTCATGCACGACCGTGCACGTTCACTCACTTGTCACAACAACGACGAGAAAGTGCGTGCACGTGCACGTTCATGCACGACCGTGCACGGTCACCCACTTGTCACAACAACGGCGAGAAAGTGCGTGCACGTTCATGCACGACCGTGTACGTTCATGCACGACCGTGCACGTTCACCCACTTGTCACAACAACGGCGAGAAAGTGCGTGCACGTGCACGTTCATGCACGACCGTGCACGTTCTCCCATACTTGTCATAACAACGGCGAGAAAGTGCGTGCACGTGCACGACCGTGCACGTTCTCCCACACTTGTCATAACAACGGCGAGAAAGTGCGTGCACGTGCACGTTCACTCACTTGTCACAAAAACGACGAGAAAGCGAGCACCTATAAAATCTTGTTAACCCCTTCAACTAAGCTTAAAGGCTTGTCTTAGGAATAGGTTCACGTCGATAGTATAGTGGGTAAAAAAAACCTCTACTACACTACTACAGACGGTACTATTACAGAAGGTATGTAGTAGTAAATTTGCACCTATCAAACAGTAATTTCCAACAAAAATGGTATATTTTTGTTTAAAATATATCCTTTCGTTCAAAGAAATGTCCTGTAGTTTCCCTAGGCCGCCATCATAATGTCGCAGTGTGATGGAAGCTAAAAATCACTGAAACATCCACAAACGATTTTTAGCTCAATGTTCTTAGATATCGTAATTTTTCAGTATAACCTTTTTGATAAAACAACACTATGACGGCGTCACTCACAGCCATCTTCATGTCGAGTAAAAAAGGATACACTATGCCATAATAATAAAGAGGGACTGAATCTACAATAAAACGCAACCTATCGTACTTATAAAAGTACGAAAGCGAAAAGAGCGTCAGTAAAAATAAATATTTTTGACAATTGTTTGTTGTTAAATTGCAAGTCTCTGTGATATTAGTCATATTATGGTATAGATTTTTAATTTCGGTTCTCATCTCATAATTTTATTTTGATGCGGCAATAATGCGTGATTTCGCCAGCCATTGTTGCTGGGTTATGTAGCCCATTAATTTGAAGAAATCTTGCAACACTACTTTTGTGATGGTCGAACAATTAGTTTCCAATAGTGCAGCCACATATTCCAGTAAAACATGGCCCGTTTAGAAGCCCCTTAAGTTTAGCAGTTTCAATCAGACATAGCTTTCACGATTTGATAGTTTTCACCAGCTCCCCTGATCCATTTCCTTTCCTCTCCTCATAGGTGAAGTCTGTGCTCACGGCAAATGAGCCGTCTAAGCAGCCGATAAAAGGACAATCTGTCAGTCAACTCAAGAAAAAACTCACGGCGATGTCATAAACATTATCCCTTTACTTAACACCTTGTTGCTTTCAAGCTAATGTTAGTTGGATATGCACTGTTATTCTAAAAACATTCAATACCTAGCAAATTCTTGGCGCAATTTTGTGTTAGAAATTATTTAGCAAACAAAAAGTATCAAGATTTTATTTTGAGAGCTTTTCCTAGAGGCTATGCCCTCTCGTTAAGTCAGATTTTAAACGCAATTTTTGTGTTAGAAATGATTTAGTAAACAAAGTATCAAGATTTCAGATTTTAAACGCAATTTTTGTGTTATAAATGATTTAGTAAACAAAGTATCAAGATTTTATTTTGAGAATTTTTCCTAGAGGCTATGTCCTCATTTAGTGATTTTTATAGCGTTTATATAATTCTGATGTATAATCTACATAACTGTAAATTTTCATTAAAATCCTTTCAGTAGTTTTTGCGTGAACGAGTGACTAACGTCCATTCTTCCAAACTTTCAGATTTGTAATATTAAATATACTTTGAGCTTTATCTAACGGTCCATCCCGGGTTCGCACGGGTGGATATAGGGATCCCAATATTTAAAATGTATGTTATTCAGGCATAATCCTATTGGTCGTTGCGTGATGCCTATGACACTCAAAACGTGGCTTTCCATTGATAAAAGTTCATAAATGGTTTAGCAAATCCAGAGATTAACCCTTACAAACTATCTCTTTATAATATTACTATAGATTTACAAAAAAATGCAGTGAATTATTTACAATTTAGTTTGTTACACATCATGCGTGTCTTTATTATAAACAGTATTATAAATAAGGGATATAACTGATCGACAATATACTGTAAATAAAATTAGCGTTTTTGTCTCGTCTTTGTGAATGGTTTAGATGGTCAGTAAATACATGTAATAAGCCGAAATGATTAATAACAAAGTTGCTTAGCAACCATTGATAAACTTGCTAAGCGACTTTGTTATTAAACATCGATTTTACTATAGTTTACAGCATAAGCATATGTGACTATACTTCAACAAAGTATGAACAAAAGGGGACGAACGATTTCTTGTATTTATTTTTGGGTAATAGTTGCACATCTTGTAGTCTGAACAAATTGGGTTTAGAACTTATTATCTATATTTATATTGTAATCACCTTTTAACCACGGTTAAAAAAAATTATATTATCTATGTATATTAGTGGTATTTCATTCAAAATTCATTTCGTAGGTTTTGCGTCAAGGAGTGACGCTTACATTCATTCAGACAAAATAAAATATAAATAGGATAGGAAACCATTCATAAACGTCTAATTATAATTATTTTACGTCTTTATCTAAGTATCTTTCTATGTTTGTGCCAAAAACTAGAAATTTCTAAAACAAATTAAAACAATAAAAGACTATACAAATGTCTTATCAAATTAGTTAACAAGGATTGTGTGTTAATGTGTAATACAAATTGCGCAACAATTTAGTAGTCTGACGTGTAAATGACTCACCTATTTAGTAGTATGTTCTTATTAACTAATGTGTAGGTAATTAAGTGCATATTCAACGAACATTCTGTAGAAAATTTTAGTAATCAAATTCAGTTTCATATTACTATTTCTTGCACACTATGTACTAACTTATAAGCGATTGCGTATTGGCGATTATATATTTTAAAATTAATTTTGAGTGTTTCTCATATTTGTAGTATCTTATATGACCTTTGAATTCGCTCGCATCACTTTTAAGTGTAGTGGAAGTTTTCGGAGCTTGTATGTCTTAAACTTATGACCGTCCCGGTCTGATTTATACGACAAATTTTTAACAAAAATGTTACTTTCGGTTGTATTTATGCATCGTCAATTTGAAGTAGTCTTGGAGCCGACAATTTTAAACTCCAAATCTATAACCAAGTCTTCAAAAATATCAGTTTTATGAACTCGGCCACGCTTCGCAAGCCAGGACACTCCCCGGCCTTCCCAGAACATTCTGCTAAAGTCTTTCGGAACGCATAGAGGATATACAGACAAACATTGATAAATAAATGAGGTCTTGTGGTAACGCTACTCAATTTCACGGAATAAGAATAGATACTACGATCGATAGACATCATAGTGATAAGTGCACTTTAGGGTTAATGTTTGAAAAAAAAAAGTTAATACTATATTAAATTGATGTTTTTTTTTATCGACAAGTTTATATACTAATATGGAGATAAAACATCTTCGGCTCCAAAACGACTATTGATATGAAGATCACAATTTTCGGCTCCATAACGCCTACAAATTCACTGTGTATATCTAGGATAACCTATGTTCGTTTGTCGTATTTTTTGTCGTGTAATTCAGACTGGTGTAGTCAAAAAGATTCAAAAGTGTTGTACACTTAGCTTTTTACTTAAAACATTTATTTACAACTGTGGTCGAATGTAGTATGTACGTGTGTGTGCTTTGTTCACTGTAAATTTTTACTTTATAAGGTTTAAAACATTATTAATAGTATATAAAGTACATATGGCTTAGTGGCCGCCATGTTTTAAACAATTTCTTTTTTATAAGTATTTAGTTCCAATCACACTAAAACTCTAAAGGTACACATCAATTAGTTGCTGATATATTAAAATAAGAAATTGTTTTTCGATGTGGCACCCACCTTTATTTTTATATTTTTAAATTCTTCAGAAAAAATGTATAAATTTTAAAATGAGTGTTGCCAGCACTAAAAATACTGTCATGTGTGACATAAGGTTCAGACGACAGATTACTATGTAAATTTTGTATAATTTTAATAAAAAAAAACCTTCGAGTTCGACTTTTTACTTTCAATTGGAACAATATCAAGAAATGCAAGATTTATTCGGTAATATTTGAGTGATATTTTCTATCTTTGACGTAGTTAATATAGTTTTATTTTCAGTCATCAAATATAGCTACGTATAGTAAAAAAAAAGTTTGTTTAGTATAACTTAAAACATTATCTTTCAGATATAGTATCTACAAACAAATGACCTAAGTTAGTCACATTTACCTCGTTCGTAACATTCTCATTAGCTAACTTTAAACGAGTAAAGTAAAATCAATCTTGACTTTGTTGTATTTGAATGCATTTCGCTAACTACTAGTAAAAGCGTGATTTGTTCCATGTCTAGTTGTACTTTGTGTCCGTAATAGTATGTTTATAACGTCCCCGTGGCGCAAAGATTGCGCCTTAGAATCGATAAATATCTACATTACATTTTTTTTAAACCTCTCCGAGTTGTCTTAAAAAAAAACTGAAATGTAAAGAAATAAAATTGATGTTCTCATATTGCACCCTTAGTAAAGTAAGGGGATATCTCCAAATTTTGGGTTTGTTGTACTAAAGGGATATGTTGTGGGTAGATCTATCGTCGGCCTTTCATAGAAAGAGAAAAGTGCGTAAATAAGAGAGATAATGCTCTTTCTCACTACCTTCTCCCGAGCCTGCACCTTCCCGAATTCTCAATCTTATAAAACATTTTATCAAAAAGTGAAATTTTTGGATATGCCCTTTTATTATTAATGGTGCGATATATATACAAAAATAAATAAAAAACCTAGTGTGATTAGTTGTAGGGTGTCTAGAAATAGGTTCATCAATATTAAATATTAACATTTTTTCTTTTCTATTTTACAGTGAAAGAGATTACGACGTTCGGCAGCCACGGGTGGTCCGGCGAAGAAGAGAGCGCGATAGCATATGTGTGTGTGTGAATGTGTGTGTGCGAGCGGGGCCGAGCTCTCGACGGACGTCGAACGTTTTAAAATACGGACACTAAGCTTTTCTTCGAGTATAGAGGCCTTTTGTTCTACAAAACGAAAACCTACAGCCACTCATCTCTATAGTACTTGTACGTTGAACAGGTTACCGCAGGTAAAAACAAGACTTAGGGAGGCTACACATAAGCCGGTCGGCACAAAGACGGCCTGAAGCTACTACACCACTTCGGCTTCATTAACAAGTTCAAAAAAGCCGTTCGACAAAGCCGAGCGGCTTTTTTCCAGAACATTCATCGATATGCCGCACGAGCTGTGCCGAATGATGTCGATCCGATCATGTGTAGCGACTAATTTGATTTTGACGTTTGGTAACACCCAGTCTATACAACTGTCAAAAAGCTCACAGTACACTCATTCGAATTGGCACAAGAAATTGCTGTAATTTTGTCCTGGGTAGCCAGTCCAGGGTACGACGCACTATGAAGGTTTGTGCCTACAGCCCAAGCTAAAGGTTTTACATGATATTTCTGTGTTAGCAACACAGTATTTTTTTTTTGTACTGTATAAATATTTAACTGTAAAATACATTACAGATGTTCATACAATTTACTAGAGAAACGATTAATTCAGTTTGTAGTTATGTAACTCAATGATTGTTTAGTTTTGATGTTAGTTTTTTTCTAGTTGTATTCGTTTACTGTAAATCGGTCGTATTTCATTGTTGACTCTGTAAATAGCCGAGCTGTGATTGCAATACGACCGACGATACATACAGAATATTGGCTAGAAAATGTTCATTAAAATTGCAGATTTCTAATGAATAAAGTAGTATATAACAAAAGTGAAAAAATGTTAAAAATATAAAAAAAAACGAAACAATGTGGTAGTAACTAAGCGATTTACTTCTTCTCTTCACGACGCGTCATATATCAAATAACAGAAATAGTTTTAAGGTTATTTTTACTGATTTCTTTTTAATTTGGCATATTACACTTATAAATTGTACATAGAAAGAGATAGTGGCGCGTCTGAGGGAGACAACGATACTGCTGTATCTTTGAAGTATATAAATTTGTAAATATATAAGCTAGTAAACTTGTTTTAATCACTACATATTTTTTTAAGAAAGCACTAATTGAGTTTTTGTGGCGTATTGTGATACTGCATCAGCTGAATGAAGTTTCTATAAAGATGGAAAGTCTGTTGGACTGTTTACTTACATTGTTATGTAATTTTACCCAACAATTAACGAAGTTAGGTAGCTGTATCTTATATTATTCCATGACAATATGATTTAAAGTTACAGCAACTAATGAGTATCTAAACGAAGCCCGAAACTAATCAACTTGTAATTGTAGAACTGAAGTGGCATAGAGAAACTGCCGAATACTCCTTCACTCATTTTTGAGATGCTATCACTTTCATTTTAAAGTCAATAGTAGCGACAGAAATACTTTTTAGCGCGATTCAAGTTGTATATCGAGTTGTGAAGATGGCGGCATACTGACTTGGTCATTATTTTCACAGCTCCGCGTTAAATATGCAAAATTTACTTGAAATACGTGTTAACTGGATAAGGAGCGAGACTTTTGGTTGTGTTCAATAAGAACTTTGCACTGGCAGAAATTAGTCGTTGAACTAGGTTGCCAAAAATCGAAGAATCAAACTTGATAAAAAATAAACTTAAAACTGACGGATGCACAGAATGTGCGAGCCATAACGCCGGCTCCACATGTTGGCCCCAACGCGTGGAGTAAACGAACGGAGGAAAGAGAAAAAAAAGTAGATATCGTTTTGTTTAGTTAACAAATCGTGTAGACAGGTCTAAGAGTGTCTACGAATAAACAGCCCTAGAGGTTCTACATCACTGTGCTACGAATTTGATAGTACTAGAAGCCGTATTTTGAGTATTCAGGTGAGAGTTTAATTTCCGCTTCAGTTCTGTGATTAACAATGACTTTGGGGTCTTAAAACTTGATTTGTAAAAGGAGTAAGTTTCATTTGGGGTTTATATTACCTCAGTTTTACAAATGAAATAGATTCTAATTACCATTCAAGTTGGTAATTAAGTTATTTATATATAAAAATATAACATTTTCAGATATAACATTGTATCACACGAATAAATGATTAATATTATTTGTATGATTAATATGAAAGTTGGATTTGAAAACTGACCTCGTACGAATATTTTATATGATAATTAAAACAATGCTTCCGTGGTTTGGATGCTACAAGCACGAAATACATTGGTACAAAAGGGCCGGCTTGTCAACAAGTCCACGAACACAGATGCGCTCTTACAGTCTGCCAAGTCTGTTGACAAAACATCCCGTGTAACCAAAAGCCATAAGGTTGAATCTGTACTAAAGACACGCACGGTTTGAAATGTTTAATAACAAAAGTTAGGGTTGTCATCTATTTAATCAATGTAAAAAAAAAATACTAAATTACCTAATTTTGGCCAAGTCCTATGATATGTTCCGTAGTTACTTTGTGCTGCATAAACAATTGGTACTGTAAAATAATAACATTGAGTGAAATGTCTTTTATTACCGATTTAGGGCAATCGCGAAAAGCGACGTGAACACTTGTTTTGTGATTTCCAACTGTTGCTACATTGGTCACATTTTTGGACGATAGTCGGTTGGCATTCGACCACGATCGGCATACGTGCGTGTCTGTATGTGTGAGAGCTTGTTTTCTCTCGTTGTAAAGACCCATCTGTATTTATGTATTTTGTACTATAAGTATCACAATACACCACGTTTATCTTAAGACATAAGTATAAGTTTCCCGAATGATTAGTGCGAACGAGTGTGTGAACGAACAAATGGAGACAAAATAACAATATATACCATTTATAAGTACTAGATATATATTCAGTATATATGTGACTTCTATGAGTGATATTATGGATCTCATTTCTTACAAAAATGATCAGTTTTATTTCAAGACTTATTGGTAGATTCAGACGGAACTTTTGTCTCCAGTTGTGTGTATACTCAGAGTGTCTACACTATATAAATTAATAAACAGTAATAAACTAATTCTTTGTGGTTTCATTTGATTCGCATATGCCATAACTTTACGTTGAGTCCTTTGTTTCGTGTCGTTCTCTGCAGCAGAGCCGTGTCCATTTCGATTGAGGAGATAACTCTTCGTATTATTATAAAAATAGGTACCTACCTAATATAGGTAATTTAGTAGAAAGTTTTAAAATTTTGTAGGCCTCGATTTTATAGTTTAGTTACATGAACATATAATGTGCATCTGGATCGAGGGCCCATTTTTAAAATCTTTACATAACGAAATAAGATTTACAGGAAAATTAGTTAAAAATAGTAAAAACCTAAAGCAAAGGGCCATGGAGTTTCTTAAATATGAATCTAAACTGTTATGATTAATTAGCTTGGGCCCTCAATCCAGACGTATGCATAAAGTGGCATAGCCTAAATCTCAGAAAGTACTATCTCTGGGTTAATCGTTTTTATTTAAGAATTTAGTTAAGAATTTCTAAGAAATTCCCAAATCTGTAGAATACAACATTACAGATTTATAGCGGTATATCTAGGGCCCTCAATTCATTTATTTATTCACTAAGGAATCTGCAAAACATTAATTTATTTAAAGAAATACATAAATACGTCTTTAATATATTTTAGTTAGATACCTCTGTGAATTAGTAAAAAAGAAATAACGATACAAAAGTTATTTTTTTAAAAGTTATTGAATGTCGAAATTTACGAAAACGTCTGAACTGAGAGCCCAAGATTTTCGGTTTTATTGACTAAACTCAACCTCATAGATTAACGTAAATGAGAATTAGTTTTTTTTACTATTCTTTAATTAAAATGTAACGTATCATTTGTTCTTCTAAATACCATACTTTAAGAGAAAATTGATTTTCAATTTCTCAATATGAGATAATTTTGTAGGGTAGATATGATTTTGTAATTTTTTGAACTAATCAGTATGTATCCTCATACAAGCTATTTCAGAAGCGACAAAGTAAATATTTGTTGCTTGAACTGTCGGAAGCGATTGTGTTTTGTGTGGGGCAATAATTAAGTGCAGTAAATATCATTATAACTAGTGTTTCCGTTTCGTGATATCGAAGTAAGTACCTAGATCACTTTAATATGTCATGTATTTTCCTATGTTAATGTTGTTAATGATTCATCGTCATCGGGAATTGCTGATTATTGAATTAAAAATAGAGTAGTCTAGGAGACAGTATAGATATATTATGATTTTACTGTCGTGGTAGTTCTATCAGAAACTGACGTTAATAATGACGTGGTAGATTGGTAGACACCCAACACTGCAGAGACCAATATACACCAGCCACAACCACTTGCGGCTCAGTGGTCGTCGTATAAACGGTAATTATGAAGGTCACGTCAAGGATACGCATTGACAAGCTATCACTTAACATCGGAGCGATTTATAAGCCTGGTGAAACAAACATAACATTATAAACAAACATATTAATTATTACGAATACTGCGTAAATTTGCGTAGAAGAATCTTAATGAGGATGGGTGAAGTGGAATATCATCGTATTTTTTGGTTATGTAATGGTTAAGTCTATCGGGTCCCGGTGTAGAAGTCGTTTGTAGTGTACTGGGTCTTAGCTTTTTTGACAGTTAGCTGTTGGTATTCCCTTAATGTACCTACTTAATGGCGAGGGTCTTTTCTCCATCCTCAATACGATTTTTCAAGCTATCTTTGACTGACTTTAAATAGGATGATTTTTTGGAAAGATAAAGTCAAAAAATTTTTGCAACTTTCGTTTCGAATAAAAGTTTCTATGATACCTTACAATGTTTTTAAAAGACCTGTCGAATGATGGGCAAGCCCCCTATTTTTTTTTTTGTTATTTCACTATCGAACTAAGTAGCGGCGTAAATAAGACTGTTTTATGGAACACTTTTAAATATTACTATTATGTATTTGTCTTTCATTTTATGCACAATACAAAGTAAATGTTCTGTTTTTATTTTCTTTTTTATTTCTTTCAGGACTAACATACTTAACCTTCTGCAACTGTCGTGGTAGTCCACTGGACAGCGCATATCACAAAAACATGTATATTAATATACCACTCCAAGAACATTTAGTAGTGAGTGTGTTAGAATTTGTAGCATGTGGACAAAGCAGTAAAACTGAGGGAATTTAGTAAATAAAGGCATTTTATTTGGCTCCTCAATCCTGATGTTCTGTATAACGACGATGTAAAAACTAACATTTAGTAGAAATGTCTACTAACGGCCGGTCCCAATAATCTAACTATCGATGGATTTGGCTACTAGAGGTATATATTTGACATAAGCTCCATACAAAATATGTCAAAATTCTACCTCTAGTAGCCAAATCCATAGATAGGTAGGTTATTGAGACCGGCTGTAAATGTATATGTAGCATAACTATGTTTTAAATTTAATTTAAAGAAATCGACAATAAATTAATAGCAATATTAAAAAACAAAGTCAAAAGTTAGGAAATGTTAAAACTTGATCTAAAATGAATTCTAAATTGACAAGTGAACATAAAAGACTGCAGTCAGATTTGGATAGCTGCAGAGATCAAATTATTGCCAGCAGGTTATTGTATGACAGCCATACACAGGAGCTTAACACACAAATCACGAACTTGCACTCCCGTCTAACAACTCTCATGCTTGAACACCAAACAGAAACTCAAGTATACATACAACAAAGTATGAGGAGGTAGCCAGTAGCTAGAGAGGAAACAGAACAATTAACCTCTCTTATTCAAAACAACATATTATGCTACAATTGCTCACTACCACAGTTTGTCGGGCAACACAACACTCACACCAATACACGGCAGTTGCAGAGCAGTAAATGCAGTAAGTCTGACTCTGACTGCGGATTATTAACTGACCAGCATACTCTGAATATTACAGAAAATAAAGTTGTGATTTTTTCTGACCTAGGTATAGATTTTAGCAAGTTTATAATAGATCACACAAAGTATAGGGTCATAAATTATTGTTCACCAGGATCAAATTTTAGTAATTTAATTACTAAATTAAATAATACCACCTTAGATAATAGGTAAAAGTTATACTATTATATGGTGACAGCTTCTCAGTCACAAAGAGAGACATAATTAAATTAACAGAAACTATAACAAACATTCATGAAAAAGTAGGTTGTAAGTTTATTTTATGTAGTCTACCTTATTCGCAGTCAGTATCTGATTTACAAAACAAGCATGTACAGAGCTTGAATCTCTTGTTACTTCCATAGTACTTAAGAATATTTTGTTTTTTGACACGAATAAATTTATTCGTAATTTTATTTTAACGAAAGATAGAATGTATCTTTCTACATTCTACAAAAGACAACTTGCGAAGTTATTGGCATTTAAATTACACCCTGACCTAGCTACAATCAGTACTTTGCAGGATTCATTTAGTGTTAGCAGTTCTACTTTGAATGTTATGAAGACTCCTAATTTAAACTAGTAAGTCAGACAATGGACAAGCCCACAGGTGGTCTTACCGTAGTTCACCAAAATATTCAAGGCTTATCCAGCAAAATAGAGGAACTCGAAACTACCCCAATGGATTGTGTTACTGATTCTGAGCAAACTGCAAACTACTTCCAGGTTTGCACTATACCCAGACACGTTGTATATTTAGTAGTTAAATTGGGGTAACCCCCCAAAAAAAAATGTTTTTTTAAAAGCCACGAAACGAAAAAAAAATATATGTTAATCATTGGCACCCACAACAATTTGGTAGGAAATTAAATAATAGCTTTTTTCCGAAATTTATACAAAATATAGATGATTTTTGTTTCAAATTTCGTCATAAATCTATGTATTAATCTCAATTGAGAAGCCACTTAAAATGTGCAATATCTCCCAATTAATTAATATTTAATTACTGACTCTTGTTCTACAAATCTTATATACTTATAACAAAATGATGAAGAACTTGCACATTAGTTGAACTACTGCTTCTTTTAAAAATTTCGAATCACAATCATGTATGGTCTGAGGAGCCACCTAATAGGTAGCGGCAAAAGTATTTTCGTATTTTTTATGTATTGTTATAATCCAACCTCTTTGGTTGTACTGAATGGCTGGTTTTAATACCATTAAATGTTGACATTCTGAAGATGCAATAAATAAAAAAAATAGTACCCGCTATTTTTCAATGGTATTTCAAGTAAGCAAAATAAAATTAAAAATTTGTGCGGTTCACGGACCTAATTCGGTATCAATACGAGTAGCACAAATGTGGTTCAAGCGTTTCAAGTCTGGGTTTTTTTGTGTGGATAAGGATGAGGCTGAGGATGAGGGATAAAATCAGTGCCATCTTTGAAAAAGTTAGTACTAGTATTAGTACTTAGTTACGATATTACTGAAGAACTGGATGTTGATCACAACACAGTTTTACATCATTTACAAAAGTCTGGGTACAAGAAAAAACTTGATATTTGGGTACCACATGATCTCACTGAGAGAAACTTTTATTTATTTATTTTTTTTATTTATTTTACAAAACATACATCTATCATTACAGGATTGACCTAATGCGATAGAGTTGTTACAATATTCTTAATAACATAACTATAAATCTATATTAATTCTACCTTACATCTACGATTTTATACAAACAGCTTCATATGCGATCTTTGTGAACTCCTTCAGTGAGCACGAGAACAAATCAATTTTCGATGCAACACTGTTAACCGTATGCAACGCCCTAGTCATGGGCGCGAGTTGTAGCAGGTTGGTACGCGCTCGCGGTATTTCCAGCAGCGGCGGTTTTCGCCTACGATATAAGTATTCGTCGGGAACCAACAATCTTATCTCCTGTAGTATAGCAGGATTGTGTACTACCCCTCGAGCTACCTTTACGATGTACAGCGCTAAGGCTACCTCTCGTCTTACCTCGAGCTTGTAGAAACCTACCATACCTAATAGAAACAGCGTCGGGTATAGTATTGGATATCCCGGGTACACCTTAAACTGTTTTAGGTACAAAAACCTGATAAATTTATTCTGAATTCGCTCCAGCATCAACTTATATTTGGTTTCATGAGGTGACCAAATAACTGCATTTCCTTCTAAATGGCTTTTAACAAGAGCCTCAAATAATGCTTTTAAAGCCTTTATATTTGTGAATTGACTTGCTTGTCTCAATACGAATCCCAAATTTCTATATGCCTTTTTACATATGTCTATAACCTGTTTGTGGAATTTTAAGTCTGCCGTGAATCGCACTCCCAAGTCTTTCACCTCCGTTACCCGCTGCAGAGGCACGCCCTTCATGTGGTACGGGTGATGCTGCGGTTTTCGCGCACGACTAAATGATAATATCGAACATTTTTCAACATTAAATAACAATTTGTTTTCTCTACTCCAATTTACTACCTTATCGATGTCCATCTGCAGCTGCTCGTGATCTGTATTTTGTTTCAATTCACAAACAAGTTTCAGGTCATCAGCAAACAATAGAGGTGTGGACTTCGTGACGACTTGAGGTAAGTCATTTATCATTACTATGAATAGGAGTGGGCCCAAATTGCTACCTTGACTTACGCCAGATCTCGTTAAATAAGGCTTTGAGTGATACCCTCCGCAGTCGACGTATTGACGCCTGTCTCGCAAGTAGCTAGCGAAGAAAGTCAGCGTATGCGTCGTACAGCCCACCCCTGCGAGCTTCGCTAACAAGACGTCATTATCCACGGAGTCGAACGCCTTCTTGAAATCCAGATAGGCCACGTCTACTTGCCCCCCCGCATCTAAAGCCGGCACTAGTCGGCACATCAAATTTAGTAAGTTACCCGTAGTCCCCTTTCCGGGAAGGAAACCATGTTGAGCGTCCGATAATTGTCCACCTACTTGTATGTATAGATCCTTATGGATCGCCGTTTCGAATACTTTAGCCGGAGTGCTTAGTATAGCTACTGGTCTGTAATTGCTAGGTTCTGAACCTCCTATACCTTTTGGCACCGGCACCACTCGTGTTAGTTTCCATCTCTCAGGAAACGTTGCAGATTGAATACAAATGTTGAACAAGAATAATAACGGCTCTACTAGTACCTCACGACAATCTTTGAATACGAACGGTGGTATACCATCCGGCCCCATGGAGCGTTTAGCCGGTAGGCAGGCGAGCGCTTGCTGCACATCCTCTCGACGTAACGTCCTGAGGTGCGTCCTAAGGCTTGGCGCCGGTCCAGCCCCTGCACTCGCAGCCTCTACATTCAACTTGGGAGGATAAGGTTTGTACACCGATTCAAAGAAGCTGGCGAACTTTTCTGCGCATTCTAGCTCCGATAAAACCTTTCCCTTTTCTATTAATTTGTATTTTCGCGATACATTTTTCTGTGATCTCATGTATTCCCAAAAAGCTCGTGGCTCCTTCTCCATATGAATTTGCATGCGGTCGCGGTACTGATCGTGGGCGCGTGCCGTCTGGGCCTTAACCTTTGCTCTACTACGCGCAAATGCTTCGTAATCGCTATGCAATTTACTTATCTTGAATTTCTTGTGTAATGTGTGTTTCATCTTTAATTCAGTAATTATGCTACGTGTGTACCATACGGGGTACATTCGTTTCTTGCCCGAGAACGAACTTTTTAGAGGCACACAATCATTAAAAACTCCATAAATATTATTATAAAAAAGTGTTAACACTACTTCAAGATCCTTTGAGCTGTACATCTCACTCCAATCAATTTCGGAAAGTAAATAATATAATCTATTAAAGTTCGCTTTTTTTAAATTCCACCGATTGCTATTTACCTGATGGTGTGTCTTTGTAGGGAGAATTTGAGGAGCGATCGGCGTTGTCTGCACCGGCGACGCTGCTAACTCTATACTAATAAATAGCAGCGGATGATATGCGTCAATAGGAAGTAGTCCTTCGTCTGCGGCACTTACGCGAACGCCGCTGCTAGCACTCAACACCAGATCCAACTGCCTATCGTTACAGTTGGGCACTGTATTACACTGAATGAATTCACAAAATGCCTTAAAACACTCAAAGTAGTTACATACATTAATGCTGCAGGAAAACAGATTAAAATCACCAATTATCACTAAATTATTCTTATACCTAATACATATATTCTCTAATACATTGAACAAAATCATATATTCATTTTCTTCCGTACCTGGCGGAATATAGATTGTACAACATGTGAACAAAAACCTATTATACTTGTATACTGTTGCACATATTAGTTCAAATTTTAATTTATCTAGATTTATGTTACTAGGGAGGGTTACTTGTCTAAGTTTGAATCGCGGAGAGGCTACTAAAAGTGCGCCTCCCTGCTTACGTCCATCCGCTCGGTCACATCGCAGTGCGTGGTACCCTGGGGGCACGAATTCTGCATCCTGGATGTCATCTTTCAGTCCACTTTCCGTAATCGCGAATAAGTCCGACCCTGATGATTCTAGCAATGATAGAAATTGCCTGGTCTTTGTCCTGAGTCCTCTAACGTTTTGATACAATATGCTAACGTTTCTATCAATCTTACTATACTTGGGGTGGTTTATGTTTTGGCTAAAGCTTTTACTAGCTGTAAATTGGTTAGTTTCGTGGGGCCCGAAAAAACTCTGTTTCCTCGTTTGTATTTGAGATATCAGGGTTATCCACTACTATATTTTGTTTTTGAACCTTCAGATAATAATAAGGTATGGTGCCACTTTTAGGCTTGCCAATATGGTTCAAATTTATGTCAGTTTGTATTTGTGCGGAAATTTTGTTTTTATCAATAGGCTTGAAATAATAGGGTATTGTAGGTTTTTTCTTACTGATATTGCCTGAGTTCAACTTGTCATGGTTGCCACATCTGTTTAGGTTCTGTTCATAGTAATAGTCTGACCCGGTTTCAATTTTAAATAAATATTTTTTTAAATCTAGGAAAATGTTACATAAAGCGTTGTTAGTGATATTACCTGTTGAATTAGAAAACATATCCTGTGTATATCTAAGATTTTTGTTAGTGTCAAACAGGTAGGTATATTGAAAAGTCCAGTTATTTTCATAGAGAAGCTGGTTGAAAGTTTCAATTCTCTTGTTATATAATGTTAGATTATTTTTAATTTTAAAATTTGGTAGACATACGATCACATTTGTATGCAATAATCCTTTTAGTTTATCTTTAACATATTGTACCAACTTAACATAATTTTTGGTTACTACAAAGTCTTTCTCACCTATAAATATAATACAGTAGTCAGCAAGAGTGAATGTTTCAAGTTTTTTATCAATGGTATCCAGCATTTGATATAAATCTGCATTAGGCAAACAATAGTGACATACATAATAGTTACTAAATGTATTTTCAGCCGTATAAAGAAGATTATTCACATTTATTAGCACTTATCATGCATACAATAGTTTTTGCTTATGTTGGTTATCTGTCATATACGCTGACATTTGACTTGACGTCCTGTTATTTTTTGTAGGCATAACTTCGTTGCGATGTCTCCTAGCGCCATCTGTTTTCCTATGATAAGAACTAGTGTCACTAGGTGCACTGGGTTCGATCGCTGTTGAACGTTGCATTGTTATCACATTATCGGGTAGTTCACACCTTTCTACAGTAGATGGTGCTATGTTTAGTTCTTCTTTATTTTTTTGAGCACGGCTTTGCTGAATACTATCGTCAAACTTTGTTCCATTCAAGCTTATGTTACAACCCCTGTTTGTGCGCAGCTTTTTCTTTTTAGAAGTACTAGTGCATATTTGAGTCAATTGTGTGATTCTTGTTTCATAGGTTTTGATTTGTTGGGCTTGAACGCTGTTTTCCAGTAAAAGTATCTCAATCTCGTTTTCTGCACTCAATAGTTTCTCATGAAGATCACTAATAATGTGCTTCAATTCCAAAACATTTTCATTTGTCTTCTCGTGTTGTTGGCGTATATCTGGGTAGCTCCTGTTTAATTTAGGGGAGATATCCGATGGAGTAGAGTGGGGAGATATAAATTCCTCGTCCTCGTCTACAGGAACTGTCAATAGTTCAAATGAGTTGTTACTCAGTGTGTTATTCCTGGCTTTGTTTCTCAATTTTGTGTTAACATTGTTGATCTCAGGGGGTAATGGAGTTGAATACTGCGCCATATTCAGGTTCTTTATAGCTTAGTTGTTTTACTTTATCACGCTTTCAATTTGATTTACAGGATGTTTTTATTGTCACTTTAGTGTTGTTAAAATAAACTCGATATCAAGTGGCACAGTAGCGCCATCTTTCATGAAGATCAATAATCTGTGATAGTTCGGTCAATGTAAGTAACGTTGTAGTTCGCGCATATCCCATAGATGGCAGTGTGTATCCGACAATGATTTGCTATTTTCGCTTGAATTATTGTAGTAAAGTTTGATTTTTTCACTTTATTTTAATATGTCAAGTTCTTAAATTGGTTAATTTACCTTAATTGTGATGTTCATCAAGTATTTTTGCCTGTTTTACTGCATATTTTTCCATTGTTCATTTGTTGTTATGATATTATTTTGTCGTTATTTTTTAAAGTCCGAGATAATTTAAAATTTACGCATTAATCAACGTGTACTACACTTTGTTTACGTCCATTGTCTTCCTATATACACTCTTTAACACTATTTGGATAATACAAATCACTATTTATATTTTTAAAACGTAATAAATTACGGACTCGATGTAAACAGTGGCACAGTAGCGCCACCATCCAAAATTAAAACTATATTATTTAATAACTATATAATTAAAACTATATTAAACTTAATGCAACGTGTTTCCATTTACGATTCTTTGTTGAAACGTAACAATTCCGACCCATTTCATAAATAAAGGTGATGATAAATGGGTCACTTACGATTTGAATGTCCGAAAAAGATCGTGGTCGAAACATGGACAAGCCCTACAGACCGTGGCAAAGCCCGGCCTGACTCGGAACAAAGTGATGCTGTGTGTATGGTGGGATTGGAAAGGAATCGTCCACAATGAGCTTTTGCCGCCGTCTTAAACTATCGATTCTGACCTCTATTGTCAGCAACTGATGAGGTTAAAAGAAGCCAAACCGGACGGAGCTGGTGAACAGGTAGGGCGTGGTGTTCCTTTATAACAACGCCAGACCGCACTCATCTATAGCCACTCGAGCGTAGGGTCTTCGACTTTTACGGGAGTGGATAGAACATGGATATTTGCGATGATCTTCATCTTATCCACGTTTATTTAAAGACCCACTCCTTCAGAGACTCTATTAAGCCTGTCGAACATTGCGCTAAGGTCTTCAAAAGTCTCAACCATGACTATATCATCAGCAAATCGAAGGCGGGTAATGTATTTTTCCGTTAATGTTGATTCCAAATCGTTTCCAGACCATTGAAGACATCTTCCAATGCAGAAGCGAACAGTTCCAACAGAGAAATGACATCTCTGTCTCACACACGTAAATTCTGGTCGTTTTGATATAAACATTTCAGTACTTTGGTAGGTAGTCAATTTAGTACCTTTGGAAAGTTTGTAACACAGCCTAAACCACGGTTTGTTTTTTTACCTACCCAACAACAACCATTTAGCTAGCTTACACAGGACTAACAAAAATTTGCAAGATATTTTTATGGGTACATTTTTAGTAGTAATTATAGATTGTATACTTAGGTATCTAAGATTCTGATTATCTATTTATTATCTACTAGCTGTCCCGCGCAACTTCGTCTGCGTATTTTTTCCCCGTTTTTGCAACATTTCTCATTGCTGCTCCGCTCTTATTGGTCGTAGCGTGATGTTATATAGCCTATAGCCTTCCTCAATAAATGGGCTATCCAACAGTAAAATATATTTTTTTATTAGTACTTAGTTCCTGAGAATACCGTGTTCAAACAAACAAACTCTTCAGCTTTATAATATACCTACTAGCTGACCCGCGCAACTTCGTCTGCGTAAATTTTCCCCATTTTTGCAACATTTCTTATTGCTCCTCCCCTCCTTATTTCTCCATTATTTAATGGATGTTATTAACTTATTATACATATAAACCTTCCTCTTCAATCACTCTATCTATTAAAGAAAACCGCATCAAAATCCGTTGCGTAGTTTTAAAGATTTAAGCATACATAGGGATATAGGGACAGAGAAAGCGACTTTGTTTTATACTATGTAGTGAAGTATAAATTAAAAGCTGCCCTTTTCGCCAAGTCGGCAAAAGAAAACTACAAAATACATTTTACACTTTATTCAACATTGTCATATAACTTACAGTAATTAACAATAAATTTTCACATAATTGTTACTAGCCCTCGCGAGCTATTTACAGAACACCTAGTCTAATCGTAACATTTGAGAAAAACACCGATATAATAAAACAGCATAACAAATGTGATAGATATAGCTAACTATAGCGTAAAGTTACATAATACTGCATTTTAATAAAGTTTGTTTGCATCTTCTACGAAATTAACATTAGGGCGTGCATACATGGATGTGACTGCATAGTGAACTACAATTTTCTATTTATTGGAATATACGAGACTGGTTGAGCGAGTCGCGAACTCTCCGGGCAGCCAGCAGTATTCAAACAGTGAGGCAGTGTTGCCAGCATGCGCATACACTTACCCGTCTCCCGAACAAACTAAATGCTCGACAGCTCAATTAGTCAGTGTATGTTTGGCAACCATAGCCGTAGATATCCGGGATTATTATTCTTTGGGAGGCAGACTAAAGCGCTTATTACACTACACTAAATCAGGGACCCTAAACTTTTAAAAAGAGAGGGTTAATTAGAGTTAGGGCCCTAATTCTCTAACAAATTTTCTAGGCCACCACGATTTAGGGTCCTGATTCAGGGTAGTGTAATAGCCTTTTAAATGTAAAAGCTTACAATAATACCAAGGCCAAGTGTGAGTGCAAATTACCTACGTGTCTGGCTCCGCACTTGAGGATTTTAATTTTACTTTTTCTTTACGGGCGATGAGCCGTATTTAAGAATCAAGCAGTTACTGACAGACACTGACTATTGAGCTGATGATGCGTTCGTTACGTGTTTTAATAACTACTAACCCGCTGACTGACCCGCGCAACTTCGTCTGCGTAAATTTTCCCCGTTTTTTCAATATTTTACATTGCCTGCTCTGCTCCTCTTGGTCGTAGCGTTATGTTATATAGCCTACAGCCTTCCTCGATAAATGTGCTATTCAACAGTAAAATATTTTTTCAAATCGGGCCAGAAGTTCCTGAGATAAGCGCGTTCAAACAAACAAACAAACTCTTGAGCTTTATAATATTAGTATAGATTTTGCTGCATCAATAGTTGATAACGATTGCTGTAATAGTTGATAGTATCTACTCAAGCAGTTGACTGTTTGAACGATGCAATAAGTGGTCCAAAAACTAAATGCTTATAACTAAAATATATGTGGTTCATGCCCTGGCGGGTCCGTATCCTGACCACCTCCCCAAATAGTTCTCAAAATGCATATAGTTCTTAAAAAATTGGAGACCACTATGACAGTGTCTCATTTGAGGACTTTATACGTACTTAAAACGTGGTCAATGACCATTGATGTAGAGAACAGGACTGCGCCACAAAATTGACCACTTTCTAGAAATAGACAATGCTACTTTGTGGACAATACCTGTCAAAGACAGCACGAGTTTTTTCTCTCTTTCACGCTTTGCAGTCAATATTTACTTTTTAATTGAAAGGCATGGTGTCGTCCAGGTCTATACGTCAATGTTGCCTACCAACAGGAGGCGACTTCATTGCAGCATTTCTACGACTACAACAATTACAGATTATCTATGTTTTTTGTAACCATACTACTTAGTGGAAAATAACAGAGCCACGCACGATTACGCTGAAGCTTTTTGGAAGGCAGAATTTGCTAGACAATTGAGTAGTTGACTACAATAAAAATAAATTATTTTATACTAATCAGGTAATAGTAGATCTAAAAATGCTCTGAATATAAGTGTTATTTTACAAATTAACATGTTTTTTTTTAAATTTAAAAGTATGAAAACGAATAATAAAAGTAACGATTTGACGATAGGAACTTATGACGTCATAGGTTGTTATTCCATACACATTTATATTCGTTTTGACATTTCATAAAAAGAGACTGATTTAAAACCAAAAAACAAGAAAACAAAAAAATGTAAATTATATTGTTTTCCATAGTAAATCAACAAAAAGAAGAAAATGATTTAGATATGGGTAAGATACACGAGAACATGTTATTCTGTGATATATTTTTTGTTATAATGGTTCTGGCCCCAAATGTGTTTAGAATTGATACCTAATTTAATTGTTGGGCCGATATTTACATAGATGCAAACAACCTATTATTATAATTTTAATTATTTATAAAGTAAACAATAAATAGACGTCTAGAACAAACAAATACAGGTATTACCTAATTCATTGATTATTTAGTTACATACTGCGTTGATAAGTTAGCTAATAATAATTTATTAGCTCCCTGGCAAAAGCTAATAAGTAAATCTCATCCTCCCGCCATTTTATTTTTTCTTAACTGGCAATATACACATTTTTTTTTTACATAGAACACAACACACTCACGAATAAATTTTTGATACGAGTAACAGGTGGAAAGGCTATGAATAACTATCTAAATACAATACCTTGCAACGTGATCTACACTATGAATATAAACACGATTGCTTTTACACTGTTAAAAATATGCGTTGTGTGAAAATTACATTTATATAAAAAAATTGCAGGGTAAATAGTTCACTCGATTAAATTTTCCTTAAAAGAGTTGTAGCTTGGTTTCGTTGCATTGTTACGTAGGAACCCATCAATTATGTCTATCAACATATAAAGCCGTATAGAGGCAACGCGATAACTAAATTAAATTATTTTTGATAGAATGTTGTGATTTTAGAATAAAAGGTTGTCGCAAGGTATAATTTGTTGATAAAAGTTTTTGTTCCCAGGGAGTTAAAGGAAAGTTAAAATTGTACCGAGTGAACTATACAATTCTGCATGTTGGTACTTAACATTTCTAGAATCTAGAATCCATGTTAGTCTTGCTGTGGTAATCTAGCTTGTTGCATTGCTATCTACTATCTTATTACTTTTCGGTGCTAATTTTATATATAAGTATTTATGATATATTTTTTATTTTTATAATATGATAGATGTAATAAAAACCTAGGATGTAATAATTATACCCATCTACGAGCGCAACACCATTTTTAAAAGTTTTTGTAATTTATATGTTTGTCTATGGTACAAACTACTACGAAATAATGTTATGGATATGACACTTTCATATCGCGCATTGTGCAATGATCGCAATATTTAACAGCTTTATTTACTTTTGATAATAATAACAAGCAACTCAAAATTGTAGATTAATTTGCAAAAATAGTACAGATTTAATACCTAGTTTCAAATTGATATTTTGATATTGGTAAAGCTTTCACACTACTACATTTATATACAAATAGCGAACACAATATAAATGGTTATAACATAACAAATGTTATTCTAAACTTTTAAATAATGTTTATCATGGTCCACTACTATTTACACATATAAATATGTTTTAAAATAGCGAAATGTTGTGTACTCGCATACAAACAACATTAAGCATTATATTTATCAATCTACGTTGTCTCCATCAGGAAAATGGTCAACAATACCTATCATCGATTTGATGTTATTACAGGATATTGGATACCCTGAAGGGCGTCACAAATAGCTAAGATGTATACGATTGTCTCAAAGGTTTGCCTAGTATGTTATATAATTTCCTTCATAAAGACATAGTATCTTTGCGCTGCTCAGCGTCATAATATAAAATGCTCATATCCCTCGATATCGTAATCGTATGATACTGTAATTATGAAAATATAGTAGTATCTTAGCCTTTTATGATGTTTCTACAATGTATAGTACGCACAATGGCCCAATCAGGAGGCCAAATGGTTTTTAGCCCCCCGTAAAACAAAACCTGTATGGTGCTACATTTTATCATAAGATAAAATAATACTACGTAGTAGCCGTTTGTGACGCACTTGTATAATCGTTGAAAATGTATAATAAATTACGTAAGTTACCTAATAGGTTATACTTCTTACGTTGAATTAAGCTATGCCATTTGAATAGCATAACATAAAGGTAATTGGGATTTATATCAATAGGGTTTTATATAGGTACTTAATTTCTATTTAATTGAGTTCAATATCAAAATTGACATCAATAATTGAGTAGTACGTTATAATTTAGAACAGTATTTCAGTTCATTCAACAGTTTTTCATCAATCTATCATTAGTGCAACTTGGCGTCGATTTTCGTGCAATAAAATACAAAATGTGTTTAGGTATTTAATTTACGCGTTTACGAGTCTAACCGTAATGTAATTTTGTTTTTCCATTAATATATACTTAGTTAGGCATTTTTATTTAATATAATGAGATTACACACCAATATTTCAAAAATTAGGAACATTATGTACCAATTTCGTTAAATTTTGTCGGTAGCAGTTATCTACCTTTAGTGGTTATAAATAATGTTTAGTATTTTCATATTAGTAAAACATAGAATAAATTACGTATAAGGAGAAGCCACATAAAGCGATTATTGTCGAAAAACGCCGAATATTTCAACACACAATACACAAAGATGTATTAATTGACAATTACTACTACTAATAATATAGGTCTTACAACGATTCAGGGAACTTTCTCATTTATTAACAAATCTGGTCAAACTTAATTTAGGTTCTTAGCTACAAGATATATGTCGAAATAGGATTACATAGAATTTAGATAATAATAACAATTTACATTCATACACAAACAGACTTTAACAAACGACATACAATAATATCGAACATAAACACTTTTAAAACTCATCTGATTTTGGTAATTTCACTTCATGACTGCTGCAAATGACTTCGATAAAGAATTTACCTTTTTCACTTTTGAATATATTTTATGGTGCGTAGCATTACAGTGGTAGGAGTACGTAGCTTTGATTAATAATAACTATTATAAACGGCTCTAGTTCGACTACAATTCAAAGCATTTATTTGTTTTTTAATTCAACCTATACATACAACCTATGTTAACGAATATTAAAACACACACTGTTGTACTAATTTTAATTAAAAGACCGTGATTTTGAGTTCCCATAGATCTCGGTCTTATTTAAGCTTTACATGGGATGCCTATAATACATGGACCTTATAATTCCGTTGAAAATAGAAAGCGATTCACATTCTTCTAATATACAAATCGTTAAAATAGATATTGTACAATATCTAGCAACAGTCTAATTATATTATTGTATGTATCCATTTCATTTAAAAGAATAAAGACAGAAATTAACATTACTTATATATTTAACTAAAAAGAGAATTTTAAAATATACATCACGTTAAATATTAAGCAAAACTGAGTTTTTATTGACTTACAAACTTTAAATGTTTTTTTACTGAAATAGACACATACATACTAATTTTACAAGATTATAGTTAAATAGATCACAGAACTGGAATGGGGTTGAGTATCTATAAATGTAATTGGAAAGTAGAGATTAAGCTGAGGTATTTGGATGTCTTTGGAAAACTGAGATTTTTGGAAGGAAGTTTCAAGTATAAATACGTAGGTAAGTACCTACTTTTTCTTTCCACCTGACTGTTAAACTCCCAATAATTGTACCTAAGTTTTAATTTTTTTCATTTTTATCTAGGTATATATTTTTGGGTATACCTACCGTGAATGAACTGTAATTTTTAATATGAAACGAAAACGGGATATATTTATGAAATATCGGATAGTAATGAAAGGCTAATTGCAGTACAAACGACATCAATAACTACATTATCTATCACTATCTCGATCGGTTGTAGTACAAAGTACAAAATGTAATAAAAAATTTAATCTTTTTCAAGTATCTATTGTAATAATTCGTCAAACATCGATGTTTCGGGATAAAAATATAATTTACAAAATTATATTGTTACTATAACTAATAATAATTTAGGCTAAATATAAAATTTACTGAAAAAGGACTAAGTCCGATCAGTTTTAAAATAATATCACAAATAAAACTATTTATAATAGTAGTCATTGTAACTTTCGTGACTAGATAATATTTCGAAATTTAATTTACTAAAACTATGCAAATATTCATAAGATTAATTATACATTAAAGCGAAATATTCTTTCTTATTTATGTTAAATTTACATAGACGCCACACTAAGAGCTTATAATCATTCAACAAAGTGATTTGACGTGGTTTCGGCAGAGGAAAGCTACAGGGGTAAAAACATGAAAACGTTATTCTATCCAAATCATTATATTAATTTCTCAACATTTTAACGCTTTTTGTTTGTATTTATAACGGAAGGAAGTAAAAAAATAAAATAGATAATTCGTTTAGGCTTCTTCTTCATTTCTGCTACAAAATTGGTAGATTTTAAATGATATGCAAATTTTTCGGCAAATGTTACGGAAAAAATATCTGTATGTCTTAGTATTTTGTGCGCAAGCAACGCCTGTGCTTCACAAGCTATTTACAGCGCTGCAAGTACTTTCGGCAGCGATCAGAACACTATATTTACCTGTCTTTTACATGTATGTCCTAACTAAGTTGAACATATTTTAAGCGATATTGTTTAGTTCACCTCGTAACTCTTATTTCACGTTCACTTAGACACTTCGAAATTACTTTAACAGACTCAAAAATACCGCTCAAAATTGTTTTACAATTACAATCTTAATCTTTATAAGCACGATATTAAAAAGCATGCAATAACTAAAATAACACTGCTCGATGCAAAACTACTTAACCACTTATTATCTACAAACACTAGCTTTACTATTGTGATGATGGTTAACGTGCCATGTATCATAAAATACTATAATTATTTTATTTATAAAATATAGTTATAGTGAGAACTAACGTCGCTGCATGTATTAATCATAAGACAATAGCGTTATTAAATAATATTTGTTGAAATTTGTGTTGTAAATAAACATATATTAATTAAGATAGGCCGGAATTTCTTTATATATATGAGTAGAAACAAATAAAACTGTGTTTAATTACTCACAAAAATATTATCATTTAAACGTTACCAACACTTGTTTAGAAAATTCGTGTTAAAAATATGAATAATAAAATATTAAACTTTATATTTAACTATATTTTTTATAAAATATTCCACAACTTGACGATAAAAAATAATTTTAAGTAGTAAAGAATATCCATACATTTCTTTCACATGACATCGGAGAATCGGAGCATAAACAATAGAACAAGAACTGTCAAACTGACATTTACAAATAGTCAAGTGTGCAACCTATGAAAAAAAATGTTGCCAATAACAAATTAGTACGTAGAGATACAATCAGGGTTTGTGAACTCTCCAAATACGTTTAATTCGTAAAGACTCGCCAGGGTGATAAAGAGAACGTACCATACCATGAGTACTGCACCATATTTTCTATCCAACTTCCAGCCGTTAGCGTGGGTGGCTACGACCAGGAAGATCACGGTGGAAAAGAGGGATAACGTTGAGTAGATCAGACCTAGAATCAAAAAGAAAACATAGCACTACATGTAGTAATAAATATTATTTTCGAAAACCAATTGTTGAAAATATGTATCGGTCCAATGTTACACACAGACCTGGCCTGGTCCAATGCGGTCCCAGTGGCCTTAGTTATATCATCAGTTCATCAGTTTGGGGAACGTCCTACTTTACTTTCGGCCATCAGTCCTTCAATACATATGACCAAAGAACTGGCCATCTTAGCGTGCTTAGCCTACGAGCTATGTTGAAAACTTCTCAACTAACCTTTATGATAAACATTAACATGGCTGCCGGGGTGTATGATGGCAGTTTGTATGAACCACGGAAGCCCCAGGCAGACGAGTATGTCAAATACATTGGAGCCCACTGCGTTAGACACCGCCATGTCACCGTAACTGTAAATATAATTGTACATTTAGGGTTTGTTTCGAAATACACTGCGAGCACTGTTCAGTGCTTTTACTGGGAAATAATTGGTTCCGTTATGACTAACAGAGTAACAGTATACTGCCGCAGTATCTTAAGGAAATATGTGACGTCATAAATCGTCGTTACTTTTGTACTGTGATCACTGGCGTTTTCGAGGTAAGGAGCTCTCAGTACTTTGATCACGGGACCAACAGCGACCAGAAATTTAAATTTATTCCATTAATACAAACTAATATAATTGAATTAATAATTACCTTGAATTTAGTAATAATATTCAAGGTATATATATATAATAATCAATTGAATAATTACATTTTTAAACACAACTACATTTGTTAATGAAAAAAATAATGACTTATATGTTGTTATCATACGAGTTTTTCATTTACTGAACTGCGTTCCGTTTTAAACTGTAACCAGTAGCTAAGCTAACTATAAAGAATCGGCGTTTTTGCGACACCCACTGGAAGTGACACATTTCTTGAGAAGTGAGTCACATGTCTCCAAAAAACTAATTCATGTATACCTTTTCTCAATTTTTACAATTGCCTGGATGCTCGAAATCGTACTTAGGGTTATTTCAAGCACTGTCATTTGTCAATTCATGGTTCGCTCCGTGTCAGTGGAAACGCACTCATAAAGTTAAATAATTTTCTTACCCCTCTTTGATGACGGCCAGTGAGGAGAGCGCGTCCGGCACGGACACACCGGCCGCGACGAACGTTAGACCCATCACTGTGTCAGGTATACCCAAAGTGTAGCCTGGGAATAAAGCCATGTTTGTAAAATGCTGTTAATCTACTGTGAGCCAAAGTTCGCATGGAGCCCTATTCATCTTCCTTAAGTAAGAGTCCTAGCCATGTGACCATGCCCGCTGTTAGGCACCTGTCCCTCCAACGATGATGAGCGAGAAGCGAGTAGGGATTTATCGCTCAAGAAACGTACAACAGATATATTTTGTAGATCACGGGATCACGGACGGCCGTGTAAGCAAAAGAGATGCAGTATAGAGTGAGTACTCGCCGGCAGTGTGAACACTCAGCGATCAACTATAGTGTGGCCATTAGTGCTGTGCACTCCCTGAGGTATGCACGGCGAGGTGGGGGGCGAAGAAAAAAGTGCATGAGTTCACATGAGGTCGATACATGTCGGACAGATCTTACGATATCAGTTTGCATTTCTAAGGCAAGACTTGTGGCGGGACGTTGCGTTGGTCGGAGGCTATCTATCTGTAATATATACTTACTTTGTTGATTAAAATGTAACCCAAATATACTCATATTTTATTAAAAATATGCAGGTGATAAATAAGAATTGAAAGTTATAATTCACAACAGGACTTGTTTTATTAAACATTTTTTATATTTACAAACAATTATATATTCTAACGAAAGTTATTCTGACATAGATTCTGTTTCAACTTCATCTTCCATTTCGTCATCATCTTCATCTTCCTCTTCGCCACCGGAACTTGAATCAGAGTCTTGCAAATTTATTATGAATGAATCGATAACATTATCGAACCTACTATCGCGACTCCAGTAATCATTTTCATTTTTCTGGACATGATCGTCGCATTTCTGCCATTTTTCCGCCGTGAATTCCGAAAACAATTTATCCAATAAGATTATCTTTTCGTCTAGAGAAGAATTAATATAGTTTTGGGCTATGTTGTTTTTAATATCAGCCCAGACCAACTCGATTGGATTTAAATCTGGATGGTACGGAGGTAAACGCAGAACAGTGTGTCCACTGGCTTTCAGGAGTTCGTCAATTCTATACACGGGTTCTTTTTGTGTATTTTTGATAAGAAGTAGCAGTTGAGCCTTTGACATGGTTCCTGAAAATTCTACATTATGGCGTAGCAACCAGTTCTGCATTTCACTTTTGAGGCTTGATATAGTTGGTTTCTTCTCAATCTGAACGCTGTGGTAAGACGCGTTGTCCATTACAACCACAGAATTCGGCAGCAACTTATCTTTTAACTTTTCATCTACCCACTTATAAAAAGTAGGTCCGCTCATATCTCCATGATAGTCACCGGTTCTAGCATCGGATTTGAATATAGTCAATGTATCATCCACTAAGCCATTTCGACACCCAGCGTGGAGTATTACTAGTCGCCGTCCTTTCCCAATATCAGCATGAATACCGGGTTCTGACGATGATTGCCAACATTTGCTGGCATGGTGACTGGCGTTGATGTATGTTTCATCAAGAAAATATATGTTTCGGTTTTCCGTTCTGTAATTTCTGATTTGTGTAAGATATTTTTTCCGCCACACTGTAATATTAGGCTGCTCTATAAGGAGATGTCTCTTTGATTTGCATTTTTTGTAACGGTAGCCCATTTTGTGTAAAAGCTGTCTTAAATATTCCCGTCCACAATTCAATATGCCATCCTGTCTCAAACTTGATAGTAACTTACGGACACTTGGTATTTTTTTTTCAACTTCGTAAAACTGATGAATTTTTCTTCTGATAACTCCAAGGTCAAAATCATCCACAACGTGTTTTTTCTTTAGAACTTTTGGTTTTTTTGGCGATTGAAATTTTAATTGGCTTGAATTTTCAATTGATAAATAGCCCGCAGAAATCACATTATGTACGGTTCTTTTGCTGTATCCCGTAGCCTCCGCAACGATTTTAGCAATATTCACGTCATTTTTAAATTCAAAGCTTTCTTTGTCTGCTTTTCTTTTCTTAAAATATTCAGCCACCTTAAAAATGACAGTCTTCATATCACGAGATAACGCACGACCCATCTTTGAATATTTATCTCGTGTGCGTCTGACATAGACAGTCCGATACAAATAACACTACCTGCCGTCACAAGCGTTGACGGCGCACTGACAGCGCAGCAGCCGATTCTAACCCCCCCGTCTCACCGCGCGCATACCTCAGGGAGTGCACAGCACTAATGGTCATACTATATTAAATGTATAGTATTTCTTTTGTTTACATGGGATCTACATAAGTATGTACGTTTCTTGAGCGATAAAATCGCTACTCGCTACTCGCTTTCTCGCCGTTGGTGGGACAGGTGCCGTATACAGTTAAATAGTCGAGAAATAAATCGAAGGAATGTAAACCTTAAAATTTCTACGCGATTAAGACTTGCATAGGCGGAATAAGAAGGGGGGGGGGGGGCACGGGTGCACGTGCTCCCCCACGACGGTTGTTTTGCCTGAATTTCTTTGGTATAGGTTGGTACAGAATTTCTTGTATTGTTTTTATTTACTAACATTTAACCTTTCGCGTTACATGATTATAGCTATTTATTATACGGGAATTAACGGGCATTGTTTACCTTAAAATTGCTTGACGTTTCGATCAGGTTGCACCGGCCTTGGTCACAAGCGGACTGTCGAAGCGATATTAAGACTCCGTCAGGCCGATGAATCTTCATCTACCCTGACTTTTTTGTTTCTCGAAAAGTTAGGGTCACTGCACACTACACTGATTGTGTCCATGTTAACCACTGATTGTTTTTATTTGCCTCTTGTGCCCACCCCAGAATGATTCTTTTGTCCATTTACCTCTTATGCAAGAATAAAATCCTGGATGCGCCATGGCATGGGTGTATTCAGGAGCTCGAATAAAACCCGTGGATACACAAAGATGACTCACCAATGATAGTAATCATCCAGACCATGAAGTACGAGTAGAAGGAGATCCAGAGCATGCTGACGATGAACGTGACGGGGTACCAGCGGCCGCGGCAGTCAGGCATCGTGTGGCGGCACGACCAGTGGATGGGGAACGCTATGTACCAAAACGCCAACCGAAAGTGATCTGAAAGAAACAAAGAAGATTTATCTAACACACAGTGACATTTTTGTATGAAAGACGACATGGCGAAAAAGGGAGTGAGTTTGTTGAATCCAAATAAGGCGTGTTGACAAAGGAACCCTATTATTTGGATTCAACAAACTAAGTCTTTTCTATGTTGCCAAGTTAACAAAAAAAAAACCAAAAGAATAATGTATAAATATAACTAGCATTTAAACTATCAATGATTAAGTTTGTGTTAAATTGGTTTTTTTTTAACATTAATCATAGCATAAAAAGAAGTCCTTTGACTGGAAAGAATAGCGACGTAATTTGTATGAAAAAAGGGCAAGCAGACGATGTTAATGATAAATGCCTATGGCATTTAGGATATGTTCCGATATACACTACGAGCACTGTTCAGTGCTATTAGGTACTGGGGAGGAATTCGTTTCATTTTGACTGTCAGTATACCGCTGCAGTATCCTTGGGAAATATGTGACGTCATATTTTTGTACTGTGAGCACTGGTGTTTTCGAGGTAAGGTGCTCTCAGTACTTTCATCACATGATCAACAACATTATGTTTATATCGATCATATTTAAACGTGGACAACAGTATACTGGACTGCGTTTCGTTTCAGTATAAGGAACGGCTTCGCCGTATACTAAATTGACGTCACACTTTACAGTGCTCCAGTGTGTATCGGAACATTCCCTAAATAATAGCATAGGCGTAACCTGGGGGTGGGCAAAGGGGAATTTGTTGGTTCAAACCCCTCTCCTCCCCTGATATATTTTATCGCTGGTTTTATTGTCACAATCCAGAGACCCTCTTGGGACTCATTTAGTCTCTTTGGGTCACAATTTACGCGACAACACCCGGTCCTCCCAGCGACCTCCTAAGTCGTAAGATACAATACTGGAAATTATTAACACAAGTGTCTCCTTTGTCAAGTTTCGTTGTGTGTCATTATTTCTGTGCCTCCTGAGATGAGTGATTAAGTCGAGTTGTACCCTTTTTGTGATTTTCACAAAGAAAATTGCAGAAAAAAAGGATTTTTTTGGTCTAATTCACATTCTTTTATCTACAATAGTTTCGAACATAACTTTGTGCAAAGTGATAAAACTGGCAGGATTTTTGCAAAAATAGCGTGAATATAGATATATATCAAGTTATAACCTCTTTAAATCATTGCTGCACACAGTATTTTTCGTGCTTCGTGAATCGTGAACAAGCGCGATTATATTAATTATTTTCATATTTTATTTTTCAATATATTTATCGTGAACATTTATATAATTAGAGTTATATCACTATGATCAGATTTTTTTTTTAAACTGATAATTGTCCAATTCGTTATATTCCTTCTAATTTTGCTGAATCGTATAAATTAAGCAACATTATGAAAATAGGTACCTACATAATATGGGGGTGGTATTTTTGCATTTTTTTTGAGCAGCATTGCGCTAGGCTGCAATACTAATGAGTTATTAGTTAACTTTATTTTTATGTACTTATATCAACTTATACGAAGACAATTCACAAGTTTTTCAAGAATTGCTTTAAAACTATAATAGTTACCACTAAAATTCAAATGCACAGTAAAAGTTAATGTTTTCATCTACATAACTAGTTAATGAAATCAAACCTAACCCACTTAGATTTTTATAAATAGTGTTTTTTTTTCTTTTGTATTGAGTTATTCTCGCCTTTGTATACATAGTTATTAAGCATTTTGTAATATGTATGTCTTCTTCTTAGTGTGTACAAAAAGAATTCTCCTGTAGTGTTGATTTTTTACTTGTATCACTTTTCACAGGAGGCCCAGATTTATTTATTAAAAACTACCTGCACATTGCAAAAGGCGGACTTCAAGATATCTAGAAATAATGGTCTCAACTTACTCGCTCCAATAGGTTTGACTAATGGATCGACGGCGGTCTCCGGGTTGTACTCTTTCGCCTTGTAATAAGCTGGAGCGGATGGCGGTTGCGGCGGTTGTTCTGGTTGCTGTTGCTGTTGTTGCTGCTGTTGCTGCTGCGGGGCTGGTTGCTGACGGGGTTGCGCCACTGGTTGCGGGTTGTAGCTAGGCGCTGAGGACTGGAAATCGGTATAACGATGTTTATTTTATTTTCTACTAAATTTGGACAGAAAATACTACTTTGACGCCATTTTTAGCTGACTGCAAGAAGGAGGGTTATGTTTTTCGAATGTATGTATGTATGTACGCCCTAGTAGAGCCTAAACGGCTTGATGGATCTTAGCTTGAGTTGTTGTTAGATTCGTCTTAGTTGTGAGAGTGACACTGTGTTTTAAAATTTAACAAAAAAATCAAATGGTGTCATTTTGGCGCCAATATATTGGTACTTTAAGTATGATTAAAAATGAGTGAGTTATATCGAGTGGAGTATCAAAATAATGGATTTTAATAGCTGTTCATATCAACCCATATGATGGCCCACTGCTGGGCACGGGTCTCCCCAGTAGAACCTACAAGTATGTAGATCCTGGGGGTAATTGCCATAATCGCCACGCTTGGCGAGCGGGTTGGCGATCGCAGTAAGGCTTTAAATACGCAAAGGACGCTGCAGCCCGTCCTCTGGGGTGAAATCCCTTAGTCGCCTTGACGACACCCACGGGTAGAGATGGGGTGGTACTATTCTTAAGCCGGCACCACACGGCACTAATAATAATAATAGCTGTTAATAGCTGTTAACTGTGGTACACACTATAATATGTTACTTACATTTGAATCCCAGGCGTTGTTAGGGTCCCAGGTGCTGTTGGGGTCCCAGGCAGGGGTGGGCTCAGCGTTGTACGCGGCGTTGTCGTATGCACCCTCAGGGTTGTATGCTGGCGTATTATCATATTTGTTTACTTATGTTTGGTCAGAACTGAACAAATATAATAGGTAAGGGATGAGTAGACAAATCATGGACGTAGTGTACTAGTACTGCAACGAACTAGTACTTTATAGAGGTTAAATAGAATGTCCCTTATCCAGCTTAGCTGGAGGGGTTAACAGGATTGCTAGTAATGTGGGAGCAAAAACCCAAATTGCTAGTTATCTTTTATTCTTATTAGTTATGTTTTTTCACGTTTCATGAGCGTGAAAATTGTTGATATAGTGCTACAAGCGCTTCGATGACATTCGGTGGATAACAAGATGGCGGCATTAGTTCTGAATTCGGCCACGCGCCAAAAGATTCTTGTAGCTAGTTGCCAATTAATTGACAAGTGCCCTTGCGCCATAAAAATTGGATAAAACGATTCCATTCAAAATTAATGTTGTCGTGTTCTTGTTTTTTATTGGTCGTATTTTTTTTTAAAGTCTGGTTTAGAAATAGTTGGCATGAATATACATTGTAATGAAGGCAGCTACAGTTTTGACTGAACATAAAAACGACAGTGTTCAGAATTACCACCTTCATAAAAGGCCATCTATGATCGTGTGTATCAAAATGTTTTTTTTTTTTTTTAAACTCACGCGAGTCTTGCAGCGGTGTCTCCTTGGTCTGTCCCTCCATTTGTGAGTACTCTTCGCCACCCGCGGCATTCGCAGGGGGCTGACCTCCGGCACTCCTATCATAGACAATATATTGTAAAAAAACTTTTCTTCGTTACAACCATTGACTTAGAGACCTGGACTGCGCCATAACCTAACAAAATTGACCACTCACTAGAAAAAGACAACACTACTTTGTGGACAATATCTATCAAAGTCCGCGAGTTTTTTCTCTCTTTCACGCTTCGCAGTCAATTTACTTTTTTATTCAAAGAGATGGCACGGTCCAGGTCTACGTTCGTTCCAGAAATTATCTTCTTTTCATCATTATTTACCTGTAAGTGACCAAAGCAGCTTGCTCTTCCCTCGTGGGCAGTTTGAACGGCAGCGGGATGGTCATCGCCCAGCGTTCTAGTGTCGTATTGAAGCGAAGGGCAATGCAGTACACGCCGTACATTATTAACATGAAAAGAGCTTCAGGCCTGAGGAATAGGAGAAAAAGGATATCATAAAAAGCTAGAATGTTTCTTAAATACATATATTTCTGCCCGGGAATTATGTATTTGTCCCCCTAAACGAAATTCTGGATCCAAATGAACGATAGCGGAATGTGTCAATGTGATAATTCGTCTCATAATCTCAGCCATAATTCATTTCTTTCCCGGTTCTGTAGGTTTACTCTCTTTTTTTAAAACTAAATTCATAAATATTTGTTTATTTAAATTTCTTAAGTTTACGAGGACTATTCTAATAAATTTTTGGATAAGCACAAGAAGTCCGAACCAATAGACAATTTTCTGGAACGAGTGGATTGAACTGACGAATATATATTACCACCTCATTGTGACTGCCTCTGTGGGGTAGTGGGAGTGTATCCGACTGCTACACAAGTGGTCGTCCCCACCCAGGATAAAACTTTGTGTGATGAGCACGATCGTTTATTCTGTGTCTGGGTGTTATTTATCTATAATATGTACGTATTTAGAAATATATAAGCATGTTTATCAGTTGTCTGGTTACCATAGTACAAACTTTGCTTAGTTTGGGATCAGATAGCGTTGTGTGAGTTGTCCCAAGATATTATTATTATTATTTTTGATCGAAACTTCGTTTTCATTGAAGTAGAGTAGGCCTCGGGTTTTCGTCTTTGGAATGCGCTCCCTATGGAAATCAGATTGTCCACAAGCCGTTTCGGATTTAAAAGTACGTAAACTATACAGAAGTTATCTGGAAGATTCGGCAGAGTAATCATTTGGCCTTTGTAAGTATTAAACAACGTGTAACAGAAAGTAAATAAGATAATTATGTTATATACGAGATAAACTCCGTGAGGATGCGTCGGGATTGGATTGGAGACCGGTATTTGAGGCCCCTACGTTAAATGATAAAGTTGACGTTTTCAATGATTTGGTCGTGGGGTTGTACGACATTCATGCGCCTGTTAAAAAAGTTAAAATTAAGCGGCCCCCAGCTCCCTGGATGACGAATGGAATCAGGATGGCTATGCGGCGCAGAGACCGAGCTTTTCGCAAATTTAAGAAAGACCGGGACGATGATAACTGGGCTCTTTATAAAACTGCAAGGAATCGGTGTAATCAGATGATTCGCAACGCTAAACGCCGTCATATTCTTATTCATATTAATTCATCTTCTCCCAAGGGTATTTGGCAGTTCTTGGGGACTCTAGGAATTGGCAAACATGGTAGTGTTGATCCTCCGTTGGCGGTTGGTTTAGATGAAATCAATACTCATTTCACCTCCTTCGTACCTATTGATCATCTAACCAAGCGTCGTACCTAAGTACTCACTTAGCTAACCTTCCTCGCCCCAACGTAGACTTCTTTCACTTTTCTTCAGTTGAACCTGGCGAGATCAATAAGATAATTATTTCTATCAAATCTAATGCTGTTGGTAATGATGGTATTAGCCGTCGCATGATTATACCCATTCTTGATCACCTTCTTCCTGCTTTAACACACATCATACATTTTTCTTTAGATTCAGGGACTTACCCGTCTTCGTGGCGATATGCTTTTGTTATTCCTCTGCCTAAAATTACAAATCCCACTCTTCCTAATAATTTTCGACCTATCTCTATTCTTCCTTTTTTATCTAAAGTGCTGGAGGCTTGCGTGCATAAACAAATGACACATTTTGTGCATCGAAACAATTTGTTGAGCCAGTTTCAATCAGGCTTCAGGCCAGGACATAGCACCACCACTGCTCTTCTCAAAGTAACTGGCGACATTAGAACTGGCATGGATGATACCAAAGTTACGGTTTTAGTTTTGGTTGATTTTTCTAATGCTTTCAATTCTGTCAGCCATGATATCTTACTCTCTATCCTATCTCATCTGATGTTCTCGGCAGGTTCTTTAAACTGGTTCTCATCTTATCTTCGGGGACGCCAGCAGTCCGTGCGCGTGGGTGATACTTTATCGAGGTGGCGCGATCTTGACGCTGGTGTTCCTCAAGGCGGTATTCTTTCTCCTCTATTATTTTCTATTTTTATCGATCTCATTACTAATGTCCTTCAGTGTGCGTTCCATCTTTACGCAGATGACTTGCAGTAATATTCCCAGGCCAGTGTGAATAACATATCCGAGGCCATCACTAAGCTTAATGGGGACCTTAACGCTATCAAGACCTGGTCAGACAAGTTTGGCTTGACTATAAATCCGTCTAAGTGTCCGGCCATTGTGATAGGGAGTCAACGCCTCTTAACTCGATTGAACACCGACACATTACCACCTGTTATATTTAACGGCTCCATTATCGCGTTACATTCTTCGGTTAAGAATCTCGGGATTTTCCTTGATACCACCCTCAACTGGCATACTCAAATAACAAATGTAAGTCAAAAGGTTATGGGTACTTTGCGGGCTTTATATCGTCTCAAGAACTTTCTTCCGTATAAAACTAAAGTAATGCTTGTCCAAACGCTAATATTCCCCTTGATTGATTATGGTGATGTATGCTATCTTGACCTGAATGCAGAGTTCCTTAATAAACTTGACCGACTTCTAAATAACTGCATTCGATTCATTTTCAATCTTCGTAAGTTTGACCATGTTTCTTCCTACCGTTCCGAACTTAAATGGCTCCCGATTCGCCAGCGACATAGTTTACGCGCTCTCACTACACTCTATTCTATTCTTAATTCTCCTACTGCCCCTTCTTACTTGACTTCCTACTTTCAGTACCTGCACTCAAATCACAGTAGAGATCTTCGATCTTCGGACAATCTACTTCTTTTATACCCTGCTCATTCTTCTGGATTCGTCGGATGCTCTTTTATAGTTCAATCTGTTTCTCTCTGGAATGCCCTGCCCCCCGAAATTAGGATGGCACCCAATCGCCTTAATTTTAAATGGAAGGTACGCACTTTGTTCCTTGATGGATCAGCGGAATCAACATTAGTGTACGAGTTACACCGTACATTAACCTTTTACACATATGTCACACCTGCGTAAGTTGGTCCAATTACAGTAACAACGCTCAGCATTTTAGAACTAAGTGTTTTTATATTATACAATAACACTTTAGTAGCAATAAACCTGTTTACCGTGTTACACGTCTACTCATTTCAACAATCAAACATTTTACGAGCTTCGGCTTATCACTAACAAACAACAAACAATCACTGTTGGGATAAAACCCCAACATTTGGTCCTTCGAGACATTTTACGAGCTTCGGCTTATCACTAACAAACAACAAACAATCACTGTTGGGATAAAACCCCAACATTTGGTCCTTCGAGCAAAACCAGAACCAGAAGAGTGGAAAAGCAGCTCACTCTCACATCTGAGTTCGAGATCTAACAAGCAAACAACAAGATGTCGTCAGCAGATATTTACGAAAATCAACGCGTTCTCTACGACAGCATAACGAAGATTGGCATCAACATCAAGAAAGATGGCTGGGACAGGAAGAACACAGATTACTTCAAGCGACGCATGCAGATGCTGGAAAATTTGTGGAACGATTTCCAGTTAAACCATGAAACCCTATCGGAAAAGGTAGACTCTAACCATCCTTACTTTACAAGCGATTTGTACAAGATAACTCTTCGGAGCTGTGAGGAAGTCAAACAACTTATCCTGACACAACATAGGCAACTGTCGGAGCCGCAGCCGCCGGCACGGTTCTCAGAAGAGCCTACGGTTCAACAACCTTCTGTGAGCGGTACAACCTATCAACATAGTAGTGCGATTGAACCAGAACAAGTAGAGACTGAGCAAGAGGAGAAAAGCCGTCGGCACGAGATTCAAGGTAACAACGACGGCGAACAACAACTACAGGGTGCACCCACCCCGAAGAAAGATACGGGATGCAACAGCAAATTGGACGACATGCTAAGAAACCAGTTAGTTAACTTTCAAGCATTTATGAGAACAGCAGCAAATATACAAGTCGATTTTATATCGGAAAAGTGGGAGTTTCAAGACGCCCTACAAAGTTTACAAACACGTTGGTCAACAGTTGATTCTTTACATTGGGAAATAGTTAAGGAATTCAACGGAGAGAAGAACAAGACATACGAAGATCGTTTTACGAGGTTTGAAAAGCAATACATGGATCTTAAGAAAGCTTTGAATACAAAGATGTGGTCCGGAGTTTATAGAGAAAAAACTACGCCAAAAGTTGAAATACCGACTTTTAATGGCACGTACAACCAATGGATTTCATTTAGAGATCTATTTACAGAAGTTATCCATAGCAATTCAGCCCTTACACCAGCTCAGAAGATGCAGTTCTTAAAGAGCAAGGTACAAGGTGAAGCTGAAAAGATGATACAGCACTTACACATCAGCTCGGATAACTACCAAGCATGTTGGGATATTCTCAATCATACCTACAACAACAAGAAACGCATAGCTACAGCGCATCTTGATACACTTTTCGGCTTACCAAACATGCAGCAGCCATCTGCAATACAAATCAAGAAACTTTACAACGTAACCTGGGAGTGCTTACACGCTATCAACAACCTCGGAGTAGATAGAGATACTCTTCTCGTGTACCTATTGTCACAAAAGTTGGATGCTGAGACGAATTCGGACTATCACGATACATTGAAGAATTCACGCGAATTACCACTTTTAACTGACTTTCTGGACTACCTGGAAAATAAATTTACCTCGATGGAAGCATCGCGACGTAAACAAGACAGCCTCCATAAATCTAGTTCCATGCCGAATCGTTTTCAAAATTCACCACAAAACAAAATGAAAAGTTATTTCAACACGAATCAATCAAGTAGCAACACGAAGATTGCGAAAGCCTATCATGCGTCATTCACATGCCCACTATGCAAAAATGAACATGGCATTTATAATTGCGCAAGGTTTTTGGAAATGTCGAACGACAAGAAGCTAGACACAGCTAGAAAACTACATATTTGCATCAATTGCTTATATAGTCACAATGGAAATAAGTGCACGTCGACGAAACGATGTCGCAAGTGCCCTAAACAACACAACACTTTGTTACACGAGGCATGTACGCTAAACAAAACTGAAACGCAAGCAGCAACAAATTCGACATATGTTTCTCAGGAGGAAGATGCTTCGGAGATATTGTTGGCAACTGCCGAAATGTACGTGGAAGGTATCGATGGTACTCAACATACTTTGCGAGCACTTATTGATCAAGGATCGCAAATATCACTGATAACAGAGCATGCTGCTCAACTCCTTGGACACAAGCGCCAAAAATGCAAAGGAATTATTTTTGGCGTCGGGCAGAAAGAAAATAACTGCAAAGGAACGATAACAATCTCATGCAGTTCTCTTTACAAAAATTACAAATTTGATACACCTGTCCTGATAATGAATAACCTAATCAGCAACTTACCAAACAAGACGTTCGCTAAACCCGACTGGTCTCACATAGAAAACGTTAACCTAGCAGATCCTAACTTCTATAAGAGTCGTCCCGTGGATTTACTGCTTGGTGCAGATATTTATTCGAGAATCATGCTTGGCGGCATGATTAAGGGCGATGACGTCACACAACCCATTGCTCAACAAACACACCTAGGATGGTTGCTATGCGGTAACGTGAAAACATTGCACTGTAATGTAGTTTTAAACAATTTGGAAGACATCAAACAATTTTGGGAGATGGAAGTCATTAGTGATCAATCCAATTTATCAGTGGAAGATCAGACCTGCATAGAATTCTACAAGAAAACCACGCAACGATTAGAAGACGGGAGATTTGAGGTCAGATTGCCAATGAAAAACGACATTGAAAACGAACTAGGCACTTCCAAGCCTATGGCTGTAGCCCAATTCAAAAATTTGGAAAGAAAATTACATAAACAGAAAAACTTAGCGATCGCATACAATGACTTCATGTCCGAGTACATTGACCTAGGTCACATGCAATTATCTACACCGAGCAACGTGACACTTGAATGCTATTTACCGCACCACGGTGTGCAACGCGCCGAATCAGCTACAACGAAATACAGAGTGGTGTTTAATGCGTCGGCTAAAACATCTACAGGACGAAGTTTGAATGATTTGATGTACAAGGGTCCAAACTTACAACATGATCTACAAACACTCCTAATCAATTGGAGACAATATAAATATGCATTCACAGCAGACATTGAGAAAATGTACCGGCAAATATTGGTGGCTCCATGTGACCAGCCACTACAAAAAATTGTATGGCGCGATTCACCAGAAGTACCACTTCATACATATCAACTGTCGACTGTAACCTATGGCACAAAAGCAGCACCGTTCTTAGCCATGATGACACTCCGGCAACTGGCATCAGACGAGCGGGAACGGTTTCCGGAAGCATCGAGAGTTCTGGAGGAATCCTTTTACATGGATGACTTAGTCCACGGCTCTCATAAGATAGAACAAGGTCAAAAGATTACTTCGGATCTTGATCAACTCCTTAGAAGTGGAGGGTTCAACCTAAGAAAATGGTCATCTAACAATCAAAACACACTGAACCAAGTGTCAAAACATCAGAGTGATGAGGAAAGGATCTTCAACTTCAAAACTGACCAAACAGCAAAAACACTTGGCCTAAGTTGGAATTCGAAAGACGATACTTTTACGTTTAATTACAACATTTCAACAATAAACAAGATAAACACCAAACGTAGCTTATTAGCCGCAATATCAAAACTATTCGACCCCCTCGGCTGGTTGACTCCGCTCTCAACGAAACTAAAATTACTCTTTCAAAAACTATGGGAAATAGACCTACAATGGGATGAAGAGGTTCCCAATCACATTCAGAAAGAGTGGTGTAAACTGCAAGAGGATATACAGGCAATAAATTCATGTGAAATTCCGAGATGGCTGTTAGGAGATGAAAAACAAGTTATGGAACTGCATGGGTTTAGTGACGCTTCTCTGGACGCCTACGCTTGCATCATTTACGCGAGAAGTCCATCATCAACAGCAGTAACACTAGTAGCAGCAAAATCAAAAATTGTACCCCGTCGCAAAACAACAACATTACCTCGACTAGAACTGAATGGAGCACTTCTGTTATGTAAACTAATGCATAAAGTCAAGGAAGCTCTGACTCAGTATAATCTACGAATTTACGGATGGACGGACTCCATGGTCGTGCTGGGATGGTTACAAGGAGACCCCTCACGATGGAAGGTGTACGTAGAAAACAGAGTTCGAAGCATCAATGACGTCATACCGGGATCGTCTTGGAACTACGTCAAATCAAACGTCAATCCAGCTGACGCGGCAAGCAGGGGCCAATACGCCGGCGAGTTAAAAGAAAATCAGTTGTGGTGGCATGGCCCGGCTTGGCTGTCATCTCTGGATACTAAAACCTTGAAAAAGCCTAGTTATTCGACTAATCAAGAACAAAAGTCAAACATTCGAAAATTAGCAAATATAGCGGTGAATAAAATACAAGAAATGAACATTATTCAACAATTATTAGAAAAACATAGCAGTATGAATCATATCATTCGAATTGTCGCATGGGTACTTAGAGTATTGAACCCACGACGGAGTCAATTACCTAAGTATCTCACATTACGAGAATTGAATTGTGCAATCGGAGTCATCGTAAAGCAAACTCAACAATTAGCGTTTGACACAGATATTAGTCATTTACGCAAACACGGAACACTTTCAACAAAAAGCAAATTATTACCTCTCAATCCATTTCTCGATGAGTACGAGATACTGCGAGTGGGCGGACGACTGAAAAACGCTGTGATCAGTGATGACAGAAAACATCCAATGATACTTCCCTACAATAGTTTATTGACGCGCTTACTTATCCAACAAGCACATAAAACAACGTTCCACGGCGGGCCACGACTCACTCTATCGTACTTGCGGGAAAAATACTGGATTATCAGCGGCATTCGAGCAACAAAAATGGAAGTCAGAAAGTGTGTAACGTGTCGAAAACATAATCCAATCAAGCAATACCAACTGATGGGAAACCTACCTGAATCTCGAACCAATCCAGCGCCACCCTTTTACCACACGGGGGTGGACTATACAGGATTTGTTGATGTAAAAATGAACAAAGGCAGAGGTGCAAAAACAACTAAGGGTTATATTGCTGTCTTCGTATGCATGGTCACGAAGGCGGTGCACTTAGAACTGGTCTCCGACCTTACAAGCGCTGCGTTCTTGGCAGCCTTGAGTAGGTTGTCGGCAAGAAGAGGGGCTCCCCGACACATATACAGCGACAACGCAACGAATTTTGTTGGCGCAAATAGACTTCTTATAGAACAATATGAAGAAATTGAGAACACCTATAACAACGAACAGATGCAAAAGGAAGTAACGGAGATGAGCATACAATGGCATTTTAATGCTCCCGCCTGGCCCTCAGCCGGCGGATTATGGGAACGAGCAGTTCGGAGTCTAAAACACCACTTGAAGCGAGTTGTAGGTGAACAGAAATTGACATTTGAGGAGTTCGCGACCATCTTAACAAAACTCGAAGCCTGCTTAAACTCAAGACCTCTATGCCCGTTGAGTGAGAACGTGGAAGACCTGGATTGTTTGACGCCAGCTGATTTCTTAACTGGCAGAGCAGGATTAACCATCATCGAGACAGCAGAAGATGCTCGAACAAGATGGGAACTAACAAGAAAAATGTTCGTGGAAATTTGGAAAAAGTGGAAAGCAGAATATTTAAGCCAACTACAAGCCAGAGCTAAATGGCTCAAGCCGCAAAAGAACCTGCATATCGGCGACTTGGTGGTGATTCAAGACGATCACCTCCCGGCCGGAAAATGGCTATTGGGCAGAATCACTGAAATTCACCCAGGGGAAGATGGGTACGTTCGTGTCGTTAGCCTTAAAACCTGAGCAGCCCCAAAACAAACAGAAAAACAAACTATCGGTCTAGTTATGGCACTATTATACCTACTGTGTCCCGTAACGGCTATCAACACAACCTGCAACTAATCCGAGATGAATGGAAGATACATAGTTGTATATTACGACGTCCAGCCCTATTGGAATAGCATAGAAACGTTTAACAAATTCAACGATCAGTTAAAAAACATCTGTACAAAAATAAAACAACGAACACAGTGTGATGTAATATTACTACAATTACGACACGCGTTTATTGAACTTGAACACTACAACCGCATTTTGCTGAATACGCAAGGACGCGGGAACATGAGAAATAAGCGCGGCCTTATCAACGGTGTCGGTTCCATCGCTCGTTCATTGTTTAGAGTATTGAATGACCAATTCGCCGAGCAATATGAACGGGGCATTGCCTCGATTAAATCAAACGAAAATCATTTGAGATTATTGGCGAAAAATCTTACATCTTTAGCGGAATACAACTTGCTGAAGAGATCAGAAGAAACGGTTGAGAAGCAATACAAGCTCTTTAATCAGCATCTATTGCATTTGGATAACTTTACCAACAGACTTCAGAAAGAAAGCAGCACACAAGAATTGTCAATCGAGTTTTTGATGTCAGCTATTCCAGCTAACAGTCTTAAAGAACATATTAAAAACATACAACGATGACGCCGGAGACACCGCCTGGACCGGTACCTATACCCCGCAGGGGAACCACAGCAAGTATCGACGCGATCGGAAACACTTCCTTCATGCTCCGTGATGACGGCGAGAGGCAGCAACTATCCAGTGCAGGCGTACTCGACAAAGCAACGTCGCCTATACCGCGAAGCGAAATATTGTAATTTGTACCTATACCCTTTAATTTTAGTAACGTTCTACACATTTACCCAAGTGTGACATTTTACATTTGTATGAACTAGTTTAATTTTATACTTTTAACATTTTTAATTTTCTATTATTTTGATTTATTTTCTTTGTGAGTGGGCAAGATGTACGAGTTACACCGTACATTAACCTTTTACACATATGTCACACCTGCGTAAGTTGGTCCAATTACAGTAACAACGCTCAGCATTTTAGAACTAAGTATTTTTATATTATACAATAACACTTTAGTAGCAATAAACCTGTTTACCGTGTTACACGTCTACTCATTTCAACAATCAAACATTTTACGAGCTTCGGCTTATCACTAACAAACAACAAACAATCACTGTTGGGATAAAACCCCAACATTTGGTCCTTCGAGACATTTTACGAGCTTCGGCTTATCACTAACAAACAACAAACAATCACTGTTGGGATAAAACCCCAACAATTAGTAACATAAATATTTGTCTGTATCTATGTATTTATTTGTGTATGTATGTATGTTTGTATCGTTGTAAGTATGTATACTATTGTATAGTTATATTGTATTTTAGTATTTATTTTATATTCTCTATCTAGCTATTTTTATTTGTGTATTATGTAAGAATAATAGGAAGTTTTTATTTTACAATTAGGTTACTGCACCTACACATTCCATTTCTACATCACCCTAAGGTAGACTGGCAGAGAATGCTTTTAGCATTAAGTCCACCTTTGTACAACTTTGTGCATAAAGTTTTAAATAAATAAAAAATTAATATACTATGGTGCTATATCCGATTGCATTGTTCTCGAAAAGACACCGTGAGAGCACACGAGTGTACAACTGCCATTATTATCTATGTTGGGACCCACTCACCAAGACACATATTCATTAGCGATAGTACAGAGCATCACAAGTATGGAGATGGCGTAGAAGAAACAATCACGACACAGCGGCCACCAGTTGAGATGCGACACGGTGCCGGCACACATCGCACACACTGAGATCACGAACATTATGTTGAAAACCGCTGAGCCGATCACACCTGACACTCCTGCGGGGAAAATAAGGGAAAATTAGCAAAGTTTTAAACACCATTATGAAGGAAAGGTTTCTTAGGCACTTGTCTGCTGCCGGCGAGTAGGATATAGGTAACAAAATATAGGTCAGCTTGAGTTGATTTCAAAAATATATGCCTGACTGACTGTAATATTATGAAGAACTAAAGTTACCGACATAACACGCTAAAGTTGCAATGGGCTACATTTGCCGAAGGACCGATGACTGCTGAAGCAAACAAGTCCTTGAAGGAGACCGCGACTTGGTAAACGTAAGGTAGATCGACCTCCAGCCAGATGGACCGACGACCTAAAGAAGGTCGTTGGGATGGACTGGATGAGGAAGCTGTGGTGGAAATTAGAAGAGGCCTATGTGCAGCAGTAGACCGATACAGGCTGATGATGATGATGACATTTAGAGGGTATACGTTTTTTACGTGGACAATGGTATTTTCTAATTTTATGAATACGTTCTACCTAATCGGCCCACTGCTGAGTATAGGGCTCTCTTAATTTACGTCACAACGTCTGGTCCTCCGCCTTTAGTCCAGTTCATTCCAGCGATCTTTTAACTATCGCCTATCCATCTGGCTGGAGCGGCTGGAGGTTGTCCTACCTTATGTTTACCAAGTCGAGTTCTCCACTCTAGGACAATCGGTCCTTTGACGGATGACATAAGGAAAACTGCAGGGACGAATTGAATTTGAAAAAGAAATAGTACTCAGTTAGTTGGCGCAATCTGAAGGGGGTCTACACCAAACATACCGATATCATCATTAGCGCAGAAGACGCCGATGACGACGGTGGCGAGCTCGGGCGCGGAGCTGCCCGCTGCCATGAAAGTCGCGCCTGCTACGTCTGGTGCCAACTTCAGCTCTGAAATTGAATACGATCAACATGATTATACTTTGTCTAAATCATTGACAAGGGAATGGACCGCGCCTTCCCTTTCAGATCTTTAATTTTTTTGAACTATAAATGTGGGATAACTAGCATTGTCGGATTGTGATCCCACATTACTAGCAATTCAGTTAGGAGTGGGTTCACGTCGGTAGTATAATGGGTAGGATTTGAACTCGAGACCTTAAGATTGCGAGACCGAAGCCTTAGCTTAGGCTACAGCCACTTAAAAAAATACAGGCTGCAAAGCGTGAGAGAGACAAAACAATCGAGCGTACAGTAGATTCTTTTTGTAAATCTGATTGGTCCAGGTTACAGTCTATGTCAGGTCACATTCATGAAACAAAGAGGTACCGCGAACGATATAAATATAAAGTTTACGAGACACATTCCAAATTCTTAAAAATTAGGCTTAGGTGTACTGTAGTGGATGTGTCAAGTTGTCGACCTCCGTGGTTCGACGTTCCTTACAATTACTTAGTCTCATTTGGTTTTTAAATGAGAAATAGCTAAGAATAAAACGATTGGAAAAGGACAGCAGATCTGTCAGAGCCGACATAAAGTCGTAATATATAATTATTGTGAAATTTATATTTATTATCCAGTAACAATAAAAATAAGGTCTCTAACTACGATCCCGAATTACAAATATTGATTATTTTCTTCCACAAACATTGATTTCTTAGCACTAAGATTATGTTGAAGGATGAATTACATATAAAACAGCAAGTTTCAGTTTATGGTTTAGGTTAAAAAAAAGTGGATGTTGTTGGTGACACTTTTCAAATAGATATGACAGAGAAATTTTTGATGAGGAGCTAGTCATGGTTTTGTAGTTAATTATTGTTTTATTGATGTTTTTCTAAAGATGTGTTTTTAGCTAAGACAAGTTATTAAAATGAATTAAAGCACGAAGAATTTTCATTCCACGTTTTTACATAAATAACAGATTACATACATAAACAAATATACATCAATGTTGTGGAGACTGGAGTCTGCACTAGGATTATCCTGTGTTACAAGTCAGAATACAGTCCTGGTATTTGCTCTATAGTTACGACTACACCACAGTACCCAGCTTTTCAACTAGAGGAGAAAGGGAACAAACTTCGACACACTAAAAAAATATTTTTTAGAACATACAAGTTTGAATTTTTTAATTTCCTATCTGTCGTGCAGTGACTAAGATTGCGATTTCAAAAATAAACCCCGGTTTCCTAAAATCGTAGAGAGAGAGAGAACTAAAAATACACAATGTGTATTTTTAGTTCTTTCTCTCTACGATTTTAGGAAACCTAAAAACCTAAAAATCGTAGAGAGAGAGAACTAAAAATACACAAGTGACTAAGATTGCGATTTCAAAAATAAACCCCGGTTTCCTAAAATCGTAGAGAGAGAGAACTAAAAATACACAATGTGTATTTTTAGTTCTCTCTCTCTACGATTTTAGGAAACCTAAAAACCTAAAAATCGTAGAGAGAGAGAACTAAAAATACACAATGTGTATTTTTAGTTCTCTCTCTCTACGATTTTAGGAAACCGGGGTTTATTTTTGAAATCGCAATCTTAGTCACTGCACGACAGATAGGAAATTAAAAAATTCAAACTTGTATGTTTCTAATTTGTAATAGGTACCCAATCCACTATTACGCAAAAATGACAAAATTGAAAAATAAAAGTTAGGCGGCAATTCTTATTGTAAATCTTATAAAAAGCAGCTGCGAAGAAACAGTTTTAAACCGAATCGAATACTTTAAGTGGTTAACGGAAAACCTGATCTAGATTTTTATAAATCACGTCCAAACTAAAAAAAATAACTCCCAAGCCCCCCTAGGGTACAGTGGCCTGGACCGTGCATTAGCAATAGCTCCCCCCCCTCTACCAGCGACACACACTGAACAATCAATTGAGAATTTATGCGAACAATTTACATTTATTCTTTGGACATCACAAATGTCCCCCACAAATTTTGTTACAGGGCAGTCCCTCAAACGAAGAGGTACCGCGAACTCGCCTTAGACAGTTCCAAGGCGAGTTACGCCCCTGGTTCACAGATAGAACATAGCTTGTAATAACACTTCAATATAGGTATATTACCTTCACAAATCCTGTCGAGACTGGAGACGAAGTATTCGTCGCAGACGATGGCAAGTCCGATGAACGTGAAGACACACACCAGGATGTGGAGGATCAGACCGCCGTGCTTGCGGGCCGTCTGACCCATTAGAGGCTGGGGGAACTGTAACACATGATTACACATTAAAAGAGCGGTTACCACACGTCATAAAGCGTCTTAGGACAACTAATACAACGCCATCTGATCCTAAATTAGGCAGTTCCTGTACTATGCCAACCAGACAACTGAAAAAAACATTGTGCTTATGATACAAACTTTTATCTTATCCTGCATGGGGATCGAACCCATGTCCTATGGCTTAGCAGTAAGGGTCACTAACCCTAGACCAACAGGCTGTTATCGTAACAATAGGCTAGGTAACTGTCAAAACAAATTTATATCTCGTCAAAACGGAATACACAGTTTTGACATAACCGAACCGAGGGTTGTCAAAACTTTTAGATATGTCGACCAGAAGTTTCTGGTTCAATTCCAATTAAGATAAAGCACTTAATTTGCAAGAAATGTCTTTAAAAACTGCCACTAATCTTTGTATACGTGATTTGTGTCTAAATCACTAAAGTGTAAAATCACCTAGTGTTTTCAAAAAAATAACCGACATAAAAAGATGTCGATATTTTAAACCACCAAGCTCAGTCTTTAAGTCAGCTTTGGGTAAAAAAAAACTGCATTCAAATGGGTTCTACAATCACACAAACAAGGCTTGAAACTTATAAAACTTTTTTATGATATAGGCGCACCCAGGACTAAGAGCGCTTGACTCTATCAATAATATCCACTTTGAACCGTTTCAGGAAAAGGGATTGTTGGGGTTTTATGTACGCCTATGTTTTAGGGTGTTAAAAGTAAGATAAACATTGCAGATACCTGTTCTATGGCTGGAGGAGTACAGTTTTCTCGAAGTGGTTTCACGGTAGCAATCATGTTCTTCCATTTTTTCCTTTCCTCGTCCCTAGTGGCTTCTGTTTCACCGTCCTGGAAGGCACATCATAAGGTACATTTAAAAGTGATTATTAATAACAATATACGTGTATTATTAATAACCTGATAACAACCAGGTAATTAATAATACACAACTGTATATTTTTTCCCGGAATTTTAGGAAAAGAAATGGGTGCATTTTGGTATTTTAGGAAAAGAAATGGGTGCATTTTGGTATTCTCAATGGTAGTGGCACAAGTCATCTCTTCCGTGGAAGTACGGACCCATTTTTTTTTTTTATATATGGGAAATCATCAAATGACTTCTCCCGCTGTGGGCACGAGCGGGAGGGCGTGTTAGACTCACTGACTAAAACCCATCTGTGTTTATTTCGCCCTGGTGTTCCGGGAGCACGGTAACTCTTTCGAACGATCCCGGTGGGCGCCGGCCCAATGGGGCCCCGTCACTTGCTGAGACCTCTTTGAGGCGCGCGTGGAACACTAGCGCGTCGTCGACCCGGGCCTAGTCCTAAGCTGGACGGCAAGCTACCGGAAGTACGGACCCTGGGTTCTCAAACTTGCCAATAAAAAACTTTTGGGAACATAACGAAACGCCAACCAAATATATATTATTTTATGAAACCCCATAAACATGATTGCAAATCACTACAGACACTATAATTAAAATAAGAACAATTAAAAAACTTTAAATCATTATCAAACACTTTGACAAAATATTTCACTGTTTTATCAAAAATTGCTTTGTAGTTCTATGGTAGGCTCCATGATTTTACGGAAACTTGGTGACTTTTCTACGGTACCCATAGAGACTGAGGAACCTACTTCAAGAATCACTGGTATAGATTATGTGACAAGGATAGAGACAGGGTATACAAGTGGTGAAATTCGTGTGACGTTCTACATATATCCCGTTTTGCGTTGAAAATTTGTCAAAAATAATATTGTAAATTTCACTTAATTTTAGAATTAAAACAAATAAAATACTTTCTAAAATATAAAAAAATAATCCGAGTTTTTAAGTTACTAATTAAGTTAACAATATTTTATACTTTTTTATTACATTACTATGGTTTTAGCTTTCCAGTTATATTTACGTTTTACTAAGCCAGATTACTTCTAAGCCAAGAAAATTAAGTGTCGTTACTTCAAACAACAAGGTATATAAACTTTTTAAAGATTAATTTATTTTTATACCTTATAACTTGAACAAAGGTTCCAAACGTAAGTCAGTTTTCTCCCCAAGTTCGGTTCACTCACCTGCCACGATATTGCCTCATCAGAACTTTTAATTATGTTTGACTTTATAAGATGGCGCTTATCTTAAACTCTAAGGGTAAGAGTAGGATCTATATTGTTTAAATTGTAGTAAAAGAACAAAATACTACAGCATTTAGTTAACTTGATGAATCTTAGTATTTTTTTTTTATATATTTTTTTTATAAAAAAGACGTCTCCTGCATTAAGGTACAAGCCCTGTGTCGCGAGGGACTTTACAAACATACAAGTCACGGACACAAAGTACACCCAGACTCGGAACAACAATTTGTGGATCACACAAAGTGGTGTCCCGTGTGGGAATCGAACCCACGACCTCTTGAGTAGCAGTCGGACACACTCCCACCGCGCCACAGAGGCAGTCAATATCAAGAATGTAATTGGAAAATTACCAATTTTATTTAACGATCTCGCCCGAAAATATAACTTAGATACTGATACTGAAAAAGAAAACCTAAAAGCAGGTACAAAACCTGAAATAACATCATCTATAGCTAATAATTGTAACATACACGATATCAAACTATGAAGAAACAGTTCAGCACTATTGTATTTTCAAGAGACATCATAGGTTTTCTCGTAACTATAATAATAATAGTAACATTTTTTATTTCAGACCCAGTCCATTTTGTTAGTATACATGATTTTAAAAAACTAATGTTACTACTTATATCTATGTTACACCCACCGCGCGACATTTGCATGTAGGCGTATCCAATGTTCCAACATCGGGCTATCCCACCGATCTGCTACTGTGAGCAGTATGCTGTCGGAAAGTAGAAACTTGAGACAGAACAAACCCGATAGAGGGCAAATAAATAAGCTGTTTACCTGATGGTAAGTGAGTACCACTGTCCATGGACATCTATGGCACCAGAGGCATAGCAAATACGTTGCCAGCTTTTAGAAAAGTTCTCTTTTTTTAAGGTCCCTAAGTCATATTGGTTCAGAAATACCGCTGGCGATAGTTGATTCCACAATATAGTTGTGTGGCAGATAATGGCGTTTGAAATGCACTGTGGTGGATTGGCCAGTGTCGACATTATCAACTTTTAGTTTATTTAAGTATATAAGTATATTTAAAGAGTCCTATTGCCATTCGCTCAACGTTGTTCACTTTGACCAAGGTTAATAAATCTTTACTAATATTATAAAGCTGAAGAGTTTGTTCGTTTGTTTGAACGCGGTAATTTCAGGAACTACTGATCCGAATTGGAAAATTCTTTCAATGTTGGATAGCCCATTTATCGAGGAAGGCTATAAGCTGTATAACATCACGCTATAACCAATAGGAGCGAAGTAACAATGAGAAATGTTGCAAAAACGGGGAAAATTTACGCAGAAGAAGTTGCGCGGGACAGCTAGTTACGAGTAGGTATAAAGCTGAAGAGTTTGTTTGTTGGTTTGAACGCGATGATCTCGGGAACTACTGGTCCGAATTAAAAAAATCCTTTACTGTGGGATAGCCCATTTATCGAGGAAGTCTATAGGCTATATAATATCACGCTACGGCCAATAGGTGCGGAGCAGCATTGACAAATGTTGCAAAAACGGGAGAAATTTACGCATACGAAGTGACCCGTGCGGTCAGCTAGTCTCTAATATAACAGTAAGTACATACCTCTACATATCCAGCGTCTTTTTGAGTCTTCTTATCCGGATCATCCTCATCGGGAATACCTTTCATCTTCTTCTTCTCATTATCATCTGAAACTTCCTCTTCACTCTCCGACGGTGGAGTTATTGCCGCTGGAGTTTCGTCTGCAATAACATTTGATACAGTGTTAAAAACCTAAGCCTAAGTCTGATGGCTAAGGACTGCAATCGTAAGGTCACGGGATCGAATCCCTACATTGCTAGATACCTTAAAAAAATAGTTTGTAATACGGGAACTATAGACTATAGACACAGAATTGTCTAAATTGTAACTGTCTAAATACTTAATATGAAAATCATTTATTTTTTTTAATTTAAAAAATATAACTTGCAATGTGGGATTGAGTCCCACATTACTAGCAATCTTGTTAACACCTCCAGCTAAGCTCAAAGGCTTGTGTTAGGAGTGGGTTCACGTCGGAAGTATAATGGGTAGGATTCGAACCCGGGATTGCGAGGCTGATGCCTTAGCCATTAGGCTACCGCCACTTTAAAATGAATAATAACCTCAAAGATGAATAATGTTTGCACGACTAACTTTCTTCTGCAACCAAATAACGGACAAAATATGGCTGGTAATATAAATTCAGTTGACATTCACTCACTAAGATGCAAGAAGGCAAGAGCAGGATGCAGATGCATTTGAATTACGTGGTATCTAACCTTATAAGATTTTCTAACTAAATGTTTATTTATCTGCTACATTGTCTTTTTACCCGACTGTAAGGTAAGGTTATGTTTTTCGCGCGTATCTTGTATGTATGTAATATTCTTTAATAACTCATATCTGAGAAACCACGGAAAGGTCGTGTGACGTTTGAAAAAAACAAAGATGGCCGCTGTGAGATGTCAAAATAAAGAGGTGTAAAAAAAAAATGTTTAAAATACTGCAATATGGGTATCAAATTAAAAGGCTCATCTTAGGCATTTCAAAAAGGTATAACATGATTATGACTGTAATACTAAAAAAGTTAGTTAGCAACCTTTCTTTTTTCAATTTTCAAAACTTGACAATGGCTGTGATAAAAGTTAGTTGTTATATCGGTTACATCCTACAACTACTAAAAAGTAAATTAAAAAAAAAAAAATCTACCCGCACACAATGCGGGCGGGTTTTTTTTATTTTTTTATTAATTCATTATTATTAGCCTAAAGACGTCTACTGCTTAACATAGGCCTCCCCTAAAGATTATCACAATGACCGAATTTAAGGGGTTCTCCATTGGAAATGTATTATTTTTTCAACGACGATTATAGCCCACACTTGTTTTAGCTTGCATGTGGCAAGCAAAAAACAACTTGCACAAAACTAAAGGCCGTGCACATATTTCCCCTCAACATACCTTTTCCAATTTCAATTTTAGGAAAGTCCAATTTTGGCGTGGGATTTGCAAGATTCTCCAGGATCTCGATGGGAGTGTCCTGAGGTTCTGACGCGCTGGACGAGCTGAACACGGCTTGGAACACCGAGTAAGCTATGAAGAACACTGATACTGTCAGCCATCTGTGCCGACGAGGCCTGCGCATCCTCTGAAAAAAAAAAGATATGTGCGTTCAAAATAGGTTTTTTATTAAAAAATTTAATTAAACATTTCGTAAAACCAAATCGTTTTACAAACTCCGGCTCGTATCGATTTGCTATAAATTTTGATAAACGTGGCCGTGGTCACGGGTAGTCTACCCGTGACCACGGCCGTTGCAATACGATCGAAACGTTGGGCAATAAACAAGGTATTTTACCTTAAATTATTCGCGCGATTAAGACCCGTCATACTCATATTTTCATAATGTGTACAAATCGCGAAAGTTTATCAACATTTATAGCAAACCGATACGGGCCGGAGTTAGCAAATCAATAGTTGTTTAAAAAGATTTATTAGGTATAGAGTTTTAGAGACCAGAATACCAGATAGGTATGCAGGACTCGCCGTGTACCGAGCCGATTATAGACCGAATCCTGAAATGAAAACTCATAATTCAGCGAGCAACAATTGATAGTGATATGCATATGCATCTCGTTTGGTTTATCGTCAACACATATATCTGCTAGGTATTCAAACAATGCTAATCATTACGCATAGACATGCTTACTACCCCCCCCCCGCATTTAATACCAGCAGTAGTTAAAATCGTTGGAAATGATTAGCATCAAGCAGTTCCGGCAAAATTACCTTGTGAATCTAATGGTTGCTTATTCTGCATTCCTTTTCTACAAGTAGCAATTGGAATTGAAAGTCTTTAATCTCTCAAGTCTTTCTCAGTCAGTCTTCAAAGTCTTTTTGGTTTGAGTAAAAAGTTTTAGTTGTTAACGAATCATAAAACGAATTTAAAGACAAAATAAGACCTAATTTCTGTAAATATTCAGTCGCTATAAATCGGCGAATGTATTTTTGACGCGTATCCCTGACATTAACATTTTTAGGATACAATAACGAAGAAATCCTTCATTCAACCTAAATAAAACCTTTAACGATAAACTAAAACCTAAGCTGAGTGCACACTATATAACTTATTCAGTACTATTTATCTTGTACCAAAGATTTAAAAGAAAAAAGTAGAGTGCAATAAATATTTATTTTTTCAAATTATGTTTTCTTCTTTTGACGTGATAATGTCTTATAAATCGATGACCGGGTGGAAGCACAAAAAGTGTCACGTAGCAACGGTCACATTATTGATTGGTTGCTAAGCAGTTACATTATTTTAGCGAATGGCGATACGTCATCAATGATTTCTTGTTACGTTATCACGTAAAATTATCGTCAGTAAACCGACTTTACAAGCAACCATTTTTTTATAACTGTTCTCTAACTGGCTTGAAAAAAGCTAAAGAGATTTGTATTAGGAAACATTATATACCTTGGTCCATATCTCACAACGCCATCTGATCCCAAACTATGCAGAGTCTGTACTATGGCAACATGACAACCACAAATTACACCCAGTCATCACAGAATAAAACCTCGTGCTCATCACACAAAGTTTTATTCAGGGTGGGGATCGAACCCACGACCTCCAGCTTAGAAGTCATTATCCCCCAAATACACACTAATTTAAGGTTGCATTGCTCCCCAATGTACCCCCCCACCTAAGTTACGGCTCTGTAAGCTGGCCGTTAACTGTAGGTAGGTAGGTATAATAGATTCAAGTTGAATAGCTCGTTCATGAAGGTGGCGAATGGTCTACGGCGGGTTTATTAGTGGGTACATACCCCACACTGCCCCTTTTGTCTTTGCCGGGCGGTGGTGGTATCTTAGCCATGTTCCTGCCTCACAAAGGTTAGTTTTTTAATATACAGATGCAGCTACTTCAAAATGTTATAGCAGTTGAGTTAGAAAAGAGAAGAGATAGAGATGATGTAAAAAGACGCTATTCTCTTCTGCGTCCATTATGATAGGCTTATGCCTATCATAATCTTACGTTACCCGGATATTATTATCCGGGTAACGTAAGATTGGAAGATAGGTGATGTCCTGGCTTCGTAGCATTTGAGGGTGGACAGAGAGTATAGACTGGCGGTGGACAAAGGAAAAAGTAAAAATTTGTTAGCATTCATTCTAGTGGCTCTCCAGCCACACATAAGAAGAGGAATATATTTATGTGTATATTGATTCTAATTATTTATGCTGTTTAAAGACAAACGTTAACATTTTTGGTTCTCACTGAAAATTAGCGCTGACTCCAGTGCATTATTGGAATTTTTTGCACAAAGATGAAATTGTATTATTTGTAATTAAGATTTGTATCATGTGTAAAAAATAAATATATTTTCGTTATCTTTCTTTTAAGAAGAACAAGAAAAATATTAAAATTGGAAAAAATATAAAAAAATATATAAATATTATTATAATTATGTTGTTCCAAATGTGATACCTACTAATTTTAGAGATTTTTTTTGTTTAAAATATAAAACATATATACTTAACATGCTGTAAATGGCCAAACATATCATAAGGATTACATAATTAAGACCCATAATACTGGGTGGCGCAAAAGTAAAGACCCTATTTGGTTCAGCTATAACATTTTTTCTAAATTAGCAAACTAGATTTAGATTTTTTTAAATGTATATTTGTGCCATTAAATTTCGTACCATTAGGATTTAAAGATGATGTCTTTTAAATGGTGACCTCCAGAGTTGATACACATTTGAGCCCTATTTATGACATTTTGCATAACTTGCCGTAACACTTCCTGCGATATGTTCGTTATTTCTTGACGAATGTTTTCTTTTAGAGCTGCGAGAGTCTGTGGCTTGTTCACATACACCCGAGATTTCAAAAAACCCCAAAGAAAGAAGTCTGGACTGGTCAGATCGGGTGATCTTGCAGGCCAAGGCAAATCGCCAAAACGAGAGATAACTCGGCCTGGAAAAGCGTCCCTCACTAAGTCCATAGTGTCGCGCGCTGTGTGTGCCGTAGCGCCGTCTTGTTGAAACCAGATGTGCTCCAGCCCCAATTCGTCCAAACTGGGTATCAAAAACTCACGTAACATGGTTCTGTAGCGTTCTCCAGTGACAGTTATCGCATTGCCTCCAGCGTCTTCGAAAAAATAGGGTCCGATCACTCTGTCAACACAGATGCCACACCATACAGTAACTTTTAGTGGGTGTAGAGGTGTTTCTTGAATAATGCGCGGATTATCAGTGCCCCAGAACCGAGTATTCTGCTTATTGACATGCCCTGAGAGATGGAAATGCGCTTCGTCACTCATAACCAATTTTGAAGGAAAATCATCCTCTTCAAGGTTGAGGTTTATGACGCGCTGGCAGTAATCTAGACGAGCTCGGTGGTCAGCAGGCAGCAGCTGATGAGTCATTTGAGTTTTATACGGGAACATCTTTAAGTCTTTCACCAAAATACGCTGCAGGGTACGTCTGGAAATACCCAATTGCGTGGCACGTCGCCTCGTTGATGTTTCTGGACACTCTTCCACATCTTCGCGCACAGCATCGATATTTTCAGCTGAACGGCCTGTTCTTGGTCTCCCAGACTTAGGTCTATCCAATGTTGAGCCAGTTGCTTCAAGGCGTGTGGCAAAGCGTCGAATTGTGCGACCAATCGGTGCCGGACGGTGGGGAAATCGTCGACGAAATTCACGTTGTGTTCTTACCACTGATGAATTATTCCGTAAGAACATTGACACAATTATTCCACGTTCTTGGGGAGTAAAACGGTCCATGTTTATTTTCAGTGTATTTTACATTTGTTCACTACACAATTTTCAACAACAGAATGACAGAAAATGTCATATAAAAAAAAAAAGTAGTTTCTTTAGTGCCAGTACTTTTGCGCCACCCAGTATATACGGGTCTTAATTTAAGGTAAAATACCTTGTTTTTTGCTCGACGTTTCACCGCATTGCAACGCCCGTGATCACGGGTCACTACCCGTGATCACGGGCGTTGCAATGCGGTGATATTGCGGTTGCAATCCGCTGTGGTCACTACCACAGCGGATTTTACCTTAAATTATTCAAGCATTTAAGACCCGTAGTAGTATAATGTGTACAAATCGCGAAAGTTTCTCAACATATCATAAAGACCTCTTATAAACTGTAACATCTATCACTTTTTTGACGCAAATAAAGATTATTGTTATTAAAAGCACGGTGTGCCGAACTCCTTACAGTAGGACTGCTGTTGATTGTATCGATATTATTTTTACGACATTCAGTCGTAAAATGTAACCGCAATAACGTTAAGTTTATCGAGTGACAAATTATCTGTAATATCTATGTTTATGTGTTTATATTATTGATTTTATTGAATAAGCGTGGGATGTGATCATTTTAGGTTATACTCTTTTATGAAGTCAAAATTAGATATCAAATATTGCACCACAGGAGGCGCAATCAGTCATTATCCACTATTGACATAAACATACAGAAATCGCTATAAAAAGGATTGCTCGTCCAAAATGGATGTGAATTATTAGAAAGTAAAAAGTTACGGTTGGTGCCGTGTAGAACAAGATCAACCATAACTTTTACTAGGGAGCTATGGAGGCCGGACTAAGGCACCTGTTCCACCAACGTCGATGAAGCGAGTAGCGATTTTATCGTTCAAGCAACGTACAATAGATGTATAATGTAGATCCCGTCCGTGTAAACAAAATATATGCAGTATAGAGTGAGTATTCGCCGGCAGTGTAAACGGTCAGCGATCAACTATTAATATCTATATCTCTTTTGTCAACACGGGATCTATTTATGTATGTATATTTCTTGAGCGATATAGACGTTACTCGCTACTCGCTTTCTCGCCGTTGGTGGGACAGGTGCCCAAGTGTAGAGCGAAGTCAAAATTAAAAAAATAAACAACCTAGTAAAAAATAAAAATATGATGTGGCCTGTTTAAGAGATTTTTTTTAAAATCGATACCCAGTCGCATTCACGAAAAAGTATGACGTCACCGCTTAAGTTCGTTCCGCCTGCTGATAGGCTGAAGTATGCGCGCATGCGCCCGGATCCACTAAAGCTGTCATCAATGTTTTGGCGATTGCAGCGACATGCGATACAATTAGAAATTTAAAAAAATAATAAAAAGAAGGTGTCACAGGCATGGTTGTTTAATCAATGTCATCAATGTTTTCTTATGACGTTATCACGTAAAATTATCGTCTGTAAACCGACTTTACAGACAACCGTGTCTTTTTATAAAAAAAAAAAAAACTAGCAATGAGGGATTGGGTCCCACATTACTAGCAATCTTGTTAACCCCTCCAACTAAGCTCAAAGACTTGTGTTAAGAGTGGGTTCACATCGGTAGTATAAAAGGTAGGATTCGAACCCGCGGCCTCACGATTGCAAGACCGATGCCTTAGCCATTAGGCTACCCCCCCTTTGTGTAAAAACGCCGACCAAAGGTTCTGGGAGACAATTTCCCTGTACGGAGCTAAAGCCGGTGCTGTACCCATCGTACCATACGCCGTACCTACGTACAGTACGATCAACTTTACTAGACCGGACTGAAGTAGGCGACAAGTGGTTGCGCAGATGCATTTTTTGGAAGTAAATGGTGACAGGAAGCGGGGGGCGGGGGCGGTAACTAAACCAAGAGGATTAGAGATGCGATTACGCATTACATTGTCATAATTAGTATTACTAATTCATGTTTTTTTTGTGATTATTTTGGTAAAGAAATTGTTTGTCAAAGTTTCTTTATTATTTACTGTAACTGTTTTAAATTTAAACTTTTATGAACTCATTTAAATAGTGTTTTTATATTGCTGAATTAAAATGTTGTTAGTATTTTTAATCGATTAATCGTTTTCGTAAGTAATTTTAGGGTCGCATCTCTATGACATGCGCGAAAGTGATAAAAACCTAACTTCAATCCGGTCAAGTTACGTTGATCGTACTGTAAACCGTACGTAGTTACTAGGTTTGTATTGTAACCATAGCTGCATTAGCAGTATTACATTGGCTTAAGTACTTACTAGTAAAGCTTTTGCAGTTGCACCAACTTTTATTCTCTTGCCTTTCGGTAGGGAAAACTGTTTCACAACTTACGTTATTTATTTAAACTTAATGTACAAATACACATATGATTTTTATTTTACACTGTATTACCTATACTACAATGTTAGGTACATATACAATGTTATTCTTGGTATAGTGCAATCCTAATAGTAGTTTGCTCAGAATCAGTAACGCAATTCATTTGGGTAGTTTTTGGACAATGTTATATTTTTCAATTAATTCATTAATCAGTCTAACAGTCCAAATCATGTTCACAATGTGATGTGAAATGTGATCATCACATTTTTTAATAATAACCATGGATTACGTACTACGGGACGCAATGAGCACGATAGCACGAAGAACACAAGACAACTAGAATGGCTTATAACTCTGCAAGTTTACAATATATTTTTTTTTTTTTGTGATTTTTTGAAATAAAAATCTTGTTGGTGTGTCTTAGCTTTGCACTATACCAAAAATAACCTGGTTTTAAGACGTGTCTTCTAACTGACGTCTAATTAACAAAATAATTAAGCGTTACTGACCGTTTAATGAGAGTCAATAATTTATTGAAGTAGATAACCTTTAACCTTATTTAGACAGTCTAAAAACATATTACATGATAATAAATATGAAGGGTATCTTGTTTCTGTCTTTTTGCAGGCGGGTTTTTATAGTTTTTAATTATTTTATTATTTATTGATTTTATGCACAAAAATAATGTACAAAGGCAGACTTAATGCTAAAAGCATTCTCTACCAGCCACCCTTTGGGTGATGTGACATAAAATTATATAGGTGCAGTGTTGACAGCCAATGCTAGTTATTTAAGACAAATACAATCGATTATAAAAAAAAATATACTACTTAAAAACATAACATACATAACTATACTCAAATACATTACATACAAACAAATAAACATATACTGTGTTTACAGCTTACAGTTACAGCTGAACACTTTTTTAATTTCTCTCCTAAATACGATTATCCTTGTGGCCTTTTATTCAGGGGATGCGCGATGACGAGATGTTTTATTCGATTGTTAAAACATCGCTTTTATTCTCGATGGTTATGTTTCGTAGTCGATGGTTTCTAGACTAAATCGGGCGTCTTTAACAACCAACCGCAATTTACTATTAATTTCAGCACAGTTTTCACTTAACTGTATTCGTTTTTCCATATCTTTTTATAGAAAATATCTACTTTTAGTAATATCGGACCATTTTTAGTAGTATTGTGGTCGCTCATTCCGAAATATTCGCTTAATATCGGTGCTATTCGGGCTCAGACGAATCAGAGAAATACAGCGTTTCCACAATTCATTAATCTGAGTCGTCTAATTAGCCAATTAGCCATCGACTCTCGAATGTCTTGAATGAACCTATTCGTAAGAAGATGTCGAATAAATACATTCGAATAGATTAATTCGAAACAATGGAATAATAATTCGATTGTGCATTCGTGATTGCAAATCGATTGTCCACTCGATGGTTAATATGGACGAGTGCGATTCATTCGATTGTAGAAACATTTCGGACTCGTCCCTCGCTACACTATGGCACTGAGACAGTATTTACGTACAAGTAAAGTAGAGTAACAGAGTGATTCCATTCGGTACGCCGTCGTTTGATCGCTTAATCTAAGAAGGCCGAGCTCAGAGGGATTTGTTGGGTCCCTTACTCGCTTTGATTATGTAAAGAGATCGCTTCATATTTCAGATAAGGACGTCCGATATTGTGTTTGATATGTACAAAGACTGGTTATCGTGGACTCGGGTATTTTTCCGGATAATCTCTCTACGGCCTATAAATTGTCTAAATCTATACTAATATTATAAAGCTGAAGAGTTTGTTTGTTTGAACGCGGTTATCTCAGGAACTACTGATTCGAATTGAAAAATTAATTAATTCACTGTTGGATAGCCCATTTATTGAGGAAGGCTATAGGCTATATAACATCACGCTACGATAAATAGGAGCGGAGAAGCAATGAGAAATGTAGCAAAAACGGGGAAAAATTTGCGCGGACAGCTAGTTCTATATATAGTCAAATAGGCGGCAAACTTCGCTCCATAAAAAAAAATATCTTAGGGTGAATATACACTTGAGCATTTGGTGGAGCATTACAATGTAATGTAACATTCTTACGAATGGTACAATACAGGCGAATGCTCAGTTTCGTAAAGTACGTAACGTTCGTAGTAATGTAACGTTCTTTCGAATCGAGTGAACATTTCCCTGTGACATTTCTTTCTGTTCCCGTCACTCGCGCTAGTGCCTTAGCCGCAATCCCTACATTAATACGACTGATACGGTGGTAGCTACGTCTAGCCCGCACTGCAAACTCTCACTACAGAGTTTATGATTCAATCTTCAAGATTTTCACCAAACTGCATCCAGTACAAACTGGACGCAGTGAATTGAATTGAAAATTCTCGCGGGAGAGTTCGTTTGGTACAAACCACCGAACTCTCTCGCCAGAATTTTCAATTGCAAAAATGTGTTACCATATACTTTCATGTGATTTTGTAATTGCGAAAATAAAGGAAACAAATAAATAAGTTAAAAATGAAGTAGGATTTTCGACTATAAGACATTGTGTTAGGTATTTTTTTTTATTTTATACACTAAACCTTTTCAAAAAAAATAGGACAAGTGCGAGTCAGTACTTGCCCACCGTATCGGGTTCCGTACAAATTTGAAGGTCCATATTGTAATTAGTTCAGGAATCGAGTCTCGCAGTTTTGTAAAGACTATATTTTTTATGATTTAATTATAAATGTATAGTTTAGAGACTTTTCCCTATACCTGTAGAATAAGACGGTATTATTTGCCAAATTTCATAGTTCTAGGTCAATAGAAAATACCCTATTATTTTTGAGTCCTAATGAATGCCGAAATGTACGTTTTTTTTGCGGCATAAACGGCCGTATCTTTTTTTTACGTTAACTTAGAAGTCTGATTCTTGCACAACTTCAATGGACTGAAGATTTGAGTATAGGGTTTTAATTTCAACTCGATAGCTCCACGCGTTCCCGAAATAAAGGATCTTGACAGATACACGGACGGACAGCATAGCGAAAATCCCATCCAAATAAAATCAGTCGTCAATCGCTAACATACCTATTCTGTTACAAATGAAAATGCTTTTTTTTTTAATGAAGTATTGTAATATTACTAAAACTTATATGTACATTTTTATTGAAGTCTTAGCAAAAAATAAAAACAATATTCTATTCAAAATGGCCACCTTTGGCTTTTATACAGGCCTTTAATCTATCTGGCCACGAATGTATGGATTTACGCACTGTTTCCATGGGAAATTTCGCCACTGCTTGCTCCAGATATTTAAAAGACTCAATGTCGCCGTGTCGTTTAGAGCAAGCCATGTCCTCTAAAACTGACCATAATTTGTAGTCTAAAGGGTTAAGGCCTAGGCTAGATGAGCCAGTCTTCAGCTCTTATAAAGTCCGGACGTTGGTTTCAAGCCAGGCTTGGGTAGTTCGTGCCTCGTGACCAGGTGCAGAGTCCTGCTGGAAAGTAAACGGTACATTTTTAAAAAGTGTATTGGTGAGAGGTTTCACAACACGATCCAAGACTGTCTCGTGATACACTTTGGCTGAAGTTTTGACTCCTTTTTCACAAAAATGTAGCTTCGTGACGCCTTGTGACACGCCCCACCAAACTATCACTGACGCAGGATGATGACCACGCTGTACCTTTCCGACCACTTGAGCAGCTTCTTTAGAACTGTGAGCGTACACTTTATCATTTTGCTTATTGTAGTGCTCTTCAATCGTGAATTTTTTTTCATCGGCAAAGTGGATGTTTCTGTGCCCTTCACCTGCGTATCGCGACAGAAGGCGTTTTGATCGATCCACTCTTTTTAATTGTAAATATTGATTTAAGGATGTCCTGTATATCGACGATAAGCACCGAGCTTTAGGTCTTGTTTTCGGGAAGTAGTAGTGTAGCGGGAATTCTGGCTTTAGCAGCATTAACAGCCTTTGTAGTTCTAACAGCATGCGGCCACCCCGATCTTTGATGGTCTTCGACAGAGGAAGTGTTATTGTATCTGTTGATAGTACGATATACGAACATACGACGACGACTAAAAAAACTACTAAATACCCACTTTTTTAAAAGGCGATCACTGCAATCCTCGTTTCTTTAACACCCTAGTCCACATTGTAAATTGATAATGAACAAGTTCAAAAAAAAAGTTTGAGTAACAGTATTTATGGCTGGACTAGTTACATAGTACGTACGATCAAACAAAAAAACTCTAGGTTTATAGGTATGAGTAATAGGTCCATAATATAGAAGATATAATATGAACAATATTCCATTATGAAATACAATGAGTAGAGAAATGGTGAGCAAAGCATTGGTATTTAATTAAAGTGAACTTCGTCGGCTTCTCATATCGTATTCCGCTATATATAAAGCCTTATTAAAGACTTCTATTTCAGGCACGTTCTTAATAAAGCATTCTTTTATAAAGTTAGGTACTTCAACGATGCCGCAACTCCTGTACCTATCTACTGGTATGTAATTAAGTGCTAACGGGAAGCAACGACTTCACATGGATTTTTCTTTTAATATCTGTGAGAGATGGGTGTAACGAGGGTGGGGGTTTGGGGGTCGTACCCCCATTCAATTACAGTATACAGTAAGCCGGTGTTTAGTAAGTACCACTGGTACAACTTAGAAGCCCCCGAAATTACGAAAAGCCCTACCGAAAAAAGGTTTTAGGTGCGCTCACGCTATACACCAATAGGTATGTTACTAATATTATTTTTTTACCTTTTGTGTTTTTTTTAATTGACTGCCTCTGTGGCGCGGTGGGGGTATATCCGACTGCTACGCAAGAGGTCGTGGGTTCGATCCCCACCCAGGATAAAACTTTGTGTGATGAGAACGATGTTTTATTCTGTGTCTGGGTGTTATTTATCTATAATATGTATGTATTTAGAAATATATAAGTATGTTTATCGGTTGTCCGGTTTCCATAGTACAAGCTCTGCTTAGTTTGGGATCAAAAGGTATTATTATTATTATAAATCAAAAGGTTTAGAAGCTGAAAAGCTACTAAGAACATTTGGGCCAAAGTAGATATAACATTCGTTTGAAAAATATAACCCTTTTCCGGGTTTATTCGGGTAAACGATGCCGCAGAACGAAACGTGGCAGTGCTCTGAGGCGTAGCTTTTTTAGTCTTAAAAGATAACTAACAATGTGGGATTGATTGAGTCCCACATTACTAGCAATCTTGTTAACCCCTCTAGCTAAGCTCAAAGGCTTGTGTTAAGAGTGGGTTCACGTCGGTAGTGTAATGGGTAGGATTCGAACCCGCGACCTCACGATTGCGAGACCGATGCTTTAGCCATTAGGCTACCGCCCCTTCAAAAGCTAGTGTAAAAGGCTTTGTACCTATAGCAAGAACCAATTCGGGAACGGTCTCAAAGGTATAATCGGTCATTCAGATATCTACAAAAAAGGGTACGGCCGTCAAACCAAAACCACAAACCAAAAGCCAGCCAGAGTTGTAAATATTTGACCGGCTACTACCGTAAAGGGACAAACATAATATCTACGTACAGCCAATTTGAATACTAAGCCAGAGCTTTGTCGCAATTTGGTAATATTTTTTTTTTTTTTTTTTTTTTTTTATTTACCATAAAAGATACATTAATTTGTTTATTTTGTACATACAAAATCGCCAAACTGTTGAACAGTTTGTTGGCGATAGTGGCGCTCATGTTCTAACAACAATGTTACTCTAAGAAATACTGTTTCAGTCTCTTTTTTAACTTTACTGTGCCTATCTCTTTGGTCTTATTTCTTATTAAATCTATTTTATTATATAATGTTGGCGTTATATATCGTCTGGTTCTCTTACCGTAATAATTTCTTATGGATGGTATTACCAGCTTACCCTGTTCGGTCTGCCTTGTGTTATACTTATGACTTATTGGCTTCTTATGTATATCTATATTATATTGTTCTATTGCTAATTGGTACTCTACTTTTGCATGTACTGGTAAAATTTCACATTTCTTAAATAGTTGGTCATAGTCTTGTTTACAAGCTGTTTTTACCTTTTTGCTTACTAGATATTTTATTAGCCTAATTTGTAGTTGTTTTATTCTATCTAATTGTGTTTTAAATGTAAGTCCATAGCTGCTTATACCATAACCAATAAGGGAGTCAGCAAGTGCATAGTAAAGTACATACAAAACTTTCTTATTAACAAAACTACTGAGGTGAAAGAATTTACCCAGAATTACCTCTAATTTACCACACACTTCATTCACATGTTTCTTCCAATTCATATTACTGTCTACTGTTAAACCTAAATATTTATAATTATTGACTTCTTCTATATATGTGCAATGGCAGCCATTTTTATTATTATGTAAACATAGGTATGTATGTCCTAATATTTGTATTTTATTGTCCTGTTTTATATAACTACTATACGGTGAATTTATAATCATTAATTTCGTCTTAGATACATTGATAATTATTCCGTTATCATGTGCCCATTTAGTAATATTTTCCAAATCTGTTTGTATGCAATTTTGCGCTTCTGTCGCGTTTTTTGATGAATACAATAAACACATGTCATCCGCGTAAATAAACGTTTTACAATGTTTTATCACATTGATGACGCTGTTGACGTGCATTATGTACCCAACCGGGCCGAACACCGAGCCGGTCGGCACACCGAGTTGCACACTTACCTCGTCTCCCATTGAGCCGTCTATGGATGTCGACAGCGTTCTGTTCTCCAAGTACGCCAGCCAGCAGTTTAAACCAGCGATTGACGATTTGACAAAGGTTTTGTTGTAACAATTTCATATTTTGTCGTGGACAGAGTCCTTATGTGGTGATGGAATCGCGTGAGGAGGTCCAAAAAGAAACGAGGCCTTTAAACTTCGAAATGTTACTCTTTTATTCTTCTACTAGCTGACTCGCGCAACTTCGCCTGCGTAAATTTTCCCCGTTTTTGCAACATTTCTTATTGCTGCTACGCTCCTTATTTTTCCACTCTTTAATGGATATTTTTATACATATAAACCTTCCTCTTCAATCACTCTATCTATTAAAAAAAACCGCATCAAAATCCGTTGCGTAGTTTTAAAGATATAAGCATACATAGGGATATAGGGACAGAGAAAGCGACTTTGTTTTATACTATGTAGTGATAATCAGTTTAGTTTATATACCTTACTACGAGTAGCTTTCACACGCGGTTACGTTCACATGGATATCGGTTATCGAGATCAAATCTATTCTATGTCCTTTTCCGGGTCTTAAACTATCTTCACACCAATTTTCAATTTAATCGGTTCAACGGTTTAAGCATGAAAACGTAACAAACAGACAGAGTTATTTTCATCATCCTCATATTAAAAATGCGAAAATGAGTTTGTTTGTTACGCTTTCACGCCTAAATTGCTAAACCGATTTTAAAATTTATTTCATCGTAGAAAGCTACATTATCAGCGAGTAATATAGGCTGTATTTTTAAAAATTAGAGATCCCTACGTAAATGACAAAATAGTAATCCAAGGTGTCAAAAATTTGCTTATAAAAGTCATTAATTGACGTGCGCTGCCTTTGCCAGCATTTTGTTATTTGTTATAAAATGTAGGTTACTATAGAGATCTCTTTGATACTTTTTTGACATGTGTTGCTGTTTTGTTATTTGTTAGAATATTTAGGTTACTATGGAGATATCCCTTTGTTGAATTATTTTTTATTTAGCTATCAAACTAAGTAGCGGCTTCTATAAGACACCTTTTCACCTAATTTCATCAAGATTAATTGTGTAGTCTTTGAGTAAAATGCCTGCGACATACGGACGGACAGACAGACAGACAGACGGACATGACGAAACTATAAGGGTTCCGTTTTTGCCATTTTGGCTACAGAACCATAAAAATGCGATTCCCTGATGCAGGCCAGCTCCAACAGTGTTCTGAGATGCATTGCGAGCAGATTCGACTGTTTGTATGTGAATCACTGCTGCCAGACATCCACCTAGGTGTGGTGCAAATGGCAGTGCTTTACATATAAATAATAATTATTTGTTATTAAGTAAAGGGCTTAGAATAGAAATATTAACATAGGAATAAGAAATATTGTTACTAACACACTGAGTCATGTTCCTTGTAAATAAATATATTATTATAAAAATATGTATGTCTTAATCGCGTGAATAATGGTCACGAGTAAGTGGTCACGGGTAGACTACCACGGCCGTTGCAATACGGTCGAAACGTCGGGCAATAAACAAGGTATTTTACCTTAAATTATTCACGCGATTAAGACCCGTAATATATATTTTCATAATGTGTACAAATCGCGAAAATTTATCAACATTTAAAAATATTATTATTATTATAAATCATTTAATAAACAACTACCAAGTCTGAGGGACTCGATAATATACATTCCAAAGTGGGTTAGTTCAGGTTTTTAATTTTTTGTACCAATAGCTGACATTGAAATTCTTGAAAATGCGAATTTCATAACACATTTTTAAAGACCAGTAAAATGGGCCACGATTCAAATTGGGCACTGTACGTGTAAATCCATAGCGGTTCTACCCACCCTAACAAACAAACCAAAGCGTCACATCACACATAACTAGAAACACAGAAACTCGGAATCCGTACACATTATAAATTCAAGTGAACCTAATTCGGGACGCCCAGTGTGTTTGAGTACCGAGCTACATTCAATATCGTACTGTAGGTACGCATGTATATTAAAGTGTGCCACTTTTATGTTTGCAATCGTCGGCGCTTTCTTTGATATATTTTACTGTGTATTTTTGATGGTTTTCTACATCTACACTAATATTATAAAGAGGAAAGATTTGTATTTTTGTATGTAACGAATAAATTCAAAAAGTACTGGACCGATTATAATAATTCTTTTTTTGTTGGATAGCCCATTTATCAAGGAAGGCTATAGGCTATATAACATCGCGCTACGACTAATAGGAGCGGAGCAGCGACGAGAAATGTTCCAAAAACAGGGAAAATTTATGCTTACGAAGTTGCGCGTGACAGCTAGTCATATATAAAGGAACTTTATTGTACTGTTTTGTAGGTGCGAGGGAGAACTTGACCTCGTGAAGGATTTTGGTTTATTAAGCAGGTTTAATTTGGCGAAAACACACATACAAAGTATATTACATTATTTTAGCTCCTCTCCTGCGTTCAGTAAACACTACTTGATTGGCCTGTGGGTCCAGGGCAGGGATTCTCAAAGAGGTCGTTTTATATCGTTTTCCCATGAGTCGACAAGCGAAAACTGATTTTGGGGGTCGCCGAGGTTTAAAAATAGACCCCTATTAATTAAAAGAAGTTCTTATTTGAAACTTAAAAGATACTGAGTCACCCAGCTTTGCGTGGGTGTCATATCGTAGTTGTTTATACCTTGAGTTATATTATTGAAATTTTCGTAAGGATTTCTATTTTGTTGTCAATAAAATATAGACTATGTTACTCCTCGATAATGTAGCTTTCTAATGGTAAAAGAATTTTTATAATCAGTCCAGTAGATTTGGCGCCTATTCAATATAAACAAACAATCAAATCTTTCCTCTTTATAATATTAGTATAGAAGTATAGATAAGAGAATGACTAATTAATAATTAATTGTAGATCATTGTTGTACTTGTCAACCGACTTCAAAAAGGAGGAGATTCTCAATTCGACTTTTTTTTTTTTTTTTTGAAACTCAATTAGCATTTTTTGCTATGGGGGTTTGAAGTAGCAGTTCATTTTGTATAAGGGATCTCTTGCCAAAATAGTTTGGGAATCCCTTGTCTAGTGGTTAGTTAGTCAGAGGTCGTGGGTTCGATTCCCACAAGGGAAACCACTTCCTGTAATCAAATAGAAACATGAGTACCGCATATATTTTACTTTATTTTGGACTTTAATTTTTACTTTTTGTCTAAACTTTACCCTGGATTGGTGGGGGTATTCAACCCTCGAATCCCCCTTCCCTGTGTGTACCGTCATACTTATACCTAAGTCTATAGCTACTAACAGTTAAAATAACAATTCGTCAGGAAACATCAAAGAAACATTGTACATACGCTCCCTTGAAACCGTACATTTAGTGAGTTTATTTTGTTATGTATTTCGAACGAGGGAAAACTCCTATGTATTGTAAAGTTAGGTATAGAAATTCCTTTGTAAAATTTTGATGTAACAATAGAAACTTATTCGATTTTCGCTGGGCTGTGCCTGTGGAAGTCTTAGTTCCGTAACTCTAAAGGAATAAATAATCTATACTAATATTATAAAGTTGAAGTATTTGTTTGTTTGAACGCGGTAATCTCAGGAACTACTGATCCGAATTGAAAAAATCTTTCACTGTTGGACAGCCCATTTATAATATCACGCTACGACCGATAGGAGTGGAGCAGTAATGAGAAATGTTGCATAAACGGGGAAAATTTACGCAGGCGCAGCTAGTGTAAAACAATAGAAATAATTAGTATAGGTAAGTTAGTACATCACCAAAAAAAGTTTGTAGTTACTTAACCCTGAAGGATATTTTTTTTTTTAAAGAGTACTAGCAATTAGCGAGAATCATGGGCGAGTCCCAGGATTTAGTACCCGCCCATGATCTTATGACGAGGGAGTGGGTGCCCAAAAACATAAACTCTAGGGGGAGAGGAGTGGTCGTCACAAGAAGCAAATGGTCAAAGAAATTCAATATAAAACAATAAAATTCAGTACACAAAACATGGTCTGATGGAGGTGGCACATGCCATCGTGCCCCCTTCCCCCTGATTCCGCGAAATTACATAAAATAAGTACAAAATCCATAAGTACAAGCCTGTTATTTTAAGTGGAGAATACAACAGGCAACATCTCTGGAAAATCCACTCCATTACCATCTAGGTACTCAAAAATAAGAAAAGGTCTATATCATTCTTCGGGTCCTCCAATAAAGAAAAAAAGAGCGCCTACCAACTTATAAATACAAGCGGAAAGCCGGCTCCACACGTTGGCCCAACGTCGGTCCCGAGCCACTCCACCAACGTGTGTAGAATAACGCTCGTCCCAACGTTGGCGCCAATGATATTTTCTAAAGCCATACGTGTGCCAAGTGGCTCTGGGACCAACGTTGGGGCCAACGCCTGAAGCCGGTGTAACGATCCGTTCGCTATTACCAGTAATACCAAACAAAAAGTAATTATAAAGCAAAAACAAAACATAGCTTCCATTCAACCATTCTTTTAATAGAAATTCTCGTTAATTAAACAACGAATTCCATAATAAAACGTTCAAGCATAATTAAAAACAAACATTACAAAAAAAGGCGCGAGTCATACTCTCGCACGAAGGGTTCCGTACCATTATCTATACCTACAACATTATAAATTAACATTTATATTATAATCAAGAGAAAAAAACGGCAAAAAATGACATTGTGGTATAGGAACCCCATTTAAATATTAATTTATTCTGTTTTCAACTGTGTAGCTATCACGGTTCATTAGGAGCCTGGTGACAAATAGGGTAGGGTTTTTAACCTTTGGGTACGGAACGCTAAAAAACTCTACACTCTACAGACAAGCGAATAAAACTCACACAACTATGAAAATACACACACAAACACAAAATCACTTCATAATATCGTACATAAAACAACCACTTTATCCTGGTCTCCCTCTCCCCCTTTGACGTATTATAATCTGTTAACGGAAGAGTAAATCTGTGAAAGTTCACGGGTCCGTCTATATTGGGGTGGTTCACCCACACAGAGGCAGTGTATTTCGATCAATACTCGTGTCGTGACGCGCTTTCAGATTGCATTCAATAGCTCGTTCACTTCGATAGCCGTCATAACTTTGTACAATGAGTGAATGAATGAATGGAAAAAAAACGATTGAGCTCTCCAGGCGACAGATATTTGATTTTTTAAGATATCCTGACGCTAATAAATGTTGAGGGGTCGTGACATCATTTTTATATCTCTTCAAAATAACAGGGATTTTCTTGGATTCAGTGGCGATAAAAAATTGAAAGATCACCGAGGTTAAGCAATTTTTCCACTGTCGACCTACGGATGGGTTGTCGTTTTCTAAAAATACCACACCCTCCATGTCTTCAAGAGCACTTCTATGCCTAATATATTTACAATCGTGTCGAAATTTCGTCCCATCGGACTATGAGAATAAGGGAATAGAGAGTGCACTTGTGCTTGCACACTCACTTTTGTAATATTAATAATATCTTGGGACAACTCACACAACGCCATCTGATCCCAAACTAAGCAGAGCTTGTACTACGGAAACCAGACACCTGATAAACTAACTAACTAACCTAACTAACCTAACCTAAATATTTCTAAATACTTACATATTATAGATAAATAACACCAAGACACAGAATAAACCATCGTGTTCATCACACAAAGTTTTATCCTGGGTGGGGATCGAACCTACGACCTCCGGCTTAGCAGTCAGGGTCACTAACCGCTAGACCAACAGGCCAGTCTACTTACTATATTGTTTTCGTATTTAGATAGTTTAGAAGTAAGAAATTGAATAGGAGAACATTATTATAAACTAGCGCTTAATATAAGTAGGTCTGCACTTTCGATTCGGCAGTATTTGCCGAACAACAAAGCCGACCCGAAGTAATCAATACTAATATTAAAAAGCTTAAGAGTTTATTTGTTTGTTTGAACGCGGTAATCTCAGGAACTACTGGTTTGAAATGGAAAAAAAAATCTTTTGGGTAGCCCATTTATCGAGGAAGGCTATATACTTTATAACATCACGCTATGACCAATAGGAGCGGAGCAGCAATGTAAAATGTTGCAAAAACGGAAATAATTGACGCACACGAAGCTGCGCGGGTCGGCTAGTTTACTACTAAAATTGGCTTCACTAACAAATTCCGATCACATAATTTTTGGCTTTCAATTCGGCAGTATTTGTTGGACGGCAAAACCGATCGTTAGAAGTCGGCAGTTGCCGCCCGGCTGGGTTTACTACCCGTTATATTACTGACGTTTACCCACTACTAACACGAGCCTTTGAGCTTAGCTGGAGGGGTTAACAATATTGCTAGTAATGTGGGACTCAATCCTACATTGCCAGTTATCTGTTTATATATAAAAAAAAAATGTACATTTAAATTTCTATTAGATGTTTCTTATTTCTGATAGGGTGAAACTATGCGTCCTCTTATTCTCTAGCAAATGGCATGATAATGTCCCAACCAAAAACCACCAGAAAATGACGTGGTGTTTGAAATTAAACTAGGCTGCGGTATTTTTGTTCGGAATGAAATCTCAATACGTTAAGGGCATCTAAACGGGCCATTTTTTACGGCAATTTGTAATCATTGTCAAGCGATCGATTTTCCGCAATGTTGCCCGGCCAATTTTATTGTTGTTTTAGTCGCTCTCTATTTTATTAATGCCGGGTTGTGTAGCCCGTTTAGGAGACTGAATCATGCTCCATACAATTGCAGACATATTGCCATTATTGGCCGAGCAATTAGTTGCCAATAGTGCCGTCACAAATCGCCGTTTAGACGCCCGCCCCTTTAATCCAAACAGTGCCAGTTTACACTATATTATATCTAAAACAGTTATAGGGTGCCATTTTGCACTATACCTAGTACGTCTAAAACAGTTCCACGATATTAACTTATTAGGGTTGCTGCTAGCAGAATAATGTAACAGGAAATATGCCATTCCTTTTAACGGCCTGACCTTTTCTTTAGACCCTGTACTTATGTCTAAGTGGACACATTTCTAAAAGATGTTACGGTAATCATTACAGCTCATAAACGGACTACTTCTGGGCATATGCCTCTTTATAGTTTACTATCAGTGATGGGTATTTTTTTTTTCGGGATTGGGGCGGGTGGTGTTGAAAAATCTAAGATTTTGGTTTGGGGGGCTTGACCCCGTTGTGATTTTATCTAGGAAAATCACAAACACGTGGAAGTACTCAAATATGTTTACAGTGGTTTTAAGTCGCTTAAAGGAGGGGGCGAGGAATAATTTTTGTTGCAAAGTAAATAAGTATATTTACTTCGAAACGATGAACGGATTTGGATTGTTATAAACAACACTAAGCAGAGCCCCTATACATGGCAACCAGACATCTAATAAACATACTTATATATTTCTAAATACGAACATATTGTAAATAAATTACACTCAGACACAGAATAAACCATCGCACTCATCACACAAAGTTTTAATCACAACGGAGATTACTTAAATGAAATAGTATAGCCCTCAAATGAGTATTGCTATATATTATTCCCTCAATGTCCACAAGATGGTATTAAAGGCATTCCGACAATTAATGAATGAACAAATGTTATATTTCTAAAATCGGGTTTTTAAGAAACTTAAAATCTAGAAAATCTTAGAAACCAACATTTCCGAATAGTGATGTACGATTTCCATTAAGCGGGTGGCACAGGCGCGAGCAGCCGACTGCGTCCGCCCGACGGACGTCCAAAATCATGCTCGCGTATCCCTCAGCATGCTCTTAGCGACTAGAATACAATACACGAGCACGCGCGGCGGCAGCCGAGCGGAGCCGACCGGACGCGTCGGCAGCTGTGGGCCGCCGCGCCGTCCGAGTGCGCGAGGAGCCGTCCGGCTGTCGCGGCGTCCAAGCGCATCAGACCGGTTGCGGCAGCATGCGCGCGGATGTAACCGAGTTCCAAGGAGTGTAAATTCCATGCAAATATGAAACTTATGGCTAAGTGCAGAACAGAAGCAGTTTGGATTTTCCTCTGGCACAGTGTGAAATGCGCAACGCTGCGCACCTATGTCGTCCGGTTATGAAATTATCAGGGAGGTTTCATATATGATGTAGGTACACCAAGGATAATTGAGGATTACAGGAAACTCGAGGTGTAAGAGGGTGACCAAACTAAACGCGAGCGAAGCCGGAATAAGCTAGTCCATACTTAATATTTTAAAGCTGAAGAGTTAGTTTGTCTGAACGCAGTAATCTCAGAAACTACTAGTCCGAATTGAAAAATTCTTTCACTGTTGGATAGCCCAATTATCAAGAAAGGCTATAATCTATAAAACATCACGCTACGACCAATAGGAACGGAGCAGCAATGAGAAATGTTTCAAAAAACGGGGAAGATTTACGCAGACGAAGTTGCGCGGGACAGTTAGTAGGCTATATAACATCACGCTACGACCAATAGGAGCGGAGCAGTAATGAAACATATTGCAAAAACGGGGAAAATTTACGCCGACGAAGTTGCGCGGGTTTGCCAGCCTGTCAATAAAAGTATTCGATTTTAAATCGGATTTCTTTGTAATACAAATATGTACTTGATGACTTTGAGGGGTTTCAAAAGTTTTATTTGTTTTGCTAAGTCAACTCGATTGTGTAGCGTTCGATATTAAGACGCGTTCCCAATGGTATACGGATTCGAGTATTTTTTATAAAAAAAAATTACGTTAAATAATTACTTTCAATAGGTTTTTTGTTTTATAAATCTATACTAATATTATAAAGCGGAAGAGTTTGTTTGTTTGTTTGCTTGTCTATACTAATATTATAAAGCGGAAGAGTTTGTTTGTTTAAACGCGCTAATCTCAGGAACTACTGGTCCGATTTAAAAAAATCTTTTTTTGTTGGATAGCCCATTTATCGAGGAAGGCTATAGGCTATGTAACATCGCGCTACGACTAATAGGAGCAGAGCAGCGACGAGAAATGTTGCTAAAACGGGAAAAAATTACGCATACGAAGTTGCGCGGGACAGCTAGTAAATAATAAAAATGATTTATTCACTTAGGAAGCAAAATACTACACTTGTGAAAAGTCGATTTTACATTTACTTGTAATGCCTGTTCGCAAACAATAGGTAAAGCCCGAGTAAAGAACAGGCAATAAAAACTCGCGACCACTCTTTTCAAATTGCCAATGTTTACAATTTTTCTCTGTTTATAAACTGTATATGCAGGTAAGATGCTGCCACCATTATATTATACACCATATTAGAGTACTGATGCAAAAAAACAGGTCAATAATATTAGAAGAGTACACGAGATTGGATACATCAGCCTCAATGGGCACAACATAGTAGGAGCATCCACTTACTATGTATCTTACTGTAAGTTAAGGTTTGTAACCAGTTACATACAGTCAAGTTTTTTTTTTCACCATTACTGCGAAACGAATCAAAAGTATCAAGTGTATCCACGGCTTTATTCTGAAACTTTTTTCATATACCGCTATATTGCGTGTATGTATGTGTTATGTTTACTGTGTACACTAGGGTTTATATCGTGTTGTGTGTGTTTGTAGAAGTAATTTAATAGCTCCGTTAAAGGTTTGAGTTCTGTTTGAAGGCATGTGTTTGATTTGAGTGATTTATTTGTCTGTGGACGTTTTGTTTGTACTGTATTTGTTGTTTTATAAACCTTTATTTTAAAGGAGTGGTGTTGTTGTAGGTGTGTGTTTGTGGTTTCGTGAGGCCTGAATGGATAGAGAGAATTAAATGTGGTTTATTTTATTAGTAAGGTAATTGAATGGGGATAGTTTTAAACGTTGTTTGAAGAAAATCCGTTAAGCCGTTTTTAAGATATTCAACTTTTTATCTCACATTGTTGCTATAGGCATGAAAGAGAAATATGGTTTCGCGAAATGTTACTCTTTACTTCTTCAGTAATAAATGTATAGTGTTGACACCAGTCTTTAATATAACGTTCTTGCGTACGTCTAAATGGAAGGCGCAAGTCCGAATGGAAGACATTCAAATAGAAGTATAGTCAAAAGTGCGGCGGTAGCCTAATGGCTAAGGCATCGGTCTCTCAATCGTGAGGTCGCGGGTTCGAATCCTACCCATTAAACTACCGACGTTAACCCTTTCCTAACACAAGTCTTTACGCTTAGTTGAAGGGGTTAACAAGATTGCTAGTGTTTGTAGGTCAAGAAATAACAACACACTATTTGTTGAAGTAATCACTTTTATTACAAGATTTTGTACATAAATCAGAAATCAGAAAATGTCGAATCATACTTGTTCACATTTTTTTTTTTGGAGATGTTACTCCAACAAGAAACTAGGAACGAATGTCTATGGTCGCATGACCCGTGATCTAAAGTCAACTCGCACGAAATGGACGGCCAATATGGCGCGATGTACGAAGTGTCAACGTGAATGACAGTTAAGTCAATACACTGTCTGATTAAGCAAACACGGTCATTAATAATAATCGTAATCTATACTAATATTATAAAGCGGAAGAGTTTGTTTGTTTGTTTGTTTAAACGCGCTAATCTCAGGAACTACTGGTCCGATTTGATCAATTCTTTTTTTTTTGGATAGCCCATTTATCGAGGAAGGCTATAGGCTATATAACATCACGCTACGACTAATAGGAGCGAAGCGGCGATAGAGATAGAGTGATTGAACTTGTTACTTTGACGCTAGCAAAACTGTAGATAAATGTGTGGCGGTACCCACATATAATAATATAAATAAACTGACACTTGACTGCTCGCGTCGAAATCCTGAATCGCAATATAGAAGTTTTCACAGCTGCTAACTATATATACAAGTTCCCAACATTAATCGATCACCTCGCCTGGGCGGAGGATCCTCCCTTTGTGTTGGAGGGACTTAACACCTAGCCCTCCACAAATGCAAGACTTATAATAAAAACATTTCCTAGTAGTTAAGATTTGATGAAACAACATTTCACTAACAAAATAAATAATGTTTTCTTAATTGAACGAGCAGCATTGTACAAGCAAGGAGAGATGTTATCTGCTGCATTATAAACGATCGTCTGAAAGCCTTATTCAGAAGTTAATAGAAATTCTGTCCTCAGATTTTTGAGATTAACATTTTAATGTCAACTTTCATAAATAAGTGGTAAAGATATAAAGAAGAGAGACCAGTAGAGATTGCTTAGTATTAGTTTATTATCGAATAATCATTTCGCCTTGTTATGTATTATCTATATAATACCTTTAAACGAGAAATTCTTGTTTAAATGTATATATTTAATCTGAATCTCGGGAAATGTAGTATGCAGGGGGTTTAGCGGGCGATAAATCCATCTAGCTAGGTTTTAACAAAATAACTCCGACCAAAGCTCGGTCATCCAGGTACGCGAAGAAAATTAGTGACAGGTACTCTTAACAAGTCGAGTGGTAGGCACCTACAGACGCCATTCTATTCGATTAGAGTTTATGCCACTTGTCTTATTAATTAAGGGAGTCTAAAGTCATGTAAGTTTCGTACTGGCACTCTCTATTCCCTCACTATGACGGTCTGATGGAACAGTAATAGATTACTATTAATGTCGATAAAGATTATATAATTATATAACGATCATAAAAAGATTAGGCGCAGAACTAACCATAAGGATGACTGTCAGGTCTAGCGGATCCAGAACTTTGTTCAGTGGGGGCCCAACCAGCCAAGTGTGAGTCGCTTACATAACAGGGGAGGAGTGCATTTGATTCAATACCGATACACCAGCCATCACTGCTGAGGGGGGAAGGAATTCCCTGTTAAAACACGGTATAGTCTAAATTCTCCAAAAAAAAGGTCCTTCAGGCGAGTCTGGGGGGCAATTGCAAATGCCCTTGTTGCTCCTCCCACTCCCCCTTGAATGTCCATTGTACTAAAGTGAGGCTGCGGAATTGAGAAACGGCGAAATATTAACCAATACGATTGTCCACTGGAGTGGAGCGAAGATTTTATTTGTCCGTTTCTGCGCTCAACAGCTTCGTTCTAGGCAGGCAGACAGCCTAGACAAAGATGGGTGTGGGTGCCACATTTTGCGAAAATGATCACCCATCCATAGACCGACATTTGTAACGTTGCTTAAACACATTCATCACTCAATTTGTTCGGTGTCAACTGAGCCATAGACCCTATTTTAGAACACAAATCATGACCTAACAAAAAGGTCGTGAATTCCTTAGTAAATAATATATTTATTTGTAAGTGAACGGGGGTGACTCTTCTCATTCAATATACTTTTACGGCTTCAGATAAAAGATTCAGGGATTCTGTTTATTTCTTTAGAAATAAATAAAATTGTATTCGGTTGGAGTTTGGTTACATTTAAAAGGGTTTTGGTTATCTATCATGGAGTTAAATGTTTAATTCAAATTTAGATAATCATATTTAGAATATTATATATTTAAAATTACATCTAGATAGAATATTACTATACAAAGTGTAACAGAAAGGTGTGGTCATATTCAATGGTTTTTAGGTGCCCATGATACTAAGAGCACATAAATGTTATCAAAATCGGAGTACCCAAAATTTTTTTTTGTAGGTAGGCAAATGACTCCGTTTCACCTGATGATAAGTAGAAATAGATTCCAAACGCAAGACCAGGCAGTACAGCACTATGTGCAACACTGGCTGTCCTTACCTTGCTCACCTGTAAGATGCTTCTTCACGCCTCTTTTGAAAGACCCTATGTCGTAGGTAGGAGCTAACACATGTGCTGGTAGAGAGTTCCATTTTTTGGAGATACGGCAAAAAAATGAGTCACCGAATTTCTTTGTTTGGGATAAAATGATATCCACGGTCAGATGGTGATATCGAAGACCAGGCACGCGTGGTTCGATTGAGGAAGGAAGAAGGAAGGATTAAATTAAAAAGTTCATCGGAGCACTCGCCGTGGTAAAGTCTATAGAAGCCGCTTAGCGCTGCTACATCTCTACGCAGTTGTAGAGGTTCCAGCTTATTAGAAACCTCAGCATCGTTTTTATTACAGATTGCGCGTTGCTGCAACCTATCCAAGGCATTAAGCAGATATTTATGGGATCCATCCCAAAGGTGAAAGCAGTACTCGACACAAGACCGGACTTGGGCCTTACAGAGTAAACAGAGATGTTCAGGCGTGAAAAACCGTCTTATCTTGTTCAGGACACCAAGTTTCCATAGAGCTGTTCTGATTACTGTCTCGATGTGTTCCTTTGGATTTAGGTCGCAGCGAACTTCAATACCCAACATTATGACACTGCTTTGGAGCGCCAGTGATGTGCCCCGAAGGGAGGGAAGGGAATCGAAAGGCATTTTTTTGCCGTGATAGCGCACGCTTAAGTTTTTTGGGTGTTGAACTCAATCAGATTGCTGGTACCCCATTGGAATATGAGGTCCAAAGCCTGATTCAAGAATCTGAATCGTTCATGTATCTAGCATACACCGTAATATCATCTGCATAGCAATGTATGTTACCCAGTGGAAGTATATTATTGATATGTAGAAGAAAGAGTGTAGGCGAAACCACGGAACCTTGGGGTACGCATCATTCACTGGCACAAACCGCGAAGCACATCTATCTACGAGGATACGGATTCTACACTCATTTAGGAAGTCGGCTATATCTGTACAAAGCTGGACGGGCAAGGCCATATGGCGGAAGCTTGGTAAGGAGACTTTTGTGCTAAGCCCTGTCAAAAGTTCTTACAAAGGTTGTGACATTATTTCTTATTATTCTATTGTTACAGCAGCATGGAAAATTATTTGAATTATTTAGTAGACATTGTAATTGTAAAATGATACGGGTTACTACAGGTCTCAATCGCCTGAATATTTTTAGTATAGATAGACATTTAGCTTAGCAGTCTGGGTCACTAATCATTGGATTGGTTTCTTAAAAATAGAAAACCATTCGAATAAATCTAAACTTAGCTATGAAACGAATCGCCAAAATAGTCGTATTTTGTCCAAAGTCGTCACGTCTCAAATAAACCAGTTTACGTTGTGGTGGTGTAGGTTCGGTCCGGTCCCCGAGAGGACCCCTGGGAGTCGTAAATAGATTACAGTGAGCCCATACAGATTGTCTCGATTCTGTTTTTTCTTATTGGTGAAAGATGGCACGTGTAATTGAGATAGAATGATTTATGGGTGTGTTTCAATTTGTGAATTTAAATTAGTTACTGCAAGTGTTTGGCTAGTATGTTGACTGTTAAGTCAAATCAGTCTTTTTTATGAAATTTCAAAATGACAAGCTTTATAGAAATGTGTATGGAATAACAATCTATGACGGCATAAGTTCATCAAGTCAAATTATTACTTTTAGTATTCGTTTCAATGTTTTTAAATTCATAGACATGTTAAATTGTGGACAACGCTTATTTTTAAATCATTTTAAGACTTGTAGCCAACTACCCAATAAATTATACATGTACAAACTAGTATATGGCAAAAATATATCTACCGAAGGTTGAAAAAAGGGAACTATGGCTGACTTAAACTTATACAACGCTCAGTTCAAATTACTGGACAGGTTGGGCTTAGCACGCGGATAGTTTTTACAAATTATCTGATAAAAATTTAACCCCTAGGGGTTGAATTTTTACTAAATTCAACCCTTAGGGGTTGAATTTTTATTAGGGGTGAAAGTAGGTCCCAAATTTCAAATAACTTGCTAAAATTGCCTACGCATTTGGATATGTTTTTAGTGATTTTAATTTTAATACATTTTAGTTGAGAAAGATTATTATACTGATTATATACATATATTAGGGATGTATTAGTAGGTATCACAATTTATCTTGACTTAAATGTGATACTGATACATCACTTTCTTCTCTACATTTCTTTTTTAAAAATAAATTCTATTACTAAACATTACTGAGTTGTGATACAAAAAGAAAAAAACACCCAGACACAGAAAAACAATGATGCTCATCATACAAAGGTTTGACTTGGAAATCAAGCTGAGCTTAGAATTCACCTAACCACTAGACAAGTAGTTCCCAACCTTTTTGATTACGTTACCCCAAAAGAGGCGGGGGGGGGGGGGCTTTGTATTACATTTATTACTCCCAAAGAATACCTATTAAATACCCACAGGGTCCTTATTCACTATGTTTTTTTCCGTTTTCGCGGCAAACCCGTACGAATTGGCGCAAGCGTGGTGCGCTCAAAGATATTCGCGCGCATGAGCGATGCATTTCTAAGTGCAGCTCTTTAAATACTATTATGACAAGATTTTGACAGTTAAAAGCGCGGGCTCGACGCGAAAACGAAAAAAAAATATGTGGCACTCGGGGACTGCCGCGGTAAAGCTATTGCATAGCATTTTTTATCAACTTATGCAATTATATTTTTTTTTTTTCTTTTCATTACATTTCGATCCGTGCGAGCTTCGTACAGTCGTACCATATACATATACGTAAAGCGAACGCTCGGCCGATCTACATGGTAGGCGGAGTGAGGGGTGTTAGGTTTTATTTTCGTTACGGAATTTCTTGATTCGGTCGCTGCGCTCAAAGCCCGCGATAAAAACTATGCAATAGCTTAAAATATCCAGGAAAACAAGACACTGAATAAGGACCCAGGTTGGAAACTCAGGTACTACACCAAACGCCCAGTCAGCAATGCATCATAATTAAATACACGAACGAGTATTTAATCCTTTTTGCTCAGATCCTTTGTTATCATTACCCTTTTATTACCTACAATATGCTGTAAATAGTCGCAGCCAATCAAATTTAAAAGCTTTGTTGGGACAACAAAGTGTCTTCGTACTTTCATTAATCAAATGAACTGCTTAGATTTAGGGGTGGCGACGATAAATCGGTTGGAAAAAGGTGAATTAGGAGTTAGGAAGATGAAACCTTTTAAGCTACATGTAAGGTGGGGGGCTAAGTTCAAGGGTTGGTATTACCCATTTTTAGGGTTCCGTAGTCAAAATGGCAAAAAGGAACCCTTATAGTTTCGCCATGTCCGTCCACAGCTTAGCTCAGGGGCTGTTAGTGTACTTCGACAAGAAATTACGGAAAAAAAGTATGATAATTAATTGCCTCTGTGGCGCGGTGGGAGTGTATCCGACTGCTACGCAAGAGGTCGTGGTTTCGATTCCCACACGGGACAGCGCTTTGTGTGATCCACAAATTGTTGTTCCGGGTCTGAGTGTACTTTGTGTCCGTGATTTGTATGTTTGTAAAGTCCCCCGTGACACAGGGCCTGTACCTACTGCGGGAGTCGTCTTTAGAAAAAAAAAAAAATTAGGGAAATCCTTCATAGTCTAATGGATTACAAGTGAATTTTTTCGCAATGTACTAATACGAGTAGTATTAAAATAATTAATCGGAATTTTATAAATGTTTGAACTTTTAGAAGTTGTTCTATATGTATTACAAATTCATCCAAACCATCGGCTTGTATGTATGGTACAGACGTTTTGCGGTAACACCGGCTTATGGTTGCGGTCAACTCAACATTAATATACACTAGTTTGTCTTACCTATCTCGTAAACGCGATGTAGTCGCAGAAATGGAACCCACATCTGTTAAAGACTGTTAGAGACCGAGTAATTGATTAGAAATTTGATTTTATCGTACTTAATTGTAATGATAAGCTTGTAGTTGTGTGTATTAGGGATGGCTTTGCAAGGCCTAATAAGTATTTCAATAAAGCTTTGTAACAAATCTGTATTGAAATACTTATATACTAAAACTAAAATAACAGTTAACGTTACGAAAGAACGTGACATTACATTATATTGTTCTAGCAAATTCAAAAGTGTATACAGTAACGTTTACAGTAACATTTATATCTCGTTGTCATCATGTTTCAAGCAAATAAACATTCAAATTTATTATTTAACAACTCGTCTCTACCTAAATATGTTATTTTAGGTCAGCATTATATTATCTGTCTGTCCGTTCGTTATCTTATTTCAACACGGACGAGGCCTGAACTCATAACTCTTAATAGTATTTGGTAAAGTTGCTGTGTTGGGGTCAGTGTTTATTGTTACTTGGTACCTTCCTACTAGGTTATTAATCCATACCTGTCGGTAAAGATTCTTGTAATTTTATTTGTGTAAAAGCAATTTAGTCACTGAGCTAACAGTGTGATGATAAAATCTGAACGGATCAATATACCTATACTTATTGACATAATTAATTGCAATGTTGGGTGCATTTCCGTCAAATCAATGTTGCCAGCAATGAAATCTTTAAAAATTAGATTACTTAACTAATAAATGCTAAAATAAAAGGGGTAAAACTTTAGCTATTTAAATATAAAACAAACATATTTAAATATAAAATTAGTCATAATATAGTATATTATGACTAATTTTATATTTAAATATGTTTGTTTTATATTTATACCAAACAATACTAATATTACAAAGCTGAAGAGTTTGTTTGTTTGGTTGCACTCGATAATTACAAAAACTACTGGTTCAAATTTAAAAAAAAATGGTTGTCAGCAAAGTCGGTTTATGGACGATAATTGTATACGATAACGTCATAAGAAAATATTGATGACATATCATCATTCGAGTTGCTTAGCAACCAATCAATAATGTGAAAGTTGCTTAGCAAATCAATAATGTGACACTTTATCGCGTCAAAAATCTTCGTGTTGGATAGCCCATAAATCGAGGCAGGCTATAGGCTATATAACATCACGCTATGACCAATAGGAGCGGAGCAGCAATGAAATGTTGCAAAAATGGGGAAAATTTACGTAGATTAAGTTGCGCGGCACAGCTAAATAAATACGTACATTTTTATCAAACAAAGAACAATCTCGATTGAAATAGATATAATAAGAAAAACTGTCTGAATCTAAATCCGTCTACTCATTAAAGGGCTAAGTACCTGGATGACCTAGCTTTGCTCGTTTTTTTAACTACGTCTTCTAAAAATGAAACCTAGCTAGATAGACTTATCGCCCCCGAAACCTCCTGTACACTAAATTTCATGCAAATCGCTGGAGCCGTTGCCGACATTTAGATTACAAGAATTGCTCGTTTAAAGGTATAAAAAATAAGATATGTCACTGACAAACGCACAGATACACCGTCAAACAACTGTAATGCCAAAAACTTGCAATGATCTTTACATGAAAAAAATTAATGGTCTCTTAACCGATTTCGGTTACGGAAGCCAACTACGCAGGAAATATTATAGTGCACGAGTGTGCGCAGACAAAATTGCACTCTGAACTATTCGTAATAGAATTCAAAATCTATATAATTAATCAAGATAATGCCTTGCAAAGCCATCCCTAATACACGCAATGCCCAGTAGTAACTAAATGAAACAAGCAATGCTATAGCATACAAGCTTATCATTACAATTAGATACGATAAAATCTAATTTCTAATCAATTATTCGGTCTCTAACAGTCTTTAACAGATGTGGGTTCCATATCTGCAGCTACATCGCAGTTACGAGATAGGTAAGACAAACCAGTGTATATTAATGTTGAGCTGACCGCAACCATAAGCCGGTGTTACCGCAAAACGTCTGTACCATACACACAAACCGATGGATTGGATGAATTTGTAATACTTAAAGAACAACTTCTAAAAGTTCAAACATTTATAAAATTCCGATTAATTATTTTACTACTCGTATTAGTACATTGCGAATCACTTGTAATCCATTGAACTATGAAGGTTTTCCCATTTTTTTTAAATTTCTAAACACAACTCCCGTACTAGGGTACAGGCCTTGTGTCACGGAGGACTTTACAAAGTTAAGTAATAGCTATGGGATACATTCTGGTGAGACGAACTCTGCCTTTATTCCTTATCAGGGTGAATCCGTTTACATTTCTGGTAAACGGATTCCGGATTCTAACATTTCTGGTTTAAAGTCACTTAAACCGTTTTAAAAGTGACACTCTTGAGGTACTTAAAAAGTACCTAAGTGTATTAAGTGACAACCCTGAAACTTGACCACACCTTCCTATTACTCATTTTGCATAACTGTAGATACAATACGAAATACTATTACTATTTTACAATGAGAGACAGATTGTTTGACTCCGGTCCGTTGGGTCTGTTCGTTTATTTCCGGATGACTACGGATCCGGATGTGGGGCAACCCTAACGCTCCATTAGAATTATCCGTTAACAGTCAGTGTGTCTCTTTGTTTAGTTCAATAGGATCGATAGTAGTTAACTAAATTGATACAAAATTTTATTGGATTTTTAGTGTTTTAGTAGATTTATTAGTGATTTTTGACTAGTTGGTCAGCGTTCGTGTGACTTTCTTGCTTCCTACTATTCTTTTGCTCTGCATATAGTTTCATGTGATTGTAATTATTTTCTGTCCAATTTGTAGTTTCGTCATTTGTCACGAAATACTTATAAAATATTTCGAAAAGAAGGTTTTTTTTCATTTAGTTGTGCTTTTTCAACAATTTTGATAAAAAAAAAACATTCCATAGGCAATGAAAAAATACTCGAAACATGGGTGAAGTAAAGGTTACCAGCTTTAAAGGGAAAAAAACGCAAAAGGTTTGTGGGTTTGATTCCTAACCGGGACACAATAACGGATAACTGGCAATGTGGGATTGTGGATCCCACATTACTAGCAATCCTGTTAACGCCTTCAACTAAGCTCAATACCTTGTGTAAGGAGTGGGTTCACGCCGGTAGTATAGGCAGGTAAGATTCGAACCCGCGACCTCAGGATTGCGAGTCCGATGCTTTAACCATTGATTTGTATGTTTGTAAAGTCACCGCGACACATGGCTTGTAGACTAACGATTCAAAAAAGTAACTCTGTCTATTAGGTTTTCAAGGTAACGACATAATTTGAGACCAGGAGCAAGAGTCAGGACATAGGATAGTTTATATTACAATAAATGACACGCACACGAGCGAAGCCACGGGCGAAAGATCTAGTCTATATTGTAAAGTGCAGTATTTTAATAATCTCTAGAGCTAAACGTTGAATCAGTGAATGAGTCAGAACTATTATTTTTATGGATAAAACCCTATTACCGTTCCATAATTGACGTTCCTTAAACCTAATTCAGCTGGCATAAAAAGAGTCTTTGAGCTGTGTGACGTCACTGTATACGTCATACGGCGACTGCGAGGCGCGACGAGATGACAGCATCCCCTATACACGTAAAGGGAATACTAGGTCGCGATGCTTGCCAAGAAAGAAATTTTAGGGACCACGAACGTTTTGGCTTCGCACGGATTATTAGATAACTAGCTGTCCCGCGCAATAACATTTCTCATTGCTGCTCCGCTCCTGTTGGTCGTAGCGTGATGTTATATAAGCCTATAGCCTTCCTCGATAAATGGGCTATCCAGCAGTGAGAGATTTTTCAATTCGGATCAGTAGTTCCTAAGATTACAGACCTACTATTAGAGAAAATGAAATCAAATCATCCTACCTACTTTTCACCTACTTTTTTAAACATTTTCTTTCATACATTCTAATCATTACAGACATGGCAAAAAATAGCCAAAAAGGTGTAGCTGTTCTGAAGGGATGTGCTTACATATATTCAGACCGATACTAGAATGCAGTGGCGGAGCCAAGGGGGAGCTAGGACCCATTCTATTCGTGTAAGTGGTGCAGCAACGTCTTTATCTGGTTTAAGCCAAACGACAATCCTGGATCCGCTACTGTAGAATGTTTTTTTTTTATTAATAAAAGATAACTAGCAATGTGGGATTGAATCCCACATTACTAGCAATCTTGTTAACCCCTCCAGCTAAGCTCAAAGGCTTGTGTTAGGAGTGAATCCACGTAGGTAAAATAATGAGTAGGATTCGAAACCGCGACTTCACGATTGCAAGACCGATGCCTAAGCCATTTGGCTTAACCGAAAGAACGTTTTATTCTATCATATCTAACTGTGAACTTACTACGTACAAAAATGTGAGAATGCAAATCAACAATCACAAAGACGAAAATAACGAAAATACATAGCATTAAAGTTATACAATATAAATCTAAATAGAATATCACCAAAAATATATAAGAGCGCTTTCCGTTTTTTCACAGAGGTTACGCCACTGGTCTTGAATCTGATGGTACACCAACTATCACCGTTGGCGACGACACCCCGTTGACTTCCGGATGTCGTCCCCAAGGGTGAGAGTTAGCTTAGATCTTGAACACAGCGTCGTCCTGAAGACATTCTTCATAATAATGACAAGAACACAGATCTAAGTGTCTAGATACTTTAGCTAATCCATGAAGAGGCTTATTTAAACTGCACCTTAAGTTACACAACCTTAAGGTGCAGTTTAAATAAGCCTCTTCATGGATTAGCTGTACAAATATGTGAGAAGGAGAAAGGAATTGAATGGTCAGAAAGATAGACACAATGAAAATACATGGCATTAAAGTTACACAATAAAAATTAAAAACATAGACATAACACCAAAAATATATAAGAACGCCTTCCGATTTTCACAGAGGTTACGCCACTGGTCTTGAATCTGGTGGTACACCAACCATCACCTTTGGCGACGACACCCGTTGACATGCGGATTTCGTCCCCAAGGGTGAGAGTTAGCTTAGATCTTGAACACAGCGTCTTCCTGAAGACATTCTTCATAATAATGACAAGAACACAGATCTAAGTGTCTAGGTACTTTAGCTAATCCATGAAGAGGCTCATTTAAACTGCACATTAAGGGTGTGTTTGTACATATATGTGAGAAGGAGAAAGCAATTCAATGGTTAGAAAGATAGACATAACGAAAATACATGGCATTAAACTTACACAATAAAAATTAAGAACATAGACTTATCATCAAAAATAGATAAGAGCGTCTTCGTTTTTTCACAGAGGATACGCCGCTGGTCTTGAATCTGGTGGTACACCAACCATCACCTTTGGCGACGACACCCGTTGACATCCGGATTTCGTCCCCAAGGGTGAGAGTTAGCTTAGATCTTGAACACAGCGTCTTCCTGAAGACATTCTTCATAATAATGACAAGAAATAGCACAGATCTAAGTGTCAAGGTTTGTTGTAAAGTCACAAATATATGTCATAATGTGTTTTTTAAGAAAGTTCATGAATAACGATCCCCTCTTTAAAATTGCAGAGTCTACAATTTTGACATAAAGTAGTGTGAGAGTTGGTCTAGCTACAGGTTAGTGTCGTACCGTTTATCACACTAATATTATAAAGGCGAAAGTTTGTGAGTATGTGAGTGTGTATGTTTGTTACTTCTTCACGGCTAAACGGCTGGAGCGATTTTAATTAAATTTGGTATGGAGTTAACTGACACCCTGGATTAACACATAGGCTAATAAACCACGGGTAACACCGCGGCGCACAGCTAGTTCATAATAAATAAGAAGTTTTATGAGCATTCAATTTCATGTTCGTTCAAGTTCGATGGTTTAAGTGCTCTTAAAACGTCTACTAATTTATTTGTATAAATGAATAAGGGGGAGAGTGTACAAATACTACATTAACATGTTGAGTTAGGTGTTGTATCTGTACCTGTTGTACAGAGACGATTCCTATTGAAGGTTGATTTTATAAAAGTACTCAGTTTTAAGTTATGCACTAGTGTGTTACTACATAATTTAAAATAAATGAATTTGCATTAAAATTTTAAAGCATTTAAGCCATCGAGCTTCTATTCAATTTTGAAAATGGAATGAAATTAAATCATTTTCAAAACAGAATACAAAAAGCTAAAACATTCTAGTTAATGTTTTGTATTTTTCTGTTCTGTTTAGAGTATTTTAACTAGCGATTAAATGTTCTTAAAACGTCTGCTAATTTATTTCGCGTGGATGTCGGTTATTGCGATAAAATTTATCCTATGTCCTTCCCCGGGACTCAAACTATCTCCATACCAAATGTTATCTAAATCAGTTTAGCTGTTTGAGCGTGAAAGCGTAACAGACAGACAGACAGAGTTACTTTCATATTTATAATATGAGTATGGATTATGAATAACGGAGCCTGATTGCTAAGCTAGACGTCATGGGTTCGATTCCTATCAAGCATGATCACGGTTGTTTATTTTGTGTCTTGCTACTCAAATATTTTAAAAATTGGCCCACAGAGTTGCTGTTTTATGAATCGTGCAACTATCGCGACTTTGTTTTATATTTATAGATATTAATGTATTTTTTTTTAGAATGCATATAACCTTTATTAATTCTTTACAACTATTTATAGATACTTTAATGTATTCTAGAAACTACTCTAAGTTACATCCATTTATACAAGATATTTACAGAATTAAAATAAAAAAAAGGAGGTCAAAACCGTTTGGGCGTCAAAGAATTCCTCCCCATTATATACGTATTTATTTAGAATTATATATGTATGTTGTGTTGTTAGTCTTGTTGTACTGCGGCTTGGTCTCGATTACAGAGATCCCGTTAAAAACAAAAATGATAAAATATGTTAAGTCAGCTAAGGGGTTGGCGCTAATAACAAAAATTTGATTTAACTGTAAATTATTTTTTCTCAGTTTTAAAAATCGTATATAGCTCCTATCATACATGACGTATTCTATTTTTTAACGATTTGTAATAGCAATATCGATGGTACATTACTGACCTGAAATCCAAATACGAGCCCCACTCACACTTGGCCGGTTTTTTAACATTTTCTTTCATACAAAACTTATCCTGATGATTACTTACACGACAAAAAATAATTAACCAAAAAGATGCAGCTGTTGTAAGAAAGAAATAACAAAAATACATAGTCTTAAAGTTACACAATAGAAATTAAAAACATTAAGACATATCACCAAAAATAGATAAGAGCGTCTTCGTTTTTTCACAGAGGTTACGCCACTGGTCTTGAATCTGATGGTACACCAACCATCACCTTTGGCGACGACACCCGTTGACATCCGGATTTCGTCCCCAAGGGTGAGAGTTAGCTTAGATCTTGAACACAGCGTCTTCCTGAAGACATTCTTCATAATGATGATAAGAAATGGCACAGATCTAAATGTCTAGGTGCTTTAGCTACAACATGAAGAAGCTAATTTAAACTGCACCTTAAGGGTGCGTTTCCACTGATAGCGGTGAATCGGAACTCGAAATAATAATTCTGGGTACTATTTCAAGCACTGTGATTGGTTAATTAACGGTCCGCTCCGCTCCACTCTGACCAGCTCCGTATCATGACAATGTTCGAGAAATTGGAGACATACGAGTAGGTACTTTAGCCATCTCCTTAAATGTGTGTGTGATTCTGGAGTTTCATTTACAATTTGCCCTAATATGTTGCACCATGTTTGGTTTTAGATACAGGGCCCAGCATGGGATCCAGCCTGGGTTTCATTTGAAGCGTCCATCCTTTTTTTCCTTCAGGTACAGTATTCATTTCCCAGCTATCTTGATTCTGATGGTGGACCAACCATCACCTTTGGCGACGCTATCCGGTCGACCCGGATGTCGTCCCCAAGGGTGAGAGTAAGCCTTGATCTTGGAACAGGAGCCTTCTTAAGACATTTGGCGTTATAATGATCGTTTCGTAATGGATAGATAGACCTGCCAGTAGAAATGATACAGATCCAGGTGCTCTAAAGAACTTGCTAATAAAAAAGTATTAATAATTCCTTAAGAATGCGGACGTCAAAATTATCACCACTTGCCCTGAATTTTTTTATATGAAAACGTACATATTTGTCGCAATTTGGTCTTAGATTATCTGGTGAAATATTGGAGCCATGATTCCCCTTGATGCCCACAAAATTCTTTGATGCAGTACTCCACTCGCAGCAATCTTGGATCTGATGGTACACCAACCATCACCTTTGGCGACGCTATCCGGTCGACCCGGATGTCGTCCCCAAGGGTGAGTGTTAGCTTAGATCTTGAAAACAGCATCTTCCTCATGACATTAGATTATTTATTTAGGTAAACAGTCGTTTTAAAAAATTGTACAGCTTTTATATTTCTTAAAGACTTAAAAGTAATATATGTACAGGGTGTTGTTAATATACTAATAACCTCCTGCTCTTGGCTTCCTTACATTACACCAAATAACTTTGCAATACCATTTTTGAAAAAAAAATACAAATTGTTCCTTCTCCACTTACCACCTACTTTTGTCACACAACCATTTACCACACATCTGAGAGACCCTGGAGTAAAATCGATGTTTCTTTGCCAAGTTACCTAAACCTCACAATAAATAACGATTTTACTCCAGTAAAATAGTCTGTTAGTGGTTAAGGTCATAACTCCCAAAAACAAGTGGTAGGTGATTAATGATTAATATATTTAATATCCAAAACTGATATTACAAAGTTATTTAGTGTTATGTAAAGAAGCCACAATAACACAAGCTATAAGAAGGTTTCAAGTTTAACAGAATAGACAAAGAGTTAATTATTATTAAGGTACCTATTACCAGCATATTTCTGGAAGTGAGACATAGACTGTTCAAAGAAAATTACGAACGCGACTTTGAACGGTGAAGAGACACAAAAAGAAAATCTTTATTGCCATCGAAATACATATTAAAGTGAGTATACACTTGAGTATTTGTTAGAGCATTACAATGTAATGTAACATTCTTACGAATGGTACAATACAGGCAAATGCTCAGTTTTCTAAAGTATTTCCATGTAACGTTCTTGCGTATGCTCGACGTTGTGTTCGACGTAATTACATGCTGTAAGGCGAGTGAACATTTACCTGTAACATTTTTTTCTGTCTTGCATACACTCCCGTCAACCGTGCTCGTGCCTTTGTTCGAAAAAACGTTACACCAAAACGCTCGTGGTGGTTCGAGTAAATTTAACAACAGCGAATGCTCGAAATTCTATTACTAGTGATTACTCAAGTGTATCCTCACCTTAATATGCAATTTTCACTTTCACCTAGGTTTGAAACTTGTGTGCAAATCCATAATTCCTACCTGGAAGTAGTACCAAAATAGTACAATCAATATTTTGGTACTAGCTCCAGGTGGGAAATAGGATTCTTCTAGGCAGATATACTCGTGAAGTTAGTAACATAGCATTAAAGTTATACAATAGAAATTAAAAACATTAAGACATATCCGCAAAAAATATACAGGATGTAACAGAAAGGTGTGTTCAAATTTCAGCAGCGGATAGTGCATGTTGTCAGTATTGCACCTACCATGGAGCCATAGCTGGTTGCATTATTATTACATAGTTAAAGCATATTCTTTTTGTCATAATTCAGTAGTGAAAGACGTATAGCATAAGAATTATACCTCCCCTGGTACAAAATTCGATTGGATTATTATGGCATAGAACTTTTTAAGTCATGCTTTTTTTAATTAATAACCTTTTCACTCATAAATAACCGAATGAAAAAATAACAAATATTTTTTTAGGGTGTTCCGATTTTGATAAAATTAGGTATACTCAGTATCATGGGCACAAACCAACCCTTGAATATGACCACACCTTTCTGTTACACCCTGTATAAGAGCGCATTCCGTTTTTTCACAGAGGTTACTCCACTGGTCTTGAATCTGATGGTACACCAACCATCACCTTTGGCGACGACACCCGTTGACATAAAGGTGTCGTCCCCAAGGGTGAGAGTTAGCTTAGATCTTGAAACTGCATCCTCCTGAAAAAATTTAAACACTTGTCTTGTTTTCCAACTGCAATCCTTTCTTTGGTGGCTTCTTATTCTCGATCTTTTTTCTATGCCCACGGCAAGCCCATGCGGACCTATAAAAAAATTGTCATAACGGTAAATAGAGAGCTACGCTTAGAAATGCATCAGCGGCGGACATTTATGAGCGCGTCGCGCATAAGTCTCGATGCATTTGTGAGCACACCTCCTGTATGACAAGATTTTGACAATTCCGCATGGGTTTGCCGTGGACACGGAATAAAGATATTTTTAAATTTGTATGTATTTGTTTAAGAATGTATGTGTGTGTGGGTGTATACGCGTACATAATATCTTTACATCATCCAAAGGTAGACTGGCAGAGAACGCTTTTAGCATTAAGCCTGCCTTTGTGTGTACTTGTTTGTACATAAAGTGTTACTTAAATAAATAAATAGGCTCATTCATATACTACCATAACAATGGTAAAAAAATAATGGTGCGTGAATATGTCAACCTGATATAATTTTAAAATTTTACACAAGAGTATTGTTTTTTATTTATTTTGAAAAACATCTAAAATACCATTAAAGGATTCCTATTGCGGTATTATAAGCTACATTGATTTAGTACATAATAATCATATCTAACTATATATACATATATATTTGACTCAATACATATAAGAGCAATTTCTGTGAATTTCAACAGGTTACAGTATGTAGCCATTCAATTATTATTGCATTTTATGTTAATTAATTATTATTCCTTGCACAACGTATCAGCATTGCTACAGCGATGAAATGCCAGTATCTGTGGAACCATACCCAGGTGTCCCAATTTGCATATATTTTAGTTTTATTTAGTCTTAGTTTTTAGTTTATTATATATGTCCTACTCTGGTCCGGATTTTATGGTCGAAAACGATTTTCCACTTTACTTTCAAAATGTATATAGTATGAGTTGAGTGCACTATCTAATTGCATCTTTTGGCTTGTGTCTTTCGGTTTCCCTTTGGATTGTAGTAACTACAATCTAAAAGGAAGCCGAAAGTAATGGTATTCTAAGGACTCTCCGCCACTGTGGTTTTTACTATTCGATTGCATATTTTTCTAGGAAGGTTTTAGTGTATAAAACGTTGTCCTAGCTTATAAAACACCAGAGATATAGACTAAAACATAGAAGTGAGTCAGCGAAATTTGCATTCGGTGATGTGATTGATATTTTTTTAAGGCGGTTCATTTTTTTTTTAAAGTTATAAAGAAATCAGTGCACACTCAGTGTGCCTATGTGTAATGGAGTGTGAACTTCTCTGTACCATAATAATTCAGTGAGTTACTTTCGTATAACAATAGTAATAAGGATGTATCCAGTTATTGTTATAGTTAAATGATGAAGAAAAATGGATCTAGTTGCTTGCTCCTTGTTAATTTAATATGCTTGGGTGAATTTTATTGTCACTTTGTTTTAATTGTCACATTGATTAAGAGCATGATTTGACTTTTGTAAGTAAAGATTCTGAGTGACGAATAAGGGCATTATTTTCTGCCTTTTGATATCAGAATTAATATTTTATATTTAATCATTCGTTACAAGTACTTTGGCGGCCAATATTTAAGCACATATCGTTTTTACCTTTGTTGTAAGTAGATGCTCCAACTATATTGTACCCACTAAGGCTGTTTTTGTTTATCTCATATTAAAATTTCAACTTTTTGATAATACAATTTGCATCAGTCCTTTAACATGGTGTATAGTATATTAGTCGCAGCACCTTACCCCCATATCAAGTTTATAAACATTCAAACATTGTAAAATTGGCAATTTGAAAAGAGTGACCGCGAGTTTTTATTGCCAGGTTCTTTTCTCCGGCTTTACCTATTGTTTGCGAACTTGGCATTACGTGTACATGTAGAATCTCGACGTATCACAAGAGTTAAAGAAAAAGTGAATAAAGAATTTTGAATTTTATATACAGATTTGTGATACAATAAGCACAAATCACTCCGAAAAATAAGATACGAAAACAAAATGAGATTAGCAGCCAGATCAATATTCTCGTAATCAAGTCACATGAATGACACAATCAATAATTTCTGTCTACCCGACAAGCACATCAAATAACCTTATTAAACAAACCTCTGACACAGAACACATATGTACAGAAGGCCGGCTCTCTACAGCGAGCGAAAAACAGGCTTACGCATACATTGATGACCAGTTACACAGATCTCGGTTGAATCCACTGCCGTCTATAGTACTAGTGCGCTGGCACAGGCAATAACCCATAACAACAAGACTTCCATTTCGAAGCGGCGCGCGGCGGTAGCTTAATGGTTAAGGCATTGGACTCGCAATTGTGAGGTCGCAGGTTCCAATCCTACCCATTATACTACCGACGCGAACCCAACACACACAAGTGATTGAGCTTAGCTATAGGGGTTAACAGGATTGCTAGTAATGTTGGACCCACAATTCTTCTTCTTTGAGTTTATGGCAATCTAGCCGTTTTAACGGCTAATTTCTGCCAGTGTCAAGTATTTATGCGCTTATTACATGCATAAAGTCTCGTTCTTAGTCAAATAACACGTATTCAAATCATTTTTTACAAGTTAAACTCGGAGCTGTAAAAATAATAGCCGGTCAGTTTGCCGCCATTTTTACAACTCCGGACCCACAATTACAAACTGCTATTTATCTTTAAAAAAAAAATATTTTGCCATTTAAACGGTCATTTGACACACACATACTAGTGTACAAGAATAACAACAACGGTTGTCATAAGTGTCAAAACAATTTACAGAACGCTAATTCGATTCGGCATTTGAAATTACTGTCAGTTTGACGTGTTTGACGTATCTGTGCTTGGATTTGTTGTTAACCTGTGAGCCGGCCAATTATACCTATATATTTTGGCCTGTGACTGTATAAATGGTTGTGTTACGTGATGTTTTTACAAAGAAAAGTTCATTACGTTCGCTGGGAAATTGGCTTTTGTATGCGATACGGGGTTGTACAGTGTCTGATATACTTAGGTAGGTAGGTATAGGACATAAAGACATATTTAAATCAAATCCATTAGTTTTTCTTAGCTTGCTTTCTGTTTGTTTTTTTTGTCCTACTTGTAGATTCTCGCAAATTCATCTTTGTCAATTTTCCTTGTTTTTTAAATTCATACAAAAATACCAAAAAATACTTTAAGTCTTATTCTCATATATATTAACAATTATAAAAAAACATTAAAATCGGTCGAGCCACTTTGAAGGAGTTCGACCACAAATACCGTCACACGAGATTTTTTTTATATAATTTTATTTCGCTGTATAAACTACATTATTAAAAAGTTTTATCAAAAAGAATTTGTCCATTTCTACTGAATAGTTTAGATACATAGAGGATTACAAAACTAGGTGGTCTGCGCCACTTCGTTCGCGTCATTTTCCCCATTTTTGTAACATTTTTCATTTATGCTCCGCTCCTATTGGTCGTAGCGTAATGTTATATACACTCACAAATAACATGAATTCTACTGGTTAAATAATTCTCAAAATGGGTTTAGTAGATCCAGAGATTAATCCTTACAACCTTACAAACTCACAAACTTTATCTCTTTATAATATTAGTTAAGATAAAAACCAGACAGTTTAAAATTAATAACTAATTGTAATTTTAATGTACCTAGTGTCAATCTCACAACTGAGACGAATCTAACGATACCACTCAAGTTGAAATCCATCAAGCCATTCAGGCTCGAGCGTACCAAAGAAATATACATACATATACTCGAAAAACATAATTCTACTTCTTGCGCAGTCGGGTAAAAAGTCTTTGATATTGAATACCTACTTCAAGTCAAAATGTTTGACCTTGATTTACTTTGGAGATTCATCTATCTTTTTACGAGACGTCTGGACGCCCATCCAGACGACAAAGAAATATAGCTAGGTATAAATTCCAAATATTTTTACTTGAAGTAGGTACTCATGGGGTGTTCTATAAAGATAAATATTAAAACTGCCTCTGTGGCGCGTTGGGAGTGTGTCTGACTGCTACGCAAGAGGTCGTGGGTTCGATTCCCACACGGGACACCACTTTGTGTGATCCACAAATTGTTGTACCAGGTCTGGGTGTGATTTGTGTCCATGAACGTGAATTTGTAGTTAATCCGAACCAAAAAAGTAGGTTTCAGCGAGTTGTTGGTTTTTAAGATTTAAAGGAGTTACATAGTTACTACATCAGGTAATAGGTATAATCCAAGGGGGGGAGGGCAACAGGGGCAACCCCCCACCCCCACCCAGACTCGACAGAAATACCTTCTTTTGGGTGAATTTGAGAATTTTGACACTAGACCGGTGTGCATTGACTGGCAATTGCCCTTCACCCAATGAAATGCACCCCATCTCCCACGTCATGCAAGCGACTGACACTTGGCCTAATCAAAGTGCCCCCCCCCCCCTCCCCAGAACAAAGTTCTTGATGCGCGTACGTACTACGTTGGCGGTACTGACAGGGAACCGTTCTTGTATTGAAGCGTAAGTATCATATAATGGTAAAATACAATGTCAAATACATATATCAAGAAGACTTATTTCTATAGTTTAACTATAAAAATCATTTTCACATCTATCTCTTCAATATTCAATAAACATGAACCACAGTCCGTTACCACAGTTAAAAATTCAAAGAGTTAGACTCGTAGTGGCTGTCAGTCTAACGGCGCGATGGCGTCTTGAGTTAGCAGGTTACGGGCGAAGGGAATCATGATCCACATTTGTAAATCTATTCGGAAACTTAATGCATATTTAACGGTTACGATGTGTTGGAGATGTTGTTGATTTTGTTACACTTTAAAAATGTCTTTAGGATTTTTGTTAAGCGTTTAGCAATAGTTTTTACTGGACACAGATTTGGATTTCTTTGGAAAGGGGGGGGGGAAGACCTGAGCAACTTACCTGCCCCCCTTTCTTCCACGAGTGTAAGGACACATGGGTGGATTTAGGATTTTATTCCGAGCCTCGCTCCTCTCCCCAAAATAAAATCCTGAATCCGCTATGTACAAGGGGCAACTCGGAAAAATGTAATTCTAGGGGGAGCCAAAGTGGCAGTTCAGTACACAGAACAACCGTCTGGGGCGGGGAGGGTTGTACCCTCCTAGGTATGCCTTTGTAAGGGCACAATCACTACTCACTGCTCTTGATTCTAGGTTAATGAATTAATCAATCATTAATAAATTCATTAATCATTCTAACAGTTCAAATCCTGATCACAATGTGATGTAATAGGTCATCATCACTTATTTTTTTGGATTACGTACTGCGGGACGCAATGAGCACGATAGCACGAAGAACACACGACAACTTGAATGGTTTATAATTCTGCAAGTTTTCAATATTTTCGTTTTCTTTTTTTTATGTGATTTCTTGAAGTAAAAATCTTATTGGGGTGTCTGAGCTTTGCACTGTACCAAGAATAACCTTTTATAACATTTCCTACAATTTTACCCTCTATCCATTATCACAGTTAAATATTCAAAGCGTTAGACTCGTGGCCTGTCAGTCTAGTGACGTCTTCAGTTAACAGGGTTACGGGCGAAGGGAATCATGACCCACTTTATAGTCTATTCAGAAAGTTCATGGAAGTTGCTGTCTGTTGGAGATGTTTTTGCTATAGATTGTTACAGATGTTGAGCGTTCCCCAGCAGTTTTTAGTGAAGGCGTGGGAGACTTTTGAGCAACTTATCCTCCTTCTTTCCCTCCCTAAATTTAGTGTAAGGGTATGCATTGGTGGATATTACTTATACACACATATCATAATATAAACGATATCTCATAATATCACGTACTTTAATTAAATCGTTTTCATGGTGTTAAGAGTAGTATGCACTTAGGTTTGTTACACTTTTATAGGCGCTCTCAACCTTGCAGAGTGTTTTTTCGGCGTGATTAGTGTACTTATTTTTGTTCGTATATAACACTTCTGCACCTATTATTATACTGCCTCTGTGGCGCGGAGGGAGTGTATCCCACTGCTACGCAAGAGGTCGTGGGCTCGATCCCCACCCACGATAAAACATTGTGTGATGAGCACAATGATTTATTCTGTGTCTGGGTGTTATTTATCTAAATAATTTATTATATCTTGGGACAACTCACACAACGCTATCTGATCCCAAACTAAGCAGAGCTTGTACTATGGAAACCAGACAACTGATAATACAATTAAATATTTACTGAGTTAAACTTGATATGACCTATCAAACAAGTTTATGTATGAAGTGACTTGAGTGAGCCACTTTTTTGTTAATGGCTGCTATGGGTTGGGGATGTGGTTGGCTTTGTTACGTTTAAAAAGCTCTTTAAGGTTTTAGATGAACATTCCCTAACAGTTTTTGGTATGGTCAGAAAATTTGGTTAAGCATTGAGCCACGAGAAATGAAAATTACTTAAGGTACACTCCCTGCTCTTAATTACGAGTATATACTCTATTCAAATTACAAAGTCTCTTCTAACATTTTTGAGAATGTAACTCTACACATTTTATTTAAATTGAAAAAAAAACACGGTCTTGTATTTTACGGTAGTACCATTAGAGGATACCACATTTTTTTAAATTTTATTAAATTAAGTTTAATAGCATTAAAAAAACATTAATTGTGTTTGTAATACAATTAAACGCTTTTAAATGTTATCAAACGGAAAATAATACTTAATTTTATTAATGAAAGCCAGGAATTTTACATTCTCATGAAATTAGGTGTCGGAAAATTGTTATTTCTCGTAGTATTAACTATGTTAACAAAATGAAAACCAGTCTACAAACCAAAACAAATACTAATTTACAATTAGTCATTTCCAAAATAACGTATCGCTATTAATAACTAACAGATTTGTTACTTCAAAAAAAAGCATTACTTGAATAATGTGAGTGCCCGAATCCGTCCAAGAAAAATCCTTTCTGTCAAAAGGTAACAAAAAGATACACAATCTGATTTATAATACTACTTAGTTCATCAGAGTACACTGACATCAACTATACTAACATCAACGCGAGCAAAGCCGCGGATTAAACTCGATAACATCAATGTAAGAAAAAGCAACCGTTGTTCAAAGCCAAGAATACCCACAAGGCTCTCGCAGTGTCGAGGTTACTATATCCGATTATGACACTTGACTCTTGACCAACAAAGGTCACAATCATCTGCACCGTGGGTGGGTATGACGTGACCGAAACCTTTTACCTACGGTGTAAGGGTGAGCCCTTTTTGTTTGAGGGGTCAGAAAACAATTAGTGTCGATGTAATGTATTTAAATATGATTCAGTTGATCTTGCTATATGGATAATTTATAGAGTTTTTGATTCACTATTTTACGTTTTTTTACATAGTTCAAAATACTAAAAAATATAATTATAAAATCCAAAGAATGAATTGAAAAATGATTATAACTGTCAGCTATAGTATTTTTTGGTTTTTATATTTTTATCCCACGAATCCAACAAAACTCGACAAGCCATTTGGGCTGTAGATAAAGTAAAAGCAAAAAAAATTATCTCCTTTTGTCACAGTTAGATAAAACAGACTAGTTTGCAGCATATTTTGTTTTTTATTAATTATAACATTCCTCTGACCGCGTATTGACGTAATATAAATAATGCCTTTGGCAATAAATATATTTGCTGGAGTTTTTTAAATTAATAAACAAAGTAAACCGTAATGGAAAGTAATACCTAGCTAACTACTATCTCTAGTTACTCTCTCAAAGATGGCTTGCTAATAGGATGCGGTCCCAGGCTTTTATCCCTTACCCTTACGGGTAAACTGTTAGAACAGGTAGTCTCTAATGGGCAATGAAATATAAAATGGTATTTACCTTAAAATAATAATATCTTCTTAATAATAATAATGTCTTGGGACAACTTACACAACGTCATCTGATTCCAAACCAAGCAGAGCTTGCACTATGGTAACCAGACAACTGATAAATATACTTATATATATTTCTAAATACATACATATTATAGATTAATTATACCTAGACACAGAAGAAACCATTGCGCTCATCATACAAAGTATTATCCTGGGTGGGAATCCAACCCATGACCTCTTTCGTAAGAGTTGGACACACTCCCACCGCGCCACAGAGGCAGGCAATAGTATATATATAATTTTACGTGCTGACCCGCGCAACTTCGGCTGCGTAAATTTTCCCCGTTTTTGCAACATTTTTCATTGCTGCTCCGCTTCTATTGATCGTATCATGATGTTAAATAGCCTATGATAAATGGGCTATCTAACAGAAGATTTTTTTTTTATCAGTAGTTTCTGAGATTATCGCGTTCAAACAAACAAACCAACAAACTCTTCAGCTTTATAATATTAGTATAGATAATGTGTTCAAGAAAGGCTATTAATCAACGTTCGTTGAAAACCAACCTCATTTATCTTATTGCCTAGATTACGCTGAACCAAGTCCTATTTTCACTAATTCTATTTACAAATTTTGTTTATTTTGACAAGTTTAGCTGTATCTTTGTGTATCTTTTCCTCTTGATTATTTTTCAAAATAAACGGTTTTTCATTCTAATAACGTAATACTACATGATTGTTATTGTTTCCTAAAATGAATGTTTTTTCCTTCTAAAAAAGTAATTCTTAATAATTGTTTTTGTTTCCAGAATAAATGTACTTTTGTTTCAAACAACGTAATACTTGTTATTGTTTCCCGAAATAAATGTTTTTTCTTTCTAATTAGGTAATTCTTGCTAATTGTTATAATGTTTGACCGAGTTTGACATACTGCTGATGATACTGAAGCTATGTCATGGTTCTATTAAGACGTACAATGTACCACTCGATCATTTAGAACCAATGATGTTTTGGAAAAAAAAATTAGAATGTTACGAAATGAAACGGCAAACTACCTATACAAGGTGTAACAGAAAGGTGTGGTCAAATTCAAGGGTTGTTATGTACCCATCATACTGAGTGCATAACAGGTATCTAATTTTATCAAAAGTACCCTTTAATTTAATATATATTTTTTAAAACGGCGCCATACATTCTCATAATCTGACTATTGTCGCATCGGCCGCGCGCGGCTTACGAGAGGCTGACGCTCGCGATCGGCCGCGATGCACAGAAATGAACCTCAAGGGTTAATATATTATATATTTTACAAAACAGATGTTACAAAGTTATTTAGTGTATCAATTGTTTTTAAACTTTCACGATTTGTACATATTATTGAATTTTATAAGCAACGGGTCTTAATCGCGTATTTTTTTTATTTTAAGGCTAAATACCTTTGTTTTATTGCCCGACGTTTCGACCGTATTCACGGGTCGTCGTTAGCAAACCCACGCGGACATCCTACGTGCGCCTATTTTAATCTCGATACCCACGCCTTTTGCTTTCATGACGAAAGCAAACCAAACGTTTAAAGGTATTAATATATAATAAGTAACGTTTTATATCTAAAAATAAAATAATGTTTCCTTTGAGTACAATTTGTTAACTCAAATATCAAATGTATCAATGTTCTATGGTCTATCCTGTATATAAATAAACAAATTATAGATATCAAAATAAAGAATGTAAGGTGTGTATAAAAAATAAATTGAATTTTGCATTTGAAAAATCAAGCGATTTTCAGTCAAGAGAAGATTTGAATAAAGTTTTATTTATAAATGAAAAACTCAAGACAAAATTATCACCGTTGTAAATGAATTCCATGTGAAGCGAGTTTAAATTAATCTTATTCTTATACCTTTAAACGAGCAATTCTTTTATATGATCTGAATCTCGGCAACGGCTACAGCGATTTCCATGAAATTTAGTATGCAGGGGGTTTGGGGCGAAAGAATCGATCTAGCCATCTCATCATCGATCATTTTTAGAAAACGTCGTTTAAAAAAACAGGTACAGGTACTAAAATGAGATGAATCATAAAATAGACTACCTCTGCATTTATCTGGCTGACATGTGACAATGAATTGATTATATATATTAAACGTATTATTGTTTACTTTTTGTAACATAATTGTTTTGTAAACTTTCGCGATTTTTATACATATTATATATATATCGGGACTTAATCGCGTGAATTATTAAAAAATACCTTTAAATAATTCACGCGATTAAGTCCCGAAATATATCTAATTTTGTAACATTGGTTTACTATTTAATATTGCGACAACTACAAGCGGGATTTGATGGCAAAGTAGCTAATAATGTGATAGGAACAGATATATTGTAGACTGGCCTGTTATTCTAGGTATGGTTAGTGATCCTTACTATGCTGATGTGTCATAGAGGTCATAGGTCTGATCCCCACCCAGGATAAAACTTTGTGTGATGAGCATGATGGTTTATTCTGTGTCTGGGTGTTATTTATCTATAATATGTATGTATTTAGAAATATGTATATAAGTATGTTTATCAGTTGTCTGGTTTCCATAGCACAAGCTCTGCTTAGTTTGGGATCAGATAGCGTTGTGTGTGTTGTCGCAAGATATTATTATAAGATATTATATATTTAAGTATGTTTATCAGTTGCTATAGTACAGGCTCTGGTTAGTTTAAGATCAAATTTTGCAAGTTGTGATACAAATTTATTTGCGGTGTCTCCTTTAATCCAAAAATCCAACTATAATCTGAGCAAGCGTCCTTAGAAAAAGCAAAATGTCCGTCTTTGTTATACAAACACTATCACTATAAACGTAAAAGGTTACATTTTCAAGATCGTGTCTCCTCTCCGCTCTCAAGGATTAGATACAGCTTTTATTTCACCCCTTAACCCTCAAGTATTTGACTAGTGTTCAGGGATCGTACTCTAGTACGCTTGGTTACTTACTCTTGGAAAAACGGTGTACCGATTATAAGATTACGAACGTTTCTTTTTGACGTAGGGTGTGTGTGTCTGTTTATACATAGACGGATTTCGATGCGGACTCTTTTATTGGGAAGGTAGTAATTGTAATTTTTATCAACTTTATTGCCGTGCAGTAGTTTCGAAAATAATCAAGATTCTGTATCATTTGTGGGCTTTTTGATGCGAGGATTAGATACAGACTTTTATTTCACCCCTTAAGTGTAAATATTTGACTACCATTCAAGGATTATACTCTTTTTAGTAGTGTTAGTTTCTTTTTGCTCCTTTCAATAATGCGTGTATGTCTGTGTATGTAGCGCCTAAATGCATAAATGAAAAGAGAAAGAAGTATGGTAGTTTGATAAGGTTTCGACTGGCCTGTTGGTCTAGTGGTTAGTGACCCTGACTGCTAAGCCAGAGGTCGTGAGTTCTATACCTACCCAGGATAAAACTATGTGTATTAATATACGTAATATTATTAAAACATATATAAGTAACTATGTTAATAAGTTGTCTGTTTGGTAGAATGCAAGCTCTGCTTAGTTTGGGATCAGATTAGGTTGTGTGAGTTGTCCCAAGATGTTATTGTTAAGGGTGATTCTTAGTTTAGTTTGATATATTTATATCACAGCGTTACACCGTTTTGAAGATAATTATTGTTTTATATCTACATATTAAATGTATTGAGGAAAAAATCCGCCCAGGCGGGACTTGAACCTGCAGTCTCAGAGGAATGGGTGTACCCAGAATCATTTTCGGGGGTGTTTTCATTTGTTTAATCGTTAAAAAATATTTAAAAACACTAATTAGTAAATAAAACTAGCATTTAAACTATTGAATTTTTGGATTTTTTATTCAAAATTCTTTTAAAAAAACAACACTTGTGATATATATGTACATGTAATGCCAAGTTCGCAAACAATAGGTAAAGCTGGAAAAAAGAACTAACTCTTTTCAGATTGCCAATTTTACAATTATTGAATGATTATAAACTTGATATGGGGGTAAGGTACTGCCATGTTGCTGATGCAAATTACATTTAAAAAGTTGGAACATGAGATAAATTAAAATCAGTCTTAGTGGGTACAACATAATAGGAGCATCTACTTACAACAAAGGTCAAAACTATATATGAAAGTACTGGTAACGACTGATTAAATATAAAATATTATTTCCTTACCAAAAGTCAAATCATAAATTTGTCGGAGAATTATTAAAAAACTAATTGATTTTCGTTGACCCAGTTGCGTTTTGATTAAAAAGCAAGTCTATTGACTCTTTTAAACATGGTCGCCGTAAGATGGCGTGTCTTTACTTTGACGTTTACATTTGAAGTGGTAGTTGAGCAGTGAGTCTAATTTGGCAGTCTGTATAGAGCGGTCGAAGTGACAACACGTCCACCTATAGACTTGTCACTATTTTTATAGTCGTGTGTGCAAAGTGTTAGTGTGGTTATGCAGTGGCATTTGTGTAATCGAAATGATTAGAACAGTTGGCGGACTTTACCTTGCTCGAGGTATCCGCGTTCATATGATCGATTACCATTTACCATAATGTTAATTCGAATATTGAGCCGCTAATAGCTCACAAGGCCACCCTGACGCTTCGACATATTATTAATCATATCATAAAAATAAGTATGGTTTGACTAGAAAAAATAGTGACGTCTTAGACCGCTATTTGTAAGAGAACTCAATATAAAATCCACTTTTTAAAATTTCATAAAAAGTTGTTGTTTTGACTAATTTTAAACAAGCCTATTGACCAAATAGTGGCCCAAAGTACTGTATACAATGATGTAGAGCTCCCAGGAATGCAGATTCGGGATCAGGGATCTATATATACAAAGTTTTTTTGCTATAGTGCAAAGCTCAGACACTCCAACAAGATTTTTACTTAAAGAAATCACATAAAAAAAAAGAAAATGAAAATATTGAAAACTTGCAGAGTTATAAGCCATTCAAGTTGTCTTATGTTCTTCGCGGCGTCCCGTAGTACGTAATCCATGGTTATTATTAAAAAATATGTGATAATCACATTTCACATCACATTGTGAACAGGATTTGAACTGTTAGAATGATTAATGAACTAATTAATGATTTATTAATTAATTAATTCAAAAATATGACATGGTCCAAAAACTACCTAGATGGATTGCGTTACTGATTCTGAGCAAACTACTTTCAGGTTTGCATTATACCAAGAATTACGTTGTATAAATATAACCAGCACTTTAACCTCAGACGAATATAAAGTATTTTATCAGCAAATCACAATATACAAATATAGCACAGCATAAATATCACTTGCCCTACTTATTTTAAGCAATAAATATAATATTAATATTAGTAACGACCCGAATCGGTCGGCCATGAAACTCTCAGTCCAATTCAAACCTTATAAAAATAAATCACAAACGAGTTTCATTAAGCACAAAGGTCAACACAACAAGTCTATAATGTACTTGCTCGAGACCTCGGCATATACAATCGCAGTATCTACCTTTTTGCAATTTAATGAGAGCGGGGGGGGGGCAAACCTTAGGGGTACAAAAATTAGTATCATATGTCGTAATCGGGTAAAATCGTATCATATGAAGGATAAATTTAACTTTGGCTGACATGTTCCGGTGCCGGAGTTGGTAACGATTTAAGGCCGGTACCCCTAAGGCCGCGGGATCAAGTCCCGTCTGATACGATTTTTTATTCCCAACATTTGATATGTTTAAAATTAGCACGACACTTCATACATCTAACTTCAATACTGACGGAGTTTCATACAAACTTGTGAAGCCGGTGTGATGCTACTATTCTATTAAACCCTTTTTTTTTAAGCCGACGCCCTCAGTAGGGTACAAGCCCTGTGTCGCGGGGGACTTTACAAACATACAAGTCACGGTACAAAGTACACCCAGACTCGGAACAACAATTTGAGGATCACACAAAGTGGTGTCCCGTGTGGGAATCGAACCCACGACCTCTTGCGTAGAACACACTCCCACCGCGCCACAGAGGCAATCAAAATGCAAATGCTGGTTGGCTAGGGACTCAAAAGGAGAGGTGTTACGAGTAAATTTGTCAGTAACACACATGTATGTTTCATATCTCTGTGTGTTACTGAGAAACTTACAAAACTCCTCCTTTTAGATCGGGGGTTAAAAACAAAACATTTTTTTCTTATTTCTAGAGGTTCGAGAAAAAGTTTTAATCGACTATCAAACCTTCTTCAAGAGAGATTGACTTATTACTCGAGTTCTACGAATTTCGTAGCGATTGTAGATATTTGTAGCACCCGGTGTACGGTGTACTACGGCGTAGAGGGAAGTAGATAATGGATGACTTTTACTTTTTGTATTTTAGTTGATTGAGTTATGTATCTATTTGTAATTTATTGTGTAATTTAGTTGATTTATATGGTATTGATTAATAATACCTGTGATTAGTGAATATAATAATATATCAAATCAAATCAAATCAAATATTTTATTTGCGAACATGGGTACAGTAAGCTCTTATGAAATATATAGTAGGTATCTCCATATTCCACCAATCGGCATGCAAAATTATTATATTAAAATTATACATTGCTATTGAGTAATATTATTTCGTATTTATGTCAAAAAAAATTAAATTTATGTGATAATAATAAAAGATTAAAAATAGTGACATGTCAAACAATTAAATTAATTTTAATAATCATTGGACATCCGAAATAAGAGAATTACATTTTTTTTAATTACAATAATAATATTATTCACCGGCTAAGAAATTCTTAACATTGTAGTAACATTTATTTATTAAATATTCCTTCAGATGTTTTTTAAACATATTCACCTTGAGATCTCTTATTTCTCTAGGAACTTTATTATATATCACAGGCGCCATACAGAATATGCTTTTATGCATCAGAGCCGTTTTGCTTTTACATATACGCAGTCTGTCACATGTGATAAAACGTCTGTTACGATTAACAGTGTCTGCAAGTTTTTCGAAAAGCTCCGGATTCGTCTTTACAAAAACGGCTGACTCGTTTATGTATAGGCAGGGTAACGACAAAATTTTGTATTGTACAAAATATGGCGTACAGCTATCCGTAGTCTTAAGTTTAAACATGGCCCTTATACATCGCTTTTGAGCCTTGAAAATAATATCTTTGTCTATTGCATTACCCCAGAATATGATTCCGTATCTCAATTTTGAAGCAGTTATACCATGATATGCCATTAACAGAGCATCCGTGTTGAGAATAGGAGCGAGTTTATATAAAGCGTACGCTGTAGAGCTAATCTTTTTACATAACTCTTCAATGTGAGTTTTCCAATTGATTTTACTATCGATTGTCAAGCCCAAAAATTTATTAGAATCAACTACATTTACTTTATCATTTTTATAGTTTACATCTAAGTCAACTATTCGAGGCATTCTTTGTGAAAATTGAATTATATTTGTTTTATTGATATTAATCTTTAAATTATTATTATCCATCCATTCTATTATTGTTGTCAATGTGTTATTAATGTCCGTTTCATACAAATCTCTGTTTCTACAATCTATTGCAACTGTGCTGTCATCGGCAAATAATGTTAAAGGGTATGGTGTTACTTTAGGCATGTCATTAATATACAGAATAAAAATTAAAGGTCCGAGCACACTGCCCTGTCCCACACCATAGTTCACTGTACGTACATGAGAACTGTATAGTTGTTCTTCTCTTGTATCGTGGTTTATATTCTTTAGTTGAACGTATTGTTTTCTATTCGTTAGATATGATTTAATTAAATTCTGGACATTGCCACGAATGCCATACGCGTCGAGTTTAGTAAGTAATATATTATGATCCACATAGTCGAATGCCTGGGTCATATCACAGAATATAGCGCACACGGGTATTTTGCTATCAACTTTTGAAGTTATTATTTTTAAAAAATCGAAAATGGCTCGATTGATGCTTTTATTCTGACGGAAACCTTTTTGTTCCTCAGCCAAGATATTGTTTTTTTCTAAGTAGCCATAGAGTTGACTGTAAATATATTTTTCAAAAATTTTTGACATTATAGGTATTAGTGTGATTGGTCTATAACAAGTCATGGATTCTCTATCATTCTTTTTAAAAAGTGGTTTGACAACGGAAATTTTTAGTCTTTCCGGGTAAACTCCTGCACATATACTTAAATTAATAATATGACTTACATGTTTAGATAGATAATGACCCGCAGACTTAATGACTCGAGTAGTTATAGTATACCTACCTAACTATAAAAATAATATTGTCATGTAGGTACTTTATTAGGGTTCCGTAGTCGAAATGGCAAAAATGGAACCCTTATAGTTTAGTCATGACCGTCTGTCTATCTGTCTGTCTGTCTGTCCGTCTGTATGTCACAGAAATTTTATGAACCTGTGAACTTACTTTATGAACATTTGCCTGTGACATACGGATGGACAGACAGACATGGCGAAACTATAAGGGTTCCGTTTTTGCCATTTTGGCTACGGAACCCAGAGAGTTTAGTATGCTACCTAAATTTCAATAAATTCTATTGAATTTATTGAAATTTAGTATGTTATCTTTATACCAAATTTCATTTAAATCTGCTCAATATAGCTTGAAGCTTATGAAAGATTAAAAATTACTCTCTGGGTTTTGTCATGTCTGTCTGTCCATCCGTATGTCACAGGCATTTTATTCAAAGACTAAACTTAACTGCGGTAGCCTAATGGCTAAGGCATCGGATTCACAATCGCGAGGTCGCGGTTTCGAATCCTACCCAGTATATTACCGACGTGAATCCATATCTAACACAAACCATTGAGCTTAGCTGGAGGGGTTAACAGGATCGCTAGTAATGTGAGACCCACTCCACATTGCTAGTTATTTTTTTTATAAAAAAGGTATCATACCAAATTTTATCAAAACCAGCCCAGTATCTTCGGAGATTAGCTCGTACAAATAAATAAATTATTGAGCGTTATTATATTAGTATAAATATAGTATATTGTTACTAAAAATATTGGTCTGTTCGTAATTGGCGATTGGACGATCAATATAATCATAGCTTTCATTTCATTGAGATAAATCCAAATACATAAATAAAATATATATATTACGGGTCTTAATCGCGTGAATAATTTAAGGTACGCGCGTAAGGTTCGCGTGAATAATTTAAGACCGTATTGCAACGGCCGTGGTCACGCTTCCCGTGACCACGGCCGTTGCAATACGGTCGAAACGTCGGGCAATAAACAAGGTATTTTACCTTAAATTATTCACGCGATTAAGACCCGTAATATATATATTTTAGTAATGTGTACAAATCGCGAAAGTTTATCAACATTTACATAAATAAAAAACCTAAATTCTTACTTATTGTCTACATTGTATGAAAAAATCTCTGGTAGTCCTATTAATTTATTAAAAAGTAGCTTTCGCTCGCGGCTCCGCCTGCGTGAATGTAGGTTATCGCAATTTTTGAAATTTCATCTAAATCGGTTTAGCTGTTTGAGCGTGAAAGCGTAACAAATACAAATACAAAATTATTTATTTGCTAAATACAGGTTACATGCTGATGTTACAAAAATGAATCGTCAAACAGACAGACAGAGTTACTTTCACATTTATAATATTAGTATGGATTATAATCGATTGATTCCAAAATCGGTAGCAGACAGACAAACAGACAGAGTTACTTTCACATTTATAATTTATTAGTATGGATTATAAGCGATTAATTTCAAAATCGGTAGCAATAATCTAGGTAATATTTTATTTAAAATTTCAATTGTATTATAAAGAAAAAAATATTTGTTACTTACTTACGTCAGTAAGTAAAGATTTGCTTAAAAAGCTATTAATGAAATTGATTATTTAAATTATGTTTAAAAATCAATTATTAAGTTAACCTTCTGAAATAAATTTTCCCTCGAAAGATTTTCTCATATCCAAATATTTACCCCCTTATTCATAATACGTTAATATAATTACGCATTTTAATCATCGAATGTCTCGTCTTTATTTTTCTATCCGTTCTCAAAATTTTATGAAAGAAAATGACAAAAATTTCGCTGCTTAAATAAAGGGTTATTTTTTACAAAAGTAAAGCCATTAAATAAAAGAAAAAATAAAAACCATAATTTCGAAATTCGAATCATCCATCTTAAATACAGTTAACATATAAAATGGTAGTGCAAAGAGCTCACCGTAGGCTGCATGGTGTCTGGCTGCCCGCCAGCTGTTCTCAACCGTACGCCGCTATTTATACGCCCAGGATATCGATTTTCCCTTCCACGTTACGTAATACACGACACGGCCAAAATGTTCGCAGCCGCTGGCTAACACTCATAAAACGCACATCTTACTATAAAACCGATGAAAAATGTCAACTATTTTAATCTATAATCTTACAATACTAGGTTAAATTAGGATACCTTTGCCCGAAAAAAAAATTGTTCTTTGAATATGGAAGGCGGAAATTGACTATAGGGTATTTTTTTTTAATTCACAAAATTGACTATGGTCCGTTGTGTGGAGGTCCGCGGAGGTTTGATGCGACCGTGCCCAGTGGCGCCTCCAGGCAAACTGCCGGTTTTACGGGGCGACTGCGCGCTTCACGCACACAAACAAACTGCTACATTGTTTTAATATTCTAGTCTCTAATTCAATAGGCATAAAGTTGAGATTAATTTCCTGATTGTGGAAAATTGAATGCAAAATTTTCGTGCGGTTTTTACATAACTTATTTCTAGTGCCTTAAGGTTTAATTTTGCGTGGTGAGTAATACTATGCTTTTTCTAGGTAAGCGTTGTTTCAGCATTGATGGAAGAATAGACATGATGGCGCCTATTTTTCATTCATTTGTCACGTTTGATTATATGAATTCTTTATCACTTTTTAAATTATTGACACATCTATTTTTAAATCTTAAAAATATTTTCGGGTAAGGCTTTAAATTAGATTAGAAATTAATATGAAAAGTTTGAAATTTTCATTTTATAACCAATTTTACGGGTTTTGAAATAGGATTGATTTTTCTACGACTGAACTGAAATCCATCACACCTCTCGCTTTTGATAGTAGTTACTATAACCTATGAAAGCCGTAACATAAAAATATCACCATACGAAACCATACCAATTCCAAAACCGTAGCACAAAACACTAAAAACCGTAGACCCTTCGTAGACATTTGCTACGGAGCTACGGAGATTTATAAATATTCTTAAGAGTGGTCCTCTAGAGCTTTAGACTCGAAGCAAGGCTACAAATTCGATAGAAGATTCAAAGGAACGAATGAAATGTTGATGGTTCAAGACGGAATTTGACTGCTATTCCAGCCAATTTTTGCCCTTGTCAAGTATTTATTAGAGATGGGCCGTTGGGATTTTAGCGGACTAGTCTGGTGTCCGATTATTCAATAAAGGAGCCGATTACTCTTCTTACTAATCATCAATGCAGATTATTATTATTTAGGATCTCTTTCTGTTAAAGAAAAAGTCTTTGAAGGTAATAGAATAACTTTGATGGTTAACTACAAATGAAGAGTTCCATAATGCATTGGAATTTTTCATTATGGTATGATACAAAAACATAATATTATATCTTGGGACAACTCACACAACGTCATCTGATCCCACACTAAGCAGAACTTGTACTATGGCAACCAGACAACTGATAAACATACGTATATAATTTAAAATACATACACATTTTATATAAATTACACCCAGATATAGGCGGATACAGGGGGAGGGCGCGGGGGCACGTGCCACCCCCCAGATGGTTGTTTTGTGGACCGATTTTTTTGTATTGTATTGAATTTCTTTGACCATTTCTCTTTTTAGCGATAGTTTTTGGCGCACCCCCCCCTCTTCGTAACCATGTTAGATTAATTAAATAATGAAATCCTGGATCCGCCCTTGCATCCAGAAACAGAATAAACCATCGTGCTCATCACACAAAGGTTTATTCTGGATGGCGATCGAACCCACGACCTCCGCTTAACAGGGTCACTAACCACATTAAATACATTAAGGTCTTTAATCAAAGTTGTAAAAAGTGGTAATGGAAGATACGATTTCTTTACAATCACATTATTTTAAGCAGATATATTATGTGTAAATCAACCAGCTGACTAGTCGGTGATTTTTCCCACGACTAGTCAGCTACTAAAACTACTTTCATATATAAATATATATGAAACTATATATAGGTACTCATAACAAAATAACTGTTCTTACTAAATAGTAAAGTTATTTTGACATTATCACAAATAGATACTTCAATTTCATTTATTTGTCGGCGATTAGTCGGCAGAGCTCTAATATTTATTGTACACCTAGTTTCTGTGCCTATTCTGTAAGATTCAGATCTGGAATCGTTTGTACAGTTCCTGTTTCAATCCGGCACTGGGTAACCGGTCGCCGGCTCCCCGACGGTAAATATATGGCGACCGGACCGGACGGACGCCGGTACATTAAAGTTACCGTACATCGCCATACACTTCGCGCTCCCGGTTACGGGAAACCGGAAAGCGTGAAAAGGACATTTAAAGACATCCGGATTCCCAAAAAAATCTCTATGGCGCGGTGGGAGTGTGTCCGACTGCTACTCAAGAGGGTTCGATTTACACACGGGACACTACTTTGTATGATCCACAAATTGTTGTTCCGGGTCTGGGTGTACTTTGTGTCAGTGACTTGTATGTTATAAAGTCCCCCGTGACACAGGGCTTGTACACTACGGCGGGAGTCTTCTAAAAAAAAACTTACAGATTTTGCACTATTTCAAGTATTTTCACACGTTAAATGTGAATCTGTGAAAATAATAATATCACAGTTTGCCACAATTTTAACAACTCAGTCGATAACTTTGTTTTTAAACTATATAAATTAAGTTGAAACCGGGAACCAAAGTTTTTTTACAAAAGCTTTGACTTTGAACGGAAACTCCCCCCCCCCCTGTTACCTTTCCTATGAAGCCTGACAAACGTCCCTACGAGAACTGGCTCTTAATTAACAAACGACGGTGGAATATTAAATGACTTGCAAAGTTTATATTTAATTCTATGTTAATGTAGTACTACACCAGTTTTGATTTAAGCGTTAGTACCTGGACCCCTAGACAAATGGCATTCTATTCGATTAGAGTTTACGCTTATCGAATAGAAAGACGTTGTTGCGCGCGCACAACTGCTAAACTAATATTAATAATTTTCGTATTTACTTGGTTGGGCGCGCAACGACCTCCGTTAATACCATTGGTCTAGAGGCCCTGAATGACCAAGCTTTGCTCGGTATTTTTTTTTACACGATTTTATCTGACGTTTTTAAAAATGAAACCTAGTTAGATCGATCTATCGCCCCCAAACCCTGCATACAGATAGTATTATATCTATGCTAATATTATAAAGCTATGCTAATAATATCTCAGGAACTACTGGTCCGAATTGAAAAATTATTTTACTGTTGGGTAGCCAATTTATCGGAGAAGGCTATAGGCTATATAACATTACGCTACGACAAATAGAAGCGAAGCAGCAATGAAAAATGTTGAAAAAGCGGGGAAAATTTACGCAGACGAAGTTGCGCGGGACAGCTAGTCGATAATATGTGCAGTCAGGCTGGAGGGGTAAACGGGATTGCTAATAATGAGGGATCCAGATATGTGGATATACAGCTATGGTATAAAAAGTGTATGCTATGAAAAGTTTCAAAAAAAAAATTACAAATCATTTTATAGATTGTATATTTTCACCAAAGTTTAAAACCAAAATGTTTGCTTTGTGTGATTTTCAAGAAAGACAAAAAAATTACAATAATTACACAATTGTTTTAAAACTTTTGCGATGTTTACACACATATTAGAGTAATCATAATATTTAAATCCGTCAAGTGTAACAGTCTGATATCGCTGAGCATTTGTTTAACAAGAGAAAACCAACTTTATATTTCGTATTATTGTGCTGAACAGCTACGGAACCACATTGTGCATGGCCCGACATGCACTTGCCCGGTTTTTATGAAATTATGTTAATAATATATAATTATGTTATTTTAACATAATATAGCATAGTTATTTAATAGTTATTCAAATTTGTTTTGCTGATTACATCATAGAGATTAAAATCTTAACCATGTTAATTTGAAGCGGCGGTAGCCTAATGGCTTGGGCATCGGTTTCGCAATCGTGAGGTCGTGGGTTCGAATCCTGCCCATTATACTACCGACGTGAACCCGCTCCTAACACAAGCCATAGAGCTTAACTGGAGGGGTTGTGGTCCCACTTTACTAGCAATCCTGTTAGGATTGCTAGTAAAGTGGGACCACAATCCCACATTACTAGTTATCTAAAAAAAATAATATAATTATTATTCCCTTTATTTAACATTATTAATTATTATTATTATTATGATCGAACAATTTTTTAGAACTTTTTGATCAACTGCCTGATTATTGTTTATAAACTCTCGCGATTTTTATACATATTAGATATATTTCGGGACTTAATCGTATGAATTATTTAAAGGTACCTTTTATTTACCCGACGGTTACATCGAATTGCACCGATCGTGGTCACGGGTCGACTGACCCGTCGACCCGATCCCGTGACCACGATCGGTGCAATTCGATCGAAACGTCGGGTAAATAAAAGGTATATCTAACTGCCTGATTTAATAATGTTTTAAGTAAAAAGATGTAGATAGGTTACAAGCGCTCAGCAAACGGCACTTTAAAATTTAGACAATTGACCAAGTTATTAAATGTCAGTGTCACCGCCGGCGTATTTTTACATAGGTACATTTTTCGCTTGTGATAAATAAATGATGCTTCCCTACTTTCACGACTTTTTATAATTACTTTGATATTGCAATATATAGATTATCTATATGCGCAATAATTTACCGTTTTCGATCAAATGTTGTTTATGTAATCTGTCTACACAATTTTACTTTATATGATGTTTTGGCCTGATTGGTATAAAATTCATTGTCATTGTCCTTTTCTATATAATAATAATAATATCTTGGGACAACTCACATAACGCCATCTGATCCTAAACTAAGCAGAGTTTGTACTATATCAACCAGGCAACTGATATACTTACTTATTTCTAAATACATACATATTATAGACTAGCTGACACGCGCAACGTCAATTTTCGCCGTTTTTGCAACATTTTTCTGTGCTGCTCCGCTCCTATTGGTTGTAGCATAATGTTATATGGCATTATAGCCTTCCTCGATAAATGGGCTATCTAACACGAAATTACAAATACAAGAACAAAAAATTCCTCAATTCAAACCAGTAGTTCTTGAGATTATCGCGTTCAAAGAAACTCTTCAGCTTTATAATATGAATATACTCGTAGATAAATTACCCAGACACAGAATAAACCATCATGCTCATCACACAAAGTTTTATCCTGGGTGGGGATCGAACCCACGACCTCCGGCTTAGCAGTCAGGGTCACTAACCACTAGACCAATGTCTCAGAACAGAAGAAAGACGTGTGATTGGGTACGTCCTGGTGCTCCATCTTAAGTCCTTTGTCATTTCGATAATCTTTTAATTTTTTACCCGACAGCGTAAGAAGGAAGGTCATGTTTTCGAGTGTATATATATGTATGTACGTATGTGTGTATATTTGTTTGGCACTCTCTAGCTCTAGCCAAAATCCTTCAAGCCATTTAGGATCTAGCCCAAATAGCTTGATGGATTTTAGCTTGGGAGGTATCGATTAAAAAAATAAATAAAACGAATCTAATCGTTTTATTTACATACATACAAGATTCGCGCGAAAAACATAACCTTTCTTTACAGTCAGGTAATAAAAAAATAAAATGGCCGTGTTTTGGCGCCAAAATATTTTAGTTATTAATTAGAAGCAGTCGGATTTTTGTATTATTGTTAATTTGTGTGTGTGTTTTTTAGTTTTAAGAGGATTTTAAAATCACTCAAAGTAAGCCTTTTCGGTTTTGAACTATGGTAACAGCAATTTGAGGATTACCTACTTACTTGAATTCTTGTTCCAATTAGGAAACAATCCCATAACTATGTAACATAACTAAGGGTCAGTCTAATAAGACTTGCTTATAAAATCCAAGTCTTATTTGTGACTTTCAAATGTATATTAGCGCCATCTTCCGGAGGGTAGCAAGAACTGATGTTGTAACAAAGCTCCGCTAAGCATTCGTATTCAAACTTTTTAGATGCAAGAAGCTGATAACAGATGGCACTACTTTCGCTTCCATTCGTACTACTGTGAATAGTAAATATGGTGGACGTGGAACATCGACTTTTACCACTGACCTCTTGTAGTATAGAATCAGTGACTTTTATTGACATGCGAGATAATATATGACTATTTACTGATAATATTAATTAATTCAAATTTCAATATTGTATTTTTTCAATGTAATTCCTAGTTTTGTAAGTTTATTCCAATTTGCACCTATTTAGGTAGTATGAGGTTAAATGGACATTGTTATATTTAATAACCCTTGTAAACCTTTATTTCAAGCAAATAAATGAATTTGTACATGTAAAATAATAATTTTGGATTGATAAAATAAAAAAGTCACTGTCCTGTATAATACTAGTACGTTGGAGAAGCTACCACCGACATTAATGTGACTTCCATTTTATTAAAAAAATGAAAGTCTGGGTACTCTTTATTTAATACTAGCTGTCCCGCGCAACTTCGTCTGCGTAAATTTCCCTCCGCTTTTTTATAATCCTATGTTACTTGTAATACCTCCAAGAATATGTGTACAAAGTTTCATGATGATCGGTTGAGTAGTTTTCGCGTGAAAGCGTAACAAACAAACTTACATTCACATTTATTTAATATAGTATTGATTGATGACAATGATGCTGTTGTCGATAATTTTGCTAAAATCAGCTGATCAATTCACGTATTTAAAGCAGTGCAGTTGCAATTAAGTTTCGATTAAAACGACCATTTTTGTATTCTTTTAACTTTGGGATCGATCTCAAAAACGCTTGCGCACCGTACTAGAATGTCGTTATTGCGCTCTCGGGACGCATACTTGACGCAAGCGTATTTAAGATCGATCCCAAAGTTACAAGAATACAAAAATGGTCGTTTTAATCGAAACTTAACTGCAACTGAACTGCAACTGCACTGCTTTAAATACGTGAATAACCCCCAGGTGTGCGATGGAGAAATGTGTAAATTTTAAGGAATTTTTTATGGTTGCACTATTTGTGAAGTTAGTGGACTGCAACAAACAAACAAACAGTATATAGCATATATATATAGTCTTATTTTGTGTAAAAAGGGTTTTACGAAGTTTTATATTCTCTCAGATTAATAACAATAACATTGACGTATAGACCAGGACCGCGCCATACATTTCAATTAAAAAGTAAATATTGACTGCAAAGCGTGAAAGAGAAACAAAACTCGTGCGGCCCTGTCTCTTTAACATGTATTGTCCACAAAGTAGCGTTGTCTCTTTCTTAAAAGTGTCAAAGTCAATTTTGTGAGGTTATGGCACACATACGGCAATGAACATTAACGGCCATTTGTTTTTTTTTTTTTCCTCTTCCCTCGGTATATTAATCGGTAGAGATTATGGCTCGCACATTATGTGCATACGCCAGTTTCAAGTATAATTTTGTTCTAGTTTTCTTCTTTCGATCACAAAGTCTCGTTCTTGTACAGTTATCGCGTATTTCAAGAATATTTTACACTGTTTTACACTTTAAACGCGAAGCTGTAAAAATAGCGACATGTCAGTTTGCCATTTTTACAACTCCCTCATAAAAGTTCACAGGACGGTAATTCGATTCGACATTTGAATTTGCTGTCACTTTGTAAATTAGAGGTCCGTTCGGTCTGGCTGTTATCACTGGGCCGACGCGGTAGAAAATTAGGTACCTACGATATTTATACATACTTTTGTAATTACATATCAACCCATAAGATGGCCCACTGCTGGGCACGGGTCTCCCCAGTAGAACCTACTAGTATGTAGATCCTGGGGGTAATTGCCATAATCGCCACGCTTGGCGAGCGGGTTGGCGATCGCAGTAAGGCTTTAAGTACGCAGAGGACGCTGCTGCCCGTCCTCCGGGGTGAAATCCCTTAGTCGCCTTGACGACACCCACGGGTAGAGATGGGGTGGTACTATTCTTAAGCCGGCACCACACGGCATTTTGTAATTGATCCGTGTGAATGACAGTACATATATGAATTAAGTAAACCTTGAAAATCGGAGGTTGTCGTGTGAATCCAGTCTGTCTGGCAGTTACGTTTTCACGCTCGCTGAAGCGGTTTCGATAAAATTTGGTATGGAGTTAGTTTGGAGTCTCGGAAGGAACATAAAATAGCTTTTATCGCGAACACGTGAGGATTTGTAATTGGCTTCAGCACATCTATTACATACCTTTTATAGACATCATTGTAGTAAGTAGGACTTAAATTAACAAAAATACAGTTTAATACGGATGTTGACTGTCAAGTCAAATCAGTCTCTTTTTATGAAATATCAAAACGACAAGCTCTATAGAAATATGCCTCTGTGGCGCGGTGGGAGTGTATCCGACTGCTACGCAAGAGGTCGTGGGTTCGATCCCCACCCAGGATAAAACTTTGTGTGATGAGCACGAAGGTTTATTCTGTGTCTGGGTGTTATTTATCTATAATATGTATGTATTTAGAAATATATAAGTATGTTTATCAGTTGTCTGGTATCCATAGTACAAGCTCTGCTTAGTTTGGGACCAGATAGCGTTGTGTGAGTTGTCCCAAGATATTATATTATATATATTATTATGTATGGAATAGGAACCTATGACGTCATAAGTTTTCATGCTTTTAAATCAAAAAGAAGTTAAATTGTGGAAAACACTTATTTTCAAAGCATTTTAAGACCTAAGTTTAAAATAATTATTTTTTCTTGTAGTCAACTACCCAATTACAACATAAAGATGAAACTGCAACCGTCTCTTTGTTTTTTGCGACTAAACAATACAATAACGAAATTTGTTGTATTATTAGTTATAGTTGTAGTTAGGGTTTTAAGCTATAAGACAACTCTTCCAATTTAAAAATCTAACCTCTAACGTTTATGAAGACAGAATCGAATGCAAAATCTAGTTAAAATAAAAATTGACATTGCGGTTGCAAACGCTATAATTGTCCGCTTGCATCAGCCTTGTCGTGGGGTGAATTTTAGAATTGATTCAATAGTTAACTGCATGGGTGTGGCGGAACAGATGCGTGTGAAGTTTCAAATTGTGATCTTTTATTTATATTTCAAATGTTTCTTGAGCCTTGTGTTTCATATGTGCTAACATTTGTTAGTACCTAAGTGTTGTTTATTAGTTGTGGAATTAGGTTTATTATTTTCGTTCTGCCATTATGAAGGTTTTAAACAATCTGGCTAAGGAAACGTCTTATTATTCCCACTTAATATAGTTGTTATGTTTGTGGGAATAATATAATAATAATAATTATATCTTTCTTTATTTTCGTCTCACAATCACTAATCTACACACTAGTATTAATTGAGAGAGGACTGGTGTCTGAAATAGGCGTGAGCCTGTATCTGATATCACCAGGCACTCACGCTGCTGAGACATTGCTGTGCTGTAACCTGTAATTGCATTATTAATGTAAACTAAGATTTGACATTACAATTTTGAATGCTTGAACTATGCTTTAATCTTAAAAAATACTACCTCAATCTGTATTTATTGCATTAAATAGACTGTTAATTCTTGTATAAGGCGCTGCGATCAGTAGATACGAAACAATAACTAAAAATGTCAATAAAAAAGGCTTTTATTTCTTGCTTAATAGTTTTTTTATAGAATGTTTGTAGTTTTACATTATTTACTTATCCTAATTAATGGTATGCTAACATTTTACAAATGTTACCATACCAATTGTCTCGGTCTTGGGCTATTTCTGCCCAGTTTGGTCCGGCGATGTTTTTCATCTTCCCATCTTGCTTAGGCCTCCCCTTTTCTCTTTTGCTAAACGGACCTTTCCAATACGTTACTCTTCTAATCCAACTTTGATCAGGTAGACTGCTACATGGCCTGCCCACTTCCATTTAATTTTTTCGCATTTCGGTAGAGTTACACTTCTTATTTTTTGAATGTTCCTAAGACTAAGTATGCTCTGCTCCATTCCTCGTTGGCAAGTTCTTATTTTTTTCTCAATTTTGTTTGTAAACTTCCATGTTTGGGATCCATATGTCTAACATGGTAGTAGGCACAACGTTTTAAGGTTAGAGGCAGGGTACTCTTAAAAATTTCTTGCAGTATCCAATACGTGTTCCAAGTACTATGTTTTCGTGTTTCTATTTCCTTCTCATTGTTTTTCTTGTTAAAATTCATTTTTTTATAAATTGTTCAGTATATTGCAAGGGTTTCCGTGGTTATTAGTTTCTCTGTGCTGTTTGTCATTGCAATAGTTTTTAATAAATTCATTTCAAGGCTCACTTTTACACTTGCTCTATGTAACAAAAACTGTAAATAACTTGGACTAAATTACATATAAATAAATAGGTACTCGTTGTATGTTATTTGTACAACAACCTATTGTGGAGGCCAGTAAAATATAAGTAGGACAATCCCCATTCAGATAAACTACCTATAAAAACCTTAGTTTATGTTGGATATTGAATAAAAGTAAATTTTGACTTTAGTAAAAAATAAAGAAAATTGGGTAAGACCTACAGCCCAGCAGCGAATCTAAAAGACCTGATGCTGACATATATAACGGACGTATAAGTCAATTATAAACAAATATAACGCGAGTAAAACCACAACTTATCAGTTTTGTATAAAATTGTTAGTTAACTAGTTATTATTCATATCTGATCTCATAAACTAAAAATAATAACAACATAATCATAAAGACCCGTTATCCATTCACAATATTGGTGCAGATTACAACGACAGAAAAAAAACAATTTATTTATAATCTGTGCAAAGATAAAAAAAAAACAAATCCTTGCTAATATCTGTGACACTTTCTTTTACTTTCTCTGACATCATGCTGAGCTGTCAATTGAAATGTCAAAAGATTCGTCACACCAAACCCCGTCACACGATTTACTAAAGTCAAAATTTCAATTACGCGCCAAAACCAACATTCATTTGCCATTTTTAAAGTATTTTTTTAGACATTTACGACTTTATTTTGTATAAAATAAGAGCTATAATGGTTTAAAATGCATGTAAATTACGTTTGTCAGTTGAAGTACTTAGTATAGAATGACAATGTTGAAAGGATCATGAGTGCATTAGCTTTTGTATGGCACAAAAGAAACTCTGCCATGATATACGTCAGTGGTAGGAACGGCAAATTTAACTGGCAAAAAATACTCAATAATCAACTTTATGTACATAATTTTAAAGGTTATTGAGATAGAAAATAATAACTTGGTGTCAGAAAACGGTTTTGTGAGTTTTTTTTTACGTTTGCGTTCAGTAAATTGGGTTAAAGTTATATTTGACACTTTAATTCATGATTTTGAGTGTTTGAGGTTATTGTTTGTAATCCGATTACGTTTGTTTGTTGTTTTGTTTAGTTTTTAGTGGATTATGTTCGAATGAACAGGTGTGGTTTGTGTATGGAGGATGGGATTGAGAATTATTAACTTTTAATAGTTAGTAAGCTTTAGAATTAACTAGGTACGAATAAGTTTGGAAGAGAAAAATTGCTCTATGTCTCTGATATACCTACCCACTTAGATTTTTTTTTATTTGTAAAAACACTAAGGCCTATGTGTATTTAATAAATACATAATAAAATAAAATATCAATTTAATTTATTGTTATATAAGTAAATAAGTAAATACTTTTTTTGAAAATATTAATCGGACCAAAAATCGCTTTTGAAAAAAGATACAACGCCTTTACTTTTATAGGATTTTAGAGCTCTTTCTTGCCCTACATTTACCTATAATCACCAGATGGGATAAATTCTTTCGTTTAAGTAATTTTTAATTAAATTCTTATCATAATTATTAACTATTTAAATATGTTTAATCTTTACAACACTTGAATAGGATGTTAAGAAAATACTTTTGCCAATGAGACGCAATAATTTAGTAAAAAAAAAATGTTCCCCATTTTGATTCAAACTGTTTCCATCAGTATATTTACCCGCTACTCCACGATTTCCTTGTATTATTATGAACATAACACTACAAATATATAACGTTTCATTCTTTTCTTTCAAAATCCATGCAGTTGGGTAACTTTGGCCCGTGTCTATCATTATAAATATATGTCTTTTTTTTCGTGGCAGCTGCGCGTTGAAACGCCAATATCTCATATCGCATTGTGTTTGTGGCCACATGTGACATCAGCGACGACTATCATTTGAATTGTCTATGCGTAAAACGATTCTATGGTTAACGGACAACGTATTAAGTTTGACTTTTGAAGAAAGAAATATGGTATATTGAAGATATGGACTCTTATAAAATTTAGAAGGAATCTGTGTTAGGTTTGAATGGCTGGTGGTCAATTAACTGAAATTTAAATTACTTTTCGCCTTGTTGTACACTTTAACTCAAAATAAATAAATAAATTAGCAGACGTTTTAAGAGCATTTTATTTCCCTGTTTCAAAATTAAATAAAAGCTCGATAGTCCGCTAATTTATGTGTTTATAATTATGAATAAGTAGGTAACTGTACTTAGAAATAAGTACTCGTTCATGTTAACTTCAATAATAATAAAATCTTGGGTGTCACACACTGCCATCTGATCTGAAACTAAACTGATCCTGTACTATGGTCAACAGGGAAGATATAAACATAGGTATAGGTACATAGGTATATATTTCTAAATACATAAGTACTTAGTACCTGGATGACCGAGCTTTGCTCGGTTTTTTTGAAACGACGTTTTCTAAAAATGAAATCTAGCTAGAACGATTTATCGCCCCCGAAACACCCTGCATACTAAATTTCATGAAAATCGCTGGAGCCGTTACAGAATTGCTAGTTTAAAGATACAAGATATAGGTATTACAACAAATTACACCTAAACACAGAATAAACAATCTTGCTCATCACACATTTGATTTATTTTGGGTGGGAATAGAAATCATGACTTCTGACTTAGCAGTCAGGGTCACTAACCACTAGACCAACAGACCAGTCAAATGAATTGAAATTAAATTAATTTATATTATTTATAGTTTGAAGTGTCTGGCTTACCTAAGTTTGAAGCTTCTATTATATTTTTAGATAGCTAAACAATACACTTATATAAAAATAGTATGTAGCACTATCCAATGTGGGTGTTCTGAAATGACGCCCACTAGGCGGAAGCACTAAGACGTCAGGTCCAGAAACCTGTCAAAAGTGTCAGAGCACCTATATTTATGAGTCTATTTTTTAAAAATTTGTTAAAAAATATATTTATGCGTCTATTTTTTTAAAATTTGTCAAAACGATGCGCCTCGTACTAATTTACATTAAATACAAAACAATGACGTCATTCTTTTGTGTTTGTTTTGATGTTTATAAATTCATAAGAACGTAAAATTGTAGAGAAACATTGTTTTTCAGAATATTTTTGCAAATGCTATTTCCATTATAGTGTAAAATAATTCATTCATTGTTATTGTAGTCATCTACCCAATTACCAGCAGAACATGTAAGTAATCATAAACAACAAACATTACTTCAAAAAAAATACGTCATAAAATTCTTAATTCCATCTGGCCGTTTGCAAGCAAAGGCGCCGCCGCATTCAGCCTCACTTATAACTTATAATAAAAAGTATATAACAGATAACAAATGATTTGTATCCGCCATAGACGCGGTGTAGTGGCGCGTAAATTTGCCATGGGTTTGTGAAGAGGGCTGACCGCATTGAGGGGTCATGATTGACTGTAGGGGTAACGCTTAGATTGGAAATGGAATTTGTACTTAATCGTATTTTCGGAATAACTAAAGATTTCTTGTTACGACTGCGAGACGTAACTAATAATGGTAAGTAAAAAAAAGCTGTTGAATATCTAAATTAAGCCACTCTGATTTTTATATCTTTATGAAATAATCTAACTTCTACGAATGAAAACGGGAAAACGGCGAAAATGAAGTTTATACACTGAACATTATTTGAACAGAAAAAAACTTAGAACCCCAGGAATCCTTGTTTTATTTTAGCAAGCTGTCGCAATAACACAACAAAAAGTTACTTTAAATTTCACCGCGATCATTTGTACGTTAAAGATAATTCGCCTGTTGGAATCTGCTACATCTCTTTCAAAATACTTTAAACAAAATAATCCAAACACCTAAGTATGACAAAATTACCTACGTTGAATTTTTGTTGCTTTTCATCTGTACGGTAAAGATAAGTTCGCCTGTTGGGATCTCCTATTTAAGAGATCAAACTGCGCCATATCTGTTTCAAAACACTTTAAATAAAATTAAACAAACACATATGTATGGCGAAATTACCTACATTGAATCTTTATTGTCTTCTAATGTCCAGTCAGTGTGGATGTCAAATAGCGCGATATAATATAATCCTGCGTCCTTTCCCAGTTCCTGGCTATACATCCTCACCTTTGGCAACTACAATTGATCGCCCAACAGCTTTGTAATCAGCATTTTATAATACTCAATCAACGTCATTATCATATTCTACCTACTCGATTTGAGATATCAAAACTACATAACTAAGTAGTGTCGACTCGTGCTGCTATTTAGAAAAGTCTGGGAATATAATCCCGATATCTCAAAAATTTTGCTTCTTAAAAAAAAAAGAGCTATCGCGCTATCTATAGCTTTGGAGATATCCGCAAGAAACAGAATTAGTGACCTTTGATTTGGAATAAAAAACAACGCACCAGTGGGGTTTGGAATTAATGCAAACTGAAATGTTTATTTTAAACAGACTATACCCTACATCACCAATTAATACTAACATTTGACGCCAAAATATTTCAATAACCAACTAAAAAGGTGCCGAAAATCATTCAAAATATTTCGCAAACTGTATCCATTTCATCTCACCGATGTCGGCAAGTTTGAAAGCATTTAAACACGCATAGCATAAAGAGCATTCTCTCTTTACAACAAACATACATGTCAACAGATAATAGTGTTAAGTATTTGAGTTGCGAAAACCGACAAAGTATAAGATGCCGCTTTGACAAAGTCACCGCGCCCCGCCTACAAACGTCATTCACTTTGTACATTGACAATTTTATTATCTGTGCTACTCAAAAGTTGTAAATTAGATTAAAAGGTGTCGGGTGGGTTGATGTGGCGAATTTTTGTTTGGCTTTTACAGATCAGGTGCGTCGGGTTCATTGTTGTGGAAGATGTTGCTCAATGTATTACTCGAAATTGTAATCGATTGATAACTTAGAGCCAAATTAGTTTAACAACACTTCGAAAACTCTCGATAAAATACCTTTATGTATGAAACGACCTTGTTCTTATGTCTAACACTAGCGGACATCTCGCGGTTTTACTCCGCGTGGGAATACAAGGATAAAAAGCCTATGTCATCCGGGGATAGTATAGCTTACCAACGGTGAAAGAAGTTTGATATTCGTCCAGTAGTTTTTGAGTTTATTCGTCACATACAGAAATGAAAATCTGTCCCGTAAAACTTCGTCAGCGTAAATTTTCCCCGTTTTATGTTGCTAGTTAAATATAAGCTAAGCGAGTTAAACTAGCGAGTAGCGTCAACTAAAACTCCTAATAACGGTTAGGTTAACGGTTCGCTCGGTGGTAAATAGCGACGACACTTTGAAATGTTGACTTTCGATTAATTCGCCGTAAAAAAGGTTTTAATTTACGATCGGACTAAGAATGTTGATAAACTTTCGCGATTTGTACACATTACAAAATTATACAGAGTGTAACAAAAAGGTGTGGTGAAATTTCACCAGTGGATAGTGTACGTTGTCAGTATTGCACCTACCATGGTGCCATAGCTGGTTGCATTATTACATAGTTATAGTATATTCTTTTTGCCAAAATTCAGTAGTGAAATGCGTATGACATAAGAATTATACCTTCCCTGGTACGAAATTCGTTTCGATTATTATGGCACAGAACTTTTTAAGACATACTTCTTTTAGTTAATAACTTTCTCACTTTTATATAAACGAATGAAAAAATAATAAATAATTTTTTAGGGTCCTCCAATTTTGATAAAATTAGATATGTGCACTCAGTATCATGGGCACATACCAACCCTTGAATATGACCACACCTTTCTGTTACACTCTGTATATACTACGGGTCTTAACCGCGTGATAAATTTAAGGTAAAATACCTTGTTTATTGCCCAACGTTTCGACCGTATTGCTACGGCCTTGGTCACGAGTACTTACCTTATATTATTCACGCGATTAAGACCCATAGTATATATAATTTTATAATCGATCTAGGAAGTCTAAAGGTGCAGTGAAACTATTGCAAAGACATATGTACGTGCGCTTACCATCAGTTGTAACACCGGGCTGTCATGACAGTGTATATACAACCTCCGTCAATCCTTTTCACGGTTGGTTTACCACATCTGTGCGGCAGTTACGCGCCGACAAACAAACAAACAGACACAATACTTCATACATAGGTACTTGTGTATTGTACACATCTGTAACGCCGACGATCCGCCCACTCAGTGGGAAAATAGTTTTTGCAGTTTAATTTGTTAGTGAAAGTCTTTGTTGTTTTTAATGATTATAGTTTTTAGATTTTATTTGTAAATTAAACTTTGGATAAGTAGTAGGTACAGTTTCTTTCATTTTGTCCTTTTTTAGAGTTGCCGTAGCCAAAATGGTAAAACGGAACCCTTAAAGTTACCATGTGCGTCCGTCCGTCCGCAGCTTAGCTCAGAGACTGTTAGTGCTAGGAGGCTGTAATTTTGAATGGTTACACATATTACTTATGTCGACAAAGTGAAAAAAAAATATTTTTATTTACCTGCGTAAAATAGGTATTCTATAAAGTAGGGATGTGTTTTTTTTTATAATAATATCTTGGGACAACTCACACAAAGCTATCTGATCCCAAACTAAGCAGAGCTTGTACTATGGAAACCAGACAACCGATAAACATACATAACACCCAGACTCAGAATAAACCATCGTGCTCATCACACAAAGTTTTATCCTGGGTGGGGATCGAACCCACGACCTCTTGCGTAGCAGTGGGATACACTGCCACCGCGCCACAGAGGCAGTCATGATAATTTTTTGTCACCTACCCCATCGTATGGGGTATCATTATAAAGGTAGGTACCATATTTCGATTTAGGGAACCATTTGTGAAATATTAAACTTTGAAGTGCAAATTCTATTTTTGTTAGAGTCAAATGTGAACCCACTCCTAACACAAGCCACTGAGCTTAAAAAAAGCAAAATGTTCCCCCACTGCCAGTTAAATTCACTGTAGTATTATATACCTATAGTGAAATTAAAAATAAACTATCACAGCTAAGTTTTACAACTTAACGAGTATCTCCAGCCCAAGTGATACAAGAGATATCTACCTACAAATATAGCGTCCCACTGGCCGTTAAATGTATTGAAACTAGAGCGCTCAAAAATACGGCTCAAAGTCGAATGCATCTTTACGCTTATATTTTTCAAAAAATAATTTGGAAATTGACATGTTCATCTGTCGCACCTTATTTAGTTAGCTCTACAGTAAGGTTACAATCACCGATCCATCACTTTCTTGACGAATTGAACCCTTTATTTACTGCTTTTAAATTAAATAGCTCGTCAAATTGAGATGTATCACTTAAAACATTGTATCGGATAACATTGAGGCACGCGACTATCGGTATAGGTAGGTATATTATCCACTATGTTTTGTTACTTCGAAAAATAGTAGTAAGTCAAAATTGGTACGAATTTTGGGAACACAATCACTACATAGTATAAAACAAAGTCGCTTTCTCTGTCCCTATATCCCTATGTATGCTTAAATCTTTTAAACTACGCAACGGATTTTGATGAGGTTTTTTTTAATAGATAGAGTGATTGAAGAGGAAGGTTTATATGTATAATAACATCCATTAAATAGTGGAGAAATAAGGAGCGGAGCAGCAATAAGAAATGTTGCAAAAACGGGGAAAATTTTAGATATAAACGAAATGTAAATCCCATCAATATCACGTCTGCAAATGCAAACTCGATAAACCTATTTTTATGATAAAACTAACCGTTTGGCTGAAAAATGCATAAAATCCATATTTTGCTTTGACATAGATTTTTTTTTTGCAGACCTGCGATCGATAGGGACTTTTCACATTTCATTTATAATAGTGTTTCCAACATTTGTACCTATTTTCAGCTATATGTCAATTTTTGTAAACTGTATCTTTAATTTGACTGGATTAGGTACGTTTAGTGCTATAGGCACGTGCTGGCCGATTATAAAATATGTTGTAATGCAGTGGCAAAAACAGTAGTTTTCAACTACTTTTACTAATACTTATATTAACCTATACGATGTCCTACTGTTGGGTACAGGTCTTCCCAATAGAACCTACTTATGGATCCTGGGGGTATTTGCCATTATCGTCACGCTTAGCGAGCGGGTTGGCGATCGCAGTAGGCTTTAAAGTACGTTTATGGCTTTAGAGTTTCAATACTTTTACTGTTTTTAAATATACTTCAAGTGTTTTTTGATAAATAGGTGAGAAAAAGTCAATGTAGTACAATGTCTACATTAGTACAGGCGGCAACGATACATCATATTCTGTCTGCTTTGTTCCTCTATACTTGTACCTATTGTTAACGTGTCATGATTATAATTTAAGTGTGCCAACAAAAATATTATATTAGTTAATAGTTCCATACAAATCTTACGATCAATAATATGACTTATGATAAATACTAAAGCTTAGTTGGGTGCATGTTTGTTACTCAATTACGCCAGAATGCATGACAGTATCTGGATAAATTCTATTGATATTACACATAGGCTTATTTTACTACTTTTCAAAAATAACAATTGACCATCTAAATTCAATGTATTTCTTTACTAAAATATATTTGAATTAAAGTCGAATCAAGCTTCATGTGCTAACCGGTAAAAAACGGAAATAAAATCGTAAAGGAAGGAAATTTACAAAGTTTCTTTCTTTGCTGAACCCAAAAAGTTACAAATTGAAAGTTAAAACTAAATAATAATACCAGTATGTAACCCTATTTCACAATCAGTGCCCCCCGTATCGGTGGGGGCCGTGGCTCCTCCCTAGAAGTGACCCCTCGTTCAAACACTTGGGCCCCTAATGACATCTTGTTGCGGTTTGCGAGGGGAATTAAAAATGAAACGTTTTAGAAACGATCGGATTTATCTGTGATATTTAGAGGCAAAGAATCAAGCTTAACTGACGACATTATACAGCGGATAATTCTATTTTATAGACAACTACAAATGTTGGTTATCGCGATAAAAAATAAAACAAAATTCTTTATCCACTTATGATGCAAAACAACACTTGTGATATGTCGGGATTTTACGTGTAGATGTAATACCAAATTCGCAAATAATAGGTAAAGCCGGAAAAAGAACCTGGCAATAAAAACTCACGGCCACTCTTTTCAAATTGCCAATTTTACAATGTTTGAATGTTTATAAATGTTTATAAACATGATATGGGGTTAGGTGCTGCCACTAATATACTATACACCATATTAAAGAAACAACAAAACTATAAAATAAACTTTACTATGTCCTTCCCCGGGACTCAAACTATCTCCATACCAAGTTTCATTAAAATCGGTTCAGCTGCATAAGTGTAAGTAGAAAACAGACAGACAACTGAGGTATTTTTACATTTATAATATTAGTAGGGACTCACTAGGTATAGTCGCAATCTAAGAACTTCCTATAAGCATTTTCTCGATAACAACGAGTAGGAAATTCAGATCATTGACGTAAAGACCAGGACTGCGCCATATCCTCACAAAATTGACCACTCTCTGGAAAGACACAACGCTACTTTGTGGACAACACCTATCAAAGGCTGCACGACTTTTTCGCGTTGAAGTCAATATTTACTTTTTAATTACTCTACACTAGCGCTCGTGCATTACATACATACTCAACACCCATGCATGCATCTTTAATACATTAATTATCTCAATCTTTTTGTTTTTTACCAGTATTGTACACATTAAATTTAAAGCTATAAGAATAAGGAGAGAGCCTGGAGATCTGTACACAGGTCTTGAACCTATCACGGACTCCAGCTCTCATTAGGTTTATATTAAGTACACCTAGCATAATAATATTCGTTATTGTTCAATTTATGTAACCTTTGAGAGAAATAAATTTATTATTATTATTATTATATTGTTATTAATTGAAAGGGATGGCGCAGTCCTGGTCTATACGTCAATGATTCAGACACGTATTATTTGTTTTTTTTTAAAGTTAACTAGCAATGTGTGATTGTGGTCCCACATTACTAGCTATCCTGTTAACCTCTCCAGCTAAGCTAAACTGCTTGCGTTAGGAGTGGGTTCACGTCGGTAGTACCTAATGAGTAGGTTAAATATGTACATGTTTACATTACCATTCACATTTATTGTTATTGAAGTCATCTATATCTAAGTGATATATATGACTTTAATAACAATAAATAGTTGGACTTAACACCTACTTATAACGATTTGTTTTGCAAATGTTCCACGTTGGCTTCAAAAGCATCATACTTCCTCTGCTCTTCCAGGACGTCTTTCAGGAGTTTGGTGACGTCGACGTGATCGAAGGTGACGGGAGAAAGCTTGTAGAGTCCCTCGCCACGAACGTAGGCACGCGTCAGGGTCGGTCTCCTTTAGCAGCTTGATAATCTCCTGCAAACTCTTCTTAGTGCCATCGCGTCGATCGATCATCTGGGCGGTCTTATAGAGAACGCCATATAGTAGCCGCTTGGCTGCAGCTATGTCGTCTTCGCTAAAATTCGTGCTGCAGATCTGGACAGCGTAAGCCTGGTCCATCACGTCCAGTTTCTCATAGCTCGTTTGTCACAAGCGTTGCTCATGGTTGTTAACTTGCGACGTACGGTACTACAGGTGTAATTGCTAGTCACACATAAACACAACGCATTCGAACGCGGCTGACTGATGGCGTAAATAATAATAATCTCAACATAATAATAATAATCTTTGTCGCGACCTTATAAACTATCAATCAATAGTATAAACTGTGTTAAAATTCAACATATTGTTGACATTGATTGAAATTATGAAAAATATATAATTAATATGTAAATGTGTTTTTTGTGATTTAAGATTTTCCTCAGTTTATATTAATTACAATCTATCTAATATGTATATCATCATTCTTTCAAACACAATAGCTCAGAGTAGTATTAGTTGCTGTTTTAAATGCATTACTTATGCAATGCAAAAATAAATAGTACCTACTTTAAAAAATATATATTTTCAGTGGGCCAGTATGTTGGTTTACCTGTGCTCATGACTTCACACCCCATGTTTTTAACTATACCACAGATAATATAATACTATACTAGACTATACTTAATAACTGTCTACCTTTTGTCGTAGTCAATCTCGATCCCCAATTAGTGTGATTCGCATTAAAGTCGCCTCCTAATATAAACTAATATAAACCCTAGAAGTTGACAAGGTATGCGTATATTGGTCTTTTCTTTGATTATGATTATCATATACCTACCATTAGGGCAATAGATAGCAATACTGGTGTGACTGTAGTGTACAAGCCCTGTGTCACGGGAGACTTTACAAACATACAAGTCACGGACACAAAGTACACACTACTCGGAACAACAATTTGTGGATCACACAAAGTGGTGTGCCATGTGGGAATCGAACCCACGACCTTTTGCGTAGCAGTCGGATACATTCCCACCGCGCACTCGCATCACCAGAAAAAAACATTTTGACACAATAACCAAGTAATACTATCAAGAAGTGATGCAGTGTCCAATTCTTCACCAGAAAAATATTTACGATAACTACAATGCCATCAATACTTCCCTACGTATATGTTTATTACTTTATCCCCATTATATCCGTAACAACTAAATCGTAAACATACCACTAGAGGAGCGAACATTGGCGTCTTACAGTCTACAACGGGATGAATGGACACCCCTAGTAACAATAGTGCGGCTACGATTTATGACGGTTTTTGTTTTCTGAATCGATTATGAGGTTTCGCCATAGAGGTGAGACCACACAGGATCGCGAATATTATTGTATAGGGTGTTTGGTTTTTAAAAGTTTATAAACATCAATGTATTTACAAAATCTTGGAAATTACTTACCAAGTGCAAGAGTTAGTATAAATATATTATTGTTCAACAGATTTTGATTCCTTTATTAGTTAGAGAATTCCTTCAAGTAGGTCCAAAATATACATATTGACGTGATAACGTCTTATTAATAAATCGATGACCGACTGCAGTCACGAAACAGTGTCACATTCGCTCACGTTGCGCCTGTTGACTGGTTGCTAAGCAACGCAAATAGCGATATGTCATCAATGTTATGTTAAGACGTTAACACGTAAAAGTATCGCCCGTGAGCCGACATTACGGATAACATTGTATTTTATTTTATGCAAAAAATTGATAAACGTCTAAAGTCGGGACAAGCGCTATTTAGAACAACAACAACAATAACAATAATGGCAGGTACTTGTACTTGTTCTTTTAAAAAGATAACTTCCGTAAAAGCCCTGTAACCTGGGAGACTTTACTAACACAGAGAGTGGTGTTCCGATTGGGAATCGAACCTCTTGAGTAGCAGTTGTACTTAAACACACATTAGGTTGGTAAACGATATATTGAGCTACAAGAGGATGCAAAATAAATACCATCAAAAACTTCAGCTTGTACTATTATGTAGATAGATATTTACAGTAACTATTTTTTTTTAATTTTTTATTTACAATACGTTTTTCATAAAAAAAAGGATTTCATAAAATTAATCCAACATTATAAATGTGAAAGTTACTCTGTCTGTCTGTCTGTTAAGCTTTCACGCTCAAACAGCTGAACCAATTTAGATGAAATTTGGTATGGAGATAGTTAGAATCCTGGGGAAGGACATAGGATATATAGATATATATAGACCCCGTGCTCCCCCCCCCCCTTCATCCGCCTGTTTAAGTATGTAAGATAGAACAGGAACACAAAATAGAACTACCAAAGACGATAAAAAACTCTTTTCAAAATTTTATACCTAAGTCTTTAAAAAGGCCGCATCAAAAAATCTAACCAAATTTCAAACACCCCATTTACACCTACGACTTTCGTACACCATTCATACAACTTGCACCATTTTATGACACCCGTAGTAATTGGTCACAATGAGCCTACCAAAAAACCAGTCACATGAAAAAATCTATATGAAGTTGTTATGGTTCTCAAGAAATCCTTCCAAAACGATTATACTATAGTATTCATAAAGATTTATTCGATTTTTATAAAGACATTGAGGCAAACCACGAAGTATATTTAGTTATAAGTTAAAGATTTATGAATCGATTAAAAATTTTGTCGAATGAATTGTACAATTCGATTTTCATTCATGGTTTCCATTCATTGATACGGTTTTTATGTGTGTGTGTCTCAGTGTGGCATTCCTGAGGCATTCTTTGCATGCAAACTAAAAAAAATAGATATGAAAGTAAAATTAGCAGCCAAAGTAGCGACCAGTTGGAATCCAATATCGCGAAATGTTTAAAATATAGAAGATAGACATACCGTCATAAATCTATACTAATAATATAAAGCTGAAGAGTTTGTTTGTTGGTTTGAACGTAAGAATCTAAGAAACTGCTGGTGCGAATTGAAAAATTATATTAATGTTGGGTAGCCCATTTATCGAGGAAGGCGATAGGCTATATAACATCACGCTACAACCAATAAGAGCGGAGCAGTCATGAAAAATGTTGCAAAAAGGTGGAAAATGTACGCATACGAAGTTGCGCGGGGATGCAAGTCTTTACTAATAATATAAAGCTGAAGAGTCTGTTTGTTGATTTTAACGCAATAATCTAAGAAACTGCTGGTGCGGATTGAAAAATGATTTTACTGTTGGATAGCCCATTGATCGAGGAAAGCGATAGGTTATATAACGTCACGCTGCGACCAATAGGAGCGGAGCAACAATGAAAAATGTTGCAAAACATATGTAACCAAAAGGTGTGATTACTCAAATTTAGTTTTATTGAGAACAGTTTATTTTTATCTAAAATGTTAAATGATTATTTGAATCGCAATTAAATATTTGCTATTTAATCATTTAGTCATGCGTTTTGTATAAAAACCATCATCATAAATGGCACTACCTGCGCCGATCTCTAGTAATAACTGCGTAGACCGAGATAGTCGCCGCTAAGATGGAACATCTCGCCTTCAATTCTTTTATTAAGAGGATATTGTTACTGCTTCATCTTCAATAAATATTACAAAAGAAACTAGATCAACGTCACCAACGTCTCCTACAATCAAGTACATAGGCATGTCGACGAATCCATCATGCCATGTTATAGGCGCGACATTACAAAACATCAAAATAACAGGAATTCTCTACGAATAAGAGATATCTTGTCAAAATCTTGACGAATGTGCCTCTTTGTGATGTAACGGTCCTCTTCATTTTGTATCAAAATCAAACCTTGGATTGATCGGATTTTTTTGTTGATGGAATTACTGCCTACCTACTTATTATTTTATTTTAAAACTAAGAAATTGGATTGAGAGACGGATATTTTAATATAATAGAATCGTGATCAGATTATGGTTTATTCTTTTCATCTATACTAATGATAAAGAGCTGAAGAGTTTGTTTGTTTGTTTAAACGCGGCAATCTCAGGGGCCCTAATTGAAAAATTATTTCACTGTTGGATAGCCCATTTTTCGAGGAAGGCTATAGGCTATATAACACCACGCTACGACCAATAAGAGCGGAGCAGTAATGAAAAATGTTGCAAAAATGGGGAAAATGTACGCATACGAAGTTGCGCGGGACAGCTAGTGTAAAACTAAAATTGGATTGAGTGGAGGATATTTTAATTTATTAGAATCGTGATCAGATTAAGGTTTATTCTTTTCATGTAATAGGAATAGCTGCGTCTGTACATTGGCCTGGTAATTAAAAATAAGCTTAGGCCAACTCATCAAATAAAAAGTAAATATTATCTGCGAAACGTGAAAGAGAGAAAAAAACTCGTGCGGCCTGTGACAGATATTGTCCACAAAGTAGCGTTGTCACTCTAGAGAGTGGTCAATTTTGTGAAGTTATGGTACAGTCCAGGTCTATGGCATATGTCAATGGGCCAACTAAAATTAGCATATGTGGTGGGTAACACTGGCAGACCGCCTATAGGTAACAGATTTCAAAAAAGCTTAAAAAGCATATTACCTATTTACTCGTAGTAGCTGTGCCCGCGACTTCATCCGCGTTAAGCTATAGACGTTAGCGTGATGATAAAAGTAAGTTACTCCTTACATCATTAGCTATCTGATAGTGAAAGTCTTGTCCAAATCCATCGAGCCGTTTCGGAGATTATACAATAAACGACAGACAAAAAAAACTGTGTTTTTGATATAAGTACCTTAGACATATGCTTTCATATCCATTTTTTGACAATACAAACAAAGTATTGTCAAAAAATAGAGACTTCAATTTTATTTATTTGTATAGATATTTAGTTTGTGTTTCATTGTTCTGACGCCAAACAAACAACCAAATCCGTTTTCTAAAATACGGTATTGGTAGTTTAACTAACGAACTCTTTGTCGATGGTTGGAGGGGTAAAATTTTTCTTCGAAATGTTCAACTTTGTAATACCTATCTCCGTAAAAGCTCTTTTAGACGTCCGGTTTTTTTCACCGGACTCCGAATGGGTCTTCGCCGGACTGTGCAATGTTGTATTGCGTAAAATGAGTGTGTACACACGCACCGGACTGGCGGTAATTGTATAAATCCGGACGTCTAAAAGAGCCCAATTCTTACTTTCACGCCAAAAAAAAATCTTAATAATAATACATTTCTATTTGCCTAAAACATGGTATATGGTGATGTTACAAATAAAATAGGTACAAACATGTTTAGCTTATTTCTAAATAATCTAATAATAATATAATAATTGTAGATACTGACACACATTGCTAGGCAGTTTTTGTTATATTTGGTTAGTCTCGGTATATCACTAAGTACCAATTTGAAAGGACCACGTCTGTTCCGGCTATGCATCTCATCTGCTGTCTTAAACAGTTCTTTATTAAATAACACTTGTGCGTCAACGTTCTCACGATTAAACCAAAAAAAAAATACCTCAAAAGCAACATTTTACGAAAACATTTTTGTACAATCTAATAAAAATATGAGCGCGGCCATCCATCGATCATACGCGCCAATTTTGACATATCGCGCCAATTTCGAAATGCGTTCGGATATTCTCCTAAAATACATCAAAAGCTACGCAATCAAGACTTATTGTATGTGAATAGGTAACTTGATTTGTTTAGATTGATCCCATCCATCCATTTTGTGGTCGCGATGACAGTTTTGTTTTTATGAAACCAGGAAACTGCTCCGAATCCATTATTTCTATAACTCGTAAAATGTCACAAGAATGTGATGCGTACGTCGTGGTTTTGAATACGAATATTTCTAAAGTTTCTTATAATTTAATCTCTGATAAATAAAATTGGAAGTGTTGCCCAAAGAGTTGTTTGAAATCGCCTTTCTTGTGCTCTTAGCTTTATATGCTCTCTTGCTCTTAGCCATTAGGCTAATAGCTACTTTAGATTGAGCATTGGTATGTTACACAGTTAAGCACTGTGTAAATAATACAAAAATATATTCAGGCTGAAAAGTCGTCTCGTGGTTAACTCGTAGATTCGACTAAATCCCAAAAGTGGCTTATACTAACAAGATGTTTGATAAGAAATATGTTGTGGTCAAAAAGATATTAAGAAAGCTGTTAGGACCTATAGATTTAAAATGAATATAGCGACAAAAAGGTTGAGACCAATTAGCAAAACAAAATGATGTCCCAAATATCTAATACCACCAAAAAATCATAACAGAAACACTTAGTATCCATATGCACAGATGTTATAAAACTACAAAACCAAATTGGTAATTTCCCAATGACATCAAAATAAAATTGTTAAGTCTCCCATAAACTTAACAATGTATACATAACACATGTGTGGGTACATAACATTAATATAAATCGGGAACCGCAACAATTGCAAAAACCATTAAAACAAACGGCATTGCAGCTGCGGGCCGCGGCCACTCGAGCGGAACGCTCGGCCCTCGGGCCCGCCCCTCGAACACGCACAAAAATCAACATAAATAACAATACACACCCCTATCTCAAACACTATTATACGTCCAACAGTAAAATGTCTTAACAACCACGCCAAAGTACACCCAAATCCCTGCAGTGTGTATCCGAACGCAAAGTCCAAGTTACCGCCAAAACGCACGCGCCATTTTGGAAAAAAAACAAGTCGACCTCAAGTGTGCAACAATTGAATAATATTTCGTCTCTTTCGTCCATTCAATAGAAACAGATCCCTCTACTTTTAGGGCTTTTATTAAATTTATTGTCATAGGAATGTATATAAAAGTTGTTGAAATGAAAAAGGGTCGCAGTCTTGCTTCGATCGCGCGTGATACCATAGTGTTCCGAAATGTTCTCCGAGCAAACTTACTCTAGGCTTTTCAGGCCTTGGGATGTGAGTGATAATAAAACCGAAGGACTAATATGTGATACTAATACTGAACTAAAACCAAAGAAAAGAATAGCAGATGAAAACAAGAGAGAAAACCGACTAAGAAAAATTAGAGGTACATTCAAAAGAGCAGATCCCATTCATCAAGACGCTACTGTATCTACAACTACAATAGAATGCGAAGAAGATATAAAACCAAGCATTATTGAAACGAATTCTCCAGTAGAAAATCTAACTTTATGTTGTGATAGACTTCTACAAGAGCCAGAGAAAAAGGACAAACAAGAGAAGCCTTTAGAAATGGATTTAAAGCCTCAACCTTACCCTCAAATTGCACCAATACCTCAAGCATACAGCCCGACGTTTCTTCCTGATTACTTGCCAGCTGCAGATATTGCTCACGCTTTGGGAGTACCACCAACCGATCCATTGCTGCTTGAATCTTTAGCACAAGGATACGCAATGGAGCTTGAATACGCTAGAATCCTACACCAAGAGAATGAAGCGAAAATTAACGCCAAAAAACAGCGACCCAAGAAATACAAATGCCCGCATTGCCAAGTCGGGTTTTCCAACAACGGGCAGTTGAAAGGTCATATAAGAATACACACAGGAGAGCGGCCGTATAAATGTGATGAGAAAAACTGTGGGAAAACATTCACGAGGAACGAAGAGTTGACAAGACACAAAAGAATCCATTCTGGAGTTCGTCCGTTTCCTTGCTCAACGTGTGGAAAGAAATTTGGAAGACGAGATCATCTGAAAAAGCATACACGAACACATTATATTCAAGCTGAAAGAATGATGCCGGTTTTCGTTCCGTTGTCGGCTGTTCCTCATATGGCTGGCTTTCCATATCTCTATGGTTACTGACGGTCAAAGAAATGGAAATCTTCGAGAAAATTCCGGAGGTGGAAAAGAGAACGTTAGATTTGAATGGCGTGGGTGCGAAAAGGATAGCGGTTCTTGTGACTGAATCGCTATAGCGTCAATTAGGAAAGATTAGCAATTTTGTTACGAGCATAAGCACGATTTAGTATATTTGTATATAAAAAAAGAGTTTATAAACATATAATTTTGTAACAATTTAAATATTAGAATTTAAAGAATATCAACTGTAAATAAAAATAATTTTAAGTCGAGAGATATATAAATAACAAAATGTACATTTTCAATTATGGACCACAGTTGTGTATATTTTTAGAACTTATACAACAAATAAATAAATATTTTGATTATACTAAATTAATTGTTTTTATTTCCTAGTATCCTGAAAGTATAATGCTATGTATACTGGGCCGACCAAACCAATGGCCTAAAAAAAGTAACCTAAAAATTTGAGTTATCAAATTTTACTCAAATGTAATTAATATTTTTAGTAATAAAAAGAACTTCATCTAAAGATTTGCCAGAGCCGGGAATCAAAACCCTGCCACATGTTTAAAATAAATATAGTGTGTTTTATGATACCGATTGAAATTTAAATAAGAAGGCCCTGAAATTTGACAATAACATTTATATATGTACTGAGGCAATATAGATCAAAATGTGATTTTAAATAATTAATCATCTCAGGCAAAGTGATATGCAATTGATGTATGAAAAGATTCAACCTTTTTATTGTGGTTCGCATTTAAATTAATGATATTAAATTAATAATTTAAATGTTAGATAGCAAAATTATACATAAGTACCTCCTATTCGAAGGTGCAATGTAATAATAAAGAGATTTCCTTTTAATTTGCGTTCTATTAAAAAAACAAATTAAAAATTTTGAAAAAACGTATAATTTTCAAATAAAATTTGAAACCCTCTTGACTAAGGAGGTAATTTTAATAATATTTTGGATTTTTTAACGTCCCTCGGGATTTTTTGCAAAAATTTTGTACTTGTTTTTATTTCAAACTTTTAGAGACTTTTTACAAAATATCCAACTTCGACTTATCCGTGTTGAGAGTAAACATTTAATTGCAACGGACCTAATACCCGTTTTACTACCTAATATTTATATTAGTATTTCGTAAGACGCGGCACATAAAGGGATTTTTTTTTTAAATTTATAATTATAAAAGGGGTTAATTATATTAATGAAATATTATGAAAATATAATATTTTCTTAACTTAAAAAAAAATCAAGCTGAACGCATGTCACTTAAAATATTTTGCAGTGTTGTAACGTCTATTTCTCTGTAATAAATATTGTTTATAAAATCTAAAGATAAGGTAGAAGCAGGTAAGGTAGAGGACGAAGATATGTAAACAACAAGCAAGAACTGAGATTTTAATCAGAAGCATCGCAAAATTTAATTGATGTAGGTAAGTATATTGATGTACCTATAAAAACTTTCACCACTTTCGCAAGAGATTTCCTTACATCACATTTAACAACTTTAGTTCATTTTTAAGCTATTGCATAGCTTTTATCTCGGGCTTTGAGCGCGGCGACCGAATCAAGAAATTCCGTAACGAAAATAGAACCTAACACCCCCACTCCGCCTACCATGTAGCTCGGCCGAGCGTTCGCTTAACGTATAGGTGTATGGTACGACTGTACGAAGCTCGCACGGCTCGAGACGAGTTGCTCCGAAAGTTAATGAAATAAAAAATCTGCATAAATAAATAATTATAATTGCATATGTTAATAAAATTGAGCCCCCTAGACCTACTGGGTCCGACACTGCATGTATCACAGAGAGTATATCAGACTCAGTAACAACATTTATAATCTTATAAAGCTTTGTCCTATGAATCCAGTCCTAAGAATTCCATTTGTGTCACCGACCGTACCTACATACAACTTCATTGATATCATAAATAGCGCAGAAAAACTACGACTTTTGTTAGACATTTTGTCAGCATATTTTGTTTTTTTTTTTTATATCGTGTGTACCCACACGATATAAAAAAAAAACAAAATATGCTGACCCAAATGCGCCTCATACGTACAATCTAAGTAATAACGATAGATACAAATTATAAGCAACAAGAAAAGAAATACGAATCGCCTTCGTAACTATTAATAAATCGATTAATCATTCTTAGAAATCGAAATAGGCATTAAAAAAAAGTTTGCGCAAACAAACCATCCAACATTGGAGAGCGGACTTCCGGTAGAATCAATACAAGAATGGACAACAAAATAAAACGTATCTACAATTTAAAAAAAAAACCTTAATGTTTTGACTTTAAACGTCAAATATTGAAAAGTTTGTAAAAACTGCGCACACTTGCGTTAATAAAAGAATTTTAAGAAATCGTTTCAATTATCTTTCTTATGTGTAGAATACAAGTAGGTACTCATAAAATGTTATGATTTTGTCCAGGAAAATATAAAGTACCAAAAGAAAATGAAAATATGTATGTAACTATTTGCTAAGCAGTTCTGTTTTATTTACGGCCGGTATAAATAATCTGGTCTCAATAATCTAACTATCGATGGATTTGGCTACTAGAGGTAGAATTGTGATATAATTTGTATGGAGCTTATGTCAAATGTGGTATACATTTATATATATATTACATACTCTAGTATCGAAATCCATCGATAGTTAGATTATTGAGACGAGACGTTAGATATACCTACACTTTAACTGGACAAAAAGTTAGTACCATACTCGTATTTGGAACAAAAATTATGTAAGTTTATTTGATGTATGTAAGTATATTTTTTTTCTTTGCCTAATATTTGTAATATTTTTTAAATTTTATTAATTCCAGTAATTTCGTATAAATATTACAATGATTGCGCAATAAATTAACAGTTGCCCAGTTTACGTCAATGTTACTTACAAATTAGCTACTTTCCCACGATCACTTACCTAAATCTCGCCCTAAATACATTAAGACATTGTACATTTTGTATAATTCGGACGTTAGCTTACCCAGCAGGACACTTTTACTAAGAAATTGATATATTTTTACACTGGTCACACTGTTTAATTGGCTGAATGAGGTGTTGTCATTGCGCACTGCGTGAGCTCTTTATTGTGTCGACTTCCGTAGTTCCGTTATTTAAATTGGAGTAACTTCTGATCTTTTGATTTTTATTACAAAAGTAATAAATTCCGTGTAAACGATACTGTCCTTCCGTTTATGCTAGCTACTCCTTAGAATACTAGTAGATGGATACATTAGACATAACTAAGAATCATCATGCTATGCTACTTTTCTTGTTTTAACTAAAAACGTTATTTCCTGTTGACTTTATCGATTAATTTCGTCGTGCCGATAGTGGTAATCTTCGTAGTTCTTCGTTCTTTTTTTTCAAAGTTTAAATCCATTCACATCACATAAACCTATATTTATTATATTTGCAACTTTTAATCTTGTTCCCACGTCCAAAAAAATTGGTCAACATCGCCATCGTAGGTGTGACCCTAACTTTTTAACCGATGAACATAACCTTTTTAATTCTTTCGACAAACATTGATATTTTTAACGTTTAAAGATACCCGCCTACGAATCGAACAAATTTACTGAATAGATAATTTATTGGCGTTATAAGATTGGTGTCCGATGCGTGTATAAAAAAGTTAAATTTGTTTTTTTTTATGCACAGGTGACGATCTCGCAGCCTGAATGAATCCTTCGACAGAGTTTAACAAAATTAATGATCGAATTTGTGTAAACATTTTTTGTTTATCTATGAATAAAAGTTTTTGTCGTAGTATTGTATTTTACAAATACAGGGAGGCACCGATTAGTATACGCGGAATTTGTGAGAATTTTTCCATTTTATGAATGAACCGCATTATCTGAATGATCGCGATGTTCTGTGGCAAATATTTTATTGCTGTAACAAAGTCTCGATAGCTTTTATTGAGCCTCGGTTCCAAAATTACCAAATTTAGTTCGTTCATTTTGGAAAAAAAGTTGATGATAATACTTAGATACAAAGGTATAGGTACTAGTGCTGCGTACCTAGTCGAGTTACGCCTATACCTCACAATAACATCAAAAACATAAAGATCAGATAGTTGGGTTTGGATTAACATTCTCGTACGATGGCAAAATCTCGGTTGTAAGATGAAAAAAAAAATCTGCTTTCAATACTAGAGTAGAGCCTAGAGTGACCATAAACTTAAAATACAAAGAATGTCATGAGATAAATTGAATCTTCACTTGTACAATGGTAATGTCCGTGAGAACCGATGTCAGGTGGTTACAGTCACGCCTCCGTTTGCATTGTACAGCTACCTGAAGATCTTTGTAGTTTACCGACGAGTGACCTGCCTTGGAATTACAAACGAGAAGTAGATACCTATTTAACGATAGAAAACTCCGAGGCTAAGACTGACATAAATTAAAGCATGCTTAGGCTTCGGTACCTCAAATTTAGCATAGGTAAAGTTGATAACATTTAACAAACCATTTTTATGTACCTAACCAAAACAGACGAGAAGATTGAGAGATTAGGTTTTTGTAAGTAATGATTCTGCGTGATGAATAAAGGCCATTTTTTCTTTCTTTTAATATCAGAATTAATATTTTTTATTTAATACCTTTAATTTAATTACCACTTCTTTGGCCAATATTTAATACATATAGTTTTAACCTTTGTTGTAAATAGATGCTCCTACTATGTTGTACCCACTAAGACTGATTTTAAATTATCTCAAGTTCCAACTTTTTAATAATGTAATTTGCATCAGCAACATGGCAGTACCTTACCCCCATATCAAGTTTATAATCATTCAATAATTGTAAAATTGGCAATCTAAAAAGTATTACTTATATTTCGGGACCACGATCGGTGCAATTCGATCGAAACGTCGGGTAAATAAAAGGTTCGTACCTTTAAATAATTCACGCGATTAAGTCCCGAAATATAACTAAAATTATCTCATGTTCCAACTTTTAATCATATCATTTGCATCAGTCCTTTAACATAGTGTTTAGTATATTAGTGGCTGCACCTTACCCCCCCCCCCCCCCCCATATCAAGAATATAAACATTCAAACATTGTAAAATTGGAAATTTGAAAAGAGTGGCCGCGAGTTTTTATTGCTAGGTTCTTTTCTCCAGCTTTACCTATTGATTGCGAACTTGGCATTACGTGTACTGTATGTAGAATCCCAAACGTATCACAAGTGTTGTTTTGCATCCTAAGTTAATAAAGAATTTTAAATTGAATTGATGATAGGCTAACCCACAACAGCAGAAACGCTAATTAAATCATAGTTCTGCAAAGATCCGAACGTTAATGCACTGCTCATTCTGAGACATTACTTCGTATATCTCATTTTCCCAGTAGTTTTTTTTCCTGTTCCCTCCAATATTAATCGGTACAAATTATGGCTCGCACATTATGTGCATACGCCAGTTTCAAGTATAATTTCTTTCTAGTTTTCTTCTTTCAATCACTAAGTCACGTTCTTGTCCAGTTATCACGTATTTCAAGTATATTTTACACTTTAAACGCGGAGCTGTAAAAATAGCGACATGTCAGTTTGCCGCTATTTTTACAACTCCTTCCCAGTAGTTTCACTTGTTACAGTGGTCTTCTAGCCAAAGACAATAATGACCCTGCAACGGTACCCAGCGAGATGGCCTATGGTTTATAGTACCATCAGTGAATACCTACTGACCGTTCAAATTATTGGTCTTAGCGCAACCATAAAGTAATCATAAAGTTTTGCGGTTAGCGTATCGCCATTTATTTTGAAAGGTAGGCCCTCCAATATTACGGCGCGGAACCAGGATCATGTTCTGGGGGGGGGGCTCAAGACATGCCAAGTGCGAGTAGTTTTGCCCGTAAACGCGGACCAACTCGGCCTACACATTCTGTGGATCCGCCAGTTTGAAGTTTACGCATCAATAAAGATTGCCAATCCTAATTGTAACAGAATAATTGACTCTTTATGTTTAGTTACGGCAATAAATAAAGCTAAGCACAATAGTGCGATGTTGTATCCCATGAGAACTACGGTCAGGTGGCTCACGCCTCGCTCTGTAAGCTTTTTATTATGGCTACCTGCGAACACCTACTATTGGTATAGTGACTATGGGTTTAGTTTATATTATAGGATATTAACTATTGCTCACAGCAGCACGTCCATGTACCTACTAGTCCGCGACAGGTCGATATGGCAAAATAGACTAAAATTAATAAATGGTTCTGTCAGGAACTGGTGCAGACCTATTTACCCCTTAGCAATGACTTGTTGAAAAACCGAGACAAAATATTTGCAAATAAAATTTGTTATTAACATTTGAAGAAAGGAAATTGGCCACTGGCACGGCCGTAGTCACGGGTAGGCTACCGTTGCAATACGGTCGAAACGTCGGGCAACAAACAAGGTATTTTACCTTAAATTATTCACGCGATTAAGACCAGTAGTATATATAATTTTATAATGTGTACAAATCGCGAAAGTATATCGAAATTGTCACTACCAATAAAAATACTATGGACAATCCCTTCCCGCCTAACAATTTGTGGACACCCTACACCAATTGCCACTGAAGACTCAACTAACAATACAAATAGGATTATTTACCGCGTCCATTACGCTACAATGTCCATTCATGATTTTTAAATCCAAAAAAAATTACGTTTGTTATTCCCACGAAGTACTTGACTTTTGCGCAAATTCGTCTCGGATACAGCCGGACTGTCAGGTTGTATCCAACTTGACAGCCCGTGAATGGGTATCTTTTTTTAAAACGATGATCGATTTGATTCGATTTTTGTATTTGTTTATTCGACCTATGATTTTTGTCACCAAAGAGCATGTTTGGCAATTGCATTTTGGTGGAGCTTCCCGAAGTTTTACTCTTTGGAGCTCCCACGCAATATTGCAATAAAAAAGACGAGACTTTATGTGTGTGGGCGTTGCTCGAGAGTGCGTTGTATGACAAAAACGGGACCCTTATACTTTCGTCATGTCCTGTCTGTCTGTCTGTCCGTCCGTATGCCACAGGCATTTTACTCAAAGACTACTCAATGAATATTGATGAGTTTTGGTGAAAAGGTGTCTGGCAGTAGCCGCTACTTAATTTGATAGCTAAATACTAAAAATAAATATTTTAGGGGGGGGCACTCAGCAGATGATTTTTTTTCTCAGTAAACATCACATCGACAGGCCTTTTGAAAATATTTTTAGGTTTCTAATAAAGTTTTTTGATTGAGTGAATATTTTTAGAAATAATTGCTCCGAAAGTTGTCTTGCCTCCTCAACTTTTGAATCGTGTTTGTAATTTTTTTCGTATTTTTTGGCTACCCTTTATTATGTAAAAGTAGAATTATTTCGGACATGATCGGATATACCGTCATTGAGCTATTGCTGAAAAACTGCGTTTCTCAACAAAAGGGCGTAAGTGCTCTGATGCAATTATTCAAGGCCGCGGAACCCTAAACTGAGCGTAGTCCGACATGCTCTTGCCCGGTTTTTTTCTGAAGTTGTTTGGTTGGCTAAGATGGCCTACATACAGTAAAATAGTCAGTAAAAAAAGGAGTCAGGTCAGAGTTATTTGAGTTAGTAACATCACAATCACTTTTATAAAATACTAGCGGCCCGCTCCGGCTTCGCACGGGTATAAAATATATGGATGTTATCATACATATAAACCTTCCTCTTCAATCACTCTATCTATTAACAAAAAAACCGCACCAATATCCGTTGCGTAGTTTAAAAGATTTATGCATACATAGGGATATAGGGACAGAGAAAGCGACTTTGTTTTATACTATGTAGTGATTTTGAATAGAAATGAAATTCAAATTAAGATATTCAAGCAACCACAACCGATAAAAAAAATGTCACTAATGACAACGTCCGGGTCGGAAGCGCGGGAAAACGCAACAAACTGTCATGGCCACCCAGGGAGCGTGATTTGTCATTGCGGTAATGAATCGATTTGCACAATGACACTTTTGTTAACGTAACTACGTTTAATTTTAATAAAATCAGAAATGTGAATCGATTTGCAATTTAATGGATTTGAATTACTATTCAAATATTACAAATGAAAGCTGACTACGAGAGCTAGCCGTAGGTACTTTAAAAAACTATTTTTCAAAATATGTACAAGAGGCGACGTATCAGGTATCGAACGCGGTACTCAGATCGCAACCCACAGTATTTATTATTGAATAGTTCCGCTGGCCATCTGTGGTCTTCATCATCAGTTCCATTTCTCTCAATGGTGCTTTTTAAGAGTAAATGCACGAATTACAACAAAATATACCCAAATTATTATAGGTGTGCCTTTAATATTAAATATTAAAGGCACACCTATAATAATTTCGATAAATCGAGGGAACTCTTCAAATTTTGAAGAGTTCCCTCGATTTCTCCAAGATCACATCATCAGATCCGAACTTTGATGACAATGGGACCAATGTGGAAGTAAGTAATGTGGGACCACAATTCCACATTGCTAGTAATCTTAAAAAAAAAGTATACCCTTTCAAACACAAAAATATTTTTCAAATCGGTCCAGCGGTCTGCAGTCGAATTGAGAACCTCCTCCTTTTTGAAGTCGGTTGAAAATTTGATTCCATCCTGCACCATTGAGATATTAATGTGACTGCTGTATCCGACTGCTACGCAAGAGGTCGTGGGTTTGATCCCCACCCAGGATAATTCATAATATTTAATAAATTATATAAAATTAATAATTAAATAACTTATTCTGTGTCTGGGTGTTATTTATCTATAATATGTATGTATTTAGAAATACATAAGTATGTTTATCAGTTGTCTGGTTTCCATAGTACAAGCTCTGCTTAGTTTGGGATCAGATAGCGTTGTGTGAGTTGTTCCAAAATATTATTATTATTAGATATTATTATTATCTCGATGTCCTACATACATGAACCCCGTACGGTCCTTAACTCTCATAAAGGTTCATTTCCGTGCATCGCGACCGATCGCGAGCCGCTCGCGGCCGATGCGACAATATTCACAGTGCGCGCGCAAGCCTACGACAGTCGTAGGCCGCGCGCGTCTGTCACTTACCTCAGCCGCTTGTCGTAAGCCGCGAGCGGCTCGCGATCGATCGCGATACACGGAAATGAACCTTTATAACAGTGACAGCTGCTAATAATAAGCAACTTACTAAGACGGTTAGTATACCTCAGGCGTGTCGCGTGGCGTCTCACGTCGCGTTGGACATTTTTTCTATTCACGGCTCTCTGGTACATCAAAAATGACAATCTCCACCGTGATCTCATAAAAGTGCAAAAGCACATGAATATAGACTTCGTCACCAGGTGAATGTCGAGGCACTCCTGTTGACCGACCACACGGACTTAGTACGAAGACTAAAAAGAACCAAACGAAACTACAAAGAGCACGTCAAACCCTCGGTTCTGCGCATGATCTTTCTTCGGTCGTGTTGAATTAGCTTAAGAAAGGTTTATCTGGATACATGCTACCAGAACTATACACTGGCACTAACAGAAGCCCATAAACTCTTGTACAAAATACGCTTTATAAAATGAAACTGGAAGCAACCACTCACTGCGCACTTTAAATAAATTAAATCAAACGACCTCTATCATCATGAAAGACTATAAATTATAGCTGAACAATCACAAGAAGGACTCACAATGTGCTATTGTGCTCTTACGCTGATGATTCCCCCTAGAGCAAGGGACGATGACTATAATGGCGAATAGTTGCGGTTAGGACCACACGTGGGGTAACTTTAATTCATTTTAGGGTAACTTTGTCCCTAAGTGGTAAAAATTGCAAGCACTTATGTATTGTGGATTAGGTATTTGTGGCTATTTTAGGACTTTTAAGCGCTGTAGATTTAACGCATTCCGTTTTATTAGAGCGGGCCGCGATGCGGGCGCCTTATTTGTAAGTAGAAATTTGAAAGAAACGAAGAATTTTTAAAAACACAATTATGGCAGCTGGTATTGCTTTTCTAGAACCGATCTAAGAACATTTATTTTAGTGCTATTTTTATATATTTCATTGCTTTACGACGATATAACTCGAAACTTTAAAGTTTTAAAGAAGTAACATCTATCTTGTACCTACCTATCTCGGCCTGGTGTCCTGAAATACTGGCTTCGCCAACCCACCAGTAGAGACCACCAGTCTCCCACATGATAAAAAAAAAAGAAATTATTGTATACCTACATAAATATTGTAAGATAGGTACTATTGTGGCGAGAAAATAAAAATACTATTATTATTACCTAGGTAGCGAATGGCCGAAATTGCCTAATTCAAAGCACGAACATATAGGTAACAATATTGTAGCAAAACTGAGTGACACTTAAATATTTAGCCATAAATCTTGTAAAATTAAACAATCAACAAAAAATGCACAAACTGTTCAATGTAGAGCCATGTCAAATTTACTCGTATATTATGAAGATATAGACATTCTAAGAATAAAAGGATTTGACTTTACTAATAAAATATAACAGAAAATTATCGTAGTAACTGCTAAGATAAACATAATTATATCTACTCCAGCAAACGACAAATAAAAAGCATAAGTACCTAGTAAAATATAAAATTTAGAATTCATCTTTTCCAGGAACTCTAACGTTGTCTACATAATCTTTAATAACTAAAGCAACATCAGTCACATTCAGCCCATTTTGAACGAAATTCTTCACATTTTCAGGCTCTTCGACATATTTTTGCAACGCTATGAATAACTTCATAGCCATATTTTTCCCTTTAAACATAGTCAAACAAAACTGCTTCACGTTTTTCAATAGTTCGAATACTGTTATCAAAACATTGTTATCTTCATTATTGTAAGACCAAGTCTTCACGAAAATATCTAAAAGACCATTACAAACCATCGGAGAAGACACTTGCTCAAGTAGACCTATTCTGTTGTAGAATTTAAGTTTCTCAGCGTCTACAATAGTTCTCTGAACATCGCTTCTCGCTTTAACATGTTCATTTAATATCTTATTGAATAGATCTAATAGCATTCTAATGACATTGGTGTCTAAATCAGCCATCTGTTCATAAAACGGTTGTAAGCCTTTTACTTTCATAACGCGGGCCTGTACTTTCGGATTATCAGGTAACCAAAGGTATAAAATATCTAATGCATGTGCTTTAAGAGCAAGGTTATCATTTTCAAATATATTCAAGAGTTTATCAACTACAGTTATTGGTATAACAGCACTTGTAGTAGTAGGAGCTACATTGAAAAGAATTTTTAGGAGCATAAGCAATCGAGTTTTGAGTTCATCGTGACCAGTTCTGAGATTAGGTGCAGCAATACGATCAATGCCTCTGGCTTTAAGGAACTTGTACGCATTCGTAGGATTATTGACGTATTTATTCAGCTCGTCGATTATTTCTATCATATCTTTGTATATTATTTCTACTTCTTCTTGAGAGTAAACTTTGGCATTATTGAATTTGTCGACTGATATAGCAAGGTTACGGAATTTAACTATCATAGTTTCTATGTCAGGGTTTATTTCTAAGTCTTCTGTTAATTCTGGTTCTACAGCTGGAACTGAAATCATGAAAGTTATTATTTGTTTTTAGATTTGTCATAATTATTTTTACGTTAAACAGAGACGAGAACTGACTGTAGCATAGCTAAATGGGATTCTCGCTGAAAAAGGATACCAAATGGCGGGGAAATACACGCGAGTTAAAATTGGTTGCTTAATAATAATAATAATAATATCTTGGGACAACTCACACAACGCTATCTGATCCCAAACTAAGCAGAGCTTGTACTATGGAAACCAGACAACTGATAAACATATTTATATATTTCTAAATACATACATATTATAGATAAATAACACCTAGACACAGAATAAACCATCGTGCTCATCACACAAAGTTTTATCCTGGGTGGGGATCGAACCCACGACCTCTTGCGTAGCAGTCAGACACACTCCCACCGCGCCACAGAGGCAGTCAAATTAAAATTTATACTTTCCAATAATTTTGACTTTTGAGAAGAAAACGAAGGATTTCATACGGCTATTTGTTCCCTAAACTATTTAAAAACTTTTTCTTGGTGGAACTGCCGCTATGAAAATCGTTGAGAGTTCCAGTGACAAGTCCCGCAGTAGATAGGTGCTTTCCCCTCACAGAAGGAATCCAATTAAATGCTGTGGCCAATGGCCTAATAGGTTCATAATAATACGAACTTACCTATCTCCATATCATCATAAACTAAATCATTGCAGAGAACATGGCCAATAATAAATAATAACCAACAGAACAAATTGGAAAGCTGCGACATTGTTGCACTCTTGAGAACAAAAAAATTATGGGATGACACTTGACAGAAGCAAAAATAATAAGAATAATAAAGAAGGAACTTCAAGATAGAGGCGAGTATGAACCTCTATGGTTTAGTTAATACCTACTAAAGCGACCTTTGGCCGAAGGGTGTCGCATACCGACGATTTCGTGGCAGGTTACGCGACACACGACGCCGTCGCCGCTGTTTCGTAGCGGCGGTAGCCTAATGGCTAAGGCATCGGTCTCGTAATCGTGAGGTCGCTGGTTCGAATCCTACCCATTACACTACCGACGTGAACCCTCTCCTAACACAAGCCATTGAGCTTAGCTGAAGGGGTTAACAGGATTGCTAGTAAGTGGGACCAAAATCCCACATTATGGGATAAAAAAAAAACTTTGTGTTTAGTTTTATTGTAATTTTTACTTAATTATGTATTAGTCTATTAAGTGTTCTATTTATGTATTTGTAAAACATGGGCCTTAGTAGCCTGAAATAAAGGGTTAAATTGAAGTCCAGACCCAGAAATCGAACCCGAGACTTCCGTAGCCAAACCGGGGCCGGAATCGAACCACCTATCTGGACTATGTTACTAGACCGCAAAAATTGAGATTTTTGGAACGAAGTTCCTTATCGCGCGTTGTGAAAGGGGGCTAGACGGAAAAAAATCTCACGAAAAGTTTTAACGACACTTTTTGACTCACACAAGCCGTGCGGCGTGCGCGTAAGATATGAACATCTAATTTGAAGAAGAAGTCACCTGTCGATTTGGTCTAGAGGCATAAATTCGGTACACAGTATTGGTGACAATTGTGTAGTTGTGGGTTCGAGCCTTCGGTATACAATCGTATTTTTGTAAGTTATTTTCGTTTCGTCTTTCTATTTCGCATTGAACAGTGTGGTGTTGCGAAGATTATAAAAAAAAAATTAAGATAAGAACTTCGTTCCATCCGGGTGTCCCTTGACACCTCTCAAGTTTTTTTTTTATTAATCTGATAAGAAATCATTTTATTATTCTACTTAGACACCAATAAATATATTGCGTCGGCCCGCTTAGTAAGGGAGACCGGGGATGGCTGGCTATAGGGGCAGGTAGACTAAATTTTAAAAAAACTCGTCAAATTTAAAAGTATTGCGACATTCTAGTGTGCATGATAAACCATTTCCCCGCCCAACATGTTCGTCAGAAATGCAGTGGTACGTGCACACCATTTGGGAGACAGAGCGTAATAACCAAAAACAATACACCTAAGTCGTAATTTTCTTCGTCATGTTTTTTGTTCAAATGCTTGCTCTTTTTTCTTAAAATAAGATTACTAACAATATGGGATTGTGGTCCTGAATTACTAGCAATTCTGTTAACCCCTCCAGCTAAGCTCAATGGCTTGTGTTAGGAGTGGGTTCAGTAGGTATAATGGGTAGGATTCGAACCCACGACCTCACGATTGCGAGACCGATGCCTTAGCCATTAGACTACCGCCACTTCAATATGCTTATGCACTTGTTTGATGGTGGATGTTGACTCGAATTTCTTGTTTTATAAAATCGGCACAGTACACTATATTTTGAGTTATTATTTGACTTTTTTTTATAAAAAAAAAACAATAAAAATATAAGCCAGTTAACTGAAACTTAGTCAACCATCCCTGGTCTCCCCTACCTATTGCGCCTAACCGCACGAACGTGGCACACTCGAGCTATTTGCGGCAAATGCTTGGGCACACATGTTATGCGACCTCCTTTTCCTTTTTACTTGTCAGATGTCAAAAATCATGTTGTCATATTGTCATTTAATTTGTAAAACTTTAATAGTACATCTTAGATCAGTATGTATATAATTGGTATTACATTTACAATACTGACCCTATTTTTATCATTACTATATGTGATGCCTATGGCCCGCGTGTAGTAAAAATTTGTAAGGTTTCGTTTGAGTTTGTTTGTAGGTACCAACGCTATGGATTCTTTTTACGACTTGTGTAATGATGGCACCTGTTGCTGTTTGTCACAGAGGAGTATGGTTGCGCTTATTGCTTTAGTTAGTCTGGTTAGTTATCTATAGGTACCTAGTTACTTATTTATTTTTTCTTTGTTTTTTAATCATCAACATGTATCTGCCCCATGAATGCACCTACACAGGAAGGGCTTTGCAGCTTCATAACGTCCGAAATCTGATCTGATCAACCCTGAAATAAAACCTACTTTTGAAGTAGAGCACAGACCCTGTCTTTACACACAAGGTACACCCAAACTCATAATAACTTTGTTTGTGAATAACATAAAGTGATGTCCCGTGTGGGAATTAAACTCGCGTTAGTAGTCATATGCACTCCCATTGTCTAAATCATTTAACTTTAATTCTAGATTCCTAATCCGACATCTAAAATTGAAGCAAAGAACTGTCAAAAAGTACGGTCATGGACGTACTTTTTGACAGTTAAAAAGCTGCCATCCGATTTATAGTAAAGTTGTTCTCATCAACGAGTGTCAAACGTCAAAGAGGGAATGCTACATTCTTTATAGGCTTATTAAGAGAATGCTCTATCTAGACATTATTTAATCAAAGAATTGAATATTAGCGCCTGCTCATTTAGTGATACCAATCGGAATTGTATTCGTGTTACATAGCCTGGCTATAACGTACCGCAATATGATTGCATTCGGTGTCTCAATCCTTGTAAAACAATCTCACTGTTCATAGCTGTTACAAGTTATACCATAGTTTTGATTTTTAAATCCATTTTCGTTCGCAACCGGCCAACCGGGTCTCAATAATCTATCTATCGATGGATTTGGCTACTAGAGGTAGAATTTTGACATATTTTGTATGGAGCTTATGTCAAATATATACCTCTAGTAGCCAAATCTATTGAAAGTTAAATTATTGAGACCAGACGTTAGTCCTATACCTACACCCATCATCTATAACACCCATCATCTATTAACCATCCTAAAGAAATTATCTGAATGATACTTAGTGATACGCATCAAAATTCGTTACGTCGTTTAGAACAGGGATTCTCAAATTTAACATAACGGAACACACACTGAATAACTTTCATTTAATGGAACCCTAAGTTCATGGTGGCAGTTAATCTATGAACTATCACAACATCACAACTATCATAACTGGACACATTGGAATCATCCAACGAGCTTTCTTGTGGTTTCTACGCTGGCGATTTTTTTTTGTGAAACTTTTACAAATGTTACAAGTAACTTTTCTACGGAACCCCACTATGGGAAACGGTGGTTTAGAAGATTTAAGTGTACATAGGAACAGACAATGGGAAGCGACTTTGTTTATATCTACTAAATAAAGATGACTATTGAGAACTGCCTAAAAATAATTCTAGAACCGTCCCTGTTAGTTACCTACCAATCTTCAAATTATAACCTACTAGCTTTCGCCCGCGGCTCGCGATAAAAACTATCCTATGTCCTTCCCCCGGACTCATTATCTCCATACCAAATTTAATCTCAATCGGTTTTGAGCGTAAAAGCATAACAGACAGACAGACATACAGAGTTACTTTCACATTTATAATATTAGTACCTATGGATGAATCCTTTATCTATCGCAGCACATGCAAAACACTTTACCGGTCAAAAGTACTTGTTTAAGTATAAGTAAGAAACAGGCGAAGGTATTTTCGACTGCGCAGGTTGGTCAATAGTAGTTTTGCCTGAAATTCATTGTTTAATAGTGTTTTTGTCCGGTCAAAAGTGGTAGGTACTTTGAAAAACTTTTAACATGAATTTAAGTCTATGTCTATTTATGTCTATTTATCTTTTAACAACATTTTAGTGGTTTTATTATATTACACCTGTCGCAGCCTTATTGTATAACACGCCGTATAGGTACAAGACGGTGCGCCATATTTAAAATTTTGCCGTAATGTAATGTGGCTAATATATAAGTTTTCTTTGTTATTTTTAGGGACCTCCTCAATTTCGACTGCCTCTGTGGCGCGGTGGGAGTGTGTCCGACTGCTACGCAAGAGGCCGTGGGTTCGATTCCCACACGGGACACCACTTTCCACCACAAATTCTTGTTCTGAGTCTGGGTGTAATTTGTGTCCGTGACTTGTATGTTTGTAAAGTACCCCGCGACACAGGTCTTGTAAACTACTGCGGGAGACGTCTTTAAAAAAAAATTTGATCACTTTCATTGGGCAATAGTACTTTTGACTGAAATAACAGACAAAACTACTTTTGTCGTAAGGTTGCGGTCAAAAGTAAGTACTTGCCTCTGTGGCGCGGTGGGAGTGTATCCGACTGCTACGCAAGAGGTCGTGGGTTCGATCCCCACCCAGGATAAAACTTTGTGTGATGAGCACGATGGTTTATTCTGTGTCTGGGTGTTATTTATCTATAATATGTATGTATTTTAAAATATATAAGTATGTTTATCAGTTGTCTGGTTTCCATAGTACAAGCTCTGCTAAGTTTGGGATCAGATAGCGTTGTGTGAGTTGTCCCAAGATATTATTATTATTTTGTCAGTTATAAATACTTTTGAACGGTTTGGAGTTTTGACTGTAACGTAACTAGGTATTATAATGAATGTTGTCATTAACCAAATGCACTGGTTCGTTTAATAAAATCATTTCTGTAATATCTATAACTTGATTTAAAAGAGTGGCCGATAAGTTTCTTGGCAGCTTCTCGTGAGCTTTACACTTGAAACTGCCTAACTTCATTCGCTATAAGTTTGACCGCTACGTGTGTGTCTGTGGCAACGAAGCTATTAAACGGGTAAACCGAGTTGAGTGGAAGTTTTTTTTAGTTACTTATACCAAGCAAGGTATCTTAATTTAACGTTTTCAAACAATCGACAAAGCGGTGGTAGCCTAATGGCTAAGGCATTGGTCTCGCAATCGTGAGGTCACGGGTTCGAATCCTACCCATTGTACTAGTGACATGAACCCACTCCTAACACAAGCCTTTGAGCTTAGCTGGAGGGGTTAACAAAATTGCTAGTAATGTGGGATTCAATTCACATTGCTAGATATATTTAAAAAATAAAAAAATGGTCTTACGAAATAATGAGTTTAAGTTTGACTTGTTCTAGCTCGCAACTGTCTTGGAGTCATTAACAAGCGATAATAACGCAGGCTGTTGGTATGACGACTGGCGGTACCAAGCGCTGGAACACGTTGAGACCTTGAAGACGGTGTTCGTTACTCTGTTCGAGATGGCAAATATATTACTGTTGGTTGCTGCTATTGTTGTAAGTAAATCTATGCATCATAGAAACACTGTAGGTAAAACGACTAACGGCTTGGCCAACGCAGGCGCGGATCCAGAAGTTTGTTCTGGGGGGGGGGGGAGAGGGCAATATTTGATTCAACTGACCAAGTGTGAGTCGCTTGCATGACGGACGGTGGGTGCATTTGATATAACACTGGTACACAAACCACCACCGCCAAGGGCAAAAACACTCCGGCCCAGTGTAAAAATTTTCAAATTCCCCAACAAAGGCTTTAGAGTTGAGTTTCGGGTGGTGGGGGGGGGGGGAATTGCCCGTTGCACACACTTGGATCCGCGCCTGGGCCAAATGTATTATTCCGAGAGCTGGTGCTCATTTTTGGTAGGTATTTGAAGCTAGCTGAAAACTTGAATGCTTTTGACTGCCTCTGTGGCGCGGTGGGATTGTGTCTGACTGCTACGCAAGAGGTTGTGGGTTCGATTCCCACACGGGACACCATTTTGTTCCGAGTCTGGGTGTTTGTGTTCGAGACTTGCATGTTTCTGAAGTCCCCTGCGACACAGGCCTTCTAATTAAACGCGGGATTAGTCTTTAAAAAAATAAACAGAAAACAGAAATTGTGTGATGAGCGTGATGGTTTATTCTGTGTCTGGGTGTTATTTATGTATAATACTTAAGTATGTATTTAGAAATATATAAGTAAGAAGGTATCTAGTAAGTATTACAAATATATCAGTTGTCTGATTTACATAGTACAAGCTCTGCTTAGTTTGGGATCAGATAGCGTTGTGTGAGTTGTCCCAAGATATTACTATTATTATTTTTTCCTATACCTACCTAATACCCTAACACCGAACCGCAGATTTGACTGGGGATAGCATAGCAGTGGCGGAGGGTCCTTAGAACACTATTACTTTCGGCTTCCCTTTGGATTGTAGTTACTTAGTATAATGGGTACAAAGAACCATGTCCAGCAAGATATATTTTTTTATCGGGTTACCTCTGAACCCTTCGCCTCTGTAGCATAGGTACCTAAAACCTAAAAACTCTAAACTAGTAGATATTAAAAAGATAAAGTTATTTCATGCCAATCGATTGTTTCGTTTAACAATCAAAACCCTATTGGACCAACTGAGCTTGTGGTCACGGGAGACTTTATACCTAAACATTCAAATCACGGGGACCAATTACACCTAGCTTAGTAGACTTAATCTGATTGTAATGCGTAGCTGTAATTTGAATGTATTCGGAATTACAAGTGAGCACATGTTATTTTTATTTTAACCGCAATTTTAATGGCCTCTCTTATCGCAATAGCTTTTTCCTCGACACGTGAGAGAAAAAGTTGATCAATTAAAGAGCGGCCACATACCTCTAGATTGTATTATATTGCTTCATGTCTCAATTTGAAACTTTATAAAAGAAATTAGAATATTTTAGACACTTTTAACAAGGGTCCTTATTGAGCAGTCATCCTTTTTAGTTGGGCGCGGATTTAAAGTGGGGGCAGCTGGAGCGACTGCCCCCCCCCCCCCTCACAGAGTCATGAATTTTCAAGTCCTTGTCATACATTTGGCTCGTACTGATAGGCAACAATGCGTTAAGCGGAATTTTGCACATGGGCATGCTCATTTTAGGATTGGTTTCTTTTAATGCAACAAAATTGGCGGGATGGAGTTTCAAGTACCAAATCCCCCTGGGCACGTCCATGATGTGTCACATTACGTGTGTTGCCAGGAGAGTGCAGTACTCGTCCAGCTGTACGTGTGGTACACTCTCGGGTTCGTGGTGACGGCGCTGATGATCTGCATCGCAGAGTTCGTCTGCAACTTCAAACAGAAGGGCTCCAGCTGTTTCGTCGAGTTTATTGTTGAAATCACCTTTATATTTGGTTAATATTATTTATTTATTTTTACAAATATTATAAATGCTGAAGTTTATTTGCCCTAATCTATACTAATATTTTAAAACTGAAGAGTTTGTTTGAACGCGGTAACCTCAGTACCTACTGAGCCGAATTGAAAAATTCTTTCACTGTTGGATGGCCCATTTATCGAGGAAGGCTATAGGCTATATACCATCACGCTACGACCAATAGGAGCGGAGCAGCAGTGAGAAATGTTGCAAAAGCGGGAGAAATTACGCAGACGAAGTTGCGCGGGACAGCTAATCTACAATATTATGCCAATTTTGATAAAATTTATATGTAGGTAGCTTTTATCCCGGTCTGATTCGCGGGGACCAGGCCGGCACCCTCGGTCAAAAGTTACTTTGGGGTTTTAGAAGCTGAAGAATTTGTTTGAACGCTTTAATATTTGAAAGTATTGGGTTGGTTTTTGATGACATGACATGGTGTTAGCTTAGAGCTTGGGGAACACATGGTGTCATTTTACCAGAATAACCTAGATCCACAGCAGCGGTGCCTCGACGAACAGCTAGTTTTTTTTACATTGGTATATTTTCTACTGACCAATATCGGTTATGGTGGCTAATCTCTGTTGAGATTAGCCACCATAACCGATATCGGATACCCACTGTTGTGTGTATCCGACTGCCACGCAAGAGGTCGTGGGTTCGATCCCCACCCAGGATAAAACTTTGTGCGACGAGCATGATGGTTTATTGTGTATCGGTGTTATTTAACTATAACTAGCTGTCCCGCGAATACGAAGTTGTCGTATGCGTAAATTTTCCCCTTTTTTGCAACATTTCTCGTCGCTGCTCCGCTCCTATTAGTCGTATCGCGTGTGCGTATGTTATATAGCCTTCCTCGATAAATGGGCTATCCAACAAAAAAAGATTTTTTCAAATCGGACCAGTAGTTCCTCAGATTAGCGCGTTTAAACAAACAAACTGTTCCGCTTTATAATATTAGTGTAGATATGTATGTATTTAGAAATATATAAGTATGTTTAGCAGTCTGGTTTCCATAGTACAAGCTCTGTTTAGTTTGGGATCAGATAGCTTTGTCTGAGTTGTCCTAAGATATTATTATTATTAAATCAATTAGCTACGCAAGAGATATTACTGTGCTCTCATAATGTAATGGGACACCCAGAGCGAGTTTACACTTCTGACCTCTATTCATACTGAGTCTTAAGGTCGATGATTCTACCACACAAACACGCATAAGTAATTACTCCTCTGTATGAGGTCGTAAGTCAAAGCTTTAAATTAATATTTGACTGCCTCTGTGGCGCGGTGGGAGTGTATCCAATGTCGTGGGATCGATCCCCACCCAGGATAAAACTTTGTGTGATGAGAATGATGGTTTATTCTGTGTCTGGGTGTTATTTATCTATAATATGTATATATTTAGAAATATATAAGTATGTTTATCGATTGTCTGGTTTCCATAGCTCCGCTTAGTTTGGGATCAGATAGCTTTGTGTGAGTTGTCTCAAGATATTATTACAGTAGATCCTTGGTAATCCGCCCCCTGGCTAATCCGGAGCTTCTTGTAATCCGGCATGCCTATCACTGTACATTGTCGTGCATGAGATTTGTTATTTGTCGGATTACAAGGTACACTCCTTCAAAAAAATCCGGATTATAGGGAGTCTGTGGCACTGTATAATCCTTTGATTTGTTATTTATTGGATTACAAGGCACTCTCTTTAAAAAAAAAACGGATTTTAGTGGTCTGTGGCACTATATACTCCTTTAATACAATATAGAGTACCTTGTAACACAAGTTACACAACACTTGTTGCACAACAAATAACAAATTATTTGTTGTATTACAAGGTACTCCTTTTCAAATAAATCCGTATTATAGGGGGTCTGTGGCAGTACTCTATAATCCAATAAATTCGATAGTCCGACAACATCTTGCAAAACGTTTGTGATTAACGCGGGTCCACTGTATTATTATAATATCAATTCGTTTTATCATAAATAAGGCCTGTAGGCAGCCATAATTGAAAGTCAACTAAGACATATTTTTTTTATTTTCAGTTGTATCTCGATGCCTGCCTCTAGCAGATACCTACAGAAAACATCTCATCGGCGAAACCTAAAAACATGTGAATAGTTTAAGAAATAAAAATCGGAAAAATAATTTTTAACTTTTTCATTTTATATTTTTGTACTATCTACTATATACACTGTGAATATTAAATATCTATAGAAAAAAAAACATCGTACAACAAACTTAAAACTAAAACGCGAATACTAAAATAACATGGTTCTCTTGAACGCATACACACATCTGCTTAGTAATAAAAAAAAACTTAAACTGTCTATTCTTCTAAAATCCAGCCTATATCAAGAGCTATTTTTTAATCATAAATGCTAATGTTGCCAACACAAAATAATACACAAAAAAAAATTATACTCTATTCGAGTCAGAATTTTCTCGAAATTATGCATAGGTAAAGCGACGCGGACATTTTACATAAGCTAATACAATAAGCATTTTTAAATAGCTCTTAAAATACGTGGATAAAATGAATTAAAATGTGGAATTGAATCAAAGTTTACTTCAAATGCGATTATATTTGCAAATACGACAAAGAAATATTTCAAAGTGTACGAAAAGGCCTTGATATAGAACTATAACTTCAGACTAGTGTACTTTAATTATTATTAACTATTTATTTGACATCAAAACTGTATTTTTACATTCACATTATATTACTATTTAATTAAAAAATACAGTTTAAGCATCTATCTATAAGGCTTATTATACAAAGGCACCATTTCGCATCAAAAAAACTACAATTCAATTCCAGACAAATTCATTATTAACAATTAAATTGGTAAATATAATGTTACGCAAAAAACGTTTAGTTTTGACATTAATTTTTAAAATATACTTCTACTTATTGTTTTGCTTCACGTAATAAACACAAGTATTTAAATTAAAAATGGTATCATGAGTTGGCCAATGCAGTGGGCGAATCCAGGGATAGAGAAAGGAGAAGCCATGTTGCTGGCTTTTCCCCTCCCAAAGTATCTAAGTTCTTGCTTGCCTTTTCTCTATAAAATCTACTAGCAGGGGCAAGTTTCAACCCCCCTACCCTCTCCCATACTAAAATTTAGCTTTTCTTCAGCAGAGTCAAAACAAAATTCTCAGTAAGGAATCCTACCTAAATCCGCCACTGCCTCAATGAATATTGTAAAATGTATTTCACTACTTATAATCTGAAAGAGAACGCTAAGTCGCACATAAAAAATAAATCTTAAATTGACGCGTTTATAATTGATATTACTAATAATAAAACGCGTATTTCAACTTTCATTCACTATCACTGTTACTCTGCACAAATTGGTCATTTCTCGTGTCACAGCATCGCATTTGTTGTACAACATTTTAGAATAATGTAAAATTTAAATAGTCTTAGATAAGAATTAGACCAGACGTACACTAAACCAGGTTAAAAAAAATAGCATACTGCTATTCTCTATTTAAACAGTAGTTTTAGTATAGTTAGAACATGAATCAGACTCTGAATAACTTTCAATACACTATACAATACAGTTTTAACTGAAACTAAGGCCTCATTCGCACGAGCGTATTTTAACGCGCGTAAAAACATCGCTTCAAATAGAACAAATGCATTCCAAAGTAGTGTTCACACGGCAACGTATTTTTATCGCGCAATGTTGTATTTTCAACCCTGAGCGTTGGGAATAGATCACACAATCACATCGAGAGACCAGGTCGTCGGATTTTTAACGCGCGTAAATAAATCGCTCGAGCGAATGACGGCTAAAACATGCCATCCTAAACTTACCGTTAAACACGTATTTTCAATATGTTATTGAAATACATGTTAAACCCATGTCTAAATCTTTTGTAGTAAGACTAAAACAGTCCTTTAAACGATGAAGAAAGACGTAGTGTGATGAATTACAAAGTATTTTAAGGAAAACAAACTTCAGACATCGGATATACGTAGTAATAGTTAGTATTCTTTGTATAACGCTGGCTTCAGACATTGGCCCCAACGTCGATCCTAAATCCACTCCAACGTGTGGATCTAGTAAATAGCATTGGCGCCAACATTGGGACAAGCGTTATTCTAAATCCACATGTTGGACGAGTAGGTTTGGGACCAACAGGGTTGCCGGCGTAAAAACCTTTATATTTGACAACAAATGCTTTTTTCGACTGACACGAGGCACTATTTTGAAGGATTAACATCTAAAGCACATGAACATATTCGTATCATCTCACATTCTTTTATCGCTTGCGTATCTTTGATAGAGAATGACTGGACAATAAAATAAAAATGTATTTAAAAAATCTAGTTAACTATAATTTATGATCTAGTTAATTATAATTTATGAATAAAGTTGTAAAAGCTGCAGTAACAAACAATTTGTTTCTTGAAACATGGCATGATTAAAAAAAATAATAATAATTAGTATGTAAATAGGCACAATAATACTATTATCTTGTTAACCCTTCCAGTAAGCTCAATGGCTTGCGTTAGGAGTGGCTTCACGTCAGTAATATAACGGGTAGGATTCGAACCCGCGACCTCACGATTGCGAGTCCGATGCCTTAAACATTAGGCTATCACCTTTATTAAAAATAACTTTATTGGACAACCAGACGCAGAATTGTTGCTTAACTCAGGGAATTTTATGCTCTATTCGGGTTCGAGAATATAATAAAGAAACCAATGAATGGATTTCGACGTGTTTCTAACATAAAAATTGGGCACTCTTCTCTATCAAGGAATCGCAAGTGAATAACAGATATATTTCTAATCTTAACAATGTAAGAAGGCTCTGTAGGCATATATTTTAATATTATATTAATAAAATCTACTGAAAACGAAATCTAATCTAATATACAAAAAATGTTTCGTACGAACACAATTCACAAGAAATATATTATGACCTATGCACACTGGCTAGTTATTATTGAAGTAATGAGTCTTTTTAATAAAAAAGATTTTACATTATTTTATACAAATAACATTGAATAACTTAATCTGTCAAGTAAAAGCCCAGCTTATCCCAATATCGCAAATTTTCCCTTTAAATCAATAGTATGAAATGAAACGTTACTTCTACGAAACTTGTTTAAGCGAAATCGCACTGTTTAACACAAACTAACCAGCGAGCTAAGGCCTTCACTTCAGACATAAGTTTCAGCAATTCGTTTGGCACTAGAAATCATACAGAAAAAAAGCCATTCATTTCTGTCACATCTCGTGAGATCACAAACTTAAAAACAAAATTTCTTCCAAAAAATATATTTTTTCAATTCTACTAAAACACGTTATTCAACCATAATTATAATACATTTTTGTAATGTGGCAACATTACAATGTTTACGCGCGTAAGCGAATCGAGTGAACACAATTTTTAAATCTTTCGCAATTCGCAATTTAAATTTGAGAAGGAACACGTGGTGTTTAATAATTAATCGACTATTTTTTTTATTCAAATTCAGTCGATTTTTTTTAAATTTTTCTTACTATAATCTGTCCCATGATTTTAAGCCTTGCCAAAGAAATAAATAAACTTTATCTAACTAGCCCTGTGTTACGAACTTACTACCAAATGGTTATTGTATCGAGCCAGGCGCATATCCAGAGGGGGGGGGGGGAGGCAAAAAGGGCAATCCCCCTCCCTCGACTAAGGAATTTTGTCGTATGAATTTCCCCCAGAACAATTATTCTGGATACGTGCCTGCATCGAGAAGTTAACTTCTCGTCTCATAGGATTTGCATTCTACTCATTAGAAATCGGTGGAAAATCCAGTTTCCGATTAAGGACTCTGAATGTCAGCATGTGTAGTTTAGGATAATTTGGTTTTTCTGCGAGGATTTTTTATTAGAAGATTACGTAGTGTGCAACTCAATTTTTAAAAATCGACATTTCAATAAAGCCAAGACTTATAAATTGTATGATACTTTCTTATCGACTTATAAACCTATTCTGCTAAGAAGTAAGAATCAAAATATTTCTCGTTTCGTTTTTTCACATATATAGATACACAATTTTATAATTCTATTTCTCGGACAATAAGCTAAAACAGTCAAGCAACATAATTAGGTAAACAGTAAAAGATCTTACTCATAGACTTCAATCATCACACTAAGGAAAGCTTTGTCTTTTTCTATTTTATATTGAAAAAAAACCGGGCAAGTGTATGTAAGGCCACGCGCAATTTAGGGTTCCATAGTCCCTCCCCCCATCCGAATAATGCGGCTTAAAATTCAGGCGAGGACACTTGCCCCCCGCCCCTCCCCAGACTGGAACGAATGACATTTTTTTGAGAGGGAATTTGAGCATTTTGGAGTGTTTAGGGCAGGCAATTGCCCCCCACCCCTCGGTGGTGGCGGATATGATGTACCGGTGTTGAATCAAATGCACCCCTCATGCGAGCGACTCACACCTCTGTATCAACGCCAGTTAAGTAATGGGTTTTCTGTTGCTGACAGGAGTCTGGAGGGAACACTTGACTCTAACAAAAAATTGCATTTAAGACCTATCTAATAATACTTCACACGATGGGGTAGGTGAGAAAAAAATCACATCCCCACTTTATATATATAGGGAAGCTACCCTAAAAAAATGTTTTTCAAGATCTTACTTCTTTCACTTTGTCCGCATAAGTAATATGTGTATTCATGCAAAATTACAGCCTCCTAGCACTAACAGAGCAAAGATGCGAACGGACGGACGGAGGGGCATGGCGAAACTATAAGACTTCCGTAATGCCACTTTGGCTACGGAACCCTAAAATGAAAGAAGAATGACCAAATATTCACTAGTCCAAAAGAATAAGTTAGTTAAGTATAAGGGGGCCTACCCAGGGGGCCATTTTGGGTTGAAATCACCCCAAAATTGGATAAAAGTAGGTACACAGTATACATTTGGCCGGTGTTTAGTCAATTGTACCACCTAAACAGCGGTTACGGAATTTTAGAGGGCAATCCCCCCCCCCCCTCCCCGAAAAAATATTCTGTTTAACTTGCTAACTACTAATTTTAAATTCAATAGATGCAAATTAACACTATTGACGTTACTGTTAAGCTGCGCAATTATGAATAGAACAATAAAATTGTGTATTTATATCCACATTTCAATATATTACTAAACACTAACTTATAGGTATAACTATATTACAAAAAATAGTTTTTCGAAAGTTTCCTTTTAGAATACACCTTTTATTTAAAGAGAATAATATTGAAATAGAAAACTTTTTGTTACAACAAATGCATGCAGTGAAACAATTCGATGTATTGAAATCACAGCCAGAGTAGCAAAATTATAAGTCATCAATCCGATTCCAGTTAATACAAGCTAGATGGTTAATTACCCAAGCTTTTTAAGGTTCGTTACCCATACTACGTGACCCCATCGTTGACCGACCACCTCCTCCATGCCAAGACACTCCCCTAGATTCACATAGTAATTCATAAATATGGTTTTAAATCATTTTTTTTTCAGGCAAAAACCTCAAAGATTATTGTAGTTTTTGTCACCGTTGTCGTACTTCGACGATAGGTGGATAATACTAGATTTGGGCTGATTACATTGCATTTACATGGTAACACTGACTGAACTACAAACTGTTAGTTTTCAATCAACTGACGACTAATCAGTGTTGCTACCTGTGAGTTTAAAAAACACTAAACGCTGTGCGGCATATTTGAATATAGCTCGAAAAAGCACATTTGTCTAGAGGATATTGACTACGTGACGAAAACTTAAGATTTTCCCGCGCCTCTGTGACCAAGCGTGGTATTTTGAAGCTCTCACTCAGAAGGTCACGTAGTATGGATATGTTTCCTTACTTAACTGCGCTAGAAGGATCATCCTAAATTGTATTTTGTTAAAAGTGGCACCATAGTCAACCAGTCCGAATTTTATCGTAATTCAATATTATAAAATCAAGACTTAAGAGTATTGTTTCCTATTTATGTACAATTCTGAAACAGACTGAATATCGCAACCGACAACCGCGGTTCGGTTGACAGCTGCAGTTACGCATTTCTGCAATTATAAGAACTTCTTACACTCAACCCCACTTAGTAATAATTCCTGTCTTGGGATCCTTTAGTTAATCCAAAAATATAGAGAAGCTTAGAACGCAAATCTCTATCTTTGACTGGTCTGCTGGTCTAGTGGTTAGTGAACCTGACTGCTAAGCCCGAGGTCGTGGGTTTAACCCCCACCCAGGATAAAACTTTTGTGTGATGAGTATGATAGTTTATCCTGTGTCTGGGTGTAATTTATAGATAATATGTATGTATTTAGAAATATATAAGTATGTTTATCAGTTGTCTGGTTGCCATAGTACAAGCTCTGCTTAGTTTGGGATCAGATGACGTTGTGTGAGTTGTCCCAAGATATCTATATACAAAATTTGACGAATCGTTACAGCTGTTTCTGAGGTGGTTTGTCTAATACAAATCGCTGAACCATAACCCAGATACAGAAAAATTAAATGCGGGAATTAAACGCCACCTTTTTCATTGTATGCGCTCTCCCTTCGGCTTAGGCTGGCCAATTTCACTAATTCATCAGTTTCGGTTTACAATTTCGCTAGTTAAGCATTTTGCTGATTCTTCAGTTTCGTCCTTCGCTAGTTTTGCTAGGATTTCAGTTTCTTGAAATTGCCGCCATTAATAAATGTCAAATGTTAAATTACTAACGAAATTATTACCTATGTAATCGTGTCATAGGTCATTAACATATGACATGACACATCGGAGTAGTAAATTACAATCTAAACTAACTAACGAACAAGGAAAGCAACGGGTTAGGAACATGATGAAATAGAAAATCTGACAATCTTAACTAACTGACGAACAAGGAAACTTGCGAATCAGGAAACCAACATAATAGGGAAATTGACAACTTAGTGAAACTGGCAAATAGGGAAATAGTCAACCTACCGAAACTGTCTAATGAGTTAACTGGTGAATTAGTGAAATTGACGAGTTAGGGAACTGACCAGTGATCGCATCAACGCCGACGATCAGTGTAAGAGGAAAACCAACCTTAATGTGACTTTTAAAACGATTTACACTACTATTGCTTTAAATAAGAAAGCATTGTAAATATATGCTACAACATAAAAGAAAAATGACCTAATAAAACATAATTAAAATCTCTTCATCTACAATAAAAATAAAATTACTCACATCGAAATAAACTCCAATTTTCAAAAAACACTCAAATTGTATCACTGCACATATACACTGCACTTAGTCTTAATAATTGTCCACATTAGGCATATAGTCTGCTAGACGACTCTGAGTTGCATACCATCAGCATGTACCGTTAACATGTCTTAACTAAGTAGCATAATGAGAGCGCTTTGAATATGAATTAAATAAATTTTAATTTCAGTGTTAATGTATGTATTTTTTTTAATTGATTCTTTATCACATTAATGCCAGTTAACATAATGAGGAAACAAGTATCAAATTAATTATGGCGAGGTCGAACACCATGTCCCACAATGTATAACATTGCATAATTGTTAGAAGGTCATTATGAAATAATTGGCATCATTTAACAATTGTAACTGCAAATTCCAGCTAAAATAATGTTAAAAATCTCTATAATACTGCTCAAAACAAAGTTACCATCATAAATTACACAAAATTAAAAAATACACAACACTTAATACAATTTTATAGACTATGGGTCTTAATCACATAAATATTTTTTATATCATGGACGTACCCGGGGGCAGGGGGGGGGGGATGCGTGAACCAAAGTTTTGGAAACCCCCCTCTTACAAAATTTAAAAAAGGTACACAGTACACACAGTTTAGTCAATTGTTTATTTTGGACAATGTGGTCTAAACATCGAGCAATAAACTAGGAATTTAAACAAAAAAACCTCAAAATATTTACACAATTAAGACCAGACCAGTCTACAAAACAATATAATGTGTACAAATCGCGAAACTTTACCAACATACACAACACTTCCATTAAAAATTTACAAGAATCACACCGTTGCACTGTTTTTACACTTTAACATGTACCAACACTCACATTTTGCATTAACACTTAAGCCTGTTCTCACACATTTAAACGTTGGCACTTAACTAACACTCTGGTTGGCAATAGACACTATAGGTTGTTGATTATTAGTACTGATGACCGTTGAGCCCGGTGGTATCTTCTGCGGGACCATGCCATCTATGTGCCTGTATTTCTTGAGACGGGTCCATTGACCGTTGTTATAGTTCATTTGGAAATGCATCTCCGATAGCATGGTGAGGTATGTGTCATCGGATTGGAGGACATTTTCGATATTTTCTGATAGTTTTATTGTTACTATGTTGCCGAGGTTCGGACATGGGTTATCTGGAAAGAGACAAACATAGTTTTGTGATAAATAATGAGTTCAATAAATGCATTTTTGAACGATAGAAGAATTTGAAATCCAGACTCAGGAACCGATCCGTAGCCAAATCGGGGCCAGAAGCGAACCACCTATCTGGACTATGTTACAAGATCTCAAATTTGTCTATCTCTTGATGCTCGCGAATTAGGCCCTCGCAGCGCCATCTAGTCGGTAGTTAAAGAACTATCACGGCTTTTGTTATTGCTTCGTTACAGAGAGCATTTTAACAAATTATGATGTCACAGGCCGAATATTGAAAATTTAAAATCCAGACTCAGGAATCGAACCCGAGACTTCCGTAGCCAAACCAGGGCCAGAAGCGAACCACCTATCTGAACTATGTTACAAGATATCAAATTTGTCTATCTCTTGATGCTCGCGATTTCAAATTTTTCTATCTTTCAAAAATGCATTTATTGTATTTGTAAAGTAATTGGCAAGAAATGCCTATAAAATTACTTCAAATAATGAGTTTTAAGGTAGATGATATCTATAGTCCGCTGCGAGTGGTACATAATGGCAATTTTCTATTTACTTTTTTTTTAAAGAAATATAACTAGCAATGTGGGATTAAGTCCCACATTACTAGCAATCTTGTTAACCCCTTCAGCTAATTATTGTTTTTAAACTTTCGCGATATTTCCCTTCAGCTAAGCTCAAAGGCTTGTGTTACGAGTGGGTTCACGTCGGTAGTATAATGGGTAGGATTCGAACCCGCGACCTCACGATTGCGAGACCGATACCTTAGCCATTAGGCTACCGCCGTTTAATGTTAAGATTTAAGGATGATGAGATGCTGAACATCAACCTTAACCTATCTGATAACCAAATAAGACTAATTTTATTGATGTCTAAACACGCCTATGAGAGCTTGCCTATCGAAAAGTGTTAATGGCTATTTTTTTTTATAAGTAAATTTTTTGATAACCAAATAAATTTAGTTTCAACTGATAGCTTTTAACATGGAGTTTATGTTTTGGTAGGTTTGCCAACTTATTATCTTCATAGCTACCTGGCAAGGTATGAACAGGTAAGTCAATATAGGTACACAATCTGTTTTTAAAAATTCGCGATTTTTATACATATTAGATATATTTCGGGACCTAATCGCGTGAATTATTTAAAGGTCGACTGTCGTCCGTGACCCCGATCGGTGCAATTCGATCGAAACATCAGGTAAATAAAAGGTTCGTACTTTTAAATAATCCACGCGATTAAGTCCCGAAATATATCTAATATACAACAAACTGATAACAAAAAACTATAGGCTTGCCTGCAAAAATCCATTCATGGAATATAATTGCCATGCCTTGGGAGTTTTAAAATCGACAAAAATATAGCCATGACAACTTTTCGATTGACAAGCTATCATAGTCGTATTTATAAATCAATAATCAATATAATTTGATAAAAATATGTCTCATCTCGTTTTCAGATGGGTGAAACACGATGTTCCACGTCTCCTCTACCATTTAGTGCATAGCTACAAGTCAAAATATAAGTAAGATTAAATTATAACGCGTAACATCTTTCCTATCTAAGCTTATACCTCGATAGCCTAGTCGACATCTCGCTGACTACTCACACTAGTTTTAGAAATTTACAAATCAGATTATATCTGCATCGGTTTATTTATTATACGCTATTATTAGTTGGATCAACGTAACTAGGCCGGACTGAAGTAGGCGACAAGTGGTTGCGCAGATGCATTTTTTGGAAGTAAATGGTGACAGGAAGCGGGGGGCGGGGGCGGTAACTAAACCAAGAGAATTAGAGATGCGATTACATTGTCATAATTAGTATTACTAAACTCATGGTTTATGTGATTATTTTCGTAAAGAAATTGTTTTTCAACTGTTCTTAACTTAAACTTTTATGGACTCATTATTATTGTTGAATTAAAATTTTGTTAGTATTTTTAATCGATTAAACATAATTAATCGTTTTCATTAGTAATTTTTAAGGTCGCATCTCTATGACATGCACGAAAGTGATAAGAACCTAACTTCAATCCGGTTAAGTTACGTTGATCCTACTGTATCACAGTATTGACAGGTACTAATTCTGAAACCTGATGTGTACAAGGAGTTTAGTTTTCTTAAAAGGGCTTCTAAACGGGCCATGTTTTACTGCAATAATATATGGTTGCAATACAGTGGCCGGTAATATTGCAAGCAATAACGAAACATATTGTTTTTGACATTGTTTTGAAAGGTTGCCGGACGATCGCTGAGCGATCCATTGTTTGGCCAATTTTATTGTAGTTTAAGTCGCTCTCTATTGTCATGGCATAGAGTATCTTTTTCTACGAAACATGAAGTTTGCTGTAATTGACGCCTAGATTTATTGGTATATTCAGATAATTGTGTTGTCAGGTGTCATGTTGTTTTAAGGTTATATCAAAAAGGTTATACTGAGCCCAAACGTCAAAATGTTAAACCGGCATGCCTAATTGTAAGCCTCGTTGTTGCCAGTCATATCATGATATTGATTTTGAATTTGTGTATCGATTCTCATCTCATGATTTTATTTTGATGCGGCAACAATGAATGATTTCGTCAGCCATTTTTATTGTAGTTTAAGTCGCTGGTGGGTTTAGTAGTCCGTTTAGGATTCTGAATCATGAGCCATAATATTGCAGACATATTGCAACACTATTTTCATGATGGCCAAGCAATTAGTTGCCAATAGTGTTACCACATATTGTAGTGGCACGTAGAAGCCCCTAAATAGAAGTATTTTAGTCTATTATAACTATCTACTATTTTTCTTCTCTTAAGTTTTACATGAATTATCCCTTAGTATTGAAGAGATCAGCATCATGTTTAGTTTTTTATTAAATATGTATTAGTCTAATAAGTTTTCTATTTATGTATTTGTATAATATGGGCCTTAGTAGCCTGAAATAAATGGTTATTATTATTATTATTAATACAACTATTCAAATAAAATGTATAATATATGTATGAATCCTTACCTCTGGAGCCGGCCATAAAACCAAGTATGAGCGCCTTCTCAGGCCGAGTGACGCGGTTCGCGTTGCGGAACATATCCTGCGCCTCCAACATTTGCTCGCGCTGTCAAAAATAAATAATATTTTAAGTCCTATACGTTCATATGTACGATTTCTCGGTCAGTCACGATGAACAGTCGAAAAATTGTATAAAAGATTAATAATCTATACTAATATTATAAAGCTGAAGAGTTTGTATGAACGCGATAATCTCAGGAACTATTACTACTAGCCCATTTATCGAGGAAGGCTAAACCTATATAACATCACGCTACGACAAAAAGGAGCGGAGTAGCAATGAATAGGACGAAGTTGGGCGGGTTACTTAGTCCAATATGACACAGGCTAATTATCCGTATAGTGGTACTACAGGTATACAGGCAGTGGCTGATTCAGGATTTTGCTTAGTAGGAAGTGGACTTGACATCGCTGAGGAGCTGAAGATTTTCATTTAAAGCATAGGTCAAGCCCCCAAAAGTATCCGAGTTATCCGGGGTATTTGTGCTTTTTTAATTTTACCCTGATAAAAATAGTCTTCGGCTTCTCTAAAGCAAAATCTTTGATTACTCAGCCAGATCAAGATTACCATTAGGTCATATTTCCTCTCAGTTAAATGAAAAAAATAATTACCGTAAGTGATAGTCCTCTACGCGGCAACAGCGGCTGTTGCTGCGTCTGTTGTACGTTCTGTTGCGGCGTTTGTTGCACTGTCTGTTGCACAGTTTGTTGCACAGGCTGCGCTGCTTGAACTGTCTGTTGCTGTACTGGTTGTGCCAATTGTACCTGAGAATAGAAGATATTGTTTTAGATAGAAGATATACTCATACTCAATAGTCACTCAATTTTGAGACCTTAAGACAAGTTTTTGACAATCATGCTGATGCTATAGCGGCAGAAATACTTTCTAGTAAGACTCAACGTTACATGTCGTTTTCGAGTTTTTTATGTATTGTTCGCTATAATAATCGACTTATGCGTTGCGTTTCCGAACGTCGCGTCACTACGTTAAGGGAAACGTACCTGTCACTTGGAAAAATTTGCTTCTAAGATTAATGGCGAGCGCGCGCCGATTTTATTGAAATTTGGAAAGTGATATTGGAAACCTACCGGTTGTGTGACGCATTTTGTGCACCCTGTTTTTGGATTGATTATTATTTGTGTATTTTTGTGTGTTTTGGCGTGAGTTGGAATGGATCCATAGTGTACATGTATACTAATATTTTAATGCGAAAAGTTGAATGGTTATTACATCACTTTTTGTAATTTTTAAAGTTTTTGATGCTAATTTTATACATAAAAATTTAAATGTATGGAGGAAAAAATCATCTCATGCGGGACTTGAACCTGCAACCTTAGGGGTACCGGACCTAAGCCGTTACCAACTCCAGCACCGAGACATAGTCGTATTTAGCCTCCACATGATACGATTTTATGGAAATCGTGACGTTATCCACCGCGTTTCTATGGAACTTATACGGCTCCGAGTTTCATTGCAGAAACCATTTAAACACAGATTTTACAAAAAAAAAAGTTCAGGCCCAGCGACACCAAAAATCTGCGCTGGTGCCGGAAGTGATTACGTCAGCAATATTTGTGGAAATTATTTTAGATCGGTCGTGTGTTCAGGTAAGTGAATGCCCCCAAAAAGTCGTGCGACAAAAACCGAATGTTTACGTTACATGGGGAGAAGCATTGTAGAGGTGTAAACATTGCTTGTGATGTGGTCACGACTGATACCGACAACAATGGGAATAGCGACCCCCCCCCCCAGGCCCCATTATTGTCTATGCTTATTACTCATACTCAACCCGTTAACTATAACAAAATAAGGTTGCATGTCTGACCGGTTGCGCTATTTGATGTTGCAAGGGCGGCGGTTGCGTCTGTAACGTCGGGATGACTTGCCGAGCGGCCGCCTGTTGCACCACTGTTTGTGTTACCTGTAACAACATTCAACGTCAAAACTACACGCACTGTACAGATTTAAATGCAATTTGACATTATGACGTAGTTTATGTATATCTTGAGTAAACTTTTTGAAATATTTCCAATATTATACCTAATCATAGGTATAATATTGGAAATATTTCAAAAAGTTTACTACGATCGACTACAAAAAATATAATAAAAACATGTTGAAATAAGAACTTTTTTTTTTAAATTAAAAATGTATTGTTACCTGATTAGTGTTAAATAATTGATTTATTGCCATTGTTTCATTTGGCATTTAAATACACAACAGTTAAGAACTTGTGCAAATTAATTGATTTGTGTTTAAAAATAATTGCCGTGTGATACTGAGTTAAGAAGAGTACCACCTCATCTCTTTCGTGAGTGTTGTCAAAGCTAAGGAATTTAACACCGGAGTAGGGCCAACAATGACCTCAAAGTACTTTACAGCCGCGACTGCGATCGCCAATCCGCTCGCCAACGGTGGCGATTATGGCAACTACCCCCAAGATTTATAATAAACAGGTTCTATTGGGGAAACCCGTGCTCAGCAGTGGGACATATGGGTTGATATATAAACAAATTGTATAGAATAGACAAACTCAAAAACCACTGAACCGATTATAATATAAAAAGCTACTCTGTATTTTATTACCAAAAAACGACGATCCTAAAGGGGCTTCTAAACGAACAATATTTTTCTGCAATATTGCAGTAATGTCCCGGTCACATAGCTAAACATGTTCAGATACGCCGATATTGTTTTGAAAGGTCCCTGGACGATCGCTGAGCGATCGGTTTTACTGCAATATTTTAGGCCAGTTTTATTGAAGTTTGCTGTGACTATAGACTTGTACTATTGCAGACATATTGTAACATATTACCCAGCCATATATTGGAACGGAAATCAGTTGCAACAAAATATTTTTGTCATGGCCGGACTATTAGTTGTTAATATAAATTACAGTAGAACATAGCCCGTTTAGAAATTAAATAAAAATTGCTTATTTGGCATGCGCTTAAGAGCTCTCCATATAAATAAAAATCAATGTTTGTATATTTGTCCTCTATGCATTCCGAAACCAATGATCAATTTGCGACTTGAAGTGCTTGGCACAAAAAGCAAGAATGAAAAGTGGCCAAATTCTACATGTGTTGAGCAAGCTCTGTGTGGAGAGCAGCAGCGGCTTGCTCTAGTACTACGAGTTTGATGCCTATACCTTGTCACTATTACTACTTAAAATACGTACAGGTTTGATATTCTGCAGTAAGACAGCCTTCCCGCCGGGCTGCAGTATGACGGTGGAGGTGTTGAGCAAGTTCTGTGCGGACAGTAGCAGCGGCTTGCCGCCCGCTCCGCCCGCTATCAGCAGCTTGGGTTGCTGCCCCAGCACTATGGGCTTGGCGCCTGTACCCTGTGGAGTTACATAGTCAATTGAAACAATGTCAAAGTAGGCAGAACCATTTCTACTTGAACACATATATAAAATGTTGCAGAAAGATAAGTACTAGCTAGTAACTGATAGCTTTTAACATGGAGATTATGTTTTGGTAGGTTTTCCAAGTTATTATCTTCATAGCTACCTGGCAAGGTATGAACAGGTTAGTCAATATAGGTAACTACACGAATCTGTTTTTAAACTTTCGCGTTTTTTATACATATTACATATATTTCGGGACTTAATCGCGTGAATTATTTAAAGGTCGACTGTCGTCCGTGACCACGATCGGTGCAATTCGATCGAAACGTCGGGTAAATAAAAGGTTCTTACCTTTAAATAATTCACGCGTTAAGTCCCGAAATATATCTAAAATGTATAAAAATCGCGAAAGTTTAAAAACAATTTATGTTTATTTAGTTTATTTGCAGTTATCTTCAGTAAATTTACGGGCGATATTTCCTTTGGGAAAGGAGCACACAACCAAGACAAACATCTATCAATAAAGTAAATAAGATATAAAGTCGTACGTACCTGTACCAATATCGGGCTGGCGAGGGGCGGGGGGCGGTCGGCGGGGGGCGCGGCGCGCTCGGCGGGGGGCGGCGGCGCGGGGGGCGACGCGGGGGGCGCCGCCTCGCTCGTGGCGCCCAACGCTGGAATGGGCCCAACATTGGTTAGGCGTACTGTATGGCTCATGGTTCAGGGCTCCCTAACTCACTGATGACAGCGAGGTTAAGCATCGGTCCACAACGCCATTTTTAAAGATTTTGATCCTACCTCCTCCCTATGAATCGTGCCGTAACGTTTTACTGTCCCCCCCTCCCCCTAAAAGTTACTCAACATCCAAGTGACCATTTAACCCCCCATAGAGTGACCATTCTCTAATATTATGACACCCCTTGTACAGAGATACTATGCACATTCGTGCGCCGGCTTACCCTGAAGCCTGGTGCCTGCCTGAGGTAGGTCGGAAAGTAACGCAGTTTGAGGGATAGTAATAAAACTATATCAGTAACTGTCTAATGTATTTCAGTAAGATATTCAAATACTAAGAAAGATCCATCAGTTCGAACTATCTATAGGGTGCTGGACAATCCGGCTCGAAGGGCCAAAATGTTTTGGACTTGTATATTCATTTATACAGGTTGACGACTTACGACCGGTCTCAATAATCTACCTATCGATGGATTTGGCTACTAGAGGTAGAATTTTGACATATTTTGTGTGGAGCTGATGTCAAAAATACACCTCTAGTAGCCAAATCTATCGAGAGTTAGATTATTGAGACCGGCCGTTAGTCAGTCGAATCATTGCAAGGGGATGATCAGACCATGACTCTGAACTGATTTTTTTTGAAAAAAAAAAATGTTCTTATATTTTTTCACAAAATTGGTAATTACTACAATAATTGCATTTTCGAAAGATAAAAAAATTTGAAGTCCAGACTCAGGAATCAAACTCTATTATAATGCCTATAAAAATTACTATAATATTCGGCCTGTGACATCATAATTTGTTAAAAATGCATACCTAATAAGTTCTCTATCGGCTAGATGGCGCAAGCAAGGGCCTCGCGTGCAGAAAGGATAGAAGAATTTGAGGTTTAAGAACATAGTCCCGGTTAGATAGTTCGATTCCGGCCCCGGTTAATCATATGGTAGTCTCGGGTTTTATCCTGAATCAGGAGTTAAAATTTTTCTATATTTCAAAAATGCAATCATCATAATAATAAAGTAATTGGCAAGAAATGCCAATAAAAAACACTATAATTGGTAATCAAAATTCTAATCCGAAAATTCGCAACCCACGACAACGGTTAACCCCCTTAAAGATAACTAGCATGGGATTGAGTCCCACATTACTAGCAATCTTGTTAACCCCTCCAGCTAAGCTCCAAAGGCTTGTGTTAGGAGTGGGTTCACTTCGGTAGTGTAATGGGCCTACCCATTACACTACCGAAGTTAACCCTCAAGATATACTACTATTACCCTCCGACAGAAAATTTCAACAAATAATAAAAGATTTCAACAAATAACAAATACATTACTATAATGAATGAAATACATACCAGGAACACTATCTTCAGGTTTGGGCATAGTGAAGTTGTTGAGACCTTTCGCGTAGTCTGGAGGTGGGGGGGATGATGGGGGTGCAGCCGCTGCCTTCTTAGCACCTTCCTCCATTTCTGATGACAATAATATTTGTATTAATACTGTGAGTTTCTGGTACGGTCCGACTGAAAATATGTAGAAGGTACAAGGCATGTACAATGTAGAGGACAAATTTGCACAATAATAATGTAATCACTAAGCCCTAATATCTTCCTGTTGTTGGGAATCAGGCCTCTTCTATCTCTTTCTAAAGGTAAAGACACTGAAATGGTATGGGGTACAATATATGATATATTAGACTAGCTGATCCAAGTGATTTCGTATGCGTGTCAATTGCCCCTGTTTTTGCAACAGTTTTCATTGCTGCTCTGCTTCTATTGTTGCTGCTTCGTGATGTTATATAGCTTTACAATAAAATATTTTTATCGAACCAGTAGTTCCTGAGATTATCGCGTTCAAACAAACTCTTCAGCTTTATAATATTATAAAAATATATATATTACGGGTCTTAATCGCGTAAATAATTTAAGGTAAAATTATTCACGCGATAAGTCTAACCGTGACCACGGCCGTTGCAACACGGTCGAAACGTCGGGCAATAAACAAGGTATTTTACCAATGTGTGTGTGTAATATACATATTAACATAATGTGTACAATTTGCGAAAGTTTATCAACATTTATAATATTAGTATAGATATCTATGAACGTAGCAATGGTAACATAATACGCATGTTCCAGTACTGACCAAGCTTTCTCCTCTTCTTGATCTGTGCGTGCGTGGCGGGCTGCTCCGTGATGTCCAGCAGCTTGATGCCCGCGCGAGGGGGGGGGCGGGCGGCGCCCGCGCGCCAGCCGCCGCCGCGCGCGCCCGCGAACCGCGACGGGAGGCCTTTGAGGGGAGCTGGGGGGGAGGGTGAGTTATAGGTGTAATATTTAAAAAAAAGAATTTAAATTACAAAAAAATCGTTTGTCTGTAAAGTCGGTTTACTGACGATAGTTGAACGTGACAACGTCATAAGAACATACTGATGGAATGGTTTCCTGCCGAACGCGGAGGTCGATTGTGCCTCTTTATCGCTCGTTCCGCGCTCTCGCTTGCACTTAAATGGAACGCCTCAGAGCGAGGTAACGCCTCATGAGTCATGTTTTTTCGCGCGTTCAGCCGGCTCCCTCGAATTATAAGACGTTGTCACGTCAAAAAAAACACCGGATTGCACTCCGGAAGTGCCGGCAGAAGTGAAAACTTGAACATTAACGTTGTGCATTTTTGAATTGCTTTATTTATCAGTATGATAGTACTAAAAATGTCACGCTTCAGAACTATTACGCTTTAGTACAAACACACACACGCCCTGCGCCACTTAAACTAAACAGCAGGAGCAGGCATACATTTTCGCCACGCAGTAGAAAGAGAGGGGAATATAACTTCCTCTCCTACGCCGCGCCGGCGGTCTACTCTTCTTCCGTCTTACGAATTTTCAATCAGGTCACGTGTCCTGACGCGACTTTAGCATTTTTTACCCATCCCAAAAAGTGCACAACGCCGCTAAAAAAGTTTTCACCTCAAAAATCGTAGAAACTAAGTGAACGAAAAATCAGATAAAATTTGGTATTACATAGAATTTTGTCCAGCAATGACAAACCACAAAGTAACCCCCTTATTCATAATAAATGAATAGATGTTCTAAAAAGCAAATCTAAATTTTGTTTTCCTCGTTTTCTTGTTTATTCTATTTGAAAAAAATATAATTAAAACGTCTATTACCTAATTAAATAAATGAATACAAATAAAATATCCCACATTACTTAACCCCTCCAGCTAAGCTTACTCGCTTGTGTTAGGAGTGGGTTCACAAGTCATAAAAGTTAAAATACTTTATTCATTTAGGTTACAAATGCAACGCTTATGAACATCAGACAAAATTTGGAATAGAATGATTCTACATTCAATGCCAAGTTCGCACGAGTAAAGCCGTGCGAAAAGAACTTAGCAATAAAAAGTCCTGGCCAATTTTTTTTCGTGTCAGACGTTAGTAGTATAATAAGTAGGACTCGAACCCGGGCCCTCACGATCACGAGTCCGATGCGTTAGCCATCAGGCTACTGCCGCTTAAACTTTGAACTAATAACGTACAATACGAGTACATTTTGTTATTCAGCGTTTCCAAAAGTAGGTTCCACGAAAACCAGGAGTTCCATAAAAAAGGTTACTTCTTTATGGAACTCCTGGATTTCCTAGCGAAATATTTCTTTTAGAGATTTTGAAAAAATAAATCCTGATTGTCTGCGTAGAAACAACAAGTTATGATACTATTATAACACTAAGATCTTTGTCAGATTAATTGTCTGCCAGCAATCAGACTTCTGAATAGACGGACTGTGCGTTCACTTTGACCATCGCAGTCTATGTGTTCTAAACCACCTCACAGATAACAGTGATCGCGGAACACAGAACTGTAGAAATTTATGAAAAATCCTTGTAAAATAATAAACTCACTAGTATCAGTCATTTTCCTAGGCATGCCACGACTTCGTACAGGCACAGTGGGTGCTTGCGCCTTCTTCTGGTTAGCTTGGACCTCTGTAGCTTTAGCCAGCAGCTCACTTCGCAACGCTACCGACTTGGGCTTGCGTTTTAGAGTGAAATGCTTCACAGCGTTTGGTTGTTGACCCACCTGCAAGAAGGAATATATTGAGTTTTGATCTGTATCTACGTGTCAGTTTATCAAGATCTGGGCCTCAAGATAGCTTCAAATTTCATGTGTAGTTATAGGTGGGCATGGGCATACCCTGGAGGGGATTAGGGGATTAACTCCCCCCCCCCCCCCAAAGAAATTGGGAAAAGGTAGTAAATACACTATACTCATCTGGTGTTTAGTCAACTTCATCACCTATAAATGTTGATAAACTTTCGCGATTTGTACACATTTACGGATTCACGGAAGGCTGTTTCGACCGTATTGCAACGCCTGTGGCGGTCGAAACGTCGGGCAATAAAAGAGGTATTTTACCTTAAATTATTCACGCGATTAAGACCCGTAGTATATATAATTTCATCACCTATACCCCCCTTTCCCCCGAAAATGATCCTGGGTACACCACACCCATGTTGGGTGGTAGGCCTTCCGTAAATCTAAATAAGAAATCATATTATTTCATTATTCATTATCATATCCATAATATATATAATAATACTCGGTATATCTAATAGCTTGACCGACTTTGATGAAATTTTGTGTGCATATTGGGTAGGTCTGAGAATCGGACAACATCTATTTTTCATCCCCCTAAGAGTTTGTTTGTTTGTTTGAACGCGATAATCTCAGGAACTACTGGGCCGCATTGAAAAAATATTTTATTGTTGGATAGCCCATTTATCGAGGAAGGCTATAGGTTATAACATCACGCTACGACCAATAGGAGCGGAGCAGCAATGAAAATTGTTGTAAAAAAAAAAGGGAAAATTTACGCAGACGAAGTTGCGCGGTCAGCTAGTATTATATATAATCTAAATCTTGGCAATGGCTTCAACGATTTTGATGAAATTTAGTATGCAGGGATTTCGGGGGCGATAAATCGATCTAGCTAGGTTTCATTTTTAGAAATGGTAGTTAAAAAAAATACCGTATGTATTCATAAACTAAGGAAATTTAAAACTAGTTAAGATAAGAGGCTACTACTAAGGATATTTCGTTTAGATTTATTCTTGACACGATTTTTTTAACATGGAAAGGTAAGGTGATTTTGACATAATATGTATTCATTATAAAAATACATACTAGTATCACAGTCTAATAACTAATACAGACGTACATCGTTGTACAATCATAGGTAATCGTGCGGGGTTTGCGGGGCGGGACGCAGCGGGTGGAGGGACCAGACTCGCAGTCGCTGAATCTGGTCCGTCCAGCCGCTGCGTCTCGCCCCGCAACCCCCTCTAAACGGCTTCGTCGAGCGACTGTATTACTTATTAGATAGTTCTAGCAGCCTATCAGACCTACTTACCATAATAAAAAAGGTCCATAAAGCTCAGAATTTTTGACCAAAAATATTTTTCATTGATAGTTATTTAGTTTTCTTTTTAAATTAAATGATAACTAGGCATCTGGGATTGTGGGTCACACATTACTAGCAATCCTATTAACCCCTCCAGCTAAGCTCAATGGGTTGTTAGGAGTGGGTTCACGCCGGTCGATAGTATAATGCCTTGTCTTTTGACATTATTCCAAAAAAATACTATGAGATACTTACCACAGAAACCAAAGCATTCTTATTCAAATATAGGCACTCAAGTGGTAACAGTCCAAGGTCTGAATGTTTGGCCAGTGCCCGCCTCAGTTCACTAATCATGTCACTGAATATCGGCCTGGTCTCATCAAACTCTGCTATCTCTGTATTAAGGGTGCCCGCTGAGGGGAATGTCTTGAGGGTTTCTGCGAGCATAGCCACCCAGAGATCAGAGTCGACCGCTGCCACTTCAATAATTTCTTCGAGTTCATTTCGCCACTGGAAAATAAAAAATAGGGCATTTAAATTAAATAAATATAGGTATAACATTTCAGAAAGGTGTTCAAATTTTAGCCACAATACAGACATACAAACTGTATACTAAAGTCGAATAACTCATACAGACGTTCTTAGAAGCCCTTTTAGAGGGGGTAATCGAGGGAGATTGCAGGACGGAACGCAGAGGGAAGGCAAACCACGCTACATATGTAGAGGGTGGTATCAGTGTCCAGGACTTGAGACAATGTTTACTTCCAGACTTTTGTATCAGCATTTATCACAACTTCAAAGACATCTGGTCTCGATAATACAAGCTCTGCTTAGTTTGGTATCAGATGATGTTGTGTGAGTTGTCCCAAGACATAATTATATTATTTCAAGTTTCTGTACAAATACTTTATAAATCGAAACAGATCAGAACGGTAAACAAGACTACATTGGTGCAAATATAATTTAAATTTTAAATGATCCGGGACAGCTACATATTATACTACCTAATAACCTCACTTGGGTAAAACGGATCAGTTCTTAAATCCTTGAATTTTAAACTACTTCTGCCTGCATTTATATTAGATACTAGCTGTCCTGCGCAACTTCGTCTGCGTAAATTGCTGTTCCGCTCCTATTGGTTGTAGCATGATGTTATATAGCCTATAGCCTTCCTTTAATTCAGACCAGTAGTATCTGAGATTATTGCGTTCAAACAAACAAATAAACTCTTCAGCTTTATAATATTAGTATAGATTGTGATAAAAAGACTTGTTACTTTTTTTTAAAAGACATTAGATAACTAGCAATGTGAGACTATAGTCCCACATCACTAGCAATCCTGTTAACGCCTCCAGCTAAGCTCAATGGTTGTGTTAGGAGTGGGTTCACGTTGGTAATGTAATGAGTAGAATTTGAACCCCTCATGATTGTGAGACTAGGCCAGTAATAATCAGACGAGAGGGTCTCCCTATGATATTTATAATTGGATGATAAAAATAGAATATTGACAGTGTTCTTACGGTACAAATTTTTAATTAATTTTAGTTTATTTTTCCAAGCCTTACATATGGCTACCAGACATGGGATATATATAAAGCTTAGGAGAATAGAAAAAGTAAAAAGTGAAGAGATAAGAAAACAAAGCTAACAGATGTCCTTAAACAAGCCTTGCAGCTGAAGTGGCAATGGGTGTGCCACTTAACAAGATACAATGACAAAAGGTGGTCAAAGTGGTCTGGTCCACTGGGAAAAACATAATAGAAGTTGCAGGCAGGAACTGCTGGAGTCTCGGTGCAGAAAGAGAGGACTGGAAGAAGATGGAGGAGGCTTTTAACTAAAAAGGATCCATTGCGAAAACAGAAAAGCTACAACACCTAACTAACATAACTATATGTATAACTATTTTGTAATGGAATAAAATAAGCTTATTGTTGCTCCTAATTTTCTATTTCTCCACTATTAAATGGATGTTATTATACATATAAACCTTCCTCTTCAATCACTCCTATCTATTAAAAAACGCATCAAAATCAGTTGCATAGTTTTAAAGCATACATAGGGATATAGGGACAGAGAAAGCGACTTTTTTTCATACAATGTAGTGATTATAAAATAAAGAAAAGTGCCCCCAATAGTTACCTTATTGTGAGTAACAATCATTAGTTCAATGCCTTTACGCTATGAATATTGATACAGTTTTTAATAATATTGTATGAAAAAAAACAGCCAAGTGCGAGTTGGACTCATAAAGGGTTCTACAATCTCCATTATCTGTACAATATTAGACACTATATTATAATATTAAGCAAAAAAAAATGTTTGTTGTATGGGAGCCCTACTTAAATATTTATTTTATTCTGTTTTTATTATTTGTTGTTATAGCGGCTACAGAAATCCGTGAAAAAAAATCTGTGAAAATTTCAACTGTCTAGCTATCCCAATTCATGAGATACAGCCTGTATTTTACAATATAGAGCAAAAACTGTAAAAAAATCACGTTTGTTGTATGGGAGTTTTTTTAGTATTTGTTTTTATAGTGGCAACAGAAATACTGTGAAAATTTCAACTGTTTAACTGTCACAGTTTATGAGATACAGCCTGGTGACAGATGGACGGACTGCGGAGTCTTTGTAATAGATTCCAGTATTACCTTTTGGGTACGGAATCCTAAAAACTTTGGAAAAGGTCAGGAGAGGTACCAGCTGACCAATTTTTAGGTATGTAGTGCTTGTACAAATGTTAAAATGTTGTTAATGTATGCAATCAAACAAGAATGTAACAGAATGGAGAATCAATTACATATTGTATGGACCTCCTTGCACTCTTCAATCATATTTAATGGTAGTAAATTGGCTGTTCAATTTGATGATCTTTGCCTGCATAAGAGATACAGGCCTTGAAAACCTATTTCACAATACAAAATTGAATTACTCAGTATAATAAAAGAAAATAATAAATCAAATTATCGTAGTGCAAATAACTCTGTGACTAAAAGTGTTATCATAATATTTATATTATAAAAATAAGGAATTCCTTCACAAAATGTAAATAAAGACATAAACGTCGTAAGCATCAACACAATGTACCAAACTACCAAATACGCACATAAAAAAGTAATAAATTTATAATTGATTTGGTATAGCATTGTATATTTGAATTTCAATGTAATTTTTTATCATGTAAATTCATTAAAAATGACAACAAATAAAACTTACTAAATACATGCGTATTTGTGCATCCCATTCTTACTCATAGCGGTAAATAAGAATAGAGAGAGATAGAAAACACAATACAGTTACGCAAAACCATAGAACATCATAGAGAAAAGTTACCTCCTCAACATTTCTGCGCGGGATATGAAAGAAACTTAGCAATAATTTCAATTTCACTTGTGTTTGCAAATCCGGAAAACAATCCTTGATATTCTTTAACACTTCAGCATTCAATTGTGTACAAATTGAGCCACTTGTCCAGGAATCATTCGATGTACCGAGTTTATTGTGGAGCCACAAAGATGTGTCACTATCCCTAACGTTCGCCATCTTGCGACTGAGATAGTGACGTATTCGCCATGTGTCTTTTTAGCTCCCGTTCTGAACTGAGACATCGATTAAATGGACGCTCTGTGTTTTAATTTATTAAAACGATATATTAAAATTAATAGAGCTACAGAAACTCGTCCAAATTATTGGCTTTGTCTTATGGAATAAAATTAACCAAAATAGAAATAAGTTAATTATTTTTCTGCGATAGCTTTGTGTTAAATCGATGTCGATAATATTGACAATATTTATAAACTACAGCACATCATTAGCAAATTCATCATTATGTCTGTAACTTTTATTCATTACATACTAATAAAATGATTGTATTCTCAATAATAATATAATGTTTTTAACAGAATATTTTGAATATCTTTAGTTAAAGACTTATTTTTAAATTATTTTTTATAGATTTAATCACAAATTATTGTTTATGGATCAACAGGCTATTTTCATAGTCTGTGGTATTTACGCGCGATATTTAAATTTTGTTGATCATTTTTATTGATCAAACAAAATTAAAAGATAATCTTGCTGTATGTTGTGTTTAAATAGGTAATACAATGGCTCAGACGTCGAATTATTCAACGAGTTTAAATATTTACGACGAAATTTTAAACGGAGAGACTACTTTGGATTTATCGGCTAGACACTTGGAATGTGTTCCCAAAATCGAAAACTATGGTTTATGTGTAAGTCATTTCATATTTCATTTAAACTAGCGGACGCCTTGCGGTTTCATCCGCGTAGTTCCCGTTCCCGTGGGAATACAGAGATAAAAAATAGCCTATTTCACCCGGGGTTAGTGTAGCTTCACAAAGATGAAACAAATTTTTCAAATCCGTCTAGTAGTTTCGGAGCCTATTCAATACAAACAAACAATCAAATCTTTCCTCTTTATAATATTATAGGTAAATATCATACAATAAGTACCATTCAGGATTTCAGGGTTATTTTCCCGTACTATGAACTAACTCCCTATCGAGATTGTTGGAAAGGTTTAAAGAGAGGAGTTTTTATAGGATCGGCAACGTAAGTGTTGGTGTTTGTGCTGTGGGCGACCCTTAGATGTAATAACTGTTAATTACTGTTAAAATGCAAGTGCCTTGATCTAGGATTATTTCAAGGGGAGGCAAAGACTTGATGATGGCGCGACATAATTATGCATTTGGCGCACCTGCATAGCTTTTGGCGCACCTGAAGAAAAAAAAAGTGTAGCAAAGCTATTGCATAGCATTTATCTAATATATCAAATTCTCGTGTCACAGTTTTCGTTGCCATACTCCTCCGAAACGGCTTGACCGATTTTGATGAAATTTTTTGTGCTTATCCGGTATCTATAAGAATCGGCCAACATCTATTTTTCATACCCATATGAGTTTGTTTGTTTATTTGAACGCGATAATCTCAGGAACTACATAGCCGCATTGAAAAAATATTTTATTGTTGGATAGCCCATTTATCGAGGAAGGGTATAGGTTATAACATCACGCTACGACCAATACGAGCGTAGCAGCAATGAAAAATGTTGTAAAAAAAAAAAAGGAAGAAAAAAGGAAAATTTACGCAGACAAAGTTGCGCGGGTCAGCTAGTAATCAAATAAAAATACATTTTTTTTTAATTTTAAAAAATATTTTTTATTATTATATTTTTTTTTTCTTTTCATTACATTTCAGAGCAGCTCGTCTCGATCCGTGCGAGCTTCGTACAGTCGTACCATATACATATACGTTAAGCGAACGCTGGGCCGGCTATATGGTAGGCGGAGTGGGGGGTGTTAGGTTTTATTTTCGTTACGGAATTTCTTGGTTCGGTCGCCGCGCACAAAGCCCGCGGTAAAAGCTATGCAATAGCTTAAACATGGTTTCTTAGGTTACAGTAACGTGTGCATCTCCCCAACAAATTTTGATACAGAGCCCGTACTTATAAGGCAAGCTACGCCTCTGCATATAACACCATAATTTTGTTATTAGGTAAAGAAAATACATACCTATTATAGGTAAAACAATCTATTAAAAAAAACATCATACATAAAGGTATTTTCTTTCAGAACAGAATTTTGAACAAAATTATGATTTCAGGTGTTGTATCTACAGAACAATGCAATCGAAATATTGCCGGAAGATATATTCGATACTTTAAGAAATCTCATGTATTTGGATCTTAGAGATAACAAGTTGATCGAGATCCCAAAATCGATAAAAAACCATCCAAGCCTCACACATTTATTATTGCAAAACAATCGATTAACTTTGCTTCCGAACGAAATAGGAACTGTCAGTAATTTAAAAGTTTTGCAATTAGCCGGAAATCCGCTCATGTACCCGCCAAGTGAGGTCATAAGCGCGGGAGTATCAAGTGTCAAAAAGTTTTTAGTTGATAAATTCATTGACAGCATGTTTGCTACATCTCGTTCGGATATATCCGAAGATACTGTAAGCGTGAGCGAACACTATCATGATCCTTTAATTAACCCTGAAGCAAGAAGTTACAATTCAGTTATAGATGAAGAAAAAATGAATGCCAAGGGCGCCATGACAGTTAAGTTCAACGGGAAACCACAAGAAAGCGAATCTGACGAAGAATATTATTCGAAGAATAAAGGAAAGTGTCCTAAATTAGAAAAAAGTAGGAAAATAATTCCAACATACAGTCAAAGTTCAAAATACGTGAAGCCTGTATTAATACATGGAAAAAACATACAGGATGATATAATAAAGCAGAATTACTTGAGAGATTTAGCTCTAAAGAAGCACAAAGACTTGCTTGCGACTAGAGACAAGATTCTGCAGGGAAGAAAGTATGTTTCTTTCAAATTATGTTTTATCTTTTATCTTATCGCTTTGTTTTTGTAATGATAATTGCTTTGGACTGCATGAAACCCGCTATTCTCTTTCAATTTAAAATCTTGGAGACGCATCCGAGATCTTTGACCAGTAGTTCTTACAGATTCATTTTATGGATTGTACCTACAGGTGTCATACAACGATACCGTGTAGGTGTTGATTCTTTGGTTTGGAAGGAGTTTCATCTGGGTGAGAAAGGGGCGTGGGAATATGATTTAAGTAGTAGTATTAGATTTAGTGGCAATGAGATTTTATCAAGGAAAAGGCCATTGCGAGAGGACTGAGATACTTTGGACGGAGAAAAGTCTTGCCGCCCTTCCAAAGTATCTTAACGATTTATGAAGCTGACTGTATCTACCTATCATACATATTTTATATATTTCATAAAAGGAGCAGGAGTGATTTGGTAACACTCCAACTTATACGACGTTTCAATTAAACCCCAGGTAGGCACCGTATTTAGAGGTGTGGAGGCCCTGGGGCAACAAAGGACCGAAGGCCCCCATTGCCCGAATATAATAATCAAGATCGTTCATTGGGAATACTGGTTAAACAATTATTATAACAATATTAAAAGCTCTTATATTCTAAACAAAAAGCTACAAACCGATGTAAATGAGGATGGAAACTTTAACACGCAAACTTTTTGATAAGTTAAATCGTTTTATTTGTCACACGATGTTTGTTCGCGTCTTTTTATGATCATTTTTCAAAATATCCCAACTTTTTTGTGATAAATAAATTCTTAAAAATTTAAATCGTATGCAGTTGCACTGATGTGAGCTCTTACTTTTTCATTTGTAAACGCAAATAAACAGCAAACGCTTCTTTGTTTCGATTTTCTTTGTCTAGTTTGTGTAGTGTGATTTTTAAAATAGTAACTGCTCTAAATCGTGAGGAAACCATAAACCCAAAATTCGAGTCATGCGTGACATCGACCAATCTTAGCGGGAAGAATAGAAAGTTTGGATGTTTGTGTGTTTCAATTTTTATTATTCAATGCAAAAAACTGACATTCACGCGGCTGGAGCTGTTATACGTCTTGTAAGATCAAAACTTCGTCCCAGTAGGTCGTAGATCTAACTTACCTAAATCCTGTGTTACCATCAGTGCCGGATCGGTTATTTCGAGGCGGGGCAAAAATTTGATGATAGCGCCCTTCACCTTCGCGGAGAACGTGGTCCATCGTAAGCATGTTCTCCGCAAGCAAATCATTTCACCCGATTTGGTGCCTCTTCTACATGCCATTTGGCGCCCTTTAAGTGTAGCGCCCGGGCGAGTGCGTTCCCCCCCCCCCCCTATCCGGCCCTGGTTACCATCTTTAAATTATAACTTCCCTATTAGATTCTGGTACACCTATACCTACTTACTTTTCGCAACAATAAAGCAAACGTTTTCAGAAACCTGGAATTACTAAAAAATTGGCGTAAGACCTACACAATGAACAAATTCACCGCCGACGGTTCGTATAAATTGGAAAGCTTTCCATATGACACTCATCCTGACTACATGACTCTGCTCTCAAGAGAAGATTTAGAAAAAGATCTTCCAGATAAATATAAAAAGAAATTAGTCAAAAGGTGCAAACCCACCGTTCCTAGAAAGAGTAACAATGATGTGCATTTGGCTTTGAAGATAAAACAGCTGTTTGAAAATTTGGAGGCCATAGATTTGAATAGGAAGGACATGACTCCAAGAACTGAACAGAAGATGCTTATGAATGAGATACAAAAGGTAATTAATTAACATTTATGTTTAAAACTACATTTCCCCTTGTCTGTTGACTGTTGTATTACCTATACAAAATATTTTTTCTAACATTTCAGATATCGGAAATAAAACAAAAATTGATGGAGTTGTCGACAACTAATACTAGATCTGTGGTCACTGATTGAAGTCTGAGGGCCGTGGTCACCGGTGGGTGACCACCATCCAATATTGCGTTTTATTGTGGCTGTCTGCCCGTCTATGTGGCGGCCACTAATATTTTTATGATTTTAGTACTAGATATTTACTGTAATGTGGAAATTCAATAAAAAAAAAGTTGTGTTTTGAATATTTGTTTTATTGTATATGTAGTTGTAAAAAATAACTTGAGTATTTTGGGTCCAAGTAAGCGAACAGCCAAAGTCACAGTACAGTCCTTCTTTTTGAACTCTGTTTAAAATATTGTAGAATTTCAGAAGATTAAGCTTCTAAAATTCAACATTATTTTAAACCGAGTTAGAGCTAGACTAAAGAGAGGCCCCCCTTTTGTAGACAATGTAGATCACACACGGATCACGAAGCAAGATTTTTGTTCGGGGAGAAGGCAGGGGGGGGGGGGTCGTGCCCTGCCCATGCCGCCCATCTGTGAGAGTTGGGTTTGGCTGTTTGTGGACTTTAAATTAACAACAACCCTATGTCCTACCCTCTGTTCCAGTATTATCAACTCCTTGTTCAACCAGTTGAATGTTTTGGTCACATTAATCTTTTTCAAGTTTTATAATAATTTAAGCATTTTGTTGCCAATAGGTTTATTTTTTACAATCATAAATTAATTTATAAAAATAAAAAAACCCGCCAGCGCAAAAAAGATGGAAACAAGATCCCCTACATAATTGTAGTCGGAGGCACTTTACTAAGTTCATCGACATTCATTAATGCCTCCGATTGCATGAAATTGTATAATTATGTAGGGGATCTTGTTTCCATCTTTTTTGTGCAGGCGGGTTTTCTTATTTTTATAAATTATTTTTTTTATTTAATACGTTTTAGTAGTTGTAAGATGTAACCGATGTAGCAACTTACTTTTATCACAGCTATTGTCAAGTATTGGAAATTGAAAAAACAATGGTTGCTAACTAACTTTTTTAGTATAACAGTCATAATCATGTTATACCTTTTTGAAATGCTTTAGATGAGCTCTTTAATTTGATACCCATATTGCAGTATTCAAAACAACTTTTTTTTTCACACTGCTTTATTTTGACATCTCAGCCGCCATGTTTATTTTTTAAAATCGTCACCTATCTAAGAACACTTGGGCGTTTAAGACGAATCTCTCGACGTGTGAATTGTATAAATCCGTTCAGTGGATTGTGAGATATCAGGTAATGAAGAATATTACATAGGTACATACCTAGTCTAGCCATAAATATTGTTACGAAGAAAAAACATTTTTTTTTATTGCAAATAATATTTATTACTTTTACAGTGTGTTAGTTTAATACATAAATAAAAAACAATTCAAAATATAAAAAGCTTATTCGAAGTGGTCTCCATTGGCTGCAACACAGTCCTTTAAACGTTGAGGCCAGTTATCAATAGAAGCACGCACTCTTTCCATGGGAAAATTCTTCACTGCCAATCGTATGGATTGTTTTAGGGACTCCAAATTATCATGGCGTTTAGAGCAAGCCATACTCTCTAAAACTGACCAAAAATCATAATCCAGCGGATTAAGATCGGGACTAGACGACGGCCAGTCTTCAGCTCTGATGAAGTCCGAAACGTTCACTTCCAACCAAGACTGCGTGGACCGAGCTTTATGACCCGGCGCTGAGTCTTGTTGGAAGGACCATACTTGGTTATTGAACATGGTGTTGTTAAGGGGTTTAACTACCTTCTCAAGAATGGTATCTTGATACACTTGTGCCGATGTTTTGATACCTTTTTCACAAAAATATGGCTCAGTCACTCCTTCATAGCTAACACCCCACCAAACCATCACTGAAGTCGGATAATGCCCACGTTGCACTCTGTCGACTAATTGGGAAGCTTCCTTAGAGCTTTGAGCATAAATACGGTCATTTTGTTTGTTAAAATGTTGCTCAACTGTAAAGATTTTCTCATCCGTAAACAAAATTTTTCTGTGACCTCCCTTTGCGTACCGCTTCAGTAGTTGCTTCGATTTTACCACCCTATTCTTTTTTAAATTATCAGTTAAAAAATGACCAGTGCGTCTCTTATAGGCTGCAAGTCCTAAGTCATCTTTTAAAATGCGTGACATGGTTCTGGGTGCTATCTTCATCTCCCGAGATAAAATCTTTTGCTTTCGGACAGGATTTCTTCGAATTCTTTCCCTTACTGCTTTAACCACCATTTTCGTACGAACACTACGTGGACGGCCAGATCTTTTTCTGTCACAAACAGAGAAGGTCTCATTGTACCTATTAATAGCCCGGTACACAAACATTTGACTAATACCAAGCGTATGGAGAGTTTTAAAAATTACATTCGGCTCCATACCAACTTTGTGTAATGCAATCACAGCGATTCGGTTTTCTTTATCACCCCACTCCATTTTAATATAGCAAAATATTGTACAATGTATTGGCGCCAAAATTAGAAAATACAATGAACAATCGTATAAAAATGACAGATTCCAAATTCAAATGTAATATCTTTCTTATTTTTAATTGTAACAGTATTTATGGCCAGACTAGGTATATACAAGATACGCGCGAAAAACATAACCCTTCTTTACAGTCGGGTAAAAAAGCAGAATATTATTGAATAAATTTATCTCGAAGGCTGTATTTAACTTTAAAACAAGTTTATACATTCCTATTTGAGGTTTTCCAAAAATAAAAATACAATTGGTTTTTACAATTTTTATTACCGATTTATCGTCAATATTGGCGGTACCTACCCTATTATACATGTAGGTACATAAATAACATAAAAACTTGACACTGACACTTAACAGTTATTACACTATCAATAACGGCCGGTCTCAATAAATCTATCGATGAATTTGGTTGGATTTGGCTACACAGCCTCTATGTATAATTTGACATAAGCTCGATACAGAATATGTCAAAATTCTACCTGTAGTAGTCAAATCCATCGATAGATTGACCGGCCGTATGTAATTTTACAAAGGATTAGACAAAACAACGCAATTGCGGCATGCCGCAAAGGCGTAAATGCGTATTGAGCCATACGGCCAGCAACATGCTGGCCGTATGGCTCAATACGCATTTACGCCAGAGTGCTGCTACGAAAATACTCAGAGTATAGAACGTAATGTTGATACATGCCTCGCTCTAGCAATGCACCTGAAATAGACATGTTCACGGACATGACATTATAGACCACTTCGGAAGGCGTTCCAAGATTCCATGTCCGTGAGCGGTGTCTATGTTTACGTTACTCGGGGGCGCGTTTTATGAAGGATGCCGTCAGTACTTTCAGTGACACGTGGTGTGATTTCCCGCTTATCTGTTTTATATAGAGTTAGGCGAGCCGCATGTTCATCCTATCAGCCGCATGCGAGATGCCGTATATAGCTGCAAGTGCGCTATCGCGCTTATACATAAAATTAAAATTACTTTTGATAACTTTACTCGACTCGTGGGCAATGTTGGTAAATTAATTTAAAAAAAAGGAACATCAAATTGGTTATATCACTATAATTAATATTTTAATTGTATGGCAGTAATTTTGACTTTAAATTGATGGAATAAGGTACCAAAACTAAATCCCAAAAATCGGTGTTTTTTTTTTAAATTTTTATAATACTGAAGCATTAAACTGTCAATAAAAATGTTTGATAATAAAATAGTCTTAAATCTACCGAAAGCAAATTAAATGCGACATTGTGCAGTACAATCGGATAACATATTAAATATCGTAACTATTTATAGATATATCTACATAAATAAGTACCTAAATAAAAAATATTGTGATTATACATTATAACGTAGCGGAAGAATCAGTGAGATTATAAACAAATCTAATTCAGTGCCTTTTCCATGTGGTGACGAAAATTATTAGTCTAGTCTCCTTTTCAATGTGTAAACATTAAAATGAAACAGTCATTCATATACCTAGCAGACTAAAATCGACGCGCCAGACGTATACAACGTCGAAATGTCGAAATACCGAAATTTGCGGCGTTTGGCATGCCGGCTGTTGACTGAACCTAAACTCTAATTCTCTTCTAGTGTGACAAGTCACCGCACCGTAGGCCGCAAATTTATACGTTACGCAAGGCTGCGATGGTCGGTTGTGACATTTATCGCCACAGCTCAATGGAAACGGCTCTAATCGGAAATAAAAATGAACTGAACCAAAATAAAAAAAAAACAGCTTCGACTTGATTACAAGCCCTCAGGCTATATCCTGAAAAAAGGAATCTAGATAGACATAGTAAAATTTCTTATACTGTTCATTTTTACATAATAGTTGCTCACTTCTTATAACTAAATATAAAATATTACTTACGCGTATTATAAACTGTTATTTACAATCTATCTATTTATCAATTACGTACACGAAAATTGTCAAAATTTCAAAATAAACAGATACCGATATAACGCAATATTATATTTTAGCTGTTACCTTAATTATAATTCTTGTAAAAACAAGAATCTAAAACGAATTGTGATAATAATCATTTCCAATCCCGTTGAACTTGTAAAATATCCACAACGAAACTATTAAATTTAAAATCGGTTAACTAGTGTGATTTAGCGTGACACGTCCATGCTGCAATTTGACATGCTATGCGGCAATAAGAATTGAGCATGTTGCAATATGACATCGACATATCAAAGAACAAACTTATATCTGCAACATCTGTTACACTGTTTATTTTCCGTGCTTTTAACACATTTGTACAAATAACAACCTTGATATTAATATTGTTTTAAAGGCACGTCAGAAATAATAGCAAATTTAGTAAAAATAAACGTCAAACCGCTCTCCTGTGAAGTAGAGATTTTGCTGATATAACTTTCGTTCTTGCGATAGGTCGACATGCATTCGATTTAACCACATATTGCAGACACTTTTAACATAAATCAAATAGTTTATTATAAAGAGCATTATTCAGAAAATAAATGTTTGCTATTTATTCTGAGCGAAACTGAGTTAGCACTACATTAATTTTCTAAACAATTATTACTTTGACAACAAAGAGTGACAACACAAAACATTTATTGACTAGGGTACAAAGTAATTATTCACCTATGAAATCTTTCAACAATAGGTACATATATTTCAGCAATAAAATTCTTCAACATTTTACTAAGAACAAAATACATTATAATGTTCTGATGATATTCAAAATTTTCTCAGTTTAGGAATTTCTTTTTGTTGATGTTTGAGATTTTCATATTTCACATTCGCATTGTCCATATAACCTAGTCAGACAATTCAAAACCTTATTAATATAATTATCATATTGACCCTCCTTTTTCATAATAAGTTAATAACAATATTTCTTTCGAATGTAATAACTACAATGCAGTGTTAAGAGGATATGAACTTTCTGCCAATATACTGCTGTGCAGTTTGGCGGATTGTAACAAAAGTGTACTTGTATGTTGTGAATAAATGTTACAAATTTTTTTTTTGTTGATCTTTCTATTTTGAAAATAGAAAAGACAAATCCTTCGCCAGTTTATTTTTATACTACGTAATGAGCAGGTCGTGCGCCTGATGCCGCGCGTCACGCGTCGCCCATAACAGTATCAGTGCCACCCAATCCTTGTTAAGCAAGTTCTGAATGTCACCACACGGCGTTCCTCATTTGAGACATTAGGTCGTAAATCCCATTTTTTGCCCAGATTTGCACTTGCTACAGTGCCCTTCAAACGTAAACCTTCAAATGATTGTTATAAACGTATTATGAAAAAGCAAACACGCACTAACTCGTTTTGTTATACATGGATGTCAAGAAAAAGAGACAACAATACATCTAAATAACCAAATTTAAAGATAGACAAGCCATACCAGCATGCTACATCGATGAGTTTACTAGCAACATGTTAATGCTATGTATGATGCCACAATTAAATATGTTATTTGCCGTATGACATGCATGCCGCAGTTAAGCATGCTATGCTTATACATACACCCAAAAACGGTTGAACGGTTGGTACACTGTGTATTGCATCTCTAAACTGATATCCGAGTAATTTACGAGATAACACACTATTCTACTTACATATCACAAGTCTTTCACCAATACTTTCTTTCTCAGTCTTTCCACACCACTTGACTAGGCTCTATAAATCCATTCTCACCACAATTAATATAGTAATATATCGCAAACTTTGACTCAGGTTACCTCGAATGGAAGAATTCCTTTAAAGTTATGTAGTTTAATTATTTTTATTGTCTACAACATAGTTTAGAAAATCGTGGACTGTGTAATAAAAGTCACGCCTCGATGTTATGTTTGCTACACAACCTTTAAGAAACAAAAGAAAAGGCCTTTTGTCGGAATCCAAAATTTGACGTACTTACATCGTTTTTTGGTTCGATTAATGAAAAATAAGTTAAGAGTGCGATATATTATAATTAAACAATGAATTTGTTACAAACCGTTACATTTCTGCATAAAGGAAGCGCAGTAAATACAGTTTTTGTGTCATTTAACAATATTCAGTATTAAAAGCTCTCAATATACACACGAAACGCATAATTTGAGATTACTATATTAACCGTACTTTTTTTACAGTCGCCGAAACCTAAGTTTTTCATACTATGGTGGAGAATAGAAAAAAGTTTTAAACTTTTAGCAGCAACATGCGTCGTTTTAGCATGCGGTAAGTGGGCATGCCGTTATGTGGCAACTTATTACCACGACTATTAACTATGACATAAAAAAAATCATACAATTTGTTTAATTGAAAATGCAAACATTTTCTTATTTTTTGTTGTATATTTTATAATTTTTATTTAACTATAATAGTCTCGGCGAACCTTGATCCCTATGACACTGACAGTTATTCCCACGACACAACCTTGTAGTAGCGTCACCGTTATATTATAATCGAATTGGCGGTGTCTAAAAATGATATTTATTAATTTTAGGCAGATATATGCAATTACAATAATATCCCGTTAGAATTATAATAATTATTAACACTTACAAGAAATTATCTCAATCAGACTTTACGTTGACGTCCTGCAAAAGTTACTCCGTTTGGAAGATATCGACTAGTGCGGAAAAGTATCGATAAACAAATATCGAAAATGGAAACGAGTGTACAAAATACATCAATAGAGTACCTACGCTCTTAGTGTCAGATTTATAATCATTTAAGTTGTTTGCGATAATAAAATAAAGGAGATTTAACAAATTTATTGTATATACCTACTCAAATAAAACAAAAGCGGTTTATTTATGATTTTTTAATATACATTAATCTGAATCTGACAATGATGTCACCGATTGCGTCTCAGACTCGGAATCCGAACTGCAGCTGCTTTCTCCTATGTTTATTAAAAACGGCTGGTCTACTATATTGTCGTATCGCACGTCTCGATTCCAATCATCTAAGCATAGTTTTTTCGTCTTTTCAACCACTTTCCTCCAATTGTCCGGAGTCACTTGACTACATGCCTCTTGTAGCAACGTAAGCATTTTATTAGCTGTGAATGGCGGAGTGGTGTTAAGCCTGGCTGCACAACCTGAAACAATAATGGTTTAGATTGAAAATGATGCAAAGTCAAAGAGCGAGATCGGGGTAAGTACATTTACTTTAAATAGTACTAGCCGACTAGACAGTCACCAGTGACCTAAATAAAATCATGTTAAAATAAATACAAATCAACCCACCTTTGATCTGCGCCCATATCATTTCGATTGCATTATATTGGCAGTGGTAGGGCGGTAGCCGAATCACGGTGTGCCCTTTTGATTTTGCCATCTCATCCAAGAAATATTTCTTCTTTGTTTGCTGTTTATGAAGGTTCAACAATCTAACTAATTCCTTTTTCAGCATTTGAGTATTAGCTGCCACACCATTGTTTTGCAGCCACTCTATTATTTCGCCTTTATTGTTGTTCGCGGTAGGCGCTTTATTAATTTGCACAGAGTGGTATGGGGCGTTGTCCATTAAAATGTAGTGGGGCTCGTTTAAATTGTCTAATAGTTTTGTGAACCATTTCTTGAAATTCTCAAAATTCATCTCTTCGTGATAATCACTTGTTTTCACGGATTTGAAGGCCCACAAGCAGTTAGGTACAAAACCTTTGGCTGTGCCAGCGTGGCAGATAATCAAACGCTGGCCCTTGCCTTCTGGTGCTTTGGTACAGGATTTCTCTGTGTCGTCTGTCCATGTTTTGGAGACTGAGTGATTGGCGTTGAGCCACGTTTCGTCCAGATAAACCACCTTGTCCCAGTTCTCGATGTTTTTTATTTGTCGTAGAAAATCACACCTCATCAATCCAATGTCCTTCCGCTCCATTATCACTTTTCTTTTGTCACACTTCCCATAACGAAATCCACATTTTTTTATAACCTGTCTGAGAGAAGTGAATCCACCTTTAAATAAATCAACCGATTTCAGCGACGCTAATAATTTTGTGCAAGTCGGCAGTTCACCTCGAAAATAATAGCCGTAAATATGGTTTCGTATCGCTGCCATGTCGAAATCATCGGGGTTAGTTACGGGTCGTGCCCTATTATGTTTTTTCTTCTTTGGAGTTGATAGTTTGTTCTCCTCCATCGACGATTCGCCGAACTTCTCCTTTGTAATTCGGGAAACGGTAGCTTTGCCAATTCCCAAAGCATCAGCAACACGGTCGCGTACGTTGTCAAGTGGCAACAAAGGTCCGCCATTTTGTAGTTCGCGAGCAAAATAGTCACGCAAGCGTACAACAAACTCCCGCGTTTCACTGTTGAGTACAGTTTTTCTCAGTCTTTTCGGCATTTTGAAACACCAACAAAAACAAAACAGCAACAATAACAAAAACAGAAAACAACAATAGTAACAAACAAAGGATTCCGATGACACAACAAAACACGTGGCGCATACAAGACTCGTACTGGCGTAGCGAACTGACAGTACTAGCGTAGTGACAGATCAGATAGTGTTGCTATAACTAAAATTTTAATTCACATTAAAATTATACAGTCCGACCATGTTACCTCTGCATCGGAATATTGGCAACCCCATATACAAATACACGGATACTTGTAAATATAACAAGCATTATAATTATAGTAATGTAGATTATATTTTAAAAACATGTTTATCGATGTGGCTGAATGCAAGTCACGCCTTTGCCTATAAAAAGTTGCGATATATCGACACGACCCGTCACTAGTATGAACTGTCATAGGGATCAAGGTTCGCCGAGCTGATTATAGTAAACGCTGCAATAGAACATATTATGATTTCAATTTTAAAAAATGCAATAATAAATGTTAATATAATATTTAATACAGCTGATACTTAGTGGTGACCGAGCAAATCAAATCATTAAATAGGTTAAGATGGGTAACCGTATTCTAAAAAAGACAGTTATTCTTTAGAACTCTAATTTGTTCAGAGTTTGCCTGTGTGTTAAGTTTAAATCATTGTATACATTCAATGATTTAAACTTATAAAGCTAAATATACAATTTCATACACAATTGTTATACTATTTTGAATATAAAGTGTGAGAGAGCTGGCCTCTTGCTCAATTTTATAACTCAAGTGCAGACAGCTGAACATTCCACAGTCCGCGCTCAGGATGAGGCAACTCTTCTGAAGGATACTCATATGACTCCGCCTACAGGCGTTTATCTATCAACCCGTCAACGGGACGTCACCTTGAACGAGATTATTTTACTTGGGTGACCTATACGATGATGGTTATACGCGGTGGACACGCGGCTAAGTAATCGCTACTTCGGCGGGGTCATGACGTCCCATTGACGGGCTGCAGTAGACAACGACTAACACTGCAGTTATAGTATAAAAGTTTTACCTACTATAACCGGTATATACTGTTTATTATGAAAATATAAATATTACGGGTCTTAATCGCGTGAATAATTTAAGGTAAAATACCTTACCGGCCGTGATCACGGCCGTTGCAATACGGTCGAAACGTCGGGCAATAAACAAGGTATTTTACCTTAAATTGACTGAACTGGACTGAAAAATTAGACTGAACTTGTAAACAAAAACCAACAGTAGCGTGTGCAGAAAAAGAAGTGTGTGGCATTTGTCTAAGCCCCCAGGTATGATTTATGTTAGAGGACGAGGATGACCAAATCCGAAACTATATGGATTAACAAAAAAAATATCAAAAGAATCTTAAGGGTAGATTACGCGAAACAGGGTTCGGCTCTCTCTAAAATTTATATAGAAGACCTAAATATTAGGACACGAAAAAAATTGTGTCACTAGTCAAAGAGTTTTTCTAGTAGATAAAGTAAAGAAATTTAAGAATGTGTCTTAATATGATCCCACAAATAAATCTTGAAGTTGCGAAAAAATGCAAAAACGAGCATTTTCGTATTGTCATAGTCATGGCGTTCGTAATGTAACATATGTACGAACGAATATTCTACTACATTTTGACCTGCGCACTGTAAAGTAATGGTTGTGTTTATGACTAATTTTGATTATAAATAAAACTATATCAATTGACAATGCTCTGTAGCCTATACAGCTTGATGCATTTTAACTTTTGACAAATAAGGTGTTAATTCTCTCTTCTTTATTGTGTGTGCAGGAGGGGATGTTTTTCGAGGGTATGTATATTTCCTTGGCAAGCTCTAGAGCCTAAATGGGTTGATAGATTTTAGCTTGAGAGCCTGTATCAATAGATTCGTCTCAGTAATTGAAAGTGACACTGGGTACATCAACATCAAAAAAAAAAAAGGCCACTTTTTTGTGCTAATTTATTTCAGTTATTCATTTTAGACATCAGGATTTTTTTTTCATTTCAATTCAAGACCTTTCGATTGCGAGTCCGATGTCTCAACCACTAGGCCACCACTACTTTAACATTATTAAAACTGGCGCTGCTGTCAAAATACTCATCAGTTGAATAATTAGAATATTATCGGGACGTAATCGCGTAAAATATTTACAGGTATGAACCTTTTATTTACTGCATCTGTGGCTTAGTGGGAGTGTATCCGATAGCTACGCAAGAGGTCGTGGGTTCGATTCCCACACGGGACACCACTTTGTGTGATCCACAAATTGTTGTTCCGAGTCTGGGCGTACTGTGTGTCCGTGACTTGTATGTTTGTAAAGTCCTTCGCGACACAGGGCTTGTACCCCTATTGCGGGAGTTTTACCCAATGTTTCGATCGAATTGCACCGATCGGGTAAATAAAAGATCCGTACCTGTAAATATTGCACGCGATTAAGTCCCGATAATATTCTAAAATGTGTAAACATCGCGAAAGTTTAAAACCAATTAGTTCAATAGTTTTTAGTATTACTTAAAATATACATAGAAATTGTGAATTATGACGATGTCTGTAGAACTAACATTGCTTATTTTTACAGTAAAATTTTGTAATTTTCAAAATTTTAGGTGAATAAAATCAGCGAGGTGAATAGAAATTATTATTTAGAGTATTTTGAGTAAATACAAGTTGTCAATGGGAATACTAATAAAAAAGCTGACGTTAATTAATTAAAACATGCATAACTATGATGGAATAAAAGGGCATTTACAAGTAAAATACATTAAAGCTAAACGCCGTTATTTTTGTGATTTTTGAGCATTATAATGTTTTTTTTATATATATATTAAATGAAATAATAATACATTAAAGACAAATTTGACAACTCTGAGAGTTGGGTCGGTCATCCCGGGAGTCTCAGTCTCGAAGGTTTGTAGTCTGGATTTTTGAAATTCGAGACTGCTACCTTTCTTTTTCTGCTTCTTTCAGTCTCGGGAATAACAAGACTTTCGAGACTTAATTCAAATAGTCACAAAAACCTCCCAAATCACTACTACTTTTTTTATTCCAGTTACATGGCAACTGTGTTTAAGGAACCATTTTTTTTTTCGATTCCAAACTCAAGCCAGAGCCGGTTGCCCAAGATTTTTCATCTTCTTGAACTATCTTTATAGACGTTGTTTCGTCGTAGTTTTAAAAAAAGGTTTTCTAGAACAAGCAAGTGCCAGTTGATGCTGTATTGAATATAGGTCGGCAAATGGAATCTTCAAGGTATTTGACTGAAGTCAAATCGGCCTCTTTTTAAGAAACATCAAAGACGACCCACTCCGTACAAATTTATATGAAATGCATGTGACGTCACGTTAGGTCAAAATCTACCTATCAAGGGTCAAATCATTTACTTTTAGTGTTTCTTTTTATGATTAAAAATTAATAAACAAGTTAAGTCATAAATTAAAAAAAAAATCAGAACGGAGGTCTCGGGTTCAATTCCTGGGTTATGAACTTACATTTTTTCTTTCAAATGCATTTATTGTACATCATTATACGATCTACATCTATCAAATGTTAGTGGATTTAGGTCATTTAAACGACTCTGATTCTTGCGCTGCGTTAAACGCAGCGTTGACGCTCAAGATTTTCTAGAAGCGCTACAGTTTTGTAAACTCATAATACTGTTTTTAATTCATTAATTACTTATTTTTAGTTTGATCAATTTATCGAAATAGCTTGTACAGGCTGCCTAGTGTAAACCTATTTTTGAACTCTTAAAAGTCTCGTTTATTCCGGAAATTTTGAGACCGGACCGAGACGCGATTTTTTTCCCGTGACTCGTAAATATATCGAGACTGAAAGCCCAATATATACGAAGAAAATGCCAATATCGCCAGAAGTGACTTGTACTAAATAGTACTTTAAATAATTGTGATAAAGTCCAAAATGAACTAGTCTCAAAAGTCTCGTTTTACCGGGAATTTCGAGACCGGATCGAGACTCGATTTTTTTCCCGGGACTCGTAAATATATCGAGACTGAAAGCCGTACAAAATGCCGATATCGCCAGAAGTGTCGTGTACTAAATAGTACTTTAAACAGTTGTGATAAAGTCCAAAATGCAATGTGCATTAAGTTGTGATTTCAATGAATATTTGTTTTATGATTTGTACATAATATGTACATATATACATCCTTATTTATAATACTTTAGTAACAACATTTGACTAGAAAATGTTTTGTCTTTGTTTGGTACTCTATTTTCAATTTAGAATAGAAGACAAAACATTATCTAGTTTAAATGCTTTATTAAGGTATTATGAAGATCTCAACCGCTTAGATATTTACCCGACAGAGACCAGAAAGAGGGTACTGTTTTTACAGCCTAAAGAGCCAGCTCGACGGCCGGGTTTTTGATTTTATATATTTTTATTTCTAAACGTTTCAGCTAAATTGCTATAAAGAATTTTAGAGCCGTTGTCTATACATTATCAGTATAACGCTGATATATTTTTGTATATTTTCGTACAAATGGAGTAATTACTAGAAATTTCAATACATACATATATGTTCTATTGTGTATAATAAAATTAACAAAGTGGAATAGAGTGGAGTGGTGTATTATACCGTGTTGGAGATAAATCTTCTTGTTGTGGCGTAATCTAGTGAGAGGAGAGATTAGCTAGTACTTGGGTACTGTTTCTTTGTTACACGTGTTGAACGATTCCTGTGAAAAAAAAACACTTTAATGAGCAAAAATGAAAAAAAAAATGTAATCTTTATTAAAAAAAATCGAGTATAAATTAAAACCAAAATGAATCTTAATGGCCAACAATTAAAGATTCTTGCACTGCGCGAGTAGAAGACAATTGTGTCAGAAGCCATTTCGCGATTGGGGGACTCGATCTCAGAAGCCATTGCGGAGAATGCTATTTCAGAAGCTATTACTCGACCGCGAATAATCATGTTAGTACGTAGAAGACTAAACACAGTAGATGTTTACTTGCGTCGCCTGTTCCTGCAGGGTGCCGCGGGTGATCGCTAGAAGGACCTCGCGAGGTACACGCGCCCCCCACAGCCTCGGGCCACCTCCACGAAGCCCAGCTTGCTGTAGAACTGGTGCAGGTAGTGGTCTGTGGAGTTGATGCATGCGTGCACGCCGCTCGCACCTGGAGATAATGTGGTTAGTAAATAAACTAAGGATAATAAAATAGACTAAAAATAGGTGATGAGAAAGAAAATTACTGAAAATACGTCGACGACATTTATATTGGCAGAAGTTTTTTTTTAGCTAAAGTAACAAATATTGATTTTAAAATCTTACTTATCAGCTTATGGTTGTGTTCGGAGGCTGTGTATCTGGGATACCTTTGCTAAATTAAAAATAGGTATAAAGCGTGAGAATATGTTGGCTTATATGCAAAGGCTGTATAACTGGGATACCTTTGCTAAATTAAAAATATGTAGGCATAAAGCGTGAGAATGTGTTGGCTTATATGCAAAGGCTGTATAACTGGGATACCTTTGCAAAATTAAAAATATGTAGGCATAAAGCGTGAGAATGTGTTGGCTTATATGCAAAGGCTGTATAACTTGGATACCTTTGCAAAATTAAAAATAGTTATAAAGCTTGAGAATGTGTTGGCTTATATTCAAAGGCTGTATAACTGGGATACCTTTGCCAAATTAAAAATAGGTTTAAAGCGTGAGAATGTTGGCTTATATTCAAAGGCTGTATGTATAACTGGGATATCTTTGCAAAATTAAAAATAGTTATAAAGCGTGAGAATGTGTTGGCTTTTATGCAAAGGCTGTATAACTGGGATACCTTTGCCAAATTAAAAATAGGTTTAAAGCGTGAGAATGTTGGCTTATATTCAAAGGCTGTATAACTGGGATACCTTTGCAAAATTAAAAATAGGTATAAAGCGTGAGAATATGTAGGCTTATATTCAAAAGCTGTATAACTGGGATACCTATGCAAAGTTAAAAATAGGTATAAAGCGTGAGAATGTGTTGGCTTATATTCAAAGGCTGTCGGACTGGGATACCTTTGCCAAATTATTAAAAAATTGCAATACACATTTAAAAAAAAAATATTCAAGACTAGCGGTGAATCCGAGAAAAGGCTACTTATTTAGGAAAACAAAAAAAATCAAAAGATTTTTTATAATTGACTAGTTGAACTCGGCCACGCTTCATTGTGGCTTTTAAAACCAGCAACAGCCTTCCAAGAACATTCTGTTAAAGCTTCATCACAATCTGATCAATGGCTTCGGAACGCATAGAGCATTTATTTATACAGATGATCATATCACAAAAAGAAGTGATTTGACGAGAAAAAAAATAGTGACGTTATAGACCGCTATTTGTATGAGATGTTATAAAATCTGCGTTTTGACTTTTTTTAAAGATTTGTTGTTCTGACAAGTTGGAAACTAGCCCATTTATTTTATTTTATTTATTAGGCTCACAAAACAAATTACAATCATTAAACAGGTACAACAAGAATATTACAATAGAAAACTAGATTGTAATTCTAAGCTTGTGCGCACAGTATGCACCATTTATGCTGGTTAGTTGTATTAGTATAACATGAAAATTACATAATTATACTTAGATAATTACTTATAATAATTGCATTTTTGAATAATAGAAAATTTGAAATCCAGAATCAGGAATCGAACCCGAGACTTCCGTAGCCAAACCGGGGCCAGAAGCGAACCACCTATCTGGACTATGTTACTAGATATCAAATTCCTGCTTGCGGGTTAGGCCCCCGCAGCGCCATCTAGTCGGTAGTTAAAGAACTATCACGGCTTTTGTTATTGCTTTGTTACAGAGAGCATTTTAACAAATTATGATGACGCAGGCCGAATATTGAAGTAATTTTTATAGGCATTTCTTGCCAAAGACTTTACAAATACAATAATTGCATTTTTTTATTTGTAAAGTCTTTGGCAAGAAATGCCTATAAAAATTACTTACACTAGTGTTAATGTGTTAGTATAATATTACTAGCTGTCCCGCGCAACTTCGTCTGCATAAATTTTCCCCGTTTTTGCAACATTTCTCATTGCCGCTTTGCTCCTATCGGTCGTAGCATGATGTTACATAGCCTATAACCTTCCTCGATAATTGGGCTATCCAACAGTGAAAGATTTTTTCAATTCGATCCAGCAGTTTCTGAGATTACCGCGTTCAAACAAATAAACAAACAAACAATTCTACAGCGTTATAATATTAGCATAGATTAAAAAAACAAAATTTGAATATGGTTTGGAGGAATCCAACATTTTAGTTTGACGCTTACTGTAGATAAGTTTTATCTATGAAAAACACACATACATGAGAGGATTCAGAAATTTGTGAGTTAAGAGGCTAACTACTAGACAATATGAGGGTTATAGCTTGACCACAACCGCTGTGCCGCTCCTTAGGTATGCGCGGGGAGGCGGGGTGCGGGCAGGAAAGATCACGGACACACAAGAGTCTGTCGTCGTGTCGGATAGATCTGAAGATACCGAAGTACAATATTTTTGGCTCTGTATAGGTACATACTTATTATTTATACGCCGCTCGCATACCTAAGGAGCGGCACAGCGGTTGTGGTCAAGCTATAGTGAAAGTGGTGAAATGAGCACGTAAGTGGTGAGTTACCGTTGGCCTTGAGCGCGGCCAGCAGGCACGTGACGAGGCGCGCGGGCGCCAGCGGGTCGCGCTCGGGCGCCAGCACGCAGCACGTGAGCAGCGCGGGCTGCGCGCGCGACACCGCCTCGGGCGCCCACGCCCACTCGCCGAACTGGTGGAAGTGGCGCACGCACTCCTGGGGGGGGGGGGGGTACTCGGTACGGATTATGGCTCACACATTCTATACCTTTCTTATACAGTGTCAAGTTTAGCAACGGATAGTGTACGTTGTCAGATTTTTTTTTTTTTTTAAAGATAACTAGCTATGTGGGGAGGACCTAGGACATAAGATAAGGTTCAATAAGGATTTGATCGTCAGTTTTTTTTAAAGATAACTAGCAATGTGGGATCGTGGGTCCTACATTACTAGCAATCTTGTTAACCCCTCCAGCTAAGATCAAAGGCTTGTGTTAGGAGTGGGTTTACGTCGGTAGCATAATGGGTAGGATTTACCCGCGACCTCACGATTGCGAGACCGATGCCTTAGCCATGGTGCCATAGCTGGTTGCATTATTGTTACATAGTTATAGCGTATTCTTTTTGTCAAAATTCAGTTGTGAAAGGCGTATGGCGTAAGAATTATACCTTTCTGGCATAAAATTCGATTGGATTATTGTGGCATAGAACTTTTTAAGTCATATTTTTTTGAATTAATAACTTTTTCACTCATAAATAAAGGAATGAAAAAGTAATTAATATTTTTTTAGGGTACTCCGATTTTGATAAAATTAGGTATGTGCACTCAGTATCATGGGCACATACAAACCCTTGAATATGACCACACCTTTCTGTTACACCCTGTATAATAATAATACATTCTTTATTTTCTAAAAGCTTTAGGAAACTAAATATACAGGATTTTGAGATCCTCCTAGTAAGCTTTATAAAAGCCTAGCATAGCAGGAGGTCCATCTCTTAAAATAAATTTGTTACTTATGCCTAGTAATACATAGTGTATCTAAAGATGGTTTTTATTTTTCGTGTATGTTTGAATGCGTGTGGATGTGTGTGAGTTTGAGTGTGTGTGTGTGAATGTATTGAATAGGACTATAATTATATCTCTAGTTTTCTTCTGTAAATTAAAAAGTCTCGTTGTTATCCAGTTATCATCACTCGTAGAGAGATTTACTGCCTCTGTGGCATGGTGGAGGTGCATCCGACTGCTACGCAAGAGGTCGTGGGTTCCATTCCCACCCAGGATAAAACTTTATGTGATAAGCATGATGGTTTATACTGTGTCTGGGTGTTATTTATCTATAATAAGTACGTATTTAGAAATATATAAGTATGTTTATCAGGTGTCTGGTTTCCATAGTACAAGCTCTGCTTAGTTTGGGATCAGATAGTGTTGTGTGAGTTGTCCTAAGATATTATTATGATATTTGTTTTGTGATTTAACACTTCAAACGCGGAGCTGTAAGAATTTTTACAATTCCTGTCGCGTCCTTGTCACCGGTCCACAAGTACGTGGCAATGTTGTGGAAATGACTGCAAACGGACATGTCATTATTATTACAGCTCCACGTATAATGTGTAATATATACTTGAAATACGTGATAACTGGATAAGAACGAGACTTTGTAATTCAAAAAAGGAAACTTAAAAGAAAATAAACTTGGAACTGACGAATGCACAGAATGTGTGAGCTATACTCCTCCCGAATAAACAAACGAAGGAAAGACAAAAAAAGTACGCGACAAGAACACAGAAATACTACGCACAGGAAATTTGGCAATACTTTCAATTACTCATATATATTAAAAAAAGTTTATAATTACAAAATATATTTAAAATACATAAACTATAACAAACAACATCATGGGAAAATCAATACTCAGATAATTTATCACGACTGAAATTAACCCCAACTTTCTGCTATACCTACATTAACTATACAGGCTGATTTTTAATATACTACTAATAACCTCCCGCTCTTGGCTTCTTAACATTACAACAAATAACTTCGTAATATAATGTTTTGAAAAAACCATCTACCATCTACTTTTGTCACACAACCATTTACCACACATCTGAGTGACCCTGGAGTAAAATCGATGTTTCTTTATTAAAATATATATATTACAGGTCTTAATCGCGTGAATAATTTAAGGTAAAATACCTTGTTTATTGCCCGACGTTTCGACCGTATTGCAACGGCCGTGGTCACGGGAAGACTAATTTTATTAATGTGTACAAATCGCGAAAGTTTATCAACATTTATAGCAAACCGATGTTTCTTTGTCAGGTTTAGGGTCTAAATCTCACAATAAACAATGATTTTGTTCCAGTAAAATAGCCTGTAGGTGATCAAGGTCGTAACTCCAAAAACAAGTGGTAGGTGATTAAGGGTTAATTTATTAAATATTTTCCAAAACTGATTTTAAAAAGTTAGTTAGTGTTATGTTAAGAAGCCACGAGCTGGGGGTCAATTTACGTATTTAAAGCAGTGCAGTTGCAGTTAAGTTTCGATTATAACGGCCATTTTTTTTTCGTGTTACTTTGGGATCGATGCCAAATACGCTTGCGTCAAGTATGCGTCTCGAGAGCGCGACAACGACACTCCAGTACGGTACGCAAGCGTTTTAAAGATCGATCCCACAGTTACAAGAATACGAAAATGGCCGTTTTAATCGAAACTTAACTGCAACTGCACTGCTTTAAATACGTGAATTGACCACCTGGACAGAGGTTATTTGTACATTAAAAATCATCCTGTATATGTATAAATTAGAAACTTATAGATTACTTTTCCTGTAAAAGTAATCTATAAGTTTCTATAAATGATGTATAAATTAGAAACATTAAAATACTATATACCTAAATATATAGATATTTAGGTATATATAAATATATACACATATACAGGATGATTTTTAGGTATATAAATTTTAAATATATAGATATTTAGGTAATAATATAATAATAATGTTTCTAATTTTTACATATACAGAATGATTTTTAATGTACAAATAACCTCCGTCCAGCGGGTCAATACTGTAAAATGTATAAATTAGAAACATTAAAATACTATATACCTAAATATATATATAGATACTATACTAAGTATAACACTTACTTTGGCAGCCTGACTCAGGTCCTCCCTCTCGGTCAGTTCCTGCGGGTACTTGACGCACATCTCAGGTATCCACGCAACCTCTTGCTTCTTGTAGAAATCCTTGCTGTTCAGGGCCGCGCAAGCGTAACCTACTATCTCTGGTTTCATGCCTATAGGAGATAAATATACTATGAGATTTAACAAAAAAAATGCTTAGTAGGTTTAATACAAACCGTCTTGGCTAACCCGTCATCAGAAGAAGCAAGATTACTTTGTGAATTATATAATCATCAGCGTTTGTCCTTGATGTAAATATATTATATTAGTTAAGAATTTATTATGTATGTATGCTTAAGTTATAATGGGACTGTCATGTATATTTTAATCATAAGTCCCTTAAATAAATAAAGAAAAAAAAAATGGTTACATAACATTAAAAAGCCTCTGACAATTATGACAATAATTGCATTATAAAGAAAAAAATAAGTTCCAACCCGGCACTTCCGATTGACAGTAAAAAAGCGGATGACCTCGTCACGTTCCATTAGGATCCAGTTGAATACCAGCGCCAGGTTCTGTCAACTTGGCAAAATGCTGAACTGGACACCCATTTGTTGCAACCGCGAGGCACGACTTTTATCATTATAGTTTTTTAATTGTAATTATCGTATAGTAAGTAAGTAATAATAATGTTAAAAAAAATATATTGTGATATTCTTATTTAATTTTGTTTCTCTTAATAATTTAATTTTTATGTGTCTCACTTTTTTATAAAATTTTGGTCTGTTTGTTTTATTTGTTAGTTGTATTTGAGTTTTTTTTTTAAACATATTTGTACTAATTTTAAACTAGTACTTACCTACTTATTACTTTAAAGTTGTGACCTGTGACATATGCTACAACAAACAAATGCTTGTTTTCTTTTCTTCTTTTATTTTTCGGTTTAAAGAATTTATTCTTATAAAAAACATTACATTTTCTTAAAATGAGAAAAGAATTTACATTTTTTTTTTTAATAACATTTTTGGTGCATGCAAAAGTTAAGTTATAGTTTCTGTAACATAGGTTTTCAGTTTATTTTTATACATATTAATATTTTCACATTCTTTTATTTCATTTGGCAGTTTGTTGAACAGCTGTGCTCCTTCATATAGTATTGTTTTTTTACCATAGTTCGTGCGTGGTTTAGTTAACTGTATGTGTTTTATTTTTACCTCAAAGACACCTGAACATGTTAGCTAAAATTCAAATTCTTGATTTATATTTAGATATCAGATTTGCAGGCAGATAAGGCTCCGCTAATAAGGGATAATAAGTATTCGAGTATAACGTAACGCAAATTTTTGAAGATTGTTGATATTCCCTCCCCTCTATGTAACGCGCCGTAACGTTATGCTGTACCCTCCCTCAACGTTACGTAACACCCAAGTGACTATCGTGAAGGGGGGGGGGAGGGGGGGGGGCAATCGTTTCACCCGATACCGTAAGTAACTCGCGCGACGGGTGGAGAGGTGCAAATAATTTCACCCGACAAGGGGAAGCCTTGGCTACAAGGTGGGGGGGGGGGGGGGGGAGTTGGATGGTGATCATATCTTCATTATTTCAACACATACCTATTACGATTGCTAATATAGTTATTCTTCTATGGTCCAAACCGAAACCTAGAACCCGAAGCACAGGATGGTGGGAGAAGGGGTTAGATGTTTGCTTACTTTTGCTAACAATGGGAGGTTGAAAAAGACTAAAATTCTCATGACGTAGTACTTGAAAGATTCCTTACCATTAATCCTAGGCTCTCTGACGGGTTTCTCTCCATCCACTTCTTCATCAGGCGAGTCCTCGTACGCGGAAGCATCCTCGTCATCTTCTATCACCATGCATAACTCCGGTGTTAGTGTTAAGAACGGGACAACTAGTCTGTTGAATTAAATTTTAAGTTTGTATAAGACCGGCGAAGACTCCACATCACAGGTTTGAAACGCCGTTAACTCTCATACTGTCACTGTCATTTAAATGTAAATAGTAGCGATAGACATCATTTTGTGTACAACTCAACAAGTAAAAAAAAAAATCCAGGTCAAATTCTCCGTGGTTTTTCATCGGTTAAAAAATACAATTAAGAATTTTACTTTTAGTACGAGATCCGGTCTAACAAATATATACCCTCATCTGTTATTAGATCCTACCAAAAAATATATGATACATATTTTTTATACAACAATTGCTTTTTTGAAAGATAGAAAAATTTGAAGTCCAGACCCAGGAATCGAAATCGAGACTTCCGTAGCCAAAACGGGGCCGGAATCGAACCACCTATATGGACTATGTTACTAGACCTCAATTTTTTTTTACCATCCTTTGATGTTCGCGAGTTGGGCCCTCGCATGGGTATGGACTTCAAATTTTTCTATCTTTCAAAAATGCAATTATTGTATTTGTAAAGTAATTGGCAAAGAAATGCCTATAAAAATTACTTCAAGATATTTTTTAGATTGATAAATCACAAATGCGTTGCCTGTCTAAATGACGTGCCAAAAAGGTGAATCAAAACCTATAGAATACTTCTTGTTGAATCATGAAATTTTACAACATAAAACACAAATAAAGGGAAACATTCTGAAAACCATTAAATTGTAGTTACCTACATTATAAGAAAAAACAAGTTTGTACGGTACCCTCACTGAGTGAGCTCGACTTGCATTGAAATGTTTCTTTTAATTTATGATAATTTTTTTACCTAATACTGTTGTTAAAGGAATAAAATAACCTTAAAGATCATTAAAAAAAAAAACAGACGTGTGTATGTTCTTCTGCAATGTGTATGTTGTTATGATATTAAATTAATGTATAGATTTATAACTATATATTTATCACACTAATGTTATAAAGGCGAAAGTTTGTGAGTATGTGAGTGTGTATGTTTGTTACTTCACGTCTAAACGGCTGGAGGGATTTTAATAAAATTTGGTATGGAGTTCGCTGACACCCTGGATTAACAAATAGACTAATAAACCGCGGGTAAAACCGCGGGGCACAGATAGTTTTAAATATAAATGATGTCAAACGTCAACATTTTGGATCTCACTGAAAATCAGCGCTGACTTCAGTAGCAATACTGGAGAGGCAGCACAATGCTGAGTGAGAACCAAATTTTTTACACACATGTGAATTTTTTTAAGTTTTGTAAATAAGATTTACCTAAACGTACTGTGTAAAAAATAAACGCTTTTTCTTTCTTTCTTTCTATGTTAATAATGCCAGTTTCCAAAATTATCAGGTAATTTAACTAGGCAACACAATTGCTATTTATAAATCTAGACAGTATTAACATTATAATGTTTGATAGGATCAAATAACAGATGAGGATGTATTTCTTAGCCCGGATCTTAGACTATTTCATATCATCATCATCATCATCAGCCTATCGCACTCCACTATTGGACATAGGCCTCACCAATTCCATGCCACTATGTTCTATTTCTTATGCTAGGGTTTAATGTTATCGTATCTCACCTATCAGCTGGTAATGTCTGCAGATCGCTAGGGAACAGATCACTACAGTCGGAGCCGTCCCGACACGTTTTGTGACATATTGCACACACCTATGGAAAATAATTAATAATAATATTATTGAAACTGAACCAATATTTAAGCTAAGACAAATTGGTGTTTTTGTTGAAAAATTCAAAATAATACATTCTTAAGGAATCGTTTGTTATGTAATACTGAAGTTGTGTTCCAAAACTATGTCACATGGTGCGAAAGTACCTTAAATATTGAGAACATTTTATTGAACGAAAACAATTGTAAGAGAAAAAAACTATAATTGCATTTTTGAAAGTTAGAAATATTTGAAGTCCAGACCCAGGAATCGAACCTCAGACTTTCGTATGCCAAACCGGGGCCGGAATCGAACCATCTAAATGGTCTATGTCCCTAGACCTTAAATTTCTTTTTCCTTTTCTGCACGCGAGTTGGGCCCTCGCTTGCGACATTTAGTTGCTAGTTAAAGAACTTAAACTAGTTTTTAAACTTGTGGCTAGATGTCGCAAGCGACTCCAAATAGGTGGTTCGATTCCGGCCCAAGTTTGGTATACGGAAGTCACGGGTTCGATTCCCAGGAATCGAACCCGTGACTTCCGTATACCAAACCGGGGCCTGGACTGGACTTCAAAGTTATATATCTTTCAAAAATGCCATTATTGTATTAATAAAGTAATTGGCAAACAACGCCTATATAAATTACTATAAAAAAACAATCGTTATGAGTGGCCCTTTCAATTGACATTGTAAAAATACAGTGATTATTTGAAAACCTTTAAATACAGTAGCCGTCGGGCGCATACGCCCGGGTCCACTAAAGCTGCCACAGGCATGGTTGTTTACTACAATGTCATTAATGTTTTGGCGATTGCAGCGACATGCGACACAATTGGAAATTTAAAAAAAAGGGTGTCACAGGCATGTTTTCTTATAACGTTATCACGTAAAATAATCGTCCGTAAACCGATTTTACAGACAACCCTTTTTATTCATCAGAAAGTAAGTGATGTCTGGCGGTCCTGGGATCTTGAACTTGAACGTTTAAAGAAGGAGAGTAGCAGAGCCCCATGGGGCTGGAAGTGCGCACGTACCGCGCGCTCGTCGGCGGGCGCGTAGGGGCGCACGGTGAGCGGCGGCGCGGCGGGCGGCTGCAGCGCGCGCAGAGCGTCGCTGCACTCCACGGGCAGCAGGCGCCGCAGGTCGGCCGCCAGCCCGCCGCGGAACACCCACGGCTCCTGGCAGCCGCTCTCGAACGCCGAGCGCCAGCCCTTCGAGAACCCTGCCGATGCCCATCGTTCGTACTGATTCAACTCTGTCTGTCTGTTACGCTTTCACGCTCAAACGGCTAAATCGATTTAGACGAAATTTGGTATGGAAATAGTTTGAGTCCCGGGGAAGGACATAGGTTTTTATCACGATAATCGACATCGTCGCGGTCGGAGCCGCAGGCAAAAGCTAGTTATTAATAAACCTTCGCAACATTACTGCGAATTGAGTCTCCCGCATTAGGGTTCAGCCCTGTGTCGCGGGAGACTTTACAAACATACAAGTCGCGGACATAAAGTAAACCCAGACTCGAAACAACAATTTGTAGATCAGACGAAGTAGTATCCCGTGTGGGAATCGAACCCACGACCTCTTGCGTAGCAATCGGACACACTCCCACCGCGCCGCAGAGGCAGTGAAAATTAAAGTTATCGAATTAAATTCCCGGGAAATGAATGATCAAAAAACTAAGAGCCGAATTTTATTTCATAGATTTGAATATGTTCAATATAGAGATTGCCGTTTTACCCCCTTAAGGGGTGAATTTTTTTTAATCCTTTCTTAGTGCTTCCCTACGTTATAAAAGGAACCCCTGTGCATAAATTCAAAGTTTCTAACCCTTATAGTTTAGGCCTTGCGTTAATATGTCATTCAGTCAGTCAGCTTATCCTTTTATATCAAGATTCTAAGTTTTAGTAACTTGCTAGTCTAGTAGTTAGTGCTCCTGATTGCAAAGTTTTTGTGCAATAAGCACAATAATTTATTCTATGTCTAAGTGTTAGCTAAGTGTTTTCTATAATATTTATGTTTTTAGAAATATGTAAGTATATTTATTCATGTAAAGTTATTTGAATGATTAACTGCAAGATAAGATTTCCTGAACTACACTATAAACACTTTTCATTCTGTTATGTTACAAAACCGAAACTGTAAATTATATTAATTTAATTAGAGTTGTAAGATTTTTTTTTTAAAGACGACTCCCGCAGTAGGTTACAAGCCCTGTGTTGCGGGGGACTTTACTTTTGTCCCGTGTGGGAATCGAACCCACGACCTCTTGCGTAGCAATCGGACACACTCCCACCGCGCCATAGAGGCAGTCATTTGAAATGAAGAATACGATTTCATTTCAATTACTCTATTTTAAGCATAGAAATATGAATAAATTAACCGGACGTTTTAGCTGACTAATCAGGGACTAGTTGCCGACTACAAATATCGGCACATCTCTAGTTCAAAGTAATGGCCAAGATTACAAAAAAGAAACACAAAACAAAATTGATTATGTATTATAAATACGTATCTATATATCAAATTACGTACATGTATAAGTTCCTTGTGAGTTCGCTGCGATATTTGGTGGAAACTTGCCAAGTTCTGTAAAGAAAACAAATAATGTTATATTCAATATACAAACAAAATAAAAATCCACAAAATCGAGAACGAGATGGTATCAGTCCTTTAGCATGGTGTAGTATATTAGTCGCAGCACCTTACTCCCATATCAAGTTTATAAACATTCAAACATTGTAAAATTGGCAATTTGAAAAGAGTGGCCGCGAATTTTTATTGCCAGGATCTTTTCTCCGGCTTTGCCTATCGTTTGCGAACTTAGCATTACATGTACATGTAGAATCCCGACGTATCACAAGACTTGTTTTGCAAGTTAATAAAGAATTTTGAATTTTGAAGAGAGAAACAGACTAGCAACGAAGAATGAAATTCCAAAGCATATTCACTTGTAGATACGATTCGAATTAAACCTGAGACAACTAAAACCCTAGGGTTCTAGTTGTCTCAGGTTTAATAATAACTGTTATAGTGTCAATACAGCGACTGCAGGCTCTTAGTGGTTAAGAGCCGAATAGAGAGATTTAATAGGCACTTGCGAGAGGGTTGGGGGGGGGGGGGAGACTTAATTTCTGTGCCTCTCGTAGCCATTGGCCTTCTACAGAATTATTTTTAATTTAGTCGACAAATTTCAAGGGTTAAACCTGTGTGTAGTCAAGATAATAAAAAAAAATGTTTGTAAAGTCGGTTTTTTTACAAGCGATAATTTTAAGTGATAATAGAGTGATAATTTAAATTTTAAGTGATTTTAAGTGATAATTTTATCGCATGTCACTGCAATCGCCATTCGCTGTTGCTTAGCAACCAATCAATAACGTGACACTTTTTGGTTATCGATTTATAAGACGCTACAACGTCAAAAATGTTAGCTAGGTACTTACATATATAATTTTTTGAGATCATGAATGAAATCTTTTTTTTTTACTACTATAATTGGCAATATTTCAATATAAAACGGATGTATTACAGGTACAAAATCTCCCGTATCAATTAGCAGACTGATTTCAAAATTTACTTGCACTTACCGAGCCATCTCAGGAAGCCGTCGAGCAGCGCCAACACGGCGCACAGATCCCACACGTAGGGCTGCAGCTCTGCGTGTAGTTCGCCGTTGCGTGCTCGAGCGAGTCGTCTAGCTAGACGACGTGCTCGGCACATCCACCAAGCGAACCTACTGCGACGACGGCGCCATTCGCTCGTCTGGAACAAACTTGTTTTATATACAAAACTGCCAGCCTTAAGGGCGTGTTCCCACTATATCGTGACGATAGATCGTGTCAAAGCGTCGTAGCGTGTATGTTTAAATGGAGGTGGTCACATATACCAACATGCCTTTCATGCGGACGCTGCTGTCGCTCCCGCATTGGACTTTACATCTATTTAAGATGCATAGGCCTTATGATGGTCACATATACAGTTTTCTCAACGTAACTTGGCCGAATTAAAGTAGGCGACAAGTGGTTGTGCAGATGCATTTTTTGGAAGTAAATGGTGACAGGAAGCCGGGGACGGGGGCAGTAACTAAATCAAGATAATTAGAGATGCGATTACGCATTACAATGTCATAATTAGTATTCCTAACTCATGGTTTTTGTGATTATTTTCGTAAAGAAATTGTTTTTGAAACTTTCTTTAGTATTTACTGTAACTAGTTCTAAATTTAAACTTTTATTAACTCGTATAAATAATATTTTTATATTGTTGAATTAAAATGTTGTTATTATTTTTAATCGATTAAACATAATTTATCTTTTTCGTAAGTAATTTTAGGGTCGCATCTCTATGACATGCGCGAAAGTGATATATATGAACCTAACTTCAATCTGGCCGAGTAACATTAATCCAATTGTAGGACGACACGACTAACTGTCGTCCACGACAGTTTTGCAGTGACGTCAAGTTATCAGACCGGTTAGCACGACAGTCGTAATAATGGGAACAGCTAGGGTCGACAGTCGTCCAACGATAAATGAATCGTTAAGACATAATGGGAATGCGCCGTAAGTCACAAAACGTTTTATACTGCCACTGCTAAGTCACAAAACCTATGGAGAAATATTGCGGGTATGCGCAGCCCTTTGTCACAAAAAATACGATATTATTGTCAACCCTATCACTATTTTGAGACGATATGATTAGAGATCGTTTAAGACGCTAGGAATGGTCATGGTTAAAATTTGGGTTACCAAGGTTTGGAAGCACAAGTAACCGGTTTTGTAAGTGAAATTTTAAAAACTGTGGTCCCACATTACTAGCAATCCTGTTAAACCCTCCAACTAAGCCCTATAGTTTGTGTTAGAAGTGGGTTCACGTCGGTAGTATAATGACCTCACGATCGCGAGACCGATGACTTAGCCATTAGGCTACCGCCGCTTTTATGTTTCAGGAGGTATTTGTTCCACTATAACAAAATGGTGTATATACCTCAGGCTTAAGCAATGTGGGATTGTGGTCCCACATTACTAGCAATTCTGTTAACCCCTCCATCTAAGCCCTATGACTTATTAGGAGTGGGTAAATGGGCAGGATTTGAACCCACGAGCTCACGATTGCGAGATCGATGCCATAGCCACTAGGCAACCGCCGCTTTTATGTTTCAGAAGCTATTTGTTCCACTATACATACCTCAGGCTTACTCCCCCTTGGCAGCATGCTAGCGGCATGCGTTGTGAGCCAGTTGTAATCGTGCAGCAAGCGAAGTCCGCGCGAGCCGTGTTCAAACGGTAAATAGAAAAGGTCACACAGAAGTACCAGGTCATCTGCTACTAGTGCGTTGGGGTCTATTGATGCTTCTTCACTGTCCACTGGCCTGGTGAAAGGATAACGGAGTTAGGTATTTGGCTACTATGTTTATATTAAATGTTTTTAAACTTTCGCGATTTTGATATATATTAGATATATTTCGGGACTTAATCGCGTGAATAATTTTATTTAAAGTTACGAACCATTTATTTACCCGACGTTTCGATTGAATTGCACCGATTGTGGTCACGGGTCGACTGACTACCACGATCGGTGCAATTCGATCGAAATGTCGGGTAAATAAAAGGTTCTTACATTTATTTACAAGTTATTCTGCCAGTGCCCCTTATATTTACAAACTTTATAACAAAGTAGCTTCCTGCCAATCTTTGTTATTACGCAACGGATTTCATTCAGACAATTTCTTCAGGGTGGCTTATAATACGTTATATATGCGTATTATGCATATATAAATAGTGCAGAAAACTTCGTGCAATCCGAGGCTCGCTAGTTGTTTAAAAAAAGACTCACTCATCAACAATTTCAGGTGGATCTATAGGGTCTATGGGCTCTATTATCATGTCGGTGCTGAGCGGGCTGTGACTAGGCTCTACTTGCATCGATCCGTTCTGAAACAAGAGACATAAATATACGATATTGCATTTGTTTGAAAGAGATAGGATAACCTCTCTTAGCTATTAGTGTTTTTTGGGTGATTTTAACCCTCCCCTCACTCTTTTTTCAAATTGCCAATTTTACAATGTTTGAATGTTTATAAACTTGATATGAGGGTAAGGTGCTGCGACTAATATACTATACACCATGTTAAAGGACTGATGCAAATTGTATTACTAAAAATTTGGAACATGAGATAAAATAAAATCAGCCTTAGTGGGTACAACATAGTAGGAGCATCTACTTACAACGAATGTAAAAACTATATGTGTATAAATATTGGCCAAAGTACTGGCAACGAATTATAATAATAACGAATACATTTGTATGTGTGTAAAGTCCCCCATGACACAGGGCATGACACTAGTGCAGCAGTTGTCTTTAAAAAAATTACTAAATATAAATAAACAAACCCGCCTGCACAAAAAAGATGGAAACAAAATCCCCTACATAATTATATAATTTCATGCAGTCGGAGGCATTAGTGAATCTCTATGAACTTAGTAAAGTGCCTCCGACTGCATGAAATTATATAATTATGTAGGGGATTTTGTTTCCATCTTTTTTGTGCAGGCGGGATTTTTTATTTTTATAATTTATTTTTATATTTAATACTTTTTAGTAGTTGTAGGATGTAACCGATGTAACAACTTACTTTTATCACAGCCATTAAAAGAATGGTTGCTAACTAACTTTAGTATTACAGTCATAATCATGATACCTTTTTGAAATGCTTAACATGAGCCCTTTAATTTTATACCCAAAACAACTTTTTTTTTCACACCTCTTTAGTTTGACATCTCAGCCGCCATGTTTGTTTTTTTTAAACCTCACATATTTATGAACACTTGGGCGATCAAGAGGAATCTAACGACGTCTAAATTGTATAAATCCGTTCAGTGGATTGTGAGGTATCAGGTAATAAAGAATATTACATACATACAAGATACGCGCGAAAAACATAACCCTTCTTTACAGTCGGGTAAAAAGACTATCTACAAACCTCGCTCATGCCATCATTCATTATGACGTCAGGATCTGTGGCGGCTGTTGAAGGCGGGTCTACGTCCAACGGTTCGACTCCCGTCTCGGGGATCGAGACGCGACTCGGACTTAACGTTTGTGGAGTGTCTAAAACAAAAATATGTTTATTTAAAACTAGCTATACAGGGCGTATATTGTTTAATCCCTGTCCGATCCGTTAATGTTTTGTTAGGTATCATGTTCGCATTCGTTTAATGTATTTTTTTTTATTTAATGACGTAAATAACTCACTATTTTTTTTTCTTGTCAAGTCTAATGGGAAAACATGCGGAGATAAACAATGTTGATACTAAATTTAGAAAATTAACACATTTCGACGAAATTGGGGACCTAAAATGGTGAATTTTAATATTCAAGAAAACAATAATTTTGACAGATATATGTACATAGTTTTTTTTCGCATTGTTATTAGAATACTTACACGGCCCTTTCGGGTTGGATAGCAATTTAATTTACACGTTGTTTATATAACTAGCATAATTTTATTCTGAATTTAATCTACTCTAGTCAAAAATTGTAAAGTACGTTATACATTAAAGTTAAAAAAAAAAGATTTTATTTAAACTAATAGTCACAAATATTTATAGTAGTCACAAATAGTAATAGTCACAATTATTTATATTTTTCCAATGTGAATACAAACTTGCAAAATATGCCAGACTTGTTGTTTGAGTTTGACCAATTGTAGGTAACAATTTCAAAGTTTTACCTGTTTTTTTTGATGTAATAATGTTATAAGAATTTAAAAGAAATATTCAGGATTCAAAATTGGATGCATTTTTTCGTGTTCATTTGTTTGATCAGGGTTAACAAATTTCCGTGAATAGATTTGAATTATTTTATTGTAATTCCAATTAGGGTAATCTAGCTTAATGTATGTATATAATAACATTGTAAATTTTCGTTTTAATAAAGTCATGTATTCCAAACTTTTTTTTTATTTTTTATATACATATTTTATATGTATTTAACATCAATACCTACTGCCAAAAAATAACATTGTTTACATATGATAAACATGTCAAAAATATATAACAATAAAAATACTTGTCCAAAAAGATATGTTTCCGCCCGGGATCGAACCGGGGGCCTTCTGCGTGTTAGGCAGATGTGATAACCGCTACACCACGGAAACTGTGTTGGTAGAATGCCAAATTAGCCGACCAGTTGCTGACGCATGACCGCTATATGTGACGAAGTGAAAGTATTCTTGTATTCCATTTTGATTACCTTCAATGATAAGACAGTTGTTTGCAACTATAATCTATGAGATAATAGGTTTTTTTTTTTTTACTTTTACATTATACATTTGGATTTATTTTGGTCTATTCTTCACCCATTTATATCACAATTGGGTTGTTAACTACAATAAAAGTAAATTATTTTATTTTAATCAGGTAATAATAGATCTTAAAATGCTTTGAAAATAACTGTTCTTTTACAATTTAACATGTTTATGAATTTAAAATCATTAAAACGAATACTAAAAGTAATGATTTGACGATAGGAACTTATAAAGTCACAGGTTGTATTCCATACACATTTCTATAAAGCTTACCGTTTTGACATTTCTTAAAAAGAGACTGATTTGAATTTGACAGTCCAAATCCCTATTCTAACAAACCCGCGACTTACTAATGCATATTATAATAAAGCTAAAGAGTTTCTTTGAATACGGAAATCTCAGAAGATTTAAAAGAAATTTGATATGGATTGAAGTTTGAGAAAGGTCAGCTTTTTATCGCGATCCGATCCATGGAGGCGCAGCCGTGGTCAAAAAACTTTTACACAAAAAAAAAAACAAACCGACTTCTATTACGGTTCATTTGCTAGCATTTATGAGTACCGTTGTCTATCTCCGAAAGTATCATTAAATCTACAACGAAATTTGAATGGGACTATTTCGGAATAAACCACTTTCGAACAAAAAAACTATTTTACAAATCCGTTATAGAATTTAATTAATTACGGGTATTTTATTTTATCTAAATAAATACCTTTGTTTTATTGCCACTGATGAACGAATATTACACGCCAGTCTGCTAATGTCGTTAGTGTTGTGTGTCGAAGTACCAATAGTTACGTAATAGTGAGTGATAAAAATCAAGCGAGAGTAGTTTCCGAAACCCGCGCTTCTCGGAGGCGACGCTGAGCTGAACTAGTCACCTAGTCAGTGCACGTGACCACGACCGTTGCAATACGGTCGAAATGTCGGGCAATAAAACAAACGTAACCCATAGCTTATTTAATTCAATGTACAAATCGCCAAAATTTACGAAAATATATTTTACAAATTAATATACGACTGAGTTAGGCCCGAATATACATAAAAAAAATATATATACAGGGTGTAACAGAAAGGTGTGGTCAAATTTCAGCAGCGAACAGGGTATGTTATCAGTATTGCACCTATCATGGTGCCGTAGCTGGTTTCATTATTATTACTATAGTATATTCTTTTTGTCAAAATTCAGTAGTGAAAGGCGTATGGCATAAGAATTATACCTCTCCTGGTACAAAATTCGATTGGATTATTATGGCATAAACTTTTTAAGTCATATTTTTTAAAATTATTAACTTTTTCACTTATAAAAATAAACGAATAAAAAAATAATAAATGTTTTTTTAGGGTACTCCGATTTTGATAAAATTAGGTATGAGCGCTCAGTATCATGGGCACATACCAACCCTTGAATATGACCACACCTTTCTGTTACATCCGAATTGAGAACCTGCTCCTTTTTTGAAGTCAGTTAAAAACTAGTACTTAACATAAAACAAACTCACCTCCAACACTCATATCCCCATTCCTCTGCTGCTCCTCAACCTGACCCTCAACATCATCCACAATAATCTGATCAGCATCTTCCCCATCCTTATCCTTCTTCATTTCTTCAAAACTCTCATTCTCCAAAACACTATCCCCTAACACCGTATCAATGGTTTTATTCAATTCCAGTTTATTCTCTTCCAAAGCTTTCAAACCTAATATAGGTACGGGGAGGGTTGAGACGGGTATTTCTGATGGTAAAGATATGTTGGAGCTAGCGATAGGTATTATAGGGTTAGGTATAGATTCGTTTAGTATTACTTTTGTTGGTGATACTAAAGAGTTCATCACTGGGTTTGGTACAGGGTTCAGTGTTTCTATTGGTGATACCTGTAAGCAAAAAATTTAAATAAATTGTTGGCAGTTAATAATAATAATAATATGGCCTTTAATCTAAAGGCTATGTGTGTCACATAGCCTTTAGATTAAAGTGTCTAACAGGCCTCTACGTGTTGGCTTCGGCCCCACGCATTTCTCCCAAATGACCAGGACTCCATAGTCCCGTGATATGGAAACGACATACATAATAATAATAATATTTTGGGACAACTCACACAACGTCACCTGATCCCAAACTAAGCAGAGCTTGTACTATGGAAACCAGACAACTGATAAACATACTTATATATTTCTAAATACATACATATTATAGATAATTAACACCCAGACACAGAATAAACCATCGTGCTCATCACACGAAGTTTTATCCTGGGTGGGAATCGAACCCACGACCTCTTGCGTAGCAGTCAGACACACTCCCACCGCGCCACAGAGGCAGTCAACTTAATAATGAACTCGTTTAATCATAATAATCGTTAATTCGATACGATACGATAATTGGTCAATGAAATTCAATCGATTAAACATAATTCTTAGACAGATATTGTCTACAAAATAGCGTTGGCTCTTTCTAGAGAGTGGTCAATTTTGTGAGATTATGGCGCAGTCCAGGTCTCTCAGTCATTGGGCCAAACAATGCTGAAGAAGAATATGAAGGTATTATACTCACTCTAGTAGACAATATAGGTCTATCATTAAAAGAGCAGACCTCAGCGAGCGCTTGCAACTGACTGGTGTTAACAGTGGGGATGGCAGCCGCCATGTCCGCTGTGCTAGTAGTGGAGGTGTTGCTAGTTGCTGTCATCAGTGACATGCATGTGTTCACTGAGGGCATGATCGGTATAATCGGCACTGGAGGTACTGGGGACAAATAATACATCCATTAAAAAAATAAGATGTTGTTTATTAGCTAAACTAGTAATGTATACAATAATTGCATTTTTGAAAGATATAAAAATTTGAAGTCTAAACCCAGGAATCGAACCCGAGACTTCCTTAGCCAAACCGGGGCCGGAATTGAACCACCTATCTGGACTATGTTACTAGACCTCAAATTTTACTATCCCTTGATGCTCGGATGATGAAGTCTCGGGTTCGATTCCTGGGTCTGGACTCCAAATTGTTCTATCTTTAAAAATTACTAGTAATAGATTTTGATTAATTAATTAATACGGGGGTTTCATATGAATTTTCGAAAATCCTTTTTTATGCTCCTCTACGTTATAAAAGGAATCCCTCAGCAAAATTTCAAGTTTCTAACACTTATAGTTTAGGCCCTGCGTTTATATGTCAGTCAGTCAGTTAGCCTCTACGTTTATATAGGGTGTAACAGAAAGGTGTGGTCATAATCAAGGGTTGGTATGTGCCCATGATATTTTATTAAAATCGGAGTACCCTAAAAAATATTTATTATTTTTTCAATTGTTTATTTATGAATGAAAAAGTTAATAATTAAAAAAGTATGACTTAAAACGTTCTATGTCGTGATAATGCAATCAAATTTTGTACCAGGGGAGGTATAATTCTTATGCTATACGCCTTTCAATACTGAATTTTGACAAAAAGAATATGCTATAACTATGTAATAATAATGCAACCAGCTACAGCACCATGGTAGGTGCAATACTGACAACATGCCCTATTTGCTGCTGAAATTTTATCACACCTTTCTGTTACACCCTGTATATAGAGATTGTAAGTTCCTTGAAATATTTGTCAGTTGCTCTCTGCTTGTTAATTTTAAAATAGTTTTTTTTTAATTATAAAAAAACAATGTTTTTAATTATTTTTTCTTTAATTTTTTTTTTAAATTAAAAAAAAAAGAATTAAAAAATTTTTTTTTTGAAAATTTTTTTTTAGTTATAAAAAAACTAAAAAAAAAACTTAAAAAAAATAAATAAAGGTAAATAGCTTAAAAACTAATGATATAGAAATAAATGCAAAATTTCACGTACACAAATTACCTGTCACCGTCGGTTGTGGTTTTATGACAGGCCCTTGAGCCGTCTTCGGGATCGAGAACTCCGGGAGCCACTCGTTGATCGCTTGTCTGAAATTTAATAACAAAAACGGGCTTGATGGCTGCCTTCGGGCCACATCTATATTATATTATAAACGCCAAGAAGAAGTATTTATAAAGAAAATGTCGTGTGACGACATCCACGGGATGAGATGGGGGGGGGCACTATTCTTAAACACGGGATTTCACACCGTGTGACGGGCAGCAGCGTCCTCTGCGTACTCTATAGCCTTACTGCGATCGCCAAGCGTGGCGATTATGGCAATTATCTCCAGGATCTACCAGTGATAGTAGGTTCTACTGGGAAGACGCCTGAGCACTGGGGCATTATATGGGTTGATATGAAAACAAAGTGATATTTTTTGTTTGGTTTAAAAAGACGACTTTAGCACTTGGGCACCAAACAGGACTTGTACATTAGTGCAGACATCACAGAAAACAACACAAAATTTTAAAAAAATATATCTTTGAAAATTCAGAAATGTATAAAATTATCATCATCAGCCTATCGCGGTCCACTGCTGGACAAAGGCCTCTCCAATTGCACGCCACTTTGTTCTATCCTCGGCTTCTCGCATCCAGCTCCTGCCAGCCGTTTTGCGTATATCATCACTCCACCTGCCTGAGGGCGTCCTACACTACGTTTGCCGAGGCGCGGTCTCCACTCAAGAACTCGTTTCCCCTAACGGTTGTCGGTTCTTCGGCTAATATGGCCAGCCCACTGACACTTCAGCTTGCTAATCCGGTGGGCTATGTCGATAACTATAGTTCTCTGAAGAAAAACCTCATTTCTGTTTTTCTGAACAAAATATTCAGAAATATTAATATTTGGTAGATAAATAAGTATAATATATGTTACCTAAGTGCCTGTCTATGATGATACACATGCTTGCCAAGAGTGAGAGGTACTTCATCCTCACACACGCCTTGTTCACTCTCCCTTTCTAACTTTATATCCCACGATACAGCTTCCACTGGAAAAGAAAAAACATTTATTTTAGAGACGGCCCGATAAAATAAATCCTTTTGGAAAGGACTTCTTTCAAAGGATTTTGCTAGGAGGATGCTTAAAGACTCAAACCCACTAAGAGGTCGGTCAGCTGATATTAGGGGCCATTCATTAATTACGTAAGGGTCTCGAGGGGATGTGAGGGGTAATAAAATAAATATCTATATGCACTTATCTTGGAGGAGAGGAGGGGGGGGGGGTAAAACCCATTCTTAAGTAATATTTTGTAAGTCGAAATTTTGTTAAAATGTGAAAATCTTAAATGTTTTAATTTTTAGCCATTTTTAATGTTATGAATAATAATTATAGTAATTTCTTCACCTTAAATGCTGTAGATAGCACATTTTACTGAAAGAAGAGATCATCTTTATTTGAATTTTAAATTTAAAGTCTTTTAAATAATCGCCTGTCTGAACCGGGATTCAAATTCCCAAAATATGAAACAATAAAAACCCTGCATTTTTGCGATACCAAAGGATTATTTTTTGCTTAAATAACATAGTATCTTAAATGGAAAGAAAACCATACAACGTAACATTTAACTTAAAATAATTACACCGAATTTAACTTATGAAATGCTCAAAGCGTGTCCTATTCTGTATACTAACTGTGTTGCGGCGCATCCAGACTGCAGCTGGCCCAGTGCGCGAGCGTCCATATCGGGATCATGTTGGCGTTGTACTCGCAGTTAGGGTTGGTCAGCACTCCGCGTAGTAGCGGGATCAGCTCCGGGGAACGACCGCAGTATGGACCTGGTAACGTATTATATAATTAACAGCCGTTTTCAATACTCTAATAAATACTAGAGACAATATTTGACATAAACTACATGCAAAATATCGCTTGCTCGGAAGAATACTGTATTATGTCAAAATTTGGCGCTAACTGACTTAATAATACTATCCAGCTAAAAAAAGTACGTATTTCCTTTTGAATAAGGTCGAAATTGCTGACGCCTTAAATGAGCCAATTAGAAGAGTTACATCACTATCCCTCTCGCTCTTTTCTATCCCCAGAACAAGGAATAACGACACGTTCAGTCTTGCTCCTGATTTAAAACCAGTCCGACGCGTGTTGTCGTAGGTCACAACGTATTAAGTACTATTAATACAAAGATTATATTATACTTCAAGAAGAAAAGTGTATTTTTGTGATTTCTTCTTGTATTCTTCATAAAGTAAGTATTTTATTTTCTCATTTTTACTTAGAATATAGTTTTAACATGAAAATTAACCTGTATTCTTCACAATAGTATAATGCCTAACATAGTTGGCGTTCAAACGTACAAAGTATCATTTTGAGTTACGCCTGTGATCTATTAAAAGTTTTGCTTATTTTTTTGTTTACTACGTTATTCACCGTAAATTGTAACATAATGAAGTATTATTGCATAATGTGTCTCTGTTCATTTGAATTTAAAGTGATGTCAATGTATCAACGTAAAAAACTACGATGTTCTGCTTGCAACTAATTAATTTACGTAGCAGTATCTCTAATTCAGTCTTTAATCTTCAGTTATTTATTTTTTATTTCAGAATGATACCACAGAAAAGACTGGCGTATATTCGGCGATGTATAGAAAATCAGGGTGAAACATCGAATAACAGTCAGTATAATTTGAACTCACTATCCCTATATTTTTTTATACATATTATTAGATCACTATTCCTTTATTTTATTTATTTATATAATAGGTATATTTATTTACCATACAATTATTATTTATATTTCAGGCATATCTAACACTGAAGATCCAAGCAAAGCTGATAAAAGTGATGAGTCCGATTTCGATTCAGACGACAGCGTTAAAGACCCGAACTTTAGACACAGATCAGCATCAAAATCATCAACGGATTCGACCTCATCTACCAGCAGTAGCAGTTCATCATCCAGCACTAGCAGTTCGTCATATTTAAGTACACGGTCACATTCCTCCCACAGGGAAAACATTCCACCGGCATTACACTCCTCTAACTTCGAAATAATTTCACCTGCATTACACTCCTCTTGTAGCGAAAATCCACTTTCTCAGCTTGAAAACTTAGATTCTAATAAAAAGCTCACACGAAAACGGCAACGAAATGTTAGCAATTGGAAATCAGAAGTCGCAAAACGTTTAAGAAACACAGGTCAAAGCTACACATCAAAAAAACTAAAAAAAGTCATTCCAGCCAGAACAGTAGGGCCACCATGTGGTGAAAAGTGTCGCCTAAAATGTTCTGCAAATGTATCTGAAGAAGAAAGAAGGAATATTTTTGATGAATATTACAATTTGGGCAATATAACGATGCAGAGACAATATATCATTAACAGCACTACTATTATTAAACCGAAATATAGATACACAAATGCTACAAATCCTAGGCAGAACAACAATGCATTTCATTTTTGTGTTCAAAATAGTAAAGTGCGTGTTTGTAAAACATTTTTTAAATCCACACTTGCCTTAAATGACCGCGTAATAAGGACCGCGTTTGAAAAGCGAATACCTTCTCTAAGTAATGTTGTAGCTGCAGATGGCAGAGGGAAGCATGGAAATCATGCCAAAATACCGGATATCATTAAATCTGAAATAAGGGAGCACATACAATCTATTCCCACTATGGATAGCCATTACTGTCGCAGTAATACTAATAAGCTTTATATTGATGGCAGTAAAACATTGATTGATCTTCACAGAGATTACGTTAAGTTATGTCAGACTGAATATAAACCATATGGTAACTATGTTTTATATAGCCATATATTCAATAATGAATATAATATTGCCTTTTATTCACCTAAAAAAGACAGGTGTGACACTTGTGAGGCTTTCATGAATGCTACCGGAGAAGATAAAGAACGGCTTCGAGTTGAATATGATACACATTTAGTTGAAAAAGAGCTATCGAGAGTCGAGAAGGAACAAGACAAATTGAAAGGGAGCAGTGTGGTAGTTGCTGTCTATGACTTGCAAGCAACAATGCCTTGTCCAAGGGGAGACGTAAGTAACTTTTATTACATCTCCAAATTAAATGTTCTAAATTTTACAATAACTGATTTGAAAACACGAGATGTTTATTGTAATGTATGGGACGAAAGTCATGGCAATCGTGGTGTGAATGAGATTGCAACATGCGTTTGGAATTATCTTAACCAGCTAGACATTAAGGCTGAGCAATCAATAGATGTAATATTCTACAGTGATAATTGCTGCGGGCAACAGAAAAACCGTTTTATGATTTCAATGTATATCTTTTCAGTAAATAAATTTAGAAACATTGGTTCGATCACCCACAAATTTTTAATTAAGGGACATACCCAAAATGAGGGTGACAATTGCCATTCTCTAATTGAAAGAAAAATTAAAAAGTCCCTTCGCTCAAGTGCAATATATTCACCTGCACAGTATTTTACTTTAATTAGAACTGCCAAATCTAACGGAAAGCCATTTATAGTTAATGAATTAATTTACGATAACTTTCGCGATTTTAAGGAAGTGTCACCAAAGATTGGAAAAAACTTTTCCAAAAATATTCAAAATGAATCTGTAAAAATGAATGATATCAGTGTTATTTTTGTGTCCAAATCGGACCCTGAATCTTTTTTTTATAAAACATCCTACTCTGACACATCTTATAAGCAAATAAAAGTGTCAGGCTCCACTCGGAGCACTCAAAGTGAGTTAATGTCACTGAATTTATCTGCAGCCTATTCAGAGAGGATTAAAATTGCAAGCAAAAAGAAACAAGGTCTGTTGAAATTAGTTGAAAAAAACATAATTCCTAAATACTATGAAGATTTTTACCAAAATTTATAAGTAAATTTTACCTATTTTAGATTAGATTTCAGATTTTTATTATTGTTACTTTTAATTATTAAGAATTATGTTTTTTTTTTCAACAAAGATTGTTGTAGATGTCATTATTATTTTTTATTTTTGTTTATTGAAAAAAAAATGAGACTGACTAGTTGATTATTTTCTGTCAAACTTTAAACTACTTATTTGATAATTAATATTGTTCTTGATACAAGACAGGGTAGAATTTATTATTTCGTTCTTATTTTTTATTGTTTTCTGTTCTATTTTAAACTACCGTTGATTTTTGATAATTATTATTGTTTTTAATACAAAGACTAGAATATATTATTTCGTCCCTAAGTTTAAGCCAAAAAATGTTTTGTTACTTAACTTTTGATTGTGATCATCAGATTTTAATAACCTAAGATTGATGTTAATATGTTTTTCTAATAAATGAATGAGAATTGATTTATTTCTAATGTTTTTTTCGTTACTTTAATTACATTTAAAAATATATAAATCCTTTTTTCTTCTTAAACTAGACATCTTGAATAAAAATAATACTCAGCAGAATACAGTCACAAGTAGTACCAACCATAATAAAAGTATAAATAACTAAAAAAAAAAAGATATAATAAGCAATGTCTTTATAATAAATAATAGAGTATAGACTAATCCATGTTTTTAAAAAAAAAAACCACTGTATATAGTATAAAAATATCACAATATTTGCAATTAAAAGCTTTAATCGCTTCTCCTGAAAAAGTATACTTTTTGAGTTAATACAGTATTCTTGCGGGCAAGCGATATGTAAATATTCTATCTCTAGTAGCCAAAAAATCAATTATAATAATAATAACTTGGGACAACTCACACAACGCTATCTGATCCCAAACATAGCATAGCTTGTACTATGGAAACCAGACAACTGATAAACATACTGATATATTTCTAAATAGATACATATTATAGATAAATAACACCCAGACACAGAATAAACCATCATGCTCATCACACAAAGTTTTATCCTGGGTGGGGATCGAACCGACGACCCTTTGCATAGCAGTCACATACACTCCCACCACGCCACAGATGCAGTCAAAAAATTATATTCAATATAAATGATATATAATTCATCGATATTGAAAACGGCCGTAAAAGAATTCCTTAATCGAGAGATCGGTAAGATTAAGCAATATTTCCATTACACAAGTCATACCCTACCGAGCCTAAAAAGTGTTCAATGCAATTCAATTCAATCATTTACTTGTGAATAATGGGTTTCATGAGATCTTATATTAGTAACAATACCATGTGATAAAAGCATCAGCTTAACAGCATGTAAATGTACATATATTTAGATATATTTCTATCAATCAAATTATAGACATTATACATATTAAAAAAAATAATAAATGTTACAATGATATTATTAAGCTTCAGCGGTAATGAAAATGAATGTCAGTAGATAAAGAATAATCAATATGTCAACAAAATATTAGGTACTCTCTTAAACTAGTTTATACGCCAAATAGTCATTGACAGAGTAATTATATAATTATATCATAGTTTTTTAAATTGTATGTGTTATTTTCTTACTAGTATCCAAGCAAGTAAAGCATTGTAGTAACGGATGACGTCAAATGTGTCTCATTTAAGACACTAATTGTCACGAATATTCAAAATGTCAAATACACAATGTTTGTACACCACGACACGGGGCTTGTGTCATATTTTAATGAAAAAAATAACCTTAACTCCCACTCCAACCTAATAATGTTTGACCAAGTGAAATAATTGACTGCCTCTGTGGCGCGGTGGGAGTATATCCGACTGCTACGCAAGAGATCGTGGGTTCGATCCCCACCCAGGATAAAACTTTGTGTAATGAGCATGATGGTTTATTCTGTGTCTGGGTGTTATTTATCTATAATATATATGTATTTAGAAATATATAAGAATGTTTATCAGTTGTCTGGTTTCCATAGTACAAGCTATGCTATGTTTGGGATCAGATAGCGTTGTGTGAGTTGTCCCAAGTTATTATTATTATTAAGATATTATATTATTAATAATATCACAGTGTAAAGCTGTGATATTATTATTGCACTTGGTCAAACATAAAAAAATGACAACCAACTTATCTACAAACTATAGTTTTTAACCACAGAAACACTTACCCAAGAATATCCTCTTCTGGTCATAATCATTCGCGTGCAGATTGTCCCATATGACAGGCGGACGTCTCAGTACTTGAGTGATCTCTTCTATACACTCCGTTGTTAATGTCTTTGATATCACTTTCGGGCCTGGAAATAACGTATAAATATTGTAAAAAGCAGTCAAGGTTTGTCGGAATCGAGCACCAACGATTCCGTATAAACTTGTAGTTCGTCCACCACTAGAATATATTTTTAAATGAGGAGACGGATAAGATAATGGAGAAACTCAAGTTTGCCGGTGGAAAACTGTTGTTGTTGTTCCATGATGATGATGAAGAGAGCTTCAAAGTTAAGCTTCGTTACGACTGTCAGTCCGATCAGGCGCGAATCCAGAACTTTGTTCAGGGGGGGGGCGACATATAATCCGACCCTTTTGACGTTTAGGGACCAGTTCTTCATTTGTCTTTTTCTAGTTAAGTCCACTTCTGGTTTTGACCGCTTCTGCTTATGACTACTTCGTAATATGACCATTTCTGGTTTCGACCACTTCGCTTTTTGTCCACCTTCAGTACAGTGTGCAAAAGGATACAACACCACATAACGCAACTTACTTGAAATTAAACTGCGAACTTTTTAGCTCTAACAATGTTTGATCACTTTCCGATAGTCTCTTATTTTATCTACATTCATTACATTTTGTCAAAATTAAATAAACTAAAATATTTAAATAGAATTCATCATAAATTAAATTCTGTTTTAATCATTTAAATGTTTTAAGCAGCCGCATGGAGCTACCAGTTCGTTTACTCTTTCGTTGACTTAGTTGTGCCATCAGAAACTAATATTAAACAACAACAATTAGTTGTGATGAGAGTGATTTAAAAAAAATACTGATGGCACAACCAGTGCTATGTAGAGTTCTAGTTTCATTCTATGATAAACGTCAAAAGGGATAAATGATATGTAATCTTTTTGGAGAGCTAGCCACTTAGAAAAGTCGATTAGATGATAAAAAATAAATAGTCTGTCTCTTGACATTGACTGTTGTGTTCAAGTATTGTGGGTTTTTCATAGCTTCATTTGAATTTAATTACAACTGCATACTATACAATACTTAAGCCATGGAAAAAGAATTCATATTTACTATAAATAAAAGAGGACAAGAAACTTTACTGCGTGGTAATTACAGATATAATTTAAGTGTAAATAATGTAAACGGATCGTCTCGATGGAGGTGTGTGCAGCGTGATGAGTGTAGCACAACCCTTACTTTAAATAAAGATAGAAATGTAGTTGTAAGACCACCAAACCACACCTGTTCCTCACGAAAAATAGAAAATAATGTACTATTAACAATAAATGCATGTAAAGAGGAGGTCTGTCGCAATTTTGAACCAGTTCAAAAAATTTACGAAAAGCACTTCGAAAAACTAAAGGAAAAATGTTTATCTGACGAGCTAGAGTATGTGCCATCGTTTTCATCTATAAAAGATAGCCTGTTTAAAAGTCGCAAGAGCTTTTTGAATTCCAAACTCTTGAACTTTAAAACTATAGAAGATGTTGTAGTGCCAGAAGGTTTAGGAAAAAAATTTTTTATTTGTGCTGATGGAGTACAGGAAAAGATCATCATTTTCTGTTCAAAAACGTCAAGAAATATGTTGAAACAAAATACCATTAACGATATAAGGGTTTAAGCCAAAATAGTTGTACATTTTTCACATGACTCGTGAGAAACGTTTCTCACAAAAGTGCGTCGTTGCTCACAAAGGTGCGTTCACATTATTTTTGTTGTTTTCACTCCAGAAGAAAAATAGGTCAACTAGGTAAAATAATGTTCAAGCGAAAAGGTAAAAAAAAAACAACTATAAATTTAAGGCCCTAAGCCGTTAACCACTCCGGCACCGAGACATATCCTTCTGAGTCGAATTTTGCCTTCACTTGATCGTCGCACCACCAACCGTGTTCCTGAGGTCGCGGGTTCAAATCCCATCTGAGACGAATTTTTCCTTCATACATTTAAAATTATGTTATTATACATGTTAAGTTCAGTAAATAACGCAAAAAGATGTGTGGTGATTGTACCTAAAAAAAAAATATCTCGAAAAAAATCTGCTATTTCATATAAATTGTAAATAACCAAAATGTATGAAACTGATAAAACAGATGTTTTTTTTCGAGATACAGAGTTAGCCCTATAGGGAAATAGGGAAATTTGTTCATATTTATAAGTACAATCAATACGTAAGAGGTTTTGCGTAATGAAACTAATTTAAAATTTGTAACAAACTGTGAGAAACGTTCCTGTGAGAAACATGAACAGTGTATACGTACCTTATTTTTCGACCGTTACTCACAGGTGCAACAAAATGGACGTTTTAAGGAATATTGATCAACATAACCTAAAAACTGTATGTTATAGAAACACATTTCTAGTAGCGTTAGGATTACCTTATGTACCTCAATACTTTGAACTAGCGTTTAGTTTAAATAATACTTACCTTTCTTGATAAACGCAGCGTTTCTCACAGGACTTTTTAAAAAATAATCACAGACGTCTCACAAAAATCTTCCTTATCTTTCACAGATAAAATTAAAGTGACTTTTTTCTTTTTAAATAATGTTCTCAGATGTTGCCAGCTTTGAAAAATATAGCGAGATGACAGATTTAACAATTACATTATGGTTAAATTAGCGTTTCTCACATAATATTTCTCACAGGTAAAAAGTCGAGGAATATTCTTTTTTATTTATTTTTGTTTATTATTTCCTTAGCTTTGGTGATAAAACATTAAGAAATCAGTAGCTGAGATCATAATTTAACGATTTGACTTATTTTCGTTTGTAATTTATACTTCTTGGTGCTTCAGATTGTAGCTTTTTTTCATGGAGCAAGGAGATGGACATTTTACAAATGTATGGACGCGTAAATTATAAAACTGGTTTAAATTAAAAAAAAAAACAGAAGAATACATACCAGTGTACAAATTACTCTTAAATTAGAATAAATATGAATTATCACATATAAAAACAATTTTTAAACGTTGACTAATGAAAGAATTAAATACACTATCATGCACTAGAAACGGTGGACACGATATTTTATTCAAATGTACACTTATTTTGACTTAAACCCATAATATTTTTTGGTGACGGCACATTCCGTTGCGTTCCTTGTCAATTTTACCAATTATACACATTACATGTGGATTTATTTTCCAATGAGAATACTACAAATGTTATCCCTGCAGTTTTTGCTTTGTTGCCCAATAAAAGCGAACAAACCTATGTTCGTTTTTTTTCTTTACTCAAGGAAAAGTTGAATATTGTTTTAAACAATTTCAAGTGTGATTTCGAAATAGCTACAATAAATGCCGTACAAATCGTATACCCCGATTGTCAAGTAACAACATGCTTTTACCATTATAATAAAAATATAATAAAAATCAAAAACATTAAAATTGACTGGCTCCAAGGAAGGACGTAATTTTACTAGAATGGTAGCTTTGTTGCCGTTATTACCATATAACCGGATCCTGGAGACCTGGTATTCTATATGTAATTCTGTGCCAGACACTGATGAAATAAGGTCATTTCAAAAATATTTTGAAGAACAATGGATGAAGATCAACCCAAAAATTTTGAGTTGTAGTAATGAACGCCATCGTACCACAAATCCTGTTGAAGGATGGCACAGACGTTTAAATGCAAGAATTCCTAGGAAGCCCACATTTTTTGCTTTTGTGGCGTATTTAAGAAGAGAAGCAAAGTATTGTGATTTTAAAATAAAAAAAAGTTTATTTTTAACATTAAAAAAAAATAGAAAGCATATTGACATTAAATTTGACAAAGATTTAAAACTATTATTGCAAAAATTAGAAATAAATAAAATCACCAACATAGAATTCTTAAAAAAAATTATTTATCTGAAGCTTCGTTATTAGAGCCATGACGCGACATATATGTAGTCCCTCTATACCATAAGATAATTTTGAAAACTAACATGTAGTAATATAGATCGTAAGTTACTTCTTTTTAGTTTAAGATAATTTGAAATGACAGGTAGTAAGATAATTTTTAAGTTTAATAAAAAACATTAATTTTCAATTGGACGTTCGTAGTTTAATTTCAAGTAAGTTGCGTTATGTGGTGTTGTATCCTTTTGCACACTGTACTGAAGGTGGACAAAAAGCGAAGTGGTCGAAACCAGAAATGGTCATATTACGAAGTAGTCATAAGCAGAAGCGGTCAAAACCAGAAGTGGACTTAACTAGAAAAAGACAAATGAAGAACTGGTCCCTAAACGTCAAACCCAATCCGACCAGCCAAGTGTGAGTCGCTCGCATGACGAGGGGGGGAGGCAATTGATTAATCATCGGTACATCAAGATCGGTCTAAACATACCGGTACGGTATCAAAATTCTCCAAAAAAGGGTCATACGGTCGAGTCTGGGGAGGGGGGGGAGGATAGATGGTGACCGTTTTCGAAAAATGCCACACCTCTCCGTACTTTAGAGAACAAGTTAAGCCGTAAGTCCTGTATCTAAAGTCTGTCTCTTTCGAGTTAAAAACCAGTTCTTTTATATACCTCTCCGCTCTGCCTAGTTTGTGATCAGGTGGGAGTGTACAAGTTGTCCCATGACTCACCAGTCCACATGATATCAATCTGCTGCGACAGTTTAGTTCCGAGCGTGTTGAGATACTCCGAGTTGTTGACAGTTGGCACGGCGCGCGTCGAGCAGTATTGTGTCGGGCAGAGCAGGAAGCGCGGACAGCCCAAATGTTGGTGGATCTCGTTTGTTACTGATACCTGGGGAATTACAAATGAATGTGTTCCATGTTTAGATCACTTTGGAAACATTCGGCTGGCGACATCATAATTTGTTAAAATGCTCTCTGTAACGAAGCAATAAGAAAAGCCGAAATAACTATCAGCTAGATGGCGCATGCGAGGGCCTGACTCGCGTACAGGAAAGATAGTTTTTTTTAAAGTTTAGTAACATAGTCCCGATTAGATGGTTTGATTCCGGCCCCGGTTTGGTTTGATTGATACTGAAGTCTCAGGTTCGATTCCTGGGCCTGAATATCAATTTTTTAAATCTTATAAAAATGCAATTATTGTATTAACACTTTGGAAACATCGGTAGTTTATAAATTGCCGGAAAATAATATATAATCTTTAATGAAATGTAAAAAAATCGTCAACTTGTAAAACATTCCTGATTAGTCAGTCCTTACATTGGAAGAAAAGTGTAACTAAAGTTTGATAACTATTTTTTGCTCACTGTAGTTTTACTTACATACTATATTTTACATCAATTTTATTTGAAAAGAATTAAAAATGACACGAAAACTGTGTTACTAAAAAAGACGACAGCCAAACGAGGCGGCCGGCGCTTCGCACTAACTACTAACAATTTTCCGACAGTTTATGATATTGCGAGAAAAACTATAAACTCACGATGTTTAAAATCATACGATGACATAGCCAAACTAATATAAAGTTTTGAGTTTGAAACTGATTTCAAAAACCTTATCACACAAATGAATTGTATCTTTTCCTCACGAAGACCAACAACCATAATTATAAAAGAACATCATTCATCATTTACACATACTACAGCGACTCCTTGTGGAACTTACTTGGGCATGAGCAAAGCTCTGGAAGATCTGTTTATCAGCCTCACTCATCTCCGGTTCTATATCATCGAAGAGGAGGGCGAAACACATGCACCCAAATTGGGACACCTGCAATTAAAAAAAAATAACCTTGAGTTTCTGCAAGTAAGTAAATGAACCTTATTGAGGAGTTAAATAGTTTACTACACAACTACGCATAAGATATTAAGAATAGTGGATGAGTGTATGTGCGTGCACTCTCTGTTCCCTCACTCTTAAATCTTTTGGGACGAAAATCTGAAACAACTGAAGAGAGATTAGGCGCAGGACTGACTGCCTAACGTACTTTCGAGGCGAAGAGGACGCAGAGACATCTTTAATGATAAATGTTGATAAATATTCGCGATTTGTACACATTATGATACGGGTCTTAATCGCGTGAATAATTTGAGGTAAAATACCTTGTTTATTGCCCGACGTTTCGACCGTATCTTTAATGATCTTTAACGTTGCTAAAAGCTGATCTTCCTAGCAGTAGGGCGGACCGGTTCCCAAGCCTCATCTCTCTCAAAACGCATCGGTTTTCCGCTATTATATCTTAATCTGATAATCCTTAGCATATTTTTTAGAATATCCCTTAGGAACAGAGAGTGTACTTGTGTCTGTAACACACTTGTGCACTATAAAATCTTCAGCGTAGTTGCGTAGTCTCTAATAAGATGGGTCTCTATGTATTAATCGATTAGAAGAACACAAATAAACCAACTGACCTGCTCTAATTTCCTCTTCAGCGCAGTGATCTCCTTCTGACTACTATACGTGATGTCAAGCCCTGGGGACAAGGCATAACAGAACACAATCCCTTGTGCCTTAGCAGCAGTTATTAGGGAGGTGAGGTGTTCAGCTTCCTCCACTGTGTACAGCTCTCGCCAGTACGCGCGGTGCTTGTAGTCGTCTTTCGGAGCGTAGACGTACATGTCCATGCCCCATTTTTTTAATCTGTGGAGTGTTTACATATACTAGTCATGATAAAGGGTAATAGGGTCTTTTGACGGCCTCTGTGGCGCGGTGGGACTGTGTTCGACTGCTACGCAAGAGGTCGTGGGTTCGATTCCCAATCGGAACACCACTGTGTGTGATCCACAAATGGTTGTTCCGAGTCTGGGTGTACTTTGTGCCCGTGAGTTATGTTTGTAAAGTCCCCCGCGACACAAACCCTGTGTCGCGGGAGTCGTCTTATTTAAAAAAAATAAAAATATACTATATGGGAGAGAAGTTAAAAATCTATCCAGTTGTAAATTGTAAATAACAGTTTAAAAATTCTCCAAAGTAGCGCAAGAGATAAAGGTGGTATGAACGAAGCAGTGATAGACATATCTGAGTGGTGAATGGTAGCGGCAGAAATACTGAGTATGACTTAAAGTTAAGTATCGTTTACTCAAAAAATATATATGCGTTATCGCCATGAATAAGTTATCTATTTGCCCTCTCCAGTCCATTCTATGCTAGCTTGAATTCGAAATTATATTGTATGTTTTTCAAAAATAAACACTGCAGTTTCAGGGAAAGAAACCTTTAATAAGTTAAATTAGTATTTTTATAACATCTTCAATAGTATATTGAAGATGTATCATGTAGTATATTGAAAATCGGTTAAAAACAGTTGTTTTTAACCGATTTTTTCAAAAAGTACTCAATTCGGATGTTTTTTTATGTATGTTCGGGCATAACACCGTCACATATAGACGGATATTCAAAATTCATTTTTTTGATCGAAAGAGGTTTATTCCGAAATGGTCCTCCGATGATAAGTTACGAAAACAGACAACGTCAACGTCCTTAATAAATGCCAACAAATCAACCGGGATTAAAGTCTGTTAGATGTTTTTTTTTTAAGTTTGATCATAAGATTAAATTATCTTATGATCAAACTGTGTTTGTAAAGACTGATCAATGATTCATGGGTTCTATCACGAGACAAGCTATTACATCATGAACTTGACACAAACATACTAATGGATGGATGGTAACAAGCCAAGATGGAGTGAAGTCACCTCTATAACACTCGCATTGCTGCCTGAAGTCTCGTAAAAGCCGCATAATTACAAGTCTAAGGGCTCGTTCCCATTTATCGAGTTACGGGTCCGAATAAAAATCGGGTGTCTTGGTTCCAGCGTCTCTTATGAACGTTTGTAAAGGGGCCATATTTTACGGCAATTTGGGCCGGCACTATTGGCAACTAATTGCTCGGCCAATAATGGCAATATGTCTACAATTGTATGGCGCATGATCCAGTCTCCTAAACGGGCTACACAACTCGGGCGACTAAACAACAACAAAATTGGGCTGGCAACATTGCGGAAAATAGATCGCTCAGCGATCGCCCAGCAACCATCGAATCAATATTGGAGAGTACTGCCATGTTGCCGGCCACAGCATAGCCGCCACAAATTGCCGTAAAAAATGACCCGTTTAAACGCCTCTTGTTGTGTGTGTGTTATGTAATGTTACACCCGTCTACCAACAAGACCATAAGCATACAAGTCTAATTTTCATATGAAAGAAATACCTGAATAATTGTATTTATGTAAATAAAGTGGAGTAGTAATGATGAACCAATGTGAGCTGGAAATATGCCGACACATTAACAGTAAAAACAAAATCTTTTATTTAAACGCAGTTTTTACTTCTTGCGTAGAATAACAAAACCGGGCAATAGCCAGCATGTCGGACCATGCTCAGTGTAGGGTTCTGCAGCCTTGAATAATTGCATAAGCCAAAGAACGTATGTTTATGGCATTTACGCGCTTTTGTTGAGAAATGCAGTTATTTGGCAATAACTCACTGACGGTATATCCAACCAAAGTCGTCTTACTTGTCTTACTTAATAAATGAATAAGTGCCAAAGGCGCATAAGTGACAACTAGATAACAGCTTTGTTAATCACAATTATCCAAACCAATATTATAAATGTGAAAGTAGCTCTGTCTGTCTTTACGTCTGTCTGTTACGTTTTAACACTTAAACTGCTGAACCGATGTAGATAATATTTGATATGGAAATAGATTTAATCCCTTTGAGGGTCCTTAGAATACCATTCTTTTCGGCTTTCCCTCGTTTTATTTAGTTAATGTTATAGGTACAAAAACCAAAAAGATACATTTTCGTCTTGGGTTACCTCAAGAAAATTTTAACTCTGCGTCTCCGGGACATAGTATAGTTTACGCGGGTGGAACCGCAGATGAAAAAAAAAAACCAAATATATACTTATAAAACACCAGAGAAATAGACTAAAACATAGGAGTGAGCCAATGAAATTTGCATTTGGTGATTTGTTTGATATTTTTTTTCCCTGAAGGTGGTCAACTCCTCAATCAGGATTCTCCATGGAATATATCCATACTTAATTTTAAGTTTCACTGTCACAGAATGAACAATAAGCAACATATTGGTAAGATGCACTGATGAGATGTGAAAATGAACGTAAATATCTTCTTATAATATGGACTACTTCCTAGATTAAGTCCCTTGCTGTGTCTGTCTGTATTTCACAATAATCTCAAAACTACTAACCCGTTTAGTAGTTTTGAGATTATCATGTGGTTTTCACTATCATTCAGATAATTTCTTCAGGATGGTTTATATAACATGTATTGATAGTGGATTAAACTCTGTGTGAAGCCATGGCGGGTTGCTAGTACATTACAACCCATATGAGGTCCCTCTGGGTGCTGGGCTTATTGTAGATCCTGGGAGTATTGCCATAATTGCTTGGTGAGCAGGTTGGTGATTGCAGTAAGGCTTTAAAGTACACAGAAGATGCTGCTGCTTGTCCTCCGGTATGACATCCCTTCGTCATCTTACCAACACCCACAGGAAGTGATGGGTAGTATAACAACTTATATGATGTCCCATTGCTGGTCACTGGTCTCCCCAGTAGAAACTATATATAAATATGTTATAATTCTTATGTATTTATGGTATATTTTTAATATGGTAATTTTTTTTATCTGTTTTCACTGTATCTTCGCTTGGGACAGAACACACTCAAGTGTGTTTAATTGGGTTAGGCCGTTAGGGATTTGTCATGCTTGGCATGCAACCTGTGTTGCATTCTACTTCATATCATTGGTTTAATCATGTCTTGGGAAATCTTTCTCATCAATCTGCTGGTTGTTGAGTTTCCTTCCAACAAGATATTAGCTAAACTGTTTGGATGGTTTTTATTTTTTTTCTAGTTTCTATGATAGAGAATTTCCTGCTTAATGGTGATCATGTGTAGATTGTGATGAAGTTGTTTATTTGTGACGAATCAAGGGGCCAGTGGCGTAGGGTCCATAGAACACTATTACTTTCGGCTTCCCTTTGAATTGTAGTTATTAGTATTATAGATATAAAGAACCATGTCCAGCAAGATATATTTTTGTATCAGGTTACCTCAGAAAAATTGCAATGCTTCGCCTCCTCAAGGGGCATCATTTTTATAAATTAATGTAATTTTATTTCAAACTTTAAAACACAATATAAACATTTATTCTTACACTTTCTCACGAAAAATTTAAGTTATTTCTAGAATTGTGATAATATAATATCTAACAATGATAAATCATTATACATTGAATACTAATTACCTCCACTAATTGCAATTTAGATGGTTTTATTAATAATAAGGCCAGTGTTATTAATAATCCAGCAATTTTGAAAGTCTGTGAGTCAAGAGTAAGATTAAATTAATATTTTATTGTTTTAGTAACAAGATGTTGATTGTACTGACATATATGAATGTTTATGTAAACACATCACGAATTTTCTCATCTAAAATAAGTATAAGTCAACAATAGCCATAAAATAATTAATTTGCATTTTACCGTTTTATATGTTTATCAAGGTTATTACTTACTTTTGAAACAAATCCTTCCTTTGTTCAGTGGTCCACGGCCGTCCGTAAAAGCCTGTAATAGTTAAGCTTAGGTCATTCACACCATTACAAACGTAGATAGACAATGTATATCTATAGTACACCCTATCAAGTGTATTTTCACATAAAAATAACAACAATTACCTTCTACAACGCCGCAAATAAAGTCGCTTCGTTTAGAACTCGGCTCGTCCGGTGAACTCTCAGTCATATTTACAAGTATTTAACGATTTACACCACAAAAAATAACTGTAACTACGGTTTAGGATGTTTTCACAAGTATATAGGGATATTTACGGAATCGACACTGTGTCACTAACAAACAACAGCAATGTAAGTAATTGTAATATAAATTTCCTGAATATGAAGTACCGGTTGATCAGTATCAGGCGTAAAATAATGAAATATTAGAATAAATTCCCGACAAGGCGATCTCACGAAGTACCATGATGTGTCAAACTGTTAGGCTCGTTTCATGTCCAATTCACAGATAGGCTAAATTTATTAAAGAAATTCAAGTGAAATAAAAGTTTATTTAATAAGTGACTTGATTTAAATTATTTCGGAAGAAATATGTAATTAAATAATATAGAGAATCGTAAAAAAACACGTTTGTTCCACTTACAAGAACACTCTAAGTGTAAAAGGAATGAGCCAGAGCCAAAGAGTACGTAAAAGAATGAGCAGCTGACCTTATAAGGAGCCTTATTTTTTACTCTATGGCAAGACGTTCTGAAATTGTTTATTGTTATAACACGACTTCTTAAACAGGTAGCATTTTTTCTAACAGGATTCTAATAGAATTCATTGAAAGAATTATAGATCCATACAAACCGTAATTTGTATTTTGTATTCAAATTTAAAATAAGTAGTACAGTAGAAAATCATTGATGCAGTAGAAACACTAACAAAGTCTAAAAAAAGGGCGGTAGTTTTGAATTGCATGGCGCTAACTTGATTTGATAATTTTGCTCTTCAAAATATTTTATGAGCATTTAAATGTAAACAACACTGCCAATTAAAATAGTAGTATGTATGATAGATAATCTAAGTATTTTATGGATAGTTACATAATAGGGAAAAATAAAACAATATTGTACTGTAGAATTGTTTTACTAAGATTTTATTTCACAATTCAATGTTTATATTTTACTTACAGCATGGGCGTACCCAGGGAGAAGATTTGAGGGTTATACGCCCCCTCCCCACCAACATTTCAAAAAGGTAGGTACACATTTGGCCAGAGCTTTATCAATTGTACCTCCTAACCCCCCCTCGAAAAATATTCGTCCTTGATTTACATTAATTAATACTGGACAGTTGATAAGGCTCGTGCTTGAAAAAAAGTAATACGCAAACTTTAGCAATAGTTTGCGTAAGCTAAACGCATTTTATAATCATAGACCAGACCAGCTTTTTTATTTTTTTACATTAATTCAACCTGTGAATATAACATCGACTTAAAAAAAGAACTAATTTATTTTTAATAATGACTAGATCAGATAATACTGGAATGTTTCCATGTTTCCATACTTACTTATGCAATTAAACCTATATAACTTAGGTACAGTATCTATTTACAATAATATTCAATGTACCTACTATATTCAAGTATAATAAAAAGTTGTGGTCTTATTTACATTAAGGATGTGAGAGATTTTATTAACATTAGAAGATTAATACCTAAATATCTAACATTTAAGGGTGGTAAACTACTTATACCTACGTTAATAGGTGTAGGTATACCTACTCACAGATTTATCTATACTAATATTATAAAGCGAAAGAGTTTGTTTATTTGCTTTGTTTGTTTGTTTGTTTGTTTAAACGCGCTAATCTCAGGAACTACTGGTCCGATTTGAAAAAATATTTTTGTTGGATAGCCCATTTATCGAGGAAGGCTATAGGCTATATAACATCGCGCTACGACTAATAGGAGCGGAGTAGCGACGTGAAATGTTGCAAAAACGGGGAAAATTTACGCATACGAAGTTGCGCGGGACAGCTAGTTTATTATAAAGCTGAAGAGTGTGTTTGTTTGAACGTGATAATATCAGGAACTACGGGTCCGAATTGAAAAATACTTTTACTGTTGGATAACCCATTTATCAAGGAAGGCTTTAGGATATATATCATCACGCTATGATCAATAGGAGTGGAGCAGCAATCAAAAATGTCGCAAAAACGGGAAAAATTTACGCATACGAAGTTGCGCAGGTCAGCTAGTAGGTATATCATATACCAGCTATACTCTAAGTGTGTTCCGCGGAACCCTAGGGTTCCGTGATACCTCTGTCGGGGTTCCGCAAGAATTTAGAAATAAAAAAATCAAAACACCTCTCTCTGGTCGCTCCGCGGCTGTGCGGACTCCGCGGCCGCGCGGAGACAAAACGCTATGAATGTTATTTATTTATTTATTTGTATTTGTATAAGCTTGTGTTACATTAGCTGGTACAATATCTTATAAGTTTGGTCTCAACAATTTTATACTTGTACAACGCGTTCGCTCTAAGTTTGCCGGTCTGTGGACTGCGCGTACCCTCCCCCACGTGACAACAAAACTTATAATGTGTCATAGTTTTACCCAAATATCTACCGTACACAATTTTTATTGTTACAATTAAATAAAAAAATTCGAACGTCATACACTCATACCTATCGCCAGCGGCAAACTTAAAACGAGCGGGTAGTATACTTGTAAGCGCTCAGTCTCTTTGATAAAAGCCGCCTCTGAATTAGACGCTATAGTTGTCAACAAGCGACTTTCGTCTCTAACTTCAAAGGATAAAGTCGATATTGTTTACAACGCTATTTTTAAATTTCTGTTTTTATTTTTGCTTTTTGTTTATCAAAGGTGCCGACTCGAGTATTTTCGAGAATATTTGAGATCGAGTCTAGGACTAAGTATAAAAGCGGCGATCGCGCGTTGGCGTCGTCAGTTGATGATTAGCGTTCGGAGCGATAAGTTACTACCTACTTACAAGCTCGCTAGCGAGAAACTAGTGTTCATTGTTTTACTGCCTGCTGTATTCTGTTGTCTCAGTTTTATACATTTCTTCCCTGTAGGTTCTAAATTTAGTCTCTTATACGCAGTAACGATTGTGCATTATTTAAACCCCACTATCCTGACTTGTAACATTATAAATAAAGAAGAATGGAACGTTGGCTTAAAGGTGTTAAACGTGTTCCAACAACATCTTCTAATGACGCTGAATGTTCAAAAGCAATGCGCGCGGAGAATTTAGCAATCACCGATCCAGAAGATGATGCCACGAGTGCCACGACGTCAAGCTCGACGGTTTCAAAGACGAAAAAAAGGAAGTATGATGAATCTTATATCAGTTTCGGATTTGTTGATTCCAACGGCTCACCTCTCTGCATGCTCTGTAGTAAACTGCTTCCTAATAGTTCCATGGCACCTGCCAAATTGCGTCGACATTTAGAAACCGTACACCCCGAGACTAAAGACAAGAATAAAGAATTTTTTGTTCGCAAAAAAGATCAGTTATTAGAAAGTCAAAAAAATATGATGCATGTAACACAAACTACCAACGAAAAGGCCACGGAGGCATCATATTTAGTTAGCTATCGCATTGCACAAGCAGGTGAAGCGCACACTATCGCTGAGAAATTAATAAAACCATGTGTATTAGACATAACAAAATGTATGCTTGATGAAAAATCTGCAAAGCATCTTTCTACTGTTCCGCTATCAAACGATACTGTTTCACGACGAATCCATGATCTGGCAAGCTACGTCAAACAAGAACTAGTTACACGTCTACAAAATACACGATTCGCTTTGCAAATGGACGAGTCGACTGATGTCGCTGGTTTGGCTATCCTGCTGGTTATTGTGAGATATCCATATAAAAGTTCTTTCGAAGAAGACATGCTTATGTGTTCATCGCTGCTTACAAACACTACCGGGGAAGAAATTTTTAATAAAATAAATATATTTTTTGAAGAACATAATCTCAGTTGGAACAATTGCATTGACATTTGTACAGATGGGGCCAAGGCGATGACAGGTAAAACAGCAGGAGCAGTGTCACGAATGAAAAATAAAGCGCCTAATTGTAGTTCCAGTCATTGTATTCTGCATAGACAAGCACTTGCGATGAAGCAAATGCCGTCTAATCTAAAATTAGTTATGGATGAAGCGGTAAAAATAATTAATTTTATCAAATCACGACCACTACAATCCCGATTGTTCTCATTATTGTGTGAAGATTATGGCAGCAAACATAAAACACTGCTGCTCCATACAGAAGTGCGATGGCTGTCTCGGGGAAAAACTTTAACAAGGCTATTTGAACTTAGAGCCGAGTTACAAATGTTTCTTTCAGCAGATACTTCTTTTAATTTGAAGGACCGTTTGTATGATAAAACTTGGTTGTTCCGATTGTCTTTTATGGCGGATATCTTTCAAAAACTTAACGAATTAAATTTATCGTTGCAAGGTAAACAGACAACAGTGTTTCAGGCCTATAATAAAATAACTGCTTTTAAAAGAAAATTAGATTTTTGGATCATTTGCATTGGTAAGAAAGAAATAGAAAGTTTTACGTTACTCAGTGAGTTTGTTAGCGAAAACGACTCAGAAATGTTTGAAGATAATGTGTTTGAAGAATTGGTCCAATATCTCAGTTCGATGCGCGCATCTTTTGAAAAGTATTTTCCCGAAGAACACAATACAAAAATTAAAGTGAACTCCTGGATTCATAATCCTTTTTTACCCAACTTGGAAAAGCCTGAAAACATGTCAAATGAGATATATGAATCTCTTTTAGAAATGTCATCAGACACAAGTATGGAGTCATTGTTCAAAACGACGCCTCTTAATGATTTTTGGTGCAGAATCCAAGATGAATATGCAATGCTTGGCCCTGGATATTCTTCTCCCGTTCCCAACTACATATTTGTGCGAAACAGGATTCTCTACCTACACGCAGCCACGAAAACAAAATATCGCAATAGACTGGACGCCGAAGCTGATATGAGACTCCAACTTTCTTCCATCAAACCTGATATCAAGCAATTGATGAAAAATAAAAAACAGTTTCATACCTCCCACTAGTTAGATTTTTTCTTTTTTAATGTTTTCTATTATTGTCCTTACCAAGTGGTGAAGTAAATAATAATTAGTAACTGATACATTGTACTTTTATTATGCTGATTAATAAAGAATACACTTATAAAAATAATTGTTTTATTGTAGGGTTCCATCAAGTATTTTGCTTCCCAAAAGGGTTCCGTCATTTAAAAAGTTTGAGAACCACTGTCATATACTATCGTGATGTTATATAGTCTATAGCCTTCCTCGATAAATGGGCTATCCAACAATAAAATAATTTTTCAATTCAGACCAGTAGTTTCTGAGATTATCGCGTTCAAACAAACAAACAAACTCTTCAGCTTTATAATATTAGTAAAAACAGGTAAGTATACATAATGTACTTATACTTTACTGCTATTATTAATTTTGTTTAAATATTATATAAACGTAAATGTTTTTTAATTAATCTATATCAGTGGATTCGAATACACCTTTAATACAGGTAGGTATAAGTAGAATAACATTTCGGTTTTATAGGCTGGTAGGACCAATGAAATCGACCAATGATGTTCATGTATAATAAGTATTAATACAATTTGATGAACCAACAAACCAATGAACTACATTGGTTGACCTATCGGTCAGTTAAACCCAGTTACATCGTGTTGGATACTGGGAATAAACGATAATTAGGTAGATCCAACCATGGCCGGTCCGTTCTGCGACTGAACGGAGCGGCCACTCCAGACGCCATGGGCCAGGCGGCGCCGCAAGCGTCTTCCGACTAAGGAATCTATATGGCGTCAAAAGCTACTAAGGGGCCATTTAAGTATTACGCAAACGCCAAAGGGTGAAATGACCCACCCCCCTCTATTGTGGGACAAAAAACGAACGTTAAATTACATAGCGGGGGTGTGAACATTGCTTATGCTGACTAAAATACTGTTTACGTACCTAATACTTGAATGGACCATAAGTTTGGACCGGCACTGATCCCAAGCAGTCAATCATTTCGTTTTCTAAAAAAAAATGCGCGTCTATTTCATTTAAGACGTTAGCTTAGCTGCATCTACTCTTGAAGTATGGTTCTTTTGAATACAAATTAGATTTTTTTTTTTCAGATAATTTCTATATCTGTGTGTATTGTATCGTTGTCCTACATGTAAACGGCGGGAAGGCCGCTTCTCCGCAAGTGTCAGCCGAGCATGCCGCCCGACATGTTGCCGTGCACCCGCATGTGACGGTTTAGATTACCTGATTGAGAGAACCTGTGGAAGAAAATAAATAACTAAAAAAACAGACAGTAAAAACTTATTTTAGTGTATGAAATAAAATCTATCTAAACATAAAGTTAGTATTTGCCTGGGTTGCGTTGAAGAACCATTGACTTGACTTATCGACCTGGACCGCGCGATCCCTCTCAAATAAAAAGTAAATATTCCACAAAGTAGCGTTGTCTCTTTCTAGGAAGTGGTCAATTTTGTGAGGTTTATGGCGCAGTCCTAGTCTCTACGTCAACGTGAAGAACTGAGAGTTTTTTTTTAATTATCAACTGTTACATACATTTCTATGCAAAAAGTCACGTTGATGCATAAATGCTATACCTAGGTACGCTTCGTAGGGCGTAAAACGCAGTAGGTATCTGTCTTTCTACATAGATACCAACTTTTGCATTTATTTATTACCTGCAAGTTTATAAAAAGTGAGTAGGTAGGCATACAAAGTAACCATAAGCACAGTCTCTAGTCAATCTACAATTAGGTCCTTATGTTCGTTTCTTACCTCAATAAGCATAATTTACACTGGTAAGGTTTTTCCCCGGAATGTATGCGTAAATGTTTCGTTAATGTAGAACTGTCTGAAAAAGCTTTCTTGCAGGATCTGCATCTACAAAAATAGAGATTAAATTATGTTTTGTAAGAAACCTACAGTGTCGTTTTAGGGGTCATTTTCTAGTACTACTACTAAAAAAAATACCGCTGAAACGGTAATGAGTTAAATAATATGAGTATTTAGTTAATATACTACACGGAGTAGGTACAGATCACATTCGACCACTTTTGCAAGTGGTTGATTCGATCGCCAAATTATTCGTCCTTTGTTCTTCCTACTTATTTTTAATAATAAATAGGAAGGGAAGTTTAATGTGGAGATCGAACTAACCACTTTCAAATCCATAGTGTTGCAGTTTTGATGTTCACATAGAACCAGATATTGCCTAACTACCGCCAGGCACTCAGAATCGTCGTAGGTCTAAGCCTTAGGCCACCATAGTGTTAGTTATTCTTCGGTGAAATAGTAATTTGGACACATCACTGTGTTTCGGTTGAAGGGCACTGTAGCAAGTGTAATTACTTGGCAAATTAGACTTAGGAACTAAGGTCTCAAATGAGGAGCGCGGTACGGTGACATTCAGATCTTTGACAAACAAGCATTTGGGTGGCACTGATACTGTTACGGTCGCGTGACGTTTACCATCAGGTGGAGTCCCTGACTCAGTAGGGACCGAGCAGATCAAGATATCTGCAATGTTAGGCAACGTTACCACTATCGATCCATAGATGGTGACCATTTTTGTTAAGCCGTCAGTTCTATGCCTAATCTCTCTCCGGTCGTGTCGAATTTATCGTCCTATCAGACTATGAGAGTGAAGGAATAGAGAGTGCATTTGTGTTTGCGCATACACTCGTGCACTATAATATCTCCCGCGTAGTTGATTGGTCTCTAATGAGACTGGCTGCCGTAACCGAAATTAGTTAGGATTATTATCATCAGGCTCATGACATGCTCGTCTCTTCATTTAGATCCTCCCTTTGTGTTGGAAAGACGTAACATCTCCTCACAGTAGGTATGAAGAGGCGTCTAAACGGGCCATTAATTAAGGCAATTTGTGGCGGCAATGTTGTGGCCGGCAACATGGCAGTTCTTTCCAATATTAATATCTAATAATAATAATAATATCTTGGGACAACTCACACAACGCTATCTGATCCCAAACTAAGCAGAGCTTGTATTATGGAAACCAGACAACTGATAAACATACTTATATATTTCTAAATACAAACATATTATAGATAAATAACACCCAGACACAGAATAAACCATCGTGCTCATCACACAAAGTTTTATCCTGGGTGGGGATCTAACCCACGACCTCTTGCGTAGCAGTCGGGTACAGTCCCACCACGCCACAGAGGCAATCAAACTATTGATTTGATGGTTGCCGGACGGACGCTGAGCGATCTATTTTCCGCAATGTTGCCCAGTCAATTTTGTTGTTGTTTCAGTCGCCCTCTATTTTATTGTTGCCATGTTATTAAGACTGGATCGTGCGCCATACAATTGTAGACATATTGTCCTTATTGGCCGAGCAATTAGTTGCCAATAGTGCCGCCACAAATTGCCGTAAAATATGGCCTGTTTAGACGCCCCTAAAGATTACTCATTACTTACTGGTATGGTCGTTCTCCAGAATGTGTTCTCATATGTGTCGTGACGCTGGAACTCTGACTGAAGCGTCGATCACATATTGGACACCTATGACAGCAAAACACCTTATAAATATTGATAAACTTTCTGCAATTTCTACACTTTATACAATGTTTAGACTACGGGTCTTAATTGCTGTATATTTTAGGTAAAATACCTTTTGTTTTGTCCGACTACTCGCTACATATCGATTGTTTTGCAACGGTCGTGGTCATGGGTAGATTGGAATACTGACGTGATTAAGAAGTGTATATAAATATTTTATTTTAAAAGTCCTTCAGTAATAAGGTCTTTGTCACAGGGGACTTACCAACATACAATTAATAGACATAGAATTATCAGAATCACAATTATAGATTTTTCAAAGAGTTGTATCGCTTGTGGGAATCGAGAGGCATTATTGAAAGGGCAATCGCCAAGTCATGTATTTCCCCACCTAAATGGCTTCTGTCCAGTATGCGTTCTAACATGTGCAGTTAAGTTAGCAGCTTGTGAGAAGCTCTTATTGCAATCCCCACATCTGTACGGCCGCTCTCCTGAGTGGGTCCGGAGGTGCGTCTTCAGAGTGCTCGGCCGCGCGTACGTCTTGCCGCAGATACGGCACAAGTTGGGCTTCTGTTCGTCGTCCTCTGAACAACCACTTAGAGCTCCTACCTGGTTCAAATAAATAACATTATGTTTTAAAAAAAAGTTGGTATTGAGTTGGTAAAGATACGAAGTTGGTAATGTGGTAGATACTGCTTTCAATAAACGAAGCTATTTTCATAAAACATTGTGTACCATTACATGAAATAGGGTATAACTGAACTCTCGTGCTTAACGAACTTTGACTGTGTGTATTTTTGAATGCGTACCTACAAGAGTTTGGATTTTTAAAGAGATTAAATGTAAAATGACGGGCCTGCTCTTGTAGCTATGTTTACTGATTAATATTGTACACTAGACTAAGTTCTTTGGCATTGTACTAAAGTGTATCTCAATAACTGTAACAACAATTGTTAGTAAACAACAGTCAAGTAAACCAATAAATAACCCACATATTCCCTTTATAAAAAAGAGTAGGTACATACCTACACATTGGCGGATCCAGTTACTTCGGAGGGGGGGGAGGGCATAAGAATGGCAAAACGGCAAATAAGTCTGGTCGTCGATTTTTTGATCTAGTCTCGATTCTAGTCGATTTCTTTGCGCATTTGCTTCTTATGCCCCCCCCCCCCTCCCCCCAAGTGTAAAAACGCCCGGCAACCCCTCCCGGACGTGCGTGCAACTATACACTTGGGCGGTGTTGGGTGAAACGAATTCGGCGTGTTCCCCCCCCCCCCCCCCCCCCAAATAAATCTGGATCAGCCCATGCACCTACATTAACCCTGAAAACAATGCACTCACAGAAAAAACTCACCTGAACTTTACCAGACGCATTCACACACGCGGCATAACCATACTCTTGAGGATGCATCTGCCCTTGATGGTTCAAGATATACCCATTCGCCATACTCTGATCTTTTTGTGTTTCCATATACAACCTCGAAGGAGACCTCTTCAAAGTCGGTCCTAAAGTCTTCTGCGGAAAACTGGGTTTTTGCTGGAAGATAGAGTAGTTGGGGTTGGGTTTTTGAGGGTTCTGGAGTAAAGGCTTGAAGGTCGAAGTGGCTGTGATGAGGGGATCGCTTTGATTTGGGGTCCTGAAGTCTGCTGTGAACGAGTAAGTCGCGGAAGGGTATGGGGAGGAGGAGATGACGTTCTGGGTTTGTGGGTACACGACGTTTACCGATGGGTTTGCAGCGTTCTGATTCCATTGTACCTGGGAAATAGAGGAACGGTTATTCCTGAGATACCTAAGTTTCGGTTTAATGCATTGCGTTGGGTGCGGTCATTGTTGATTCAAAGTGAAACACTGATATTGCTTTAAGTAAGTATATTTAGGTAACTAATTTAACGTGTGTCTTTGTTTGTGAATTATAAAGTTTATTTAATAAGTAGGTACTCTTTTCTTCTTATCTTTGCAATTTACCTACTCATTACATTTTTATTTTTGATTGATAGAAACGCGAGATTCGGTCACGTCTATCAACCACCGGTATGTACAATTCGACTCATTTTAGAAAATCAGCTTTGAAATTACCTATGTTTTATTTAGAAACTATTAGCATAATATAACATACATATAGAGTATAAGTAGGTTTATGTCTATAAGTTTGATTACCCTCTTTACACTTTATTAAATGTACCTAACTACTTAATTAAATAGGTACTTGCATAGTCGAGCAATAAAAAGTGTCTAGTTATAGTAACTTAAAAAAAAAACATTTGTGACATGATTTGTGACTTCTTATTTTATACATAGTTAAGCTGAGATAATGGTTCTTAACAGGTATCTATAGCTGTTTGGTAAGTAGGTAGTACCTGTGAACAAAGCTGCTCCGGTGGACACCCATGCATGGTCATGTTCATGGAGACGTTGACGCTCATGGTGGGGAATAGCGGCGCCCCCCCATAGTGCTCGTAGTACGGGTACCCCCCTCCGCCGTTCACCATCATCTGGATACAATTTGCAATGGTTTAAGATCTCTAGAGATAAGTTAGGTACCTACACTAAGGTAGCTCGTAATAAGACCAGACATAAAATACCAAGAGTCCAGAACGTTCATTTTTGAAAATCTATTAGTGCGTTTTAAGCGCCATTGACCTGTACCGTAGTCAAAATATGTGGCTTGGCCGTTTTGTAAGAGTGATGTGGACACTCCTATGGGCTTATAAACAGAAAATCCATACTAATATTATAAATGTGAAAGTAACTCTATCTGCCTGTCTGTTACGCTTTCACGCTCAAATAGCTAAATCGATTTAGATGAAGTTTGGTATGGAGATAGTTTGAGTCCCGGGGAAGGACGTAGGAGTTTTTATCGCGATAACATTTACCCGACATCCACGCGGGCGGAGCCGCGGGCGAAAGCTAGTATTAACTAAGTAGTAAGTAGTATTAATTTTGTGCCAATAGAGCCTTGAGACACGGAACAGCCAAGCCACAGATTTTGATTACGGTGTAGGGTTTGTAGAGAACTTAACATTAGGAGTCACGCAGAACGCTATACGTCATGATGAGAGTTATAGAGTACTAGCTGTGCCCCGCGGTGTTACCCGCGGTTTATTAGCCTATGTGTTAATCCAGGGTGTCAGCTAACTCCATATCAAATTTTATTAAAATCGCTCCAGCCGTTTAGACGAAGTAACAAACATACACACTCACATACTCACAAACTTTCGCCTTTATAATATTAGTGTGATTATGTTAGGGCGTGTAGAGTTAAGAGTATGGCTTTCCATTAGATCTGATAACTTTTTTGGAATGGTAGCAATATGAACTACTCGTCTTGGCGTCAATTAACATTAAATGTTTTTGATGGGATTTAATTATCACAGATAAAAAAAAGAGAAAAATGTAATCTGCTGCTTTCATCTGTTAACGCGTCTGCTATGCGAAACTAACTTATAAATTTGGCCAATTGTTTAGTGCCGTTTGGTGAGCGCTTAGTAACCTATTTACACCTTTTTACTTATAACGTCATTGGACACAAACATGTCACGTACATGCACTAACTTAATTAGGTACTAAAATACTTCTGAAATACAAGCTGAACTGTTTTTTTTTTTTTCAAAATATTTACCTTGCACCAAATACATTTATTTGGCGCAAGGCACACGAGATCACAGAATAAAAATTTGATTGAAATACAATTACAGACTCATTAACAATAAACAATTAGTAATAAAAATGAATAATAGTAATAATATAATTAACAAATATTAGTAAGAATAATAAATTCTCTTTAGAATGTCACGATCTTGAAGCCTGGCGCTGGTTTTCAACTGGCTCCTAGTTGTGTAAGTGTGTGTGTTTGTGTGTGTGCCTATCGGTCTATAATTACTTGAAAAAAAAACGCCTAACTTATAATTATTATGTATTTTTCTTCAGTTTTTAGGAAGGCAATCAAATTATCGACTCGAACAAAGTGCAGGAAATTTTAATAGATTTAACAAAAGTACATTAAAACAAAAAGTTAGAAAATAGAGTACAAGTTCAAAGAAAGAAAATTGATTATATTTTATTCTCCAAACAATACCAACTTAAAGTTAACTTCGTCCGCTTTTAATATCAATAAATCCAACGAAGCCAAACATTTCCTACTATAAGCGAACTCAATATTAATCCAAGATGCTGTATTAATTACAATTATTTCATACAGAAAGCCATAAAAGGCGTAACATTGCGTTTCCATAATTTTCCCCACAAATTTCCCTTCGTCCACCCCTTTTGAAAGACAAGGACGTAGTATTTAAGCCCTTTGAGTTGGAAAGAGAAAACCGAAAACTGAAAACCCTACTGGATTAAAAGTCAAAATAATAGATGTATGTTTGTCTTTGTCTGGTGGGTGTTATTTTGTGTGTGTGTGAGGGAGATGGGAGTACCTGAGGGTGTACGGTCTCGGCAGCACAGTCTCCATGGACGACGGCGTGCTTCAATGAGAGCAAGACGTCGGCAGCCTCCCCCCCGCCCCTCTCTCGGCATTCCCCCGCACCGTTCCTGCTAATAACGGGAAATGGGTGATTGCACTGTTGTTGAGTTGGTTAAACTTAGATTAAATATGCCTGAAGTTCATTGTTTTTGGAGGGTTTACTTACTTGTAATAAATAGCATGATGTTACATAGAAACTAAATTAGCATACGTTCTATAAATAGTCAACATATCATGCTTATTAAAGATCTCTAGAGCTAGCTAGTAAGTAATTGAAACAGCAAATAAAAAAAAATCATAATAATTTGGGTGAGTAAGTAAGTATTGAAAATATTTAAAGTGCGGGCCCGTGGTATTAGATGTCAAGATGAAGATGACACGTACGATTTTTTTGACGTCTCAAAAATATGAAATCTGAATCTAGGCACATTACAAAACAATACTCATGTTGACTGTCAAGTCAAATCAGTCTCTTTTTATGAAATGTCAAAACGACAAGCTCTATAGAAATGTGAATGGAATAGGAACCTATGACGTCATAAGTTCCTATCGTCAAATAATTACTTTTAGTATTCATTTTTATACTTTTAAATTCAAATACATGTTAAAATGTAAAAGAATAGTTTTTACCTGATTAGTATAAAATAACATGTTTTTGAATTTAAAAGTATAAAAATGAATACTAAAAGTAATTATTTGACGATAGGAACTTATGACGTCATAGGTTCCTATTCCATTCACATTTCTATAGAGCTTGTCGTTTTGACATTTCATAAAAAGAGACTGATTTGACTTGACAGGCAACATCCCAATTGAACGTGTGACTTTAGCTTTTAAATATTTAGCCTTCCATTAGCTCGTTACACAAAAATTGGTCCTTAACTAAATCAAAACAAAACTATTAACTAAACCGCTTGCTAACTACCTGTAGTTTAAGCAAATAGTGCCAGCTCCTCAGTTTGTAAGTATCAAGTTACAAGGTTTCATATTGCGGTGTGGTATCCCTTCTCTGAGGTAGGTTTGATTGACAAATTAAATATTATGACCACAGCTTTTAAGCCACACCAATTCCGTATTAATCTTTATTCGTAGTTATTAATAATCCTTCTTCATTCTTTTTTTTTCTTATTTATTTAGAGATTCTGTACACAGAAGTGATTATGCCAACCCCAGTAAGTATAACCAGTTCCCAAAAGTTTGAATGGCCTATAAGTTGGTAGTACTGTATATCATGTTGGCAATCACTTGACATTTGTCCTAAAGCTCATTAGATAAAATTTTTACGAAGATTTTAAGTAATAAGCTGGGTTTATTTACCCGTAGGGTCATTCCGGGATAGATGCCCCACTCTTGGAAAATGCCTCAAAATTTTAAAACTATTCATTAACCGTGTATTATAGCTATGAATATAAGTTCTTTAGTCTTTAATGTACCATTATAACTCATTATGGCTATTCTAAAAATAACTGATTTCGCAGAAATTGAATTTTTTGCAGTCCTTTTTTAAGGATGCCCAATATGACAATACTCGGTTCGGATATATGCTTTGAGGAAAAAAAGAAGTAAAATAATACATGGGCTTTTAATGTTTTATTTATAATTTAAATAAGTTTTTTTTAATATGAAGCGTGAAACCTTAATCAAGAGCACCATTGCTAGCAAAAAGTAATATTTAAGTTTCCGCGTACCCTACATCATTATCCCGACCTAAGAAATTATTGGGTAGTTATAAATTTTTTAAAACTAAATTCTTACACCGTATTACTATCAACATAATAATAATTTTTCTCGCGATATTATAAACTGTCAACTATCAAATAGGTACAATAATTGCATTTTTGAAAGATAGAAAAATTTGAATCCAGACTCAGGAATCAAACCCGAGACTTCCGTAGCCAAACCGGGGCCAGAAGCGAACAACAACTGTCAACTCAATCATTAATCAATATTATAAACTGTGTTAAAATTCAACATATTGTTAACATTGATTGAAATTATGAAAAATATATAATTATTAGAATAATAACGGGATTTAATCGCGTGAATTATTTAAAGGTACGAACCTTTTATTAACCCAACGTTTCGATGGAAATTTTATTTCAAAGGCCTTTCAATATTTCACGCGATTAAGTCCCATTATTATTCTAATATGTGTAAAAATCGTGAAACTTTAAAAACAATATATCATTAAATTGTAAATTCGTCACAGGTGAGACTTGAACCCGCGATCTAAGCTACCTGGGACGATTTTTCCTCCGTGCATTTTAAAATTGTATAGGTAAAATTAGCAGAAAAATGTTTCAAAAATGACAAAAGGTTAAATTGTAAATGTTTTTTTTGTGGTTACAATTTTTCATCAGTTTATAATCTATAGGTAGGTACTAATATTATAAAGCTGAAGAGTTTGTTTGTTTGAACGCAGTCATTTCAGGAACTAGTGATCAGAATTAAAAAATATTTTACTGTTGGATAGCCCATTTATCTAGGAAGGCTATAGGCTATATAACATCACGCTACGACCAATAGGAGTGGAGCAGCAATGAGAAATGTTTCAAAAACAGGGAAAATTTACGCAGATGAAATTGCTCGGGTTAGCTAGTAGCCCTATAGACAAACATTGACACGACCGGAGAGCAAATAGGCGCGGGACCGACGGCTTATCGTGCTCCCCGAAGCACGGAGGGGAAGGACAACGTTCAAAAACGGTCACCCATCTGTAGATCGAGAGTGGCAACGTAACTTAACCTCGCAGATATATCGATCTGCTCCATCACCACTATTCCCCAAGGTCGAGGGTTCAAGTTCCGCCTGAGACGATTTTTTCCTCCATACATTTAAATTCTTTGCAATATTTCTAAGGCCTCATTCTCACAAGCGCTTTTTTAACACGTTCACTGCGTTACGGGGTTTTATGAACCTCGTGCAGTGCCGTCGTTCAGTGCGAACAAAAAAAACTAGGGTGTACTCGCTGGTGCGGGAACTGTATCTATGAAATTATTTACTGTATGAAAGAGATAAATATATATTTTTCATGTACGCAGATTAAAGAAACAGTAGAAATTTTAAAATCATACGGGGTCTTACAAACCCCGTTACGACCGGAGAACAAAAATTACCTTCCAGTGCGATACGGGGTTCAAAAATCCCGTATAAATTATTGTGCTCCCGTACGGGGTCGTGAGCTCATTAGCATTGGTGCTGTTATTAGCACAAGACGTAGTGTTTAATTATCGATAATGAAGCGATCGCGACGTATGTTGGAACTGTCAAATAATAAAAAGGATGATGAAATTCCGTCGTCTGCAAGTTCATCTCAACGACAGTCTGCATCCTCAACAATTTACCGCAAGGTTTTTCATCGGCATCAGCGAACAGCAACAGATGAGTTTGATATTATTACTAGTCCTAGTACTAGTCATACCTATCACGAGCTACGTAATGTTGATGTGACCATTGAACAAGTTAATGAAGAGATTTTGTCTAGTTGTTCAAACAAGAAAAAACCAAAGATCACAATTTTGGACAATGTTGTGCTAAAACAAGCGGATACAAATTTTAAGCAACTTGATCTCTGTCGAAGTTCCGAATTGCCGTTGAGGTCGGATGAAAATTTTTTGAAACCAACATGCTCAAAAAATAGTATTTTTGGATCCTCGAGTGATATTTCTGTAAGTGGACAACAGATGAATGAAGTAACGCCCAAAACGAAACGGTTTATAGGGAGGATTTTCAACACTTCACCGAAGTCAGATGATATTTTGTACAAGCCATTAAACATGAGTTCAAGCAATTGTGGATCACTGAGCGATATTTCTGTGAGCAATATGCTAATTCTTGATCACTCTTTAAATGAAGACCAAATGAAAGATCTATTGAAGACGCCAAGTGAAAAAAAGCAAACTAGAAGCCTGGAACAGTCAAAACTTAGTGTAATACCGATATCAAACATTGAAATTCCCAAAGATGACATTCGAATTGCTCAAGACCTAATTAATACCACGGCTGCTGAAAATGACACTGACTATTCTGATGAAGATGAGGATTACAGCCCTTCTAGTTCTTCGGATGACGAGACGACTTCATCAAATGCCATGTCTGATGTGGACTCTATAACTGATGATATGATTCAAGATGACCGGATTGATATTGATCAGAACAGTGGAAGTGGTGAAAGTAATCCACCATCTCATGAAAATGACGATGGCGACGAATGGATTGATATAAACGATAGCGTACCAAATATTGCATATAGTGAGCAAGATTGTAATATATCCATACCTGAAAACACTATAACTCCTGTAGACTTTTATAAGCTATTTTTAACTGACGATATCGTTAACAAAATGGTTTTGGAAACAAATGCTTATGCTACAAAGATAATAAGTGACACAAATTTGAAAACAAATTCCCGTATGAAAGCCTGGACTTCTACTGATAGTAAAGAAATGTATGCATTTTTTGGCATATTATTGATCATGGGAATGGTTAGACTTCAAAAAAAATGTATAGAAACGAACTTGTTGCTTCAACTATGCAAAGAGATAGATTTCTTTTACTCCTAAGATGTTGGCATTTCAGTAGAGAAAATAATGATGGAACAGATAAGCTACACAAGATTCGAGATATATACGAAATGATCATTGAGCAGTTTAAAAATATCCAAAAGCCTGGAAAAATTATTGTGATCGATGAATCTATGATTCCCTGGCGTGGCCGACTCAAATTTCGGCAATATATAAAAAATAAAAGCCACAAGTATGGTGTAAAGTTATACAAGCTTTGTACGCCAGAGGGCTATACGTATCATGTTAATATTTACACAGGAAAAGGTGATAATGGACGTGAACTTAATCATGGAAAAAAAACTGTTGAAAGACTCATCAATGGACTTGAAAATAAGGGACGAATTTTGATAACAGATAATTTTTATAATTCTGTTGAACTGGCAGAAGAATTAATAAAGAAGAATACTTTTATTTGTGGCACATTGCGGTCTAACAGAAAGAGGTTACCAAAAATGATTATAAGTAAGAAACTTAAGAAGGGGCAAATAATTGGAAAAATGAATCGGAAAGGAGTCAGAGTAATTAAATGGATGGATAAACGTCCAGTACTGATGATAAGTACATGTAAAAATCATACAACAGAGTTGAAGACTGTCCGGAAAGTAAAAAATGGAACCACACACGAAGTAAGAAAACCAGAATGCGTACTTACCTATAACAAAAGTAAAAAGGGGATTGACTTTAGCGACCAGATGTCTGCTTACTACACAACCCTCAAAAGAGGGCTTAAATGGTTCCGTAAGGTCATCATGGAGTTGTTATTTGGGACAGCGATAACCAATGCTTGGATTGTACATAACACAGTAAAATGTACAAAAATGTCTAAGAAAAATTTTGTAGAGTCTATTATTGAAGCCTTTACCAGTCAAAACACTTCTAACATTGATCCAAAGCCTACGATAGAATTACAACATAAATTTGAAATGAGTGATAAGAAAAGAAAATGTACCAGTTGTTATGAAAAGTTAAGAGAGAGTATGAGCAGTCGACTTGCAGATAATAAAGTAAAAAAAATTAAATCTTTTTGTAGGAAGTGCAATAAGGCATACTGTTTAGAGTGCTACAATTTAAAACATTGAATGCATAACAGCTAAGTTATTACCTTTAAAATGTGTAACCTAAGTTCCTAAATAAAGTTCCTAAGCAGAAATAAATATTTATAAATATATATACATATTTGATTCAAATATTTACCTTTAAAATGTGTAACCTAAGTTCTTAAGCAGAAATAAATATTTTTATTCAAACAATTATCGTTTCTCTTATTTCCCATCACTATAATTTTATCGATATAATTGAGTTCTGTGCGTTACGGGGCAGTACAATCCCGTATTTTATTATATCAGGTGCGGTACGGGGTTTCCCAGGCCCCGAACAATTGGTTTTTGTTTTATTTTCGTCATTTTTTGCCAAATCTACTGGCGAAAAGACTATAACATAGCCCATTTCATAATCTATCAGACTATAAAATAAAACAAAACCAAGCGTAAATTTTCAGTCAGTTATATATTTAAAAAGCAATAAGGGTGTACGGGGCACTTTTATACCCGTAACGCACTATGAAGGTAGCACTTCACGGGGCTCATTATATCTCGTAACGCACTCAAATTCGAGACGGGTTTTGAGCTCCCGCAGTGAACGTGTCGTGTGTTATAAACTCGGCGTCAGCTCTTTTTTACCCGACTATGGAGGAGGGTTTTGTGTTTGACGCGTATGTATGTATGGTTCCAATGTTCCTATGTCCGCTCATAACTCCTCAACGGGTCAACCGATTATAATAGATGATACGTCATTAGATTCATGTCCTCCTCCTCACGTTTGGTATCAAAATAAAGGCGAGTTGCAAAATATATATCATTTATATATATATATATATAAATAAACCTTTAAGCCTGATGGAACTGACATATCCTAAACTGACAAAAATCCCCAAATAAAATTAGAATTAAAAAAAAAATATTTAAGCAGCAATACCAGGTGAAAGTTACCGTGCGTTGATCTACGGCGTAGCAGACGTAGACGCGTAGCTACTACGAAGTTTCTGTTTACAATTTATTAATGTAACCCATTACCAGGGATTATTTTACCCCAATTATTTTAGTAAATAATAGCTAACGAAGTATTGCCATACGTGTAAGTATTATATATCCCTTACGCGGTGTTCGATAGATTCGGGATAAGGCAGAAACTTAATTTACAAAAACATTTACGGCAGAAGGCAGAATTACTGCATTTACGGCAGAAGTACAGTAAGAACATATTTTTTAATTATTTTTTTTAATAAAGAGGTTTTTGATATAATTATATTAAAACCATGAAGAGTGGCACAGGAGAATCAATGCTAGAATATCAACACGGCTACTATTTTTTTTAACAATTAATTAAAAAAGAAGCTGAAGGGCATTGGGCACTTTATTATTGAAAAAATCTCCACGGAGGACAAAGACGAAACATATCCCATTTTAAAGCTTAAGACCTCAATCTATGTTCACCTAAAGTGCAATGTTATCGTTTGTGGGAATATTGAGATATTGCTGTTTCAGTTAATTACGTGAAATTGTGGCATTGCCTCTATTTAAAATAAACGTACTTATCGCAAAAATATTGTTTTCAATTCGTCGAAATAAACCAGAAATAAAGAGCTTTAATATTGTACAGTGTCATGTAACTCACGATTGCGAGTCAGATGCTTTAACCATTGCCTAATGGTTAAAGCATCTGACTAAGTGCGATATTACTGTTCTTACCTTTAAGTGTGGTAGCCTTACCAAACTTAAAGGTAAGAACAGTAATATCGCACTTACGTCGTCATGTGACGTAAAAAATGTAGCCGAATTCACTCGTATTGAAATATCGAATTGATTAACACTTGATTCATCGAAATTTAATTTAATGAGGCGCTGTGGTGGTAGATACATACATAAATACCAACATACATAGGTATACTAATAACCTACCGCCCGTGGCTTCTTTACATTACACCAGATGACTTCGTAATAGCAGTTTAAAAAAAAAACATTTTAACCCTTAAGGGTAGATTACGCAAAACAGGGATCGGCTATCTCAAAAATTTATAAAGAAAACCTAATTATTAGGACACGAAAAAAATTGTGTCACTATATAGTCAAAGAGTTTTTTTAGTAGATGATATAAAGAAATTTAAGGATGTCTTAATATGATCCCCCAAATAAATTTTAAAGTTGAGGGAAAATGCAAAAACGAGCATTTTCGTATTGTCATAGTTATGGCGTTCGTAATCTAACATATGTACGAACGAATATTCTACTTTATTTTGACCTGCGCTCCTGCGCACTGTGAAGTAATGGTTGTGTGCGGAAGAGCGAAGCCGGCGATCGTGTGACTGTGTACGTAGCGCTAAATAAATAATTATCTCAGTGTAATGCCCCCATAACCACCGACCACCTTAATAGTGAAGTAAGAACACCTGTATAAACTGTTAAAACCCGACTAAGGTAAAGCCGAAAAGAAAAGGTCATGCCCTTAATTTTCGGCGTTATTATTGTCGGGTAAAACGCGCAAGGAAAGAACCAACTCACTTGTATCCAGAACACGGTGAAAAGGGAAACAATGAAGGCAGAGGATCAAGCTCCAAGGGAGGCAGAGAGAAAGAGCCCATGTCCTCCGACCAGCCCTCTGTGACCTCTCCCGAGAGAGCTACCTCGCACCCGCCGATGCCGTCACCCAAGTTGTTCAGGTCCTCCCCATTCTCCGGACAGCAGTTCTCCTGTTCCTGCTGCAAGTTTCAAAGGTGTTAGATACATTATAAAGCTGTCGGCTGACTTGTTTTTTTTCTGTTTTTAAGGTAAACAAGGAATCCTTATAGTTTTGCCATGTTCGTCACTTCGTCCGCAGTTTAATTCAGAGCTTTAAAAAGCAGAAATTTGCCATGGATTTGGGTACTTTACAAAAATAGAAACATACAATGTACAGACACAAAGTACACCCGGAAAAACAATTTGTGGATTCCACAAAGTGATGTCCTGTGTAGGAATCGAGTCCACGACCTTTCGCACTTAAGCTACGTACCCGACAACTAGATGAGACATACATTTTATTTTACAAAATTTTATTGGTTTTTATACACAAATATGAAAGCTAGCCAATCGAAATGTGTTCGTGGCTAATTTTAGTTTTGTATGATGTGTGTGTTCACGAACATCTAACTAAGTATCTTTTATTCTTGCATTATTTGCGTTTTCTTGGTATAGTGCTAACCTGAAAGTAGTTGGTTCAGTATCAGTAACACAATCCAATTACAAGTTTGGACCATGCTATGGTTTATAATTAATTAATTAATTTTTAATTCTAACAATCCAAATCTTGTTCACAATGTGAAGAGAAATGTAATCGTTTACCTACTTATTTTTAAAAATAAGCATGGATTACGTACTACGCGACGCTTTGAATTATACTACGACGAACATCAGACAACTTTAATGGCTTATAAGTTACTAGCTTTCGCCCGCGGCTCCGCCCGCGTGGATGTCGGTTATCGCGATAAAAACTATCCTATGTCCTTCCCCGAGACTCAAACTATCTCCATACCAAATTTCATCTAAATCGGTTCAGCGGTTTGAGCGTGAAAGCGTAACAGACAGACAGACAGACAGACAGAGTTACTTTCACATTTATAATATTAGTCTGCAAGTTTTCAATATTTTCATTTTCTTTTTTTTATGATTTTCTTTATTTATTAAAGAAAAATATTCACTCAATCAATAAAGTTTATTATAAACCTTATAATATTTTAAAAATACCTGTCGAATGATGTGCCACACGTTGATGTTTACTGAAAAAAATATTTTTCAGCTTCTGTTACATGTATAGAGTGCCCCCCTTAAAAATATATAATTTTATTATTTAGCTATCAAACTAAGTAGCGACCTATAAAAGACACCTTTTTACCAAACTTCATTATTATTCATTGAGTAGTCTTTGAGTGCAATACCTGTGACATACGGACAGACAGACAGACACAGTTTTTGCCATTTTGGCTACGGAACCCTAAAAAGCGTGATCTTTACGGCAAGAGAGCAGCGTGGAAACCTACGGGTTCCCATGTTCGCTTTCAGGAACAACGCCCTTCGATCGCGCTCAATATCGGCATCGTCGTTGAAGTTGGATGTCAATATGTGGCCTAGGTACTTAAAATTATATATACCACGGGCCGTGGTCACGGGTGCCCGTAACCCCCGCCGTTGCATTCCGGTCGAAACGTTGGGCAATAAACAAGGTATTTTACCTTAAATTATTCACGCGATTAAGACCCGTAGTATATATAATTTTATAATGTGTACAAATCGCGAAAGTTTATCAACATTTATAGGTACTTAAATTTAAATACTCGCCGCAATCGATTGCCATTAAGTATTACTGGCGGTATATTGTCAACCTTACCTCCTTCCTCAAAGACTTGTCTTATCTCCGAATTGCGCAGTGTGTGTACAATCATATGTCAGACCGTGTATATGCTTGCCATTGCTTACCTATCTAGTAGCATAACACGAATCTATATTAATAATATACAGCGGAAGAGTTTGTTTGTTTGTTCAAACGCGACAATCTGAGAAACTACTGGTCCAAATTGAAAAAATATTTTTCTGTTGAGTAGCCTATTTGTCGAGGAAGGCTATAAGCTATATAAATCTACGATCAATAGGAGCGGAGCAACAATGAAAAATAATATAAAAACTGGGAAAATTTACGTATATGCAACTTTCCCCGTTTCTGCAACATTTCTCATTGCTGCTCCGCTCCTATTGGTCGTAGCATGATGTTATATAGCTTATAGCCTTCCTCGATAAATGGGCTATCCAATAGTGAAATAATTTTTCAATTCGGACCAGTGGTATTCCTGAGATTACCGCATTCAAACAAACAACTTGAATTGAACTTGATTGGCTTCCGTGCACAAACGACGACTCTGTAGTGGGTCTGACTTGCAGTGGTACTTCCAATCATTGTATTAATTTAAATATCTTCATGTCCCAGCTCAATGCATACCAATATAATTTCTTGAAAAATATAAATAATAGAATTCTGGATTTAATTATCAGTAATAATGACCTACTATCGGTATACGCACCTACTGATATGTTAATTCCTCCCGATAATTACCATCCACCTCTGTGCATTTTGCTGCCGTGTACATCACATCAAAAGTTCATAAATAAAAAAAACTCTAAAAAATTTAACTACTTTAAGGCAGATTACGACATTATAAATCAGGAATTAAGTAAAATAAATTGGTGTAAATCTCTTTACAAGTTGCCTACTGATGAAGCACTTAACTTTTTTTATAATACCATTTTCTATGTGATAAAAACACATGTCCCTATGACATTTACTCCTTCTTCTAGATTTCCTGTCTGGTTCTCGCCGGCACTTATACACATTTTTAAAAATAAGGCCAAATCATGGACAAAATGGAAAACATTTCATAACATTTCCGATTATGAAAATTTCTCGATGTTTAGGTCTAGATTCAAAAACGAATGTAAAAATTGCTACCGAGAATATATAGGTTCTGTGGAAAATGATATTATAACCAATATCAATACCTTTTGGAAATTCATTTCTCATCGTAAAGCCCACGAAGGCGTACCTACAACTATGCATTATCACGATATTTCTACCAGTAGTACTGATGAAATCTGCAACTACTTTTCTAATTATTTCCATTCAGTTTATGAACCTATCTCAACCAATACTAGTAGCACCTCTAATCTAAACAGAGAATTAAATGATCATTGCCACCTAATAGATAATATTATCTTAAGCGAGGATTCGGTACTGAAGGCACTTTTATCACTCGATATTGCAAAAGGACCTGGACCTGATGGTCTACCTGTAATATTTCTTAAACGTACAGCTCATAATATATTCACTCCCATACACATCATTTTTAATAAATCAATATCCGAAGGTAAATTCCCTGACTTCTGGAAGCAAGCATACGTGGCACCGGTGTATAAATCTGGCTCTAGGAATGATGTGGAGAACTATCGCCCTATTTCTATACTGTCGGCCTTGTCCAAGGTCTTCGAGAAGTTGATTCATAGTGAACTGTATCCTATGCTTCATAACATCATTTTGCAACAGCAACATGGTTTTGTAAAGAAAAGATCCACTACTACTAACTTAATCACTTTTGTGGATTATTTATTTAATAATATGGACGGACGTGTACAAGTGGACTGTATATATACTGATTTTCAGAAAGCCTTTGACAAGGTCGATCACTTGCTACTTCTTCGGAAAATTTCTTTTAATGGTATCCGCGGTAATTTGTTGCGTTGGTTCTCCTCATACATTTCTAATAGAACTCAGACAGTAGTGATCAACTTCCATAAATGTTACGTCAGGTGTGCCCCAGGGCTCAATTCTTGGGCCTTTATTATTTACTATATTTATCAATGATAAAAGCACATGTTTTAAAAATTCTAAATTATTACTTTATGCAGATGACCTCAAAATTTATAGACAAATCAAATCTCATAATGACAGCAATCTTCTACAAGAGGATCTAAACAGATTAACAGTATATTGTTTGCAAAATAAGTTACACTTAAATGTCTCTAAATGCCATTATATTAGCTTCACAAAAAACAAGAATGTTATTAAATAGAGTCTCCTTGACTCGCGACCTTGGCGTACTACTTGACGAAAAATTTCACTTAGATATGCACATTAACAAAATTGTCAGTAATGCATACCGAATGTATGGTTTCATTATGAGGTCGGCTACTGAATTCAAGAGGCCAGGCACTTACTTGCATCTTTATAAATCTTTAGTCAGATCGCAGTTAGATAATGCAGTAGCAGTGTGGAATCCCCATTATACTAAGTATTCCGATTGTATTGAGAGAGTACAAAAGAAATATTTGAGAGCAATGCACTACCGATGCTTTCGCACTTCTATACCATATGAAGCTTTACTCAAAAAATATAACCTGACATACTTAAACAGTAGACGTTTACTACTTGAGTCTATGTTCTTATTTGATATTTGTAACAACTCTTATGATTGTTTGGATATTAGCAATAGGTTATTCTATGTAGTTCCTAGGACGGCGTTGACGCGTAATGCACGTACTCGTGCTTTATTTGCTGTCACAAAATGCCGTACCAATGCTGGCGTGCGTGCGCCTCTGCGTCGTCTAACCAATAACTTTAATATTTATTTTAATGATCTAGACCTATTTTCTAACTCTGCGGCTAAATTCAGAAATTACGTACTCAGAACTCTTGCTGATTTGTAAGTTGTATTTGTTTTTATTTTTTTCTTTTCTGTCTATCTTTTTGTTAAGCCAAATTGTACTTTTCTTCATTCATCTGTAAGTTCATTATCTACTCGCATGACGTAACTTTTAAGTAATATTGTATCTTATATATTCTGTGAATAACGTAGTTGGTTAAACAATTGTATTACTCTGTTAATGTTACTTTTACATACACATTACTGTATAACTGTTTGTTGTTCCTAATAAATAAAAAAAATAAAAAAAAAAAAAACAAACTCTTCAGCTTTATAATATTAGTATAGATATATAATGTCTGAAAAACTATTTGTATTTGTATTATGAAACCAACTTTTTCTACTCACAGATCGACGCGTCCAGCAGCACCATATCGTCCGCATATCTGATGTTATTCACACATATATAATAATAATAATAATAATATAATAATAATATCTTGGGACAACTCACACAACGCTATCTGATCCCAAACTAAGCAGAGCTTGTACTATGGAAACCAGACAACTGATAAACATACTTATATATTTCTAAATACATACATATTATAGATAAATAACACCCAGACACAGAATAAACCATCGTGCTCATCACACAAAGTTTTATCCTGGGTGGGGATCGAACCCACGACCTCTTGCGTAGCAGTCGGATACACTCCCACCGCGCCACAGAGGCAGTCAAATATATCTATGTAACAACCACAGATAATATAATACTATTCTAGTAGTAACAACCGACCCTGGTGCTGCTGAGCTCCTCGATTAGTTCGTTGATGTAAAGGTTAAAGAGCGTTGGTGAGCTCAATCCTCCCTGCCTTACTCCGCCCTCCAACATATAGAGATGTGGCAATGCCCCAGCCCATCGTACATTATTGACTTTGTTTCCTTATCAAAATTTGAATCTACACTAATATTATAAAGCGGAAGAGTTTGTTTGTTTGTTTAAACGCGCTAATCTCAGGAACTACTGGTTCGATTTGAGAAATGTTTCGAAAACATATTAATTTTGTCCAGCTTACTCCGTAAGACATCATACGAAACCAAGTCGTCAAATAAATGTACCTAATCAAAATAATCAAATAAATGTATAGGCAATGACCTTCTTCTAGAGCGGAGGGGATAGGGGGTGGCTACCACCCAGGGTCCCGTCGCACGACAACGAGTGACTCACACTAGCCATCATGGGATGGTAAGACCCCCTCCCCTTACTCACATTTGGCTGTTGTTGTGTCTAATTCCCCCCCCCCCCATTCCCTTCTTCAGTACAATTTTATAATAGTAGAGAGAGGAAGGAAAAGAAAAGTAATTAAAAGTATGTCCTGATGTTAGAAGTCTGAATGTAAGTCTGTGTTCTTAAGTGGCCCCGTAGATCCAAAGTTAGATTTAGATACAGCTTTTAGGATGCATTTAATAAAAAATATAAAAAATCTTTCAACTTTTTTGCTTTTACTACTAAACCAAATTTAAATTCGTACCTTGAAGCTAGGAGGATATAAAATACATAATTAGCCTTTTTAGGGTTCCGTAGCCAAAATGGCAAAAACGGAACGCTTATAGTTGTCTACTCAATTAATATTGATGAAATTTTGTAAAGAGGTGACTTGTAGTAGCCGCTACTTAGTTTGATAGCTAATTAATAAAAATAAATATTATTAGGGAGGCTCCAATTCATACATGTTATAGAAGCTGAAAAAATATTTTTTCAGCAAACATCAACGTGTGGCACATCATTCGACAGCTCTATTATAAACATTCTAAGGTTTCAAATAAACATTTTGATTGAGTGAATATTAATGGAATAAATCGATCCGAAACTTGCGTAAATTGTGTGTGTATGTGTGTGTGTCCCCTTAACTATGACCAAAATATATGAAAAATGTCACAAATTTAGCGCTTAATAAATACTTTAAACTAAAATTATTTCGGATATGATCGGATATACCGTCATTGCGTTATTGCCGGAAAACTGCGTTTCTCAACAAAAGGGCGTAAGTGCCATGAACATACGCTATTCTGCTGATGCAATTTTTCAAGGCAATAAACCCTGCACTCAGCATGGTCTGATATGCACTTACCCGGTTTTTTCACATTAACTGCGTTATCAGTCCGTCTGTCTAGGATAAATAAAAAAACAAACAATGACACCATTTATGCCATTATTACTATTCCAATTACGTACTGCTATTTTACCAAATTACTGGCAAAAATATTCAGAAATAATAATTACTGTCTTCTTCTCATTTCAGTTGATGGCAATCTTGTTAATTTTTAGCCCAATTACTGCCAGTGTCAAAGATTTACACACTGATTCAGTCTTAAAGATTTTGCACGCATTCATATAGGTATTTGTATAATTTCGTAAAAGCTGATAATGCTGTATATTTACGTTGCAGTTTAATAAATACTTAAATACATTTCGAAAAAGCTGTCGAAAAAACAAACCAAAATCATTCGAAGCCAAAGAGAAAATCTTATAGATAACATCACCTTTAATCACAGAAATATGCAGATGAAACCTCAGACACCAGCATCCGCCGCACCAAAACAAGTACAGCAAAGCACAAACACATTAACACAACACTTGCCTGACAACAGTCCTCATCTGGGAAATCTCTTAACTGATTCTCAACGCAAGTACATTGGAGCGGGTCACAACAGAGGCCGTGGCAACCCCCGCAGTAGTCCGCCAACCCAAACTGGGGGTTGTTTGGAACGTAACAATCCATGACTCCGCCTCTGTGCGCATATTACTACGCAGGGGCGGTATCTAAAACTTCTAATGGTGTTTCCGTCGCTTGTAGTCCCGGGTAGCCATCTGTAATGCATTTTCATAATTTCAGTGAGATTTCTTATGGTATATTTCTATTTTCTGATTTGTATCTTTACATTGTTTAAAATAAAGTCGCTACTGCTATCTGTGCGCTTATATCTTTTGAATTACGCAACGGATTTTAATGTAGTTTTTAGTAATAGATAGAGTGATTCAAGAGGAAGGTTTTTATGGAACGGGATCCACGCGTACGAAGTCGTGATTACAGGTTACGAGATATAGATAACGGATCGCGTTAGATAATTTAAAACTATTTATTTTACGGGAATTAACGCGCATTATTTACCTTAAAATTGATTGACGTTTCGAGCAGGTTGCACCGGCCGTGGTATTCATGCAACGCGAAAGTTTAAATGTTACTCGTAGATATTTTTTTTTTTTTTTTTTATATTTTAACTTAATTAAAATTACTTTGATTTATTCCCCGATGTTTACTGATGAAAAGTGAGATGTTATGATTGTGTTTTCATAAAGATTTTAGTGATTTTATATAGATTAAATAAATAAATTGTATACTATCAAATTATAGAAGAATAGTTCTATAATTTGATACTATAAATTCGACGCAGCAGTTGTTTTATTACAGTTTTTTACAAAGCTGGTTAATGATAACTAAAGGGATTTTCACCAAATATGGACATAGTGGATAAAAATCTGTTTGCTTTTTTTCATTTTGTCTGTATAGAATCATCTTTTACTAGTTTTTAAACCCTGACATAGAATCAAACCCTTGAACTTCCAACTATAATTTATACTAATATTATATAGAGGAAAGATTTGAAATTTTGTATTTTCAAATCTTTCCTCTTTACTACTAGATCGATTTCAAAAATTCTTTCACTTCTACAAAGCTGCATTATCGGGAAGTAACATAGGCTATAATTTTATTCTTTAAAAAATTAGAGATCCTTATGACAACTGCGTTTATATAAAGTGGAGAAAAGTCCGTGCGAAACCGGAGCGGGCCGCTAATCTAAACATAAAAGTCCTGGTGACAAGATATTAAAGGTGAGTCAGGACTTTATTTTTGAGATTTTCGTAGTTGTTTAATGATAGACCTTTTAACACCTACGAAAATCTCAAATTCAGTCTACATTCCAAAATAAACCTACCTTCAAAATTTCAGTTTTCTGGGAACTAGACCACAGATAAGAAAGACATAAGCTACTAGCCCCCCTAATACCTAATCGATACGTACTTTTTATCGAACTTTGACTTTTAGGTTCATCATCATCATCAGCCTATCGCAGTCCACTGCTGGACATAGGCCTCTCCAATTGCACGCCACTTTAGAACAAAGTGGCGTGCAATTGGAGAGGCCTATGACTTTTAGGTACCTACTCAAAATTATTTGTTTCCAAAATTGACGATATTTTTTAAATAAGATTACTAGCAATGTAGGATTTTGGTCCCACATTACTAGCAATCTTGTTAACCGCTCCAGCTAAGCTCAAAGGCTTGTGTTAGTAGTGGGTTCACGTCGGTAGTATAATGGGTAGGTTTCGAACCCGCGACCTCACGATTGCGAGACCGATGCCTTAGCCATTAGGCTACAGCATGTATATACAATTAAAGTGACAGCAAGAGGAATTTAAAGAAATTATAAGAAATGGGCGTACCTACTTAGGATAATTTTTCGTAAAACTTCGAATCTCATATTAAAAATTGACATTTTCGCGATTTTGCACACACAACGACGTCATTCTATTTGATTAACGTTTAATGCTACTCGTCTTACTTTAGAATGCAGATCAACATTCAGATCATGTGAAGTGTCTGCAGAAGCAGAAGCATCTTCATAGACGAGGGAGAATTTAAAAGAGGTATGTAAGAGCAGTAACCACGATTAGTTGCAGTTAGTTTTACCCTAAAAGCATGTACAGATGACGAGTGCGTAACCCGTGTTGACGCGCGTTTTGCAAACACGCCTTTATAATTTAATTCTTACGCTATACCACGTGAATGTCTAGAAGAGTTTGGAAGAAGTTATAAATTTGCAGTTTCAATTGTTCGTGGCATCCCTACACAATTGTAAAATAGCTTGACAAATAAATTCCTAATTCTCAAAATACCTACGAGATTTGCGAAATACCAAAAATACAATGTTTCACACAAATATTGATTTATAAGATTATCCAATATCTAAGACGGAAAGAACACAAGGTGACGATTAAAAGATTTTTTTTTAAGATAACTAGCAATGTGGGACTAAGTCCCACATTGCTAGCAATCTTGTTAACCGCTCCAGCTAAGCTCAAAGACTTGTGTTAGTAGTGGGTTCACGTCGGTAGTATAATGGATAGGATTCAAGCCCGTGACTTCACGATAGCGAGACCGATGCCTGAGCCATTAAGCTACTACCGCTTCAAACTATAATATAAATTTAAAGTTTAATATAAATGTACCTATACGTACACAAAATACGTAAAATAAATGTACAGAGCAGTTACCCCCTTAGCCTCATAATTGAGCGAATGAACAGAATGTTTGTGCAAAACCGCGAAAATGACAATTTTTAATATGAGATTCGAAGTTTTACGAAAAATTATCCTGAGTATGCCAATGATATGCATCTTCATAACATAAACGGCCGATTTCTCAAATGTCACTAAGTTTTAAGCTGTCGTTATCCTTCTTGCTGTCACTTTATTTTTTTAGGCCAAAAATGTGGTCTATCTCCATATGGTTTAAGCTTATTTGCACCTTATGAAACAACAGGGTTGATTTTTGCTTGCAATTAAATTTAGATAGCTACTGATGTCTTCTTTAACGCTATTTTGGTGATACAGGTAATTTCATGGTCGACTGTACGTCTTCATTTCTGCTAATCAAATCTGCCCTACTCTAATGAACTATATAAAAGCACTGTGTTTTACTAATTATTATTAAACATATGTTTTAGTTAAAAAATAAACACATCTGACTGAAAGACCAGAAAAGTGTAGAATATTCTTATATTTTGCCTATTTACTTATTTCTGTTTGGTGTTTATTAAATAGTAAATAATGCTAATAACATAATAATAAAGAAAAATGTTAGATACATTTTTTTAGAAAACAAATATTACCATACACATACGTACTTTACCCGACTTGGGGGTTTTAATTGCTAGCGGTACAATTTTGTCAAGTACAGAGTGAAGTTGTCGCGATCGCGATTATCTTCTCATTTGAAACGCATAGTATCTACAGTACGATCAACGTAACTAGGCCGGACTGAAGTAGGCGACAAGTGGTTGCGCAGTTGCATTTTTTGGAAGTAAATGGTGACAGGGAGCGGGGGGCGGGGGCGGTAACTAAACCAAGAGGATTAGAGATGCGATTACGCATTACATTGTCATAATTAGTATTACTAATTCATGTTTTTTTGTGATTATTTTGGTAAAGAAATTGTTTTTCAAAGTTTCTTTATTATTTACTGTAACTGTTCTAAATTTAAACTTTTATAAATTCATTTAAATAGTGTTTTTAAATTGTTGAATTAAAATGTTGTTAGTATTTTTAATCGATTAATCGTTTTCGTAAGTAATTTTAGAGTGGCACCTCTATGACATGCGCGAAAGTGATTAAAACCTAACTTCAATCCGGTCAAGATACGTTGATCGTACTGTATGTAGGTAATTGTGTAACTACCGAGTTTTATGGATAAGACCGACTTCCGGTTCTGTTAATGTTTGTTTTGATTTGTAGGACTGACTGTGTGACATTGTGACTTAAAAACCTAATGGGATTCGTAGGCGTACGATCGCCCAAGAAAGTGGCCTATCAGTGTTGTCAATGCTTCCTCTATAATCTAACTAGAATTAAGAGGGCATTACACTGAGAGAATTATTTATTTAGCGCTACGTACACAGTGACACGATCGCCGGGATCGCTCTTCCGCACACAACCATTACTTCACAGTGCGCAGGAGCGCAGGTCAAAATAAAGTAGAATATTCGTTCGTACATAATTATGTTAGATTACGAACGCCACGACAATGACAATACGAAAATGTTCGTTTTTGCATTTTTCCGCAACTTCAAGATTTATTTGCGGGATCATATTAAGACATATCATTAAATTTATTTATTTCATCTACTACAAAACTCTTTGACTAGTGACACATTTTTTTTAGTGTCCTATTATTTAGGTTTTCTATATAATTTTTTGAGAGAGAGGAACCCTGTTTCGCGTAATCTACCCTTAATGTTGAAATAAGTCAGAGTATTATTGCAGTAGTCAGAATATTATTGCATGGGAAAATCAACTTTGTTGTTTATGACATGCAAATGAATATCAACCACATTTTTAGCCGATTGTAGGTACCCAGGGCCCCTAGACAAATGGCATTCTATTCGATTAGAGTTTACGCTAATCGAATAGAATGACGTCATTGCGCGCGCACAACTGCTAATCTCATGTCAACAATTTTCGTATTTACAGTGTTATGCGCGCAACAACGTCATTCTATAGCTCGGCCAATAATGGCAATATGTCTGCAATTGTATACAGCCTCCTAAACGGGCTACACATCCCAGCAACAATAAAATAGAGATCGACTGAAGCAACAACAAAATTGGCCGGGCAACATTGCGGAAAATCGATCGCTCAGCGATCGTCCGGCAATTATCATATCAATATTGGACAGTACTGCTATGTTGCCGGCCAAAGCATTGCCGCCACAAATTGCCGTAAAAAATGGCTCGATTAGATGCCCCTTAACTGCAGTAATTTCAATTCTAAAATACCTAAGCCCTACTTAAATTATTCATTTGATTTTTTGTGAGGATGGATAGATATTTCTTGCTTTTTCACGCAATAACTATTGAATGGATTTTGATGAAACGTCGCAGTATGCTAATCTATACTAATATTATAAAGCGGAAGAGTTAGTTTGTTTAAACGCGCTAATCTCAGGAACTACTGGTCCGATAAAAAAAAATCTTTTTTTGTTGGATAGCCTATTTATCGAGAAAGGCTATAGGCTATAGAACATCACGCTACGACTAATAGGAGCGGAGTAGCGACGAGAAATGTTGCAAAAACGGGGAAAATTTACGCATACGAAGTTGCGCGGGACAGCTAGAATTATACCTAAAGCTGAAGAGTTTGATTGTTTGAACGCGGTAAACTCAGGAACCACTGATCCGAATTGAAAACATATTTTATTGTTGGATAGCCCATTTATCGAGGAAGGCTATAGGCTGTGTAACATCACGCTACGACCAATAGGAGCGGAGCAGCAATGAGAAATGTTGCGCAAACAGGGAAGCGGACGGGAAAAATTGCGCAGACGAAGTTGAGGCGGGCGAATCCACGGGAATAATTAAGTATTTAATCAAATGTTTGACAACGTTTTTAAAGGTGGCCTTACGTAGTTCGTTAGTTTAAAGAACATTACGTTATGAAATACCTATCCTAATCTTAGTTCAAGTTAGTATTATTTGTAATAATCCCGTCTGCAACCCGTCTTTGTAAGCGGATTAAAAGGCAAATGTACCTATTCGATATAGTGTCTAATTAATCCGTAAAAGTCTTTGGCTGAAGAGGGAATTTATGTAGAGGACAAAGCGTTACGTCCTTGCAACATAAAGAGAGGATCTTTCAAACAGTATTCTCTTTTTTAAAAAGGAAATTCATTAACTTTAAATTTCTTAAGTTACGGTACTATTCTTATTAATTTTTAGATAAGCACTAGAAGTCTGAACGCATGTTTTGGAGAAGGAATGGATTGAATTATTGTTGCTGGTTCTGTAGATTACAATATCAGTCTTAATAGAAATTTTAAATACAATTTGACACGGGAATAAACGCGTTTAACCTAGGCACAGATAATATAATACTATACTAGTAACCTAGGTAAAGTATTTACCTTATGCTTGACGTTTCGACCTGGTTACACCGACCGTGGTCACAAGCTGCCGGGGGGAAGGGCGGGTGTCAGGTTAAACGCGTTTATTCCCGTGTCAAATTGTATTTATAATGTAACGCGTAAGTTTAAAAGTTAAGATAGAAGAGTCATCGTCAAGCATCAGAGTAGTCTCTACGCGAGGTGACTGTGTGTCTGTGTAGTGGGCCGCGGCCCAGTGGACTATGGTTATATTTATATCGAGTCGGGACAAAGACATCTCACTCGCTCGCGCACGCGGCTCTTTACATTTTCAGTGTCTTGTGAAGCTTGCGACTTAACGGGGTTAACCAGATTGCTAGTAATGTGGGACTTAATCCCACACTGCTAGTTATCTTTAAAAAAAGTAATATAAAAAAAAACTGAAGAAACTTGTTTGTTTGTTTGAACGCGAATATCTCAGGAACTACTGGTCCGAATTGAAAAAATATTGTACTGTTGGATAGCCCATTTATCGAGGAACGCTATAGGCTATATAACATTACAACCCGAAATGACCAATAGGAGCGGAGCAGCAATAAAAAATGTTGCAAAAACGGGGAAAATTTAATATAATAAGTCGAGACTTGTAGTTTTTTTACTATCTTTATTGACTGTTACTGACTGGCATATTTACAATTATCCTAGGTTTATATACAGTTTTACTTACTAAGACATGTACGTGAATCTCATGTATTATATATTTATGCATATTTTACATTATTATACGGAAGTGAATTTAGGCGCGTTTGCCAGTATGTTATACTATAATATTCTTCTTCTTCTTTTTTGAGTTTATGGCAATCTAGCCGTTTTAACGGCTAATTTCTGCCAGTGTCAAGTATTTAAGCACTTATTACATGCACATAGTCTCGTTCTAAGTCAATTATCACTATCACGTATTCAAATCATTTTTTACAAGATAAATTCGGAGCTGTAAAAATAATGGCCGGTCAGTTTGCCGCCATTTTTACAACTCCTACTATAATATTATTTGCTATGACTTTCGCCATAAAGGACATCAAACCAATGATTGGTCTCCTAACCTATTTCTGTTTTGTCGGCCAATCTCTTTAGAGACAAGCCATAAATATATAATGCACAAAAATATGCCCAGAAACAAAAAAAATAGTAACTAAGTAGGTACTCTCTCTGATTCCTCACTGTCATAGTGCGATGAGACTGAAATGACACTACCTGGGAGAAATTAGGCGCAAGACCAAACTCAAATAAAGCAAAAATAGTCGTATAAAATATCAAACATATTTAGGTGGCAGTTCAAAGTGTAAAGCTCTTGAGAAGAAGCTGTCAAGAAACTTATGGATTTTTTTCCTTAAAGACCACTCCCTAGGGACTATATTGCAATGCAAGTCCTGTGTTGCGGGGTACTCTATACATAGGTACATAATAAACAGGGTCAAAGTAAACCGCGCCAGACTCGGAACAACATTTTTTGTATAACACGGAGTGGTTATGGAATCGAAACTACGACTCTGACTTAGCAGTGAGGGTCAGTAACCACTAGAGTACTATACCAACAGGTTATTCAAGGTTATTCCTTTAAAATCATATTTTTTTTTACAGTAATGAATTAAACGTGCGCCTACTCTAGTTATAACTAAAAATCAGTCTTTTAAAATCATCAACTTATATTACAGTAATGAATTGAACGCCTGGACGCCTACTCTAGTTCTAACTAAAATGAGGTGGTAATAGGTATACAGAACCGGAACATATATTTAATCCACTTGTTCCAGAAAATTGTGCATAACTTCGAACTTCTTGTGCTTATCCAAAAATTAATTAGAATAGTAGGTAGGTACCTTTAAAGTTAAAAAAATTAAGTAAACGAAAATTGATTAATTTCGTTTTAAAGAAAGAGTAGGCCCACAGAGGGTCTAGACAAAGTCACATTCGAAAAGCGATGTCGTTATTGGAAAAGAATTATACTTATTTAATAAAGAATTTGACGTTTGCGGTGGAGACCATAGACATTTTTTTTTTTGCGAACGATTAATACGGCGTTATGTTCCTTGAACGAATGTACCTTGTCTAAGCCCCCTGGTTCGTTTCCGTTCGAGTTTTGTAATTAGTCTAACTCTACGTTAACCAACGCTATGACGCTACGCTCCTGACAGCGGCGGCTTAACGTGCTCTTCAAAGTACAGAGAGTGTATGACTTTTATCGAAAACAGTCACCAAAGGCGGATCAAGGGGGGAGGGGAGGTGTACGGGGACACGTGCCCCCCCCCCTCCCAGATGTTTTGTGTACCGAATTTGTTTGTGCGTTTGCCTCTTGCTTGTATTCCGTCGTGCATGCAACATATACATTATATATATTCTTTTTTTTAAAGACGACTCCTGCAGTATGTGTCGTTTTGTTGCAGCCTTGTGTCGAGGGGAACTTTACAAACATACAGTCATGGACACTAAGTACACCCAGACTCGTAACAACAATTTGTGGATTACACAAAGTGAGGAATCGAACCCACGACCTCTTCCTCTTGCGTAGCAGTCGGACATACTCCCACCGTCCCCCGTCCCCCGTTGTAAGCATTTTAGGTAGTTGCTTCTCGTGCTCTCTCCCCCAGAATGAAATTCTGACCTCCGCCCATGACTTATCTATGGGTCTACATCGTTTGTTGCTACTGAATCACGGACCTCGGACCCAACGTTAAACAAGATTTACCCTAACCTAATACTCAAACGATATCATAAAGATACCTACTTCATTTGAGGCGTCTCTGTCTCACTGGCAACCGAACAGATCAAGATATCTGCAAGGTTAAGCAACGTTACCTCTGTCGGTCCATAGATGGGTGACCGTTTTCGAAAAATGTTAGACCCTTCTGTGCCTCTGAGATAACGTTAAGCCGCCGGTTCTGCGCCCAATCTCCAGTCGTGTTACATTTCCGTCCCATCGGACTATGAGAGTGAAGGAATAGAGAGTGCACTTGTGTTTGCGCATACACTCATGCACTATAATATCTCCTACGTAGCTGGCTAGTCTGTAATGAAATTGGACGCCGTAACCGACATTGGATAAGAGACCATTTTTTTAAATTGTAAAATGTGTTCGTATTTTTAAAAAAATCTGTCGTTACCTATTACTTTTCACCTTTGTGAGGTATTGACCGTCTCAAAACTGAGTGACGTTTGTGTATTTCGTCAGACAAATTTTAACATAGTATCATCACTAGCATTTATCGAACTCATAATATTTCGACTAACAACCGTTTGTTGGACCACTGCGCCTATCAGTAGGTAGGTAGGTACTGCAATCAAAATCATTTTTTCGACATCTTCACATTTGGAAAAAGGGTTTTTTAAATTTTACTGTTGATAACAATTGCCTATCTATACTTACTGTACTAGCTCTACCTATAATCCTATCTTCGCCATTTACCTATAAAAGTAAGCCGAAAAAAGGCTTAAAGGCTAAAGGCGAAGACTTTTTTTGAGTTGTATAAAGACTTATTTATTTTGGCAACTACCAATTGTAATTGTAAGATTGTTTAAAATTTGAGAAAATGACTCTAACAAAAAGTTAATTAAACTAAAGTTTTCTCGCTGCGCTCCTAGTATACTTTCCAACGATAATGTGTTTATATTTGTTATTATAAAACAATTAATTAACAAAATTTTCCTGAGTTAACTCGATACAAAAATATATCTTGTTAGACACGGTTTTGTTTAATATTAAGTAACAAGAATTTAAAAGGAAGTCGAAAATAATGGTGTTTTAAGAACCCTCTGCCAATGATACACTTTTCAAGTGTCTACACATTATGCAATAGTGTTTTGTTGTTTTTCCAAAACTTGTTGGTCACGTACTACTCTGTTATTATAATTAGATTACTTTTCGGTAAATTCGACACACTTTTACTTATAACGACTATACAGACAAATACACACCTTAAACCATGATAATATCCAAAAAAATCCACTATTTGCACTAATAACAACAAAATATATTAGAACACATCACAAATCACTATTTCACATAAAACCTCCTTGCACTAATTAAATTAAACTTATCGGTTGAAGCATGCGCCATGGCAACACCGGCACCAGTTAAAAAAAAACAATAAAAAGTGAATTAAGTTTTCGGACGGAGGACGAGCCCTTACAGCACGTTGTTGGTGACTAAAGTATCTTTCAAGTGTGCTAAGTGCACTCCCGCCCCTACCGTAATTGGCTGTTTGTATCCAACCCCTCGGCTGAAAAAAAAAACATGACATATTGTGCGCGGGAAAGTGAGTTGTCAACGTATCGGGTTAACATGGCGGTCGGCTGGCAGCTTTTGTTTTTGTGGCGTAGTCGTTTAGTGGTGAGATGATGTTTAGATAAGTAATTAATTGCTTCTATTTATATGATAATATATTATGTGGAGGGTAGCCACTGAAGTCAATTGCATGTAAACTAGATGCTTGTGCTTAAGTAGCGTAAGTAGAAACTATATAGAAATTGTTCTATGTTTGCTTGAAGGTAAAAGATGTTAAGTACAAAATAAAGTATCGCCTGTGTGGTGGCACAGTGGGAGTGCGTACGACAGCTGTGCAAGAGGTTGTGGATACGATTCCCACAGGGGATAGAGCTTTGCGAGTCATGAAGCTTCCTATTTTCAAAATACATCCACGGTTGGAACCAAGATTTGTACCCTAAAAATACTATTTTGTGTCTATATCTTTATCTTTGGACAATCCCCTGCGACATATGACAAGAACACTTATATGGGAATCGTCTGTTTAAAAAGTAAATTATATTTATTACTAGCTGACCCGCGCAACTTCGTCTGCGTCATTTTTCCCCGTTTTTGCAACATTTTTCATTGCTGATCCGCTCTTATTAGTCGTAGCGTGATGTTATTTAGCCTATAGCATTCCTCGATAAATGGGCTATCCAATAATGTTTAAGCAGTAGTTCCTGAGATTATCGCGTTCAAACAAACAAAATCTTCAGCTTTATAATATGAACTTTGATTATATAATGTTTAGATTCCTAATCCGGCTAAAATTGAAGCAAAGAACTGTCAAGAAGTACGGTCAAATGGACGTACTTGTTGAGAGGTAAGAAGACTCCTATCAGATGTTCTTGCCATTTTCAACGAGTGTTAAACGTCAAAAATTAGCTTCATTTTTTTATAGTCTTACTGAGGGAATGCTCCATCTAGACATTATATAATCAAAGAATATGAAGTACAGAGTTTTAAAAATCAATGCCATTAAACATACAATATTAACCTACGTTGCATAGGATAAGCCTTAAACAACTTATGATTAGGAGGAAAAATCGCTCAGTCGATACTCGAAGTTGGCAATTATAGCGGTACCGTCCCTACCCGCCTTTAACCAATCCAGCACAGAGCCACTACCAAAGTTGTTGATATTGTCCTTTTAACTTTTACATAAATATATGGTCCATAAAAGTGATTTCAGCATAAAATATGTTTAAAAATAACAAAAATTGAAGGTACACTGTTTGTCAGTTGAAAGCGCTCTATCTCTGAACAGTTAATATTACCTATTTATAAAATGTAATAATAAAACTTTCCTAAAATCATTGTTGACGTATTCATCCCTGTTTCGTAAACATGATACGAAGATCAGTACCGATTAATGTCCTCCAGACCGTCGCTCCGTGCACTGACGGCCCACCCAGGTAGCGCCAGCCGGAGACAACCTGTCTCGGAGGAAATCGTTTCAAATTGATTAAACAGGGAATATTTGCAGGTAGAAGCTGTGAGAGTCGTGTATTTTTTAGTGTAGAAGTGATTTTTTGGCCTTATAATTTATGAACATGAGGCCAAAAAATCACTTTATAGGTACGGCACGCGTCTCGAGACTAAATAGATGTTATTTTAGAATGGAAGATTTACTTGTTCTTACGAGTTTTCTTCATTCGTTTCTTTCGCTGGCTGTTGTAGTGTAAGAAGTCCAAGACAAGAGAGTCCACATCAGGACTTGAGTCGTACAACATTGTGGTCATCTTCATCATCATCGTCAACCTCGGGAAGCCTGTCCTCTTTCAAAAGTTTTCGAGCTCCTCCTAAGCGACGTAGATGATCCCTAAAACAAAAAAAATATTTTATTTATTTAGATGAAAATTTTACAAAGTTAGCATTCATCCTGCCATAATGAAGCCTAATAACCTCAACGGATGCTGTTAACAAAAAATTTTGGCGTGCGAAAGTGCCAAGTGTTTGGAAAGTCATACCGTGTGAATTTAAGTCAGGCAAGTAGTGCTACGTGGCGCGAGCACTCGGCTCAGTGAACAGTGATGCCTCCGAGCTGGCGATCGTCAAGGTGGTCTATGCCACACATGGAGTTCTTGGTATAACTTCTTAAATTTAGTACTTATGTATAAGAGGATGAGATATACACTTGTAAAGTGTATATCTCGTTCATCTCATAAAGTCTTTGACCGAATGGACACTCTGCATTAACTTTCGTACAAAGTTCAAAGTGCTAATAAATTTGAAAAATTGATAATAAAAAACCAGGCAAGAGCATGTCGGACCATGCTCAGTGTAAGGTTCCACAGCCTTGAATAATTGCACCAGCAGAAAAGCGTATATTCATGGCACTTACGCTCTTTTGTTGAGAAACGCAGTTTTTCGGCAATAACTCAATGACGGTATATCTGATCATGTCCAAAATAAATTTAGTTTAAAGTATTTATCAAGTGCCTTTGTGATTTTTTTCATGATTTTTGGTCACACGGTTCAAAAGTTAAGGGAGGGGGGGCGGGGGCGCAATTAATGCAACTTTCAGGGTCAATCAAAAAAGTTCATTTTAAACCTTAAAATGTTTTTTTAAGACCTGTTAAATCATGTGCCACACATTGATTTTGGTGAAAAAAAAAATTCAGCTTCATACATGTAACACATGTATGTAGTGTACATACACACATCAAAAGTGTCTAGGGATCAAGCATTTTTATGCGGATTTCTTGAGATTGAGATGTGGCTTTGTATTAAATTTATGATTTTATAAATTTATATGGATCCTTTTTGGTGCATTTCATAATTTGAATCAGGAACTGTGAATCAAATTCGAGTAAAAGATGAAAATCAGCTGTCAATATTTTCCCTATAAAAACATACAACGCATTGAAGACATTATTAGTGCTACTGTTTCCCTACTACTGATTAAAACCAACGTTATTATGGAGCGGCGACGTCATTTAAGCAGGGAAGAAATGCTCAGAGCCGTGGGAATGATAGAAGCTGGTTCCCGGCAACGTACTGTGGCTTTAACTCTGAATACAAGTCAGAGTGTTATCAGTCGACTTTGGACACGTTACCGAAGCACTGGTACCGTGGCTGAGCGCCATGGAGGACGGTATCGCTGCACCACACGGAGACAAGACCGATACATTCAAATCTTAACTCGAAGAGGTCCAACAATAACCGCCATGATGTTAGCCGTGAGGCTTCATCACTCTTCAGGGAACTTAATTAGCGACCAAACAGTCAGAAACCGCTTGCATGAAGTGAACCTTCATTCCCGAAGACCGCTACGGGTACCACCTATAGCAATGCACAATCGTAGGATTCGATATCAATGGGCTCTTGAACACAGAAATTGGGCAGAAGAACAATGGCGTTTCGTGTGCTTTTCTGATGAGTCTCGTTTTGGTATGAGACCAGAATAGTGGTGGAACCATCATGGTATGGGCGGGTATTTGGATCGGCGGAAGAACTGAGTTGATTTGGATCAGAGGCAACCTCAACGCTCAAATTTATGCTGAGACGATTGTATCAGACGTCATCGTTCCTCTACAAGTGCAAATCGGTCCCTTATTTCAGTTAATGCATGATAATGCACGACCGCACACCGCAAGAGTTGTAAGACAGACTCTCGCCGCAGCTAACATCAATGTCCTGCCCTGGCCTGCTCAGTCGCCAGACTTGAACCCGATTGAGCATGCATGGGATATGCTACAGAGAAGAGCTCTGCCGAATATGGAGGGTATCCAGTCGCAAGAAGACCTTTTTTTGTTGTTGCAACGAACATGGGCGGCCATTCCACAGCGTGATTTGGATGAACTCATTTTGAGTATGCCAAACCGATGTTCTTGTGTTGTTAGTGTTCGCGGTAGAAACACGGATTATTAATTGTTTAAGTTACCCAATAAAATTTTAAAGAAAACTGTTATTTCAGTCTTTTTTTCGAACTTTAATGTTAGTGGTTCAAATGTCAAAAATCCCTTTATTAGGAAAATGGCAAATTTCTTTATTAATGCAAAGGTGACTTGGTTTATCGTTACTGTGACAAACGAAAACACTTTATTTGATGAATCCTTAAAGAAATAAAAAAAAAAAATCAATCAGGAGAAAAGTTATTGCAAAAATATATGTTGATCCCTAGACACTTTTGATGTGTGTATTTAGCTATCAAACTAGTAGCGGCTACTTCAAGACACCTTTTAAGAGTTACAGTACCTAAATGTGAAAATAACCATAAATTTAAAAAAAGGTCAATGTACAAAACTGCGGTACGTTTGTTTTAACTGGGTCTGTAACACCTTTTTATTACTTAAATAATTAATTAGCCAATATACAAGTAGCTATAAGTTATAATCATTATTATAACCAGCTAAATAAAAATTCAAATCCATTGATCCGTTGGCTCACCTGTCGGAAAGTCGATCGATCGGAAACGGAAGTGTCGGATGACGTGTCCGCTCTGTCCGGTAACCTGATAGCGGGGATGTACTCCCTCTGACATAACGTCACTTCGACCCAACTGGTTTTGCGGCTGGCAGTACAGAATAATGTAATGTACATATACGTAAGCATCTATAGTCCTGGACATGGCAATTTAACGTCACAGACGCTGCGTGGGTGTTGGATGCGTGTATACCGGGAGGTTGTGATGTATAAGAAAAGATTTGATTCTGATCAAAGGAAAATATGACTATTTTGTTTTGTAACCTATCAATTTTCATTTATTAGATACGTAAAATGATTTTGTGGGGGGGGGGGGATGATGTCGACCATGTTTTATTTTGACAAGGGGGTGAGAACTGTTATGACTATGTGACTACTGTATGTATTATGAAATACTAGTTTTTATTATAATTTTTAAACTTACGCGTTGCTTTATATAGGTATACAACGAGCTGTCCCGCGCAACTTCGTCTGCGTAAATTTTCCCCGTTTTTGCAACATTTCTCATTGCTGCTCCGCTCCTATGGGTCGTAGCGTGATGTTATATAGCCCATAGCCTTCCTCGATTTAGGGCTATCTAACAATGAAATAAATTCAATTCAATATTTTTTTTGTAAGGACCTACTGATCTTTAAAAAAAATAATGAATCATGTTACCGCCTCTCGACTATAGCGATATCTTCAAAACACCGCGAGGAGGCAACCCAACATTACGGCGATGCATCTAGTGCAGAGGCTCCAGTCAGACCACCAGCAGTTAGTAAGTCACCAAACTATCAAGAGAAGGTTGCATGAAGTAGGTCTTCATGCCTGCCGACCGCTTCAGCTCAACGGCGTGGCAATCGCGGAAGGAGGCTTGTTTTGGCTCGCCAACATTTATTATGGACCAACGAACAATAGTGGATGGTGCTATTCACTAACGAATCTCGCTTTAGGTTCCACCCGGATTCGAGAAGAACACGTATTTGGAGACTTAATTCGATACAGAGAAAGCCGTCTGCAGCACCCACAAGAGGTCCATTCGTACTAAGGCGGCACGATCATGGTGTGGGCGGACATTCGTATGGGAGCGCGAACGGACCTCATTTGGAAAAGAGGCAGCATGACGGCCCAAAAATACCATGACGAGATCATAGAATCTATATGAGTACAAATATGACATTTTAGTTCATGCATAACAATGCACCTTCTCACACGGCGTGGTTGGATTCAGCTGCCCTTCGGGAACACGACATCGTGGTTCTGGAGTGGCCTGCAGAGTCCCCCGAGTTAAGCCCCATTGAACACGCATTGGACATGTTACAGCGACGAGCTATGCGTAATTTTCCGCCAAATTTGACTACTGAAAATCTTCCAGCAAGATTTGGACAACTTACTTTTTAGCATGAATAATCGGCGCCGATATGTTGTTAACGTTAGGGAGGATTAGATTAGACACGGCATGACTGTAGTAATGGGACCAACTTGGAAGTATACTCTTTAAAATACAAAATTGAAAATAATTTAATCTCAGGAACTACTAGTCCGAATTGAAAAATTATTTTACTATTGCATAGCCCAATTATCGAGGAAGGTCCACGAGGATATAACATCACGCTACGACCAATAGGAGCAGAGCAGCAATAAAAAATGTTGCAAAAACTGGGAAAATTTACGCACGCGAAGTTGCGCGGGTCAGCTAGTATTTTATAAGTTTGAAATTTCGCCAAAATTGTTGTTCAAATTGTTAACATTCTTAAATGTTTTAAGGCTTATAACTTTTATAATATTAATTTATTTTCAAATATGGTTGCCTAGTTTATATTTAATAAAACGAATTGATATTAGTTTTAAGCTTTGACCTACGACGTCATATAGAGGAGTATCATCGACTAGTGCCCCCTAAATCGTCGTACGTAATAAATGAATGGCGCCCAACTCATTCATAGGCATTGTGCATGAAATAATATCTAGGGATTTTTAAACCTGTCATATAATACGCGGTTTGGTAAGTACCTACTTACTAGAAAATACATGTGTGACGTTTTGAAATTCGTTTTGGTTTGAAATGTTACTTTACCCTGTTCGTTGACATATCGTTTGTGCTGTCCCTCAGTGGCGGATCAGGGGAAGGTCAAGCTAAGGTACTCAAGTCAAAAAGTATCGGATTCCTCTCGTCAATCTTTTCCTTCGTAAGACAGACCCTCAGCAGGGTCAACTCCTCCTCAAAATAAATTCCAGGATCATCCAGCCTTTTAAAACTTAAAATCTCACGTTAGAAGCATTGCTGAAAAGAAAGGAGCATTGGAGATCCAGGATTACATCTGAGAGGGGGGGAGACACAATAGGCAAATGGCAAAGAAAAACTATACAAAAAAATCGGTACACAAAACATCCCCTTACGCGGTGTTCGGCAGATTCGTGATAAGGCAGAAACTTAATTTGGCAAAAACTGGATTTGGCATAATCGTTTTATGACAGAAATGGTACAATCAAACAAAAAAATAAACAGCCTACTTAACAGAAGTGTCTGGGCTTATGCTCCCGTACCCCCCCCCCCCTGGATTCGCCTGTGGTATCGAACCCTGGCATTTCCCACGAATTCAACCACCAAAACCTTTTTATCCACCAAAAAGTTATTAATAGATAAAAATCAGCATTCACCAACTAGCGTCAAGCTCTTCGTCCGTATAATTAATCGCAATACAAACTATTTGAACATGAAAAAGCAACAAAAAGACACCTGTATTTGCCCTTAGGCTCAGTGGCAAGTGTGGTTACATTGTACAATGTTTGATTTGACAGGTAAACGTGTTTGTTAGGGCCGTTTTTAGGGTGACGAGCTATTGAAAAACATTATCGTGCTACTTATTTGTTAAATTATATTGAGGTACTTGGGATTACAATAGGTGTTTGTGCCTCTCGACCCCAATTGTAAATGAAAAGATTTTTTTTTTTATGTAGGTAGATAAATACAGTTAAGGGTGCAAACTAGCGTTTGAAATTGAAAGTACATATTTCCGTAGACTTTAAAACGCTTGTAAGAATTAATTAAAATACCTACCTATCTGAAATCTCAATATCAATAATATAAAATTAAATATTTTTTATTCCGTCACGTTTCTAGCAAAAGTGTTGGTCGTAATCTTTGACTGCCTCTGTGGCGCGGTGGGAGTGTGTCCGACTGCTACTGAAGAGGTCGTGGGTTCGATTACCACACGGGACACCACGTTGTTCCGATCCGATCCAATCCACAAAAGTGTTGTTCCGAGTCTGGGTGTACTTAGTGTCCGTGACTTGTATGTTTGTAAAGTACTGCGGGAGTCGTGTTATTTTAAAAAAAAATCACAGATAAACTAAAAATCCATAAAATTTTGAAAATTAGAATACCACACGTGTTTAGGTATACCTACAGAACCGCTACAATATGCGGACACCCATTAAAAATATTTGCACACAAAAATTTTCGCTACTACTTATTATATAGGTACATACCTACTTACGTAAAGAACTGGCGACTTATTTTTCACGGAACGAAGTTTCCATGCCTAATTAGTTGAAACAAAAACATGAAATTCTAACAATAAGCTTCTTAAACAATGACACCCTCTCGGCAGCCGTATAAAACCATTTGCAAAAACAACAAGCCCAGCAGAATAACATTTAGGCAATCAACCGTTGTAAAACGATATTTCTCAATCGGAAACGTAAATAAAAGATAAAATGTGTAACTTAATACTTTATTACGGATTCATCACTTATCTTCGGTACTCTGATTGATTTACATTTAATCGTTTGTGGGGATCACGGCGCGTGGCATGCGCGTGCCTTGACAGATAGTCCGCCATTTTTATTATTTTTGGCGCTCTCTTGTAATGGCGGTTGCGCGGATTTGAAAAGTAATTACTGTAATTTTTGGTCTTTAATCTATCAGCAAACGTGTTGTTAAGATGAAAATTATGTAGTTTGGTGAGAAAGGAATACCTACTGCGATTTTGTAGTAAGTGCTAAGAATCAACTTAACCATCAGTGTAATTATGTATAAGTCTTTGATTATAGACATTAGTTATATCGATCTTGGTCACGGCGGACAATCACACCACTCCTAACACAAGCCATTGAGCTTAGCTAGAGGGGTTAACAGGGTTATGCAAGTATTTTTTTTCCATTACATTTCGGAGCAGCTCCTCTCGATCCGTGCGAGCTTCGTACAGTCGTACCATATACATATACGTTAAGCGAACGCTCGGCCGAGCTACATGCTAGGCGGAGTGGGGGGTGTTAGGTTTTATTTTCGTTACGGAATTTCTTGATTCAGTCACCGCGCTCAAAGCCCGCGATAAAAGCTTTGCAATAGCTTAAATGTTTTAAATATTAAAAAAAAGATTAGCCATCTACGCAGGTGTGATATTGCACAAGTGTGTCATATTATTGTGCATCATGTCTGATAGTACGGAAATCCGACATGACCTGAGAGATCAGACGCCAAAACCGACTGAGATTTTCGAAAACAATCTCCTATCACCTATCTATGGACCGACAGTGGTACCTAACACTGTAAAACCTCGCTGATAAAATTTAATTGCTGAATTAGCCTATAATGCATTGCCATAACATCAGCAAGTCTGCTGTTTTCTTTGCTGTGTTTCAAACACTAGACGGCTTGAAACCATAAGAATACACCTCGCGACAATGAGCCGTTTTCATCCAGCAAACATCTCGATAACACGATGTCGTTGGAGTTTCCTTGACATCCTCGCACGCGATCACGAAACAATAAAGCTTTTAGGTATCTCATATTTAGTGTACCTCTATATATATCTACCCTCGCCTATAATGGCTTAATATTAGCTGTAGGTAGATGTAGGTAGCCAAATATTCTCTCACGTAGGGCAGGGCTGCCATAACTGCTGAATCACCGATGTAGGTATAACCTAATACGTATATTATTGAGTAGTTCCGCTGGACATCTGTGGTCTTCATCATCAGTCTTACTTCATTAAATAGTGCTTTTTGAGAATGAATGCATGAATTACAACAAAATATTCCCAAATTGAAATTGAATATTTTTAAAGTTCCCTCGATTTGATTGAACTTGGATGGTAATGGGACCAATCTGGAAGTAACTCTTACAAATAAAAAAAATGTTGGAGTAATCGGGTAACAAATATTTAAAAAATATAGACACAGTCAAATTGAGAACCTTCTTCTTTTTTGAAGTTGGTTGACAATAATAGAGTAGGAGAATTTCAAAATAATATGTATTTTCTTTACCCATTCATATGTAGAAAAGTGGCACTTAAAATGAAGTGATGATAAAGTAAGAGTAGTAGGAATTACTTCTCTTCTCTCTCTTCTTGCTCGCGTTCTGAGTGCCATTTTTCTTTGCCCATTCATATTTTTCTCAGGTTCTGGCTTTCTGAAGTAGCTTCACCTTTGACGTATGTAATTATAAAATTATGTGCTCGTCATATTTAACTATAAGTAAGTATGCATTGGATAATGCTTTCCACAGTGCTCACACTGAGTGAACTTCGTTCTTTCGTTCACTGCGCTAAAATCAACGAAAACACTCGTTCCACAATGAGCATTGTTGGCTAGGCTGGGTTTGCAAAAAGATATTGGCTCATTTTGAGAAGATTTTAGACTTTTGTGTTCTGGTTTTTTTTAAGTGTACCTAACAATTTTTCTTGGCTCTAACAAACCGGGACACCGGGACGCAACGCTTCGAACCGGGACATGTCCCGTTCGGTGTACCTGGTCATATGGCAGCTTTTACGTAGGAATACCTTACATTACTTACAATTTTTTTTCTCAAACATTACTCACCTACTAATGCATTGAAATAATAATAAGTTCAATTAATTATATTGAATTAATATAGTTGGTTCGAACCCACACATGATCAAGGCAAGACCGCACAACATTGCCACTGAGCATTACTTCGCGTGTGTTATCAGTTATCGCGCACTGCATGCCTAGCTCACACAAAGCATCTTTATAGCTAGTAGCCGCGCTGCCGAGGTTGTCGCCGAGAATTTGAATGTTTGTATCGCCTATTAATATAGTATCACACGCTGTAGGTGTGTTTTGAAGCAGACGCTGCATGTCCTCGACGAAACTTTGTTTGTTCGTTCGAGGCGGTCTATACACCGCTATGATATGTGTTGGGTTGTGGCCGTCTCTCATCAGCTGTCCGTGTATAACCTCACACGTATTGGTGTTGACATTCATCGACTCAAACTTGTACTTTTTCCTAGTGAATATGAGGATTCCTCCACCTCTCTGTACGTGAGGTCGTGGGTTCGAATCCTGGCCATTAATAATAATATCTTGGGACAACTCACACAACGCTATCTGATCCCAAACTAAGCAGAGCTTGTACTATGGGAACCAGACAACTGATAAACATACTTAAATATTTCTAAATACATACATATTATAGATAAATAACACCCAGACACAGAATAAACCATCGTGCTCATCACACAAAGTTTTATCCTGGGTGGGGATCGAACCCACGACCTCTTGCGTAGCAGTCGGATACACTCCTACCGCGCCACAGAGGCAGTCAAAATACCATTTAGGCCATTATACTACCGACGTGAACCCACTCCTAACACAAGCCATAGAGCTTAGCTGGAGGGGTTAACAGGATTGCTAGTAATGTGGGACCACAATCCCACATTCCTAGTTATCTTTAAAAAAAAAAACAGTTGCAAAAACAGGGAAAATTCACGCAGACGAAGTTGCGGGGGACAGCGAGTACAATATATACATAGGTACAGTTAGCTACGTAAGTCGCTTAACATTTGCGAATATTCAAACCGACTCAGCACATATACCCCCTGCCATGCCACCACTGCATGGTTACGAAACTTCAATATAGAACACAATAATCAGTGTAGAATTGCAAACAATGTTAAAAGTCCTCGGTTTGTTCATTACTTTTGGAGCTGTGATGATTTGTAATATGGCTTTTATTGAGCGATTTATGTAGCTAACTGTACATACGAATAAAAGCAAATAAAACATTTTTTAAAACGGGGAAGTGTATGTCGGGCCACGCTCACAATGTAGGTGTCCGTAGACCCCTCCCCCCCATCAACCGAATATGCTTAAAAAGTGGGTTTTCTGTTGTTTTTGTTTCATACTCACAACGTTATATCTACATAATAATAATTTTCAATGGAATTTGTACGAAAGTTTTGTTACTTCTCATTTGATCAGCTGTTACTCGTAAACTTGTAAAGCCTACTTAGCTGTGATATAGTATCCCTTTTAATTTCAGTAATATACTACTACCGTGCTTTTTTCACATACCCAACATCAACCATTTTGCTGGCAGGGCGCCCCCTGCCCTTGCACTTGACTCTAACAAAAATTTGCACTTTAAAGTTTAATATTTCACAACGCAACTCCTAAACGTTTTTTGTCGTCTTTTTGTTCCGGCTAATTTCATCGATCGAGGATCGATTTTGACTATACTTTACTCGTAGATACCAAGTTAATAGGTATTATAAGGAGGAATAACTTAATCTACTTCAAATTTTGTCATTTTTTTGTATACACGCGGACAAAAGCACGGGTCATCTAGTTTAGGCATATAAAAATTACGAAACTTTAGTTAAGTTACCTGTTTATTCCACGAAATATGTACAAAATACAAACGTACAAATACTAAAAAGCTGCACAGCTACGAAAGCTCCCGTGCAAAGTTTAGGAAAGCGTCGGCCATGTTGAATCGATCTCATTTCTCTGGCTTCGTGTATGGCTTCACCCGTTCGGAGCCAAATTAAAAAAGTTCCAACATCGATTGTTGTACATTTCATTGTCAAAAGCTTGGCGAGCTTTCTAAAGAGTTTAAAAAGAATTTGGTAACTAGGTTCCTTATTATTTCAATGAATTAGTAGGTAAGTAATGTTTGAGAAAAAAAATTGTAAGTAATGTAAGGTATTCCTACGTACAAGCTGCCATATGACCAGGTACACCGAACGGGACATGTCCCGGTTCGAAGCGTTGCGACCCGGTGTCCCGGTCAATAAGCCATTCGTCCCGGTTTGGTAAAGAAAAATTGTTAGGTATACTTAAAAAAAACAACAACACAAAAGAAAAGTAAATCTCCTCAAAATGTGCCAATATCATTTTATAATTACCTACACCAAAGATGAATAGGAGCTACTTCAAAAACGTGAATGTGAGAAAAATATGAATGGGCAAAGAAAAATGGCACTCAGAACGTAAACATAGAGCAAGAGAAGTATTTCCTACTACTCTTACTCTATCTTCGCGTTTTAAGTGTCACTTTTCTACATATGAATGGGCAAGAAAATAGATATTTTTTTGAAATTCTCCTACTCTATTAATGTTAACCAACTTCAAAAAGAAGGAGATTTTCAATTAGACTGGATCTATATTTTTTTTAATGTTTGTTACCCGATTACTCTAACATTTTTTTTATTTGAAAGAGTTACTTCCAGATTGGTCCCATTATCATCCAAGTTCAATCAAATCGAGGGAACTTTAAAAATATTCAATTTCAATTTGGGAATATTTTGTTGCAATTCTTGCATTCACTCTCATAAAGCACCATTTAATGAAGTAAAACTGATGATGAAGACCATAGATGTCCAGCGGAACTACTCAATAATATACTTATTAGCTTATACCTACATCGGTGATTCAGCAGTTATGGCAGACCTACCATACGTGAGAGAATAGTTGGCCACGTATATCTACCTACAGCTAATACTAAACTATTATAGGCGAGGGTAGGTATATATAGAGGTACACTAAATATGAGATACCTAAAAGCTTTATTGTTTAGTGATCGCGTGCGAGGATGTCAAGGAAACTTCAACGACATCGTGTTATCGAGATGTTTGCTGGATGAAAACGGCTCATTGCCGCGAGGTGTATTCTTATGGTTTCAAACCATCTAGTGTTTGTCTGTACACAGCAAAGAAAACAGCAGACTTGCTGATGTGATGACAGGGCATGATCGAGGCAAGGTCACCTCGTCGTATGGATTGACGTGCCTTGTGTCGGATCATTACCTGATAGGTGTGCAAATATCGTGTGATAAAAGTGATGCTCCATGTAATGGTAATGGTTGTACAATTATTGTAAACAGGTTGGTAGAACAAAAATTGAGTGACTACCCCTGGCAGCAGCTAATGAACTGTAAGTGTCCTTTATTATTATATGAGACAATTTGTGGCGTTTTTGATAGAATTTATGACAGTTAATTGAAGGCCATGATATCATGTCGAGATAAATTATTTAGTTTTTGGAAAAATAAGCCAAACGATATGAATAGACGTTTAAATTATACAAAGTATAGAAATAAAGTAAACAAGTGCATAAATTCTGCCAAAAATAAGTACAGACGAAATGAAATTATTAAATGTGGAAAAAATATGGGCAAAGATAAATGGATGGAAAGGGCAAAGAAAATTAAGTATAGACGATGTAATAAAAAAATACTTAGGAAAAACCGACTCATTAATAAATATATGTAATAACTTCTCGACTACCTTCACTAAGGAAATAACAGATAATAAACATAACTGTGAGACAACATTTTTAAATAGGTCTGATTATGTTAAAGAATGCATTTTATCTATGAGGTATAAAAAAGCGAGTCCTATATGTATTGAAAAAATTATAGATAATTTAAATTGTTCAAAGTCACCCGGTAAGACAATATTCGTGTACGCGATATTAAGTTCATAAAAAAGGAAATAAGCACCATTATTGCATTATTTGTAAATCTATGTGTAGAAAAAAGAGTTTATCCTCATAAACTAAAAACTGCATGCAAGGCCGATTTACAAACATAGTTCACTTAATGATTATACTAATTACAGGCCTATTGCAATATTATCTGTAATAATAAAATTGTTCAAAAGTATGTCATAGGACAAGTAGGTAGCTTTGTTGAAAAATATAATGTTTTAAATAACGCTCAGCACGGATTTAGGCGGGGCCGCAGTACCACTACGGCGCTCGCGCACTTCTCGGACGCAATCAACTGCAGTTTAGATGACAAGAGGCAGGTTGTGGTAGTCTATATAGATTTCAAAAAATCATATGATACACTGGGCCACCACCAGCTGCTATGCCATGCCAGCCATGAATGAGTACGGTACTCCAGGTACCGATAACAAGTAGCTAGAGGCATATCTGACAGGGCGCACCATGCGGACTGCAGTTGGAGGCGTGACGGGTGATAGTGCTGACATTACATCTGGCGTCCCGACCGGCTTCGTCTTTGACCCGGTGGGCTATATTATGCACGTCAACAGTATGCGAAATGTCGTCAAAAAGCGTCAAATGTATATGTATGCTGATGACACCTGTCTGATATTCTCTGGCCGAGATTGAAATATTATAGAGAAAAATGTTCAAGGTGATTTAAATAATATCATAAAGTGGGCCCAGGATAATGGTCTAATTATCAACATTAAAAAGTCAAAATGTATGCATATTTATTCACCATATAATAAAACAATCACAGGCTCGCCTCGCATACTGGGATATGACTACGAATGTTTGCACAAAAATAAGGCTACCTGTACGTGTGGGGCGCTGGAGGTGGTGGGAGAATACAAGTGCTTAGGTTTAACTATAGATACTTCCATCACATGGCGAAAGCATATAGATACTGCCGTGTGGTGCCGGCTTAAGAATAGTACCACCCCATCTCTTTCCGTGGGTGTCGTCAAGGCGACTAAGGGATTTCACTCCGGAGGACGGGCAGCAGCGTCCTCTGCGTACTTAAAGCCTTACTGCGATCGCCAACCCGCTCGCCAAGCGTGGCGATTATGGCAATTACCCCCAGGATCTACTGGGGAGACCCGTGCCCAGCAGTGGGCCATCATATGGGTTGATATAATTGTATGCGACAAACTGAGATCAGTACTTGTGAAATTTCACCACCTTAAGTTCTTTACAAACAGAGCCATTTTGTATACTATCTATTATGCTTTGGCAGACTCGATTATCTCTTAATGGACTGAGCTGTTATGGACGCGCGTTTAAGACTTATTTAGATAAAATTAAGCTGCTACAAATCAGATTCATGAAAACTCTAGTAGATAAAAGCACAAAGAATGTCGGCCAAACTATGATAAGTTATTCTCAGAATGTAAGTTACTACCTGTTCACGAGAAAGTGAGGTTTACGATTGCCGTGGAACAATATGACAGCAATCATTTTAAGAATGTGAAGACTCAGTCACGATCGAATAGACGAGAAAATCAGTACATTATCCCCTGGTCTAACAATCACTATGGGCAGAGGACCAGAAAACATATAGTTCCTTAAATCTATAATGAATTACCAGTCTGTATAATAAATTAAAGCTGTTCCAAAAATGTGTTTAAACGTAAGTGTAGAGAATTTTATATGAATAGATTTAATTCAAAAATAGTAGATTAAGTAATAGAATAGTTTAAGTTATATTGTACCTACCTACCAATTAAGTAATTTAACTACAATGCAGTGTTGAAAGGATGTGAACTTTCTGCCAACAAACTGCGGTGCAGTTTGGCGGACTGTAACAAAAGTTTAGTGTACTTGTATGTTGTGAATAAATGTTTTAAATTTAAATTTTTATTTCTTTTAATTTACGATTGCGAGACCGATGCCTTAGCCATTAGGCTACCGCCGCTTTTACAATTTTTTCATTGTTGCTCCGCTCCTATTGGTTGTAGCGTAATGTCGTAATGTCCTAGCAGTATAGTTAGGGTTGCCACGCGTACCTACTTTATAATAAAGTATTGTACTTTATTTCGGGTGATTACACTTTATGAGAAGTATAAAGTACCTACGCAAAAATACTTTATTTTACATGATTTATTTCTCCGGAATTCAATTTACATATTTATTAAAAAAATAATAAACGTATTTATAAAATGTTGTTAAAAATAACGAAAAATATTTTAAGAAAATAAAGTAAATTAAATTGTACTTTATTTAGACACTGCGTACTTTTTTCTAATTTTAATAATACTTTATTTGCACCAAAAAAGGTGGCGGTGACCTGTGGCCTTCCTCGATAAATGGGCTATCCAATTGTAAAATATTTTTTTAATTCGGACCAGTAGTTCCTGATATTCCCGCGTTTAAACAAACAAACTCAGCTCTTAGCTTTATAATATTAGTATAGATTATAATATTAGTATAGAGGAACAGACGATGTAAAGGTATGTAGATACAGATTGTAGACAGATAATGTTTAATTTATCAAGGTACCATTAAAATAGCAACGAAAACAGCAACTGCAATTGTTAAGAAATTTGTTACCACGCGAAACAAAATGCATTTAAACTAATAACAAAATAATGCAAATAATACTATAAAGCGTAATATTTGTTATTTTTGTATTTAAAGTCAGTTTTATTCTTCAGGAATAAATTGTCATATGAAAGGAATCAGAAACCAGGTCCTTATGGTGTATAGTACTTAAAATAAAACACAAAAAATGAACAGCTGAGCGCCGATCTAAATTGGTAGGTTAGTACCTACCAATTTATACATTTTCACGCGAACGAAGTCGCGGGCAACGGCTAGTATCTACTGTTGCCCGCGTTCGCGTGAAAATGTTGAACAGTGAATTTATCTTCGTCCAGATCCGTTTATTCGTCGTTATGTTTGGACTGCCATTTCACCCCTCTAAAGGTTTGCTTTAGGCTTTGTAATGGATGCCTATATCATAACAACTATCTGTGTACCAAATTTCAACCCAATCCATTCAGAAGTGTGAACTGTATTGATATATCAGTAAATTACAGTTTCCTCTTATGACTCTTAAATACACAGATAGCTGATCCTCGCAACTTCGTCCGCGTCACATTAGAGGGCTAGAGAGAGTGGGCACCCACAATACAATCTTAAAGGAGCTGAAACTTTCTTTGTTTTATCCACGAACCAATTGAGAACAATTGAACTAAATTTGATAAAATTTAGTACCTATAATGCTAATTTAAAATCGCGCGGAAAGAACCAGGAGAAACATTGTTTGTATGTCTATAATGGGTAATATTTCTATTATTATTAACGTTAAAAGTATAACATAGGCTATTATTAAGGTACACCACGCTATTACTGGTAAGAGTGAAACAGGAATAATAGAGGAACGCTGGGTGGGTACGATACGATACTGTGGTCTTTTAAAATTAAATGTAGGCACATAAGAATATTATATAGCTAATATTTGTTCGTAAACTTTCGCGATTTGTACACATTATACAATTTTATTAGCTACGGGTCTTAATCGCGTAAATATTTTATCAACGGCCGTAGCCACCCGTGTCTACGGCCATCTTCCATACTACTAATATATTTTACTAACTTATAAATGAAGTCTTTCTTCAGTTTATGTTCGTACACTTTCGCGATTTGTACACATTATAGAATGTTTTAAGCTACGGGTCTTAATCGCGTAAATATTTTATTTTATGGCTAAATATGGTAGTCTACCCGTGACCACGGTCGTTGCAATACGGTCAAAACGTCGGGCAATAAACAAAGGTATTTAGCCTTAAAATAAAATATTTACGCGATTAATACCCCGTAGCTTATAAAATTCTATAGGTAGGTATTTGTGTGGCGTACCTACTTTGTATTTTAAAGTAACATATTTTTACTTATATTTATTTTAATTAAATGTTTCTTCATCTTCTTCTAAAAAAAAACGAACTTATTAGGTAATTTAAAAAGTACTATTATGTTATATCGCAAAAAAAAACATTACAAAAACAGTTTGCTTAATAACAGTTTCATAGGAGCATGCCGCGCGGCTTGCCTCACAGAGCTATCGGCCAGACTTGGTACCTTGCCCACATGGTTATGCCCACCTCGCACATAATTCCGTAAAGGCTTATGGTACCTACTTTGACTTGCCTCCCGTCGAATGACACGGGTCTGATGTGTTTTGACAGGCATATTCCTACCCCGCCCTCCCCTCGGCGGTGGTGGTTGATGTACCGGTGTTGAATCTAATGCCCCCACCCCCTCCAGTTGTGCGAACAACTCACACTTGGCCAATTGAGCCAATATTTGTCCCCCTGAACAAAGGAAATGGGCTCTCCAATACCAAAAGAAGGTTTCAATTTGAACCAGTAGTTCCTGAGATCATCGCCTCTAAACAAACAAACAAACTCTTCAGCTTTTTAATATAAGTAGGTATAGACTAGCTGACCTGCGCAATTTCATCTGCGTAAATTTTCCCCGTTTTTACCACATGCAGTTGTTGTTTAATATGTACAATAAAACAGTAAAAGAATTTTTCAATTCTGACCTGTAGTTTCTGAGATTGTCGCGTTCAAACAAACATACAAACAAACTCTTCAGCTTTATAATATTAATACCTATATAGATTATAGATTTTTCTTTTTTTTTCTGAATCGATTTATCAACGTTCGGTTCAAATCGATCCAAAAATCGATATTTTCTGAAAAACGAAAAAAATATTTTGTGCAAGTGGGTGCACACTGACTGGAAAAGATAGGCGAACAGTGGGAGGGGTGAGGGGGCTGACTGTTGACTCCGTACTACAAATGTTCTGTAAGAAACAGCGGTGGTCCATAAAGACCATTATTACTCTCATCAATTCGAAATAATTTTAGGGAACTCCGGACCAATAATAGCACCCAATGTTACTAGGCGGATTAAAATATTTGTACTAATTAGTTTTTTACGTAGGTAAGTACATGTTGTGGGAAGTGTGTCTTGTCTGTGGAAATTGGGACAATGCGATGCGAATTGTATAAACATCAAGTATGTGCACATGCATGCAACAATTCTACAATAGTGTGTGCAATAATATTGTAAAAAAAAAAACAAAAGTGCGCGCAAAACGTTTCGTTTGCATTTTCTCCGATTTTGTATTATTCAACCGCTTGCAACTTATCAATATTGCATAAGTCAGTCAAATTAGTAAAATATATTTTTTATTTTTGAAAGACAAATTATTTCCGCAGAATTCAGATTTTCTACCATCGAAACACTACCATTAATGTAAACTTTTTAGTATGCTCTTTTAAGTCTGGCAACATCTAAATTTATAATGTCAAGTTTTTATTGTCGCAAAAATTTCAGTCATTATTTTCGTATTTTTATTCGTGACATCAAATAAGATAAAGATACAAAATAAATCACTCAAAAACATCCCGTGAAAGTTTAAAGTGTAAGCCCGTAGTTTCGGCTGTGGTTCCTAAATTGTTAGTGTTAACGTGTGCAAAGGTCTGCATAAATGAATAATGTCGTTGAGGTCGAAGGCACTGGCACTAGTGGAGGTGCTACTGAGAGTGCCGCCTCTATTTGTGGTGGATGAATTCCTGAAGATCAGTTTGGGACTGCCGGTGTCGAGCAGCGACGAGGTGTCGTTCCTTAGCAACATAACAGTAGACCACGTCGATATAGCGGACGCAGATGCCAATTATTATGACGCGAATTTCTACAACGCATTCTTCTTCACTCTCCTCAAATTCCTCGTGTGCTGTTTAGGTAAGTATTTTTTTTTTCAAGCACAGGAATCATAACATTCTGCCCTGAAATATGTTACCCAATTTAAAGTTTCTATTTCGAAATTCTGTTTACATTGCCGTGTCATAATGTGTTTCTATTCTAAACATATTTTTATGTTTATTTCTAATTAGAACTGAACATGAAATATTTGAATATTGACTAATTCATTTTTGGGAAGTAAGTTAAGTGTAGGTTATATTTGTATTTGTCAAAACATTTGTTGGCTGATTGCACACAAAATGTGTTGGTATATAAGTCATGTCTATTTGCCAGTTAACATCAATTTATATTATCCTGTTTCCTACCTGCACCTTAAGTTCGAATATTATGTTACGATAATGTATCACAATGTAAAATATTATTTTGTTTATAAAAAACACAGTTTTTGCATTAGGTGTATTTAAATGGCAATAGTCACACTTATGGACAGCCAAAAGTCAAATATACAAAATAGATTCAACTTATGGCCAGATTCAGATTAACAATTTGCATTTGAAGTGTTGATTGGCATAACCATGATTTGTTCTGACAGATGTTTGACTCCATTGACAAACACTTTATTTCATTTTGAGATCATGACACCAATGAGTATAGAGTATAGAGGTTATTAAGGAAAATTACACATATATCCAATTCTAATACTTTTCAGGGGTGTTGGGCCCCTTAGATCTAATAAAAATGTTTTATGAATTTATTGAAGTAGCAACATATTGAATGACAGTTGTCGCTGCACTATTGGAATAGCCTTCTTTAAGAATATGTATATAATATTAAATACATACAATACATTTGATAGTATTCATTTTCAGTTTAAATTATTCTTTCTGTGTGACTTTTGGCAAAGGGTTCTTTAACACTCTCCATTTTTCTCTTTCCCATGCCAGGTTCCTCTCATTCATCTCCCAAATAGTTTTCCTTTCTTTTATTCTGTGAAGCCATAATTTATTTATTTATTTATTTCACTTGGCAAAACCAACAGCTACAACATTTGGTGAAGAAAATTACAGAATACAAACAAAAAGCCAATTACAGGTCTTCACTTATAAACAATTGTATAGGGAAGCTATAATTGTGTATGTTACTTTATCATACGTTAAAAAAAAAGAAAATCTTAAATAATACATACTGTTCACATATTTTAATCAAAAAAATCAAGGCTTAGACTCCGCCTCGCTGCTGCAACGCTTGTAACAAACAGGTCCAAATCGCTTGTTTTACAAATTTTATTGAAATTACAAATTTATAATATTGTAATAATATACCTAGCCAAGATAAGAAACTATGTTATCAATTTAATTTCATTGTAATGGTTTTAGGGAAAGGAAGGGTTTGTAGTACAATTTATTAAATACGGACCAAATGAGAACTGTATACGTTTTTACAATTTCCGGGAGGTTTCAACCCCCAAATTGCCCCTGGGTGATAAATATGGCAATAAGGTGTTCCTTATCAATGACCAAAATGCCAAAAAGAATAGTGCCTTATCCATAACACGGGTATAACAGTATATATATAATATGTCTCCATGTTTTTTATTTGATAGTGAAAACACTGTATTATGAATAATGGTTAATGGTGTTTTCTCCTCCAATGATTTCGTTTATGGGGACCATTCTCTTTAGAGACTAGCTATGTATTCAAGAAAAATGTGATATTAGTGCACTCTCTTTGATTGCCTTCCACTCATAGGCTAATAGAAAAAAAAATTCTGAAATGAGAGCTCAAAGTCCTTTTGATTCTGTTTGGTTCTCCACTGTCTTAATTTTTTATAACATATAAAAGCCGTTATCTTCATATATGCGCACTAGTTTGTCAGGTTAATACCCAAATTAGGTGCAACTTTAAGGTGTTTATGAACTAACTTGCATCCCTTATTTTGTCCTTTAAAGTTACACACGACACAGGAAGTTCTGGTGTTAGGTCAGTAACATTGCTTTTTTTAGAATGTAAGTTTTTCTTGGTACTCAAGAATATGCAATGCAACCATGTACTAATGATACACAAATAAATTAGTATTATTATAGACTACCCCTGTGGGGGCAGTGGGAGTGTGTCCGACAGCTACGCAAGAGGTTGTGGGTTCGATCCCCACCCAGGATAAAACTTTGTGTGATGAGCACGATGGTTTATTCTGTGTCTAGATGTTATTTATCTATAATTTAAATGAATTTAGAAATATATAAGTATGTTTATCAGTTGTCTGGTTTTCATAGTACAAACTCTGCTTAGTTTGAGATCAGATAGCTTTGTGTGAGTTGTCTCAAGATATTATTTCTATATTCCAGCATGGCTATGTAGGTAAATATAAGAATATATATATTTTATTAGTATTGCAAGTCATGATTGATAGACATTTTAGTATTACGTTTCTTGTGATAAAAAATCTATTTCTTACAACGAAAATGGATCTTATTCTTATGGAATTTTATACTTCATTTTGTGCTACAAATTCAGTTTCAAACATTTATTCACAAATTCATTACACAGCAATTACTTGTAAAATATGGGTGATAATGGTTACACTAACAGCCCTGATGTAGAGCCAATCGCAACCCAATTGCAAAACAATCAAAATTCAAAGAAAAGCACACACAAAACCTACCTACATACTGTCTGTTTTTTTTTTCTATGAACTGAAGAGACAAACAGATTATGTGCCTGATTAAGCGTGACAGTAGCCCATAACATAATCAGTGTCACCAGAATCCTTGTTTGGCAAAGATCTGAATGTTACTGCACTGCTCTCCTCATTTGAGGTAATAGTTCATAATTCTCATTCGCCCCATAATTACACTTACTACAGCACCCTTCAGCCGAAACACAGTGATGTTTTACATCTACTTTATGGAAGAATAACTGACATTGTTGCGGTACCCATCAAAATGGTCTACAAGCCATTTTGGTGGGTACCAAAACAGGGTCAATTTGAAAGAGAGTTAGGATACAAGTTACTGAATAGATCATGTTATGTAACTTACAGAATAGAACCAAAAAATCAAGGAATATGTGACATCCACTGCACCACAGTGGGCCTTACAGATTAAGGCTCACCCACTCTCACCGTGTGGTTATGTATCATATATGATGATAATGATTATTATGCCAATACAATTAGTTGGAAAACCCCAAGCTGGATACTATCTTAAGTTGTTTAGTCATTGTCACATTGACCTTGTTTACATAGATCAATGCCCTCTCTTGAAGTAGGTATTAAAACAAATGGACTTTTATAATATTTATAATTGTATTTTTGAGGTATCACTTAAATCACTAGGATTCTTTGACGATTATACCATAAACTATTAAATCTGGAACATCAAAATCTAAATATATTTAAAATCAATTTTGTGGTAGCCTTGTTGATTTACATACAATAATAGTCAACCCATCCGTGTATTGATGCATAGAATGCACGGAAATGTATTACACAGTAATTAAATATTTGTTTTAACTTGACTTCGAGTAACAACCCTTTATTATATTTAAAATAGGCAACTTCCAAACTGTATTAGTGAATAATTCCTGTATCTCGGACATCTTTACGACACCAAGCACATGTGGATCAATACAAAGTGGTGTTCCGTGTGGGAATCGAACCTATAATGTAGTCCGCACCAGTCCTAAGCGTAACACAGCCCCACTACTCACCTTTGCTACTCTGCGAATGGAACTAATGTTCCATTGCAGAGCAGCAATGAGAATATCTTCACTGGAAACACCCGGTCCCTAAGAATACATTTCAGTTAACTCAAGATCTAACACACCCTAGCTTGTGACACATACCTACGTCCAGTTATGTTTCACACGCAAGGGTGTGTTCCTCCCTTAGGGAACGTTACCACTAACGCAGAGTGGTGTAGAGTGGAGCGGAGCGGGCCGTGAATTGACCATTTACGGTGCTCGAAATGATTCTATGATTACGATTTCGAGCACTATGATTGGTCAATAATTAACAGTCGATTGTCGTTTGTCTCCTACACGAACATCATAATTTAAAAACCCGGCGAACCCTTCATGAGATCGTCCGTTTTAATAAAGACGCCACATCTCTTCCCGTGGGTGTCGTCAAGGCGACTAAGGGATTTCACTCCGGAGGACGGGCAGCAGCGTCCTCTGCGTACTTAAAGCCGTACTGCGATCGCCAACCCGCTCGCCAAGCGTGGCGATTATGGCAATTACCCCCAGGATCTCAGGGGAGACCCGTGCCCAGCAGTGGGCCATCATATGGGTTTTTCTGTCTCTGTCAATAAAGACGCAAACCTTGTGTACGCGGTATTTAATACGCTAGCTAGAGATATTTTTGTCACAAAACGGAAAACACCGATACTTAGCGCGCTCCAGGTGGTCAATTCACGTATTTAAAGCAGTGCAGTTGCAGTTAAGTTTCGATTAAAACGGCCATTTTTGTATTCTTGTAACTTTGGGATTGATCTCAAATACGCTTGCGTCAAGTATGCGTCTCGAGAGCGCAATAACGACATTCTAGTACGATGCGCAAGCGTTTTTGAGATCGATCCCAAAGTTACAAGAATAGGAAAATTGCCGTTTTAATCGAAACTTAACTGCAACTGAACTGATTTAAATACGTGAATTGGCTTCCTGTAACCACACAAACATCGCTCACACTCGGAACATCTTTGGAGCAATGTGGGCCGAGATTTCGTGTCTGTGAGCGTTGCATGTATTTGTTTTGTACTCGTATGCGTTGGTTGAGCACGTTTTGTGTAAAGCTTTTCTTTTGTAGGTAGATACCTATTATAATTGTTGCTGATGCAAGTTTTTATGATGCTGATATTGATATTAAAACAATACTGATATTTGCAACAGCATTATAGATACTCTCAGATATTTGTGCTTCTGATTTGTACTATTAACATACTAGGCGTGTTTTTAATCCCTGACCGATCCGTCAATGCATTGTTAGGTATCACGTTCCCATCCAACTTACGTCATTTAAAAAAATATCGAAAGTCATACCTACGGGAAGACGGAAGGCGGAAAATATTGTTTTGATGGTAATGAGGCCTTATATAAACAAAGTTTAAAAAAATTCTTGAAAATTTACACATTTCGACGAAATTGGGTACTAAAATCATGAATTTTAATCTATACAAATATTATAAAGCTGAAGAGTTTGTTTGTTTGAACGCGGTAATCTCAGGAACTACTGGTCCGAATTGAAACATTCTTTCACTGTTGGATAGCCCTTTCATCGACTAGGGCTATAGGCTATATAACATCACGCTACGACCAATAGGAGCGGAGCAGCAATGAGAAATGTTGCAAAAACGGGGAAAATTTACGCTTACGAAGTTGCGCGGGACAGATAGTATTCAATAACAAAAAAAAATTGACAGCTAATAGCTTTTTTTAAACTTGATAACAAGAACACCTTTCTTTCGGGTCGGACAGGGATTTAATTTACACGTTGTAGAACCATTTATACGGGTAATAAACGCAGCTAATTGTGATTCAGTTTTATTGCTGTGTCATAAGAAATCTTAGTACTTTTTTTATAATATGTGACTAGGCAATGAGTTTATCAGCGCCAAATTCAATAACAATGATATGACGTCATACATTAATTCTGTCGATACTATTGTGTAATCTTAAGTGTTGCTTGTACTTAAATTAATAACATTTTAAGCACATTGTTGCGGGGTTTATCTACTGGTTGTAATACCGTAAAATTAGATAGTTAGAGAAGTAGGCCACGGGTAGATATTGTTGAAATTATAATAATAATAATATCTTGGGACAACTCACACAACGCTATCTGATCCCAAACTAAGCAGAGCTTGTACTATGAAAACCAGACAACTGATAAACATAGAAATATTTCTAATATCTATACTAATATTATAAAGCTGAAGGGTTTGTTTGTTTGAATGCGGTAATCTCAGGAACTACTGGTCCGAATTGAAACATTCTTTCACTGTTTGATAGCCCATTTATCGAGGAAGGTACAGGCTATATAACATTACGCTACGACCAATAGGAGCGGAGCAGCAATGAAAAATGTTGCAAAAATCATCACAAAGTTTTATCCTGGGTGGGGATCGACCCTACGACCTCTTGCGTGGCAGTCGGATACACTCCCACCGCGCCACAGAGGCAGTCTGAATGGGGAATTACCTTAGAGAAGGCCACAATGAAATAATTGTGTTTATTAAGATCGCCAGAAAAGGACGGACTCAAAGGGGACGGAACAGACCGAGAGATCTAAAAGATTTACGCGAAAGATATCATAGGAATCCATCCTACGGCTACAGAAATTAGCAAAAACGTCAATGGTGGCGCGGTGGTTCGATTCCCACACGGGACACCTCTCTGTGTGATCCACAAATTGTTGTGCCGAGTCTGGGTGTACTTTGTGTCTGTGACTTGTATGTTTATAAAGCTCCCCGCGACGCAGGGGAAAAAAATCAACTAGTCTCTTTCTAGGGGTCAAACTGATTTGACCACAAATAATTAGGTAATTATTCCTCGTGGTTAACGAAAGATGTTTTACCTGTATTCATGAATATACTTACAATAAAATATGTTAGATTATGAATTATTGTGACGTTTTTACTTTATTATTCTGACGTTGTTAGTTATTACTTTTTGTAATCAAATTTACGATCTAACTATATCTCAAAAAAAAAAAACTAAATATTTATAACCTTTGAACTCGGATATAAAACGACACACAAGCGGGAACGATAGGTATTTTTTTTTAAGACTACAAAAATTAAGCTTTTTGGAAATTAATGTAACCTGGAATGTCTACTTTGTCTGGGTTAAGCTATTGTTCGCTGGATGCGACGTACAAATGACAACAAACGCATAATATGTCCTTCCCTAAGTTCAAGCGGCCTCCATTACAATATTCATCAAAATTATAAAGCGGAAGAGTTTGTTTGTTTGTTTAAACGCGCTAATCTCAGAAACTACTGGTCCGATTTGAAAAAATATTTTTTTGTTGCGTAGCCCATTTATCGAGGAAGGCTATAGGCTATATAACATCGCGCTACGACTAATAGGAGCGGAGCAGCAATGAGAAATGTTTCAAAAACGGGGAAAATTTACGCAGACGAAGTTGCGCGGGACAGCTAGTAATCAATAAGATAATAGATAATATAAATAAGATAATCAACTTATTCCGGCGTCTCCGTTCTTGTGGGCCTTCCTCGATAAATGGGCTATCCAAATCCAAAAGAATTTATTTCATAATTCAATTCGGACCAGTAGTCCCTGAGATAAGCTGAAGAGTTTATTTGAACGCCATAATCTCAGGGACTACTAATCCGAATAGAATTTTAAAAATAAATTATTTTACAGTTGGATAGCCCATTTATTAAGGAAGGCTATATAGGCTATATACTTAACATCACACTACGGCCAATAGGAGCGCAGCAGCAATGAAAAATGTTGCAAAACTGAATTGACTGCCACTGTGGCGCGGTGGGAGTGCATCCGACTGCTACGCAAGAGGGGTTCGATCCCCACTCAGGATAAAACTTTGTGTGATGAGCACGATGGTTTATTCTGTGTCTGGGTGTTATCTATCTATAATATGTATGTATTTAGAAATATATTTGTATGTTTATCAGTTGTCTGGTTGCCATAGCACAAGCTCTGCCTAGTTTGGGATCAGATGGCGTTGTGTGAGTTGTCCCAAGATATAAAAAAAGGGAAAATTTACGATGAGTCTGAAACTGGCAGCAAAAAGTAGCAGCACAAAAATTTTATTTTGATACAACCTTCGATTTTTTTTATTTTCATTTGGGAACTTTCTAGAGGTATTTTAGAAGCCGCAGAATTAAAATAAAAAAAATCGATCGTGGCAATTGAAAATTACATGGCAAAATTAACGATTAATTCGCTAATTTAGTTGTTTTTCTAGTGAAAACTATATTTAAACGTCGTGCTACCTTTCGGAATGGGTCTGAAAACTTTCAAGAAGTCCTCTAGAAGCTGCTGAGTGAAAATTAAAAAAATCGATCGTGGCAATTAAAAATTACATGACAAAATTAACGATTAGGTATATGTAGGTGGTTTTTCCGGTAAAATATGTATTTTAACGTCGCGCTCCCTTTCGGTTTGGGTCTGGAAACCCTCTAGAGGTCTTCTAGAAGCTGCAGAATTAAAATTAAAAAAATCGATCGTGGCAATTAAAAATTACATGGCAAAATTAAAGATTATGTATATATGTAGGCAGTTTTTCCGGTGTAAAATGTATTTAAACGTCGCGCTCCCTTTCGGTTTGGGTCTGGAAACCCACTAAAGGTCTTCGGGAAGCCGTGAAATAAAAATAAAAAAAATCTATCGTGGCAACTAAAAATTACGTGGCAAAATTAACGACTATTTCGCAAATTTAGTCGTTTTCCTGGTGAAAAGTGTATTTAAACGTCGTGCTCCCTTTTAGAATGGGTCGGAAAACTTTCTAGAAGTCCTCTAGAAGCTGCTTAGTGAAAATTATAAAAATCGATCGTGGCAATTAAAAATTACGTGGCAAAATTAACGATTATGTATATATGTAGGTAGTTTTACCGGTGAAATATGTATTTTAACGTCGCGCTCCCTTTCGGTTAGGGTCTGGAAACCTTCTAAAGGTCTTCTAGAAGCCGCAGAATTAAAATAAAAAAAATCGATCGTGGCAATTAAAAATTACATGGCAAAATTAACGACTTTTTTTTCTTTCTTTTCTTTTTTTTTTATTTTGCTAATTTAGTTGTTTTCCTGGTGAAAAGTGTATTTAAATGTCGTGCTCCCTTTCGAAATGGGTCGGAAAACTTTCTAGAGGTCCTCAAGGAGCCGCGGAGTTAAAATTAAAAAAATCGATCGTGGCCATTAAAATTTTAATTGCCACGATTGATTTTTATAATTTTTACTAAGCAGCTTCTAGACGACCTCAAGAAAGTTTTCCGACCCATTCCAAAAGGGAGCACGACGTTTAAATATACTTTTCACCAGGAAAACGACTAAATTAGCGAAATAGCTGTTAATTTTGACACGTAATTTTTAATTGACAGGATAGATTTTTTTTATTTTTATTTTACGGCTTCCCGAAGACCTCTAGAGGGTTTCCAGACCCAAACCGAAAGGGAGCGCGACGTTTAAATACATTTTACACCGGAAAAACTGCCTACACATATACATAGTCGTTAATTTTGCCATGTAATTTTTAATTGCCACGATCGATTTTTATAATTTTTATAAAGCAGCTTCTAGAGGGGACCTCTAGAAAATTTTCCGACCCATTCCGAAAGGGAGCACGACGTTTAAATACACTTTTCACCAGGAAAACAACTGAATTAGCGGAAAAATCGTTAATTTTGCCATGTAATTTTCAATTGCCACGATCGATTTTTTTTATTTTAATTCTGCAGCTTCTAAAAGACCTTCAAAAGGTTTCCTGACTCAAACCGAAAGGGGAGCGCGACGTTAAAATACATATTTCACCGGAAAAACTGCCTACATATATAAATAATCGTTAATTTTGCCATGTAATTTTTAATTGCCACGATCGATTTTTTTTATTTTAATTCTGCAGCTTCTAGAGAACCACTAGAAAGTTTTCCGACCCAATCCAAAAGGGAGCACGACGTTTAAATACACTTTTCACCAGGAAAACGACTAAATTAGCGAAATAGCCGTTAATTTTGCCACGTAATTTTTAATTGCCACGATAGATTTTTTTTATTTTTATTTTACGGCTTCCAGAAGACCAGTAGAGGGTTTCCAGACCCAAACCAAAAAGGAGCGCGACGTTTAAATACATTTTACACCGAAAAAACTGCCTACACATATACATAGTCGTTAATTCTGCCATGTAATTTTTAATTGCCACGATCGATTTTTATAATTTTTACAAAGCAGCTTCTAGAGGACCTCTAGAAAGTTTTCCGACCCATTCTGAAAGGGAGCACGACGTTTAAATACACTTTTCACCAGGAAAACAACTGAATTAGCGAAAAAATCGTTAATTTTGCCATGTAATTTTCAATTGCCACTATTGATTTTTTTTATTTTAATTCTGCAGCTTCTAGAAGATCTTTAAAAGGTTTCCAGACCCAAACTGAAAGGGAGCGCGACGTTAAAATACATATTTCACCGGAAAAACAGCCTACATATATACATAATCGTTAATTTTGCCTTGTAATTTTTAATTGCCACGATCAATTTTTATAATTTTCACTAAACAGCTTCCAGAGGACCTCTAGAAAGTTTTCCGATCCATTCCAAAAGGGAGCACGACGTTTAAATACACTTTTCACCAGGAAAACGACTAAATTAGCGAAATAGCCGTTAATTTTGCCACGTAATTTTTAATTGCCACGATCGATTTTTTTTATTTTAATTCTGCGCCTTCTAGAGGACCTCTAGAAAGTTTTCCGACCCATTCCAAAAGGGAGCACGACGTTTAAATACACTTTTCACCAGGAAAACGACTAAATTAGCGAAATAATCGTTAATTTTGCAATGTAATTTTTAATTGCCACGATAGATTTTTTTTATTTTTATTTTACGGCTTCCCGAAGACCTGTAGAGAATTTCCAGACCCAAACCGAAAGGGAGCGCGACGTTTAAATACATTTTACACCGGAAAAACTGCCTACACATATACATAGTCGTTAATTTTGCCATGTAATTTTTAATTGCCACGATCGATTTTTATAATTTTTATAAAGCAGCTTCTAGAGGGGACCTCTAGAAAGTTTTCCGACCCATTCTGAAAGGGAGCACGACGTTTAAATACACTTTTCACCAGGAAAACAACTGAATTAGCGAAAAAATCGTTAATTTTGCCATGTAATTTTCAATTGCCACGATCGATTTTTTTTATTTTAATTCTGCAGCTTCTAGAAGATCTTTAAAAGGTTTCCAGACCCAAACTGAAAGGGAGCGCGACGTTAAAATACATATTTCACCGGAAAAACTGCCTACATATATACATAATCGTTAATTTTGCCTTGTAATTTTTAATTGCCACGATCAATTTTTATAATTTTCACTAAACAGCTTCTAGAGGACCTCTAGAAAGTTTTCCGATCCATTCCAAAAGGGAGCACGACGTTTAAATACACTTTTCACCAGGAAAACGACTAAATTAGCGAAATAGCCGTTACTTTTGCCACGTCATTTTTAATTACCACGATCGATTTTTTTTATTTTAATTCTGCGGCTTCTAGAGAACCTCTAGAAAGTTTTCCGACCCATTCCAAAAGGGAGCACGACGTTTAAATACACTTTTCACCAGGAAAACGACTAAATTAGCGAAATAGTCGTTAATTTTGCCACGTAATTTTTAATTGCAACGATCAATTTGTATAATTTACACTAAGCAGCTTCAAGAGGACCTCTAGAAAGTTTTCCGACCCATTCCAAAAGGGAGCACGACGTTTAAATACACTTTTCACCAGGAAAACGACTAAATTAGCGAAATAGCCGTTACATTTGCCACGTCATTTTTAATTGCCACGATCGATTTTTTTTATTTTAATTCTGCGGCTTCTAGAGGACCTCTAGAAAGTTTTCCGACCCATTCCAAAAGGGAGCACGACGTTTAAATACACTTTTCACCAGGAAAACGACTAAATTAGCGAAATAGCCGTTAATTTTGCCACGTAATTTTTAATTGCCACGATCGATTTTTTTTATTTTAATTCTGCGCCTTCTAGAGGACCTCTAGAAAGTTTTCCGACCCATTCCAAAAGGGAGCACGACGTTTAAATACACTTTTCACCAGGAAAACGACTAAATTAGCGAAATAATCGTTAATTTTGCAATGTAATTTTTAATTGCCACGATAGATTTTTTTTATTTTAATTCTGCGCCTTCTAGAGGACCTCTAGAAAGTTTTCCGACCCATTCCAAAAGGGAGCACGACGTTTAAATACACTTTTCACCGGGAAAACGACTAAATTAGCGAAATAGCCGTTACTTTTGCCACGTCATTTTTAATTACCACGATCGATTTTTTTTATTTTAATTCTGCGGCTTCTAGAGAACCTCTAGAAAGTTTTCCGACCCATTCCAAAAGGGAGCACGACGTTTAAATACACTTTTCACCAGGAAAACGACTAAATTAGCGAAATAGTCGTTAATTTTGCCACGTAATTTTTAATTGCAACGATCAATTTGTATAATTTACACTAAGCAGCTTCAAGAGGACCTCTAGAAAGTTTTCCGACCCATTCCAAAAGGGAGCACGACGTTTAAATACACTTTTCACCAGGAAAACGACTAAATTAGCGAAATAGCCGTTACATTTGCCACGTCATTTTTAATTGCCACGATCGATTTTTTTTATTTTAATTCTGCGGCTTCTAGAGGACCTCTAGAAAGTTTTCCGACCCATTCCAAAAGGGAGCACGACGTTTAAATACACTTTTCACCAGGAAAACGACTAAATTAGCGAAATAGCCGTTAATTTTGCCACGTAATTTTTAATTGCCACGATCGATTTTTTTTATTTTAATTCTGCGCCTTCTAGAGGACCTCTAGAAAGTTTTCCGACCCATTCCAAAAGGGAGCACGACGTTTAAATACACTTTTCACCAGGAAAACGACTAAATTAGCGAAATAATCGTTAATTTTGCAATGTAATTTTTAATTGCCACGATAGATTTTTTTTATTTTAATTCTGCGCCTTCTAGAGGACCTCTAGAAAGTTTTCCGACCCATTCCAAAAGGGAGCACGACGTTTAAATACACTTTTCACCAGGAAAACGACTAAATTAGCGAAATAGCCGTTACATTTGCCACGTCATTTTTAATTGCCACGATCGATTTTTTTTATTTTAATTCTGCGGCTTCTAGAGGACCTCTAGAAAGTTTTCCGACCCATTCCAAAAGGGAGCACGACGTTTAAATACACTTTTCACCAGGAAAACGACTAAATTAGCGAAATAGCCGTTAATTTTGCCACGTAATTTTTAATTGCCACGATCGATTTTTTTTATTTTAATTCTGCGCCTTCTAGAGGACCTCTAGAAAGTTTTCCGACCCATTCCAAAAGGGAGCACGACGTTTAAATACACTTTTCACCAGGAAAACGACTAAATTAGCGAAATAGTCGTTAATTTTGCCACGTAATTTTTAATTGCAACGATCAATTTGTATAATTTACACTAAGCAGCTTCAAGAGGACCTCTAGAAAGTTTTCCGACCCATTCCAAAAGGGAGCACGACGTTTAAATACACTTTTAACCAGGAAAACGACTAAATTAGCGAAATAGCCGTTACATTTGCCACGTCATTTTTAATTGCCACGATCGTTTTTTTTTATTTTAATTCTGCGGCTTCTAGAGGACCTCTAGAAAGTTTTCCGACCCATTCCAAAAGGGAGCACGACGTTTAAATACACTTTTCACCAGGAAAACGACTAAATTAGCGAAATAGCCGTTAATTTTGCCACGTAATTTTTAATTGCCACGATCGATTTTTTTTATTTTAATTCTGCGCCTTCTAGAGGACCTCTAGAAAGTTTTCCGACCCATTCCAAAAGGGAGCACGACGTTTAAATACACTTTTCACCAGGAAAACGACTAAATTAGCGAAATAATCGTTAATTTTGCAATGTAATTTTTAATTGCCACGATAGATTTTTTTTATTTTTATTTTACGGCTTCCCGAAGACCTGTAGAGGGTTTCCAGACCCAAACCGAAAGGGAGCGCGACGTTAAAATACATATTCACCGGAAAAACTAGCTAATTATAATCGTTAATTTTGCCATGTCATTTTTAATTGCCACGATCGATTTTTTTAATTTTCACTCAGCAGCTTCTAGAGGACTTCTTGAAAGTTTTCAGACCCATTCCGAAAGGTAGCACGACGTTTAAATATAGTTTTCACTAGAAAAACAACTAAATTAGCGAAATAATCGTTAATTTTGCAATGTAATTTTTAATTGCCACGATCGATTTTTTTTATTTTAATTCTGCAGCTTCTAGAAGACCTCTAGAGGGTTTCCAGACCCATTCCGAAAGGGAGCACGACGTTTAAATACACTTTTCACCAGGAAAACGACTAAATTAGCGAAATAATCGTTAATTTTGCAATGTAATTTTTAATGGCCACGATCGATTTTTTTTATTTTAATTCTGCAGCTTCTAGAAGACCTCTAGAGGGTTTCCAGACCCAAACCGAAAGGGAGCGCGACGTTAAAATATATATTTTACTGGAAAAACTACCTACATATACCTAATCGTTAATTTTGCCATGTAATTTTTAATTGCCACGATCGATTTTTTTAATTTTCACTCAGCATTTTCTAGAGGACTTCTTGAAAGTTTTCAGACCCATTCCGAAAGGGAGCACGACGTTTAAATATAGTTTTCACTAGGAAATCAACTAAATTAGCGAATTAATCGTTAATTTTGCCATGTAATTTTCAATTGCCACGATCGATTTTATTTTAATTCTACGGCTTCTAGAATACCTCTAGAAAGTTCCCAAATGAAAATAAAAAAAATCTAAGGTTGAATCGAAATAAAATTTTTGTGCTGCTACTTTTTGCTGCCAGTTTCAGACTCATAATTTACGCAGACCAAGTTGCGCGGGTCAGCTAGTCGTATATAAAAGTATCTCATGTAATCCCCAAGGTACCATATCCTTGCTAAATTTCATTGATCCATTCGACTGTCTAGTCTGTGAAAAAACTGAAGAAAGAATTTTATAAGCTACGGGTCTTAATCGCGTAAATATTTTATTTTAAGGCTAAATACCTTTGTTTATTGCCGGACATTTCGACCGTATTGCAACGGCCGTGGTCATGCGTAGACTACCTTAAAATAAAATATTTACGCGATTAAGACCCGTAGCTTAAAAAAATCTATAATGTGTACAAATCGCGAAAGTTTACGAACATAAACTGAAGAAAGACTTCATTTATAAGTTAGTAAAAGATATTAGTAGTGTGGAAGATTGTCTTTATTTTCATCTCAGTGCTGAAACCGGTCTATGTCTTGTGTACTACATAAACCTGATGATGTAGTGTTGACACAAAGGTTGCGCTCCTTTCAAGCTGAGCATCCTTTCTCTTTTAAAAGCCTGTTTATTTTAGCTGCGGTACACAAGTTTTAAGTCAATAATAAGTGCTTTATTGTTCTATAATTGGAGAAAGACTAGACTGTCCCGCGCAAATTCGTCTGCGTAAATTTTCCCCGTTTTTGCAACATTTCTCATTGCTGCTCCGCTCCTATTGGTCGTAGCGTGATGTTATATAGCCTATAGCCTTCCTCGATAAATGGGCTATCCAACAGTAAAATAATTTTTCAATTCGGATCAGTAGTTCCTGAGATTACAGCATTCAAACAAACAAACAAACTATTCAGCTTTATAATATTAGTTTATATTGAATAATCATTGGAAATATTAGATTTAGGCGCAGAATGAGAAAATCGAAATCGCCGAAGGCAGTCCCAATTTTTTAAATTTGCTATATTATTTTATCGATGTGTGTGGCAATGACTTTCCCAAAAATGTGCATAAATTACACAATTGTATAGTTAATACTAACTAGCTGGTCGTCCCGGCTTCGCACGGGCGCATTTTTTAACTAGTAAGTATTAATTTAAACCTTAATGTTGCACTCTTCCGTACAAAAATCATTTAAAAAAAACCACGTCCTGACCTGACAATAAAATACTAACTTTTCAATGTCCAATTTTATTCAAATATAAAGTTTTTACTATTCCCGTGTAGTGAATTTACAAACGTACAAATCACAAATCTGTATTAGACTAATTGAATTAAGCTGAAAAATTTATTTGTTTGATAGCCCATTTATCGGGGAAGGTAACATAACTATATAACATCACGCTACGATCAATAGGAGCGGAGAAGCAATGAAAAATGTTGCAAAAACGGAAAAAAATACGCAGAGGAAGTTGCGCGGGTCAGCTAATATATTACATTTATTTGAAACAACGATTTGTGAACAAAAATATTCGGCTGCTATGAAAATGTTTTATCATATTTTCAAGGTCAATAACTATTTTCATCTCATTGAGAACACAACTGACCTATACCTAATCTTATTAGTAGTCAAAAAACAGGTAACAGCCTAGTTTCTGAATACGTAGACATCCCGACATTTGATGCAGTTATTACGTTGCTAGCTGGCGAATTAATTTCAACTTCCCTCCGGCCTGTCGTTCCTACCAATCAAACGCTGTATTCTAACCTTCAATTTCCCAACTAATACTGCTAACAAAGATATGAAAGTTTTTATGAAACTCAATTTCTAACATTTAACGTGCCTTTATTGGTTTTGTGTACAGGCCTTTGTGCCTTTGTTTCTACGTATCTACAGTTTTTTTTAAACCAAATTAAAGATTGTAAAATTGGAAATTGTCAAAAAAGTGTCTTTAGAATTTTGACTGCCACAGTGGTGCAGTGGAGTGGGTATGATGACTGCGCAATAAGTGGGTTCGACTGGCAAATTTTGTGAGTTCCACATTTTTTTTTATGCGAGTCTGGACGTAGGTACCTACTTTGTGTCTGATTTGGTGTTTGTAAAGTCCCCCGCGATACATAGAATGTACTCTAGTGCGGGAATAGTATTTTTTATGTGCAGTGTATTATATTATTGGATAACTATTTAATTAAAAAAAAAACAAATTATGCAGATGTTTACATGTTAACACCTTGAAATACCAAACTTTTTGATTTCACAATATAACTATAATGTGTATTACCTCGACACCTAATCAATATTACATGTAATTCAAAATAGTTCATTTATTAAACATGGTTTCCAAAAATAGACCACGAGACGGACACGATACTATTTTGAATTTTTTTTTTTTTTTTTTCAATGAAACATTTATTGGACGGTTGACATTTTTTGTTATTACGAGTATAGGAAATTCTTGTATGGTAGTTTTTTTTTTATAATATTGAGGTCACACACAAGCTAACGTTAATTATCATAATTATAGTTTACAAAGAAAGAAAGAAGCGGCGGTAGTCTAATGGCTAAGGCATCGGTCTCGCAATCGTGAGGTCGCGGGTTCGAATCCTACCTATTATACTACCGACGTGAACCCACTCCTAACACAAGCCTTTGAGCTTAGCTGGAGGGGTTAACAAGATTGCTAGTAATGTGGGACTCAATCCCACATTGCTAATTATCTTTTTTTCTAAAAAAAAAAAGAGAACTAATCAACAAATTCCGTATAAAATATAAAAAATAACTACAAAAAAAAATTTACACAAAACAATGTATTTCGACCGTGACAGGACTCGAACCTGCAATCTTCGGATCCGAAGTCCGACGCCTTATCCATTAGGCCACACGGTCGTTGAGAGGGAGGCTCTATTTAACCGATCATTTCAGACGGGTGACCTATTTCTCGCGAATAGGGGAGAGTCGTTTCTCATACGAACACCAGGGGGCGCTTATACGCGAGTTGGCAGTCGTTATTATCGTAACAATTACCGCGGAAAATTCTCATTTACATACTAGAAAAAAATAACTTTTAATCAATTCTATATTGTTATTTTTAATAGTACGTTGAAGATGACTCCAAAATACGTTGTTGCTTTTAGTCTGGGTTCAAAAATACTCTTATTAGGGTTCCGTAGCCAAAATGGCACAAACTGAGCTATTATAGTTTCGTCATGTCCGTCTGTCTGCCCGTATGTCACAGGTATTTTACTCAAAGCCTACTCGATGAATATTGATGAAATTTGGTGAAAAGGTGTCTTGTAGTAGCCGATACTTAGTTTATTAGCTAAATTATAAAATTAAACATTTTTAGGGGGGGGGGGGCACTCCATACATGTTACAAAGGCTAAACAATTTTTTTTTTTCAACAAACATCAACGTGTAGTGGAGTGGTACATCATTCGACAGGTCTTTCAAGAAGATTTTAAGGGTTTTAATAAACATTTTTAATTAAGTTAATATTTATGGAAATAATCGCTCCAAAAGTTGCATAAATTGTGTCCTCCCTCCCCCCTTAACTTTTGAACCGTGTGACCAAAAAATATGAAAAAATATCACAAAGGCAGTGCATAATAAATACTTTAAACTAAAATTATTTCGGACTTGACCGGATATACTGTCATTGAGTTATTGCCGAAAAACTGCGTTTCTCAACAAAAGAGCGTAAGTGTCATGAACATACGCTCTTCTGCTTATGCAATTATTCAAGCTGCTGCGGAGCCCTACACTAAGCATGGTCCGACATGCTCTTGCCCGGTTTTTTTTTCTTTAGAAACAGATCCGTCTTCGAATCTATTGATAACTTTTCAACAACAAAAATCATATTTTGGTGGAATTATTATCAAATTCTTATCCCCGAGGTGCAGTGTCATCGTCATGCGTGTACCCCAGGGAAGGGGGGGGGAGTACTTAAGTAGAAAAACCCCCGAAATTACGAACCCCTTTTTCCTTGGTGCAGTCAGGGACAAGAGTAAATGCCAAGAGCACGGAAGGTGACCTTTATACATATGTACTTCATTTGAGCAACGCACCCATAGACACAACACAGATAGTTAACGGGGAAGAACCTCGGACCACTTCCTACGACTTTGAAAGCACGCATTCTACAACGTGAATTAATCCCTGTCCGACCCGAAAACGTCATGTAGGTATTCTATTAACAATGCTAAAAAAATAGAAAAATTAATATATACCTATCTGTCAAAAAGATTTTTTTTATTAAATTTTAAAATTCAGGATTTTATTTTAGTCCATAATTTCGCTCGAAATGTGTAAATTTTAAAAAAGGGGAAAGTAAGAAAAAATACTAAATAGGAATGAATGTGTACATGGATATGAGAAAACAAAGTAATTAAAACAATTCACAACAATACAACGATATTCTTGGTATAGTAGTTGCCCAGAATATGTAACACATAACACATTTCTATGAGGTAGTTTTTGGACCATGTTAAATTTTTCGATTAACTAAATATTGTTATATAGTGTTATTTTGTGCATAAAGTTTGTTAATAAAAAATACACAAATAACAGATGAGTTACACCTAGACAGAGAAAAAACAATCGTACTCATCACACTAACCGGGTAGGAATTGAACCCACGACCTCTGACTTAGCAGTCAGGGTCAGTAACCGCTAGACCTTGTCTCCCTCCATGTCATATCTATAACTTCTTCATGTGCTTTGCTGCAAATGCAATCCAAGTTCAACACAGATTTTTATATGGCCATATTGGGCGAGTTAAGTTGATAACATTGCCATATATAGGTACCTACTTACCTACATTTGTGAAACAAGTTTTTGGATAATAAATAACACGTTTCTATTTATATATCAAGTTTTAACTTAATATGTTTGTTTTTTGTGTAGGCAGGAATTTAACTATTGATAAGGTCACTTGATTGAAACAGTTTTGTGTGAAAAAATAGGCAGCAGAAAATATAATAACATCTAATAATGAAATCAGATATATAGATCAGATAATAAAGATGGAAATCGTTAAATTGACTGACCTGTCGGTCTAGTGGTTAGTGACCCTGACTGCTAAGCCGGAGGTCGTGGGTTCGATCCCTAACCTGGATAAAACTTTGTGTGATTAGCACGATGATTTATTCTGTGTCTGGGTGTAATTTATCTATAATATGTATGTATTTAGAAATATATAAGTATGTTTATCAGTTGTCTGGTTTCTATAGTACAAGCTCTGCTTAGTTTGGGATCGATAGCGATGTGTGAGTTGTCCCAAGATATTTTTATTATTATGTATGTCGTTTCCATATCACTGGACTATGGAGTCCCGGTCATTTGGGAGGCGTGCGTGGGGCCGAAGCCAACACGTAGAGGCCCTTTAGACACTTTAATCTAAAGGCTATGTGACACAAACCGACGAATATCGTTGTATAGGTACACTATATAAATGTACCCAACGACATTCCCCGGTTAGTGTAAAAACAATTGTCAAAAAGTGGTAGTTAAGAAACTGGGTTATGGAGGTGATGTGTTAGTGGAATGGTTAGCTGGTACTATTGAAGGACTATGGCGCCTGCCCTGCAAACATAATTATTATTATTAATTCCATTTTTTAGGTATAACGTCGTTGGTCTAAGCCGTCTTGGTGGGTATCACAGCAGTGTCAGTTATTCTTCCGTGTAATAGTAATGTTAACGCGTCACTGTGTTTCGGTTGAAGGGCACTGTAGCAAGTGTAATTACTGGGCAAATGAGATTTACAAACTAATGTCTCAAATGAGGAGCGCGGTGCGGTGACATTCAGATCTTTGCAGAACAAGGATTTGTGTGGCACTGATACTGTTATGGGTGACGCGTGACGTTTACCATCAGGCGCACGACCTGCTCATCACTTCATTTTGTTGTATAAAAAATAACATTAGCGAGGATGAGCAAACAATCAGGCCTTGCTAAACCACAGATACCCGACAGAATCTAACAAACATACGCCCTAGTAAGCTATCTATACTAATAAACCTCTCTTGACTGACATACTGATTCATCAAAGGATGAAATGAAATTTTGATGCTGACGTCTTTTATGCTGTGGGCAATCCACTTGGAAATTAGTCCGCAAAGTTTGTATGAAACTCCATTAGTTTTGAAGGCTTATAACTAACATATTTAAAAAAATTAAATACCCGCCTTCATAAAGGCGTTAATGAATCCTGGTGAACTTAAAAATTGTGCCTTCAACTGCATAATATTAAATGTGAAGGGTATCGGTTTCCGTCTTTTTGCAGGCAGGTTTTTTAATTTTTAAATTTATTTTTTTATTTAATATATTTGTTATCACCTTTTAATATCCTTTTTTTTAAATTTTAAAGTGTCACTCACACAAATAAGACAAATCTAACGACACCCCTCAAGCCAAAATCCGTCAAGCCGTTTAGGTTCTAAGGCGTGCCAAAGAAAAAAACATACATACACTCGTAAAAACATAACCCTCCTTCTTGCGCAGTCGGGTAAAAATATGCGTAAATAGCCATATAGATGGTTTCTTGTCTCGAAGATATGATTATCGAAAGAATATAAAAAAGCTTCTTCGTGAAACAATCATAATTGTCTTCTACACTAAACTACCCTGAATTAGAGCCTTGTATAAACACGATCTAGTAGGACATTTTTTCGAGTTCATACGAGTATCGTACAAATCGGTTTGAACCGTTTTTGAGTGCGAAATTTGCAATTCGAATTCAGTGATTAAGTTCTGTTTACACTGAGAAAATCAATATTCAATTGCAAGGCTTGTATTTTTTTTAGTTGTTATACAATGGCTTGTTTCCAACCGTCTGGAACATGCTTTAAACGGCTATTAAGCCGTTTAAAGCATGTTCCAGACGGTTGGAAACAAGGCTTCCCGCTATGGTGCCCTTGCAGGTTTCCAACAGTGTAGACGGCTGTTGCAAACCAAGTACCAAGTTGGTTTACAACAGCCTTCTACACTGTTGGAAACCAGCAAAGTCACCTTGGCGGGAATGCTTGTTTCCAATCGTCTGGAAGACGCTTAAGCAAGAATCTTCTGTACCTATATTTTGCTGTGTAAACAGTCGCAGAAGGCGATAAGTTTCTTGCGAATCTCGTAGAACATAATCGCAGATGAAAATGTAGTTCTTGTCTCTATGTAAACATTATTTATGATACAATAATCTTAGGATGATTATTGCTTAGTGATAGTAGCGTACGATTTCTTGCCACGAAACGTGCGAGAAACTCTCTCCATCTAAATGGCCCTTAACCTGTGCAACAAAGTGCTATCCATTAAAAAAATCATTAAGTAACAAACGTCCTAATATCTTATATCTTTAAACGTGCAATTCTTGCATATACCTATATATATATAATCTGAAGCTCGACAACAGCTCCAGCGATTTTCATGAAATTTAGTATGCAGGGGGTTTCGGGGGCGATAAATCGATCTAGCTAGGTTTCATTTTTAGAAAACGTGTTTTAAAAAAGAACCGAGCTAAGCTCGGTCATCCAGGTACATTAAACATAACATTTCGGAGCAGCTCGTATCTATCCGTGCGAGCTTCGTACAGTCGTACTATATCCATATACGTTAAGCGAACGTTCGGCCGAGCTACATGGTAGGCGGAGTGAGGGGTGTTAGGTTTTATTATCGTTACGGAATTACTTGATTCGGTCGCCGCGCTCAAAGCCCGCGAAAATGATATACCTCAGGGGTCACATAACTTTAAAATTACTTACATTTTTCATATACAAAGAATGTTAATCATCCTTTTAATGTAATTAGTTAGTAAAGTAATTAGTGTGCTATTTTAATTATTTGAAGGAAGTAAAACAACGGATTCCATTGCCTAACATTGTGATACAAGGTTTGACATGACTGGTATATTATAAACGTATTATACAATGTATTCTAATAGGTCAAGTCCACGGCCCCCGCATTTTAATGATTGCTTTTGGAATTATTTGGTACTAGCTGACCCGCCGCGCAACTTCGTATTCGTCAATTTTCCCTGTTTTTGTAACATTTATTTTCATTATTGCTACTCCGCTCCTATTGGTCGTAGCGTGATGTTATATAGCCTATAGCCTTGCTCGATAAATAGGCTATCCAACAGTAAAATAAATTTTCAATTTAGATCAGTAGTTCCTGATATTACCGCGTTCAAACAAACAAACTCTTCAGCTTTATTATATTAGTATAGATTTAGGTATGAGTTTTGATTTATATAAGCCCTGTTATGTCCCTTTTCCAATTAGTGTGTGGAGGACAAGGTGTCAATCAATCAGCTTCTATTGGTCCACTGCTGGACATAGGCCTCACCTCATTTACGCCACAAAACCCGGTCCTCCGTCTTCCGCATCCTATTCATTCCAGCAATATCTTTTAGGTGGTCGGTCCACCTGGCTGGGGTGGTCGGTCCACTCTAGGACTCGTTTGCTCCATCGGCCATCGGTCCTTCGGCAAATATTTTTTATTTTATTTATTAAGAAAATCAACAGCGTTACAAAATATGTACAAAAGTATAAGGTAAAACATTGTATTTAGGTCAATTGTAGGTTTCCCTGTAAATTACAATTATTGTGTAGGTAGTACGAACGAAATAGCAAACATTATACGACACTTTAACATTCTGTAAAAATAAAGTTATTAGTTATTATAATTGTAAAAACAGAAGGAGAGAAAATAATGGACTACATAATGAAAAAGAAGAGATGAGCAGAGTTATTTTTTAAAATTCATAATATTTGTGACAATTAGTGTCTTGAATGAGGATTTAGAAAAGCTAAATCGATCTACTTGACGTATTGTATGTTCGAGCAATCCTTGTTAATACGCAATTTTTGGCAGAGTTAGTAAAATGGCGTGGGACATGTAACATAGGGGTATGACGAGTGCGTCTTATGGGGGTATTAAATATGATACCCCCCCCCCCCCCCCCTTGTTGATGATATGGCCAGCATTGTTACAAGGTGTTACGTCCCTCCAACCAGCGAAGTGATCGTGCCTGGCTGGCCGCGGCAAACTTGTTTAAACAGCTAGCAGCTGTGATAACTCTAATATCGTGATGCAGGATTTGACGCGACCCGTCACTGTTGCCATGTGGCGAAGAACTTGTTATTACAGTACGATCAACGTATCTTGACCGGATTGAAGTTAGGTTTTTATCACTTTCGCGCATGTCATAGAGATGCGACCCTAAAATTACTAACGAAAACGATTAATTATGTTTAATCGATAAAAAATACTAACAACATTTTAATTCAAAAATATAAAAACACTATTTAAATGAGTTCATAAAAGTTTAAATTTAGAACAGTTACAGTAAATAGTAAAGAAACTTTGAAAAACAATTTCTTTACGAAAATAATCACAAAAAAACATGAGTTAGTAATACCTAGTATAGTATTATTTGATTGCCTCTGTGGCGCGGTGGGAGTGTATCCGACTGCTACGCAAGAGGTCGTGGGTTCGATCCCCACCCAGGATAAAACTTTGTGTGATGAGCACGATGGTTTATTCTGTGTCTGGGTGTTATTTATCTATAATATGTATGTATTTAGAAATATATAAGTATGTTTATCAGTTGTCTGGTTTCCATAGTACAAGCTCTGCTTAGTTTGGGATCAGATGGCGTTGTGTGAGTTGTCCCAAGAGTTGTCATTATTATTATTATTCTCTTTATTAAAATTAAATACATATAAATTACATTTTTAAATATAGCTAACAAAAATTAAATATATTTAAAAATATAAAAAAATAGTGCCCCACCGGCATCGGGTACAGGGACCAAGCTACCGGTGGTTACGGTTCCAAAGAAAGGAACCTCCTCACTATGCGAGCCGTGTCCAGAAGTACTGCCTTCTGTATCAAGCGCTTGATCCAACCGTCTAACGCGAGCCTCTCAAGGTGTTGGTCGAGGCTCTTGGCAATAAAACCATTAACGGAGACGACTATCGGTACAATTATCGCCGAATCAACATCCCACATGTCGACAATCTCGTGCGCCAGATCCAGATATTTTATTTGTTTATCTTTTTCGGCTTTCACGAGATTTTCTGATTATCTGTGGTAATACTAATTATGACAATGTGATGCGTTATCGCATCTCTAATTCTCTTGGTTTAGTTACTTACTACTTACGTAAATGGTGACAGGAAGCGGGGCGCGGGGGCCCCCCCGCTTCCTGTCACCATTTAGGTACTTCCAAAAAATGCATCTGCGCAACCACTTGTCGCCTACTTCAGTCCGGCCTAGTTACGTTGATCGTACTGTATTTATGTAGATGAGCCACAAGTGAAGGCGGTCTGTTGCCAAGCAAATGGAGATGAATATCATAGATACTACTGCTTTATAAAGTGCCCATCTGCCCAATTCAGACCACCTCTCTGCAAGAGCAGGCCCACTGCAGACTATTGAACACCTGGATGTAGGTATGCCTAAATTTTAACGAACCATCTTTTGACTTATAATCTAAATAAAAACAATATCTGACACGAATGTTGTCCAATTATAACAATAGTCAATTATTTCCTACGATTTTGTGCTGTTAGATTTTTATTTTAACTGTGTTTTAAAAACGCCATAATGGTTCAATTTTCATCAATTGTTTACGAAAATATTGTACACTTATTTAATTATTTAAACAATATATAGATGTATAATTACTCATTTATAAAAACTGACCTTTACTAGGTTATCAGTCAACCTAGTCGAATGCCTATTCACGCTGAGTTTTTGTTGTTAAACCAGTCAGTGTGACGATTCTTGGGAAAGTCATGTCCTGCAGTGGTCGTATTGTATATACAATTTAAAGATTTATGCTATTAAAATAAAGAAATAAATAACATTTAGTAATGTTGAATTGTTATTAAACTTATTGTTAATGTGGTCCATGGCACTAAGTCTATAGTAACTAACATTACGCTGGACTGGCTAGTCCACACAAAGTGACAGGCCATTTATTTTATTTTTTTTTATAAAGGGTAACTAGCAATGTAGGATTGAGTCCCACATTACTAACAATCTTGTTAACCCCTCCAGTTAGGCTCAAAGGTCAAAAAGCGTCGGTAGTGTTATGGGTAGGATTCGAACCCGCGACCTCACGATTGCGAGAACGATGCGTTAGACATTAGGCTACCGCCGCTTTTATTTCAATCTTTTTTTATTTCAAATTCCCGTCCTGAGAACTTTTTTGACACTTATGACAAATGGCCGTTATTGTTATCCTTGTTACCCAAGTGTAGACTTCCATTTAATTTTCTTCAAATTACCGTTTAATTGTCAAAATCGAATGAATTCTTGTTGTATTGAGGTCAGTGGTACAAGACAGATAGTGGTCTACTTTTTTATTATTGTACTAGCTGTCCCGCGCAACTTCTTCTGCGTAAATTTTCCCCGTTTTTGAAACATTTCTCGTCGCTTCTCCGCTCCTATTAGTCGTAGCGTGATGTTATATAGCCTATAGCCTTCCTCGATAAATGGGCTATCTAACAGTAAATAATTTTTCAATTCGGTCCCGTACTTCCTGAGATTATCGCGTTCAAACAAACTCTTCAGCTTTATAATATGAGTATAGATAATGCTGTGTCGAAATCTTTAAGTGACGTTTTGACATACATAAATATGTCGTATACTTGGTTTGTGGCAGGTATTGTAGGTATTAAAATCAATACTAGCGGTCCGCACCGGCTTCGCACGGACTTTCCATCTATTTATTTAATATGCATGTGTTATACCGACGGCTCCAACGCATAAGACAGTAACTCAAAAAAACCGGGAAAGTGCATGTCGGGCCACGCACAATGTAGGGTTCCGTAGTTGCATTTAACTGGCAGGGGGACACACTTGACTCTAACAAAAATTAGGTTTAAAGACATTTATTTCTCATAAGAACATACATAGTTCACTTAAAATGAGATACATAGTAAATACTTATAATCTATGGAATAATTATACTAATCTATTACAATCCCTCTATCTATTATAATCTTATAATCTATTGAATATAATCTATAGAATGATTCTAACAAAGTAAAATAAAGAAGGAAGGTAAGAAAAACCAAAATAAAATAAAATAATAAAAATAATTTGTACTTTAAGTCTTAATACTTCACAAACGGATCCCTAAACCTAAAAATGGTCCTTCCAACCCCGAAACGTTTTTAAAAGACCTATCTAACGATACCCCACACGATGGGGTAGGTGAGAAAAAAATAGAAGAACCTACCCTAAAAAAAAGTTTTTCAAGATTTTATTCTTTCACTTTGTCGGCGTAAGTAGCATATACATGCAAAATTACAGCCTTCTAGCACTAACAGTCTCTGAGCTAAAGTGCGGACGGACGGATGGACGGACATGGCGAAACTATAAGGGGTCCGTTTTGCCATTTTGGCTATGGAACCCTAAAAATGCAATTGTTCAGCAGAGCCATTTTACGGTACGAGCGTTCAAATGTTAAGACTATTAGCACTTCAAAATGTCATTACTTATTGATGATAATTATGTTTAACGCCGGCCTCACACGTTGGCGTAATGTTGGTGTAATCCATTGCGTAGTTTAAAAGATCTAAGCGTACATAAAGAAGGAAGGGACTGTTTGGAGCTTAGTTTTTGTACTAGGTACTTATATTAATAGTGGCTGGCCATAAATGTACCGAATTGAGCCTTGAAATGGAACAATGGAATCCTTAAATTCTGAGTACAATTTGTAGCTTTTGTCCTCGCTTTAAATTACTCACATACATACCTACTAAATTTAAAAATCGCGCTAGTAATTTTATAGATTACATTTATAAGGTGACCCCTTTGCAAAAGGTATCTAAATCCAGTTCAATCGATTAAGATACTTATGAAAGACATACAAACGTATATTTTTCGAAGGGTCCAAGCTGGCCACTCAATCAAAATCTTGATTTCCTCAGCGGGAAACGCAAAAACGAGAAAAATTTACGCATACGAAGTTGCGCGGGACAGCTAGTAATAATATAAATTGCCTATCCATTAGTGTAAGTAGCAAATCAAAGCAAATGGTACTTTACGAGGAGATGCATTTTATCAATAATTATTTCTCATTAATGTGGTTTTGTTGTGAGGAGATTATATAAACATTATACTTCTTTAACAAAAACAAAATCTACCATTTTGGAGTCAAAATTATGTAAAAATGTTGTGTATTTTTATTAGTTCGTATTTATTTTTGGATAAAGAGCAGATAGCTCCACAAAAATGCACAAAAAATGGATAGCGCTGGGTTTTACACGGGGAAGCGCCTTAAACAAAATTCTGATGCCGTCACTTCAAAATCATGTTAGAAACAGGCAAGCACTCCACGCTTTATTACCTAAATAAATTAATTTAGCATTTAGTTAAAACGTGTTTTAAGTATATTTTAATAATGTTTTATTTTTTTCGAAGAATTTGAATTCCAACTTCAAGGAAGTCTACTAATTACTAATATAACGCGTGATTGTTCCGGGTGCCGCCAAATATAACTTATTATACAAGCGATATTACTAGTATGTACTTATAAAAACTATTAATCTAACAAACTGTTAATATCTATTAAAAGAACAAGATCATTTCATAGCTACAGTTGTCTCAATGTAACTCGGCCGAATTGAAGTTAGGTTCATATCTCTTTCGCGCATGTCATAGAGATGCGACCCTAAAATTACTTACTAAAACGAGTAATTATGTTTAATCGATTAAAAATACTAACAACATTTTAATTCAGAAAAATTAGGGTTCGAGGATATATTATATCTATGGATATATCATGATATATCTATACTAATATTATAAAGCGGAAGAGTTTGTTTGTTTGTTTGTTTAACGCGCTAATCTCAGGATCTACTGGTCCGATTAGAAAAAATATTTTTTTGTTGGATAGCCCATTTATCGAGGAAGGCTATAGTCTAGGGTATAACATCGCGCTACGACTAATAAGAGCGGAGAAGCGACGAGAAATGTTTCAAAAACGGGGAAAAATTACGCATACGAAGTTGCGCGGGACAGCTAGTATCTGATAAAATCAAACGATTTTTTATGATATATCTCCATCTCCAATACAAAAATGGTTTAAAATTGTTATATTATTAAGTAATTTTTGGCGTTTGTTACTGGTATTGATGTCCCATCGAGTCCAGATTCAGAATAGGAAGATGACCTTACCTTTATCTTCCTTGCAGTCAAACCAAGCACAATTTTGATTATTTTATTCGTTAATTAACAGTTCATTCGGTACGAATGACTGATGACTGATTTGATAACTTAAAGACTTATTTGATTATATTCTACAGTTATGATTTGTAATGTTTATTGTTTGTATGACCATTGACTGATTACAATAATTTATAAAAAGGTTTTATGTTTTTAGTTGATTTAGCCTGATCTAGGAGAAGATTTTATGGTTACATTTGTCTGATTTTAAGTAAGTACCTAAATAAATAAAACATTAATACATTTTAGTTTTTTAAGAAGCGTCGGTAGACTAATGCCTAAGGCATCAGTCTCGCAATCGTGAGGTCACGGGTTCGAATCCTACTCATGATACTACCGACGTGAATCCATTCCTAATACTAGCCTTTGATTTGAGCTTAGCTGGTTGGGTTAACAAGATTGCTAGTAACGTGGGACAGTCAATCTCACATTGCTAGTTATCTTTAAAAAAAAATACATTAACATTTTGGTGTATGTAAGACATATGCAAATAGTATACATAAATAATATAATAAAATAATAATATGGCTCTCATACAAAATATCAAACTTTTAATATATATCGGATATTTTCAAACCAAATATAAAAAATACTATTATAAACAATAAGTTCTTAAAAGTTTAAAATTAGAACAATTACAGTAAGTAAATACTAAAGAAACTTTGAAAAACAATTTCTTTACGAAAATAATCACAAAAAAATATGAGTTAGTAATACTAATTATGACAATGTAATGTGTAATCGCATCTCTAATTCTCTTGGTTTAGTTACCACCCGCTTCCTGTCACCATTTACGTCCAAAAAATGCATCTGCGCAACCACTTGTCGCCTACTTCAATGCGGCTAACTTACGTAAATGTTTTTTTTTTACGTTGGGGCAAAGTACAAACACTAAACAAAAAAACCTAAGCAACATGTATCATGTGACAAATTCTACAAATTATATTGGTAATTGTTTCTACAGGGTGACTGAAATTAGTCGACACATTAATAAGGTAGATTCAGTACCTGTAAGACTATCGTTTTTTACTGAAATATCGCGAATAAAAATTGTATTTTTTTTTAACACAGACGCTTTATTGTGGAGGTTAAATTTATCACAAATAAACAAAAAATATCAAAGTTTTATTATTTTTGTCAAGCGTTAAATACATAAACAAATCAATTAATTATCCATTTAAATTGATGCGGATGTTATATAAAAATCAAAATGTTGTATGTTATTACGTTTTTTTTATTACTTTGAATACACGCGGCTTTACCCCTTAATATTTGTCGACTGAATTAAAAGTCAGTATAATATATAAATAATAAGAAAATATATTTTGTTACTAATTGGCCACTGTTTAAACACATACCTATAGTTTTTACATTGTAAGTGGTGGTGGTGGTGCTCCTTCTATGCTGTACCCATTGAGGTTGATGTATCCAATCTCATGTATTCTTCTTTTAATACACTGACGGACTTATAAACTGCATCAAAGTAATAGACGACTTTGAAATAAATATTTTAACCAAGTATGCAAACTTTCTATACAGATTTAAATTGAAACCTCTAGATTGGTTCGTGAACTTTAAAACAGCGTAGGATCATATCTTTAAGTTTAAGTTTATGTACTGGAAAGGACCTTAAGACCTTTTTTGAAGAAAAAACAGAAGTTTAAGGAAAAATTGTTTAATTAAAAAATTGGTTTTAACAATAGACACAAACTTTATGCAAGGGTTTATTTGTGTTTTAATAAGGTGTATTACCCCCACGTGCCCTTATTACGGATTCTAATCGGTTCCGCATAGATTTTATAAGGGTTTTTAAAAGATCTTGCGGAATATTGTCCCATTCTTCTGAAAGTGCTGTTCTTAGTGCTGCCACTGTCGTAGGCGAAGGGTTTCTCGCATATACAGCTCTTTTTAAATTGTCCCAAACATGCTCGATGGGATTAAGATCCGGGCTGCGTGCTGGCCAATTCATTGTACGTATCCCAACCTCTTCGCAATAATGTTGAACTTGTGCAGCTGCATGCGGCCGGGCATTATCCTGCATTAAAGTAAAATTTTCGCCTATGAATCCCATGTAAGGCACCACGTGATCTTCTAATATCTCTGTTATGTAGCGATGTGCTGTCAAACCCCCTCTATTACCGTTTTGACGGACCATGTCTATGAACACAAGTTCTGTTCGCCCGTTCATCGATATGCCACCCCAGACCATACATGAACCGCCTCCAAAAGGAACACGCTCCTCAATGCAACTTTGAGCATATCGCTCCCCACGTCGACGATAGACTCTTCTGCGACCATCTGCACCATATAAACATGTCCTACACTCGTCCGTGAACAATACAGAGGCCCACTGCTCTTCTGTCCAATTCAGGTGATGACGCGCAAATCTTAAGCGAGCTTGTCTGTGAGCTGCAGACAACTTTGGACCATTTGCTGGTCTAAAAGGGGTGATAGCCGCTTCCTTTAACCTTCTTCTTATTGTTCGTGCACACACGTTTTTTCCACGCACTTCATTAAGCTCGGTTTTGATGTTAACTGACGTGAGGAAACGATTTCGCAGGGAAGTTGTAACAATAAATCGGTCATCACGACCTGTGGTTGCTCGAGTTCTGCCTGTACCACGTCTCCTCCTGTAAGAACCTGTCTCTACAAACCTTCTGTATATTCTACAAACCGTAGACTGGTTTAAATTTAAATTTCTACCAATCGTTCGTTGATCCAAGCCCTCCCGCACCAATGCTACAATTTGTGCCGCTTGTTCGGACGAAGTATCCATATTATGGTTCAAAAACTCTCGATGTGTTAAAAAACTAACCCAACAATTATGCTGGTAACAATAATTCAATTGACCAAACAAAAAAAATCAATGAGAATCAATTTAAAACTTTGCTATAAATAACACGCAAATCTGATACTACGAGTAAATTTTCTTTTCCCGGCTATATTCATTTGTTTTACCGCAGTTCTATTTTTAAATTTAATTTTTTTTTAAGATTAAGAGCCAGTCTTTCCATATTTATATAATTTAATCTAAAAAGTTTGCATACTTATTATAAAAAAATCCTTTTAGAGTAAACCTGAACTTTGATGCAGTTTATGAGTCCGTCAGTGTATTTTTATCTCTTGTTTTTGCATAATATGGTGCTCTAATATGGTGAATATAATGGTGGCAGCACCCTATCTGCATATACAGTTTATACACAAAGAAACATTGTAAACATTGGCAATTTGAAAAGAGCGGCCGCGAGTTTTTACCTAAGAGTAGTATTTTGCTTGGGCTAGGGCTCTTTAAGAAATGTCAAAAGGCCAATTTTATATGGAGATCTCGTACAAATACCGGACTATGACGTCACTATTTAAAAAAATCTTAGTAATTTGTACTTTTGTTGCAATTTGTAACTAAGTTCCTTACTAATGTAAATCCACTTCAGATGAAATCAAAAACACTTAGTAGTTATTTTGATGAGGCACATTTCTCAGTTTAACATAAAATCAGCAGTCATAAAATCATCCATTTTGCACATAGCCCCAGAGCACTTAATTTAAGGTAAAATACCTTGTTTACTGCCCTACGTTTCGACCGTATTGCAACACCCGTGGCCACAGCCTTTGTAATTTTTCTAAGATGAAACATCGCATAAATTTTCGTCTCGAGCTATACCTACCTTCATACGTATTATTTTTATTATTACTTATAGGTTATATATACATATCAACCCATAAGATGGCCCACTACTGGGCACGGGTCTCCCCAGTAGAACCTACTAGTATGTAGATCCTGGGGGTAATTGCCATAATCGCCACGCTTGGCGAGCGGGTTGGCGATCGCAGTAGGGCTATAAGTACGCAGAGGACGCTGCTGCCCGTCCTCGGGGGTGAAATCCCTTAGTCGCCTTGACGACACCCACGGGTAGAGATGGGGTGGTACTATTCTTAAGCCGGCACCACACGGCAAATATATATATATATATATAGGTTATATATATCAATACTATATACTCAAAACACATAGTATTGATACATATAATAAACGATACTGATGTGTTTACCTTTGCAAATTTCTCGACTAACATCTGGGAGGTCATTGAACGATGTGTCAAGAACAATTACCATCTTAAGGTGCCACCTGTTCTCATACAAAATCAATATTGTTTTCAAATGTAAACAATATCTAAGTATTATTTGTATGTAAAATACTAATGACTGAAATATCTAACGTTTAAATGAGATGCCGTTGCCAAGTAGGTCCTTACGAAAAAAGTTTTTTTTTTTAAAGATAACTAGCAATGTGGGGATGAGTCCCACATTACTAGCAATCTTGTTAACCCCTCCAGCTAAGTTCAAAGGCTTGTGTTAGGAGTGGGTTCACGTCGGTAGCATAATGGTCAGGATTTGAACCCGACCTCACGATTGCGAGACCGATGCCTTAGCCATTAGGCTACCGCCGCTTCTATTTATGCATTATTTTTATTGCATAGCTTTTATCGCGGGCTTTGAGCGCGGCGACCGAATTAAGAAATTCCGTAACGAAAATAAAACCTAACAGCGCCGACTCCACCTACCATGTAGCTCGGCCGAGCGTTCGCTTAACGTATATGTGTATGGTACGACTGACGAAGCTCGCACGGATCGAGACGAGCTCCTCCGAAATTTAATGGATAAAAAACTACATAAATAAAAAATAAATAATTAATTATAATTGCATAAGTTGATAAAAAATGCTATGCAAAAGCTTTACCGCGACAATCCCCGAGTGCCACACATTTTTTTATTTATATAACAACATATTATAAAACAAAGACCGTTGCTGCTTCTCTCTGTCATTAGTATGTTTGTTAGAAAGTGGAGAAAACTCCGAGCAAAGCCGGGGCCGGCCGCTCGTATTCACACTGTCAAAGCACACTGATCAACTCGGAAAGGGATCGGCACCGTATCGCCTCGCCGTCAACTGTTCGTGAACTTGTCCCGAGGCGAGGCGATGATATTACGAATCCGATTGGGTAGTTCTCATTTGTTCTATGAAACATGACGTCATTGGACAAAACAACACATTTTTTCCTTTTTATTCCATAAAATTACATCCGATTAGCGAGCTTTTCTAGCGCAAGGAGTTTCTTTTCCATATATTAGGGTAAAAAAAACGATAACGAACGAAACGACGAACGATAACATTTAACATTAGGTAGGTGGCACGAAGTTTATTAGGTTATCTATAATATACATAATGTAGATCTAGTGACTAGCAGAAAACCCAAAAAACATGTAGGAAGTCCCCTTTAATTCAGATTCGAATAATACTCTAAATTCACACTAACACGTTAAATATGATTAGAAAAAGTACTTGTAATGTCGTCTAGTAGTGAGTGAAGAAGCTTCAAATATAACTGTATATTGTACGTTACTTCATACGGTACTTGGTTTTTATGAACTATTTGAATTAGACAAACTATGGTTTAATGAAACGAATTTTATAAAACTACAAGCTGACCCGCTCAACTTTTTCGTATGCGTCAATTTTCTTCGTTTTTGCAACATTTTTTATTGCTGCTCCGCTCCTATTGGTCGTAGCGTGATGTTATATAGCCTTCCTCAATAAGATTAATTTATTTTAAATTATTATATATATATATATATATATATATATAAAGACGACTCCCGTAGTAGGCTATAAGCCCTGTGTCGCGGAGGACTTTACAAACATACGATTCACGGACACAAAGTACACCCAGACTACACAATTTGTGAATCACACAAAGTGGTGTCCCGTGTAGGAATCGAACTCACGACCTCTTGCGTAGCAGTCGGACACACTCCCACCGCGCCACAGAGGCAGTCAATAATAATTATGGCTATCTACAAACCTAGTTTATGATAAAAATAATTAATACTAATTTTAAGCTTTGACTTACGACCGCATACTGTGGTAGAATCATTGACTAGGGCGCTCTTAAAGCCAAAAACTCTTACGGCCGGTCTCAATAATCTACCTATCGATGGATTTGGCTACTAGAGGTAAAATTTTGATATATTATGTATGAAGCATATGTCTCTAGTAGTCAAATCCATCGATAGGTAGATTATTGAGACCGGCCGTTAGAAAGATTACATAGCTTAACCGTAAAAATAAATATGTACCCTTCGAAAAATGCAGTCATTATGACTCATTTGGTTACTTAGATGCCAGACAAACGTACGTTTTTCTTGTACGTTTTTAATCACCATAAAAAGGTTATATCGCAGTAAAACAGTCAATAGCAATTATCTATTGATCCCTGTGCAATACGACTTCGAAGGTTCAGTTCAAGGTGACATTAATGACGTCACATAACTTAATGACGTGGACAAATCAGGTCTATTCTTAATAGCTGGCCCGTGCAACTTCGTCTGCGTAAATTTTCTCTGTTTTTGCAACATTTTTTATTGCTGCTCCGCTCCTGTTATTCAAACAAACAAACTCTTCAGCTTTATAATATTAGTATCTATACTAATATTATAAAGCGGAAGAGGTTGTTTGTTTGTTTAAACGCGCTAATCTCAGGAACTACTACTGATCCGATTTGAAAAAATCTTTTTTTTGTTGGATAGTCCATTTATAGAGGAAGGCTTTAGGCTATATAACATCGCGCTGCGACCAATAGTAGCGGAGCAGCAATGAAAAATGTTTCAAAAACAGGGAAAATTGACGCATACGAAGTTGCACGGGACAGCTATACCTTGATAAAATCGATATAAAATTCTACCAAACCGTAATCCCAGATTGCTCACCGGGTTAAAATTTAAAAAAAAAAGGCCTAAGGGATAACGCAGATTACTTTAAACTCAAAAATAATACCGTATTCTTAAAAGCTGATCGCATTAAAAACACGTCTCTGATGTATGTTAGCGCTATGACACTTCTAGTTCCTATGTAAACCTTAAAACACAGCAATCCAATCTGAGCACCAAAGTCATCAAATTATAGTTTTATTTGTTCTAGTAAACACTACTCAAGAAGACCTTACTCTTTATTATTTTAAAACTAATTTGAGCTCTATGAAGTAAATATTATTAGGATTTCTATAGTAAATATTATTAGGATTATGTCCTTCACTTATTTGGCAGGCATTCAGTTTTTGTTGTTTTTGAATCACTTTATTGCTTAGCAGTTAAATTGGGCCACAAATTAAGTTAAAGATGGCTTTTTAACTTGTTACTTTGTGGTCAAAATTGATCATTATGTTAATAGTTTGATCATGACCTCAAGTTAGCTGCCTTTAACGGCCGGTCTCAATAATCTATCTGTCTATGGAATTGGCTACTAGAGGTAGAAGTTTGACATATTTTGTATGGAGTTTATCTATACTTATATTATAAAGCTGAAGAGTTTGTTTCTTTGAACGCGAATATCTCAGGAACTACGGGTCCAAATTGAAAAATGATTTTACTGTTGTATAGCCCATTTATCGAGGAATATTATAGGCTATATAACATCACGCTACGACCAATAGGAGTCAAGCAGCAATGAGAAATATTGCAAAAACAGGGAAAATTTACGCAGCTAAATTGCGCGGGACTCAATAGTCAAAACTTAACTAGAAATAACTCTAGTAGTCAAATCCATCGATAGATAGATTATTGAGACCGGCCGTTAATCAACATCGTTTGTAACAGTGACTTAGTTAAAATGAGAGGTAACGCAATGATGATTATATTAGGCCGGTCACACATTTTTACCATCCGGCTTAAGAATAGTGCCACCTCATCTCTTACCGTGGGTGTCTCCAAGTCGACTAAGGGATTTCACACCGAAGGTCGGGCAGCAGCGTCCTCTGCGTACTTAAAGCCTTACTGCGACCGCCAAGCGGGGCGATTATGGCAATTACCCCCAGGATCTATAATAAGTAGGCTCTACCGAGGCGACCCTTGCTCAGCAGTGGAACTTGATACTTGGGCCAATGTTGCAGCCAATGCGATTTTGTACATCCGGCGATATGTTATTTGCGCAGGCTTTTTGTAGACTACTTGTTTTCAGTGCTGGGACAAACGTCATTTTGTTTAGGAACGCCAACCAAATACTTGGAATGCTGATTGAAAAGTCTAATAACTATTAAAAAGATACTATTGTTTTGCAACCCTATATCGTTGCGGCAGAGACTCATTTGTACTTCTCCCTAATAGGAGTCCTTATCGGAGTAAGGTCTGACCCACAATGTAACAAAATCCTAACGGCTTAAGTCAAGAGAGCCCTACAAACAAAAACTCACCGGTTTTACATTCTGTAATACATGCACGCACTTCTGATGTTCGTCGACAACACATCGTGAAAATATCGCTAAAGATTTCGTAGTTAAGGCTAGGCCTAAGAGCTGACAATGAGCGTTCGGAAGAATCAGCAGTTCTAGCTTTAAAAAAACTCATAGCTAGGACAAATCCGATTTTTTTCAAACTCAGATATTAAAGTATTATCCACGACCTCAATGAGACAGAATGGAATAATTTATCCAGGGATGCCACGGATGTCATTGAAATGCTACACATTTTCTATGGTAGAATTGACACCATTAATAAAGTGCTACTGAAACCCTGGATGCTAGCGTCCACTGTCAACTGTGGAATATATTGTTTGTAATCATCGATTTGATATTTCTAACCACCTTTTTTGCACTATTGCAAAAAAGGTGGTTAGAAATATCAAATCGATGATTTATTAATCATTTAGCAGACAGTAAAAACGGTGAGAAACTATCTGGTTACTAAATCTAAGACTTCATTCACACCACACTGCAACTATACAAGGTGTAAATTATTTAACACGATTTAAGTATCCAATTTCGTCGAAATGTGTAAATTCAAGATTTTTTTTTTCAAGATTGTTTGCATAAAGCCTCTATATTAAAAACAATATTTTCCGCCTCCACATGTTTTCCCATATGACATTCTATCAAGAAAAAAAAAACAATGGGAACATGATACCAAACAACACATAACGGGTCGAATAGGGATTGAATATACATACTGTATATGTACATATAGGTAGGTACAGTGTAGTACGATTGTAAAGTAAAAAATATAAAAAACTACTTAGGGTGTAGTAATGTTACTACATCTAAAGTCTGGTGTAGTAGCATGACCTGGATATGTATTTACCAAAATATCTATTTTTTTTTAACCTGTACTGCTACATTGCTGCTAGGTCTCCCACTTTACGCTTTCAATACTTTCTCCCTCGAGCTTTCTCTTCCCACATTTCAAAAGCATCCAGATCGTCACACCAAGTTCCATTGATGGTGACGTCATCTTTAGGCATTTAGTGGATGCCCTGATGTGTGACCTGTGCCCCAAAATGGAAAAGTTTAGCCATAAACAATAACCAATCAGGCAATGAACACTACATACCTAATATCTATACATGTTGAGGTAATACAAATTCAACGAAATTTTAATCAACTTGTTTAAACTCTCATTTATCTAATATATAAAATTCTCGTGTCACAGTTTTCGTTGCCATACTCCTCCGAAACGGCTTGACCGATTTTGATGAAATTTTGTGTGCATATTGGGTAGGTCTGAGAATCGGACAACATCTATTTTTCATCCCCCTAAGAGTTTGTTTGTTTGTTTGAACGCGATAATCTCAGGAACTACTGGGCCGCATTGAAAAAATATTTTATTGTTGGATAGCCCATTTATCGAGGAAGGCTTATAGGTTATAACATCACGCTACGACCAATAGAAGCGGAGCAATAAAAAATGTTGTAAAAAAAGGAAGAAAAAAGAAAAAAAGTGAAAATTTACGCAGACGAAGTTGCGCGGGTCAGCTAGTTATTAAATATATAACTAAAACAAGAATAGTTTTTGTGTGAATCAAGCCGTTATGGGTACGTCATTTACCGCTCTGTTGCCTTTACGAGGCCAAAAATAACGGTACTTTGTCTTATGCAATGTCCAAATACTAATTTTGTCTTTGTAAGTGTCAAATATACCTAGTCAATACAAAAAAAAAAATCTTACTTTTTAAATGCTAATATCACTTTGTTTAATCGATAATGTATATTGACGATATAATAATAGGTACACGGTAACTGTTAAAATCTTCCACTAAATTGATGAGCTCTGTTTTCCTACAAAATCGTTTTTCATAAGTATATTTTCAAATGAAAAAATAACACTAGTCTACAAATTAAAATTAAAAGAATGCAAAATAGAAAGTTAAAAAATATTCAACACGTATAGATTTCGAGTTGCATCAAAATTAAGGTTTTTGAAAAAAAAAATGAAAATGCTCCATATTGGGCAATATAGCGAAATAACTAAAAATAGGTTTTATTTTACAATATGATGTTTATTTTTGAGGTAATTATATGCATATAACTGTTTTGTTGTTTTTCTTTTTGGAACAGGTGATTTTTTTAATATTATGTGTAATTTTCCGTTACTAAAGAGCAATGGTAATACCCTTAAATTGCAACTCAGTAGTGGAACTCAGTAGAACCTCTTATCATTGACAGGGACCTATTTTGTAGAAAAAGTCAAATGCGAACGTAACAAATTATTTTTTAAAGACATCTATGTTGGCCGGGCTGAAGTTACCTATCAAGTGGCAGTGCGGATGCATTTTTAGATACGAGATACTGATGGCCATACCGAAAATCGCATTTCAGAAGTGCTTCGAGGGTTGGAAGAAGCGCTGGCATAAGTGCATTAAATCTGAGGGGGATTATTAAGGAGACAAAATGGATATTGATGAATAAATAAATACTTTTCGAAAAAATTCAAAATCTATCTCTTTTGAACACACTACGTATGTTGCTATTGTCTAATGTTTATATTTATCCACAATATCAACAAAATGTCTTATTTTAATAATTATTTTGTGTCATTTTTACAAAATAAAACATAAGATCGCATCTCTATCACGTTGCGAGGAATTGGCCAGCCTGAAGAAAGGCTCTGTAAGACATTACAGAGCCTTTCTTCAGGCTGGCCAATTAATATTTTAAGAACTGTAACAATGGGTATTGTGGTTTGTTAGTTCTCATCAGATCATCTGCAAGCAAAGAGCATTAAAAACCTCTTTCCACAAAGCCAATGACTTAAGTCTGACAAATATAGAGAGCTCAATTTCGTACTTGATTCGCTACAAAATCCAAAATACCATTATTTGCCAATTCAGTTATTTTGGCTATTGTTCTAGCTTGTGATTTAGATATATACGAGCCACGAAGGTGACAATGTGAGTCCATGGATTTTTTTGAAAGTTACTCGGCTGTCACAAAAAAAATATAACTATCTTCTCATCTTGAATTGATAAACAAGAAAAAATACATTGTAAACAATTAAAAATTCTTTGAAATACCCGCAAAAAAACAGTCAATTTTAAATTACAGTTGCAAGCAGAACAGCGAAATTTCTCGGTATTTCCTAAAAAAATAAGTTCAATTATCTCAAAAACCTTTCGTGACATGCTATTTTTAATTATGAATTGGTATTAATTATTTATTAAATAATAAAAAAACACCAATGGCCGCTCAGTTGCATTTTGGCTGTAGACTAGTGTAATTATTACAATCGGTCCATTAAAATCAACAACACTCCTCTTAGAGTTCAAAAGTGCGTGCCCTAAATTACTTACCATTGTTATATTATTAACCGATTCTTCTGTTTCTTTCCAGGATGTATGTCAGCACTGTGCATATTCGTGCTCTACACGAAGCACCTCATCATCGTGTACCTCTACCTGACGTCTGTCGGCCTCGTCTTTGTCTCCTACTGGACCAACGTGTCGGCTATCAAGCAGATTCAGGGTCTCACACTAGTCACCACTTCCCCGCACCATTCCACCAGCATACTAGAAGACATGTTAAACTTAAATATAAAAAACCTCCTTGATCTCGACGGACCAGGTATCCTGGTCATACAAAATTTCGCCATACAGTTCATGTTGGCAGTTATATTCAAATATGTCCACCTTGGACCTCGACACAATACGATACAGAAGCTGCTACCAGTCAGCTTCATGGCACCATCGTTTATCGCAATGTTGCCAGTTCCACCGAACCTTTTGCACCATTCGCCCGTGTTCTCCGCGCTATTGCCGCTTTTCCTTGTAAAGTATGTCTTGTGGTCTTCAGCGTATAATGTCATACAGGTGGTATACGCGGGCTACCAGCACGGGCGACTATTTGTTAGTAACTATGGACTGTCGGCGCTCGTCGAAACTGAATGGATGCGATTGAACGTCCCCTGCGTTCTTAGAGTGTTCTGGGTACTAAGGGTTGCCGAACACGCTATATTGCTTCTAATGGACAACTATGATGACGAAGCCGAGGAAGGGTTGAAAGTTTCCACTATATTAGCTGTACAATCATTAGCATCGATGGCGAAATCACTGCTAGTCACTGGATGTGAGACGATAACCGCAGTTCTCGGTATGACGTCAGTGATCTCATTCTTCTGCCACTACATTGGAAACTTTTTCCAGTGGATACTTCTTACAGATGAGGAAGAAGACAAGAGTATAGGGACAGTATCCGCAATTCTATTCTATATACTCGCATTACAGACTGGTTTGACTTCATTGAATCCTGAAAAGAGATTTATTCGACTATGCAGGAATTTTTGCCTGCTGTTTACAGCTCTCTTACATTTCTTGCATAACATTGTGAATCCTATGCTGATGTCATTAAGCGCATCGCACAACCCGAGCACACACAGACATGTAAGAGCTCTTGGAGTGTGTACCTTTCTTATAGTATTTCCTATATCTTTACTAGTGTACTTATGGTCCCAACACACGATATCCACATGGCTGCTCGCCGTCAGCGCTTTCAGCATAGAAGTCATAGTCAAAGTGATAGTCAGCCTAATGATCTACTCCCTGTTCCTTATCGACGCGTATAGAAGTACGTTTTGGGAACAACTTGATGACTACGTGTACTATATACGCGCTTTTGGGAACACAATTGAGTTCTGCTTCGGGATTTTTCTGTTCTTCAACGGTGCGTGGATTCTATTGTTCGAATCTGGTGGAGCTATCCGTGCGGTGATGATGTGTATTCATGCTTATTTCAATATTTGGTGCGAAGCGAGAGCTGGGTGGTCAGTGTTTATGAAACGACGGACTGCTGTTAACAAGATTAACTCCTTGCGGGAAGCGTCACCCGACCAGTTGAATACACTAGATGATGTTTGCGCTATATGTTATCAGGAGATGCATTCCGCTAAGATAACCCGCTGCAATCACTATTTCCACGGTGTCTGCCTCAGAAAATGGCTCTACGTGCAAGATAGATGCCCGTTATGTCATGACATATTGTACAAGATAGACAATGATGTGAATAAAGACAACAATTCTGAGGCCGGCAACGAAGAAAACAGCAACAACCAGAATTTGTTGCTAGAAGAGGACCCAGAACTGTTGCTTGGGGAAGGCGTCAGATGACTGCTCGACGAACAGGCCTACCACTTATATTAAATAGTATCGTTTAGAAACCAACTAATTTGAGTGGTATATTTTCGATTTGTATAGTAAGTTATTGTTTTTTTATATATTATAAATCAGATTGATATACCTGTGATTTAAGGTTTAAATTTTGTCTTGTGATGCATGGTTTTTTTCTCTCGCTGTGTGAGGTTACTTTTAGTGTAAGCTTTAGTGGTCGCCTCGATGCTTTATTTCGTCGATGTTTCCTGTCGTATTGTACACGTTTATATTTCAAATTGCAAGTTTCTATAAAAATATTATATGAAATGTTTTTGAAAGTGTTAGTTTAAAAAAAAATAAAGCTATTTGTAAATAAGTAAGGTATTTAAAAATAGCTTTTAATATTTTGGAGGTAACTTAAAAAAAAATAGTAATTTTGCCCATAATAAACTAAACTGTAAATAAACTATTATTTTAGTAGTAAACTTTGTTTGTTTTGGAGTTAATGACCTGTCTACTTTATAAATCCAATTATTTTTCTAAGAAAAGAATTAGGCTTTTTTATTTTTCAAATATTTGTATATATCCGGGGAAGGTTCTTTGAAGAATAAAAAATATATTTGCCCATAAAAACTGAGAGGGTGAAATTAAGAAGTGTTTGTGGGTTTTTTTCGCACTTTTTTCAATCAAAATTTGACGGGCCTGTTGGTCTAGTGGTTAGTAACCCTGACTGCTAAGTCAGAGATCGTGGGTTCGATCCCTAAGTAAAAAACTGTATGATGAGCACGATGGTTTATTGTGTCTGGATGTAATTTGTCTATAATGTGTATATATTTAGAAATAATATAGAACTATGTTTATCAGTTGTCTGGTTGCCATAATACAGGCTCTGCCTAGTTTGCGATCAGCTGGCGATGTGTGAGTTGTCCCAAAATATTATTATTAAATCAAACATAACGCCAATAACCAGTATAAAAACTCAAATTTTGCATATCTTCCAAAAATATCGTTAGTTTAAAAAGATAGAGACAGCCATTTTCTAAACCAAAATGTCTAACAACGCTACCTGCAGTTTTATTTAAAAACATATTAACCTCTTTTCACAGAAGCAAGAAAACGGTAAAAAAGCCTTTACCGAAAATAAATTCTCACAGAAACTTGACAAAAAATGTCTTGTTTAGATAATGTATCATACATTGAAATGGTTGACCTCTAGATGTCGTTCACCTTGCGTTTGAACTCCGACTACCAGCTGAGGAGTACAAGCATCTATAAGTTGACCTTAACCTACCTTTTAAGGAAGGTCATGCATAATGGGAATAGTGATGACGATAATTAGTCTCGTATATATTAATAGACCCAAAGACGCTCAGCGTTCAAGAACTATAAAATTCTGTAACAAGTCTCCACATTTAGTTGAACACCACATACACAAGAAGTTATTTTAGGTCATTTTCGCGCATGTCATAGAGATGCGACCCTAAAATTGCTTTATTTTTACGATAACGTTAATTATGTTTAATCGATTAAAAATACCAACAAAATTTTAAATTAAACAATATAAAAATACTATATAATATACTAGTTCATAAAAGTTAAAGTTTAGAACAGTTACAGTAAAATACTAAAGAAAGTTTGAAAAATATTTTTTTACGAAAATAATCACAAAAAACATGAGTTAGTAATACCTACTAATTATGACATTGTAATGCGTAATCGCATCTCTAATTCTCTTGGTTTAGTTACCGCCCCCGCTTCCTGTCACCATTTACTATTAAAAATGCATCTGCGCAACCACTTGTCGCTAACTTCAATCCGGTTGAGTTACGTTGATCCAACTGTTCTTCTTATTGGCTGATATCTTAGTCGAGATCATCCTACTTCCTACTAATATTTATAAATGCGAAGGTTAAGAACACCCGAACAGGTCTGGAATAGCACATGCTAAGACTACTTTGTTATCCCGAAAAATACTGTTCCCGTAGAATAGATTTGTTTCTCAAAATTATCATGCGAAGGAAGTCGCGAACGACAGCTATACTACACTAATATTATAACGAGGTAAAGTTTGTGATGTTGCGAGTTTGTAAGGGCTAATCTCCTGAACCGATTTTGAAAATTATTTTACCAATAGAAAGCCACGTTATTTGCGAGTGTCATAAGCTATATAACATCACGCTACGACCAATAGGAGCGGAGAATCAATTAAAAATGTTGCAAAAACGGGGTACAATGACCTAAACGTAGTTGCACGGGTCAGCTATACAAGTGAACATACTACAACGATTCGATATCGGCTGATAAATATGTTTGATGGACTACTCAATTACGTTCAAACTACGCGCTCATCACCAACGCAAATCTTTAGTTGGCTAACAATATAAGCAAACTATCGGCCGATAAAAAAAATGTGGTTTGAACACATTTTTGGTACATTACATGGTACACTGGATATTAACAACAAATTCTATAGATTCAGTAGTACACCTAAATCAATTTTTGTAGAATAATTTGATAAGAATTTGTAAACTAACAAATAACTTTCTAACTGTAAACAGTGGCGGTCCTTGAGTTACTCCACGATTTTGCCACATTAGTGCAATAAAAAAACTTGAGAGGTGTCAAGGGACGAAGTTCTTATCTTATTTTTTTTATATAATCTTTGCAACACCACACTGTTTAATGCGAAATAGAAAGACGAAACGAAAATAACTTACAAAAAGACGATTGTATACCGAAGGCTCGAACCCACAACTACACAATTGTCACTGTGTACCGAATTTATGCCTCTAGACCAAATCGACAGGTGACTTCTTCGTCAAATTAGATGTTCATATTTTACGCGCACGCCGCACAGCTTGTGTGTGTCAAAAAGTGTCGTTACAACTTTTCGTGAGATTTTTTTCCGTCTAGCCCCCTTTCACAACGCGCAATAAGGAACTTCGTTCCAAAAACTTCTTATAAACATTTAACATCGTTGACACATAATCAATGAAATTCAAAAAACTTTAGGACCGGCTTTACTCAGATAAAGTATACCTACAATAAATAATTGACATTAATTAAAACAAAAAGAAGAAGAATAACATTTAATCCATAATTTATTAGCAAACAATAACAAATAAAACGTATGTACACAGATAACTAGTTAAATATAAGGTCTTTGTAGTTGGAGAGGAGGTAGTAGTTGGAGACGCGGCAGTTGGTCGAGGTGCGGACCACGGTGGTGCGGTCGGCGCGCTCGAAGTTAGCCTTCACTATCTCGTAGTAGCGGCCGTCGCTGGAGATCACAATAAATACAATTAAAAAACCGGGTGCATGTCGGGCCACGCACAATGTAGGGTTCCGTAGCTACGTAGCATAATGATGCGGTATAAGAAGTGGATTTTCTGTTGTTTTTGTTTCATACTTCTAGCAACGTTACTAAAGTATTTTTTACTTCTCATTTGATCTGCTCTAACTCGTAAACTTGTTAAGCCTACTTAGCTGTAGTCCTTTTAATTCCCTGAATTTTTCACATCTCCGAAAACCACCATTTAGCCAGCTAAATAGTGGTTTAACAAGGGAGGCTTAACAAGTGCACTTTACTCAAACAAAAAAATGCTCTATTTTTTTTAACATTTCACAAACGAATCCGTAAATCGAAAAATGATATTCACAACCCCAAAGACCTATCCAACGACACCCATGCATATCTCATCCCACCCGACATATCACACGATGAGCCTCATCGTGTAATATGTCGGGTGGAATGAGATACCTACCTCAAAGAAATATAAATAACATTCCCATTTCACGCGGAGCTACCCCCAAAAATTATGAAAAAATGAACATACAGACGGACGGACGGGCAAGGCAAAACTAAAAGGGTTAAACGAAGTAGGAAGAAGGAAAAACGGAACCTTCTCCCTATTTCTTTTTAATTATAATAACTAAAAACTATATTTTCGCTATCTTGGCGTAATCCTTTTGTCGCGGGGGAAAGTAGACCCAAAACTTGAATTTAGTGGATGACAAGTGTGATAAAAAGAACGAAATAAACGAAAAACCCTAAAAAGGGTTTTTCGTTTATTTCGATATTTTCGTAAAGGGTTCTTTTATGAATAAAATAAAGTAATGACTTTATTTGACAAAATTATTAAGAAAAGTATCTGTCAGCTGTGATAGTTTTTCTTTCAATTTCACTATACTACTATCGTGATTTTTTTCACATACCCAACTTCAATCATTTAGCTTGCACTCTTGACTCTGACAAACATTTGCACTTTAAAGTTTAATATGTCACAAACGGATCCCTAAATCTAGAAATGGTCTTCACAACCCCGTTTTTAAAAGACCTAGGTATCTAATGATACCTAGGTAAACTACGGTGAGAAAAAAAATCACAACCAGTTTACATAAAGGGCCTCAAAAAAATATTTTTAAGATTTTATTCTTTCACTTTGTCGGCGTAAGTAATATGTGTATCCATGCAAAATTACAGCCTTCTAGCACTAACAGTCTCTGAGCTAAGCTGCGGATGGACGGACATAGTGAAACTACACACATCAAAAGTGTCTAGGGATCAACATATATTTTTGCAATAACTTTTCTCCTGATTGATTTTTTTTTTTATTTCTTTAAGGATTCATCAAATAAAGTGTTTTCGTTTGTCACAGTAACGATAAACCAAGTCACCTTTGCATTAATAAAGAAATTTGCCATTTTCCTAATAAAGGGATTTTTGACATTTGAACCACTAACATTAAAGTTCGAAAAAAAGACTGAAATAACAGTTTTCTTTAAAATTTTATTGGGTAACTTAAACAATTAATAATCCGTGTTTCTACCGCGAACACTAACAACACAAGAACATCGGTTTGGCATACTCAAAATGAGTTCATCCAAATCACGCTGTGGAATGGCCGCCCATGTTCGTTGCAACAACAAAAAAAGGTCTTCTTGCGACTGGATACCCTCCATATTCGGCAGAGCTCTTCTCTGTAGCATATCCCATGCATGCTCAATCGGGTTCAAGTCTGGCGACTGAGCAGGCCAGGGCAGGACATTGATGTTAGCTGCGGCGAGAGTCTGTCTTACAACTCTTGCGGTGTGCGGTCGTGCATTATCATGCATTAACTGAAATAAGGGACCGATTTGCACTTGTAGAGGAACGATGACGTCTGATACAATCGTCTCAGCATAAATTTGAGCGTTGAGGTTGCCTCTGATCCAAATCAACTCAGTTCTTCCGCCGATCCAAATACCCGCCCATACCATGATGGTTCCACCACTATAAGGATGGACTTCCTGGCAGGATTTTAATCGCTGTTGGCGTCCAGGGGTTCTCCAGTGTCGTATACGTCTTGTATCCGGTCTCATACCAAAACGAGACTCATCAGAAAAGCACACGAAACGCCATTGTTCTTCTGCCCAATTTCTGTGTTCAAGAGCCCATTGATATCGAATCCTACGATTGTGCATTGCTATAGGTGGTACCCGTAGCGGTCTTCGGGAATGAAGGTTCACTTCATGCAAGCGGTTTCTGACTGTTTGGTCGCTAATTAAGTTCCCTGAAGAGTGATGAAGCCTCACGGCTAACATCATGGCGGTTATTGTTGGACCTCTTCGAGTTAAGATTTGAATGTATCGGTCTTGTCTCCGTGTGGTGCAGCGATACCGTCCTCCATGGCGCTCAGCCACGGTACCAGTGCTTCGGTAACGTGTCCAAAGTCGACTGATAACACTCTGACTTGTATTCAGAGCTAAAGCCACAGTACGTTGCCGGGAACCAGCTTCTATCATTCCCACGGCTCTGAGCATTTCTTCCCTGCTTAAATGACGTCGCCGCTCCATAATAACGTTGGTTTTAATCAGTAGTAGGGAAACAGTAGCACTAATAATGTCTTCAATGCGTTGTATGTTTTTATAGGGAAAATATTGACAGCTGATTTTCATCTTTTACTCGAATTTGATTCACAGTTCCTGATTCAAATTATGAAATGCACCAAAAAGGATCCATATAAATTTATAAAATCATAAATTTATTACAAAGCCACATCTCAATCTCAAGAAATCCGCATAAAAATGCTTGATCCCTAGACACTTTTGATGTGTGTATAAGGGTTCCGTTTTGCTATTTTGGCTACGGAACCCTAAACATAATTATTCCTACCTACTATTTAAGCTCCAAAAGCGTAACGTTTTGTTATCTGACTCTCCCTAAACCAAAACATTTAAAAAAAAAAAGATAATTCAAAGCTATTACCTGAGCACTAAACACTTCAACTTGAGACACTTGACGCGCAAAATGTCAATGGCCTTCTGACTCTTGTCACTGAAGCGGAGGTTCTCAGGGTCCCAGCGTAACTCCAGACGCTCCAGGTTTGGACAGCTGTTCGCTATGCCGTCCATCAACTGGAAACAACGAGTAAGCACACGATAAAGATAAAGAAATAAAATGTATTATACCCGCCATTTTAAAGCCCGGTTTCCACTGCGAAAGAGTAATAAGCGGGAAATAGAAAAAGGACTCCTTTCGTTTCGCTTCTATTGCGTTTCCATCAAGAAAGATCAAAGTTAATTTAATAAAGTTAATTTCACATATTCAGCGAAGTAGACCCTTTAGATCTGATCGGGTTCATTTCTAAAATGTTAGATCGCTTAGCTTGACTATTTGTTGGAGGAAACACAAGAATACAGTTTGCTCTTGCGAGCTATAAGGGGCCATTATTGGATCAGTTCAGTTCTTTGTGGAAACCGGAATTTATGATAGGCTGTTACAATAATCTCTATGGTAGGTAATGGCGGCAAACTGAGCTGTCATTTTCACAACTCCGAATTTGAAGTGAAACTGACAGATTCACAGAATGTGCGAGCCTTAGTCCTGGAGAGAATTACCGATTGGAGGACAAGAAAAAAAAAGTACATAAGTTAACGATAGAAGAGATGCAAAATATTAAGATATTTGTTTTAGCAAATAAATAAACGATAAGATGAAATGTAACAACACAATAAAAAATAAATTTAAAAAAATAAAAAAGTTCTGGGCGAACACCACTCTGGGGAGAAATAACTAGTTATTTTATCAAATTGGGAAAAAGAAAAGAATGACTTATTAAGTTACACAACGAAATAATTTCAAAAATAATCCAAGTTCCAATTTTACCTGATCAACGTGGATGTTGACTCCAAGACGCTCCTGAGTACCCATGATCAGGATTCTGTAATGAAAGAAATTAATTCATGAATTTAAATCGTTGGCTTGATTTTTATTGTTCATCCTCATAAGAACATTACGGTTTCCGACATTAGATCTTTCATCTTATGATATATCCGTGAACGTGCTAGGTAGGTACTTCATACTGATTAGGTATATACTTAATACAAATTAATAATTAACAGTCATCTGTCTTACGTTTTCACGTCTATACCCCTAAAATCAGGTGTAGAAGGTTCTGACAGGTTAGAAGTCTGCTTCTAAACCTGATTTTAGGTGTGGCTGGGACAATTATGTTTAATAACGATCCGATATTCATGCGGGCAAAGGCTAGTATATCTACCTACTTAGATCACAATAAAAGTTTATAAAACTTTTATTGTGATGTGATACACATAGATCTACTATAGTGTGTATTGCAATTAAATAACAAAGGATTTATAGTAGGTACCTAATATAATACCATATGTGTAACTACTATGGTTATACTGAGACATTGTAGGATTACGTGCTGAGCACTTCTTAACACTAATGTGTTAATATATTTTGCTAACTTGTCACAAAACCTTCAAAATTACACTTGGGCTAAATATTTTGAAGCTAATTTGAAAGCCTCAGGCGGACCTAAAGAAATAGACAAGTTTAGGTATGTATTTTGTTTGAGAACTGAAGAAAACTGACCGAAAAGGAAATCATAGTTTTCGATCCCTCTTTTGCGTAAATAATTTTAGTTTTGTATTCCCATCTTATTTCCTTTTGGGTAACAAAAGTCATCGCAAAACCATGTGTTAAGTCGACTATGAACTGTCAATCATCAGTATTGCGAGTGTTGCTCACAGGCAGCGTGTGAAAGAGTGAGAAGAAATTCGCTGGACCGAGTCTTTGTACAGTTCAAATGTACCTACAATAAACACTAGCAGAACCTGGCTGGAAAATCGGCTAGATTCCCATCAACAAATTATATGTATAAGAAGACATTTCATAGCGAGTCTGCCCAGCTTACATAACCATTCTTGCCCCTTTTTTCTGCATCGGTGGCGCGGTGGGAGTGCGTATGATGACTGCTAGGCTAGAAGTCATGGGTTCGATTCCCACACGGGACCCCACTTTGTGTGATCCACAAATTGTTGTTCCGACTTTGTATTCGTGAATTCAATGTTTGTAAATTCCCTTCGACCCAGGGTTGCTTGTACCCTAGGCATTGTTTTACCGACAAAAGCAATGAAGGAGGTTCACAAGTCGACCTGTGTTTTTTTTAGGTGTGATCATGATAACTTTTACAGAGTTCCCTCCGAACGATTTTTTTTGGGCATCCCCGGGGCTCCCTGTTGTGCATGCAACTCATACTTGGCCGGTGTCGGGCGGATACGAAAAATATGCCTCTATGGCCTCTCATGTCTTCCCCCAGAATAAATCAATATATAAAATCCGGATCTGCTCATGAGCAGTAGTAGCATCAAGGACTTCTAGGTTTATATTCTCTTCTCTCTTGTTTCCTCTACAGCTATTGAAGGTTGGACTACTAAACTCTCCTTGTCCCTGACGAGGTGAAGCAGTTCCGCGGCCTTACCGTTCGCGGATGTTTAGTTCGACAACCTATTCCACGATTGTCTGCAATTTTACCATCAAGTCGTATTTCTCGGATCTGAAGACATGGCCGAGGTAGGCAACTTTTTTTTATTCTGTACATAATGGTGAATAGTTAGTGAATATGCGCAGTAGTTACTTGGCGTTGGTGAGCAGCTGCAGCACGCTCTGCCACAGCTGGTCGGTGATGTGCGGCATGCCGCTGAGCACGAATGTAAGCAGTAGTTACTTGGCGTTGGTGAGCAGCTGCAGCACGCTCTGCCACAGCTGGTCGGTGATGTGCGGCATGCCGCTGAGCACGAATGTAAGCAGTAGTTACTTGGCGTTGGTGAGCAGCTGCAGCACGCTCTGCCACAGCTGGTCGGTGATGTGCGGCATGCCGCTGAGCACGAGCCCGTGCAGCTGCGCGCCGTGCCGCGACAGGAAGCGGTGCAGCGCCTCATCCGTCAGGTTGTCTGACGAGTCCACGTCCAGGCCCACCAGGTTTCTGGATGAAAAGAGTTCATTTATAAACACGTTGGTACAGCCTAATTAATTTTTGACATTATATTTAACCGATGGGATTCGGGAATTGAAACCTCCCCCCCCCCCCCTCCGAAATTGCAAAAAGGTAGGTATATTAACATAGTACCTACTTATTTGGCCGGTGTTTAGTACCTACCACCTAAATCCCCAGAAATTACGAAGTCAAACCATTCCCCTCCCACCCCCCGAAAAATAATCCTGGGTAAGGTCATGCATTATATACGATTGCTTACGCTTTAACATATCTGCGGACAAGAAATTAGACCAGTTTCCTGTCAGTACCGGCCCACGTAGTAGCTACGGACCGACAGTGGTGGAGGCAAGAAGGATTGAAGTCAGATGAAAAACTCAAGATTAGGTGGAACTGGAGAGCTGGAACCCAAGTTTTGGGTGGGGGGAAAGGTGACCTTGCTGAGGACCCAATATTTTAGTTTGGAGGACTGGTTTACCCCTCTGAGGATAGGATTTACGTGAAAGGACACGGATACTTTTGCGAGGAGGTAGGGCTCTTCCATCCGTTTAGAGATGGAATTTTGGTCCACCAAAGGAAAGAAACATTCTCTGGTGCAGTTAAGCGCACCTTCCCTCATTTACCAAAGAAATTAAGAACTCCACTCCACCCTTATTTTTTTTTCGGTTTAATATCCTACACCTACGCCTCACCTGGCAGTACCAGCCTCCACCCAAGCTTTGAGCACAGAATCATTGAAGCCATTGATCTGCCCCGCGCTCAAGAACCTGAGGTTCGGGATCCTGGACAGCATGTCGATGAGACACTCCGTGGACAGGTCTGTCGCTGTCACGTCTAGTTCTTGGATGGAAGACTTCTCCCATTCTACTTGCATCACGTGTTCTGATTGGAGACCTGCCGATAAATAATATGAAGAACTTTACAAGAAACGAAGAGTTTGTTCATTCAGTTCAAAATAATCATTTTTTTTACGCCACGACATCTTCAAATTTACTTTTTTATACCCATTGTCATAGACGTAATAACTTGAATCAACCCGGCTGAATGAACTATTTACCTGTTGGGTCCGTACTACAAATGAAAAAAATACATTAAACTTTTTACTTAAATAGGTAGGTAGCCGGTAAGTATAGGATTTCGGAGACAACGACGCCGTTGAAACCTCTAAATCTCCCTGGGGTAAACCCACACCCATGCATCTAGATGCCTCCGGAATTTGTGAAAATAATGGTAAACTGTAGGCTCTTTCTTTAAAACGAAATTCATGAATTTTCGTTTACTTAAATTTCTTGAGTTTACGGGGACTATACTAATTAATTTTTGAATAAGCACAAGAAGTTCGAAACCATGGACAATTTTCTGGAACGACTGAATTAAATAGATGTTCCTGGCTTTGTATATCACCACCTCATTTTTGATCGAAACTTCGTTTTCATTGAATTAGAGTAGGCCTCCAGAACTATCATATTGGCGAAAAAAAGAGAGAGATTTTTTTAAGGACACCCGGTTGAAACGTAGTTCCTTTTGCTATATAAAAAAAAAACTGTAAGAAAAACAGTATAAAAATAGTCCTATTTCAAATTAACATGTTTCACAGATATATTATAGCATAGCTAGTTTGACATAGGTAAAATAAACATTACAACCTTTTACAAAAATACAAACAACCTTTAAAACGCAATTTCCTTATTCTAGTTTCACATAATTTTTGAACGATGTCAAATTGTAACACTTTTTTTCGTCTATCCTCTCATCCCGCAAACAAAAACTTTAAAAATCAACAACACCGACTCTATCATTGCGGTATTTTATATTACCTCGATGGACTCTTTATGCAGTTACAATGAACAAATAAATTCTGACAATAGCAGAAAATGGGCTCGGTTGCCATGTTGGTACTCGAAAATAGTTAAGCGGAACAAAGTACCTATAATAAGCACTTACTGCATCCGTTCATGAGCAGACAGGTGAGTCTCCTGGAGCGTTGGAACAGCGTCTTCATGGTGGAACCTGTCACCTTGTTGCAGAAGTTCACTGCTAAGCACTCCAACTGTACGTTACAAAACATATCGTTGACACACACTGACAGCTGTATGAAAAAAAGAAAGAGCAAAGGACAAGCTTGCTTCATTCACTTGACTCTAAAAAGAACAGGATAGCGTGAGTCAGGTTCAAAGGATTCCAACCTGGTTCAGGTCCAGTTCAAATTATATCGAGCAGAATAAAGTCGTAACAGCCATAATATATTACGGTACTTCTATTTCGGAGGCCAATTACCAATACATATGGTGATTTGTCACATCTCGTATCTGAATACTGTGTGCTCGTGTGAGTCTGAACTGAAAATCGGTAAACACCGTGAAGGAACCGGCTTGTCTAATGCATCTACCCATCTGTTTACGCTTTACTTACTTACAATACAACTTCTGTTGTTGTAGCGGTTAGTGACTTTGACTGCCAAAGCAGAGGTTGTGGGCCCGATTGCCACATGGGATACCATTTTGTGTGATCCACAAATTGTTGTTAACAGTCTGGTTGTACTTTGTGTATGTGGTTTGTATGCTTGTAATGTCCCTAAAGGCTTGCATCAAAGTGCGGGAGCTGTCTTTAAAAAGTAAAAAGAAATGGGCACACATTCCCGCTCGTGCTTCTCACACCGACGCCGATGTCGGGTGGAATGAAACGTCGTAAGTATGTCAAATACGGCACTGCCGTTTGCCTCCTGTCCCCCCCCCCCTCAGAATAAAAATCCTAGATCCAAAGGAGTATAGAAGGATGTATTAGAAAAAGATGCAGATGAGGAACAGGAAGTTGTTTATATCTTGAAGCAATTTCTTTTTTCCTATCCACACTTAAAAAATAATAAATTAAACAAATGAAGCAAATCTATTAGATTAAGAGGAATCCTCATACACCCACTAGGGTGTATGAGGATTCCTCTTAATCTAATAGATAATGAAAGAAATTTGGAGCAATACCTGTATACAATTAGAACTGAACGCATCGATATGAGAGTCATCCACGAAGTTGATGCCGTATAGGTTGATAACGCGCAGGTTAGGTGTGGCAGACTTGAGTTTGTGCACGTTGATTACTTCGTAGATCTCCTCTTCTTCTTCTTCTACTTTCTCGTACGTCCCTGAAGTGAGGTAATGTGAGTTGACATGCGGTCATCAAAAGTGGCTATTTAAATGAAGCCAAAAAGAAGTTTAAAGCCTTGCTCCCACTGCGAATAAATGGCACCGATTTTATATATTCACAGTTCCACCGTTTCGCGAATTTTGCGAGCCAGGCGCTTGGTCCGCGTTGAAGGCAATTGTACCTCACCAGAGTCCCGTTGCACGACGACGGATAAACCCCGGCCCTGTCGCGCGAAGTATTCCCTCTTGGCCAGTACGTATTTGGTCAAATTGCCCCCGCAAGGCCTTAAACTTTATTTTTTTCAATATTACTTCTCACTTTCGATTCAAAGTCCCACGGATAACTTGAAATACCTTCTCAATAAGTCCTTCGGAAATCCCCACCACTCTGGGAATACCCCACCAACCTAAATCAATTCCACAAAACTAGCATGTTGACGCGAGATAGTGTAATACCCACTATTTAATCGAGAAGATATGTAGTCATCAGTTTATATTATGCGGTCATCGAACCAACAGATTTAACATAAAAAAAACTTAAACAGTTATAACTCACTAACATTATATAGTTATAACATGAATACACTACAAAATTCATTGGATATTATTAACAGTACCTAAGTATTAAATGTGTGAGAAAATAACTTGGACAAGAATCAAACACGCGTAGATAAGAGTACCACCGAGACATAGCCGGAGTTGTCGGATTCGTCCAATGTTCCGATTTAGAGCAATCGTCACGGCGATTAACATGACCAAGTTCCTCCCGAGCGAAAACATGTAAAATGCTTCAGAGTTTTGTTAAGAAGCTATGTGAACGTCAACTGTGGTTCGGTGGGTGGGTTAAGCAGTGGTAGCCCTCGACTCACGTTTCTCAAGTCGGAGGCACTTTACTAAGTTCATCGAGATTCATTAATGCCTCCGACTGCATGAAATTATATAATTATGTAGGGGATCTTGTTTCCATCTTTTTTATGCATGGTTTTTTTATTTTTATAATTTATTTTTTTATTTAATACTTTTCAATGGTTGTATTATGTAATCGATGTAACAACTAACTTTTATCACAGCTATTGTCAAGTATTGAAGATTGAAAAAATAATGGCTGCTAACTAACTTTTTTAGTATTAGGGTCTTAATCAAGTTATACCTTTTTGAAATGCTTAAGATAAGCTCTTTAATTTGATACCCATATTGCAGTATTCAAAACAACTTTTTTTTCACACCTCTATAATTTGACAATTTCACAGCCGCCATGTTTGTTTTTTTCAAACGTCACATATCTAAGAACACTTGGCCAATCAAGACGAATCTAACGACGTCTTAATTGTATAAATCCGTTCAGTGGATTGTGAGATATCAGGTAATAAAGAATATTACATACATACATATAAACGTACATACATACAAGATACGCGCGACCCTTCTTTACAGTGGAGATATGCTTATTTTTTTTTAATAATAGCAATATGCCCGGGGAAAACTCGTCAGTTGGTGTATTTATATAGATGGCGATAGATGCTCCTGCGCTACACCCTTCAGGGATCATCAGCTAACAATCTTTTCACCGCGATAAAGCCAACTGACATATTTAATTATTGAAAATTTCGTATAATATGTCATCTGGTAAATCCAATTGAGAAGAAATGACTGAATATAAAAAATGTATTTCATTTTCGTGTAACCAGCTGACTGACGTATTATCCACTATTTTATAGTCGGTTGACTTAATTTTTCTTTACAATATTGGGTAAGCTTTAATTTGATAGATTTATCAAACGGGAGGAAATTATTAAATTTCTTTTTTTTTTGCGTAACGTGCGCTAGAGGCTGATACTGCTTAACCTACCCACCGAATTAAAGTTCACGGAGCTTTATGTGCATGAATGAAGCATTTTACAAGTTATCGCCCGAGATTAAATTACTGACGAAATTTGTACGTGGCTCGGGGTCTATACGGTGTCTTCCAAGAAACTTGTACGGCTTAGTGAGTTTCATTGCAGAAACTATATAAGTAGACACAAAAACATTATGAAGTTGGGCTGAAATAGGTATTGGCAGTTCGAATTCCGCGCGATTATTTTTTTCTTCATACATTTACCTTAGATATAAATTTAATATAGGTACCTACTCATACATCACAAAAAGTAATATTTATCTTTTTTTTTTTTTTTAAAGATAACTAGCAATGTGGGATTTTGGTCCCACTTTACTAGCAAATCCTGTTAACCCGTCCAGCTAAGCTCAATGGTGTTAGGAATGGGTTCACGTCGGTAGTATAATGGGTAGGATTCGAACCCGCGACCTCACGATTGCGAGACCGATGCCTTAGCCATTAGGCTACCGCCGCTTTAAATTCAATCTCCGTATCTACATTCTACCAAAACTATTGTAATACCAGGATTATGCAATGCTCAGCCATTTTGACTATATCTCTCTCTTTCTATTAGTAAGACAATTCCAATTAGCTCTATCTATAATAAATCAGTCTCTATGACGTTCTAAAAAGACTTATGATGTGTAGGCGCGGGTCCAAGGGGGGGGTGAACAGGGGTAATTCCCCCCCTCCCTCCCCTACAGACTCGACTGAATGACCTTTTATTGGGAATTTTAAAAATTTTGACACTGGACTTGTGTGTTTTGACAAGTAATTGCTCCTCCCCCTTCCGGCGGTGATCCTATGTACCCATGTTCAATCATATGCAAACGCCCTCCCCCACTAGTCGTGATAGTGACTCACACTTGGCCGGTTAATCCCCCTTAACAAAGTTCTGGATCTGCGCCTGATGATGTGACGATATATCTTGGGACAATTCACAAAACGCTACCTGATCCCAAACTAAGCAGAGCTTGTACTATGGAAACCGGACAACTGATAAACATACTTAAATATTTCTAAATACATACATATTATAGATAAATAACACCCAGACATAGAATAAACTATCGTGCTCATCACACAAAGTTTTATCCTGGGTGGGAATTGAACCCACGACCTGTTGCGTAGCAGTCGGACACACACCCACTGCGCCACAGAGGCAGTCATAATAAGTTTCTTTAGTTTTCGGCAACATGACGAGGTATTCTATTTTCCACTCACATATCGGGAGTTTAGTATATTACTTATTTATTTAAAGTTTAAAATATGAGCACTGACCAATAAGATGCAGGATCTCGAGGCCGTTGATGAAGTTGTATATCTTCCTCATAAAGCCTTCCATGAAGATGACCTCTGAGAGGCAGATGCAGAGGTACCGCAGCTTGGTGGGGAACGCCTGCATCTCCGAGAAGTCGTGTAGTTGCATAGCTGTTGAGGGTCAGGGAAGAAAGTATTTCATTAAACAGTAACTGTTCCCGTGCTTCAAGTGAGAGTGCGTACTCGCCCACCTAGAGAGTTCCATCAAAATTTGTAGGTAGGTATGTATTATAAATATATGTACGTAAGCTTTCGCGATTTGTACACATTATAGAATTTTATAAGCTACGGGTCTTAATATTTTATTTTAAGGCTAAATGCCTTTGTTTTATTGCCCGACGTTTCGACCGTATTGCAACGGCCGTGGTCACGGGTAAACCACGGCCGTTGCAATACGGTCGAAATGTAAATATTTACGCGATTAAGAACCATAGCTTATAAAATTCTATAGTATTATTTAATAGTACAGGAACTGCGTTCCGCATTTTGTTTAAAAATAAACGGCCGTATCTTTTTTTTACGTTAAGTTAGAAGTTTTTTTATAGCTTCAAGGGACTGTAGACCTGAGTATATGGTTTTAATTTCGACTCGATACCTTCACGAGTTCCCGAGATAAAGGGTCTTGACAGACAGACGGACGGGCGGGCGGACAACAAAGTGATCTTATAAGGGTTCTGTTTTTTTCTTTTGAGGTACGGAACCCTAAAAAAGAACTACTATTACATATTATTATTTACTATGGCCTATTATACACCGAGAATTTGTAGTCGTTTTGGAGCCGAACATTTTGAACTCCACATCAATAACCCAATCCATAAAAAATATTAGTTTGAAAAAGTATTAACATTTTTTTTTTCAAACATCACAATCAATGTCGTTTGCAGACAATAAATGAGAACTTGTGGTAATGCTACTCGATTTCACGTAATAAAAATACTACGCGAGTAGGTAATGAATGACAAGAAAGCCACCGGCCACCGGGCGGTCAACAACCCGGTAGGTAGTGGCACGAGGCGAGGCGGAAGCAGTCGAACGCTTCCGAACAACATCAAAAAATCGAACGCACCCTCCCCCCGACCTCCCTACCCCGCGTGGCGAGCGAACGCGCGCCGACTCTGGCGCACCCCTCCCCCCTATCATATCCTACAGGCACATTCCGCACATTATAGCGGTGACCTGCGCGCGAAAAGGTTGCATAATTGCATTGTTTACGTTGCTGCTCTAAATCATACGCAAGTGCAGTGTGTGCGTACCTAGACACTCAGTTTGATGACCGATGAAACCGGCCGTGGGGCGGTTCTGTGGCTTGGCCGCCGAGGAGTCCGAACTTAGGGCCTCTGGATTTTTATTAGTAGACTAGTGTACATTCGGGAACGCAAAAGCCGTAATAAGTTACGCAGTGTGATAGTGGATGCTTTTGATTTGATAAAGTGAAAAGTGATGGACACGCTAAGAAAACGAAAAGCCCAAACCTTGCACGTTTGTGTAACGAACGCGATGGATTGCACATCGGATAGATGCTTTGCTACAGGTCAGTGTAAATAAACTTGTACATAAACTTACACTTTGTTAACGTTGTCATGATTTTGACACAGTAAATAATGTTATTTTATCGAAAAGTAATGTTCAAAAGTAGGTATTCCAGACGGTCCTAAACTCATCTAAAGTATGCGAAATAATGCGAAAAAATAAGAGTATCCATTTACCTACGTAATTTAACCTAAACTAACCTAACCTGTTGATTAATAATCCAGTTTACTCATAATGAAAGAGACAAAACGTATAACTTTCGTTACCCATATCAGCTGATTTTGTGACGCGCTATTTACTTTAATAAACTTTTACAGCTTCCCTATTGCCGTCCCTGTCATCTTAATGTATTTTAATACCGTGTTGTGTAGTTACTAGTTTTTACTGATGTAAAAACTAGTGTAGATTTCGGTCGGTTAAAGCGCGCGAAATCGACGTCGCTCGCACAGTGCACGTACAGGCACAGCTGACGATGTTGCCTAGCAACGGGTAGCGCGGTCGACGACGCGAGGAGTTCATGCTTATGTGAATGAATTCTCGGTCCACTACTATTACCGTACTCGAATATGACAATTGATATGTGAATTCCAACTTTGTCATTATTATCGTTGGAATTAATTTATTTTATTTTTTTGGTACCTTTATTTATTTCAAGTTACCATGTTTCGGTTCCAAAACGACTACAAATTCTCGGTGTATAAGCATTGGACAACGTCTCTATCAAATTAAATTTAATCCATATTGACCGTGCCGTTTTAGAGATTTTCCAAAACCATTGTGGTACCTACATGCTATCTCGATACAAAGTTTTTTTCTAATCCCGACGTATCACAAGAGTTCTTTTGCATCCTAAGTGAATAAAGAATTTTGATATTTTTTTTCATTTTTTTTCTCTTTATGATGTAAGCGTTTAGATTTCTAATCAAACACCAAAGTATGCCATATTCTGGGGATGGTACCAATAAAATTATTTATATATATACATATATATATATATCTATACTAATATTATAAAGCGGAAGATTTTGTTTGTTTGCGTTGTTTGTTTGTTTGTTTAAACGCGCTAATCTCAGGAACTACTGGTCCGATTTGAAAAATTCTTTTTTTGTTGGATAGCCCATTTATCAAGGAAGGCTATAGGCTATAACATCGCGCTACGGCTAATAGGAGCGGAGTAGCGACGAGAAATGTTGCAAAAACGGGGAAAATTTACGCAGACGAAGTTGCGCGGGGCAGCTAGTATATATATATATATACTTTTTTTTTTTAAAGACGACTCCCTCAATAGGGTACAAACCCTGTGTCGCGGGGACTTTACAAATATACAAGTCACGGACACAAAGTACACCTAGACTCGGAACAACAATTTGTGGATCACACCAACTGGTGTCTCGTGTGGGAATCGAACCCACGACCTCTTGCGTTGCTACACACTCCCACCGTGCCACAGAGGCAATGTTATATATAATATATTATTATCTCTATCATTCCTGGATGCACTTTTTTTACAGAATAAAGATATATTTGTCATCTTTAAACCTACTCTTTAGTATTTTTTAAAAGTATAATAAAAGGGCACCAAAGTTTTATTGTGAGCTAAGTAAACAAACATAAAAGAGACTGGGGTATGTCACTTCGTACTTACTTAGTCTTCTCTCATTTTAAATTGCAGTGCCTATATATAGAGAAAAACATCTTCGCCAGGAAACAATCAGTGGTAGGTTATATTGTCCATGTTTTGAACAAAGCAGTTTAAATCTACTTCTTACCAGTACTGAAATCGAGGAGCATATGAGTCAAGTTGGGGCACTTCGCGGCCAGTTCGTGCAACACCATGTGAGTGATCAGTTCTATGGGAAGCTCGATATACCGCAGCGAAGGTCCGAACCTTATTGATATTAGCGCTAATAGTGATTCCAGGGATCCTGAAAATATAATATATCATTTTAAAAATAAATAAACAATATTTAAACACAAATAAAAAGTAAAATCAAGCTCACTAATGCCATCTTTTGAATCAGAATTGAACTCAAACGTAACACGTTCCACAGATAACCAATTTAGGGTTACCAGCCAATAAAACCAATAAATGATTGGTAGAAAAATAAAACTAAAATGCAATTCTAATAATAGTTGACTTATAACTCTTGATATAGTTATTTTTAGCACGGTACGCGCTACTTACCAACATGTAAGCCTGAAATTTCTGGTCGCAAACTGACGTGCGTCCATAAGCGCGTGTCGTAGGCAACGATTCGCCATCTCTTGCATACTGTGGCCATACGACATATCTCCCGATGGGTTAAATATGAAAATATGTTCAATAAAACCTTGTCCGGTAATTTTTCTATAGTCTGAAACAATATATGAAGCTTAATATTTATCTATCGCTAATTTATTAACTACGGACATTGGCACATACGAATATGACTGACTTATAATTAATCTAATTCACATTCAGACTGTTAGACATACATTTGTTTTAATGTTTATTTAGGAACTGTACATATGAAACATGTTTTGCTATTTTTATCACATAGGTGTTTATGTATTTTTTTAACTCATGTAGTCACGAACACGAAGACTAAAAATGTTTGTAGTTCATGGTAACACGTTCTCAAAACTTGTTTCTATAAACAATTCAAATAATAACTCATTAGTTTTAAATAACATTACCGTGTTCGCGAATGGGCTCCTAACTTTGCCGTCTTCGCCCAGATATACTTGACTGGCCTCCAACGCCAACTGGCCCCACACGTCAGTTGATAAATCCATAACGAATTTTAATACTAAACACTAAATAAATCACGAAAAATACATTAAAAATACAAATTTATGAACCACACTTTCCAGTTTTACTTCATACGCACGCAAGTTGAGTCGCGCGAGTAAGTGGAACGCTCGAGTTAATTTTGGAATCATCCGGGATTGGGCGAAAGTACGGGCGTAAAATATTTCAGTTATCTGTTGATTATTTACTTTTTAATGTAAAATAATATGTTATAACTTGAGAAATATTTTCGGGTGTAAATGTTGCTATAAATTTTAAAATTATAGACCGCCACTTTGATATTTTTTTATGAATCTATATAATTTGGAGAGGCGGGAAATTTTAAAATTTGATCTAGCGCTTCAAACCTATGTAAATTACGTTTATAACTGCAATAAAAGTTTGTTTGCGGTTTCAGGGTATTAAAAATAAATGTAAACATTCTAGAAGTTTGCAGTAATAAAATATGTGATGTAAACATGGATTTTGACATGTTTTTAAGCTGATGAAAATTTACAATTCATGTTGCTACATTAACTGAACAAAACATTTTGAACAAATACTATCAATTTAAAGTACTCAAATTATCTACGGAAGTTGACAAATTAATAATTCACAATACTCGGACTTTGTTTAAGAAACATTAGGTACCCAGTGCCTATTCATACAATCAGAGAAAAGCATCCAGTTTGCGTCTATGATGAAATCAATGCGTTTATTGCGTTTATATAGCTACATTTCAATGAAAAGAAAAGTTGTTACAATGAAGTGATAGTAATTTATCAAGACATAAATCAGAAGTTTTATTTTGAGCAGCTTATTATAATGTAAGTAGATTTAGGCTTTTGAAAATATATAGCGTAATGTTTTTATTCAATACAAACTATCATTTTGTACAAACACACCGAGCAAGAATTTGTATTTTTCACTTAAGTGAAATTAATTAAAATGTCGGTATTAAAGAATAAAAATCCTGTTTGCAGACTCAGTACTTCGTGGGGAGTACCTCAGGGATCTCTTATGGGGCCTATTAATGTTAATGTTTTGATTGTTAATGTAAATAGGTTAATTCGATCCCAAAAATGTAAACAAGCGCGACTAGAGAGCTGTTTGCCGAATACACGTGCCTCTTCCATGCGTAAACAGAATATTGGCTCGAATCTGCTTTTAAATGGCAGCAATCAGACATCAAAGCTCAATTATATCTTTATGTGATAATTTCAATGGATTTCGATTATTGTTTCAAAGCGATTCGTTGCAATAAACAGATGCAATTCCTTCAACTCAAAGCTTCATTGGAGCCCATGTTAGGAAAATACCTATTTGAACAAATATAGGTACAGTTAAAATGCATAACATGAACCTTTGAGAGGAGACCCGCCTCTGTGGCGGGGGATGGTTTCCAAAGTTATTTTGTTTAAAAAAACAATTTTGATTACAAATAATTGGAATCAACAAGAGAATCGAATGTTTTATTGAACTATTGTCTCGATTCTATCAACTATTTATTTCATGTCCTCGATCGAGTTGTCACCAATCTGAGTAAATGATGTGAGTTGTATTGTCTACGGAGATTATGTACGAACATAATTTGGCAAGCCGAGAGGTATTTCCTGGACCGATGACTCACCAGTCACGTCTAATTTTATTGCCATCCCGCTTTTGTCGCTTCCGTCACAGAAAATTATTCTTTGTCTCGTTCATTTCATAGATTGTTTACTTTGTACCTTTCAAAACCATATGTAAAATGTTTTTTGTTTTTTTTAACGAAGTGTTGATGCTATTTAAGTTTTCTGACCCTATTTTATTATGTCGAGACTGTAAATTGTATTTTTATCTGCTGTCGCTGTCGGCAGTAACAGCATTTGTACTAAAGATTGTTTCGTCTTCCACGGTGAGGGAAGGTAGGCACACAGTACTCATTTGGCTAGTGTTTAGTCAATTGTTCCACCTATACCTCCCCCCCAGAAATTAAGAACCCCCCCCCCCCTGAAAAATTATCCTGGGTACGCCCATGTCGTCTCCTTTTGTGTGAAAACCTAACTCTCACCATACAATCAAATCCCTTAATATACTGTAGGTAGATACATAATTATATCAACAGGTACTCTGCATTTTGACATCTATCACAATTATGTATAGGTACAGTATACCTATTCATTTCCTATAAATTCGAAGCGAAAATACGAATATTAATTCATACCACAAAGTACGATAATAAGAAAATTTGGCGGCAAATATCTAACCGCAATGGCGACTAAATACCTCGAATTCCTAATGTGAAATGTCACGTTCTAAAACCGTGACGAGTTTTACTACGAGATAATTTAAAATAATAGAAATGTTTTAATTAAAATCCAGACTAATAGCTCATGCAATCTTGACGAAGCAGAGCAGATGCAAAATAAATTGTAGTCTAGGATTTATAACTTGCTTTCAATCTACTTTAAAACGAATAGTCCAATTGTTTTTGAAGAAGTATTTAATTTATAAAGAATGCGCCCAAAAATGTTAAAACAACGTAAAAAGCTTTTGCGCAAAACTTCACGATGAGTCACGGCCTTTCGCGACTTTTACTTCGTCGTGTTTATATTTTTCAGATTATTTCATCTCCGTATGCGTCAGTTGCAAGAATATTAATACTTGTATTTTTAGAGTGTTTATTATAGAATTTTCTGACTAACTAATACATCATACCTCCCTAATGGTAATCACATATTTTCAGTTTGTACGGTACAGATGTTTATTAAGATTATAGCAAGAGCCAATCTACAGTTAGTTGCTTACCTAGAACACAGATAAAATAATACTATACTAGTACCTAGAAGTAGGTATAGTTATATTAAACAGACATTTCTGGATACAGTAGAATCCGGATACCACGACCCTCAAGGAAGACGACTCTAATACTATACCTACAGTACGATCAACGTAACTTGACCGGATTGAAGTTAGGTTTTTATCACTTTCGCGCATGTCATAGAGATGCGACCCTAAAATTACTAACGAAAACGATTAATTATGTTTAATCGATAAAAAATACTAACAACATTTCAATTCAAAAATATAAAAACACTATTTAAATGAGTTCATAAAAGTTTAAATTTAGAACAGTTACAGTAAATACTAAAGAAACTTTGAAAAACAATTTCTTTACGAAAATAATCACAAAAAAACATGAGTTAGTAATACTAATTATGACAATGTGATGCGTAATCGCATCTCTAATTCTCTTGGTTTAGTTACCGTCCCCGCCCCCCGCTTCCTGTCACCATTTACTTCCAAAAAATGCATCTGCGCAACCACTTGTCGCCTACTTGAGTCCGGCCTAGTTACGTTGATTGTACTGTACTTCTGTTAGTATCGACGACGACAACATAATTTAAACTTAGTTCCGTATCTGCAAAAGGACTGAAACTGAACCCTTTTAGGATTACTTTGTTGTCCGTCCGTCTGTATGTCAAGACCCTTTATCTCGGGAACGTGTGGAGGTATCGAGTTGAAATTAAAACTACAATTATGTACTCAGTAGCTGTGAAAAAATCAAAGTACTAATTTAACGTAAAAAATAAATAGATAGAGCCGTTTATACCGCAAAAAAACGCATAAACGTTTCGAGACTCAATTCCTGAACTATTTATAATATGTACCTACAAATTTGTACGGAACCTTCGGGGGTCAAGTCCAACTCGCACTTGTCTGATTTTTTTTATTATGTATTATGTCATCATCATCAGCCTATCGCAGTCCACTGCTGGACATAGGCCTCTCCAATTGCACGCCACTTTGTTCTATCTTCGGCTTCTCGCATCCAGCTCCTGCCAGCCGTTTTGCGTATATCATCACTCCACCTGGCTTATGTATTATGTACTTACCTGTAATTATTATTAAATACTAATACTGATAAATGTACTACACGCCATAACTGAAAATAAATAATCTAAAGTTTTATATCTGCGATGAATACATTTTTAATGTTTAATGTCACATAAATTAAGTAGTATCTCACTGCTGCATAAATTTACATCATTTATGTACTGTGTACTTTTTTAAATTCACCACCAATGGGAATTGGCACTGTACTCCTTAATACAGGTTACTTAAATAACCTATCTAGGAATACAGCACCTCACCCAACATGTTATTGTAGTCTTTGTACACCCTAATACTGTAATGATATGATTGTAATATAATTGTACCTACTACAATGTTTATTATAATAAATAAAGAATTATAATTATTACGTATGTCGTTTCCATATCACGGGACTATGGAGTCCCGGTCATTTGGGAGGCGTGCGTGGGGCCGAAGCCAACACGTAGAGGCCCGTAAGACACTTTAATCTAAAGGCTATGTGACACAAACCGGCGAATATCGTTGTATACACTATATAAATGTACCCAACGACATTCCCCGGTTAGTGTAAAAACTATTGTCAAAAAGTGGTAGCTAAGAAACTGGGTTATGGAGGTGATGTGTTAGTGGAATGGTTAGCTGGTACTATTGAAGGACTATGGCGCCTGCCCTGCAAATACATGGTAAAAACACATGGACAAATGGGCAGGCGGTGACTCGCCACTCACTAGATGGGGCCCCTTCTGACCGCCACAGGCATATAGCCAAACAGGCGACAGGGAGCAACATGGGTATGAGCAGCTTGGGGTGTCAAGCGGTGCGGCGCCGGTTTCACCATCACGAAGAAGGCCCGTGAGCGGGTTTCCCCGTAGTTATGCCCTTGAAAATGACACTTCCACCCCCGAGCATACAAGCTCTGGCGACCTCCATCTGGCCGGCCGGTTAAGGCAAGATAAAGTTGAGAGTCCTGCGGGCGCTCTTGGTGTTCCACTCCCGCCGGCCAGTAAAGGCAAGCGGGAGACGAGGCCCTGACCGACTCTCTGAGGCATCGGGACCGCAGTATCGCCACGCACATTCAGCTCGCCACAAAGCTGCCCTGCGGTTTGTGTACTCTTATGTCACCCTCATGAGACATTTTTATTGGTGTCATAATGATTTCAAGAGCTGCTACTATGCCCTCAGAGTGTTGCGTTAATCTCATACAGGGAGACAACGACTAACTAACTTTATTAATATGCACGTGTCAGCATGTTTTAGGTACCTACTCTAAAACTCAAAATTGCAAAATGTAAGAACAAAATCCAATACAGATTTAACTATGACGTTTACATTTCTAATTAATTGACGAGGTAATGCGTAGGAGAAACGGAGTATGATAGTTTATAAGAATGTGATATAGAAAGTTAAATATGAAATTAACATGTCCGAACGTCCGAACTACATAAGAAGAATAAGATATCGCATAAGATTATGGTCGTAGGTATATACTAGACCTTTCAGTTGTCCTATTCTTAACTATGATAAAGCGAATCTTGGGGTGTGGGTGGGTTAAATTTAAAATGGGTTTGACTTCTTTACCCACTGCGCCAGCAGATGGCTCTGGTGATGATAATGAATAGTTTACAAAGTTAGCAACTAGAGGTACAAGAAATAAAATTACTTCTCTTTTACAGAAGTAGCCAAAAAGAGTTCCTTACTTTAAAACCTTAAACATCTCATATGGTAGAACTATAGGCAGGTACGTCTCTCTGTGTTAACTCTTACAAAAGCAATTTGGACAACCTCTCGTGTCCAGAAATTATAGGAGGTAAGGTTTGAGGACTCACATGAGGTACTACCAACAGCACATAACTTTGAACATAGTTCAGGAACAAAAAATAAGCGGTAGGAAGGAATCACTCCATTCAGGAGGTAAAATCGATTTCAAACTGGGCTGCAAAACGCAATTAAACGATTTCATGCCATTTTTATGGCACCATAGCCTAAATGGAAAAACGGAACCCTTATAGTTTCGCCATGTCCGTGCGTCCGTCGGCAGCTTAGCTCAGAGACTGTTAGTGCTAGAAGGCTGTAATTTTGCATGGATACACATATTACTTACGCCAAAAAGTGAAAGTTTTAGGGATCCGTTTGTGAAATATTATTTATTTATTTATTGCATAATGTTGTTACAGGTAGCCCTTAAACATACCCCGTTAGGGTGCTGCAAAACTTACAAACTAATTAAGTTAATAACTAGATATTAAGGAAAAAAAACCTTAAAGTGCAATTTTTTGTTTTAGTCTAGTGTCCTCCCCCCTGCCAGCTAAATGGTTGAAGTTGGGTATGTGAAAAAAATAATGGTAGTAGTATATATTGTGAAATTAAAAGGAAAACTATCACAGCTAAGGCTTACGCTTTACAAGTTTACGAGTAACAGCTGATGAAATGAAAAGTAACAAAATTTTTCGTATAAATAGGTTAACGTTGTAAGTATGAAACAAAAACAGCAGAAAACCCACTTCTTAAGCCACATTATTCGGTTGGGGGGGGGGAGGGTTACGGAACCCTACATTGTGCGTGGCCCGACATGCACTTGCCCGGTTTTTGGACTAACGAGACAATAAGAAAGCTTGTAAATGTTTTTTATACAAATTAAGTTGCAATTAAGCAAACGAACCGCTGATAACAAGCGTGGCGATTATAGCCAATACCCCCATGATTTATAATAAGAAGGTTCTACTGGGAGACCCGTGCTCAGCAGTGGGACATCAGAAAGGTTGATTTGGTGATGCAATTTCCCCCTTATTCATAAAAAGTTAGAAGATGTTTCAAATACATTTTAACTAGAGACGGTTTTGTCTTTGTTTTTCATTCCATTTTCAAAATCGAATAGAAAAAGGCAAAACATTCGCTAGCTTAAATGTGTTTGGAACCTCTTCTTATTGATCATGATTAAGGGAGTAAGTTTTGAAAAAGAGTCTGTCTTACGAATTTTGCACTTATTTAATACTAGCTGACCCGCGCAACTTCGTCTGCGTAAATTTCCCCGTTTTTGCAACATTTCTCATTGCTGCTCCGTGATGTTATATGGGCTATCCAACAGTGAAAGAATTTTTCAATTCCGATCAGTAGTTCCTGAGATTACCGCGTTCAAACAAAAAAATAAACAAACTCTTCAGCTTCATAATATTAGTATAGATATTTTCAAATGTTAGGTAAATGCGATAATAATGACAATTTAGTTTACCACCATGTTCCTAACACAATTCTCTGCTATCAAGTTTGTACCAGCTGACAATCCAATTTCAGTAAAAAAAACCAAATAGCCCTACAGTTTTTGCATTCATGAATGCATTGCCATGAACTAAAAAAACGAAACCTATTTAAGGGACCTACAAGTTTGCATATATGACGTACAATGATGATAAAGAGCCAAAAGTGTAATGGAAGTGGCCCCAAACAATATAATCATTCAGTTAGTCTACATTAGTGGATAACTATTAATCTCCATATTTTAGAAACACTTACGAATAAAGATCAAAGAGAATTTAACATTATGTCTAATAAAAATACACGTTAATGAATGAAGTTCCTAAACGATTTAAAAAGTTATAGAGATTACATTTTATATTTTCAAATAAAGAAGGAGCTAGGAAAACGCTGAAAAATTAATATTGAATTATGGATGTTTATTTTAAATTAAAATAGAATAAAACACAAATACATTAGAATTGGTTATGATTATATTAAAACAAACAATATGAACTTACGAAATACTTCATAGCTGTAGAGTGGGGAACCTAGAAATCTAGAGTAATCTAGAATCTATGGTGATGCACTTACAACAATAATCAGGCACAACACTAATGATAAAAACTTTTTATTGTTTTACTTTACTCATATAATTACCCATTAAGAAATAATATAAATACTAATAAAGCACACAAATTGCACCAAAGTGGTTTGCAGTTGACGCACGACTGATGATAGACAAGTCATGTAGATGCCACTTTGGCACTAATCAATCGTCTAAATTATTGTCTATATTATATTTTTAGCATTTTGTGACTGAGTACCAACGGTCGACGATCGACCCCGGTTTCCAATTCTGACAGATATTTCCCTTACGATATTTGAATCAAGCGTATCCATAACCGAGTTAATTTCCAAGAGTTTAAGTTTTTTGAGGACAAAATAAATACAGTAGGATCAACGTAACTAGGCCTGACTGAAGTAGGCGACAACTGATCACGCAGATGCATTTTTTGGAAGTAAATGATGACAGGAAGCGGGCATAATTAGTATTAACTAACTCATGTTTTTTTGTGATTATTTTCGTAAAGAAATTGTTTTCTTATGTTTCTGTAGTATTTACTGTAACTGTTCTAAATTTAAACTTTTATGAACTCATTTAAATAGTATTTTTATATTGTTGAATTAAAATTTTGTTAGTATTTTTAATCGATTAAACATAATTAATCGTTTTCGTAAGTAATTTTAGGGTCGCATCTCTATGACATGCGCGAAAGTGATAAGAACCTAACTTCAATCCGGTCAAGTTACGTTGAGAATATTACTGCAAAGCAAGAGATTTGATACATACACGGGAAAATTTTTTGGGTCCAACATAGTGTTGCCCAAATTCAGTCTTGGTCTTGCAGTCTTGGTCTTGTTCTTGCGTTTTTGCAAGACCAAGACCAAGAACAAGACCGCGTATTTTTAGCAAGACCAAGACCAAGACTGACCGTGCAAGACTTGAGCAAGAACAAGACATAGCCTGCAAGACTCTTGCGTCTTGCAGCTAGGACTTAGCGCTATTTCACTGAGTAGTTAGGTGTAACAGTTCGGTGTATAGGTAGGTACGCTTAGGAATTCTATGAGACGCAAAAAACTGTATCAAAGAATATGAAAAACTGGACCTATGCGCATTACGACTAATACCATAAACATAGCGAATAAAAAAATATCTATTAAAATCAAACTGAGTGCATGCATAGTTATGTTTTAACCATCGGCACTTTGATAATGCGGCATCAAAGGTTTTGTACTTACTTCTCAAAGAAATTTGCCGCTTTTCGGAAGTACATGGTTATGATACACGCGCCGGCGGCTTCTTTTGAAATCTAAAACAATCGTTGCCGCCACGCCGAAATCATAACATTTGACACTATTTGATTGCCGCCATAGGGCGAAGGTATACTCATGCAAAATAATTTCCTAGTAGAGTACCTACAGGTGTTCCAAAGAATAAATAAGTTTCAGAGTGCTTAGAATGAAAATGAATACATTATACTGATCACGCAAGTAGTATTATGATTAGGATAAAATGGTAAGGATAGGTAGTAGATGTCATATTAATTCATTCTAGTAAGTATATATTATAATATTGATTACTTATATGGTTTTAAACTAATTACTTAGGTACTATTATTGTACATTTAGTCATTATATTTCTTAAGTTTTTACAAGAAAAAATAGCAAAAAAGTGTTCAAATATCACCCGTTTAATAAATATTGTAGCCACTTTTAAATATACTTGAAACGTGTAAAAAAATTCTACAAAACTAATAAAATAATATAAAAAGCGTAGGTACTTACCTACTAATAAAATAAAAAGCCTGCGATAAGAGTTTTGTATTACTTACCAGCCCGAATATCTCTGAGAGAGATGATGAGAGTAAGTATTTACTAGCTGTGCCCGCGACTTCGTCCACGAGGAATAGTAACTTTGGAGGTATAGTGACGTTCAGGACTTATTTATTTATTTTAAAACTTCTGTCATCAAACATACAAACGAACTCTTCAGCTTTATAATATTAGTATAGATGTACGCCAAAACATTCACTTATATGTAAAGAATAGTGATTGGCACTAATTCTATTTTATTCACGCGTCGCGTCTGTACAAGTAGGTAATATTTAGTGTGTGTTTGTACGCCGCACGCGGCATTGTTTGATTTGCGGCGGCATCCTTTTCATAGAGCCGGCACGTGGCGAGGCGGCGCGGTAAAGCAAGGAAACGTACTATAAATAAAGGAATTATTTTAATTCCAGTCATTTCCAATTGAGCTGTGCTTCGAGTCTAACTTGATAATTGTTTTTACTAATTCTCGTTGTTTTCTAAAAACGTATCACGTGTACAATTTAATATGAGTGACGAAGATTCAAATTATTCTAGTCCGAGTAACGAGAGTTTGAGTCACAGATCTAAAAGACCCAAAAGCAAATTTGAGGAGTTTTTCGAAATAATTCATGCATCCCAAACTGCCTTCTGTAAATTGTGCCAACATAAAAAGATTGAAATAAAAATGAAAAACAGAAACACTTCAGGCTTAAGGAAACATCTAATATCTTTCCACAAAAAGGAATCAGAAATATTTCTTCCTGTTAAACCAAAATTAAGTGGAGATATCACAAGCTTTTTAGTAACCGCTGGAAGTGGACAGGTAAGAATATTTTTTTAACAGTTAAAAGAATTTTAACTCCGCGTAGCTATTCATGCGATACTTTCAAAAACGCCATTAACTTACGTAAGTATTTTTGAGTTAGTGGTGTTTTCACAGTTTTCATCTAGGGGTGCGACATATTAAGTATGTAATTATCGTCTTAAATATTTTTTATAAACACCCATATTTTCAGTTAATCGGCCAGTAACAACTAAGTACTTTATTTTGGTAAATTACAGTACAGTGCAACCTTAATATAACAAATATCAATTTAACGATTTTCTCGATTTAACAACAACAAACCTCCTCCTCTTATACGCTCAAACCTAATAACACAAGATTTATTGTTTTGTTTCAGTCGGAAAACAGCAGTGACAACATCACGACAGCTACAGTTGATTGGGTGGTGAAAAAATATCTTCCCTTCTCATTTTTCGATGACGAAGCTACACAAGTATATTTTCGACGTATTTGCCCTAATATGGTGTTTCCTAAAAGGTCTACACTTAGAAGGAAAGTCAAAGAGCGATTTGAAGAGCTCCAATTGAATCTCAAGGAACGACTTCAACAATTATCATCTAAAATGTCTTTTACCATTGATGGGTGGACGTCAATTGCTGGTAGGAGTTACTACGGGGTTACTATTCATTATATAGACAACGCATGGAAGTATCAATCTGTAGTTCTTGATTTTATACCATCACGCGGTCGACATACTGGGGAAGATATTGCAACGATTTTCCATGAATGTTTATTGGAATATGGCATAATTGATAAAATACAAGGTATCACGGTCGACAACGCAACTGCAAATACCAAATTCATGTATGAACTGGGCAAACAGCTGCCGCCACACTTTGATTCAGACAATCAACATTTCCGGTGCTTTGCTCACATTTTAAACCTTGGTGTACAAGATTTATTAAAGACCTTAGCATTACACTGTGAGTCTGACACTAACGCGCAAGATCAGCAGTACGAAGACTATGCAGACGAAACTGAGGATGAGGAAGATGAAGAATCTGCACCAAATATTGCTGACTCGCGTACATCTGTAACAAAGTTACGCAGTATTTCCAGTAAAATAAAAAGAAGTGAGATAGTGAAGAAGAAGTTTCAGTCTGCTTGTGAAGCAGCTGGCGTGCCATCAAATCTAAATGCCATTCTTGACTGTCCAACGAGATGGAATTCCACACATGATATGATTGGATTTGGTTTAAAAGTGAGAGCGGGCATTGACATATTGTGCAGTTCTGTCACCGAATTAAATGATTTTCAAATCACAGCTAATGAATGGCAGGTACTCGAAAAATTACATAAATTTCTAATAAACTTTAAACTTTTAAGTACAAAACTTGGTGGAGACAAATATGTTACATTACCGCTAGTCATTGTATCATTCAATCTCTTGCTAGATAAAATTGAATCCATGGTAAAACAGTTAGATGAGAAACCTAATCGATCTGAAGTGGATGAAAGGCTCATTCTAGCTTTCCAAGCAGCTCGAGACAAAATGCTTAAACATTACAAGAAGAGCAACTGGATTTATTGTACTTCTTTAATTTTAGACCCAAGGCATAAGGCTCAGACTTTTGACCTGACAATGTGGGGGAAGCAACTTAAAACAGAAAGTCTGCGCAAGTTCAATGAACTTTATGAAGAATATAAAAGTCTACACTCACTGAACAAATCTCTGGAATTACCAGAAAAAGAAAATAAAGTATGTGATGAAGATGAAGACGTAATAGACTTTGATAAACTCTATGAATGTCCCTCGACGTCATCTGGATCTTGTCTTCAAGGCTTAGTGATAGACGAGTTGGAGGAGTACCTGAGAAAACCAAGAACTGCCAGCTCGGAAGACATTTTAGATTGGTGGAGGACGCATGAGACAGAGTATCCGATTTTATCGAAAATGGCCCGTGATTTTCTCTCAATACCTGCAACTTCAGTACCTGCTGAGAGGTTATTTTCTAAAGCATCATTAGTAATTAGAAAACATAGAAATAGGTTAAGTGATGAGTCAGTCATGGTTACTTTGTATTAATTCTTGGTCAAAAAAAATTATATAAAGTATCATAACCTAATGATAAAGCTGTTGATTTGTGTTGTATTTTATTTTTTATTCAAATAAATGATAAATCGTAAACTCTTTTATTAAATTTCTTATAAGTTGAGGGTTCAATCTCTTTCTAGACAGATAAGTATTGTTCTTTAAAATACAGTCAAGTTATTGTAATTAATTTGTTTTTTTACATGTTTTAGCAAATGTAAGCTTATAAATCATAAATGTTTATTAAGAAACAGTTACTTCCATGGAAAACGACATATAGGTCAGTTGATTTTTCGAATTTCTTATCAAATCTTCAGTTACTTATTAATCTGCTTGATCTTTACTATGGCTATGTTAATTCAAGCTCACAATGTTCCAATTCTAATACGTTTTTCTAAGATTTAAAGTAAACTTTAATAAATAGTAATAGACTAATAGGTAATTGCAAGACTTGCAAGACTCTTGCTGCAAGACCAAGACCAAGACCAAGACTGGGAGCGCAAGACCAAGACCAAGACCAAGACCAGGTGTATTGGCGCAAGACCAAGACCAAGACTGGCTAAGTCTCGTCTTGTTCTTGCATTTGGGCAACACTAGTCCAACATTAGTTCGAGTCGGTATTTTTCTTAAATTGAGTGGATGACAATTAAGGCTATTTTTCAATGCAAATTACTGACAGGACAGTATCATGTACATACATTTTACACTTTTAGTATAGTACCTGGATCTTGGAGCTTTGCTAGGATTTTTCTAAAAATGAAACCTAGCTAGATCGATTTATCGCCCTCGAAACCCCCTGCATACTATTTGAGTCCCGCGAAATGTATGTACCTACTCATTTAGCCGGTGTTTAGTCAGTAGGTTCCAATTAGTCCATATATATAGCTGACCCGAGCAACTTCGTCTGCTTGAATGTTTCCCGTTCTTGCAACATTTTTCATTGCTGCTCCGCTGCTATTGGTCGTAACGTGATGTTTTAAAGCCTATAGCCTTCCTCGATATATAGGCTATCCAACACTAAAAGATTTTTTCAATTCGAACTAGTATTTCCTGAGTTTATCGCGTTCAAACAAACAAACTCTTCAGCTTTATAATATTAGTATAGATTGACCGATCTATCTCTCTCAATAGATAAACCCAGGGCTGTAGCTAAAAGAGGGGGGGGGGGATTAGGGATGCCTCACTTTAAAATAATACCTAATGCTCTGGCTCTAAAGTAAATTAATATTTTGATTTAAAGTAGTTATCTATATATCTTCATGTGATCTCAATGCTAAATAACAAAAAAAAAAGCAGTCTATGGACGCTAGAAATACTTTAAATAGGAATGCGAATTCTGCATTAGTTATATTGTTCTGTGAGCAACACTCGCGCGTTGTCAACTCTAATTATAAGTTAAGGCACGGAGAGTAGTCACCTACAATGTGAATTTAATTTTAATTTCAACACCATTGTCTATAGTAAAATATCATGGATGTAACCCCATGTGTACCCCATGTTCCCATTGGCGTGGGGTTCAAATGCGTTATCGTCTTCTAAGTATTCTTTTTTTAATAATGAACTAAGATAAAACATTTGATGGTTAAAACAAAGTTAAAACATAGCATGGGTACTGTATGAACGTATCGATAATCCATTTACATATTAATGTTATAAATGTGAAAGTAACTTTGTCTGTCTGTCTGTTTGTCTGTTACGCTTTCACGCACAAACAGCTAAACCAATTTAGATAAAATTTGGTATGGAGATAGTTTGAGTCCTGGGGAAGAATATATGATAGTAATATACATTTTTATCGCGATAACCGGCATACACGCGGGCGGAGCCGCGGGCGAAAGCTAGTAATATTATAAAGCTAAAGAGTTTGTTTGTTTGGTTGAACGGGATAATCTCAGAAACTACTGGTTCGAAGTGAAACATTATTTTAGTGTTCGATAGCCCATTTATCGAGGAAGGTTATATGGACCAGTAGAAGCGGAGCATCATGGAAACCAGACAACCGAAAAACATACTTAAATATTTCTAAAAACATCCATATTATAGATAAATAACATCCAGACACAGAATAAACCATCGTACTCATTACACAAAGTTTTATCCTGGCTGGGGATCGAACCCACGACCTCTTGCGTAGCGGTCGGATACACTCCCACCGCGCCACACCACTTTTTTTTTCTTTTTTTCTTATATGCCATGAACCGATTTTTGCAGGCTAGCCTATACGATTATTTTCGTAATTAAATTATCTTTTTTTTTTTATTTATAAAAGATAACTATCAATGTGGGGTTAAGTCCCACATTACTAGCAATCTTGTAAAGCTCAAAGGTTTGTGTTAGGAATGGGTTCACGTCGGTAGTATAATGGGTAGGATTCGAACCTGCGACCTCACGATTGCGAGACCGATGCCTTAGCCATTAGGCTACCGCCGGTATCTTTCTATTAATTGTTCCACCAAGAGTAAAACGGACCTATTAATGACTTTAACATGCAAGAGTAAACTGCATACTGCTTTCACCAACAAACAGTCGATGAAAGCGACCAAAAAGAGTAGAAAATAACCCGCAGCCATTTTCAAGCTCGCTCTCTCTCCACTAGTTTAAATAAAACATCCATCAACAACTACAACATCAACTACACAAAATGTAAACATTTATGAAGACTATGTTAGCGCGGATCCAGGATCATGTTCTGGGTGGGTCACTTTGACCCAACACCGACCAAGTGTGAAAATTCATGAATCGGGGGGGGGGGGGGGGGGGGGTAATTGCACCTGTTGCTCCCCCTTGGATCCGTTCCTGCTGCATGTTTTGTTATCTTGTTGTAAGTAGAATGTACCAACAAGAAACATTTTTGGTCTATATATAAAGGGGCTTCTAAACGGGCCATCACGAAATATATGTTACTGCTACTGATGGCCGAGTTATATACACGAGCAATTTGTTGCAATATGCCTGCAATAGTACAAAGCACAGAATACACTGCCAACCGTGCCGGCGTAAAAGTATCACGTGGTTTTGTCAACACGACATGATGTGTTAGTGCCGGATTTAGGATTTTTTCAGGGAAGGGCAAAAACTTGATGATAGCGCCCTTCACCTTCTGAGAACGTGCTTACGAAAGGGGGTGGAGGTGCATTTCGTTTCACCCAGTAGTGCCTAGTACGGCCATTACACACACAAGTATTTCGTGCGACGAGGGAGGCAACTTAGCAGTTTGTACTACTTCAACATGCCATTTGGCGACCTTTCAACGGGGGGTCAGGGGTGCCCCGGCATGCCTCCCCCCCCCCCCCCCTACATCAAGCCCTGCAATGTGCTCCCATTGAATGTGTATTTGAGGTTCCGCAGCCAAAATGCCAAAACGGAATCTTTATAGTTTCACCATGTCCGCCCATCCGCAGCTTAGCTCAGACACGGTTAGTGTCTGAGCTAAGCGGCAGCCACAGCTGCGGATGGGCGAAACTAACACTAGAAGGCTGTGAATTTGCATGGATAGACATATTATTACCGACAAAGTGAAAGAAGAATAAAATCTTGAAAACATTTTTTTTAAGGCGGGTGAAAAAAAATCCCATCTCCACTAGGTATATAATATACACTATACAGACTATATAATAAAGTGGAGATGGGATATTTTTTCTCACCTTCCCCATCATGTGGGGTATCATTAGATAGATATTTTAAAAATGTTTAGGATTTTGGAAGACCATTTTTAGATTTAGGGATCTATTTGTGCAATGATAAGCTTTTAAAGTGCAAATTTTTATTAGAGTCAAGTGTCCCCTCTCTGCCAGCTAAATAGGCTCCAAAACACCTGGACCGATTTTAAAAATTGTTTCACAACAACATAGGCTATATTTCATTGTCAAAAAATTTTAGATCCCTACGAAAATCACAATAATGTATGTGACTCAATTATGTAACGTAGGTATATAAAGCTACGTTAAGAAACCCGTGCGAAACCGCGGCAGGCAGCTGTACTTATAATAATAAAATTAAAAGGAAAACTGTCTACAGCTAAGTTGGCTTTACAAGGTTAAGAACAGATGATCATATGAGAAGTAACAAAATTTTCGTACAAACGCCATTAAAAATGGATTTTCAAAATTATTATTTTGTTCAAAAGTATATTCCAAAATGGTCCCATATAAATTTCGTAAAGATCTGATGATGAGTTTCGGAGACAGACAACGGAACTCCTCAATAAATGACAGCACATCAACCGTGATTGAAGTAGGTTAAGTATGTTTTTACATTATTTATAGAACCAATTGCTGGTCTTGTCCAAATAGCAGATCCAGGACTTTATTTTGTACAACATTGGGGGGGGGGGAGTAGAATCCTTCCTTTCCCCTCCTCTACCTGAATCCGCCAGTGTAAGTAGTTTCTATGCTATAAATTATACGAAGAAACAGTTCAGTTCCTATAAAGCTACTGGTCAAATCACCCACACTATAGTATATATATGTTATTTAAACTGTGCCCACAGTAAGGTACCTACACGGTTACAGGTACGGTACTCTTTAATGGACAAGTATAAAACAGATATTGATTCATGAACAATCAACAGAAACAGCTGTAATAATGTAGAGCAGATCCATCAATTTTAGAACCAAGCCAACTGTCGAGTGTAAACATACTTCTACTTGTCGAAAACAGATTATAATGGATTACTGATTTCTACTAGCTACGTAGGTACGAGTTAACTCTGGCAACACTTTTCACCATCAGTTAAATATTGTTTACAATAAGTGCTCTTAGATTATTATTATTTATAAAACATAATGCTACTTTAAAAGCCATTGGCAATGGACAATGTTTACGTTTCAGTTTTTCGATAACAGGTAACAGGCCCGTCGAAATAATACTATTTTGTAAAAGTATTTTGACTGGCCTGTTGGTCTTGTAGTTACCTGACTGCTAAGCTAAAGGTTTTTGGGTTTGATTCCGAAGAAATCTATGAGCACGATTGTTTATTGTGTCTGGGTGTAATTTATCTACAATAAGTATGTAGCCGTGTGGTACCGGCTTAAGAATAGTACTATCCCATCTCTTCCCGTGGGTGTCGTCAAGGCGACTAAAGGGTTTCACACCGGAGGACGGACAGCAGCATCCTCTGCGTACTTTAAACCTTACTGTGATCGCTAACCCGCTCGTTATGAGAGGCGATTATAGCATTTACCCCTAGGATCTACAATTTATTTTGCCTATGTCATAAAAGGCAAAATAAATGCGTAGGCTTACGTAGGTGTTGCCTATGCTTTCACGGTTGAAACTACTACAAGCATCAAATTTAAATAATTTAATTAACATCGATCCTGTGCCAGGGAAACTAAACAGACAGAGTTAACTGGATTTGGTAAGAAATTTTAAAATTTTCTGCCTACTGATAAATGCATACCTACAAGTATAGCACCAGTTCATGCTAGTTAAATTACAAACGAGAGGATTTTTAAAGCCAAGGGTGAAATAATTAAAAAATATTCACCAGAATCAACTCAGTTAGCTTGTACCAGCGTCTATAAATACCTACACCTTAATAATTCAGTGACTAATACTTCAACTGATTAGTTTTTTCAGATAGCTGTGGCGCAATTTCTGTAGATTTTTTTTAATACAGGCTGTGCTATTCATCTAACTTAGTGATTGCTTAATATGTAAATGATTAAACCATTTTAGTTAACGCAGAGCTACACTTACCTTTGCCTTATTTAACATTAAAAAAAAGAGATGCTTAAATAAAATTGGATCAATCTCTTTTTTGAATAAAATTATGACAATCGTGCATCTATTGTTTTATTCATATTTTATTAAATTAAAATAATTACCAACTGTTTCCGACGAAAACTGGATCCCAAATCATCCCTGTTAATCGCCATGGCAGCACTGTCCACATTCAAAATCCCCCACGAATCCATGGTTGATTAATATTTTTTACCTCTTCACAAATAAAAAAAAAATATCTGTATCACAAACTGTTCAAAACACACATAAATCCAAATGGCGCGAAAACTTAAACTTCGAACACTCCACAAGTTCCCGTCATGTCGCCTGTCTGTCTTTATACTCGAGCACAAATGTGAACTGCGGTGTTAGCTCTGTAAAGTTATATTGTAACAGATGTACCTATATGCTGTCAGATATTTAAATTGGCAGGCCAAAATAAGTACGGCATTTTGCTTCAACTGGGCGCAGTTCGTCGGTGCGGCTGCCAAGAAGATTCGTATTGCAATCGTGTCACAGAAACAACAGTAGATGTACACATCCGAGTTCATCCGACTAATAACGTGATGCGACTGTTTTGATACCGTGTATCTATGATATTTTATAAGAAACACGCGTACCTACGTATTTATCGAGAAACCTAGACTACTAACCAGGACTGACTACAACAATAAATACTTTTGTACCTGATATCTTTAATTGAATATATTTTATGACTTTATATCTTTATTTTGGATGATATCCAAATGATTAGAGTTATGTGGTTCGATATCATTAGCAAGATCGTCATGGTTTAATTGTTCGTAAACATATTATCATACATGCTATTTTTTTTTACGTAAGTCAGTCCTAATGGAAGTATACCTGTCACTGAGATACTATTGTTACATAAAATTGGTGTATGTTAATTCTATTATTTTATTTATTACATATCCAAATAACATTATGTACCTCATACTTAAGTATTCTAAATAAAATACATACATATAAGATTATAAATCAATGTAAGTTGCAGCAATTGGTAAAGAGTAAGACATTCCATTATAATATTTTCATACACATTTACGATACAACTACGACAATTCATAAATTCGCGGTATAAAATTTAATTTATTTTTACTACAAATGTAACATTTATTACCATTGGCAACATTATTTTTAGTTCGCTTGTTCGTTCCAATAAAATATAGTTCGTTCACTGTCATTTGTCAGATTAAATTATGTAGCCAGCTCAAGAATTTTTCCTATAATTTAGGTAAAAAAAACGATAAATCACTTCGCATGATACCCTTGCATACTTTTATTAAACAACAAAATTTGGCATTGGTATGTGTTTATAACGGTGGCTTTAATCGGAACGACAATAACTACATTGTACATTAAACTAATTGTACAAAGTTGGTAAACCTCTAATATCTTTTCGGGCAATCTTCGGTTGCCTGACAGGACCATATAGGTACCATAAAAATTCATTCATTCATCACGTCACTCACCCACCGTCACTCACGCATTGTTTGTTTTGCTTGTTTCTCGTTTGGCGGGGTGTTAAATAATATTTATACAGTGAAATGCGCATAAAATGTTTTTGTCTACAAGCCTTTGATATCTGGAAAAGATAAGAATTATCTATCGGATGTTCTCAGTCTCAGTGTAGATTAGTTCGTCTGCTCGAGAATCTTTCTTTATCTCGGAACTCGGAAATACGAACATCTCCAGTGACCTGACCGCTACCGCTGATTATTATTCAGTTGATCGCGCGAAATAGGATCCGCCGGTTGCTTTTACAATGTTTTGGCCGTGGAAGCTGGAATAGAAACTTTTGTGTAAAATAACTCGTTTAGGAATTGTGTAAATTTGAATAAAGAATATTATATTTTTATTAAAAATTGAGATCACTATGGCGGGATATTTACCAGAAATACCAGAATATTTGTTTACATTTGTGGATCAGCTTGATGAGCACCCGTGGCTTTTCGCTGGTCTCGCGTCAGTTTTAGTTGGTTTGAGTGGCATATTGCCTTTGCTTATCATCCCACTGGACGCGACAGACAACTTCAATGATGGACGTGAGTATTTTTTGTATCTATTCATTATTTATTCGACCATGTGTACTGTTATTTTTAGATTCTCCAAGTCATCATTCATTTTTATTCTTACGAAACGGCGCATGCGCGGTCTGGCAGCGAAGTGCTTAAATTTTTTATTTACATTGTCTCGATTCCAATTTGATGTACCATAACAAAAACAAGAGGACAAAGAATATGCTAATCTATTACTTAACAAGTTTTTTTTGCGTATGTAGGAATTATAACATCAACAACAGTTATGAGATTTTTTTCGGAATATATTTACTCTTTTCTATGTAGATATTTTATATAGTAAATCACATAGATCTTGTAATAACAGATTTTAAAACAATACAAAACTAATACTACTGTTTTGTTCCTGCATGTAGTCATAATTGTTATGTAAATTTTCTACTAAATAATTGATAAATTATGCATATTCAACTACTATATTTTTTCTCATTTTTTAATTTTCATAACAAAAACATAATAAGCTAGACCTTGTTTTCCTCATGCCATTTATAATTCCAATAGTAATTTAAAAAAAAACAGTTATCTACTTATAAAACTGGTTTAGATAAATAACCAGTCATATCCTTGCTTAATATTTAATATCAAGAATTGAACTATGTTAGGAATCTACACCTAACATATAAAATAAATTCCTTCCATAACAAGTATAGAACAAAACTACTAAGGTATTGTGGGCTCATTGAAAACACATGATTTAAAGTTGATTACCTTCAATACAGCGAGGTGGATTTCTGTCAAATAAATCTAAAGACTATCCTAATTATACAAACTATCTAAGGAAACAAATTGCTTCATAATCTGCCCATTTATTTGGGAGTACATTTCACACCCTGTCTTTCAGCTGAGCTCAAAAATAATGTAGATACGCTAGAATTACTCCCTCCCTGCATTATGTTATATACAGAGGTCATTAAATTTTTTATTTAAAGAACCTCATTGTGGATTTATACATACACCAGAAAAAAAAATAATCAAGTAAACATTTTGTTCACTTGTCTACTTTGTTGGATATTTTACGTTTCCCTGTTCATAAATGGATCTAGAGAGAAATCATGTTCACCTCTCCTTAAAGTCTGTTTACTGAGGGTTTTTTTGACAGATTTTACTCTTGGAGTTCAACTAGTACAAAAACTGAATCCACCAACTCTGAAACTGTGCAGATTTAGATGAAATTTGGTGTGGAGGTAATTTGAAGTTCGAGGAAGGTTATAGGCTACTTTTATTGGACTCCAATTCACAGGGGCAACTAGTCTGCATATATTATTTGTTTTGATAAAATGTCGTGCAAATTGAAGATGTAATATACCTATGACTATCAATGAATGAAATGCTTATTGTAGTTTTGTATTTCAGTTACCATTGTATTAGGTAACTTGCTTTCTTTTCTGTTCCTATTTGAAATACTTAAAACAATTAAGAAGAAAAAAGAAGAAGAAAATAATTTATTTCAACATAAAAAATACAATTTTACACACCTAGATAATCAACACATTACCAATATCAAAGAAAAATAATAAAAAAAACACGTACTTATATTTAAATAGATAATTACATCGAAAATAGGACCTAGTTCAGCATATGCCAGGCTAACACCTGACGCTGATTTTCAACTAGGCCCTTAAGTTACTACTATAAGTTTTGTTTTTAAAACACTTTAATTTTATAAAATAACACAATAAAAAAATAAAAATAGTAAATAAAACCCACACAAATGTTGTAAACAGTACTTTAAAGTACCTAAATGTAACAAATTCACATTTTTCATTACTTTACATTAATTTCATGTAGATTCGAATAAGGGAGTGCATTACATATTATTAATTTTGTATATAAACTGTATTATTATGTAGGTAAGGTTTGAATACAAATTTGTCATATACCATGTCATACTACACAAAAATAAAATTTGGACATCAAAATAATATTATTACATATCAGCCTCCTATGAGGCTATGGTAAGAATTAGCAGGAGCATCCACTTAAATATTAGTAAAAATGGTAATCTATAAATTGAAGTATGTTCCTAGACTCACACTTCCTTTGTTACCTACCTATGTAAACAGCAATGTTGATAATAATCCACTGTTCCTACCCAACGCAACACCATCGGAGGCCATTGACATTGATTTGTGTGAACAATGGTGTTGTGTGGGAACCATTGTTCTGTTTGCAACATATTTATACTTCCAGCTGCTATACTTCCTTTTAATATTGATCATTTACCTTAAAATTGGTAAATAACTCCTATTATTAAGTCGGAGACAGGTGTGAATGTTTTCTTTCGATTTCATCACCTTCATCAGCTTAAAGATATCGATTGCTGAACATAAGCCTACCCCAGAGACTTTCCCAACAATCTATATTGAGTAGGCATCCATGGTTACTCTGCTACCTTAATCAGGTTGTTGATCCAGCTTGTATAGGCCATCCTGCGCTGCGTCTTCCAGTTCTTAGTCGCCACTCGAGAACCTTGTCGGTTCTGCGAGCGATGTGGCTGATCCTATACAGATCCTAGGCACTCAACTCATCATTCATCAATTATTTATTACACAAAAAATATATCTGCCTTTAGCATCGGCGTGATTTGTGGGCAGTAGACGTATAATTGGCTCCTACAATAAAACCGGCCAAGTGCCTCCTGGATGCGTTCGACGGAGGAAAGAAAAGGGGGATTTAACCCTCAAATCCCCCCAGATCTTTTGGTCAGTCATTACGGTCATTGGGGACTTTACAAACACACATTGTGACGGATTCAAAGTAGACCAGAGTCGGATCTAAGGCCTTTGGTTGCTTGAACGCAAACTAGGATTAGAGACATCCTATTGCCTAATTATTAAAAAAAAAAGTAGTAGTCATCTACACAATTCCAAATAACCGGTGGTAGCCTAATGGCTAAGGCATCGGTCTCGCAATCGTGAGGTCGCGGATTCGAATCCTACCCATTATACTACCGATGTGGACCCACTCCTAACACAAGCCATTGAGCTTAGCTGGAGGGGTTGCTAGTAATTTGGGACCAAAATCCCACCTTGCTAGTTATCTTTAAAAAAAAAAATTCCAAATGCAATGTGCATTGTTACTTCTGGTTTTAAACGCTTACGACATTCTGGCCAGATCTAATTTGTCACTTTCCTACGTGTCGTAAGACGGCGTCACTATACATCGAGAGTCTAGAAGGAAAGTTTAACACAAACGCATTCGACACTGCACGGGATCTTGAACCATTTGAATTGACTGTTGGTCTAGTGGGTAATTACCCTGACTACTAAGTCAAAGGTCGTGAATACGATCCCCACCCAGGATAAAGTGTTGTGTGATGATGACTAACGAGTATGATGGTTTATTCTGTGTTTATCAGTTGTCCGATTGCCATAGTACAGGTTCTGCCTAGTTTGGGATTAGAAGGCGTTGTGTGAGTTGTCTCAAGATATTACTTTGCCCTTTTGTTGTTATCTTGTGCTTCGTTCGAGAAACGCACACAGATATTTTTCTAACTCGAAATCTCGATTTTGTATTCGTGAGACATTTCTGTGTTCGTGTGTCAAGAGAGATTTCTATGAAGATTGCCTTTTGTATTCTCCGGTATTCTGTGGTAGTGTTCTCTGCCAGAGTGCAACAACTGTGTCTCCAAGCTAAATAACAGACAATTTGTTATCGTTCAGTAGTGTCGTGCTCTCATTTTAATTGTACGAGAATCATTTGAGTCAATTGACTAGATTATTTCGCTCATCATAGAGCACACTGATTCGTTATAAATGCACAACGAACGATAGTAGAATTATTTCTTATTGGAATCTTTTTTCGCACTAGCTGTTGCTCACGTGGATGACTTTACCCCAATAAGAGTTGATTTTCGCTTTGGATCAAAACGCTATGACAGACTTGCAACCGCTTCTTACTACCGTATGGGCTTATTTTCCAAAAAAACTTCTGTCTTTTCTCTATTTCAAACCAAAAGGCTAAATACGAAATTACACAAACCTGACTTTAAAACTAACGAAGTTTCATTCAAACTTGCAACCGCTATTTTACTCCCTCAGGGGTCGATTTTCAGCGTTTTTTTATTTCAAATTAAATAGCCAAATACGTAATTTCTCAGATCTAATTTTAAAACTGACGTGGTTTCATATAAACTTTAAGCAACCACAAATTCTCTCTCTTCTCTCTCTTAGGGGATTCATTTTCAAAAATCCCTTATCGGATGCCTACACCAAGGAATACGTCGATGCAATGGTCTGGCTAGTCATCATTGCCGGATGCCTCATCCTACAAAAAAAGTTTGACTAATACTAAAAATTGCAACACTTCATCTTTCTATATGTGTTTGTTTATTATCACTCCCTGTTTTCTCGTGGTCCCATTAAACGAAAGAAAACTGTTTCTCGTGGTTCCATTGGTATTTGTCTACACTTTGTATACAAGACGGACAAAGTAAGAACTGCACAATTGGGTTGTTGAACCACTCACCTTTCAGCTCCATCATCAGACCCCGGAAATCATCTAGGATCGGAGTACTTGTCAAGACGAATCAAATGAGCCCAAACTTGTTTCTTTTTTTTTAGTTTAGGAGTTTCTATGGCTACCTTCTGACTCCATTATCAGATTAGGTCTATCAAAGATTAAAGATTTCTTTATTTTGTATAAAACTTGCATGCAAGGTGATAACTTTTGTGTAAGTGCTACATTGTAAGTGACATGCATGACAAATCTTATTATATCATAAATTAGCAAAGAACATTTAATAATAACATAATATAAATATAAAATTACCATTATGGTACGATGATATTGCATTGTCATCAAACTGACTGCCTCTGTGGCGCGGTGGGACGGTAGTGTATCCGACTGCTACACAAGGGTTCAAGAATAACCCTTCGAGCTCATCACACAAAGTTTTATCCTGGGCCCCACCCAGGATAAAACTTTGTGTGATGAGCTCGAAGGGTTATTCTGTGTCCGGGTGTTATTTATCTATAATATGTATGTATTTAGAAATATATAAGTATGTTTATCAGTTGTCTGGTTTCCATAGTTTGGGATCAGATAGCGTTGTGTGAGTTGTCCCAAGATATTATTATAATATGCACTAGTGTACCAATTTTGAGCCCAATTAAACGTCAGGAACTGGTACTAATTCAGCTTCCAAGATTTGACCCACACACGTTAACATACAAACTAACATACACACAGGACAAGTTAAATAAAGCTTGTCAGCTGCTCGATGGTATTTGTTGAGTTTCTGGTCAACAATTCGTTCATAATGATGCCCTTGTGCGTAGGCGCATTATCGTGGTACAAAATGCTTAAACGACGCATAACACTCAAATAGTATTCTTTATTAACCGTTTGACCTTTCGGCAAGAGTTCCGAGTGCACAACCTCGCGATAGTCAAAGAAAACAGTCAACATAACTTTAGCTTTTAATCGATTTCGGTTCAGTTGGAAGGCGTTATTCCGAAGCTTGTTGACTAGTTTGCATGTCAAGCTCGTAAACCCATATCTCGTCACCAGTAACAATGCGTTTCATGAATTTGGGTCGTATTGTTGGGTCGGAATTGACTTGTTCTAGCATGTCCTCTGCGACTCTTATGCGATTGCGTTCTAGAAGAAAATTCAGGTCTTTTGGGACTAGCCGAGTGGCATGTTTCATACCCAATTGATTATTAAAAAATGTACATATCAACCCATATGATGGCCCACTGCTGGGCACGGGTCTCCCCAGTAGTACTGGTATGTAGATCCTGGGGGTAATTGCCATAATCGCCACGCTTGGCGAGCGGGTTGGCGATCGCAGTAAGGCTTTAAGTTCGCAGAGGACGCTGCTGCCCGTCCTCCGGGGTGAAATCCCTTAGTCGCCTTGACGACACCCACGGGAAGAGATGGGGTGGTACTATTCTTAAGCCGGCACCACACGGCACTAAAAAATGTGTTTTTCCATTATGAAATTAGTAATACACACTAGATATGATCTAACTAAAACAGCACTGTATTTAATTTAAATAACAGATCCAATTCAAACTCCGTGCTAAAATGGTAAACAGTTGTGCCAATTTAAAACAAACAAAAAAACATAAATTGAATTTTGAACTATATCCAAACCCAAACTAATCATCCATTCTATTCCCGATACTTTTTTGACTGAATGAATGTATGTGTGAACAAAGATTTTGACGTCTGGCATAGGTTTTATCTAAATACCTATATCGCCTGAAGTTGTTTTTTTGTCATCTTGTTTACAAAAGTGCAGTCAATATATCATCTTGTTATGTGCAAGTGTATCTTGATAATTTTCTGAGTATATTGATCAGTCAATAACAAAAGATCATTTTGTATGAAGACATGTGAAGAAGTGTCATGTTTTGTTACTTTATCGATTTGAAACTAAATATTTAACTAACAGAGTTACGTATAATTTTGACTGGCCTGTTGGTCTAGTGGTTAGCGACCTTGACTGCTAAACCGGATGTCGTGGGTTCGATTTCCACACAGGACACTATATAGTGTGATTCACAAATTGTTGTTCCGTGTTTGAGTGTACTTTGTGTCCATGATTTATTTGTATACGACACACCATGTACGCTAGTGCTGGAGATGTCTTTTTAAACAAAAATCTTTATTTCTTGAACGAATTTCCCTATTAGTCAAAGATATATTAAATACAAGAATCCGGAATTTAGTCTCGGCAAAGTTTACAATTCAAATCATTGTAGAACTAATGGTTAATCAAATTTGCATAAAATTCCACTCATGTTATGTTATATTTCTCTCTAAAATATGCCAATTTTGATCATGAGTAACAATGACCGTTTGATCTTCAAGATCACGAGTACTCATGTTATCACGCGGATAACGGCCAGACGTAGCACAAAGCATCCATTTTTTTATGGTTTGACATGATTATATCGGTTGTGCAACTCATTTATCAGATCTATACAATGTTGAGCAATATTTGACAGGCAACTGATTCTGTAGGTGACACTCGAGATAATGAACTGACGGAATCAGATGAGGGTTTGGCTATTTAAAAATATAGATAAGTACGATAGCATACTTCGATTTATGACTGAGTATCCATATCTAATATAGAGTTGGCAGAAGTTTTTACCAACCCATCTCCAGGGAGGTCTTGAATAACCCAGTTCCTAGTGAATGAGCAGTTCAGCCCTAGAAATGTTCCCCTGGACAAATAGACCGATTTTGAACGGCAGAGGACCCCAAAATGTATTAGAACAGTCAGCGTGCTGTTTTGTTTCTGTGCGTAGAGTCGGCACTTCAGCAAAATTCGGCAAGGCTGGACTGAAATGCCTGGAAGTCGCTTCGACCTAAAAATCTATTGTGTCACCTCTTTCTTTTATTAAACGATATCCCTAAGGTCTAGCCTGACTGTGAAGTATACTATACGCCTTGAACGCACGAAGATCGTGTAAAGTCATCTGGTATGACTAAGTGCCTTCCAAGCTGCTGGCTTTCTTCCAGTATGGTGAATCGCCTCGCACCCCCAAATGATAAAGTATTACATAGGGTTTTCCTCATACTTGAGATAGAATCAAATAATAGTGTTGTGTATACTGTTTCGTAATTTTATGTTTATTTATTATACTGTTCTTAATTGAATAAACATCTGTATTTGTATACGTTTCTACATATAGAACACGAACAATGGAGTCAAATTATATAGCCAAATTTATACAAGCCTGTAAACATTGCCTTAAAAATATGATACATTTATTCAAGTACGGAAAACCAAAAGTAAAACGAAAATAGTTTTACTGAACAAAAGTACGTTTATGATATTGTTAAATAAGAATACTAAACTAACTATGTAGTCCAACAAATATTCAAGTTTTTAATTAAAGACTTAATAAAAATAAAAATACAATACCGATTATAGGCATCAAGGAATTCCTTCTCTTCGACATTCTGATGATATTCCCAGAAGGCTATTTGTTTTTTGTTTCTTGGTCATGTTAACGCAGTAAAATGTATACCAAAATCGGTCACGGGCTTATTTAGCTGTAAAAATTACACTAAATTAAAAATCTGAATTTGGTTGACTTGGTAAAGATTTCGATGTTACAAGTCCCGTATTAATTTCAGTTTCATTCAAATGCTTTACCAAATATAAATGTCGTCATTGATAGATTTTCGCAACGGCCTTGAAACGCTATGAAACCCTGACGTTATGCAAAGTCACTTCGTAACTTTTCTTAGCCTAGCGTGTTAGTGACTAGCATTCAATTTTCTTTTGAATAACAGATTTTAATCTCGATTTTCTAGAACTAGGCCGGGTATCGCAAACGTTTAGGAATAAACTCCGCCAGAGCGGAAAGGAGAAGAAGATATGTCTCCAAAAGAACTTTGCTATTTTCAACTCAACTGTGTCCACTAAAAATAAATGTTATACATATTCTCTGCTCTCCGGAAAGAAGTTTGGTAGAGTCCGGACATTATGTAAATCTACGCACCTTTTTCCTGAAGCACGAACCAAATTCCAAAAAGTTTCTATTTAAACTCGGTGATAAACAAGTTCGTGTTTTAGATTTCGTTTCTCTCTCATTTGCTAGGCATTGCGAATTATCTCCAGTCATCGACTGCCATAGGTTTACCACCACAGAATTACCAGGTTATTGCCCCAGAAACCGACATTTTGTGATAAAAACTAGTCCGTCATCCGGTCCATAGACTATTTCTGCTTAAAGTCACGCCGATTCGTTTGACTTTTTTATCCCTTTTTCTCTTGTTTCGATGCCATGAGAAGAAAAGAACGAAAACATTCTCAAATAGGTAACGTTTTAGTTATGTACCTATTGTATTGTTTTGACGCTTTTCGTGTTGCTATTTTTGTAACAAATAGGTTTTTTATTACGAGCTGATATTATAAGTAAACAATACTCGAGATAAAATTAAGTGGTCGCGAGATAATTCCAAATGCATTGGTCGACTGGATTTGTTACGAGTATTTTATTTGCATTGTTGGCATATCAATTCCTTTGTTGTATAAAGTTCTAAGAAAAATATCTTTGAGACGGAATAAAAAGTTTATTCTTGACACGATTCTAAGTAGTAGAAATCTGTATCTTTTTTCAGACCGAGAATGCTTGCAAAAAATGATGAGTTTACCATATGTAACATGATAACTGACTGGTCTTTATTTTTAATCACACTAGCTTCGATCGTTACTCCGCCTATCAGTTACCTCTATAAGTCACCAGAAATTTCCAGACTTGTTAAATTATTATCGTCACTGTTTATTTACTACTATATCCAGTCCCGGGCCTGATAATACAGCTGTAAATTTTAACATATAAATAGTATAAGTTGTTCTCGCTTGAAAATAACAAACAGGCGACAGAGAAGAATTGGAAAATATAGATATATACGATAAAAGATAACTGATCGACTGACAAAGCTCCTCACAGAATGGTCCCTCATAATCATAATGCGTGAAAAGATTAGTTCATTTTATGAATGTTTAAATTGAATGTTATTGAGAGAGGGCAGTCAGCGTATATCAAACGATACCACTGTAGTTTTAGCAAAGCAAATAAGTGATTGTTTTCCAGAACAACAGTCACCGTGCCTCGAAAAGCACGTAAAGCCATCGATCCTGCGTTGCTAAATTTCGCGCTGGTCGAAGAGAAGAAACCCTTGGGCATCTTCTGCGAGAGAGTTGGCTAGTTTTTGATGACGAGGCGAGATGAGCTTGGCCGAGGCCATTTTATTCCTCACCTGTACGGACAGTGTACCTAAGTATTTCGCAGTTGCTTCTTCAATTTTCATCTGAATCCAAAGTTGATTGCCCCAAGTTTCCCAGTTGGTGACAGAAGCCATTGTTCTGTAACAAGTTGGATGTTATCGAATCTGTTATCTATGTACGTGATGTGACAGGCGTTCTGATAAGAGACCTGGTCCACGACAACGCACAGGTCAGTTCAGGCGAGGTTACAGGCCATAGATACGCTTGTTGATATCTCACATTGTAAGGAGATAGTGGAACTATTGGTTGTTAATCTATGGATTAGTTGGTAAACCTATTTTATTGCTAGCTCGTGTTGCTATATAAACGAGCAAAAGATTTTATTTTGTCACTTCTCCAAGTTCAAATTTTAAGAACCCTTTTTTGCTAATCAACAAGATGATGGCAAGCCTGTTGCCGGGTTTCATCAAACAGCAAACAGGGTTGCCATCCTTCCATCCATCCAAAATTAAAGTCGGAAAAGCTGGAAAACAGAATAATGAAAATTAAAATTCCGGATACTTTTCTCATTAAAAATTACAAGATGATTTTAAAAGAATTAAAACAAGCATCTGCAAAAATCTATTCTAGTACAATGTTACATACAGCCATTATTTAATGAGCAGAAACAACTAAGTTGCTATCATGCATAATGCAGACTCGAATACGTGCTAAATGGGACATCGTGTCTTTTGCCAAGCCTATTTTGACTGTCAGTGTCAAAATAGTCTGCCTGCATATTCAAAGTTATTATCTTACGGCTCCTACAAATTTGATGTACCCCGCAGCTTCTTAACTAAACTCACTCGTATATTAAATCCCTACTAGGCGTTTTTAACCATTCCGGCAACGAGACCAATCTCGAAATGTCGAATTTATATTTCAATATGGTACGATTTTAAGGCAATCGTCGCACCATTTACCGCGTCCTGAAGGAACTTGTACGGCCCTATGAATTTCATTGCAGAAATCGTATTTAACACCATTATCTGTTGGAGTAATAGATCAAGGAGGTGTCTTCCAATAAAATTGACACCAGGAAAACCACTAATAAAACTTACATATAAAAAATCCGTATTAACCTCAACGCTATTGTCAATCGGTCAACTGTCATGTCAGGTATGTTATCGGACATTTAAGGAGTCCCTCACACGTAGAGGCTTATCTCAGCACTCTCAACTTGATTTGTCATGACCGTCTGGTGAAGATACGGCTCTGATCGAGTATTGGAGTATTGTTGATATGGCGTCGGTAACGAAAACATCTTACATCACTAGTGTTGCTATCGTCTTTAGGCATAACCAAGGAGGGGGAATTTAGGGTTAAACCACCTCCCTTCCCCTAGTTCTTTGGAAAAAAAATGAAGCTTAATGTTATTTTGTAAGGGTTAATTGCCCTAGAGTCTGAATCGCATTGCAGTGGCGTTTTACACCTGGTCTGACTACACCCCGAAAAATCTGGATCTGGTCTTTTTGCATACCTAAGTAACGGGATTTTAGGGTTGTTGGGGGGGATTGACTTTTTTTTTTTAATACGACTCTCGCAGTGTTGCGGGGCACTTTACAAACATACAAGCGGCAACAGAAATAAAAGTAAAAAAAAAATATCTAATTTGTGGATCACACAAAGTGGTGTCCCGTGTGGGAATCGAACCCACGACCTCTTGCGTAGCAGTCGGCCACACTCCCACCGCGCCACAGAGGCAGTCCTTGACTTGGCCAAGGGTTAAGGAAAAGCAAGAGATCACGAGAGGACTTACAAGTCCTTCACCCTCTCTAAACTACAGTACAGGTTCCATACACGTTCTTGTAGAAAACTTCACCATAAAATCCGCTACCGCACACTTAATGAACAACTAGCTGTCCCGCGCAACTTCGTATGCGTAAATTTTCCCCGTTTTTGCAACATTTCTCGTCGCTGCTCCGCTCCTATTAGTCGTAGCGCGATGTTATATAGCCTATAGCCTTCCTCGATAAATGGGCTATCCAACAAAAAAAGAATTATTAAAATCGGTCCAGTACTTTTTGAGTTTATTCGTTACATACAAAAATACAAATCTTTCCTCTTTATAATATTAGTGTAGATTAAACTTAATTCAGATAGTCACACGTACTTACCATTATATTGTCTACATACTGAAGGTGTATATCGTAAAATCGGCTTCATAGTACCACTGATCTTGATGATAAAATACATTGATATAATCTAAAGAAATCACTGCATTAATCGACAAGCAATTAATGTGTAATCCTATTTGATATGTTATCTTTTAAAGTAATTAAATACTGTCCCTGATTACGTCGACTTGTCGTTACGAATTTACGATGTTTAGATTGGAGATTGTATTACTTTTAGGGTACCGTACCCAAAGGTTAGAACGGGACCCTATTACCAGCTGTCTGTCTGTTCGTCTGTCACCAGGCTGTATCTTACCAACCGTGATAGTTAGACAGTTGATTTTTTTACAGATGATGTATTTCTGTTGCCGCTATAACAACAAATACTAAAAAACAGAATAAAATAAATATTTAAGGGCTCTCATACAGCAAACGTGATTTTTGCTCGATATTGACAACAACAGGTATAGACGTTTGAAATATTCACCAAATATTTAGCTACTAGCTGTCCCACGCAACTTCGTTTGCGTAAATTTATCCCGTTTATGCAACATTTCTCATTGCTTCTCCGCTCCTATTGGTCGTAGCGTGATATTATACAGCCTTCTTCGATAAATGGGCTATCCAACAGTGAAAGATTACCACGTTCAAACTAACAAACCAACAACCTCTTCAGCTTTATAATATTAGTATAGATTTATTTACTGTAAACATATATAATTAAATTATAATAAAACAGATATTTAAGGGGTCTCCCATACAATAAACGTGATTTTTTTGCCGTTTTATAGACAAAGTGGTACGAAACCCTTCGTATGCGAGTCCGATTCGCACTTAGCCGATTTTTTTTTTTACTTGCTTTTAAGACTTCCTACAGTAGGAAGTACACGTTGAAAAGTTTACGACTTGGTAAACTTGTATGTAGAACGTAATCTTCGAAACTACTAGATCAATTTTGATGGTACTTGATATGGAAACAGCTTGAAAGTTGGGGAAGAACATGGGATTTTATCGCTACAACCACCATGAAAGAAGTTGCAGGAATTAAAGAGTTAAAGAAGAAATGCGAAAACAGTTAATGGAGTGATTAAATTATTATCTATAATTAATTTATTTTGTTATAAAACTATTCTTATCAAAATAATTAAAATTATGTAGTGCATTTCCGATAACCTATTGACACATTAAAGCATCTTTTATACTAATTAGGCAAACTAACTGATATACATTAAGGGTCGAATAAGCCAATCAGGTTTGGCTCAAAAATGTGTGACTAGCCAAAGAGCTCTTCTAGAAAGAAATCTGTACTAATATTATAATGATTTGTTTGTTTGTTTTAACGCGGTAATCTCAGGAACTACTGATCCGAATTGAAAAATTATTTCACTGTTATATAGCCCATTTATCGAGGTAGACTATATAACATCACGCTCCGACCAATAGGAGCGAAGCAGCAATGAGAAATGTTGCAAAAACGGAGAAAATGTACGCATACGAAGTTGCGCGGAACAGCTAGTTTACAGATATGTCTTAATATTAACCCGTAAAAACATCTTGAAGTTACGGAAGATACATAAAACGAGGTGTCGTCCTTTCGTAGTTATGGTGTAAAGGTACAAAATACAAAAATTGAATGGATTAAACCACTGAGGCAGTCAAAATTCTGGTTTCAAGAAGTGAAGCTTCAAATACAAATTGAAGATTCACTTCGTGAAACCAGAATTTTGACTGCCTCAGTGGTACCTACAGTGGGAGTGTGTGACTACTGCACAAGAGGTCATGGGTTCAACTCCTACACGGGACACCACTTTGTGTAATCTACGAATGGTTGTTCGAATCTGGGTGTCCTTTTTGTCCGTGAATTGTTGTAGGTATGTTTGTGAAGTTCCCCGCCACCTAGGCCTAGTACTCTACAGTATAGTCCGGAGGACCTACCTGCCACTCAGCTGGTGAGAGTACCTGTCACCTCTGTTGCAGGTTTCTCTTTTTTCACCTGCGGATCTGTCATTCTATTTTCTATGGGTTCGATCCCCACCCAGGATAAAACTTTATCAGTGGTCTGGTTTCCATAGTACAAGCTCTGTCCCAAAATATTATTATTATTATTTTCATTATTGTATTATGGGTTTTCCCTGACTACGTCAATCGTTGTGATTGATGAGGTCAGGGGTGAGTGGTGGATTCCCTTCTTGATAGTTTAAGATAGATTTCCGCCAAGTACATTTATCTATTCAATCAGTTAAACTTTAAACACAATTTGACAAGGAATAAACGCGGTATTTGATGCTATGTTAAGTACCTACAATAAACAAGTTTAAAATTTATAGTTTCATACATTAACCAACTGCCCCGCGCAACTTCGTATGCGTAAATTTTCCCCGTTTTTGCAACATTTCACGTCGCTACTCCGCTCCTATTAGTCGTAGCGCGATGTTATATAGCCTATAGCCTTCCTCGATAAATGAGCTATCTAACAGTGAAATAATTTTTCAATTCGTATCAGTAGTTCCTGAGATTACCGCGTTCAAACAAACAAACTCTTCAACTTTATAATATTAGTATAGATATGGAAATCTCCCACCACCCACTTCGAACCACGGTCTCGGCACGCATTTGTCATAATCTATTATCTATCGTGTCTGTTATCAGATGATCGCTTACCTGTCTTTGATATGTTTAGATATTAATACATTGTTGTAGTTGCCAAGTATGATCTAGTTTCGTATGTCCATTTTTGTCGCATTTGCTGTAGGTAACTGATATTATGACATTATATTAAAGACTATAGCTGTGCTATACTAATATTATACTACTACGAGCATATGTCTCCTCTTGTTTCAGCTGGTGCATCCACACTGAGGATACTGCTGAGCTTCGCAGTGGGCGGGCTGCTAGGCGACGTGTTCCTACATCTGCTGCCTGAAGCGTGGGAGAATGATCTTAGAAATACTAAACGTAAGTTGTAGATTATGGCATCATTCTGAAACTATAACGCCACATAAGCCCGATTATATTCTCTAGAGGTCAGTTTGACAGTAAAACTCAGAGTTCGACGCTCACAGATCAATATATTATGGGAAAACCTAACGATTTTTGTTTTTAGGGTTCCGTAGCCAAAATGGCAAAACGAAACCCTTATTGTTTCGCCATGTCCGTCCGTCCTTCCTTCCGCAGAAGGTTGTAATTTGTTTTGTTGAATACACATATTACAGTTGGATCAACGTAACTAGGCCGGACTGAAGTAGGCGACAAGTGGTTGCGCAGATGCATTTTTTGGAAGTAAATGGTGACAGGAAGCGGGGGGTGGGGGCGGTAACTAAACCAAGAGAATTAGAGATGCGATTACGCATTACATTGTCATAATTAGGATTACTAACTCATGTTTTTTTGTGATTATTTTCGCAAAGAAATTGTTTTTCAAAGTTTATTTTTTATGTACTGCAACTGTTCTAAATTTAAACTTTTATGAACTCATTTAAATAGTGTTTTTATATTGTTGAATTAAAATGTTGTTAGTATTTATAATCGATTAAACGTTTTCGTTAGTAATTTTAGGGTCGCATCTCTATGACATGCGCGAAAGTGATAAAAACCTAACTTCAATCCGGTCAAGTTACGTTGATCGTACTGTACTTACCTATGCCGACAAAGTGATTTCTTTTTCCATTGTAAAATACTTATATAACGTTGTTAGTAGTTTGAAACAAAAACAACAGAATATCCACTTCTTAAGACGCATTATTCGTGTTCGTGACTACGGAACCCTACATTGTGCGTGGCCCGACATGCATTTGCCCGGATTTTTTCTACTTTTCTACAGCTATCATGCATATATTGCTAAATAAAGCACTAAGAAAATGTTTGTGGTCACCAAGCATCTCTCTGTGGATAGTTTTGTGTTGGTGCCTGCTTATGACCGACCGTATCAGGCCGTTTTTATTACGGATTTGTTACCGTTTTTTTTGCGTTTTCGTCCGTTGGTGTATTAGGATTTATAATATGTCCAAATCTACTCTAAAAACCGGGCAATTGCATGTCGGGCCACACACAATGTAGGGTTCCGTAGGCCCTCATCCGAATAATGCGGCTTAAGAAGTGGGTTTTCTGTTGTTTTTACAACTTAAGTACATAAGTATTTTTCAATGCAATCTGTACGAAAATGTTACTCGTTAAGTTGTAAAGCATACATAGCTGTGATAGTTTCTACTAATAATAAGCTAATTTCACTAATATATACTACTACCGTGATTTTTTTCACATACCTACGTAACATGAACTATTTAGATGGCGGGGAGGAATGGGATTCACTTGACTCTCACAAAAATTTGCACTTCAAAAGTTTAATCGAAAAATAATATTTACCCCTTAATGATATAAAACATCTATCTACTGATACCCCACACGGGTAGGTGAAAAAAAAATACTTTACATAAAGGGCCGTTTTTCACGATTTTATTCTTTCACTTTGTCGGCATAAATAATACATGCAAAATTACAGCCTTCTAGCACTAACATAACAGTCTCTGAGCTAAGCTGCGGACGGACGGACATGGCGAATGCGCATGGTTCCGTTCCGTAAAATAACGGACATTAATTGAATTAGTGAAAACTAACTAAATCTATCACATTAATATAACAAAAACAAACAATGGTTGTGAAACAGTCCATCATTCCTTCCGTGGATCATCAACTGTAAAACAACCACTGATATCAAGCGAACTCGGAACTGGAATGAAGGAACTTTAGACGCACGCATGTCTCTCTCTGTTTTATAACCAGGCCTTCAATCCATTTTTTAAGAAGGGAAATTAGAAGAAAAAGCAACGTTTCTGTTACCGAACGAAATGTCAATTCCGTTACCTTTTCATCGAAGTGACAACAGCTTCCTTAGCTATACAATTGCCTTAAATTAAAAAAAAAACAATAGTTTTGTAGTAATGTTACTTCCTTGTACATTTCAACACAAAGCAAGAGGATGGTAACAATACATTGACGTCTTTAAACTCAATTTTTCTATCGCAAGCTTGACTACTGGCCCGTTGGTAGTGTGTGGTTAGTGACCCTGACTGCTAACGTCGTGCCATAGGTCGTGGCTTCGATTCCCACTCAGGAGAAATCCTTGTGTGATGAGCACGATTGTTTTGATTGTATGTATAAGTAGTGGATGGACGTATAACGCATTTCCTTTTCGGGACAGAGGGTCGCCCTACTACTGGTACTATGTAGACGAATATAAACAAAAAACGGGCAAGAGCATGTCGGACCATGCTCAGTGTAGGGTATAATGCGAAAGTAATAATAAAATAGTATGCGAAATAATTTTAGTTTAAGTACCTTTGTGATTTTTTTCATATTTTTTGGTCACACGCTTCAAAAGTTAATAGTAGGAGAGCTGGCACGAATTTTTGGGTAGGTATTTGAGGCAAGCTGAAAACTTGTCAGATACCTCTCCTATTATACCCCAACACGGAATTGCAGACCTGGCTGGTGAGTAGCGGGGCTAAATCAACCCCTACATTTTTAAAAATATTTTTTTTTTATCCCCAAAAATATATTTGAGGCAATACGCAATTTATATATGTTGCAGTGTTATACTTTATAAATACGAAAAAAAATAAGCCAGATAATTTAATCGGGGTTTTAACATTGCCAGACGCGTGCAAAAATATTTTGCAAAAAATTATAAAAAATGTTTTTGAGGCAGCTTGAAATTTTAACGGAGTGTTATTTATAACTAAAAAATAATATTCCCAAAAAGACAGATCATTTCGGTGGGGCTTTCTACCTGCCAGGTGATCAAGCAAATAATGAATGGGTACGAGCCTGTAGTGCTATAGACAAGCTGTAGTGTGAGAGAGAGCGCATAACGACAGCTGTCTTCGTTCTTATTTGCCGCGTTACTATTGGCTCTGGCGAGGCCACGTGACTTACAATAACCCATGAGGTTTCTAGTTAAAATTTCGGAGTAAAAAATATAAAATTTTCTGAATTTGTACTAAAAACATTTTGCTGATTGTATTAATTTATGGACGTTAAAGGGACATATTTTTGTGATTTCTTTTTAATTTTCAAAAATTAGTTAGTCAATTTTAATGCGAATTGAAACGTAATAAATTGTATAAATATTTGATATTTCCGCAAAAATATTTATTTTTTGAAGATAATTTAAAAAAAAGTACTTTTTCAACAATTTTTGTTCCAAAAATGTTTGTACAGGATTCATATGGACCTACCTACATTCAAAACTAAAAATTGTTTTTTTTTTCTCTGGCAATATTCTAAAACAAAATTTATACTGATTTTTTTTTATCTTAAAATTAATAAGGGTTACGTATTAAAAAAAGCAATAATTAAAATAAATAAATCGCAAAACCAGGTTTATAAAAATATAATAATTCTCCAGTAGTACAATTATTTTAAGTATAAAAGAAATGAGAAGTAAATTCAATTCATTTCACATCAGATATAAATTTTTATTTTTATTTTATTTTATTTACTCAAGAAAACTTACAGCTATAATACAGATAGTGCTTAAAATAGATAAATAAGGCCAATTAAAAGTTTTCACAAATACATATAACAACAGCAAGAAATAACGGACAACAGACAAAGATGGACAAAACAAAGTTACTATACGCATGTATACTATACTATATAATACTAATACCGGGAAATAACAATTATTATTTAAATAAAATTATTAAACTTAATTACTGTACTACTACATTAACAATCAATGGCTTTCAAAAAAAAATTGACAAATCCTCGCCCTTATTACATTTATTTTAATAACGAATAAATCCATATCAACCTCCTGGCACAATAAATTATATGATCTGCAAGCCCTGATCAAGTGTGTTGTGATCAGAAGTAACTAAATCTTCGGATTCATCTGTGTCAGATTCGGCATCCTCTACACCACCAGAAATAAATATATTTTTTTTTAATTAATCACAGAAATTTGAATGCAGCAGTTATTAAAAATAAACCATTTATTCTCACCTGCAGTATGATTTTCATCATCGTTATTTTTATTTTCATCGTAAACAACAGCGTCGAATACTAATTGCGGCATACACTCTCCGTCAAACCAGTGAAAATCTAGTGTATCCTCATTAAGTGTCCATCCATTTCTATTAGGTGTCAAAGAGCTGGGGAATCGCAAATATGCATTTCTCCAAATGCTTGTTATGTATTGCGTTCTTATAAGATGTTGTTTTAGTTATTCATCAATATTTTGTATTCTTTTTGAAAAAATGATGGATTATAATCGCATCCTGTTAATGCATGAAAACCAGGTAAACTCGTACATACAGATGGTCCTAATTCAATATGTAGTTTGGATATATGATGAATAATATTGGAAGAACGAAGACAGCTGTCGTTATGCGCTCTCTCTCACACTACAGCTTGTCTATAGCACTACAGGCTCGTACCCATTCATTATTTGCTTGATCACCTGGCAGGTAGAAAGCCCCACCGAAATGATCTGTCTTTTTGGGAATATTATTTTTTAGTTATAAATAACACTCCGTTAAAATTTCAAGCTGCCTCAACAACATTTTTTATAATTTTTTGCAAAATATTTTTGCACGCGTCTGGCAATGTTAAAACCCCGATTAAATTATCTGGCTTATTATTTTTCGTATTTATAAAGTATAACACTGCAACATATATAAATTGCGTATTGCCTCAAATATATTTTTGGGGACAAAAAAAAAATATTTTAAAAAATGTAGGGGTTGATTTAGCCCCGCTACTCACCAGCCAGGTCTGCAATTCCGTGTTGGGGTATAATAGGAGAGGTATCTGACAAGTTTTCAGCTTGCCTCAAATACCTACCCAAAAATTCGTGCCAGCTCTCGGACTATAAGGGGTGTGACACAATTTACGCAACTTTCGGAGCGATTATTTACAAAAGTATTTACTCAATCAAAAAAGTTTATTAGAAACCTTAAAATGTTTTTAAAAGACCTGTCGAATGATGTCCATACGATGAGGCTAGCCGAAAAAAAAAAATCAGCTTCTGTTACATGTATGGAGTGCCCCCCCCCCCCCCCCCCCCTAAAAATAAGTATTTTTTTATTATTTGGCTAACAAACTAAGTAGCGGCCACTATAAAACACCTTTTCACTAAATCTCATCAATATTCATTAAGAAGTTTCTGAGTAAAATGGCTGTGACTTACGGACGGACAGACAGACAGACGGCCATGACGAAACTATAAGGGTTCCGTTTTTTGCCATTTTGGCTACGGAACCCTAAAAATCGGTTAAATTACATTGTATTCTTATCATCACACCAAATTTTGCATGGATTAAGACTCTAATTACATATATACTACGTATCGAATTAACATACTGACATAGTTATCAAAGTTAGTACAAATACTTGTATTAGCATAGCACATATTTACCTACCGCGTATGCAAATGTTATAAGATAACGTATGTATGTATAAGTCCATTGTCAATGCTGACGAGCGCCCAATGACATTGCCTCTGTAGGTTTTCCTTTTAATAATCCGGAAACGCCACGTGGAATTTCAATGATTTTTTTCCAAAATTATTCTGCTTGAATGATGTAGCGATCAATATGTTTAAAAGAAATCTTTTAAACATTATCTTAAACAGCCTACATATCAACCCATATGATGGCCCACTGCTGGGCACGGGTCTCCCCAGTAGAACCTACTGGTATGTAGATCCTGGGGGTAATTGCCATAATCGCCACGCTTGGCGAGCGGGTTGGCGATCGCAGTAAGGCTTTAAGTTCGCAGAGGACGCTGCTGCCCGTCCTCAGTTTTCAAAATATGTCACACTCTTCTGTGCTTCGGAGAGCACGTTAAGCCGTCGGTCCTGCGTCCAATCTCTCCGTGTGGGATTTCCGTCCCATCGGACTATGAGAGTGAAGAAATAGAGAATGCACTTGTGTTTGTGCCCACACCTGTGCACTATAATATCTCCTGTGTGGTTAGCTAGTCTCTGAGGAGATAGGCCGCCGTAACTGACATCGGTTAGGAGACCATTAATACTCAAAATATCGTTTCAGTCTTTCAGAGTACTATTTTACCGTGTCATTGTATGCCCATTTTTCCCCCACGCTCCTATTTAGTCCGGTATCTCAAATTAGAGCTGTTCATGTACCAAAACTTACCCCAAATTTGGGGTAAGCTTTGACGGGGTTAGTCACGAAAATTGCAAAAATTTCTATATGAAAACTTTCACATTTGCCTAACAGTGCCTTCTTTTTTTATATAAGTCTAAGTGATGATAACGCAACATCTACATTCTATACCATATATGTACAACATTATGTACACGCGGCTCTTATAACCATTCAGACAACATCTCAAACTGAAGTGCACCCATCAACAAAGAAACGAGACACTTAACACGTCTGCACTCAATCCTAACACCAATGATAAAACACTTTAACCGGTGAAAAAAACAACCAGAAAAAAAAACCAGGATCTGGAAGATATGTGGGGGGTTAAAAAGGTATGTTGTACGGGGCGACATAACCTATTAGGGAGCTGAAATGAAATTAAATCCCTCCTCGTCGTAAGCACGTTCTTCGAAGGTGAAGGAACGTCGTTATCAAGTTTTTGCCCCGCTTTTAAAGACCTGGCACCCCATACTCTCTACCAGGGAAAGGATCTATAACTCCACAATTAATTAAGATTCACAAAAAAACTTGAGAAATGTCAAGGGACACCCGGATGGAACGAAGTTCCTTTCGATTAATTAGTGAAGGACTTGTAATTTTTTTATTTTTTTTTTAAGTTATAATAATATTTTTTATTATTAACAATAGAAAGACGAAATGAAAATATCTGGCTAGATTTCTATAAGAGAGAGAGAGACAGAGAAACATGCGCACGCCGCACGGCTTACAATAGCTTACTATAGCAAAAAGTGTCGTTACAACTTTTCGTATGTTTTTTTTCCGTCTAGCTCTCTTTCACAACGTGCGATAAGGAACTTCGTTCCAATAATAAACTGGATGATTGATGACTCATGACCTCCCCAGATTAGGCCATATGCTGTACAGAAATTTTGTTAGGACACACCCTACTCCCTTTCTTTGAAACGAAATTCATGAATTTTCGTTTACATAAATTTATATTCTAATTATTTTTTGTATAAGCACAAGAAGCTCGAACCCATGGATGACTTTCTGGAACGAGTGGTTTAAAAAGATGTTCTTGGCTCTGTTTATTACCACATTTTTGAGCGAAACTTCATCTGCCTCCTCTAGGAGGCAATAGGTTTACAATCTAGTGAAATAGATTTTAGTCTAACGGTATTTACAAATACAATAATTGCTGTCCTGACTTAGGAATCGAACCCGAGACTTCCGTAGCCAAACCGGGGCCAGAAGCGAACCACCTATCTGGACTATGTTACTAGACCTCAAATTTCTCTATCCCTTGATGCTCGCGAGTTGAGCCCTCGCACACATATACACACAAACATAGTCCAGATAGGTGGTTCGCTTCTGGCCCCGGTTTGGCTACGGAAGTCTCGGGTCCGATTCCTGAGACTGGACTTCAAATTTTCCTATCTGTCAAAAATACAATTATTGTATTTGTAAAGTAATTGGCAAGAAATGCCTATAAAAATTGCTTTGGTATTTACAATGTTACGATAATATTAAAATAAGCTAGAAAGGCTCTACACGTGGCTGGCCCTTAAAACCATTTAAACAACATCTTAAATTGAAGTGCACCCATTAACAAAGAAACGGGGCACTTAACACGTCTGTACTCAATCCTAAACACCGATGATAAAACAACAACAAACCAGACATAAACAAATGTTGAGGTTTCTCGTTATCAATCTGTGCAAACAATAATTAAAACTTCAACTTTAATACACGGCAATAAAGTTGATTTTGATACGTCTGGGTAAAGAGGTGTCGTGTTCCAAGCGATATCGTATACGGAGTCAATATTGAGTCATTGAGCATGCATAATATTTAATCAGTAATCAATGGTCAACTGGCCGTAACATTGTATGTTGACTTTATGTAATTGGTTGTGGTCAATTTTAACAATCTAACGTTGAAAGACTAGTTTTTCAAATCTATACTAATATTATAAAGCTGAAGATTTGTTTGTTTGAACGCGGCAATTTCAGGAGCTACGGGTCGTAATTGAAAAAATCTTTTCTGTTGCGTAGCACATTTATCGAGGAAGGCCATAGGCTATATAACATCACGCTATGACCAATAGGAGAGGAGCAGCAATGAGAAATGTTTCAAAAACGGGGAAAATTTACGCTGACGAAGTTGCGCGGGTCAGCTATATATAATACTAGCTGTCCCGCGCAACTTTGTATTTTTATTGCTGCTCCGCTCCTTATTTCTCCACTATTTAATGTTTGTTATTATACATATAAACCTTCCTCTTCAATCACTCTATCTATTAAAAAAAACCGCATCAAAATCCGTTGCGTAGTTTTAAAGATTTAAGTATACATAGGGATGTAGGGACAGAGAAAGCGACTTTGTTTTATACTATGTAGTGATGAAAAAATAATGTTACTTTACATTAAAAACTATTCCGATTAACGGCCGGTCTCAATAATTTACCTATCGATGGATTTGACTACTAGAGGTAGAATTTTGACATATTGTGTATGGAGCTTATGTCAAATATATACCACTAGTAGCCAAATCCATCGATAGTTTGATTATTGAGACCGGTTGTTAATCGCACTACTCATAGTTATGTAACGTTTGAATATTCGTGTATTAGACGGTTTGCCTGATGCTTTATAAGAACACCTATTAATGTCCCACGCAGGGTATAGACCTCTATTCTCTGGAAGAGGTTTTAGGCAAGTGGCAGATCAAGCGGCGGTGGTAATCTAATGGCTAAGGATCCGTCTCGCAATCGTGAGGGCGCGGGTTCGAATCTTACCGACGTGAACCCACTCCTAACACAAGCCACTGAGCTTAGCTGGAGCTGGTTAACCCACATTGCTAGTTATCTTTAAAAAACAAAACAACACGGGCGGTCAAGTTTTCGAGTTTCTGGTTCTACATGCCGATTTAGCTGCCGGTTAAAGTTACAACAACATTATGTAATAGATTATAAGTATTTACTATGTATCTAATTTTTAGGGAACTATGTTCTTATGAGAAATAAATTTCTTTAAACCTAAAGTGTACACTCACCTAAGTTTTGAACCTGCCCTTGAAAGACGAGGCTGGTTACCCTTGCTCACAGTCAATTACTTAAGATACTCTAAAACCCAATACTCATTATGGAACTGTAATAGTAATCTGGGCAGGAGGACAAATACCACATGATTCTTTTTCTAAACACGCGGGAAAATGTATGCATTTGACATAAAGTTGACAATATGTCACGTGACTGCTGCCAGGGGGTTGTCACTCCGCAGTTTAGGTAAATTCGGGCAGCGCGCCACTTGAAGGGGCTAATAGCAGTAGGCTGTCTCTCGGCTCCTCGGCTCGCACGACAGTCGAGATCACGTTGCGCTCGCGCATAGGTACTTGAGAATATATTTTTTTATTTTTCGACAACCGCAATGACTTCTGTTAGGGAGTGAACCTTCTGTACGTAGTACTTTTACTTATTCTGTGCTGCTGTTGGATCGATGGACCAAAAACCAACAGTGGCGTGTGTTGAAACAGAGGCATGTAGCATTTGTCTAAGCCCCCAGATCACTTGTTACAGTTCGCTGATAAGTAGCTAGGCTACATAGTGGCGTCATAAGGTGATTTCCGTTGCTGATTTTGGATAACTTCGTGATCCAAAGTCAACAACGAAAATCCATTTTTTATTTTATTTTAACAACGTTCAAAATTGGTTACAAAAACTACTTATTGTTAAAAAGGCAATTTCACTATTGACTAATTTATATTTAAATTGGAAAGACTTAATTTCATTATTAGGGCTTTTTTTTAATAGTTGCGATTTGCTTAAGTGAAAAGCCATTAGAGTTATTACGCCTTTTTAAATTAAGATATTGCTTGACGCACTATATTGGCACCGTAAAAAAAACAGCGCAATTTAAAACAATCTTTCATCTAAACAATTTTACGAGACGCAAGGGGAAGTTTCATTTGACAGTAAAATCAATAACCCATTTTTTTTTTCTTCTACAGCCGGTGAACACGTCTCCTTAAAAAGCGGCCTATGGTGCCTTTGCGGGATGCTCGTCTTCATTGTAGTAGAAAAACTGTTCGCCACGTCAGAGGAAGAGGAAGAAGAAGAAGAAGAATTGGTAGAAGACACGAAGCACCACGTGAAACAGAACGGCAAAATCAAGCAGATAGAGATAGAGGAGATAGAGAAACTGTTAAATATCGAGAGGAGACAACGAGGGAAAAATAATGGAGAGGGCATTTGTGATTCCAATGGTGTCGTTACTGCGAAGGAGCTGTATGATACCTGTGTCTTTAATAATAATACTAAAGGTTAGTATCATTAGTTGATCTTGCTTCCTACAAATTTGTTTGTTTGAACGCGGTAATCTCAGGAACTACTGATCCGAATTGAAAAATTCTTTCACTGTTGGATAGCCAATTATCGATCAATATCGAGGAAGGCTATATAACATCACGCTACGACCAATAGGAGCGGAGCAGCAATGAGTGCAAAAATTACGCAGACGAAACGCGCAACTTCGTCTGCGTAAATTTTCCCCGTTTTATCAAAAACTGACTAGCTAGTCCGTCCATAAGTTGGTGATGATGAAAGGATGTTTTTTGCTCTTTCACATCAAAAGTACTCGACGAATTTTGCTGATACTGTACAGTAATGTAGTTCATACATTAGTATAACACACAGGCTTTAAAAACCAAACTTAACGCACCCGAAAATGCGAGTAAAAAACTAGTTAAATATTGAAAATGAATTACTAGCTGGCCACCGCAACTTCGGTTGCGTCAATTTTCTCCGTTTTTGCAACATTTTTCATTGATGCTCCTGTTGGCCGTAGCGTGATGTTATATAGCCTATATCCTTCGTCGATAAATGGGATATCCAACACTAAACTAACTACTGGTCTGAATTGTTTTTTTTTTTACTGTTGGATCGACCCAACTTGTAAACTAGTACGGCAGTAGTTTTGACCCAGGGACCCGATTTTTTTTTTAGCTTAGCCCCGATTTTCAATTTGCGCGCCAAGGGCAAAGGACGTAAGTTAATAACAATACCCATTTTACCTGACCTTTACTAAGTTATAGCAGGACTCATGCATAAATTTTATCAACAACTGTTCGTAAACTTTCGCGGATTTGTACACATTATAGAATTTAATAAGCTACGGGTCTTAATCGCGTAAATATTTTATTTTAAGGCTAAATACCTTTGTTTATTGCCCGACGTTTCGACCGTATTGCAACGGCCGTGGTCATGGGTAGCCTTAAAATAAAATATTTACGCGATTAAGACCCGTAGCTTATAAAATTCTATGTGATATGTACTTAGACGTTCGGTTCGCGCATTCTGTGGTACGCCCATGGAAGTAGTGATATTTTACAAAAAAAAACTATGATTTGATGACAATGGATAACAAAATACTGATATGCTTCAATGACGTACGCATTAATGTAAATAGTTTTATACGTGTTCGTAGTTTTTAATATATTTTTATGCATGTATCTACGCGGCAATAACCTACGAATTATTTATGAGTTAGTTGCTAACGAATGACTAAATTACTTGTCAAATGGGTAGGTATTTATTGTATTTGTTTTTTTTTAGTATTTTTATAGAATTATTGATTAGTTAGTTGTTAACTAATATTGACTAAATAACTTGTCAAATATATCAGGTATTTACTGTAAGTTTTTACTTAAAATATTTATACAGGTCTTAGTAGTAGCTTGAAATAAATGGTTATTATTATTATTTATCAGAGGGTATCACTTGGCTGTAATTAAAACAAGCTTACATCTAACCAAAAGATTCAACCAACTTCCATACCTATTTTGATAAAAATCAGCCCTTTAAAATGTAAAAACCAATTCGTTCAACGATTCGTAAGTCGACATCGTTAACATAGGAATTTATTTATAAATTTATCAAATAAGTTATTTGATTTGTAAATATTTTTGTATATAATAGGTATATGTAAGATGTCTTCGTTGCGCGTGGAAAACCGCGAATATGAAAATCAGCCGAAAAACAGATTTGTACTATAATATGTCCTTTTACAGTGATTTTCGTATTCGCACTTTTGCACGCTTAACGACTAAATATTAGTGGGAATTAAAGGCCCCAATGACGATACATCCATCAATCCAAATGGAGTGAACGTCTGTCAAACTTGTGTCGTGTATAACGTTCGGTTTTAAAATTCCTAACTGACGTTGGTTCAGCCCAAATGGTTGTAGACCACGCCACACCCTTTGGAAGGCATCCGTATTGTCAGTGAGTGGAGAAAACAAGAAGCTTATAGTTATTGTGTCTATGGTTTATCCTTTCGTCTCGCTTAGAAAGAGACCCAATTTCTCTTTCTAAGCATACCTAGTGTCAAACCATAGTTATCATAGTCACGAAAGATAATGACGATCTCGTAAAATGTCAAATTGCTTCTTTTGAAACAAATATGTAGTGTTGACAGTCTTTAATATAATATAACCTTCTTGCATACGTCCGACTGTAAGACGTACGTCGAAATGGAAGAAGTCCAAATGGATGGAATGTCAATGGTGCCAAAGGTTTGCGTACATTCATTCGAAAGGCTTCCGAGTGGTCGTATGGTCAGTGGCCACCTATATACGTATCACTACATAGTATAAAACAAAGTCGCTTTCTCTGTCCCTATATCCCTATGTATGCTTAAATCTTTAAAAATACTCAACGGATTTTGATGCGGTATTTTTTAATAGATAGAGTGATTGAAGAGGAAGGTTTATATGTATAATAACATCCATATTTTTTTATACCCGTGCGAAGCCGGAGCGGGCCGCTAGTATTCTATCATAACAGATGTACAATTTGTTCTTCAGGTGTATGCTGCAACTCAGTAGGTAATCAGAACGGATCCCCTCGGTGTAACAGCAAGGGTAACAGATGGATGGGCCGCTGTCTGCTGAGGGAGGCTAGGGAGAAGGCACAACAACACACCAAGGAGAAGAGCGAGAAAAAAGATGTGAGTATACTTCTATAGGGTTTGTGTACGTTTGTCAATTCAGATATTTAATTGTAACTTAAACTGTGACGCTTTCAAAGTCAAACATCTTTATTTCGTAAAACCAAGTCTTTGGTAAGGGGTGTTTCAACCCCCTTAAGTACTGGGCCTGGTGGATTCGACGGGACCACCTGGCCGGGCCAGGTAGGACGTACCTTCTCTCAGAGAAGGCAGAAGAAGCCTATATCCTAATAGTTGTAACGTTGTTAAGCTATTTAGTATTTATAATTTGATAAATTTATACATATTATAAAATTATACATGCTAGGGGTCTTAATCGCGTGAATATTTTCCATGGCCGTGCACTACCCCTGACTATGGCCGTTACAATGCGATTGAAACGTTGGGCAAGAAAAAAGTTATTTACCTTAAAATATTCACGATATTAAAACCCGTAGTGTATATAATAATGTAAGTGTTCAAATATTATAGGCACACCTATTATTTAGGTATAATTCATAGTGGTTAGTGCATTTTTTTCTCAAAAAGCACCAATTGGTGAAGTGAAACTGATGATGAAGACCACAAATGACGAGCGAACCTATTCAATATTTCACCGTTCGCGATTCAATTACTTTAATATGGTATTGAGTAGTACTTTATTCTCTTCGTACTACTATTACACAATGTAATAGAGCTGATAGTGAACTCCTCAACAATTTTGGATAAGGATATAAGCAGTTGACATAAGCCTATTGTAACTTACGTGAATTACAAACCAACCCACTAAAAAATGAGAAATAAAAACCTTATTACAAAAAAATATTAAATTACAGACTTCAAAAATAAATACAAGGCAACTAAAAAGCAAAAATAATATACGTAGAATAACAAAAACAAATTAAACATTTTGAAGTTGGTGCCGAATAAAACATAAAAACTTTAAAAAGTTCTCATTGCTGCTCAGCTCCTAGTGGTCGTAGCGTGATATTATATAGCCTTCCTCGATAAATGGGCTATCCTATAGTAAAAGAACTTTTAAATTTAGATTAGTAGTTCCCGGGATTATAATAATAATAATATAATAATAATAAAATTTATTAATAAAGTATAGGTACAATAGCATAACTTAGGTACACTTATAAATAATAAACGGCACAGTTGGATATTTGCCTGAACTAGGTTGAAACCTGTGTTTCAGGCGAGAAAGTAAAAAAGTATTTAAAACAAATACTTTCTGAAACTAAAACTAATCTTAACTAAAAATAAGAACTGTTAACTAAATATAAAACAAAGATAAATAAATTAACTTATTTTATGCTAATTACATAATTAGTGAGAAATTTGAGCCTTTTTTTTTATTTTATTACTACCAGTAAATCCTCCGTCTCTTCGTATGACATAGCTTGTAATTGCGAACTTATAGCTATTTTACAATTAAAATAATTAAGATGGTATATATTTATTATTCGGTTTAATCTGTTATACAAAAAAGGGCCTATAAAATTAAAAAATCTGTTTGTAAATGTATATCTTGAGGTAGAATTAGATGTGCAGACTATATCTTTTCGTCTCTTGTTAGTAATGTCAGCATTGAAGGTGAGCAGCTTATGTTGTTTTAAAATGACATTTAGTAGGAATAGCCGGCGAACAGTCAGTACCTTACAGCATTTATAGAGAAGGAAAGTGGGAAATAGGAAAGGACGAAAGGTAGCTACTTTTAAAACTGCTCTCTGAGCTCTTTCAAGAGGTAGTATAATGGTTTTTAGTGCTCCACCCCATGAAGTGATGCAATATTGAATGACGGACTGACACAGAGTTTGATATATTTGTAAGATCAGTTTTGAGTCTACGGTGGTACGAAGTTTTTTAAAAACAAACATTAGTTTTCTGACTCTAGTCACTAAATTTTCAATGTGATACTTAAATGAAAGTGTGTCATCGATAATAATACCGAGATATTTTATGTTACTAGTGTTGTGAATAATAGGACAGTTACATGTGTTCTCTGCAGGATTGTTGCAATAGTGTGCAAATAAATCTGTGTCAGCGCCGTTGTGGTATGAGTGGCGCATAGAAAAATGGATATATTTTGTCTTATCAGCGTTTAATGTTAGTAAATTATGACAAAGCCAATTATTTATAATATTAAAACCTTGCTGTGCATTTTTAAACAAATCTGTCTTGGTTTTAGCTGTAAATATAATAGCTGTGTCGTCAGCATATGCTATTATCTTGCCATGGCCGATATTTAGGTTGCAAAGGTCATTTATGTAAATTAAAAATAACGTAGGGCCCAAAATACTACCCTGAGGTATACCAAAACCGGAACATTTTTGATCTTCACTCATAATGTCGTCTATTTTGATACACTGGTATCTTTCATCTAAATAGTCTGCCAAGAGTTTTAGCTGTGTCCCTCTTATGCCCAGAGACTCTAACTTGGTTAGGAGAATGGGAATTGAAATAGTATCAAAAGCTTTGGCAAGGTCAAGGAATATGCCCAGGGCCTGATTCCCTTTGCCAAGCTCCTGAGAAACATAATCTGTCAAGCTATGAGTCGCGTCGGCTGTGGACAGTTTAGCTCTAAAACCATATTGTGAAGGGGATAGGAACTGGTTGTTTTCTAAGTAATTAACTAACCTAATATTTATAATTTTTTCCAATATTTTTGATATTGAGGGAAGTAGGGATATCGGACGGTAATTGGTAACAAGATCTTTGTTGCCGGATTTAAAGATTGGAATAACTACAGCCTTCTTTAGACATCGAGGAAAAATCCCTTCAGATAGACAAAGTCGAAAAATATATGTTAAAGGAGGTGCAAAAATATGTTTAAAATATTTAATGATTTTATTGCTAATATTGTCCGAGCCAGTGGCACAGTTATCCTTCAGGCTAGTTATAATTCGAGCTACTTCATTTTCATCAGTGTCAAACATAACGAGCGACTTTAAGCTAACGTTGCAGATAGGTTGGGGGGGATGATTATATCCTAGGCTATAATTTTGGTTTTGAATACGTTCAGCAAGGTTTTTGCCCACATTAATAAAATAGTTATTTACATGGTTAGCAGAATTAAGTGGTGTTGTGTTAGCGTGCAGTAAACTCGAATTTGATTCGTGCTGTTTCGAGGAGTAAGTCATACTTTTAATATGTTGCCATATCTGCTTACTATTATTTCCTGCCCTTTGTAATACATCTCTGTCATAATTAATTTTTAACTTTTTGAGTAGGTTGTTACAAAAATTTTTGTATCTTTTATATGTGGTTAGTAGTATAAGGTTGTCAGGGTCTCGTCTTGTTCGCTGATGGAGTCGATCTCTGTGTCTTATACACCGTATAAGACCAGGAGTAATCCAGGGTTTAATATTACAATTTTTCTTATTTATTGTTATTATTTTTGTGTTGCGTAAAATTGCTTGCTGGACATTTTTAATTAAATACGACAGAGATATATTAGGGTCGGCATTATTGTAAACTGGGCAAAAATCGATGTTACGTAAATCATGTTCGAGTTTGTTTATGTCTAATTTAGACCTTGTTTGCGGACGAATCTGCTTAGGTGGCGTCAAATTTACTGTTAGTAGGACAGCGTGGTGATCAGTTACAGTTGAGTTAGTAACAAGCGTAATGTATGTCAAGTTGGATTTAATCATTACATGATCGAGACAGGAACCGCTTTGATGGGTAGATAATGTATGAGCGGACTGAAGACCGTGATATGAACACAAATTAAGGTAGTTATGGGTTCCTGAATCGCAAGACTTTGAGCTAATGTTTATATTCAAGTCACCTGTTAGTATTATGTTTTTATTCGAAGCTAGCGATTGCAGTATGCTATTTAGAGAGTTATGAAATGGATCTAAGTTTCTGAAAGAAGGAGATCTATACAAGGCGATAATAGCTGTGTCAGAACCAATTTTGAATATCAAACCATTGCAGTCTTGCAGAGTTGGCTCCTCTACTGTGACCTTTAATGATTTTTTAGCATAAACCACGACACCATCATTTTGATTTTGATTTGTAGTAGTATAGAAGAGATTGTAACCAGATATTATTGGGAGGTGATCGTACCGATTTAATAACCAACACTCAGTAAGAATGATTACATCACAATGAAAATTAAGCCTCTGAAAAAAAACATGTAAGCTATCTATATTTTTATGAATACTGCGAATATTTTGGGTAAGGATGGTTAGTGATTACCGCGTTCAAACAAACTTTTCAGCTTTATAAAGTTTTTGGTACGGAAAAAATCATACAAAGTTTTCTAAAAATGTGCTTAAGCAATGAAATAAAAATAATATTATTATGTGTTATTCCCCAGGTGGCCGGGTACCTCAACCTGATGGCGAACTCTATAGATAACTTTACTCACGGGTTAGCGGTCGGCGGGTCCTTCCTCGTTGGTTTCAGAGTGGGATTGCTCACCACTTTTGCTATATTAGGTGAGTAATATCTGTATTCATTATAAAACTATATATACTACGGGTCTTAATCGCGTGAATAATTTAAAGTGAAATACTTTGTTTATTGCCCGACGTTTCGACCGTATTGCATCGGCCGTGGTCACGGGTAGACTCCACCTGTGGTCACAGGTAGAGTAATACGGTACGTAGTATATATAATTTTATAATGTGTACAAATCACGAAAGTTTATAAACATTAATATCTGTATTATACTTCTATTTATTGTGCGCTTTAACTGTATAAAGATTAATACAATAATTGCATTATTGAAAGATTTGAATCCAGACTCAGGAATCGAACCCGAGACTTCCGTAGCCAAACCGGGGCCAGAAGCGAACCACCTATCTGGACTATGTTACTAGATATCAAATTCTTCTATCTCTTAATGCTTTACGGGTTAGGCCCCCGTAGCGACATCCAGTCGGTAGTAAAAGAACTGTCACGGCTTTTGTTATTGCTTCGTTACAGAGAGCATTTAACAAATTATGATGACGCAGGCCGAATATTGAAGTATTGTATAGTAAAGTCTTTGGCAAGAATTGCCTATAAAAATTACTTCTGTATAAAGATTAAGTCTCATGGGTTTTGCACTTATTTTAATGTATTTTAGCTGTATACTGACTGCTGTAACACAGTTTGATACAAGTACAGTGATCAACGACAATCCCTTTATTTTTTAAGTACTTATTTGTTTAATGTACATTTTTAGAATAAGAACAAAATGTGAACATTGTGTGTGAAATAAATAAATTAAAAAAAAAACACGTTTAACGCGATGCTCTGAAAATTGATCCGTTTGTAGCTATTTTTACATCTGTTTTCTAGCTTTATTTGAAGTACTAAAACCCTTAACTTAATTGGCCTAGTTACATACTGGACCAATTAAGTTATGTATATGTTAGCCAATAGGAAATATGCAAGTATTTTTTTTTATTGTTTTAAACGTTACTAAAAGAATTTTTCAATTCGGACCAGTAGTTCCTGAGACTATCGCGTTCAAACAAACTCTTCAACTTTATAATATTAGTATAGATTAATCTAAAAAAAGAAAATTAAAATCACTATCATTTTCGGGCGACTTAAACGCGGCCATTTTGGCGCGCTTATTCTGTGACGTCAGATTACATCAGTTCGATGTCAACAATGTAGTGTTTGGTTCATAAAACTGCTCAAAGTTAAAAAAGTGAGTGATAAAATCCGTTTATTTCCATAAGAGTATTACCGATGAATGATAAAAGTAATCGAACCTGATAAAAAGTGATAAAAACTTCGCAGCTTTTACTCCTCTGAGTTCAGCAGACGTAAAATCTGAATTAGATGCGAAATACGTGATCCTCATAAACACGTGTATTTTAGAAAGACTATCCGATTGTGGAATTTTATAAGCTACGGGTCTTAATTGCGTAAATATTTTATGTTAGTCTAGCCGTGACCACGGCCGTTGCAATACGGTCGAAACGTCGGGCAATAAACAAGGTATTTAGCCTTGAAATAAAACATTTACGCGATTAAGACCCGTAGCTTATAAAATTCTAAGTGTACAAATCGCGAAAGTTTGCGAACATATATCCGATTGTGCTTTGACAAAACTGTTTCAGTCATTGTGTTGTCTTTCTTCACAAGGATTTTATTTTATAACACAGAAAACTAATAACTTAATATGAAAAAACCTCAAAACAATATAAATAACCACTCGAAACCAAACAAACAACTTATATAACAACTTATATAACTCCAAAATGGGCATAAAAACTATGGCTATGACAGACAAACAGAAAACCGAGTGTTTCTATGAGGGTTCTTTTTTTCATTTAGACATATATAACCCTAAAAAAAATCCTATAGGTTCAATACTCACTTTTTTTCAGTCCAGTTTTTTTTGTAATAATTTCTTGTTATTAACTAACTTAATTCTGTTTGCAGTGCACGAGATCCCCCACGAAGTGGGTGATTTCGCGATCCTGCTTAAGAGCGGCTTCTCCAGGTGGGAGGCGGCTAAAGCACAATTGGTAAGCATGTTATTTCAATCACAGAGGCTAATTTCATCAGAGACAAACCTGCTCCGACTTCAAACGGACTTTTAATAATCATAATAATATCTTGGGACAACTCACACAACGCTATCTGATACCAAACTAAGCAGAGCTTGTACTATGGTAACCAGACAACTGATAAACATACTTATATATTTCTAAATACATACATATTATAGATATTTCGCCACCATCTTTAAATATAATATGCATGTGTTATAAATATAAACCATATAATGTAATAAGCATGTTTGTATTGCCAAGTTCTTTTCTCAGTTACACTTTGCGGACGAAGTCGCAGGCCCAAAGTAAATAAAAGTAAAATAAATGTTATATCAGTTCAATACAATCACTCGAGTGTAACATAATAAATTCATAAACTGCCTCTGTGGCGCAGTGGGAGTGTATCCGACTGCTACGCAAGAGGTCGTGGGTTCGATCCCCACCCAGGATAAAACTTTATGTAATGAGCTCGATGGTTTATTCTGTGTCTGGGTGTTATTTATCTATAATATGTATGTATTTAGAAATATATAAGTATGTTTATCAGTTGTCTGGTTACCATAGTACAAGCTCTGCTTAGTTTGGGATCAGATAGCATTGTGTGAGTTGTCCCAAGATATTATTATTGTTATTATATTATTATTATAAAGCCAAAAAAAGGTTTTTTAAGAGAACTTATTAAAACCTTTCAAAAATACTAGTCTAAAATAAGTTTATTTTCCACACGGTTGGAATCAGTTTATCTGACATTTTCTTTTTGACGATAGATTACTTTCATCATCATCATCATCATCATCAGCCTATCGCAGTCCACTGCTGGACATAGGCCTCTCCAATTGCACGCCACTTTGTTCTATCTTCGGCTTCTCGCATCCAGCTCCTGCCAGCCGTTTTGCGTAGATCATCACTCCACCTGGCCTGAGGGCGTCCTACACTACGTTTGCCGAGACGCGGTTACTTACCCCTGGTTAAAAATGTGCTGCGGTGGATGCTGCGTGCATAACTATCCATACTTGGTGTACGAAGATCTGCTAGTGCAGGAATAGCTGGTGCCTTCATCGCCGACAAGCCATGGTGTCGCCGAAGATGCCGTTTTGTGGAAATATACTAATTAAGCGTAATCTTATTTCCCAGGCAACCGCTGCAGCCGGCCTAATCGGTGCCATGACTGCTGTCATATTTAGTGGAGCCAGGAACTCTATAGGTAACATAATTATCTATCCCTACTTTATAATTATGAATGTAAGTTTGTTTGTTACGCTTTCACGCGAAAACTACTCAACCGATCATCATGAAACTTTGTACACATAGAGAGGAGGAATTAGAAGTAACATAGGATTATAAAAAAAAGGGGAAAATTTACGCAGACGAAGTTGCGCGGGACAGCTAATAATATATAAAAATCTCGTGTCGTTGTTTAGGCTGCCTCTGTGGCGTGGTGGCAGTGTGTCTGACTGCTACGCAAGAGGTCGTGGATTCGATTCCCACACGGGACACCACTTTGTGTGATCCATAAATTGTTGTTACGAGTCTGGGGGTACTTTGTGTCCGTGACTTGTATGTTTGTAAAGTCCCTCGCGACACAGGGCTTGTACCCTACTGCCAGGAGTTGTATTTTTAAAAAAACAAAAACGGTGTTTGTATTTGAACTCCTTCGATGCGGCTCGACCGATTTAATGTTTTTTAGGACGAAAAGTTATTTTGGAATGTACTTCTTTATCATACGTTTTTGTTTGTTGAGAGGATAGACGGAAAAAAGTGTTATAATATGACATCTGTTAAAAGTCTATTAAATAATAGACAATCGTTTTTAGTATTACATAATCATAAGATTATGTGAAACTAGATTAAGGACTACCCGTGACCACGGCAGTTGCAATACGGCAATAAACGTATTAAGCTTAAAAAAAAAATATTTACGTGATTAAGACCCGTAGCTTATAAAATTTTATGATGTGTACAAATTGCGAAAGTTAGCTTACCCATGCAACTTTGCCTGCGTAAATTTTCCCCGTTTTTGCAACATTTTTCATTGCTGTTCAGCTCCTATTGATCGCAGCGTGAAGTTATATAACCTATAGCTTTCCTCGATAAATGGGCTATCATTCAGTGAAAGAATTTTTCAATTCGGATCAATAGTTCTTGAGATTACCGCGTTCAAACAAACAAACAAACAAACCGTTCAGCTTTATAATATTAAGTATAGATTAATATTTTTGTAAAGGTAGATCGATGCCTTAGCCATTAGGTACCGCCGCTTCAAGTTCATAATACCGCTATTAAATCTTCCACAGAGGCGAAGACATCATGGATAGTCCCGTTCACGGCGGGCGGGTTCCTGCACATCGCGCTGGTGACGGTGCTGCCCGACCTGCTGCGCGAGCCGCAGCGCGCGCAGTCTGCCAAGCACCTGCTGGCGCTGTGCGCGGGCATCGCCGTCATGGCCGCCATGACGCACTACTTCGGGTAGCTTAGCCGCAGCTTTCATACCTGCCCACACTTGCTGGACACCTAATCACACTTAGGCGAAAGTTTGTTACTTCTTCACGTCTAAACGGCTGGAGCGATTTTAATAAAATTTGGTATGGAGTTAGCTGACACCCTGGACACACACATAGACTTATAAACCGCGGGTAACGCCGCAGGGAACGGCTAGTAATTATCTAAATCTAGCACTAGGCAACATTTATATCCTCCCTTCCTCCAGGGGTAATTGATCCTCAAAAATGGCGATATAAATACAAAATTGGTCGTTATAATAAAAAAAAAAATGACATGTTCATCGTTAGTGAAATATACAGGGACCAAACCAATGGAATGATAAATAAAAAACATGAAAACGAATACTAAAAGTAATTATTTGACGATAGGAACTTATGACGTCACAGGTTGTTATTCCATACACATTTCTATAGAGCTTGTCGTTTTGACATTTCATAAAAAGAGATTGATTTGACTTAACAGTCAACATCCATATTGTGGTCCTCTTCCTTGAATTATGAATTGTATGCGCCTATTCTTCCTAACAAATTGGTTAATTACATAGTCGATAGGATAATCAATATCAGAGTAAATATTCAACAGAGCTAAACCATTAAGTCGATCTTCCTTTATTGTCGACCTTAGCCATGTTTTCATGATGAAAAACTTCACCATTCAATGATGAAAAACTTCATCATTCAATGATGAAAAACTTCATCATTCATTGATGAAACAGTTCATCATTCAATGATGAAAAACTTCATCATTCAATTATATAGAACTTCATTCAATGATGAAAAACTTCTTTCGGTACCATTCAATAATGAAAAACGTCTTTCGGCCCCTCAGGAAGGGGGGGCGGCATATGTATCCAAGTGCTTGATTTGGCGTCCAGCAAATTGTGTAATAAATAGGCTAACTTAACAGCTCACCTCGGTATTGTTAAACCGAGATATACAAAAAGTACTGTATATAGATATATTTTAGCCATTGGTGATTATCACTTAAAAATAATTAATGAATCAAGAATGAAAATACCTTCTATAACGTAATTAATTTAAATTCAATTGTCAAATGTGCCTACGTAAGGGATCGTCCATTAATCACATGAAGCTCTATTTTCTTAATTGGTTTGCAAAAAATCACAAAAGATCACTAGAGGGGACCCCTTATAGTGAAAAATTAGGTGTATTTTTCGGATCGTGATTCCTCTGACTTGATCGGCATTGACTCAATTGCAACGACCCCCCCCCCCCCCCCCGCCCCACTCGTGCGAGTGACTCACACTTGACCGGTATTGGACCAATTACACCACCCCGTCGCTGCATACTCACAATCACGTGAAAATTGTTGAGTGATTTTTTGTACCAAAAAATACACATGATCTTTGGTGTGGGGGGGGGGGGGATAGTCAAAAACATCACTGAGGTGGGGTCAAAAAATGGCTAAAAAACGTCATGTGATTTATAGACGAAACTTAAGCGCGTTGTTGGATCTTGTTGCTACTTTAACATTATTATAATATTTCACCAATGGCTACAACTTAAGATATATATATTTTTATATTCTTAAGATAATAAGTCCACTGAAGGACATTAAAAAGAGTATTAAATATTTCGAATTGAACTTAGACTGTGAATTTAGAATTTTCGAAATTAAGTTTAAATTTAGGTGCTTAATATTAAGAGATATAATAATACTCCGATCGTATTTATATATGTATGTACGTAAATGTAAATATATTTGTTTGTCATCCAGTGTGGGTAGTCTAACATACCTCTGCTCACTTCTTCAGGTATTTTTTTCTATTAAAAATAAGACCAGTGTCTTTTGAGATGTGGCTAATTTGAATACATAGTACTTGTATAACAGGCAAGAGCATGTTGGACCACGCTCAGTGTAGGGTTCCAGCAGAAGAGCGTATGTTCAAGGCACTTACGCCCTTTTGTTGAGAAGCGCAGTTTTTCGGCAATAACTCAATGACGGTATATCTGATCATGACCGAAATAATGTTACTTTAAAGTGTTTGTTTAGCGCTACCTTTGTTATTTTTTTCAATTTTTTTGGTTTCACGGTTCAAAAGTTAAGGGGGGGACACAAATTATTCAACTTTAGGAGCGATTATTTCTAAAAATAATTACTCAATCAAAAAAAATTATTATGAATAACCTGTTTTTGAAAGACCTGTCGAGTGATGTGCCACACGTTTTCGTCGAATTTTTTTTAGCTTCAGCTTAATAATTAGCTATCAAACTAAGTAGCGGCTACTACAAGACATATTTTTATCAAATTTCATCAATATACATTGAGTAGTCTTTGAGTAAAATACATGTGACATACGGACGGACAGACAGACAGACGGACATGACGAATCTATAAGGGTTCGGATTTTGCCATTTTGCCTACGGAACCCAAAAAAGAGCTCAATCAGGATTTGTATTTGCAAAATCGTATTACTTGAATAAGTTTTAATTATAAATCATCACAGATATCAATGTATAGAATTCAATATTAATATATTTTTTTACAAGATACTAATGTAATAATCAATCCTAGATTTCCTTAAAAGCCATATTTTTACGTAACAGTATCACAGCCTTCTCAAAAATACACTGGTTCTTCTAAATTTCTATTGTAGGTACAAATAAATATTTGTTAAAACCAATTAATGTACTGTATTTTTGCAACCAAATCACATAATGTTATATAGTTTTAAGTAATATAGCTGACAAGAGAGCTATATATTGTACAAAGTTTTAGGAGATACAAAATATAATGATCTCCATTAAATTCCATTAATTAATATTATTGTATTAAATCCACATAGGCATGTTCTTTGGAATTCGATTCTTGCAAAATATTCGTTTTGAAAATGTAAAGTATTTAGATTTATGGTGTAAAAGAAAGAAAATTATTAATGTTTAAAAATGTCAAATAATTTGTAAATTATTGTAAATAATATAATTGTATAATATAAATCTAAGATATTGTACATTTTAGGAGCTTCATACCATGCATTTTATTAACTCTCACTTATCTATAACAAGATATAATTTAAAGAAATAAAGAGCAATATAGATTTGTATGTGCGCGATGCTTGACCGTCGATGTAAACTTTATTCACGTCAGAAGTGGGATTTTAACCCGCGGCCTCTAACCTCAAAGTTCTTTTATGTAAATAAATCATTGAAATCGGTCTAGCCATTTACGAGTTATTGCGAGACAAACACGCGTCAATATTATTTTAATAAAATGCATGTAATATGAAAGAGTCCATATATTTTTAGTTCCGTAGTAAATAGTACAAAGTCCTCCACTGTTCATATGTGATAGATTCTAGTTAACATTATGTTTTTGTTATCACTTAGATGTTAAATGTATACAAAAAAACAAAATAATGAATATGTACTAATTTCAGTGATATGCTGGTCATTTATCCTGTTTCTGATAAATATTCAGAGCTGTGAGAATTTGTTTGGGTTTTACATTTAAAATAAACATTATTTCGTATTCCAATTTAGATAAACATACGAGTGCTTTGCATAATACATTAATTATTAGCATATGATATAAATTGCAAATAACTGTTTTTGCTTATGTTTTTGTGTAAGGAACTAATATAATCAATATGTACAGGTACACTAGGTATAATTGTCGACTGTTAATTTAGACAAAATGTTTCATACACCCGCGCAACTTCCTTTTATATTGGCCGTAGCGTGATGTTATACACTCACAAATAACGTGGCTTTCAATAGAAAAAAAAAAAATATATTACTAATAAGTAATATAATTTTCAAAATCGGTTCAGTAGATCCAGAGATTACCCCCTACAACCCCACAAACTCACAAACATTACCTCTTTATAATATTAGTATAGATAACTCTGACAACTTAAATAACTGTTAATTTGACAAATACATGTAGTTATGTGATTCTTTCGTGCAAAGAAAAAGGAATAGACAGTCAGAGAAAGAGTTTTTTTATAATATGTATAGATGTTTATTTGTTGAAATATTGTTTTAGTTAAATCTCAAAAGCAAATACTAGATTTCACAGCTCTAATTTTTATTGATAATTCTATATTTCTTTTTTAACGGGTGCGTTCATTATATTCTATAATTATGTGAATTTATAAAACTTATTTTTCTAAACAATTTTAAAGTGTATTTGCATAATGCTTATCTTGTATTAGACATTATTAGAAAATTATACATAATATATTTATTTTTGAGTAAATACGAATTGACTTTTGCAAGTTAAGCAGATGTAATCACTTTTATATTTTGTAATTTTTATTTCAGCACTTGTTAATAATATTTACATATACATATGTACTACTAAATGTAGCCATTAAAATATAATGTGATAATTAATGCCATTTACGAGTATTTTAGTCGTTAACTACGACTTATTATTAAGAAAAAAATGTTAAAATGAAAATAAAAAGTATCAGAATCGCAAGCTTTTGTTTTATTTCTTACTGGTATTTTACTATTGCCCTTGGTGCTATAATATAAGGATATTACCATGGGAATACCCAGCTTTTGTTGCACGGGAGGGGAACCAGTTTTTTGAGTTGGGATTGCTCCATCCGAGTGTTTAGTTTGCGCGCCATGCGTCGGGACAAGAGCTATGATTTTCATTTTTTACATAAATTACACCAGTCACAGCTCGACAGCAGGAAAGGGAGGGGTGGAGACCCCTCCCTGCGTCCGAGGTACCTACGCGGTAAAATTCAGTTCATATGTTTAAAAAAATCGCCTTGCAGCCCGTTTGACACCTCGAGGGCTAAGATTGGGACGCTTTGGGCCCTTACGCGTTTAGTTCCCCCGAAAAAAACCTTCGCTATGTTTTTTTTCGCATTTATTTCTCATAACATTACCTACATGTATTTTCTTTTTGTTTAGGTGTGCAACGATGTCTTAAAAGGTAGGGTTCTTCAAAATTATAAATTAAAAAGTGAAGATGTTATAATGCGAAAGTGATTAAATTTGCTTGTTTGCACGTTTTTACGGACCACAAAAGGACATAAAGACTTTCATCGAGTACTTATACCAACTTTAAATTTATAAAAAAAAAACAATGCAGACGAGACCAGGGTTAAAAGACAGTAGAATAATATGCCTATCGACAAATTGCGGACTGGACATAATGCGAACGGGACATATCGCGAACGGGATAAATCGCTAACCGTTGAGGCTTTTATTAACGGGCCCAATCGCGAAAGGGCCTAAACCGTCCAAATCCGAGGGCTGGTGCCTTACCTTGCCCCAAGAACCGAACCTACCTAGCAATGAATCGCGCACCCTCGTCCAGGCCAAAGGAAGCTTATTACCAGAATCGCTAAATACCATACCTTCTTTTAAGACTTAGGACCCACTCTCGCAGTGGATTTTTAAGCGGACATACGGGGCTACAACGTACAGATATGCCCTCTTATGTATGATTCTTCGTTCGACTTATTCTGGTACCGACCCCCCTCCCAATCTGGGCCATGTATAATGCCCAAAAGAATAAACACTACGTTCTAGGTATTGCCGCACTATTATTTTTAAATTACAGATTCTCTAAATATTAGATTTGATGAAGACAGAAACGTAACTACGACGCAAAAACATAAGACTCAAAAAAGTAGAAGGAAGGAGTGGGGAGAAACACACAGCTCCGCGTTTAACATGTGGAAATTCTTGCATTTGACCGGTGTTGAGTCAATTGTATTACATTAACCCCCCCCCCCCACGAAATTACATAACCCCTCCCAAAAGATGATCGGGGGTACGCCCATTAAGTGACATGGCTGAAAAATCGGTAAATTATCACTAATTCAAAAATAAGATGTTAAAATTTCTATAATTGACTATTTAGGTGGTAGTAACCAAAGATAAATAAAACCAAAAATTTTGATTTGCATTTATTTCTCAATGTAACTGTTAAGGATATGATACAATGAGATTATTTATATAATTTATACATCGCTATATCGAAAACCTTACATAGTAACACAGTCCGCGGTCAATATATAAAATAAAATTACTGTCCCGAGCTGCTGCGCAGACGGATAAAATATAAAACCGCGAAAATACAAACCTTACACGAATATAGCTTGATTAGAGAAATATAATACATTACAAGGAAGATTTTATTATCTTCTATAATGTAAGTAATGTCCCACAACGACAATTTATGAATTGGGTAGATGACTACAATAACAATAAATTTACACTATACAGGAAATAGCATTTGCAAAAATATTCTGGAAAACAATGTTTCTCTACAATTTTACGTTGTCATGAGTTTATAAACTTAATACATGATTTGATCATACAAAAGAATGACGTCATTGTTTTGTATTTCATATTAATTAGTACGGGGAGCATCGTTTTGACGGTTCTTAAAAAGATGCTGATTTGACTTGACAGTCATCTACCCTATTGATCGCAATATTCCATCGATTTTTTTTATATAATATGGCGCATCATTTCTCTAGTGAGACAGTTAAATTTAAATCGTAATGAAAATATCATACTACTATAATATCTACAGTGTACTTAAGGCGCTGACAACAGCCAAATAGGCTTATCCTAAACATTTTTTTAGCCAAATCTACGTAGTTTGTGACGGCAGAAAAAATATATGTTAATCTTGAACATATTTCTAAGAACCCTGTTGTATTCAAAACACGAATTTGATTTTTTTTCTCGATAAAAAAAAAATACAAACTAACCTCTTAAAATGATCTTCTAACAAAAATATCTGTATTACTTAACAACGTACGTTGGTAAAATAATTAACAATAACGTATCATGTTATAATACAGAATCTGGTTGTTTTTTATTTTCGACTACTCGACTTATTTTCAAGTAATTAATTGTTTTATGGTTTATAATTAGTTACGAGCGCTGCGTGATCGCGCTTCTCTTTCTTTTATAAGCAATCTGACAGTGATCGCAGAGACGCGCAGCTGGACGGACGTATGTCGCTTTGCCTCGCCATCCATTCACTTCATATTTTGTTTGTTGTTTGAAAAATTATAGACATTGGTAAAGAATATAAGTTTAATAAATATACTATTAATTTATACTATCTAAGTTGTTAATTTAAATATATTTAGTTCTAAGTTTAAAAATATTTGTTACTATAATTGGGAAACAAACAAAAATGTCGGAGGCCAGCAAAAAGCGCTTCTATACCAACAAACAAAAACATCTCATGGAAGTAGTAAAGTAAGTATTATATTTTTCATATTGACAAAATATTGCACGAACAGAAGTGAAATCGTAACCAAACCAAAAAGCTACACTAAGCTGTTTTATACAACGTATAGCGAAAATTCATCCGCAACTGTGAAGCTCGTTTGGTCTAGCGGTATCTGCGTTGGTTCAGAGTATCGAGTTCGAAACCTAGGTTCGCCTGTTCAATTTTTGTATTTATTTTTAATATTTTCTTTTATCTTTTCAGTAAAAAGAGACGTTTGGCGAATAGTTCAGAAGCAGGTGAAACTTCGGAAAGTTTTTCACCAATAAGTTTGTAATAAGTACCTACATACTAATATAGATAATAATTTTATTATTTATATTACATTAACACATTACACAAAAAGAATCGCCACATGGACAAAGAGGATCCCCTTTACATTTTAGAAAGATAGTTACAAACAAGTATAATGATAAACTATCACATTTGCATAGACCTACGACTATCTTAGAACTGGCCTAATAGGAAAATACTCCTAAAATACTTGTAGCTTTATCCATTGTTTCTTGCCCTTTCCATACAAATAGTTGTGTAGGTTTTAGTATTTTTTACCTATATATGGCGATCTATACATACTGAAGTGTCTGTTCCTAATGTAAAAATAGCAGTTTTTTACTAAATGCTATGAAAGTACGCGTCGTACTTAAAACAAAAATACAGTTTTTTTTTTATCTGGCTGTCTGTCTGTGTGTTTGTTTCGACAAATCTCCAAAACGGCTGTACGGAGATTGACAGGACTCACTGTCAGACAGCTAATGATGTAAGGAGTAACTTAGGCTACGTCCACAGCTAGTCTACAGCTAGTTAGACATAATAGGTAAGATTAGTGCTGAAGAAAGTTTTTCTAAGTTTAAATGCAATAAATATTTTGTACAGATTAGGAAATGTGGCTGTTGCAGTTACATTAGAAAGTGATGTTATAATTCCTCTAGAAAATGTTACCAGGTAAAGATGATGCCCAAGTGATATGAAACTTCCTCATGATCGTTCTTATACTTCTTATGTTATTGTGAGTCATAGTTTTTTTCCATCACTGGTTTGAAGTATCGGCAAAGGTATCTGAGACAGTTGAATCCACCGATAATATTCCTAAACTTGAGGTAAATATTATTATTTTGAACAGGTTGTCGAAGATAAAATCTGGCAGTTAGTATTTAGTTACTAACGCATAGGTAAGCTTTAAGTATTATTTTTTTTAGACTGCTACAAGTCACCCTGCACAACAAAAAATCCCTATAAATATTATTATTATTATTACATCGGACGACGAATAAACTTATCGCATTTATTTTTAAATCTTCAGAATATTTCTCGCCCTTACCACTAAACCCTTGGGTTGTAATTTAAAACACATTAATTTGGTAGGAGAAAACATAAATGGATTCTTGTCGAAGTTCACTCTTTTGTGTAGGATGTGCAATTTAAAATTTATCATTAAAAGTGATTCCAGTGACGAAAATTATTTACCAGTCAATTATTGTGCTGTAGCAGGTATGTTATCAATTTTCGGAGGACTTCAAACTTGGAAGAATTTTCTTCAGCTCTAAATTTACCTTATCTATACATATAATAAAACTGTAAATTTCACGTGTCTGTACATGGCTGAACTTAGTGAAAAAAAATATTAGGAAATGTTCGAAAAGAGTATTTAAACACTTTGCTGCATTTTTAGAAATGTCTGTCTGTCTGTCTGTCTGTTTGTTTGAACACGCATCACGCAAAAACTACCGTACAGATTCGGTTGAAATTTTGCACGTGCAATCTAATAGATGCAGATTAACATTTAGGCTATAAATTATCACGCTTTTTCCCATAGGAGCTAAGCAGTAAGGGATAATGTCTGTAGCTATTTTTCGTTATAAAACAGTAACTACTTGACGGATCTTTATGAAAATTTGCAGTTTTATAGTAAATACTATAGGACATTATTTACACTATGAATCATTACGCTAACATCTATGGGGAACGAGTAGCAACGTATTTTTTGTCGCACCATAATGGTTTATCACAAAAATTTCCACAATTAGACATTATCTATAATTGTAACCCGTGGAATGCATAACTTCACGCTAAAACTAAAAGGAGCTAAACACAACATTTTTAAGTTTCATAAGAACAGTTATTTTGACGTGTTAAGTAGCTAATAGTATAGCCTCGAAGCTATGCTAGCGGACTTTGACGACGAAGTCCCAGGCTCGAATCTGATGTCTTAATATGTTCTTTTTGTATTTATTTAAATTGTCTTTATCCTTTTTTAATATTTTTCTGAATGTTTTAGTTATTTTTTCGACCGTAGGTAACTTATTTACTTTGGTTATTACTTTTTATATTAAAAATCAAGTAAATTATGCAATTAATTATAGGTATTGCATGCACTGCTGAGAGTAATGAATTAATCGTAGTAGAAATGAAAAACAATATTACATTATAGTTAAAAAGTATTCGACATTTTCCAGAAATGATGTGTTCGTCTAAAAAAAAAAACATTACACACGTAAAAAAAGAACATGTAGCGCCATCTATGAAATCAAATTGTGAACAACAAAACAACGGCAACATTCTTGAAAGTAGATGGCGTTGTATTCAATAATGTTCTATACTTAGTAAAAGAAGTTTTAAAAAGAAAGAAGAAGAGAGTTTGTCTGTCTGTCCGTTTGTTTGACCACGCATCACACAGGTGCATCGAGGATCATGTTTTGGGGTTATGGTTGGAGATTACGTGTTCATCAATTCAACGATAATGAATGGCTCAACATCGTTCAAGTGTGAGTAGTTCGGGTGACGGGAGGAGGGGGGTCGTTGTTTGTCAACCGTACCTTTAGGGATATCTGACATTTTCGCGGGCATGACACACATGACACGCTCTGTGTTTGCTTACTAAAGTGTTACAGCAGTTTTATTATTAGTATTGCGTTGTAACACTATATGAAATACACCCCATTTTTAGCCAAAATGACAAAACAGAACCCTTATAGTTCCCTTATGGCCGTCCGTCCGCAGCTTAGCTCAAAGACTGTTAGTGCTAAGGTTGCAACTTTTGCATGAATAAATTACTAACGCCGATAAAGTGAAAGAAAAAAATCTTGAAAATCATTATTTTTTTAAGGGTACCTCTCTTATATGTAAAGTGGGGATGTGATTTTTTTCTCACCTACCTACCCCATCGTGTGTGGTATCATTAGATAGGTCTTTTAAAAAGCGTTTAGGGTTTGTGAAGACTATTTTCAGATTTAAGGATTCCTTTGTGTATAATATTAGGCTTTATAATGAACATTTTTGTTAGAGTCAAGTGTCCCCCTGCCAGCTAAATGGTTGATGTTGGATATGTGAAAAAATTCAGGGTAGTAGTATAAATACTAAAATTATAAGGAAAACTATCACAGTTAAGTACTTAGGCTTTACAAGTTTACGATCACATGAGAAGTAACAACATTTTCGTACAAATTCTATTAAAAATTATTAGGTAATAGGTAAGTAGGTATAACGTTGAAAGAATGAAACAAAAACAACAGAAAACCCACTTCTTAAGCCGCACACCAAACTAACTATCTAAAAGAATAGAACAGATCAATTTTTATTTAGTAAGTATTTAGTCAACAGGACTGTTTCCAACATATTTACACAGAAGTTATTTCGTTACCTAAACTACCTTAATTTAAACCCGACTTTCACGCGAACGAAGTCGCGGGCACAACTATTATGAATATATATATATTACGGGTCTTAATCGCGTTTAGGTTAAATACCTTGCTTACCTACGTTTAATATGCTTGATAGTTTAGTATAATTTAATTTAAAGTCATCAAGTATTAAAATAAACTTATCCAGTTTTGAAAATAGATGGCGTTTAAATACAAATTAAACAGAATCAGGTAAATTGATTTAAAAAATAAATCTGAAATTCTTACGATTATGTATTATATATATATATTATTTACGGATATGAATTTATGATGATCTTAATTAACGACAGGTTCATCATCATCATCATCAGCCTATCGCAGTCCACTGCTGGACATAGGCCTCTCTAATTGCACACTTTGTTCTATCCTCGGCTACGACAGTAGTTTAGTATTTAAACTAAACGTTTCTAAAAGATATACTAATTCACTATATCTTTTAGAAACGTTTGAATGTTGTCTGTTTGTTTGAACACGCATCACAGTACCGCGGGAATGCAATGTTTTAAAACCAGGATATTTTTTTAAAAACTTATCTCACACTAGCCCTATTTCGCGCGAGTACTTGGGCGGTTTCGGGCTTCATTTAACCCGAAACCGATGATAGTAATATTTGATGTGATGCAAATCATTTTGGTAAAATACTATTATAATTTGTCTTCTAACCGTCTGGCGCCATAAACTTTGTCGCCCTTCATTTTGCTGCACTGGGCATTTGCTTGGCTTGCCTTGCCATAGGTCGGGCCCTGATTAGAGCTAGGCCCTAATATCCATAGATGCCACAGAGCATTGTGGAGCATGTTTCCAATATGCTTTACACAGAAGTTAAATTGTAACATAAACTACCTTAATATAAACCCAACTTCCACGCGAACGAAGTCGCGGGCACAGCTAGTGTCAAATAAATAATAATATTATTAATAAAAAATAATATATATTATTAACTATCTGTGCAAATAAATAAAATTGAAGAGTCTGTTTGTAATATCAAAATAACAGTTTTATGCATATTTATATATTAATTATTATGGATAACATATATCCATAATAATTACTGATGACAAAAATACAGTTTTTTTTTGTCTGTCTGTCTGTTTGTTCCGGCAAATATCCGAGAGCAAATAAATTATAATTATGCGAAAATATTTAAAATGTTGCTAATATATTTTCGAGTTTTATTTTTCTTTCTTTTATATTGTTTTGAAGTTCATAGCAAATAAAGTCTCCTGAAATAATTAAAAATACAAACGTATAAAAAATATTTATTGTTTTTTTTAATCGCCCTGTCTAATTTCTTTCTAGTTCTTCATATAGAACAAAAAATAAAGCGCCATCTATTGGTTTATTGTTTATTATTGACCGCGTCCTTGTGTTGGTAGTTCGCTGTTTTTACCGTCCTTTATCAATGGCACTAGGACATCGGAGAAATAGTGGGCGTGGCTAAAATAGTGAAACATCGAAGTTCAGTAGCTGTTGTCAGCGTCTTAATATTTATACATTACTTGGACGACATATTTTATGAAGATAATAAACAGCCTTTTTTGCTAGAAAAAAGGTTCGAAAGTTAACAAACTCGAAATTGTTTTAATTTCAAACTTAATCGTGTTAATATAAGGCTCCTGTCCGACCGACGGTGAGCCATAAATCGCTACTCGCTTATCGTCGTTGGTGGGACATGTGCCTTAGAGATTCCATATTTTAAAATACCTTCAACAAACGTAGAACTAGACACATTTACGTACCATAGTCTAAATTGTTTTTTAAGATGTTTTTGTGCCCGTTCCATTCATACCCTTTGCAGACTAGTATCTTAATGTTACTCTACTCGTGTCGCAAATATTTATAAAACTGAGTAGGTACCTACCTACCAGAAGTATCTATAAATTGAACACGGATATGCAATATTATTTGACTTTTGCATATAGACATGCCAAGACAAAGAGCGTCTTGTCGATGTCATCATTGATGACTTAATTTTCAAATCGACTATATACCAACTTTACTAATAAAGTTGGTATTTAGTATTTAAATAAACATAATGGCACAACTTCTCAACAAAAAAATAATCTGCAAAGAAGTCAATTCATATCGGCATCGTAAATGTAAATGAAAATACCACTCATAAATTTGCACACACAAAATATATTATTATGTACACAATTCGAAATTGGTTTTGTTTGTGACCACTATCGGTACAATACGGTCGAAATGTACCTATAAGGTTTACCTACCAAAAACGCATTTAGTTCAGTATAAAATAGTACATATCATGCAACGCGATAATTTAAAAGTTATAGTATCTTTATAAAAAAGTACACAATATAAGTTTATAAAACGATATACTATTAGTAAATAACATGTTTAATATATGTATAATACATTTACAAAACGTACTAGCAACTAACTAAATAAAAAAAACAAATGGACTGTAGGAGTAAAATACTTTAAATATGGAAGCCCTATCCTTTAGTTTGAAATATTTCTACGAGGAATTACAAGCAGGAATCGAAAGGTATTTACGAAGCCGACGTGAATTGTATTTGTGTGATCAACGACATTTATTTTTATGACCGACAAATATATATTCGTTCGCTAAATAAAAAAAAAAATCGTTGCGTTTTGTTCAGTTATGTTTCGAATTATTGTTGTTTTGCATATCAAGAGCTAAGCGAAGTGTAGAGATTTTCATTATCATATCGGTGACAAGCGGATTTACAAGCTGCAAGTTCCTGAACTAACTTATGACAGATAAACTCAACTGGAATTTAAAGACCTCTAAAGGAATAAATTAAAGAAGGCAAAATAGAGAAGAAAAGGCCATTAAAGAAGACCAAAGAGGTAGAGGACGCCCACCGACTGCCTGAACTGCAACAATCTAGAAAGACTTGTTATTAACAATTTGTCAAGCCCATTGTTAACAAGTTGTTAACAATGGGCTTACGCTAGAAAAGACCCAAAATCAAAGAGTAGCGTAAAGGCATCAGGGGGATTGATCCTAAACAGGTAAAAAAGCCAGAAGATTGGCTTTAAGGTAGGGGAAGGGAATAAAATAACGAAATATTTTCGTAATTCCGCAAATTGGCACCAGGGAAATTGAATCGTCACTAATAACATTATGTTCAGGAATATTGGTAGAAGAAGGGGGGATTACAAAATTGACCACTCCCTAGATAGAGATATCGCGACTGTGTGGCCAATACCTGTATCTTTTCTGAAGGTGTGTAATGACAACATGTAGACAACGGTCATAATGACACTGTCATTAGAAACAACTGGCCGCACGATTGTTTTGTCTCTCAATCTTTGCAGCCTGTATTTATTTCATACCTAGAAGTGAAAGCTCAGTACCAGTATATCTTTTTCCAAAAAAAAAGAAAAGAAAGAAAGAAAAGAAAGTCTCTATGTCTATGGATGGGACTTAGCTTAGCTCTTCTGCAAGGCTCAAAGTATAGTCAAAGTATTCAATAAAACCAAAAGTGATGTATAAATGCTTGTTCGTAGAAATCGGGCAGTATATACAGGTCGCCGATGTCGCTTCACATCACGTACACTTTCTCTACGCGCTTCATACAGAACACCTCCTTTGTCTTCGGGCAGATGATGGAGCCGTGTTCCTTCATCATCTCTTTGAGAGCCTGAAAGATAATACACAAGATATATTTTTTTTCTTATTAAGGATAACTAGCAATGTGGGATTTTGTTCCCACATTACTAGCAATCTTATTAACTCCTCTACCCCTCCAGATAAGCTCAATGGCTTGTGTTGGGACTGGATTCACGTCGGTAGTATAATGGTTAGGATTCGAACCTCCCGATTGCAAGTCCGATATCTTAACCATTACATGAAATGGTAGTTGAGTAATCTATATGGAGTAAGAATTGTCTAAATTGAGCTATTTTCATTTTAAAGGGGACCTAAGAAGAACCCCTGGAGAAGCGATTTGGGGGTAATTTTAAAATCATAGGCGTACCCGAGATTGTTATGGAGGATTTAAAGTATTTCCGAATTCCTTAAATAGAGGCCCGGTACGACTAGCTTCAGAATTTATTGAATAGAAACATAGAAACATTATTTTTAGTTAGGATTTTTTTGTTCGTTCATGGGTACAGTGGTGGACATTTTTAACAAGTTAAAACACATAGACTCCTTAAATTCTCTCAACCCTCCCGGGGTTGAGAGAATTTAAGGAGTCTCGACCCTCAGAGGTGTCGAGGCTCGCAGGAAGCAAGTCACCTTCTCCCCGTAGACCTGTCCGTTGGGCAGCACCATGGGGTGGTTGTGCTCGTTGAGCGGCGCGCGCGAGATGCGGCACACGAGGCGCGAGTGCGACACGTGCGCGTGCGGCAGACCCGCCGCCAGCGCGTTGAGCGGCGCCGCGCACGCCGGGCACGACGACACCTGGCTGCTCTCCGAGTAACACTGAGTGTGTCAAGGTTAAGGAATACTACATTCTACCTGCTGTTTGTGTTAACACTTTGGATTCATTTGTGTGATGGGCACGATTATTTATTGTGTATGGATTTAATTTATCCATAATTATGTATGTCATTGGAAATATATGTGTTTATCAGCTGTTTGGTTGCCATAGTACAGGCTCTATTTAGTATGTTAACAAGTTATTTATTTGTTTTATTTTTAATAGTTATAAAACGGGAATAAACGCGCAGGACTACATTGGTGTTTTTTTACGATTTCTCATAAGCATTTGATTGAGTGGTGCAAAGCATTTATGCTGAAATTTAGTTTTGGTATTTATGGCATAACAAGTACAGTACATAACAATTTAGTTGCTTCGTATATTGGGAAGTGAAGACAATATGTTGATATTAAAGGAATAAGATGTTTCAGATAACCAGTGAGTACAGGCGTGCCACAAGGATCAATTCTCGGTCCTTTACTTTCCTCGGTTTACTTAAATGTAAGGAAAGTAATTTAGAACGATGACGTTATAAATTTGATTGATGCAATGTCTTATTTAGAATGATTTAATACAGTAAGTTACAGTGGGGCGTTCGAAACAGGCTTGCTTATTATGAGGCCACGTTGCAAATCTATATGTATTTTTTATACGGCAGATTTTCATTTTATACACACACATTTACCCTGAAAATAGAAACAAACATGCGCGTTTGGGGTGGAGTGCGTTGGGCGCCGAACCGTTACACTACCCCTTTTTCCAGGGAATGCCCCCGAAACGTAAAATGGGTAGGTGTACTGTGGTACACATAATGGCGGGTGTTTAGTCAACTGTACCACGTTAATTCTTTATAAAAAAGGTGACAGTCTGGTAAAAATGAAAACAAAACAGTATAATATATATTTTAAAAGGATATGGCGTATTCAAGGCCTGCAAGCCCAGCTGCAGCGCCGTGGGCAGCGCGGCGAGGCGCGCGGGGTGCAGCAGGCGCGCGTGCTCCCAGCGGAACTGCTGCACCAGCGCCGCCCAGCGCACGGGGCACAGCAGCGAGCGGTACGGCTCCACCTCTGGGGGAGGGGGGGGGGGGGGGTACACGGTGTAAAGTAAACACTATTTGAGACAAAGCGACGACTTTAGGATTCGTCGCTTTGTCTATTACGGTTCAAGAGTTAAACTCAAACGCAAATATCTGATAAATTTAATATAATGCTGAAATGATATTATAATTAAAATATAATACAATATACGATTTTGTGATATGATGACAGAAGCCCAATATTATAGTAATTTTATAATTTTAATACAATAATTGCCTTTAAAAAAAAACTATCTTCAAAAATGCAATATTTCTTATTGACCGTCTATTTTTATAAAATCTGTGCAATTAACTATACGAATATACAGTTAGGTTAGGTGGCCAAATGTGCTATAAAAATTTAGAAATCCGTAATAAGAAAAAATTAAATACGAGATAAACAAAGCTATTTTTACAAATTCCGTAGACTGCAGCAATGCGTGGACGGATAGCTGAAACTGACTTGATATTGATACCGTCAAAGCGAATCCTCAAATAAAATGTAATTTTTATGTTTTTGTAACAAATTCTATGTTTTTGCTGCATACAATGAAAATATATTAAAAGCTATTTAATCTAAAAAAATACTCTCTCTTTTTTTTAAATAAAGCCATGTTTATTATCTCTCGTAAAATATACGTAAACTCGTATTTTTAATGCTGGTAACCCATAAACCAAGAAGTGGCAAGTATTGCTACCTAAGTTAGGTTCATACCAAAATTCTATACTTCAGCGGACAATTTCGGTCGTTCGTTAATTGAAAGGAAAAGTACGGCAACCAAACGTATAATCCAGCTATTCTTATATACGGTAAAAAAGTTGTAAATGTATTCAAAATACCTGTGTCCTTAGGGAAGGCCAGCATGCCCATGCAGTGCTGAATGTCTTGTAATTGTCCTTCTTCGTATGAGGAGAAGTGTTTCTTGGCATATCGAACGGCCTCCAGTCGTTTGTCTTCACGGACTAACTCGATAAACTCCTACAAATGAATTAACGTTTTTTTTCTTTGTGTTAGGTTAGTTAATGCAGACCTATGCATTGTTTATTTGACTAATGAAATAGAATATGCTGTCATTGTATATAAAAAAATAATAAAGGTCCTAAAGTGCTGCCTTGCGGAAGACCCAATCTAACCAGTGACAAATTCATGGACAATAAAATTCTTAAAGAAATAAACCAACACATTTGTTTACTTTATTTAACCCATAACAATGTCAGTTAACCAATTATGAGTCTGTACAACAAAAAGGTTAAGTTTGTCCTTGAAAGTGATGTTAAACACAGTCGAAGGCCTATTATAGATCACATAAAGTATCCAACGACAATTTATGTAACAAAAATGAGATTCCAGTCTTATTCATTCTTTTATCAGCGCCCAGCTCAAGACATTTGATATTGAACAGAAATTTTGCTAATGAGTTTATCGTGTTCTTCATTTTTCTGGTATACATCATACCAGAAAAAAGAAAATATTTTAAGGAACTCGAGCTGTAAGAGAGCGAATAAATTTGCTCCGAGCAAAGTCGCTGGCATAAACTAATCATTCGCGATTAAGATCCGTAGCTTATAAAATTCTATAATGTGTACAAATCGCGAATGATTAGTTTATGCCAGCGACTTTGCTCGGGGTATTATATTATGTAAAGCTGAAACAAATCTTAGTCCAAGTAAGTTTCATTTCATTTTTATAACAATGTTATGCTGTTACTCAAAGAAACGTAATCTAGGCCCTTTAGCATAATCCTATAGTTTATCTAAATTGTGCTGAAAAATAAATAAATATTATGATAGTAGTATAAAATACCTGTATCCGTATTTTAAACTCCATATTAGAGTTTAGTTTCCTCAGCTTGCTCTTATTGTCGGCACACCATTGCAAACAACGAGCCGTGCGTTGTGAGTATAACTCCGCTTCTACTTCGGCGGCTGCGCTGTATATATCTACAATATGGTGTTTGTAGAGTTAATTAATGGTGTTGTTGATATCTATAATAGCGGCGGTAGCCTAATGGCTTAAATATACTATATAGATCTCAGCCTTAGGCAGGCGCGGGAGCGGGGTGGGAATGGTGGCGCCTCGCCTTAGCACAGTATCTAGAATATTGATATCAACCTATATGATGTCCCACTGCTAGGTACGGGTCTCCACAGTAGAACCTACTTATTATAGATCCTGGCGGTACGCGTCATAATCGCCACGCTTGTTGCGATTATGGCGCATACCGCCAGTGTTGGCGATCACAGTAAGGCTTTAAAGTACGCAAAAGAAGCTGCTGCCTCCTTCAGTGTGATCCAATCCCTTAGTCGCCTTGATCCACGGGAAGATATGGGGTGGTACGTGGTACTATACTTAAGTCGGCACCACCACTAAATACACAAAATACTAACCGACATTAGTTAAATCCCTCAGTCCCCTGGCAGTAGCGAGTTTGCTGGCGCACTCGTAGTATCCATTACGTAGGAAGTAATCCACTAACATACGATCGAGACGAACTTTGCGCCACTGATTCACTGTGGTCTAGGAACAAACAAATATAACATTTAAAAAAAAAGTAGGCAAGAGCATGTCGGACCATACGCAGTACATCAGGTTTGAATAATTGTATTGTATTGTACAAACAAACGCAGTTTTTCGGCAATAACCCAATGACAATATAATAACTATTTATTAAGGTACATTTGTGATTTTTGTCTCATTTTTTGGTCACACGGTTCAAAAGATAAGGGGGGGGCGGAGACACAATACAACAAAAAAGTTTACTAGAAACCTTACAATATTTTTAAAAGACATGTCAAATGATGGGCCACACGTTGATGTTTGCTGAAAAAAAAATCAGCTACCCTTACATGAGTATGGAGAATGCCTCCTCCCTTCGATGATAAATACTATAGATATAAGCTACGCGCTCAAAAAATGGCACCAACTAAACAAGGCCATACAACGCTTTGGCCTTGTTTTGCATTTTATTCACTCGCGTCCCGCGCTACGCATTGGTACTGTCACGATGCCGAAGTGTGCAGTTAAAAAGTGTAAAAATCACACTCAAAAAGTGCAGAAAAAGGATGGAGTGTCGTATTTTCAGTAAGTATACTTTAGATTATGCTTATTCTAATATTTTACGTTATGTTAATAAACAATAACAATATTCTGTTCAATAAATTTACTAATTTACAACTTCGTAAGCATTCCGCATCTATCCTTTTCTACCCTACGTGTTGTGCCCTTTTGCGGAAACGAAACAAAACTTTACGCCGTAGAACAAGGTCGATATAAAAAACAATGGAGTCGTAAATTTTTTACCATTATTTTTTTAATATTTTATTTGAGTGTGTTGATTATTTTAGTTTTCCTCAAAATGAAATTAAGAAAGAAGAATGGAGAAATATTATCGCGCAAGATAGAGGTGATAAGTTTTATAAGCCGAATGCATCAAGTGTCATTTGCTCAAAGCATTTCAGCAACGAAGATATTTATATGACACAGAAAGGTTTTGTAAGAATAAATAAGTCTGCTATACCAAAATTACAGGTATTGAAAAATATAATGAAAATAATTACTATGTATGTAACGATTTATGTTTTGTAATTGCATAATGTGTTTGTGTTGGTTGTTTAAGCTTGAGACATTGCAATTAGACGGAAATAAAGAAAACGTCGAAATTCCGTGTACATCATCTGAAATTGTATACTCAAGTATAGAATATAACGCGCCCAGCATCATGCCAACTGTTACACCGGTAGGTTCTTAAAAGTAATTTGATATTGAACACTTTTAATTTTCCATTGTAATTTTTTAAATGTATCTTGGGGCAATACAAGGCATAGCCCGTACTGGCAATCAAATACCTCATAAATATACGTAATCTTCGTATCTTCGATGATCATCGAAGGTAATCTTATATAAGTATATTAAAATCAGATAAATGACCCCTAGACATAGAACAAGGAATCAAAGTCATTACACAAAGATTTGTGTCCTATGCAGGAATCGAATCCACAGCCTTCGGCTTAGCAGTCAGAGTTACAACCACTAGACCAGCTATGCTAGTTAATATACATATTTACTAACATTTTGTTATTTTTATAGCACATGGAACCTACTGAAGAAATCGAGAAAGACGCAGTTGTGAAAACCAATTTGGAATCTTTTTGCACAATAAAGACGAACATATTTGATAATGAACAGGTACCACAACTAGTAAAAAAGATTATTCTACAAATATATAAATAAATGAAATTTATTTTAAATGTAACTTTCATTGTTTCCTGTTTTCCAGATTTTGGCAGAGTCACGAAGTAAAGGTTTTGACGCAAATGTACTCAAATCGCCATGCACATCTTTAAGCACTGGGTCAATATTAGATACTCCGCGGAAGGCTACCGTGAAGAAAGAACTCAGATTATGCAAAAGGCGTTTAATCGATAAAAACAAAAAGCTTAAAAATTTTCAAAAAGTAAATAAAAGGCTGAGGAAAAAAAATGCTACATTACAAAGCACAATACTTGTCTTAAGAAAACAAAAAGATTTAGATGAATCTATATTAGCCAATTTGTCGAGCCACATTGAAATAAAAGACACTTTTCAGGCCTTATTTTTAAAAAATATTAAGAATAAAAAGCGCCCCTTTTCCAAATATCCTACCGGTGCAAGAAAGTTTGCTCTTACTTTGCATTTTTATTCGCCAGCCGCCTATCGATACATTAGGAAAATATTCCACAACTGTTTGCCCCATCCAAATACTTTATGTGAATGGTACAAAAGTGTGGACGCTAAACCTGGGTTTACAATAGAAACACTCGACAGACTTCAACAAAAATATAATATTTGCAAGAAAGAAATCTTGTGTGCTTTAATCGCAGACGAAATGGCGATCCGCCAGCAAAAGCTATGGTGTAAAGGTCGTTACATAGGTGTCGTTGACATGGGTCTAGGTGAAGCTACTGATAATGATCCCATTGCCCAGCAAGTATATGTATTACTTTTAGTTTCACTTCATGAGAGTTGGAAAATACCTCTGGCATATTTTTTCATTACCGGACTGAAGGCTGAAATAAAAGCCAACATTATTAATATAGCACTCGAAAAGTGTCATGCGGTAGGAGTTAAGGTGGTTTCTCTAACATTTGATGGCTGCAAAAGCAACCTTTTAACAATGCGGTTATTAGGTTGTAATATTGATGTCGATAATCTTAAGCCTTACTTCAAACACCCGGTATCTCAACACGATGTGACAGTTTTCCTAGATGCTTGTCACATGGTGAAACTAATGAGGAATACTCTAGAGTCAAAAAAAATTATCATCGATAACGAAAATAGACACATAAGATGGAAACTACTTTGTGATTTAAATTATTTACAAAACAAAATTGCCTTAAACTTAGCAAACAAGCTTACCAATAGACACATTGAATTCAAAAACGAAATAATGAAAGTAAAATTAGCAACACAGTTAATGAGTCGCAGTGTAGCTAAAGCTATACAGATTTGTCAAGAAATGAAACTACCAGCTTTCGAGAATTCTGAGGCTACAATAAAATTTTTGCTCACAATAAATAATCTTTTTGATGTTCTCAATTCTCGTAATTTACAGAATGCAGGATTTAAAAAACCATTGCAACCAAAAAATGTTACTCAGTCTTTTACATTTTTACAGAATACTAAGCAATATCTGAAGTTGCTTACAATAATTATCAAAAGAAAACGAACTATTAAGAAAAACAATGACAAAAGAGTAATATTTACAACGAAAACAGTTCCTCTTTGGAAAAGTCAAGCAGGCACTGGTGTGATTGGATTATTAGTGTGTATAGAAAGTGTACAAATTTTATATAAAAACGTTGTGGAGACTAAATACCTTTCATTTCTGTTAACATACAAAGTGAGCCAGGATCACGTAGAACTCTTTTTTGGGAATATAAGAAGCCACGGGGGGCACAATAACAACCCAAACGTACAACAATTCATGGCGGCATATAAAAAAATTTTAACATTTATTGAGACCAGGGACAAGTTTACGGGGAACTGCATTCCCTTAGAAGAGATGCCAATTTTGAGTTGTGGAAATGCAGTATCGAAAATAAATACTTCTTCCGTCGGATACCGATTAGAATTAGAGTTAGAAGATGATGCATTAAAAAAACATAATCCTTCTCAAGAATTGAAAGAAATCAAAACATATCAGGAAAATTGTGACATATTTTCTGCGTCTTTAGACGAACAATCGGGTTATGAAATCGAGGTAATGGTGCAGATTGTTGGCTACATTGCTGGATTTGTGGTTCGACATTTATTAAAACATTTGAAATGCGAATACTGCAAAGACTGTTTGCTTGCTAATGACAAATTAAGTTTCCATAAGTTAATCGACATCAGAGATTTAGGTGGGCTATGTTACGCTTCAAATGATGTGTTTTTGATTTGTAAAAAAACAGAAGATGTAATTAGAAGGTCATTACGTACAGGTGGTTGTGTGAAGGAGAAAATGTATATATCAGTAATGAAAACTATCGTCTATTCTGAAATATTCGTACATTGTAAAGAACATATAACAATTTTAACTAGGGCTGTTATTGAAAAATATATTGATATACGCTTACACTACGCTGGTAAACTACAAACAACAGATATAAAAGACAAATCTAAACGACAATTGTTCAATAAATTAACATTATTTCAAGGAACATAATGGTAGATTATTATACAAGAGGTTAAACACAACTAAATAGAAAAATAGAAACCGAGTTGTAATGGTGTTTAACCTCGTGTGTAACTTTCTACTTTGCATTTCAATAGCGAGTAAATAAAACAGCTAAGTATAACATTTAAAAAAATTATAAAATAATATAAAACATGTAAAAAATCCGACTGAAACGAGTTCATTTTATTTTATAATTTAATTTTATTCTTTTTAGTTAACTAATACGTACACATATTAGCAAGTACAGATAGTAAGTACTGAACATTTAAGTAAAAGTGGATGCAGTCGGAGGCATTCATGAATCCTAGTGAATTTATCTTGTTTTCATATTTATTTTAAGCAGGCGGGTTTTTTGATTCTTTAAATATGTTTTTATGTGTTCCGAAAAAACTGTAATAGATAAATAAGTGTGGCTTTACGTTCAACCTTTTTTATTAAATCTACATTTTTTATACCTACATACATTTATAGTTTTATTTTTATATTTCCAAGTTAATTGTTTTCTAACTTAAAAAAAAATCCTAATCCCCATACATGTGATACAATGATTGGATATCATGAAAAAAATTGGTTGCCTGTAAAGTCGGTATACGGGCGAAAGTTTTACGTGACAACGACTTTGAGTGGTAAAATAATTTTAATGTGAATATTCATTCATATAGTAGGAAGAAGGATGAAATAATAGTAACAATTTAAAACATTTATTTATACAAAGAACGAGTGGAAGGGACGCGTGCCTTTCACTTTTTATGTCTGTCTCTCTCGCTCTTAGGCGGGCTAACCATGCCCGAGTGGAAGGGACGCGTGCCTCTCACTCGCTCTCATTGTAAGCGCATAACGCGGAGCGTAACGCAGTTTCTTGAAGTGTCACCCGGCAAACCAATTTATAAGACGTTGTCACGTCAAAAAATCAGCTGTTCCAAATACTGTTTTTTTTTTTGCGGGATATTCGTGCTGATCTTTATGGTATGCAATCACTATGTTATATGAAGCCTACGGTATTTTTTTGTGTGTTCGTACCCGTATTGTTTGAGATGTTGTGGCATTTTCATTTACTTTAAAACCTAATATTCGGCCAGCGGGCACCTTTCCTCCACACTTCTACTATAGAATATAATAATTTAAATTGAAACATTTTGATTTCATACGAAGTTAATGTACTTACATTAACTGTAAAGTCGGAGAAAATAAAACAAAAAAAAAATAAAGGAACTCCATTGTTCCCTATATTCCAAAATAATTTAAAGCGTACCATGAGCACAGCACGGCTTTCATTAATTCTGCGTAACATTATAAGATGCTGTACATTGCCGTTTTCACGAACAGCCAGTGATAAATCTTTTAACAAAACCTTACCTGTACAACGACCATAGCGTTCATACGATATTATTTCTAGATGCAAAGGCAAGCTTGGATACTAATAATAGTAACACCCGTAATTGTTTGTGCAATTTTGTATTTTATTTTCTTGGAATAAATACCGTTTTATACTAAATACTTTTACAATTATAATATTGTTTTCTAGGTGGTATCGTTGATGTCTATGTAGTAGTGTCATTGCTGCCATTATATCGCTTTGATTTTGTTTGAGAGCTTGTATCTATAGTATTTATCATCGAAGCCTCCTCCCCTTTAAAAAATATTCATTAATTTATTAATTATTACATTAACTGTCAAACTAAGTACCATTTTCTAACAGACATCTATGCACCAAATTTTATCAATATTCATCGTCTTTGAGTATAATGCCCGTGGCATAGGGACGGACGGACAGACAGACGTACATGACGAAATTAAACAAATGTATCTACTTTACTAAAGTATGTTTTTAGGGTTCAGTACCTCAAAAGGAAAAAACGGAACCCTTATAGAATCACTTTGTTGTCCATCCGTCCGTCTATCTGTCAAGGCCCTTTATCTCAGGAACTCGTGAAGGTATCGAGTTGAAATTAAAGTCATATACTCAGGTGAAAAAATCAAACTTCTAAGTTAACATAAAAAAAATATACGGCCGTTTATCCCCCAAATATGTGTTTATATTTTATTGTATTTCGAGGCTTGATTCCTGAACTATTTATATTATGTACCTACAAATTTGTACGGAACTCCCGGTTGGCGCATCCGACTCGCACTTGTCCGGTTTTTATTAAATCACTAGTTGATTTCCGTTGACCTAACATCTGTTTTGATTAAATAGCGGGTGTATTGACTCACTTAAAAATGGCTACCGTGAAGTGGGGCAGGCAGTTATAAACGAGCGGTCGAAGCGACAACGCGTCTTCCGATAGACTTGCCACTATTTTTATAGTTGTGTGTGAAAAGTGTTGTGTTATAGTGTCAGTGATGCAGTGTCATTTGTATAATGCAAATGATTAGGACTAGGAAGGACGGACTTTACTTTGCTCGAGGTATCCGCGTATGTACCACATTATGTTTACCACAATGTTAATTTGAATAATTAGCCGCTAATTTATATTTAAAAAATTTCATATTTGAAAATACACACACAAATAGTAACTATTTTACCTTTACTTGTGGAGAGCTAGGTTCAGTCAATGCGGCCGCCTGCTCTTTCAAGTGGTCCAGTCTCTTCTTGCACACGTTAGCGGCCTGGACTTCCTCGGTTATGGCTTCCGATGCCTTACGCTTCATAGCTGTAAGCTTCTCTACCTATAAAAATATTTTAAAAATAAAATTTGCATTCAGTTATTATTTTATTTGATCTTCTATGTTCTTCGGCGTCGCACGGACTTTTGTCTACTATCTAAAAACCAGTCTACCATCCCAACCAGTGGTGGTTAACAGATAACTAAAAATGGTCCCTGTTCAAGAAACGTTTGCAAACCACTGATCTAAACACATACATAGTTAGAGAAAAGTCCGTGCGAACCAGAGCGGACCAATAATAGTGAATAGTGTTTGTATTAAGGTTTTAATACAGAATGAATACTAACCATGCCACCGAGCAACTGATCTATCTCTCCAGCAGTGATTGGTTGCTTCCTAGCAACAGTGTCAAGTTCACCAGCAGCACTGCCCACCTGACGGGCTTCCACGTCCAACACTCGCTGAGCATTTCGATACCGCTTGTTGAATATCTCGTATGGTACCTAAAACCATAATATCAGTAAAACAGTTACATATTTACATAAAATGCATTTAGAAATAATAAGAACAAATTGTACATTGACAAAAAAAAATAATTGGGAATAAATCTCAATTGCTCTTTTCAAATGCCTTCAAAAGTTTGTTTTGTATAATGTTGGTGCATATGGGGTAGTCCATCACTCTGATGATATGTGGTGCGATATTGGACTTTACACTTTAACTTACTTGTTTTAATAGTTATGCATAAATATATCTTTATCTTCATCAAGACCAATCCCTGCCCTGCACTACCCCACATGTATTATTTGGTACAAAAATATTTCAACAGTTTTCACATGAGTCTTGAACAACAGTCCAACGATAATTGGACCCCTATTGTATTAATGGTAGACAACATTCTGAACCCACTGTATGGTACAATTTCTCGTGTATTTTAATCAAACAAAGCTAAGAACTATCTTTATTAAACAAACTGTCTAATAAAATTGTGTATTTAAATTTAAAACATGTCTAATGAACTTCGATGCAAAAAAGTTTGCATCGAAATTCATTCATCCATTTGAGCAATATGATTGCACAGCACAGGGAGATAGTACACATTTTTATGGTGTTAGGTCTAAGCCATATGCAGTCTTAGGTGTTAACGCATCAGTGTGTTTTGATTGAAGACGTGGGTGACAGAAGTGGGTGAATTATTGGTACTACTGAGACAAACAAACTAATGTCTCATATGAGGAGTGCGGTGTCGTGACAGTTGGATCTTAAAATGTTATACAATAGTTATCTAGAAAGCTAGATAGATAGCTATTGTGTAAATAATATACACAGGTACCTATCAATCAACCAAGGATCATTCACCCTGCACTAGCTCCACAATCAATGACAAACATGTCTTGTATCACAAGAAGGTAAACAAAAAAGATAATTATTTAGATACATAGTTATTTTAAGTTACTGTATGAAGATAAAACAAAATAGAATCAGACTGCCTCAGTGGCGCGGTGGGAGTGTGTCCAACTGCTACGCAAGAGGTTGTGGGTTCAATTCCCACATGGGACACCACTTTGTGCGATCCACAAATTGTTGTTCCGAGTCTAGGTGTACAGTGGGCCAAAAATGTGGTCTATCACCCTAAAGTTGAAGTTCATTTGCAGGTCATAAAACAACAAGGTTGATTTTCCCTTGCAATCATATACAGTTGCTAAGCTCAATCTTAACATCATTTAAGTAACACACAAAGCTTTGTCAAAACTGGAAGACCACTTTCTTGGTTGACTGTACCTTGTGTCCGTGACTTGTATGTTTATAAAGTCCCCCAGCAACACAGGGCTTGACGGCTTGGACTGAGTAGTTGTCATTAAAAAAATCTCACTCAAATCATTTACATGTTTTGCCTGTTTTTATTTTATGAGGCAGCTAACCTGATTAAGCTTCTTGATTGGGCTATTGTGTGTTCATACTCATTTAGTGTGTCAGTCTAATCAACATACACAAGTCCTGAAATCCACCTAAACCTCTATGGAGAAGGATGGGTACATACAAATGGAATTACATACTTCTAGTATTTCTGTTGTTCTGTTGCTACTATTCACCTTGAAGTGACCGTGTCAGCATGAGAGTTCAGAGTGTCTCAAAACTGAGTGGCTTTGGAGTATTGAGCATTCAGTCTTCAGTGTTCCTACATACAAATGATATAACTCTATTCAAAAGCAGCTTTTGACCAAGAATTTTTTATAGGTGATTCAGCAAATTATTTAAAACTTTTTTTTGTTTATTTCATTTTTCAACATGTTGAAAAGGGGTGAGATTGTAAAGTGAGTAAATGTTGTGTATGTTTTGTAGATAAATTTAACTTATTTCAGCCTTGTTGATGTAGATTTATGGGCATTACCAAATTAATCATTGCATACCAAAAACAGAGCTGTGGGTCCAACACTCTAGATTTTTAATCTAGCAAAATGGGATGGGACAAGGACAAGATAATACAAACAAGAGAATATATGCATTGGTCTTAGTACCTAGCTGTACCCCACTGTAAAATGTGCAAACTACCTATCAACTAACAAACTCCCTAAGCCATATAAGTGTTTAATAAGATTTGTATTCAAAACGCATTTCACAAACATTAACAAAAACACTTGTTTTGTTTACATCTAATTTATCACCATTATCAATTTTATTTGTAAATATTCATGCTATTGTTACACAAATACAATTCATAAATAGGTAATTGTTGAAAAAAGAAGAAATACCCTAAAATAAACATCTGTGTCAGGATGATTGTTAGGATAAGTCGTGACAAAATTAACATGGCCAACAATTACCTTTAGCGTAGCGTGCTCCAGTGACTTTAATTCATTCATTTTACTTCTCGTTTCACCCTCCACTTTGATATTTTTTACCCAAACAAGTATAAGAACTCCTAGAGACTCCGATAATCCTCTCGTGGGAACCTTTGGAATGAAAACAAAACTCAGCTGATTGATCAATGGATTACTAGGCGAAACATACGTAGGTATACAAAATAAGCTCAAAATCACTATTAGAGTAATTTTTTGACAAAAATAAAGTTACTGTCTCTAAATACACAAATATTATTAAATAATTTTGTTATCTGAATTCACTAAATGAACGATTTTAGGCAAAACTTATACACAAAACCTTTTTGTGATGAACACGTCTAATTTATGAGAAACGCACAAAACCCAGTGACACTATTTTGTCTCTATCTCTCTATATGTTAATTGAGCGAGATAACAAGTGAGTATGAGGAGTATGAGGAATTTTGAAATTGGATTAAAATGTTTGATTAAATAGTAAAAATAATAGATTTTTTTAATGAATGTAAGCGATATTATTTTTATAAAATCATTCCACATACAAAACTTTATGACCTTTTGGTAAAAGTAAGCGAATAGATGTTTCTTTACAAAAATAATCAGGTTTTAGAACGCACTTTGGCATAGAGAACTTATGAAAGTATCGAGAAGTCCGTGAAATCATTACGCAGCCGATTTAAAATTGTTACATTTTTCAAATAATAATATTTTTTTGACCAGACATATATTAACATTATATATTTATTATAATTTAAATTTTGCAGACGAGAGGCTTTTCTTAAATACAAGCTTTACTAGTTCGCTTTAATAAATTTATAGGTACTTCATTTTGAGCAAAAAATATTTAAACCGAGAAAATACACGAAATATTTTTGAGAATAAAATAATCGATTGAAATCGATTTTTATAGCTGTCAAAAGTTTAGGCCATTGACAATTTGTTTTTTTTTTAGTCCATGCGTTTTCGGCGCGTCAGCGCGTCACTTTCATTACCTACGCAAATCCGCCATTTTGTATGTAGCTGGCGGTGCTTCACGGTATACTTTCTCAGTTCAGTGCATATACCCACGAAAAACTGGAAAACTTAGTTCAATTTGACTTTGTAAACTGACTGTGGATTTAACTAACATTTTTGTGAAGTAATATAGCTTCAACTTCTTGTGCTTTCGTGATTTGTGTGTGCCCTATAATTGGAGCGCGTGGCTGGTGACTCTTTGTTGTTGGAATCGGCATATTTACGGTGAGTTTCTTGATATTTACTAATAACAAAGTAGTTTCAGTGACATAAAAGTGCCAGGTTGATCGTTTAGTTGTATTATTTTGACCGTGAAAGAGATATTAGCACGAAAGTGGTAGCGTCATTGATGCGGCTCTAGCAGCGCGGTGATTGCTTTGCCGTGGCGGTGGCTGGCGGCCGACGACATTATTCTCACGGCGACACGGACGCGTCACCTCATGATCGCGTGAGAAAACGTGTTACTAGTGAATTGGTTAATTCTAGAAATCTCTGTAGACTGTAATTCGTCTAATACTTTGGTTAAAGCCAGTACTTAATAAGTTTTTGTAAAGTTACCAAACATGTGCTCCTAACGGTTATGACCCTAATTCTTGGATATTGTGCGAGGTGTGTTCTGTTCAAATTAATGAAATAAAAGCCGGGATAATTTCCAATTTGTAAACAAGGATTAGTAGTAGCTTTCGACATTCTTTGCAGGTGAGTCAGTATCTCAAATTATAATATTGAAAAATGTTAACTTGTTGCTGTAATATTCATCAAGTCCATCCTAACATGTTTGGATGGTCTGATTTGCTTTAAGTATACTTTGTAAACAATTTTCATTGCTCAATTCTCGAAATTTGACATACATTTTTCATGTAGGCTAAAATTGTCTACATGCAGACTATAAAGATTGATATATGTACAGTTAATTAATATCTGTATTACAAAGTTGACCCAGTAGTTGATAAACACATTTCTCATAGATAACCTATTCACAGATAAGCACAAATGAATAAAGTAACATTATTTAATTTGGTATATAATTTGTTTTAATATCAATTGAAAGTCAGACTGACTAATTGAGCTATCTGGTGTTTGCAAGTACCTATCATTACAATTACTCTATACTAATAAAGAAAAATTAACTTCTGGATACTCAAACAATACTATATAAAGCTGAAGAATTTGTTTGGTTGAACATTATAAACTCTGGAACAACTGATTCAAATTAAAAAAAAATAGTGACAGATAGCCCACATATATCAAAGAAGGCTATAAAACATCATGCTATGACCGATAGGAGCTGAGCATCAATGAAAGATGTTGCAGAACTTGGGTAAAATTACACAGATGTAGTTGTGCGAGTCAGCTAGATAGGTACTAGATAAACTTTGAAATGTGCTCAAAAGTATTTTAATTGCTACTATTAACCTTTAGGTTACAGAAACAGCTCAGCTGAACAGCATAATTATATAATTAATGAAATCTCCACTCTACCCGGTCCTCCCAAAATCTATCCTAAAAGGTATAGTGTAGAAACCAAATCGTCAAACAGAATCAAACAGGAAATGTAAAAAAAAAATGTTGTTGTCATCCAACCGATGCCTACCACGTAGTTTAAATCTTAATAAAATAAATATACAAAGTTTTGATACAATGGGACACATCTTTGACCTAAACTTGTTGTCATTTTGGTGGAGTATGGGTCTAAAATATTTAAATGTTTTATAGTTGAGCTCAACAGCATGTCTGTCACCACTATTCAGCTGTATGGATCAGAGACAACATGAAAGTTTAGTGTCTCAGAAATGAATGATGTTTGAGTCATCATCATCATTATTAGCATATATCTGTCCACTGAGTAGATGAGTACTTACCTGAAAGTGTCTTATTAGAAATCAATCTTATAAGATTGTGTTTACTTATCTCTATGAATGCTGGCCCTCTCATTACTCCAATTTAACCAACCATACCCACATATTCACACTTCATTATTTATTCTCTGTGTTGCTATGATCAATTTGTCTTTGATGTGTGTGTTAACCCTGACCCAGTGTGTAAACACAAAGTCATTTGTGCAAACTAAGCTTTAGCATTTATGCAACTCCACATATAACTTGTGAAGATGATGAATAACTGTTTTGTGCAGTTAGTGTATAATAAATATTTGTCACTGGCAGTTCCAGGAATTTCATTTTCCCTGTTCCAAAAACTTCAAACAACTATGTAACCTTGTAATAGTCTTACTCATATTCTGTTTGGTCTAGAACATACCACATTTATTAAGTCACAATGAGTGTTAAAAATACTGGCCAGTTGGGTATTGTTCATGTCCCATTAGACAAAGTTACCCCCCAGTACACTCAACTAAGTTTTTGTTTGGTAAAAAGTTTGAATGGATTTAATTTGAAAGTTTCTACCTTTCATTATTTACCTATTTAGGTTTCTCGTTTATACGCCGTCGAGCTTTGCTTTTGTTAGAATTCTTAACAAGTTTCATTAATTTGTTTGTGAAAAGTTTGTTTTCATTTTTCAATAAAAGTATGTCGAATGTTAGATTACGTTTTTATTGGTTCGAGTTTTGATAATTTTGATGAAAGAAGTTTGCCCTAGATTTATTGCTTTAGCAAATTCAAAAGAAACTTTTTCTTCGTTCAATAAATTTTACTTTAGAGGTTTCTTGAACGCAAACTTTGATAACATTTGGAACGAATGGCCTTATCGCTTAGTATTTGTCGAAACTAATACGCTAAAATGTATTATCTGACACACGAATACATGTTTATTTTCCTTTTAAATTCCTGGTAATCTTCATTTCGTAGATATCCGAACACGTCGCTGTTACTATGCGAGTCGTAAAATGATTATGTCACGTTATATTACCGCATATCGAAACACGAGCAATAATAAAACACGTACTCATTAAGTATAAAACGTCTGTTGCTGGGAATAAACATGCTTAATAATACGAATGCTTATTACCACGCAGACTCATTTCCCTTTTAGATTCCCATAATCGTAGTCTGACGCGAATATTGCCGCAAACGAGTCGTACATCGTTAGTACGCGAACCGGTTTTATGTAACACTGCATTCATATATAAATCAATTACTATCAGGCAATATATTTCCAAAAATGACACATCTATATTCAGCCGGCGTACAAACACCTAAATAAATGTGCTATCGAAATCGTTGGCGTAGTGGCTGCCCATATATGAGCGCGCATAGCAACATAAATATATAGGTACGTGTGTGTGTTAGTGTCGTAAACAAAGACAAGAGGACATAGTCACAAAATACAGTACAGAAGGAAAGCTTTGTTATATGTATGTACTTTGTTCGGCAGCGCACACTATTCACGGACACGGAATCTTCGAAGCAAAATGATCCGAAATTGCGTATACGTGAGAGATCTCTATAAATGCGTTGCTCCAGCGAAGTACGTAAGAAGTTTATCTTTTGTACTCTCGGTGCTATGTGACGTAGTGTAGCGCATCGGTTCGCCTCGACCTATCTTTATAAGCTATGTCAAGAAGTAACTAGGTAGATATAGCTCTTGTATCTAACTACCAAGTGTAGATAACGATAGACTAACTCCACACGGCTCGTACACGCTCTAGGGTTGCCGATTACTTAACTGGTTTAGTTTCTATATAGTTTGATGTTTTCGTGCAAGTTTAGCAAAGATAATTCAGTCAGAGTAATGAAATTTGTTTCTTGAGATACCTATGAGGTTTTAATAACATGTTTTAAAGATTTATAGTGATTTTAATGACACAATCTATGTGTTGTATCATTCTAAACATACGCCTTTTCCCGCGTGGCCAGCGTTCCGTTACAACAGACTTTTCCCAGTCATTTTTCAACGTCCGCTTGTGTATTATAAATCGTTTATATGTATGACATCCATCGAGCTCGCTTAAATACTTCTTAGTAAATAGACGGACGGACCACATCCGTTAGCTGGCGGAGTGGTTGCACATACTCGTATATACACGTTCCCACCACACGACCGGCTAGGCGGGTTGCCGATCGGCAATCGATTGCTTGTTCCTTTTAAATACACGGCTACAATCATCGCCTATACTTTATTTAGCTTTGTTTTCTCGAACGAGGCTGTGGAAAGGTGTCTTCATAACTTGTTTTCTTTTAATTCACCATTCTGTCTTGTATTTTGCGGTTCGATGTGAACTTTTATGAGTTCGATAATGTTGAAACGATCGGTTTATGTGTATTTTTATTGCATGTACTTCTATAAAGATGGTAGTACATGGTTTTCGATACATAATTGTAGTAACTATTATGCAATAATTAAGTGTACGCGTGTAAGTTGATGATTTATATTCTGGTTGTTTAATAATAATTGATTCGTGGATTCGTTGATATACTATGTATGTATGTAAATTTCTCTGGCCACGTGTTGCTTATCAGTGGTGACAAAATATGTTTATTCATGTGTAGCCTTTGTACATATTATTACTATAATCATTTGAATAAGTAGACAATTCACAATGTTATTTGTTAATGTTAAATGTTTTTCTAGATTCTACATTGAGAGACTTTATAATAAATTAAGATTAATTTGAAGTAGGTATAGTTCTTACATATTTGAACGTAATACTTCTAAAAAATAGATTTATATATTTTATAAAATTAAAGTTTATGAAATGTTCGTCTAAATCAAAACTCTAAATTCTGTCAATAGTTCGAGTAAATATTTCATTTCATGTCATAAAATTCTAATTTTTATATCAAAAACTATTCTGAATATAATTTTAATCTGATTATAACCCTGTTATTATGACACAGTTTATTCTATAATTTATTTAAGCACGTGTAAATAACTGGTTTCAATTTATTAACTTAATGTTAATGACACATAACATATTCAAAAATATTGTCTTTATTTCTAGAGATTTAATATTTGCACTGTCATAGTTTTATACTTATACATAGCGTAGTATACGAATGAATTATTCTCATGAATAGATAGCAAAACTATAACTGTTAACGTCCCCTAACATGAAATACAATAATTACATGAGGGGTCGTTTGAATATCCTCGTAATGCACCGTCCCTTCCTCTAAATGTGTTATGTGACCCATTTTCTGTATTGATCGGTCGTAATAGACGCTTTTACACATCATTACGTTATTTCTATTCACAAATTATTGTTTGGTTGTCCCGTATTATTGGGAGATTGAGGAGTTATGAATGACCCAAAAAAGCGTTCGTACTGATGCTAAAATTATTTAAACGAGCGAGAGATCTATCAAAGTAACAAAAAATATTAATATTTTCGTCTAAAAAAAGTCAAAAAATATTTTTCCGTTACTATGGGATGTTCAACGCCTGGTTTTACCGATTTTACTACATGTTTTTAGCGATTGGTTACCATTCTATATAAAAAGTCATTTTTTTTCCTTGTCTTGAATAGTAAATTACGCTGTCTTATCGGTATTATTATAAATACAATAATTGCATTTTTGGAAGATAGAAAAATTTGAAGTCCAGATCCAGGAATAGAACCCGAGACTTCCGGTTTTTTTATACTTTGTTAGCAATGCTATGTTGCCGTTTTCTATAGGTATAAAGTCATACTTTTTCTGTGACTTAAAAAGTTAAGCTGTCGATGTCACGCCTAGTCTTATCGATCTTCCTATACTTTAATAGCGATAGATGTGCCAACAAAATTGAAATGACGTATTCAATTCGTTATGAACAAACAGCGGTATAACGGTCCTTAACGCAGATGTATCGATATCATAGCTCGTAAAAGTACAATCAAACGAGTAAATAATAAAAATGTCTTCTAGTAAACACGGTGTCTTGTCGCCAATGTAATGTATGCGTATAATTATACCATAGTCTTAGTTTTTTTTAAATGCGGTGGCAAACGCTCACTTCACAATTTGTACGGTGCAAAGATGACTTGTGGGTTTTCCCTGCTTCCAATGTTTAATGTTTGATATTCTTAGAACGGTTTTGTTATAATGATGCTAATACTAATTTTAAAACGGCGATGGCCTAATGGCCAAGGCATATAATTCGCAATCGTGAGGTCAGAGGTTCGAATCCTACCCATTACAATACCGACGACGTGAACCCACTCTTAACTTAATTTCAATCTACCCGCAACATGTGATCCAACCGGCCAAGTGTGAGTCGCTCGCATGACGGGGGCGTTTCACTGGTACAGTGTCAAAATTCCCCAAAAAAAGGTATTTTAGTCGAGTCTAGAGGGGGCAATTCCCCCCACTGCCCCACTTTGGACCCGCGTTTTTCTCTAGAAATTGAAATAGGCTACCTTTTATTAGCATAATAAATATAAAAATGAATGTTCTTATTAAGTACCTACTTCATGAATACATAACATATGAATCAACTGGATGGATACACAAATATAATATTAATTATTTAATTAGGTGTTATTTCGACTTCCGTTCTCATCGGTTTTCGCGTAAATATGTTTAGTAATAAAGTTTCTGTTTACTGTCTGACTTTAGTCATTTTATATATTTCTTCTTTAGCCATCAATTAAGATTATGTTCACGTCATTTTATAGATATTCAGAAGTTACAACTCTTTTCTTGGCATACCAGTTTTAAACTTTTGGAAATGAATAGAACGTCATATTTTTTTTTAAAGAAGTTATTGACCATCGACGCAAATAGAAGGGTATTATGTGAATAAGCTGATAACTGATGGAATCAACAAAAGCGTTCGTGTATTGGTTATGCAATATTTCGAATATTACAGGACCAGCTACTTAATGCCTAATTGTTTCGAACTATATCAAGTTGGCTAACTTCCATTCGTATGAGCCAGCGCAACTGCAAAGTAACTGACAAGCTAAACTTAAATTTAATATGAAACAGTTAAAAATCGCAAGCTTCACATTGACAGCTTGATTTTCAACTGTATTTCATAAAAATAGGTTTTAGTTTAAATAGGGATGTTGCCTGTCAAATCAAATCAGAATTTTATGAAATGTCAAGACGACAAGCTCTAAAGAAATGTACCTATATGGAATATCAACCTGTGACGTCATAAGTTTGTGTCGTTCATGCTTTTAAATTCAAATCATGATAAATTTGTAAAAGAGCACTTATTTTCAGAGCATTTTAAGATCTACTATTACCTACCTGATTAGTATAAAATAATTTACTTTTATTGTACCTAGTCGATTACCCAATTGTTATCGTCTTAGGCTGAGATCTATAGCTAGCTTTGCTTAGGTAAAACATTACAAAAAATATGACGAAAGCGCGTACTGACCGTTGACTTTGATGATATAATTTACTAAAATTTCAACGGTCAGCATTTGATTTGTCAACAATTTCTTCAAGTATTACTTATGCTAAGCTTGAACTACGTCAAAGTACGCTCTATAAATTCCAGTCTCAGTCTCATTGCAAGGTTTGTCCTAGCCCTGTGTCTGTCTATACGTCACAAGATTACACACATACGCATATAAACCTACATATCAACTTGGTCTCGCGATATATTTGCAGATAATTTTCCTCATGACATAATCGTAAAAGAACTTCATAATACATACGAACAATAAGCTTACTGTATACCGAACAATATTCTATAGGTATATAGTTAATCTTTGACTCGTTGATATTATGCATCTGTGTATTGTAGCTACTTTGAATAGTATTGTCTGCGCGCCTCGTAAAAACTTTAGCATATAACTAGAAGTAAAGACGATAAAAGTTATACGTAGTATATGCTTGAGCAACGCCGTGAGCGTTAACATCTTTCACGAACACAGAATCTCGGAACACTTCGGACCACTGTGTTTCAAAGGTGTTCCGAGATTCCCTGTCCGTGAATAAGGTCTATAAATTATGTGAAGTGATTTTGGCGGTTTTTTGACCCTCTCTAGTGAGATATCGTGAAATTTGACATTGACCACCCCCCCTACCTAATCTCACGAGATTTCACATTTGACTCATTACTGGTCAAGTGTGAGTCGTCGCATGACAGCGAGCGATGAGCAATGAATATCAAAAATTATGAAGAAAAAAAATTGCGTGCTACTTACCAAGACCCCCCTTCTCGGCCCCACGTGTTATTCCTTCTTCTTCTTCTTGCCCTTACACCCCCTCCCCCCTCTAATTAATGGTCTGTGTGCGTTGAGAAATTTTCCCTTTCTACTCTCAGTGCTAGGTGTTCACACACTCTTAACAAGTTCAGATAAATCAATACAAAAACTTCCTTGGCCATAAGCGAAGCCATATTTATTTCACACGCTCCCTGCGTCGTATGTAAATTGTTGCTAAACAACATTTTTATGAACTACTACCGGAACGAACCGAGGCCTCTATGAAGAAGATCCGCCGGATGCCACTACGAGTTTCACATTGATTTTTTATCACTTATATTATACGGAGGACGGGCGTATGTATTACAAAATGACTATAATTAAATTAGCACTTCGGTCTGATATCACAAGAGTTCGATTTCTTAATGTAAATTATCTTATCTGAAATAAACTCTCTCCTTGTGTTCGTCCTTCTTTATTTGTGAATCACTTAATACTTAAATGACTAATCTGATCGTAGCTCAGAAGTTTTTTGTTCATAATTAATTTACACTCAAACACATTATATTTATTTTATTATTTATTGAATTAATTTGTTATCCGTCTGAACTGAAAACAAGGATCTTTCTATGAAAATATACGCTGCGGATTTATCTCTACGTTTGAAATGCTTAAATGACGCAATACTGGCAATTGATTTTAGCTTGATGAGATTAATAACTGGCTAATCTACAGAAGTTTTGGCCAAAAACAATAAAGATTGCGATTACAGTCATTTGTTCAATAAAATTGTCCAAAAACTATATAATTTAAGTTACGTACAGCTCTATTGTATAACGGGTCGTTAATTCTCTCCATCGCCTTCCCCACTCATCCCCCTGGTGGGTGCGGCATGGACACCACCCTATTTACTGACCGACCTATTAAAATTGTAATTACCGACCGGCTTTGTGTATTATTGTCGAAAAGACGTCATATCGAATGTATGGAACGACCGCTTTTATTATCAACTTGATAAAATTTTCGTTTTTGTTAAATAATACGCTGATCACGTCCGCATTTCATTATCTGTTGGGAAATCACGAAGACAGACAGTGATAATAAATTGGCCTTTTAAAATTCTGTGGCAATATTAAAGTAGGGGGATACTAATTTTCTCGTACAAATGGACTTTTGCGAATAATTTGGACCATCGCAAGAAGTTTTTTTTGCTGAGTACAAGATGAGATTTTATACAGTCTTAAACAAAGCCAAACATATGGCCGAAACAGTTTTGGCTTATCTTCAAAAACTTAACAAATAACAACTTCATTCATACTCAACTTTACAAAGGACCCTGGAAGATAAAAAAGTTTTAATGTTATACAGGAAACCGCTACAGCTTCGCCAAACTAGTTAGTCCAGATTTGTTGTAGTTACAACAATATTGTAAACTTGGAAGCGGGTAATAAAACTAACCTGAATGATTTAATGCATAACAGGAACTGAAAACAAGAATATTATATCACGAGTATAGTTAATTTCGCATACAACGCTGACAAAGCGTCGTCGAACAATAGCTAATGTGATTTCGACACAAAGGAGGGACGTCGGTATCCCCTCCAGGGTTCTCGAATGTCTGTCATATCTTCCCAAGATTTGAGATACGACCTTGTTCGCTTCCCCTAAAATAGTAACTCACTTATCAAGCCTCTTTATTCTATGTGGCGTAGCTTTGATCTTTATTGCGATGTAGGACTACGACTGCCTGAATCACGAAAATATAATATTGCATTTGAATTCGAACCAAGTTTGATTATATCTTCGAAAGCCGCTGTTTTTAGTATAAATCTTCTCATGTTATATTCTGACGCAATTAAAGCTACGTCATCTGTTTTGAAGCGGTTTATTATTGAACGCGTATCATTTGATGTAGGTTTGACGTGATAGCAAAATATTGGAAAATGTTATACATGTTACTCAAAATTGTATTTGATGTCGTTTGTTTATAATGTTTGGACATAATAAATATAGAGTTGTTTTTCTAATGTAAATAAAGTACATTGCTCAAAACTCGAAAGTAGAAAAAAGTGCAGAGTCTTAATAAAGTACAATTTATTTTATTATTTTGCTTATTCACATATTTTTAATTACTTTTAGCAAATCATTATTAATGCTAAGCAGACGCACAGCGTCTTTACAGTATACTGTTAAGTTTAAAAGTGTGCAAACTTTTTAGAACCTACTACCTAATAAAGTATTTTCGTGTACTTTATAGTTATCATAAAATACAGAGTACAATTACCGGAAATAACGTCTATCACTTTGGTGGCGAACCTAATCATAAGTGCCATACGAGTTAAGAAATGACAAAGTGGATAAAATAAAGAAAGTAATATAACTAGTATCTTTATGTTATAATAATAGTATGGCAAACGATGAACATTTATTTTGAGCGGTTCTATTCACTGCTTCTCGGCTCGTGGGCGCGACTGGCTCAATATTAAACATCTAAAAATATATATTGCGCGAAGATAGACTTTGGTTTTTCTTAAATTCAAAATTCTTTATTCACTTAGTATGCAAAACAACACTTGTGATACGTCGGGATTCTACATTCATCGCAAACATAGGTAAAGCCGGAGAAAAGAACCTGGCACTAAAATCTCGAGGCCACTATTTTCAAATTGCCAATTTTGCAATGTTTGAATGTTTATAAACTTGATATAGGGGTAAGGCGCTGCCACTAGTATACTATACACCATGTTAAAAGACTGATGCAAATTATATTAATAAAAAGTTGAAACACGAGATAAAATAAAAACTTATGATAGTTTGCTAGGTATGATTTGCAAACGGTAACTCTAAGGTTGTTTACTATCTCAATGTTTAAAAAATGAAATAGTTTAAGCTGTCATTAGCAGAAACACACATCAAACAACTAAATAGCCAAAAGATTATTATTTTGACGCCTCAAATGACTTGTGTACAAAAAACTATGAGTGGGCGGTGACCAGTCCACATAAACGTACGGACAATACATTAGGTGTCGGGTCGCAATACAAACATTCTGTATTATTCATTTGAACGATCATACCGTTGTTTATTACAGCTGGACGTGCCAGTGTAATGCACAATTTATGTCTCCATTTTGTGTTTCCATGGCTTATAGTTTAATGTTCAGCAATAGTTGTTCGTTCTCTTATTTTGAAATTGGTGAATAGATAGATTTTTTTTTTGTATTTGTGGGTGCTAATGCAGCTCATGCGTTTGTTTGTTGTATGGATCGTGCTAAGAACTAGGTAATACAATACTAGTGTCAGTATAGAAAGCGCTGGTGTACTTTGGTTCATAATATAAATGAGATTACCTATTCAGGTTCAGCCTGCTCCCTGAAATTGGCAATATGTTCTATAGTCTGTGGATGGATCTCGAATTTAATTAAAGCTTTCCACTAGGTTTGTTTCACTTAACTTAATTTGATTTAATGCTGCTATTCTAGTAGTTTTGGTGTGTACGAATTCACTGTCACTAGGTTTCTATGTATTTTTATCTTTGTTTCGTCACAGCACTTAGGTACTCTCTTACGGATGTGTATGTTTAATTCTGTATTTTTAAAGAGTGTGTAGCGAGTTCATCATAAACATTAGAGTAAACTTAATTACGAGAAAGCAATAGTCATTAAAATAATAATGAACCGTCAAACGGCACCGCACTTACATTCCCATCACGTCCATCGGTCGCCACTTCTCTCACAGTGGGATACAACTATACTATACATACATTTGTTTTATCGTAGGTACACTTTACGTGATTAAACACATAGTTTATACCGCGCGATAACCATTAAGTGTATCTAATCGCGTCATGTGTAAACTGTTTTTACGAAGTCCGATCTCCTACGTTTTTTTCACTGTGCCTGGTTATTCGGCCGGTTAATGAAAGCCGGCGAGATGGGATGGCTAATTGGATTCCGTTTTGTATCGGAAGCCAGCGGCGCGGCTGCGTTTCCGTTGCGAGCGGTGTTATTCACCTTTCGCGTCCTTTGTCATGGTAATTTTTTAGAAACAAAATGACATACCTTCACGGCATTCGGATTAGATGTTCCGCCGCTTGAATATTATAACAAATTTATTCCTTCGTCAGGTTTTATTTTCCCAGGCAGCCCTTCCCCCCGGTTGCCTTTTAACTTTTAACAATCCACCGTTTTTATTATACTTTGCAAAACAATTCTCGGATAGATACGCTCGGACGAAACCTCAGGAAAGTTTTACTTGAATGCCGGGAGCATTCCACGGAGTCTTTCTTTAACTTTTATTAAAACAATAAAATAACTTTTCCCAGCTACTCGTCTATAATTTATTCTCAACAACGTCTCACCTTTATCTTTGCTGGTATCGCCATTACCGACGCTTTATCGACAAAAACGGCTATTTACAACGAAAAACATGCCACTGGAGTCGTGCGACGTCGAATTTGATCTAAAGCCTGCTGCTGAGTCATACAAGTGGCGACTGGAGGGGGCCGGGCGGTGATCAGGGAGGGGGGAGGAAACCGCTCAGCTCAGCCACCTATTGTAGTATTGTGGAGGCACGTTGTTTTTGCGGAGAGTGATGTGTCAGCGGCAGGACGTACGTCGACGTGGCTGTGGCGAACTAGGCATGAACGAGAACGCGACTCGTTTCAAAAGGTCTAGCTAGACAATTTATGCGGTCGCTTTGTTGATGAGATTCTGCAAGTGAACGATGTTTCTTTTGTTTATTACAACGGTACCTTGTGGAATGACTGAGCCAAAGACGGGGTTACACGGTGAGAGAAAACAAGCCAACTGAACGGAGAACGTAATAGATTTCATAATTAATTACGAGACTCGGTTTGCAGACTATTCCTTTGAGAACTGTAGCAAAGAGAAAAAGTAAATAGTTTCAACTCGAACTACAAATATAGATGTTTTTGCAAACGAAGCCACCGAAGCTATGTGGGTATAAAAAGGGGTGTTAGTTAACTACCAACACACAGCGGTACATTTTATTACAGGCGAGGTGGAAAAAGTCGTTTTGAGATATGCAAGATGACTCAGTTGGGAAGTTTTCTCGCGACAAACTGTAAATGGCAATTACTTAGTCGTACGAAGTTGCCACGAGGCGTCTGGGTGTCGTTGCGACTGTTTGGACAATTTTTATTTTTATCATTCTCGTTAACTGTTTCTTTGAAATTTCAAGTATATAATGTTCTTGTACGTTTTGCGCCATACTTAACATTCATTTCAATATAAATGTTTGTATTTCATTTATTGATGTATTGTAGCTTAGTTATTGTGTGTTATTTTATGGGTTTTGATCTACTTTCGATGTAGACGAGTAATTTGCATATTTTGGATTCTCAGTCGAATCGGACGTTAAAAAACCGGTCTAACATAGATAATTGTTTTAATTATAAAGAGGCCCTATACAAACAATGTTAATAAAAAAACTTAATAATTTACACATTAAGACGAAATTGGGTACTAAAATTTTAATATTCAATAAAAAATCATTTTGATGTATATAATGTTTTTTAGCATTGATAATAGAGTACCTTAATACACTATACGATTAATTTACATTATGTAATATGTTCCGTGATCGAATAATTAGTCGTTAGTTAGATATTCTATTCACATAACTATTTCCAATCTAACATCCAATCACAAAATCGAATACCATAAATTAACTAGATTTATTTGTATCTGCAGCCATCCTCTATTTTAACAGGATAAATGTAAACAAACATTAACGTAAGCAATCAAATATTTTCCGAATTTATACTAATAGGTATTTGCAATTCTGATTCAGCCAATTTTCATTTGTCAAAGCATTTGTGATTCTAATGTTTATATTACACCGAACGGACGAGCAGTTGTATTTCATTATTGTAACAGAAATATACCTACCTATAACATATATTGCTACTAGGTGTTGTGGTGTGTTTTCTTTAATCACAAGAAATTCCATATTATTTCTAGACACAGTTTTTGTCATTCATGCTATTATTTTTGGTACTGTTATGGTATTTGTTGTTTTATTTCATAGCCTATAGAAGCTGACCCCTTCTCGCACGTTGCCGAAATCTTATTTTCTCTCTTTTTTAGGGTTCCAAAATTTACCTATTAAAAACTGTTATGATTCCGTCCCACTGTCTGAAAGAATGATGGGACGAAACAGCGAACGAGCCGAAAAATTCGGCGCACTATAAAGTGGATTGCGGTAATTTTATTTCTCGGAATACGTAATATGTACATCTAAAGTGAGTGATATCAGAATATGACGAGCAATTGATGTCATTGGGTTATCACTATTCAAATGGAATAACTAAGAGAAAAATACTCGAGACTTGCAATAGCGGTCGATAATATTCATCTTTGAACTGTAATAATAATTATGTATTATAATATTTGATATCTCTTGGTAGTTATAATTGCATAATTGTATTTGATATCTTTTAAATTATTCCGAAGTGCTACTTGACCGAAATTTAAGGCCCGAGTAAAGGCAAAGCAATAAAAACTCGCGGCCACTCCTGTCAAATTTGACTGTCTCGGTGACGCGGTGGGAGTGTATCCGACTGCTATCCAAGAGGTCGTCGGTTCGATTCCCACACGGGACACCACTTTGTGTGATCCACAAATTGTTGTTCCGAGTCTGGATGTAATTTGTGTTCGTCACTTGTATGTTTGTAAAGTACCCCGCAACATGGCTTGTACCTTACTGCGAGAGACATTTAAGGTTGCTATTGTTTACAATGTTTGTTTGTTTATGAACTGTGTATTCTGGAAAGTGCTATCACTTAAAATAATCTAGTCTACATCTGATTGATCAATGTGTAGTTACAATATAGCAGTATCCACTTTTGAAATCACTTCGAAATAGCCGTTACATAAACCATTTTATTTTTGGTCATTGCCGGAATACTAGTAATTATTATTCCGTCCCTGTCACCTATATTTACGAATCGGTATAAATAAGAATGGATTGTTTTTGCTTACGCGAACGAGGGGCGAGACCCCCCCAAAGAATTGCTGACGTTAACTAAACGACAACGTAGATTGTTGCCGAAAGTGCTACTATTGGAATTGATCTTGTAGAAATACAGTTTTTGGTGTCTGTGATTCATTCGGTCGTGTTTTGGCTTCGTCGATTTGTATTTTATAGAAATATAGGCTATATTTTTTCAGACAATGTGTATGTCTTTTTGAAGAAGTCTTACCTTACCCCGATGCATTAGGGTTTAACGAGTATATTAGTACGTGTTTCTGTACCATAGTAGCGTCAAAAGGGATGGACTAATTAGGCTGCGATCTATTAGAAAGCTAGATTAATAGCGATGGTTTTTAATTTTGTTTGATTAAAATCCGTTCAGCCATTTTGAAGATATCAAGTTTTTTGTCCTTCGGGTATTAGAGATTTCGTTTGTGTTCGTTCAAGACTTCACACAGTGACTTTGCCTTTCTGGGATAAAACTATATCTATCCTAATCAATTTTTGTTACAAGATATGTGTTTCTGGTGAAACCGGCACACACTTGGGACAAAAATAAATGATAATATTGTAGTAGAAAGCTAATGTTTGTCCAAATAACACGTTTAATTTCCTGGTGACCTGTTTAGGCGTGGTTTTGTACTTCACGTAGGCAAATGGCGATTTCTCACGTTCGATCCTTATCATTTTAGGCAAAGCTATATTCGCCGTAGGTACCTTTTTACACACTCTATTCTCGTGGCTTTTCCCGCGTTATTTGTTTTTTATAGAGTACTAGTTGTCCCGCGCAACTTCGTCTGCGTAAATTTTCCCCGTTTTTGCAACTTTTCTTATTGCTGCTCCGCTCCAATTGGTTGTAGCGTTATGTTATATAGCCTATAGCCTTCCTCGATAAATGGGCTATCTAACAGTAAAATCAATTTTCAATTCGGACTAGTAACTCCTGAGATTATCGCGTTCAAACAAACAAACTCTTTAGCTTTATAATATAAGTATAGATGTGCTATTCAGTTTCATAGTACTTTTTGCGTGACAGAGTAACAAACGTCCACAGTAAACAAGTCGCGAAAGTGTAAAGCCTATTTCATATATATTTTGTCTCATATTTCTGTTATACATTTGGGCTATTACTTTTTAGGGTCATAAAATTAAAGTCGCTTCCTAATTTACGAAAAAGCCTTTTAAATTTACAAGGGTACCATAACAAACAACGTTAATCTCGCTTCAAAAGTAACCCTGATTCACATTTAGCTTCTAAATTTACACAGAGATTTGATCGAAAGCAAAAAAAAATGTTGAACCTGATAAAATGTAGCGGTGCTGCGTCAGCGGAAATCCAGCTAAGTTGGAGTTTCTTTTATGTCATGGATCGTGCTTCGTCGCCAATGTAAAAAGCTGACTTCACCGATCCGGTTCACTAGACTAAGCAAAAAGTTTTCCTGTGTGGGTAAATTGGCCGTATGAGAGCTACGTTTGCAATTAATGATTCTGTTTTATAACGATACTGTGATAATAAGACACGATTTGTTTGTAGTGAGGAATTGGAAATGGCGCGGTGTTCAATTTATTTGGTTTGTTAGGTGAGAGCTAATACTTTGTTTTGTTTTATAGAACTTAGTTTTGATGGTAAGTGTTTGAATGTAATGTGCGTTAACTGAAATCCAATTGTTACGTCGGGTAAATAAAAGGTTCGTACCTTTAAATAATTCACGCGATTAAGTCCCGAAATATATCTAATAAGTATAAAAACGTACCTATTAGTAAGTTTTTGAAATTTGAAGTCATTTTTATAGGCATTTCTTGCCAATTACTTTGCAAATACAATTTGTAAAGAATTGGCAAGTTTGGCTACGGAACTTCAAATTTTTCTATCTTTCAAAAATGCAATTATTGTATTTTTGAAATTTCTTTCATATTCTTTCAACGTATCTGGTTGGCGTCATTGTTTAACAAGTACTTTTAAACACGATAACTTCCAAACATACAGGGATTTAAGTGAAATTTGGTACTGAACTTGCTTACTACTGGCTATTTTAAGGTGAAACCGCGGGCAATTTCTGGTATATTACGAAGACAGAAGTCGTAGATTAACATTAGATAAAATTTATCACAAAACCAACCACGCGCGAACCGAAATATACGCCTCCAAATACCATTAAATAATAATGAAACATTCGTATTTCGCGTGAATCTCAATAAAACCACGTAAACTATATAAACTATGCTAATTGATCCAACAACACTTTTTCTGTTAGTCAGACATTGACGAGAACCGAGTACTGTAATTATAAAGCCACCTGGCGTTCCGCGACTGGTTTGCGGACGGTCACATCCTCTGTTTTTAGAAGAATTTAACTGGTTTTATATATCTATATGTTGAATAAAGCGTTCCACGAAGTCTGTTTGATCTGGACGATAAGTTGCATCTGTCAGGATCGTTGAAATATGTATATGTATCAAGCTGAGTATATACACTATCATTGAGTATTGAGACTACTATTTAAAGCTGCTTTATCACGGCGATTAGGTTTTTTTACACCACTGTAGCAGGTAGGTACTCTAATGTGTCCTACAATCTATTCGACATTGCTCTATGATGTTTTTAGTTGACTGGTTGTCTTAAGTTACTTTTTGTGATTTTTAAAGCATTTTTATGCTAATTTATATATATTAGTGGTCGCCCGTGGTAAAATTCGGCCATAATAAATATGTATAATTCTTTTCGTCTTTTCCAATATAAATTATAAGTGAATTTTATACTCCTCCGTCCGCGCAATTCTCGTTGAAATAGGTACAACCCTTTAGCTTCACGTATTCTACATCTACACTAATATTATAAACAGAGTATTTTTGTATGTAACAAATAAACTTAAAAACTATTGCACCGATTTTAAAAATTATTTCGCCATTAGAAAGCTACATTATCGGGAGTAACATTAGCTATATTTTATTGTCAAAAAATTAGGGATCCCTATGTAAATTCAATAATGTAACTCAAGATATAAAACACTACGATATGACACCCGTGCGAAGCCGTGGCAAGCAGCTAGTAATTTAGATTAAATTCCGCCTGTTTTTTTTACCTTTATACATAGATTTAATTTGGTATTAAGTTAGTCTTATCACTTTGTGTCCGTGATTTGTATGTTTGTAAAGTCTCCCGCGACACAGGGCTTGTACCCTAATGCGGGAGTTAGTTTTTTTTTTTTTTTAAAGAAAAAGAAAAAAAAAAGAAGTCTTATCACTGTTACCGCAGACGTACCATTAACACTCCATGGTCAGTAGTAATCAATTGCCATCAATACTCTGTTTCTTTAAAATGAAATTCATGAATTTTCGTTTCTTTAAGTTTAAGGGTCTATTCTAATAAATTTTTGGATAAGCACAAGAAGTTCGAACACATGAATGATTTTCTGGAACGGGTTGATTAAATATATGTTTCTGATTCTGTATTTTCACCTCATTTTTGACCGAAACTTCGTTTTCATTGAATTGGAGTAGGTCTCCAGGTGTGCCGCTTGTTCGTTTACCGTTCACAAAATAAATAAAAAACCCTAACCCTAATACCAACCCAATCTCCTTTTACGTCGAGTATTAATAAGTAACTTAGACTGTACTTACATAAATTATATTCAATTAACTATATTGTACCAAGATTATCTATGTCTTTGTTAAATCTAAAGACAAACAAAAAGGCGTCTGCCTCTCTAGGTTAGTATGGATTTGTTTAAGTTTTAAACAAGTTATTTACAATTACAAGAAGTATAGTTGAGTTGAAAGTTTGCCTTTAATATTTAATTAATCTTGTTAGTTCGTTAACATTATGGACTTTGGAGGTCATGTTAACGTCGAGATAGTCTGCGTAATCGTGAAATAGTTTTAGCTTTGAATATTTCGGCTTTTAATTTATTAGATAAATCGTTTTTTCATAATGTTTGGAACATTTTGCTGGACAGAAATAACTTTTAAACAGGCTATTGAAGATCTTGTAACATTACGAAAACTGTGATACTGCCAATTAAGATTCGGAAAGGTAGTAGGTACCTAGAATCTTATTAATTGAAGTCCGGGTAACTGGCTCCACCGTGTGGTACCGGCTTAAGAATAGTACCACCCCATCTCTTCTCGTGGGTGTCGTCAAGGCGACTAAGGGATTTCACACCGGAGGACGGGCAGCAGCGTCCTCTGCGTACTTAAAGCCTTACTGCGATCGCCAACCCGCTCGCCAAGCGTAGCGATTATGGCAATTACCCCCAGGATCTACATACTAGTAGGTTCTACTGGGGAGACCCGTGCCCAGCAGTGGGCCATCATATGGGTTGATATGAACTGGCTCCACTAAGTAACTACCACGGTCGACGTTGTCTGTTAATCAATATAAAACTGAAAGTGCTGACTTTGACCCACAGACCTGCAGTTTTGCAGAGATTTATTTTCTGATGTAGATAAGGAATAAGAAAAAGCTCAAAGGGGTGAACATTTAAGAGTTAACAAAGCCACAAGCCTAATCTGCTATATTCATTGCAAAAAAATGTTTATCATAACTGTTCCTGTTGGGGCTGCCCCGTTTCTGTAGCGCATCAGGTATGTTCACTGAGGCGCGCGTTGACTGTTTTTACACCACAAAGCGCAAAAGCTGTGTATCCCTGGTTCGTGGCTCTCGGGGAAGCTCTAAAAGCAATATGAACATGATTGTAAATAGATTTGATTGTGTCTACATGAATCATTGTTGTGCCATTTTACATGGAATGTTCAGCGGTCATTTGTGTGGGCATATGCTATTGCCATAGTTTTTGTTTAGACTAGCTATTAACATAGCTTTAAGTAAAATGTAATAACTAACAAAAATTTTAAATATAGATATAAAAAATAAATACTTTTAAAAATATAAAAAATAGTGTCCCACTAGTATCGGATACAGGGACCAAGCTACCAGTGGTTAGGGCTCCAGAGAGTGGAACCGCCTTACTATGCGAGCCGTGTCGAGGAGTACTGCTTTCTGCATCAGGCCCTTGATCCAACCGCTCAACGCGAGCCCCTGGTGTTTGGTCGAGGCTCTTGGCATCACTCCATTGATCGAGACGACTATCGGGATGATCACCAAATCCACATCCCACATGTCGACATTATTATTATTACAATCAAAAACGCGAAAGAAGAATAAATTGGTATGTGCCGATTACTTCCACAATAAAGATTCAAATTACAAATTGGTTGATAAAATCAGATATAATAGCTGCGCTCACGTCTTCTCTAATATAATAGATTTTAATCTAAATAGTTCTATTTATAACCCCGACATATAACATAACCTAAACACTAATTTAATGATCAAAGTATTCAATTTAATATAAATGCCTCAAGTGTTAACAAGACCATTTAAATTTCTTAGTATTAATTAAATCGTAAGCATAGTAGTTAGTATATACAACGTATCGTTATTTCACATCGTGAGAAAATTTTGATATTTCAAGGTATATGATAAGGTCGTAGTTATTGACAGTAGTTACCCGAAAACAAAGTTACCTCTAGTAGTGTAGTAATGTCATGTACTTTTAGGGTTGAGATCTCTACAGGGTGCTTAGCTTAAGTACCTTCAAGTTTATAATAATAATGGTCTCCTAATCGATGTCGTTTACGGCCAATTCTATTAGAGACTACTCAACTACGCAGGAGTTATTATAGCACTAGTGTATGTGTACACAAGTGCACTCTCTATTCTTTTACTCTCATACCTCGATGGGACGGAAATCTGACACAACCGATAAGAAATTGGAACACGAAAATGTGTGTCATTCTGATCTGATGTTCTTGATCTGTCCGGTCGCCTCTAAGTTAGGGATCCCTCAAGTTTACAAAACATATAATAATAATAATTTAGTAACAAGATGAAACTTAAGAACTAGTGTTAGTATTATAAAACTTATATTAATTATAAAATATGCTGTCCGATGATACGCTAAGCAACTTCAAAGTTTATTTGAGTGCATGTAGTTGCACCCATCGCTTGAGCAGCGGAGAGTCCCATCGGTCAGCCAATACGCACAGGCTGCTGTTGGTACTGGATCGCAGCCGTTCAAGCATAGAGGCACAGCGCTTATGCATTATTGCGGCAAAACTATCAATGCCAGCGTCCGCGAACATGCCCGACACACTTCAGAACCGTGGCAGCCCCATCAGGACCCTCTACGCATTATTATTATGCTGACCGTTTCAAACTTTAAATTATTGGTCTCAGCGCAAGTTCTGCATAATCTTAGATGATTACCAGTGTCACTGGTTCTAATCTAAATTTCAGCTAAGTCTAAGTATCCTTTGTAGATCTCAGCCTGAGATATGTTGATGGAAATAACAGACTAGAATAAATCCTACTTTATCATTATTGTGAAAGTGTGTGAGAATGGTTTGATGATGAGTTTTTTCACCCAAAACCCACTTGCTTACCTACTTTACAGCAATGTAATTTAAGCATCGTAGATATACTTAAAAAAATCAAACATAACACAGAAAAAGCCGCGAGGATAACCTAATACTCTTATATTACTCTAAAATTACAGTATTAAAACATTACTATTGTTATAACACTTACGTATTTTAGTTGCCAACTATAAAACCGATAAGATGTGTTACGTTAGTTATTTCATTTCAATTTTACTGATGTTAATTCGTTTCACACATACATATTTATATCGGTAGGTACTAGTCGTGTTGGTAGGTACTAGTCGTGTTGGTAGGTACTACGTATAAATGCAACATATAACGTTTATAGTAAACTGTTGTGTAAGAGAAATGATTCATTTCATTGGCAGTTGCACACGTGTATATGAAAGAACGTGATTAGCTACGCTTATTTGGCATTTTAGACGATATTTTCTTTTGCTATTGATTATACGAGTATCTTACTTTTGCCTTTAGTTCTCTCTCATCAACATACATGGCATGTTCGTAGAACAAAACAAGTTGACGAAACTAAAAGTCTACTTAATATTCATCGCACGAATGAAACATTTCTTAATCGAATTGTTGACGAATGTAAAACGTTACATTTCAAATTCATATTATACGTAAGATGTTTAGATATGATCGTGATCCCAAGACGTAAATATTCATGACCAGCACTCGTTCTACGTAGCGAATTTGCATATAAACGTTTAAAATATCGTACCTATTAAACCCACACTGAAACTAAAATTAACCTAATATTTTAAACTCGTACTAGTTCCATTCATTCATATAAATTCTTTTTTCTTTCTTTGAAACAAAGAGAACTGGAATCATTCAATATTAATCGTTAGAGCGAATTGAGACCCGGCGACACTGCTAGGTCCCAGTTAGGTTACGTAGACAAGGGCGGCGACCTTGGAGAACCACCCTCTATGCCTACCCTCCCACCTCCCATCTTCTCCCCCCCTGCACCCTCTCGGGACGAGATGTGAGCTGACTTTTGAGAACCTACTCCTTTGACTGTTACCAAGTACCTATCATCTATACACGTATCGAATTCTAGAAGAATCGATAAGATTCGCTTTTTGCGAGAACTTTGTTTCATTGTACAAATGTTTGCATAGTTTGGTGACTGTCGCGTTCTTTGTTTTTGTAGTTGCTAATAGCGAATTTTGTTTTGTTGCAGGTGAGGACAAGTTTATTTGTGGCGTGCTTCAGTTATAAACTTTGTAAATTGGTGAGAGTTTAATTAAATACAACGTTCTGCGTTCTACAGTACTAGTTTCAAGATTTGGTTGAAGATACTTTTAGCCAGACCATGAATATGTTAGAAATGGAAATAATCTATACTAATATTATAAAGCTGAAGAGTTTGTTTGTTTGAACGCGGTAATCTCAGGAACTACTGATCCGAATTGAAAACTTCTTTCACTGTTGGATAGCCCATTTATCGAGGATGGCTATAGGCTATATAACATCACGCTACGACCAATAGGAGCGGAGCAGTAATGAGAAATGTTGCGAAAACGGGGAAAATTTACGCAGACGAAGTTGCGCGGGACGGCTAGTAATGGATATTAGGTGCTGTTATAGAAACTAAACTCGTTTGGAAGCGATATGCCGCCGGTCGGTAATGAAGCGTCTGTTATTATGTGTAGCACTAGTCGTTTTATTATTGGTAGTTATCTTCAAATAAGGTTATACAACATTAACATAAAGGCTATAACTAGTACTTCACTGAGTGACCATAACTGTATAGTTGCGCTGGTCAGTTTCATAATGACTGGCCAGTTGGTCTACTGGTTAGTGACCTGACTGCTAAACCCCGGAGGTCGTGGATTCGATCCCCACCCAGAATAAAACTTTGTGTGATGAGCACGATAGTTTATTCTGTGTCTGGGTGTAATTTATCTATAATATGTGTGTATTTAGAAATATATAAGTGTTTATCAGTTGTCTGGTTGCCATAGTACAAGCCTGCTTAGTTTAGGATCAGATAGCGTTGTGTGAGTTGTCCCAAGATATTATTATTATAATGGTAGCTATTTGATCAGTATTTATTTACGTAATACATCACGGTAGGTGCGGATTTCTGTCGCTCTGGCTCGAAGGACCATTAAAGTGGTTCTATTTGCAATATATGTTCGTAAACTTTCGCGATTTGTACACATTGTAAATTTATAAGCTACGGGTCTTAATCTCGTAAATGTTTTATTTTAAGGCTAAATACCTTTGTTTATTGCCCGACGTTTCGACCGTATTGCAACGGCCGTGGTCTTTGATTTAGCCTTAAAATAAAATATTTACACGATTAAGACCCGTAGCTTATAAAATTCTATAATAGTTTTATTTGATTTTCATAATCTAAAGAAATTACTATAATTTTAAACTTAGAGGTTTTTAAAGCTCTTTTCGTTGAGATTCTTTATAGTATTGCTTCGAACGAGACAGGGGTTTAAATTGAAAAATTCCCAACGTGATAGGTCGAACTTGTGTAGCCGGGAATATGTAATTTAAGTGGAAATAGGCTTTTGTCGTGCGTTACAATCTGTCTTTGTTTTACTGTGTAAGGATACACATTGTCTTCGTACCTAGCTTAGTTAAGGAGTTTGGTCGAAATATACTCAGATGGTTGAGTGTTTACAGCGTTGAAAAACATGTGACTGGGTAAGAATGAGGTTATCGCCACGACAGCAGTCCTAGTTTAAAGACATTTTAGAAATTTACTATTTTTTTTTTTTAAATGAAATGATTACAATTTATTTTTTCTCATACGCGTCAAAAACATCGTGATCTTAAGTTAAAACCGAAAAAAAAACAGTTAAACAGAAAACCTAGTCTGCGAAATACCAGTAATTAAAAAGTAGCGTTAATATACGGGTACTGCGTAGATTTAATATATGATGTCCTATATTTAAAACGTTTAAATGCTTGCCGGTAAAAAACTGCAGGCCCGCGCAGGCTTTTACTAATTCAAACATACCTCGCTTGTCGACTCGATTTCGAGTGAGTCATTCTGGCCTTTTAAAGTAATGAAGCAGTTTTTTTAACGGGTGTAGTTAAGTTTGAGCTCCTAAATTATTACAATGATACGGGCAATCCCTGTTGTTTCGTGACTCAACGATTTAAATCGTACAATTCCTGCCTAGTAAATATATAAGAGTTTATTATTGTGCTCAATTCATGAATTTATCAAGTGGTATAATTTGTCAAATGAGATTTAGTTTGGTATTAAAATAGAGATAAGAATTGTGTTTAAATGAACATTATTTATGATTAACTTATTAACTTAAAATTGAGAGAGAAGAACTTACTCCATGCACACCGACAGTCACTAAAAGATAAGTGGAATATTTATCACTCATGCATGATACGGTTATAAGAATAAAATTTCGGCAAAGAATAACAAAATAAACTACAACATTAAATTTGCCTAAAAAAAAAAGGTAAAGTATAAACTACTTAAGTTCTTAAACATGCTAAAGATAGATAAGACCTAGTTAGGCATAATGCCCGACAAAGCCTGAAACAGGTTTGGTTATTTAAGGAATACCCCAAGTAGTCTACTATTCTTTTTTCATACCATACCCTCAATTATTACCTTAATGGCGGCTCCTTCTCTAACTAGATTTAAAATAACAACTTATTATTATAACAACAGCGTTTTAGTCAGTAATGGCTCTTTATTACTAACCACAAATTATAATAAGATGTAAATAATAGGATAAAACTGAATTAGACTCACAATTTTGAAGGAATTTAAATATTTTGCAGATGTGACGTTTATTAACCGCAAACGTTAATTTATTCTAAAGTTAAGGCCTCGGGCCATCAGAATGAACTTGATTACTAGATGACCAGACTGAGTAAACTTTCTATACCGAGCTAATCATTACTTTTAAATGCTACTTACTCTACGCTGAGCTGACAGAAAGCTGTTCTGCAGCGTTGCTTTTGTTGTCCTACAATAGTTATTCAGCAGAGTAGCGACAGCTGACGGTGGTCATTTAAAACTGAAGTTCTTTCAAAGACTTGTTGGTAAATCAAATAAAAATAAAAATATTTGAATTAACAACGTAACGCAACATGTTCATTTGTCAGCAGAGCAGATTACTGGTCTGTATTTTGGCTGACTATGATATTAATGCAAACTGATATTATGATCTCGCCACATTCCAAACATTAGACATTATCCTCTTTATGGAATGAACGTGTAAATGGGCTAAACAATTCAACACACACAGCACGTTCCTAGAAAACAATGCATAATCATGATTTTCGGTCGAATTTCACAAGCCTATTCACTCCAAGTGCAATTTGTCTGATTGCGCGCCACGTACCAGTTCGCCACTATAATTGTGTAATATTCCACTAAGCCCCCACTTCTGCTTCTCGTTTGCATATGCACGAAAGTTACAGATTTGATTTCACTTAGTCTAATGACTTCTCATTCTCGTGTAATTTAACTCGAGCTATGCACCCCTATACGCAAGTCACATTTCATTAAATAAACACTAGAAACATGTATGTCATTGATAACGAGCCGTTATGCCTCGCCGACACTGGATATTCAATGTTTTATTAATGAACCTATCTATCATACAACCGCATTTGAAATTCAAATACATGATTTTCTAATGCGCCTTTCGATGTAGTTATAAGAAGTTTGCGGATTAATACAAGAAGTTGCATGGCTAGTCTTGTGCAGCTGGTTTCATCTCTGTGCGGAAGGCTCCCAACTTACTTTGAACTATATTTTAGTGCACACTCGGGCGAATTGCTCCTGGAAAGTTGACGCACCAAGTTGCTACCCCACCTCCTACACTCCAGTTTAGAACTGTTCTCATAACAGTACGTATATCAAACATTATGCATGTGCACATAAAACACAAGTTGGCGTTAACTCGCGTTTCGAAGTCGGGCTGTATTATGTAATCTTCCGCGCTTTCCCAACTCGCTAAGTTAGACCATCGAGTCGCACACATTGTCGCGTGCGGTAATAACAGAAACTCCTTTAATGTCACTTGGAGTTGTCGCTAATGCCGCTCTAATTTGCGTTACACCCTCGCCATTGTGTGTTGCCATGTTTCAGCAAGCTTTTTGTTTGTGATTCCCCCACATTAAAATCGCGAGTCGTTCACCTTGCGCGCCGCGGTGGTGCCACGTGTCGGCTCCGTCAATAAATCTTATCTTAGAGGAGATCGCACTGTTTATGTATCTAGAGTATGTTTTTCAGAACAATCATTATTGTGTTAGTTGTTGGTACAGGACGCTCTGTCGCTATTATTATTAGTAGTAGGTATTATCGCTAAGAGGAAAACGTATCTCGAAATAGCGCAATTGTGCGACGTCGAGTCGGTCGCCGACGTTCGCCATTATTCACTTTTTGCACCGAGTCCTAGCGTTCGACAGACGACTCGTTCTGTTGACGTTGACGTTTTTGTGCTACTCTCGGTTTGATACAGACAGGCGCTTTGTCATTTCGCACGGTCGCGTCCGATTTCCGTACTAGAAACAACTCGTTGCTAAAATTATATAAAACATTGAACCGGGATTTTGTGCGTCCCTGCTTCTTATATTTCCAACAGATACTGGAGAATATGATATTTCCGCTTTATAAATTCAAATAGCTAATTTTACAGTCTGTTTGAAGCTTTGAACTCGGTATTTCGCCGCTAAAGGCGCACGTTATTGCGAGGTAGGTGGGATACGCGCGTCGCGACTCTAAATCACGTTGTTTCCTCACGTTACAGTTTAATGGTTTGCCTATTCATGTTGCGTACGAGATGACAGCCGCTCTCGACGTCTTCAGACGACAGCCAATTTAGACAAGTCGTTCAATTTCGCTTGTATAACGAGAACTAGTGAGAAGTTTCCGGTCGTTGAGTTTGTAAATCGTTTGTTGGTGTTTTCTTGCGTAAGCGCGACTCGTATCGTGACTCATTTTCTTTTGGACAATTGCATGGAAGTGGTGCGATTATCTTGTCGCTTTAATTGTTTATGTTTGCCACTATGCGTGGGTCGGCTCAAAACAAGCGACGATAGCGGTAATTGGAGCCGGGGCGTTCCCCAATTACGGCGATTAGAAATGGCGCGGTCGACGCCAAATTGGATTATGTGCCCGTGAAACGCTATGGTCCCCCGACGCGGCGTGTGACCTCGCGTCACCTTCGTAAAGTATAACGGACACGAGGTTAGGCGTTCCGCTTTATCACTAAACATTATTGCGCAATTCGCGCCGTTAATAAATACACGTGTTATCTCGTGGTTCGAGAACGTTCGCGCGTCCGCGTGGCATTGCGCCCGCGCTCGATAGTATATACAACTAGCGACTCCGACGAACCAAGCCCGACACGTTTCTTAAACATTGCCGGTCGGAGCTCACGGTGGCTTGCACAGATCGTAAATTGCGTTTTCGCCAGCGTGAAAGGCGACCGCCATTGCCAGCCGGCCGGTGCATTCACCGCTCACCGTATCGAATTTATCGCGCGATCGATACGCGCGCATACCCGCCAACGCGCTCTGTATACACATTACCTGCGCCTAGCCCCGCCGACGACGTCACCACACGTGGCGCGAGTGTGTACATCTGTGTGTGTGTGAGAGCGCGCCACGATTATATGGAATTCAGCGATTACGCCACCTACCTACGTACAGCGAGCGAGTGCGTCCACCGAGCGGTAATAATAATAATTAGCCGCCTCATTATTGTTATTCGCGGCGACGGCGCTCACTGTCACCGACAGATAAACGCTCTGCGCGACCGGACAACGCCGCGTTCGATTCTCGCGCTGTACCTACTCGACGCCATTGTTGCTATTGTCCGACTACAACGAGAAGTGGTCCCCTTTGTGTTGTGTATACCTACCTACCTGGCTACCGGATTGTAGTCACTGGATTGTTTGACGCGACACGACCGGACTGTGCTATCAGGTACGTTTGCACTACAAACATCACTTGTATCGTAAACAATAGACGCGATTTCTGTTAACCGTACACAATGCCCGCTGCGCCGGCTGTTACAGTCTCCTGGGGGGTTTGTAGGGCGTGGAAGCGTTCACTGACCTTGTGACGACACAAGACATGTCTGTATATTCATTTCAGGCGCCAAGTCTTGTTATTTAATGTTACCCACTACTAGGGAATCGATATTAAACACGGAAACTTTGAGCTTAGTTTGTTTACTCCTAGTTTCGTCGGCGTTATGTTTATGGCATATTAATCAGACATGGATTGGTCGTGATGGAGGTACGCTTCAGAATTAGCCGAATAACTTTGATATTGGATATTAATCTGATTTCATAATGGTGGGTCTACAGAACAGACGTTTGGTTAATTTATGATATTGAGTACCAAGGAATTATATATCAATTTGTCAAAACTGGAGTCCAAATTCTTCTTCGTCAAGCCTTAAAAAAATACTATTCTTTTTGGGACCATTTTTTGTGAAATCATTGCAGATTCCAGATAAAATAATTGTTAAAAACCAAGGTTTTTTTTAAATTAATTTATCAAAATTGGAGTCCTGAAACAACGTTTTAGGAGTTTTTTTTCGACTAAAAGGTTTCCTTTTCTGTTTAGTTATTACATTCCAATTTTTTTTTCTGGAAACTATGTCATGATTTCAATATAAAAGTTTAATAGGTTTTGAAGGTATTCTATCTACGGCATATATTTATGTTTATAAGTTAAAAATATAGTCTCCGTTGTGCTAAGACTCCGAGGAACTTCAACAATTAATCTAGTGAATTTTACTAACAGTTATTTTATTATTCGTCTATTTTTAGTGATGTAATGTATACAACCTGAACTATTGGTATGACGAAACAGGTGTTATGTCTACGGTCAAATAAGTAACAATACTAAGTATTCTAGTATCAACAGTTTACCTACATCGGTAGTTTAGATAATATTGATACAACGAAACATTAACGACAATATTATCGTATGTATTATTTGATATTTCATGTGTTTATGTAATCGATCACGATATTTATGCGTTTCACATAAATTCGATTCAACACACTTACAGCAACTGTTTATTGCTATTTGTTTTAGAGTACATTTCCTTTGTGATATCCGTTTGTTTGATTTTCTAAAACTGGACTATTGTAGTTTAATGATTAAGGCGTCAAGTTGTCTTTGGAGTACCCAGTTGACGTAAACATTTAGTTAAGTTGAATATTTAGAAATTGTAATAATAAGTGATAGTTGTTGAGTAATAACAATAATTAAAAATCAGAAAAAAAATCCATACATATCAACCCATATGATGGCCCACTGTTGGGCACGGGTCTCCCCAGTAGAACCTACTAGTATGTAGATCCTGGGGGTAAAAAAATCCATGCCGCAAAAAAATGAAATAGCAAGTTATTGCTATTGTATTAGCACGTAATGCAAAAGGTGTCTATGACGAAGCGGCATAGTCATAATTATTTGTGACAAAGCTCCATAAACAAAGATTAAAAAAAAAAAAAAAAAGTTGTGTGCTGAATTTTATTAGAAAGTTCAGTGTAATCAGGATAGTTCCTAGCGTTATTTCGTAAAAATTCATCAGGCGCATCAGGCTTTTAAATAATATAAGTTCCTGACACAAACAAGATTTTTGATCATATCTGAACCATCAGAGAATCGAAAACCAGTCCAACTACATCATCGATAGCTCAATTAATGGAGCTACGAAATATTGGATGTATCAAGCGACTTGTCGTCAAACACCAGTCCACAGTCACACAACCCTCGGTAACACAATATCGAAGTTAGATATTAAACGTCAATAAAAGTTTTCCTTGTCGTATAGTAAGCGCGACACGTGCACACTTCGTGGCGTGATAGATGTTGCAGCTAGATCCACCGCTGGCGTGAATATGTGACATGCATACTAACGTCTTACACATACTCATAAGCGCGCTTATTTTATTACTAAGCAGTGTTCTTTTATCTAAGCGACTAGACTACAAAATACCAAGAGTGTAGAAAGAAAGGTTCATACAACGCTCGTTTTATTATATTCATCGCCCATACGGAATGACTCAATTACTTATCTACTGTTAACTGTCTGTTAAAATAGCTGACTGATAGAAAACTCGAATGTTAGTTCCGGTAATATATAATATCTTGGGACCACTCACCTAACCAAACTAAGCAGAGCTTGTACTATGGAAACTAGACAACTGATTTCTTGAGAGACGCCGGAAGAAGGAATAACACGTGGTCCGATATTCCGTGTCAGTGAGCTATATCCATGTGTGCGTTGCTCCAGCGAGTACATATGATGCTTTCCTTCTGCGCTCCCGGTGTTTTGGCTTGACACTCGTAAATTTATTTATGTTGTATTTTGTCATTGAAGAGTATTACAAGACTAAAGAGTACATTTAATATGTATGTGACATCGTTGTAACCGGATGGACGATTCAATGCGGTTTTTGTGGCTTTTATTTATGTTTTACGTGATTAGGTAAGAATTTGAATGCCTTAATCTATACTAATATTATAAAGCTGAAGAGTTTGTTTGTTTGAACGCGGTAATATCAGGAACTACTGGTCCGAATTGAAAAAATCTTTTTCTGTTAGTTAGCCCATTTATGGTGCTGATGGTAGAGGCACCAAATCCGCAAGGGACACCCTCACCCTCGGCCATAGGCTGTTATGAAGGAACACCGTGCGATTTTTAGTCGGTTCGACTCCGACATACCCTCTTCTACGTGCCCTCGTAGGAGTGGGATCCGTGGGGATTTTTGCACACGTAAAAAAAAAAAAAAAGGTAGCCCATTTATCGAGGAAGGCTATAGGCTATATAACATCACGCTACGACTAATAGTAGCGGAGCATTAATGACAAATTTTGCAAAAACGGGGAAAAACTACGCATACGAAGGTGCGCGGGATAGCTAGTCGTTGATAAAGTCGTATGTATTATCCTAATGTATAACCTTTATTATAATAGTTAGGTAAGGTTCTTCTTTTCTTTTTTTTAATCTTCTTATCTTTAAAAAAAAAAAAAAAAAAGAAAAGGTAAGGTTAGATAGACGCAGTATCTTCAGCGAATAGCGACTTCAAACAAACAAAACCTTCAGCTTATTATATTTAACATTGCCTCGTAACACGAATAGAGGAACTTCGCATTTGCTACTTCGTAAATCGTAACAGAACAGTAATATAACTGAAACGCAACGCAAACTCTCACGTTCGCGATTGATGCGGCCGACACGCCCGCCCGAAATCCTGACTGATGCCGACCCTGGACCGACGAATAAAAACGTCCGTCTACCCGCAATTTATGAAACGGCTCTTTGTGATACCGTCAGCTTTTTTTCCATCTACCCTCGCATTTTAGATAGGTCCCTTGTTAATGGCTAGATTTTATAGTCTGCTGCTGGATTTGTAGTTTGATTGTGTTGTTTACTTTCTATACCTACGGTAACTTCATGAAAACAACGTCAAAATGTAGGTTATTATAATCCTTGGTGTGCTGCTAGCGTCTGGAAGCTACGGTGGCTGAATGTTGATTACTTTCACACGCAAAAAAAAACTTAATATACAACCTGAATAATATAATCTCATAAAACAAAGTTCTTTAAAGAATGCAAAGTTCTTTAACGGTTTCGCTAATAAAAAAGATAATTAACTATAAACCCAAGCCTTTTCGAAGCTCCTTATATCATAGCTCCTGTCGTGCATAACGTTTTTCAAGCAGCAAGTTGGCAAGAAATAAGAAGCGGCGGTAGCCTATTGGCTAAGACATCGGTCTCGCAATCTTGAGGTCGCGGACTCGAATTCTACCCATTATACTACCGACGTGAACCCACTCCTAGCACAAGCCATTGAGCTTAGCTGGAGAGGTTAACAGGATTGCTAGTAATGTGGGAACAAAATCCCACATTGCTTATGTTTATAAAAAAAAAAAAAATGTTACACATTTTGCCAGATTAATGATCGATCGATCTATTACAAAATACCAAACATAATTGACACAACATCCGCATAAAATATACTATCAATGTCGTAGATATTCTAAACAGGTAGTTAACAGTGACCTCGTTTCGCAAATAAGTAAAACTCAGCAAATTCACAATTTTAGCTAATACTGCAACTCTTTAGAATTCAAAGAAAGTATACCATTGCAGTTTATATAGAGGTATGCGGAAAAGCAATGGAAGAAACGCTTACTTTGTGTGAACTTACTATTGCGAAACGTGATTCTTATTACAATTAATAATGTGGACGTGTGTTTAATATATAATCGTGCATATTTTGTTTGTGATGTCATTTATAATGTCTCTGTGTTGGCAGTTTTTGTGTGCGAAAGCCGCGGTGATTTTTTCTTTTTGATAAGCATATTGATTGTTTAGAGACGTACCTTTTTTAGGCCGTGTGCTACCGGCTTCAGAATAGTGCCACCCCATCTTTTCCCGTGGGTGTCAAGGCGACTAAGGGATTTCACACGGGGATTTTACCCGCTCCCCAATCGTGGCGATTATCACAATTACCCCAGGATCTATGATTAGTAGGTGACTGAGGAGACCCGTGCCCAGTAGTGGCAGATTATATAGGTTGATATGTATCTACCTGTTTTAAACCCTGCTTTCAAATAGGTACCTGTAGGATTCAGTGTTTATTTTTTCAGAATGCTGTATAGGGGTCGAACGAAAGGCCCACTTGATAACGTAGATGACCTGTTTCGAGAGAAGTTATAACTTACACATCTTCGTTTTATGATATCGTTAGACAGTCTCTTCCAGAGTATGCAATTAGTCTTTTTCTTTGAATTATTACCGCATTCAAACAAACAAACTTTTCAGCTTTATAATATTAGTATAGATTTTAATTTTACAGTGTAGGTGTCGAAATGTTTAGCCAAGATGGAAGATCATACTCACAGATAAAATGTTATTACGCGTTATTAATCTAAACAGATTCACCGCGCAGTAGTAACATGATAGCCTACATGCAATTATATGTACTAGGTAGGTACATGGTCATATATAAATTTATATTGTGTTATGTTGATGAATCATACAAAATATTGTTAACAAACGACCCGCTATTATATAATATGTAGGTATAAATGTAAATTGTCTGGCCTGGGTACAAAGGCCAATAAAGAATTTCACATAAATACTTATCGAGTTGTCTTATTAAGACACTAGCTGTCCCGCGCAACTTCGTATGCGTAAATTTCACCCGTTTTTGCAACATTTCTCGTCGCTACTCCGCTCCTATTAGTCGTAGCGTGATGTTATATAGCCTATAGCCTCGATAAATGGGCTATCCAACAAAATAAGATTTTTTCAAATCGGACCAGTAGTTCCTGAGATTAGCGCGTTTAAACAAACAAACAAACAAACTTTTCCGCTTTATAATATTAGTATAGATAGTATGATATACTAGCTGACCCGTGCAACATTGTCTGCGTACATTTTCCCCGTTTTTGCAACATTTTTCATTGCTGCTCCGCTCTTATTGGTCGCCTATAACCTCCCTCGATAAATGGGCTATTCAACAGTAAAAGAGTACTTCAATTCGGACCAATAGTTCCTGAGATTATCGCATATATTAGTATAGATAACATTTTGATGAATTCGTTTTCAAAATCCTCTTCTTAGGTCACTTAGATCATTAAAGAAAATTGTTCAAGATTTCATTCTTCTAGAATCGGAGGTTTGGGGTATGCGTTGATCGATCAGTCAGTCAACCAGTCCGTTTTCACGTTTGATAAAAACAGACATGTGTAATATTATTCATACATGTGTAGGTACATGTCGACCGATATTGCCTAACTAATCACTGCAACCGCAATAGGCTTAACGACTGGAAATATCAACCAGTTGGACGGGCTGTCCAATAATATTTTATATACGAAAGGTTTAATTATATGAAGGAAAATATTCTTACACAATCGGGTAATAAATATCTGTTTTCTTTAAATTGGTAGTTGTATCAATTGATTGAGTAATACTAGTTTTTCTTCGAGTATGTTTAACTTTCGAGGTTTACTCAATAGCATCTAAATTGATCAGTTTTTGCCGTAAAGGTACGAATGTAACGTAGAATAAAGAGGCGGGGTTGATTTTTGTAGTCTTTAAGATTGCTAGTAACGCTGGTCGCACATTAGTGCCAAGCTTATGATTATGAAACATTTAAATTGTGTTAAGATTGGGAACTCGGCTTTAGTTGAACGAGTGAGAATCGATTCTAACCGGATGACCAAAGACTAGCTCTATGAGTTAAAAGAAAGAAAATATATAAGTACCTATATTTTGGTACACCCGGGACAGACAAGAAACTTGATTGAATTCTAATAACAATTTGTGATAATAACAGTTAAGTTAAAACGATGCCTTAACTAGAAGGCTATCTACCACTGTGTCTGACAATGCATTCGCATGTTTATCTAACTGGCTGCCTGCAACTCAGAAGTTTAGTCTTTTGAAGTCGGTTACCTCGTAATATGTAACAATCTCGTTAAAATATAAATAACGCGAAACCGTAATACCTAACTATTATTGTTAGTTTTAATGGTTTCTTCGAGTTGTCATCATTGAATTAGTGGGAATATTGCAAAAATAGATCTGAAACACTGTTAGTTTATTGCAACTCAATGTATAAGCTCAAAACCAGAGTGCCTATTCTAGGAAAGAATAACGCACACATAGACATCAATCAAGAAGCCTGTGTCGGTCCACTGCTGGACATAAGGCCTCTCCTAATTTACGCTACAACACCCTGTCCTCCGCCTCCCGCATCCAATTCTTCCCAAAGACCTTCGTCGGTCCATCTAGCTGGGGGTCGTCCTACCTCACGTATACCGAGTCGCGGTCTCCGCTCTAGGATTCGTTTGCTCCAGCAGCCATCCATCTTTCGGCTAATATGACCAGCCCATTGCCACTTCAGCGTACACAGACACTACAAAACAACGTGGTCCGGAATTGCGTAGGCGATGGCCGCTGGAACAAACAAGTCCTGAAGTGGAGACCGCAGCTTGATAAACGTAAGGACGACTCCTAATCAAACAAACCGATGATATGAAGAGGGTCACTGGGATGGACTGGATACGGAAGGACCTGGTAGGATTTGATTGAACTTAGCGAAGTGTATTTTTTATAATGAATGAAAATTTAGTTAGTATTTTCAATCGATTAAACAAAATTAATAGTTTTCGTAAGTGATGTTGGGGTCGCATCTCTATCACATGTGCGAAAGTGTTATGAACCTAACTTCAAGCCGGCCAAATTTATTGTGACAACTGTAATTTAGAAGACGTATATGTCGTAATAGACTGATACAAGCTGCTCTTGGTGTTTTGTAGTATAATCAAGTTCGGAACCACACTCAGTCTAGAAATATTCGCATATTTTGCACTTTCTTCTACATACATAAACGTGCAAATAACAGTAATTATCGTGTCCATAACCTACTTGGACCTGGTACTCTATTGTTTATGATTTCACAAACAAGCTCGTACATGTTCATTGCGTATAGTTCACCCAATTATGGTGTTGCTAAGCGGAAAACTCGAGAACGTTACCAATTCGGGCAATTTGTTTTTTAAACATCGTTAAATTAAAATCGGCAGAATATTGATGAGAAATATAAGAAAAATAATTGGAAGAAATCGTAAAACGGACTTCTAAATTTCATTCAATTTAAACTAAAATCAAACATAACAGAACGGGAAAAGGCTAGTATGGCATAGTTAAAAACTTTGAGAGATTGATTGCCATCTTACAGGTTTAAAAATAACATACGCGTGGCTCTGAACTATGTATAATGACAGTCAAAAATAAACAGTGGGCGTTGAAAAAAATTTACTACTTTGAAAGACATGCTCAACTTCTCTTTTAGATTATCTCTTTTATTGCGTACATGTCAGTTATTTTTGGAAATGGTGCAATTTAAATTTGCCGTTTCTTATCGTCTCTGACGTCATTTGGCATTTTTTTTTCTTCTAGACTATTCACATTCACACGAAACGTGTGTGTATTCTAGTTCACATTTCTTGTTATTGCCGCGTCATCATTTAAACAGTGAAGATTGGCTGTTGTGAGTTGTTCATTTATTGGCAATTTGTATGTAGTCTGTATAGAAGCTAAGATATTGTTTACAGACACGGAATTTGGGAACACCTTTCGAACAAAGTGGTTCGAGATTCCGTGACGTTGCTTGTATGAACCTTTTTTGTATACTGTTGGTGTGTTGGACTGTTTGTTTACAGTAGCTCCGTCCACATGATATTGGTTATCATGTTAAAAACCGTATGTACTTCCCCAAACTTCAGGTTACGTCTGCAATAAAAAGTATAGTTCCCAAGATTACCTCATCCGTCCTTATAATATTAGTGTTAATTGATGGGTTTAGGCAACGATGTTGTTAGGAGTTTGCCGTAGTATCTAGTAGCTTACTTCAACTTCAAACTTCTCTAATAAATAACTCGAAGAAAACTTGGACAGTTAGGTTTGACTTGATATTACACTAAGCGCCTCTACGTAACCACACTTCGAAACTTGGGAATGCTAGACGCCAAAGATTTCAACAAAGCTTTAAACCTCTTAAGGGGCGTCTAAATGGGCCATTTTTTACGGCACTATTAGCAACTAATTGCTCGGCCAATAATGGCAATATGTTTGCAATTGTATGGAACATGATTCAGTCTGCTAAACGGGCTACACAACTCTGCAACCATAAAATATAGAGCGACCGAAACAACAACAAAATTAGCCAGGCAACATTGCGGAAAATCAATCGCTCAGCGATCGTCCGGCAACCGAATGGCTAAGGCATTGGTCTCGCAATCCTAAGGTCACGGGTTCGAATCCTACCATTATACTACCGACGTGAACCCACTACTAACACAAGCCTTTGAGCTTAGCCCCTCCAGCTAACCTCAAAGGCTTGTAGCACAAGATTGCTAGTAATGTGGGACTCAAACCCACATCGCTAGTTATCTTAAAAAAAATATTGGGGAGTACTGCCATGTTGCCGGCCACAGTATTGCCGCCACAAATTGCCGTAAAAAAAGGCCCGTTTAGACGCCCCTTTACAAACCAAAAACAACTTAATAATACACATCACAGTTTGCGTATCGCAACAAACAGTTGTAAAAGTCGATCAAATGCATCTCCACACAAGTTTGCTCACAGCAAGTTTAAACGAATCAAAATATAAAATGTGCAAATTTATTCGCGCAGAATTCTACGTTCACTAGTTGTACAAACTATTTCATTCTTGTGGAACTGGGCGCGCTCATCTCGACCTACGCCACTGCAACTTTCTTCGAACTCCAACAGAACGACTATTTTATCTATAGCTAACAGTTTGTGTACTTGTTTGGCAGATAGACCGGTTTTGTTATAGGCTTAGCACCCAAGTTATTCTGAGATCGTCGGTACGTGCCTCTGCGAAATTATCTGCTGATTTTGTTTGACGTTTTGTGTGAATATTATTGGTTGAAAAACGAATGCTGTTTTTAAGGAAATTTTATATATTGCGTTATGGTTAAGGAAACAAGTGATTTCCGTATTGTGTTTAGTTTTAGGTTAGAAAAGTCTGTGCCGGTCAGAAAGGTATAGCGAGCCGGAATAATTTTGTTTAAATGATATTGTTTGAAATATAACTGCAACAAAAGGCATTAATTATTATTTGATTGAGCGCTGTGTCTAATATGTATATTAGACACACACTGCGCTCACACAAATAACCAAAGAGTACGATTCATTCATACAGACCCAATTTGCACTTTATAGCTTAAAAATTTACAAGCGGATCCCTAAATATTTTTAAAAGACCTTACTTGAAGATACCCCACACGATGAGGAACGTGAGAAAACAAAATCACATCCTTATTTTACATATAGGGGAGGGGTACCCTAAATTTTTTGTTCCAAATTTTATTATTTCACTTTGTCGGCATAAGTAAAATGTGTATCCATGCAAAATTACAGCCTTCTAGCACTAACAGTTCCTGAGCTAAGCTTGTCGATTCCTTTTTGCCATTTTGGCAACGAACCCTAAAAAGGAATGAGACTTTAATCTAAGTTAAACCGACTCTTTGTTTCAAGTTGTAAGAAAAATTGAGTTGGTAGCATAAAGTAGAAAAAAAAACAGTACCCCCAAGTACTCTCACTTACGAGTTACAGCAAATATTTTATGATCCTGATACAAAAATGTCTGCGCTCGTGCGAGGTAACTTTATTGTTACGGATTACGCCTTTTTATTCCTTGCTTGTCAGCTCCATTGTTACAGCTGTGCCGACACGGAACGGTGAATGCTGTTAGAAAATAATAATACTATATGTAGTAAAGAAATATGGCATTACTATACTTTTGTGCTTCGAAGTTTGTGCTAAAAGTTGTGAAGGGTTCGCGTAAATTGTGAAGAACACGTTACAATCAATTTTCTATAGGTAGACATATTATTATGAATGCTCTATTTTCTTGCTAAGTCTTTGAAATTTAATTAGGTAAACTGTTTTATAGCAATACGAATAACTGCATCTATAATAAATAAAATTGTGTGTAATGTCAAAATAACAAAAACACTTTTTTTTATTAGTCTGTCTGTTCTGGCTAATTTCCGAAACTGCTGGACGGATTTTCACCGGACTAGTCTTTGACACGGTCATATAGCTGATGACGTTTAACTTAGGCTACTTTTTATCATCACGCTAACGTTTATAGAGAGTAAGCAGCGCTGCAAATTCACGCGGATGAAGTCGCGGGGACAGCTAGTCTTCAATAATATCTAGAATATCAAATACCATAAGAACGAATTAGCGAAGAGTAGTTAAATACTATTTCATGATGTATTACTATCGAATCCAATTCATAAATACCCATTCATCATTATAAAAAGAGATTTATTAATACTATTCTAGATTTAATACGAATTGCATTCAGCAATTTTAGTGTTAAAACTTAACAGAAACTCGTTCGGAACAAATTGCCTAACGAACTGTACATAAGTTTTACAAATGCAATGCCGAGTCGACCAGACTTTCCCACGCGTAGTCTTCTCGGAAAAGTAAAAGCCAGTCTAGATTCTATATGTCGAAATGCCATAGGGCAAAGGTTAGCAGTGTCTTGTGTTTACCGGTTAAGCCTATACAATCTTCAGAGAAAAGACACGAAACAATTCATTGTACAATTTGTTTTGCCTTTTAAACGTATATATTTGGGAACCATTGTAACATTAAATACAAGTGCTGTGCACACCTATAAGTGACAGGTTTACGCTAGTAAGTAGATAACTTTAGTTCTTAAGGCTAATTTATGTAAACTTGTTGTTGAAGTGCCATAATCTAATATATAAAATTCTCGTGTCACAGTTTTCGTTGCCATACTCCTCCGAAACGGCTTGACCGATTTTGATGAAATTTTGTGTGCATATCGGGTAGGTCTGAGAATAGGACAACATCTATTTTTCATACCCCTAAGAGTTTGTTTGTTTGTTTGAACGCGATAATCTCAGGAACTACTGGGCCGCATTGAAAAAATGTTTTATTGTTGGATAGCCCATTTATCGAGGAAGGCTATAGGTTATAACATCACGCTACGACCAATAGGAGCGGAGCAGCAATGAAAAATGTTGTAAAAAAAAAAAAGGAAGAAAAAAGAAAAAAGGGAAAATTTACGCAGACGAAGTTGCGCGGGTCAGCTAGTTAAATAAATAAATAAACAATCGTATATTCTATGCTTTAACATTTGTTCTAGAAGAAGCATTTAAAATTATAAATGTTGATAAACTTTTGCGATTTGTACACATTATAAAAATATGTCCTACTGGCTTTCGCCCGCGGATCCGCACGCGTGGATGTCGGTTATCGCGATAAAAACTATCCTATGTCCCTCCCCGGGACTCAAACTATCTCCATACCAAATTTCATCCAAATCGGTTAAGCTGCTTGAGCGTGAAAGCCTCACAGACAGAGTTACTTTCACATTTATAATATTAGTATGAATTACGGGTCTTAATCACGGTCTTAATTTAAGGTTAAATACCTTGTTTTATTGCCTGACGTTTCGACCGTATTGCAACGGCAGTGGTCACAAGTAGACTAGTAGTAGAGTCTACCACGGCCGTTGTATGATTCACGAGTTGAAGACCCGTAATATATATTTTTTTATAGCATTTGAAGTTGTTATTCTTAACGGACAGCCCGATGGTATACAGCTTTATATGTAAGTATATTGAAGGACAGTGACGAATTGAATAGGTGGAAAAGGTTGTCACGTAGTTAAAAAGTCACACCTTCAGTCCTTCTCGGCGACTTTCCTGAGAGCCTGTAAGGTCAGTTTATGGGCCAGTTATTGCCAGTATTGATTAATCAGATTATAAAACCAGAATATATACTAAATTTCTATCGATTTAGGTTCTATTCTCAATGATAAAGCTATTAAAGCATATTTTTTGGTAATTATGAGGGTTAGATTCTTATCTTATCGCTGGCATTTATCGTACAATTTGTGGATAACTTTTACAAATAAGGGTAACGTTTTAAATGATTTGTTTGTTGGCGGGTTAATTCAAAAACATCGTATCTACGCCATTTTTCATAATAGAAAGTTTTAGTTTTATTAATACAAAAGCAAAAAAGCGAGTTGTAAGTAGATAACAGAGGCTGTTGCAATACGGTCGAATCAAAGCCTTAAAATAAAATATTTACGCGATTAAGACCCGTAGCTTATAAAATTCTATAAAGCAAAAAAAAAAAAAATGTTCTTTTCTATGCTTTAGAACCATAAAAATCATAAATCAGGAATCTTATAATTTTTATCTGTACTTATCTATATCAGTACTCGTTATAATTCGTAAATTTGGTTGTGCTTTGTCACTCCAAACCGTCTTATCTTACGACCCTATATTTTGACAAAATAAGTAGTTTTAGGCAAAGCAATTCCCTGTATTTCTACCGCTTTATCATTCCAACTATATCTATTCGGACTAGCTAGCTGTTTGATCGGCTCAGCAAAATTATCATTGAATAAATAATACTCATTTGGTACCGAAGGCTCATTTCTAATGAATTGGAACGCCACTTCACCTTTCCATTAGCCTCGATTCTATTGTTCACGTTGACGCTCTATGTGTGCTTGTATATAACAAATTATGTATTACCCTCAAAACAATAATCCCTTCTAACCACGAGAATAGGATCTGGGATGATAAATGATGGTGAGAGATCGTGGTCACGTCCACAGAGTCACGCGTGGCTGCGCACTAAGCAATCTTCGAAATATACGATGTTATTACTGTTGTTGGTAAAGGAAACTGTTAATATTTAGTTTTAGAGGCTTTTGAGCAAAGTTTTCTCAATTGGGCTACTTAATTACTTGATGTTATGAATGTTACAACTGTCGTGTCGTATCCATTAAAGGGCAGCAAATCAAGTCGTTCGTCGTCTCCAGCTGTCTTGTAGCCTTACAATACCTAAACCTTAATTAATTCTTACTTACAGTACGATTCATCTATACTAATATTATAAAGCTGAAGAGTTTGTTTGTTTGAACGCGGTAATCTACGGAACTACTGGTCCGAATTTAATTGATCTTTTTCTATTGGGTAGCCCATTTATCGACGAAGGCTATAGGCTATATAACATCACGCTACGACCAATAGGAGCGGAGCAGCAATGAAAAATGTTGCAAAAACGGAGAAAATTGACGCATACGCAGTTGCGCGGGACAGCTAGTAGTTTATATTAAGATTGAAATACGTACTTTTAGTACCTGCGCAGTGTTTTCATACAGCCAGCCACTTTTATAAACTTAGCATTTGGCCCCAAGAATCTTAATAAAAAGTGCAGTTGCGGTGGGAATATCGCATGGTTCATGTATGAATCTAAATTAATAGCATTCTCACGGCCCGCGTCCAAGCAGTGCCTTGTTAGTAGCGAATAAAACGTCCCTCTTGCAAATATCAACACTGCAAGATTTTCTTTATTTATACAAGATTATAGCCACTTCCACCGACTCCTTTAGCCAACGATTCTCAATAACACAATCAAGTCCATAAATATCTAGACGTACAGTTCTCAACTCCGCATGCGAGAACGTTCAACGGTTATTGTAAACCGTTCAATAACTCCGTTCTTTGGTACGATTAGTTACACTTCGACTGTCGGCATTATTATGCCGATTTATTAATGGACAAACTTGTCTTGGTTTTGACGAAACGCAAGCGTTTGTGGCCGACTTCCAAATGGTTTGACGCTTTAGTGCGTTTGGGAGAATTGTGGCAAGGACGCGCCTCAAAACCTGAACAGTTTCGCACATTTATTAATTGATGGGAAACTGGGTGACGAGGGGTATAGGTATTGAGTCACGTTCAGATTGGATTTTCCACTTACCACTTGGTAGGGCTAGTTATTTGTTCTATTCAATGGCCTTGAACTTCAGTCCCTTTTTCAATTTGTCTGTAATTGCTTGTGTGTATGTTATAATCGACTGCCTGTGTGGCGCGGTGGGAGTGTATCCGACTGCTACGCAAGAGGTCGTGAGTTCGATCCCCACCCAGGATAAAACTTTGTGTGATGAACACGATGGTTTATTCTTTGCTGGGTGTTATTTATCTATAATATGTATGTATTTAGAAATAAATAAGTGTGTTTATCAGTTGTCTGGTTTCCATAGTACAAGCTCTGCTTAGTTTGGGATCAGATGACGTTGTGTGAGTTGTCCCAAGATATTATAAAAAAAAAAAAATATAATAACCATTCAGTCTAGAGCCCTTTTTTTTCTACAGCGACCTTGCTCATTCCGGTCAGTCTGATAGAAATTTCAAACTATGAACATAATTGCAATTAAAGTGACTACAATTTACTTAGATTAGCTGATATGTATTTTAAATTGAGGTCACTCATCCAATGTAGTCAATATTATCACATAACTATAAATTAACGCATTCGAGCCAAAAGCGTTCGCATTCGAGACGGATTTAGTGATTACGCATTTCAAAACTGCCATGTCACGAGTATCTAAAAATATTGCACTTGGCACAGTATTAAACGGCGTTTACTCTTTGAACTGCGGCCAAGCAATTACTTTCAGTTGTATTGTAGCGTTATCGCGGCACCGATATACGTACGTATTTACACCTGATATCGTATCATTGATAAAAGTGTTTACCATTACTTGTTACCAGGTACTTTTATAGTGGTTATTGTCGCGTCATTTCTTTCTTATGACGTTGATAGTTTGTTTATTTTTCTTGTACTACATGATCTGATAATACTTTAAATTGTTAGTAACGAGTTTTGCCGTGACTTTTGTTTAAAACGCTGGAATGACAATAGGCTGGCCGTATCAGCCGGAGGTACAATGGAGGAAACGAGTCTTTGTGTGGAGCCCGTGACTCGGTTAACGTAAAGTAAGACAACAGCCGCCCAGAGGGTCTCAAGACGTAAAGAAGGGAGGGCAGAGGAGTGGAATTGGAAGAGGCATATATCAAGCTATAGACTGATAGGAGCTGATGATTGTTATGATAATGAACTTTATTTAACTCGCCTCGATGTTTTAAGTGTTTAGAACGGCTATTCAAAATTTATATACATTGCTAAGGATGCTAGTGAAGTCCACCTCTCTGCACCGAATTGTAGAAGCTTTCACAGCCATCTCAAAACTGCGAGCAGCAGGACAGCTAAACCTGAAAGCATTGTTAACCAACGTAATTATGTATTCTCTACAACGCTCTGACACAAACTATGCGAGTAAAACAACTTGGCGTTAACTTAGTACAAGTTTGCTTTAGTCTTTGTTCTCATGCCCGAAAGATTTTTCTTTGATCAAGAAAAAATGTAGGTTAAATGTAGGGTATTAGCTATAGGTAAGTGAAGTTTCTGCTCGAATGGTTCAGCTGTCGATGGATGATTGAGTAGTGAGCCAACCTACCTTCCGTTTCCTTCAGACGTGTTTCTCTGAATTTATTTTATTTCCTGCTAAATAAATGAGAAAACTTTTTACTACTTCAAGCAGAAATCTGAATTCTAGAATTGCTTGAATGGCATTAATACTGTCTTTTGAAAAAAGTTTCAAAGAATGCCAGGTAGAGTTCTCGTTTAAAATCTCTTAAAATTTAAACGAACAAGTTGAAAAATCCTCTTTGTTTAAGTTACGAAGTGGAATCGAGTTTGTAAGTTTGCTACATTTTGACGTTCAATATTTTATAATGTGGTGAGAGGCCGGCCGGTGATCCGTGAGCGTCACTCGACCTCCACGAAGGCCGTGCCCGGCTTTTATTGATTTTTTATGCGCATTGTCCATTTCGTTCGTTCGTACGCCCCGCCCGCGACGCCCCCCGCGACGCCCCCCCCCACCACTTTGGGGCACGGGAGCTTCGATTTTATAACTGTCACGTATAATTAGCCTGTTAATAACAGGTTCGGCACATAAATAGGAATGGATTAATTACACAAAGCCTGTTTCAAATTGCTTTGATTTATTCTATGTTATGTTATTTTAAAGACCCATACACACGTTTGTCTTCAAAGCGAAGCGTTCCCGCACATTACCGCTATCATCGAACCGGCCCATGTTAATCTATTTAGGCGTTTGTCGTGTTGTGTGCATTGCTCGATGTCTATGACGACTAATGACCGGCTTCTAGGCTCAAGTTACCTTTCAATAACAATTGGTTAAAAGTAATTCTATGCAACGTTAAATAGTTATTATTATTACTATGATAAAGAGTGTCACTGTAGTTCTCAAGCGAATGGACTTATTTTGATTTCGATTTTTTTTTTAAACTAAGTAAATCGGAATTTCTCTTCTCTTATCTCTTGAAAATAGTGTTCCTATACATACCTATATAATCACGAGGGTTTTATTAATTATTATTGACATATATTTATTTACTAGCTGACCCGCGCAACTTCGTCTGCGTAAATTTTTTACCGTTTTTGCAACATTTCTCATTGATGCTTCGCTCATAAGGGTCGTAGCGTGATGTTATATATGTTCCTCGATAAATGGGCTTTCCAACGGTAAAATATTTTTTTCAATTCTGATCAGTAGTTCTTGAGATTACCGCGTTTAAACAAACTCTTCAGCTTTATAATATTAGTATAGATTAAGTATTTACTAAACACGACAGCTAGTAACAATCTCGTGTTAGTTGCTTACAAGTACTGTTATTTACGGTACCTAATCGGTAAACTCTAATAATGAATTATGATGAGTAAATTAGATTCGGCTGATGCGTGCGAACACGCCCATCAAGTGTATAATTAATTAACATCAATTGTTGATTATTTAAATTCAATATTATATGGTCTCTAACCAGAAGTCTTGTTTTCTTTATTAAATATGGATTTATTTCACACTTAATGCAAATGTGTGTATATTTTTTCATTCTTTACTTATTAGTAGGTATTAATAACGTACGATTGGGTGTTCTTTTTTGCATAGGTTACTTGTTAATTAAAAAGTAAAACAGTTGATAAAACTTGTGAATATATTTATATTATGCGTCTTTACTATTTGCTAGATCAATGTATGTACCTATTCAATATTCCGTTTTTATTACAGTGTGAATTAGAAAAAGCCTTTTACTTAGTCTGAATATTTAAATTCTATTTAATAAACTATTAACTGTCATAGTATTAAAAGACAAAAAAACATTTAAATTCTAGGTTAATCTATACTAATTATAAAGCTGAACTGACTTGTTTGTTTGAACGCGATAATCTCAGGAACTACTGGTCCGAATTGAAAAAATATTTTAAAGTTGGATAGCCCATTTATCTGGAAAGGCTATATAACATGCTATGACCAATAGGAGCGGAGCATCAAGCTAGTATTATATATTCTGCATCCCATCGTGTAGAACAGGCTTAAAACTTTGAAATGTTGTTGATGTTTTAAAAGTTCGTAAAAGTTGAGGCCAAAGCTAATTTATTATGTTTTTGTTACAGATTTGTGGACTGCCAGATATCGACTCGTTAACTAAAAAGTAAGTTTTGCTTTTGTTACACGCCATTTTGGTTTTATGTAAAGTTACCGACAAAAAAGTGCTATCAAAGTAATTTAATTGAACATACGAATGTTCATATATTATTTATTAAATAAACATGGCTCGCAAAGTAATGAAGCCGGCACACCTGTTGTATAATTCTTTGAGCTACCTCGATACACAATAGCCTGCCATGTTCCTATTCAATGGTTGCCACGAACAATTTACAATTTTAGGCATCAAATATTGACTAGTATTTTATATTTGTAGCTTGACAACACCATCGTGTATTTTTAACAGTTCTCTCTGAACCAACAGTGCTGTAATTTTTTTTGCTAATTGCTAATTCGATGTGCTAACACACCGTGAATTACGTTAACGAAACTACCGATAAAATATGAATTAGTAAAAATAACTACACGCTTAAACATTCGACATCCATAGTTTTTTTATTACGTTTTAGTCGTAACTAAGCTTCATGTGCTATGAGGAATTCGGGAAGGCAAACTGAGGAGATCCAAAAATTCTCTTAATTCTAATTTTATACGCCTTTGAACCCGTTTGCGGAATTTCAACGCGTGAATTCCTCCGTACGTTGACTCATGCGCGGGTGGCGCGCGCGTCAAGCTCGGCCATAAAGCGCTTTATGTCACACGCCGAATGACACATTGCTTTCATATCGCATGACATACCTATCCGTCTTTGTTCCGATGAGTTATGCGGCGTGTCCCGCTGGGCAGCTAGATGAACGCTAACCGCGCCACAAATCACCAAGTCCGCTAACTCAGTCCACAAGAACATCGTACCCGCACGCCTCGCCATACCGACCTCTGGCATCGTCTTTCTTGCAATTTCTCACACCCCAAACGATACATCGACGACACGACACCGAGCGAATATCACACGAAAGCCGCAATGACGTAAACTCTATAGTCGCGTGCGCCAGCCCATGGACCAAGTTACATTGGGCCGTTTGTACGCAGCACACACGATCATTAAACGTATATCTGTTAATAATAATTGCGATTGTCTGGTTGTACGTGCGCGGCGAGTTATGGCGCAGTTGCCGGGCGGTTGATACCCTCCCCCTCACCTCAGCCACCCATCCCCTGAGATCTGCGGCGAGCGGCGCATCTTGAGATGAAATGGCATTCAGTTTCGTTTTGTGACGGTTGAATGGACGCCCGGTTTTGCGAATATACGTATGAATACATACACGATGAGTTTTCATACGAATATAAAAACATATCTGCGGGAATTTACTTTGAATGTGACATTCAGTGTAATCTTATCGATCGTTTGAATAGGCTTAATTCAGACTGAACAGAGCCCGTTTACACTTGAAACGGTTGGATACATGAATGATAAAATGTCGTGAACCGTAAATTATTGCCAATGTTAGATATATTGTAATTTGTATTATATTACCAAATTTTTAGATAACATTTAAATTCATATTTTGGTTGTTCAATACAAAGCTTATGAATTCCATACATTGAGTAATAAACAAACCCTATAAAAGCCTCATCTCTTTCCAATCCAAAAACTATCTCTGAAAACTGTGAGACTGCCTCTGTGGCGCGGTGAGAGTGTATGCGACTGCTACGCAAGAGGTCGTGGGTTCAATCCCCACCCAGGATAAAACTTTGTGTGATGAGTACTATGGTTTATTACGTGTCTGGGTGTTATTTATCTATAATATGTATGTATTTAGAAATATATAAGTATGTTTATCAGTTGTCTAGTTTCCATAGTACAAGCTCTGCTTAGTTTGGGATCAGATAGCGTTGTGTGAGTTGTCCCAAGATATTATATTATTATTATTATAAACCTTACTTTTTGCTTTTTCTGTCATTCTCATTAGCAGTCTTCCTTGGAGCGAAACCCTATAATATAACTATCAACGTCCGTGTGAACACATCGATTACTCGTTTGCAGTCAACATTCAGAAAGGCAGTTTTCACCTTTTATATCCAATAACTTACATTCGACTACTTTACGAGCCATTATAAAGCACATGTTACAGTTTTTCCTTTAGCTTGCACATTTTTACGATCTCGATCGATTCGGCGGTAGTTTAGCACAGTGGGAACGACGGCTCACGCAGACGAGCCGTCCCTACGTGATCTCCTGCGACGCTACACGACTTGTTAATAACCACACTTGCACATATGTGTGTATATATGTACGCCCTGAGAAAAATGTACTTCGTTATGGCGGCAATTGCGCTGTCTATATTGTAAATACGTGGGTAGATGGAGGCACGTTTGAATTTAGCTCATTCAAGCGTTATAAAGCTACCAAATATGGAAGTGTATAAAATCTATATCGGTGTCCCTAAATGGCTAAATTTGAATTCGTGACTACTTTTGGAAGAAGTTAATTTAATTTTAATTTTATGTTTATTATTCCAATCAGAAAACAAAGGTTTATATTAACGTGGGCTTATTTCTTTGAATCTTGGCGTCCTACTCGCGTCATATTTGGCAAAACAAGAGCATCAAGCTAACAGCTTAATCGCCGTACGTACAAACCCCCTAATGTCGGGATGGAGGATATTAAATGCTTATCATGGGTGGCAAGGAACGTGTGATGCGGTCGGCAACGATAGGGTTAAGTGTCACTGCGCTATAACTACGATATTTATTGGCAAATGCGGTTTTTCCGGTCACCGCACTAAATGTGCGATGGTTAGTAACTCTAACGTCGTTTATATCCAGTTAGTTAGCAGTTAGGGTTAACTTTTGTATGATTTTGTATTTATTTGTTTGATTGGTTCGTCTGTTGGAAATCGGATATGTTACAGATTAAATATACCTAGCAATACTTCAGCTCTCTGTATCTAAGGGTTTGAACTGGGCGTTGACGAGTAGAACGAATTATAACTTTGATTTTTCATTTTCCCCACGACTTCGACGTTTTGACTTGTCTTGTTTTAAATGTTGATAAACTTTCGCGATTTGTACACATTATTAAAATATATATATTACGGGTCTTAATCGCGTGAATAATTTAAGGTAAAATACCTTGTTTATTGCCCGACGTTTCGACCGTATTGCAACGGCCGTGGTCACGGGAAGACTTCGGGCAATAAACAAGGTATTTTACCTTAAATTATTCACGCGATTAAGACCCGTAATATATATATTTTAATAATTGTCTTGTTTTCCCATTAAGAACTCACCCATGCCTTCTCCAAGCTACCTCCATTCCAGATTTCATCAAAATTGCTTTAGTATTTCCAGATAAACGATAACCACATTTGTGATGGAATCAAATGTTTCAAAAAATTTCTTCAATATGTATATAGACTTAATATCATAACATAACATTCATAACAAATTGCACTTGTTTACAGATATCGTATAGTACATGTACCTACTTGTAATATGAGAGCTCTGAGTCACGTTATATAATATTTTTGTCGATGCGCAGTCTTCATGAGACAAGCGATACCGCCAGTTCGTGAAACAATAACTTATCGATTGCATTGCATTGCAACCTTGAGAACAATCTTATTGATATTAATGATAAATTATATATTTTTTACCTGACTGCACTAGAAGGAGAGTAATGATTTTCCAATGTGTATGTTTGTAAGATGTACCTATATGTTTTGATTGTCCAATGCCTTATGTGCATTGGTCATCCATCTATAACGATATGAACTACCATTATTTCCTGCGGCTTCGGCGGTGTTTTTATTCTGACACTAGCTGATCCGTGCAACTTCGTCTGCGTAAATTTTCCTCGTTTTTGCAGCATTCTTATTGCTGCTCCACACCTATCAGTCATAGCGTGATGTTATAAAGCCTATAAGCTATAAGCCTACCTCGATAAACGGACTATCTAACAGTAAAATATTTTTTTCAAATCGGATCAGTAGTCTCTGAGATTATAGCGTTCTAACAAACTCTTCAGCTTTATTATAGATTGCAGACGTTTCATTCAATCAACAGTTTTTGCATCTGAGGTTAACAAACATCCATCCACTCTTATCAACTTTCTTATTTATAATAGCGTCTTCAGCGGATGCTGTGGATACTAATACTATTTTGAATCTAGCTTCTATAGGTAATAAAGTATGACAGTGTACGTCTGTGCCAACTTATCAACAATGCATAATTCTGCAATTAGGCTTCATTTTGGGCACATGACGTCATCGATTTGATAAACAAAGCAATATTTGTGTATGCTATATTGCATAGAGCATGCCTTTAACGATGTTATTGTCTTTATAAAACATTCGCCTCTACTAAATATAGAATCTAAGTCTTATCTTATCCAATCTATAGTCAACACCATCTACGCTAATAACAAATGCGAAAGTAACTCCCGCCTTTTTGGTTTTACGACGAAACCGGTTGGGTTTTGATGCAGTTTGATTTTGGGCTTCAGGATTCATGCTCTTATTTATAGCTATAACTAGATAATACTGAGTTTATACACATAAACATGTTTGGATGGACTCGAAACTACAGACTACTTGTTCTTAATGCGTTTCGAGATTGCACGCCTGTGTGCAATGTTTGTTCAACGCTTGGTATTTTGGGCAATAATAACAAATAATAATAATAAAAAAATAGCTATTTATAAGCAACTAGCTGACCCTCGCAACTTCTTCTGCGTCAATTGTCCCCGGATTTCCAATTTATATAAAAATACTAAAATCGCAATTTAAAAAAAATCACCTAATTCTCATATTATTTTATGTTTTTATTTTATTTTATTTCTTTTATTAGTTTTCAGTCCCACATATAATATTGTTATTTAAAAATCACAAATGTTAAATTTATCTCAATCGAAATGATTAATATTACGAGATTACCCACAGACGTAACTAATAAATCTGAAAAACTGTATGATTGACACAAATAATTAAATACATATAAATTGTGGGCCTCGCGCCTTTAATACAAGTTAGGTATTTTAAATAACTTAGCAAAGGTGCTAGGTACCATTTAAAACGTCATATCTATGTACCTACCCATTATAACTAGAACATAATGTATGTAATTTAGTGTGAATAAGCTTGTGAAATTAAATTAAATTATATTAAAAAAAAAAAAAAAAATCGGTCGATCCCTTTCGGAGAAGTTTAACCACATACACCGTGACACGATTTTTTATATACTTACTAGCCGTCACGGCGTATATTATAATTATATTATCGTACCGCATAGTAATTAAAAAAATACTATACGACCTATTCTCATATCTACCAAATATAAAAAAAAAAAAACATTAAAATCGGCCGACCCGTTTCGGAGGACTACGACCAAAAACACCGAGACTCAAGAGATTTTTTTATTCCTATTAGATGGACTACTTAGATTATAAAGGACCATTTCTCAAGCGTATCACCGACCTCAAATCTGCTGTATTCATCCAAATTGCTTGACATACCCTCGTGATCAAAAGGAATTTCATCACATCCATATAAATTTAATTCCAAATTAATGTACGTTCTCCGAAACACACGATGTCGATTCCTCCTCTAAATTCCAATGCACCAGTTTAATGGGCACGTGCCGTGTACTGAGAATCGGGTACTGGTGTCGGTATGTGCCATTCGATAACGTTCAGCCGGGCTGGGGGAATTCGACTCTTTATTGTCCACAATATCGGTTTTGTAGCTGTTGAGTTGCCTCTTGTGTTCCAACTTTGAGGTCCGCACTTCCGAACTTTCAATTAAAATCAAGACTGTTTCGAAGTTAAACTTATTCTGATGTACTTTTTGAAACAAGCGTTCAAAGGGTGTGTATTTAGTAGCAATATGTTTTCTGTGATAACATAAAGATCATTTGATTAGTAAAATAGTTAATTTATCTGTATTGTGAATCCTTGAGCTTACTATTCGATTGTCAGTCAAGGTACTTAATACACTAACCCCTTTATTCATAACTAGCGGACGCCTCGCGGTTTAGTAGTTTCGGAGCCTATTCAATACAAACAAACAATCAAATCTTTCCTCTTTTATAATATTAGTATAGATAAACCCATAAATTAGCAGACGTTTTAAGATAACTTTATTTCATTCCATTTTTAACATTTAAAAGAAGCTCGATAGTTTAAATGCTCTTAAAACGGCTGCTAATTTATTTGTTTATTATAAATAAAAGTTACAAAATTCAATTCTTATAATTTCTTCATTTAATGCCAAGTTTGCAGACGGTAAACCTGCGAGCTAACAACCTATTAAACTTCTACTTTTAACAATAATAGTATCTATATGTGTTTCAAAATAAAAAAAAACTTCCTTACCAATTTTATAATAATTTTGTGATCGTTCGTAGAACTTGGGGCGTGCCTTATTTTTCCAGTAAACAGGACTTAATATGAATTTTAACTGCTGGCCAACTTGTTAAACCAATTTATGGTTATTTTATATCAAAGAACTTTTTTATGTATCCATTTTAGATACACGAAATACAAATCTGTCGAAAATCCCAAACGAAGCTGAAATTTTACATATTCTTTTTCATTTTTAATGCTTCTTTAAAAACGATTTTTCAAAATTTCTTTACGCAAATATCATAGGAATGATTCTTTTAAATTACACAGCTCATTGTTAACTTTCATTCATCAGTCGACCAGACGCCATGCTATTATCATTTTGGTAGATATAAAAAGACCATCGTATGGCTATTAGTATTCTCGCAATAAAACTAAAAGTAGCCCAATCCAATTTAGTTTGAATACAATTAGAGAGCTAACACTAAAACCATTAAAATGATGACGGATTGTACACGTGAAAGGTTTCATATCAGTAGAATCTAATTTTATTGACGCACTTGTGTATGAATGGACGAAACAGGTCATTCGGAAAATAAGTTTTATACCTTTACTTAACACGTGTGAACATAGTTTTCGTTTTTATTGAATGGGTTGAGTAGAAATGTAATATTATTAGAAACTAGCTTTCGCCCGCGGTTTCGCCGATGTCGGTTATCGCGATGAAAACTATCCTATGTCCTTCCTCTGGACTGAAACTATCTCCATACCAAATTTTATCTAAATCGGTTTAGCTGTTTGAGCGTGAAAGCGTAACAGACAGACAGTTACTTTCACATTTATAATATTAGTATAGTATGGATAATTTCGCAAGAGAGACACATTATTGATTGGCTGCATAATACATAGAAAGAAGAAAATACATTTGCCAAATAAGTATATAGAAATTATGTTTTTTGATACCATTCCGACAGTTTGAACTTGTCTTTTGGCCATGAGTTTTTTCCAAAACTCAACGCCAACGTGATTTCACTGTAATTTTATAAAGACTCACAAGCTCCAACGGGTACACCGCATAAAATCGGAGTCTTAGGTGTTCTATACAATCGCGGAAAATGGATAAATTGATTTACTCCCTACGCCATGTCGCATTTTCTTAAAGAAAATTTACTTATTGTTAATCACTCTTGACTAAAGAATTTCTACTATCTCTGAAATCTTCAACTACATCCATCTCATTAACATGAATACCAAGTACCGTTGACAATCGAACATACAAAAGCATGTCGTATCTTCTTCTGTACGCACTACGCTCGTGCGGTTGACTCACTCCGCCGCGCCTATGTTATTTGACTTTCAACTCAAGTGGGCTACTTGCTACGTGTTTACTGTCCGTCACGTATTCAATTATTCACGAAACAGTTTTTTAGTGTACCATTGACACATAGAAGCATGCGTCTCTGTCAAAACGTACCTACCCACGCCGAGATACGGCTTGAAACATGGTGGGTGTGAATTTGACTGACTGTCAAGTCGCGAGATTAGTACTCTCATATCAGAAGTTTTACTACAGAGCAGAGGCGAAGAGTTACATTTTTTAGAGGTAGGTAATACTAATTAACTTCAATCCAAAGGGATGCCAAAAGTAATTTCTAAGAACCCTCCACCACTGCTACAGAGAGTTGTTAAGGGTAGATTACGCGAAACAGGGTTCGGCGCTGACAAAAATTTATATAGAAAACTCAAATATTTGGACACGAAAAAAATTTGTAGTAGATGATATAAATAAATTTAAGGTTATGTCTTAATATTATCCCGCAAATAAATCTTGAAGTTGCGGAAAAATGCTGAAACGAGCAATTTCGTATTGTCATAATTGTGGCGTTCGTAATCTGACACATGTACGAACGAATATTCTACGTTAATTTGACCTGCGCTCCTGGGCACTGTGAAGTAATGGTTGTGTGCGGAAGAGCGAGGACGGCGACCGTGTCGCTGTGTGCGTAGCGCTAAATAGATAATTCACTCTGTGTAATGCCCCCTTAAACTGACTTATTTTGAAACATTTTTTCTTAGTTTATTAGAACAGGGACAAATAAGATACAGTTACAGTAAACACTTGTCGTTTGTAGGTATTCTATTCTACATTTATTATTTCTTCTCCGTCATCCTATTGTTACTTGTATTAATTATGAATGGTTCTTCACTCAATAATATTCATTGTGTTGTGTTACCATACGAATCTTGTAGCTTCCATATCGGTGGTTATGTAAAGTTATATATATATACCTACAGTTCAAAAGAGAGTGATGAAAAAATTTGATAGAAACCAAAATTGAAATGAGGAAACATTAACAATAAGAGCGCCACAGGAAAACAAATTAATTTACGAAATAAGGAAAGCCGAAGTTCCCTCTTCCGTTAAATGTAATTTCGCTTTGAAACGAGCGGCGAAAGCTTCTTGTTTAGACGTCAAAAATCAGCCAACGGATTTCCTCGATTCACGATTATAAATCTCGCAATTTCGTACATCGATAATATAATTCATCTCGGTTTGTAAATGTTAACGCGTCGTTTATATTTGCGATTTAAATTAATTTACGGTTTAATACCGAGCGCTCTAGGTTACTTGCGGTTAGATAGGCGGCTAGCCCGGAGCATTTTCCTGTTTATCACATTTCTCCTTTACAAAGGGCCGTTGGTAATACGATGCCACGTGAATCGAGGCGTAAGGGCGCGACAGATCCCCACCCTACGTGTTAGTATATTATACTAAGGGACCGTGCGCTTCAATAAAACTGACGTGAATATTGGAGGTTTGCTCTAAAGGAAAGCGTGGTTATTTTTTATGACGTCGTAAATGATTCCAAGTGGCTTAGTTTGCTCCTTCGAGAGGATTTAGAGACTTCCATTTCGTGGAGTATCCGATCTTGGAATTTGTAGGCTAACTCGTCTATACCCGATTTGATTATCTTGAGTATGTGATTCGAGATTTGATTAAAATAAAACTGGGGATGTTTAACAATAGGGTATTTGACTAAAGTCAAACCAGCCTCTTTTTAAGAAACGTCAAAAACGAGCCGCTCTGAACCAATTTGTATGGAATGCTAGCATATGACGTCACGTTTTCTATGGTCAAATTATTTACTTTCAGTGTTTCTCTTTATGATTAAGTACCTAACACATAAAATTAATAAATGAACATATTTTTTAGAACACTTCATAACATATTTTTACCTGGTTATTTTAAAATATTTTATTTTAATAGTAGTCAAATACCCAATTGTGCTGCTGACTGTACTAGAGTACCTAAATAAATAAAACGTTCACATACACAACGACGCAGCAGACACAGTTGGGACGAACTTAGTTTGAAACTGGATGTAATAACTGAGCGAATCAATTAAAAACTCTCCGAAGTAAAGTTTCGCTAGGTCCCCGGTCTCGGCTGTGTGATTTACGCGTTTAGGTGCTACAAATTGTGTTGTTTTGTTGAAATATCTACAACACTACGCTTTATACATATAACTTTATTGTGGTTTTCATACGTTTTGAGATATGTTATAGAATATTAGATATATTTCGGGTCTTAATCGCGTGAATTATTTAAAGGTACGAACCTTTTATTTACCCGACGTTTCGATCGAATTGCACCGATCGTGGTCGATCGAGTTGTCGGTTCTTCGGCCATATTAGCCGAAGAACCGACAACCGTTGGGGTAAACGAGTTCTTGAGTGGAGACCGCGGCTTGGCAAACGTAGTGTAGGACGCCCTCAAGCCAGGTGGAGTGATTATATACGCAAAACGGCTGGCAGGAGCTGGATGCGAGAAGCCGAAGATAGAACAAAGTGGCGTGCAATTGGAGAGGCCTATGTCCAGCAGTGGACTGCGATAGGCTGATGATGAAGTCCCGAAATATATCTATTAAGTATAAAAATCGCGAAAGTTTAAAAACAATGTTATAGAATGACAACGGTAGACTTTACTGTGTTATTACTCAATATACAAAGCATTCCCGATATTTAAGACAGAAAAAGTCGTTGACATTCTTAGAATTAGTTAACGATCTGTTTGTTTTGTTACACCCACTGTCCAAATTAAAACTCCAACATATTTGTTTTGTCATATGTCCTCTTCAAGCCGCGGGCGGTCTCTAACTTGCTCGCGATCGTTACGTTATGAATTATGGTACACTAACAATTTTACCAAATTCCCGCTGAGTTCTTCAATGTATAAACTTTAGGTATACAATCGGTCTATACATCAGATACATAAGATCCTTAATCACATAATCCGATTTCGAACGTCGGAAAGCCGGGCGTCTAAATCTACGTCGTGAGAGCATCAATTTGCTCTGACGTTTAACTGTAAATGCGATCTGATGTGGATGTATTCACGTGCAGTTTATCCTTGACGTGGTTAAGACTCGGAAGAATAACAGTATCTTCTGTTTTCCGAGGTTTCAACTAACATGCAGTTGTCTCAATATAACTTGGCCGGTTTGAAGTTAGGTTCATAACATTTTCGCGTACATATGTGATAGAGATGCGATCGATTAAATATCGAATTCGAATCGATTAAAAATACTAGATAATACAAGTTTATAAATGTTTAAATTTAGTACAGATAATATATAGTTTGAAAAACATTTTATTTACGAAAATAATCACAACATACGTGCGTTATGCGCTTATTACACTACACTGAATCAGGGACCCTAAATCCTTAAAATAAAACGGTGTAATATGGAGTTAGGGCCCTAATTCTCTAACAAATTTTCCCCCTCGATTTAGGGCCCTGATTCAGGGTAGTGTAATCGCCGTTTTAGTAAGACAATGTAATGCGTAATCGCATCTTAAATTCTCTTGGTTTAGTAAGCGCCCCCGCCCCCGCTTCCTGTCACCATTTACCTACTGCCAAAAGATGCATCTGCGCAGCCACTTGTCGCTAAGTTCCATCCGACAAACTTGTTTTCTGACAACTGTATTTCTGGGATTATTTCAATAGCCCGCGCTCGGTGCAGAATCACACGGCTTGACGTACTCGTAAACTTGTTTGTATGTTTATAGCTCTGTTGTCTCTCATATGTTATAATTTTGAGTATTATTGAGGTAATTTCAAACATTATTCATGTTTTACTTCTCCATTTATGAGTGAAACTGTGAGAATGAGTCATAAGCTTGTTTTAAATATTGTAATTTGACTTGTTTCAAACAAGTAATTAACATACTTGCATTGAATATCCATACATTCTTGTTTTATTTATATTGTTAGTATCCGTGTTTAAATATTATTTACTAGCTGTCCCGCGCAACTTCGTATGCGTACATTTTCTCCGTTTTTGCAACATTTTTCATTACTGATCCGCTCGCGTCAGCGTAATGTTATATAGCCTAGCCTTCCTCGATATATGGGCTACCCAACAGAAAAACGATTTTTCAGAATTTTTGCCGCGTTCAAACAAACAAACTCTTTAGCTTTATAATATTAGTATATATATTGTAAACTAGGTCTATTCCGCGTTTAGTAGGCGTTTTTAATTAAAATAGTGCTTCTGTACAATTTTCTCAGCGTCACAAGTTTGTCATATTTTCTTTACAGAAATTCATAAAAGAATTTGAAATTAACGCTATACTACTAGGTTTTACTGAGCTCTGCCAATTATACACTCCCTTTCTTATTCACACATAGGTATGGCTCATATACTCGGAATCTCGGAACGCTTATTGTACAAAGTGATCTGAAATTTCGTATCGAGTGGTAGGTACTAAGCCATAGGCTGTCTTGGTGATACCATAACAGTGTCAGTTATATCTTCTATGAAATAGTAATGTTGACGCAACACTATGTTTCGGTTGAAGGGCACTGTAGCCAGTGTAATTGTTGGGTAAATGAGATTTACAAACTAATGTCTCAAACGAGAAGCGCACCGCACCGGTGACATTCAGATCTTTGCCAAACAAGGACGTCACTGTTATGGACTAGCGTGCCTTACCATCAAGCGCGCGACCTGCTGGTCTCTGCATATCTTTATACAAGCTGACCCGCACAACTTCGTCTGTGTGTATTTTTCCCGTTGCTCATCCGCTCCTATTGGTCGTAGCGTGATGTTATATAGCCTATAGCCTTCCTCGAAAAATGGACTACCCAACAATAAAATATTTTTTCATTTCGGACCAGTAGTTCCTGATATTACCGCGTTCAAACAAACTCAAAAGATAACTAGCGATGTGAGATTGTGAGCCCACATAACTAGCAATCCTGTCGACCCCTCCGGCTAAGCTATATTGTTCGTGTTAGGAGTGGGTTCGCGTTGGTAGTATAATAGCCAGGATTCGAACCTCACCTCAATATAAAATCAACGATGTCCATGAGTGCGTTGCTCGATTGAAGTAGTTACCTATACGTTCAGTACTCTCGGTATGTTGTAGCCAATCAAATTGTTACAAACTCGCCATAGTCGAAACTCGAATCTGCGAAATCGGCTTATCGAGCTCCTATATGCATCCGCATGATGCCGCAACCATAGATCATTTTGTTTAACGACCTATATGTATACTAGACAATACATTTTATGTGCCATTAATATTGTTATTAACGTCACCAATGTCATGGCGTCATACGCAAACGAATAGATTAATGTTAGTCAAACAATTATTTATTGGTATAATTTTGTTTGTTTTTGTTATAAGCCTAGCTTATAAGTTGTACAGGATGTCCCAAAACTATCCCACACGGAGGGAAACCTTAAAATATAACCTTATATATTGTAGAAAGAACATTTTACTGAAACAAGACTTCATTTTGATTTTAAAAATACTTCGAACTGCATTCAAAGTGTTTTAAATAATTGTCTGTCTGAACCGGGAATCGGGATTGAACCCGCCTCCCTGTATAGTACAAAAATTTATTAACTTAAAATCACTTGGGTAAGGCATTGTCTTCCTCATGAGTCTTATGACGTGACACTGATATAAGGATTATCAGATTTTGTCTGAGGTACAAATCGGTACAATATAGGTACCTATATCTTAGAACTATTAATCTTTTTAATATTAGTTTGTGTGTCTACGTTGTATACCTATTACCGATTGAATAATTAAGCAAATTGCTATATTAAAATTCTTTTCACCATAATAACTGACAAATTTGTCAACTGACAATTTATTATTTTTATAAAAACATATAATTTCCTTTGCCTAAACAAAATATTTAAACTTCAAACAAACCTAATTATACTTAAAAGAAATTGCTTTTGAAAACGTTTTCAAGATAATAATAATATAACAAAAGAACAAGGATAAAATCAAAATGGATACGAAAAAAATTACACCGCAATTTAGGTTGTTGTTAAAGAAGTATTTATAACTTTTAATTAGCTTCTCACTTTGTTTTACTTATACACTTTTTATAAGAGTTTTTACATAATAATGCGTTTGAAATTGTGTCTGAATACGAATGAGCTTCGCGTTGCGGATTCCCGTTGCTGTCGATTAATAGTTGGAGTAACACATTTGCAAGTTTAGCAGAAAGGAGGTCACACCGATTGACATACGAACAGAAGTAAAATACCCCCAGCATTGGTTCAATGACACAGCACAAAGAAACAACAGTAGTAACAGTCAGAACAAAAAGTTGTCTAACGGTACTTTTATAATGCGTTGGTAACAAATCGATTCCGACGCCTCTGATGCGTTACATCGTTGACCTCTCGTGTTTTTGCAAACTTTTTTGCTATATTTACAACTCAATTACTTAATTATTAATTTATAAATTATATATTTTATAATATTACCTCTATTTAAATGTATTTATTTATTACCTATAATTATAATTCCGTGCTCGTTTTAATTATGAGATTATATTAATCTTTTTTTCTGTTGCTCAATTTACGTGGGATCTTATGCTTGACCGAGTCACGTCAAATTGTAAATCAGGCAATTAAGCACTGCTTACCACACATACATAAATTACCGTTATTATAGTTTAGAAAAACTATGATCAATTGACTAGTTATCATTAATATTACTTACTATCAATAGTATCGAGTAATGGTGGTCCTCTCGATATTCTAATTTTGAAATTCAAATATCGATCAGCAAGTCAGTTCGATTCGATCGAAACGTCTGAATTATTATTTCAAATTAAAGCAGTGATACTTCTGTTGGATGTTTTATTAATGTCACTACGGTAGTGGGTTGGTTCTTGTGCAGAGTGAATGACTGTATCTAGGAGACGACGACACGTGTAGGTATATGAGAAATGCTCTCAATGATACCATCGCGACGTTTAGTTTAGTTTCCTATATAATAATATTCAGTGTTCATTATTTCATATTCATATTAAAGCGTTTTTACTGGTATATTTTCTATAGAATGTTCCAATGAAGATTTTTGCCAAATTATTTATTATTTCCTTTTTTACTTGTACGGTTTCACTGTTGGCTTAAAGTCGGTCATGAACTTCAAAACTCTTTAAGTACTCGTCTCATCGATGTAGGCCAAGAAGTTAGTTTCAAGTCACCAAGTTCTAATTATGTATATTTTTTCACCCGATTACGCAATAGCAAAAAAATTAGGATTATTATTAGGACATAATTGCCTTTGCAACTGCCAAATATAAAATATAAATGTTTAAAAACTTTCGCGATTTCTACTCTTTTTAGAATTATATATACTACGGGTCTTAATCGCGTGAATAATTTAAGGTAAAATACCTTGTTTATTGCCCGACGTTTCGACCGTATTGCAACGGCCGTGGTCACGGGTAGACTCAGCCTACCCGTGACCACAGCCGTTGCGTTTTAAGACCCCTAGTGTATAAATAAATTTATAATAAAATATAGTTTCAATATCTATTAAATGTTATATTGTCTTTGACTGTAGGCATTTCGACTTCCTATTCGACATCAACATAGGTACAAATTGAACACATCTTAGTTACATTATCAATGTGCGTTTTCATTGACAGCCTGTCGCGTGTCGATCAAAACATATCTGGTACTTTCTAATCGCCGATCGTGTCACTCAGCTAATAGACTCCGATGTCGCAACGAACAAATTACCTGTCTCTATGATAAAGCCAATAGAAACGTGTGACCAATCCCTTTAAAAGGGAATTTACTATACTTTAACTACCTTTGTTTATAAACGCTTTGTACTCCATGATTTCGTCTCTTTCTCTTGTACTTTCGATTGGAGATGAGATAAAGAAACTAGCTTTATACGCAGATTATTTCTTAAAATCATTTAAGTATACTAAAATTTAACCAAATTCAAGTCAAATACCTTTGTTTATAAACGCTTTGTACTCCATGATTTCGTCTCTTTCTCTTGTACTTTCGATTGGAGATGAGATAAAGAAACTATTGTTTTTAAACTTTCGCGAATTTTATACATATTAGTTATATTTCGGGACTTAATCGCTATTAAGTCCCGAAATATAACTAATAAAGAAACTAGCTTTATATGCAGATTATTTCTTATCATCATTTAAGTATAGGTACTAAAATTTAACCAAATTCAAGTCAAATTTCTGTTGCGTATAGGTGACAATAGTAGGTATTAATATCGGTTTATACTATGACGTATGGCCTAATTGTAGCGTTGTCTATGACAAATTTTACTGGCAGAAATTGTATGGCGCAAGTATTGCACCTCCCGTTGTCCTATATGGCGTTCTTATTGTATATAACTCTTTTTTTAAATTTTATAATGCTGTAGCTGTGTGTATTGCAGCCTACAATACAAGTCAACAAATTGCTGATATCATTACAGATATTGTTGCTCATTCACTTGGAACCATTCACCTGCTTTAATCTCTACTAATATTATAAAGCTAAAAAGTTTCTTTGAACGCAGTAATCTCAGAAACTACTGATCCTAATTGAAAAATTATTTCACTGTTTGATAGCCTATTTATCAAGGAAGGCTATAGGCTATATAACATCACGCTACGATCAATAGGAGCGGAGCAGCAATGGGAAATGTTGCAAAAACAGACAGCTTGTCTTAAATAAGGACCTCGAGAAAAGACATCCTACACATAACACCGGGTTCCTTATTTATTACTTAGATATATCCTTGTCACCATTCCAATAATTCGCATGGAAACAATTCTACTTATAAACACATTATCACACAAGCCATAATAACAAAATGTTAGTCATAAATTCTGAATGTTGTCAACAAACGGATGTTGGGAAACAGAGGCATTAGAAGGTATTGCCTACCTATGTTGATGTTTTCCTGTTCGATCGTCGCTCGTGCTCAAGGAAATACTCAATATTGAATATTGTGCAAATGTCCTAGGTTTTGTTATTTGTGAATTGATACTGTAATTAATATTGTTACAAAGACTGCATGTGAGGGACTACCTTTACTTTGGAAGGCTTACATGTTGACATGGTCTAATATGTCGAAGTATTTTGTGATTTTTAATCTTACAGATATTATTATTGTGAATTTTAAACCGTTCAAGAAGTATTTCATTTATTTCACGAGTAAACCGAAAATTAAACACCATTTTGTATTGCCGTCCAGAGTTCTCGGTTAAACTTCATTTTTACATTTTTTTATACATTTTTCATTATTTGTCCCGAAAGTCTTCCGATATATCGTGTGCGTGAACGATGTCTATATGTGCCTAGGTTAAACGCGTTTGCATAAAGCTTAACTTCTGTACTCTGCTCAGGGGAATACTTAATCCCCACTTCGTTTCGCCTGTCTTTATCTATCTCTTTACTTACTCCACATACAAATTAAACATTAATTCCCTTACTGTAGGTAAATTAGCACGTCTACAAAATCTATTTATGTACCAAGAGGTTATCGTACACCGCTCGTACGTGTTTCTAAACGCCATGACAATTCGTCATTCTAATTTACAACTGCGAAACTAATAAATTCAACACAGCTTGAGCTCTTCGTGCGTTAATAAATCCAATAAATTATACACATTTCTCAATATTTATTAACGCAAAAAACGTTATGTAATATACTGGATTTTGGTCGAGAATAAGCATCGTTTTTATATCATTTTAGTGGTAAACATACTTGTTTCATCTTTCAGAAGTACGGACGGACTGTTGGCAGACCTTTGAAATTAGTGTTGTTTAACCAATAGCGGTTATGCATTGGTACTAACTGTAAAGATCAATTTCATCACTAGGAAATTGCTGAGATTTTCTAACTCGTTGAAATAGAACGAAACTCAAAATCAGGTTAATGATTATTTGAAAACATCAAATTAATACATACTAAAAAAATGTAAAATTATGATTGTTTAAAAAAAAAGGCAAAATGAGGTTAGGCGGCAGTTCCAATTGTAAAGCTCATGAGAAGAAGCTGCCAAGAAACTCATGGGCCACTCTTTAAAAATCATAAGTATTTCTTTACAAAAATCAATTTTACTGAACGAACCAGTATGTTTGGTGAGTGGAATCGTTTATAAATTAAGGATAACTAAATAATAATACTATAAGCAACTCTGAGATGATTCTAGACATGGTCACTGTTGCTATACTTCTACAATCGTACTCAATTTATGCTACAAAATTCGTTGCTCCTTTCCTCTTCTACAATTAAGACAAAATGTATTCAGCAGAGACATCAAACATTTATCTTTGATGCTTTAATTTGGTCTTTAGCAGTCTCCTTCTTCTAATGTTAATTGCGTTCCTTTGTAAAAGTACCGGGCTTCCAATCAATACTCAGTGATTATTAATTCAAGTCGTCGACGTTGAGCCAGCAAGTGTTACTATGGAATTGTTAACTTAATTATATCGACCGGACGCTAAGCGAATGTTTATATTGTCTCTTTACATATTGACTGTTACGTAGGCAATGTTTCTACAAATGTTCTCTGGTATATAGCTCTAGGTATATAGAATGTATCTACTTGTGTATTCAGTCGGGTAAACCCAGCTCTACGACGCCATTACGTCTTTAGTCATATTGGCGACAACATGTCTGATAAATGATTTCAATCTGTGAAATTTTTAGTTTATCATTAAGTTGATAATAAATCAACCTTATAACTGACAGAAGTAGTAATCCACCATTTGTATTCGAAGTTTTCAAATCCCTCAAGGTTGCGAAAACAGTAAAATTGTTGTCTTTTGTGCGTTGCTAAAATTTGGATGACTTAGGACCCGTTCTCACTTGTCTGGTGTCGGATCTGAATAAGAATCGGGTGGTCTTGTGACAGAACATTTTGTATGGAGAGACGACAAAAAATCGTGTCGTATAAGTGTGAACAGCTCAACTAAAGTACTCGTCTCCCGACAAATGGGAACGGGCTCTTACTATTCAGTCAATGAGTATTTGCTTATACTTTTAATAGTATGCTGCTAACATTGTAATGCCTATTTTTCTTTTTTTTGAACCAAACAGGTTGATACCTAAATAATCCCATTTAAAATATCCTGTAGGAAAAGCTCAAAGCGTCGAAATATCTCACAAAATCCTCAATTACAGTTTAAATTTGTGACATAACCTTAAAAACACGAACGAGTCCCAATTCCCGGTCGTTTGTGCTGAATTTCCTTGCGATTGAACATTGCCACGCGTCGAAGAATCCAGAGACACATCGGATTGGAATATGTAAAATAATCGTCGCCCCGAGCTCTACGGGGCCGTTTACCTTGGCGACGAGATTATGCTGAAACTGACCCAGCTTACAGGGGCATCACGTTCAATGGAATATTTTGGGGTTATTTGAATTGACTTTTGTTAAAGACGTGAATATTTCGACTAGAAACTGTGTGCATTATCTGATATTTGATTAGTTTCGTAAACGAGTTTATGTTGTTATCGTAATTCTTTTGATGACTCATTTCCTTTATTATAATAGGTATTATCATTAAAGATAAATTGCTTTCCAGTTTTGAGTGTTAGATTAGAAGCAGTCGACAAACATGACATACCCATCCCATTATAATATCTATTGAATAATCCGTATATTCTGACATTGACAAATATGAAATACGTTTCTAACTGCGGCAAAAGTTCTATCAGTAATCCCCGTTCATACAAAAAATTCAAACAACCTACGCTTCAGTCGATACCCAAATATCAAATTATTATTACGAACCAACGGACCCATCTGCCCGATAACTCAACGTTAGTTCAAATATACATATTTATAGGTATCAACACCTGCGATTATATTCGTTCACAATCATATACCTACACGTGGAGTCTGGTTATGACGTCATCCACAAACTGGTACGCCATTGTTGTTCAAACAAGCCGACGACAGTTCGCAAATATCATTTTAACACGTTTTTAATTCGGAGGATTATAGTCACGCATGTGATAAATTATAATTTCATGTTTGTTACAATATGAATCATGTTTTAGTGCTAAATCTAATGTTAAATGAAAGAAAGTATTAAGTATTACTTTGTACATAACTGATAGTGCAAACTACTAATGGTAGGGGAGATGTGGAACATCAAGTTTCTTCGTTTGCGTAAATTTTCCCCGTTTTTGCAACATTTCTCTTTACTACTCCGCTCCTATTGGTCGTAGCGTGATGTTATATAGCTTATAGCCTTCCTCGATAAATGGGCTATCCAATAATGAAAGAATATTTACCGCGTTTAAACAAACTCTACAGCTTTATAATACATATTAGTGATTTAGCTTGTCCATATTTTGTTTCTCATCTAGTTATCGGATGGGTAAAAGTAGATGTTCCACGACATATAAATAATTCCGTTACAAAACCAGACCAACAAAATTAATTTATAGAACTTTAAATTACATAATTGACAAGTTTATCTAAAGGTTTAATACCTTTTGCATGACACTACCTAATTCGTAGCACGACGACCGCGTCGCCGCAAACACAGCTGGAAAGCGATCCGCTTTCATTTGCTTTCTCGTGTGAGGTGAGTGTACAAGCGAGACTCGCCTAGCAACAGCTAACAGCTAGTCGTGCCGTGGACGTACACCATTGGTCGAGCGAATTGGGCGAGTGGAAGGTACCGCAAGATGCTTCATGCCACACAACTGCTATCATTCATTTATTTATTACTCATTTCCTGTTAACACATGCGTTTTAACGCAAGAGTGTTTTAAAGGCTATTAGCGTTCCGATGTTCGTTATAGTGAGGTTACTTTTCGTGCAGACCTTTTTATAGCTACACTAGCTGACCCTCTCAACTTCGGCTGCGTCAAATTAACCCGTTTTTTTGCAAAATAGGGGTTAATCGTAGAAGGGTGAAAATTCAGGGTGGTATGTATATTTGAATCCTGTATCATAAAAAAAATAAAAAAAAACCTAAAAATTGAAACGAAAATTTGTCCGATTCTCAGACCTTCCCAATATGCACACAAAATCATGACAATCGGTCGAGCCGTTTCGGAGGAGTTAAATTACAAACACCGTGACACGAGAATTTTTTATATTAGATATATTATTATGATTAGAATTCAGTCAAAAACAAGAATTAAAGGGCACATTTAAAGCATCGTTACCTTCGCATGATCATGCCCTACCATTTATAATTTAAAAAGGGGCGAATAAGAACATAATTACTGATGTTATATTACCCATATAATGGCTTCATAATTAGGTACTTTATTTCGAAACTTTCGCGATTTTATTAATAATGACTATATTTGTGCGATTGCTCCAACGCGCATTACATAATATATTCCCGGCGTTTTGTGCTGATTAGTCTTTTCAAGAAAATAAGACCCAACTTTATCACACACGTATTTTTATCCAACCAAAACAAAAACAGTATAAATTAACTTGTCCGCAAACCACGTTCTTTACTTTCATCCCATTTCCTTTGGCTAGTTGTTTGTGTGACCTGTGCGTTGACCCATGAACCAGCGCCCTCTGCCGGCGCCGTTGGCAACTACCAATGCGATCTTTGCACTCTCGTGCACTTGTACCCACTGTAATGTGCTTAGTATACTGTGATTTAGTGCCTTGATATTAGAATAAGAATGGGTACTTACTATTGTGAACTGTAAGTAGGTTAGTGTTTTTATTATGAGAGGTATCTAGGTGAATAGTTTTTCTAATGTCGTTTCGTTGTATGTCGCTTTTCGGTTGTGTTAGTATGGATGGTGTATTTTTGTATTGATATTCCGTGTCGTAACAAGCTTGTTGACAACATTGCAGTTATATTTTTGTCCTTATAACAGTATTGTCATGGTCCCTCAAATGCGTATTCATCTGCGAATCCATTTGCAAATTAAATTTTGACGTTTTTCATATGATAAAGACGTACGGGCAAGAGACTAAACCGCGAATCATTTGCGAATGAATTCCATTTGTGTGTTCGCTTGTTTTAACAAATATAGAGGACCACATTGCTGATAATTAAAATGATCCAGAAACATTATCCCACTGAACGTCTCCACATTCCTATAAAGTTCCCTCCCCGTGCGTTAACTGGCATCTCCTTTGATCTTCATGTCACGAACACAAATTCACGCACACATTCACTAGGGATAAATGTGCGTTGTTTAATAATTCACGCCAATTACACCACGTGATTTATATCTCGTCTCGTAAGTGTATGAGTGTTTCAGTTACTACGTGTTCACTTCATTTATCTGTCTATGTGGCGGTGTGACGACAGGGTTGTCACTTCACCATTTTCTTTAAAAATTACCATAAAGTATTAGATATATATTCGGGACTTAATCGCGTGAATTATTTATAGGTACGAACCTTTTATTTACCCGACGTTTCGATCGAATTGCACCGATCGTGGTCACGTGTCGACAGATGGATACTTCAATACTTCAACCGAGAAGATGGATACCGGCTCTTACCATCTTGGGACCCTGTTATCAGCAAATGCAATCGTAAAGTAAATTAGTTACTACGATTTTTTACACGGGATTTGTATTGTATTTGATAAGCAGATAACTTAAGTCCTCGTGAAGGTTATAGCTTAATTCTATAATCCTAAGTGGAAATCTGACGCTCGTAAAGTTAATATGCACTTGCTAAACAGTCTAGTAATTAGTAATAGTTTGGACATATGTGTAGTCTAATAATGTCTGAATTAATACTGGATCATTTGCCAGAATTCAACAATATTTTTGTTTTACGTTATTTAGTATTCTGCCAATAAAGTTCATGTATTTAAAAGTATAGTTACCAACCCTAATGGCTACATAAAATGAGATCATGGACTATGAACTCGTGATACGATAGGACGATGTTGAATGGAAGAAATCTCTCAGACAATACTCTGTCTGATGCGTAAATGCGTTTTAATAAATCTGTGTTATGAAATCATTATATTATTTAGTGATAAAGAAGGTACTTTGGCGGTCATAGTGGTTTTAATTAGGAATAATACTACATAGTAACGGTGGCCTGCCGCTTTTGTCCTTCACCTCTTGTTTCTTCAAACTTCGCTACGAATTTTGATACAGCTATTCTATCATTATCATTTAAAGAAAGTCATTACTTACCATATCTTATTTTATATTAAACTGCCTACTTGGTACCCCATAATGGCTGAGTTGTTGTGGTGTATTATTAAAATATCTTATCGCTTAATAATTGTGAACTGTTTTCATGTTGGGTTAACCGGCGATATATGTGATACCTTTTATTAGATGTAACATAAATATGATTTGATAGTTTTCTAGTCATCATCATAAACCGATATAAAAATGATAATAATGAATTCTTCTTTGATTCATCAATGCTCAGCCCAAATATCATAATTGGGACCTAGAAAGTAAAGTGACAAGCGGCGGTAGCCTAATGGCTAAAGCATCGGTCTCGCAATCGTGAGGTCGGGGGTTTGAATCCTACCCATTATACTACCGACGTGAACCCACTTCTAACACAAGTCTTTGAGCCTAGTTGGAGGGGTTAACAAGATTGCTAGTAATAAGGGACCCAATCCCACATTTAAAAAAAAAAGTGAAATGGCGTAGAGTGGGTTCTAATGTAATGTAGACCAAGGTTAAGATCGGATTTCAAGAAACTTGAGCACTAGTGGGATGGAAAAACTTACCGCGGTTAAAGTAACGTATATTCTCTGTGTTGAAAAGTTTGTGCGAAGCTGAAGCGAGCCGCTAGTTAATTATAAATCTAATTTTAAGTTCTTATACCGGACGCCTACGCTCAAATGAATTGCGGTTTCAATTCCTGCACTTGATGAAAACGTGTGACCCTGTGATCTGTAAATTCATTATTTTCCAAGTCTGTGTCGATATTTAAGTGATATTAGTTACCACTGTCTATCCATAGATGGGTGACCGTTTTCGAAGATTGTCACACCGCTCCGTACCTCGGATAGCACGTTAAGCACGATCCTGCCCCTAATCTCTCCAGTCGTGTCGAATTTCCGTCTCACCAGACTATGATGAGAGAATCGAGAGTGAGTGCACTTGTGTCTGCGCATACACTTCGTGCACTATAATATCTTCTCCTAGTTGGCTAGTCTCTAATAAGATTGGTCGCCGTACCCAATTATTAGTTAGTTCAACGTGGTATTGTTGTTGTTGTAATATCGCTTACATATTGTCTTTAATTACTTACAATGGTCAGGCCCAATTGGCAAAAGAATCAGAGGACGCCCTAAAGAACGATGGATAGATGAAAATAAAAATATCTGCTGGTAAAAACTGGACGACGAAAGCAAAGACAATAAAAGTCTGGAAAATTTTGGAGGAGGTCTATACTCGCCGGGGGCATTAACTGCATATTTATGATCTTCGTATGCGTAAATTTTCCCCGTTTTTGCAACATTTCTCGTCGCTGCTCCGCTCCTATTAGTCGTAGCGCGATGTTATATAGCCTATATTTTGCCTTCCTCGATAAATGGGATATCCTACAAAAAAAGATTTTTTCAAATCGGACCAGTAGTTCCTGAGATTAGCGCGTTTAAACAAACAAACAAACTCCGCAAACACTTCACACAGATTTTGAAGTACTATTTTGTTTGTAATATGTAGGTATATGGAAATAAACAGGCTTACATAAATAAATAATTGTCTTTGGACGAGGCCTATGTTCAGCAGTGGATGTCTTCTAGCTGATAATGATGATGATTGATTAATTAACGCTTAATCTATTCCATCAGCTGCGTATAGCATTAAGTAATATCATCTGTTAACAGTTTAGAGTTTTACGGCCGGTCTCAATAATCTAACTATCGATGGATTTAGCTACTAGAGTTATATATTTGACATAAGCTCCATAATGTGAAAGTAACTCTGTCTGTCTGTCTGTTACGCTTTCGCGCTCAAACAGCTAAACCGATTTAGATGAAATTTGGTATAGAGAGTTTGAGTCCCCGGGAAGGACCGCGATAACCGACATCCACGCGGGCGGAGCCGCGGGCGAAAGCGAGTACTTAATATGTCAAAATTCTACCTCTAGTAGCCAAATCCATCGATAGTTAGATTATTGAGACCGGCCGTTAGAGTGAATAGCTTAAACATATGCACTTAAAATGTATTATCTTTATCAAAACATGCTCTGCTAAACTCAACACTTAACAAAAAATGTTTGAACAGTCTAAATCCTTGTTAGTTGCAAGTGCAATCGTTAACATCAATTAACTCACGTGCTATAAGTAAACGCACTTGTCAACTAGAAAGTTATTATTCGGTACTTTCGAAAGAGAAAGCGTGATCGATTGTAGGCCTTATGAAGGCTTCTGTGGTCCGAGGCGAATGTTTAACTTTTATTACAGAAAATTATATTGCGATACTCACTGCTTAACCTTTTTGGACTCGAATAAAGCCCTCAGGTCTTGTGGTATTACGTAGTGGCCATTGGTTTGATTAAATACAGTAATCATGTAGAGTATTACGTGATTATTTTTAGCTTAGATCGACTACTGAGGTGGCGAAACGTTAGCCCAATGGCCATCTACCTATCTGTAGAAGAAAGTAGAAGAGACGCATTAATACGTTAAAAATACAGCAGATTATAGAGAGGGGTGGAGATGGCTCCACCGACAAGAGCATAGCTCTTAGATATAATGATGCCTATTATTGTGATTAGGTCGAGATCGTCCAACTTCCATTTTTATGATTTTTGAAGCTAAACTGTTGGCTAGTGTATAGCCGGAGGTCGTGGGTTCGATCCCTACCCAGGATGAAACTTTGTGCGATTAGCTCGATAGTTCATTCTGTGTCTGGGTGTAATTCATTTGTGATATATATATTTAGAAAAATATAAGTATGTTTATCAGTTGTCTAGTTGCTATAATACACTGCTTAGTTTGGGATCAGAAGATGTTGTGTGAGTTGTCCTAATATATTAGGATTTTACACACAATAATCCTCATTAATTCAGTAGTATAAGTAAGGCAAAAAAGAGGGATCTAGAAACCACAGGAAAATGCAATGTGATGTTTCTGTACAAACAGAAGCATTAACTAAAAAATTGCATTGTCTGCCAAATCGTTTATACCCACTCCTCCACGTTATTACTAACTATAAAAAAACCAGTAGTCTGCATAACGTCGTACAATTTCACCCATATTTCACTTGCATTGCAAATCGTCGGACTATTCATAGACGTAGTACGGCCGCAGCGAGATTCCGAGCAATAATATGAAAGACAGCCTGCTCGTTTCCGCTTAGTTCGCTCGGGAGGAATGCTGATACAACTGCTAGGCTACTACACTTAGGAAACTTGCATACTGTCCTTTTATGTAGACTAAATTAAAAATCGGGTCAAATCATAGACTTTCTCTTTTAAACCCCGACAATAATAAGGGGTGGTACAAAGTTAAACGTGTATATGTGTCATGTCTGTGACATCTATCGCCCAAACAGATAGACGAATTTGGATGCGATTTTGTCATTGAAAGCTAGTTCATAGGCAGCCATAGATCGAGATCCCGTGAGAGTGGTTAGTGATATTGATCTAGATTAACTGTGTAACGTGTTGGTTAGGCGAATCAAGATGTATCAATTGTATCTCGATCAGATCACGGTCTGATTTGAGCGTGTAATGGCTGTCTTAGATTTTGATAAACTTTCGCGATTTGTACACATTATAAAATTATACATATTACGGGTTTTAATCACGTGAATAATTTAAGGTAAAATACCTTGTTTATTGTCCGACGTTTCGACCTTATTCCAACAGCCGTGATCACGGATAGACTGTCACTGTAACAATGTATTTTACCTTAAATTATTTACGCGATTGAGACCCGTAGTATACATAATTTTATAATGCGATTTGTTTAATAAAAATCCCCTTTTAGCCATTTTGAAGAAAATCAACGTGTGGTTTTTTTAAGCGATGGTTTTAGTTACTGTCGTACGGTTATTATCTTGTTTTAGTTACTGTTCTAATGTTAACAAGATCTACAAAGCTTAAATTTACCATCACTGTTTCTTATGACGGTCGGCGTGCAAAAGCTTTAATCCAGGGCCCCAATAACTAAATCCAAATGCTAAATGGCAATTTCCTGTATGCTAACTGGTTTAAGCGTAAATTCGTCTCGATTTCGATTAAAGGCTTAACCCTAACTAACTGGTGTATGAGTTTCTATTACTGAAACTTCCCTGTGTATCCTCCATTATCTGTTATGTAATAATTACGAAAGATTTATTTTACTTAAAAGTTTATGTTCACAAAATAAATAATTTTAGTGTAATTACTAATATAAGATAAATAAAAATATAATGGGATAACATCCTCAATGCTAATGATCATTAACCAGGCAGGAATTTCACCCTGATACAGAATAAACAAACATGCTCATCTCGCAAAAAATACCATGGGTAGGAATCTGACCCACGCTTTCACTAACCAAGCCTACTAAGCCTTTTGGTCTAGCCAAAAGGCCAATCAAAAAAATATATGTTAATAACTCCAAATGGTAATATCCAATTCGATTCAGGATCCACTGAAAAAGTGTACCTAATCATTTTTACGAGCAAACGTCCAAACTGAATCGCACCCACGAGTGTAATAACATGAAATTGATGTGGTGGCACGTCCATAAGATTGTAACATGTATGGGGCGCCCTAAAACCGGCCTTGCATCATAACTGTTTACGTCCGCCATAAGCTGAGTCAGCATTCATGTTAAAATCATTTGTATAGGTCCTTTAAAAATATGTTTCAGCTTGCAGCGCAATATATTCGATTCTATTTTACTAGTTTTGTTCGGTGGCGCATTGGGGTGCGTTCAACTGCTGCTGGCATGCGAGCGGCTGACACCCCCAGTCCCCTCTAAATATTCTGGATATGTCCATGCTATACATGTCCACTAAAACTAGGGCATGCTAGAACGGGAATTGCCTTTTTTAAAAATAAATAACATAAATTGCGGAATTTGCACCCCTGTAGGTATTACGCGATAACCGTCGTTGTATCGTGGAAAACATGTGGTCATATAACCCTGCAAATAACGGCACGATTTAAGTGTAGTCAGAAATAAATTCTCGTTCAAATATAGGTTTGATTTTGTCGCACGTTACATGAGAAATGTATGAAGACAAAAGATTCTCAGGCATATCATTATGACTGTTTTATGCAGTAAACATTGGCAATTAGTATAAAAAGTAAGCACGACCAGTAACACCGGGCCTTGTGTGCTATTGTGTTGTTAATGGGTAATATACTTCGAATAGAAGTACAATTGACTGTTTAATATGTTAATTATGATAATTTATGTCTTGTTATATGAAATAACTAGCTGACCCGCGCAACTTCGTATGCGTTAATTTTTCCCGTTTTTGCAACATTTTTCAATGTTGCTCCGTTCCTATTAATAATAATAATAATAAATAATAAATCTTTATTTTCAACTATTACATGTTTTTTATAAATATGGTTTGGGAGCTCTTCTGTTAAGTCATATTGGTCATAGCGTTATGTTATATAGCCTATAGCCTTCCTAGATAAATGGGCTATCCAACAGTAAATAAATTTTTCAATTCGGACCCGTAGTTTCTGAGATTATCGCGTTCAAACAAACGAACTCTTTAGCTTTATAATACTAGTATAGATAATAGCGATATTCAAGATAGATGCGATATTAAATTCATTGGAGATTATAGTTAAGGATTGTAATAATTTTATTTTAATAAATAAATCGTTTTAGCAACGCGTGAATTACAATATTGGCGTTTGCCTGCGTTCATATTTTTTGGCAAGTGCTGTTGCTATGAGATGGAGCTTACCTAATACCATTCGAAAACACATCGATACCAATCTCCTGTCTTTTATTGTTTTCTAGTTTTCACAGAAGCTCACATTTGTCTCTAATCGCCTCACAGAAAAAAATACTCAATTTCGAACAATGGCACGTCTATCAGTTCGGTTGCGCCTTTGTGTAGAACAGCGTGCGGACAAAATCATCGTCGTTTTGTTTGGAAACGTTCCGGTCCGCACAACAACGAAAAAAACCAACTCTGTACAGAGAAAACTGTATAGTAAGCAACTTTTTGTATAAACTATATTCCGTATTTTTCGTCCACGAGACCTTCGGTCCAACAGACAATTGACAAGCTATTTAAGTGTTAAGTGCTTATAATCTGTAAAAAAAAAATTGCAGGTGCATGTCGATCAGCATGTTGTCAATTGATTTCGGGAGATACAGCGTGTTTGCGTAAAGACAAAAACATTTTGACAGGATGTGCAAAACCACGCACCTCTCTCGGTTCTCGCTTACAATATTCCTGAAGATTTCACTGAAGTTTATCTCAACATTCAGTAGTTATTTATCATTCCAATCAGATTTCACTAGATCTCTTTTTATGTATTTTCTAGCAATATTGTTATCAGAACATAAATCTCCATGATCACAACCCATTAATCCATTAGTAACGGTTTCCAACGTCCGAGATGATCTATTGTGATATAAAATAACTCAAACGAGCGAAGCTAAATATAATTTGATAAATACCGACCAACCAATTGTGTTGGGCGATATTTTTTTCCTCCCTTACGCCCCTTTCAACGCTTTAGTGGACGATAATAATAGGTCAGAAGCTTTCACTACGTGGAATCCTAAAAAAACTTTTTTACTTCGAACACAAAGCTTCGAAAACGCTACCGTTCAGCCAATAGACCAATAGGCACGTATGGATATTACCAATTGACTCATTGGATTGTGTAAAACGGAACGTTTATTTCGTTTATTCAACATGCTTTGCTTCCAGAGTGTAGTATAAAATGAATATTTTAACGATATTTATTTAAAGCCTTGTTTACTTTGATATTATGAAACGTTGCTGTATTGTTGTTTTAGTAATGTATTTTCCGTTTGACATAGGTAACAAGCAAAACATGCAATGCAGGCTCTGATTGTTTTGGCAACGAGCGTTTTGTCTATTTAACTGAACATTCAATAGTTGCTTTAATCTGATTTGTTGCCTAAAATGACGTGTAGCCAATGGCATGTATAAATATGTATTCTTTAGATTACAACTTAATCTATTATAAGACAAGAATAGAACTTCAAAACTACGTATTATCGATTGCGAGTTGATCAGACACAATTGAACAACGATCTACCCACACACACAAGCTGAAAATACCCTCATCTACGTCAGATGCAGGCTTCATCATAAATCAAACAAACACTTCATTCATTCATTCAAATAGGGCGGTAGTAAGTAAAGCCACGTGCGTTGCCGTAGTACGATGGGATCGATCGAATGAACCACATCTACCCTACCTGTCTGGACTGACCCGCTTTTCATTAGCTTAGTCATAGACAATATGTATGTATGTATTATTGTCTACGTTTCATTTACTCGTTTTGAAGGGTTGGGGCTTGGGGTGTTAAAGGGGTGATTCGAAGAACTTTCTTTGTCGTTCGATGTTGTCACCTTGTAAAGAAAGTTTTTTTTTTATAAACTCCTCGCCCGATGGTTTACATGCGTGTGTTTGGCGTCATTGTAGACAAGTTGAAGATGCGGTCTACTTAATTGTTAACTGCCCAGATTGTAAATTTGCAAAAGGTGAGTATACTAGGCTTGATTTTAAAATTGGAGCGATTCATCATGTTTCAAAGCCGGTTTTGGTCTGACTTTAGATTAAGCACCCAGAACATGTTTATTAATTTATTTCAATAAAAGTTTAATATGCATTACTAATATTATAAAATGATATACCAGTTTTCGCCTGCGAGAAGATCGATGTATTTTTCTGAGATCATTTGTTTAGCTTCGAAAACGTAATTATTTCTTTTTTTCTAGTTTTTGAGTACGTAAATCACTACAAAACTATTTCTTTCTATTTGAAAACAACAGTACACAAAGTGACAGGCATTATACTTTTGAAGAATCCCCCAATATAAAAATGTTGTCTTTGATATTAGTCATGAATAGCTGCTAAATCATCTCTTTAGTTCAGCTCGGATGAATGTTGACAAGATCCATAACAGGGGTTTATCTAATTCTGAAGCACCTACGAGTACAAAAGTGTTCCGTCTCATCGCATCAACGTTCACATTCATTCATGTGAATATTCAGTTTTGCGTCTACGCTTTACGTCCAATGTATAACGCCAGGGTTGCAAGTTTTATTTAGCGATTGTACATATTACATTGACGACCCGTTTTTGCAACATTTTTCATTGCTGGTAGGCTCCTATTGGTCGTAGCGGGATGTTATATAGCATTTAACCTTCCTCGATAAATGGGCTATTAACCAGTAAAATAATTTTTCAATTCGGACCAGTACTTCCTGAGATTATTGCGTTCAAACAAATAAACTAAAACAAACTCTTCAGCTTTATAATATTAGTAGGTATAGATTTGAAATACATATATGTAGTAGCTACATTTTTAAATGTTTTTATGCTATCGAAAATTAGTACTTAACGTACAAAGCGTGACAACCCGTTTTATATAATCACGTTATAATTTATATGTCTCAATCTATGTGACATTAACTTGTGTGCGTAACAATTAAATCCTCCATGATAATTACTGCCACGTGTAATACAAACTACGAGGAAAAATCTATCATCGGCCAGTCTTGGCAGTAAACAGATTATTACGTGAATGTAATTCTAGTAATTGTATTCACACAATTGAAGAATACTGACAAATAAGGCTGAATTGTTTATCAAAGTCAGCCCGTTCCTGAACGCTAATTGCACCGAATTTAGAACTACCCATCAAGTTTTCTTTTTGGACTTTGCAAACTTTCTTGCTTTTGTTTGATGTTAAATAGACCTTCATGTTTGAGCAATCTAAATTACTCTAGTGAATCTAAATAAGCATTATGGGCTCGTTACGTCCATAAAATTAATGATTGTTATTTTAAAATACAATTTTTCTGATTCGTAAATCTTGATGAGGTGATAGGGACGCTATCGATCTGCTAACGCCGTCTTCAACAGTTGTACAGATCGGAAAGTAATGAAGCGGGTTTAAAATGCAGTAACGTGGCCGGTCGGTCCGGTGCGGGCGGGCGCGGGGTGAACGACCTAAGCGCGTCCCCGCGATCGAACGCTCACCGTTTGCCGCTCGCCACGCCGCGGTCTGCGCCCAGCGCCCTGTCCCACTTACACGACAAATTACTGTAGTCTACACACATTCGTACTTAACATGATAATTGTGGCCATATAAGCGTATAAGCTAGACCAATTTCCATACAAACTTTGACCCCCTTTTTGCCAACTGCAGGGGTAGAATTTATAAATACGTTTCCTATATATAAGCTACCTACTTTCTAACTTTAGTTTAGTAGTTTTCTAAAATTCGTGTTTAGTCATTTAGTAAGTGAATGAATAAGCAAACTAGTCGATTAATATTTTAGTAGATAGTATCATTGTTATGCTTTAAAACTCAATAAGTTGATAAGCTTTTTTTTTTTGGATAATGGGTATTTTATCCATTCATCAAAGTATCTAGGATGACTAAAATAATGTTTAAAGTTTCGAAGAAAATGATCTATCAAGCGAAATATGTCGTTGACCTTTGAGTGTTGTGTCACAAAACTATATAAGATCTAAAGCCGGAACTCAAAACCAGATGCTCATTATCATCCAAAATAACACACTTTACTATCTTATTAAGTTATACGAATGTTTGTATCCTAATTTTAATTATTTCGACATTTACTTTATCAAACTGGCTTGGAGAAGTAGCCAACATGTTTAATATTTATTATTAAATGCGATATAAGAATCAGAAGGTGGGCTTACTTGTTTGTTAATTAGAAGCCATCGTAGTCTTGTGTTATTGCGTGAAATTGCGGGCATTAAAAATGGCCACGAATGAATTTGGCCAATATTTTTGCGTTTGCAGAAATGTTTGGAGATTTTGAAAGCCACTTCGGTTGTTTTTTTCATACTCGGTATAGATTCTAGATTATGAATGTCACTCCTTTATTAATGGTGTTATTTTTCGACAAAACTTGCTTACTAGATTTTATTTTATTATAGGTACACACTTCTGAATACCGAACAAATTTAAATTATAGACATAATATAATGAACATACCGTTATACTTAAAGACATTATAGTAGGTACCTAGTTAGTAACAAATTCAAATTCGCTAACATGCCCAGTCCTTGCTATTACTTCGCTAAAACTTTACCAACTTCATCGAAGAACATACAGTTATACAACATCGCCAAGTTCGACAAACTCCGGCCGTACTGAATCGACTTTATCAAACTAGACGGACAAGTAATCTGTCAAAACACATATGGTTATACATAACCATTTTAACTTGGCACACGGGATTTAATTAATAGTTAGCTAATTGCAAATTCAACAAGCTGACGCTGACTCTAAATATTTTTAACAATTATTTCTATTGCAAGAAAAAGGCATGGTTAAATTCAATGGACTTTACATTATCCCATTTATTTATTTACTAGCTGTCCTGCGCAATTTTGTCTGCGTAAATTTTCCCCGTTTTTACAACATTTCTCATTGTTGCTCCGCTCTTATTAGTCGTGGCGTGATGTTATATACCCTATAGCCTTCCTCGATAAATGGGCTATCCAGCAGTTAAACAAAAACTCATTTCGCATCAGTAGTTTTTGAGATTACCGCGTTCAAACAAACAAAACTCTTCAGCTTTATAATATTAGTATAGATTTAGCCCGTTACACTGGGTGAGAGATTTAATCTTTATGGCTGTATCGGTTGATTCGTTTGGCTATTGGATGTCTCTCAACTCAGTCTGCCTTTTGGCAACGGCCTCCTCCAGCTTTGCTTTCCTCTTTCCATTGCTATCTTGAGCAACTCTCCTCCATTATCCCATTTAAAAGGCAAAACATCTATGCCATAATAATGCGATCGTATTTTACACTCTAGGTGTAAATCCCATTATAATAATGAGATTTGATATCATGGCAGGTGCAATACGTATGCCCTAGAGTCAAAAGCATTATAACTGCTCACCTGCCATATCTAGAAGAATACTAAGTCCGTAGGCTCTACGCCTAGACTATCTGCTGCAGGAATTAGACCATACTTTTCTGTTTTACGTTAAATGAAGTGTACAAATATAAATGAAATTAGTGTTAACTGGCCTTATGGTTAGTGACCCTGACTGCTAAGCCAGAGGTCGTGGGTTCGATCCCCACCCAGGATAAAACTTTGTGTGATGAGCACGATGGTTGATTCTGTCTGAGTGTAATTCATTTTAGAAATAGGTATGTTTATCAGTTGTCTGGTTGCCATAGTACAAGCTCTGATTAGTTTCGGATCACAGATGACTGCGTGAGTTGTCCCAAGATATTATTATTATTATTATATTATAGATATTAATTTTAATAAAAAACATACGTTGCAAGACTTAAAACAATAAAAAAAAGAACAATTTCAGGAAAACTTACCATTTGTCGCCGGTCGATTAGATTTGATATTAAACTTGCACATGTCTCAATAAAAAAGACTATAAACGCAAAAAATAAATTTGAAAATCGGCTAATGTCCATGATATCGCTTTCTGCTTAATAATATTAGTATCAGTATAGATAGCATGGAAACCGGATTGTTGATAACAAAATTCTTATTTTTTTATTCATCGTATATTATGCAATGGTTTTTATCTGTTAGAGATATCTAAGAACTGTATCATTGTCAAAAGCCAAGTATGTAGTGCCACTGTAGTGGCTGACACTGGTCATATCTATAAATCATTATTGGTATTGAAACAATAAATTTGATTGGCCTATTGGTCTAGTGGTTATTCACTCTGACAGCTAACCCTTAACACCCAGGATGAACAAAGGTTTATTGTGTCCACACTTTTCTGTTCTAAGTTAAATGAAGTATACACATAAAATTAGAAGCTAGCTAAATTCAAATTTGTGCCAACTGGCCTGTTGGTCTAGTGCAGTGGTTCTCAAACTTTTTAAATGACGGAACCCTTTTGGGAAGCAAAATACTTGATGGAACCCTACAATAAAACAATTATTTTTATAAGTGTATTCTTTATTAATCAGCATAATAAAAGTACAATGTATCAGTTACTAATTATTATTTACTTCACCACTTGGTAAGGACAATAATAGAAAACATTAAAAAAGAAAAAATCTAACTAGTGGGAGGTATGAAACTGTTTTTTATTTTTCATCAATTGCTTGATATCAGGTTTGATGGAAGAAAGTTGGAGTCTCATATCAGCTTCGGCGTCCAGTCTATTGCGATATTTTGTTTTCGTGGCTGCGTAGGTAGAGAATCCTGTTTCGCACAAATATGTAGTTGGGAACGGGAGAAGAATATCCAGAGCCATTTGGCCAAGCATTGCATATTCATCTTGGATTCTGCACCAAAAATCATTAAGAGGCGTCGTTTTGAACAATGACTCCATACTTGTGTCTGATGACATTTCTAAAAGAGATTCATATATCTCATTTGACATGTTTTCAGGCTTTTCCAAGTTGGGTAAAAAAGGATTATGAATCCAGGAGTTCACTTTAATTTTTGTATTGTGTTCTTCGGGAAAATACTTTTCAAAAGATGCGCGCATCGAACTGAGATATTGGACCAATTCTTCAAACACATTATCTTCAAACATTTCTGAGTCGTTTTCGCTAACAAACTCACTGAGTAACGTAAAACTTTCTATTTCTTTCTTACCAATGCAAATGATCCAAAAATCTAATTTTCTTTTAAAAGCAGTTATTTTATTATAGGCCTGAAACACTGTTGTCTGTTTACCTTGCAACGATAAATTTAATTCGTTAAGTTTTTGAAAGATATCCGCCATAAAAGACAATCGGAACAACCAAGTTTTATCATACAAACGGTCCTTCAAATTAAAAGAAGTATCTGCTGAAAGAAACATTTGTAACTCGGCTCTAAGTTCAAATAGCCTTGTTAAAGTTTTTCCCCGAGACAGCCATCGCACTTCTGTATGGAGCAGCAGTGTTTTATGTTTGCTGCCATAATCTTCACACAATAATGAGAACAATCGGGATTGTAGTGGTCGTGATTTGATAAAATTAATTATTTTTACCGCTTCATCCATAACTAATTTTAGATTAGACGGCATTTGCTTCATCGCAAGTGCTTGTCTATGCAGAATACAATGACTGGAACTACAATTAGGCGCTTTATTTTTCATTCGTGACACTGCTCCTGCTGTTTTACCTGTCATCGCCTTGGCCCCATCTGTACAAATGTCAATGCAATTGTTCCAACTGAGATTATGTTCTTCAAAAAATATATTTATTTTATTAAAAATTTCTTCCCCGGTAGTGTTTGTAAGCAGCGATGAACACATAAGCATGTCTTCTTCAAAAGAACTTTTATATGGATATCTCACAATAACCAGCAGGATAGCCAAACCAGCGACATCAGTCGACTCGTCCATTTGCAAAGCGAATCGTGTATTTTGTAGACGTGTAACTAGTTCTTGTTTGACGTAGCTTGCCAGATCATGGATTCGTCGTGAAACAGTATCGTTTGATAGCGGAACAGTAGAAAGATGCTTTGCAGATTTTTCATCAAGCATACATTTTGTTATGTCTAATACACATGGTTTTATTAATTTCTCAGCGATAGTGTGCGCTTCACCTGCTTGTGCAATGCGATAGCTAACTAAATATGATGCCTCCGTGGCCTTTTCGTTGGTAGTTTGTGTTACATGCATCATATTTTTTTGACTTTCTAATAACTGATCTTTTTTGCGAACAAAAAATTCTTTATTCTTGTCTTTAGTCTCGGGGTGTACGGTTTCTAAATGTCGATGCAATTTGGCAGGTGCCATGGAACTATTAGGAAGCAGTTTACTACAGAGCATGCAGAGAGGTGAGCCGTTGGAATCAACAAATCCGAAACTGATATAAGATTCATCATACTTCCTTTTTTTCGTCTTTGAAACCGTCGAGCTTGACGTCGTGGCACTCGTGGCATCATCTTCTGGATCGGTGATTGCTAAATTCTCCGCGCGCATTGCTTTTGAACATTCAGCGTCATTAGAAGATGTTGTTGGAACACGTTTAACACCTTTAAGCCAACGTTCCATTCTTCTTTATTTATAATGTTACAAGTCAGGATAGTGGGGTTTAAATAATGCACAATCGTTACTGCGTATAAGAGACTAAATTTAGAACCTACAGGGAAGAAATGTATAAAACTGAGACAATAGAATACAGCAGGCAGTAAAACAATGAACACTAGTTTCTCGCTAGCGAGCTTGTAAGTAGGTAGTAACTTATCGCTCCGAACGCTAATCATCAACTGACGACGCCAACGCGCGATCGCCGCTTTTATACTTAGTCCTAGACTCGATCTCAAATATTCTCGAAAATACTCGAGTCGGCACCTTTGATAAACAAAAAGCAAAAATAAAAACAGAAATTTAAAAATAGCGTTGTAAACAATATCGACTTTATCCTTTGAAGTTAGAGACGAAAGTCGCTTGTTGACAACTATAGCGTCTAATTCAGAGGCGGCTTTTATCAAAGAGACTGAGCGCTTACAAGTATACTACCCGCTCGTTTTAAGTTTGCCGCTGGCGATAGGTATGAGTGTATGACGTTCGTAATTTTTTATTTAATTGTAACAATAAAAATTGTGTACGGTAGATATTTGGGTAAAACTATGACACATTATAAGTTTTGTTGTCACGTGGGGGAGGGTACGCGCATTCCACAGACCGGCAAACTTAGAGCGAACGCGTTGTACAAGTATAAAATTGTTGAGACCAAACTTATAAGATATTGTACCAGCTAATGTAACACAAGCTTATACAAATACAAATAAATAAATAAATAACATTCATAGCGTTTTGTCTCCGCGCGGCCGCGGAGTCCGCACAGCCGCGGAGCGACCAGAGAGAGGTGTTTTGATTTTTTTATTTCTAAATTCTTGCGGAACCCCGACAGAGGTATCACGGAACCCTAGGGTTCCGCGGAACACACTTAGAGTATAGCTGGTCTAGTGGATAGTGACACTGACTGCTAAGCTGAAAGAAATTATTATTATATATTATTAATAAGCCAGAGGTCGTGGGTTCGATCCCCACCCAGGATAAAACTTTGTATGATGAGCACGATGGTCAGTCGTACCCAACCAGTAATCCGCTGGTCCACCGAATTCAAAAAATGGCCCACGAACTATTTTCAAATTTCGCGTACACAAACTAAAAATAACATTGATTTAAAATTGATTTAATTGTTTAAAAATAAGTATATTTTCTATTAAAATAATGTATATAGCAAGTTTCTTTGAGTTTTTAACTAAAGTTTATTTTCGGATTGATTTACGGTCGGTCTCAATAATCTAACTATCGATGGATTTGGCTACTGTAAGTATATTTTTTAAATAAGCTGCATACAAAATATATACTCTTTAAATAATAAAGGTAGGCATATGGTGGTCCCTGCGAACAACTAAGAACTAAAAGTGGTCCCTGATCAAGAAAAGGTTGGGAGCCACTGGTCTAGGTGTATATGTTACCTATATTAAATATGTATGTACCTATTTAGAAATATATAAGTATGTTTATCAGTTGTCTGGTTGCCATAGTACAGGGTCGTTGGTGGTGAGTTGACCAAAGATATTTGCGTCATCTATACTTGTGGGTTTTCCCCCGTTTTCTTCTTATTGTTTGGTATGTTATTCATTCGCGAATAAACAGTACTGCACGTTATTATAATTACGTGAAGTAAACAGTATTCCAATCAGACTCGTTAACAATGGCCGTGTTGATCGAAAGTAATTCGTTTTCGTAACCATTTTTGATTGATGGCTTCATTTTATTAATTTCTGTGGTCGGTCGTCTCGTAACACTTTATGAAACGTATATCTGGGTTTCCACTGCAACAAACAACTTTCCGGGTCCGTTTTATAATAATAATAATAATAATATCTCGGGACAACTCACACAACGCTATCTGATCCCAAACTAAGCAGAGCTTGTACTATGGAAACCAGACAACTGATAAACATACTTACATATTTCTAAATACATACTATAGATAAATTATAGATAAATAACACCTAGACACAATAAACTATCGTGTTCATCACACAAAGTCTTCCTTATTATTTTCTGTTGCTGTTTCTTTTGTGAAATTTGCCTCAAATGTGGGCTGTTTGAAGCATTTTCACGATTATCCTAAATGTTGCTTAGAACTATTTGCAAAGTTCATAATCGTCATTGAATTTTCGGAATGAACCTCCCGCCCATACAACGTGTAACAGAAATGTGTGGTCAAATTTCACCAGCGGATAGTGTATGTTGTCAGTATTACACCTACCATGGTGCCGTTGCCTATTGCATTTTTATTACATGTTATAGCATTTTTTGACAAATTTTGATAGCGAAAAGTGCATTTCATGAGTATACCTCCCCTGGTGACAAAACTCGATTGGAATATTATGGAACTGTTTAAGTCATACCTGTATTAATTAATAACTTTTTCACTCATAAATTACAAAACGAAAACGAATGAAAAAAATGGTTGTGTGTGTGTAAAGACGATTTAAGTTTACGGACAATCATTTTATGTGATAAGAAAATATTGATTACATATTTTATTGATGCCATTCGCGTTGCTTAGAAACCAATCAATAACGTGTTAATAAATAAAAAAAAATGCGTTATCACGTCAAATTTTTTTTTTTTTTTTTTTTATAAAAGGATAACTAGCAATGTGGGATTGAGTCCCACATTACTAGCAATCTTGTTAACCCCTCCAGCTAAGCTCAAAGGCTTGTGTTAGGAGTGGGTTCACGTCGGTAGTTTAATGGGTAGGATTCGAACTCGCGACCTCACGATTGTTGTATCATAGGCACAACAACCCTTGAATATGACCACACCTTTCTGTTACACTTAGTATATAAATATTCTATGTACCAACTCTTATTTCAAGAACTAAAAACAATATGAATTGGTTGCGTGAACCTGCGTGCCCCTGGAAAAATACTTTGAAACTAGTTTTAAACTAGTCTAAAGTATATGAAATTGCAGTTATATGTTTAAGCCTGTATATAAGTAGGTAGGTTGAACACACAGGAGTCAGCAGGGACGAGAAACTTAGTTGCAAAAGATTTAATGGAAGTTAGTCTCTCTTTGTCTAAGTTTGGCACTTCGTCTGGCCGCCGCGCCGCTCCTGTTTCATAACTCGACGCGAAAGTAGGGCTGCCCCCTCCAACTCAACCATTGTTTGTTTGACATACGTTTAGATTCAAGGGTTAGTGAGATTTACCTACACATGTTTGTTTATCTGCGCGAGTTATGCTTCTAACACACAAATGTATCAAATAGTCTTGTAAACAATCATTATTAACAAAAACAGTACGTGTAAATACATAGTTCTCGGTAATAAATCGTACAAGAACCACTTTAGAATCGTACGTAATGTTTGAATCGTGTTTCAAAAGTAATTTCTGTAAAGAATGCGCGCTGTTAAATTTTATCGCTTTAAAGTTCAGTTCTAATGTGTTTCAATACTTTGTATTGGTGACAACCCTACCCTCAAATGTATATCTAGGGGTTAGTCAAAAGGGAAGTTTTATTGCTTGTGAATTTCATTATAACTTTGCGAAGCTCTCTCTTCTGTTAATGCCTTTAAACGAGGATTGTTGTCTAATTTGTACGAATTATGTCGAATTTTGCTCCTGGGAGGCTGAAGATGTTATGAACTCGTACATGCTTCAGGCTAGGTGGGTTTTGTGCCCGCTTGTTGATTTGATTAACCACGTTATTGTCTGGTCTGGGAAAACATAGCGCATGATGTTTTTGATAAATACCACAAAATATCAAACGTCCAGAATGTAAGTTTTATTTACTTTAGTAAGGCACACATTCACTTCACTCATGGGCGCGGAATTTCTTAGTTTGTTCTGACGGTATATCCGTAGTTTTTATATAAGTCCTTAGCAGTATGCCTTGTAGTCTTTTTCACTAACTCAAGTCGTTAGTCGTGTAATAAGTAACATGCATTAACCATTTCTATTCCATAGTGGTTGCCAGTTAATTCTATAAGTAACGTTTCTAATTATTAGTTAATAATGTGTTATAATATTAACTAATATGTATAAATGTGTTGCCACATAGGAAGGAAAACGTGTGTACCAATGTATCAAACAACTGAGTATTTCTTAGAATTCTTGCTCAAAATAAGTTGTTATTTTGTGACGTACCTTTTGATATCGAAACCTATTACACACGAGTAGGTACGCGTTGAAGCAAACAAAAATAAGTGCCTTAATTATGTCCAACGTTGAGATTCTGTTGTTTGACTCATTGACTCGAATAACTTGTGCCGACAATGGCATTGTGTAGTATAAAAACTTAATGATATGAAAAAGAAACTTGGTGGGGTGGCACAGTTCACCATCATTATTTGTTCATACGCAGTGAAGCGCAGTGATTTACATAAAATAAATGTAGCTATATATATTAGGAGATTAATCTACCAGAACCTAAAAGAGAGGAAGAGGTCGCCCGCCTATGACCTAGTGGTCAAATATAGAAAGAGACCTCAAAAAAGCTCAATTGCTTGACGCGACAACCCAAGACCGTATGTATGACCGTATGTCTTGGCGCAAAAAAGTGAGGAGACCCCACCCTAAATAAATGGATGGATATAGGTATATATTAGGAGATTCTAATATTTGTGCTTAATTTATGCGGCATCAAAATTGTAGCGACAAACACAATACACGAATGGCATTGGTCGAATTTTAAGGTTGCACCTCTGATCCAATGATGTGCTGGACAATACCTAGTTGGGTCACTTATTAGCATTTTTTTGTTTTTATATTTGTTCAAAAATTACGATTCTAATATATTACAGTAGCCAAAATTCACACGGCCGTATCCACGAGCCTATATATCTTAATACTCGACTCATTGAAACCATTCAGAGCAATATTATCATAATTGCGTCGTGAATCATCGGTACTGCAGTGAACTTTTTCATTTGGCCTCATTATCGAGCCGCATATGCACATAATGGATGAACTCGCGACAAGACTGATGTCACCATTCATGCTAACAATTCAAGAATGGCACAATTTATTTTTAACTTCCTTCCTTGTATGTACGGTTGAGAAAATGCGATCTTTGGAGAGTTTAAGATTTTTGTGAGACGTGGGATTTGGAAGTTAAAACCTGAATTGCGTTGAATCAGCGTTATGATTGCTTTTATCTTGTTTATGTACTAATTCTAAAACGCTTTCGTTAGCTGGTTTGCTTGTGCATGTAATCTACGAATATTTTTAATGATTTTCGATTCAATTTTTCATCCACTTCAATGTCTGCCTAAATAAGTTAAAATTTTGTTCATGTACATATTACAAAACAGAATTAGTATGATCTAAAATTAACAAAATCTATAGATTTTTATATAATATCTATTAAAAAAAAAACACATGATCAATACCACTGTTCCAGGTGAAACATTCAGGTATATATTAAAATAAATATATTTCAATTAATGAGTGTAGAAAAGTACTTTATTCTTCACCAGATTTTCTTCAAAACGAATGCACGAATCGTATCGTAGTTAAAGATCCGATGAATCATTAATCGCGTCCTTCAACCTATAACATGGTACGGGAAGCTTAATCTAGTTCAGTTTTATCCAGTTTGGTTCGATCTAGGGCTTAAGTGCTTCTGGATCGGTGCCAGATCTCTAAGAGCTCTTTCCAATGCCATTGAAATACCTACTCAATCGGTTTCTGATAAAAAATCGCTTTAATGTCATCAGGTGAGATAAAATAGTCGGGTGTTCTATCTGAAGCGACTCGAAGTGATTCTATTAGGTTCCGTTGACCTGATGAATAATGAATTGGTCAACTGATGCCATGTAATTGGTTAAGTTAGGCACCAAAGCTTTCTACTTGGCTTCTTGTCTCCTATTTTATTGTGTTGTGATTTGCACGTGGTTTTGCGATTGCGTTCGAACAAATGACTCCCGCCGAGTGAATGACCAAAGCCGTCGTTCACTGACACGAACTCTCGACACACCTTCGAAGCAGAGCAATGTCTGTGTTCATTGCTACGAGACGTCTTCCTTTTTTACTAGAGGGCTTTTGTGTTGATAGTTCAAGACTATAAAGTAAGACGAACTTCATAGAATAACAAACAACAGATTTTTCCTTCTATCAGTGCATGGGACATCGTGCCATACATAAGTAGCAGTCAGATTATGACACGTCACAAGTTACCCGTTGCCCCTGGGAGTTTACTCGGGCGAGTTTGTTCGCCCCCCGCCGTCCCACAGTCTGCACAGTTTGCAAGTTCGTCCGTACCTCTGCACTCCGCCCGCTCAACTAACTAGATTCACTGAAGTAGAGACCCTAGATGTGTTTGTATAAATGTATTTGTGGCTCACAATTGGCTTGTCGGTCGTTTGTTTCTAAGGACTTAAGTTGATTGATTGTTTGGTTTCGTTGTTATTTCATTTTAACGTTTCAAAGTAGTGTGAGATGACAAATTTAGCGCTGGGGCGCTTGAAATTTGACCTTTCCAGAGCTTTTCAATGTCGTTAGAGAAAAGGAATCTTATAACTGTCAATCTTAATAATTCTGAGGGGCTTTAGAAGAAGAATAAGAATGGGGAATTCCGAAATATGCTACATTTGATTCGTAAAAAGAACCACTTAAATCTTTACTAATATTAAAGAGTTTGTTTGTTTGTTTGAATGCAATAATCTCAGGAACTACTAGTCCGAATTGAATAATTATTTTACTGTCGGATAGCCTATTTATCAAGAAAGGCTATAGGCTCTTATTGGTCGTAGCGTGATGTTATATGTATATATAAAATCGCGCTACGACCAATAGGGGCGAAGCAGCAATAAAAAAATGTTGCAGAACGGTGAAAATTTACGCAGATAAAGTTGCGCGGTAGTGCTAGCTAGTACTACATAAATTTGAAAATAGGCTAATTATTGTTTATTCACCATCATAATATATAATGGTACATTTTTGATAAATTAACTTAATATTTGTTTCCTATTTGACAAAGTAGTGAACTCAGTCATAATTTATCCAAACTAAGTTTCCAATTCAATAACACTTCCAGCGAATTCGTATTATATTTATACATCTTAGTTGACGTTGGTCGGTCGCTGTGTAACTATCAAACTACCGTTTCAACTGGTGGGGGGGTGAATGGTAAATGTAAAGGGGAAATAATGTTATCGCTCCCCGCGCCGACTTTTGATTCTACCCTCGAGTTGTGAGACTTTCGGACCTAGTACACAAACAACTGTACAAACAAGCTTTTTCTTGTTACCGTCTCGGTAAACGGGAAGTTTGCCGCTTATAGTTTGTTTTACAATGTTTTTTCAAAGTGTTTGTTGTAATTGTTTTCTGTTAGATGGTGTAATGTTTCTTTTAATAGGATATCTTATTTAATCTCCTTTGCTATTAAAATTGTGAAATTTTTTGACATTTGTTTTGAGGGATATAAATCGATTAAATTCTGTCTCCAGAAAGGGTGTAATCGACTTTCATTATTATATCCTGAAAAATACGTCAGTATATATATAGTATCTGAACGAATATTAAAATAATAAGAACTTGAGATAATTCACATACGGTCATCTGATCCCAAACAAAGTAGAGCTTGTACTATTGTTAAATGGCTTGTGAAATAACAAGTTATTGAAATTGTGAGTTATGGAGTGGTTGTTTTCTAATAGGTTTTTTAATAATTAGCCAAAGCAGCCGAAATCAATTAATTCGCCTTGCTGGCCTTCTAAATGTATACTTAAAAACGTTCATTAAATAGCTTAGCTAGCTAGCTTACAATATTATGTAACTTACATTAAAAAACATTAGGTTATGTTCAAAACGACTTCTGGGATTTCATCTAGCTAATCAAAGAACCATCCCGATCAAACTGGTTTTCTAATAAAACCGCAGATAAGTCACAAACAAACTTATAACACCCTTCCTTTTGCGTCGGGGTTTTGAAACTAGTTAGAGTATCAAACGTCTATAATCTAAGTTCATTAATCTCCAAGAATGCACGCCTCAAACTGCCAAACTGTGTAAAATTACCTCGTCTGCACTCCACTAACAAGCCAAGCGAAAGTTTCACTGTATCTTTAGTTGCTATATAACAGAATGCTTCCAGACTATCAAACTCTTGTTCGCTAACCGTTGAATATTCAAATTGATCCTTGCAGCCTTACATCACGATGGAGTGGAGGGTATCTCGGAATTCACATGTAACTTACGAAATAGGTCACGGCGCAATCATCGGAAGATATTATATAGAGGATTTGATATATCAAACTTGAAATCAAAGATCTGACGGTCGAATATTCAAACGGAACTCAGTTTTCGAGACGCTGTTAACTATAAATGTTAAAAAGATTTCGTGATTTGTACACGTTCTGAAAATATATATTACGGGTCTTAATCGCGTAAATAATTATCTTTTTCTTTTTTTTAATTTCTTTAGGAGTTCCTGAGATTATCGCGTTCAAACAAACACATAAATAAACAAACTCTTCAGCTTTATAATATTAGTATAGATAACTCGTTCGCGTTAGAATTTAAAGACTTATATCATAAGTTAACTCAGACATTTGCATTATATTTAAATATGCGTATTGATTATTGAGCCAAAATTGCTCTTGTTATACGTTATACTTAAATACTAATATGTATGAAAGCGGGCAATATATTAAATATCTAATCTATAAGAGATAGGAATAAACTACAACTTCATTTGTCGTTCCATTAACGCCTTGTTTCCTGACGTGACAATTCACTATTCATAAAATATTTTCACTCGTCTCTAAAAAAAGCAATTCCATGAATATTCTCGTGTCTAACACTAATAAAATCTCGTCACGAACTTGCCAGCAATTAATCAAATGGTAATTGGTCATTGTCTTAGTCGTACACCGCTCGTGGGACGGAGGCAATCAATACAGTCTCAAAGGGATCCCTTGTCACTCAAAGATTACGTACGTGTGCCTAAATGATCATGTTTGTTAAACCCTCCATCGGCAGACCAGACACAGATATCTGTAATTAAACATCGATTTCCAATTAACTGACACTGACTATTCAAAGGAAAGCAAAATCCTATCAGGGTAGTACACGGTGCATCAGTGTGTCTCTCTCGGAAACGCTTTCTGTCCCAAGTCATACGATAACATTGGACTAGGGCTTTGTGGTTAGACAAAGAGCACACTGTCTCCTGTATTGGTGGTAAAAGGGGTTTCATCTGACATACGAGTATTGGATCTCATTTATAATTACTCAAAAGGCGCCACATACACTGTTCTTGCTTTAGAACTTTGAACTATGTTTTACACTGAATTTTAGCTAGACTGTGTGACCTAGATATTGAAAGAATACGAAAGCTAGACACTATAGAAGTTGATGAAAACCAACACGCATTGTCTTCACAGAATGCTTACAATAGGCCAATAACCTGAGGCGCAATAGCAACGTATCGTTTCCAACTAAACCAATGGGGTATGTCGAAAAGAAAACGTTTCTAACGTTAATTAAACAGATACCGATGTCGATTGCACACAACTATCTGTCGGGTCTTGGAGCAATTCGGACGTAGAGGAAAAGGCATTTTGAGAAGTATGTGGTGGTGTTCTTTATGTGGCCGTTCGTAAGAGAAATGCGTTGTGAAAAGATAAAATGCTTGGACTGCGTTGCAATGTTTCTTGTTTTGTTTAACCAGGAATACAAATAAAAGAATTATAAAGTATTTGATATATTATTGGGAGAGAATGTTGAATTCTAGCTGCTATCTATTTTATTGGAAACCATTCTAATCCAAAAGTGTGAGAGCTGTCAAATTAAACCTTAACTAAACACGATTCCAACAAAACCGTGAGCGCACTTTTGCTCGCAATTTCAAACGCAACGAAATGCATTTATTTTTATACGGCCATTCGGACACGAAAAGAAAGTAGAGTAACAATTACAGCGATAATTGAAAGTACGATTACAGTACGGAAATTGAGAAAACAAGTCTTAAGCGCCGTTGTACGGAAACGTATTATCCGTCCATTTAATAAATAAAAAACCATTGTTGCCAACCTATTTCGGCTATTATATCATCTAACGATTAGTCTAGATGTCTTATGTAGCAAACGAATGCTTTCCTAGTTGAATCAACAGACAAGATGACCTGAATTACTTGTTTTTTCAGCTCAACGCCCTCCTTTGATGACAAGAATGAGTAAACTTCGTGTTACTATGCCGTCTAGCACTTGATTTTTCCAAATGCAGTTTTTTTTATCATTCACCTCAACACACTTTTCTTGTCTTGGCAACAGTGAGAAAGCCTCAATCTAACACATTGTTAAGAAATCGTAAAATTACCACTGCTATTACTCACTCCCCTTACTGACAGCTCAATATCACTATCAATACCACTTATCTTGTAATTGAGCAGAATGTTTTTACAGTTAAAATCTTTAGAACGGTACTCACAATTATTGCCAGAGCCGACGGCCAGGGTTGTCCGTTAAAGTCTCGGGTACAAAATGATTGATCAATACAGTTTTGTCATACACGTTTGACGCAATGTTCTGTGACTAATGAGATTCACAAACACGTCGATAAAAAATTATGTTTATGAAATTATGTACTTGTTTGACGTTGAATAGATTTTGACTTAAGTCAATGTTTATTTAAGACGGTGCTATTTAACTAAAGAATTAAATAATCCAAACTATTACACTAGGTACATATCATTTTCCCAATAGAATTTACTGTAATCGGCTCACGAATTAAATATTTATTGCTACTAAAAGATAACGAAGGCATTGAGAACAATTTCTCCTAATTATGTCACAATAATGTCAATGACTAATGTTATTGCAAAATTAAATTGCCTAGCTGCAAATTGCAACCATGTAATTTTACAGACATAATTTGCATTTTCGCTCAAAGACTATTTAATTCCTATTGCCTTTTCCGCGGTACAAATAGTACAAAATGTATAGGTTATAATCTCAAAACAAAAAGATCAAACGTACATTATTGACAGTCTTGAATATATTCGTTGCAAAACACTTATCTAAAACAATAGCACATTAATGATGCGGGGTTGCGAGTGTTGTGACCCTGTCATGTTTCACCGGACGCGATCAATGGTCCTTTCAATTAAAAGTTTCTCCCTGAGTTTGTGGCCAGAGCTCTGCGCATTGTTCAGCCGAGTTGTCTGCCCGTCTCGACAGATGCTTTTTACGGAAATTACTACGTAGATGCAGGCACACTTGGCGCTACCAGCCGGCTCATTCCTCACACAAACTTTCAGTTGCATTCGAGCTTTGGAAAAGTTTTACAAGGAATTGGATGAATCTGTGATCTGTTTTCTCGTTTGTGTTGACTGATGGTAGTCTTGTAACATTTGCCATCTTTCATTTGTAATATGCAATGTGATTGTTGAATTGGATATGAAATTCTTTTTGCAGTGAGTATGCGTCAATTACTCGTCGCGTGTTTTGTGGTTGCCAGGGCATAATTTTGTGTGCCGGCATTTCGGAATTTATTTTTGTGTTTAGTCGTTTAACAAAAAAATGCTTTACTTGACGCAGATTAAATGATAAATGGTAATAAGCAGTAAACGGTAAATGGACACATGCTATTGTGCCAGGATACATTAATCTGACTGTACTGTATAATTTTTGTAACAGTATGCAAGCAAGCATTTGAACGTTTACTGAGTATTAAAATGTGGTTTTCCATTAAGGTAATACGCAGTGAGTAATTTAGTCACTGACCGGATAGGCCTGCTGTGTGAGGTTTTATGTTAGCACGTGGAATTAGAACTCTCGTAAATATATCTACAATAGATACTAGTTTTAGCTGCAATATAAATATAACATTACCGGTAATAACGCGTATTCTATACTTAGTATCAGAAAGGCGAAAGTAACTGATTAATCAGCATCACCTAGCCAGAGAGCTGATACTTTTTTTTTTTGTTTTTTTTTTAAAGATAACTGGCAATGTGGGATTGTGGTCCCACATTACTAGCAATCCTGTTAACCCTCCAGCTAAGCTCAATGTCTTGTGTTAGGAGTGGGTTCTTGTCGGTGGTATAATGGGTAGGATTCAAACCCGCGACCTCACGATTGCGAGACCGATGCCTTAGCCATTAGGCCACCGCCGCTTCAAAACTGACAACTTGGTAGAGAGGTTTCTTTAGTGATAGTCGTAGCAAATGAGTAAAGCTGCGGGCTTATGCTTGTATTTTATGTATCTCATATTATGTTAATGCTGTTAAAATGTATAATAATTTGTTTGAAGGCTTCTCTAAGTACGTTTTGAGGTCAATTTTAATGAGATCAAAAGTAGTACGAACTTCAATGTCGGTAAGACTTTTGTAACGTTGTTTGTGTGAAATTATAATTACTTTACCTTTGACTTTTTCTGTTTAAATTATTTGAAAGACGTTTTTTATGACTTTGTAACCTCGATCTTAAAAAAGTATTAAAACTGTTGTATCTAACCTATACATTTTATGTATTTTTAAGATCCTTCCACAATTTTAATATTCCCTATTAAACAGCATAAGGTTATTTTTATATGTATGCAGGCCATGAATGGCGCAAAACCGCTTACAATGTTTACATAATTGCACTAGTGTACCGTAGTTGTAAGTTTATAGGAAACAATGCAGGTAATACCCCGGCCAGTAAAGCAACAATGTTGTTCCGGACCTTGTTTATAGACCGTAAAATATTACGTCGATCCCGAGGCTGACGGCGACGTTACGAAGTAAAACTGAATTACGGCTGACTTGACTACCTCTGGCGAGTAGCGGTAACAGTATGGTGGTTTTATAACTTTGAAACTTATTTTTAATAGCTCTTGAACGCTGTTTTTTTTCTTTATACAAGAAAGGGATGATAATACCGGGTTTAATTTTGAGTACCGTACCTACATGATAGATGTGGTTAACTTCGCGATTAGTGTCATATCAGATTGTATTTTGGTATAAATAAAACGATATTCTTTTTGCAATAAACAGTCGCTTTGTGCAATATTACTAGCTGACCCACGCAACTTCATATGCGTTAATTTTCCACGCTTTTGCAACATTTTTCATTGCTGCTCCGCTCCTATTGGTCGTAGCGTGATGTTATATAGCCTATAGCCTTCCTCAATAAATGGGCTATCCAACAGTACAATATTTTTTCAATTCGGACACGTAGCTCCTGAGATTATCGCGTTCAAACAAACAAAATCTTCAGCTTTATAATATTAGCATACATTATGGCATACATATTTTTAAATAAATTATTTAATAAATAAACGAATCGCATAATTCTAGAGTAGATATTTTGGTTTTGATAAAATTAAACTTTATTGAATTCCGAATAGGTACTCAAACGAATTTTTGAGTCGTGAGTGACAATGACAGCAAGAGTTTAGATTTCAACCGAGAATCTTTGGGATTTACTGCATGTGCCGATTGTGGCCGAGAGCATTATCTTTGTTGGCAGCATAACAGTGGTCGCAGTATTCTTGTTATATCTTATTATTAGGTTCGTATTTGTCAACATGATTGATCTATCCGTCTGTCTGTTCAGCACGTGTGAACAGCCAGTCTAGGCATGTTGCCATAATTGTTATTGGAATTTGTATTGGCGATAACACTTACCATTGTTATCATACAGATATCCTGATGATATGACTATCGGTGATATGACGATTCCATTGTTGTGTGTTACGGGTAATAGTGGTGTTGTTAGTTTTAATTGTGAGCGTTTTGTTTGGAATTTTGTCTAAGCACACTTATGTGACTTTATTCTTCATTTAGTGCAAACTTGAATGTAGTTTGGTGAGAATTAGTGACACAATTCAAATCTAAAGCCGTTGGTATGTCTACTAAGTTCTTCATTTCTTTATTTTTATATGTACAATTTCTTAAAAGTTAAAATGTTTGTTGGCGTGTCTGAGCTTTGCTTTAAGGGGCTTCTAAACAGGCCATGTTTTACTGCATAATGTAGCTGCACTATTGGCAACTAATTGCTCGGCCATTGCAAAATATTGTTCCAATATGTCTGCAATAGTATGGCTCATGATCAACAATAAAACTGGCTGATTATTATTGCATAAAATAGATCGTTCAGCGATCGTCCGGCATCGGCAACCCTTCAAAACAATATCGGCCATATCACCACCAAACATGTTTTGCTATTGCTTGCAATGTTGCTAGTCATTGTATTGCAATCACATATTGCAGTAAATCATGGCCCGTTTAGAAGCCCCTTTATACGAAGAATATACGAGGGCTGTATGAAATGTTTATAATGACGATGATTAACTTAAATAGCTTTGACTTGTAATAATAGAAAACGACCAAAGCCGATTATGATGAGATAATTAATATGAGATACTAACGTTCCTTTTTCATTGTTACAGGTGCAGTGAAAGGATTTGGACGCAGTGTTGAGTGTAAATCGGACGGCAGTAGCCGCCTGTGACGTAAGTGCTGTGCCAGTGCAAGTGTGCCCTGTGACGGTGTGTGTGTGTGTGCGTGCGAGCGTCCGCTGTGGCGCCGACGCAGGCATCAAGTCAATGCCGGTACGCCGATGGAGCGGTGATCGCAGACTGACTACGTCACAAGAGCAGCGCTGGTTAGTATACCTTCAATTTTTTATTGCCGATTAACGGCCGGTTTCAATAATCTAACTATCGATGGATTTGACTACTATAGGTATATATTTGACATAAGCTCCATACAAAATATGTCAAAATTCTACCTCTAGTAGCCAAATCCATCGATAGGTAGATTATTGAGACCGGCCGTAAGACACACGTTATGTTGAAAAGTCGAAAGTAGTTACACAAAACTCTGAGAGTTCTAGTTCAATTCAATTCTTTAATTTCAAGCATAACAGTCATATTCATATATGTACCTCTACTAGCCTATGCTTGCGGCTCCGCCCGCGTCATGATGACTCCTTATTGATCAGGTCCTAAGGAAAGTAGCGTAATGATATATAACCTGTAACTTTATCCCAGATATAGGAATGCTCCCAAAATTTGAATAGAATCAATTAAGTAGTTTTTGCGTCAACCCTGAACAAACAAACAGGCACGAAAAAAATTTAGCATGGTTTTATAATCAGAAACCCTTAATTCGTCCATCTAGGTTAGTTTTTTTTTTTAAATATCTTCATTATCTGACACAGCTACTTTAAAATTTTATAAAAGTATAGATAAAATATTTCATAATAAAATAAAAGTAGTATAAGTAATAATGAAAAATGTAATATTGAATTGAATAGTGCGACCCATATAGCTGGTATTCCAGTGCCTCAGTGTCGGGCAATCTGGCTTACAGACAATGTTGCTTATAATGGTGTTGGCGCTGTCCTACACGACGCATCAGGGAGGCTATTCGTTTTATTATTTTTGGTTGAAAACAATCTGTCGTATCCTCAGCAAAAGGTTCCTGATGCGCTACAGACATTCTAAACCAATTATTATACAGCCTTGGCCAAAAGTATGGAGCACCCCTATAAAAACTGAATATTTCAAAAAGTTTTGTAAATAATTAAATGAAACAACTTGTGTAAATTTAAAATGATCTTTATTTGTATAAAATCAATATTTTGTCGGTCCACCCTTTGCCGCTATCACAGCAGCTATTCTTCTTGGCATAGAGCCTACAAGATTTTTACACTGTTCTTCAGTTAAGGCATTCCATTCTTGGCGGAGGCGTCTTTTTAGTTCTTCTTTTGTGGATATTGTGTGACGGCGGACCTTACGTTTTAGGATTCCCCATAAATGTTCTATTGGATTAAGGTCCGGCGACTGTGCAGGCCATTCCAGGAGCTCTATGAAATTTTCACGAAACCATGACATCGTGCGTGCTGATTTATGGCATGGTGCGTTGTCTTGTTGAAATTTAACCCCATCCATATTTGTGTCTCCAAAAAGTATAGAAAACGAAGGCAACAAAGCTGATTCCAAAACATTCGTGTATTTTATAGAGTCCATTCGACCCTCACACACAAACATTTCGCCGACTCCTGTGTCAGTCATGCAGCCCCAGATCATCACGCTACCTCCGCCGTGTTTTACAGTCGGGACCACACACTCTGGCTTAAATTCTTCGCCCACACGGCGACGCACGAAGGTAGCACCAGGGGTGCCAAAGACCTAACAAAAACAAAAAAAAATAGAGTTTTACAAATCATGAAAAGACAACATTATAATTTTTTAAATTTCAATAATACTCATTTATTCGTTTGGACATTTATATTATTTAACTTACCTCAAAGTTTGATTCGTCTGACCACACGATATTGGACCAGTCTTCTTCAGTATAATGTTGGTACTTTAAGGCCCATGCATAGCGAGCCTTTTTATTATTGTCAGAGAGCAATGGCTTCTTCCTGGCTTTACACCCTTTGAGGCCAGCTTCTTGAAGTCTTCGACGAGTAGTTCTGGCAGAAATTGTTTTATTGCTCGCCACTGAGAATTCAGCAGCGAGCTCAGAAGATTTCTTTTTCCTGTTTTTCAAAGACTCTCTCACTAATTTTCGATCTTCACGGTCAGTTGTAACACGTTTACGTCCAGTTCTGGGCCTATCGCTGTGCGTACCGGTAGCGGCGAATCGCTCAAGGGTAAGTTGCACCGCTCGGCGCGAACACTTAACAGTTCTGGATATTTCAACTTGAGATTTCCCTTGTTCATGTAAAAGTTGAATTTTCACACGATTTTCAAGAGACAGTTCGGATGTTTTAGGCATTATGTATCGATGTTAATATAACTGAACACAAAATAATACAAGAAGTGCGCTAGATCACGGTATGTTCGCGTCGTTGTGTACACAACGACGCGAAATAGTGAACTGAAAAAAACATTGTAAATTACTAAACGGATAAGATGCTTCGCAACAGATGTTTTATTGGCCCTAACTAGGTACACTATTGTTTTAAACCCCTTTTTAGATGCCGCTTAATCCATATTTAAACAAAAGGTATTGTTTCCTACTGCAAATGTTACGCACGTGCAAAACATAAGGGGTGCTCCATACTTTTGGCCAAGGCTGTATAGGTACTTCATATAAACGCGCTCTAGCAACGCACAGAAACATCGCTTATAGACACAGAATGTTGTTCTTAAAGTGTTCCGAGATGCCATGTCCGTGACCGATGCTTTTGTGTGCGTTGCTCCAACAAAGTACGAATGTAACATATGTATTTGTGATTAATCGAAATTATATTGGATAGGGCCTACAGGGCTATAGGATAGCCTATCCAATCTCATTTCGATTGACAACAACGAACGTATAATCAGTCCTAGCTGATTATTATGTTCGTTGCATGCATACAATCTCAGTTAAAAGGTTGATGCAGACGAGAGTTACATTGACGTTCAATGTTCAAATAAGTATTCATAGCGTGGATTGCATTTATATACGATCTTTAAGTATGAGCTTTATGTTAGCACTTTTAATTATTACGTCAAAAGTGTAACTTTGTATGAGAAGAAAACTTGACATTTGTCGTTTAGGTTAAGTTGATAATTTTTATAATTTATTACAATGATGGAAAATATTACCGGACGAATAGATTCACTACGAAACACTTTTTGCCTTATACGGTTTGCCTTTCATCTTATTTTACAAGAATGGATTCAAATTAGGTACCAGTTTTCTAAAGTAAAAGCAGTCAGTAAAGAGGAAGCTGAAAAGATGGGGTTTCACAGAGAGAAAAATGTCACATTAGAAAATACTTATAAAGAAATTCAAAGCCTACATATTGACAACTGGGAGAACAAAAGAGACCCACGTCCTTGGGAATTACAAGAAAACGAAAAAAAGGAAGTCAAAAAATGAATACTAAATTATTAGGAACACATGTTACATTAATAAGTTGTTTTGTTAATAACGAAATATTTTATTTTAGTCTTAATAAATTATAACTGTTACTGAAAAAAAAACTGCTCAAGATTCTTGTAGACGTAACACTAGTGTAAATGTAGAACGACTTGGGTTTCAAGGAGCTAGGCAGAGTTTTAAGTAGAGTAAGCTTTAGGTAAAGTAGGCTTTACTTGAAATAGGATACACATAATAGATTCACTAGAGTCTACAGAAACCGCTCGGAGACCTTGAATTTGTTGCATGAAATTGTAAAGATCTTTTAGTTTGGTTTTTGATAACGACGAGAGCACTGCACCCGACACGAGGAACGTAAGTTCAACATTCGACGAAAACAGGTTTCGCATTTCGCACAACATCAAACTACTACCTATTATACAATCGCTCTCGTCTCGTCTAGAAAATAACATAAGAAACTAGTGTATCCTCGTATCCTGTTACTGTTTTCGCTATTAACCTTGATATTTAGAAGCTTGATGGATGTATAATTGGATTTAAGGCCGCTTAGTAACATATCTACCTACCTAAAAATAAAAATCTACAATTCTACACGAACAAGCTTTCAAATATCAATTGATAGGATATATATCAATCAATTTATAAAACTTAATTAAATTATATATTACATGTGTAAATTACATGAAATAAATTATCTAACTGAATCAAAATTCATTGTGTGGTTTTGGAGGAGTTAACGGATATAAAAACAGACTTACAACTTTGTTTTATAAACTATGTAAAGAAGATAACGGAACTTAAAATTAATCCCTCAGTTTATTTCGTTAATAGATCTTGTTATCTTTAACATTTACTCAGAAAACAATTAAAAGATACTAGGTTTCTCAACGAGCAATGTTGTATTGAATGCGAATTAGAGCGTAAATGTGTTCTTTTCAACAAAAAAATAAATACACGATTCCAAACGGGCTAATATACACTATATTAGGTAGGCGTTATATAGTCTATAATTACCACATTAAAGTTGTAATGAGTGAGTGTGTGACGGCTGCGATCCATCATATTGACCTTCGTAAAACGTACTCAATATTTTTTTCAAAAGACAAATTGTCGTATGCTCATTAATAACTGTTTTCCAATGAATATGATTTATTGGAAATTATTTTGGTTAGTTGCTCTTTTTAGTTTTTTATCTACCATACCAGCAGCATCGACTTCTATATCAAAAGATTGTTATAGCGAGCTTTAAATGTATTATCAGAAGTTAGTAGTATTTTTTTTTTACTTAATAATAAGTAAGTTAATGTAACCATAAGGTTACAATTTTTTATTGAATAAAAATTGTATAACTACTTACTATTTAAATATTATATTCAATCTAAAAACTAAACACTAAATAAAACTAAATATGTATATTCAAAAATTTGGGACTCCTGGGCATGGTTTCCTCCAACATTTCTTCGCTGTATTGCAATGCTGATGCGTTGTACGAGGAAGCTGCCACCTCTACGGTCATCAGTGAAGACGACCAATTTTTTGGAAAGTTCTTTAAATACATTTTGTGCACTGCCGAGAACCCTATATTTATGGGTTTTCAAATTTTCGGCCACTTTAGTAGTAGGTATTTGATATAATAATTTTGTAAAATTTGTGCCTAAGTAGGGTAGTGTCAGGTCAAATCAGAATCTTTTAGGGCAACGTCTAAAAGATCGCTTCGTACAAAACGTCGTATAATAATTTCATGTTATGATCAAGTCGTATTTGTTTTTATAATATAAAATATATGATCTCGTTAAGTTGTTGATAAACATTATTTTTCAGTACATTTTAAGAGGTGCCATTACCTTATTAGCGTAATAATTGATTATTCTAGCTCAGTAATATTTTTAAAGAGATTCATACAACAGAGGTTGGTTCTTCTATAGCTAATTTGTTTATTATGTGAGCTCTATTTGTCATAGTCTGTTATCAGTTCGGTAAAACACCAAGAACCATCATTACATTGTTTATTTATAGCGGCCTGCAATATCTATTCTGCGCTCAAGGCGGTTCTCTATAAAATTTATCTTTATTGCTACCTACATTGTTTCTATACAATATACAGCCGCTCGTTAATAGATCGTAAGGTGTGCTATTTGTTTTTGCAGTTTGTGCAACAGATTATTAAATTATTCATTCATTCCTATATGAATGGAATTGAATACTCAATTGTAGGTAGGTAACTATTTATTATACGGGAATTAACGCGCATTGTCTACCTTAAAATTGCTTGACGTTTCGACCAGGTTGCACCGGCCGTGGACACAAACTATAAGGGATCCGTTTTGCCATTTTGGCTACGGAACCCTAAAAATTGTCCTCGATAGCATAGACCTACGTCTAATTTTTAGGGTTCTGTAGCGTGGTTTATTAAACGGCTTGGCAAACGATCTAACTTGGTGTTGAAGTTAGATCGTTTGCTGATACTTTAACTTAACCACATTACACTTAAAATATGATGCTTAAATTTCAATAAATTTAGAACACAAAAATATTAACGATTCAAGTTCTACCGATAACGACATTGTATTTTACGAGTTACAAGAGAAAATCTCACTTTATTCTCGCCTGTTGACCACGGGGGTATGGAATATTGCAAATATAAAACTTCAAAGCGCCAAAGGCAAGTCTTTCATAAAAATGCTCCACGTTCAAGAGTTAAAACGATACCTCAAACATTCTTGTTAGTCGAGGGAAGTCTTGAAAAATCTTTAAGATGTTATCGGTTCCAAGTAGAGCTTCCATCCGACCGTATTCCGCTTTCATCTTTTTAATTAGCAAATAGAAATTATGAAACAAGGTCTTTTTAAACATAGTTGTTGTATAATAGGACGCTCGTATTAAAGTAGCAATAATCTTATTGGTCCACAAGCTTTCGTAGAAAAGTACGTACGTATATATTGTGTTGGAAAATTTCACACAATCGATGTTTGAGGTTCGTTTCGTGCCGGGCTCTACTCTAACGAAGTAAAATTGGATCAGAATTGGATTTGCTGCTCGTTGTGTTGTCCGAAAAAATAAACTATACCAGTATAAAATGTAGCTATAGTTTGTGTTTGATTATGTTTGAAATAGGCTAGTTTCCTAGATAAATAAAACATACGAAAGATTAATTAGTAAATCAATCTGACATTTAAACTGTCAACAGTTAAGTACCGATTCAATTTTGTGTTTTAATAAGAAGTGAAATGACGAGAAAATATAATGACGCCATAGTACGCTATTTGTATGAGATCTCCATATAAAATTAGCGTTTTGACATTACAGATTCAGGGTTTTTGTTTTGACTAGTTGGAAACTGGATAATTTCCAATATACTAAGAAAGTTATTGTGATTCCAATATAAACAAGAATGGAATAAGCGAATGTCAAGCCGACATACACAGTAAATTATATTCAATATACCTACAGTCGAAAACGCCACTAATATTTCTAACCTATGTCTGTCAGGAATTTGTCTGGCATATGCTGAAATAGGTCCTATTTTCGACAACTTTATGCTTTTATTTAACGTTAAACGTTTTGTGTTGTTGCTATGTTTAGTTGAAAATCACCTTTTTTCTTTCTTTCTTACATCGACGACATGGAATTCAAGGACCGATTTGTTCGAAAGGTGTTTCGAGATTCTGTGTTCGTGAAAAATTTCTATGTGTTTTTGATTGGGCGTAATGTAACATTTCTTGTTCGGTGCCTTATAGTATCAGTCATAAATCGCCGTATCATAAATTATTATTAAAACACCAAGAAAGACTGGGTTCAAAAACCATATTTTCGTCGTAAAAAAGTTCCGTGATTAAAGATATTTTTATAAAAAAAGTTTCCCGTGAAACAGGAAGCGTGAGAGCTGTCCGCCTAAAAATATTAAATTATTTCGTTAATTGGTAACCGTTTCGCGTGGCGTGGAGCAGCCAGTTTCATCCGACCGTTTGAGGTCGAGTTCATGGCGACTATAAAACCGTCAAATTGTTCGTGTATTATTTTTTCTTCGGTATTTATAGTTTTAGTACCTGCCAAGGTCGCTCGTTACTTAATAACGTAGAAGCAGTTAATCACGAGTTTGGAGCTGGGTGAAGTTTTCGGAAGTTATGTTTTTATCTATGTGAGTTGTGACTGTTTTTTTAATCGCTGATATTTTTTTCTCTTGACCTAAAAATATAAATAACGTGCTAATGCGAAATATATTTAAAACGGGTGAATCGATTTTCATCAAAGCTAAGAAGAAAGAGACCTCTCAGCTAACCAATCCCCATCAAAATCGCTTTAATAATACAGAAAGATACTCAGATACGCAGGTTAAACTTATAAAACCTATTTTTTTTAACGGGTGCTATAAATAGATTCTATTTTATCAGTACCTTGCATGTATTTGACAACGGGACTTCTACCCGATGTGCAATGAACTTGCAGAATAAATGAAGTTGTAAAACAACGCCAAGAACTAAAAGTTGTTTGAAGTGTTCGGACTAACAGCGGAATACTAACTCGTACAAGTTAGGGAAAAACTTGGCACTTATATTATTGCTAGGAGAACACATTGACCGGCTTACTGTTTACGAATATTGGTGGTTGGTCATATCATAATAAACGCAGTTTAGTGTTGCTTCAGCCAGCAGAAACTAGAGATGTACTGTGACTTCTCGTGGAAACCGACTATTCGGTAACCAGCGATTAGTCGCCAAAAATCACCGACTGGGGCGTATCCCAAACAATATAAATGAAATAATAGACCAACTATTATTTCATTTATATTGATCGTGTAGCCAAAGTTATACCCTTTTACTTAAGCATTTATTACTAATTTTTAAGACTTTTAGTACGTGCAACATTGATTTGCCGGAAATGCATTTTTTGGTGCATACAACACTATTTGCATGTCACTTACGTTACTTACGTCTTGGCTTATCAAAATTTCACCACGCTATGAGTAGCGTCTAAATTACATTACAAAAAATAATCACAAATTACTAGAATACGTCTGCATAGACACAGTAACCTTTGTTTTAGAATCAGGCTTATAACTTTTCCTGTTTGACGTTACGACATGTTTATACAGATTTGTACAGACAGCGGTCACAAGACGGCCTTGCTTGTGACCAAGTTCGGTACAAACCGGTCGAAATATTTTGTAATCTATAAGGTAAATGCTAACTTGGACCACTAGTCTTAACTTAAAAGTCAATCGGCCGACTATAGGCCTTTTTGTAACCGACTACTAATCAATTCGGCTATTCGGCCAAAGTCATAACAGCCCATCTCTAGCCATAATACACACTCGCCTTCTGTCTTATGTATCGCCATAAAAGAAACACAATAAAAGCAAGGCAGAGATAGCCAACAAACATTAATTATACCTACAATAGGAATCGTAAATAAAGTAATGAATATGTACATACTGTGAAGGAAATACGACTCGTTATATGTCCTACCAAAGCAACAGTAGGTACCTAATCCATTTTCCTTTTGTTGACAAAGTACTTAAGAAGTAGTTGACACACTTTTCTTGACTCAATTGATGGCATATGTATGTGGAACTTTGGTAAATAAAATAAAATCCCTGAATGTATGTAACTGTTAAGTAACTTCCAATATACAAAATGTTTTCAAAAAGTAACTGAGGTTTTATAATTTCTCTGGCGTTTTGACAAATGTATTAAAAATTTGAAGTTATGTCCAATTCAGAGTTTTTTTTTTTTTTTAAAGACGACTCCCGCAATATAGTACAAGCCCTGTGTCACGGGGGACTTTACAAACATACAAGTACACAGTACATCCAGACCCGGAACAAAAATTTGTGGATCAAACAAAGTGGTGTTCCGTGTGGGAATCGAACCCACGACCTCTTACATAGCAGTCGGACACACTCCCACCGCGCTACAGAGGCAGCATATTTAAACTAAGCTAACACTATACCGCTGTATTTCTATTGCAGAAGTACTAAAAAAAACCTTTTGTTCTTAATTTTCTTTCCCGGTAACAAAAGCATGAATGCTATTAGTCCCTACTGTAATAATTATCTTGGTATAAGAGTGAGCCAGTGTTTAATTCCACATTCACCAGCTCTGTGACGGTTATTTAGCGCATTATCCACACATCGTCTTACGTAATTACATTGAAGGCCACTCGCATGGTACGCGAGGGAAATTGCATTATGGCTATTGTCACCAGATGTTCCGCCTTTGACGGGATATTCCGGTTGGATGCATCCCGCTCCATATGCGGGACGAACAGTTAAAGTCCCGCATTTTCTAGTATATCTATCAGTGAAGAAACTTTTTTTACAAAAACATCTAACTGGCTACTTCAATCAGGGTTGGTTGATTTGCTGCCATTTATTGAAGAGTTTCGTTGTCGATCTCCGAAACTCATTATCAGATCTTTATGAAATTTATATGGGACCAATTCGGAGTAAACCATACCACATTAACGGAATAACCATAAAATAATTTTGAAAATACATTAATCCGAAAGCCTATACAACAAAGATATGACGAAGTTAAACGTACATACATAAAAAAAAACCGAATTGAGAACCTCCTCCTTTTTGAAGTCGGTTAAAAAGGGCCGCAAATAATAATTGTTTTTCTTAACAATAAGTAAGAAATGGAAATAATAGCAGGCATACATTGAAACAATATCCCATTTCTTAATATTTAATTTTAATAGTTCGTTATATGTAGCCTCAGTAATTCAATGATTGCCTTGCAATATTTATGTGACTCGTCGTCTTCCCGAAGCAAAAGGACGGATGTCAGAAAGTTATCGTGTGTCTTGTCTTGTGTTTTTTATTAGAAAGTTAATTTAATTGGAAAATCCGTTTAGATGTTTGAAAAAAATCAATTTTTGGTTTCTCATCTTCATCTTCATTGACTTTATTGTAAATTTTTGTTTCACTTTAGTCCCGATATTTGGAATGACATGTCTGGTAACACTAATTGAAACTGTAGTTACAAATCGACCACAACTCGCATGTTATTGTCCCTTCACCTCGTCTGCGCTCTGGCTAGCTATTGAACCGTCATATTTCTATTATAAGACCTGTCTGCTCGCTAGTTGATGACGTGTGCTTCAATTGAGATAACCAGTGCCCTATTTACGTACCGGCAGGGCATCTGTGACGTGATTTATGTAGTCTTTTATTGATATTTATCACCTGGTCTGGTCTTTACATGATTATTGTATCTGGATTTATTTTTAACTGGCGTTACAAGCGACTTCGTTCTCGTGAAAACTTTAAAAAACAAATCTACCCCATGGGAACCATATATTATTTTGGGATAAAAATTAGATTTAGCCTTTGTCATCATCATTTCTAACTTGATTCACCATCCACTTTATTGTGACTATTTTCTATTTAGAACGTTATGGTAACAAAATACATATGTTATTTAACTAAGATATAAATCTTAGTTAAATAACATAGCTTTGAAAAAATAATTAAAATAATATGCAAATCGGATAATGATTGTCGCGTAAAAATAACATAAACAGACAAAAATGTTAGTGGTTTTTAACTTCATAGCTTAGATCAAACCATGTTTAATAAAACCTCAATATATCTTGGAATATAGTCACAATATATTTTGAAGTGACTCATAATCTACTATATGAACAAAATAGGTCATAACGGAGATACTAACGGCTACCAAAGACTATTTTATTATTGTGGACTAATTCCGTCTATGCCAATATAGGTTAATGTCAACGTGATACCACAGCTAAAAGCTTTGGTCTCGAATGTAGCCGTTAGCTAAATTTAATGGCCATTATTTATTATTGTGTTGTTAATACTTTGATATTGACAATACGGGAATGATTTTTTGTTATTAAAAAACGAGACACTGCTATGTATTTGTTGCAATCGCTTTCTCTTTACTCCTCTCCACTTTCCTGTTCCTTACTTAGCAGTAATGTTTTGTATGGTTTGCGAAATAATTACATGAGTTAGGTCTTTAAAAAGCCACCTCAAATATTAATGACGTGCATACTCCTGTTTGTGCTCAACTTAAACGTGCGTTACCATTTGTACGCCCTAAATAATAGGGAATTTTATCTATCTGTTTGGATTTTACGGCTAAACGGCTGGACTAATCGCCCAATAGGCAACAACAAAAGGTAGTAACTGACAGGATTATCGGTAATTCCCAGCGTTCTATACCGATTAACTTGTTGCCTTTCAGGCACAATGTCGTAAAGAATAACTGAACTATTATTAGACATTTAAATATCCCATTAACATTATAAACGCAAAAGAATGGATGGATGTTTGTTACTCTTTATGCGAAAATACTGGACGGGTTTTGATGAAACTTTACAACGCTATGTCATACTTAAAGCGGTTGATGCCTAAGGAAAAAGCTAGTGACTGTGATTCGGGTTGGCTGTATTTGTTGAGCAACAGAACAGTTAGCTACATAAGGCATTCAATAAAAGCCATATTACAAATCATCACCGCTCCAAAAGTAATGGAACAAACCGAGGACTTTTAACATTTTTTGCAATTCTACAGTGATTATTGTGTTCTAAATTGAAGTTTCGTAACTAGCATTAGGGGGTATCTATGCTGAGTCGGTTTGAATATTCGCAAATGTTAAACGACTTATTTAGCTGACTGTACATACGTTTGGCGTTTACTCGGCTTGTGCTGATCGGCAGAACTATTCGGGTTTATCTGTAAGTTTTGTAACCCATGCGTGCTTATACTGTGTCTTTGCATAGTTCGGGTCGGCACACTCGGCATTTTAATGAAAACCCTGTGTGCTAAATAAATAATTACTATTATGGGTTTTAAATATGCCATCTTATTAGATATGCGATTCCATGCGGTCAGTTTTGCGAATTCTATACCAGTAGTAATAGTATCAGTTTACTTGCGTTAAGAAAGAAATAAATAAAAAACATATACGAGACCCATATCTTCTTCATCTGGTTCAGGATACAAATTACTCATCTTAGTTAATATAGAAAATATGATTTTGTACGTATATAAGTATAAGATCATTATATTTTTACAAACAATCGTTCCCAATGAATTCGTCAGGACACATCTATTTAGACCCAGCTAGTCGGCGACTAATGACATTGACCCACGCTAGTATTTATTCGTTGCTATTTTATACTTATTATACAATTTAAGGTCTATAATAACCGTTTATGTATGCTTCTTAGTATACGATAATCTCTGATTCACATGTTTGTCAGGTAACAGTTACATATAAAAAGACATGACATGACTGATTGATTCACTGATTCATCATAGCAGAGCCTAAACTAATTTACGCTAGACGTATGAAATTTTGACAGGGATTAAATAGGAACTGAAAGGTTGTTAAAAGTACCTCAAAGGGCAAAACTGCGAGCGATTGTCTTAGTAATAGTCCTTTGCCTATGATTTATTTATTGGATAGTTGTTACAGCGTCTGACTGATTCAAATTAGGGTCAATCTTATTCCAACTGACAGCTTTATAAGAGCAATTCCGATTGATCGTGCACGTTTAAAAATATCCATACTACTTTAACCTTTCTATATTTGTAATGCCTTTAAACGAACAATTTGATATAATATATACCTATTCGGATATTCTGATTATATATATATATAATCTGAATCTCGGCAACAGCTCAACGATTTTCATGAAATTTAGTATGCAGGGGTTTTCGAGGGCGATAAATCGATCTAGCTACGTTTCATTTTTAGAAAACGTCGTTTAAAAATACCGGTTATTCAGGTATTAACAATAAAGTTTGGATGTAGGAGGGAATCTCCGAAACTACTTGCCCGATATTGTTAAATTTCGTATAATAGCTAAAAACTTAGGGAAAACAGAGGCGAGACTTAGCGTTTTTATCGTATAACCGACATATTCGCACCACGTAAAACGGATATAACTTATACCTGATTAATTGTTCTGATGATAGAAGACTGGTATTATTTTATTACACACGTATCTACAACGGAAACAATCACTTATTGGCCACTTCACACGCTAAGCAGTCATAATATCCACTGTACTGGTTTTTCAACACAACTGCGGATGTAAACCGGCATTATATTCTAATGTCACATGCTATGTACACTAATCGATAGATTTACATGGCTGCCAATAATCCATTGTTTTAAAGACAACTAGCCATTAAACTGAGATGGGTGAGATAACGCTGGAGATTATGTAAAGAAAAATGATTATAATAAGAATACTTCATTAAATATGTTTGTGCTTGATGATTTCCTCTTTGATATTGATTGCTCTCCTCTTCAGCGAGATCGATTCTAGGATCTTTTGATTTAGTCCAAAAATTGAGCTGCGAGGTTCATGTAATGCAACGTGTGGGTCATGTTGTTGTTCAGCAGATATCAATGATTTAAATGATAACTTTGACTTCTTGGGTGTTCCAGTTCAGTTTTATCTTACTCGCTACATGACAGATAAGCGTTCATCTACAGAATTAGGTGCATTATATCTACTTTATTAAGACGCATCTGTGTCATAGATTTTGTCGTGTTTCCAAGGTTGGCTTGCATTGGCTTATCCAGGAATGAAAGGATTTCCGTGTATAACTAGAAACACTCACACGTTTTTGAAAGCTTTAACACCTGGACTGGCTTCCCCCGAAAAAATAATCTAAAAGGTAAAACTTTAGCAACAAGGAGGAACTCTGTGTTAATATTAAGTTGTAATACCAGCCATAATGCCGTGCTAAGATATAAAGCTAACAACAAGCTCAAGAAGAAAACAGCAACGAGCCAAAGTTTCTTTATGCATGCAAATATAAACTACTTAGATGTTAAATTATACTGCACACGATCGAATGTGGGCTAATTTAAAACATCAATTAATGCAAGTAAACATAGCTTCGCATGTGGTCTTAGTACTATGCAACTTGAGTTTATATGCGATGTGTTATCAGAGTCCGTTCAAATGTGAAAAGATTGGTGGATATGATGAAAATAGCAAGAATAAACTCTCAAATCTTTCAGGGAACATGCAGAGGCTTGCATAGAGTGACCTGTAACCAAATTTCAGATTTTCCTAACTTCTTAAGTGTAAATAACAATAACAATTTCATGTTGACCCCAGACAAATACACAAACAAACACCTATAACCTGTCTTTATAGTACAACCAGTAAGAGGGGGTACAGGTTTCTTGATCACAGAATAAAGAATAGGCATATAGTTTAAAATAATTTAATTACGTCATTATTAAATAAATAATTCTTCTTGTCTTTTATTTTTTTTCAATGATCTTAATTTAATATTAAATACTTTATTATTTTTATATAATACCTACTCTTATTATTTCAATGTTAATATCTTATTGATAGTAAACAAATTTTGCATGCCTTACGGTAGAATCACTTAAACCTGTATATTCAATAACATCACTCTGTAACAGGTTCCTGCAAAAATAAAGTGTGATTATTGATTATTGAGTTTTCTGTTTCCAATTTAGTTTCTACCAAAAAGGGACAAAAATATGCCATATTTATTTAAAGTACCAAAATAATTTACCAAAAAAGATTGTCTAGAACTCATGTTACTATGTGCTACTGAATCTTTATGATTTATAGTAAGGCTGTTTGCAATGCTACTTAAAAGAATATAAAATATGTTTAATATTAGTCATTATTATATAGTTGACATTTATTGCTAGGCACTGATTTATAGTTTATGATTACATATTGAATATAATTTCTAGTACAAGGCACATTATCCAAGGCCAAATGACATTTATTGAATTAATTTTCACCTTTTAATATACGAAAAGCACACTTTTTTTTAGATTATCATCTTTATATTAATACGTGAGTCAAAAGGATTGTATTCTTTTTAACGAGAATTGCGCGGACAGAGGAGTATGAAATTTCGCACACTTATCTATGTTAATATTATAAACCTGAAGGTTTGTTTGTTTGAACGCGATAATCTCAGGAAATACTGGTCCGAATTGAAAAATGATTTTACTGTTGGATAGCCCATTTATCGAGGAAGGCTATATAACATCACGCTACGACCAGTAGGACCGCTGTGAAAAATGTTGCAAAAACGGGGAAAATTTACGCAGACGAAGTTGCGCGGGTCAGCTAGTAGTTTTATTTATAGAAGGGGTGCGAATTACTAATATTATAAAAATACTAGCTGTCACGGCGAACTTCGTACCGTCTCGTTTTTTTTTAATTATTTTTTTTTACGTAAGAACCTTCTACAAAGTATTAGAAAACTGAAGAAATAAGAATGAATGAAATCGGTAAAGTCGTTCTTTAGTTATGCCGTGACCAAGGGAAATAGGGAATTATTTTTATTTAAATAGATATGTAATTATAATCATTCAAATTTTTCCATGAACTTTTCAGATCTTTCATTTTATACAAAGCTTGTACTGACAATTCTGAACACATCACAATATAAATAAGTGAAATTGGTCAAGCTGTTCTTAACTATATGCCCTAAAAGCTTAAATCATTACCAATATTAATCGTAAATCTATTGTCTGATCCATTTATACTATTCGTAGTTACGGAAACGCCGGTATTTTCACTTTCTAACGTGTATGCTTGCTGTCTGCCGGCGGATTTCCGTGAATATTGTCTGTTTTCACAAACAAATAGACCATTGCGGATGTATTGATTGCTAACTGAGTACTGTAATCTCTCTTCTCGAATTTCTTACTTATTAAGAGGAATGTTGATTTTAGAACTATTGACAGTAATGTACTTAAATTTTATATCAGAATTATGTTGATTGTGCTCCTTAAAAGTACGAGTTTTTTTCTATTAACCAAGTGTAGTCTCAGACTTAAACACCTACTTAATTGATTATTATTAGAAGGTCATAATTTACATAACCCAAATAGAGTTACAAATTAATAACTGAAATGAAGGCGTGAAAAAACCGCCATTTTAATTTCCTATAATTTTGATTTGGTGTTACTCGCACAACTAGCGACACCTCTCAAGCCAAAATCATATTCATACATGCATGGATACACTCCAAAACCTAACCTCCTTATTGCGCAATCGGGTAAATATATATAACGTCAATACTTTTGCGAGAAAATGACATCTCTCGAAAGAAAACGCATTTATTTTCTCGAGAATCAAATCATAGGGATTCTTTTCGGAAAGCCGTTTTTCTAACACGATTTAAGATATATTATTCAGAAAAATAAAGAGTGTATATATTACTCGTCACCGTATTATTGTATCTATCCAAAGAATAATAATACAGTGTCACACAGTCGTCTGATCCCAAACTAGGTAGAGCCTGTACTACAACTGATAAACAAATGCTATGTTTAAATTACACCCAAACACAGAATATACAATCGTGTTTATCACACAATAGTTTAGTCCGGATGGGAATCGAATCCACGACTTCTGGTTTAGCAGTCAGGGTCACTAACCACTAGACCGACAGGCCAGTATATTTATTGTAGTTGTCTATAGGTCAATGAACTGTAGTAGACATTATTTTGATTGATGGTGAGCTCATAGCTTACTTTGTGCGGCCATAGTACTAACAATAGTATTGTTATGAATTACAATATCTAAGTTTTGTGCTGTGCCAGTTATAGGGAACGTCAATTTTTGATAACAATATATAAAATGAATTCATAGGTTACTTTTCTGTGTTTAACCGCGGGCAGAGCGTTAACAGGTATCATTTTGTAACTGTTGATCATCATTAGCCTATCGCAGTCCACTGCTGGACTTAGGCCTCTCCAATTGCACGTCACTTTGTTTTATCTTCGGCTTCTCGCAACTGTTGATAGTAATTTAATATTTTTAACAGTGTATTAATTGGTTTTCAGGTGACGCGCTGCGTAGCGGTGGTTAAAGCGGCTCTGCCGCTTTAAATGGACAAACGCAAGATGCTGCCAAAGAGAGCGCGTATCGATAGTATGCGGGGTCCCATCGCCAATGGACCCCTGCAGTCAAGGTGATTATACATTCCTGTTTAACTTTGTATCCCTAGTACCCCTACGCCATAGATCATCCATGATATATATTACCGTAGTATCAAGTAACTTAATGGTCTCTCACAACGCCTGTCAGATGCTGTGTTTATCTACATAACGGTTTGACCATGTTTGTAATTCATTATAATTAAGCATATTAGTTTATACCGGCAGTCCGCTGTTACTCAAACGCAATCAAGTCAAACAATTATATACGAAGTTCGGATTTAATTTAATCACAATCTACAATCAGAAACTCAAACAGTTTAGGTAAGATCGAATCTGGTGAGGTCTAATCGTGTCGTAGCGCTCGAACGCGGGCGGCAACTCACAAAGCTACGTCCGTCGTCTATTGGGCTCACTCCACTTATTCTTTTCTCGCGCTAATCCTATTTGGTTTCCATCAAAACTTGTCCGAAGGGTTGCCCCCTCCTTCCCCGGCCACACCCGCGGTGCCCGCGCCTCTTTGTTTGCCACCAAAATCTGTTTTCGTCTGCCCCCGGGAAAAGTTTGTTGAAATTCTGAAAACTCCCACCCTCCCGGAATTACTTTCCCGTTTCGCAGCCCGAAACTTTCCCGGCAATAATAATAATTCCGCTCCGCTATGACGAAAGTTTAAATTATTAGTTTAATCGTACTGGTGTGCTTTAATTATTCGAGTAGCGTGAGGCTCGGGGGTTCTCCGGCCACGTCCTCTCGTGATTAGCTAACTTGTCCCCCAATCTCAGTTAGTTTCCAATATTTGTCGGTTTGCTTGCAAATTTAATTTGTCCATTAATTTCGGTTTGTCTATTACCAAAGCTAATTGCTTGTTACTAACTTGTAATTTGGTACTATCCGCAAATCTTAATTAACTTAAGCGTTTCGTTAGTTTGCTTGAATGGTTTAGTATTATATTAATTTTCACACGGTGTTATTATTTTTTGTTTGATTGTTTTATTTGTGCCATCTTTGTATTATACAAAAAACATGCAATTTAAAGGAAAACTGGATTTTAGCCAAAGCATTTGGTCAGTTGTCAACATTTTTTAGATAAGAAAAGATAAATCATTGATTGACCAATGATGATATATTACAACGTTCTTGGAAATGATTGAATGATCACTTATATTAGTTGCTAAGCTGTAGTTCCATTTTTTCTCTCTCTAACGTCTGGTCTCAATAATCTAACTATCGACGGATTTCTCTACAAGAGCTATATATTTGACATAAGCTCCATACAAAATATGTGAAAATTCTACCTCTAGTAGCCAAATCTATCGATAGGTAGATTATAGAGAAAGGCCGTTAATCGCTCTGAGTTTGCCAAATCCACTGAAGAGATGTGACGAGATGTCATATACACGTACTACATACTGAAGACCTGCTTGATTATATAAATATGTATATCAAATCCCAAAACTCCGACCTCCATTGATCAGTTACGATACGTTATCGGTCTACAATGAGTCCTAGTACTGTAAAAACTAAAAAGCCCTTATTAAAAATATTCCCATCCGACCTTCATCAGCCCGTACTATCACGTGTACTCTCATGAATGATGTGCATACGGTCTCGTAGTTGCAATAACAATATAATTGAACGTTATGTCGCTGCATATTATCGCTAGTTGATAATACACTCAGTATGTAGCGTTACGCGCATTTTATCGCCTTACGTCTACATAACGCGAGTTTGCGTCATCGTACTGCGTTATATAGTCTTAGTTATTACCACTTAGTGTAATGTACACAGGGTTATAAAAAGGTTTCCCCTAAAAGTTGAAAAATAAGTCCGATTTTTTCGATGCTGACATCACTTCCAGGTAGTATTGAAAAATGATTTATTTTACTTTCCCCGTTTCCGGAAAAGAGACTATATTTCGTTCTTAAAATGTTTAGACCAGAAAATCCCCTTTTCTATTTACGTTATTTCCCCCTTATTTTAGGGGAATGTCCCTAAGTTGGCATTGCCACCCCATAATACGTATTAATGCTACTACATCATTGTGTATTTACTACACGTGCGTCTAATAAAAGACGTGTGTATGTAAGCTTTCTGCGCGTAGAAATACGTTACGTATTATAGGCATTTCAAATGCAACAATACATTATTAAAATGTACGCATGTTAAACTGTGTAACGCATTCGGTTGTGAATAGATAAGCTTCACGTTATAATATGCGATACGTTTCGTAGATATTCGTATTTAAATTCTAAGTGGCAATCGATAATTGATAATGTAGGAATATTTTAGATTTTTTAGAACCACGAATGCTAAATATTACCTTGTTTAACGTAACAACTATCTCTTGCCGTCTGTTCTCCTTCCTTAGTCAACAAATATTTACTAGAACTTGTAACGAGTCATTCTGAATGTAGTGATTATTGATACATACCTATGTATTTAATAAGGCTTATCCCTGGACTATCGTACATTACATAATATCAGACGTAAGACAAACAGAGATATATAGGAGAGACGACGCATTTTCCGTTCGTGCTTTTCTGTTTGTCCATACGCTAACACAATCTGAAATCGGTTTTCCCAGCTACTATTTACCCTAAAGTAACAGTAAATAGTAATAGTAGCAAAGTAGCATTAGGCAAGATATGATGTATTTGTAAATAAACTTTCGCGATTTGTACACATTATAAAATTATTAAATATAGTACATAAACGCTTGAATATTTAAAGGTATTGCAACCGCCGTGGTCACGGGTAGACTTTGTTTTTAGAGCTTCGTTTTTTCACTATGACTTCAAGTCTGACAGCTAAACGATAACAACGAGAACCAACTTGTTAGCTAAAAACATGTATAGTATAAATTGTAATACATCTTAGCTAAGCAACACAGTATATAATTATACTAGCTGTCCCGCGCAACTTCGTATGCGTAATTTTTCCCCGTTTTTAAAACATTTCTCGTCGCTTCTCCGCTTCTATTAGTCGTAGCGCGATGTTATATAGCCTATAGCCTTCCTCGATAACTGGGCTATCCAACAAAAAAAGAATTTTTCAAATCGGACCAGTAGATCCTGAGATTAGCGCGTTTAAACAAACAAACAAACTCTTCCGCTTTATAATATTAGTATAGATTATAAGTAACGAACTGTTGTATTAGGTTTTTGACAAGCCTGTAAAGATAGTTTTAAGTGTGTGCGTGTAAAAATAAATAAATTAAATTTATCTTTTGATGAGTGATTAACCTGTTGTTTTTCTATGACCGCAGGCCCCTAGTGGCGCTGTTGGACGGTAGAGACTGCACCGTCGAGATGCCGATACTGAAGGACGTGGCCACAGTGGCGTTCTGCGACGCGCAGTCCACGTCGGAGATCCACGAGAAAGTCCTGAACGAGGCAGTTGGCGCGCTCATGTGGCACACCATCATACTCACCAAGGAGGACTTGGAGAAGTTCAAGGCGTTGCGGATTATAGTCCGCATCGGCTCCGGCGTCGACAATATTGATGTTAAAGCCGCTGGTGAACTAGGTAGGTTTTTGGTATAGTTTTTTATATAATGACTAGGTGAACCCGGCCATGCTTCGCTGTGGCTTTTGGGCCAGGAATCCTCGCGGGCGTGTCCAGAACCCCCTTCTAAAGTTTCATCACAATTTCGGAACTCATAGAGGACAAACATAAAACATTGATTATTATTTATATAGAGATTATAGATAGCTTTTATAATCTTCCTACAACACTGAAAGGTCTCCTCTCTTAGAGACCGTACGCGTAATCAATAGAGCAGAAAATGAAACCTTATGGCTGAAACCGTTTACATCGAATCGGCCATTCCGAGTACGATTTTCGTCTATGTTTACATTTCAGTTTTCAATGTAAATCAAATCATAACTTATTAAGATGAATATCTTACCCTATACATAAAGTATATAGGTATCTGATGTGTTAAGCATCTCATAAACATACAAAACAAATTTCATTTTCTTCCATTTTAATTTCATATTCATAAATCTTTTGAAAATGGTTCCCTGTCGACCACTTATAATCTTAATTGCGGTTTGGGGATGACGAAAAATATCAAAAAAGTACTAACGACGTGTATGAACCTATATTGTATACTTATATAATGTATATGTTTAATGTGTTTCAGGCATAGCTGTATGTAATGTGCCGGGATACGGCGTGGAGGAAGTAGCCGACACGACAATGTGTCTCATATTGAATTTATATCGGCGGACGTACTGGCTCGCCAACATGGTGCGGGAAGGGAAAAAATTCACAGGTAACAAATACATTTTATTTTTTTTTACTTCGAATTCACAGTGATATCATGAGACTTAATGTCTTCATTCGTTACATATAACCGTTAATAAATAGTTATTTGTTAGTTACTATTTATATTATTTGTTATATTTATGTTATTATTCGATTTCATAAACATCTAGTTATTAACTTGCTAGTTTGTAAGTTTTGCAGCACCCTTACGGGGTCTATGTATGTTTAAGGACGGAGGTTACATATAACAACATTGTGCAATAAATAAATGAATATTTACTAATAAATTCTAAACGCAGATTCTAATTCTGTAAGTCTGTTTCTCATGTCCACACTAAAGCCTTGTTACTACCTATCCAGTTACAGTTGGGTTACATATTGTATTGATACAGTTACAACTTGCTGATGAGCCAAGACTTTAACAAACTTACAACTTAGTATTATCGTAAATGACTGTTCTATTTTTTACAATATTTGGATTAGATGAGCAAGAAATGCTTATAAAAATTACTTAAAGACTAGTCATTCAATGTAAAATCCTTGTTTAACCGTCTGATGCAAAGGAGGCAGATACTATGCATCGCTAAGTGCAAACATCCCTGCTGACTTGCAAACTTGCACGTTCATCCGTTGGCCGTATCCGTCAGCTGTTATCGGTCCCACGGCGAGAAAGTAACTGAATATTAATGTGCTTCCGACAATGTGGTTGTAACCTGTTGTTTGTGCACAAATCAACTATTTACATCTGTAGTTTCTAACAGGGTATTGTATTTTGTACTTACCTTTTAATTAGGACCGTTCCCGTACACCGTAAAAAATGCCTATAACATCTTATCAAGTGTCGTTTAAATCGGCCCAGGGTCGTCCGGAAATTAGCGCTTTCAAACAAATCGCTTATACAAAATCTCCGAGCATTATTTATTTTTTCTTAAATTAGTATAAAGGTATTTTAAAAAATAATTTTCTTAAAGATTCTAATTGCTTTGAACGTCTCTTTGATCATATTTAGCTTTGAAGTTTGAGTTTGTGCCGCCCTAGAGTTGATGCCACGACATCCAGTAGGCCACGAGGCCAGTAAAACAAAAAGAAAAAAAAAATCTTAAAATTTGAAAAATACTGGACAAGAGCATGTCGGACCATGGTCCTTGTAAGATTCCGCAGCCATTATTACAATTAGAAAAATACGATTTGAAAAATTGCCCAGCAAATGAGCGTATGTTGATGGCACTGATGCCCTTTTGTTGAGAAATGCAGTTTTTTAGAAAAAACTCAAGGACGGTATGACCATGTTGGAAATATACTATACCAACGGACCCACACAACTTCGTCTGCGTAAATTTTTGTCCGTTTTTGCAACATTTTTCATTACTGCTCCACTCCCAGTTATATAGTAAAAGGGCTCAACTCGCGAACATCTAAGGATATAAAAATTTGAGGTCTAGTAACGGTCTAGTAAAGGTCTAGTCCAGACAAGTGGTTCGATTCTGGCCCCGGTTAGGCTATGAAAGTCTCGGGTTCGATTCCTGGGTCTAGACTTCAAATTTTTCTATCTTTCAAAAATGCAATTATCGTAGACAAAGAAACTCTTCAGCTTTATAATATTGAAAAAGATTAACCTTTTCCGGTACATCTAAAATATACAATAAATAAATTATTGTGAAAGTAAAACCCTGGGTTTTACTTTCACTAATCCAAATGAAATAAGAACTTTTTTATCCGTATATTTGGGTCTTGGGGTTCTATAAAGTTTGGGAATCCTTGGTCTAGAGTATCAAAATAACCAAAATCACATAACATCTATCATATTGTATTCTGATACCGTATTAGTGTTCACAAAAATGCGTCTTACCTATGTAAAACATGTATTTTTTAATAGTCTGATGCATTTTTCTTCATACTTAACTTATAACTTCATACTAAGGTCTTAGAAATCGAATAATAACGACAAGTAAAGACACGATTTTTTTATTACCAAATGTCCTCTGTACCACCCGTTTTTAGCTATTTGTGGATACTGCATGACTGACTGCACAATGACGCCGTGAAATGATTTTTTTACACGTATTTTATTTATTTTTACAAGTTAGACGCCATTCATTATTACGTAAGACGTTTTAGGGGGGAAAGGAAAGTCGACCATGTGTATTTTATAAGGGGGTGGGAGGGAGTCAGAGAGAGAAATTTTTCGTATGATCACAAAAATGCCCAAGTTAAGATTATACTTAACTTTTAAATAACACCATCGTCGATTATTAATTTATTAACCATAATAATTAATTATTGTTACATAATAAACGTTACTATTTTTTTTTTTTTAATTGAAACAAAACTTGTACTCATTTTTCCTGTTTCTTAATTCCTTTATCACATTATATATATAATATTTTACCCCTTTTGGATTGGCCGATCCTTGTTTTTTCTTACGTAGAGAGGGCTCGAAAACCAGGGTAAAGTCGTCTTACGTGATAAATGAATGGCACCTTATGACGACATGATCTATTTAGCACTATTTTCAAAACACTATCGTACCATACAGGTCCGGAGCAGGTACGCGAAGCGGCGACAGGTTGCGCGCGCATCCGCGGCGACACGCTGGGCATCGTGGGACTCGGCCGCATCGGCTCGGCCGTGGCGCTGCGGGCCAAGGCTTTCGGGTTCAACGTCATCTTCTACGACCCATACCTGCCCGACGGCATCGAGAAGTCGTTGGGACTCACTAGGGTCTACACGCTTCAGGTATTACATGTTTTGTTATGTTATGTTATGGAAAACAGGCGTCCTCTCTGAGAGGAGTGTAATATACCACTGTTACAATACATACGTTCAGTAAGGTTGGCTCACACACGAACGCCTCTCTCAATTAGGGAATTTTTACACTGTACCGGTGTGTTTTGACTGCCTCTGTGGCGCGGTGGGTGTGTATCCGACTGCTACGCATGAGGTCGTGGGTTCGATTCCCACACGGGACACCACTTTATGTGAACCACAAATTGTTGTTCCGAGTCTGGGTGTACTTTGTGTCCGTGACTTGTATGTTTGTAAAGTCCCCCGCGACACAGGGCTTGTACCCTACAGCGGGTGCCGTCTTTGTTTTTAAAAAAAAAAAAGCTATTACATTTTACACTTATGACAAATGGCCGTTGTTGTTATTCTTGTTACACAAGTATAGACTTCCATTCGATCGTCCAAATGTCAAAATCAAATGCAAGTCTCGTTCTTGTCGGCGGTAGCCTATCCAGCGTTCTAGGACTATAGAGGTCAGTGATGCAGGCTCACTGCAGATTGGTAGATCAGCTCTCTCTCTCTGGCTCAGTCTCTCTTGGCTCAGTCTCTCTCATCTCAACATACAAGATACCTTTGCCATCAGAGTATCAGTCATTTTGCTGTCGCATCAAATGGCGAATTTCTGCGTCATTGAAAGACATGTGCGTCAGTCAACTTGGGCCTTTTCATTCGGTTTAGAAAATTTATTTTTATTGGATTTAGAACAAGAAAAAGTGACTGATATTAACATTTTAAATTTTTGTGTTTTTCAGGACCTCCTATTCCAGAGTGATTGTGTTTCATTGCATTGCAGCCTAAACGAACACAATCACCACCTCATCAACGAGTTCACTATCAAACAGATGCGTCCAGGTAAACGTTTATCTTTAATATACAATATTATTTTGCTTCTTAAATTTTGTTTGATGCGGTTAGATCTCGTCAAGAGCCATTATTTTGTTCTTACTTTTGTTTTTTACAATTTCTGCCAGTGTTTGTATATTTGTTGGACACTTTATCTACACAAATATTCATTGTTATCAACTTAAATATTGCACAAACATTTTTTTATGTATTTTTTCAATTTGTCATTATTATTATAAGTTTCCAGGAAAGTTGTGACAATGGTGGCAAACTGAGATCTCATAACTTTCACAGTTCATATGTAAAAATGGATCCCGTTCATGACCCATTAGACTGAATCATATTATTAATCTTTGGGTAGTTTGAGATTGCTATTGCTCTGAAAATTGTACAGGATTATTTGAGCACTGTGTTTGGTAAACTTGCGTTAGTAGAAACACACTTTAGCGTACGATAAATATTAAGTACTAGCAGAAATAGTGTATAACGCCATCATATAGAGTTTATGTCAGTTAGTAACCGTGTGTCCCCCCCCCCCCCCCCCTAGGCGCGTTCCTGGTGAACACGGCGCGCGGCGGGCTGGTGGACGACGAGGGGCTGGCGGCCGCGCTGAAGCAGGGCCGCATCCGCGCCGCCGCGCTCGACGTGCACGAGAACGAGCCCTTCAACGTGTTCCAGGTACCTACCTATATGTCGCGGCTTGTTGCCGCCCGACACCGACACCGACATCTACATAACGGACGTTTCTTGAGCGATCAAATCGCTCTTAAATTTCTCGCCGTGTGGGACAGGTGCCCATTCGGCCTTAGGTTCTTTGGAGGTTTTTTTTATTATGAAATGAGCTAGGTATCTGTTTATTTGTCACATCTTATTATGTGTTTGTTTTTGGTTTTATGAGTGATTTTTGTCAGTATTTATATTCTTTAAGATATATTACGATTTATAAACTAAAGAGCCACCTTATTGTTTTGTGAACGAACAACTTGGGTTAATAGAGTTTTGTTCGCACCATGAAAGCAAACGTCTTATTGGGGCTTTGTCGGTTTTCTGTAATATCCCTCCTTCCTTTACCAGTGAAAATTATGGGGGTAAATTTTTGTTGGAAAGAGTGGGGCTATATTCTATATATAATCTTATTGATTTCACTTAATTATTGTTTTGTTTTAAGATTTTGTTAGGACTGATTTTCTTTTGTAAAGTTTGGTATTGTTAAACGTTTAGATGTTTTCTTTTATGTTTAGTTTTAATTTATAAAATGAGTGTGTGTTGGATATTATTGGAAGAAAGAGGTTTTAAAAAGTTTGTATGATAAATTTGTTAAAGGCATAATATTGAAAGAGGCAGTTTACGTAATTTGTCATTCTGGGGTATTGGCAATAGAAACAGGCTTTTTTTGCGTTTAAAGATAAACTAGCCAGGATTTAACATTCTGAGGAATTAACAGAAATTAATTAACTGGCCGTGTGGTGCCGGCTTAAGAATAGTACCACCCCATCTCTACCCGTGGGTGTCGTCAAGGCGACTAAGGGATTTCACACCGGAGGACGGGCAGCAGCGTCCTCTGCGTACTTAAAGCCTTACTGCGATCGCCAACCCGCTCGCCAAGCGTGGCGATTATGGCAATTACCCCCAGGATCTACATACTAGTAGGTTCTACTGGGGAGACCCGTGCCCAGCAGTGGGCCATCTTATGGGTTGATATGTATGTATGTAACAGAAATTATTGATTTGATTGGATTTTTCATTTTGGGAAATAAATAAAATAGTAATGTGTCAATTAGTGAAAGGTACGTTTAGTATAGGAGGGTAGTGATCGAGTAAGTTCCAAGAGCCGCCCCCTGTTGCAGGGCCCGCTGAAGGAGGCGCCCAACGTGCTGTGCACGCCGCACGCCGCGTTCTACTCGGACGCGTCGGCGCAGGAGCTGCGCGAGATGGCCGCGTCCGAGATCCGGCGCGCCATCGTGGGCCGCATCCCCGACTGCCTGCGCAACTGCGTCAACAAGGACTACTTCCTGCAGGGCGCCGCGCCGCTGGCCACGCCCGCGCCGCTGCCCACGCCCGCGCCCGCGCCCTACGCCGAGACGCTCAACGGCGGCTACTACGCCGCGCAGGCCGCGCACTCCACCACGGCGCACGCGCACGAGCCGCCCGCGCTGCAGCCGCCCGTGGCGCCGCCGTCGCAGCCGCCGCAGCCGCCCATCTCTCTGGTGCGTACTGTACGTCGTCTGAGCCTACCTTGTAGTCACACACGCCTCACACTACACTAACTAAACATCACGATACCTTGGACCTTTGACGTGATAACGTCTTATAATTCGATGGAGCCGGCTGAACGCACGAAAAAACATGACTCATGAGGCGTTACCTCGCTCTGAGGCGTTCCATTTAAGTGCAAGCGAGAGCGCGGAACGAACGACAAAGAGGCACAATCGGCCTCCGCGTTCGGCAGGAAACCATTCCATCAGTACAGTACTCCAAAAGTAATAATGCGCATAGAAATCTTCGGAAATCTTCGTCATTGTTCGGCAACGGTCGTATTACCCGAGCGTCGAAAGACGATATTTATATAGAGTGGTTAAGAGCAATTTCTCTATGCCTAATTTTATATATTATGTGTTTTGTGCTAAAACAGATTTGATTTACCTGTAACGAAATTTGATTCGATAATTCCATGTAAGTAAATAGCGAAAACGCTACAATCATTGTTGGAGTGATTAGTTTTCAAGTGTCTTACCGAAGTTGGTGTAATTATGGAGGAAAAGGTTTAAATAACATAAGGTTTTATTAGAAGGAGAAAAAAACGTTTTCAAATAGAGGTTTACATAAAATATAATCAAAATCTCAGTTCAAATTTGTTTTTATACAGCACTAATCATTCCAGAAAAATAATACAATTATAAAAAAATTAATCAGAATCGAGGAAGACCTCTATTCCCGACATCGCAGATTCATCAGAAGTTTCATTATGCTCTTGTTCATTTACACTTTCCTCACTGCTATCACCTGTGTAAATAATCAGTTCATCGGAATAACTATCGATTCTTGGCTCAAATTTTCTATATTCATCTTCGCATTGAACCGCATGATCAGAAACTTTTTTCCATTCTTCTGGTCCTATTTTATTGATTTTTTCTAATATAGCATCTTTAACTGACGTCACAGTCATTGCAATATTTCTCTTGGCCACGTGTTGCTTTATTTGGGACCAAATATTTTCAATAGGGTTAAAATCGGGATGATATGGTGGCAATCGTATAATTTTATGCCCATGTTCCTCCATTATACGGTCAATGGCAAATTCTGTGTAATTTTCTTTGTATCTTTGTATAATTTTATACAAATCGGGTTTCAGTTTCTTTGGGTCATGCGGAATGTTGTGTTGTTGTAACCAAGCTGTCATTTGTGGTTTAGATGTGTTTGAGTTTGGTGGTTTCACAGACAGCTTATTATGATATGGGGCGTTGTCTATTACCATCACACTATTAGGAGGCAAGTTGGGAATCAATTGATTGCGTAGCCAAGTTTGATAACGTTCCGCGTTTATTTCTTTATGATAGTCACCTTCTGAGTCGACACATTTATGTAACATTAGAGCCCCTGGGACGAAGCCTTTTTCATTGCCTGCGTGTACAATAATTATTCGCTCTCCTTTGGAAATGGGTTGTTTGATACCTTTTTTGTTGCTATCTTGCCAAGTTTTACCCTTAGTATGTGATGTGTGCACATACGACTCGTCCATAAATACTATGTTTCTACCAGAACTCCTCAGCTGTTGTATTTCTCTGAGATATTTGATCCTTTTTAGGCGTATATCATGTTTTTCCATAAGTAATTGTCTGTTATTATCAGTTTTCAGAAACCTAAACCCCATGTCTTTCAAGATCAACCTTAAAGTCTCGGCACAGCCTTTGAAATTAATAGCTTCGATCAACTTTATTCTTAAATTATTTACAGTTGGGAGTTCTTTCAGCGTCAATTGAAAATTGTATATCATATTACGAATAACACAGTAGTCGAAATCATCAAGTACCAGCCGAAATCTACTTTTAGGTCTTCCTTTTTTCGGTGTAGAAAATTTCTTTGATTGATTATGTTTTTTTTCGTTTAAGATATTACTCAAAGTTCGTCGCGAAATTCCTGTAGCTTTTGTAACACGGTCTTGAATTTTTTTTAAAATAACCATCATGGTCTCTGTTGAAAACATTGGCTTCATTTAAGAAATAAAGGTACACATTAAATACCATTTGCCGTGCTTGTGAATTAAGCGGTTTTCCACGTTTAAATTTATCCATTTTGGAAGAATTCGTCTGAAAGAAAATGGCATGGGCAGAGTTAGGTATATATTTTTTATGCATGTTTATCTATTTATTTAATTTAAATAAATCTCATTTTTTAAATGTTTTTCTAGTACTTAATATGTATTTAATGTAGGTATTTTATTTTTTTAATATTAAAAAAACGTGAAATATGTTATTTATTTTCCTTTTTTCAAAATATACTATTTAAATCTGAATAAGCTAATTAATGTTGAAATTATATTTACCAAGAAGGGTGTGTAATAGCAGCTCTATATATTTCCACAAATAGAGAACACGTGCAGTCACTACCAATATATAAAGACGACTGACAGACATTTCGCTGACCGGCGACAGCTGCCGAACGCCCGATTTGTTTTCGATTGTGCACACATGATATTGACTCCTATCTCTTTTAAACAAGGTGCAAAATGCAAATGCCTTGTTTAGGGCTCTTACGATTCCATGATTCGAGTGTTTCCGGGAATACGACAATTAGCGAAGATCTGCATGTGCATTATTAATTTGGGAGTACTGTATGTTCTTATGACGTTGTCACGTTCAACTATCGTCAGTAAACCGACTTTACAGACAACCGATTTTTTTAAGTAGATTATAAGGAAGGGCTCCCACCAACCACCCTCGATCTGTGAATCACCCCGATTGAAGTAGTAAGGAAATGCCCTTAATACAACAATCGAAGTAGATTGACAGAGCGCACTCAAAAAGTCCCAGGACAGTTTGGCACCGACTGAACCTCAGTTCGTGGAAGCGGAATATTGCAAGTCAAGGGGCCGGAGGTGCCTACCACTTGACTTGGTGAGAGTACCTGCTACTAATTTTCTATATTGCAGGTCTCTCTTTTTGAGTGCGGTCTGTCAATCTATTTAGGACATTTCCTTACTACTTCAATCGTGATGATTCACAGATCGAGGGTGGGTAGTAGGATCCCTCCCTTATTATCTACTTAAGATGGATTTCCGTCATGTTACGCCTGATTCAATCGGTTATGTTTGACTTTTTATACATTTTTTCTAATTGCTGTAGTGGAGTTCGCTGAGAATTCAACTACATGTAAAACTCAAATGCCACTTCATTTTCAAACAACTACTTCTCACTTTTACAACTTATTTTTTATCCTTGACAATAGTAATAATGTGAATGTTTATCTATCGCAGCCAATCAACACGTCGGACCCGGCCAACCACCAGTTGACCAAGCAGGAGAGCTCCGACGTCCACTAGGCGACGACGATGACGCTACGTTACAGTACCGTAATCACGCCGAGCGACAAAACATACAAACAAACAATAGTTTTATTGATTCCATCGCAATTATGTCATAAGTACCTATCGAGTAAGCCAACGAGTGATATAATGTAGTCGCGGCGTTTGCATACAGGCGACACAACGCTTTATATAATTAAATAGAGAAATAGTGATTTTTAGCGCGACCGGGCTTAGGGCCCGGCCGCTGTGCGGTCCTGTTGAATTTTTATAGTGAAATATGTTCCCGTTAGCCGATTTTACACACGTTGTCTGACAATAAAACTATGATCAATAGCGTACGAGCACCGGTGATACTGGAATATCAGAAACGTTTATATTGCATCGGGAGTCGGGACAAATAACTAGTGCATACGGCTTTTGAAGGAATGTTGCATGTTTGGATTGTGTTGACCGTTGTGTATAGAAGTAATATGCCTTCCGCTAAAGTCTACGTTGTCTTATGGAAAATGCGAGCGACATGTAGAGGAAGAGTTGGAAAATAGAGGCAACTTCAATGCAACTATAAAACACCGGGAATACAGAAGCAAAAGCTTCAAACGCGTAACGCACTTATAGACATTTACAGAGATTGAATCTCGGACCACCTTGTTCCGAGTTCTGATTCTGCGGACGATGTTTATGTGGGCTAAGTACTTATGAAGCTTTTCTTCTGTAATCTTAGTGATTAATGTCTAAATACACATGTTGAAGGTAAGCGACCGAAGTTCCGCGTCCGATTTTACTGATTTGACACCATAAGCGCGAAAATTATACGTCAGAAATTTGGTTGAATGAATGAACGTTGTTTCGTTTTTGAACTTACATCTGACTGAAGTAATTTCGGCAACTGTGTCGTAAGTTAGGGTCTTTACATATGACGGAAAATGCGTCGCGTATTATCGGTCGCGTAACGCCAGAACAAACAAATATACAATAAAACATTTAACCATTCACACCTAACCGATGATGCGTTAGTGCGTCGACCATAAACAGATACGCTCGACGCATTTTCCGTCAGATATGTAACGACATTAATTCAAATAACGCCGAACTTCGGTCGCGTATCTTCAGCATAGCGTGTTTAGGACACTTAGTGATGAAACGGTCAAGTAGAACAAGTATGATTTCTAAGAGATTCCTCGTGCACGAACGTCTCGATGCAAACGTCGCGAGCTGAGCGATTAGTTGATTCTGTGTTTGTATTTGGTAAGTTGGGACAGCTATATATAAATACTGTTATGGTATAATGCGTGTGTTGATCGCGGGCCGAAGCGTGTATATGAGAGTTTACTTGTACGTATAAATAATGCGATAAAAACATAATATAGTTAGTTTGATGTGTTGAAACTATTTTGCTCAAACGTTTTTCTATTTTGTGTGAATTGGTCCATCGCTTTGACCAAATTTTTTGTATGTTTTTGCTAAATAAGTTCATTCATACGTTATAGTAAATTAGGGCAATGAGTAAGTCGAGCAAAGTTTTCTTTGTCACCATTGTAATTAACTGTTGTATAAGCGGACCAAATTGCAAGGCTTCGTGTGCCCTGCTCAGGGAATTAACTTTAATTCTGAGCTATGAGAGATATGTACAAAATGAAAGTTTAATCTGCTTGCAATTATCGCGTTATTCAGACGTATTTGTAGAGGAGTGTGTGTTGTGAAGCGCTGGAGTATACTGAGTACTAGCATACGTTCGATGCGTGGTCCCCCGCTAATCTGTTAGCATTTGTTCGCATTTGTATGGACCCCCCCTCGGTCCGGCCCGAGCGCATGCATTCGAACTGTTATTTTTAAGTAATCAACAAAAGGACTGTAGAATTCTATCATCACACTTATTAACGAGAAAACGGACGTCTTCGTGTTTCTTTTTTTTTTTACTTTGAAAATGTACAAAATCATGCTTTCATTTGAATATTTTTTTTAAATAGAGTTTAAGTGAGGAATTTGTACATGACTATGGAAGAACACCATGAAATATAAAATTTAGAACCGAAATGCAATAGAGGGGCCTCGCCCCGGCCCGGCACCCGTTTGAGAATCGTGAGAATTGGTATTTAAAAATTAGTATTTACTTACAGTTTAGTTTAATGACAAAAACAATGTGTATATTTTATGAGAAAGTGAAAAGTTCTTAAATAAAACTATTGTTTTCGGATTAATTACTTAAGTGTTTTATTTATCCATCAAGTTGTAACCCCGTGAGCGGCAGTCTTGTTTATTTTGATTTATACTATCTACCCAATACAGAACTAATTATAAATATAACGAGGAATACCTCCACTACCTTTAACATAATAACTTATTTCTACTATTCTATTTCACAAGGTAGAAGAGAATTCATAACAAATTGGCTGCATCATAATTATTTAACATTTGCAAAATGCAATCAAAAATTGTTTTACAAATATAACATTTCATGCAGAGATCATTGGTACATAATTGGCACATATTTCTAAAACAGATTAACATTAATACAATAACTTCTAAAACTTAAATTTTATGAGTAAAAAATAACGTTCAAAGATTGATTCACATTGACGAAGAGTCGAAAAGAAATTTTACTACACAATGATAATAAATCGCGTTCCATTGAAGGCTCGTGTAAATAACAACTTGTGGCTTTTGGTCAATGTGTATCGACCATTAGGACAAATACGGACAGCCTGAAGCAGCTGCCGTCGACTGCTTCTAGTCGCGACTGCATAGAGAACTAATACGAGCAAATTCAAAATTGCTTATTCACTGACGCAAAAGCAACCCTTGTGATTAGCCATGATTCTACAATGGCTTGTACATTATGGCAAGTTCGCAAAGCAATAGGTATAGGTGCTTTCAAATTTGCCAATGGTTATAATATTTGTTTTATAGAAACTGTATATGCGTAAGGTGCTGCCAGTAATATATTTTACACCATGGAATGGCTGCTCAAGGGGTAACGGATTATATTCCCTGCAAACAGAAAATTGAAAATGTTGATAACCTTTCGCGATTTGTATACATTATAAAATTATATATACCTACTACGGGCCTAAATCGCGTTAATTATTTACGTGATTAAGACCCGTAGTATATATAATTTTATAACAGAAAATTATAGATAAATATGCAGGCGCAGACAGGAAAAAAGTCGATTGCTGCCGTTTCAGGTTGCTCGTATATTGTTTTAAACTTTTGAGATTTTTACACATTAAAATATTATATATATATTATTGGTAATATAGCGCGAAATATTTAAAGTGGACCAGTGACCACAATCAGTGCAATTCGAACAAAAGTTCGGGTTAATAACCGGATTTCGTACCTTTAAATATTTCACGCGATTAAGTTCCGATAATATTATAAATCTGTTCATATATTCCGCTTTTACGCTCTGCAAAATAGGTATCAGTTCATATAAACGCAGATCAACAAATTATTTTTTTAATGGGGGAGGTTACTGGTTCTCAAGTTTTTCAGGTCAAAAATATACAGTTGGTTTAACGTACCTAACTCGGCCGGATTGAAGTTGGCGACAAGTGGTTGCGCAGATGCATGTTTTGAAAGTAAATGGTGACAGGAAGCGGGGGGCGGGGTCGAAAACTACATCAAGGTTATTAGAGATGCGATTACGCATTAACTATATTGTCATAATTAGTATTAGTAACTCTATGTTTTTTGTGATTATTTTCGTAAAGAAATTGTTTTTCAAACTTTCTTTAGTATTTACTGTAACTGTTCTAAATTTAAACTTTTATGAACTCGTATAAATAGTATTTTTACATCGATTAAACATAATCGTTTTCGTAAGTAATTTTAGCGTCGCATCTCCGGCATCAAACTTCAATTCGGCCAAGTTACGTCGATCCAACTGTAGGTAGGTAGCATAGTCATTTTATATTTCAGAATATGTTAAGTATAGTAAGTTTAAATTATCGTCGCCGCTTAGAACACTGAACCGTACTAAAACCATTGCGTCATTGGCAAAAAATAATTTTATGAACTACGAATGTACGACATCACCATAACCAGACCAGACTAATAAGTACGTTTGTAAGTATTTTTTTTGACATTTTGGGAATTGGACATTCTGAACCCGAAAGATGTATATGTGCGTTGCTAGAGCGCGTGTTGTGTAAAGGTTATGGTTATCTTTTACATATATCTTCTATACCCTCGCCATTTTGTATTTAGCGTCTTTTAGCAACGTTATGCATAGGTTTCTTTTAATTAAAAACGTAATGCATGTTATTGCCAAATAAATTCATTATACTTATAACGTCAACGTATTTACGACATAGAATCGATGGAGTACTAAAACATACATATTTCATTTATTTTTTAACAATAAATTATAAGACATACTTCCTGCTTACCGGCTGAAGTCTGTCCACTGGGTTCATTGTTGACCATCGTGTTGGCTAACTATCAAATTTTTAACTTCACAAAGAATAGAACAAAATATTTTTCACCACTTTGTCTTCACAGTCTTAAACAGACAGATTTCAGCTCGGTTTTATTACAAAACTCATTTTCATATCGATAAAAATCTACGCGCCATTTTAGTCCAAAACTTTGACCATAGACACGTTTATATTTTCAATGATTCTGCAGACGGAGGCGTCGCAACTTTCAGCCTTCTCGCTTCGTCTGCGTCGAGGGCTCGCTTCATCTCGTAGTATTTCTGTTTGAACGATTGTAGATCCGCGTTAACACGGTCCAGTTCTAGCCTAAGATCTGTTACTTGATTTTCTCGCATACTGAGTTCTAAAATATAGTTCTTCATTAGATTAATTCATCAAAAATGAAATACATAAGTAGGTACAGTGAAATTAGTCTCGAGAAATTTTTGCATATGTAGTGGTGTGTATGTTACTTAGATATTAGAGCGCGTTTCCACTATATCGTTCTGGCCCTTACAAAAATGTTTCAATATCCTAACATTACTATTTAATTTAATACTTATCCCTAGCAACACTCTGATTTTTGTTTTCAATAAAAACAAGTTTTTATTTTAAAGAAAAAGGTTTTGACTTTATTAAAAAAAATATGTCATTCAATTTCACGTCCTTGAGCAAACGACAAGGCGACTACCGTGAAACAATAAAATATCGTGTCGTTCTTTAGATGATAGTAGTTTAGCTATAGGTAAAAAGTTTTGACCATAATAATTACGAAACAAAACAAATAAATAAATCGTCACTTGATAGTGGAAAGTGGAAACACGCACAAAACCAGAATAAACCAGTTTACTCTGTCCGCAGGTGCCACGTGCAGTCTGACGTCAGTCGCTTGATACCGTTAGAACATAAAGCACGCATTTCATTAAAAAATTATAATTATTAGATACGTAGTAGTTTCATTGTGAAATTTTGTATTTGTTGATTGTTGTTATTGTTTGTTATTATTGTTAAAATATTTGTTGAAGTGTTTAATTTCAAGTGTGTAAGTGTTGTAACTTTATATTGATAATTCAAAATGGCTCCAGTGTTAAAACATGGTCGAGGCAAGCCTTTGACTTCTCAAACTAAGGAAGTTTTGTACTGTTTGTACAAATATTTCGAAAATGAGTGTAATAACAACCCGAGCAGTATTATGACCCCCACTCAATTAGTTGCTAAATCAACAGGAATTTCAATAGCATCCGTCAGAAAGGTAGTATCAGAAAGCAAATGTCGTCCTTCAGATCAGGAAGTAACATTTAAATCTCCTAAAAAGAAACCGAATCGTAAACCTACAATAGTAATCGATAACTTTGATCAGCAAGTTATCAGAAGAACAATTCATGACTTCCACATCACAAATAAAGAAGTTCCCACTTTAAAAACTTTGCACTCAAAATTGAAAGAAGATATCGATTATAAAGGTTGTGTCAGCACGTTACGAAAACACGTCATGTCATTAGGTTTTAATTGGAAGCAAACAGAAGATAACCGGAAACTTCTTATGGAAAAACACGAAATTAGATACTTGCGAATTAATTATTTGATGAAAATTGCTGAATATCGTGAACAACGCCGACCAATTGTTTACACCGACGAAACATATATACATACATCACATACCCTCTCGAAATCTTGGTCAGATGGAAGCACTTCAGGTTTGAAGCAACATATATCGAAAGGCAACCGCTTAATCATTGTTCATGCCGGTGGTATCGATGGCTTTATACCAAAATTTGGTATTGCATTTAATGCATTGCTTATGTTTAAAGCCGACCAAAAAAGTGGAGATTACCACAACAATATGAACTATGACAACTATTCAAGGTGGATTCAAACTCAATTAATACCCAACTTACAACCAAATAGTGTTGTTGTTGTTGACAACGCACCATATCATAACTCAATACAAAATCCTGCACCGAATAGTAATTCTAGAAAACAGCAAATGATAGACTGGCTGACATTTCGAAACATTGAGCATTCATCCACGTTGCTTAAGCCTCAATTATATGAACTGATTCTGCAAAACAAGGCGAGATTTATAGAGTACAAGATAGACGAAATATTACGACAGCACGGTCATACTGTGCTGCGTTTACCACCATACCATCCGGAGTTTAATCCTATAGAAAATATATGGGGGATAGTGAAAACATATGTCGCAAAAAAGAATGTCGCAATGAATATGAAGGTTATAATGTCATTAGCTGAAGAAAAAATGAACGCCATAACTGTAGAGGAATGGAGAAAAGTTTGTTTGCATGCTATTGAGGAGGAAAGCAAATATCAGGGTAGAGACGCAGCTTTAGACACAATATCAGAACGAATCATAATTAATTTAAATAATTCATCTGATGAAAGCGAGGATGGGGATGATTGTGATATGCCTGGGGTTGATGAATTATTAGAATAAAACATTTATGGCCGGAGAACACCTAATTCATACACGTCTTCACTGAAGTGAAAACCGGCATTCAATGCTTGTAATGTTTGGAACTGGCTTGTCTGCCTCATACAGTTCCATAGATTACAATGCGGTGGATACACATTTTCACGACCGTATTAGTACGTAGTGCGTATGCGTAGACGTGCACGCATTTGGTGTGCTCCAGCCACAAACGTATATTACCTTTAAAACAATAAAAACTAAAAATAAAATGTTGTTTTTTTTATTTGCTGACCATACACTACTACAAACGCAAAAATTTCTTCAAGCTAATTTACCTGTACCTTATATTTAAAGACAACCTACACCAGGGTTTCCCAAACTTTTAACATAGTGGAACACCCATCAAATACATCTTATTTGATGTGATGAAACCCCAAAAAGTTCATGCCTGGAGAAATTGAAGGGTGCAATTATTTCATTACTTGGGTATGGGAACATACTAGACACTTTGGAATTATCCAACGTGATCTCATTGTGTCGTTGTTGTTCTTTTTACGCAGACAATCAATTCTTTTTTTCTAAATTTCTAAAAAAAATATTTTCGCCGAACCCTGGTAACTGTTCTACGAAATCCAGTTTGAGAAACCGTGACTCCTGAGTCCTCGTGAACTTAAGAAATATAAGTACACGAAATTTCATGAATTTCGTTATAAAGAAAGAGAGTAGACCTACAGTTAAGTAGTCAAAGGATTAGGTATCGTTTTTTTGTGTACCTACATAACGATAACGACTTCTTAACAAACTGTAATTCGTGTGAAATTGCGAATATCTTTATACATACCTGCAATCAAACATTTCATCTTGGTTGTACGTTGTGTGAGCGCTCGTTGCGTTCGATTCAATGTCATCTAAATAAAAACAAATATTTAATGTCATTATTTCTACTCTATTTTAACTCTACTCCTTTTTCCCCCACCCCTCGTGGGGGATAAAGGAATAACAACTTTTATGGGAGACTAGCTGAACTCGGCCACACTTCGCTGTGGCTTTTAAAGCCAGAAACACTCGCCGGCCTTCAGAACATTCTGCTAAAGTTTCATCACAATCTGATCAATGGTTTCGGAACGCATAGAGGACATGCAGACAAATATTGATATATTTATATAGATAATTTAAAAAGGGTCCAACTATAAATAAGTGGCGCGCAAGATAGAGTTTGCCGATTACGCATTATAAGAGATATAGATACCTAGATGTAAATGTAAAGAGATAGATGGTCAGATACGTCACCTGTATTTCAGGACTAGGCTGCAAGGCAAGCATGTCTTTGACAGCGTTGTATAAGTTTCGTGTTTCTTTTAATTCCCGGTCTTTTAGCACCAACATCTCGCTTTGTGCTAGCACTTTTCTATAAAAAAAATATTGTTTATGCTCATGTGATTTTTTAAAAGCATTATGTAAGTACCTACTAGTAATGTGTACCCGAAATATCCTACATTCGTATAGTTTTCTTTATAAAACATGTATACTTGTTTATTAAGTAGCAGTAAATTGGCCAAATGCACATAATGTTTTTACAATGTAAGTCGATGCTCCTACTATGTTGTGCCTATTGAGGTTGATATATACAATCTCGTGTACTCTTCTTCTAATATTTTTGACCTTTTTTTGCATCAGTCCTCTAATATGGTGTATAATATAATGGTGGCAGCACCTTACTTGCATATACAGTTTATAATTTAAGAAACATTGTAAATATTGGCAATTTGAAAAGAGTGGCCACGAGTTTTTATTGCCTGTTTTTTTCTTGGGCTTTACCTATTGTTTGCGAACAGGCATTACAAGTAAATGTAGAATCGACTTTTCACAAGTGTAGTATTTTGCTTCATAAGTGAATAAATCATTTTTATTATTATTATAAAATATATATGTAGGTAAAAATGCATAAAGTTTATGTAGGTAAAGTTTATCAACATTAATAAGGTGGGTACCTTGTTGTTGTTTTATTAACGTTTATATTCATCAAACACACTGGTTCGTTCAATAAAATTTAAAATGAGAGATGAGATGATGATTTTAAAAGAGTGGCCCATGTGTTCCTTGGCAGCTTTTTTTCATGAGCTGGAACTGGCACTTGGAACTGCCGCCTAACTTCATTTTATTTTTCAAATAAATCATAATTTTATTATTGAATAGCTGTCCCGCGCAACTTCGTATGCGTAAATTTTCCCCGTTTTTGCAACATTTCACGTCGCTACTCCGCTCCTATTCGTCGTAGCGCGATGTTATATATGGACCTTCCTCGATAAATGGGCTATCCAACAAAAAAAGATTTTTTCAAATCGGACCAGTAGTTTCTGAGATTAGCGCATTAAAACAAACAAACAAAGCAAACAAACAAACAAACAAACTCTTCCGCTTTATAATATTAGTATAGATATAGTACTCATGTATTATTTGACGTTTACAAATAATCATTATTTTGGTTTTATGAAATGAAGATATTTAAAATTTTAACCTACTGGATATTGGCAGAAATTGTTTGGAAAATCGGCCTAGATTGCCATTAGCTCAAAAATGAGAAGGTTAACATCAGATTTAGGTTGTTTTACTTTCCTCAAGGAAATATTTTAGTATTTTTTGCAAGCGTATCAAAGACAAAGAAAACCCGGTCAATGAAACTTTTTTGTTTCTTACGTTCTAAATGTGCATTGTAATTGTGTTCTTTTTTATAAATACCTATCTAGATACGAGTTGAGTTATTGTATTATTTGGTCTTGCTTGAGTAATTATGTGTAATTAAACTATTAAAGTCAAATAACATACTTACCAAAGTTACTTTTCATGTAGCTTATTTTGATATTATTATATAATTATAATAATTATAATATCTTGGGACAACTCACACAACGTCGTCTGATCCCAAACTAAGCAGAGCTTGTACTATGGAAACCGGACAACTGATAAACATACTTATATATTTCTAAATACATACATATTATAGATAAATAACACCCAGACACAGAATAAACCATCGTGCTCATCACACAAAGTTTTATCCTGGGTGGGGATCGAACCCACGACCTCTTGCGTAGCAGTCGGATACACTCCCACCGCGCCACAATGGCAGTCATTATATTATATATTATGTGATGATTACATTTCCCATCACACCATGAACAGGTTTTAGACTGTTATTATTGATTAATTAATTGTAAAATAAGGTAAAACCGGGTAATGCCGGTCAGAAGGTAATACCGGTCACTATATACCTATTTTACTGCATACCTACGTATGAATAGGTATATGAATGAACATTCTGACACCGACGAGAACTTGGAAAATAAATCTATAATCTGCGCTAATTGATGGGTACAACAACGAGCTGTGATATGGAAGTGCGTTGTGAGCTTCCTAGGCTCATGCTGAGTACTCAGGGTATGACTCTCCTGAGGTATTTATCTGCGACTTCTGCCTCAACAAAACCTGACTAGTATTACTCGCCTGGTGACCGGTATTACCCGCTATTGTGTTTAACACTTTCACTGTCCGTGCATTACATGTAATGCACTGATGAGTTAGCTCCGTACGTCCGTGCATGACATACAATACACTATTAACCACCAAGAATAGTGTTGTTCTTAATCACAAGAAACTTGAAAAATTAATTAAGTAAAAAAGGAAATAATGAAATAATGAAATTGTCGTTTATTCAAATATCCTGTGAAGCATTCTCTTTCTAAAGGTAGTATATTCATGTTCCAAGTAGAAGACGCCGCAAAATTATTTTCCATGAAATTAGTTTAATTTATGAATTCATTAATGGCTTCAATAGTTTCTTCAGGTCCATGTATTTGTACATTCTCTAATCGTTCTATTACCTCATCTTCACCATCACTATCTTCTAAAATACGTACTAAATCGTCGCCGGATATAAACCGAGTCATGGTTGATATAATGAAGCCAAGACCAATTTATAGAAAATATTACAACTATTCACCAATAAACACACAATCAAAAACAAAATGACATTGTCAATGTCATGTCTATGCAATTTACTTATCTAATTATCTCTTTCGTTTTCCTCGTAGAGGTTTATCAATGAAACAGTCCGCGAAAATATACACGAGATCAACGATTTGACCATGTTTGTTACATATACATCGATCGTGTTTCGACGTACTTGGACAACACTATTGGTCGGCGGTTGAAGTTCATACGTCCGTGCATTGTATATAACGCACTTTTGGACTTGCAATATTGATATTGATAATTGTCTTAGGACAGTGAAAGTGTTAATACTGCTCAAAGTAGTTTTTTTTTTAATTTTGATTATGCCAAATTTATTTTATTTATTTATCTCAATTATTGTGATTTCATTAGAAGCATAGTGGAAGTTTAATATGCAAAAACATTGAATATTATGAGACTTGTGATGATTTTTGCATAAGTGACTGGCAATACCCATTTGTGTTCGGTTTGCACTATGTGAAGAATAACCTTGTTTACGTAATTACCTACTCAGTTGATTAGTATTTTATGTTTTAAGTGCATAATTATTATATGATAGTGTCCAGTGTCCTACATTTGATGTAGGTTTCGTCGTACAGACTATGAACACCTATCCTTCTGAGCTTCGACAAACCCCTATGCGACAAACATAGACAATATACAAACTTCTGCGTTAGTCTCAACTTCTGCGTGAGGCGCACGCTCTCGGGGTCGGTGCCCTGCAGCTTGCGCCAGCGGTGCACGTTGAGCGGCGTCTCCAGCGCCTCCTCGAGCGCGCGCACGCGCAGGCGCTCGCGACCGAGCTCGCGCTCCAGGTTGAATACCTGACGAATGAGGATCAAGAGTTAATAAACATGTTTTGTAAATAAGACGGTTGACGGAGCTCCTACACTAATCTATTCATTTTACATAGAAAAGGTTACTACTTAATGATTAAATGATAATATTCCTTTATTTCGAACTACTAAGGTCCATATAACACTAATACTAGTTTAGATTCAGCAAAACAGAAAACAAATCTGCAATCAATAACCTGAATTTAGAGAAAGTACCAGGCTACGCTCTAATTACAATAATTAACCTGTACCTGAACCAGAACACGAACCTACTCTAATTCAATGAAAACAAAGTTTCGATCAAAAATGAAGTAGTGATATACAGATTTAATCCACTTGTCCTAGAAAATCGTCCATGGGTTCGAACTTCTTGTGCTTATCTAAAACTTAATTAGTATAGTCCCCGTAAACTTAAGAAATTTAAGTAAACGAAAATTCATGAATTTCGTTATAAAGAAAGAGAGTAGACCTACAGGGCTTAACTAATCTGACACAAATTATTATATTATACAATGCCATTCTACAAAGAGAATACGTTCCACAATTGAAAGCGTCCGTCGCAGGTAAAAGTCTTGAAAATGACAAATCATATCGCCCAATTAACCTGCCCCCAATTTCCTATACCTAATGTAATTTAGATTTTGTTTCTGGAGAGATTAATTCCCATTATTGAACAAATTTATTGATGATATCGCCAGATATTGGTAAGTCAGCAGCGAAAAGGAGATACAGAGTATAGGCCCCATTACTTTGTACAGAAGTTTTTATTTTGTACAGAAGTCCATTATGCTTGACTTTGTGGATTGCCTGCGAAATGTCTAGAAAAGAAGCTGTACAGTATGTTTTCTGTTCAAATGTTTTTTTTTAAAGATAACTAGCAATGTGGAATACCAATCTTGTTAACACCCCCAGCTAAGCTCAATGGTTTGTGTTAGGAGTTGGTTCACGTCGGTAGTATAATGGGTAGGATTCAAACCAGCAACCTCACGATTGCGAGTTCAATGAATGCCATTACGCTACAAACGCTTTAAAAATGTTTTTTGCTATATACAGTTAGTATAAAAAAACCCATGTAACTGCGAACTTAAAATCTTTACTACAATATTTACTAAAAAAGTTTTGGGATTAAAACACAGAGTAGCTGGGCCATTTTCGCCCAAGGGTACGAGGTCGTATAAAATCACATATTTTTTTCAGGCTGCAATTTAATGCTCACCAAAAAAATTTTTAGACCCCAAGTTACTACTTAGTAAAATATATTTACGTCATATACAACGATATTCTTGGTATAGTGCAAACCTAAAAGTAGTTTGCTCAGAATCAGTAACACAATCCAATGGGGTAGTTTTTGGACCATGTTATATTTTGCCATTAATTAATTAATCAATCAATTAATAATTAATTTATTAATCATTCTAACAGTCCAAATCCTGTTCACAATGTGATGTGAAATGTAATCATCACAATTTTTTAAATAATAACCATGGATATACGTACTACGAGACGCAATGAGCACGATGGCGCGAAGAACACAAGACAACGAAGTTTTCAATATTATCATTTTCTTTTTTTTTGTATGATTTCTTGAAGTAAAAATCTTGATGGGATGGTGTCTGAGCTTTGCACTATACCAAAAATAACCTTGTATATTGGGGTGCCCAAATGAAAACGTTTTAAGTTCCAAAATAAATATACACTCATCAAAATTATTGTACGTTTTTTACTTAAATTCTTTTTGCTTACCAAAATGTAAATAACCATAAAGATAAAAAAAATAAGTAGACAAAAACTTGTTCCACAGATGGACTCTTGTAACGGTGAAATATAGATAAAACTCTTACTCAGTGAAAGATGAAACCTATTTTAACTAGTTGAAATTAAATACTCTGAGCCGCTCTTATATTGCCCGTCCAATAGGCAGGTACTCTTTGCAGTGGAAGCATAATAGGTACCTTTTAACAAAATCTTAGGTTCCTACATTTCGTTAGGAGATTAATTAGACCAAGACATTAAATTAAATCTATAGCATTTTTGACTTAGAAGTTCTTGTACATAAGCATATTTTTTACGATTGTCACTTAACCTTGTTTCAACAAATGTAGGTAATCATTACACTTCAATTGAGAAACCAAAAATGTACAATTATGTTATAAATATAAGTAGGTAAATTTAAAATGAAGGTCTCTTTTCGTATAATAACATGCAATTTAAAGACCATTTGTGTATAATATAAACATATACTTATTTCAAATGTCTTCGATTTGTCTAGTTTTTTCTCTATTCTAACAACGAAGTCATCTTTGACGGTGTCATATACATACTCTATGTATAGACGTAAGTAATAAGTAAATTTATAATTTTAAGTTTTCATTAATTCGATTTCATGAACAAATAATGTATAACAAATATTTCATATTAATTGTGATACCTTCAAAATGGTGTTTTACTGTTGATTTGAAAAATGACATTCTTAAATATGCCTTCCAATATAGTCCACTTTAAAAATCTAGCAATAAAGTAATTGGAAGGGACTAGAACAGATCCCTGTGGCACGCCCGTTTTTTTTTAATGCATCAACGAAGCAACACGACATTGCTGACTGGAGAGAGATAGACTATTTTGTATTCTGAATAAAAAAAACACTATTTTACAGGCTACCCAAAAGCTGAAAACACTATTGACCGTGAGTTTTATTATCTTGTTCTATAGACTCGAATGCCTTTTTATGAACTTGGCATAAATGTGAATGTAGTCATTTTAATTTTGTCTGTAACTTGACACAGCTTTCAGTCCATTTTTACAAGTTAAATTATCACCAAACCAAAAACCCTCCTGCTGAAAAAAATTATATTAGCCTTTGTCACTCCTATAATTGAGACAAATCAAACAACACGACATGAAAAAGCCGTTTGGGCCGTAGATCGAGCGTAAATGAATAAACATACATACGTTCGAAAAACAATGCTCTCCTTCTGACGCCTATAGGTACCTGTTATTTCAGGCATAAATGTTTACTCGACGTGTGGTGCCAGCTTAAGAATAGTACCACCCCATCTCTGCCCGTGAGTGTCGTCAAGGCGACTTCACGCCGGAAAAGGCAGCAGCGTTCTTTGCGTATTTTAAAGCCTCACTGCGATCGCCAACCCGCTCGCCAAGCGTGGCAAATAAGGGAATTACCCTCAGATCCTATATTATGTAGGTTCTACTGGAGAGATAAGTGTTCAGCAGTGGGACATCATATGTAATTAATAAAAGTACTTAAAACACTTGCACCAATAAAGTACCTACATATTAACTTAGAGTTTCAAACCACGGTTGAAAGCTAGAACAATATAGAAAATTTAATGTATGTGTTATCTTACTTCTTACCTCTAATCTCAGATCAGTCATGTTTTCAATTCCTTTAGAGAGCAAATTCTTCTCTTTCCGAAGACGAATGATCTCCAATCGTAGCAGACGTATATCCTCAACACGCTGCTCGTATTGACGCTCGCCTACGGAGAAGAGAAAGTTGGTAGGTACTTACATAAATGATGTGACCGTTAATCGATAGAGATCCCTGGCTAAGTACAATCTCTTTGATCTTACTAGTAGTTGTGATACCAACAACAACGCCGCTTAGCCCGGAGTTCTCTGCTCGGCGCTAGGTGGCGTTGTTGTTGGTATCGAATGACCTGCTATGCCAAATCTATGTTGTCGACAGAAGACCGCTTGTAGTTAGAGCATCTGGTCAGATCAAGTCAGTTGAACGAGTGATAGAAATACCTTGTGATAAAATGTAACGTAGTATTATGTAGATTCTCATAGATAATTAAGTAGTTTATTTTACGTTACACAGTAGAAAGTTAGTTTTAGTTACGTAGTAAAAAGACACGTACACATAAAGGATTTAATATATTAATTTCTGGACTACATTAAATCGTTCAGGTTGAGAACATCTCTTTCCTAAAATATTTCTTGGTTTCTAATAGTCGAACTGTTTGTTTCTGTTCTTAGATTTTTTGCGTAAACAAACCTCTCTGCAACGTGATCTCTAGTATCCTGATCTTCTCATACAGCAACGAGATCTCGTCGTTCCTCCTTACGAGCTGAGCTCCAACCACGTCACGCTCGTTCATCAGACCTTCTAGATCCTTGGACAGTTTGGCGCGAGCCGCGTCACCTTCCTGCAGAACGAAACGAACAGACACTGCTAGATATTCTTCTTAAAATGAGGAGACTCCTTATACCTATGTACCACATCATCATTATCCTCTATTGCTAAATTCGTTCAGTTAACCCTAAGCAGCCCCATCAATTAGCTAATCAATAATCTAGCTGTTGCCCGCCACTTCGTTCTTGAAATTTATCCTACAGAAACATTTACCCGGAATAAAAAAGTAGCTTAAGTGCTATTCCAGACTATAATTTATCTCTGTTCCAATTTCGTCCAGATTTGTTTACCCGTCGTGGCGTAATTGAATAACAAACATCCATCCATCCATTCATACATCCTAACTTTCGCATTAATAATATTAGTATACTTAGATTGAAATTGGTTAAGCTGTATTGGACAAAATTACTTACGAATACAAAGTACGGAGTGTGCGTTTGACACTGTTTTTTTTAAATAAAGTATATAGAAACTTATTTTTTTTCTTCTCTAACCTTATTTAATATGACTTTTGATATTTAATTTTGTGTGTTGGTATATTTCAACAATTTGACAAAACGAAATGATGACTATCTTACCCACTGAATGGTCCTATATGGGAACGTAAACTTTTCAAACAAAAAATTGCCGTATCACAAACCTGAACGATCCTATTAAGCCTAGCCTCTTCCTGCCTAAGCGCGGTGATATCAGCCCTAGCTTCAGACAACTTGTTCTGTCCCGCTTGCACCTCAGTGCGTAGCTGTTCGTTCTTCTTGTTGCACTTGGCTAGTAAACCCTCGCACGTCTTCAGGCCGACCTCTTTGCCGCTTATGTCTTCTTTCAGCTGCTCGATTTGATACGCTAGCATCTGTGAGATTGAAAGAAATGTGGTTATTAGTATAAGTGGGTTTAAGGAGTTGTAAAATGGCGGCAAACTAACATGTCGCTATTTTTACAGCTCCTCGTATAACGTGTAAAAACACAGAACAGATATAATATACTCTACTAGTAAAAAATATACTTGAAATACGTGAGAACTGGATAAGAACGTGACTTTGGGATTCAAAAAAGAAATTTTGAAACCGGCAACGAATCTCTGTTCAAGTTCAAAGAAGTAAACTAGAAAGAAAATAAACTTGGAACTAACATCAAAACTTTGTGATTCAAAGAGGAAAACTTAAAAGCACACAAAAAGCTTGAAACTGGCGAATAATTCACAGAAGTGAGCCATAATCACTACCGACAAATATCAGCGGGAAGAGAAAAAAAAAGGTTTTAAGGTGACACCTCTCTTATACATCACTCAGTGGCGGAACCAGGAGGTTTTGAAATAGGGCATGACCTTGTGCTTGGTGCATATGGGGGTAATGCCCATAATCGCCACGCTGGGCAGGCGGGTTGGCGATCGCAGGGCGTAGCTCTCGCATCAGTGACGCTGCTGCCCGTCACTGACCTATTACTTCAGCTACGCTTTAAATTGGGATGGTTATACCGCCACCAGCCGGTCGCCAGAGCCTCGTTCGTTGTACAGCAGGATGTACCGCGTGCAGGTGAGGTTGGCTTGGAGCGAAAGATGGTGATGCGCCCCCTTACATCCCTGAGCTGGATGCGAGAAGCCGAAGATAGAACAAAGTGGCGTGCAATTGGAGAGGCCTATGTCCAGCAGTGGACTGCGATAGGCTGATGATGATGATGACCTTGTATGTATATTATGTATGATTTTCTTTGATAAAACTACCACTACGGGATGGTTCAAATGCTTAGGAGATGGGAGAGGTACCCCGCCTCGCGGGGAAGTGGTATTGAGTCGGTTAGGCCCCTCAACCTGTATTTTCCAGTGAGGCCACTATACTTCGACTAATAGTTTTAATAATCGTATAATATCATATAACGGCCCAATCAAAGATAATCTGAGGTCCCAATGCTGGGCACGGGTCTGCCCAGTAAAACCTCTTATTATAGATCCTGGGATAATTGCCATAAAATGTTATGATATCCCTATAAAATCACCATGCTATCCAAAAATTAAAAAAAAAAAGTTATAACTCATTCATTCAGTCAACCCCCAGCCCAAACCCTTGGACCAAGAGCAAGAGGTGGGAGGTGGGAAAAATGTGGGAAAGGGGAAGAAGAAATGAGAAGGGGAAGATTCCCTTCGAGTAAAGTTATGACCAAATACCTTTAGTTTCTGTTTCAGATCCTGTATCTCATCGAGCGCCTCGGTATAGTTCTTGTGCAGCATGTTCCTCTCAGCTCGACACGCGTCTAACGCGACGGAGAGCTTGCGTCCCTTCAGCACCTCCTCGCGGTTCGCCTTCTTCAGGTCCATTATGTCCGCCGTGCGGAGACGGACCTCCTCTGGATATTGGAGATTTAATTTGAAATCCAAGATTCTCAGTTTAGTTACTAGAGTAATAGCTTGGTACAGGAGCATATTGCTATTTTAACAGACAGTCAACGGTAGATAAATTAATTAGACAACCATGATTCTATATACTTGTAATCTCAACACAAGCCATCGAGTTTATCTGGAAGGATTAACAGGATTGCTAGTCATGTGGGATCACAATGTCCCATTGATAGTTATCTTTTAAAATATATATATATATATATCTAAAAATAGGTAAAGACTGAAAAAAGCCAGTAAAAAATCGCGGCCACTATTTTCAAAAATTAAAGACAATTTTCGCACTAGGGTGCAAGGCCTGTGCCGCGGGGAACTTAACAAACAAATTTAAAGACAACTCTGTTGCTGTCGCGGGGGACTTAACGAACATACAAATCAAGAACACAAAATACATCCAGACTCGGAACAACAGTTTGTGGATCACACAAAGTGGTGATCCGAACGGGTTTCGAACCCACGACCCAGAGGTCAGCCAGCCAGAGCTTAGCAGTCAGGGTCACTAACCACTAGACCAACAGGCAAGCAAATAAATAATTCTTCATTATAAATATTATGAAGCAGGTATAGAAAGTTTACCTGAAATTTCATCAATTTTCTCGTTCAAAGCGATGGTTTCTTCTAAGGATCTGTAACATTATAGAATATATAAATTAGGCTACGGATGACAGGATCTCAAGTCTTTAAAAATGTTGTGTTTCTTTCTTTCTATAGGGATCTTCCATTAATGGAAAGGAAGGGGGGGGGGGGGGTGCGGAAAAAATGACAAAAGAGACCACGTGTATTTTTCGGATCGTGATGCCTCAGACTTGACCGGCGTTGAATCAATTGCCCCTTGGCTTATTTTTTGTACAAAAAGATACACGTGATCTTGGGTAGGGGGGGAGGGGGGTCAAAGTCGTCTGAAATACAGACGAACTTACTTTGCCCATGGACTTTTGGACTATGGACTTTTTGAAGAATTGGTCCCATATTGATTTACCATATTGTGGATTACCAATTAGTAACATGTTTCCAAGGACTCATGGATCAATTCTGAGGTCCTTTTTTTTTGTTACCAAATGTAAACAGTTTAATTTTAAGTAATGCATTCGATTCGATCTATGTGTATGTTGTCTAGGGCAGCTTTCCCAACATAGGTTCCGTAGTACAGTCACCTGGGTTCTGCGAATTTTCAGTCTTAGTTCAAAACAACAGGGACAACAAGAAAATACGTTGGATAATTCCAATGTGTCCAGTTACGACAGGTCTCTAGTCAGATTAAGTCCCCCACCACCGGTCATGAATTTGGGGTTCCATAAAATAAAAGTTTATTTGGTGGGTGTTCCGTTATGTTAAAAGTTAAAGAACTCTAGTCTAGCCATTCATCTGTATAAGGCTAGTAGTGTAATGATGACTAGATAAGAAATGAAATACAGACCTGTCCTTATCTTCCTCAAACTGTCTAATCATGAGCTGCTTGGTGATCTGTGCGCCATTCTGTTCCACACCGTGTTCCAGCTGCTTGCGTCTCTGTTCCTTCAGGTTGTCTTTAGCTTCGTCTTTATAAGGCTAGTAGTGTAACGAAGACTAGATAAGCTACAGACCTGTCCTTGTCCTTCTCAAACTGTCTGATCATGAGCCTCTGCTTGGTGATAAGTGCGCTGTTCTGTTCCAGCTCGTGTTCCAGCTGTTTACGTCTCTGTTCCTGCAAGTGCAGCATGTGCAGGTTGTCTAGGGCTTCGTCTGGGGATACCAAATTTAACGATTAAGAATTGCTATTACAAATCGGTATTGCAAGACATGACCAAAATTTTTATTTTGTAAATAATAAAGTGGCATATCTTGCACTATTTTGGAATCCAAAATAGTGCAAGACGCCATTTTTATATTCATTTAACTAGGAAAATGGATATATTTTATTGTTTTTACCAGAACAGTGAGGTACTTATTTTAATCGCGACAATCGATATTCATACTAAACTGCATGTAGAACAGAAGATACTTACTCTATCTTCTGCAGATTCTTGGTGAGGATGTCTTTCTTCCTGTTCAGGTTCTCTATCACCCCCTTGCCACTCTCCATCTGCTTCTTTTAGTATAAAATAGAAGAGACTTACTTTGTATCTTCTGCAGATTCTTGTTAAGTATGTCCTTCTCCCTGTTGAGATTCTCTATCTCTCTCTTGTCACTTTCCGCTTGCTTCTTGCCGAGTTGTAGGTCTCGCTCCATCACGGTCACTTGCTGTCGCAGACGATCACTGGCGCAAGGAAAAATTTACTTTAAATTATAACTAACTCTAAAAAATGTTATAACTTATACGACTATAAGATGTCCCACTGACGAGCATGGCTCTCCCTAGTAGGACCTGCTTATTATGGGTCCTGGGGGTAATTGCCATAATCGCCACGCTTGGCGAACGCAGTAAGGCTTTAAAGTACTCCGAGGACGCTGCTGTCTCCTGCGGTGTAACCTCCCATGGTCGCTTTGACGACACCCACGGCAAGAGATGCGGTGGCACTATTCTACTTATCAATAGGCATAGTTATAAGCCATTCAAATTGTCTTGTGTTCTTTGCGTTGGATTGGAACCATGGATTACTCGTAGTACGTAATCCATTGTTATTATTGAAAAATAAGTGATGATTACATTTCACATTAGGTACATTGTGAACAGGATTTGGACTGGTACAATGATTAATGAATTATTTAATGATTGATAAATTGAAAAACATAACATGGTCCAAATACTACCCCATTGGATTGTGTTACTGATTCTGAGCAAACTATTTTCAGGTTTGCACTATACCAAGAATAACGTTGTATAATCACTAAATTGACAGCCACATATACACAATTCGACCGTTGCCACAAGCTGACTCTCAGCTTGTGACCACGGCCGGTGTAACCCTAATGTGGGAAATAGAGTTATTTAGAAAAAAAAAACAGTTTTTGGTAAAAAAGTATTATACTGTTTTTAAGCTATTGCATATCTTTTATCGCGGGCTTTGACCGCGGCGACCGAATCAAGAAATTCCGTAACTAAAATAATTGCGTAACGAAAAAAACCTAACACCCCCACTTCTCCTACCATGTCGCTCGGGCGAGCGTTTGCTTAACGTATATGTATATGGTACGACTGTACGAAGCTCGCACGGATCGAGACGAGCTGCTCCGAAATGTAATGAAGAGAAAAAAAAGAACTTATGCAATAAAAAAAAAACAATTTTTTGTTGTTTTTTAGTTGATAAAGAATGCTATACAATAGCTTTACCGCGGCAGTCCCCGAGTACCACACATTTTTTTTCTTAATAACTCTATTTTTTTTTAAACTGTTAGAATTTTATTTTCTACTTTTTACTTATTATGTTTTCACTTACCGTTCAGTTTCGACATCACATTTGAGAGCTTCAAGCAGTTGGTATTTTTTAGATTGAGCGATCATTTGTTTGTTCAGCTTGATAATCTCGTTGCGTTGTTTAGTGTTTTCACTTATTGTGTTCTGTTAGGTGGACAATAGCAAATATTAATATAAATACCTAAGTATAAGAACAAACTCTTCAACTTTATAATATTAGTATAGATAACCATTCCGTATCAGCTTTGAAATAAAAATTAAACTCAAATTCGTATGTCCGTTGAAGAGCATATTAATATCAATACCTATTAGATATCGGTAATATCGAACATTTTAATAGATGACGAGGCAGATGTTTAATCAATATTTTGATTAAACATCTGCCTCGGTTGACTCAACTCTTGGTTTAAAATATTATGTTTGAATTCTCCTCGATCGAATCTATAACTTTGTTTCGATATTATAGCTTTTATTTGTTTTTTTTTCAATGGTAGCAATAACTGCGGTTGACTGCGGGAATAGTTAGTAGATCAGTTGTCAAACGCAGTTATTGTTAAGTGTCATTTACAGTGCCTTTTTAAGGCAACCTATTAGAGATATTTTTTTCCTATTGCTTTGCGAACTTAGCATTAAATGTACATTTAGAATCATGATTTATTACAATAACACTAATCTAACAAAATACTAACACACAATAATCTATACTAATATTATCAAGCTGAAGAATCTGTTTGTTTGAACGCAATAATCTTAGGAACTTCTGGTTCGACTTGAAAAATTATTTTACTGTTGGATAGCCCATTTATCGAGGAAGGCTACAGGCTATATAATATTACGCTACGACCAATTGTAGAAAAGCAGGAATAAAAAGTGTTGCAAAAATTGGGAAAATTGTCTCATTTTATTAAACAGTTAACGGTAGTTATGTTTTTGAAAAGCCGTAAATGAATAAAGAATTACCTTAAGTTCTCTAGAAGCGTTATTCAGAGTGGTGGTAATCTTCTCGAACTCGGCATGCAAGTTGTCGTAGTTGGCCTTCATCTGTGCGGCCTTAGCGAGGGCAGCCTCCTGCTCGGCGTGAGCGGCTTCCAGCTTCTTGGCGTTGGAGGCCAGTTGCCGGTCGCGGCGTTCTATGGTCTTGTCTAGTTTCGCTATCTATATTACAACAAGAATAATCTTTTGGTGTTAATAAAACTTTCTGCCAATCTGTGAATCTTTTCTTTAAAAAATTTTGAGCGACTGGTGTAAGGCACCTGTTCGACCGACGGCGAGAAAAAGAGTAGCGAGTAGCGATTTATCGCTTAAGAATGAGTGAGTGGGATTGAGTCCCACATTACTAGCAATCTTGTTAACCCCTTCAGCTAAGCTCAATGGCTTGTGTTAAAAGTGGGTTCTCGTCGGTAGTGTAATGGGTAGGATTCGAACCCGCGACCTCACGATTGCGAGACCCATTCCTAAGCCATTAGGCTACCGCCGCTTTATTTTGAACTGTAGGTAGCTACTCACCTTGTCGTTTAGAGTCAAAATGTTGTTGCCGCGACGTTCCATCTCAGTTTTGAGGCTGGCCGACTCACCCTTGAGGTGCTCCACCAGACGGTTGGTCCTCACAGCATTGTTATCAGCTTCCTGATAAACACAGTGATGTATTAATTATCGACTTATCCAAAGGGGGGGGGGGGCACGGGGGCTTTGGTTTGTGCACCGAGTTTCTTCTGTTGTATTCAATTTCTTTGTCACCCACCCCCTAGTCGTGTCGTACGTGCAGCTCCCACTTGGCTGGTGTCGAGCGAAACGAAATCCAACCCTCCCCCCTCCAGCGTGCGTGCGACTCACTCACACTTCGTACCCCCCTCCAGAATCCAATCCTGGATCCGATGTGTATAATGTAGTTAACAAGTGCTTTTTAGGTCAACTTTCTTTAGCAGTCACTGAAAAATATGAACGAGGTAACATTTGATTCGCAATGGCATGTATGCATGGCATGCATGGGCAGGCATAGATGATTTTTGGAAAATAGGGACAGATAAATTAACAATAGATAATCAGCGGTCAAAATCTTTTTATGGCGATTTTTCAATTAGTTAGTTAATAATTAATCTATATTATGTAGAGCGCAGTATGATATACCTAACGAAAGCCACTTCGCTGATAGAACGTTTCGCTGAAATCACCCTTCATCGACTGATGCTTCAACGAAAGAATGCTTTACCGACTGAACGTTTCGCCGAAAACACCCTAAGCTGATGGTTCGTTTTACGAAAAAATCCTGCACCGATTCAATATAGGTAGAAAGAAGGAAGCCTGCCTCTAATTGTTCTTCCAGTTTCGCTATGGTCTCCTCTCCAGCCGTGTTCTTGGCGTCCAGCTCCTCTATGTAGCTGCTGGCGTTGGCCAGTCGCAGCTTCACGCCGTCCAGCTCGCCTTGAAGACGCGCCTTCTCTTTCTCGAATTTCTCTTTCTCTTTAACTGCTGAGGTTGCTCCACTGAAAAGACAATGAACAAAAGTTATCCAAATATCCACCACCATCGAAACCTATACGACTGTAGTCCACTAAATAGAAAGTAACATTGTCAATGGGACGAAAAAAAAAAACTGTCACTTTAAAAGTCATGACTTGGTAAGTCCCACCACGCATCCTCGGTACAGTACTGTGTGAGATTTTATTTGTTTTTCCGCATTTTAACGTTAAATGATTGTGGATGTAGACATACATCTAATATACAAAATTCTCGTGTCACAGTTTTCGTTGCCATACTCCTCCGAAACGGCTTGACCGATTTTGATGAAATTTTTTGTGCTTATCCGGTATCTATGAGAATCGGCCAACATCTATTTTTCATACCCCTAAGAGTTTGTTTGTTTGTTTGAACGCGATAATCAGAGGAACTACTGGACGGCATTGAAAAAATATTTTATTGTTGGATAGTCTATTTATGGAGGAAGGCTTTAGGTTAAAACATCACGCTACGACTAATAGGAGCGGAGCAGCAATGAAAAATGTTGTAAACAAAAGGGAGAAAAAAGAAAAAAGGGAAAATTTACTCAGACGAAGTTGCGCGGGTCAGCTAGTAGTATATATATTTTTTGTATATAGTTATGTAACAATCCCTTTTAAACTTCCGCGTTGCATTATATATGTATAGAAGTTATTCAGGGGCGATAAATCGATCTAGCTATGTTTCTTTTTTAGGAAACGTCATTTTATCCGTGTTACGTCATTTTAGCAGCGTAATAAGTACATTAACTGTGCATAAAGTTTTTAAAGAAATAAAGAGGAAAGTTTTGTTTCAAATACGCTTGCGTCAAGTATGCGTCTCGAGATCGCAATAACGACATTCTAGTAGCGTATTCAACATGATCGATCCCAAAGTTACAAGATTACAAAAAAATCCGTTTTAATCGAAACTTAACTGCAATTAAACTGCAACTGCACTGCTTTAAATACGTGAATTGACCCGCAGGTCGTATTTGGGCGATGTTATTTCTGTACGGAGACAATTGCATAGTCGAGCGACTTCAAAGGAATTATTGATAGTCGATTATTTTTTGTTAAGAATTAATTCCTGACTTTTCCATCTCTATTCACAACTGTATCGTACAGTAACTTACGCATCATCATCCCCGGCACGTTTCCTAGCGTCCAGCTCCTTCTCCAGCCGGACGACGAGTTTCTTCATGGTTTCGAGGCTCTCTACGCCTGCCAGCTCGCGAGCATGCATCGCGTCTGCCAGCGCTCGGGCCTCGTCTGAAACACAAGCACGTGGTGAACGATTGGTTATGAACATAATGAAATAGCGGATTTTGAAAACATGTTTATGAAATAGAGATTCTTTTCCTTTTTCATAAGGACTTCAAAAAGGAAGAGGTCTCATTTCGGATTTTTTTTTATGTTTGTTCGGGCATAACTCTGTCATATGTAGATGAATTTTCAAAGTTATTTTTTTGTTTGAAAGAGGTTAATTCCGAAACGGTCCCATATGAATTTAGTAAAGATCATATGATGAGTTTCGGAGACAGACAACGAAACTCTTCGAGAATCAACTGTGATTAAAGTCGGTTAGATGTTTTTTTGTGTTTATTTATTTTAATAAAGGGTACAAATCCTGTGTTGCGGCGGACTTCCATACATACAAATCACGGACTAAGACTAAGAACAACAATCTGTGGATCACACAAAGTGGTATCCCGTGTGAAAATCGAACCCTGGCTTAGCAGTCAGGGTCACTAACCACTAAACCAACAGGCCTGTAAAACAAAACCTTATATAAAAATAAATCTTGTAATGCAAAAAAAAAAAACGGGCAAGAGCATCCGACTCCGTTGCATTTGGCAGTTAGGTTTAGGTAACTGCGAAATGATAACGTGTTATCAGTTATCATGTCCTTAAATGATATTTTTCAATTTTATATAATTCATTGGTGTTATTTTGTAGCTATAGATTCAAACAAGTAACCTATATAAACGGTAGTTAGTACCTAACCTATATAAAGTGTAGTATCTTAGTAACGATGACAGTAGGTATAAAGTTTTTATTGACGTGGGGTACATTATGGCGTAAAATATGTATATTTATTACACATATTCTACGCCATAATACACCTCTTACAAAATATATATATATTTTGTAAGAGGTGAAATATTGTGTTTGCTGAATACGTTTATATATACTTATTTTAGAGTTACTAATTATATTATTATTTAGTTATCCTTAATTTATAAACGATTACACTCACCAAATACTCACAAAATAAATTTTACTAAATGAACCAGTCATTCAGTAAAAAATATTTTTGTAAAGATAAATTTGATGATTTTAAAAGAGTGGCACATGAGTTTCTTGGCAGCTTCTTCTCATGAGCTTTACAATTGGAACTGCCGCCTAACCTCATTTTGTTTTTTTTTTCAAATAATCATAATTTTATACATTTTTTAGTATGTATTAATTTGACGTTTTCAAATAATCATTAACCTGATTTTACGAAATACAGATATTTGAGTTTGAGTTTGAAATGTAATTTACCTGGACAACAAAACTGCAGACAGACATTTTAAATTCTCCAAATTATTAGTTTATGCCATGCCGTCTATGCATTTAAATTTTATGGTAGGCCTAAGCCATAAGCCATCTTGGTCAATACCACCACAGTGTCAGTTATTCTTCCTGTTTTAATAATGTTAACGCATCACTGTGTTTCTGTTGAAGGGGACTGTAGCAAGTGTATCACTGGGCAAATGAGATTAACGAGCTAAGGTCTCAAATGAGTAGCGCCGTGCGGTCACATTCAGATCTTTGCCAAACAAGGATTTGTGTGGCACTGATACTGTTATGGGCGACGCGTGACGTTTACCATCAGGCGCACGACCTGCTCGTTTTTTCATTTCGTTGTTTAAAAAAAAAGATAAAATAAATATTGGTTATGGGCGATCCAAGAAAACAAAAATCTTTATATGTACTAAAAAGAGTTCTTAAGTTTTCTCCAACGATTCGAAATTTAAAAGGATTAACATTTTTTTATCGTTCCGTAGCAAAAATGGCAAAACGGAGCCTTTATACAGTTGAATCAACGTAACTAGTCCGGATTGAAGTAGGCGACAAGTGGTTGCGCAGAGGCATTGTTTGGAAATAAATGGTGACAGGAAGCGGGGCGGTAACTAAACCAAGAGAATTAGAGATGCGATTACGCATTACATTGTCATAATTAGTATTACTAACTCATGTTTTTTTGTGATTATTTTCGTAAAAAAAATGTTTTTTAGAGTTTCTTTAGTATTTACTGTACCTTACTGTTCTAAATTTAAACTTTTATGAACTCATTTAAATAGTGTTTTTATAATGTTGAATTAAAATTTTGTTAGTATTTTTAATCGATTAAACATAATTAATCGTTTTCGTAAGTAATTTTGGTGTCGCATCTCTATGACATGCGCGAAAGTGATAGAACCTGACTTCAGGAGTTGTAAAAATGGCGGCAAACTAATATGTCGCTATTTTTACAGCTCCGCATATAACTTGGAAAATTACCGAAGAAACATACTCTACAAGCGCAAAGTATACTTGAAATACGTGATAACTGGATAACAATGAGAATTTGTGATTCAAAGAAGAAAACTTGAAAGAATTTATACTTGAAACTGAAAGAAAATATACTTGAAACTGGCGAATGCACAGAATGTGCAAGCCATAATCCCTACCGAGTAATATCGGCGGGAAGTGAAAAAAAAAAACCTGACTTCAATTCGGTCAAATTCAGTCTAGACGGACGGACATGGTGAAACTACAGTACGATCAACGTATGATCGTACTGTAGTTTCACCATAAAATCCTAAAAAAACATTTTTTTAGGGTACCTATATGTAAAGCGGGGATGTGATTTTTTTTCTTACCTAGCCCATTTTGTGGGGTATCAGTAGATAGTTATTTCAAAAACCTTTAGGGGTTGTCAAGACCATTTTTAGATTTAGGTAGGTACCCGTTTGTGAAATAAAGCTTTAAAGCTTTTTTGTTAGAGTCAAGTGTACCCTAAATGCTTGCCAGCTAAATGGTTGATGTTGGGTATGTGGAAAAAATCATAGTAGTTGTATATATATAGTGAAATGAAAAGAAATACTATCACGGCTAAGTACGCTTTACAAGTTTACGAGTAACAGCTGATCTAATGAAAAGTAACAACATTTTCGTATAAATGAATAACGTTGTATCAAACTAAAACAACAGAAAACCCACTTCTTAAACCGCATTATTCAGATTTGGGTGTGGGAGTGCGGAACCTTACACTGTACCCGGTTTTATTTCTAGCGTAAGCCAAAGTGATGTAAGTTAAAAGTTTCATTTTTAATCGATCATAAATTCGAGTAAACTTACTGATTTCCCCACGAAGATTCTCGATGGTCGTGTTCCCGTCAGCGATTTCATGCAGGTAATCCGTCACTTGATCGTCAAAGCGTTTCATTTTATTCTGAAAAATTGTAATATGCAATACAATTAGGTATCGATACATTTTCGATTATCTTGCAAGATTTGAGTAGAAAAATTTCAAATCTAAGACTGATTTACCAAAAATATTCAGACCAGAATCCTTTTTTTTTATTTGGGTTTTTATTTGATTTTCTTTTTTTAAACCACCGTCCCGTACCTACCTAATAGGTAGGTAAGGTGAACTGAAATGAAGAGGCGAGCAGGGGGTCAATTCACGTATTTAAACAGTGGAGTTGCAGTTAAGTTTCGATTAAAACGGCCATTTTTGTATTCTTGTAACTTTGGGATCAATCTCAAAAACGTTTGCGCACCGTACTAGAATGTCGTTATTGCGCTCTCGAGACGCATACTTGACGCAAGCGTATTTTAATCGAAACTTAAGCGCCAATTTTAATCGAAACTTAACTGCAACTGACCCAGACTGCAAGAGACCCCCAGGTCGTCCGCCGGATGGTTAGCGTCCCGCTAGCCCATAACAGTATCAGTCCACACCCAAAATCTTGTCTGACTGTCACCGCACTGCGCTCCTCATTTGAGACATTAGTTCATAAGTCTAATTTGGCCAGTAATTACACTTGCTACAGTGTGCAGTGCCCTTCAACCGTAACACAGTGATATGTTAAAATCACTATTTCTCTCTCTAACTGCAACTGACCCAGACTGCAAGAAGCATTATTTTGGTGATTACATCATGTCAGGAGAGGAGATCTGAGATTCGTTGGAAAAAGATTTAATTATTTTTTAATAAAAAATAATTAAAAATTTAAATTTTCATGTTGAATTATGATGGGTTATTTTAATTTGTAATAAATTAGAAATTAAATTGTTTTGATGTATTTATTTAAATAACTTAAGGCTCTTGATTTGCTGTAGGGGGCGTCTAAACGGGCCATTTTTTACGTCAATTTGTGGCGGCAATGCTGTGGCCGGCAACATGGCAGTACTCTCCAATATTGATTTGATGGTTGCCGGACGATCGCTGAGCGATTTATTTTCCGCAATGTTGCTTGGCTAATTTTGTTATTGTTTCAGTCGCCCTCTATTTTATTGTTGCCGGGTTGTGTAGCCCGTTTAGGAGACTGGATCATGCGCGATACAATTGTAGACATATGGCAACTATTGGCCGAGCCATTAGTTGCCAATAGTGCCGCCGTAAGTGGCCCGTTTAGACGCCCCTTTAACTTAGAATGAGCCATAACTTACTTTAAGCAGTTGGTTCTCATCGGCAATAACGGCCCTCTCCTCTTTCGCCTTGAAGTACGAGTCGTAAAGCTTGGTGTACACATCGGAGTACAGCTTCAGTTCCGGCTGCTCGCGAAGTTGTTCCAGTACCTGGGTTTATACAAGAAGAAAAATACTGTTAATATGTCACAGTCACGTTAAGAATTATGTTGCTTGGTGTAAAAATTGTTATTTAGGGATCAAAAATAAAAAAGAAGGCTGTAAAAATGACAGCAGACTGACCTGTCGTCATTTTTACAGCTCCGCTGTTAATATGTAAAAATAATTGAAAGTTAAAGTGTTGTTTCAATATAAATACTTAACCATGGCAGAATGCCATGATTAGATATTTATAATAAAAAAAAGTTTTCATTAAAACTGCCAAAACGCGATATTTGACTGGTAGTTTATGTGAAAATTTGTATTTTTTTATACTATGAGGTGGCATACGACTCGCCAGATAGTAAGATGATAAACAGTTAACTACCGTAGCGTAGCTTGTGGTGGTTTGGTGGTAACGTCTTTTTATCCTGAGGTATCAATATCAATAGGTAGTATAACCAATAATGTTTTAAGTAAATAAAGTGTAGATAGGTTACTAACTGGCACATAGGTAACCTATATATTGCAATGTCACTATTATAAAAAGTCGTAAAAGTAGAAAGCATGATTTAATTATCACTAGCGAAATAGAGACTGTGTGAGACGAAATGTTTACCGTTGTTACACTGACATATAAAAACTTGGTCAATGAACTAAATTTTATGGAGCCGCTTTCTGAGCGCTTGTAACCTAACTAGGTACACCTTTTTACTTAAAACATCATTGGGTGTACCTACGACATATATTATTTACGTTTACATTATATTGCATTGAATCGCAATTAAAGGCAACCTTCTTCAAGCGTCAAGCTTCCGCCTTACCAATTTCATCCAAAGCATTCCAGGATTTTCGGAGATGAGTGCTTTCAAACACACATACCCTGTGTCGCGGGGGACTTTACATACATACAAATCACGGACAAAAAGTACACCTTAAGTGGTGTCCCGTGTGAGAATCGAACCCACCTCCGGCTATTAGTAACCAGAGTCACTAACCACAAAACCAATAGGCCAGTGGAAATTGGTATGTAGGATAGATGGCCTTAAATCTAGTAGCGAAAACTAATTTAGGTAGGTACCCGCTTATGTGAAAAGCTGGATAGACCCAAAAACGGGGCTTTTAAAACCTAGACTAGATCCCCATCATGTAAATTAAACCCCATGTGAAACCTATAGTATAGGGGGTGTCCATAAAAAACGTGAGATGATTTTGGCAGGTTTTTGACCCCTCCCCTTCCCCCTTGGTGAGATATTGTGAGATTTGGGCTTGACCCCCCTACCTAATCTCAAGTGAGATTTTACATTCTATTAACACTGGTCAAGTGTGAGCCGCTTGCATGTCGAGGGAAGGAGCAGGACCCTATCTAACCATTGAGCCGCTGCGGGCATTTATTTTGCCGTAAGTAGGTACCTACATCGCGCGAAAAGGGGGGTGGGTGCAAATCCTTTCACCCGATACTAGGTGGGTTAGCCTCGAGTCCTCAATATTGCCGCTCTGAATCCCCCTCTACCCATAGTGAGATTTGGTGGGTTTCAGCTCGACCCCCCCTCGCCCCAGAACGCCTCACGTAATTAATACACGCCCCCACACCTTTGCCTGTGATTTATAAAAATACTAGCTTACGCCCGGGGCTCCGCCTGCGTGGATGTCGGTTATCGCGATAAAAATATCCTATGTCCTTCCCCGGGATTCAAACTATCTCCTTAACAAATTTCATCTAAATCGGTTTAGCTGTTTAGGCCTGAAAGCGTGTTACGCTTAACAGACAGACAGACAGACCTACTTTCACATTTATAATATTAGTATGGATATGGATTTGCGGCCCGCTCCGGTTTCGCATTGAGTTTTCTCCAGTATCTATTACATATTACATATATAACATGGATTTATTCCACACATAAACTACCCGGAAGAAGTTATCTAATGATAGTGACAAACCGCATCAAAATCTGTTTCGTAGTTTAGAAGATCTAAGCTTGAATAGGGTCACCGGGAATCGACTTTGTTTCCGTTTGATATTAAGCTGTTATCTTATATAGATGTAACTTAAAACATCATTGGATATCTTAGCCTATAGACGCCTGCAACCTTAGTGGTGTCAATGTCAAGGGCGCGTTGCCGACCCTTTAAAAATGTATTCATTCCCCTTTTTAAGAACCCCATACAGTAGTCTTTAGGGGTTAACAGAAAATCCAAAGTTTATAACTTACTCTTTCATATTCCTTCTCAGCTTCGGTGGTCTCGGAGCCGATGTTGATGACAGCACCGAAAGTTTCCTCCTCATCAGGATCCATCTTTAAATGGACACTAAAACTTATCAAATAACACTAAAAATATTCACAAACAATAATATGCAAAACGAGTAAAAAATTGTAAAAATGATCGGACACGGTGCACGGCTGTTTATTTGGTTGCCGTAGTAACGGCGTCGCTCGGTGACATTAAAAAAATATTAACCATAGAGTTTTAGTTGCGTTGTTTACTTTTTGTTAAAGAATGGGCGGGAAACATGGGGATATGGCGAAGAATGTTTTTTTTTCTTCTCCTCTGTTTATATGGAAAGAGAGGGGCTTGCGAAATTCTGTGCATCCGAGCGATAAATGTTTCAAAAACGATAATATTGTTTTTGTAATCAACTAGCGACCAGATCCGGCTTCGCAGGTGCCTTTGTCCTCTATCTATAAAATATCATTGGCGCAGCTAGTAACTACAACGGAGACTAAACAGTTCGTACGTTTTTTAAGAACCACCTCGGATTTTATATATTCTTTGAAAGAAAAAAATGGCCGAATTTGTCCCTTCGGTCTAGAGCTTTGCACTTTGCAACACATTAGGTTAGATAATTTAGGTATATTAAGCTTGTTATAATAGGACAAAACAAACTTAACTTTAGATACTTACTTAATAAAGGTAAGTTATATTGAGTGAGTAGGAAAGGTACAATAAGTTAAAGATTGTAAGAAATTACTTTTCCAATTGAAAACTAGAGTAGGTACCTACTTATGGCTTTTTAAAGACATTTAACCTACTTCATATAAAAAGTACCTATAGTTAAAGTGAGGACTAAATTCAAAAGTTCCTATGAAAAGGGCGAAATTACCTTTTCTTAAACCAATCACAATTTAAACTTGACTGCCTCTATGACGCGGTGGGAGTGCATCTGACTGCTACGCAAGAGGTCGTTCGTCGTTCGTCGAGTGCAATCCCCACACGGGACTTGTGTAATCCACAAATTGTTGTTCTGAGTCTGGGTGTACTTTGTGTCCGTGACTTGTATGTTTGTAAAGTCTCCCGGTACACATAGCTTGTATCCTACTGAGGGAGACGTCTTTTTTTAAACCAAAAAAACTATTTTTTTCTTTCTTTAGCACATTCTTTTATTTATTTTGCAAACCTTTGTACTAAATTAGCAGTTATTTGGCCAATGTTTATGCACCTATAGTTTTTACATTGTAAGTGGTGTTCCTGCCACAGAATAAGTAACAGTATCTACTACTCCTACTATGATGTAGGTACCTACCCATTAAGGAAGATAAATCCAATCTCTTGTACTCTTCGTCAGTCCTCTAATATGGTGTGTAATATAATGGTGGCAGCACCTTACCTGCATATACAGTTAATAAACAAAGAAACATTGTAAACATTGGCAATTTGAAAAGAGTGGCCACGAGTTTTTATTGCCTGTTCTTTCTCCGGCTTTACCTATTGTTTGCGAACAGGCATAACATGTAAATGTAGAATCGACTTTTCACAAGTGTAGTATTTTGCTTTCTAAGTGAATAAAGATTTTTTTATTATTATTATTAAACTGACCCTATTGTAAAATCATACATTATAATCGAATCAAACCTTAACAATACACTACCGTATTTCATCGCTAAAAATACACACGGAGGATTTCAATATAATTTCGTTCGCTCCCTTGACTACTGTCCATCTCTGGGAAACATTCCCCATCCTTATCCTACACCATACAATAAAAGGAGACAGCAACAATAAATCACTGAATAAAGAAGGTTAAGCTCCATACCACAAAATACCGAGAGTACAGAAGATAACATCAGCCATCAGACAAGTGGCATAAATGGTTATCGAATAGAATGCCGTCGTTGCTTTTGCAAGACCGCGAAAATGAAAATGTTTAATGTAATATTAAACATTTTAATTTCAACGACGTCATTCTATTCGATTAGAGTTTATGCCACTTTTTTATATGACGCGGCCTGGACTGCGCCATAACCTCACAAAATTGAACACTCTCTAGAAAGAGACAACACTACTTTGTGGACAATACCTGTCAAAGAGACAGGGCCGAGTTGTTCTCTCTTTCACGCTTTGCAGTCAATATTTACTTTTTAATTGAAAGGAACTATACGTCAATGGACGTGGCTAGTCTTACCATTTTAAAATGGCCTACATTTTAAAATGGCAAGACTAGCCACGTCCTCCGATATCATTCGGTAGGAATTATGGCTCGCACATTTAGTGCATCGGTCAGTTTCAAGTTAATTTTAACTCTAGTATTCTTCTTTTAATCACAAAGTCTAGTTCTTATCCAGTTATCACGTATTTTAACACTGTTTTACATGTTAAACGTAGAGCAAGTTTGCCGCCATTTTTACAACACTTCCATTAATAATAATAATATAACTACGCTTAGCGCTCGCAGGGTTGTCAACTTTGGCTTATGTGTAAGAGTGATGTGCAAAATTAAAAATATTATGGTGTTGGTACTCGTATCTGATTGGTGGATTAATGAAAACCAATAATGAAACAATTCAAGTTTAATGTTTTATTATTTATCTAATATATAAAATTCTCGTGTCACAGTTTTCATTGCCATACTCCTCCGAAACGGCTTGACCGATTTTGATGAAATTCGCTTATCCGGTATCTATGAGAATCGGCCAACATCTATTTTTCATACCCCTAAGAGTTTGTTTGTTTGTTTGAATGCAATACTCTCAGGAACTACTGGGCTGCACTGAAAAAATATTTTATTGTTGGATAGCCCATTTATCGAGGAAGGCTATAGGTTATAACATCACGCTACGACCAATAGGAGCGGAGCAGCAATGAAAAATGTTATAAAAAATGGGGAAAATTTACGCAGACGAAGTTGCGCGGGTCAGCTAGTTACATTATAAATTTGTTACCGAAAATAATTTTCGAGGATTCTATACTATGGAGTGCACGATTGAGCGCCAATTATGGAGTTTGTTTGTGATCTTTATAAAGTAGTATACAGTAAGCCAGACGTAAACATTTTCAAAGTAGGTACTGTAACAATGAAATACTGTGGGTCGTATTTCTTCGTGGAGAGAGGAATTAAACAATTTCTTCCCGTAAAGACTTCGTATATTATTAAATTCAATAATTATTACATTATTATTAGACGAATGGTTGAATAAATTTTGATTTATTCAACCATTCGTCTGACGGTTTCCGTCTTTTTCCTATTCATGAGGTTTCATGCGAGGTGATCGTATCCTCGATCCACCTGCCACAGTACCTACACAAAAAAAGACACGAAATACGCGTCTGCAGCGGGTAGCGTTGGCTTTGGTCTGTAATGGTCTGAGAATCTGTATGCAGTGTCTATGTGTGCGTTCGTCGTGAGCGCATTATTCAGAGAGATTTTAATAATTTAACTAGCTGTCCCGCACAACATCGTCTGCGTAAATTTTCCTCGTTTTTGCAACATTTCTCATTGCTGTTCCGCTCTTCCGTCTTAGCGTGATGTTATATAGCCTATAGCCTTCCTCGATAAATGGGCTATCCAACAGTGAAAGAATTTTTCAATTCGGACCAGTATTTCTCTCAGGAACTACTGGTCCGAATTGAAAAATTCTACTATTCTTTTCCGCGTTCAAACAAACAAACTCTTCAGCTTTATAGTATTAGTATAGATTAATAAGTTCCCGCTCGTGGCTTCTTTACATAAGACCAAATAACTTTGTAATATCAGTTTTGAAAAATATTTAATATATTAACTTGTTTTGGACACTTCGCATATTTGGGTATTTCTGGTAAGTCATTTACCATTAAAATACGTATATAGATCCAGTGTAAACAAAACTGATACAGATATTACACTGCCGCCGGCGAAAACTCACCCTATACTGCATCTCTTTCGTTTGTAAACAAAATTGATACAGATATTACACTGCCGCCGGCGAAAACTCACCCTATACTGCATCTCTTTCGTTTGTAAACAAAATTAATACAGATATTACACTGCCGCCGGCGAAAACTCACCCTATACTGCATCTCTTTTGTTTACACGGACGGGATCTATATTTCTGTTGTACATTTCTTGAGTGATAAAATCGCTACTCGCCGTTGGAAGTATTTGCAAACTGCCTCCAGTGAAATTTAATCGTTATTAATCGTTTGTCTTCTGAACTCTCAGTATGATTGCAACAACAAACAGTTAAATACAATATTGAATAATTGCTCTGATTTAGTTGAACGAAATAATTGCGGTAGGTAATGAGGAAGCAAGTTATTTGCGAGTCCTTGAGGGGAACTGCCGGTACAAAGATGTAACCGGACCGGACAGTAATGCTTCAAATGCAGAAACCGGAATAGGAAATGGTCGTATATTAAAACGGGTTGGTTAATTTTTGTTGTGGGCCGAAATCACAAGTCAATGTCTTGTTACCGAGGTGAAAATATTTATGTTGACAAGTGATCAAAGTTTTTGCAAGTAAACTGATATAGATAGTTAGTTTTAACTAGCTATCAATTATATTTTATATATTTTTTATTTATATTGCTATTTAAGTACGTTACTTTGACGGATAAGATCCGAAACGAGCATATTCGAGGTACCTTCAAAGTTGCGGATATACCTACGTATTAAGATGCAGGAAGGCTGGCTGCGATGTTTTTTTTTTTAATAACATTTTGGGACAACTCACACAATATCATCTGATCCCAAACTTAGCAGAGCTTGTATTATGGCAACCAGACAACTGATAAACATACCTAGTATATAAAAATATATATATATATTTAAATATATGTATACATATATATATTCTCGCATTAAGGTACAAGCCCTGTGTCGCGGGGGACTTTACAAACATTCAATTCACGGACACAAAGTACACCCAGATTCGAAATAAAAACAATTTGTGGATCACACAAAGTGGTGTTCCGTGTGGGAATCGAACGCACGACCTCATGCGTAGCACACGGACACCCACCCAGACACAGGATAAACCATCGTGCTCATCATACAAAGTTTTATCCTGGCTGGGAATCGAACCCATGACCTCCGGCTCAGCAGTTAGGGTCACTAACCACTACACCAACAGGCCAGTCAGATGTTTGGTCATGTAATGCGCAGAGATAGACTACATGACGAGAAGAGTGATGGCAATGAAGGATGGCAGGAGAGACAGAGATCACCGGCCAACTGGACTCGAACCCAAGACTGTAACATATGGCGATCGTGTATCAGAAGGGCTGACCCCAAGTAGGGAATATGATGTGCCAGGGTTTTTTTTTAATATAATTTAACTAGCAATATGGGATTGTGGTCCCACATTACTAGCAATCCTGTTAACCCCTCCAGCTAAGCTCAATGGCTTGTGTTAGGAGTAGGTCCACGCCAGTAGCATATTGGGTAGGATTCAAACCCGCGACCTCACGATTGCGAGACCGATGCCTTAGCCATTAGGCTACCGCCGCTCAATGATGAGATATAATGACGTTACTAACCTGTATAGGTGAGCCAAGTTACCGGAAACTAGAAGACTAACCCAGAACTCAGCTTAACAAGATAAGCTAATTCGTACAGGAAATTTTTTCAAAGATCTTTATCATTTTTGTAAACTGATGACGATGTTTGCATATAATCTGAGTTCTGGGTTCTTCTCTAGCTTCCGGTACTGGCTCACTTATGCTGGCTGCATGGACGTAGTAATTTCGGGGGGTGATTCTCCCCCCGGAATTGGTTGGTGGTACAATTGACTAAACTCCGATGAAATGTAGGTATCAATATCAATACTGTGTACCCACCTTTTTGCAATTTCGAGGTGTGGGGGGGGGGGGGGTTGATCCGAACCTTCCTGGGTACCTACGCTCATAACAGGCTGATGGAGGGGATAATAAATATCTTGGGGCAACTCACACACCGTCACACACGGCTTTCTGATCCCAAACTAGGCAGAGCCCGTACTATTACAACTAGATAACTTATAAACATACTCAAGATACCATAGATAAATTACATCCAGACATAGATAATCGTGATCATCACACAACGCCATTAAGATTTATTCTTATTGGGAATCAAACTCAAGAATTCTGGCTTAGCAGAACCGTTCATTAACAACTAGACCAAGAGGTCAGTCAACTTTAATTATGTAATTATCATAAAATTAAGGTCATTTATAAAAAAAACCGGCGTTTTCGGAAAAAAACAAAGTCTGTACCTACATTATGTAGATAAGGTCAATAACCTCAAAGTTCGTTTTTCCTAGTAGGTAAAAACCATAATTATAAAGTACACTCCTAGGTTATTTTTGGAGGAGGAATAGGGGGGGCCGTTCTAGATTTGATTAACCTTTTTCGGGAGAGGTCTGTACCTTAAAATATCCCCTTGGATACTTCTGCGTAAAAAAATACACTTATTTTGCCAGTAGGATTAATAAAAACACGATGACAAAGCAATAACTTAATATTATACTTTTATTTATGTATGTATGTACGTACAGAAAACAATTTTATTTCGACAGAAGGCAGCCATTGCCCAACAATCCTTGAATAGCTTGCGCTCGCGCATATGAGTTGCCAACTTTATATTATTGGCTATAATTTACTTATTTGACAGTTAAGTGCATTCTTGACCACTCATATTGTGACCTACTTGTAGAGCACTTGACTTAAGATTTGAATTTGAGTTATTTTTCTGTACTTGCTTAGCCTTTCTAGGGTGTTCACGCTGTCTTCTCGATGAGCTTTATATATTACTAGCTGTCCCGCGCAACTTCGTATGCGTAATTTTCCCCCGTTTTTGAAACATTTCTCGTCGCTTCTCAGCTCCTATTAGTCGTAGCGCGATGTTATATAGCCTATAGCCTTCCTCGATAAATGGGCTATCCAACAAAAAAAGAATTTTTCTAATCGGACCAGTAGATCCTGAGATTAGCGCGTTTAAACAAACAAACAAACTCTTCCGCTTTATAATATTAGTATAGATTACCTTGTTTATTGCCCGACGTTTCGACCGTATTGCAAGGGCCGTGGCCACGGGTAGACTAGTTCAGCTCAGCGTCGCCTCCGTGAAGCGCGGGTTTCGGAAACTACCCTCGCTTGATTTCTATCACTCACTATTATGGAACTGTCGGTACTTCGACACACAACATTAAGGACATCTGTACACTGGCGTGTAATGTTTGTTCGGCGGTGTAAGCCCTTGCTGATCACGGGATTCCACGATGTTGACAAACGGTATCCATCTTCTCGGTTGAAATTGACAAGTTTTTTGACTTCAACCGCTTCCCTCGCCATCCTGGAGTAATAGTGACGGTCAGTGGAGAGGACATGTGGTTTGTGTAGTTCAATCCAGTGATTGGTTCCCGCATCCAGCAAGTTCTGCTATTGCTGACTTGTTTGTCTGTCGGTTTTTCACCACGATATGTTCTTTAACCCTTTCCGCTATTGTGCGCTTGGTTTGCATGATGTAGAAACTACCACAGCTGCAATCCAATTTGTAGACGCCAAGTGTCTGTAGAGGAATTACATCCTTAGGAGTACATAGGTGCTTGGTTACCTAAAGATAATAATGAAATAGATAGGTATTGATTATGTAGCTTAGTCTTTGGGGTCTAACCACCAAATGCTTTCGTTTAGTCGTCTGTTGACGGATCGTACACTTAGCTACCACTTAAGGCTTTCGTTTCGAGGTTGGGTCAGTCGACGGAGATTTGACATTGCAGCCGTCGGTGTACCTACTCCCAAAGTACATTTAACGTTTTCGACGTCATCATTTTTGATAGGTAGTACTTCGAAATAAAACATTAATTTCAACAACAGCCTTGCATCTTTCGTTAGACCATTTGGATTCCTAAATTTCTATTGTTCGAAGACTTGTGAATGAAGATACGGCTGAGGGAAGCCAAAAAGCGTCCTCCGACTCAGGGGAACTAGTTTTAAGAAACATCAAATTCAGACATGGAACGCTAGATATGTAATTGATATTTAAAGGATTACTTAATTAAATTAACTGAAAGTAATTTAGGAGTTCACATGCATCCGAAACGATTCAAACCCTGTATTATTTTTACAGTTAAGTTCACAGCCACTTTTTACATCTGCGGGTCAATTCACGTGTTTAAAGCAGTGCAGTTAAGTTTCGATTCGATTAAAAGATCGATCTAAAAAAACGCTTGCGCACCATACTAGAATATCGTTATTGAGCTCTCGAGACGCATACTTGACGCAAGCGTATTTGAGATCGATCCCAAAGTTACAAGAATACAAAAATAGCCGTTTTATCGAAACAAAACTGCATTAAATACGTGAATTAACCCGCAGATGTAAAAGGAGGCTGTGAACTTAACTGTAACAATAATAAAGGGTTTAAATCGTTTCGAATGCATGTGAACTTCTAAATTACTTTCAGTTAATTAAATTAAGTAATCCTTTAAACTAGCAATTATATCTCTAGTTTTCCATGTCTGAATTTGATGTTTCTTAAAACTAGTTCCCCCGAGTCGAAGGAATTTTTTACCCCCTGGACAGGATTAACCCATTACCTTACAAAAAAATAAATCTGAGTACATATGCTACAAAATAATGTTTATATATACTTTCGGACTTTTCTCTCACTCTTCGAGATTCACTCTGATTGTCAAGTATCATAACGTTTAATATTAAGCACAATTAATTAGTGTCAGTAGTCTGCGGTCTGGATATTTCGCAAACTGTGCAACCATGTTGATTGGCCCTCGTTTTTGCACAGCCAAGGTCCTACCTTGTACCGTGACGGAGCGTCGCACTCAATTAAAATTAAATAACGGTGACTTTCAGGGATTTAGAATAATTATATTATTAAATATAATAATTGCATTTGAAAGATTTTTTTTTCTTTTTTTTCCAAAAAAAGATAACTAGCAATGTGGAATTTTGTCCCACATTTCTAGCAATCTGTTAACCCCTCCCGCTAAGCTCAATGGCGTGTGTTAGGAGTGGGTTCACGTCGGTAGTATAATGGGTAGGATTCAAATACGCGACCTCACGATTGCGAGACAGATGCTTTAGCCATTAGGCTACCGCCGCTTTAATTCAGACCCAGGAATCGAACCCGAGACTTCTGATCGCTTTACCGGAGCACGAAAGCCGAACCATCTAACCTGAACTATGTCACCAAATTTGAAATTTTTCATCTCTTGTTGCATACGAGTGGGGCCCTCGCAAGCGCCATCTAGCAATGTCCTTAAATAATAGTTCATGAGGACATGGCTGGCTATTAATAAAACGTGGATAGTTATTAATAAAGTAATTGGAAAGAAATGCCTTTAAAAATAAATACTTTATACAGCTAGAGTTACATGACAGCGCCGCCTTCTACAAGGCTACGAACCTGATCAGTTAGCGGCAGACCACTGATAAGGAGTCACGATCCTCAGCAATGGGGCAACGATTATGGAGAAGAAGATAGTATACCACAGCAAAGTAAAATAAGCAAGTATGCTGTGTTGTTGTTGGTTGGTAGGGGTAGTATAGGCGTAGCCGTAGCTACCCCAATGATTTTTTTTCCTAACAACGTGTCGAAACAGCCCTATGAATGAACAACGTCTTGGCAAGAAGTTGCTTTACTGCACTTAAAGCAACTTCTTGCCACTAGTTTAAATATAATCCTAATGAAATTTGTTAATCACCTGATATTTTTTATTTATTATCATTTATTTAAAGTAACTTTGACTCAATTTGTTAGTAATTACATTTTACTTAAAACTATGTTAGTAGCTAATCTAGACAAAAAGTATAACAATAGTATATGCCTACACAAATCATCGCTGTATCATTCCATGTGAAATGGCACAGCAATGATTCATTTAGACACAATCCAATCTATTTACAATCACGTTGATGACGCTGTTAGAGCTGGCCCGAACCCTACGGACCAGGGATGCACACCTTTTGCGCATTGTGGTATAAAAACAGTCAACGCTCGCCTCAGCGAACATCCCTGATGCGCTACATATATTATTGTTATTTTATTATTATATAATTAAATCTTTGTAAACGTTAATAACTCTTGTTAATAGTACACAGTCTGTTTTGTTTATTACCGCAATGTACAATATAATATTATAATTAATACTGGTCATCCAAGCTCCCTACAGGACAGGCTTAGCCTAGTGTGGGGAGTTCCAGTATTCAATAAATGCTCAAAGAATTTTGTTACAATATATTTATGTACTCATAAGTGTTATATTCTATGGCAAATAAATTTTATTTTAATTTTAATTTACTTAGGCTCTCTCAGTGCATCAGCAATATGTATGGCCAGGTTAAGGCGCTTCCCCGTGCAAAACCCAGCACTAGCCGCTTTTGTGCACTTTTGTGGAGCTATCAGCTCTTTATACAAAAAGAAATATCAACTAATAGAAATACAATAAATTTCTACATAATTTTGAGTCCAAAATGGTAGATTTTGTTTTTGTTAAAGGAGTATAATGTTTATTTAATCTCCTCACAACAAAACCACAGAAATGAGAAATAATTATTGATAACATGCATCTCCTCGTAAAGTACCATGTTCTTAGATTTGCTACTTACATTAATGGATAGGCAATTTAATAAAAAATATTATGCTAGAAACATTTTTTTTCGAACGACCATGAACTTTATTTTATTGAGCATTCGTTTCCTCTTCTTCTCAGTTTTTGGAATAAAACCTGTTTATTCCAAAAACAGACATGAAGAGGGAACGAATGCTCAAGGTTATTTGGTCAGGGTACAGCCTTAAATCAGAATATTGAATTGGGCACCCTTTTCTTAGTAGGTAAAATTAAGAAATTTATATAAAAAAATGCCAATGCTAGGTTATTAGATAAATTAAACAATACTATGCCAGAATCGAATGGAAGCCTTGCTGTTGTCGAATCTGGACTATTCAGCGTACTGTAATTTTGAAGGTATTTTTGATACTCACTTCTTACTTATTTTTGTCCAGGTCGTCCATACTACCTAGAGCAAACAGGAACCTTTAGGTTGGTAAAACTATTTAGTTTTATTTTAACAATTCATTAACTTTTTTCGGCATTAGACCGCCTTGAAAACCTATAATAGCAGCAGACTAATTTAGATCGCTTTTTGCTAATTAAGGAAATACCGTTTACATTTTCAATCGTAGTTTTATAGGTTGGAAAACATAGATTAAGACATCTATTTTGGTAGACGTTTAATAATAAAAAAGCATTTTATGTTCATGCAGTTTCAATTTACATGACATTTGCAAGTATTTTAAAAAACAGTGTTTTTTTATGATTGCACTTTTAATTTGTTTTGGTCAAGGACTGCGCCATCCCTTACAATTAAAAAGTAAATATTGACTGCAAAGGGTGAAAGAGAGAAAAAACGCACGAGTTCTTTGACAGGTATTGAGCACAAAGTAGCGTTGTCTCTTTTTAGAAAGTGGTCAATTCTGTGAGGGTATGGAGCAGTCCTGGTCTTAACGTCAATGGGTCAAACATAAGATCCCTTTACAGGTGAAGACCTCCCTCATACATAACCAACCCTCTCTGGATTGGACTGTTTGAATCCAGTTGAAACCGCCTGTCTTTACTATTTCATCTTCCCATTTAGCGTACGGTCTTCCTCTCTTCCTTAACCCGAATGGGCCCTTCCAAGCTATTACCTGTCCACCTTTGATCCTGAAGACATCCTATATGACCTGCCCACTTCCATTTTATTGATAGAGCCTGTGTTAGTCCATCTTTAACATTGGTAATTGTACTTATTTGGCTGTGTCTTATTTTTTATTTTTATTTTATTTATGTTCAGCATACTGCACTCGTACCTATATCTGCCTACTAATGTTTGTTGTAACTCAAGTAGCAAGCTACTAGAGCTTGCTACTTGAGTTACTATTGAGATTGGCTGCTGTAACCGAGATTGATAAAGTAGCTAGTACAGATGTAATTTTTTTTTGAGTTAATCTGTACTAGGGTTGCCAGATTTTTTTTAATCCTGTAAGGGATAAATGCCCATTTTGGCAAAACATAACGGGATTTAAATTTTTTCTCTGGGACAAATTAAAAACATATATTTTACTTTGTTTTTGTTGCTAGTTATTGCTTGTTTTTTATTTTAAAGAAGATCGTGTAGGTTTTAACATATTATATATACAGGGTGTATTTTTGAAACGGGTCAGTAAGGGCAAGTACCTTAACCGTTGCAGTTACAGCAAAACGTTCTTAGAAGACCTTCCCTAACTTTTTGACATACTTTGAACTGCATTCACAGATTTTGTAAAAAACTTACAGTTGGCAAAAAAAATGCAAAAAGTCCAAAAAATTTTTTTTTATGCCAATCGATTCTATTTCATGTGGGGATCAAAAAACTCTATGAAACCATTTTAGCTTTCAGTACTAGAAAAGACAGAAATCGCCAAAAACGTTTCCCATACATTTCGGCAACAGAAACAAATTTCTACGATGGTCGAACTTTTTGTTATGGCCAGGAAGTGGGTAGAATTGACTGTAAAGTAAATAAAAATAATTTTTACCTTCAAATTTCGAATTTCATTCGAAAATCTGTGTGTCAGCTGAGAAACTTCGTATGAGTTATTATTAATTAAGGATTTTCGCTAAAATGTCTTCTAATCGTGAAAAAATTGACTTATTAGAAGCGTATTTTGTCAATAATCGAAATGCGGGAGCTGCATTAGTGTGGTACCGCAATAAGTATCCGTTGCGACATGTGCCAACAAGAAAGGTTATTAGAAATCTTTTGAAAAACCTGGAATTGCAGGGTTCTTTCAAAAGAAAGCGGCAGCCTCGTGTGGACATGGACACGGAGATTGCGGTTCTGACTTATGTCGAAGCATATCCAGAGGTATCGTCCAGGCATGTCGCCTTTGAAGTAGGTGTATCCCACTCCCTTGTGATAAAGATATGGAAGAAATACGGCTACAAGTGCTATCGATATGGGCGCATAGTTCAAGTGTTACATCCGGGTGATGATGTTCGAAGGCTTACTTTTTGCAGGTGGCTAAGAGGAAAAATAAGCAGAGATCATGAATTTTTAAATTACATACTGTGGTCAGACGAAACGAATTTTTCCAATAACGGTATGTACAACAGAAAAAATCACCACTATTGGTCCAAAGAAAATCCACTAAGAGTTACGGCAAGTCATAATCAGGTTCGCTTCTCATTCAACTGTTGGTGTGGTATAATGTCCAATCGAGTTATAATGGTGGAATTTTATGAAGGGAAACTGAATTCTGCCATGTATAATGAAGTCATTTTACACCATCTTGAAAACGAGATGGACGAATGGCCCCTGTCGGAATTGCGAAAAGTTCATTTTCAACAAGATGGTGCTCCGCCACATAACAGTCACCTTTCACGTTCCAATTTGAGCCGCCTATTCGGTACACAGTGGATAGGTACACATGGTCCAACACAGTGGCCACCTCGTAGCCCCGATCTAACACCACTTGATTTTTTTTTATGGGGCTTCGTGAAAAACGAGGTGTATAAGACGACGTACGCCAGTGTTCAAGAGCTCAAGGATGCATTAATGACCATTTTACGTAATATTCATCCCAGAACATTATTAGCCGCCATTCGTTCAGTGCAAAAAAGGATAGACTTATGTATTCGTGAAAATGGAAATCATTTTGAGCAATTTATTTCATAAACCAATTTCTAAAATGTTTAAATGATTTTTTTTATTTAAAAAAGTTTAAAATTTTACCTGTCCTATGAGTTTCGAGTTGATTTATCATATTTCCGTAGGAAATGTATGGGAAACGTTTTTGGAGATTTCTGTCTTTTCTAGTACTGAAAGCTAAAATGGTTTCATAGAGTTTTTTGATCCCCACATAAAATAGAATCGATTGGCATAAAAAAAAATTTTTTGGACTTTTTGCATTTTTTTTGCCAACTGTAAGTTTTTTACAAAATCTGTGAATGCAGTTCAAAGTATGTCAAAAAGTTAGGGAAGGTCTTCTAAGAACGTTTTGCTGTAACTGCAACGGTTAAGGTACTTGCCCTTACTGACCCGTTTCAAAAATACACCCTGTATAGTTGAAAATGGTCATTAATTCGCTCTTGATCAAATACGGATTAGGTACATTTGTTGCGCACATCATTTTATCATTAGAAATCATAACATGATGATTAATTGAATATAATTGAAGAAATCGACGTTTAAAAATGGGAAATACGAGACGTCTGGTAACGCAAATCTGTACCTTGGGCCTTGACATAAACAATTAAACCATTTCGGAGAAAGGTGCAGCCTATCTCAAAGTTATGTGCAAGAGTGACATGATTGTCGTCACTATTGTAATTATAAATTAATATTATAATTTGCACACACACTTGTAGATAGTAGTTTAACACCTAAAAATCAACCTACGTCATTACATACTATTTCTAAGAACTTTGCAATATAAATCAGGAAGTTTAAGTCCAATGTTACAAATTACAAACAAGAGTGAGACGTCACTCTTGTTTGTAATTTGTAGCTACAGTCACGGACCGGTTAATAACCGTACCCGGTTCAATACAGGCCGTTTACAAATAATTATCATTAACATTATTGGGTATATTGTACATACGTGTTTACAGGAATTAATAATCGTCATTATTTAAAGTATTTATTGTATTTTCCTGTTGAATGGCGCTCCTGGGGATTTTTAGAATTGTAATGACTTTTTCATGTTATGGAAATATTAAGTGCCTTCCATGTTGATAGGGACCTATTTAGTCTGTAATACAATACAAAGTGCAACGGAAAGGTGTGGTCAAATTCAAGGATTGTTTTGTTCTTATAATTCTGAGAGTGTGCATATGAGGTTATGACCAATCAAAATCTTAGAACCCAACAAATTGCATTCCATTTTACATTGTTTTGTTTAAATTAATTATGAAAAGTATGATTTATTAAGTTCTATGCCATATAGGTACCATTCATGATTAAAATTTGACAAAAAGTAAAAACTATGCCATATGAATTTAAATAATGTCAAGAGAAATGATAAAGAAAGACTAGGTCTCATCCACAAGGTACTAAATAGTAGCTGATTTGACTTCCTTGGGAGGTCCATAGCTGCTACATAGGCTGGGAACCGGTCTAACTCCTTGTGATCAGATATGTTGAAGCGTAAGCAATCATTTATTGGCAAAATATAATGTCAACTATGTCACAAATTGGGTACGGTAATAAAACCATAGAAAATAGTACCTACAACGTTAGTAATAAATATTAAAGTCGGTGCTTTTTTTAGGGTTCCGTAGCCAAAATGGCAAAACGGTACCCTTATAGTTTTGTCTGTCTGTCAGTCTGTCAGTCTGTCTATCCGTCCGTCCGTATGTCACAGGCATTTTACTCAAAGACTACTCAATGAATCTTGATTAAATTTGATAAAAAGGTGTCTTGTAGTAGCCGCTACTTAGTTTGATAGCTAAATAACAAAAATAAATATTTTTAGGGGGGATGGGGGGGGGGGGTTATACATGTAACAAAAGCTGATTTTTTTTTCTGCAAAAATTAACGTGTGACACATCATTCGACAGGTCTTTTAAAAACATGTAAAGGTTTTTATGAAACTTTTTTGATTGAGTGAATATTTTTGGAAATAATGGCTCCGAAAGTTGCATAAATCGTGTCCGTCCGTCCCCCTTAACTTTTGAACCGTGTAGCCACACATAGAACAAAAAAAACCACAAAGATAACGCTTAATAAATACCTACTTTAAACTCAAATTATTTTGAATAAGATCGAATATACCGTTATTGAGTTATTGCCAAAAAGCTGCGTTTCTCAACAAAAGGGCGTAAGTGTCATGAACGTGCGTTCTTCTGCTGATGCAATTGTTCTAGGCCGGGGAACCCTACACTGAGCATGGTCCGTCATGCTCTTGCCCGGTTTTTAAATGGATTATTTTCATTCGAATATATCATGTTTCAAATTAAATATAAGTTCTTTTCATCTATCCTGCAAAGTAGAATAGCTAGGAACATTAATATCCATCAGCCAAGCGATCAGGCTTTTTTCCGGGCTGACTTTTCAACAGTGGATCATATCCAAGTAATAGAACAGATTCTAGACAAATACAAAAAGTGCAATAGGACATTATACATAGCGTACATCGATTTTACAAAAGCATGCGGCAGTATATCACACAATTATATCTAGAATTCTAGAGAGAACTGAAAAAATCCAAATTAAAAAAAAATCTTAAAAAGCATCTACGATTGAAGCACTAGTCGAGTAAATCTGGAGAAAAGAGGACTGGACATACCAATTTGTAGAGGTGTGAGACAGGGCGACCTGATGTGGCCCAAACTTTTTATAGCTTAAAGCTGCCTTTGCAGAGTTAAACTAGAAAACAGAAGGAATCAAGCTGGCCGGCCGCTAATTTAACCATCTCAGGTTTGCGGATCACATCGTACTTTTCGCTGAATCTAACAAAAACCTTGAAGATAAGATATCCACACTGAGCACAAATTGTGAAAATATAAACCCTGAAGTGAACGAAACCAAAACAAAATTAATGACAAACACCGTAACAACTACAATACAAAAAATAGTTTGTTTATTTATATACACCCTACTATACAGGTATACCTAATATATGTAAGTATATACAAGAATTGCTCGTTTATAGGTATAAGATAAAAAACTAAAATAATGACAAACACCGTAACAACTACAATACAAAAAATAGTTTGTTTATTTATATACACCCTACTATACAGGTATACCTAATATATGTAAGTATATACAAGAATTGCTCGTTTATAGGTATAAGATAAAAAACTAAAATAATGACAAACACCGTAACAACTACAATACAAAAAATAGTTTGTTTATTTATATACACCCTACTATACAGGTATACCTAATATATGTAAGTATATACAAGAATTGCTCGTTTATAGGTATAAGATAAAAAACTAAAATAATGACAAACACCGTAACAACTACAATACAAAAAATAGTTTGTTTATTTATATACACCCTACTATACAGGTATACCTAATATATGTAAGTATATACAAGAATTGCTCGTTTATAGGTATAAGATAAAAAACTAAAATAATGACAAACACCGTAACAACTACAATACAAAAAATAGTTTGTTTATTTATATACACCCTACTATACAGGTATACCTAATATATGTAAGTATATACAAGAATTGCTCGTTTATAGGTATAAGATAAAAAACTAAAATAATGACAAACACCGTAACAACTACAATACAAAAAATAGTTTGTTTATTTATATACACCCTACTATACAGGTATACCTAATATATGTAAGTATATACAAGAATTGCTCGTTTATAGGTATAAGATAAAAAACTAAAATAATATCATGAAGATAACGAATAATAAAATGTAATAATGGTGTATAATACAAAATTAAATGAAATATAAATAATAAATTAATGTATTTTATGTTTGATTATTTTTTTTGGTAATTGGTTTTTAATGATTTTTATTAGTATTTTATTAGTTAAATTATGTTAAATTAAATTTTAATATAACCCCGAAAAGGTAGGTACTTAAATGATGTCGTTCTCAAAAGTATTTCTAGGAGTTAAGTGTGTCTCAAAACTGAGGGGTGTATGAGTACTCGTAGTATTTGGCAGATAGTATTTCAAGATCGAATATTATTTTTCAATACTATTATTATATTTACTATATGTACTACCTACCTATATAAAGTACCAGCTGGCCCGCGTAATTGCGTCTGGGCCAAAATTTTGCAACATTTTTCATTGCTGCTCCGTTCCTATAGGTCGTAGCATGATGTTATATAGCCTATAGCCTTCCTCGATAAATGGGCTATCCAACAGTAATATAATTTTTCAATTAGGACCCGTAATCCCTGAGATTATCGCGTTCAAACAAACATACATACAAACAAACTCTTCAGCTTTATAATATTCTCAAAGGTTTGCTGGTAGAAAACTCAATTTTGAGTTAAGCTCGCCTTTGTACATATTTACTTTTATTTTGTATTTATTGTTTGTATATATTTTTTTTATGAGTACAATAAAGAATTTGAAATTATAGTATAGATAGTTAATATTCCAATTCTACTTTATCATCATCACACACATCTTTATTCAAGAATTTAAAAAATGCGTAGTTGGCGTAATTATGACGCATAGGATGGGGATTTACAGATAGCAGGTGTGAGCAGAACCAGTCTATCTGTATTAGTATATACTAGTTATGTGCTAGTGTGATGTATAAACTATATTACTGTAAAGTTTCATTAACTACTTATCCAGCTTTTGCGTGAAAGAGCAACAAACAGCCATCCATTCATCCAACCACACAAAAGATATTTCAGCCTTTTTACCCGACTGTAAAGAAGGGTTATGTTTTTCGCGCGTATCTTGTATGTATGTATGTATGTTAATTTCGTTATTACCTGATATCTCACAATCCACTGAACGGATTTGTACAATTAAGACGTCGTTAGATTCTTCTTGATTGCCCAAGTGTTCTTAGACATGTGACGTTTAAAAAAAACAAATATGGCGGCTGTGAGATGTCAAAATAAAGAGGTGAGAAAAAAAAGTTGTTTTGAATACTGCAATATGGGTATAAAATTAAAGGGATCATCTTAAGCATTTCAAAAAGGGATAACATGATTATGACTGTAATACTAAAAAAGTTAGTTAGCAACCATTCTTTTTTCAATTTTCAATACTAGACATAGCTGTGATAAAAGTTAGTTGTTACATCGGTTGCATAATACAACATAATTTCATGCAGTCGGAGGCACTTTACTAAGTTCATCGAGATTCAATAATGCCTCCGACTGCATGAAATTATATAATTATGTAGGGGATCTTGTTTCCATCTTTTTTGTGCAGGCGGGTTTTATTATTTTTATAGTTTATTTTTTTAGGTGGTAGGTATCTACAATTGATTAAACTCGGACCAAATGACTACTGTGTACGTACCTATTGGAGGGGGAGGGAATGGGGGGTGGGTTCGACCCCCAAATGTCCCCAAACACGTGTCTGTGTACAAACCTCTCATACATAGTCGAGATCGAGATTGGACATCTAACACGGTCGGAGAGATCAGATCATACATCACACTAATATTATAAAGGCGAAAGTTTGTGAGTATGTGAGTGTGTATGTTTGTTACTTCTCCACGTCTAAACGGCTGGAGCGATTTTAATAAAATTTGGTATGGAGTTAGCTGACACCCTGGATTAACACATAGGCTAATAAACCGCGGGTAACACCGCGGGGCACAGCTAGTCTTATATATAACTAGCTGACCTGTGCAACTTCGTATGCGTAAATTTTCCCCGTTTTTGCAACATCTTTTATTGCTGCTCCGCTTCTATTGGTCGTAGCGTGATGTTATATAGCCTTCCTGAGATTATCGCGTTCAAACACACAAACTCTTCAGCTTTATAATATTAGTATAGATTAGGAGATTGTGATTTATATACTCTTTATATTTATACATAGACTGGCTTGTTGGACTAGTGGTTAGTGACTCTGACTGCTAAGCCGGAGGTCGTGGGTTCAATCCCCAGCAAGGATAAGACTTTGTGTGATGGGCACGATGTGAATTCGAATTCTATATGACTGTGCATTAATCGACTTAAAAGAGAAAACTGACGAAATTATAATTATCCACTTATTTTAAATAAATAAATAAAAAATGATTTATTCACTTAGGAAGCAAAATACTACACTTGTGAAAAGTCGATTCTACATTTACTTGTAATGCTTGTTCGCAAACAATAGGTAAAGCCCGAGAAAAGAACAGGCAATAAAAAATCGTGGCCACTCTTTTCAAATTGCCAATGTTTACAATGTTTCTCTGTTTATAAACTGTATATGCAGGTAAGGTGCTGCCACCATTATATTATACACCATATTAGAGTACTGATGCAAAAAAAAAAAATTAAGTATTCAAATTCAAATATTAAGTACTGTAGTGTTAATTCTTACCTTCCATGTATACAACGTTATTCTTGGTATAGTGCAAACTTGAAAGTAGTTTGCTCAGAATCAGTAACACAATCCAATGGGGTAGTTTTTGAACCATGTTAGGTATATTTTTCAATAAATAATTAATCAATCAATAAATTAATTCATTAATCATTCTAACAGTCCAAATCCTGTTCTCAATGTGATGTGAAAAGGAATCATCACTTATTTTTCAATAATAACCATGGATTACGTAACCCGTAGGGTTGCAATGAGCACTATAGCGCGGAAAATACAAGACAACTTGAATGGCTTGTAACTCAGCAAGATTTCAATATATTAGTAACACACAGAGCATATACTTGAATATCCAATCGGAATATAGCCGTGTAAAAAAAAACTATCCAAATCGACTAATCTTATATTATGTAAGCCTATATGTTCGAGCTTGTCGCAAAACTCTGTAGAAAACTCTACAGAAATTTTAATCAGTATTTTTTTTTTATAAAAGATAACTAGCAATGTGGGATTGAGTCCCACCCCTCCGGCTAAGCTCAAAGGCTTGTGTTAGGAGTGAGTTCACGTCGGTAGTATAATGGGTAGGATTCAAACCCGCGACCTCAAGATTGCGAGACCGATGCCTTAGCCATTAAGCTACCGCAACTTTAAAGTTAGAGTATTTTACAGGAAATATTTTAACTTTAAAGTTGCTACAAATTTAATTCAAAGTGTTAAAGGTAAACCTAATATATAAGCTACCGGGAAAATCAGAATAAATATCTAAATAACAAGAAAATGTACAAAATATAGGTAATTACGGGAATTTGTAATTGAACATTTTAAAACCGCAAAAATACCCAGGGCTATTTACTCTGTTGGTTACGTCTTTAAATATTAGATTAAGACTAGCCGACCTGCGCAATTTCGTCTGCGTAATTTTCCCCCGTTTTTGTAACATTTTTTATTGCTGCTCAGCTCCTACTAGTCATAGCATGATGTTATATAGCCTATAGCCTTCCTCGATAAATGGGCTATTCAAAAGTAAAATAGTTTTTTCAATTCGGATCAGTACTTCCTGAGATTATCGCGTTCAAACAAACAAACTCTTCAACTTTCTAATATACTAGCGTACGCCTCGGTTTCGACGCGGTTTCACCTGTGTAGTTCCCGTTTCCGTAGGAATACAGGGATAAAAAATAGCCTATGTCACCCGGGGTTAGTGTAGCTTCACAACGATAAAAGAATTTTTCAAATCCGTCCAGTAGTTGCGGAGCCTATTTAATTCAATCAAACAATCAAATCTTTCCTGTTTATAATTTTAGTATAGAAGTTTATATTAAGTTTTCCAATACTTTATCGTAATTCACTGCCAAATCATTGTTATGACAATAATGTCAATATTGACGGGAGTTTCCGTACTCCTGCCATGTACTTACGTCATACAAGTAAATTTGATTTAACTAGGTAGGTTATTTGTGTACTTAAATCTACAGAACTGTTAATTCCACGAAATCTAAGTGTCGAAGGAGTTGGGAATGAAAAAGTACCGGTTTTTTGAGTAAGTCTAATAATATCTAGTATGACAAATTTTCAGTATTGTTTAAACAAGGTTAGTATGTCAAATTGATTTTCTACTTGACTAGAAGCATAGTATCTAGAAAAAAGATACCTAGAATGAATGAGTCACTGATCATTGAGATTTTATGTAGGCTTACGGTGGGAGTGTGTCCGACTGCTACGCAAGAGGTCGTGGGTTCGATTCCCACACGCTTTGTGTGATTCACAAATTGTTGTTCCGAGTCTGGGTGTACTTTGTGTCCGTGATTACTGCGGGACGCGTCTTAAAAAAAAAAAAAATATGGAGTGAGTACATGGGCGGATCCAGGATTTAATTCGGGGGGGGGGGAGGCACGAGTGTAGTACTTAGGACTAATCTTCCGTATTGGTTAGTGATAAAAATAACAAGGTTAGTATGTCAACTTAACTAGAAGCATAGTATCTAGATAAAATATACCTAAGAATGAGTGAGTCATTGGTCATTGAGATTAGCTTTAGACTTGCAGTGGTTATATATGGAGTGAGTAGGTACATGGGCGGATCCAAGAGGTGAGCAAAAAATCGTTCCGGCGGGGGGGGGGGGAAATAGGCATTCGGTACAAAAAAGAACCGCCTGGGGGTGCACGGGTGATCCAAGAAGGGGTGCAGTAGATAGGTCAATTTTGAATTATGTAGGTACTTACTTATTTCAATATTTTTATAAAATGTTGTGTGATACCGGCTTAAGAATAGTACCACGCCAACTTTTTCTGTGGGTGTCGTCATGGCGACTAAGAGACTTCACACCGGAGAAGGCAGCAGTGTCCTCGGAGTACTTTAAAGTCTTATACTGCTATGCGAAGCGTGGCGATTATGGCAATCACACCCAGGATCTATTATGTGGGTTCTACTGAGGAGACCCGTGCCCAATAGTGGGAGCTAAGCTCAATCACCCAGCTAGTCATATCTATACTAATATTATAAAGCGGAAGAGTTTGTTTGTTTGTTTGTTTGCTTTGTTTGTTTGTATGTTTGTTTAAACGCGCTAATCTCAGAAACTACTGGTCCCATTTGAATTTTTTTTTTGTTGGATAGCTCATTTATCGAGGAAGGCTATAGGCTATATAACATCGCGCTACGACTAATAGGAGCGGAGCAGCAATGAGAAATGTTTCAAAAACGGGGAAAATTTACGCAGACGAAGTTGCGCGGGACAGCTAGTATTAAATAAATTATAAGAAATGTTATTTAAACAACAATCTGTTCAGGAAGAGTTGCCATATTTAAATTTATATGTTATGCTGTCTAACAATAGATAGCAATAGTAATAACAGCGAACAAATTTACATATGTTCCTATTTTTACCAATTCCGATAATTTTATTGTATTTAACACCTTCATGTTTTAATCTTCATTATTATTTACTTCGCGCAACTTTTCCCCGTTTTTGCAAACATTTTTCATTGATGCTTCGCTCCTATTAGTCCTAGCGTGAGTTTGTTTGTTTATTTGTTTGAATCTCAGGAACTACTAATCCAAATTGAAAAATTATTTCACTGTTGGATAGCCCATTTTTCGAGGAAGGCAATAAGCTATATAACATCACGCTACGACCAATAGGAGCGGAGCAGCAATAAAAATGTTGCAAAAACGAGGAAAATTTACGCAGACGAAGTTGCGTGGGTCAGCTATGTTTATAATTTTTGTTTCACAAAGATTTATTCTTGATGGGAAATGGGAATCAAACCCAAGCCCTCTGGGTTAGGAGTCATTAGCCACTAGACACGCAAAAACTAAAAAGAACGTTGCAATACTGAGTATGTTTGTATGTCTCTCACATATGCAAATCTGTTATGCAAATAAGCATTCGTTACGGTAGTTAAGATAAACCAGTTTGGTCTTTGTTTATCAATGACGTAGTATTTTGACGTATTACTACCTGATATTGATATACACATAGGCTTCATGGTTATAGAGTGACTGAGGACACTAAAAACAGAATAGAGAAGGTAAAGTTTGTATTATTTCTAAAATTGACTAAACACGGGCAAATATACTGGGTGATTATTAATCTATACTAATATTATAAAGCGGAAGAGTTTGTTTGTTTGTTTGTTTGTTTGTTTAAACGCGCTAATCTCAGGATCTACTCGTCCGATTTGAAAAATTCTTTTTTTGTTGGATAGCCCATTTATCGAGGAAGGCTATAGGCTATATAACATCGCGCTACGACTAATAGGAGCGGAGAAGCGACGAGAAATATTTCAAAAACGGGGAAAAATTACGCGTACGAAGTTGCGCGGGACAGCTATAATATTATAAAGCTGAAGAGTTTGTTTGTTTGAACGCGGTAATCTCGGAAACTACTGGTCCGAATTGAAAAAAACTTTTTCTGTTGGGTAGCCCAATTATCGAGGAAAGCTAAAGGCTATATAACATCACGCTACGACCAATAGGAGCGGAGCAGCGATGAGAAATGTTGCAAAAACGGGAAAATTGATGCAGACGAAGTTGCGCGGGACAGCTAGTATACTAATAAAATCCCATTCATGTCTTCCTTACTTATCACTAATTAACTTTTTATTTTCTTTTATTAAAAGATAACTAGCAATGTGGGATTGTGGTCCCACATTACTAGCAATCCTATTAACTCCTTCAGCTAATCTCTATGGCTTGTGTTAGGAGTGGGTTCACGTCGGTAGTATAATGGCCAGGATTTGAATCCACGACCTCACGATTGCGAGACCTTAATCACCTACCACTTGTTTTCGGAGTTATGACCTGGTTAAGGTCACAACTACAAAAACAAGTGGCCCTACAGACTGCTTTACTGGAGTAAAATCGTTGTTTATTATTGGTTTAAACCCTAAACATGACAAAGAAACATCGATTTTATTCCAGGGTCTCTCAGATGTGTGGTAAATGGTTGTGAACCAAAAGAAGGTAGAACTTATACGAAGTTATTTGGTGTAATGTAAAGAAGCTAAGAGTGGGGGGGTTATCTTTTTTTCCCCTTTGCATCTGGAATCAGTCTTCAGACATTGGGCAAATGTGTTGGCGTTAGTAGTCTTTGGGAGGAGCCGCCCATTGACATTTCTTCCCTTTACTTCAAATCTAGTTTGATTATGTGGTTGCGTTTAAGCCTCTTTGAGTGGCCAATCGTCAGCAGCTCAGTTGCTAGAGGGTTCGGGTGCGTTTCTAGTCTCTGTTTGTAACTAGCAGAGTGCTGCTTAATTTCCTCACTAAGTGTTTTGAAGTTAAGTTCATCATGAAGTTCGGCATTTCTTAAAAACCAGGGTGTTAGACAGGTTTCTTAGAATGCTATTTTGGGCTCGTTGGAACATGGCATTGTTGGAATTGCATGCCTATCCCCAAAGCTGAATTCCATATGTCCAAGTTGGTTTTAGGGCAACCTTGTATATTAGGAGTTTGTTGTCTGTGCTCAGCACTGAGAAGCAGAGGTAGTAGAGAAGAGAGGTGTTATTAATATATTAAAAATCATCTTGTATACTGTGTGTGTGGGGTAAGTAGGTACACATTCCCCCCCCTAAATTAAGACAACCCCTCAAATGATTGTGGTACGCCCATACCGTACAGGATCTGCCAAGTTTGCTATATGGCGGTAGCCGAATGGCTAAGGCATCGGTCTCGCAATCGTGAGGTCGCGGGTTCGAATCCTACCCATTATACTACCGACGTAAACCCACTCGTAACACAAGCCTTTGAGCTTAGTTGGAGGGGTTAACAGGATTGCTAGTAATGTGGGACACAATCACACATTGCTAGTTATCTTTAAAAAAAATATATATAGGCGTGTGTTAGTTGTATCAAGAATTTTATTAAAGTGGTCTTAGATTTCGTGTTTGTGAATGACACCTATGAGTGCTTTGCTCAAGTGCATTTATATTAAAGTTACCTTCTGCACTTTCGCTATTTTGTGATATAGTGACTGATTTTTACCAATACGTAATACCTAATTATATTCAAGACGAGTTATCAAATTTTTATTGACCAATTAATTAAGTACATGTTGTTGACACGAATTTAATCTAATTAAATGTTAAATATTCAAAACAGTAGTATTTTTTTGAACTGAAATTGATATTAGAAATAAAAATAAATGTCATAGATAAGCTTTTTGATTTTATTGACTTGTTTTTTATTATGCAGTCGGTAAAGTTGACTGCCTCGGTGGCGCAGCGGGAGTGCGGACGAGTGTTATCATGTGACATAGTGATTGTATTTTTTATAGTATTATAGAGTTTGTAAATGCAAAAAATTATAAACCTTATTTTTTTCCAAATTGTGTGCTATATTCGACAGATAACATCTCGGTACAATAATTGCATTTTTGAAAGATAGAAAAATTTGAAATCCAGACTCAGGAATCGAACCCGAGACTTCCGTAGCCAAACCGGGGCCAGAAGCGAACCACCTATCTGGACTATGTTACTAGATATCAAATCTTTCTATCTCTTAATGCTTGCGGGTTAGGCCCCCGCAGCGTCATCTAGTTTTCTTTCAAAAATGCAATTATTGTATTTGTAAAGTCTTTGGCAAGAAATGCCTATAAATATTACTTCAACATCTCGGTATTTTAGTAAAAAAATAATGTGTGGCACTCGGGGACTGCCGCGGTAAAGCTATTGCATAGCATTTTTATCAACTTAACAATTAAAAAAAAAAAAAAAATTAAAAATGTTTTATTTTATTTTGAATTATAAAAAAAACAATGTTTTTAATTTTTTTTTCTTTAATTTTTTTTTAAAAAAAGCATAAAAAAAGTTATAAAGTTTTTTTTTTATTATAAAATATTTTTCTTTTTTTTTTCTTTTTAAATTAAAAAAAAAAGTAATTAAAAGTTCTGCTATTCATAGATGGATGGCAAAACTAAAAAGTGTCACCGCTGTGCCCGTCGGAGTGGGGAGCGTGAGGTTTTTTCGTTACGGAATTTCGGATTCGGTCCCCGCGCTCAAGGCCCGCGATAGAAGCTATGCAATAGCTTAATAAAGAAATTTATCAGTAAGCAGACACAATACAACAGCAGCGCCTTCCCGCCATCGACCACAGATAATACAAAGCTAGTGGCGACCGTTGACGTAGAGACCAGCAGGTCAACTCACGTATTTAAAGCAGTGCAGTTGCAGTTTAGTTGCAGTTATGTTTCGATTAAAACGGCCATTTTCGTATTCTTGTAACTTTGGAATCGATCTTAAAAACGCTTGCGCAATCTACTAGAATGTCGTTATTGCGCTCTCGAGACGCATACTTGACGTAAGCGTATTTGAGATCGATTACAAAGTTACAAGAATACAAAAATGGGCGTTTTATTTGCAACTGCACTGCAACCGAACTGCAACTGAACTGCAACTGAACTGCAACTGAACTGCAACTGAACTGCAACTGAACTGCAACTGAACTGCAACTGAACTGCAACTGAACTGCAACTGAACTGCAACTGAACTGCAACTGAACTGCAACTGAACTGCAACTGAACTGCAACTGAACTGCAACTGAACTGCAACTGAACTGCAACTGAACTGCAACTGAACTGCAACTGAACTGCAACTGAACTGCAACTGAACTGCAACTCAAATGCAACTCAACTGCAACTGCACTGCTTTAAATAAGTGAATTGACGCCCAGGACTGCGCCATACCCTCACAAAAATTGACCACACTCTAGAAAGCGACAACGCTACTTTGTGGACCATACCTGTCACAGGCCCCACGGGTTTTTTGTCTCTTTCACGCTTTGCAGTCAATATTTACTATTTAGTTGACAGGAATGGCGCAGTCCTGGTCTTTACGTCAATGGTGGCGACCAAGGTGGCGACACTATCGAATGCATTACATTAATTAATTGATATGTCACACAGTGATTAGTGTGTATGTACAGCAAAACATATTTTGTAATTAAATAGTTAGCAAAAATTAATTAATTGTAAATAATGTAAAATTGTAAATTTATTTTGAATAAAAAAATATTGACTAAACTTATTTTATTAATATGTATTATTAAAGAGGTTGTGGGTTTGCTTCCCGGCATAGAGCTTTATGAGATCTAGTTAGTTATAGGTGTTAATTAGTTAATGTGTGACCCACATTGCTTCTTTTATTTTTATATATTATTATTATTATTCTGTATGTAATTAATGTAAGTATATAACAATTTTCGAGACTTTGTTTGTTTCCTAGTTACCAAGATGGCTGAAGGGATTTTTGTGCTGTGAAGTTTAGTAGCGACTGGCAGGGCCGGATCTAGAGGGGGTGGAACCGGGGCGCCAAATGGAATGTTGAAGGGGCCCCAAATCATCATTTGCACCCCCCCCCCCCCATCGTAAGTACGTTCTCCGTGAAGGTGAAGGGCGCTATCATCAATTTTTTTGCCCCGCCTCTATATAACTCTAGAACCTCATTGCTGCTCCGCTCCTATTAGTCGTTATGTAGCCTATAGCCTTCCTCGATAAAAGAGCTATTCAATAAAAAAAGATTTTTTCAAATCAGACCAGTAGCTCCTGAGATTAGCGCGTTTAAACAAACAAACAAACTCTTCCGCTTTATAATATTAGTATAGATAGTTCAGGAATCGAGTCTTGCAGTTTTTAAAGACTATATATTTTATGATTTAATTACAAACGTGTAGTATTTAACGGTAGGTATTACTTGCCAAACTTTATAATTCAATTCACTGTGAATGGAATTATGTTTGGCAAGTAATACCGTCCGAAGGAATACTACGCTAGTCTTTTATAAAAAACTAGCGGACGCCTCGCGGTTTCACCCGCGTAGCTCCCGTTCCCGTGGGAATACAGGGATAAAAAATAGCCTATGTCACCCGGGGTTAGTGTAGCTTCACAACGATGTAAGAATTTTTCAAATCCGTGCAGTAGTTTCGGAGCCTATTCAATACAAACAAACAATCAAAACTTTCCTCTTTATAATATTAGTATAGATATAGATATAATCGCTGAGGAAGCTGCAAGTCGCGTTAATACACAACAGTTCTTTATCTATACTAGTACTAGCTGTCCCGCGCAACTTTGTCTACGTAAACTTTCCCCGTTCTTGCAACATTTCTCATTTCTGCTCCGCTCATATTGCTCGTAGCGTGATGTTATATAGCCTATAGCCTTCGTCGATAAATGGACTATCCAACAGTGAAAGAATAAACAAACAAATAACTCTTCAGCTTTATAATCTATATTATTATTATAAAGCTGAAGAGTTTGTTTGTTTGTTTGTTTGAATGCGGTAATCTCCGGAACTACTGATCCGAATTGAAAAATTCTATCACTGTTGGATAGCCCATTTATCGAGGAAGGCTATGGGCTATATAACATCACGCTACGACCAATAGAAGTGTTGCAAAAACGGGGAAAATTTGCGCAGACGACGTTGCGTGGCACAGCTAGTGTAATAATATAATTATCACATCCGACCGATTTAGATAGCTGCAAATAAAAAAAAATGGCGGTATGCAAGGTTTATTAACTCTATGGCGATAATTAGGTTATTGACTTACATATTAGTCATTCAATATCTATTTAAAGTCTTACAAATAAACATTATATGTAGGTATATTTTGATTTATTGTTATTATAATCACAGCTAATATCTAATATATAACACTAGCTTTCGCCCGCGGCTCCGCCCGCGTGGATGTCAATTATCGCGATAAAAACTATCCCATGTCCTTCCCCGGGACTCAAACTATCTCCATACCAAATTTCATCTAAATCGGTTTAACTGTTTGAGCGTGAAAGCGTAACAGACAGACAGACAAAGTTACTTTCACATTTATAACATTAGTATAGACTGGATTCTCTTGTCACGGTGTTTGTAATTTAACTCCTCCGAAACGGCTCGACCGATTCACATGAAATTTTGTGTGCATATTGGGTAGGTCTGAGAATCGGACATCTATTTTTCATCCCCCTAAATGTTAAGGTAGTCCACCCCAATTTTTTTTTTTTTAATTTTTAGGTAAATTTTTATTTTTTTATGATACCGGATTCAAAAATACATACAACAGTGAATTTTCACCCTTCTACGATTAACCCCTATTTTTTTATTTACCCCTATTTTGCGAAAACGGGTTAATTTGACGCAGACGAAGTTACGAGGGTCAGCTAGTAATACTATATTATAAGAAATAAATAAATAAATAATATATGTGGACAACTCACACAACGCTATCTGATCCCAAACTAAGCAGAGCTTGTACTATGGAAACCAGACAACTGATAAACATACTTATATATTTCTAAATACATAGATATTATAGATAAATAACACCCAGACACAGAATAAACCATCGTGCTCATCACACAAAGTTTTATCCTGGGTGGGGAACCCACGACCTCTTGCGTAGCAGTCGGATACACTCCCACCGCGCCACAGAGGCAGTCAAAATAATGTTTCTGTGTTACGCACTAAGTACCAAACTGACGTACCCTATAAATTTCCATATCGAGTGTTGAAATATACGTCGTTTGCGGTATCAAGGGCCGTATTTTTTTTAAACTTTAACTTAGAAGTTTGATTTTTTCACAGCTTCAAGAGGCTATAGAACTAAGTATATGGTTTTAATTTCAACTCGATAGCTTCACGCGTTCCTGAGATAAAGGGTCTTAACAGAAAGACGAACGAACGAACAACAAAGTAATCCTATAAGGGTTCCTTTTTTTCCTTGTTAGGTACGGAACCCTAAAAAGAAATAAGTCTTGCTATCGTGAGGTCGTGGGTACGCGGTTCGAAACCTACCCATTAAACTATCGACGTGAACCCATTCCTAACACAAGCCATTAATCTTAGCTGGAGGGGTTAAAGGTAGATTACGCGAAACAGGGTTCGGCTCTCTCAAAAGTTTATATAGAAAACCTAAATATTAGGACACGAAAAAAATTGCGTGACTAGTTAAAGAGTTTTCCTAGTAGATGAAATAAAGAAATTTAAGGATATGTCTTAATACGATCCCGTAAATAAATCTTGAAGTTGCGGAAAAATGCAAAAACGAGCATTTCGTATTGTCATAGTCATGGCGTTCGTAATCTAACATATGTACGAACGAATATTCTACTTTATTTTGACCTGCGCTCCTGCGCACTGTGAAGTAATGGTTGTGTGCGGAAGAGCGAGGCCGGCGATCGTGTCGCTATGTACGTAGCGCTAAATAAATAATTCTCTCAGTGTAATGCCCCCTTAACAGTGGGACGGGACACACAATCCTACACTGCTAGTCATCTTTTCAAAAGAAAACAAAGTATTAAATATAGACAGGTAAGTGTGTGTGTGTATGTGTTGTAGACTATAGAAGTAAATACTAACATGTAAATGTCAGGGCAATTGCAGATAATAAATGAATGTATACATACTTAATTATTTGCAATGCGTAATTCCTTTTCTTGAATTAAATACTAGGTACTAACGACTTATTACTTTTCCTAGTGTTGCATTTTATTCTAAGTTACAGATAGACATTGTGCGACTAAGCCGATTTATACCGGTAGAATTTTACAAGTGTCTCTATCTTTAGATCTAAGAAACTATAGAAATCTTACTTATGCCTCATTTACGGACACGCGAGGCGTTGTACGTGAAGCGACACTTAGGTGTAATCGCACGCGTTAATACAAACATATGGCAATATAGATGAATGGCAAGGCAGGGATTCAAATTAATCACATACGGACCAGAACCATAACTCCCCCTGCCTACCTCTTAAATAAAATCATGGCTGCAAGTAAAAACAGAAACTTCCCACCATGCAGAATGGAAGAACGCTGAAGACTGCAGACGATAGAAGCGATCCCAATGATGTCCAAAAGACCCACTCGCAATCTCAACAGGCTGACCAGGGACAATTTGCCCAAAATAATAGGCACTATCACAGGCCACTGTCCCCTAAACAAGCATCTTTTCAGGTGAGGGGTGACGAATAGCCCCCTATGCAGAGGATGTATGGAGGCAGAAGAAACACCAATACACGTGCTCATGAAGTGACAGTGTAACAGAACAACGGGTACGACTCCTAGCATCACCAACATCCCTTCAGGAAGATTTTTTTTTTCGTTTTTTTTTTATGTGGCGGGAAAAAATTCCTTACGAACACCCCCACCGTCCGGGGAAGGCGGTGGAGGTAGTGTGGGATTTGCACTCACTAAAAAACCCGCCGTGTATCGCTCACCACCTCCGCGAACGGGCCGCCGATATTAGTTAATCCCTTCAGAAAGCTTGCAGCAACTTGGGCAAGCTACTGGCGTTTTGGGAGTGCATCGGTTGGCTGGAGCGACAGAAAGGATAAGTAGACAATACAAAACAACAAACACAATGGCCCAATCAGGAGGCTAAGTGCGGTTTTCTGGTTCGCCCAGGTAAAACTAACTAACTATGGCAATATACGATATTGTTTATAGTCATGGGTGGCGGGAAGCGTTGCGGTGCCCGCCGCTGCGATTGTGGCGAATCCTCAAGCGTGTTGTGAATTGGACACTACGCTCGGCAGTGACGGCAGTTCCTCAGCTAGACTTGTGTTTAATACTACTAGTAATTTAAGTTTTTATCCTCGACCAACAGCCTTAACGATCGGGAATAAAAGGGTTTTTATCCGACTATGCAAGTTTTTATTCGTCTGTCTCTGTGGCGCGGTGGGAGTGTATCCTATTGCTACGCAAGAGGTCGTGGGTTCGATTCCCACACGGGACACCACTTTGTGTGATCCACAAATTGTTGTTCCGAGTCTGGATGTACTTTGTGTCCGCGACACAGGGCATGTACACTACTGCGGGAGTCGTCTTTAAAAAAAAGGCGGGTTATTTTTTTTTTTTGGCTAGTTCTAGAACCTAAACATAGCTTGATGGATTTTAGCTTGAGAGATGTCGTTAAATTCGTCTCAGTAAGTTGTGACAGTGACACTGGTCCATCAAAATTTGAAAATGTTAAAATGGCGGATTTATGGTGCCAAAATATATACAGAGTGTTTGGAGAGTGAGTATCCATAGAAAAATAATTGATAGGTGATGCTGTTGGCTTCTTGTTGCGCCTAATTAAATAACATTTTGCCCTAAGTTTAACGAGTAATCATTTTTCCACTATATTTCTAGAAAATCTTTAATAACAATAATAATAAAAATTCTTTATTCACTTAGGAAGCAATATACTACACTTGTGAAAAGTCGATTCTACATTTACATGTAATGCCTGTTCGTAAACAATAGGTAAAGCCGGAGAAAATAATAGGCAATAAAAACTCGTGGCCACTCTTTTCAAATTACCAATGTTTACAACGTTTCTTTGTTTATAAACTGTATATGCAGGTAAGGTGCTGCCAACATTATAGATATACACAATATTAGAGGACTGATGCAAAAACAAGAGATAAAAATATTAAAAAAAGAGTACATGTGTGATTGGATAAATCAACTTCAATAGGTACAACACAGTAGGAGCATCCACTTCCAATGTAAAAAATTGGCCAAATTACTGCTAATGTTTTTTTGATTAATGACCGATATGCCAAAAAAATGTTTTATTTTTTTAAATTTAAACATTTAAAAAATAAATAAAAAATAAAATAAATAAATCTTTAGTTTAGCTAACTTATTCAAATATCGTGTTTATAAAATAAAAGAAAAACATTAAGTAAAGTTGTTAACAAAAAAATAATGATAGATATATATTCTAGAAAAATAGCGAAAAAATGAATAATCGTTAAACTTAAACGTCAACCATTTTCCTATGGCTACTCACCCTACAAACAACCTGTTTAAAGGTCTTTGATTATAAAATGTCTAGATGGAGCGTTCCCTAAGTAAGCCTTATAAAAAAATTAAGCTACTATTTGTGACGTTTGACACTTGTTGAAAATGGCGCGCTAGATTATCTATGGAAAAGGAGTTGTAAAAATGGCGGCAAACTGACCGGCCATTATTTTTACAGCTCCTAGTTTAACTTGTAAAAAATGATTTGAACACGTCATAATTGACTAAGAACGAGACTTTGTGCATGTAATAAGCGCATAAATTCTTGACACTGGCATAGCCGTTAAAACGGCTAGATTGCCATAAACTCAAAGAAGAAGAAGAACTATGGCTAGAACATCTGATAGGAGTCTTCTTACCTCTCAAAAAGTACGTCCATTTGACCGTACTGCTACAATTTTAGATGCCGGATTAGGAATCTAGACATTATATAATCAAAGATATAGGTATACCTACCTAATACAATAAGTCTCTTTATCCTGAACTTATTATATTTTCTGCCTTTTGAGGTTTATAACATATGTCTTTGTTCAATGTGCCAGTTGGCAAAGGCCTCCTCTAACATTTTTCATCGACTTCTGTCGTTAGCGGCCCTTCTCCAGTAGAGACCCGCTGCTAATTTTAACCCATCTTCCCATCTTGTAGGGTGTCTTCCCCTTCTTTTCCCATATCTAGGTTACAAATCTGTTACAATTTGGCGCCAAAATATATCAGTTATCATTTAAGCAGTCGGGTATTTTGTTTTGTAATTACTTTAAATAAGTAATTTACTTTGCAATTCGAGCATTCATAAATTTCAAAAAATCTTCAAGTTCAAGCTTTCGATGAATTAAAATTTAAATTAGAACAACATCGCCTTCCTGATGCAATAAATTTACAATTATTTATTATTTAGTGACTTTAAAAGCCAGAAATAGAAATTGCTATGAGTTTTTACCGAGATGTATTACATGTAAGTGTTTTAATTAAACCATAAAGCAATAGTTATACTGACGTAATTACAAGAAGTGACGTTTCACATTTGACCTTTTGTAACAATTATTTGTGTGTTCCGCATATATGAATGATATGTTAAAAGGCATATTACTAAGGTATTAATAATATATAATTATATTTTTGTAAGATCTTAGACATGTTGTACCAGCTGCACTAATAAATGTTGATAAACTTTCCCGGTTTGTACACATTATAAAATTATATATACTACGGGTCTTCACGCGATTAAGACCCGTAGTAAATATCTATACAAATATTATAAAGCTGATGTGTTTGTTTCTTTGTTTGAACGCGGTAATCTCAGGAAGTACTGGTCCGAATTGAAAATTTATTTCACTGTTGGATAACCCATTTATCGAAGAAGGCTATAGGCTATATAACATTACGCTACAACTAATAGGAGCGGAACAGCAATGAGAAATGTTGCAAAAACGGGGAAAATTTACGCAGACGAAGTTGCGCGGGACAGCTAGTAATTTTATAAGAATAGTGCCATCCCATCTGTTCCCGTGGGTGTCATCAAGGCGACTAAGGGATTTCACACCGAATGACGGGCAGCAACGTCCTCTGTGTCAACGTCAACTTTAGACTTACTGCGATTGCCAACCTGCTTGCAAATAACCTGCTTGAAAAGAACTAAGAACTTCTGGGGAGACTAGTGCCCAGCAGTGGGACATCATTCGGTATACAACACAACCGTCTGGGGGCACGTGCCCCCGTGTCCCCCTAGGATTAAGTACGTATTCAAAATAGAGAATGTCGCCTTGTCGTGGATGGATTCCAGTATTAATTGTTCCTAAATTACCTCTATGTGGCTCTTGTCCATTTTTTGCTCAATAAATGTGTTATTGTTTTTTGCTGCAAATACAGACGATTTCCTATTTATATCGATATAGGAAATAATGTTTATTAATTATTTTATTACGCTTATAGGAATCGTCACGCATACTCCCACCCGAGGCCATGAGGGCATGAAGTGGGTGTAATATGGTCGATTGAGAGTCTTAAAGTGACCTAGAGCAGTGCCGGTCCGAGGCCAAATCAGGCGTAGATCCAAGACTTTGTTCTTGGGAGGGGGGGGGGCAACATTTGACTCAACTGGTCAAGTGTGAGTCGCTCGCGTGATGGGGGGTTGCATTTGATTCAACAGCGGTACACCATATCCACCACTACCGAAGAGGGACAATTGCCTGCCTAAACACTGCGAAATTCTCAAATTCCCGAAAAACAGGTCATCCACTCGAGTCTGCGGAAGGGTGGGGGCAATTGCCCCTGTTACCCCCCCCCCCCCCCCTTAAATATAATAATCCTAATAATGGTCATGAAAGTCTTATACTTAAAGTCGTTATAAATTATTTTGTTTGTTTGAACTACTGGTCCGAATTAGAAAAATCTTACTGTTGGATAGCCCATTTATCGAGGAAGGCTATAGGCTATATAACACCACGCTACGATCAATAGGAGCGGAGCAGCAATGAAAAGTGTTGCAAAAACGGAGAAAATTTACGCAAAATCCCAGAAGCCGCTTCCATAATATGTTATAACTTCAGGTGATTATCTGCTTAAAATGCATCTGATTATCGGAACTCTTGTGTCAAACAAGATCATTCTGTTCAGCATTTGAAATTGCTGTCACTTTGTACGGGGTAGCAAGTTTTTTTTTTTTGAAGACGACCCCCGCAGTAGCCCGCGAGCTCTGTGTTGCTACTTTTGGGGGACTTTACAAACATACAAGTCACGGACACAAAGTAGGGCAGACTCGGAACAACAATTTGTGGATCACACAAAGTGGTGTCCCGTGTGGTAATCGAACCCACGACTTCTTGCGTAGCAGTCGGACACACTCCTACCGCCCCACAGAGGCAGTCAAGCCAAAGTAAGCGCGGTTCCGTTTTTGATGACTTTAAAAATTCGTACAGGTTATAGTTGGACTGAACAAATGGCTGCGTAGGTGTATTCTTCGCATATTGTTCAATGAAAATGTAAGTATTATGTCTTAGGCGTTTAAACAAAACGATTGTATTCCTAAATAATCTCAAGAACGCATTTGTATCTACAGAACCTTATTTCAGGGCAACTTCGTCTGCGTAATTTTTCACCGTTTTTGCAACATTTCTCATTGCTGCTCCGCTCCTATTGGTCGTAGCGTGATGTTATATAGCTTATAGCCTTCCATAAATGGGCTATCCAACAGTAAAATATTGTTTTAATTCGGATCATTAGCTCCTGTGGAACCATGTCCAGGGTGGCCCCTGGACCTGGTTCCACAAATGCTGGCAGCATATCCTCGCTGTATGGCAATGTTAATGCGTTATGCGAGGAAGCTGCCAGCTCTACGGTCACTAGTGGAGTCGACCAATTTTTGGGTAAGTTATTTGAAGAATTTGTTCGCACTTAAAATTTATAAACCGCCTATTCACCCGATTGGGGGGGGGGGGGGCGGCAAATCAATTAGCGTTTATTTATTATTTCGTTGTTTGTCGGGAATCTGGATATCATATGAATTCGGGTCGGGAAAATCCAGGGGAAAACAAACAATAATTGTACATGTAGCCTTAATTCTAATTCTAACTTACAAATTAAATCGATGCACAATCCACAGCGTTTCCACGTATTACAATTAGAGTACAGTGTACAACATTAACGCTAACTAATAAAATTTAGATTTTAAGGATACTAATTACAGTGCTTTTAAAAACATTACGGTTAGAGGCAAAAATATCTACGGTATTAAAATTATTATTATAAGTTTTGACTATTCTATGGAGAGGCGCCCGCTCACCCGCGTTGGTGCGACATTTAGTCGTAGCAAAAGTCGGATAAGCGCGCACCTCTCGTCTTATAATAGTTCTGGGTACAACATAACATATATTATTAACTAATTCCGAACAATCGAATTTATTATGAATGAGGTCATAAAGCAGCATAGCTTGCAGTAACAGTCGCCGCGATCGCAGAGTCAACAAGTTTGATTTTTGTACTGTATCCATATATGAAAGGCTTTGCAATCTACATTTATATCGCATAGTTCTTAGAAACTTACGCTGAACTCTTTCTATTGCTTCATTGTATTTTACATAGGAGGGGTCCCATATCATGCTGGCATACTCTAATTGCGATCTAATTAAGGAATTAAAAAGATAAATATAAGTAACTGGACGTTTGAAGTCTGAAGCAGATCTCATGACAAGGTTATACATTTTGAATGCTGTAGCGATGATCTTATCAATGTGTAAATTTAAATGGAGTTTGCTATCCAAAAGTATACCTAAATCACGGATTAAAGTATCTTTAATAAGAGGTTCGTTACACAGAGAGTAATTTAAGTTAATTATTTTTTTATTCTTCGTGAAGTTAATATATTTACATTTGGATATGCTTAATTGTAATTTGTTTTTTTCGCAGGATAATCTATCTAAATCGGATTGGAGCAGGTAGCAATCATCTAACGTTAAAACTTTTTTGAAGATTTTGAGATCATCGGCATACAAAAGAAATTTACTATCATGGAAACAGTTGCCAATGTCTTGAATAAAGCTTTACTGTAAATATAACGAAATTACTATAGGTGTGCCTTTAATATTTTAAGAATTCCCCATGTTGTATTGACCGAATAAGGAAAATACAAAAACGACAAAAGCGCTTGCGCATCGTCTTATTACAGTTAAAGTATGACTATCCTATTTATAGTTTGGATAATACCAATTGTACCTGTCATAGTGCCATGTATTGCACATTTGGTACCTACTTATATTCCGTCACAGGACGACATGGCAAATTTCAAATTCATTTTTACTACATAAATGCAGGCATTGGCGGATCTAGGGGGGAAGGCACGGGGCACGTTCCTCGCCCAGATAACAATTGTCAAAATTGTGAAAGACAGTGATCTTATCTATCGAATTTCTTATATTGTATTAAATTTCTTGTGCCCCCTCCGAAGGGTTTTTTGGGGCAGCCCCCCCCCCCCCCCTGTGCGTTCAACTTAGACCTCCGCTCCTCTGTCGTAAGCATGTTAAAGCCGGCACGGCCATTTGCCTCTCGTGATCCCTAAAATGAAATCCTGGATCCGCTCCTGAATGCAGGCAAAATCGTTAGCGAGATTAGATACAATTAATAAATGCATTCAACATGAACTGGTGCAGGTTATGATGAGACGGGCATTGCGCGGTTGTAGGTTGCATAACGACTTGGACTTCCCTGTCTAACCTTATATCCTGGGCTACTACCGTATCAGTTATACGGAGCCCCAGGAGACAGGGTCCCCGGACGTGCGTTACCAATTGCACCCCCTGTGTGGCATGCGAGCGAGTCACATTCAAGCTACGCCTCTGCTCATATCACGGTTACTATGTCGACTTGCTTTTTGAACTGGGTCTTTGCCGCGGTGAGAGTGTGTTCGACTGCTACGCAAGAGGTTATAGGTTTGATTTCCACACGGGACACTACTTTGTGTGATCTACAAATTGTTGGATCACACAAAGTGGTGTCCCGTGTGGAAATCGAACCCACGACCTCTTGCGTAGCAGTCGGACACATTCCCAATAAAATTAAAACCTAATTTATAAAATACAAATTTTCCCAAACTGAGTCACACAACTTTCAGGTAAAAGTGACATTACTCGAATATGTGGTAAAAATATTGTTCTATCAGTCAGTTAAATGGTAATATTGACGTCAATCGGTGAACACAATATACGATGAATAATATATTTTTTTCCTGAAAAAATAATTGGTAGGCAAAGCAATTAATACTGTTAAATTTAAATGTACCTACCCGGCAATATATTATTTTCCAAATTAGTACTTAGATATCTATGTATCTTTTATAATATTATTATTTTATTTAAATAAAAAAATAAGTAACTTACTTTATGGTAACTTAGGGGAGGTCAAGGATGAATGTAACAATATTCAATTGTCACGTAATATATGACTGAACTTTATGAATAGGTAATCAGGTTCACATGATAGATTGGTCTTTTAACTATCTATTAACAGCAGCATAAATGTAACTGGTGTTACAGATTTTGAGAAAATCGACCAAAGTAACAAAAGTGGAAATTGTTAAAACCATCCTCCCTAGGGTTGGTTGTAACAGTATAATGGGATGGTTGTAACAATGTAAATAAAAATAAAGTTACTAGCATAACAAAATAAATAATTTACTTGTAATTAACCTTTTAGATCCTAATCAATTCTAAACTATGTCGTCGCGACCTCCTGATGGGGGTAGATGGGATGTGTGAACTAACAGGGGTTGTCGATAGAATGGCTACATCTACATCCGAGTTTATCATTGAAGACAAATCATTGATATATGTAATAAATTTAATTTAAAGGAGATGCAATAAATACTCGACCAGTATTTTTTCCGCGTGGGTAAAATGTCTTATTTTCAAAACGTAGCTTACCTACATTTAGATTTAGATTTTTCTATTTAACTATTAAAATTATAAATATTATGTGTACCTAAATATAATTTGGTGAATGCCATACGTAGATGTACAAAAGAACAAGCTGATATGAATTCGTATCGTCAAGAAATGACAAAGATTTTGAGAAGTATGTACTTCATAAGCAGCCAAATTAATTGTTTCTCCAATAACAAAACACTAGACTTTACAAGTCGCTGGTTTATGTATATTACGCATTTCGGAAGTAATTTCTCTTACTTTTATTATAGATTTTTGCTTTGATGATAATCGGGATGAAAGTAACAAGTTGTTACTATCTTTAAAAGATAACATTATTAAGGCTAAATGTAAGGACAAATAGTTAAGATACTTTACTGATACTTGTGACGCAAGCTTAAATCCACTATGTTAAAAATAAGCACAATTAAAAAAAAAGGTCTTATCATACTTTGGAGGTATTTTTGCGGCATTCGTGTAGTTCCAAAACCTGAGGGCATAGTGCCGTGAGCGCTACTAAGGTATAGGGCGTTCAAAATGGCACATGATGGTGATGCAGCCATAAATGCAATTCAACATAATTAGGTCATAAAACTAATTTGTTACGTTCACCCCGCGTTACTTTCATTTTGCACTTTTTAGTCTCGACTCTCGGACCTATGGATTATTTTATAGTAGTTAGTCGCAATTTTCAAAATGGCTGCAAACTGTTTGGGGAGCGATAAATCGATCTAGCAAGGTTCCATTTTTAAAAGACGTCGTTTAAAAAAGATACCAAGGGAATCGGTCATCCAGGTAGTATGTACTTAAGATGTGAAAATAGGTAAGTATCTGAAATCTATTCTAATATTATAAAGCTGAAGAGTTTGTTTGTTTATTTGAACGCGGTAATCTCAGGAACTACTGGTCCAAATTGAAAAATCACTGTTAGATAGACCATTTATCGAGGAAGGGTATAGGCTATATAACATCACGCTACGACCAATAGGAGAGGAGTAGCAATGAGAAATATTGCAAAAACGTGGAAAATTTACGCAGACGAAGTTGCTCGGGACAGCTAGTTATATATAAAATTCCGTAAGACCGAGTCTTTGAGCACCTAAATAAATATTTGACATTGGCAGAATCTGGTTAAAAAATCGGCTAAATTGCTATCAACTGAAAAATAATGTTAAGAAAAATATACTTTATTAAACTTTTGGCTTACAAACATTAGGTTGCTGTTGCACCATCTGTTTTAATATTAAAAAAAAAATCCTATTATATTCCTTAAAAATAGTCCACTCCCTACTCTGTACGAGCACATAATAACAAATCAAAACAATAAATCCCTGTAGTAAGGGGCCGCGCACGCGTCGCCTCTAGGACGACTCTCCAACAAGCGGATATCACAAGGACTATATAAATTGGTACTGGTTAAGTGCGCCGGCAGTTCGCGCACTATCATTACCACGTGCATAGACTTGCAATTTAAAAAGAATATTTGTCTTTAAAAAATAAAGTTTGACAGTTAAATTAAAAAAAATAAATTGTCAGTTGAATTGCGCGCGCGGGAAATTTGACACAGTGTACGTTTAGAAACAAAACGTTGAAAGTGTTTGTGATTGTTTGATATTTTGTTGTTCTCGTGTTTCAAATAAGCTGTGAGTATTTTATTGTTATCAATTTATTAACATAAATACAGGTATATTTTAGTTTTCAAAACAAAGTGATTAATTATAAAATTCAATAGGTTAATACCGGCTTAAATTTAGCGTGCATAAATGCATTATTTATCCGAAATTCATGCAATTATTGAATGTAGAACGAGAAATATGAACTTGAGTGTTATCTATGTTAAGAAGTGCTACATAATCAGATTTTTTTAAATATTTAAGCAAGTCCTATAAATGTTTTGTTTAGAATTGAATAATAGTGTCTTATGTATAATTTAGCAGAAGGAAGATTTAAGTTGCACTCAAATTCTAATTATAAAATAATTAAATGTCATGCCAACAATTTAATTAATTGCAGCAAGTGTAATATATATATATATATATATATTTAAATATTAGCATTCCGCACTCCTGCTCTATATGAACTATAGGAAGTATTATCCTAAGTGAAATCTATTTCATCCTTATCTATAAATTTATTGCGATATATAATAAGATATGGGATTATTTATTGCAAAATGTTTTGCAGTACTGTGCAGGTTTTTCTTACTTACTGATAAGTCTGATAACATTTAATTCGACAAAAAGTAATTTAGACTATTAAATGTCACAAATTAGGTTCCTACTGGTAAAATTTCATGTTAAATGAACTAGGAAAATACTTATTTTTTTAATTTTTTTTTTAAATTTTTTTTATTTTTTCGTACAAACTTGATGAAAATAATATTTAAACCGCACTTAGCCTCTTGATTGAGCCATTGTGTCCTTTTGTGGTAATATTTTAGATATGTAAGGAGTATTATTATGCATCCAATAATTTAAAAAAATAACCATTACAGTTTTCTACCTAAGTACCTTACTTTTGATAGGACTGTCTAAATAAATAGCATATTTAAGATGGTAAGTAGGTACAGTGTTTGTCGAATAAACCATAGTTTAATTTATTGTTTTATCCGCAAAAGATGCGATAGGCACTTACGCATTAGCGACTGGCCAACTTAAGTTTAGTGAATTATTTTAATAAAACACAATTTCTCATGGAATCGTAATCAGTTAGACCTTTTTAAAATAAGCTAGGTTTTTTAAAGTAAAGGATTTAAAACGAATCGAGTGAGTCTAGGTACAGCTTAGTTATGACTACCATAGAATAGTTCCTTTTTATAAAACGTAACTAAAATACATCGCCAAATTCAAAGATCGTTACATACACACGTTACTGAGTGGTTGTACCTAATTTTATCAATATCCAACACATATAGTTATATTTATTAAAAAAGTAAAAATAAAATCTGAGCTCCTTCAAATTTTATTTACGAATATAAACTTATCTATTTAAAACGGCTATTACACTACCCTGAATAAGGGTCCTAAATCGAGGTGGCCTTGATAATTTGTTAGAGAATTAGGGCCCTAACTCTTATTACACCTCTCTTTTTAAGGGTTTAGGGTCCCTGATTTAGTGTAGTGTAATAAGCGCATTAAAAAAAACATCAATACAAATTTATTTACTAAGAAAACATAAGCGACGCTTGTGATAGTCGTGATTCCACATAATCTTTACATAGATACTACATCTAATGGTATATTGATGCAATAGAATTTAGCACCATAGTGTCGCCTTACTCACTGTATACTACAGAAATTTAACAAAAAGAAAATGCTATAACTTTAATATACTAATAAGATATCCCACTCGTGGCTTCTTTAAATAACCCTAAATAACTTTATAATATCAGTTTTAAAAATATTTAATACTAGCTGTGCCCCGCAGTGTTACCCGCGGTTTATTAGCCTATGTGTTAATCCAGGGTGTCAGCTAACTCCATACCAAATTTTATTAAAATCGCTCTAGCCGTTTAGACATGAAGAAGTAACAAACATACACACACACATACTCACAAACTTTATAATATTAGTGTGATGTTAACCCTCAATCACCTATCACTTGTTTTTTGAAGTTATGACCTTAACCTCCTGCAGACTATTTAACTGGAGTAAAATCGTTGTTTATTGTGAGGTTTAAGCCTTAACCTGACAAAGAAACATCGATTTTACTCCGGAGTCTACCAGATGTGTGGTAAATGGTTGTGTAACAAAAGTAGGTGGTAAGTGGTAAAGGTATTTTTTTTTTTCTAAAATTCTATCATGAATTTATTTGGTATAATGTAAGAAGCCAAATATGGGAGGTTAATAGTCTATTAAATATTATTCTGTAAGTATGTAAAGGGTAAAACAAATATACCTTTATATAGTTGCACATAATGAAAACATACCTAAATAGACTGATGTAGATTAATCTATCGATTTAAATTCCCTTAAGGTATTAGTTCCAGTAGTTCGATTATAGATTAATTGATTTCTATATATAGGAATTAAGTCTGTTTTACTTTCAATTAATTACCTTCAAAATAATAAGGTTAAGAAAAAGGAATGTTTAATTCCAAATCGATTTATTTAAAAATAGTGTTTGTAGATAAAATTAAGCATTTCCGTTAAGTATTATTATGTAGTATTAATCTATACTAATATTATAAAGCTAAAGAGTTTGTTTGTTTGTTGGAACGCGATAATCTCAGGAACTACTGGTCCGAATTGAAAAAGTCTTTTAGTGTTGGATAGCCCATTTATCGAGAAATGCTGGTAGGCTATATAACATTACGCTATGACAAATAGGAGCTCTGCTCCCATAAGCAATGAAAAATGTTGCAAAAAACGGGGAAAATTTATGCAAACAAAGTTGCGTGGGTCAGCTAGTTTATTATAAAATCGTTTAAGTGAAGTCTATAAAGTTTTTAAATAAATGGATATTATTATTAGGTAAAAAAAATACTGGTACATAGGCCTTATCTCTGAAATAGGATAGGTACAATGTGTAATCCATCACGCGGTCTAATGAAACAAAAAATGCTTTCTTTGGTGTTAGATGCCTTTGATTTTTTAGTTCTAAGGACATGTTTTTTCGAATTAATATAAATTCACTGATTATTTTTTAAGTTTTAGTCCTATCTGCATTTGGGTGCACATTAACTGGAGTATAGCATTCTAAAACATAGTTGATTAGTTGCATTGTTTACTCTCGAAGGCCGTTCATTGTAATTACAGTAACTATTTTTATTAATTGTAAAAAGTGTACTAATGAAATTGAAATTAAAGGTCGTCAAGATGAATCCGATTCGATTCAATCAGTTGACAAAAAATATTAAAGGCTACACGACATTAATGAATATGTTAAGTAAACTGACTTAAACTAAAATTTGTTGCAGTATTATCGATTGTTCACTGCAATCTCGGAAACTAATGCGCTGATTTTGATTAAATATTTTACTATAACTAACTTTATAATACTTGTAACATCCACGAATTCGAAGTCGAGCAGCCGGTAGTTTTTTCACTATCTTTATCCTTATTATATTACTAGCTGTCCTGCGCAACATCGCATGCGTGCATTTTCCCCGTTTTCGCAACATTTTTCATTACTGCTCTGCTCCTATTGGTCGTAGCGTGATGTTATATAGCCTATAGACTTCCGCGATAAATGGGCTACTCAACAGAGAAGATTTTTTCAATTCGGACCAGTAGTTCCTGAGATTGCCGCGTTCAAACAAACAAACTCTTTAGCTTTATAATATTAGGAGATCATACATAGAATAAAACCAAGTCGCGTTCCGCATCTGGATCTATATACTGTTACTCCTCCGAAACCAGACAATGGATTTTGATGAGGTTTCCTCTATCTGTTAGATAATTTTCTTTCGGATAGTTCAAATGCATATTATGTGTATAAATAAAGGCGAAAAGTCCGTGTAATACTAGAGTGCGGCCGCTAGTAAAACTATATTATAGTACGATCTACAATTGTGTCGAAAAATATATTTGTAATGAAGTACGGATATAAAGTGCATGTAGACTCGAAATAATGTTGTTCCAAGGGACATACATATCTTATACCTTCAAACGAGCAATTCTTGTATATCTATATCTATACTAATATTATAAAGAGGAAAGATTTGTTTGTTTGTTTGTATTGAATAGGCTCCGAAACTACTGGACGGATTTGAAAAATTCTTTCATCGTTGTGAAGCTACACTAACCCCGGGTGACATAGGCTATTTTTTATCCCTGTATTCTCAAGGGAACGGGAACAACGCGGGTGAAACCGCGAGGCGTCCCCTATTATATAATATAATCTGAATCTTGGCAACGGCTTTAGCGATTTTTATGAAATTTAGTATGCAGGTGGTTTCGGGGGCTATAAATCGATCTAGCTAGGTTTGATTTTTAGAAACCGTCGTTTAAAAAAAACGAGCTAAGCTTCTTCAACCAGGTAGGTACTATTAATAATAAATCCAGTATGACGAACAGTCAACTTATCCCATACTTTCCATCATCATCATCATCATCATCATCATCATCAGCCTATCGCAGTCCACTGCTGGACATAGGCCTCTCCAATAGCACGCCACTTTGTTCTATCTTCGGCTTCTCGCATCCAGCTCCTGCCAGCCGTTTTGCGTAGATCATCACCCCACCTGGCCTGAGGCCAGGCCTATCTTATTTTTTTAGAATGCGTCTTTATTGTCTATATAGACTTATTAGAAAAATATAGACAGACTTCGAAATTCCAATTCTGAGTTCAGGGTTCTTTTTTAAAAGTGATTGTAAATAAGTATGAATCACAGACAATACGTAGAAATATATTATAAAGTGCGGAAATTGATGCATTTGACGTCATTGAAAAAAAAAATTGTTATGTATGTACTACTTGTGTACTTACGATTCTCTATGTTTGCTTGACAAACTTTTTGTATTGTTGGTAATGAATGCATATGTTAGGTATTAGTTTTATTGCGTATTGTGCTTTTTGTGATTAAGTCTTTATTAAATTAAACTTTCTAGGACTGCCTCTGTGGCGCGGTGGGAGCGTGTCTGACTGCTACGCAAGAGGTCGTGGGTTCGATTCCCACACGGTTCGGGTCACACTTTGTGTGATTCACAAATTGTGGTTCCGAGTCTGGGTGTGTTTGTAAAGTCCCCCGCGACACAGGGCTTGTACCCTAATGCGGCAGTCGTCTTTTTTATAAATAAAAAAAAATGTCTGGTCGCTCGAAGCCTAGACGATTAGGTGGTGTTCCTAGTGGAAGACAATAGTGTTGTAAATTAAAGGGCTCATCGTAAGCATTCAAAAAGGGCATAACATGATAATGATTGTTATTCTAAAAAAAAACAATTAACAACCATTCATTTTTCAATTTTAATACTTGGCAATAGTTGTGATAAAAGTTTGTTGTTGCATCGGTTACATCCTATATCCACTAAAAAATTAAAAAAAAAAAAAAAAAAGCAGCGTGTTTTAAATTAACCATCACAATGCGCTACTAATATATACAGAAGAGAACGATTGACATATTATATGGGGAGCTGCCGGATAGCCAGAGTTCGACGGATGTAGCACTTAGCTTCGTTGCGTAAAATCATGCCACTACGCCTACAAATGCACGACATATGACTACTCATGACCAATTGAAAACGCAATGCAGTTTTTGACCCCGACCGATTTTAAATTTGATACTGGTGGTGTCCCGTGTGGTAACTCCATCTAAAAATTCACAGATTATAGTCATACCTAAGTTATAAAATTATATATACTACGGGAATTATTTAAGGTAATATAACTTAAATAACCAGTCACCACGGCTGTTGCAATACGGTCTAAACGTCGGGCATTAAACAAGGTATTTTACCCTAAATTAATCACTTTGTTAAGTTTATGTAATTTTATGTGTACAAATCACGAAAGTTATCAAAACGGGGAAAATTTACGCAGACGAAGTTGTGCGGGTCTGCTAATTAAACTCAAACTCAACCTCAAATATCTTTATTTCGTAAAATCAGGTTAATGATTATTTGAAAACGTCATCAATCTATACTAAAACTATAAAGCTGAAGAGTTTGTTTGTTTGATCGCAGTAATCTTTGAAACTACTCATCCGACTGTTGCAAAAACGGGGAAAATTTACGCAGACGTCAGAGGATCAAATCGGCTTAGTAGTTTTTGGGAAAATAACTAACATCCTACACCTGACAACGGCAGCAAAAACAAAACTAATGGCTAAGGCATCGGTCTCGCAATCGTGAGGTCGTGGGTTCGAATCCTGGCCATTATACTACCGACGTGAACCCACTCCTAACACAAGCCACAGAGCTTAGCTGGAGGGGTTAACAGGATTGCTAGTAATGTGGGACTACAATCCTACAATGCTAGTTAACTTTAAAAAAAAAAAGCGATAATATCAGCGTTGCAGTTTCCGGACTGGTCTACTGTGGTGTAGATTAGGTCCTATTTGTCCGGGGCCGAATCACCAAGTATATGTTATAAGATTTACTGTGCACTGTAACAAATCTATACTAATATTATAAAGCGGAAGAGTTTGTTTGTTTGTTTGTTTAAATGCGCTAATCTCAGGAACTACTGGTCCGATTTAAAAAAATCTTTTTTTGTTGGATATCCCATTTATCGAGGTAGGCTATAGGCTATATAACATCACGCTACGACTAATAGAAGCGGAGTAGCGACGAGAAATGTTGCAAAAACGGGGAAAATTTACGCATACGAAGTTGCGCGGGACAGCTATTATAAAACTGCAGTTTGTTTGTTTGTTCGTTTGAACGCGGTAATCTCAGGAACTAGTAATCCGAATTGAAAAAATATTTTTCTGTTGGGTAGCCTATTTATCGAGGAAGGCTATAGGCAGACAGCTAGTAAAAAATATTTTCTTTCATTCCTTTCAAACAGTGAAGCGCCGTATTTACTCGTTAAAAAAAAATAACATGAAACCGCCAAACAGCTAATTAGTGAATAAAAAATGAGGGGTCATTTAAGTATGGTTAAAGTGGGCACTGACCCAAATTTGTAGGTAATCAAGAAAAACCTTGCATCGCCACTCACTTCCGAAGTGTACTGTATGAACTTCAAGGTGATGCATTGTGAGAGTAAGCAGTACTGTCAAAAGTTATTGTACCTATTTGTTCTGAGAAGGGCCATCGTAAATGCCCTAGGGGCACCTTAATCACGAATCGTAAGGCGTTTTCCGGCTTTTTTAACCTCCTGCGCAAAAGTTTAACTTGTAAATTGATGTGTTTGTTTATGATACCGTGGTACCCAAACTGATAGATGAATTTTGATGCGGTTTTTGGGCCGGAAAGCTAGTTTAATTGGGATAGTTTCTGTTTTTGTTTGATCAAAATCCGTTAAGCCGTTTTTAAGATAATTAAGTTTTTGTTCTGTTAACCTATTTTTACATATTTGAGTTGATGCCTATAGTAATACTAGCTTTCATCCGCGGCTCGCTCGTGTGAGTATCGGTTATCGCGATTAAAACTATCCTGTATCCTTCCCTGGAATTTAAACTATCTCCATACCAAATTCCATCTAAATCGGTTCAACGGCTTAAGCGTGAAAACGTAACATACAGACAGAGTTATTTTCACCTTATTAATATTAGTATGGATGCACCTCTCGCAAGGATATACACTGACGGACTCATAAACTGCATCAAAGTTCAGGTTTACTCTAAAAGGATTTTTTTATAATAAGTATGCAAACTTTTTAGATTAAATTATATAAATATGGAAAGACTGGCTCTTAATCTTAAAAAAAAATTAAATTTAAAAATAGAACTGCGGTAAAACAAATGAATATAGCCGGGAAAAGAAAATTTACTCGTAGTATCAGATTTGCGTGTTATTTATAGCAAAGTTTTAAATTAATTCTCATTGATTTTTTTTGTTTGGTCAATTGAATTATTGTTACCAGCATAATTGTTGGGTTAGTTTTTTAACACATCGAGAGTTTTTGAACCATAATATGGATACTTCGTTCGAACAAGCGGCACAAATTGTAGCATTGGTGCGGGAGGGCTTGGATCAACGAACGATTGGTAGAAATTTAAATTTAAACCAGTCTACGGTTTGTAGAATATACAGAAGGTTTGTAGAGACAGGTTCTTACAGGAGGAGACGTGGTACAGGCAGAACTCGAGCAACCACAGGTCGTGATGACCGATTTATTGTTACAACTTCCCTGCGAAATCGTTTCCTCACGTCAGTTAACATCAAAACCGAGCTTAATGAAGTGCGTGGAAAAAACGTGTGTGCACGAACAATAAGAAGAAGGTTAAAGGAAGCGGCTATCACCCCTTTTAGACCAGCAAATGGTCCAAAGTTGTCTGCAGCTCACAGACAAGCTCGCTTAAGATTTGCGCGTCATCACCTGAATTGGACAGAAGAGCAGTGGGCCTCTGTATTGTTCACGGACGAGTGTAGGACATGTTTATATGGTGCAGATGGTCGCAGAAGAGTCTATCGTCGACGTGGGGAGCGATATGCTCAAAGTTGCATTGAGGAGCGTGTTCCTTTTGGAGGCGGTTCATGTATGGTCTGGGGTGGCATATCGATGAACGGGCGAACAGAACTTGTGTTCATAGACATGGTCCGTCAAAACGGTAATAGAGGGGGTTTGACAGCACATCGCTACATAACAGAGATATTAGAAGATCACGTGGTGCCTTACATGGGATTCATAGGCGAAAATTTTACTTTAATGCAGGATAATGCCCGGCCGCATGCAGCTGCACAAGTTCAACATTATTGCGAAGAGGTTGGGATACGTACAATGAATTGGCCAGCACGCAGCCCGGATCTTAATCCCATCGAGCATGTTTGGGACAATTTAAAAAGAGCTGTATATGCGAGAAACCCTTCGCCTACGACAGTGGCAGCACTAAGAACAGCACTTTCAGAAGAATGGGACAATATTCCGCAAGATCTTTTAAAAACCCTTATAAAATCTATGCGGAACCGATTAGAATCCGTAATAAGGGCACGTGGGGGTAATACACCTTATTAAAACACAAATAAACCCTTGCATAAAGTTTGTGTCTATTGTTAAAACCAATTTTTTAATTAAACAATTTTTCCTTAAACTTCTGTTTTTTCTTCAAAAAAGGTCTTAAGGTCCTTTCCAGTACATAAACTTAAACTTAAAGATATGATCCTACGCTGTTTTAAAGTTCACGAACCAATCTAGAGGTTTCAATTTAAATCTGTATAGAAAGTTTGCATACTTGGTTAAAATATTTATTTCAAAGTCGTCTATTACTTTGATGCAGTTTATAAGTCCGTCAGTGTATTTTGCAAATGGCAGCACAGATGCATTTTTTGTATAAACTTACTATTCTTTATGCAATTGGATGTAAATTTGTTTTATTTTAGTTTGAACAATGCATATTGTTTCCGTAAATAACTTCAAGAGCATATCTTTTATTATGCGCGAACGAGCCCATTAAGTAACATATTTTCGCGTTCTCTTAGTACCCAAGAATAATTTTCGGTTGAGAGTCTATCCATGCTGAAAGAGAGGGACAGGAGTTTACTTAAGTGTAACTATAAAACGGCTTTTTATCGTAAGTGTGAACAGCTAAATATTAAATGTGCTGCCAATAGAGCACTCGATTTTTATACGGATCTATCACCCGACAGTGTTGACAGAGTTGGAACCCGGTGTAAAGTTGGACAAGTGTGAGTCGGAGGATTTTACCAACGTAATATAGTTATTAGATGTAGCCTTCATCGAAACTTTACCGAAAACACGAGTTTGCGTGTTGCTACTGCGTAACCTAGAGAGGACTGGGCAGGACAGTAAGTACAGTTGGATCAACGTAACTAGGCCGGACTGAAGTAGGCGACAAGTGGTTGCGCAGATGCATTATTTGGAAGTAAATGGTGACAGGAAGCGGGGGGCGGGGGCGGTAACTAAACCAAGAGAATTAGAGATGCGATTACGCATCACATTGTCATAATTAGTATTACTAACTCATGTGTTTTTGTGATTATTTTCGTAAAGAAATTGTTTTTCAAAGTTTACTGTAATTACTGTTCAAAATTTAAACTTTTATGAACTCATATAAATAGTGTTTTTATATTTTTGAATTAAAATGTTGCTAGTATTTTTTATCGATTAAACATAATTAATCGTTTTCGTTAGTAATTTTAGGGTGGCATCTCTATGACATGCGCGAAAGTGATAAAAACCTAACTTCAATCCGGTCAAGATACGTTGATCGTACTGTACCTACTGTCTCTATTTCGGTAGGGTGGGGGGTCAGTTTGAAGTGTTAAAAAGTAAAAACACTACACCTGTGAGAGTTATGTGCATTTCTCACCTATCTTGGCATTGTCATTAAAATTACAATTCTTTTTTCAGTTAGGATGCAAAACAACGCTTATACTCGTACGTCAGGATTTTACATGTACATGTAATGCCAAGTTCGCAAACAATAGTTAAAGCCAACAATATTCTCGTCTCAGCCATTCTCAACCAGTTTGATGTAGTGGTAACAATGGGATGATTTTTTCGTTTGCGTGCGCTCAAAGATGTCCGCCGCTCATTTACCATTATGACAAGATTTTGACAGTTCGCACGGATTTGCCGCCAAAACTGAAAAAACAACGTGATTAAAGACCATGGTAGAAAATTTGATACGGTAATGACACAATGTTCCGCCTAATTTATTTGTATATGCTACCAATAATATTCATTTATACTATTACCGAAATTAATTCGCGCTACTTAATCAATTCTAAATAAGATTTATTACGATCTGTCTCTAATTAATTAAATAAATACTCTTCCTGGCTTTATGTTACTTCTGTTCTAGATTACTAGTCAGCTTAGTATTAGTATTATTAAGACATTTAGGTATTTGGTAACAATTTACAACAGGTGCGGATACAGGGGGGGGGGGGGGGCAACAGGGGATGCCTCTGTGGCGCGGTAGGAGTGTGTCCGACTGCTACGCAAGAAGTCGTGGGTTCGATTCCCACACGTGACACCACTTTGTGTGATCCACAAATTGTTGTTCCGGGTCTGGATGTACTTTGTGTCCGTGACTTGTATGTTTGTAAAGTCCCCCGCGACACAGGGCTTGTACCCTAATGCGGGAGTCGTCAGTTTAAAAAAAATGCAAGACTCGTTTAAATGACCTTTTTTTTAGGGAATTTGAGAATTTTGACACTGGATCGGAGTGTTTAGGCAGGCAATTGCTCCCCCCTTTCGGTGGTGGTGGATATGGTGTACTGGTGTTGGATCAATCAATTACAACCCCTAGTCATTTGAGCGACTCACACTTGACCGATTAAGTTAAATGATGACCCCCCCCCCCCCCCCCGCAGAACGAAGTTCTGGACCCGCGCCTGATTGACAGTACGTGATTTTATAATAATCATGCAATATATCTTGGGACAACTCACACAAAGCTATCTGATGCCAAACTAACCAGAGCTTGTAGGTACTATGGAAACCAGATAACCGATAAACATACAAATATATTTCTAAATACATACATATTATAGATAAATAATACCCAGACACAGAATAAACCATCGTGCTCATCACACAAAGTTTAATCCTGGGTGTGTAAAAGTAGGTATCTAAGTAATTGGCCATAGAATATATGACGTCACATCCTTTCATTTCATACCTACACAATTCTGTTTTTGACATTTCTAAGAAAATAAAATTTATATTACTGATTTTATTGACTGCCTCTGTGGCGCGGTGGGAGTATATCCGACTGCTACGCAGGAGGTCGTGGGTTCGATCCCCACCCAGGATAAAACTTTGTGTGATGAGCACGGTGGTTTATTCTGTGTCTGGGTGTTATTTATCTATAATATGTATGTATTTAGAAATATATAAGTTGTCGTGTTTCCATAGTACAAGCTCTGCTTAGTTTGGGATCGGATGACGTTGTGTGAGTTGTACCTGGATATTATTATTATTATATTAAACTAGCTGACCCTGAGCTCGAAATTAAAAACAAATACTTTACGACCTAACGATTAAATATACAAAAAAATCAACAAAATCGGTGGAGCCGTTTGCGAAGAGTTTGACCACAAACAATGGGACATGAGATTTTTATAAATAAGAATTTATGACTGGCCTGTTGGTCTAGTGGTTAGTGAACCGGAGGTTGTGGATTCGATCCCCACTCAGGATATAACTTTGTATGATGAGCACTATGGTTTATTCTATCGGGGTGTCATTTTAATAATTATGTATTATGAAGTATACATATAAGTATGTTCATCAGATATCTTGTTGCCAGATGGCGTTGTGTGAGTTGTCCTAAGATATTATTATTGTATTGTAATTTTGTATGTATAAAGAGTACATCAAAAATGCTTTTGAAAATGATTTTCTTCATCTGTTCCTTTTTCAACTCTGTCAAGTTTGTTACTTTAATTGAATGATTAATTTGAAAAGAAGACATAATGTGTACCACTTTGTTATTTATATCAAACGGGTTGACATTTCACCTTGGGTTTAAAAAAAACTACCCACCAATTTACAAATAAAATCTAGTATTGCATAATGGAACTCCAATTCAGTTTACATAATAATTTAAATATATTAATGCAATTTAATGTATCTAACTGGTTTTCTTATAATATCGTTCAATTATACTAATATCTAGGACATCTAAAACCGTCTGCAGAACTGAATAATTTAGTATAAAAATGTCTATTTTTAAAATGACTTTGTACTTTTAATAATTTTTTGCCTATTTTTACTCGTTTGGCGAAGGTTTTTCTAGCATTTTGATTAGCACGCTTTCAGATTTTTATGTGATGTCAGATTTTAATTAATGACGTTGTCATTTTGTCATTATAAAATCCTGAATTAGATTTTAGAGAATATCATAAATTATTTTATATTATCTTAACCTTTGTCATAAACTGATATGAAAAATGTTCGTCTACAATTTAACGTGTTTATGAAAGTCAAAGTCAAAGTACTTTATTCACTTAGGTTACAAAATGCAACGCTTATAAACGCCAGAAAAAAATTGGGACAAATTGCTTCTACATTTAATGCCAAGATCGCAAGAGTAAAACCGTGAGAGAAAATAAATGTTGGCGAAATTTACCTTCGTATTCTAATTATATTGTAGCAGTCTTTCATTGCTCTCCCTCCGTCTTACGAATTTTCGATCAGGTCACGTGTCCTGACGCGAGTTTAACATTTTTTACCCATCCCAAAAAGTGCACAACGCCGCTAAACAAGTTTTCACTTCAAAAATGCCAATTTTTACAATATACTTGTTTAAATACAGTTATGCCAGTAAGGTGCTGCAACCATAATAAGCAGTAACCATAGTAAGTAAAGAAGGTTTAATTAAGTTTTAAATTAATTAGGCCCTTATGGTGTGGAATAAGTAAATAATCATTAAAACTAACATTAAAAAGTGTGACCATTAAAAAAATGATATAGGGTTAAAATTTTTACATTTCATACAAAATGCGCCGTATTTTGATATTTCCTTAAATATTATTTACTTGCTTCTTGGGGGGGGGGGGGGAGGGGGGATATATCGGTAAAATGAAAAGGTTTATTAATATTATTCAAGAAAATAGATTCTTAATCCGCCGTGGCGATTATCTTCATGCTCTAAACCTACTTTACTCCAATTAAATAGGGTCACAGTAAAAAAAAACACCTTGACCCTGTCGTGTCAATAGACAAACAACGTAGTTTTTTAATTCAAACGTTTTTGTATGGAGTCAAGGGAGTAACGGATCGACCGTGGCTAATTTACAGGCGAAACGAAACGCGTTCATAATTTATATTGCTACTGCGTGTTAGTGCATAACGATTTGTTTATTATTGCATTAATATAACTTGTTATTGGCCTGGTTTATACATCTACAACGTTATAATAGCAATAAAAGTTAGGAGCCATTTCGCAAATTTGACATAATTTTATGTGCACATGTATATGACTTATATGCTATATGCCTATGACTTCTATCAACAATTAAGTAATTCGTTTCTCAATGCTGTTCCGCTCCTATTGGTAGTAGCGTGATGTTATATTAGCCTATAGCCTTCCTCGATAAATGGGCTATCCAACAGAGAATTTTTCAATCCGGATCAATGGTTCCTGAGATTATCGCGTTCAAACAAACAAACTCTTCAGCTTTAGATTAATAGGTCGGACAAGGATTAAATATATTGTAGAAGTATAAATAACGTAACATGGAACGAATTAACATGTTTTTTATTGTCGTTATTAACGACTTTTCATAATATGTGTTCGTAAACTTTCGCGATTTTTACACATTATACAATTTTATAAGCTACGGGTCTTAATTCAGAATTTAGACATTTCACATTATAGAATTTTAACAGTCTACCCGTGACCACTGCCGTTGCAATACGGTTACGGTCGAAACGTTGGGCAATAAACAAAGCCTTAAAATAACATAAAATATTTACGCGATTAAGATCCGTGGCTTATAAAAATCTTTAATGACTATTCATAATGTTTTTAAACATAGAAACAAATATAGAAGAATTTAAGTAAAGTGTTAAAGGATTCTTTACCTTGGGGATCATTGACCCGGCACAGTAATGTTTAATGACTTGAACAAAGCAAGGATAACAGCCAACCAGTAGTTTTTGTTTAGCAGCTATCAGCAATGGTAACTAGTAATACTTAACTGCTCATGCATCAGATCTTTATGTACTTGAATCTCATGGCCATTCAATATCTTGAATTCATGGGCATACCTGAGGTAGGGTTCAGACCCCCTTTGAAATTGCAAAAGGGTTTATTAAGTCATGGCTAAAACATTGGACTCCCAATCGTGAGGTCGCGGGTTCGAATCCTACCCATTATATTACCGATGTAAATTGGTGTTCCGTGTGGGAATTGAACCCACGACCTCTTGCGTAGCAGTCGGACACATTCCCATCCCACCGTGCCACAGAAGCAGTCAAAGTTTGTTTGTTTGTTTGAACGCGGTAATCTTAGGAACTACTGATCCGAATTGAAAATTTTGTTGAATTGTCATTGATCGAGAAAGGCTATAGGCTATATAATATCACGCTACGACTTATAGGAGCGAAGCAGTAATATAAATGTTGCAAAAACGGGATAATTACGCATACGAAGTTGCGCGAGTCAACTAGTATATACATAATATACTTACAAACAACTCTTCAGCTTTATATTATTAGTATATAATACTTAATAATATATGCAGTTATTTCTTATATAAACCTACCACGCATTTTAATCAAGACCATCTATAGTAGCATGTACATATATAGGTACATATTTTATCATGTGGTTATGGAAACTGTAGGTAGAACACTCATATTACACACGATTTTGTCTTTTTGGTTGTCTGTTGTGGTTTACGAATTTTATTTCCTCACTAGCTGTCCCGCGCAACTTCGTATGCGTAATTTCTCCCCGTTTTTGAAAGATTTCTCGTCGCTTCTCCGCTCCTATTAGTCGTAGCGCGATGTTATATAGCCTATAGCCTTCCTCGATAAATAGGCTATCCAACAAAAAAAGAATTTTTCAAATCGGACCAGTAGATCCTGAGATTAGCGCGTTTAAACAAACAAATTAGATGAAATTTGGTATGGAGATACTTTGAATCCCGGGGAAGGACATAAAATAGCGATATTTTATTTTATTTTATTTTATCGCGATAACCGACCCCCACGCGGGCGGAGCTGCGGGCGAAAGCTAGTTAACAATAATTCACTTACTGAGAAACAATATTCACTAAATAAGCTTATGAGAGTGTACATTAACATATGTAATTAATTATGACTAACTAGATGTCCCGCGCAACTTCGTCTGCGTATATTTTCAACGTTTTTGCAACATTTCTCATTACTGCTCCGCTCCTATTGGTCGTAGCGTGATGTTATATAGCCTTCCTCCAAGAATTTTCGGACCAGTAGCTCCTGAGATTACCGCGTTCAAACAAACAAACACACAAACAAACTCTTCAGATTTATAATATTAGTATAGATATGACTGTTCAGTCGGTTTACGGACAATAATTTTCGTGATAACGTTGTAAGAAAACATTGATGCCATATCGCCCTTCCCGTTGCTCAGAAACCAATAACGTTAGTTCCAATTGTATCGCATGTCATCTCGCTGCAATCGCCAATCGCTGTTGCTCAGCAACCAATCAATAACGTTAGTTCCAATTTTGTATCGCATGTCATGTCACTGCTATCGCTATTCGCTGTTGCATAGCAACCAATCAATAACGTTAGTTCCAATTTTATCGCATGTCATGTCACTGCAATCGCCATTCGCTGTTGCTCAGCAACCAATCAATAACGTTAGTTCCAATTGTATCGCATGTCATGTCACTGCTATCGCTATTCGCTGTTGCATAGCAACCAATCAATAACGTTAGTTCCAATTTTATCGCATGTCATGTCACTGCAATCGCCATTCGCTGTTGCTTAGCAACCAATCAATAACGTGACTATTTTCAGACACTTTTTCGTACATGTACTTACCCGGTTATCGATATACGAGTATAAGACGTTATCACGTCGCGAACTCGAACGAAACAGATCTTTTCAGAGAAATTTATATGGGACCATTTTGGAATAAATATATTTCGAACAAAATATAATTTTGAAATCCATCTATAAACCGCCAGCACATATATAAAATAAAAACTCCTGAACTAAGAACCTTCTCCCTTTTGAAGGCGGTTAAAAATCAAGAAGACGGAATATTTAATTATCTATAATTTTATCAAATGTTTTATCTTTTCTCTTTTAAAAAGACGACTCTGGCCTTAAAGGTACAAGCCCTGTGTCGCGGGGGACTTTACAAACATACAAGGCACGGACACAAAGTACACCCAGACTCGGAACAACAATTTATGGATCACACAAAGTGGTGTTTCATGTGGGTATGGAACCACTCTTGCGTAGCAGTCGAACACACTCCTACTGCGCCACAGAGGCAGTCGTTTATACAGTTACTTATACCATTATTAGGGGTAAGATTTTGATCTTGACAAACAACCGCTTTTGTATTCGTAAATTTGATTAAAGCCACAGATAAAGATATCAAAATTTTCAAGAACTGCAATTAATCAATCCTTTCAATAAAAATATAACAATTAACCCTCTACCGCATACCAACCCATATATGGTACACCGACTTTAATAATTTTTTTTCACGTAACAATGCTTAAGCAATAAATAAACGCATCTTTTACATTATGATTAATATGTCGGCAATACGAGAACAATATTTGTTGACTATGGTCTAACGTTAGTTTAGTTATAACCTCACTTTTATAAGCGCCGGTGTGAAGTTCAACACAGTGTCTGTAAATCCATTTTTCAAAAAAGTTTTTCTTCGTGAAGCAGGTAAGTTTTGCTTGATAAAAAAATATAATACAGTGCTATTATTGTTCTATTTCAATAATGCTTAAATTTTATGTTCTTTTTTTGCAAATTTCTCGTAAAATGGGGGGCTTTTTCTATGAAACCATATATGGTTTCGCATGCATTCCAACCTAACTTAACCGCTTTTTTGTGAAACCAGATATGGTTTCGTATGAGATTACAATTTTTTGTGTGATAGGCTTTGATTTTCCTTAATATAATTGGTTTAATAGCCCTAACTAACTACCTAACTCCAGGTATATCTTTCACATATCGGACTTTTGCCTTTAGGTACAGTGCGCCTAAACAGAGTTCCTAATATAGATATGCCGCCAGAAAAGGAACTGAAAAAACGAGAACGTGGATTTTTCATTAAAAAGTTGCTACCATTGATGGAGTTAGTGTAACTGCTTATGTAGGTCTGTAGTGACTCGACCACTACAAAACGAAGATACTTCAGAAAAGAAAAGCAATATAAAAATATTAGTTGTCCCCAAGCAGTTGAGGTATATAACCAACAGATGGGGGGCGTTGATTTGTTGGACTCTATGCTGGGACTGTATAGAATTCACTTGAGATCCAAAAAATGATATAAGCGAATATTTTTTCATATGGTGGACATGTGTATTGTGAATGCTTGGATTTTATGGCGCAGAAATAATCCAGACAATTACATGCCTTTATTTGATTTTAAGCAAGCCGTTTCAGAACACTTACGCAAATCTGGTAAAGCTGTAAGTGCACGAAAAAGAGGGCATCCTGTTAATAATAGTAGAGATGGACCGCCTGCCAGCCACAGAAGTCCTACTCCATCTAATCCAGGAACACCAACTGGTCCAAAAAAAACAAGTTCCTACCAGGCATTAAGATCTACCTTTAAATTCTGTTAGAACTGACAAAATGGACCGTATCCCGGAATGGATGACAAATGGCAAAAATGTCAATTTTGCGGCCAAAAAACTTATACAAAGTGTAGAAAATGTATGGTTTTTCTATGTTATAACGACAAACGAAACTGTTTATCGGCATTTCATGACTAAAATGAAAGTTGTAATTTAAAACTCTAAAATTTCTTTATTTCATACAAACCCATATATGTCTCATGTAATTTTGATTAAAATTTGTTTAGGTGCATACGAACCCATATTTGACCTCAACTTTTTTTTCAGTATCTGTAGGTGTTTTTTTTTAAATTTTGTTTCTATAATAAATCTTATCCTGAAATAAAGCCTAAATAACCATCAAAGATTTTTTTTATCATTTCCTTCATAATTCATGCAGTAGAGGGTTAAAAACCAGCTAAAATGTGTGAGACGGACTCACGTACCGCGGGTTCGGTACATTTTTTTTTGGGATTTATTTTCAAATGTACAGTTTTTAATTATTTTTTTTACTTGTATTTTAAGAGACTGCTTGTTGCTGAATTTCATGATTCTTGGTTAACGGGAAGTATGCTATATGTAGGTTTTGATTGCTGTTGTCAAAATATGCGGCATAAACGGCCGTATCTTTTGATTACGTTGACTAAGCATTTTTATATTTTCACAGCTCCAAAGAATTACTGACCTAAGTATTTCATTTTAATCTTAACTGTCTGTCTATGTATCTGAATGCAGTTTTTTTATGGGATAGCGTATTATTAATCGTTGACTGGTTGCTAAGCAACGCGAAGGATGATTCCACCAGTATTGTGGCCGTCGGGTTCACTGAAGCTGTCACATGCATTGTTGTTAATTACAATGTCATTAAATATAAAATAAAAAAAAATAAAAAAAAAAATATATATATATATATGTATATATATATATATTTGTTCATTGAGATAACGCACACTACATAATAATTATAGTACAGTATAGTATATAACAATAAGCAGGTAGATAGGTAACAAAACATACACAAATACATTTTTACAGGTTACACTGAGTTACACATTTAAAGACTCCATTTTTAATAGAAAACAAATCGCGATTGTTCTTAGTTGTTTTATGAAAATAAGTTCAGCCGATTTGAAAATAGTCATATTTTCATTCTCACATAGCGGATTTTTAAAATATTAAGTAACATTATCGTTTATCGTTTTAAGGTGCGGAACCCCAAAAAATATAAAGGGCGACTGCACTCGCCTTGCAACTTCCTAAGAACAATCACAATTCAAGGTGTTATATTATTTTGTTTTTTACAACAAAACATTAAATGAAATTATACTATATTGTGTTCTGAAGGTTATGTATTCGAGCCATTATGTAGCATCGTTAGATTAATGCTTATCCACTCAAGTAATAAAGAGGCAATGAGTTTTATAGCGATTATAATGCACTTTTAAGATGCTTTATAAATGTGGATGTGTTTCCTTTAAACTATTCTACTATATATTATTTTAGTTGACGCAAAACTATTTGTGGTACTGATTAATCATAACACTTTCGCGGACATAACGTTATTTTACGTCATTATTTGAGATTTTGAAACTACAGAACGTATAATCACGTTCAAAAACTGAATATTATTTAAGACAGAAAACAGTGAATTTAAAGGGGAAAGTTCGTTTCAATGTACCTTGTATCACAACGTATCGAACACTCTAAACCTTACTGTCACGTAGACTTACTTTTTTACCATTTTAAAAATTAAATACAGCTATTATTCGTATGCAGACGATGACGTGATTAAACGTTTTCGTCATATTGTCTTTTATTTATCTATTTTGGGGCATCTAAACGGGCCATTTTTTACGGCAGTTTGTGGCGGCAATGCTGTGTCGGCAACATGGCAGTTTGATGGTTCCCAGACGTTCACTGAGCGATCGATTTTCCACAATGTTGCCCTGACAATTTTGTTATTGTTTCAGTCGCTCTCTTTTTAATTATTGCCGGGTTGTGTAGTCCGTTTAGAAGAGTGATTCATGCGCCATACAATTGCAGACATATTGCAATTATTCGCCGAGCAATTAGTTGCCAATAGTGCCGCCACAAATTGCCGTAAAAAATGGCCCGTTTAGACACACTTTTATCATTTAACAGAATGTATCGATACGTCAAATCTTATTGTATGAAAATTTATTATGTCAATCTAGAACTCAATTCAAACTGAGGCCGTCCGCTAAAGTGAAGAGCCATTTTCGCCGTCAAACTGTGCCAAGTTTGACTCTTTTACACAAAATGAAACTTATTTGTTGTTCTTTTAATAAATGTCTTAGATTGTGTACAGTCAGGAAGGGGCTCCAATGACTGCATCTCGGCTTTATTCGTGGCGTTTCTAATCTAATTGCGGAAATAAAATACATTTTGAAGTGAGGTTTACGATTCAGTTTCCTTCTTCAAATTAAACAGCATAGGGATGTGTACCTATCTTGCAAAAAAAACTGGGCAAGTGCATGTCGGGCCACGTACAATGTAGGGTTCCGTAGCCCCCCCCCCCCTTATCCCAATAATGTGGCTTAAGAAGTGGGTTTTCTGTTGTTTTTGTTTCATACTTACCTATAATAATAATTTTCAATGGAACGAAAATTTTGCTCGAAAATTGGTGTTGACCCAGAAGTCGAACTATGGACTTCCGAAAAATAAACAAAATTGTTTATTTATGTACCTAGGTTTTACCAGTTTGGCATTTAAGGACATATAAGGCGAAGTGTGGCTAGGTTACAAGATAGACCGACGACAGTTGCAGTTAAGTTTCGATTAAAACGGTCATAATGTAACTTTGGGATCGATCCTAAAAACGCAAATTGACCCACTGGTGAAGATCGCGGAAAATCAGTGGATGCGGGTAGCACCGGACCGATCATTGTGGCGATCTTTAGGGGAGGCCTATGTTCAGTAGTGGACAGCTTTCGGCCGACCAACCAAATAACTTGACTTTTTGAATAGTAGAGATTCCATGTAATGTAACGTTCTTGCGAATGTTCGACGCTGTGTTCGATGTAATTACAGCTAAATCAGGCTTTGATCACTCGCCTTACAACAGTTCACTCGAACATTTCTTTACCTGTAACATTTCTTTCTGTCTTGCATACACCCCGTCACCCGCGCTTGTGCCTTTGCTAGATAAAACGTTATACCAAAACGCTCATTGGTTTTTAAAATCAGGTTGTAACAAAACATCGAGCGTCATGTTCGAAGTGTGGTTCGAGTAAAATTTACAACAGCGATTGCTCGCCATATTAGCCAAAGAATCGGTAACCGTTGGGGTAAACGAGTTCTTGAGTGAAGACCGCGTCTCGTCGAACGTAGTGTAGGACGGCCTCAGGCCAAGTGGAGTAATGATTTACGCAAAACGGCTGGCAGGAGCTGGATGCGAGAAGCCGAAGATAGAACAAAGTGGCGTGCAATTGGTGAGGTCTATGTCCAGCAGTGGACTGCGATAGGCTGATGATGAATGCTCGACGTTCTGATACTATAACTGATTGAATCAGGCGTTACATGGCGGAAATCGATCTTAAGTACATTATAAGGGAGGGATCCTAACATCCAGTCAGTGCCAGTGGTTGTAAACTGTCCTGAGGATGCCTCACGTATAGGCGAAGTACGTGTCGAAGTTTCACTTCGTGGAAGCGGACTATTGCAAGTCAAGGGTCCTGAGGTGCCTACCACTCGTAAGGTGAGAATATCTCGACTGCCTCTGTGGCGCGGTGAAAGTGTATCCGACTGCTACGGAAGAGGTCGTGGGTTCGATCCCCACCCAGGATAAAACTTAGTGTGATGAGCACGATGGTTTATTCTGTGTCTGGATGTTATTTATCTATAATAAGTATGTATTTAGAAATGTATAAGTATGTTTATCAGTTGTCTGGTTTCCATAGTACAAGCTTTGTTGTCTGAGTTGTCCCAAGATATTATTATTATTATTATCTATCACTAACTTTCTTTGTCTCTCTTTTGGAGTGTGGTCTGTCAATCTATTTCGATTGTTGTATTAAGGGCACTTCCTTACTACTTCAATCGTGGTGATTCACAGATCGAGGGTGGGTGGTGGGATCCCTTCCTTAAGTTCTGTTACTAGTAAATGCTTAATTGTATACTCACCTTTATGTTAATAAGACTAAGTCAATATGGAACAGTTTGCTATTACCAATATCAATTTAAATCCACTCGAGGCTGAATCACTAACCATAAAATTACTAGTTAAAACGAGACAGACGATTAATGGTATAGACCATTTACAGCTAGTAGTTTTACTCTAATTAGTAATGAACTAGTATTAGGTTAATTTAGATTTATTTATATTAAATCCATATTCAGAAGTGGGGGGGGGGGGGATATAAGTTAAACGTTTGTATTAATCATTATTTTATCTTACGTGTCAAGGTTTTTATTAAACTATTTGTATGTTATTGTATGTATATGGTACGACTGAACGAAGCTTGCACGGATCGAGACGAGCTGCTCCGAAATGTAATAAAAAGAAAAAAAAAGTATTATTTAATTTATGACTTTTTTATAAACTTTAGAGCATTATAGAGCATCCTGTATAACGCTCTAGGCGCCATTTGTAATATACTAATAATCTCCCACTCGTAGCTTCTTTACATAACACTAAATAACTTTGTTTTGGAAAATATTTTATTTAATCATCTACCACTTGTTTTTGTATATAGGCCGTCACCACCTACAGACTATTTTACTGGAGTAAAATCGTTGTTTGTTGTGAAGTTTAAGCCCTAAACCTGACAAAGAAACATCGATTTTGCTCCGGGGTCTCACAGATGTGTGGTAAAAGTAGGTGGTAGGTGGTGAAGGGTTAATTTGTATTAGATATATTTCGGGACTTAATCGCGTGAATTATTTAAAGGTACGAACCTTTTTTCTTTCGATCGGTGCAATTCGATCGAAATAATTCACGCGATTAAGTCCCAAAATATATTTAACTAGCTGTCCCGCGCAACTTCGTATGCGTAAATTTTGCCCGTTTTTGCAACATTTCTCGTCGCTACTCCGTTCCTATTAGTCGCAGCGCGATGTTATATAGCCTATAGCCTTCCTCGATAAATGGGCTATCCAACAAAAAATTAATATCCAACAAAGAATTTTTCAAATCGGACCAGTAGTTCCTGAGATTAGCGCGTTTAAACAAACAAACAAACAAACAAACAAACAAACTCTTCCGCTTTATAATATTAGTATAGATATGTATAAAAATCGCGAAGGGTTAATTTGTGTTTTTTTTTTAAATATTATTACGAATTTATTTGGGGTAATGTAAAGGAGCCAACAGCGGGAGGTTATTAATATATTAAAAAAAAAACATTAAGTATTAACAGCGCCCCTGGTATTGGTTCTGATTTTAATTTCTGCGCCCTATGCCAAGGCACCTAATATACCTACTAGAGTGCCTTAACATATAATAAACGAAACAATGTTTGCCAAGAAACAATTCAGTAGCTCTATAAAATTAGTGTGATTAAAGAAAACGGCACAACTCAACTCTGTTTACAATCTTACGAAATATCTAATAACGGACCTACAATTTATGTTTAACTCTAGTTCTTGTGCAATGACCATTTATGTTCATAATCGTTCACTAGATCTACCGTTGTAGGTTATGATAGAACTTAGTAGAATTATGAACCATTTGAATAATTTATTTCATTAATCAATAACGGAATTTTTTAACCCCGACCCCAATAAACGGGGTTTATAAGTTCAACGTCGTATTTGTGGCATCGGAGTCAGGGTCGGACCGCTCATAGGGCGAACGTAGCGGCCGCTCCAGGCACATAGGACAGGGGACGCCGAAAGCGTCTTACAGCTAAGGAAACCTGCAGGTCAATTCACGTATTTAGAGCATTGCGGTTGCAGTTCAGTTGCAGTTAAGTTTTGATTAAAACGGCCATTTTGACAACCTCTGTGGCGCGGTGGAAGTGTATACGACTGCTACGCAAAAGGTCGTGGGTTCGATCCCCACCCATGATAAAACTTTGTGTGATGAGCACGATGGTTTATTCTGTCTGGGTGTAATTTATCTATAATATGTATGTATTTAGAAATATATAAGTAAGTATGTTTATCAGTTGTCTGGTTACCATAGTACAAGCTCTGCTTAGTTTGGGATCAGATGACGTTGTGTGAGTTGTCCCAAGATATTATTATTATTAAAAAAAAATAAAAAAAAATCGTTTTCTTGTATCGATCTCAAAATTGCTTGCGCACCGTGCTAGTGTGTAGTTATTGCACTATCGAGACGCATACTTGACGCAAGCGTATTTAAGATAGATCCCAAAGTTACAAGAAAACAAAAATGGCCTGCAACTGGACTGCAACTGCACTGCTTTAAATACGTGAATCGACCCGCTGAGCGCCCATCCCGCGAGGTACCTACAGTTGTATCAATGTACCTGTAATGTTGTGTAATGTAACTCCGCGGGATTGAAGTAGGCGACAAGTGGTTGCGCAGGTGCATTTTTTGGAAGTAAATGGTGACAGGAAGCGGGCGCGGAGGTTGTAACTAAACCAAGAGAATTAAAGATGCGATTACGCATTACATTGTCATAATTAGTATTACTAACTCATGTTTTTTCGTAAAGAAATTGTTTTTCAAACTTTCTTTAGTATTTACTGTAACTGTTCTAAATTTAAACTTTATGAACTCTTTTAAGTAGTATTTTTTATTGTTGAATTAAAATTTTGTTAGTAAGTATTTTTAATCGATTAAACTTAATTAATCGTTTTCGTAAGTAATTTTAGGGTCACATCTCTATGATATACGCGAAAGTGTTATGAGTTACATTTAGACAACTGTACCAGGCGGTCACGGGTCACAATGCCGGTATCGGGTAAAATCATTCGCGTCGTACGTGCGACTCACACTTGACCAATATTGTGGCGCCAAAATTAGATCTCGCTCCAGTCCAACAAATCTGTCCGGTAAATCTAACCTCGGGTCGGCTCTGAACGGAGCCCCCAAACATCCTTTTCGTCCAAAGGACAGTGTGCAATCTGATCGGAGCACCCGATCAGATTGCACACTGTCCTCGGGATAGATTTTAATGCAGATTATTATAATAAAAAAATAAAATGTTTGATAAAAATCCGTTTATCCTTTTTTAAGATATCCATCTTTTTGTTTATCTAGTCCGGTATTATTATGTTAAGAAATTAATGTAAGTCGATGTACTGCCTTCGTTGTTATAATACAGTATGTCGTGTTACTTACAGACAGGACCCTAAGTCTTATTACTTACTACACACGGCTGTAAATCATGTGACTTAGATACAGGACTTACTGTAATAACAACTACGGGGGAAATTCGAAGGAAAGTAGTACTAGACAAGTATTACTCGTAGGCTGCATAGTTTGAGTAACTAGTCAGTTCTCCTTCAAAGGGCATAAGCCTTAACTGGTTATAGCTGAAGACGAATTATTCCTTCTTGAGTGAAGCATGTGAAGCCTGTTTTTGTAAGGCACATATCACATACAAACACCTCCAACCTTTCTTTACGATTTAAAAAGAAAATATCGCTCAAATTTTAAGTCGACGTGCACTTAAGAACTATGTCAATTATTTAAATAATTGACTGTCAAGTCAAATCAGTCTCTTTTTATAAAATGTCAAAACGACAAGCTCTATAGAAATGTGTATGGAATAGGAACCTGTGACGTCATAAGTTCCTATAGTCACATCATTACTTTTAGTACTCTCTTGCTTTTAAATTCAAAATCATGTTAAAATGTAAAAGAACAGTTATTTTCAGAGCATTTTATGATCTACTTTCCTGATTAGTATATTTTTTTTTTTTTATTGTAGCTAACTACATAATTAACTTGATCAAAGTGGTTATATCCTCTTTATGCAACTTGAAATTCCTATCCCGCCTTTAGCGCAGTATATACACATAAGTATCTATTGTGAAAAAGGTTTTACTGTTTGCGATTTGTCTTCATGGAAATAATCTACACTAATAATATAAAGCTGAAGAATTTGTTTGTTGGTTTGGTTTGAACGCGGTAATCTCAGGAACTACAGTCTGAATTAAAAATTGTTTTACTATTTATCGAGGAAGGCTATAGGCTATAACATAAAAATGCAATTCTATCGAAACGTCGGGTAAATAAAAGGTTCGTACCTTTAAATAATTCAAGCGATTAAGTCCCGAAATATATCTAATAGTCAATCGATTCATAAACTTCTTGAATAGTACAGAACATTTGTGTCGATAAAATATTACAGGTAGTTAAGGTATTGTTGCGTAATCCTAATTAAGCTTTTTTACATCAATCAGGAATCGAACCAGTAAAAAAGAAGGACGTGTGTTTTTTTTTATTAAAAACCTTTGTGTTATTTAAACACACAGGAAATACTTCGACTATGTTTACCAACAAAAACTATTAATATTTTTGTTTGTGTATATTTTTAGAAAAATATGAATAAATACCTACCGGTTACTAAATATAAATGTGTACTTAACAACTATACAACGTGTAATAGAAAGTTTTGAAAACTAAGTTACTCGTTCCTGTTTTACACAGATTTCTAAACAATACTAATATGGTATGGTTTTTCATTGATACTTTGCTCCTATTGGTAGCTTGATGATTTGTGGTCTATAGCCTTCCTCGATAAATGGGCTATCCAACACTAAAATATTTTTTAATTCGAGCTAGTATTTTCTGAGATTGTCCCCAACCAAACAAACAAGCAAACTCTTCAGCTTTATAATATAAGTATAGATATGTTTAAAATGACCTATCAACAGATACCTAAGTGTATATTAACTGTCATTGTAGTCAACTATTCAATTATCAACTTTCTTATTTATTTATTAAACGGCGGTAGCCTAATGGCTAAGGCATCGGACTCGCAATCGTGATGTCCCGGGTTCGAATCCTACCTGAACCCACTCCTAACACAATCCATACTAATACAGCTGGAGAGGTTAACAGGATAGTAATGCGGGACCCACAATCCCACATTGTTAGTTATCTATACCTTATACAGGGTGAGCCAAACCAATGCCCCTGAAGGGAAAGTACCCTAAATAATTGAGCTACCAAATTTTACTCAAAAGAAACATAAATTTATTTTCAGAAATAAAAACAACTGCATTTAATTGTTTTTAAACTTTCGCGATTTTTATACATAATAGATATATTTCGGGACTTAATCGCGTGAATTATTTAAAGGTACGAATCTTTTATTTACCCGACGTTTCGATCGAATTGAACCGATCGGTGGTCGGGTAAATAAAAGGTTCGTACCTTTTAATAATTCACGCGATTAAGTCCCGGAATATATCTACAACTGCATTTAAATATTTCAAACAACAACATTCGTCAAATGTCGAAAATAATTATTCTGTACTTTTAAAATACGGATTTAAAGTGTCAATCATAAGGAACAAATCACTCTAATAAACATTGCATCTAAAATTTGAGAAACGCCGTGAAATTGAATAGTAATTAAAAATGTAGTGCGACAAGGACACTGACTGCTTCTGTGGCGCGTTGGGAGTATGTCCGACTGCTACGCAAGAGGTCGTGGGTTCGATTCCACACGGGACATCACTTTGTGTGGACTCTGGGTGTACTTTTTGTGTCCGTGACTTGTATGTTTGTAAAGGCTTGTATCTACTGCGGGAGTCGTCTTTAAAAGAAAAAAAAAGCCAAGGCAAAGCGGAAGTACTAACTAAATATGGAAATAGTCAAATATTAATTTTAAAAACTCATCAGTCATCATAGGTACGTTACTTATTACCATATGCACACAACAGACAAGTGACACAATAAATTTATAAAAGAATAAAACAATCGATGTATTGCAGCAAATGGCATTTTAAACAATTGTTTAGTTTAATACTATAAATATAAATATATCGAGTCGCGGTACACCTGCTACCTTTAGCAGATGTACCGCCCGTTTGGATGCCCCTTGGCATCCAAACGGGCTATTTTTACGGCAATTTGTGGCGGCAATGCTGTGGCAACATGCCAGTACTCTCCAATATTGATTTGATGGTTGCCGGACGATCGCTAAGCGATCTATTTTCCGCAATGTTACCGGGTATTATTGTTGCCGGGTTGTGTAGCCCGTTTAGGAGACTGGTTCATGCGCCATACAATTGTAGACATATTGACATTATTGGCCGAGCAATTAGTTGCCAATAGTGCCGCCACCAGTTGCCGTAAAATATGGCCCGTTTAGACGCCCCTTAATGAATAGCCCCTTCGGCCACATTGGCAACTGAGATTCACAACGAGTTGCCAAAGGAGAAAAAAACGGGCAAGAACATGTCAGACCATGCTTAGTGTAGGGTTCCGGAGTCGTTGCCGTATGAAAAAAAAAATAGATTTGAATAATTGCACCAGCAGAAGAGCGTATGTCACGCCCTTTTGTTGAAAAATGCAGTTTTTCGGCCATAACTCAATGACGGTGTATCCGATTATGTTCGAAATAATTTTAGTTTAAAGTATTTAAGCGCTAACTTTTTGTTTTTTTTTATACTTTTTGGTCACACGTTACAAAAGATAAGGGTGGGGGGGGGGAACGAACACAATTTATGCAACTCTCGGAGCGATTATTTCCAAAAATATTCACTTAATCAAAAAGCTTTTTTAGAAACCTTAAAATGCTTTTAATTTATCTGTCAAATGATGTGCCACACGTTGATGTTTGCTGATTTTTTTTTTCTTTGAATGCAGTTATTTTTTTCCTTCGAGAAAAAAATTGTAGCTCAAATATTTAATGTAGTTTCGCTTCAGGTGGCATTAGTTTGGTCCACCCTGTATAGTTGTAACAAAGGATTTTTAGAAATTAGTCCCCTCAATCAATTAACCAGCCTGTATCGGTCCACTGCTCGACATAGGCCTTTTCCTTTACACCAACACCCGGTCCTCCACCGCACGCATAATTCATCCTAGCGACCTTCTTTAGGTCGTCAGTCCACCTGGCTGGGGGTCTCCATCGGTCTCCACTCTAGAACTCGTTTGCTCCAGCGGCCTTCGGTCCTTCTGTAAATATGACCAGTCGTTGGCACTTTACCGTGCTTAGCTTAAATAGGGGTTTCAATTTCATGTATGAAACTCCGTCAGTTTTGTAGTTTGATCTGTGAAATTAATAGCAAGTTATCAAACAAAGTTAAAAAAGCGGCGGTAGCCTATTAGCTAAGGCATCGGTCTCTCAATCCTGAGGTCGCGGGTTCGAATCCTACCCATTAAACTACTGACGTGAACCCATTCCTAACACAAAACTTTGAGCTTAGTTGGAGGGGTTAACAAGATTGCTAGTAATGTGGGACCCAATCCGACATTGCTAGTTATCTTTAAAAAAAAATACGGTAGTAAGTTTTACAGCCTGCGGCTATAAGCCCTTTGTATCTCCTTGACTCAAATCAGAATTTGATTGGCATAAAGCTTAAGTAAATAAAAATCAATAATGCTTTTTAATGTACGGTAGTATTTCCTAATGAATCGATCAATGTTGACGTTTACAAATTAACTAATATATAACATTGAACTTTGTAAATTAAGTAGCTTAAGACCGCGGCTTCGTTCACGTTAGGTTTCTTCTCTTTCTTAGAATTTGAATCTTTTAAAATATTTTCCTAACATATCCTTAACTAGCAACCGTCGGATTTGAAGGGTTCCGTATGTTATACGAATTAGTTTTGCTTAGCGAATCCTAGTAGTACCTACAGATACCCTAGAACAAATCAAGCTGGAATTGCCATATGTTGATATGGGGATAATAGTTTTCCAACGCCAAAGTTAAGATTGTCATATTCAACACCTGTTTTTTTCACTAACGTACCACTAAGTACTCGTATACATAAAGTTGGGCGTCTCATCAAAACGAAGCTACCATGGCAATTCCAGCTTGATATGTATAATTTTAAAATTTGTTCTAGGGAACCCGTACTATAATTATTCAATGGAGTCTCCTATATTTTCAACCGACTTCAAAAAGGAGGAGGTTCTCAATTCGTCTGTATGTTTTTTTTTTTTTTTTTTTTTTTTTTTTTTTTTTTTTTTTTTGTATGTTTGTTCACCGATTACGCAAAGACGGCTGGACCGATTTGAAAAATTGTTTTTTTGTTTGAAAGGGTATACTTCCAAGTTGGTCCCATTGTCCCAAGATCACGATCTGATGATGGGATCCTGGAGAAATCGAGGGAACTCTTAAAATATTAAAAGCACACCTACAGTGATTTAGGTATATTTCATAGTGATTCGTGCATTTACTCTTAAAAAACACCAATTGGTGAAGTGGAACTGATGATGAAGACCAAAAATTACGAGCAGACCTATTCAATATTTCACAGTTTGCGATTCAATTTACTTTAATATGGTATTGAGTAGCACTTTAATCTCGATATACTACTATTATACAATGTAATAAAGCTGATAGTGAACTCCTCAACAATTAACGGCCCTGCATCGGGGCAAGCAATATTTCGTAAATGGATTTGAGCAGATGACATAAGCCTATTGTAACTTAAGTGAATTATAAACCAACCCACTAAAAAGTGAGAAATAAAAACTTTTTAACAAAAAATATTACCGACTTCAAAAATAAATACAAGGCAACTAAAAAGCAAAAAATAATATACCTAGAATAACAAAAACAAATTAAACATTTTGAAGTTGGTGCCGAATAAAACATAAAGACTACTATTTCATGGCACCAACTTCAAAATGTTTAATTTGTTTTTGTTATTCTAGGTATATTATTTTTTGCTTTTTAGTTGCCTTGTATTTATTTTTGAAGTCGGTAATATTTTTTGTTAAAAAGTTTTTATTTAAATTTTATTATTGAATGATGATTAATGAATGAAGCAGTGGATTTAAGCTAGTTATATCATAAAATATTGTATAAGTATAACGTAACAATTACTTTAATTTTAACTGGTGTGAGTGTGGTAGGTCTAAGACCTTGGGCGGACCACACATACATACATATCAACCCATATGATGGCCCACTGCTGGGCACGGGTCTCCCCAGTAGAACCTACTAGTATGTAGATCCTGGGGGTAATTGCCATAATCGCCACGCTTGGCGAGCGGGTTGGCGATCGCAGTAAGGCTTTAAGTACGCAGAGGACGCTGCTGCCCGTCCTCCGGTGTAACATCCCTTAGTCGCTTTGACGACACCCACGGGAAGAGATGGGGTGGTACTATTCTTAAGCCGGCACCACACAACAGTGTCAGTTATCCTTCCGTGAAATAGTGATGTTAACACATCACTTTGTTTCGGTCGAAGGGCTCTATAGTAAATGTTATTACTGGCCAAATGAGACTTATGAATATCTCAAATGAGGAGCGCGGTGCGGTGGCAATCAGATCTTTGCCAAACAAGGATTTGGGCGCCACTAATACTGTTAATGACATCAGGATGATACCAAACTAACCATCGACCAACAAAAGTGGAGATGGACCGGACATATGATGCGTGACAAACAAGGTAAATGGTGCAAGGCAGTTTTAGAGTGGTACCCAAGAGACGGAAAGAGAAGCCGTGGAAAACAGTATACAAGATGGAGGATGATCTTAAAATGACTGCTGGCTCAAGGTGGAGACGGGTTACTCAGGACCACAGTGGAAATTGTTGGAGGAGGCCTATGCCAATAGGCACACTGAGACTAGAGATATACCTACTAACATTTAAACTTTCGCGTTGCATGATTATAACTATTTATTATACGGGAATTAACGCGCATTGTTTACCTCAAAATTGCTTGACGTTTCGACCAGGTTGCACCGGCCGTGGTCACAAGCGGACTGTCGCAGCGATGTTAAGACTCCGTCAGGCCGATGAATCTTCATCCACCCTCACTTTTTTACTTCTCGAAAAGTTAGGGTCACTGCACACTACACTGATTTTGGCTAGACTAGAGATATTTTCTAAGATACGAATGATACAAACGTATACGTCATCTCTAATCCCAGGAAAAAAGGCTTTATTATTATTATTAATACCTACTGATATGGGTTAGCGTGACATCAGGCGATTGAACTGCTCGTCTCTTCATTTCGTTGTTTAACAAAAATCACAGATGTATATTAAGGAAACTTTAACAATATTCTAGACCTAATAAGTACTTGTTGCCTAGACACAATAATTAAATGCTCTAATGACCTTCTTTAGGTACTAAATATAGGTATTAAAATGTCTCCGTGTGTTTGAAGTGATTGATACATAAATTATACTTGCCGTTGCCGGCATGAGTCGTGTTCTGAAATGTTACGTACGTTTGTTTATCTGTGTAGTTTATGCAGATGTCTTATCGTCTATTGCAATTTAATTAGTACTACAAAAAGCTCTTATTATATCCATACCAAAATTCAGTTGAAGTGAAGCTAAATTGTAGCTTGAGCTAATATTTTTTTATTTTTTTGAAAAGATTACTAGCAATGTGGGATTAAATCGTACATTACTAGCAATCTTGTTAACCCCTCTAGCTAAGCTCAAAGGCTTGGGTTAGGAGTGGGTTCACGTCGGTAGTATAATTTGTAGGATTCGAACCCGCGACCTCAGTATTGCGAGACTTTGCCTTAGCCATTAGGCTGCCGCCGCTTATAAATTAGGGAGCGTCCATAAATTACGTCAGGTGATTTTGGCGGATTTTGGACCCCCTCTGTCCACTGGTGAGATATCGTGAGATTTGGCTTGACCCCTCCTCCCCTTCCTAATCTCACGTAGATTTCACATTTGACGCAACACTGGTCAAGTGTGAGTCGCTTGCATTAAGAGTGCAGGGGGAGGGGGGGGGGGGGAGATCTAATATTTTTCTAAATTCAATCTAGTTCAGTGCCTCTGTGGCGCGGTTAGAGTGTATCCGACTGCTATGCAAGAGGTTGTGGGTTCGATTCCCACACGGGAAACCACTTTGTGTGATCCACAAATTGTTGCTTCAAGTCTGGGTGTACTTTGTGTCCGTGACTTTTATGTTTGTAGAGTCCCTCGCCACACAGGGCTTGCACCCAACTGCGGGAATCATCTTTAAAAAAAAAAGTTTTAGATGGTTCCCTGCGAATAAAAAATTACGTGATATTTGCTAAGACCACCCCTCCGCCACACGAGGCTTGGTGAGACCTTATAGACGCCCCCTTACAGGCTGTATAGTGTAAACCTACTGTACCATTATTTTTATTATGATATAATCCATGAGAACAAAGCTATAAGCTAATGTATGGATATAGATATACATGGGTGGATTCAGAATTCAATCCGGGGGAAAGGGTACAGAGGGGAAGAAAACCATCTGGGGGGCAAGTGCTCCATACCCACCTCTAGATCCGGCTATGCAGACATAGATGGCAAAGATACAAAGAACGCATACCATTTTCACACAACAGTTATAGCACTGCATTCAAGGTCAATTCATCTTTCATTCTCGACGTACACACCAAACGACCTTGAATTAAAAGGGAAACAATTTGACAGAGCAGACCGGTCAGTTAAAAGTGAGTGTAAGTTTATATGTATCTCTATATAACCGGTAACCTATTATACGTACATAAGTAAACAAATTGAATCCTAACCCACTTGTTGAGATCTATAAAACGTATTTAGGCTTTGTTCAAATTTAGCTTGAACCGGCTCAAGAATAGTAGGTACCATGTCTTCCCGCGTCGTTAAGGTGACTAAGGGATTTCACACCGGGGTCTTTATTTACTATGTTTGTTTCGTTTTTGCGGCAAGACCGCGCAAACTGGCTCATGCGCGGTGTACACAAAGATATCCGCGCGGATGCATGATGCATTTCTAAACGCAGCTCTCTATTAATCATTATGACAAGATTTTGACAGTTAAAAGCGCGGGATTGCCCGAAAACGAAGAAAAAGATAGTGAATAAGGACCCTGAGGACGAGCAGCAGCGTTCTCTGCGCACTTTAAAGTCTTACTGCGATCGCCAACCCGCTCTCCATGTGTGGCGATTATGGCAATTACTCCCTGGATCTCTATTACGTGGACTTTTATGGGTTGATATAGTAAAACTAGACAAAAATCTTGACAGAGGCTTGGATTAGTACTTATATGAAATTAGCATTATGCTTTGTCAATTATTTATAAAGCTATACCTTAGCTAAATTTTCGACGTTCTATAGATATCATAATAATAATAATAATAAAGTTTATTAAGACCAAAACAAGTTTACAATTTTGTTTTACAATTCTGTGGACCCCACACTAGGATTCCCTGTGTTGTGGGGGCCATGGCTCCCACAACACAGGGAATCCTAGTGTGGGCCTGTGTATCAGCCTCATTGTGACTGAGTTTGAATACGTAAGCTATCCCATCACTTGCTCTCCACCTGTGAATTCCAACAGTAGAAATGGAGTGATTGCTGCCCTACATGCTCGTAGCATGTGGTTACAACGCAAGTTTGTATAGTGGGACTGGAACTGTATCTGGATAGAAGCTGGGATATAATGCACGGAAGTCGACCTGCAACCTAAAATATATATTGTGACACCAATATTTTATATTTCATCATTCGTTACCAATACTTTGTCCAATATTTATGCACATATAGTTTTTACCTTTGTTGGAAGTAAATGCTCCTACTGTACCAAATAAGGCTGATTTTAGTTTATCTCATGTTCCAACTTTTTAATAATATATTTTGCATCAGTCCTTTAAGATGGTGTATAGTATATTAGTGGCAGCACCTTACCCCCATATCAAGTTTATAAACATTCAAACATTGTAAAATTGGCTATTTGAAAAGAGTGGCCGCGAGTTTTTATTGCCAGGTTCTTTTCTCCGGCTTTACCTATTGTTTGCGAACTTGTATTACGTGTACATGTACAATCCTGACGTATCACAATGTGTTGTTTCGGTCTCCTCGATACAGGCTAGCCTAATGAGAAGACTAACAGTAATACATCATAAATGTCCACCCAGTTTTGGAATAAGAATGATTGTGAACTTTGCATTGAATGTAACTGTGTCAATTGCTGCTATACATATTTTTTCATTTTTTGTAATTTCATTCTTCCTTTGATAGTCTGACTCTATAGTGGCATAGGATTCAATTAGCTTGATCATACATATCAAGCTATCTACTCATATACCGGTTGTATATAGGTACTATACGTACGCACAGACGTACAGATGAACTGAGAGAGAATGGTGTCAACTGAGGTCGTTGTTCTTTCCGTATGCGCAGGCGCAAACTACTTAGCTATATACGAATACGATTCGTGAATACAAATACTGATTAGCATTATCGATTATACAATCTCGATCACATTCTATGGGTGTTTTATCTTTCTAGTTTTTTGTGGTCAAGTGCCTCGATGACGCGGTGGAAGTGTGTACGACTGCTGCGCAGAAGGTCGTGAGTTGGAGTCCAACGCGGGACATTGATTCACATATTTGTGTCCGTGATTTGTATGTTTGTTAAACTCCCCGTAATATATGGCTTGGACCTAACTGCGGGAGTTGTCTTTTAAGAAAAATAAAGAGCGGAACAAGTGCGGGTCGGTCTCGCCCAATGAAAGTTCCGTACAAATTTGTAGTTACATATTATAAATAGTTCAGTAATCGATTCCCGCAGTTTATAAAATAATCGGCCATATCTTTTGTACGTTAACTTAGAAGTTTGATGTTTTCACAGCTTCAAGGGACTGTAGACCTGAGTATATGGTTTTATTTTCAACTCGATATCGTTATTTGATTAGCGTTAATGAGATACAAGGGGTGATCACTTTGTTGTCCGTTCGTCTGTCTGTCAAAACAAGACCCTTTATCTCATTAACGCGAGGAGCTATCGAGTTGTGAAGGAAAAAAACAGAACCCTTATGGGAATAAGGGTTCTGTTTTTTTCCTTTTGTGGTACGGAACCCTAAGAAGTGTAAGTAGACCATTTGAATTTGATAGAAGCTTTTTTAATTCAAGTATGTCAAATTTCTGGGCAAATACACATAAGTCCTACTTATAATATAACACGTACTACGTCAGTAGAATGACGCCTTTGTGTTATGCAGGTACGGCAGGTAGCACAACCTAAGAGGAATTAAAGTTTTAACTATTCCGTGAGCACAACGCTTGTTTGCTCGCAAAACATAGCTAAAAATTGAAAATTAACGTTATGTTTTTGTTAAATATTTTGGAATGGTTCGGGTTTTTTTATTAGTATAAAAGTACTATTATTTATATGGTTAAATACAATATTCATCTATTGCGCTCTCGAACACAAACATGACAATTTAATAAAATGACAATGGCAACGACATGACAATTAAATCAAATGAAATACTAGCTATGCTATGTGGTGTTACGCGGGTTTATTAGCCTATATGTTAATCCAGGGTGTCAGCTAACTTCATACCAAATTTTATTAAAATCGCTCTAGCCGTTTAGACGTGAAGAAGTAACAAACATACACACTCACACACTCACAAACTTTCGATTTTATAGTATTAGTGTGATAAAGGCAAAAGTTTGTGAGTGTGATTAGATATAGTGTAATTAAATCACAGATTAAAACGAAAATTTTAAAACGACATGACAATAAAATCAAAATGTACGTGTATCTTTTTGAACACAATGCGATGTGACGAGGACTCGGCATCCTCATACAAAATGCAGCTTTGCATATAATAGCTTTACGTAAAATTAGACTGTCCTATTTTGAGTTTTGCAAGAAATCACCGAGAGTAATCTATAATGAGAGATTGTCCTCATTTTAAAAACAACCCTGTAGGCCTATACATATTGAACACTTTACTTCAATCATTAAACAAATCGATTGATTTGTGGACATAAAACAGCTATTTGTAATCTGTACAAAACAGGTGCCGGCCAATATATCTCGCTACCAGCCTCCTATGTCGACATAGCTTGAAGGCTGCCTGTGAGACACTTCGCCTCGTTTGCTAGCTTGCGTAACGGTGTCTATAAGAATTTTCCTCTTTTGGATAATGTGGTGTAATTAAGTATTCACCATAGCAATGTGTCATGGTTTCTGTAGACTATATGTGTCATCTTTGATGTGTTCGCTGAATATTAAGTGTACGAATAGTCAAATTTTAAAACTGATGTCCTTTTCAAACGTTTCGGTAGCCCAATGGCTTCGAATCCTACCCATTATACTACTGACGTGAGTACTCCTAACACAAGCAGAAGCTCTATGCTTAGCTGAAGGGGTTAACAGGATTGCTAGTAATGCTTGACCCACAATCTTACATTGCTAGTTTTATTGAAGCTGGATAACCTGTGCGAATGTATGGTGACCGGACTAGTAATTTATTATGAACTAGCTGACCAGCGCAACTTCGTCTACATAAATTTTGCCCGTTTTTGAAACATTTCTAAATAAATAAATAAATATAAAATAAATAAAAACTTATTTATTCATTGAGCGTGATGTTATATAGCCTATAGCCTTCCTCGATAAATGGGCTATCCAACAGTGAAATATTTTTTTAATTCGGACCAGTAGTTCCTGAGGTTACCGCGCTGTTGCGCGGGACAGCTAGTTATTTTATAAATAGTAAATTCTTAGAAATTAATATCCACTAAATATAATTATCCAAGTATAATTCTAAAACAAACAGTAGTTAAATAAATAACTGGACTGTTACAGTCTCAGTACAAATCATGGTCAGCAGTTAAGTAATCGGTTACTGACCTACCTCACCGGACGTGACGACAGCCGGCCGTGGAGTCGACTTCACGCTACATTTATTTTATTTTGCACTAACTTTGCCCGCGAATTCACTCTTGTGGATTGGATCATAATAAAAAGTCACAGGCAACTTTTTATTAAAACTTTGAGCTTGAAGCTCCGTAGCAAATTCATCTGACATTATGACTGCCTCTGTGGCGCGGTGGGAGTGTATCCGAAAGCTACGCAAGAGGTCGTGGGTTCGATCCCCACCCAGGATAAAACTTTGTGTGATGAGTACGATGGTTTATTCTGTGTCTGGGTGTTATTTATATATAATATGTATGCATTTAGAAATATATAAGTATGATTATTAGTTGTCTGGTTTCCATAGTATAAGCTCTGCTTAGTTTGGGATCAGATAGCGTTGTGTTACTTGTCCCTAGATATTATTATTATTATTATCTAAATTGGCCCAGTACCTATCTTCGGAAAATAATGCGTACAAACCAGGCTCGAATTCAAAAGGGGCAATTGCCCCTCCCCCCCGCCCCCAGATTCATGAATTTTCAAGCGTGAGCGCCTGTCTTGTGTATGGCGACATACACAAGACAGGCAAAACTACTCACACTTGGCCGGTGTCAAAGTATGGATACCTGGTACAAACAACCTAATTTTTAGCTTTAGAGCCAGAGCCAGACTGTGTGATTTCACAGCTCAAATGGATTAACAGATTTCATATCTAAAGTGTCGTTGGATTCGTCTCAATTATAGGAGTGATTGAGGCAATATTTTTCAGTTATGAAGTTTTAAGCAGTCGGGATTTTGTATTTTTTTTTACATTATATAGAGCAGTGTTCGGCAAAGTTATAAAAATAATACGCTTAGGTAAGAGTTATACGAGAGAAGCGCTTCATCGCACAAGAAGTAAGGGGCGCGCGGATAACCCACCTTGACTGCTTTTATACAGGGAAGCACTGATAACAAAATCTTTGCCTGATAAATTGTTGTCTGTGCTTCAAAAGCTGTTAGAAAATGCTAGTAGGTCATCATTTACTTCTGTTTCATTAGAAGTACTTTGGTTTACTCTCGGAAAAGTGCCTAAAAATAGAGACCCAATTTCTTTAGAGCGCCTAAAGTCAGATTTCGCTTCTCTGTTCAAAAAAAAAACTTGCATATTTGGCCTACATAATATTCGACTAACTTCATCGAACCAGGTTAAAAGCTTTCACGATAAGTTTGTCTCTGGACGATCTACAAAGAGATGAGAACAGCTTTATCTAGTGCCCGATTTGAGAGTATTTCGAATTCGCTTCTGACTGGGTATAGTATTATAATTATCTGTGGACTGGGGTAAGGGTGCATTTTGTTTTGCGGTTACTTACCTGGGGCCCTATATTGCTCCCCCTACCCCTAAAATTTAGAATACTTTAATTTTTTTTTAACTTGATACCTTGAACGCAAAAAGTTTGCGGAACACTGGTATAGAGTATACCTAGACTGGCATAGAATACTGTACGTCTACTGCACGCCTCTTTATTTTTTCATATAAAAAATGACACTAGTGCGTTTCTACTCACGTCTATATCACATCATAGTTAAGTGTCTATTTTTGTGTGTATTTCCCAACTGGGTCAGGTTCACAACCACTTTTAGGCTAAGGTCCACCGTCTGTTATCAAATAATATGTAATTAAATGGCAACCTTCGAACAGAGGTGCTATTCAACAATGAAATTAATGTATTGTGAGGTTTTTTGTTCGTACTAACGTTTCGCAAGATCGTTTCTGACTACATTGCGAATGTTACACGCAGTTAGGATTGTAATGTAAATGCTTTAAAACAAAGGAAAATACTGCTTAATTTGTTTGTTTTCTAGTTCTTTTGTCTCCTATAAAGTTTAGAATATCTATACTAATATTATAAAGCTGAGTTTGTTTGTTTGTTTGTTGGAACGCGGTAATCTCATGAACTACTGATCCGAATTGAGAAATTCTTTCACTGTTAGAAAGACCAATAGGAGCGGAGCAGGAATGAGAAATGTTGCAAAAACGGGGAAAATTTACGCAGACGATGTTGCGCGGAACAGCTAGTAAACTAATAAACTGTTTCTTAACCCGAACTGTTGGGTGTTGGTTGTGACGTAAATTGGCAGAGGCCTATGTCCAGCAGAGGACCAATACGGGGTGATGATGGTAATGACGAACCCGAAATTATGTTCTTTCATGTTTGTACTTGGTTGATGAGAAATCTTGACCAACTTCAACCTGCAAGTTTGACGAGATGGTTTTAAAAAATAATAATTAAAAAATTGAAGTAAAATTTAAAAAAAAGTTTTTGCGTAAAATCACATTTTTTTTTCAAGCCTGAAGATGTCTCAGTGTCAGAGTTGGTAGTGCCTTACCAATCCGTCGCGGGTTCAAGTCCCGCTTGAGACGAATTTTTTCTCCATACATTTATATTTATGTAGGTACAAAGCGTAAACTAAAAACTAAAATATTTTAGTAATATATTACATACAAGTCGTTATTATGCTTTTTGAGATACACAAATTGCTTAGAAGGAACACCCTTTTTTGCATAGGATATTAAAAACCTGTGCTAGTTCAGTTTGTCGTTAGAACCATAATTAAATAACACTCGTGCGGACTCTGCGGAGCTAGTTTATAACAGTTGATCACTACAAATTATAGAACAATTGGGTAAATTCCATAATTGCTTTACTTAAAATACCACTTTGTAAACTAAGTTCGTCACGATCGATTATATTAAAAGTTCAGCCGTTTTTGTAACGCGACCTGATTGATCTAGGATCGCTCATTCAAACGAAACTATGAATTAAATTTACATTTTTGTACCTACCGATTAACTATGTTGTCACCTTTTCAAAGAATACCTATTAATTTTGCTACTAATTAAGCGATTCTTCGTCTTCTTGACTATTAGGCTTGATCTCGCAGATTGTAATTTTTAGGGTTTCGTAGCCAAAATGGCAAAATGAAACCCTTTGCTTTGCTCAGAGACTGTTAGTGCTAGGAGGCTGTAATTTTGTAGTTTAATATTACTTATGCCAACAAAGTGAAAGATAAAATTTTGAATAATTTTTTTTTTTGTTACTTGCCCTATTTGTGATTTTTTTTCTCACCTACCCCATCGTGTGGGGCATTCTTAGATAGGTATTTAAAAAACGTTTAGGGGCTGGAAATCATTTTTTCAATTAAGGGATACGTTTGTTTAATATTAAGCTTTAAAGTGCAAATTTTTGTTATAGTCAAGTGTCGCCCCGGCCAGCTAAATGGTTGATGTTGGGTATGTGAAAAAAATCACGGTAGTAGTTTATATAGTAAAATTAAAAGGAAAACTATCACAGCTAAGTAGGCTTTACAAGTTTGTGAGTAACAGCTGATCAAATGAGAAGTAACAACTTAGTAAGTGTGAAACAAAAACAACAGAAAACCCACTTGTTAACCCACATTATTTGGATGGGGAGGGGGGACTACGGAACCCTATATTGTGCGTGGTCCGACATGCACTTGCCAGGTTTTTAACACTACCTGCATGGAAAGTCTTAGATACTTCAGGAGGAAGGAAGGGGGGGAAACCCCCTTAGCTTCTTGTCCCTCTTGGGTTCAGTACCCATATGAAATTTCACCTAAATTGGGCTAGTAGTTTCAAAGATTATATCCTTGTATCAGTTGCCAGCGATTTCGTTTGCGTGTTTAAAAAACCACTTTATACCACAGGCGCTGTGCATTTTTCTGGGATTAAAACCAGTCTGTGTCTCTTGTTTTTTGTTAGTTGATGTGTAAATTTTCTATTGTTTATTATGTTTTGTAAAAAAAATATACGCTGGAAACGGCGGAATATTATGGACATTCTAATCCGTAACACCTTGTAACTACAATATTCTAACATATAATTAAATTATTATTACTACTTATGTGTTACTTCAGACTTTAATCTGACTGTGTGCAAAATTTCATCCAGAAACGTTCAGCCGTTTTGGTGTGATTTTTTTTAGATTATATATGTCCGTTCATCCATAGGTACAACATCTAAACTTTCGCATTTATAATATTAGTATAAATGTTGGTCTAGTGGTTACTGACCCTGACTGCTAAGTCTGAGCTCGTGGGTTCGATTCCCTTACGGGACATCACTTTGTATGATCCACAAATTGTTGTCCCGAGTCAAGATGTACTTTGTATCCGTGATTTGTATGTTTGTTATATTCTCCGCGACACAGATTTACATCGTTAATTGATAGTTTATTCATAAAATAAATCGATAAATTTTAACACGTAATAAATTAAAATTGCTTTTAGTATGCACTTGGTATTTACAAAATAATTGATCAATCGTTGGTGTCGTTCTTTAATTAAGGCACTTTAATAAGTTCATCGAGATTCATTATTGCCATCGACTGCATGAAATGATATTAGGTATGTAGGGGATCTTGTTTCCATATTTTTTTGTGCAGGCGGGTTTTTTTTACCAAAACCAAACTTATATATACTTACTCATATTTCTCTTTTTAACATAATCGTCAATAAATCAAGAGCTGTTAATACAATGTTTACGTTATTAGATAATTAAATGTTAATGAGCATTTCATTCATGAAACCAATGATTAATGTAGTCGGTCAAGTACGGTGAATTAACACGATTTAATAGAGATATTGTTGCATTTTAATGTGTAATTTAATTGATTTTAGCTTAATTATGTACTTCAGCTGTGTTTTTTGTACTCAATCTTAGCTAGCTTGCATGTGTATAAGGCAGGTAGGTATGTATACCATGTGTAGTCAGGCGCGGATCTAGGATCATGTTTTGGGGAACTTTGACCTAACACCGGCCAAGTGTGAGTAGTTTTGTCCGTCAACGCGGACCAAATGTATGGCGAACACTTGAAAATGCATGAGTCTGGGGACGGGAGGGGGTAATTTGGCCAAGTGTGAGTAGTTTTGCCTGTCAACGCGGACCAAATGTATGGTGAACACTTGTAAATGCCTGAGTCTGGGGACGGGAGGGGGTAATTTGGCCAAGTGTGAGTAGTTTAACCCGTCAACGCGGACCAAATGTATGGTGAAGACTTGAAAATTGATGAGGGGGCAGTTGCTCCTGTTGCTCCTTCTTGGATCTGTGTCTGAATGTTGGTACCTACATAATGTTTCAGCCACAAATTAATAACTAAGCACTTTTCATCAGAGCATAGTCAATGCCATAATCGTGACAAGTATATACCTATCCCCGTTGCTGTTTGAGGAACTAACGTATAACAGATACCTTTCCACTCACAAGACACAGCTCCCCCACACAAGACGAGATAGAGAAAGCGCATGGCACTATACTCTATAGGAGTACCAGAATTTCATGAAACAATTAAAAAAAAAAAATTTTTTTTCAACTTGTGATTTTTATATGGCAATGTTCATTGACAGTCACTCCTACTGCGATTATAACCTTTAATACATTTCGATGAAACATGTATTTTTCAATTGACATAATAAAAATGCGGCAGTACCTATGTCAAACTGATTTCTAACCACCAAAAGTGTATAGGAACAGAAATAAGAAGAAAGTTAGTTGTGTTTGAATTATTATTATTTAATGCAAAAACTGACATTCACGCGGCCGGAGATGCTGTACAAAATATTTATGTTGTTCGACCAGTGATAATACTTAGTTCTATTGAACCAGAAATTTAAATTAATTCAATGAAAAAATACCAACGATCAAGACTTGTTCGTCCAAGTAGGTTTAGAACCTACTTAACCACTTCATCAAATTCTAGTACACCTTTTCTCGAAGCGTTTCGTCGTGTTTTTGTACCCTTTCTTTATTTGATTTCCTTAAGGATGTACTCGTATCATCGACACCGTATCGCCTCACCGTCAACTCCGTCAACAAAAGATCCGTTCAGTATTCTTAATTAATTGCCCCGCGTAATTGACGCGGCAATTACGTTACGAATCCGATTATGCGTTACATACAAAGAGTACTTACTGATCGAATAGATACGGTGTCGATACCTTTCCTAGTTGATCAGTTTGCTTTTACCTCAAAAACTGACGGAGCCGCGGGGAACCGCTAGATTTGTTTATAACAATGAGGCCCTTTAGGTGCAGCGGGGGTCCAACTATGAGTGCAGTGGAATCACCAATCACTTATTATGTATACATATATATACTCACTTATCCTGACTGACTGATTCATGATGGTAGAGCCTAAACCGCTAGGATTACAAATCTAAAATTTTGGCAGTTGATGCCTTTTATGTTGTAGGCATCCGCTAAAAAAGTATTTTTAAAAAATCGTCCCCTAAGGGGTTAAAATTGGGGTTGCAAGTTTGTATGAAATTACGTCTGTTTTGAAGGAAGATCGGTTAATTTCGAATTTAGCTTTTTGGTTTAAAATTAAAAACACGTGTTTTTGAAATTCAACCCCTAAAGGGGTAAAATAGTGGTTGCAAGTTCGTATGGAACTCCGTCAGTTTTGAAGTTAGATCTGTGAAATGTTGTATTTGGCTTTATGGCTGTAAATAAGGAAACAGGTGTTTCAGCGTTTTAATCGAAAGCGATTTTCGAGAATATAACCCTTCAGAGGCTTAAATCAACAACGCGGGCGAAGCCGCGAGCCACAGCTATTACAGAATAGAACTAGTAACATGTTTTTAATCACCCTGACGCAATATTGTTGCGCTGTTCATCAGCAGGGAACAAATAATTGCATAATTACTTAGACTTCCTCATATCTGTATGTTATATACTGTTATTGTACCTAATAGTTTATATTAATCTTCAGAGCTTATAGCACTTCCGTACTTTGAAAGGTTATAGGTCATCCCTGGGTCTAAAGATGAAGCTTAGTTCAATGTAGCTTATATAAAACTTGATAATTAAAAAGCCTAAACAGATAAAAAGAAGATTTTCATCAAACAAAGTCGAGAACTATCACAATTAAATTAGGTTTCCAATAAAAAGGAATCTTCAGACACGAGAGATACAATTTACTGCAAAATTGAGGGCAATCGTGATGTCGTCGTCGTGGATTCGAATCCTGCCCATTATACTACCGACGTGAACCCACTCCTAACACAAGCCATAGAGCTTAGCTGGAGGGGTTAACAGGATTGCTAGTAATGGGAGTGTGTCCGACTACAAAGCAAGAGGTCGTGGGTTCGATTCCCACACGGGACACCACTTTGTGTGATCCACAAATTGTTGTTCCGAGTCTGGGTGTACTTTGTGTCCGTGACTTGTCGACTCTCTCTGACGTGACTCGACGTTGTAAAGTCCCCCGCGACACACCCTACTGCGGAAGTCGTCTTTTAAAAAAAAACACCACATAGCTAGTTTACTTAAAAAAAAAATTAGGATTTGTTAAAAAAAATGGCGTTACTTCCTTGACCAATACAAATATGAGTAAAAAATAAACTACCTACCTACTTCTATAGGTACTTAAACTACAAGTAACTCTCAAATTAAGGTTGAGTGCGAATCTTAATGAATATCCAACCACTAATATGCACGTCTGTTCAATTAATATTGTCCTCTACAAGAGCAATGTAGCCCAAGGTGAATTGTAATGATCTAATCACGCCAGCATCTTCTAATGATTGCAGTGTGAAAAATTGTGTACCTAGTTTTCTTTTTATCGGTTATTATGGGTTTTTGATAGTTATTCGTTAACCTATTGTAGGATTATTAGGGGCCCTTCATTAATTACGTATCGGTCTCGAGAAAGATCGGGGTTGAAATCTCTACATACCCTTATATTCAGCGGATGAGAGAGGTAAAACCCATTCCTGCGTAATATTTTCTAAGTCGAAAATTAAATTAAAAATGTAGTACCATTGTACCATATATATATATATATATATATATATATATATTTTATGAAGATAACTAGCAATGTGGGATTTTAATCCCACATTAGCAATCCTGTTAACCCCTCCAGCTAAGCTCAATTGCTTGTATTAGGAGTGGGCTCACGTTGGTTGTGTAATTGGTAGGATTCTAATACGCGACCTCACGATTGCAAGTCCGAAACCTTAGCCATTAGGCCGCTTTTGAAATTATTTTTTTTATGGTGTTTAGGGGACTGTCAAGTCAAATCAGTATCTTTATAAGAAACGTCAAAACGATGCGCCCCTTACTAATTTATATGAAATACAAAACAATGACGTCATTATTTTGTTTGGTCAAATCATGTAGTTTCAAGGTTTATAAATTCATGACAACGTAAAATTGTAGAGGAACATTATTTTTCAGAATATTTTTGCAAATGCTATTTCCTGTATAGTGTAAAATATTTATTGTTATTGTAGTCATCTACCCAAGCTAGAGTCCATGAACCTCTGCGCAGTTTATGTCAAAATCTTTTTTTTTTCAATTTGAACTAGTAATTCCTGAGATTACCGCGTTCAAATAAACAAACAAACTCTTCAGCTTTATAATATTAGTATAGATTGTAATGATATATTATTAATTTTAACTAAAATACTAAGTATTTGTTATGTTACTATTTAATAGTTTTCACAATTTATACACGAAAGTGAATAATGAAGTGAGTGCACATGTTTTTTGTACAATTGTTATAATACTTTTTTGTTTTTCTAGTGCAGCTATACTCTAAGTGTGTTCCGCGGAACCCTAGGGTTCCGTGATACCTCTGTCGGGGTTCCGCAAGAAGGTTGTCTCAGTTTTATACATTTCTTCCCTGTAGGTTCTAAATTTAGTCTCTTATACGCAGTAACGATTGTGCATTATTTAAACCCCACTATCCTGACTTGTAACATTATAAATAAAGAAGAATGGAACGTTGGCTTAAAGGTGTTAAACGTGTTCCAACAACATCTTCTAATGACGCTGTATGTTCAAAAGCAATGCGCGCGGAGAATTTAGCAATCACCGATCCAGAAGATGATGCCACGAGTGCCACGACGTCAAGCTCGACGGTTTCAAAGACGAAAAAAAGGAAGTATGATGAATCTTATATCAGTTTCGGATTTGTTGATTCCAACGGCTCACCTCTCTGCATGCTCTGTAGTAAACTGCTTCCTAATAGTTCCATGGCACCTGCCAAATTGCGTCGACATTTAGAAACCGTACACCCCGAGACTAAAGACAAGAATAAAGAATTTTTTGTTCGCAAAAAAGATCAGTTATTAGAAAGTCAAAAAAATATGATGCATGTAACACAAACTACCAACGAAAAGGCCACGGAGGCATCATATTTAGTTAGCTATCGCATTGCACAAGCAGGTGAAGCGCACACTATCGCTGAGAAATTAATAAAACCATGTGTATTAGACATAACAAAATGTATGCTTGATGAAAAATCTGCAAAGCATCTTTCTACTGTTCCGCTATCAAACGATACTGTTTCACGACGAATCCATGATCTGGCAAGCTACGTCAAACAAGAACTAGTTACACGTCTACAAAATACACGATTCACTTTGCAAATGGACGAGTCGACTGATGTCGCTGGTTTGGCTATCCTGCTGGTTATTGTGAGATATCCATATAAAAGTTCTTTTGAAGAAGACATGCTTATGTGTTCATCGCTGCTTACAAACACTACCGGGGAAGAAATTTTTAATAAAATAAATATATTTTTTGAAGAACATAATCTCAGTTGGAACAATTGCATTGACATTTGTACAGATGGGGCCAAGGCGATGACAGGTAAAACAGCAGGAGCCGTGTCACGAATGAAAAATAAAGCGCCTAATTGTAGTTCCAGTCATTGTATTCTGCATAGACAAGCACTTGCGATGAAGCAAATGCCGTCTAATCTAAAATTAGTTATGGATGAAGCGGTAAAAATAATTAATTTTATCAAATCACGACCACTACAATCCCGATTGTTCTCATTATTGTGTGAAGATTATGGCAGCAAACATAAAACACTGCTGCTCCATACAGAAGTGCGATGGCTGTCTCGGGGAAAAACTTTAACAAGGCTATTTGAACTTAGAGCCGAGTTACAAATGTTTCTTTCAGCAGATACTTCTTTTAATTTGAAGGACCGTTTGTATGATAAAACTTGGTTGTTCCGATTGTCTTTTATGGCGGATATCTTTCAAAAACTTAACGAATTAAATTTATCGTTGCAAGGTAAACAGACAACAGTGTTTCAGGCCTATAATAAAATAACTGCTTTTAAAAGAAAATTAGATTTTTGGATCATTTGCATTGGTAAGAAAGAAATAGAAAGTTTTACGTTACTCAGTGAGTTTGTTAGCGAAAACGACTCAGAAATGTTTGAAGATAATGTGTTTGAAGAATTGGTCCAATATCTCAGTTCGATGCGCGCATCTTTTGAAAAGTATTTTCCCGAAGAACACAATACAAAAATTAAAGTGAACTCCTGGATTCATAATCCTTTTTTACCCAACTTGGAAAAGCCTGAAAACATGTCAAATGAGATATATGAATCTCTTTTAGAAATGTCATCAGACACAAGTATGGAGTCATTGTTCAAAACGACGCCTCTTAATGATTTTTGGTGCAGAATCCAAGATGAATATGCAATGCTTGGCCAAATGGCTCTGGATATTCTTCTCCCGTTCCCAACTACATATTTGTGCGAAACAGGATTCTCTACCTACGCAGCCACGAAAACAAAATATCGCAATAGACTGGACGCCGAAGCTGATATGAGACTCCAACTTTCTTCCATCAAACCTGATATCAAGCAATTGATGAAAAATAAAAAACAGTTTCATACCTCCCACTAGTTAGATTTTTTCTTTTTTAATGTTTTCTATTATTGTCCTTACCAAGTGGTGAAGTAAATAATAATTAGTAACTGATACATTGTACTTTTATTATGCTGATTAATAAAGAATACACTTATAAAAATAATTGTTTTATTGTAGGGTTCCATCAAGTATTTTGCTTCCCAAAAGGGTTCCGTCATTTAAAAAGTTTGAGAACCACTGTTCTAGTGTATAACTGTTAGTTATTCCAAATAAATAAATAAAGCATGAGTCCTATTTTGATTTAATTTAGCAAGGAGTTAACTGGAACTCAGAAAAAGGCTTAACAGTCTAAGTCGAGTACCTTTTTTTGGGACAGCAATTCGAGACACGTAGAAATTGAGTCGTAGAGTTTCTACAAGTACCTAAGTAGGTACTGGCTCTTTAGAAAGAAATATACCCTTGTTGAATGTTGAATAGATACGTTTATTTTGAAATTACAAACGTTGGAAAACCAAAAAACCTGGTAAGAGCATGTCGGACCATGCTCAGTGTATGTTTCGCAGCCTTGAATAGTTGCATCAGCAGAAGAGCGTATGTTCCTAACACTTACGCCTTTTTGTTAAGAAACGCAGTTTTTCAGCAATTACTCAATTACGGTATATCCAATCAACTTTCGGAGCGATTATTTCCAAAAATATTCACTTTTTCAAAAAAGTTGATGATTACCGAAAAAAAATGTCAGCTTCTGTTACATACCCCCCTAAAAATATTTATTTTCATTACTTAGCTATTAAACTAAGTAGCGGCTAGCACAAGACAACCTTTTCACCAACTTTCATCAATATTCATTGAATAGTCTCTGAGTAAAATGCCTGTGACATACGGACAGACAGTTCAGACGGACATGACGAAACTATAATTTCGTTTTTAAGGGTTTCATTTTTGCAATTTTGGCTATGGAACCCTAAAAATTGAGCAAACCTCGTCAGCTTTTTAACGTTTCCACTGCAGGGAAGGGATACAGATCTCTTCTTACAGAGGCTACGGGCCGTAGAATGATAGAACAGGTTTATGTCTATACTATGCTAATATAACCATTATCTTTGTTTCAGTAAGTAACAATGGGTTCTATACCGCGTGTCTCCGTGGTGAACGGACCCCGCCGCTCAATACCAGTGAAGCCTTTAGCGAAACACTTCGACAGACTTGATTCCAGCGAGAACATAGCTTTGGTTTATTCTGGTAAGATTTATTTTACTTACTGACTGCTTAATTCTCAAAGTCAATTTAGTTTTGAGACAATTCTCGCTTTAAGGTACATGCTCTGTGTCGCGGGGGACTTTACTAACATTACTATTGACTAAATAGCTAACCCGCACAACTTCCATTGTGGCACTATTTCCCGTTTTTGTAACATTTTTCATAAAATGTCCGAGGCTTTCTCAATAGAAAGCCTGTGATGTTATTTGAAGTTTACCAATGTAACAGAATGTTCAAATCTCGGTTCAGTAGTTCCAGAGATTACCCCCTACCTACAAACTCACAAACTTATAGTTATAGTATACTAAGAAGAAGAACATAAGAACTTATAGTATACTTAAACTATGGATTATCGGTCTAAAAGTGCACCCAGATGTTAAATCAACCATTAAGGATCTTACAAAATTCCTCCCTCCTCAAATAGTCCTGTATGAGAATGGAACTCACAATCTCTGGCACAGAAATCGTAGAACTTACCGTTGCGCCACCAAGGCAGTTAATTCGCATGCAGTCACTACCTTTCGAAGGTGAATAGAAGGTTAGTTATCGACAGAAATAACTAATTCTAAACTGAGCTCTTTACTATTGGAAATTACCGTCCCATGGTTTCGAATTCAGGCTAGTAAGAAAAAAAAATAGGGTAAAGAAAGACGAAAGTCGGTCTTATAGAAGATTAAGAATACTGTGTTTCCTTAAAGGCTATTTTCCATAAATTCTGAATAAAACAGCCAGTATAAGGCGAATTTCAAGCTCACATTATTGTACTGCAACTTTTCAAAAGCAAACCATCGAACTTACTCTTCATTTCGCAGTCGTTGGTTCTGAACTAAACACGCAATCATTCAGTGGAAATTACCCTTAAAATATCGGTGAATGAAAACTGTGTAATTAAAATTACAATTTCCAATTCCACAAAAAAGTAATCAAATTCTACAAATAGGAACAATACCCTTATAAATGACTCATTAAACATAATTCAAAGAAATAACAAGAAGATGACGCCAACACGTTTAGTCATAACACCAGATTCTAAACGATTCATAGGAAAATTAGCCATAATAATTACAACACGATCACAATCGATGACATTATGAATGAACCAGGTCATAGTATCGCGTGATGGTGGTGCCATCGATCTATAGTTGTCTATTCTCACATTAAATTAGCATGGTTACCTCAATGAGTTTATGATTGTTGTAAAAAAGTTACTGCTACTTTATCCACGTGGATCTTATTATTGTTATTATTTCTATGGCCTTCTGCCACGCGGCTAAATGAACTAACACTAGGGAGGTCGTCAGTTTTAGAGGCCCTAGTATGCTACCCAGGAGTACGCCTATTGTAAGGTACTATTTACTTATACAGCTAAATACAAAGCTTTGTCAGAGAAACATTAAGTTTTTTATAGATAATGCGTGGTACATGGATAATGTAAAGGTAGAATTTTGACATATTTTGTATGGAGTTTATGTCAAATATATATCTTTATTAGCCAAATCCATCGATAGTTAGATTATTAAGACCGGCCGTTATTTATTGCTGCAGTATTTCGGTATTACTTCTTATTCAAGAAGGCATTATAACAAAGGCCAATTTGCGTCATGATCTGAATTTCCAAAGAAAGTTATTTCACCACTTACTTGCACCCAACAGGTTGCTTACTTCGAGGTGCCGTAGTATAATAACATCTCAATGACCTAAATAGATATTTATTTGAAGTCGAAAGCTCAAAAATTCTCCTCATATTAACAAGTGCCAAGTATGCTAGGTGTGGAGCAAATTAATTATTCCGATTAAACAATTGATTTCATTATAACGTTACAGATGAAACAAGCAACATTCGAATCTCGTACAAAGAGTTGTCATCTCGTACTAATGCTCTGGCTAGAGCAATATCATCACGCGCAAGACCCAGCGGTGCCAACAGGGATGGAGATTACGTGATTGCTGTCTGCATGCAACCAACGCACAAGTAAATGCCTTGAAATAAATAAAATTTGATGTCCTTTTTGCATGTGCGCCTGATAGAAATTTTGTGCAATCATTGTTTTAGAGATAGAACCTCAAAAGAGTAGTGTAGTTAAATATATAGTATCTGTTTTTTATTTTATTCAGACTCTTTTGTGTATTATATAGTGATGATAGCCCTAGACGTTAACCTAATATAATTCCTTCGCAATTTAAATTTTAAAAATAAGTATTTGTTTATTTTGAAGTAGTTAAACCTATTACCAAATTGCCAGTATCTATTGCCCAGAATACTATTACATTACTAATACATATTACATTTTAGTACAATAATGACACTGCTGGCAACATGGAAGGCAGGAGCTGCGTACGTGCCTATGGAGCCCAGCTTTCCTCAAGCCAGGATCACCCACATACTGAACGACGCTGAACCGTCTCTTGTCATCTATGATGATACAGGTAATGGCTGTTCAATTAATACTATCAGTCTGATTTGTGAAGGGTTCGATCTAACATAAAAACTAATGAGGCTGAAGTCGCTGCTCAATGGAGTCGTCTTTCTCCGCTCTCGGAGAAGTCATAAAATAACATACTCTTGAAATCGTTTAAATAGTGTTTGGTAATAGTTCAGACTAAGGCATCTAAAATCTAAAACCTAGTTCAGGTCCTGTGTGTGTTAACCTTACCAAATGTCGTGGAATATAAATCAACTAAACGTTAATAACCTCTAAAGCTAATATTGCCACTGATAGATTCATAAATAGGTGATTGTTTCCCAAGAAAGTCCAATTTCTTTATGTTCATAGAGCACTTTAAGCTTTTAGTTCTTAACTGCTGTACAATTTCTGTCCCATTGAATTAAGAGAAGTACCATATTAATGGTACACCATATACCCTGAGTTGGCTTACTCTCCTAGTTCGATTATTGTCAACCGAGTTAACAAAGCTATCTCGAGTCATGTCAAAATAACAAAGAGTAAATCTGAAGTGGAATTTGATTTTGGATTTTTTGTTTGGCTTTTAGCAAATCCCAATATGTTTGCCGGAAGTGGTGTACCAGCGGTGTCATTTGAAGAACTAGCACAGGAAGCAAGCGGACTGTCTACTGAACCAGTATATGATGAAGCATTGTCTGCATCCGAGAATGAGAGCATTGCTATCGTGTTGTACACATCTGGAAGTACTGGTGTTCCAAAAGGTATGTAGATGATTGTATTGTTTAAAAGTTTAGTATACATTTTCTACTGCTTGTTCAAATGCCAAATTGTGTAGTTATTTATATCAGCGCCCTTTCTTACATTTTAAGATGGTGCATTTCTAACCCTATCATTGTTTAAGATTATGAGATCTTTTTCAAACTGGCTTATGGTTGATAGTGCCCTAGTCAGTACCATTTTGTTGGCAAATACTATTATTTTAATTACTTATTCATTAACTAGGTTTTATTTTATAGAAGACTAGTTTGTGGATTAGTGCGATTAAAAATATGAAGATTTGTCATCTCTGTTCCAAGAGCCTGTACTATGGTAATCAGACAACTGATAAACATGCTTGTATATTTCTAAATACATACATATTATAGATGAATAACACCCAGACACAAAATAAACCATTGTGGGGATCGAACCCACGACCTCTGGCTTAGCAGTCAATGTTACTAACCAGTAGATCAACAGGCCAGTAAAACATATAAACATTCTATTACAATAATTATAAGTAGTTCAAGAAATAGCTATTGAGCCGTGCCAAGCATTCTCTATAACTCCATATTATACCTCCAGGTGTTCGTCTGCCTTACTCAGCAATCTGCAACCGCCTCTGGTGGCAGTTCCACATGTTCCCTTACACCGACTCTGAAGCCAACTGCGTGTGGAAGACTGCCCTCACCTTTGTCGACTCCGTCTGTGAGATCTGGGGTCCATTGCTCCATGGCAAGACGTTGGTTATCTTGTCCAGGGAAACTACCAGGGACCCTCAGAAGCTTGTCAAAGTCTTGAGCGATAATCAGGTAATTTGGTTTTGTAATTTCCTACTATTTTTCTTTTTGCTATTATTCCCTACTGCATGTTTTAAGGTTGTCTCTAGTGAAACGGCTTCGTTATATTCATATATAAACACATGTTTAGCACGTGTCTAACGGCCGGTCACAATAATCTATCTATCGATGGATTGAGCTACTAAAGCTATAAATTTGACATAAGCGCCATATAAAATATGTCAAAATTCAACCTCTAGTAGCCTAATCTATCGATAGATAGATTATTGAGACCGGCCGTAAATCTTTTTAAGGTTGGGAGTACGTGTCACTTCCAGCTGCATCAAGTTTTACTTTATCACCAGAATATTCGACAATTCATTTCCCATATTTTTTAATCGTTTTTTTTAAGACGACTTCCGCAGTAGGCTCTGTGTCACGAGGGACTTTACAAACATTCAAGTCACGGACACAAAGTACACCTAGACCTGGAACAACAATTTGTGGATCACACAAAGTGGTGTTCCGTGTGGGAATCGAACCCACGTCCTCTTGCGTAGCAGTCGGACACACTCCCACAGAGCGCAAACTGCTTCCGATTTATAATTTTAGAACTTGTAACTGCATCTTGTCTTGTCTGTTGTGCTCAATTCGTTACCCCTTTCATAGCTTGAGATTGAAAATATTACACCTTTTTAAGGGTTATGTTTTTCGCGCGTTTCTTGTATGTATGTATGTAATATTCTTTATTACCTGATATCTCACAATCCACTGAGCGGATTTATACAATTAAGACGTCGTTAGATTCGTCTTGATCGCTCGAGTGTTTTTAGATATGTAACGTTTGAAAAAAACAATCATGGCGGCTGTGAGATGTCAAAATAAAGAAGTGAGAAAAAAAAGTTGTTTTGAATACTGCGATATGGGTATTAAATATGGCTTATCTTAAGCATTTCAAAAAGGTAAAACATGTTTATGACTGTAATACTAAAAAAGTTAGATAACAACAATTCTTTTTTTTTTAATACTTGTCAATAGCTGTGATTAAAGTTGTTACATCGGTTACATCCTATAACCACTAAAAAGTATTAAATAAAAATCCTGCCTGCACAAAAAAGATGGAAAAAAGATCGGAGGCATTAATGAATCTCGTTGAACTTAGTAAAGTGCCTCCAACTGCATGAAATTATATAATTATGTAGGGGATCTTGTTTCCATCTTTTTTGTGCAGGCAATTTTTTATATTTTTTTATTTATTTTTTTTACTTATAATTTTCTTGTCATTTTATTCCAGATCCAGCGTTTAGTATTAGTCCCAACTCTTTTACGTTCTATTCTCATGTACCTCTCCTTGAAACCTTCTGAGAGGCCACTTCGTCACCTCAAGCTCTGGGTCTGTTCTGGTGAAACTCTTAACAAAGAGTTAGCTGGTCAATTCTTCAAGTATTTCGGAGACCACAATGGATATAAGCTGGCGAACTTCTACGGAAGTACTGAAGTTATGGGAGATGTAACTTATTATGTCATGGAGAAAACTGGCCAGTTGGATATTCATCCTACGGTGCCTATTGGTAAGTGAAATTTTGTAGATTTTTTTTAGAATAAATTACTTCCAATTTGGAGTTTTGGAGTAATTTTTATAGGCATTTCTTGCCAATTACTTTACAAATACGATAATTGCATTTTTGAAAGATAGAAAAATTTGAAATCCAAACTCACGAATCTAACCCGAGACTTCCGCAGCCAAACCGGGGCCAGAAGCGAACCTATCTGGACTATGTTACTAGATCTCAAATTTTTCTATCCCTTGATGCTCGCGAGTCTCGGGTTCGATTCCTGAGTCTGGATTTCAAATTTTTCTATCTTTGAAAATGCAATTATTGTATTTGGAGTTTTGGGTCTCAGATTACTAGCAATCCTGTTAACCCCTCCAGCTAAGCTCAATGACCTGTGTTAGGAGTGGGTTCACGCCGGTAGTATAATGGGTAGGATTCAAACCAGCGTGCAGCAACCTTTGCGAGTCCGATTTGTGTAATTATAATGTAGTAGGTGAGAAGGAACAGGAAATGTTTTTTTTTTAAGAATACAACTCCCTCATGTACATGTAGGGTACAAGCCTTGTGTTCCAGGAGATTTAAAACATGTAATTAATGGGAGCAAAATACACCCAAACACTGAACTAATAATTACACTGCGTTACAAATTTTCAAAAAAGTTAAGTACCTACCCTCTTCAATTTTCCCTGTTTTATATATGTATATTTATGTGTATACTTCGATTTATTTAAGGCAAAAAGGGAATTTGACAGAACTAACTTTAAAACTAGCGGAATTTTACAAAAACATGTAATCCCTATTTTATCCCCTTAGGGGTTGATTTTTAAAAAAACGCCAGAACGCTTTTTGTATTAAAAGAATAATCCAAAAAGAAATTTCGCACATCTAACTTCAAAACTGACGGAGTTTCATATAAACTTACAACCACTATTTTACCCCTTAGGGGATGAATTTCCAAAAATCCTTTTTTTCTCAGATTGTATTGTCAACTTGATAAGTGTGCGAAGTTTTATTTCAACCTGACGTTTTGAAGTGGGTGAAAATCACGTTTAAATATTCCGTCACATAGAATTGAAACAGATACATACCAAGCTTATAAAAGTGTGTTAAAGACACACAACTCATAAAAACTATCTATATGCAAGTGAAGTACTACTTTTATGTTTGTCTTCAGGTGCACCATTAGACAACTGCGCAGTGTACCTGCTGGACGAGGAGATGAACCCTGCCTCGGAGTCCGAGCCAGGGGAAGTGTGGTTGGCGGGACGTAACCTGGCTGCAGGGTACGTGGGGGGACAGGGGGCTGACAAGTTCGTTGATAACCCTCATGCTGCACATCCAGGTATGGAAGAAAGTTCTAGTATTTATTACTATTGCAAGTCTACGGGCTCTTAACCCTTTTATAAAGACAGGGTAAAAAGGTCAGAGGCTTGCAATGCACAGACAGACTTTTGGAAGTCTTTCTATGCGATTGCATGCCCCTCCTTTTTCCTAGCTACGGCACTGGAAAGATATCAATATATTTATAATCATTATGCATTTATATTTATCACTATCATTTGAAAAAGTATATCTATCAAAAATTGTTATAATATATAACATTTTTATAGGTATCGAATTTCATAAAAGTGTTATTATTGTTTAGATCACGAATAGAAACACTTATGAATTTAATAATAATTTTACTAATTCTGAACTTTTACTGAAGGCACACATTTGCTGAAAATCAATGACCCAATTTCATAATTTTGTCTTACTATTTTTAATTGAGTTTAACGCCATCTAGTCATGAACTATGTGAACTTCTTGTCAGTCGTTCCAAGTTAAGCTTAACTTATGTTCTCGATTATCAACAAGATGTCGGCTCAAGTTCTTGACGAACCTCAAAATATTGCTTTTACTACGTTTTATACTGTTGCTGAAGACCATAATCATTATACCAAAATAGCCACACAGCATTTTCATAGACATAATATGTTTTTTCATGCCCCACAAAAGGTGTTTATTACTTTCAGAGTTCATGTAGATATGTGATGTATGTATGTTTGTGATGAATTTGTAAACGCCTGAACCCATTTAGATGATTGCAGTATAGTTAGAATTGTTAAATTTAACCAAGTAAAATTAAGGTAGGTATTTTTTTATAAAACAACATGGCTGCAATATATTTACCTTTATTACTCCCGAAGAATTTTTGTTTTAAAAGTAGTCGAAAAGGATAAAAAAAACCTGTACCTATAAAAAAAAAATTAAAACAAGATAACCTTAAATCATGGCGCGGTGGGAGTGTGTCCGACTGCTACGCCAGAGGTCGTGGGTTCGATCTCCACCCAGGATAAAACTTTGTGTGATGAGCACGATGGTTTATTCTGTGTCTGGATGTTATTTTATCTATAAAATGTATGTATTTAGAAATATATAAGTATGTTTATCAGTTGTCTGGTTTCCATAGTACAAGCTCTGCTTAGTTTGGGATCAGATAGCGTTGTGTGAGTTGTCCCAAGATATTATTATAGATATTATTATTATGCAGTCAAAGGCATTCATGAACCCCAGTGAACATACTAAAATGCCTCCGACAGGCGTGTTTTTTTTATTTTGTAACGTAATGTAATAACTGTTACTACTGAAAATTTGAGTGAAAATAGTTTCTAACAACTTTAAATCGCTATAAATCCTAAACGGTTACTTCAAGTAAAAAATAATTTAAGAAACCTCATCATGATTTTAAAATACCTACACTATGATAACCCACATCACATAGTTTGTTGACTTTAATTTTTTTACTCTATCACAATATGGCGTCCGGCGGTCGCCATTTTGAATTTTGATTGCTGTCGTGTCTTTAGCGACACTAGCAAGATTAATACGAATTACAATGCGAATAGGTATAACGTATAAATAATCAAAATCGGTCCACGCGTTTGATCTATATAGTGCCACAAAGGTACTCACAAACATACATACATGTGAAACACAAAACCCTCCTCCATAAGTGGCGATAGCCTAATGGCAAAGGCATCGGTCTCGCAATCGTGAGGTCGCGGTTTCGAATCCTACCCATTATACTACCGACGTGAACCCACTCCTAACACAAGCCTTTGAGCTTAGCTGGAGGGGTTAACAAGATTGCTAGTAATGTGGGACTCAATCCCACATTACTAGTTATCTCCTCCGCAGTCAGTTAATAAAAATGTTGGGAATCACAGCACTAGATCGAGACGCCATTATTTCGTAATGTTTCAGACTTCGCTCGTCTGTACCGTACTGGAGATTTCGGCGTGTTACAAAAGGGCGTGGTCTTGTTCGCGGGACGAACAGACTCGCAGGTGAAGATTAGAGGTCATCGGGTAGACCTGCAGGAGGTCGACAGAGCTGTCAATGGAGTTGACGGAGTTGATAAATGTAAGTGTTATAGTCATTTTTATATCCTTAGAAAGATAAATTTTGAAGTCATTGGTAGCGATTTTGGACCTAGAATTGCGATTTGAGGTCTTGTGTTCGAATTCTATTGCGCGAAGTTTCGACCGTATTGCAACGGCCGTGGTCACTGGTAGACTCTCGAGCAGTCTACCCGTGACAACGGCGGTTAATTAAATTAAACAAGGTATTTATTAAGACTCCGTAATATACCTATCTATACTAATATTATAAAGCTGAAGAGTTTGTTTGTTTGTTTGAACTACTGATCCGAATTGAAGAATTCTTTCACTGTTGGATAGCCCATTTATCGAGGAAGGTTATATAACATCACGCTACGATTTATTGGAGCGGAGCAGCAATGAGAAATGTTGCAAAAACGGGGAAAATGTACGTAGAGGAAGTTGCGCGGGACAGCTAGTCTACACTTATATTATAACCAACACTAATATTATAAAGAGGAAAGATTTGTATTTTTGTACATAACGAATAAACTCAAAAAGTACTGGACCGATTTTAATCATTCTTTTTTTGTTGGATAGCCCATTTATCGAGGAAGGCTACATAACATCACGCTACGACTAAAAGGAGCGGAGCAGCAATGAGAAACGTTGCAAAAACGGGGAAAATTTACGCAGACGAAATTGCGCGGGACAACTAGTATTATAATATAGGGGTATGCTTTAGCCTCTATTGAATATTAGCTCTTTATATAATGACGGGCGTTTTGGGCAGCCGATCAAAATATTTAGTATCAAAAATTGATTAATAGAGATACTCAAATGCATTAGATTATCATACAGATAGTTCAGTTTGATATACCTACTACACACGCTAATCTAATATTTTAACGATTAAGTATCTGGAAGGGTTTCTTACTCTGACGATGTTTTTTTTTTAATTTTCAAGAAGCCGCCATTTTTTTTTTGTCATTTGAATGGGAGCTTCATGTGGCTTCTCCTAACATCCCCGTTTCATTCGAAAGAGTTTTTGATTAAAAAAATATTCCCTATCCACGTTCATGTTTAAGTTTTCACTTCTGCCGGCACTCCCGGAGTGCTACCCTTTTTTTTTAAATAGTGCATACCATTATTTAAAAAAAAAAACGGGTTTTAATTAGATGTTGTTCTATTTCTATTAAGTCATAAAACCTTTTTAAACTATTTCTATCGCGACTGTTCAGCTTAAAGTGACAGTGACGGAGATTAAATTAAAATTTCATTTTAGTTTCATGATTACTTAAAAGTCTATATCTCTTCGACTGTCCTTTTATTCTAGTGGTTAATGACACTGACCGCTAAGCCGAAGGTCGTGGGTTCGATCCACGCTTAGGAAAAAACTTTATGTGATGAGTACGGTGGTTTATTTTGTGTCTGGGTGTAATTTCTTTAATATATATGTATTTAAAAAAGTATTAAAAAATAAATATATTTATTCACTTAGGATGCAAAACAACTATTGTGATACGTCGGGATTCTACATGTACATGTAATGCCAAGTTCGCAAACAATAGGTAAAGCCGGAGAAAAGATCCTGGCAATAAAAACTCTCGGCTACTCTTTTCAAATTGCCAATTTTACAATGTTTGAATGTTTATAAACTTGATATGAGGGTAAGGTGCTGCGACTAAAGAACTGATGCAAATTGTATTATCTAAAAGTGAAATCAGTCTTAGTCGGTACAATATACTCGTAGTAGGAGCATCTACTTACAACAAAAGTAAAAACTAAATGTGCTTAAATATTGGCCAAAGTACTTGTTACGAATGATTAAATCTGTACTAATATTATAAAGCTGAAGAGTTTGTTTGTTAGAACGCGGTAATCTCAGGAACTATTGATCCGAATTGAAATCACCTTTGGATAGCCCATTTATCGAGGAACGCTATAGGCTATATAACATCACGCTACGACTAACAAGAGCGGAGCAGCAATGAGAAATGTTGCAAAAACGGGGAAAATTTACGCAAATAAGTTGCGCGGGACAGCTAGTATAAACAAATAATTCTGTTAACAAAAAGAAAAGAAAATATTTGTTAATGTATGTTTATCAGTTGTCTGGTTGCCATAGCACAAGCTCGGCCTAGTTTGGGATCAGATGGCATTGTGTGAGTTGTCCCAAGAATAGATAATATACCTACTATTTATTCGTTGTTTACTCACTCAACATTTAGTATTCCCTACCTAGTTTCTTTGTCACCATTTTTATTATGTTTCTATTTTCGGTTTTACCTAACAATGCGTGATACGAGACACCACCTACGTGGCTGTTGATAAAAGCCCACCCATCTGATTATTGCGTCATAAAATGTCGCCATGTACTTCTCGCTAAGATTCAACACCTTTACAATTTCCAAAAATACATTTTGGCCCAATGGGTTTGAAGAATAAATCCTACTTTTACTGAAGCATTAATTATTTGCAATTGTTGTATAGAATAGAATTAATAATATATTTTCATTAGCTTCGTCTCTCCCGTCTTCTTTAAGTTAGTCTGTGGTAAATGGTTTCAATAAATGATTTTTCACATTTCAATACCAGTGGCGGCGTAAGGCGCCGACGGCCTCGTCCCTCTGGGGGCCGCATAACTAATTTTGACGTTAGAAATGCTCCGTCGCGCGAGGTCTTACGCGGTATCGGATGCACCAAAATTTGATCTGAGCACTTCCGCCTAGATAGGGCCTTGCAAATTAGATGTCGACTCTCGTATTCTGCTTAGAGCCGCCACTGGGAAACTGCTTCAAAATCGGTCCAACTATTTCCGAGACAATTGGTAACTGACGTCGCGAGTAAAAAGTACCCCCCCCTTAGATAAGTGGGTAGCATAAATGCTGATCGAAAAGTGACGTCGCACATCGTAGCGAGTGCAAAATTACGAATATGATATCATTCGCGGTTATGCATTCGCAAGCTTGCACTTGAGTAGGCAGGTCTTTGCACCGCCAAAACGGCATTCATGAAAATTTTCTGACTTTAAATGTATACCTACATTTGGTTCGTTCAGGCGTGGTCCTCTGCTACGGACTGGAGCGCGGCAACCCCGAGATCTTGGCGTTCGTCACCATCAGGCCTGGAGCCAGGATGGCGGCTCACCACATCGAGGCCAAGCTGAAGAACTCACTCACAAATTATATGATACCGCAGGTTAGTAGAACCTTGGCTGTGTGTTTTCCAGGGGGTGTTTTCCATTTGGCCGTTATCCCCCCCCTATCCTCAAATTGCAAAAACGTAGGTACACAGTACTTATTCGGCAGGTGTTTAGACAACTGTAGCAACTAAAACCACCCCTAAATTACGAACTATAAACCACACCCCTATACTAAATGTATTTTAAATCGATCGACTGGCTTGTTGGTCTAGTGATTATTGATTCTGATTGCTGAAGTCTTGGGTTCGATCACCACCCAGGATAAAACATAAAACTTTGTGTGATAAGCACGATGGTCTTTAAAATTATAGTAAGTTTATTACCCGACGTTTCGACAGTATTCACGGCCGTGATCACGGCCGTTGCAATACGGTCGAAACGTCGGGCAATGAACAAGGTATTTTACCTTAAATTATTCACGCGATTAAGACCCGTATTATACATAATTGTATAATGTGTACAATTGTGGTCTATTCCGTGTCTGGGTGTTATTTATCTATAATATGTATGTATTTAGAGATAAATAAGTATGTTCATCATTGTCTGATTGCCATAGCACAAGCTCTGCGTAGTTTAGGATCAGATGACGTAGTGTGAGTTGTCCCAAGATATTATTATTATTAATATATTCTACGTATAAACATAATAGACAGAGTTACTTTCACATTTTTAATATTTTATTGTAACTACTAGCTTTCGCCCGCTGCTCCGCCCGCGTGGATGTCGGTTATCGCGATAAAAACTATCCTATGTCCTTCCCCGAGATTCAAACTATCTCCATACCAAATTTCATCTAAATCAGTTTAGCTGTTTGAGCGTGAAAGCGTAACAGACAGACAGTTACTTTCACATTTATAATATTACTAGCTGTGCCCCGCGGTGTTACCCTTGGTTTATTAGCCTATGTCTTAATCCAGGGTGTCAGCTAACTACATACCAAATTTTATTAAAATCGCTGCAGCCGTTTAGACGTGAAGAAGTAACAAACATACACACTCACATACTCACAAACTTTCGCCTTTATAATATTAATGTGATAGTATGAATTACGATCCAATCCATTCAAAGTAAAAAACCGTCTTCACTACCGCAACAAGTCTGTTAGATTGTGCCGTGAAATGTCACTAATTTGGATTCGTCTTTAGAAATTGAAGCGGCGGTAGCTTAATGGCTAAGGCATCGGTCTCGCAATCGTGAGGTTGCGGGTTCGAATCCTACCCATTATACTACCGACGTGAACCCACTCCTAACACAAGCCTTTGAGCTTAGCTGGAGGGGTTAACAAGATTGCTAGTAATGTGGGACTCAATCACACATTGCAAGTTATCTTTTTTTCTAAAAAAAAAAAAAAAAAATTTAATAAATTCTATAACTATTATATTTCACATATCAATGGGTATCTTCAGTTAAGCGAGGTAGCCGCTACAATGTGGAATGGGATGTTCGTCTCGATCAAACATGTCCGCGTGGACCACCAATTTTCCACTCCACATAATTATTTAAAAAGAAACAAATTCCACGAGAGAAAATTATTGGTTACCTAGTGATATGAGCTACAGGCTCACGCCTATTTCAAACACCAGTCCTCTCACAATTACTATTTTTTAATCATTGTTAATATAATAAATGATGATAAGAATGATATTGTATAGATTGGTGATTGTGAGACGAAAATAAAGATATATAGAAATTACTAGCTTTCACCCGCGGCTTCGCCCGCGTGGATGTCGGTTATCGTGATAAAAACTATCCTATGTCCTTCCCTGGGACTCAAACTATCTTCATATTAAATTTCATCTAAATCGGTTTAGCTGTTTGAGCGTGAAAGCGTAACAGACAGACAGACAGAGTTACTTTCACATTTATAATATTAAGTATGGATTAGTATGGATTATTATTACCTGAAACAATTCGGCTCTGTCAAAAAATTGTGGACACGATAAATTATATGACTAGCCAAAAAGTTCTTGTAGTAGATGATAAAAAAATAACGATATGTCTTAGTATGATCCCGTAAATAGATATCCCGTAATTGCGGAAAAAACAAGGATTTTCGTGTTATGGATTATGTGATCTATACATCACACTAATATTATAAAGGCGAAAGTTTGTGAGTACGTGAGTGTGTATGTTTGTTACTTCTTCACGTCTAAACGGCTGCAGCGATTTTAATAAAATTTGGTATGAAGTTAGCTGACACCCTGGATTAACACATAGGCTAATAAACCGCGGGTAACACCGCGGGGTACAGCTAGTATATTATAATGCTGAAAAGTTTGCTCAGTGTGATCAACAACTGGCCGAATATAATATAATCATTGACAGAAATGCTTAATAATTGTTGTAACATTGTAATATATACATTTATTTTGTAGGTCATCGAGATCGACAATGTGCCGTTGTTAGTGAACGGCAAAGTAGATCGCCAGGCGCTCCTCAAGATGTACGAGAATACCAACAATAATGGTGAGTCCTGGAGCTTGATCCTGATTGACACCAAATGTCATACGAACCTCGATCGATTTGCGCACATTTAGACATCGTTTATGAACACGGAATTGGGTAGATGACTACAATAACAATAAATTATTGGAACGAAGTTCCTTATCGCGTATTGTGAAAGGTTGCTAGACGGAAAAAAATCATACGAAAAGTTGTAACGACACTTTTAGCTATAGCTATTGTTAGCCGTGCGGCGTGCGCATGTTTCTCTGTCTGTCTCTCTTTCTCTTATAGAAAGCAAGCCAGATATTTTCATTTCGTCTTTCTATTGTTAATACTAAAAAAAAATATTATTATAACTTTAAAAAAAAAAAAAATACAATTCCTTCACTAATTAATCGAAAGGAACTTCGTTCCATCCGAGTGTCCCTTGACACCTCCTAAGTTTTTTTTACAATATACAGGAAATAGCTTTTTTTAAGAATAATGATATATTTTACAAATGTTTCGTGTCTGGATGTTAGGTACTTTTATTTTGTTGATTAGATTTGAAGTCTCAGTGTGATCAAAAACAGGCCGTTTTTATTTTTTTATTTTTTAAAATATAGCAATGTGGGATTGAGTCCCACATTACTAGCAGTCTTGTTAACCCCTCCATCTAAGCTCAAAGGCTTGTCTTAGGAGTGGGTTCACGTTGGTAGTATAATGCTCAGGATTCAAACCCGCGACCTCATGATTGCAAGACCGATGCCTTAGCCATTAGGCTACCGCAAAAATATTCTGGAAAACAATCTTTCTCTACAATTTTACGTTGTCATGAATTTATAAACATTAAAATAAACATTGAAACTACATGATTTGACCATACAAAAGAATGACGTCATTGTTTTGTATTTCATATAATTTATATTAGTACGAGGCGCATCGTTTTGACGTTTCTTAAAAAGATACTGATTTGACTTGACAGTCATCTACCCTATTAAAGCCCACCCAAGACCACTTCGTTCGGAAGGCAGCGCGAGATTTCGTGTCCATTCTGTATAAATATAATCTTTGACTAGCTTGTTGGTCTAGGTGGTTAGTGACAATGACTGCTAAGCCGTAGGTCGTGGGTTCGATCCCCATCCAGGATAAAACTTTGTGTGGTGGGCACGATGGTTGCCTGGTTACCAGATCAGTTGTCTGGTTACCATAGTAGGTACAGGCTCTGCCTAACTTGGGATCAGATGGCGTTGTGTGAGTTATCCCAAGATTTTATTACTACAAAGGCCTTTAATACCTTCGGTATTTGGTGCTGATACAATATTCATGGGTGGCTTGGCAAGGGAGGCCAGGGTAGGGAAACTGCCCCGTGCTACTTGTACAAACATTTGGTGCTGAAAAATAAGTTTAAAGATTTGTTATAAAAAAAAAGTGATTTAACCATTTTTCCAATATGGTGGCGCATGGTAAAATACTTAAAATTTGGAAAGAGCACATCAATATCTATAAAATCACCAATAACTCAGAAAACTACTTTACATAGGTTTATTAGATATATTTCGGTTTATTTTACCTTTTGTTTACCCGACGTTTCGAACGAATTGCACCGATCAGTCGACCCGTGACCACGATCGGTGCAATTCGATCGAAACGTCGAGTAAACAAAAGGTTCATACCTTTAAATAATTCACGCGATTAAGTCCCGAAATATATCTAATATGTAAAAAAAACGCGAAAGTTTAAAAACAATAATTACATAGGTTTGCAAATTAATCAAACATTGCAAACGAATGAAACTCATTTGACCAATTAATGGATTTGTCCAGTAGATTAAAAGTGGAATAGGGAATCATTTCTACGTCAATGAATTCATGAATCCCATTCGAATGACCTATTTCGACCGCTCTGTCGTGAAAAATTCCCAAATGATCTTTTCTAAGTATTCTGTTTTAAATAAGTTTAATAAATTTGTTTACAAATTGTATTTATTGTATGAGCTCTTGCTCGTGGAACTTTATACAATAGGCTTTGTAACGTACTTAGTACAATCGCCGTAGAGGCTCGTATTTCAAGGGTACCTTTATGTCCGCTTGACTGAAACACAACTGATATTTTTCCCATCTCCCGTTTATATTATTTTCAAATCGTACATACCTTTGTGATAGTTATGACTATATACTATATCTATACTAATATTTTACAAATACAATAATTGCATTTTTGAAAGATAGAAAAATTTGAAATCCAGACTCAGGAATCGAACCCGAGACTTCCGTAGCCAAACCGGAGCCTATCTCCACCTATCTGGACCATGTTACTAGATATCAAATTTTTCTATCTCTTATTGCTTGCTGGTTAGGCCCCCGCAAAATGCTATTAATGTATTTGTAAAGTCTTTGGCAAGAAATGCCTATAAAAATTACTTCAATATACTAATATTATAAAGCTGAAGAGTTTGTTTGTTTGAACGTATTTAAAACAGTGCGGTTGAAAAACGCTTGGGCCCGTACTAGAATGTCGTTATTGCGCTCTCGAGACGCATACTTGACGCAAGCGTATTTGAAATCGATCCCAAAGTTATAAGAATACAAAAATGGCCGTTTTAATCGAAACTTAACTGCAACTGAACTGCTTTAAATACGTGAATTGACCTCCTGGTCCGAATAGAAAATTTATTTTACTGTTGGATAGCCCATTTATCGGGAAGGCTATAGACTAACAATCTATAATATCACGCTGCGACCAATAAGAGCAGAGCAGCAATAAGTAATGTTGCAAAAACGGGGAAAATTTACGCAAACGAAGTTGCGCGGGACATCTAGTAAATAAATATGGACAATAAGTTGTAGTTCTACCAAGGGCCTAGTTTGACTTAGACAGGCCCACTATCAAAATTTGTTTAAGTCCAAAAGCCCAAACGGCCAAAAAGGAAGGCACAAAGGGGGGGTGCACTTAATAATTATAATAATAATATCTTGGGACAACTCTTACAACACTATCTGACACCATAAAACCACAGCGAAGCGTGGCTGGCTTCAGTTAGGTTTTTAAAAAAATAATGGACTCATGGATATACAATAATCAGACAAAAACAAAATACAGGTATGTCAAAGACCAATGGAAAGGAGTTTATTAAACATACAAAGAACACACAGAAAAAGAAACGCGGAAATAAGAAATTCAACAAAAGTAATAGATGCTTTGGAACATTCTTCATTCATTCACAACATAGGTTAAACCGCGGTAAAGAGCTAGTAAATCCTAACTAAACTGACATTTTCGTTTCGCAGACGACTCCGAAATTCCTCTGGACCTGGACTACTCCTCAGTGAACCCTGAAGATATGAAGGCAGCGAAGGTCCTGTTCGAGACAGTGGGAGAAGTCCTAGGAAGGGCGGCCCGAGGAGCTATCTCTGTGAGGGCTGGCTTCTATGAACTTGGAGGAAATTCGCTCAATTCTATTTATACCATCACCAGGTTGAGGGATAAGGGATATTATATTGGTGAGTTCTGGTTTTTGGTTTGGCTTTCGATCATTAAGGGGGCATTACACTGAGAGAATTATTTATTTAGCGCTACGTACATAGCGACACGATCGCCGGCCTCGCTCTTCCGCACACAACCATTACTTCACAGTGCGCAGGAGCGTAGATCAAAATAAAGTAGAATATTCGTTCGTACATATGTTGATTACGAACGCCATGACTATGACAATACGAAAATGCTCGTTTTTGCCTTTTTCCGCAACTTCAAGATTTATTTGCGGGATCATATTAAGACATATCCTTAAATTTCTTTATTTCATCGATTAGAAAACTCTTTGACTAGCGGTAGCTTAATGGCTAAGGCATCGGTCTCGCAATCGTGAGGTCGCGGGTTCGAATCCTACCCATTATACTACCGACGTGAACCCACTCCTAACACAAGCCTTTGAGCTTAGCTGGAGGGGTTAATAAGATTGCTAGTAATGTGGGACTCAATCCCACATTGCTAGATATCTTTAAAAAAAAAAAAACACAATTTTTTCGTGTCCTAATATTTAGGTTTTGTATATAAATTTTTGAGAGAGCCGAACCCTGTTTCTCGTAATCTACTCTTAATATCATTGTTTAGTGGTAGGGCAGGCTGTCTCAGTATGCCGTATAAATTAGTGATAAAAAAACGATGAAACACATCCGCGAAAAAACCACTAGAAACACTACTCTTGAAGAAACAGGCTTTAGAAATATTATGTTTGCTTTTGAAAATAGTATTTTTTACAGGAACAAGTGGTTTTTGGTTCTTCAAATGGCAAATGGCTCTTCACACAAATGTCTAAAAAACACTCTATATCAAATGTTTTTTAGTTCTAATAGCTTCGCGATTATTCTATTTTATACTTATCCAGTCAAATTTATATATTTTTTAAGATAACTAGCAATGTGTGGTTCCACATTACTAGCAATCCTGTTAACCCCTCAAGCTAAGCTCTATGGCTTGTGTTAGGAGTGGGTTCACGTCGGTAGTATAATGGCTAGGATTCGATCCCACGACCTCACGATTGCGAGACCGATGCCTTAGCCATTAGGCTACTGCCGCTTCATATTAGAATGTTATTCTTCGTTTCAGAAATCAGCGACTTCCTCGGAGCTGCGAACCTCGGTGAGGTATTGTCTCATATGAGCACCGATCCCAACAACACTACAACCGATGACGAACTGTTCACTGCTGTACCACTCATGGACGAACATAAGGATAAAGTTATTGAGTAAGTGTTATTAACTATTTTTGCCTTAATACTATTTCTGTAAGTTGATGTTACTTTTCTTTATATCACTAGCTTTCGCCCGCGGCTTCGACGCGTGGATGTCGGTTATCGCCATAAATATATCTATATGCAGTCGGAGGCATTAATGAATCTCGATGAACTTAGTAAAGTGCCTCCGACTGCATGAAATTGTATAATTATGTAGGGGATCTTGTTTCCACCTTTTATTACAGGCTGGTTTTTTTTTTAAATTATTTTTTTTTACCCATTTTATTGTAAAGAACAAATATGTTTTTCGCGCGTATCTTGCATGTATGTATGTATGGAATATTCTTTATTACCTGATATCTCACAATCCACTAAACGGATTTACAATTAAGACGTCGTTAGATTCGTCTTGATCGCCCAAGTGTTTTTAGATTTGTGACGTTTGAAAAAAACAAATATGACGGCTGTGAGATGTCAAAATATCTTTATTTAAAAAAAAAGTTGTTTTGAATACTGCATTATGGGTATCAAATTAAAGGGCTCATCTTTAACCAAGATCCCCTACATAATTATATAACTTTATGTTTCCAAAATAATAATAATAATAATAATAAAGAAGGCAGTACTTCTGGACACGGCTCGCATTGTGAGGAAGTTCCTTTCTCTGGGGCCGTAACCACCGGTAGCTTGGTCCCTGTACCCGATGCCGGTGGGACACTATTTTTTATATTTTTAAATGTATTTTTTATATATATATTTAAAAATGTAATTTATAAGAAAAAAACGAAATAAAGAGAATAATAATAATATCTTGGGACAACTCACACAACACAAACTAAGCAGAGCTTGTACTATGGAAACCAGACAACTGATAAACATACTTATATATTTCTATATACATACATATTATAGATAAATAACACCCAGACACAGAACAAACCATCGTGCTCATCACACAAAGTTTTATCCCGGGTGGGTATCGAACCCACGACCTCTTGCGTAGCAGTAGGATACTCTCCCACCGCGCCACAGAGGCATAGCGTCTGATTTGACCAAACAGAGATGTAGCAAAATTAAAATGTCATTCTTCGTTGTCAGAATGATAGTTTCATCGTTCTACAACAAGGCGGAGTTGGAGCAGTTCCTGAAGCACGAGATCGAGGTCGGCGACTACGCGGGACTCATCAGCGAGACCTGGAGCGCGCTGCTGGACGCCAGGCTCAGCGTTGTGCTGAAGGATGGTGAGTTTTGAGTTTGTATTGTGAAGAGATGACCAGGTAGTGCATCGTAAATAACAGTATCAGTGACAAACAAGTCCTTAAATCCTTAACTGATGACCCCCCCCCCCCAGTTAACCACAATGTTGTAGCTTAACTAAATAGGTACTAGGTAAGCAGTTCCAAATCAATAGTTCGAAAGAAAAAATATTTTTTAAATATCCTGTAACGTGGGAAATATTGTTACTGTGATAAAACAGAATCAAAGAACAGTTAACTAGCAATGATGTGTGATAATACAACAAATGCATTTTTGAAAGATAGAAAAATTTGAAATTCAGACTCAGGAATCGAACCCGAGACCTCCGCAGCCAAACCGGGGCCAGAAGCGAACCACCTTTTTGGACTATGTTACTAGATCTCAAATTTTTCTATCCCTTAATGCTCGCGAGTTAGGCCCTCGCAGCGCCATCTAGTCGGTAGTTAAAGAACTATCGCGGCTTTTGTTATTGCTTAGTTACAGAGAGCATTTTAATAAATTATGATGGCGCAGGCCGAATATTGAAGTAATTTTTATAGGTATTTCTTGCCAATCACACTACAAATACAACAATTGCATTATTGAGAGATAGAAAAATTTGAAATCCAGACTCAGGAATCGAACCTGAGACCTCCGCAGCCAAACCGGGGCCAGAAGCGAAACACCTATCGCTTCTGGCTGTACTTAAAATTTTTCTATCTTTTAAAAATGCAATTATTGTATTTATAAAAGTGTTTATCCTGCCATATTCCTCTGACCATTTAACCCGTAATTATGACCTCATTTGAGAAATAGAGCAAATATAAAAAAGTGTGTTTTAAAGCAAAGACGATGCCCAAGCTGATTCTAATTTCGACCATTTAACTGATTTCTTTGACTATTTTTTTTCTTAAAGACTTTTCTATTGGAAAATTCAAAATAATTTTATCGATAAGAATATATATTAGATATATTTCGAGACTTAATCGCGTGGATTATTTAAAGGTACGAACCTTTTATTTCGACCCGTGACCACGATCGGTACAATTCGATCGAAACGTCAGGTAAAAAAAAGGTTCGTACCTTTAAATAATTCACGCGATTAAGTCCCGAAATATATCTAATATGTATAAAAATCACGAAAGTTTAGAAACGATAAGAGTATGGTAGGTAAGTACATACAAAGGGTTTCTGGTCACAGTGGTGAGAGGGGGGCAACTGCCAACTGTTCTTTTGACCTGACTTTATTTTATGACCCCTACGAAAAATAATTCCTTGTATGCCTTTATTACATACACCCACACTTAAATTACTCAAAATAGGGTTGACAGAATGAAAAATCTAAATATCTGGTTAACATTAAATAGTCGAGAATTTGGGGTTGTTTTCTGGTAAATAAAATGAAATTATTTTAGTACAAAGAAAAATAATTAAAGAAACATAATAGTAATTATTTTCTAACGGTAATAGGTAAAGACCTATCACAAATATTTCATATTAATTTTCACTGAGTTTACTAGTTTTGATCCTTATAATTGGAGTAATTAGAAACTTGAATAATTCTCGTCAAAAGCCAGTCCTATTAGAAGCTCAAATTTTAATGGGCAATATTTCATCTTCTTAATATGTATATATAAATCTCCTGTCACGATGTTTGTCCGCGATGGACTCATAAACCGCTTAACAGATTTCGTTCAAATTTGCACACAATATGCAGTTTGGTCCAACTTGAGAGATAGGATAGCTTACATTTCAATTTATAGTCGGAATTACTAAAGAAATGAGGTTTCCCGTGTCCACCCGTGCGAAGCCGGGACGGGCCGCTAGTTGTGTTATAGATTTATAGTAGTATTTAAGATTATCATATTACTCAACTTGGGGGGGGGGTCCAATTCTCTAACCCCCCCCCCCCGCCCCCCTCCTCTGTGCCCATGCCCAGAAGGACTTCTTCCACTTACAATATCAAAAAACCCTTGACCCCCCAGCATCAGAGTCCCCAGTAGCCGTGGCACTGAACTTCGACGCGCGCGCGGAGCCCGACGTGGACATGTCGCAGACCGGAGGGCTCATGAAGATCATGATGTTCCTGGAGTTCGTCGAGAGCTCCGTCAGGGACACCATGTTGCCTCCTGGGGAAGGTACGTGGTTACAATTTCATTATTAATTTGCGTTTGAATGAGGTTTACCATTTTTGTGCTCACCAGTTGGCGCCACTGTAGTGTGAGGTCTGGCTGTCAAAGTTTAAGTCATATTTAAATCATGTTTTACCTGGGTCGTTATTCACTTTTTTTGTTTTTGCGTTACGTTTTTTTTAAGCTATTGCATAGCTTCTATCGAGGGCCTTGAGCGCGGGGACCGAATCCAGAAATTCCGTAACGAAAAAACCTCACGCTCCCCCCCCCCCCCCACTCCGACGGGCACAGCGGTGATACTTTTTAGTTTTGCCATCTATCGATGAATAGCAGAACTTTTAATGACTTTATTTTAAATTAAAAAAAAAAAAAAATTTAAAGAAAAAATAATTAAAAACATTGTTTTGTTATAAATAAAAAAAAATTTTTTTTTTAATTCCTTTTTTGTAATTTAAAAATAAAATTAAAGAAAAAAAAACATTTTTTTTTTTTAATTGCTTAATTTGATAAAAATGCTATGCAATAGCTTTACCGCGGCAGTCCCCGAGTGCCACACATTTTTTTTCTTTTAGTAAAACACTTTGCATATAGTGTTAACCTATTATTGGATATTTGACTACTATCAAAATAAAATATTTATAAATAACCAGGTATGAAGTGTTCTATAAAATTGTTCATTTATTAATTTAATGTGTTACTTAATTTATAATCATAAATAGAAACACTGAAAGTAAATAATTTGACCATAGAAAACGTGACGTCATATGCTAGCATTCCATACAAATTTGTTCAGAGCGGCTCGTTTTTGACGTTTCATAAAAAGAGGCTGATTTGACTTTAGTCAAATACCCTATTAGGTGTACAGTACTCATAACATTTACCTTTAAAGTATTTTTTTCTTTTTTGAGTATTAACTGTAACATCTGTTGGTAAACCAATATCATCATCATCATCATCAGCCTATCGCAGTCCACTGCTGGACATAGGCCTCTCCAATTGCACGCCACTTTGTTCTATCTTCGGCTTCTCGCATCCAGCTCCTGCCAGCCGTTTTGCGTATATCATCACTCCACCAATTGGTAAACCAATATATAAATAAATTAAGCCCGCGCTTTTAACTGTCAAAATTGACACAATGGTTTAAAGAGAGCTGCGCTTAGAAATCCATCGCGCATGCGTGCGGCCATCTTTGAGCGCACCGCGCATACGCCAATACGCGTGGGCTTACGGCGAAAACATAGTGAATAAGGACCCTGGGTCCTTATTCACTATGTTTTTTTTTCGATTTCGCACAAAGATGCGCGATGCACATTTAAGCGCAGCTCTCTATAGATCATTAAGTCAAGATTTTGACAGTTAAAATCACGGGCTTAACGCGAAAACGAAAAAAAAGATAGTGAACAAGGACCCTGAACTTATTTGATGGGCTTAAAATAGACCATCGTGATCCCTGTCGGGCACAGTAAAGTAAAATAGTGTAATTATGTGTAGGTAATTAAATCCAATTAGAACGCTAAAGGATATTTACTATGTAGCTTAATTGTTTTTGTCTGTAGATTGTAACTGTATCTACTACTACACAGTTTTTGAAAGAAAATACTATTATCATTAACGATTTATAATCTGTACTGGTCTATACTACTTCACTACATAGTATAAAACAAAGTCGCTTTCTCTGTCCCTATATACCTTTAAGTATGCTTAAATCTTTAAAACTACGCAACGGATTTTGATGCGGTTTTTTTTAGTATATAGAGTGATTGAAGAGGAAGGTTTATATGTATAATAATGTATAATCCATTAAATAATGGAGAAATAAGGAGCGGAGCAGCAATAAGAAATGTTGCAAAAACGGGGAAAATTTACGCAGACGAAGTTGCGCGGGTCTGCTAGTATATTATAAACCTGAAGAATTTGTTTGTTTGAACGAGGTAATCTCAGGAACTATTGATCCGAATTGAAAAAATATTTTACTGTTGGATAGCCTATTTATCGAGGAAGGCTATAGGCTATATAACATCACGCTACGACCAATAGGAGCGGAGCAGCAATGAAAAATGTTGCAAAAACGGGGAAAATTGACGCAAATAAAGTTGCGCGAGACAGCTAGTCCTTCATATGTGTAACAACTATTGACGTAGAGACCAGGACCGTGTCATTCCTTTCAATTAAAAAGTGAATATTAATTGCAAACTGAAAGATAGAAAAATCTGGTGCGGCCTTTGACAGGTATTGTTCACAAAGTAGCGTTGTCTCTTTCTAGAGAGTGGTCAATATTTTGAGGTTAAGACGCAGTCCTGTTGTCTACGTCAATGGAAACAACACAGATAATACAGAATATAGATGGGGTGACCGCTTTCTAAACATTCACACACATACACACAAACAATTTGTAATAATTAAGATCTAAAACTCTGTATCAAATAGCAGAGTGCATTGCGTCGCAATATTTTTTTTAAATTCCTTTTCGTGGCGGTTTTAAACCCGGGGAGATTAAAAAAAAGACCGCTTTCTAAAAAGGTCATATTCTTCTCAAAGAGCACACAGTAGTGCTTTCTAGGGCACAAAAAAATTGTTAAATTAGCGGATTTTGACAAAGAATAAGAGCCAGTGCAGTTGTTAGCCCCACATTTGTAATAATAACAATAATATCTCATATTATTTATAATAATAATATTTTGAAGCAGCGGTAGCCTAATGGCTAAGGCCGGTCCGGCAATCGTGAGGTCGCGGGTTCGAATCCTACCCATTATACTACCAACGTGAACCCACTCCTAACACAAGCCTTTGAGCTTAGCTGGAGGGGTTAACAAGATTGCTAGTAATGTGGGACTTACTCCCACATTGCTAGTTATCTATATTTAAAAAAAAAAACTTGGGACAACTCACACAACGCTATCTAATCCCAAACTAAGCAGAGCTTGTACTATGGAAACCAGACAACTGATAAACATACTTATATACACTGACGGACTCATAAACTGCATCAAAGTTCAGGTTTACTCTAAAAGGATTTTTTTATAATAAGTATGCAAACTTTTTAGATTAAATTATATAAATATGGAAAGACTGGCTCTTAATCTTAAAAAAAAATTAAATTTAAAAATAGAACTGCGGTAAAACAAATGAATATAGCCGGGAAAAGAAAATTTACTCGTAGTATCAGATTTGCGTGTTATTTATAGCAAAGTTTTAAATTAATTCTCATTGATTTTTTTTGTTTGGTCAATTGAATTATTGTTACCAGCATAATTGTTGGGTTAGTTTTTTAACACATCGAGAGTTTTTGAACCATAATATGGATACTTCGTCCGAACAAGCGGCACAAATTGTAGCATTGGTGCGGGAGGGCTTGGATCAACGAACGATTGGTAGAAATTTAAATTTAAACCAGTCTACGGTTTGTAGAATATACAGAAGGTTTGTAGAGACAGGTTCTTACAGGAGGAGACGTGGTACAGGCAGAACTCGAGCAACCACAGGTCGTGATGACCGATTTATTGTTACAACTTCCCTGCGAAATCGTTTCCTCACGTCAGTTAACATCAAAACCGAGCTTAATGAAGTGCGTGGAAAAAACGTGTGTGCACGAACAATAAGAAGAAGGTTAAAGGAAGCGGCTATCACCCCTTTTAGACCAGCAAATGGTCCAAAGTTGTCTGCAGCTCACAGACAAGCTCGCTTAAGATTTGCGCGTCATCACCTGAATTGGACAGAAGAGCAGTGGGCCTCTGTATTGTTCACGGACGAGTGTAGGACATGTTTATATGGTGCAGATGGTCGCAGAAGAGTCTATCGTCGACGTGGGGAGCGATATGCTCAAAGTTGCATTGAGGAGCGTGTTCCTTTTGGAGGCGGTTCATGTATGGTCTGGGGTGGCATATCGATGAACGGGCGAACAGAACTTGTGTTCATAGACATGGTCCGTCAAAACGGTAATAGAGGGGGTTTGACAGCACATCGCTACATAACAGAGATATTAGAAGATCACGTGGTGCCTTACATGGGATTCATAGGCGAAAATTTTACTTTAATGCAGGATAATGCCCGGCCGCATGCAGCTGCACAAGTTCAACATTATTGCGAAGAGGTTGGGATACGTACAATGAATTGGCCAGCACGCAGCCCGGATCTTAATCCCATCGAGCATGTTTGGGACAATTTAAAAAGAGCTGTATATGCGAGAAACCCTTCGCCTACGACAGTGGCAGCACTAAGAACAGCACTTTCAGAAGAATGGGACAATATTCCGCAAGATCTTTTAAAAACCCTTATAAAATCTATGCGGAACCGATTAGAATCCGTAATAAGGGCACGTGGGGGTAATACACCTTATTAAAACACAAATAAACCCTTGCATAAAGTTTGTGTCTATTGTTAAAACCAATTTTTTAATTAAACAATTTTTCCTTAAACTTCTGTTTTTTCTTCAAAAAAGGTCTTAAGGTCCTTTCCAGTACATAAACTTAAACTTAAAGATATGATCCTACGCTGTTTTAAAGTTCACGAACCAATCTAGAGGTTTCAATTTAAATCTGTATAGAAAGTTTGCATACTTGGTTAAAATATTTATTTCAAAGTCGTCTATTACTTTGATGCAGTTTATAAGTCCGTCAGTGTATTTCTAAATACATACATATTATTCAGACACAGAATAAACCATCGTGCTCATCACACAAAGTTTTATCCTGGTGATCGAACCCACGACCTCTTGCGTAACACTCCCACCGCGCCACAGAGGCAGAATAAAACTTTGTGTGATGAGCATGATGGTTATTCTGTGTCTGGGTGTAATTTATCTATAGGGTAAAACTACATAAAACGCCCCACTTTTATTTGAAATCTAATAAAAACAAAAATATAAATGCTATAATCAAACTCTTTAATACAAAATATTATTTGGTATTCTGACAATAGTTCAACAAATATTCATCTCAATAGATGCTGTAGATTTGTAGAAATTACGATTTTTTTTAAACCTTGGGTGGGGCGTTTTGTAACGTGGCTGTTGGCTAATATGACTCAGTCAGACATCAGCCTGGTCTAAGTCATTCGCGCTCCAGGACGCTCGTAGTGTCGTTCTTTGGTATTTTCGAGACATTATCTGTAATAAAACATATGATGACTTATTATTAAGTAGTTCAAAAATTGGGGCCTTGTACTACAATCACGCAAGGGCGTATTGTCAACTTCGATGTGCAAAACGCCCCACCAAGGTTAAATTGCTAGTTTCAAGGTTATAACTTTGAATGCACTTTATAAACAAAGGTTATTTTATCTATTTTACAAGAACATATATCATTTTAAATCAAAATATAAAGATATTAAAATATGCAAATTTGTTTACCACTTACCGCAAATTGTTTCGTTGTAAGAAAACCAAATTTCGTAATATTTTTTAATAGACGCGAAATATCTACGTGCACACTCGGCGGCCATGTTGCGCGGCGTCTGACGCCTATCCCCGCCGCACCTCGTCGCAAGCTTCATAGCTCCGCTAGTATGAGTGCTAGAGTAGTGGGGCGTATTGTCAACTGGGGCGTATTACCGAGTTTTACCCTAATACTAGCTTTCGCCCGCGGCTCCGCCTGTGCGGATATCGGATATCGCGATAAAAACTATCGTACTGTTGTAGAAGTACCTAAAGATTTAATAGCAAGACGTCCTAGTATCTATAAAAAACTATTGTTTGAAATATTAAAATCTCATACCTGATGTCAATAGCGATTATAAACGATATTAATACTAAATTTATTATATCTATATTAACTTATAGTATCAATTAGCTGTGCCCCGCGGTGATACCCGCGATTTATTAGCCTATGTGTTAATCCAGGGTGTCAGCTAACTCCATACCAAATTTTATTAATATCGTTCCAGCCGTTTAGACGTGAAGAAGTAACAAACATACACACTCACATACTCACAAACTTTCGCCTTTATAATATTATTAGTGTGATATGTATGTATTTAGATATATAAAAGTATGTTTATCAGTTGTCTGGTTCCCATAGTACAAGCTCTGCTTAGTTTGGGATCAGATAGCGTTGTGTGAGTTGTCCCAAGATATTATTATTTGTATTTATAATAACTCTCTTGTGACTATGTTTCACGTTTGATGCATTCCCCAGGCGCGATCCTGCACTCGTTCATGATGGCGACAGCGGCTCACCTGAGCGCGCGCGACAACGTCGCCGCCATCGGCGCGCTGGAGGCCGCCACGGTCGCGCGCGCACAGGAGGGGGGGTTCAAGGGGGTCTTCACTACCAACACCAGCCCTTTGACACAGGTATGTGGATTACTTACTTTGCGGTTTCAGAGGGATTTCTTTCAAGGAACGCTCCGGTTGTGGAATGGCAGAGGTTTATTTATTTCATTATTTGGACCAATAATTATAAACTTGTTAGCAATATACAGCCAATTACAGGTTCTTACTGATAGTCAACACATTTGCGGGATCACAAAATGAAGAGAAAAATACATTAATTGAGTATTTGAATGTCAAGTCAAATCAGTATCTTTTTTATAAAATGTCAAAACGATTCGTTCTGTAGAGATTTGTATGCAATTTAACATTGTGACGTCATTATGTTCTGGTTTCAAATGATTTACTTTTAGTATTCATTTTGATGATTATAAATACTAAAACATATTATAACATGCACGAATATATATTTTTAAGATCATTTAAAGGCATATTATTACTTGGTAAGTGTAAAATAATTTATTGATATTGATTGATTTGACATTCAAATACCTTATTACTTATTCAATAGGTAGCAGAAAATTGGCCAATTAAGCACATAAAGTTTTTACATCGTAAGCCCATTGAAGCTGATGTATTCAATCTCGTGTACTCTTCTAATATTATTGACCTCTTTTTTTGCATCAGTCCTCTAATATGGTGTATAATATAATGGTGACAGCACCTTACCTGCATATACAGTTTATAAACAGAGAAACATTGTAAACATTGGCAATTTGAAAAGAGTGGCCACGAGTTTTTATTGCCTGTTTTTTTCTTGGGCTTTACCTATTGTTTGCGAACAGGCGTTACAAGTAAATGTAGAATCGACTTTTCACAAGTGTAGTATTTTGCTTCCTAAGTGAATAAATCATTTTTATTATTATTATTATTATAAAAATAAATAAATTAATTAATTATTTATGCAAACCCTAGCGTGTGTGGCCGGCATTATAGTATTAAAAAACATTTAAGTAATTTATACATATAAAATGTACAGAAGAGAAGTTCCAAACAAACTGAAACGGCGGTAGCCTAATGGCTTAGTCATCGTACTTGCAATCGTGAGTATAGTAACACAAGTCTTTGAGCTTAGCTGGAGGGGTTAACAAGATTGCTAGTAATGTGGGAGTCAATCCTACATTGCTAGATATATTAAAAAAAAAAAAAAAAATTGTATTAATTAAGTAATTGACAAGAAATGCCAACATATAAAAAAATAAATAAAGCTTATAATAACATCGTTAACGGCGACGCGACGGCTAGACTCGCACAACGGGGGTGTAATTGATATCTTACAAAATAATATCGGAAAAATACGAGTTTACCTTAATTGGGGTTGAAGGTTTGTTGACGGTCCACCTAAGCAAATCACAGAATACCTAGAGCACAGAACACAAACTATAGAAAACGCTCTTGCTGTACGCACACCTGGGGGCTTAGACAAATGCCACACGCTTCTTTTTTGCCACACGCTAACGCGGGAAAATGTATGCATTTGACATATAGTTGACAATACGTCACGTGACTGCTGCTGAATTGGTGGCCCAAAAACAACAGTAGCGTGTGCCGAATAAGAAGCGTATGGCATTTGTCTAAGCCCCCTGATGCGTAACTTGCCTTGAGGTGGCCACTGATGAAACATCCATTTGAAAGACTTCCGAATAGATGAATTCCAAATGGATGTAGGTATAGAACGTAGGTACGTCTTCAGTCTTCGATTTGGACGTACGCAAGAAGGACAATTTGAGAGACAGTCTTTCTCTATCGTGATCTGATGATCATAATTTGACACTATGCTTAAAAAGAGACGGTGGATCTCTTTCTAAGCGAGACGACATGATAAACCCGAGGCAAAATTACTATAAGCTTCTTTACCCTCGCACGGTATATGGACGTCTTCCAAATGGCGTGGCGTGTAATGTTGTACATCCATTTATAGTTCCGTAGCCAAAATGGCGAAACGCAACCCTTATAGTTTCGCCATGTCCGTCCGTCCGCACCTTTGCTCAGAGGCTGTTGGTGCTAGGAGGCCGTAATTTTACTTACGCTGACAAAGTGAAAGAATAAAATCTTTTAAGGGTACCTCTCCTATATGTATAGTGGGGATGTGAATTTGTTTGGGGGACGTGTTCATGTAAGACCAAAACGGCTAAAAGAGAAATGTGTGGCACTCGCACAAATTTGCAATTGACCAACCAGTACCTATGTGTCTCTGGGAGGAGGTTCAATTGCTACGCAAGTTCGGGGCCCCTAAAGCCCGGGGGTGTCTTATCATTGAGACCTTTACCATTGACGCTAATGGCAAGTGTTAGGTGATTCGCGCGACCGGGCAGGGGTTGGTGACGATGAAACGGTAAATGTGAGCTCGCCCGAGATAGCGTGGATTAGCGTGGATGTGGGTCATTCGTCACGCGAACCATTTGATGGCGTAGGCTTAAAAATTCATAAGAGTCGGGGGGGGGGGTTGTCCTTATTACCCCCTCTCCCCCTCCCCGGTAGATAGCCTCGGAACAGGGGCACGCCTTCCCAACAAAGTTCACTGAATTGGTCTAGAGAGGGTAACAATTGCTGTCAAAACACACCGGGCTGTAGCTGAACACAATTTTGCCGCTCAAATCTTCATCGATCTGGGCAAACTAAAACTGTATTAAATGTAGTATTTTTTTCCATTATTTTTGAGTGATTTTAACATTCATTGCCCCTCACCCCGTCATGCGAGCGACTCATAATTGACCCAGTGTTGAGTCAAATGTGAAATTTCCCAAATTTCACATTTGACTCAACACTGGGTCAATTGGGAGGATGTCAAACCAAATCTCACGATACCAGAGGGGAAGGTGGGTATCCAAAATTCGCCAAAATCACTTTACATAATTTTTGTGACAGTGACAACGACATCTATGTGTGCGTGCGTCGAGAGCGTTTACTATGATGCTTGCGTTCTGCAATCTCAGAATTCTGTGCCTTCAGCCTATCTATTGGTCGACGTTTTCACTTCACGTTAATTGTATTTGCTAGAAATTGGCGCTAGGAGCGCGAAAAAAGCGCCCCCTTGCCACCTGGCGCTAGGAGCGACCCCCCACTCACTCTACCCTTGAGCCGACGTAGATCCCGACTGATAATTATTATTTTAGAGGGTCTAGAAAATCGTACGGATGAGAGAGATAGGTAGGACCTTCATCATCAACGTGAAATATATATATAATTTTTTTTTGGACGATTCCCGCATTGAGATACAAGCCCTGTGTCGCGGGGGACTTTACAAACATACTAGTCGCGGACACAAAGTGCAACCAGACTTGAAATTACAATTGGTGGATCACACCAAGTGGTGTCCCGTGTGGGAATCGAATCCACGACCTCTTGTGTAGCAGTCGGCTACACTCCCACCGCGCTACGGAGGCAGTGTTGGGACTGGATGCTGCATTATAAATGTTCCTTACCTTAAACAGATTGCAAATCGATACTAATGGCAGAATGACATCCATCTCGCCAAATGACAGATCATAGTACCACAGTCTATTGACTAATACTGTCGTTCGAGAAAGCTGTCTAGATGGGGTATGCTATATCATGCAGGACTTAGACAAGGTACATTCGCTACGTTGCGAATTCGCTAACGCCGAGGTACAAGATGTTGATTACAATAGATCGTTCACAAAAAAAATGTCTATGGTCTCCACCGCAAACGTCAAATTATAAAATATATAAATCGCCATTTTATTTCGTTTTCTACATGGTCTCACCGTTCGCAAGATTAGTGACCAATCGAATGATGAATACCTCTGTGACGTGGAGGGAGTGTGTCCGACTGCTACGCAAGAGGGTTCGATTTCCACACGGGACACAACTTTGTGTGATCCACAAATTGTTGTTCCGAGTCTGGGTGTACTTTCTGCCCGTGACGTGTATGTTTGTAAAGATACACAGGGCTTGTAAACTACTGCGGGAGTCGTCTATAAAAAAAAAAATTAATAAAAAAACTTGATGTTTTTCTTACACCCCTCAGATCAGCCCAATTAATTATAAACCTATGTATATACCATACAGGATGTAACAGAAAGGTGTGGTCATATTCAAGGGTTGGTATGTACCCATATACCTACGAAATTTTAACAAAATCGGAGTACCCTAAAAAATATTTATATTTTTTTCATTCGTTTATTTATGAATGAAAAAGTTATCAATTAAAAAACCTATGACTTAAAAAGTTCTATGCCATAATAATCCAATGGAATTTTGTACCAGGGGAGTTATAATTCTTATGCCATAAACCTTTCACTACTGAATTTTGACAAAAAGAATATGCTATAACTAAGTACATAATAATAATGCAACCAGCTACGGCACTATAGTAGGTGCAATACTGACAACATACACTATCCGCTGCTGAAATTTGACTACACCTTTCTGTTACATTCTGTATAAAACATTCTTTAGATTTAGAAACATTTTATGTAACTTCTTACCTAAACATTGCTAAATAGAGCGAGGTAATTAATTTGTGATAAAGGTTTTTATAAAGAAGAAAAAAAATCTTGATACTTATTTTTGTTTGTTACAGCAACTAGGTACAGACGTCCTGGGTTACGAAACTCTACTGGATTATCAAATAAACCAGTACATCGATGCTTCAGGAGAGAGGATCTTCGGCAAAGCGCCCGATGACATGAGAGCTATCGTTTGCTGGAAACCTCTGAACTAGGGTCCAACAAACTGAAGATTTGTGAACAAATTATTATCTATTAATATTTATATTTAAAGTAAGTACTAAAAATCAGTGACGTAGCCAGGATTTTAGTTTGGTGAGCTTGGAGCAGATGGGGCTGTTGTTACACCATGAATCGAAGCGAATCGGTGAATTGTAAAAGATTTAGGGTGATCTTGAGTCCCCTAGCTAATACTAGTGATTTGATTAGTTATAGTATCGTTGTTCAGGATTCAAAACCACGAATATAGAAATTCAGAAGCGCTTAAAATAAAAATCTGATTTTGGGTTAATTCGTAAGATACAAACTTACTATGAAGTGTATTGTTGTGCTGTTTCAAAAAAAAACTGATTTATCTACTTACATATGGGTACATCTTACAAATTCGTCTTTGACGATATTCTAGCTAAGTTTCTAAAACAAAACTAAGATAGAACATCTGTTACTATTTTAATACCGAGTCTATTTTAAAAGATTCTATAGACAATTCAGTTTGCCTAGATACATTTTTGAGGTTCAATATGTTTTAATATCGGAGTTTTAGATATTTAAAGTGTGTGTCTGTCTGTCTGCATGCAAAAGGGTCGACTTGCCAATATTCTAATTCATCTTCTTTACATATTTCTACGACATATAAATTATAGTAGCTTTTGCTGTATACGTACTAGGCTAGGGCTTTTTAAGCATTTATCACTATCACTAAGATCATTTCTTAAAGATGGTATAAATTATATACAAGGTTATTTTTGGTATATTGCAAACCTACTACATAGACTTGAGTGATATGGTGGGAGTGTGTCCAACTGCTATGCAAGAGGTCGTGGGTTCGATTCCCACCCAGGATAAAACTTTGTATGATGAACACGGTGGTTTATTCTGTGTCTGGGTGTAATTTATCTATAATATGTATGTATTTAGAAATATATAACTATATTTATCAGTTGTCCGGTTTCCATAGTACAAGCTATGCTTAGTTTGAAATCAGATGACGTTGTGTGAGTTGTCCCAAGATATTATTATATTATTATTATTATTAACCTCAGATACCCCAACAAGATTTTTACTGTAAGAAATCATATAAAAAAAAACAAAAGGAAAATATTGAAAACTTGCAGAGTTATTATAAACCATTCGCGCTATCGTGCTCATTGCGTCCAGTAGTACGTAATCCATGGTTATTATTGAAAAATAAGTGATGATCATATTTCACATCACATTGTGAACAGGGACTGTAAGAATGAGTAATTAATTAATTGAAAAAATATTTAATAACATGGTCCAAAAACTTCCCCATTGGATTGTGCTACAGATTCTGAGCAAACTACTTACAGGTTTGCACTATTTATAGTTAATGTAAAAAATCTCGTGCTTATTAATGTTATAACCATGTACCTATGTTCCACAAATAAATGTATTTGATTTGATTTGATTATTATAGAATTTTATAAGCTACAGGTCTTAATCGAGAAAATATTATATTTTAAAGTTTGTGTTATTACCCGACGTTTCGAGAGGCTAGCCGTAATCACTACCGTTGCAATACGGTCGAAACTTCGGGCAATAATACAAAGGTTTTTAACCCCTTAAATAAAACATTTATGCGAATAAGACGCGTAGCTTATAAAATTCTATAATGTGTACAAATCGGGAAAGTTTACGAACATATAGGCCGTGCTAAGCTCGGAATCGACCTAGTTTTAAATAAAATACACAAATAGAGACAAAAACCTAGGCGAAATGTCAAAATGTATGGTGAAATAGACTTTTCCGTCTAATTTCATGTAACGATTGCGATGTTGACATTTAGCGGACTATAGGAAGCCAAAATCAGTCCCTGAACAAAATACAGAATTTCGTTTAAAACTCCAAACAATAGTCCTTGTTTTGGCCGTTGCGCCACCAGTTTCGACACACAACGAGTAATTCCTATGGTTTCTTTTCGCAAACAGTTTTTAAACAAGCATTTTTATTGGTTTCCCAAAACAAAAAGAGAAAATTAAGAAAATTTTTAACTTGATGTGATGACGCAAAACAATATTTTTAAATTTGTCTATAGAATCTGAACGAATATTGTAAAATAAGCTTTGTTGCGTAGTGTTTAGGTTTAATTTACTTTGTGTAAATAGTATTATCATAGACTAGATTCGTTTTCATCGAGACGTAAATTGATTTTATCTTTGTCTAATTTAAATCGATTACTACATAGTTAAGCTATTTTTAGGCAACGATGATATTGTTGTAACTTTAAATTAAGTATTGTTATGATTAAACCTCGCGATGTTTAATTAGGTGCCTAATTGATTAAATATTAAATATTTTAAGTTATCATTCCAATTACATATTGTTAGTATATTTTTAAGTTATCTAGGTATAAACAATAGTTTTAGGAGTTTTAAGGAGAGAGAAGTGCAGGCGCGGTTTCTAAGGGGGGGGGGGGGGCAGGAGTAATTGCGTCCCCCAGACTGGACTAAATTACCCTTTTTTGGGAATTAAAGAATTTTGACATTGGACCGGTGGCTTTTGAAAGCCAATGGCCCCCCCTTCGCTTCGACAGTAGTGTTCCTGCCCCCCATGTCATGCCAGTGACACACACTTGGCCGGTTGAGTCAAATGTTGCCCCCCCCCACTGAACTAAGTTCTGGATCCGCGCCGGAGAAGAATGGGTTATAAAAATGACCGAATTTCATTTGGCTTTTAAATTCGTTTTAGGAAAGTCCGTCTATTTCAGTGAACAAATATTTTTGAAGTAAAATGTCTGCCTATAAGTGATACGAAAAATAAAACTAAGTTAATCAAAACATAATTTACCTATTAGTAGTACCTATTAGGTTAGTTCTTTATGCTAAGACGAATATAACATTATAATGAAGAAGTAGGAATAACGATATTTCTGAATCAAGATTCACTCTAAGTAACTTATAAAATCAATGGGGTATTTTTGCAAGATTTGATTTGCTGCAAAATGTGAAAGAGAGAAAAAGCTCGTGCGGCCCAGTGCGGCTTTTGAAAGGTATTGTCCACAAAGTAGCGTTGTCTCTTTCTAGAGAGTGGTCAATATTTGTGAAGTTATGGCGCAGTCCTGTTCTTTACGTCAATGTACATACTTGACTGAAGTCAAATCAGCATTTTTTTACCAACGTCACAAACGACCCGTTCCTTACAAGCTTGTATGAAATGCTAGCTTGTGACGTCACATATTTTACGGCCAAATCATTTACTTTAAATATTTCATTTCATTATTAAAATGAATAAACACGTTAAATAATAGATGAACATATTTTTTAACACTATGACATACTAGCTGTCCCGCGCAACTTCTTTTGTGTAATTTTTCCCCGTTTTTGCAACATTTCTGATTGCTGCTCCGCTCCTATTGGTTGTAGCGTGATGGTATATAGCCTATAGCCTTCCTCGATAAATGGGCTATCCAAGAGGGAAAGAATTTTTAATTCGGATCAGTAGTTCCTGAGAATACCACGTTCAAACAAACAAACAAACTCTTCAGCTTTATTTATTTTGATATTATAGTCAAATACCCATTTGCCCTACGTATTATATGTATTTCATATTATAAAGCTAAAGAGTTTGTTTGTTTGAACGCGATAATCTCAGGAACTACTGGTCCGAATTGAAAAAAATATTTCACTGTTAAAGAACCCATTTATCGAGGAAGGCTAGATATCCCATCACGCTGAGACCAACAGGAGCGGAGCAGCAATCAGAAATGATGCTAAAACGGTGAAAATTTACGCAGACGAAGTTGCGCGGGACAGCTAGTATATTTTTATAATCACTTGTAAACAACTAGGCAATCATGCTGTATTTAAACTATTGAACAAAGAAAATGAAAACGATCTGATATCTTAATTATGATCCATATTTTCCGACTCACTTATCTTCTTCATTATAATTATTGTGTTAATTATATATAACTACTAGATCTCTATTAATAATAAGTAATTATAAATAAAGAGCCTACGTACCTAGATATAAATTAATTTACAAATAGGTAGAAACCTATTATAAATACTTTGTAATTTATTTGACAATAAAATCCTATTTAGTTGTTGATAATAATGACTTTTATTTTAACCAACAAAATGAAAGGTTTTATAAGTTTAACCACGGAACAGAAAAAAACAGAGTTTAACGGATTTGTGTGTCTGGAGGACTATACACAATGGACAAATGCAAGCAAACATAAGTGCATTCTCTATTCCTGCACTCTTAACCACGATCAGACAATACAAGACAAAGTTCGTAATATTATAATTTTTTATTAGCTACGGGTCTTAATAGCGTAAATATTTTATTTGAAGACTAAATATCTTTGTTTTATTGCCCGACGTCTACCAGTGACCACGGCTGTTGCAATACGGTCGAAACGTCGGGCAATAAAACAAAGGTATTTAGTAGCTTATAAAATTATATAATGTGTAAAATCGCGAAAGTTTACGAACATATAAAGATCATAATGGTGCATTAAGACGCGCGGGATGTCCTAAAAGCAGCTCGGTACGGCGCGGTGGTACAAACAAACTGTTCACAAACAGCTGAGCAGAACATTCACACGCTTGCTTGTGCTCGGTCAAACGCAGATTCAATGGGGGGGGGGTAACAGTGGCAATTATCCACTTCAGACTTGACTGTAACATTTTGACACTATATCGGTGTGTTTTGACATGCAGTTGCCCCTCCCTCACAGCGGTGGTGGTTCATGTAAGTACCGGTGATAAATCAACCCCCCCCCCCTCTCCACCTGAACAAAGTAAGGTTGGGAAGTAATCTAAGGTAAATGGCCGCCTAGCTCCGATTCTGAAGATAGAGTTCATTGTCTACTAATTACCTAACTGCAAGGAAGGGTTATGATTTTCTTGCGTATCTTGTATGTATATATGTATCAGGGATGTTACGGAGCTTCGACTCCGACTCCGAAAGGTCGTAACTTCCGATTGATTATATACCTCCGACTCCGACTTCGGCTCCGATACTTTTAAATCACAGGTACCTAGGGTACGGCGGCCGCTTCTTTATGCTAATTTATATAGCTACCTCTAACAAAAGTATACAGGCAAAATTGTCACGAATTCTTTATGATCGCGGGTTCGAGTCCCGCCCAAGCGAATTTTTCCTTCACACATATTAAATAAATAACTGAATAATGTTTCTTTTTTTATCGAATTATCTTATTTCGACATACTTGTCTTCGCCCCCCACCTCCGACTGCGATTCCGGCTCCGACAAACCAAATTTAAAAACTCCAATTCCGACTTCGGTTCCGATAAAACCACTTCCGTAACATCCCTAATATGTGTGTAATATTATTTATTACCTCATATCTTTCCAACCACTGGACGGATTTTTACAATTAAGGGAGTGTGGGTTCGATTCCCACACGGGGACACCACTTTGTGTGATCCACAGATTGTTGTTCCGAGTCTGGGTGTACTTTGTATCCGTGACTTGTATGTTTGTAAAGTCCCCCGCGACACAGGGCTTGTACCCTAGTGCGCGAGTCGTCTTTAAAAAAAAAATCTTGAACGCCCAAGTGTTCTTAGATACCTAATTGACGTTTGAAAAAAAACAAACATGGTGGCTGTGAAATGTACCTAATAATAAAGGGATGTAAGAAAAAAGGTGTTTCGAATATATGGGTATCAAATTAAAGGACTCATCCTAATCATTTCAAAAAGGTTTTAGCCTCTGCGATAGACCCTGGCGATCTAAGTAGATTCGCCAACATAATCATGAATGACAATAATACTAAAAAGTTTGTTAGCATCCATTCTATTTTTAATTTTCAATACTTAGCTATAGCTGTGATAAAAGTTAGTTGTTTTATCCTACAACCACTCAGAAGTATTAAATAATAATAAAAAAAACCGCCTGCACAAAAATGATGGAAACAACATATACCTATACATATAATTTCATGCAGTCGGAAGCACTTTTTTTTGGCATGATGCTATATTATTGCCATTTTGAAAGGTAGGCCGTCCAATATTATTCGGTATGGATAATGACTTTCAAAGTTTTGCTCTCCGGGCTGCATGCCGCGCGTCTAAAAGCACTATTTATTGTACTTAGTTGTATGGTTGCACTATGGTTCACACTCTCCAACGTGTAGATGAAATTGAATTGAAAAGTTATTACCAGGGCGTTACTTTTATCTGGTCTTAGTTTAACGCCGACTTAAACATCGGTCTCAATCTCAACGCCACTCGTCCTACATGTGGATATAAAAAAAAGCATTGGCGCCAAAGTGGGAAAGAGTGTTATTTTAGATACACAAGTTGGACGTGTGGCGTTGGGACAGATGTTGGAGCCAATGTGTGGAGCCGGTGTAAGTGTGCGTTTCCACTGACACTGAGCGGAGCGGAGCAGATAATCAATAAACTAATCACAGCGCTCGAAATCATATCAAGAAATATTTCGAGCACTGTCATTGGTCAATTCACAGTCCGCTCCGCGTCAATAGAAACGCTCCCTAAGACGGACAACACATCTATACTAATATTATAAAGCGGAAGAATTTGTTTGTTTGATTGTGTGTTTGTTTGTTTAAACGCGCTAATCTCAGGATCTACTGGTCCGATTTGAAAAATTCTTTTTTTGTTGGATAGCCCATTTATCGAGTAAGGCTATAGGCTAAATAACATCGCGGTACGACTAATAGGAGCGGAGAAGCGACGAGAAATGTTTCAAAAACGGGGAGAAATTACGCATACGAAGTTGCGCGGGACAGCTAGTTCTCTAATATGGGGCTACTCAATATCTTTTGCAAATACAATCTTTCTTCTGATAAGCACTCACATTCCCACTTATAATTGGGATTTTCGTCCTTGAAACATAATAACCACGGTTATAGCAGTTATGACGTCAATAAAACAATAAAAACTGGTCATGTATAGTTTACTTCTTTCATACCAGCCACTGTTTTTAAATAACTAAAATATTTTGGCGCCAAAAATTCGCCATTTTAATTTTTTCTAATTTTGATGTTACTCTCCCAACTGAGATGAATCTAACGATACCTCCGAACCGAAAATCCACAAAGCCATTTAGTCTCCAGCTAGAGCGTGCCACAGAAATTATACATACAAACATACATACACTAGAAAAACATAACCCTCTTTCTTGCGCAGACGAGTATAAAACAAAGAAAGTAAGTAGTGCAACACTATTTTTGGTACAAGCCGTAGGGGCCTAGATAAAGTCAGTTTCGAATAGCGATGTCGTTAATGAAAAAGATTTATAGTAAAGAATTTGACGTTTGCTGTGGAGACCATAGACATTTTTTTTTTGCGAACAATTAGTACGGCGTTATCGAATTCGCCACGAAACGAATGCCCCCTGTATCGCGAGGGAATTTGAACGTTTACAAATATACTAATCACGAACGCAATGTTCACTGAGGCTCGGAACAACAGTTTGTGAATCACACAAAGTGATGTCCTGTGTGAAATTCAAACCAACGACCTCTTGCGCAACAGGCGTACACACTACTATCGTGCTACCGAGGCAGTCAATAAGTTGTATAAAAAAGCATATAAATGGTGATCATCTGGTGATCAAGCAAAAGATTGCTTGTACTACAATCATAATAATTACTATGTATATCTATTCGAGTATTTTTCCCGTATAATTCAGCGTAAAACACGTTTCAAAAAATCACCCAATTCGTCAACGCACTGAGAGTTTCGTCGGCAAAACCTTTGAACCACGATAAATAATCTCCCGCCGAAAAATGATACCGGGTACGTCCATGAAGGTGATTAAAATGAAACCGTATCCTTCATTAAGTACGGATTTTTGCAACTCTGAATAAAAAGCATTAGCCTAAAGTTGTGTATCACGATAGTCAGGTATTCTACTGTGAAATAATGAAAGTTGAAAGGTACTGCAGCAAGTGTAATTACTGGGCAAATGAGACATAAGATCTAATGTCTCAAATGAGGATCATGATTCAGATCTTTGTTAAGGATTTGGGTGGCACTGATATTGTTTTATGAGCTAGCGTAACGATTACAATCAGACGGACAACCTGCTCGTCTATTCATTTCGTAATAGGTACCTTACTTATTAAAAAAATGTATATCTACTTAATCACAGTTTCATCATTTATTATTTACAAGCTGACCCGCGCAACTTCGTCTGCGTAAATTTTCCCCGTTTTTGCAACATTTCTTATTGCTGCTTCGCTCCTCATTTCTCCACTACTATTAAAAAAAACCGCATCAAAATTCGTTGCGTAGTTTTAAAGATTTAAGCATACATAGGGATATAGGGCCAGAGCAAGCGACTTGTTTTATACTATGTAGTGATATTGTATTTATATATATTTATATTGTACCCACTAAGGCTGATTTTGGTTTCAACTCATGTTTCAATTTTTTGATATTACAATTCGCATTAGTCCTTTAACATGGTGTATAGTATATTAGTCGCAGCACCTTACCAATAGGGGTTTGGTGCTGCGACTAATATACTATACACCATGTTAAAAAAAATACCTACCTACTACTATTTCTACTGTAAAGATTTTTAATGTCGCTCCTCTATGTTTTAATATACTTATAGTATATTAGTGGCAGCACCTTATCAAGTTTATAAACATTCAAACATTGTAAAATTGGCAATTTGAAAAGTTGTGTGCGAGTTTTTATTGCCAGGTTCTTTTCTCCGGCTTTACCTATTGTTTGCGAACTTCGCATTACATGTTGTACATGTAGAATCCCGACGTATCCACAATAGTTGTTTTGCATTCTAAGTGAATAAAGAATTTCGAAATTTGAAAGTAGAAATTAAATATAATATGAGGATTGGAACCTCTCTTCTTTGTTTCCACCAAAAAGACTTCAATATTATCCAAAAATAATTGCTAAATAATGTTGTTCGGTCGACAAGTCGGTTATATACAACCGGCAAATACGACAGACGGTTAATCTGCCAAAAACATTGTCAACCCACCTCTGTAATAAAAACCCTTATTACAACAACACTAAATACTAATATAATGCACTCTGTCAGTGCAACTGCACTAGTGTGTCCTTCGACGAAGGTACTAGAAGGATTATTGATTGAGTTGCAGGCCGGACATGCGCTGTTTAAAGGTCTAGTAACAAACATATGCAATTATATCTGCATACAGATTGGTATCAATCAATGTTGCTAGCCCGGGATGAGGTATATACGTCATATGTTTATCTTTTTATTAAAGGTGGGCATGCAGAGCAAATGAAATGTTATTTTTTGACGTTAAGTTTCAAATGTAATGATTTCAATTGCTTATTGTGGGTAGGTTTAGATGACTAAGCTTAAACGGGTTTATGATTTAATTTAATGTATAAAATACATGAGTGGCCTGTTGTATAAGTGGATAGTGAACTAAACTGCTATGGGTTTTATTCTCATAAAGGATATTTTTTGTGTGATGAGTACCATTGCTTATTCCGTCGTGGGTCTCGCAATCGTGAGGTCGCGGTTTCGAATCTTACCCATTACACTACCGACGTGATCCCACTCCTAACAAGCCATTGAGCGTAGTTGGGGGGGCTAGTAATGTGGGATAAAAATCCCAAAAAGCTAGTTATCTTTCTTTAAAAAAAAAAACTGGATATCGGTGATCACAATAAATAATGGCAATATACCTCTCTTCGCAGGCGCGGTGGATCCAAAGGGAGCTGACCCTGGGATAAAAATCCTCAGTCAAAAACCCCTGTTGCCCCTCCCCCCCCCCTCATACATTTTCAAGTCTTCGCCATACATATTATTCGCGTTAACAGCAGACACTCCTCTCCACCCCAGAGTTGTGTCGACGAATGACCCCACACTCCCCCCCTCGCGCGAGCTACTCACACTTGGCCAGTGTTGAGTCAAATTGGCCCCTCTCCCCCCCCCCCTAAACATGGTTTTGGATCCGCAAAAGTACAACACATATCTTTACCAAAACTATTAGTATAGTATTATGTTATCTGTGCCAAAACAAACCCGTCTATTTTCTTTTCCGCTTTCAGCTTTGCGCATAATATGCATGTGTCAGTGCTGGATCTAGCAATATTTCGAGGCGGCCCAAACGTGATGATCCCTTACGAGGGGGGAGGGGTACATTTTATTTCCCCTAATACCGCCATTGTGGGTACCTTGCGTAACGGGGGGATAGCGTGATAGCGTGTAGCGCCCCCTTTAACATAGCAATTTGCACCACGTATATAGTGTATAGTCTATGTATATACCACTTCAACGTATGGCACATTGGTTTCTTCCCCCCCCCCCCCCCAGCTCCAAGATCCAGCCATGGGTTTTTAATCACTATCTTTTTTTTCGTTTTCGCGCGTCGGACTGTCAAAATCTTGTCTTAATCGTAAATAGAGAGCTGTGCTTAGAAATGTATCGTGCATGCACGCGGACATCTTTAAACGGTCCGCGCATGCGTCACTTAGCGCGGGCTTGCCGCGAAAACGTAAAAAAACATAGTGAATAAGGACCCTGCCATGTATTATACATATAAACTATAGGCAAAATATCATAAAAACCAAATGAAAATACGTTTTGCAGTTTTTGTGATCATACAGGCAAACAGACGCGGCGGGCGCGGCGGGCGCGGCGGGCGCGGCGGGCGCGGCTTTGGTTTTTTAATACCTATGTTACAGCGAAACGCGCGTTAAGCGCTTGTCATTTAACATTCGCGTAAAGATAAGTACAATGTTTTGCCGAGGCTTATTTGCTGCTGGATTTTGCAAAAAGAAACCGGTCAAGTGCGAGTCGGACACGCCCATCGAGGGTACAAATTCGTAGGAACATATTATAAATAGTTCAGGAATCGAGTCTCGCAGTTTTTAAAATAAACGACCGTATCTTTTTTTTACGTTAACTTAGAAGTTTGATTTGACAGCATCAAGGGACCTCCACGCGTTCCCGAGATAAAGGTTCTTGACAGAGAGACGGAGTCCGTTTATTTCTTTTGTAGTACGAAACCCTAAAAAGAAGTAGGGAAAAGGTACAATTCCAACCTGGGCTGCAACTCTCAACCGTAGGCCGCAGTGCGAAGTTGCAGCCAACCGCACTGCTGCCTGCCTAAAAAACAATTTTACTAGTGATAGGTCTAGGCTGTGTCGTGGTGGATACCAGAACAGTGTCAGTTATTCTTCCGTAAAATAATAATGTTAACACATCACTGTGTTTCGGTTGAAGGGCACTGTAGCAAGTGTAATTAAAAACTGGGCAAAAGTGACTTGTATAAACTACAGTTGAATCAACGTAACTAGGCCGGACTGAAGTAGGCGACAAGTGGTTGCGCAGATGCATTTTTTGGAAGTAAATGGTGACAGGAAGCGGGGGGCGGGGCGGTAACTAAACCAAGAGAATTAGATATGCGATTACGCATTACATTTTCATAATTAGTATTAGTAACTCATGTTTATTTGTGATTATTTTCGTAAAGAAATTGTTTTTCAAAGTTTCTTTCTGTACTGTAACTATTCTAAATTTAAACTTTTATGAACTCATATATCTAGTGTTTTTATATTGTTGAACTAACCTAACTTCAATCCGGTCAAGTTACGTTGATCGTACTGTAATGTCTCAAATGAGGAGCGCGGTGCGGTGACATTCAGATCTTTGCCTAGTTAGTTATGGGCTAGCGGGATGCTTACCTTCAGGCGCGCGACCTGCTTGTCTCCTCATTTCATAGTATTAAAAAAAAACATTCTAGACAGGGGCACTAGAGTACTAGAGGTAAATTTGCAAAGAAATTCAATACAATACAAGAAATTCAGTACACAAAACAATCATCTGTGTGTCTCACTTTTTTCTATGACATCGAGCGAGACAGAACATCGTACTACGCTGTAGCTGTAGTCCCTATTCACGATCTAATAATATCCTCCAGACGTTGCCATGGCAACTCTCAACGCTCCGTCGCGTAAATAGTTCGTTTCAGTGCCTGTCTATTAGTTGATTTTCAGACAGATTCTGCCTTCAAGGTTTAGAGTCGGTAATGCGCAATTGATATCTACACGTAGTGTTAATGTTAACTGCGTACTAGGGGCCGTACCAATTTCTTCGGCTTCACCTATTGTTTGTAGAATTGTGACGTAGATATCACAAGTTTTGTTTTGCATCTTAAGTGAATAAAAATTTTGAATTTAGGTACACAGTTTCTACGCATTTAGCTGGTGTTTAGTCAATTGTAGGTAGTTGGGTAGTAGTGGGGTAGCTAGACTACAATAAAAGTAAATTACTTTAAAGTAATCAGGTAACAGCAAATCTTAAAATGCTCTGAAGATAAGTGGTCTGTTACAATTTAACATGTTTTTCAATATAAGCATGGAAACGAATACTAAAAGTAATCATTTGACATAATGAACTTCAGATGTCATAGGTTTCTATTCCATACACATTTCTATAAAATGTCTGTAAAAGAGATTTAGACGGGGTTTTGGTTATTCGTCTGCATTTTTTTCTGGGCAGATTATTCTCCTATATTTATAAAAATCAATGTTTGTCTGTATGTCCTCTATGCGTTCCAAAAGCATTGATCAGATTGTGATGAAACTTTAGCAGAATGTTCTGGGAAGGCCGGCGAGTGTTCCCGGCTTTAAAAGCCTCAGCAAAGCGTTGCCGAGTTTAGTTAGTAGTATAACAAACGTTGTCCTAGCTCATAAAACACTTGAGATATAGTCTGAATAGTAGCAGTAAGTCATTTATATTCTTGATATTCAAATGATATGAATGACCGTTTGAAGCATCGGTCTCGCAATCGTGAGGTCGTGGGTTCGAATCCTACCCATTATACTACTGACGTAAACCCACTCCTAACACAAGCCTTTGAGCTTAGCTGGAGGGGTTAACAAGATTGCTAGTAATGTGGGACTCAATGCCACATTGCTCGTTATCTTTATAAAAACAAATATATATATATATCAAATGTATTCAATTTTCTTAAAATAGTTATCAAGTCATACAAATACCACCTAGATTGACAAAGTCTACTTAGCTACTTGACTTCACAACAACAAGTAAACATCTCAACGAAATTGACACTTTTCAAGAAATGTATGTCGCTTTACGTAAGGGTTACATTTTTCCGACCCAATAAATAACATCTCATACTGAGAGTATACCGTGTTGATTCATGATTGGTCCATTTGTGTGCTAAATATCATATTATTGATTATATATTGATAGCGCACAGCGTGGGTTTCCACGAGGACAGCCCACGCCATAATTAATAATGGGCATAATTTTATCAATCTATGGGTATGTTACTTATATTTTCCTCTGTACCGAAGACTTAAATAAGTTTTCCAATTAGGAAAAATGAACCGATTTCATCTGAAAATCTAGGAAACAAAGGATTTATGTACATTTTCACATACCTACTTACTTTTCCGTTATCTATACTCTATACTAATATTATAAAGCTGAAGAGTGAAAAATTATTTTACTAGTGGATAGCCCATTTATCGAGGAAGGCTATAGGCTATATAATATCACGCTACGACCAATAGGAGCGGCGCAGCAATAAGAAATGTTGCAAAAACGGGGAAAATTTACGGAGACGAAATTTTTTAATTGCGCGGAACAGATAGTAAATTATAGTTCTGGTGTCTTTTATCCTAGGCCAAAGTTTAATACACTAAACCCAGAATAACATACATATAATGTCCACTGCTGGGCACGTTTCTCCCCAGTAGAATCTACTTAGATCGACTCGAACGGGTTGGCAATCGCAGAAAGGCTTTTAAGTACACAGGAGACGCTGCTGCCGTCTTCCGATGTGACACCCACGGGAAGAGATGGAGTGGCACTATTCTTCAGCCGGTACCACACAGCCAGAAAAACATGCAGTCGAAAAACAACACACAAATCGGGTCAATACTTTAGCACAAACAGAGAATCAACGTGTTTGAAGTCAGTTTTGGTTTGAACCTATAAATGGAAAAGCATTAACAATCTATCGTTTCTGTAGTTGACGAAAAAGCTTAATAACAGGCTCACGACATATTCATCTCTTCATAAAGTGTCATAAAAAAACGCAACTCATTGTTTGACAAAGATCTGATTGTCATCGCAAGAGACGTTAGTTCGTAAGCTCATTTGCCCAGTAATTTTACTTGATACAGTGCCCTTAACCGAAACACAGTGATGTATTCACATCACTATTTCACGGAGGAAAACTTATACTATTATGGTATTAAAACGGCCTATAGCTTAGACCTAACTACCAGTCATTAAAAACAATATACAAAAGTATTAACAACGTCCCGTTTTTCCGTAGTCTGTGTACAAAGCTTGCGAGCAGTGTACAAAGGCAGTATAGACGCACTGCACATTTATAATATATAAACTAGGTAGTCGATGAGTTATTGATTGCGGTGCAACCTGGGCATGCGCTCCGTCATATCTATTTATAACTGCATCCAGATACTGATAACTTTGTAACCTGTGAGTACATCTGGGGGCGGAAATCAGAGGGAGGTAGGTAGGTACTTCATGTTACACTGTGAAATTCGCCTCCATTTTGAAATAAAAGCTCTGATTTTTCAATGTACTGATTCTCGTAACTCGATTCTTTATAGAAAATAAAGAATCGAGTTTTAAAATTAATACTTTGATGGTAGGATTGTTAGAGTAATTGTCATTTTAATAATGTTTTTAATCTGTATTGCTATGTCTTTGAGGTTTGTATTTTTATCATTGACATAAAGACCAGGATTGCGCCATAACATTACAAAATTGACCACTCTCTAGAAAGAGACAACGGTATTTTGTGGACAATACCTGTCAAAGGCCGCTCGAGTTTTTTCTCTATTTCAAGCTTTGCAGTCAATCTTTACTTTTTATTTGAAAGAGATGGGCAGTCCTGGTCTATACGTCAATGATTTTTATTAGGTATTTTTTGTTATTGGTTTAACATTTTTTTTTATTGAATTAGGATTATATTTATATTGATTACATTATATTTGAATACACTAGTCGAGGATAATGTTATGTGGTAGGTGAATTTTTGTAAAAAAAAACATGGTAAGTAAATGAATGGAAACACTAGATGGCTCAATTTAAAATATTTATTGTTTTATATTTTAAAAATAATGTTTGTTCTTTGCATGCCTTAGAGCAAAATATAGTAAAACTATATTTAAAATACACTAAAAATTTCATGTTACTTTCCCCTCATTTACGCAAATAAATGAATTATTATTTTATCTAAATGATATGGTAATTGAAACTTTGACAGATATTATAGCTGAATACTTAACTGTCACATGTCAGAAATGGAATGCAGATTTGAAAATTCTGCAAGCGATAAAACGTTTTAAATTATACAGGACTTTGAAAGTAATATAATGAGTATTGTTTTTTACCCAACTGCAAAAAGGTTGTTTTTTGTGCGTATCTTTGTAAGAACAGGGATCTGTAATGTATTATAGATGCTGGGAGAAGGGAGACATTTGATTCCCCCCCCCCCTCTTTGTTTTCGAGCATTCATTGAAGTACGGAAAGATATTTTAAAATATTTTTTGAGAGATTGCTTAAAAAGCCTTTAACATTCATTAAAAAATCTATAAAAAAACGTTAGGTCTGTAAAAGTACTTTTCATGTGTCCCATATTATGGGAGACTTGTGTGTGACTTGATCCGGGGAGAACAAATCTCCCTAATGTAGGGGAAGGTGGTACAAAATGATTCCCTTAGGGGAAAACAGTTGTAAAACAAGTGTTCGCAGTTAAACTCAAAATATTTGAAGGTTAGCTATATAATCGAACTACAAATTAAATGAGCGTTTAATTCCAATAAGCCATTGGCTATATTTCATTTTATTATATTTGTAAAGATCTACTAAAGCATCATTGTGTACACCCCTGTATCCAAAATGATCCCTAAGGTGCGGGTAAAATGATCCGGGAATCCTTTTACCCCAATATTCAATTAAGAAATAAAACATTCCATTTTTTGGTAGTTTTGTTGCAGATTCAGTCTAGGCAAAAAATTTAAACAACTCTATCTTAATGATCATTTATTTAAATGTTCTCATTGTAAAATTTCTGTTAAAATTTTTTAGTGATAACAGTTTTATTGTAGTACCTTACCAACTATTGCCACCATGTTGGTGCTATGAACCTGAAACTGGGGGCATTATAAAAAAAAAATACCACCTATGTGACAGCCAATAAAGCTTACGCCAAAGTCGGTCTACTGGAGACCTTCAAGTATATGCCACGCAGTTCTGGGGTGAGGCTATCGAGGGGCATGGCGACGTTCTTGCGATGTCTTTTAATATATCAAAGGCATTTGACAAGGTCTGGCAGGCAAGTTTGTTATACAAGCTGCTCGCTTACGGTATAATTTCCGCAACTTCTGCAACTGGATAGCGGACTTTCTGAGTAAGTGGCGGATTAGAGTAGTTAGAGACGGCTGTCTATTGACGGTGTTCTTCAATGTTCAGTCCTCTCTGCCACTCTTTCTGCTCCACATCAATGACCTGCTAGTACTGCTAATGTATGTTTGGGTATACAGACGACATCACAGTCTCAGATATCTTAACAGTGCGGGAGCCGAAAGGGATGATGTCTTTTCCTATGGAAAAAGACATCATACTTTCTACTCCATCACGAGTTTGACCTTAGACCTCGTTTCCCAATGACAATCGTCATGCCGCCAAAATGTAGGCGTGTCTCTTCAGTGCGAATAAGAGTCAATTTAACCTGACTCCCACTTTCCATAGTGCATCTGACTCAATCACAAAAACCTTGAACTCCTGAGCATAAGGTTAACGTCTAGTCTGAAGTTAGGCGCCAATATTGAGTCCTGCACACAACAGTCTGAACTTAGGCACCAATATTGAATCCTGCTCACAACAGTCTGAACTTAGGCACCAATATTGAATCCTGCTCACAACAGTCTGAACTTAGGCACCAATATTTAATCCTGCGCACATCAGTCTGAACTTAAACGCCAATATTGAGTCCTGAGCACAAGTGCTGCCAAGAAACTGGGCATCCTAAACCAGGTGAAGAAGTACTTCTCTCCTAAAGAAGAAGAAGGCTTAGACAAGGTACATTCGTCCCATGGCGAATCGCTAACGCATACAAGAGGTCGATGTAAAAAGATCGTTCGCAAAGAAAAAAAGGTAGCGACATGTATTGTAATACGAGGCGACGAACCCCGCGTTCCCCCCCGGGCGTCCAGTCGTCTCTATACCTTTGTACTGAACGGTATACTTACTGAATAAACGCGTCTTACACGTAACAAATCCGAGTATCATTTTGAAGTATTTGCTGCAGGTTAAGGGGGTATACGTCACATATAGATACTTACCTTCATAACTATCATGTCAAACACAACCCAACATAACCTACACATGTCTATGGTCTCCACCGCAAATTCTTAGACATTAAATCCGCCATTTTATTTTGTTTTCTACATGGTCTCACCGTTTTCTAGATTAGTGACTGATCGAATGGAAAAAATAGCGAAGACACTGTCAATAGTGCAGCTTGTGTACGCATCGACTTGGACTTTGGACTTGAACCACGTGGTTTATTTAAATTCCATATATTTTGTACCTACTTTCAGCTGACAGCTTCTTACCTTATAAAAGGCACATGTCCGTTCTTGCATGGAGTACTTTTGTCACGATGGATGGCTCGACTTCGTACCAGCTGGCCTCACGAACTGAGCTCCACAGCTTGTAATATCGGCGTAACGTGGCCTGCTTGTCGGTCTTCTACAGATTATATCATGGAGAGTACTCACAAGAACTCCATGCACTGATCCCGCCCTTTCTTTTCTATTATTAGACATCTATGCACATTGCAGGCTACCATCCACGCGATGTGGCTATAACCGCCTGTCGCTCAAAGCGGTACGCTTCTGAATGATTTTCCATTTAACACATTCTTCACTGCTAATCTTGGATTATTTTCATTGATACATCATTCTAGACCGAGTTCCAATCTGAGAATAAAAATATAAGTAGGTGAAATAACCATTTAGAACTTGACTCCCAAAAGTCCCAAGTGGATATTCTCTAGTGGAAGAGTTAAATAATCGGGAATATAAACATTTTCTCCAATGACCATCACACGCCCGCCATTGAAACTTATTAATTATTACTGACTAGCTGTGCCCGCGTCTTCGTCCGCTTGATATAGCAGTGCTGCTCACTCCCTATAGTAAGTAAAAGTAGTTACTCCTTACATCATCAGCTGTCTGACTACATCAGTAATCTCCGAAACGGCTGGTCGGATATTACCCGGAAGGTTTACTGTATTAAGTCTCCCTTAAAGATCAAGGTGTCCCTCTTCTCCCCTACACATTCCACTCATAACAGTATTCTATCCTCACTTAGATTCCCTACCGTTTTATTAAAAAAAAACATATTTCTTCCAAAAACAATGAATGATAAATATCTGTATTAATTTCTTTTAGTGTCTCTTTTTCCGAAATTATGGTAACAATTACAATAGTTCATAGTTGTCATTTCATTAATAGTCTTCATCATCAGCCCGTATCTGTCCACTGCTGGACGTAGGCCTCTCCTAATCCTGGTCATCTGCCAGCGACCTTCTCTAGGTCATCGGTCCATCTGGCTGGGGGCCGTCCTACCTTTCGTTTACCGAGTCGCAGTCTACACTCTAGGACTCGTTTGATCCATCAGCCATCGGTGCTTCGACAAATACGTCCAGCCCATTGCCACTTCAGCTCTGCGTGCTATGTCGGTAACTTTAGTTCTTTATCGGATGACAATGACCTTCAAAGAAACCCCAAGCATAGTTCGCTCCATGGCTGGCTATGCAACTTTAAATTTGTGGACTAGCCCAACCGTAAGTGTCCAGGTCTGCACCTACCGGTCGGACTAGTTTACCTTGGTCTTCAGGCATTGCAGTACAGGCGAAGCGAAAATTCGACGAAGTTTACTAAACGCTGCCCAACACAATTAAATCCTTCAGTCGACTTCTTCCTCGAAATTGTTTCTACCAATAATTGTATTATAAGTTTATAAGATTTATAATAGGTCATTTATTTACAAAATAATCCCTATATGATAAACACGAATCCAACGAATGTTTTAACATCTTAGATTCCAATTCCATTTAGAAAAATAAATTTAAGAATTAAAATATGAATTGTATAATTTCATGCAATCGGAGGCATTATTGGATCTCGATGAACTTAGTAAATTGCCTCCGACTGCATGAAATTTTATAATTCTGTAGGGATCTTGTTTCCATCTTTTTTAGTGCAGGCGGGTTTTTTTATTTATGATTTGTGAGATATGAGGTAATAAAGAATATTGCTCTTCACTACCTCATTTCTCACAAAAAAGAATAACAAAAATGGATGGATGGATGATACATACAAGATTCGCGCGAAAAACATAATCCTTCCTTACTTTAGGGTAAAAATACTTATCCTTATATATCTTATATATCTTGGGACAACTCACACAACGTCATCTGATCCCAAACTAAGCAGGGCTTGTACTATGGAAACCAGACAACTGATAAACATACTTATATATTTCTAAATACATACATATTATAGATAAATAACAACCATACACAGAATAAACCATCGTGCTCATCACACAAAGTTTTATCCTGGGTGGGGATCGAACCCACAACCTCTTGCGTAGCAGTCGGATACACTCCCACCGCGCCACAGAGACAGTCTAAATAGAATGATAAACAACGTCAAAACATTGATAGAATCATGTTGTTTACCTACGTATTATGAAGAGGGGGTCGGGGTACGTGGGAGTTACTTAGGTACATACTGAAAACCTTTACCTTTAATGGATTTTTTTTGTACTTACGTCAATCTATTGATCCGCACTGTCGCCATTCCTCGTCTCCCAGCTCCCACGCATCTATAAATAATTTCAAAAATTGCGTAACTTCTAGAGGCTTCGGCTAAGATGTGTTTCTAATTGTTTACCATCAAGAGTAGGAATCAGAGTAATTTGTATTTTTGATAAAATATATTATTATGACTGCCTATGGCAAAGATTTTTTCTAGAATCATGTTCTATGATATCATACCATGTAATAAAAGTTTATAGGTATCTCGTAAAAATCCCTTTTTGGGAAAACGCATTTAAAGATTTGGTAAAGTTGTTTGTTTTTACTAAAAAGATAACTAGCAATGTGGAATTTTGGTTCCACATTACTAGCAATCCTGTTAACTCCTCCTGCTAAGTTCAAAGGCTTGTGTTAGGAGTGGGTTCACGTCGGTAGTATAATGGGTAGAATTTGAACCGGCGACCTCACGATTGCGAGACCGATGCCTTAGCCAATAGGCTACCGCCGCTTTTATGGCTGGATTTAGTTTCGTCATTACTTATTCAGATACTTTCATTTTGATGCGTTACAGCTGTATTTTCAATAAATTTACTCAAAATCTTCTACTCTGAAACTCTTGAGACACTGGCTATCTCTGCAAAAAATATGTTTTTAATTCCTGGTTAGGCCTTTATATCAAAATCAAGTATCAAAATTTTGTTTAGTATAAGTAGGTATGCCGTAATTATATATAGTTACTAATATTATAAAGCTGAAGAGTTTGTTTGTTTGAACACGATAATCTCAGGAACTACTGGTCCGAATTGAAAAAATATTTTACTGTTGGATAGTCCATTTATCGAGGAAGGCTATAGGCTATATAACATTAATGTACTACCTATAAGAACGGAGCAGCAATGAAAAATATTGCAAAAAAGGGGAAAATTTACGCAGACGAAGTTGCGCGGGTCTGCAACAGATCTCATCCACAATTAACTACTTAATGCTGTACTTATACTTTTCTGATTACTAATAATATACTTACTCTGCTACCAGAAAAGTACAAACTCCAATTAGACAACACGTTTATGAACGGTTCAGTTTCTACCACGGAACAGAGATTTCTGTTCCGTGGTTTCTACAAATATTTGACACTTCACGGAATTAGCCTTTCTAGCGGGAAGAATCAGGTGCAGGAGAGGTTAATGAGAAAGAGGCTATCCACCAAAAACATATTTTTTCAAATCGGACCAGTAGTTCCTGAGATTAGCGCGTTTAAACAAACAAACAAACAAACTCTTCCGCTTTATAATATTAGTATAGATATTATCTATTAAGCAAAGTGAAAATGTAGCGTTACATACAATCAGTCTCATTACACGCGCGACGCTTAACAAAAGCTATATTTCAAACCATCATTTCTTTAAAAATAATGTGACAAATCTTTGTTTGATTTTATTGTGGCTATCATGTTCTTATCTGAATTTTCATGACTTTGCAGTTTGTAGGAGATATAAGTGTTGAGATGGTTTGCATATTAATATATTAATGCGACTTTTAAACTCTATGGTGACAGCTTACTGCCGCAGTCAGAGTCGTTTAATGCTTATTTAAATCAATTATTAATACAGATTTTGTTTTATACCAACCCTTATAGTGTACCACTGCTGAGCACGAGTCTCCCCAGTATACCTACCTTCTTATTACCTGGGGGTATTTGCCATAATAAACTAACTATGCCTCCACAAAAGATTTAAAAAATATACACATTTTAAAAATATTTACGCTATTTCGCTCAGTGTACGCTCAGCTTTACTTTATGGTGGGGAAGGGTGCCGCCAAGAGCAATATACAAGTATGTACCTATGCGTCTGCTTACTCTAAATGTTGTGAAATAAAAAAACATTTAACTCAATTTGTAATAAAAAAATTTAATCACAGTTCAAAAATAAATTACATTTATAGAGAGTGTATAGTTAATACATATAGGGAGAGATTTTACGGCCGAGTTCACGAACTATAAAGGGAGATAAATTAGGTGATGTATTTGTAATAGATATATCTAGACCCTGGGCTGGACATAGACATATCATACATGCGACGGATAGATGTTTCCATTAGCAGAGCATTGGTTGTGGGTTGGGGTATTTCATTATCATATCGTTTTGCAGAATGTCGTTGAAGTAGATTGGAAACGAGTTTCCAATCTACGGTGCCACCAGTGTCGATGACATGACGGGCCGCCTTACTCAGGAATCCACAGAAGAAGATGTCAAAGTCGTACTCCGAAGTAGGAACATAGGATCGCGGATCAAATAAGTCTTCCTCGTCCGAGTTGTTAGGGACTTCTTGGTTTTCTTTGCAACGGCTTGGTCCTGGTTCCGAAGTTGGGCTTTCTGGTTCCAAAGTTGCGCTTTCTGGTTCAAAAGTGCGGCCACTTGATGTTATCTCGCAGCTGTCGTCCGAAGAACTGGAAGGACTGGTAACTGTACAAGACAGAGATCTTCTCATCTTCTTCCTCTTCCTACGCCCCCCAGACATCTCGTCTAACTTCGTTTTCCCCGTTACGGCAGCTTCTGTAATTAATAAAAAGTTTTTGTTAATACTAGGTATGTCACTAATTAAATGGATTTGTTATTTTTTTTATTTAAAATGGTTTGATAAGGACGTGAGCTGTTTTTGCCTCGTTATTTTCACGAAGGCTCTATTTTTAGCATTGTCAGTATTTTAAGTAGGCAGACACAAAATACACAATTGAACTATTTTTGTATTGATGACATTTTGAAAAATATCACTGTAATAAATAAACTTATTTAATACACGAACCGAGGGCACATTACATTGAATTCGAGATTATGATTGAAATCTATAAATAGAAAATGTAAAGGAGGAAAAATACAAAGTTCCCGCTTACCTAAATGACGCTTAGAGAAAATTGACGCACGACAAAAGCCTTCGGCGTATTCCGCGCAACTAAGGTAATGTCTCGCACCTAGATACGAATGGGGTGGCCCGGGTGGCCACTGTGCCTCCCTTAGAAACCAAATTAGTAGCTTGTAGTTACCCTAAATTTGGGGAATTAAATCCTACTAAAATTGGTAGGATTTGATTGCGTATAAATATATTTTTTCGGTAATAGCTCAAAAGATTCAAGTCTCTTTCGTTTCGAAAACATCTCTTGATTTGGTTCGTGAATTTTATCGTGCTTTTTAAACATAGTCGTGCTTGGTCAGTGGCCACCTAGAAGCATTACATAATCTATACTAATATTATAAAGCTGAAGAGTTTGTTTGTTTGAACGCGTTAATCTCAGGATAATAAAAGGTACTTAGGTAAGTCATAAAAAAACTACTGGTCCGAATTGAAAAATTGTTTACTGTTGGATAGCCCATTTATTGTGGAAAGCTATAGGCTATACTAATAAAAATGTTGTAAAAACGGGTAAAATTTACGCAGACGAAGTTGCGCGGGTCAGCTAGTTAGATACTATTATATTAATTAGTTGTCTCAAGATATTATTATTATACATATAGGGAAAATGGTTCCCGAAATTAATACTTGTGGCGCCTTTACCTTTTGATTTTGTAGTTTTTTATGACTTATGTACCTTTTATAATAGAATGAAAGTTATTAAGTAATAAATCTGGCGATAGGCTAGTTACCATCTAGTCAAAACATCAACTCTTTATGAAATGTTAAAACGCAGTTTTTTATAATAATATAAATAAGAATTAAATCCATATTGATGTACGAAGCTTTGGTAGTATTATCAATTCTTTACATATTATTAAAATTACTCAAAGATCACATTAAAAATTAAATCGAAATCTAAATTAAAAATTGTATGATCTGACTTAAAAATAGTACTCTATGACGCCACTATTTTTAGATTAGTCAAATCACTTCTTTATAAGATGAATAATAAAAAAAATGCTATTTAACACAACATTTAATAGGCACTTTATCTATAAATATTTAATGAAAAAATACAACGATCAAGACTTGATCGTCCTAGTAGATTTAGAACCTCCTTACTTAACCTTGTGTTACCATTTCTAAATTATAATTTCCCAATTTTTCATGAGATTCTGGTAAACCTATAATTTTAATAACTAATTAGTCTTTTACATTTTTGGGTTATCTAGGAAACTGGGCTATTTTTCAAAATAATATAATATGGTAGGTACTAACAAGTATAGCTGGAAAGTAATTATTTGGAGTCGAATAGCACCTATTTTTGCTGTGTTTTTAAAATGAGAAAACCACAGGTTATATATACTCTACAAATACCTAATACTTACGTACCTATAACAGGTATTTCAAAGTAAAAAAGTGTCAGCATCGGGTGCCTGTGCTTAGGACTCCAGAGAGAGGCACCTCCTCACTGTAAGTCTTTGCAAAGGCCCGCCTTCTGCATCAGATCCAACTGCCCAATGCGAAACTCTCTATGTGTATGCCCATGATCTTGGTAATGTGTTCTTCGGCTAATGTCGACAATATCGTGCGACATTTTAGTAAGTATTATGTATTACTAGCTTTCGCTAGAACTCTACTATTGACTGGCAGTATCAATAAAGACCATAGGCCGGTCTCAATAATGTATCAATCGATGGATTCGGCTACTAGAGATATATATTTGACATGAGCTCCATACAAAATATTTCAAAAATTTACCTTTAGTAGCCAAATTCGTCGACAGGTAGATTACCGATATCAACCGCTAGTAATTTAATAAAAAAATATATTTTTTTAATTCACTTAGGATGCAAAACAACACTTGTGATACGTCGGGATTCTACATGTACATGTAATGCCAGGTTCGCAACTAATAGGTAAGCCAGAGAAAAGAACCTGGCAATAAAAACTCGCGGCCACAATTTTCAAATTGCCAATTTTACAATGTTTGCATGTTTATAAACTTGATATGGGGGTAAGGTGCTGCCACTAATATACTATATATTATTAAAACATAGACGAGCGACATTAAAAATCTTTACGGTAGAAATAGTGGTAAGTAGGTATTAAAACAAACAACCGGTTGGGTTTTTTCCATTTTATTACACAACAAATAACAAATACCTACTAACTACTGACTGAGATATGTTTTATTACTACATGTGGTCAATTTTCAGCAACGGATAATTTGTTAAGAATGGTTAATGGTGGAGTACAGGTATCGATATTTTCGACAGGTAAATTTATCGTAAATTATACGATACAAACTCAGATTTTGATAGCCACCTAAGAACTTATTATTGTGTGTGAGGACTTAAATTTGACCAGGTTTTTGTTTGGTAAGTATGTTGCTTGGTATACCTACGTAAATTATTACACTGAATTGAGTTATCTAACGTAGAAACATACATCTAACATAGAGTTGACATTTAAAACATATAATTATTAAGTTAAACATGCCTACTAAATAAAAAAATTGTGTTTATAATCCTTTTCAGGAATTTATACACTTATTTAAACTAAATGCAGCAACTGTTTTTGATACTAAGTATTTTAACTACATATAATTTGAAGAATTTCATTCAGAATTTGCATGTATACTAAATAAATACATTAAGTACATACATATTATGTTGTAGGTACCTTAACTTTTTATGAATAGTGAATAAACTAATATAACAAAACTATAAACTAATTCAAAGACGAACAGACGAATACATGAACAATATTTTATGTATTATTAAAATATAGATACTTCATATTTTTTTTATGCTTAGTAATGTGTCACCATATAGAAGATCATAAGTAATAGTTGCTACTTATATACCTAAATATATATATTAATAAAACATATTACATAACAACGTAATTATAAATAAAGAAAGTTATTTATATAAAAATTATACCTTACTTATTTTTCACGTTATTTTAAATATATTTTTTATAAAATATTTTTTTCCTTTACAATATCGAAATTATTTCGTATAAGTATAATGTTATTACCCCCTTGCCTATTTTTTTTTCTTATAGTAATTAATTAATATCAATAATAATATATTCAATCTATCTTCACGTGATTTCCCAGAACTCTTGTTAAGTATTTACATTTTATCTTATATATACACTTAAACATTAAATAAAAATACACCTTAGTATTTTAACAAAATATCAATATTTAATTATCTTTTAAACATATCAGTATCTACTTATTTATTAAAAGTAGGTTAGATATTAGTTCTTCGGTATTTATTGTACACTTAATTTTTGAATTTTCGTCGTGAAAGTATTTTTTTTTCTATTTTCTTGTTTATATTTATGAAATCAACTTATTTGCAGCGAGAGAGTGATGTAAGTATACAATATTATTAACAAATATTAGTTATTTTTTGTGTATCTATTTCCACAATTTGTGCCACTAATAGTAATGGTAATGTAATGAATTTTTACTAAATCTGTACACAAAATACCGAGAAAACAAAAGGTAACAGTACCTCGCTCTAACAACGCACACAGACATCGTTTACGGTCATGACATTATAGATCACTTTGTTCAACGCGTCCAGAGATTCCGTCGTACATCGAACGGGCGTTATGTGTAGATTACCTTCTTTACTCTCTTTATTTTGTGATGTGTAAGCTTCCAGACTACCAAATCGAGCCACCCTCTATTTAATAATCAAATTATTTATCAGTATTACCTACTTTTTTAAGTCTAAAACAGTTGAATATTTCTTTTTTACCCGACTGAGCAATAATGAGGGCTGTTTTTCTTGTGTATATTTCTTTGGCTCTACAGCCTAAATTGTAGCTTGAGACCGTTAGATTTGTCTCAGTTGTGAGAGTGACACATCAAAATTAGAAAAAAAAATGGCGGATTTTGGTTTACAATATAACATACAATACTCTAATCGTAGGAATTCACAAATTGAGACTGAGTATTGGGGTCCTCCTTAAAATAAATTTATGATGGACTTCCATGCCATTTGACGAAGTGATTTCCATGACATAAAATAAAATAAAATGAAATAAAATAAAATAATAGGAAAATCCAATTAAAAGTGGAAAAATCTGAATCTTATATAAAGTTATTTTTGGTATAGTGCTAAGCTCAGACACCCCAACATGATTTTCACTTCTAGAGATCATATAAAAAAAGAAAATGAAAATATTGAAAACTTGCTCTATAAGTTGTCTTTTGTTCTTTGCGCTATCGTGCTCATTGCGTCTCGTAGTTACGTAATCCATGGTTAAAATTGAAAAATAAGTGATGATTACATTTCACATCACATTGTGATCAGGATTTGGGCTGTTAGAAAGATTAATTAAAAAATATTTTAATGATTGATTAATTAATTAATTGGAAAATATAACATGGTCCAAAAGCTACCTCATTGACTTTTAGGTTTGCACTTTATCAAGAATAACGTTATCTAAAACTATTAAAATATTTTTATTAGATTGAATATTCTGAAACATTAGGGTGACTCAATTCAGATGTCATGAAGCATATTTATTATTTGGTAGGTAGTTACATATTTATGTGTATGTAGTAATTTGTAGGTACAGCTAATGATTTTAATACCTGCGTTGATCTTTGGTAGTTTTTAATACAGACTATGTAAAATTATTACTATTTTAATACTTAATTCTACGAAGTTTAGATAATTTCACATTTTTACTTTTATTTTTACTAACATAGTTTACTATATAGAATATTATAATACTTATATTCTATGAAGTTTCGGTAATGTACAATAAACTTCAATTTTATTTTTAATTTAGGTACAAACATTTGACTTTAACTTCATTTTTACATTCTTATTGTACTAAACTTATTATATTATAGTATCTACATTTAAGAAGTTGTAAAAATTATACTTTTATTGTTTGTTGTTTTTTTAACCAAAGATAATTTTATTATTCTTTTAGTATACATATATTAAATTTGACAAATTATATTTTTATTCAAATATTTTTTTATTTGGTTTACGAAATAAAGATGTTTGAGTTTATTTCCATAATCATACTTTGTAAAGTTTATTTTTTTGAAAACCATATGTACCACTTACTTAATACTATTGGTGTAATAAATACTAATAGTGAGTCAACTCAAGCGCTCGATGGAGTAACGATGAGGTGCGATATGACATAGAGCTAAGCGCCCGCCCGAGTGTACTGCGGTAGTACCGGCAGACGTCGCTTGCGCGCCGGTACGCTGAGTTAGGTGTGCCTGGTACTCGTAAGATTGTGAATGGAACCAATTTCCAAGATTTCTTAATTAGAATAGTCGATGCCATTGCATTTTCAATAAATTAATAGATAGATATCATTTGTTTTTATTGATCAATTCCAATGTAAAAATTTATTAATGCATTTTATTCCCAGAAAAAAAATAATCAAAATATTATAGGTATTTTATTTTAAAGGAAATCATGAATTATTATTGTGTGAGAGCACAAATGCTTGTTTCATTCGTATTCACGATTTTAATTTAATGCACATCTGTTACAAGGTGTAACGATTAATAAAATATTTGATATTGCTTTCTTTTGTGACAACCCTTGTATAGTGTTTAGGTATGTACTACATTACTCGTCGCATGCATCAAAGGAATTGGCTCACTATTAGTAATTATTATACATTATATTTTTATGTGATGCCGATTTAGTTAGTCGAATCCCTGTGGCAGAGGGATCACACCAAGTTACTATAAAATTGTTAAAATTTGAAGACAATGCAAGAAGTCAATGTAGATACTAACAATAGGTTTACAAAAACAAGATACTATTTTTTTTTATGGATTTCAGTAGAGTATCATCCATCACAGATTATAAACGTACAGATAACAAACTTCATACATAACCCTCTCGTCAAGAGCGTGTCGCTGAGCGTCACAGACAAGTAGACTCGGAACTGCTGAGCTGGATGGAACAAGTAACTATCAGAGATAGAGAGAGAGTGCCACGCTTGCACAGTGTGGATGTGCTTTTGTGCGCGCGTGTGAGTGTAAGTATAAAAGTCATAATACATTGGTACATGAGTTTGGCTTCTGTACTTTCTTTGTTTTGTTGTATCTTTGTGTGATCCCAATCCCGCGGGGATTCGACTAACCAAATCGGCATTTAGTATAACTACTTAAATCCTACGAAGTTTTGAAAATGTACAGTTAAACTTCTTTTTATCTAATTTCAGTACATAGGTAACAATTTCATAATTTCATGTATTTTCAACATTGTTATTTACAAACTTAGTTTTAGTACTTACTAGCTATATTATACTCGTATGTAGTAGGGTAAGAGCGGGTAATGAGAGTCAACGGACAATAGTGGTCACCCCAATGACCTCTACAGTCCCTACTAGTAGACTGGACTGGCTATCCGGTATAAAGTGATTTTCTTGTGCCGAATTTAATAAACATCCTGTTTAAACAGCTTTTTACCTGAAGGAGGGTTATGTGTTTGACGCGTATGTATGTATTCTTCCAATGATCCTATGTCCGCTCATAACCCCTCAACGGCTCAACGGATTTTAATTAATGATACGTCATTAAATTCATCTCGAAAAAAATCTTAATGGCGGATTTTATGCACTTTAATGTGCGGACTGAGATAAAAAAAACATTTTGAAGACCCTCGAGCGGGGTATTAAATTATGCCATATAAAAGGCGAGTTCGAAAATATATATATACATAATCCTTGTTTAAAAAAGTTCGGAGTCATTGAAAAAACAACATTAATAAAAAAACAAAAAATCTCATTAAATCTTACAATGAATAAAAAGGTAAATAAAAATACATTTAAAAACGAAAAAAACCAGCTTGCAAAAAAAAATTGCATGCAGTCGTCGCATTCATGAATTGTGTTGAAATATCTATGACACAAATGGCCGTTGTACCACGATTGGCGTTAGCCTGTCCAGTGTACTAGTACCTACTATAAAAGCAGGCACGAGCAACAGGAATTGCCCCCCCCCCCCCAAGATTCAACTGAATGACAGTGTTGAGGCAGGCAATTGCCCGGTAGTGGTGGATATGGAGTACCGATGTTGAATCAAATGCAACCCCTCAGCCATGCTCACATGGCCTGTAGGGGATGATCACCATTATCCCAATATCAGTGTAACTGGAGGCAAATGTACTTTTTTTTTTAACCTTTTATCTCCAAATTGCTTAAAACTGATCTCAAATGACAGTGTAAATATTTTTTGCTAAAATGCGGTTCAACCCTATTTTATCGTACCTATTTACATTTTAACTTTAAAAAATGTACATTATACTTAATTTTTGTTATTTAATAACATACATACTTATTATTGATATAATTTAACGTATTTTTCAATTTATATTTTACAAACTTAGTGTACTAGCTTAATACCATATTATATACCTACCTAAATTATATGAAGCTTTAAAAATGTACAATAACTTCATTTTTCTTAATTAAGTAACGATTTCCCGATTCATTTGACGCATTTTTAATGTTATTTTTTACAAAGTTAATGTACTAAATTACATAACATTATATTAAACAGAGTAATTTGTAACATACTAATAATTTACTACTAGTGCCTTTTTTACATTACACTAAATAATGTTCCAAAATCAGCTTTGATAAATATTTAAAACTTTAAAAAAACTGAAAAAAGTAGGTGGTAGGTGGTTAAGGGTTAATCCCTTATCCACCTACCACCTACTTTTGTCACACAACCACCTACCATACATCTGTGAGTCCGGAGTCAAATCATTGTTTTTTATCTAGTTTAGAGCCTAAACTTAACAATAAACAATGATTTTATTGCAGTAAAATAGTCTGTAGGTAATACGAACTAATAACTTCATCATTATAGAATAATAACTCATAATAAAACAATAACTTCCAAAATAGGTGGATTAGGGTTAGTATATAAAATATTTTTCAAAACAAAAATTACAACATTATTTATTGTAATGTAAAGCCACGAGTGGGAGGTTATTATTATATTACAAATCACTCATTATATCTACTTATTATAACTATTCTATGAAGTTTCGAAAATGTACAATAAACTTCATTTTAGGGTTAATAACTACGTGCGTAACGTACCGATCTCGACATGTTTCATTTTTTTTTACAACCTTAATGTACTTTTTAAATATATTCTAGCATCTACTTATACTACATGAAGTTTAAAAAATGTACAGTAAACTTCTACTTCCTTATTATATTTTGGATTTGCCCGTTCCGTCGCCGATAATTTTTACAAACTTAGTATACCTACTTACTTGCATACTTAATACTATATTATATGCCTACTTAAATTCTATGAAGATTCAAAACTGTACAGTGAACTTCTTTGAATTATTTACGCATTGACCTTTTTTTGTATATTTTTATTTTATTTGTACATACTTAGTATCTTAATAATACACTATAGTATCTTACCTACTTAAATTCTATGAAGTTTCAAAAATGTACAATAAACTTCTTTGTATTCTTATTTAAGTGTATTATAGTCCTTGATATTCGTGAATTTTTTAATTCTAGTTTGTACATGCTTATAGTACTTACTTACATAATACCTACTACAATATAGTATCTTACCTACTTAAATTCTATGAAGTTTCAAAAATGTACAATAAACTTCTTAGTATTCTTATTTAAGTGTATTAAAGTCCTTGACATTCATGAATTTTTTAATTCTAGTTTGTACATGCTTAAAGTACTTACTTACATAATACCTACTACAATATAGTATCTTACCTACTTAAATTCTATGAAGTTTCGAAAATGTACAATAAACTTCTTTTTTCCTTATCTAATTTTAACAGTTTCGTGTATTTTTGTATTTTATTTACTTAGTATCTTTATGTTTATGAATGACTTTTTTTTGGGAAAGTTGTAAATTTTGACAATGTTTACGCATGCAATTTCCCCCTCTCCTCCCCCCCCCCCTCTCTGGTGGTGGATATGGTGTACCGGTGTTAAATCGGATGCACCTCCCAGCCTTGCTCACATGGCCTGTAGGTTATGATCATCATTATCCCGATATCAGTGTAATCAAACGCGGTTGCAATCCTTGTTTTATCCTACCTATTTACATTCTAAGTTTTAAAAATGTACAGTATACTTAATTTTTGTTATTTTATAACATACTTATATTGTTATTATTGACATGATTTAACGTATTTTTTAATTTATATTTTACAAACTTAGTGTACTGGCTTAAAACCATATTATATACCTACCTAAATTATATAAAGTTTAAAAAATGTACAATAATATAACGCTGCAATAACCGTGATAAAAAAAGTTTCACCGGGGATTATGTAATTGAATTTAAAATAATAGGTAGTAAAGAAAATAAGTAACTTAATGACTTTTCCTCATTTTGCAAAAAAAATGAGAAAAAGTCTTTAATTTTTAATAATACTAATGTACTTTTATTTTATTAAAGTACTTTATCTATGAAGTTTTGAAAATGTACAATAAACTTCTTTTTTCCATAAGTAATTAACAAACTTAGTCGGGTTAACTTGCGTAATACTATCATATTTAAAGGTGTACCAGAATCTGATGGAATATTAGAAAGTTATCATTTAGAGATACTAACACAAAGTTAAAGTTAGTAGTTAGTAAAAGGTCGTGGACACGGGTAGAGTCTACCCGTGTCCACGGCCGTTGCAATACGGTCGAAACGTCGGGAAATAAATTTAAAAAAAAGTTGTGATTTGCATTACGACAGGGAAGGGTTTAAACTGCAATTAAGAATGATTGATAGAGTTGTTTTAAACTAAGACGAAAAGGTAGAATTAGTCTAGTCGAGAAGTGCTTAATTTTTTGTATTTAATACGCAGGCCGACCGCACGCGGACGAAGCAGCTACAAAAGGTTAAGTTCACGTAGTTCACGTAGTCCGAAGAATGGGGATACCTACTTATTTTAATGCAAGAACTGAAAATTTACCTTTATCAATGCCGCGTCAAGACTATTTGATGTCCTAAGCAATCCCCCCTACCCTACCCTATCCATAAGTAAACTAGTATTGGTCTATAAAAAAATACGTACAAATTTATTACTTAGATGGAATAGACCTTAGAATTTGTATGAAACAGGAAAACGATGACTGGAGTAGATATTATATGGCTACTACAATAAAAACCTAAGCATTTTTTTACTTTTTAAACACATTTTGTGCTGTTTCTGGTGTCCCCCAAGCAGTTGCTTAATTTGTTTATGTGTTAATCCAGCACTGAGAGTTATGTCAGAAATTTAATAAAAAACACAATTGGGTACTTGATTACAATAAAAACAAATTATTTTATACTAATCTGGTAATAGTAAATCTTAAAATGTTTTGAAAATAAGTGTTATTTTACAATTTAACATGTTTTTTTTAATTTAAAGGATTAAAACGAATACTAAAAGTAATGATTTGACGATAGGAACTTATGACGTCATAGGTTGTTATTCCATACACATTTCAATAGAACTAGTCGTTTTGACATTTCATAAAAAAAGACTGATTTGACTTAAATAATAATAATAATAATAAATAATTACAATAGGGATGTTGACTGTCAAGTCAACATCCCTATTGTCATTATTTATACCTCAACTTCCCAATTTACCATCGAATTTGGTACACCTATGCTACTAAGTACTAACTTATGTTCTATGAAGTTTCAAAAATGTACAGTAAACTTCGTTTTCCTTATTTTATTAACATCCCGCCAATCGTTTTTAGTATTTTTTTCTTTAATATTTACATACTTATACTACACTATAGTATCTTACCTACTCAAATTTTATGAAGTTACAAAAATGTACAGTGAACTTGTTTGTATTCTTATTTATGCATAGACTTTTTTTCGTGTATTTTTATTTCATTTTTCCATTTTTTCTTTTTTTTGTATTTTTAGGAAAACAAACAGTTCACGAATCATAAATACATTTTGTTTACCTACTGACTTAATAATACTATAGTATCTTACCTACTTAAATTCTATGAAGTTTCAAAAATGTACAATAAACTTCTTTATGTTCTTATTTAATTAGGTATCGACTTTCTTCCGTGTATATTTACTTTATTTTTACATACTTAGTGTACCTACTTTCTTAATAATACACTATAGTATCTTACCTACTTATATTCTATGAAGTTTCGAAAATGTACAATAAACTTCTTTGTATTCTTATTGTGTATTAAAGTCCTTCGTTTTACATGATTTTTTTAATTCTAGTTTGTACATGCTTATAGTACTTACTTACATAATACCTACTACAATAAAGTATCTTACCTACTTAAATTCTATGAAGTTTCAAAAATGTACAATAAACTTCTTTGTATTCTAATTTATTATAGAGCTTTAATTTGTTTTTTTTTTACTTTTTTTTTTACATACTTAGTATATCTACTTACTATGCGTTTCAAATGAGTTGTTAATGTTGTCATGATGACATTTTGATTCGCATTACGTCTGCAACTGCATTGCATGACGTTAGGTCAGCAAAAAAATTATTTGTAAAAAGGTGTCATTGGTGTTACACAGAAGCACTGTATTTTACTATTTATTATTAAAGATATGTTTTAGTTACAAAAAATACCACATCTGACTGAAAGACCACAAAAGTGTAAAATATTTTGCATATTTACATATTTCTGTTTGATGTTTATTAAACAATAAAGAATACTAATAAAATTTTAATATAGAAAAGAAAGAATGTTAGGTACATAGTTCAAAGAAAATAAATCGTACGTCCGTTCTATTGCTATACACACACATACTTTACCCGACTTGGGAGTGTTTGTTGCTACAGGTACAATTTTGACAAGTACAAAGTGTAGTTCTTGCGATCGCGACTATCTTCTTAATTGAAACGCATAGTAAATAATACTACACTAGTATCTTACCTACTTAAATTGTATGAAGTTTCAAAAATGTACAATAAACTTCTTTGTATTTATATTTATTTAAATTGTCTTCCTTTACGTGTGTATTGTTTACAGTATTTATTTAAACATCGCACTGACAACACAACACTGTAATAATTCAAAATTTGAAAATTTTGAGATAGTATTTTATATTCGAATGCGAAATTGAATTATCTGTCTGCCATAAAATCGGCGTTAAAATAGTGCAAAAAAAAACAAAGAAGATACGGCAACTCTGTTTTGATCAATAGTCATAATATAATTGTTAAATATTATTATTTTTTAACATAATGTTTTAAATAATTCGTAAATATGCAATAGCGGAAATTTTATCAATAATCTTAATATTTTTTTTAAATCTGTAACAGGAGCATGTTTTAAAAGTTTATTGTCGTTTCTGAAAAAAGTAAGATTTTGAGTTTATTTATATTAGTTATAACAGCCTTGCATTATTAGTGCGACGTAGTTAGTGTACCTACTTACTTAGAACGTATAGCTACAGGCTGAACCAAACCAGGCGTCGTCTGAATGGAAAATACCATAAATATTTGAGTTAGTAAATTTTACTCACAGGAAACATTCTTTTATTTTTAAATAAATATAATGACTGCATTTAAAAATTATAAATGTCACTTGCCGGAGATGAGAAACTGCCATTTGTAGAAAATAAACACCATACACAAAGACTCAACATTTTAACAAATATTGCATCTTAAAATTGAGGAAGGCCATGGCCATGAAATTTATCAATACAATTAATAAGACGAAGCAGAAGCACTACCTTTTGGAAATAGTCAAAGAGATCAAAATGTGCTTTTAAACCTATTAGGTACCTTGAGCAAATTGATTTGCAATTGATTTGAAAATATCTATCCTTTGTGTTGTTTTTATTTAAGTTTATGATTTTAAATGAATTATTTAAAATTGTAAATAGTAAAATTATACTTAGGTATATTAAAAAACTATGCAAAATTTTATTTACTTTGACTTTTACATTACATTTTTTAGATTTTAGATACAATGTCTATAAGAGAGATTTGTTCCTTATGATTGATCATTTTAATTTGCATTATAAAAACACGGAATGTTTGTTTTCTACATTTAGCGGGTTCTGATAAAAGAATTTTAAAAAAATCTTTTTATGCTGTTCTTTTTATTTCTATAAACACAAGAATAAGTATTACCTTATAAGTACAGCCAAATTTCTTGGACTGGATAGAACATGTCGATATAATATGTAAAAAAGTCAGCAGCTCCTTACATGCTCTGTATAAACTTGCCGCAATTATCAACACAGATGCGTTAGTCACGGCATATTATGGTCTTGTTGAGTCTATACTCCGCTATGGCATAATTTTCTGGGGCAACTCAACAAATTATGATATGGCATTTAAAATGCAAAAACGGTGTATACGTGCAATGTTTGGAAGTCAAAGTCCTCAAAGTTGTAAGGCATTTTTTGTAAAACATAACATTCTAACATTTCCATCATTGTATATATTTTAAGTAGCTTTATTTATCAGAAACAATTCTTATTTGTTTGATCACCAATCTGATTTTGTAAAACGTAATTGCCGAGATAAGAATAGACTTTGCATTCACCCTGCTAAAGCTGCGCTACTCTATAAGAGTGTAGTAGGTAAGACACCTATAATATATAATAAAAATACTAAAAATATAAAAGAATTAAACATTGATCTGTTCAAAAAAATGTTTAAAAAGTGATTGATAAATGCTTACTGCAAATAATGTAAATGATTATTTGTCTGACAAAACCATATAAAATTATTGATAACAATAATGACATATTTTATTAATTGATTTTTATTAATTTAATTTTACTCTACTATAGTTTTTGTGAAAATGCATGCAGTAATATGAATGTGTTATATTATTTCAAGATACACTTTTACATAATTAATTATTTGATATTTGTACACCGTACCTTGGTAAAACAAGTTGAACATACCAAGTTTAGTTTGAACATCTGTGATATTTTATGTATCGTATGGTATTGCCACACATGTTTATGCAAATAAATTGATCTTTATCTTTTTCATCTTCAAGTAAAATTTGCTCAATTATATAGCGTACTTTTTCTCCAGTGGACATTGGTTTGATCCACCCTGTATATTACTAAACTATATATAGTATAGTTTAGTATTATACAGAGTAGCATTACTTATATATTATTATTATTACTAATTAAATACTATGAAGTTTCAAAAATGTACATAAACTTCTTTTTATTTCTTCCTTATGTCTAATTATTCGTCATTTTAATAATTTTATGAATGTTTTATACATACTTAGTGTATGTTACTATATATACCTACCTACCTATATATTTATATATATATATATATATATATATATATATATATATATATATATATATATATATATATATATATATATATATATATATATACTATACTTACTATAGTATAGTTAGCAATCGGATAGATCTTGACTTCAAAAGTAATCAAAATCATATGAAAAACCAATACTTAATGTTTTTTTTATTTTTTCATGTGGATTTCTTTGAATTAAAATCGAATATTTCAAAGTATCTTAACTCCTTACAGATCCAATATTGTTTAAGCTACGTCCGTTCTTATAGTCAACAAAGTATCCTTTTACTGTAATTTCCGTCCGTCCGTCCGATTGTCCGCAAGTTATAAAGCTGTAATTAGGTACGAATTAACGAATATACCGATTAGTTACGCCGACAAAGTGATAGTCTTGAGAAAAAATAATTATAATAGTAAATAAGTAAGTTGTGTAATGTAATATTTACGGTGTAATTGGACGTTTTTTAAATGAACGTTAAAGTTGACCAGTAACTAAAGTAGGCACATTTTTAGTAAGATGTTTTTCGAAAGTCAAGATCTATCTGATACTGACTATATCTACTATACCTTACATATTTATTAAAGTCTATGAAGTTTCAAAAATATGTACAGTGAACTTCTTTTTTCTTATTTTATTTAAAATGTTAATTTTGTGTACATATCTATATTTGTCTTTATGTATATTATATCTATTTTCTATATAAATGTACTATTTAAATGATGTATATACCTACTGACTACAAGGTGTAGATTCTATTTATAAACTTGTTTGTATTTTGCAAGTATTAGAATTTAGGTAAATAATATTTTAGAAAAATTGGATTAATTATTATTAGATATGTTTCGGGACTTAATCGCGTGATTTATTTGAAGGAACTAACCTTTCATTTACCCGACGTTTCGATCGAATTGCACCGATCGTGGTCGCAGTTCGGCTAAAACGTCGGGTAAATAAAAGGTTAGTATTTTTATTATGTCCCGAAATATATTATTATCTTATATGTATAAAAATCGCAAAAATTGAAAAACAATAAATGAGTATTTATTATAACTATTCAATACATAAATATAGTTAATTTGCAGACTGGCCTGTTGTTTTAGTGGTTAGTGACATTGACTTCTAATCAGAGGTTCGATTCCCATCCAGAATAAATATTTGTTTGATAAGAACGATGTTTTTTTGTGTCTGGGTGTAATTTATTTATAATATATATGTATTTAGAAAATATATAAGTACATATGTCTATTAGTTATCTGGTTGCCATAGTACAGTTGGCACTGCCTAGTTTAGGATCAGTAATAGTGTGAGTTGTACCAAGAGGTTGTTATTTATAAAATGGTGACGTCATAGTTTTCTGTGGGTTAATACACTCACATATCTTTTGTTTTGATATTAAAGTAAATGATCTGAAATTAATAGTACCTAGTCCACAATTTAATATGGTTCATGAATTTAACCATGTTAACACATTTGTCATTTTGAGGTCGTTCTAATACGCACGTGCATCACATATGCACCACCACTGCATACAAATTTGAAGCCTTTTCCTTTGAAAGGGTTTAAAAAATTGTCTTGGAAAGCCAATGATTTTTTTGATGATTTTTTTTTTATTTATTTGCATACACATATGATCATTCTTTGTTCTTCCAAAATAAATAGTGCAAAAGCTCATATTTGTAGTACCTACTACTGTTAACGGGTTAAACTGTGGTACTTTTTTGTTTTTATGGTAAATTATATATTTGACCATAGAAAATGATGACGTCACATTTTAATGGAAGTGCTTTTGCTTGATGTATGTATAACAAGTTTATAAAGAATCTACACTTAGGTAATAAGTAGGTTTAATTCAAAATGTGAAGCTCTCATGAGAAAAAAAATGCCTTTTGCAATAATCAAAAATAATAATAAAATGCTTTGTCTGATGTCAAACAAAGACGAAATATTCGTTAGGTACTTAAAATTCCATTAATATGGTATGAATAAGGATTTAAAATCACTTTAACCTTCAAGAGATCGCGTGGAGTCGATTCGACCACACTCATTAAATTTTCTTTCATAGTATATTAATATCTTGTTGCACGTAATTCTCATAACTAAGTAGCCTTTCATTGTTTCACTGTGCACGAAATAAACTGCTAACCCCCTTCCCCGTGCCTTCTAAAATGCAAAGTTGGCAATTGGAAAAGGACTTTATGATTGTTAAATTACCGTCCTTTTATAAAAAAAAAACTGACAATAACAAACATTTTGATGCAGTCTCTCAGACGTTATTCACATACCTGCATTTTAGCGATGCAAAGAGTAAAAAAGTAGTTACGTATATAACGAAATTTTATGATGACAAATTGCTTCGTTGCCCAAAAGAAAATTGAGCTATGTGTAAGTATTCTTTTTTGACAAACAGTGTCCTAACATAACGATAATATGTCTGGATATAAAAAAAGGATATTAAATAATTTAGTTTTAAGTACCTACAATATCTTTCTAGGTATTTTAGACTACGCGCGAACTTCCTCGTTACATCCGACAGCGCAACCGCTTGAAGGTTAAATAATGATAAAATAATGCAGCGAATAAATCCTACAACGGCCGTACCATGAACTCTTGTAACCGGTCAATTGTAGACGAGAAATAAACTGTGCTGCTAATTGTACCATAATCCTGCCAAAAAGCAGGTGAGTCCGTGATGAAGTTGAACTGCCCCGCACTTGGAAAATAATTTAAATGGTACGGCCCCTGGGCAGTTTAAGAATCTAACAAATTGAAACATCGAATTGAAGTTTAAAAGTGTAGCTGCCAGCATTTCGTTTTATTTTCAAGCTTTTTTTTTTAATTTCTTTTTTTTATATTTTTTTTTATTTTTAGTTTTTTTTTACATAAAATATAAATTTTAATATGAATAACCTATTCTTAATCAAAATACTAAGATACTAAAAATCTATTATGGGAATTTGTTCCTAGGATACTATGGAAGTTAATATGTACAAAACACTTCCGTTTTCCTTAATTCATTTGCGGATATTTTCACTGTTTTTCATTTATTTACAGTTCTAATATTACATAATATGTTTAAATCGGTTTACTATTGGGTCGCATAAAATGTTACCTATGTCATAATTTGGTATAGCATAATTTTTCTTGGCATAATTTTGTTACCCATAACTACTGTTTTCAGAATCAATAATTGAAGAGCATATTATTTTATATCATGATGTTACACACGCTAAACGACGTTATTAAAGCATAATATGCATTGGCATATCAGAGATGCAATATGGTATATCTAAATGTACGAAAATAACTGATGACCAAAATTATAAATATAATAATTTTAAAAGGTGTACCTTACAAATTGTTATGCGTTATTAAGTAGGTACTGTATGATGTTCAAAATTATACCGCTTGAATTAACCTGCATAAAGAATATTTATGCATTCTTTTTAAGCAATATGCCTAAGAAAAGTTATGCCAAACTCGGTATGCCAAAGTATTTTAGAAAAATACTTACGCGAATCAAGGGAATACTGTCTTTAAATTAATAATACTTATGTTAAAATAGTTACACTAATTTAGTATAATATTATGTGGCTACTTGTTTCTAGAATCTGTACTTGTAAGTTTGGAAGTTAATATGTACAAAACTATACTTCCTTTTTTTCTTAATTAATTTTATGTCCTTTTTTTTTCGTTCACTTTATTTACAGTTCTAATACTACTGTTACTTAACTATCTATAATGTTCATAACCACTGACTTCATAGTACGTCGTACACTGGATTGGCAACCCCGTACAAAGTGACAGCAATTTCAAATTCCGAATCGAATTACCGTCATTACTTTTTTGACATTTATGACAAATGGCCGTTGTTGTTAACCTTGTTACACAAGTTTACTTCCATTTAATTTTAATAATATAATCAAGTGGAAGTCTTGACGTTGCTTGCGGTAGCCTATCCAGCGTACTAGTAGACTATAGAGATTAGTGATTCAAAACACTAACCCATTTATTCATAATTTATTTAATAACAGCATTTTAACTACGTACTTTTGTTGTTAATTCTATTTAGATAAGTATTTTTGTTTATTATTTAGGTCAGAAAAATGAATAAATGAAACGCGGCAGCGGCAAAAATTGGTTTTGTTACAAACAAACAATCTACTAAAAATGTGCAATAAAAATGTCGTTTTGACGAAATAATATTTTTCAAATTTTTAGCATTGTTCTTAGGCTACCCACACGCCCCTTTTGGATCAGGCGGAAATTTTGTGCTAAGATCAAATCCTATATGCTCTTCCAGACTATTAACTATGTTGCAAATTTAATCCAGATCCGGTTAGTCATTCAGGTGTGACAGAATAACAAACATACATCAATGTTTAGGGCCTAAACCTTACAATAAACAACGATTTTATTCCAGTAAAATAGTCTGTAGGGGGTTGAGGTCATAACTTCAAACATAAGTGGTAGGTGATTTAGAGATAAATATAAAATATTTTCCAAAACTGATATTGTAAAGTTATTTAGTGTAATATAATTAGTATATTACAAATCATCCTGTATATGTGGTTAAAATACTGTTAATAACGTATTATGAATAATAGGGTAAACCTATAATATCAACTTAACTTATCCACCGTTAACTGTGTGTTAAATTAGCTAACTCTAGTAATGAAACTGACAGGGGCAATTACCCCACCCCCTCTCCCCCAGACTCATGAATTTTCAAGTGCCATACACTTCTGGCACTTGAAAATTCATGCTATACTATTGGTATGCGTTGACGGGCAAAACTACTCACACTTGGCCAGTGTTGGCTCAAAGGGCTCTCCTGATCATGATCCTGGATCCACGCCTTAAACTGACATTGGTGCGTTTCTATAACCATTTTTTTTTAAGATACATAACTAGCAATGTGAGATTGAGTCCCACATTACTAGCAATCTGGTTAACCCCTCCAGTTAAGTTAGGCTTGTGTTAGGAGTGGGTTCACTACGGAAACCGCGACCTCACGATTGCGAGACATTAGACGACCGCCGCCGCTTCAAAACTGAGCGAAAAATATCAGTTTATCTACTACAGTAAACTTTTTTAACAAATATTTAACGGTAAATTAGTTATTTAGATCGGCCGTAAAATACTATAAACCTAAAGATAATAATATTTATTATGTATAAAATATAAACTATTATATGTACTGCGTTTCTAGGATACTTATTAAACTAGTTCCTAATTGCAATATGGGTATCAACTTCAAAATATTTTGTAAATATTACCTAGTTTTTTATTTATTTCGTAAAAAATATTTACGCGGATTATGCCTTGTGGTCTTATTCCAACGCCGGCTAAGTCTTAAATATAGTAGACTACAAGATTCTCAAGTTTTTGTTACAGTTTATAATAATAAGTACTATGAATTAATGAGACATTTGAATGATAAGACAATACAAGACTAAAATAATACTACTATTGTAAAAAAGTTGGTATACTCCGTAAAGAAAAAAAGATTTAACGGTTATTTTTTGGCATTAAATTTAAAAAAAAAACGTAACGTAAAACGTTAACGGTATAACGTATCGGACAGGGAGTAAATATACACCCTGTATATACCTTGCTCGAGCAACGCACTCATATGACATCGTTTACGGACGAATTACAGTATCACTTTGTTTGTTCGGTGCGGAGGCAGCAGGCGTTATACCTTCCCCCATCCAAACTCATGAATTTCCAAGTCTTCGTCAAGTATTTAGACGGTGTTGATAGGCAACTGCCCCTTTCCACGGCGTCAATTAAATGCACTCCCGTCGCACTCTTGCCGCCCCCAGAACCTGACCCTGAATCCGCGCCTGTTCGAAAGGCGTTCCGAGATGTCAGAAATGTTAGGCCAGCATGTAATTTCAGTTGAGATTTGAGAACACATCACTATCCAAAACACTGAGGTGCCTTTGGCGGGAAAACAGCAATGGAGAAAAGTGACGTCATTGGTTTATTTGTATCACGTGATATATTTAGCCTTACCCAAAAAAAAGCCATGACGGTTTCCATAATGTTTTTGTTAATATTGGCCGTCTTTCTGATGTCTTTGTTTGAATTTTGAGGTTTACAACCAATTACGCAATCAAATTCAAATACCTAATTGATTGTTTTAAATAACGTTCCCTTATTTGTCGAGCTGCTCCATAACCATGGTTTACTGGATAGATAACTGCATTCAAATGTCTCATCAGTTCTACTTATTGGCGAAATTTTATAGTACCTAGTCGTATTTTAAATAACTAAATGTACATTAGGCAATTTTCGCCAAATAAATATTTAAAACTTCTGAATTATAACGATCTAACTAAAGTGTTAGTATTTGTATGAATATTAAAATGAAAAAAAAACAAATAATTATTAAAAAAAATATTATTCACGACATCTTCCCCGTTGTAAGAAAGATCAGGATGTCCTGAAAAATCTTTAAAATATGATAAATATGATAAATATTGACAAATAGGTAACAGAATAAATAAATTATTTGATATTGGTAAAAACATATTATGATTAAACAAATTAATAACTAATTATTTAAAATTAATAAAAAAATATTATTCACGACATCTTCCCCATTGTAAGAAAGATCAGAATGTCTTGAAAATCTTTAAATTATGATAAACATTAAGAAATAGGTAACAGAATAAATCAATTATTTCATATTGGTAAAAACATAATAATAACGAATTATTTTAAATTTTTTATGATTAATTACTAGTATTTTTATTCCAAACACTAACTCATTACCTAATAATTTAAATATAATGACACATTACCATATTAATAAATACATTTTATTATCTATATTGGTTTTGAGAAACCAAAACCTTCTCAATCTTCATGCTTTTTTAATATTTATGATTTATGTATAGACTTATATCATAACTAAATCAAATCAAACTTTTTCATTTATAATAAATATGGATTATGAAAAATTACAACAGTATGAAAATGTATACATTTCAAACGAAAAAGTAATAAAAATAAATATTAAAATCAATGAAAACTACAAGGTAGCCCAAAGTAAAGTGCTACAAGGTAGCCCAATGATAATAGATTTTTCGTTGCCTTTTGATTGAGTTGACAAAAGAAAATTATAGATTTTTGGTATTTGTAGCAATGAATATGGTCTGTTCGCCTTTTAGCTAAACTATAGAGTAACAGCTGATACAAATCCCTATTGTTATTATGTGAAAAACAAACTCCATTAAAAGAGTCTGCCATTATAGGAGTGCCACAAGGAGATGTTTTAGGCCCGGTACCTTTTTATTCAAGGTTAAAATATATATCAAGTCTAAATGATTTAACTAATAAGTGTTATAAATTAATAGTACACTATCCAATGATAATGTACTATATTTTTAAATATATCTGAAAAAAAAAGTAAAGCGAATACATCTATAAATAGTTTTCATAATGTATAAGTATTGTAATTATCACATATAGACATGTAAGTTTTAAATCTAAGTACCCAGTAATAGGTTAATTATTAAATCATTAGACCAATTTACCCATAGCCGCAATGTTAAGTTATTTAACAGAACCAAGTTTTGACAGGCGGTTCGCCGTCCAAGGCCTCCTGTCAAATAGGACCAACGATACCAAATTTTGCCAAGTCCGGTACATCAATATCATCTAATTCCGGTTTCATTGACACATATCCAGTTTGTTCCGGTTTCATCGAGATATAGCCGCTTGGATCGGGTTTTATTGGTACGTAGTCTTCAGTTCCGTCATTTAGGTCGATTATTGGGTCTTTAAGATTTAAATTGTCAAATTCGCTTGATATTTTAGCTTCGTTAAGTAGTTTTAAGGATTCTTCTAGTAAATGTGTGCGATGTTCAGGAGTATGGCCGCTGGTTGATGGGGTTCGATCTGTGGACTTCCTATGGTGGAGGGAATTGGTTGCGGAACCCATGTATGGTGGGGGTTGTGGCCTGTTGTAGTTGCTCGCCAAATTCGTGCTGGTTTTCGGACTGTATGGTCGGATTAAGCTGTTGTTTGGACTGGAAAGACAAAGTTTTAGTTTAATCATTTAAGTTAGCCATTGTGTTGTGTGTATAATATCTTGGTATTTGATTTCATAATATCTTGGGCAAATCACACACGGCTATCTACATCTAGACCATGAACAAACAATCGTGCTCATGCACAAAGATTTATCATGGGCGGGAATCAAACCCCTAATCTTTGGCTTCAGGGTCACTAACCACTAGACCAAACAGGTCAGCCAAAAAGGAGGAAAATATAGTATTTTTACTGACCTAACACCAACACTTTTGTTGCTAGCGTTGTCGTTGACTTGAGTCTGCTCAGTGTTGCCAGTGCCGTAACGACACATCTCCACTTTTGACTTATGAGCCCTGAAATTGCCAAGTTAAGAATTGTTACTATTATATACTTTTGTTATAAAAATAATAACATGTTGTATATTTATAAAATTACGTTGTAATTTCAATACAATATATGGATATATTGTATTGAAATTACATTGGTCGTAGCGTGGTGTTATATATATATATATATATATATATATATATATATATATATATATATATATATATAGCCTTCCTCAATAAATGGGCTATCCAACAGTTAAAGAATTCGGACTAGTAGTTTCTGAGATAATCGCGTTCAACCAAACAAACAAACTCTTCAGCTTTATAATATTAAGTATAGATATCCCTACTAATATATAAATGTGAATGTAAGTTTGTTTGTTACGCTTTCACGCGAAAACTACTCAACCGATCATCATGAAACTTTGTACACATATTCTTGGAGGTATTAGAAGTAACATAGAATTATAAAAAAAGGGGAAAATTTACGCAGACCTCTAGCTGCATATAAATTTTTCATTTTTTTTTCCACAGATTTTGACCAGTTATGGCGGGTTTGTCACAATTTTGCCATGGTTAGTATTTAATACAAATAAAATAAAAATAAAATCAAACCTCCTATTTCTATAATCTATACAAATATGGAATATGTTGTCCAAAAAGTTTTCTGATTCAGGATCCCTCCTGAAATAAAATTACAATTTTTATTCATCTTTATTCAATACCACTGATCTGATGCAGTGGGGAACCTTCCCCACTGCATTAGATCAGTGGTATTGAATAAAGGCCCCTTAGCCCTACCTAGGGTTAAAGGGCCAACTCTTTCTCTTTCCTCTCCTTTCTCTTTCTTTTTCCCACCTTTAATAAAATTTAAATAAAACAGACATTCAAACGGCACAAGAACCCCCCCCCCACGCCTCCTCAGCCTTTGCTGAGACTACCACGCAAGACATCGTGGGTTCGATTCTCAAAAACCGTGTCCCAGTGAGATATAAGATACCTCATGCAGACTAAGTCTCTCGAGTGTCTGGACTTTAAAGAGCTGTGAAGAAGTTGATTTGCTGGTGTTTGGGAATTAATTTATGGATGTCCCATGCTTTCTTAATTCCTTCAGGTATTTTGATTTCAGTATTTATTTTACCGATTTTGACAAGTGAAAAATGCGCTCTCGTCTGTAATTTTTGGTCTTCCCGACATTTAAAAAAATCGACTTACACAGTAGCATGCAGAGCGCAGACCACTGCAGTCAAAGCCGTGACAGACAGCACCATGAGGGTCAAGGGAACTAGCACAGCTGCCGTCAACAGTCTACCATAGCTGCGTGAAGGTAGACCTTGTCTGCTTGGTGCTGACCACTGAGACCGACTGTCTACAGCCACGAAGGACTTGGCTGATTTGCTCGTGTTTGGGACTTCTGTTAGGTACTCTAAGTGGAGAGTTGAGCGTTCTTTGTAGATGGTGTTGTACTGGAATTGAGAATGGTCAATATTATTAATAAACAGGTTTAAGTCTAATTTGAGTAAAAATTAGGCACCCGTTTCATAATTCTACCAAATCATCAAAAAAATGCCTTCATCATAAATAAGTACCTACTCTCATTTATCACTATCTGTCAATCACGGTTTTTTGAGTGGTTTCTCACGGTTTCTCATAATTTTTTGAGGTTTATAGGTAGATATGATTAGCAGCGACTGTCAATGTTTAAACATAATGATTGTAAAATAATCGTGGATCTGAAAATCTTGTAGATATGAGATTGAAAACGTCGCTTAACCTTTATGATCTTTCGATTTTTCAGTTACCATTCAGTGCTATAATAAGAAAATAACTGACTGCATCGGTGGCGCAAAAATAAGTTAATCGACAATGAAGTGCAAAACTGCTAACAAAAAAAAATCATTTGTCACTCAATAAAAGGTATGTAAATGCAACTCACCAACTCAAAACTGCACCAATCGAGAGTCAAACCGGCATCCCTGAAGAGCCTCTCAACAGTGGTCCGTTTATATTCACGAGGACAACTCGGCAGCCGTGAAAGAGGACGTACCTCCTCACGCAAACGTTTTAGTTCTGCTGAGAATGGTGCAGAACTGCCTAGGCGGACCACCAGACTGGAATAACAGAGCGAAAGGTCCAGTAAATAATGTATTTTAATTTCTATGAAGTGCCTGCTCTCCGATGAAATTTGGCGACGTTTTGGCAAGAGACGCGAAATTTAATTTAATATAAAAAACTGTTCCTAACTACATAAGGAACGTCCATAAATTACATGATATTTACAAAGACACCCCTTCTCCCTCACGGGAGATTTGTTGAGCTTCGACCCCAACCCCACGCCCCTATACACCTCATGTAATTAATGGAAAACTATCACAGCTAAGTTGGTATGCCTTACAAGTTTACAAGTAATAGCCAACCGAGTGAGGAGTAACAATGATTTTCGCACAAATTGCAAATTGCAAAATTGAAAATTACTTAATGTAGGTACTATAACGTTGTTATTAAGTAAGTATGAAACAAAATTTGCATTATTGTGATGGGAAACTACGGAATTTGCGCGCATTGTGCGTGGCCCGACATGGACTTGCCCGGTTCTTTTTCTCATATCCTTTCTTTTAAAATAGCAGCCCTTCACATCTCCATGTCTCTGGCCTGCAGCTCAAAAATCTCTTAAATCATATAGATCAGGTCCTGTCAGACCCCGTAAAAGATACACTCTACAAGAAAAGGCACTCACCCTTCACCGTCGCTAGGTTTCAAAGGTAACCTCGCCCCTAAATCGATGGCTGAGACCAGAAACGTTGCGTACAAGTCTGTATTGCTCTCAGTCCACAATTTTGTACGTAAAATGTCCTTTAAACGGGTCATCCTGAAAATACAAGAAAATTGTTTAAGAAATAATGGACGTACCCAGGATCATCATCATCAACATCATCATCGTACCTAGGCCCTCCCATGTCATTGGTAAAATTGACTCAACACATGCCAAACATGTCCTTATGCTTTGCTTGGCAAGCAATATTCCTGGAAAACCAGGGATATTGCATGCCTTGCGTTTTACTCTTCAGTAGGAACTGTTTTATTTTAAGAGATTGTTACATCTACTGCAGCGTTATGTTTGTGCCTTGTGTGAGACTATTCTAGGGAGGCAGACAGTCCATCTACTAGCGGATCCAGGATGGTGTTCCAGGTGTTCACCCCCACCCTCTGTATTTGAGTCTTCCCTCTTCTGTACTTATGCTACAGGTCAGTCAGGTACATGTAGTTAACTTACTTGTGCTCATCAAGTAAATCTTCCACGTTCAGGTTATCAATCTTGAGTTCCACCTCGTGTCTTGCCATCTTCTCTTTGGTCCGTATGTCTAACGTAAGGAAAACACGACGCGTCTCATAGTCTTGACGATTCAGACCTATTACTTCCAGCTGAAAGACATCGAAAGAGATTTCCTGATGGCCTATATTATTTTAATCATACATACATAGATACAATGACAAGTCCTGTGTTGGTCAATTCCACTAAACCTTTTAGTACGAATATGATTACCTAGGTGTTCATTGGCGTCAGTAATCAACATTGCCATTAACAATTAAGTAGGTATCATATCCGTGCATATTATATCATACCCTGATCATATGATCATTTATGGGAAAAAAACCTCTGCTACGGTAATTTCTAAAATGGACATTCAGGGAAGGGCTGGTGTGTTATCTATCAGTCATGAGTAGGCGCGCAAGTTGAATCATTATAGCGAGACACTACTAATATCGTTTTGGGTAGACGTGGAACTGGGAGATTCCATTTATCTCTTACCAAGTCCTGGTCTCACCGATTCAGATTCTTTCAATTATTCAATAATTGTGAAATTTGTCAAGAATATAATGTACTAGCGGACGCCTCGTGGTTTCACCCGCGTAGTTCCCGTTCCCAGGGGTATACAGGGATATAAAATAGCCTATGTGAACCGGGGTTAGTGTAGCTTCACAACGATGAAATAATTTTTCAAATCCGTCCAGTAGTTTCAGAGCCTATTCAATACAAACAAACAATCAAACAAACAATTAAATCTTTCTTTATAATATTAGTATAGAAGTATAGATTTACCGTGATTAATCCAGCAGTTCCTCTCGGGGGAGTACCAAAGATGAAGCCAGAGTGGTGTCTCCCGCTATATATATAACGTAGCCATGATGGCAGTTCCGGCTTGCCTAGCAGTGAAGCGTGGAAACGATACTGCTGGTCAAATTCTGGAGACAAAATTATTCATGATAGGCTTCGCAGTAATAGAAAACCTAAGGGTTTTGATTTCAGGGCTGAGCGAGACTGCTAAGGAGGTATGCATCATCCAAATCCCTTTCTAATAGTAGGTAACTGCCAACTGGTGGTTTGGGCGTATCATATCTATAATAATATCTTGGGTCAACTCACACAATGCTATCTGATCCTAAACTAAGCAGAGCTTGTGCTATGGAAACCAGACAACTGATAAACATACCTACTTATATATTTCTAAATACATATTATGAATGAATGCTCATTACACAAAGTTTTATCCTGGGTGGGGATCTAACCCACGACCTCCGGCTTAGCAGTCAGGGTCACTAATCACTAGACCAACAATCAGTTATATAAAATCGTGACTCAGTGGAAGTGAGCAGATGTAGAACCAGGTCATCAGCCAGGTTAGATAACGTAACTACACCACGCCATGCCGCGAATGCTATGCTGTATGACTAAACGTCCTGCGTCTAATCTTTCTACAGTCGTGTCGAATTACCATCCCATCAAGTTAGAGGATAGGATGGAGAATAGAGAGTTAATTTGTATTTATGCTCTCACATGTACTTGTCCTAATTCATTGGAAAAAAGGCTATAACTACTTATACAAAAGAAACCCATACCAGGGAACTAACACACTATCTGGAAAATAGAACACTGCTCACAAAAACAAAATAACAAAAATAAGTATAATATGTCGCATTGTATACCTATAGTAAGCTGGACATGCTGACATGCACCACTAGTACAGGGCATATAATATATAATACTATGCAACCCGCATTATGGTACCTACCGCTTATGCCGACGGTGGCACCGGCACATATGGCTCCTAAGAACTCGACGGAACTGGTCCTCGGGTCTTTAAAAGCCATGTGGATAACACACTCCGCTTATAATTTATCATACCTATTTACATTTCAAATGTTTTGTATGTACATGGGCATAAAAATAACATGCCAAGCAGTCACTTCACAAAATATAAAACCAGGGAAATTCCATTCAAATTATAATAGCACAGGGCACCACAACTACTTCACGTCCACACCAAATATTTCATTGTCTCAATTTCCCTGGTCTATTTATGTAAAACTGAGTTTAATAGAAACTCGTAAAACTTCATGCTTGGTATCACCTGTGTGTATATGTTTGCTATGTACTGGCGCGCCTGATACATTAGACTGACAACCTACGCAATAAGAATAAAGTGTTAGGTAAGTACTTATAGCGCAGGCGTATTCAGGGGAGAGGGTGCGGGCATGCGGGGATCCCTCTCAAACATTTTATTGTTATAGTTATAAATAACTCCTCCCTCCATCTGAAAAATAATCCTCGGCACGCGTACGACTTATCGATTAGATATTATTAGACGTAAATGCTTTTTATTTTCTGTACATCTCAAAATGTCGTGACAACCTACGGCTCACAAGTGTAGGCGATTTTATTCCCTTGCCAGGGCGCCATTTATTTATTACGTTAGACGATTTTGGGCAGTTTTTGACCAAAATCATTAGGTAACAAAAAAAATTAAATCGGCTGACCACTTCATGAGTCTGATTCATTTATTGCTGCTTTGCTCCTATTAGTCGTCGTGCCTATCATACAATAAAATAATTTTTCAATTCGAATCAGAAGGTAATTCCTGAGATTATCACGTTCAAACAAACTCTTCAGCTTTATAATATAGATATGAAAAAATACCTATCTAGGTAGTTTCGTTTTAGTTTTAGTCTAAGTTTTTAGTGATACACAATCGACTAGGTTTTAAAGATTTTCTTCTCTCGCATCTCGAATTCGCGCATTTCACGCACTTTTTCAAAGTATAATCTGCGCATTTTTGTGATCTTACGTAAGAACTGCCAAGACCCCCTCCCACCACTTAATAAAAAAAAATAAGACATAGTCGACCCTCCTAAATCGTCTTACATAATATTGAATGGCGGCAGAGAGTTTAATTCGTCCGATTTTTTGACTGAGATGTTAACCACAAAATGCCGGGAGTACGGAAAGCGATATTAGGGTTCTGTAGCCAAAAGTACAAAACGGAACCCTTACAGATTGCCATGTCCGTCCGTCCGCAGCTTTGCTCAGAGGCTGTAATTTTGTATGGATACACATATTACTTACGCCGACAAAGTGAAAGAATATTTTTCCTCCGCTATACTGGCTGGGAAGAATATTTTCAGATTTAGGATCGGATTCACTTTGAAGCTTAATATTTTACGGATTTGTGAAATATTAAGCTTTAAAGTGAAAATTTTGAGTCAAAACCGCCACCTCCCCCCCTCGCCCCTGCCATCTAAATGGTTGCGTTGGGTATGTGAAAAAATCACGGTCGTAGTAGGTATATACCTATAGTGAAATTAAAAGGAAAACTATCACAGCTAAGTAGGCTTTACAACTTTGCGAGTAGGTAACAGCGGATCAAATGACAAGTAACAAAATTTTCGTACAAATTCCATTCAAAATTATTATTAAGTAGGTATAACGTTGTAAGTATAAAACAAAAACAACAGAAAACCCACTTCTTAAGCCGCATTATTCGGATGGGGGCGACTACGGAACCCTACATTGTGCGTGGCCCGAGATGCACTTTCCCGGTTTTTTATAGAACGCACGCTTGAGTAACGCACGCACTCATCGCTCAAGAACACGGAATCTCGGAACGCCTTCCAATCAAAATGGTTTGTAGTGTTAAGCTGGCCACTGACGATGCAACCATCAATCCAAATGGAGTGGACGTCTCCAAAAACGTAACGTAAATGTCAAAAACGTATTTCATCCGGTTCAGGGATTCCAAACAGGCGTCGTCCAGTCCAAATGACTGTATGTATTGACAGTCAGTGTGCAAATTAAGAAATTTAAAGTAATTGTGCCTATAATGTATTTACTCTGTCGTCTCGTTTAGAAAGAAATCCATCTACTATTTCTAAGCATAGTGTCAAATCATGGATAAGAGAAAGACGGTCTCGCAAATGTCAAATAAATTCAAATTTGTTCTTTTCATTCTTCAGTAAAAAAAATAGTGTTGATATCAGTATAACCCTGCGTAGGTAAGTCCAAATTTACATCAATTCGGAAGTATTCCAAATAGAAGTTTCGTCAGTGACCTTAAAATGACGTGACGGTGACATGAAGGTAACCTTTTATATCTTTCGGTATTTAATGTCGAAACCCACTTCATTTTTTTTTCTCTGCAAGTTGTCAATACAATTGGCAGTATCTTACGGTTGCGGTCGGTCTCAATAACTTATCTACCGTTATCTGTCTAATATAGGTTTATATGCTATGATGAAAAAATTACGCTCAGTTTGAGGAGGGTGCTACTTTAGCTATATGGTTAATCCGGCACTGGAGTTAGCTATTTTAATCCATTTGAGAGGATCAGGTATCATGTCTAACAGATTAAAATAGCTAACTCCAGTGCCGGATAACCATATAGCAAAAGTAGCAACTATACCAGCTATGTGAGATTCAAAAGCCCGACAAAAAGGAACTGACCTTGGTACGTCCAGTTGAATAGATTAGGACTGATTGGAATTGCAAACATCTCCGTTTCGACTGCATTGTGTGTGTGAGCAGCGACCGTGGTTGCTAGCAGAAGGAAGCCGAGCTGATACATCTTATTCCTGGGAAAAAATGGTTTTTGTTAGAGATGGAATATGCATAACACACCAACTGGGATCCCACCGCAATAAAGAAAGAAATCTCATTATTTAAAATAACTATTTTCGTATTAAGTAATACATAATAAGCGTTGCGTCTTCAACTTAGGGCTAAGTGCTAATAGAAGGTATTTCGTCCAAGTAAAGGAAACGATATTTATTTAAACTATTATTATAAAGAGGAAAGATTTAATAAACTCAAAAATTACTGGACCGATTTCGAAAATTCTTTCACCGTTAGGAAGCTACACTATCCCCGGGTGACATAGGTTACTTTTTGTCCCTGTATTCCCACGGGAACTACGCAAGTGAAACCGCGAGGCGTCCGCTAGTAGAATATTAATTATTTTTTTCTAGAACCCTATTCGGTAAAGAGTATACTGTGATGTAGGTATTCTTATTTTTCGAGGTGCGAGGCAAGCCTCTAAGTCTACGTTCAAATGACGAGACTACAACGTCTTCCATATTGCTCTAAAATTGTCCTTGGTTTTTTTTCCTCTTGGTCTACTACAATCTGTCTCCTTCGTGTGACATTCAGCAGTATTTGTTTTTAAACTTTCGCGATGTTTACGAATATTAGAATACTATCGGGGCTTAACCGACCCGTGACCACGATCGGTGCTATTCGATCGAAACGTCGGGTAAATAAAAGATCCGTGCTTTCAAATATGTCACGCGATTAACTCCCGATAGTATTCTAATAGGCACCAGTATGTTGATAGGTGCTAACGCTGGCTATGACTATTCTGTATATGACGAACTAATGGTCGGGCTAGAAGTATTTGGATGTTATTCGATGCGTTAATTATAGGGCTTAGTATGGCGTACAATTTTCTGCTTCACAATGAGAATTCATAAGTCACGATGTAATAGTTCGTTGGGTACGAACCAGGAGGTTATCATACGCAGTGCTTTATTTTGAAACCTTTGTATGATTTATATGTTTGAGTGGGATGCGGTGCCCCATAATTGGATCCCATACGCCCAGATGGGCTTCAGTATTGCCTTGTACAAAAGTATTTTGTTCTCAAGATATAGTTGAGACTTTCGCTTTCGTTTTCGAATTTGAATACCAAACTGCTTCCTCTTAGTGAAAATATATTTTTGCCAGGTACCTAAGTTTTTTGTCTAAATGGAAACCTAGGTATTTCACATGATTTGCCTGGGGAACTTCGATGTTGTTTAGTCTGACTGGAGGACAGGATCCTCTCCTTGAGGTAAATATTAGAATGACTGATTTTGTTTCGTTTGCTTTTATCTGCCTTTTTGAGGCAGTGAGATATGTCATTTAACCTTTTTTGTAGTATTTGTAAGGCTATTTTTGGGTCATTATGTGCAACTAGCAAAGGTTCCAGTAATTAAGGATTCGGATGTTGGCATATCTGCAGTAAACAGTAAGTATAGAATGGGGCCCAGTACGCTGCCCTGTAGAACACCTGCTTTTATGAGACAAAGGTCGGACAGTGCTTCTCCATTTTGTACTACGAAATGGTGCTGCTGTAGAAATTATTTTGGTATACCGTACAGGTGATCTGGTAGAGCGATTTTTAATTTAAAACGAAATCCTTCGTCCTGTCGAACGCTTGAGATATATCCACTGTATAGTGTTGAACCCTAAAGCGCTAAATGGTGGTCAAGTCAAATCTGTGTCTTCTTTGTTTACCAGGTGATAGGTATAGGCGAACAAAGTGGAATAATCCCCTTTTTAAGAAACGTCAAACAATACATTCCTTACAAATTTGTATGACGTCATAGCTCAGGGTCGTCGAATCATTTACTTTTAGTGTTTGTATTGATGACTATGAATTCTTAAACACGTTAAATTGTGGAATAACATCTTCATTCCGATTTTTTTACGTATTTATTGCCTGATTAGTAAAAAAAAATACATTATTTTCATTAAAATCCTGATGCCAATTACGCCCAAAGAGCATATACGCCACTGACCTGAAACTATACTAATATTATAAAGCTGAAGAGTTTGTTTGTTTGAACGCGATAATCTCATGAACTGCTGGTCCGAATTACAAAAATCTGGGACCGTGGGGTTCAAGTGCCCGACTTCGTTTTAAAGATATTTCTAATCGGCTTATTAGTTCTTAACGTAATCAGAAGGTAGCTCTTTGCATAAAGAATAAGCAATGCCGTCCAACGTGGCAATGCTGCCAGCTTTCTGGCTATGTTACCATTTTCGACCTCGATGAGGAGGAATATTTCGTCGTGTATACTAATATTATAAATCTGAAGAGTTTGTTTGTTTGAACGCGATAATCTCAGAAACTAATGGTCTGAATTGAAAAAATATTATACTGTTGGATAGCCTATTTATCAAGGAAGGCTTTAGGCTATATAACATCACGCTACGACCAACAGGAGCGGAGCAGCAATGAAAAATGTTGCAAAAACGGGGAAAAATTACGCAGATGAAGACGCGCGGGTCAGCTAGTTTGTCATAGGGGACAAAAAAGCTTATAGGGCGGTCATTCTAATTGGCATTTAAAGGCGAAATAGCATGCAGTCATTTTGTACAGGGTAGTATGTCCAGCGTAACTAGGTACCTAGTTTAAAAAAAATAGTAGCTACTGTAGCGGTCAGTAATATACGCCTAAGCTCTGTGACATGGCATGCTAGTCTTCCACGGTGTTCATCATAGACTGGCCTGTTGGTCTAGTGGTTAGTGACCCTGACTGCTAAGCCGGAGGTCGTGGGTTCGATCCCCTCCAAGAATAAAATTTTGTGTGATGAGCACGATGGTTTATTCTGTGCCTGGATGTAATTTATCCATAATATGTATATATTTAGAAATATATAAGTGTGTTTATCAGTTGTCTGGTTTCCATAGTACAAGTTTTGCTTAGTTTGGGATCAGATAGCGTTGTGTGAGTTGTCCCAAGATATTATTGTTATCATCATTTACATTACATCTCATCATGAACTAATTTAATGCAAAGGATATTGAAATATGATTTAAAGTAAGTTTTGCTATGACGTCCGACGGGTCAGGTCTGGCTTTCAATCACTAATGTTTTTAGGGGTCCGTAGCCAAAATGGCGAAAACGGAACCCTTATAGTTTCGTCACAGGTATTTTACTCAAAGATTTCTCAGTGAATATTAATCAAATGTGGTGAAAAGGTGTCTTGTAGTAGTCGCTACTTAGTTTGATAGCTAAATAATAAAAATATATATTTTTAGGGGGGGGGGCACTCTATACATGTAGCTAGCACTCTATAGTTGTAGCAAACATCATCGTGTGGCACATCACTCGACAGGTCTTTCAAAAACATGTCATAACTTCATAATAAACTTTTTTAATTAAGGGAATATTTTTGGAAATAATCGCTCCGAATGTTGCATATAATTGTGCCCCCCCATCTTTTGAACCGTGTAACCAAAAAATATGAAAAAAATCACAAATAAATACTTTAAACAATTTTATTTTAAGAAAACTAGCAATGTGGGATTGAGTCCCACATTACTAGCAATCTTGTTTACCCCTCCAGCTAAGCTCAAATGCTTGTGTTAGGAGTGGGTTCAAATCAACCCGTGACCTCACGATTGCGAGACCGATGCCTTAGCCATTAGGCTACCGCCGCTTATAAAATTATTTCGGACATGATCGGATATACCATCATTGAGTTATGAAATAAAAACTGCGTTCTCAACAAAAGGGCATAAGTGCCATGAATTGATACGCTCTTCTGCTGATGCAATTATTCAAGGCTGCGGAACCCTACACTGTGCATGGTCCGACATGATCTTTCCCGGTTTTTACTAATTGATGTTGTTATAAATGCTTGACTGATTTAGGTATCACTGTTTATAAAAAAACATGTTTATGACGCAAGTTAATTCAAAATAGATTAACAAAATAAACGTTACTAGATTTATTTAATTATGTTAAAACAAACAGACACTAAAATGTTTATTTCTTCTTTTATTTTACGGTTCTGTCTGCGTTTTATAACAAAAGGGCGTAAGTGTCATGAATGTCGCTCTTCTGCTGTTGCAATAGGGTATTTGACTAAAGTCAAATCAGCCTCTTTTTAAGAAATGTCAAAAACGAGCCGCTCTGTACAATTTTTTATGGAATGCTAGCATAGGACGTCACGTTTTCTATGGTCAAGTTATTTACTTTCAGTGTTTCTCTTTATGATTATAAATTAAGTAACACATTAAATTAATAAATGAACATATTTTTTAGAACACTTCATGACATATTTTTACCTGGTTATTTTATAATATTTTATTTTAATAGTAATCAAATACTCAATTATCAAATCGGATTTTCTCATGTGGCAACGGCTTCTGAACCCTACACTATTATATTATCTGTGCCTACACTGAGCATGGTGCGACATGCTCATGCCCGTTTTTTTTTAATTACGAATTTATAAGAAATGAATGTAGGTAACATGTGATGTGACAGGGTCTAACCAGAGTTGTGAAAATGGATGCAAGCTAAACTGCTTTTATTTTCACAGACCCACGATATGTGAAAATAAATACTTATGAGTTATGAGAGTTCCCAGATCTTTTTCGGGGTGGGTTTTCGCTGTTCGCGATCAGATTTGGACCGAGATCAAGTTTTTGTGACAAATATTGGGCAAGTGTGAGTCGTACGTACGGAGGCGGGTGCTAAAAATTTTTTTTTTCTTAAAAAAAAACAACACACCCGCAGTAGGGTACAAGCCCTGTATAGCGCGGACACATAGTACACCCAGACTCGGAACAACAATTTGTGGATCACACAATGTGGTGTCCCATGTGAGAATCGTAGGGTAGACCGGGTACAATAGTAACATTTTTTACATAAACTTCGATTGTGAGGACCCTATTAAGATTTAAGGAATGCAGGATGTAAATTTAGAGACTTAATTTCCCTACCTACAGGATTTTAAAGCCACCATGTACTTAAATGGACTTAAACATGGTAAATTTCAATCTTAAAGTGAACACTAAACTGCGTTACTATTGACCCCAACACAGGGTCATTTGTAACAGATATATAATTCAAAATAAAACGCTGAATAATAAACATATCAGTTTTTATTTTATTAAACAATGAAAACTTGAATTCTTCTTTAGCGCATTTTAACATAAGGCACTAAAATATTGTAAAATTACACATAAAATAAACTCATTAAACTAAACAGTCCGTCTTCTATGTATAATCTAACAAAAATACAGAATTCTTATATTAATGAAATAATTCTGTTATGCTTATCTTAGTAGCATGGCAATTAACACAAAAACTTATGATTTAAAGTCGTAATCAACCACAGATATTCTACATACACATCAAGCATGTTACAATTGCTCCGTGGTACAATTGACCCAAGATGTTACCCGACTGTAACAGTCAAAAGGTAGGGTTATGTTTATCAATAATTATAACAAAATCATAAAAATGTGAAAAATGATCCTCTATCTGTTGTTTTGTGTCGGTGTCTTGGCATCTGTAAAAAATAATAATAAGGAAATTGTTACTCTATAAGAGTAACAATTTCCTTAATATTATTTTATGATTTTTCAATGTGTCCTAAAATTGTTAAAAAAAAAATGTTATACCTTAAAAAAGGAGTCCGATTTTTTTACGAACTAGTATAATGATTCTATCATATTAATGACATGACATATTTTTTATGCAAAAATAGATGTTATAAAACAAAGATAAATTAAATATAACATTTTCTTAACAAAATATGTTTTATAACATGTTTTGTATCTGTACGCATTCTTACAAATAATTTTTATATGAATAGGTATTAAAACAAATGAGGGCATTAGTACCACGGGGTTAATTGTAACGTTACAACCGACCCCGGCAAAACTGTTACAATTGTGCTCGAGTACCCATTTTGGACAAATAGTAAAAAAACTCCGGCACGGAAACGAAAGAAATGGTCAAAATATATCTTAATAGATACACTAATCTATAATTAAACACGTAGTACTTAGAACTATATGAAACGTGCTTCTTTTAGGAAGTAATAAAGCAATTAATTAGCTTAATAATACTTACGGCGACGTCTTCGAATTTTCAATAAAGCATAGCACACGTCCGGCTCATACTGCGCTCGCGGCTGATTGGCGAGCTAATCCGCACACGCATAAGCCGTCGCCGTTTGCACTCACACATTGATACGTGGTTTAGTTACCGAAATATTGGCAACGTTACTATTGACCCGCGTTACTATTGTACCCGGTCTACCCTACCCAAGACCTCTTGCGTAGCAGTCGGACACACTCTACCACACACAATATCGCCTAAGTCTACAATTCTTGAATATTAACACTATTCGACGAATTTGGGTACTTAAATCGTGAATTGTAGTATTCAATAGAAAAATCATTTTAACGGTTTTTAATTTTTTTTCTTTTTTTTTATCATTGTTAACAGAATACCTGCACACCGGACAGTGATTAATTTACACCTCATCTATACTAATATTATAAAGCGGAAGAGTTTGTTTGTTTGTTTGTTTAAACGCGGTAAAGTCAGGAACTACCGATCCGAATTGCAAGATTCTTTCACTGTTGGATAGACCATTTATCGAGGAAGGTTATAGGCTATATAACATCGCGCTACGACTAATAGGAGCGGAGCAGCAATGAGAAATGATTCAAAAACGGGGAAAATTTACGCAGACGAAGTTGCGCGGGACAGCTATTATGAAATAAGTGTACCTACCTACCTACAATAACTACCTACCTGAAACAGACAGAATATAATGTACATTGGATGACGATTGGCGGTTGCGACCACATTGCTAGTTATAAATACAATTTGACACGATAATAAACGCGTTTATCTTAGGTAAAGTATTTACCTTAGATACTTATGCTTGACGTTTCGACCGGGTTACACCGACCGTGGTCACAATCTGACCCTCGTCAGGTTAAACGCGTTTATTCCCGTGTCAAATTGTTTATAATGCAACGCGTAAGTTTAAAAGTTACATTGCTAGTTATCTTGTTTTTTCATTAGAAATCTGTTTCATAGTGTTTAGCTTGACAAAAATCATTTTTGAGGGCGTGTTTTAAGTGGTACAATAGGGTATTTGACTAAAGTCAAATCAGCCTCTTTTTAAGAAACGTCAAAAACGAGCCGCTCTGTACAAATTTGTATGGAATGCTAGCATATGACGTCACGTTTTCTATGGTCAAATTATTTACTTTCAGTGTTTCTCTTTATGATTATAAATAAAGTAACACATTAAATTAATAAATGAGCATATTTTTTAGAATACTTTATCGCATATTTTTACCTGGTTATTTTAAAATATTTTATTTTGATAGTAGTCAAATACCCAATTTACTAAACACCGGCCTAATGGCGTACCTACCATGCTGCGAAAAAAAATAATTGTATCTAACACAAACTAACAATAAAACATTTGAAACCTCATAAAAATGCAAGATCTGATATAAGATTAGCAACAGTTCAACAACAAAAGGTCAGGTAGGTATTAATAGGAATTAAAATCAGCTGTTTACAATATCGACTCTTCTTCAATAATAATATTCATGTTGCGAACATTATCATGTCATACAATAATTGCATTTTTGAAAGATAAAAAAATTTGAAGTCCAAACCCAGGAATCGAACCCGAGACTTCAAGCCGTGATAGACAATAAATCATAACAAAAGCCGTGATAGTTCTTTAACTACCGGCTAGATGGCGTATGCGAGGACCCAACTCGCGAGCATCAAGAGATAGATATGAGGTCTAGTAACATAGTCCAGATAGGTGGTTCGATTCCGGCCCTGGTTTGGAAGTCTCGGGTTCAATTCCTGGGTCTGGACTTCAAATTTTTCTATCTTTCAAAAATGCAATTATTGTATTTGTAAAGAAATTGGCAAGAAATGCCGATAAAAAATACTTCAATTATCATGTCATGACATGATAATTGAAGTTTATGTCGAGACCAATTTATGACGAAGGGTCGATGCTCGAAGTTGTTCAAGAAAATATCTACCTAGCGCAGGTTATTCAGCTTATTCAGCATAAGGATCCAATTGGGTTGGGCAGCGTTTAGCAAACCTCGTCGAGTCTACTCTTTGCCTCTACCGCAATGCCTTTAGACCACCAATATACCACATAACCATATAACCAGTGCGTCCTACCTGTTAAGACCTACGGTGCCAAGACGTGGACACTTACGGTTGGGCTAGTCCACATATTCAAAGTCGCGCAGCGGGCTATGGAGCGAGCTATGCTTGGAGTCTCTTTGAAGAATAAAATTCGTAACGAGGTCATCCGACAAAGAACCAAAGTTACCAACATAGCACGCAGGTTAAGCAAGCTGAAGTGGCAATGGGCTGGCCATATTTGCCGAAGGACCGATGGCCGATGGAGCAAGCGAGTCCTAGAGTGGAGACTGCGGCTCGGTAAACGTAAGGTAGGACGCCCAGCCAGATGGACTGACGACTTAAAGAAAGTCGCTGGAATTAATTGGATGCGGAAGGCGGAGGACCGGATGTTGCGGCGTAAGTTAGAAGAGGCCTATATCCAGCAGCAAAAATGATAGTCATCCTATTTACTAATGCGAATAGTCGTACTAAGGTTTTATGCTCTTTGCTCTAGGCTATACTCAACCTGCGGCCCGCCCGGGCTTTTGTGGTTGGCCCACATAGTGTTATACTTTATTTTCAACCATTTTGTATTTCGCGCCCATTAGGAAGACTGACAGCGCTGAGTGTGTAAATACAGTACTATCGACGTAACTAGGCCGGACTGAAGTAGGCGACAAGTGGTTGCGCAGATGCATTTTTTGGAAGTAAATGGTGACAGGAAGCAGGGGGCGGGGGCGGTAACTAAACCAAGAGAATTAGAGATGCGATTACGCATCACATTGTCATGATTAGTATTACTAACTCGTGTTTTTTTGTGATTATTTTTGTAAAGAAATTGTTTTTCATAGTTTCTTTAGTATTTACTGTAACTGTTCTAAATTTAAACTTTTATGAACTCATTTAAATAGTGTTTTTATATTTTAGTATTTTTTATCGATTAAACATAATTAATCGTTTTCGTTAGTAATTTTAAGGTTGCATCTCTATGACATGCGCGAAAGTGATAAAAACCTAACTTCAATCCGGTCAAGTTACGTTGATCGTACTGTACACTACCGTGTAATACACTACCGTACGTTAGGAAGACTGCCGCGGTGCGTAGTATTAGTAGTATTATTGATACGTTAATTTGCCGTAATAGAGGTACTTAGATGGCAATTCATATTTTTAACTAGCTGACCCGCGCAAGTTCGTCTGCGTCAATTTTCCCCGTTTTTGCAACATTTTTCATTGCTGCTCCGCTCCTATTGGTCGTAGCGTGATGTTATATAGCCTATAGCCTTCCTCGTTAAATGGGCTATCCAACAGTGAAAGAATTTTTCAATTCGGATCAGTAGTTCTAGAGATTACCGCGTTCAAACAAACAAATAAACTCTTCAGCTTTTTATTATTAGTTTATACACAGATAATACGAGTATAATACTATACTGGTAGTATAGTGAGAAGAGTGGCACATGAGTTTCTTGGCAGCTTCTTCTCATGAGCTTTACACTTGGAACTGCCGCCTAACCTCATTTTGATTTTTTTTTCAAACAATCTTAATTTTATAATTTTTTTAGTACCTATGTATTAATTTGACGTTTTCAAATAATCATTATCCTGATTTTACGAAATAAAAATATTTGAGTTTGAGTTTGATGTCTGTGTGATTGTATCTACTGATCAAATTCTATTAACATTATTTAGAGTTACATATGTGTGCGAATCGTATTTTTCTAAAACGAAAATAGTTTCTACAGAAGCAAACTTACGGAATGATCTGGTTGATCGAATATGGTTAGGTTGCTACGTTAGTTCTTGACAAGTGTTCTCTATCTCATTTTATTCTATAGAGTAAATTTGAGATTGGAAATTCCAGTGCATTCCACACGATTTTATGACAAATCATTTACAGTTGAGGCAGCAAGACTTTGGAATGCATTGCCCTTGCCTATTAGACGTGCTCAGTCGTTGGTATTGTTTAAAAGGATGTTGAAGGCTCATTATCTGACTACTTAAAACTATAAATATCTATTTTGTTCTAATTTCTTGATAAGTTTAGATTATTATACTTATATATATGTATATAGCTAAATGTATTAATATACCTATATTATTTATTCATCTACCGCTATTTTTTTCTTGTAGATAATTTGTTTCTATCCATCCAAAGGTTGCCTGGAAGAGATCGCTATTAGCGATAAGGCCGCCCATTGTACCTACATATAAGTTATACAATGTATACCACCTTGTTCTTGTATATTTAGTGTACAATAAAGAGTATTATTATTATTATTATTATTATTATAAATTCATACCTACTTACAAAAAATTTTGATTAGGGTTTTTTATCGCCTAAAATATTGAAATATTGTTTTGCGCAATTAATTTCGCTTTTGCACTTGTTAAGTAGGTGCTGGGGGGGTTTTAATTCAACTTTTGCGGCCCGCAACACTACGAATAACACGAATTTGCGGCCCGTTTAAAATAAGGTTGAGTATGGCTGCTCTACGGGCAACATTTTTTTTTTATTTGACTAGTAAGGACATAATTATTCTGGTGTTTTTCCAACCTATCAGAATCAGCTAAACACAGGTTTGTTATAAAAGATCATAAATACTATTAGGTACTGAGTTCGCTATGTTTTGCCATTCAGGCAAATAAATGTAAAAATCGGAAATAATAATAAAACTTAGCATATTTAAATAAATGAATTAATAAAGAATGTTACAAAAATTACCAATCTTATAATATTTATTAATTAGAATATAGCGCGCATAAGGGTTTTATGTTAATTATTCCAGATGTTAGAGTAACTGGTCCTAAACTCACTTACTGCGCATTTTTTTTTAAGTAATAGTTCCTGAAGCTTTATTTTTATTACTTCAGGTATTTTATTATAAATTACGGGAACGGGTTTAATGCAGTTTTACATTTTAAGGTACAAAGTTGATACAAATAAACTTTGTACCTTAAAATGTAAAACTATAATAATATTGTGCAAGTATTGGGATTTTCTTAACAGTTGAAATGTTTTCAAACAGATGTGGATTAGATTTTACGAAAAGTGCAATTTTCAAAATGTAAATTAGATGGTATAGGTGTATTTAGTTTTTTAAACCACACTTTGACCGCATATACCGTTTATGCATCTTAAACACAAGCTATACGTCGACTGTACCCAAAAACAACACCATATCTTAGAATTGAGCTGACAAATCAAAAAGATAATTAATTCCATTAAATTCAAAAAATCGTTATCGATGATAGCATTACCCGTCGCATGTTTATAACTATCCTTAATCATCTGCTTCCTTGTCTATCTCACGTTTTTAATTTCTCTTTGAAACAGGGACTTTCCCATCTTCATAGCGTTATGCTTTTGTTATTTCAGTACCTGAAATTTCTAATCCGACTTTTCCTAACTACTTTAGACCTATTATACCTATATTCTTCCTTTCTTGTCAAAAGTGCTGGAAGCTTGTGTACATAAACAAATTACACAATTTGTTCATCGTGACAATTTGTTAAGCCCGTTCCAGTCAGGCTTCAGGTCAGGACATAGCACCAGCTCTGATCTTTTCAAAGTGACTGGCGACATCAGAGCAGGCATGGATGAGACCCAAGTCACAGTTTTGGCTTTTGCAGATTTCTCGAATGCCTTCAATGCAGTCTGTCACGATATCTTACTATTAATTCTCTCTCATCTAAAAGTCTCGCCTATTGCTCTTGATTGGTTCTCATTCTATCTTCGGGGCCGCCAGCAGTCAGTGTGCCTGAACGATTCTTTGTCGAGGTGGCGCGATCTTGTAGCTGGTGTTCCTCAAGGTGGTATTGTTTCTCCTTTGCTATTTTCTATTTTTATCCATCTCGCTACTAAAGTTCTTCAAAGTGAATGTTTCAACTTTACTCTGATTACTTGCAGTTGTACTAAGTTTACTCTGATGACTTGCTCAGGCAAGTGTGAATGATTTATCTGAGGCTTTACACAGATTAAAGGAATCTGGATGCTATGAAGTCTTAGTCAGACAGATTTGGCTTGATAGTAAATTCGTCTAAGTTCCAGGCAGTTGTGATAGGGAGTCAACGCATCTTAAGCCGATTACACATCAACATGCAACCAGTCATCTATAACGGCTCCATTATCCATTTAAGTTCATCTGTCAGCACTTTACTAGCCGCAAACTTCAACTGGCTAGCTCAGGTGACTAGTGTTAATAATCAGAGGGTTACGGTAACTCTGCGGGCTTCTCTAAAGGATTTTCTTCCTTTAAAAACTAATATTATGCTCGTCCAGACGATGATATTTCCCTTTATTGATTATGGAGATGTATGCTATCTTTATCTGAATGCAGAGCTCCTCAATAAATATGACCGACTTTTAAATAACTGCGTTCGATTCATCTTTAATCTTCGTAAGTTCGACCATGGTCTTGATGTTGATAAACTTTCGCGATTTGTACACATTATGAAAATATATATCTTGCGGGTCTAAATCGCGTGAATTATTTAAGGTAAAATACCTTGTTTATTGCCCGACGTTTCGACCGTAATGCAACGGTCGTGGTCACATGGTCTTCTTACCGTTCCCAATTGAAATCTAAATGAGGTTTCCAAGAGAGCTTATTGTTTAACGTTATACCCAAAAAAAAACCTATGTGACTTTATCTTGTTACCCGACTGACCCAGAAGGATAAGTAATGTTTTTCGTGCGTATGTATGTAAAAGCTTAAGATACTAAGTCAATTAAACTTATCTAACTTTAAAATTTGGAAGGCTATTTTTGTTTGTATCTTTACAAATATTTTAGAAAGGTGTTTAAAATTGCAATAAGCATTTCTTTCTTTTTACAAAAAATCATTGTGAAGAGTCTGTCCCTGCATGGGGCAAGTATCCCCACAACCGATTTTTTCGTTAGGCTACTATCCGTCAAATTAAGCATCTAAGCACCTATCTCTTATTTATGAGGTCTATTATGTCAGAGATATTTTTAATTACATTTTTTGTTTTGTATAATTTCATTTTATAATTTAAATGTTTCTTGTGAAAATATTATAATTAATATTAATGTAACAATGGTAGATACTCGTAATTAGATACGAGTTAAGATACGGTCTCCTCGATACAGGCTAACCTAGTGAGAAGACCAACAGTAACATAGCAGTAAATGTCCACCCAGCTTTAGATTATGAATGATCGTATTTTTGCATTTAATGTAATACTGTATCTATTGCTGCAATAAATATTTTTTCATTTTTTTTTAATTTTTCATATTTACTCAAAACTAATATTAATTCTGTTTACAAAAATAGGCTGATAGTAAAGATTAAAGACCTATGTTTTGATTTATCTAGTTACCTATAGTATTATACTTAGTGTGTTCATATTTTTTAATTGTAGAGCTTTTCTAAAAAGTCAGACACCTCTCTGGGTTTTACCCTAGACACAAACTTACAATTTAGGAGCCATATTTACAATATAAAAAAGTTCCAAACACGTCTACGCGACGAAATATTCCTCCCCATCGATGTCGCATAGTAACATACCCTGAAAGCTGGCAGCATTGCCACGTTGCAGTGGCAGAGGGTCCATAAAACACTATTACTTTCGGTTCCGGCTGGCGGTATTGACATACCTAATCTTAAAGGTACAAAGAACCGTATCCAGCTGGACATACTTTTGTATCGGGTTACAAAAGCTAAACTTTAACCCTTCGTCTCTGTCACGTTGGACGGCACTGCTTATTCTTTGTGCAAAGAAAAAACAGCCTTCTGGTCACGTTTAGAACTGATAAGCCGATTAGAAATATCCTTAAAACGAAGTCGGGCACTTGGACCCCACGGTCCCATCGTCTCGACCCCAAACGGATCAATTAAACCTAAGTATAAAATCTCCAATCGACATAATTGAAAAAATTATGAAAAATTGGAAAAACCCGGAAAAACTCCATCTTTTTTTAATATACCTATTATCCTGAAAATATTGCTTTTTTTACACTCTCACGTCTGCATATGTTATTCATTCAACCTAAATGTATAAATAGTTATAAGCAAGTACCAACAAATGTTAGAAAAACCCTAATAATCAACATCCATATTTCAAGTCATAAATCAAAATGAGTGGGAGCCATAGGTTGAAAATCTCTGCACAATTTTCCGCTCAAATGAAAATGGATAAGGACTTAACCCGTTTTAAAAGAGTTCTTAACTAAATAAGGTTAAATTAAATGGTCCACATACCTTTTAAAGCTTCGCCATAACGCCGATTTTGTGGGAAAACGCGACCTATTTCACAGGAATAGAAACAAAATAATCGATTTCTATTTTAGCTGGTCTCGTACAGCGCCACCGGAACACGGAACGCATGTGCGGGCCGACGAAGGAAAGAGCGCCCCGAAAACACACAGAGATGAATTCCGCAATGTCTGTTTAAGAAAATAGCTACGTTTCTGTTTTAAGAATTATATTTAGTAAGCTTAATGTAATATCCACAGTATATTATATTAAAATATACATTCTAGAGCAGAAATGTAACAAAATATATAAGATATTAAGGAATACCTCCGGAATTTAAAATTTTATTCTATTCCACAAAAATATTTTAAAATTTTATCAACACCATAAAGAGATTTTATACCTATTTTATAGAAGTTTAACCTAGAAAAATAATGTGTACGTTACCCCAGCAGAATGTTGTCTCTTTTCAGAATATAAACAATACAGGTTTTTAGTGCAACATGCCGTTGAAATGTGCGCAAGTTTTTAAATTTATGCATCCAATCGTTTTTGAGATATTCAAGAAAAATAGATTCTGTAACGTTACCCCAGGAGTTTTTTTTTTTGCAATGGACTTGTCTGGATGTAAAATAGGTAGGAAGATAGCTTTAAATTTGTGCGAAATGTACATCTAAAAGTAAAATTTGTGCATCGTATGATTTTCATGTTAATTTAGTTTTTGCTGGAGTAACGTTTTGCTGATGGCTAGATCTCGCAAACTACTTAGTGAAATATAATATATTCTTTAAGTAGGAGGAATAAGTAGTAATTTGTGCTCTTTGTTTGTTTTCTATATAGTTACACCGTTTACTAGTTATAATATACATTTTTTTAAAGGAAATTTGCTTCTAGTTTCCAAACTAGAAGATCTAAAAACTCGATGATGGTTTTTGTTTATACCTCTCATTTATTCTCAGAGCCCCACAAAATGTCATAAACACACTTCAACCCATTTATTATTTATAACGCATATTCTGTTTTAACCAGCTAAGTTATTTTCTGTCCATGTGCCTACATTCTCAAATTAGTATGATTATTATTAAGTTATGAAATTTTGTGGAATTATGAGAATAAATGGGAGGTATAAACAAAAACCATTATTGGGTTTTTAGGTCTTCTAGCCTGGAAACTAGAAGCTAAGTTTCTTTTCAAAAATGTGTGTATTACCTAGTAAAGGTGTTACTATATAGAAAAGAAACAAGTCCTTTTTAAAGAGCACAAATAATCACATATTCAGGTTAAAAAAAAAGATCACTAAGTAGTTTGCGAGTTTTTGCCATCAGCAAAACTTTACTCCAGCAAAAACTCAAATAACATAAAAACCATACGATGTAGAAAATTTAGCTTTTGCATGCACATCTCGCACAAATTAAAAGCTATCTTCCTACCTATTTTATATCCAGAAAGGTATATTGCGAAAAAAAAATCTATTTATTTGATTATCTCAAAAACGACTGGATGCACAAATTAAAAAAGCTTCGCAGATTTCAACGGCATGTTGCACTAAAAATCTGTATCATTTATATACTGAAAGGTGACTACATTCTGCTGGGCTAACGCACACAAAATTATCTTTTCTATAAATTATGATACATGGGTATCATAATTTATAGAAAAGATAATTTTGTGTGCGTTACCCCAGCAGAATGTAGTCTTTAAAACCTCTAAAAACAATGTTGACGATTAAAAGTATCAATGATTATATTCTATCGGTTACGAATTGCCCATTGACGTATATACCTGGACTGCGCAATAACCTCACAAAATTGACCACTTTCTAAAAAAGAGACAACGCTACTTTGTGGACAATACCTGTCAAAGAGACAGGGCGACACGAGTTTTTTTCTCTTTCACGCTTTGTAGTCAACATTAACTTTACAATTGAAAGGGATGACTCCGTCCAGGTCTATACCTCAATGGAATTTGCCAATTTAAAAGCAATAGAGAACCTTTCTTCATACTGACAGTGATACCGTTCTCTTTTGGTTCCTTTTATAAATTTAGAACGGCAGCAGCTATAAAAATATTTTTATTGGCTCAAGCAGCCACGTAGGAAAAACAACATTTTTTATGGTTCAAAAGGAAACGAGTATTGAGTTTGTACATGTTACAAGTTTACGTTAGTTACAGACAAGTCGTGCAGCACGTGGCAATGTACGAAAACAATATTTACGAAATTAAATTTTCCCCGTCATCACTTACGTATTTATTGACCTCTTCGTGTTAATGCCTCCTTCCCATATTTATTTACGCAAATACGGCCCTGAAAGTGGGCGTGACGTAAACCCACGTTCGACGTCATTGGTGCAACAACCGGAAAAGTTGAGATGGTCTTGGAGTTTGAAATTTACGTTTCGTTTTACGGTTGAAGATTTGTAAAATTTATACAAATATTTTATAATAAATCTAAATAAAATGAAACATTTACTTTGATATGTAGCTCTAAATAATGACATAAAGACTTAAAAAAATAAAGATCTTATTACGCTTTCAAAATAAGAAATGTATTATTTCGAATTGGAAATAACCTGAACATCGTAATTTATTCGAGCTATACGCTGTTTATACTTGCAAATGTGTGCGTGAAATGTCATTCATTCATACAAATGTCAGAAAGGGCTGGGGCGACTTGGACTCGGGTGAATTTGATAAATTTACGAACTTCCCGTTCTCTGAGGGGAAATGTAATAATAAATTAAGAATGTCATGAATAGTATTTGTTGTGCGGGCGTGTTTGCTTTAAAGAAATGAAAAGGCAGTAAACTTGTGTGTTGTTTGTAACCTCGCTCGGCTTAGCGAATTGTTTTTACCTAAAAACTCTTCAGTAACATGTTGAAGTTCAAAAAAATGGGTTCAGATAAAGTGCCGTTGCTGCTTGTGACCGCCAACGTCGGATCTATATTCGAGGATGTAAGTATTTAACAGTAAAAACATTTAATCCGTAACGAGTTTTAGATCGCCGTTAGGTGACAACGATGTAATTAAGTTGTTAATTCAATTATAATGTTGCTACTCATGCTATGTTAAGATAACTGTTCTAATTATAAACCAAATAGCGGCTCGTGCTTGACATTAACTAGCCAATTGCCTATGTGACAGCAAAAAGGTTTTTCTTTTCTATTACCCTCATCTTAAAACAATGAGTTTCTAACTTTCACACGTTCATATTATTTGCAATTAGTCGTTCCATAATCTCATAGTGCGCTATTTTTATTTTATAAATTATGAGTTTAACAATCTTTCACATTTATACAAAACTATGAATACAATGTACAGGCAGCATACAAAGTTTAATTCAGATAAATAGCTGACCTCATTTGTAGTTTCCGTTGCCCAAGTACAGTGTGACAATATAATGTTATGTGTACCGTTTATGCAAATGAATAGCAATGAAAATTGCAACAGAGTGACCCAACGTCACTTTTACACCTATTAATAATTTTATCATGTGATACTTCTTATGGTTATAGAGTGAATAATTGTTATAATTAAATAAATACTGCTTGAATTTTGCTAGTTTGCTGTAAACGTAAGTTAATAAATATGCATTTGTTGAAACACCTCGTACATGCAAGATAGTGGAATTACACTCTTATTTTTTTATGATGGGGATTAGATGACAAATGCATAGATTATCTGTATAGAACTCATGTTATGCCATGAAAATGAACATGCTCAATGGCCCAATTAGGAGGCTAAGTGCGATTTTCTTGTTCGCCCAGGTAAAACTAACTAATTATGCCATGAAAATGGTAGCAACCAAATGGTCATTTTTGCTGCTTTGCATTTAACACAACATATACCTATGCAAAATCTTTGTCTTTGTCTTAACCCAGTTAAAGTGTAATAAATAATGAACACTCAGCTAGATGGCCATCAAATAAAAAATAAATAAATGCATGCACCATAGTAGGTATAGATTTACATGACATGATCTGTTTACTTCTATTCAAACAATCTTGTTGTTTTAATAACAACAAAGCATTGTGGTTATTTAATACATATGTGTACCAGTTTATATATAGAAAACCAAGGTCCATTGCTATCGCATAATATTTTTGCATAATATTTGTTACTACCTTGAGCCTGCAGCTTTGCTTGCACTTAGTTATGGAATGGCTAGACCAAAATTGTACAAAAATTGTATTATTCTGGTAAACTAGATAGAATCTTACGTAAGAAGAGGGTAGGGGTTTGACAAATCTTTATATTTTTGACAATTATATTCTCAATTTACATAATGGTAGGAGGGTAGGATTAAAAATTCCCAAAATCAACTATACATAGGTAATTAATGAACATTCCCTTACTGCAAGCATTGCGGTTAGTAAAACGGAGCTCTAGCTACCATTAAGCCAAATTTATGAAACTTATCTCCGTATTTAAATCAAAAATCTTAATGTTACTTGAAATTCCAATTAAGCATGTAATGAAAATCTAAACACTTCTAAATCTGGACTGCCTCTGTGGCGCGGTGGGAGTGTGTCCAACTGCTATGCAAGAGGCTGTGGGTTCGATTCCCACACGGGACACCACTTTGTGTGATCCGCAAATTGTTGTTCCGAGTCTGGGTGTACTTTTTGTCCGTGACTTACAAGTTTGTGAAGTCCCCGTGACCTAGGGCTTGGTCCCTACAACAATCTTAGTTACAGTGGTTATTTTACAAATTATATAATCAGTAACTTGGCAATCTGTGTTATCACAATGAGTTTATAATAGTAGTAAAAAAAAATTCAGCTTCACTAATAACTTTCAATGCCGATTTTAAATATAAATTTTGTTCTAATAAAATGTGTATGACATTGGAGTTCCCTAGGATGTACCGATTTGAATGCTGTTTATTATTAGAAAACCGGTTTTACCAATCCTATTTTTAGCTTCATTTAATTATGTTGTATGTAGGAGATCAGTCCTAGCCTATGGTATGGGTTTTTTACATAATCATGTTGAAAAATTTTGTCAGATACCTATATGAAGAATAACAAAAAATAACCAATTACAAGATTTCACACTTAAATACTTATATAATTAACTTATTAAAAACAGTTTACAATGACGTAAGAACAAAAATAAACAGGAAACGATTATAATCTAAAAATAAAAATAAATAACCAAGTAACATTTTAATTAATTTAAGTAATACAGTATTATTGATGTAACTAACAAAATTAAAAATTACAATGTTAGTACACAAATTGCACGGATTGCTCATTTTATGATCATAACTCATTCTCACCATCAATGATCGCGTTTTTTCCCATCAAAGCTAATTATAATTTGTCGACTGCAAACCTGTTTTTATAAAATTTTATTTCTGAAACAGTACAAGAACAATTAAGTCGATATAATTACTGACGATATTCTTTTGTTATCTGCTGCTCGTGAAATAATTATATTTTGCCTACTAATAAAAGATATTGATATTAGAAAATTAAGAGTATTTTTTAGTCTATGACTTACTATTTTCTAGTGTATTTTTTTTCTTTATTTATATGTGTTCCTCTTCATTATGTTGTAGGTACAAGGTTGTACGATTGTAGGTATGATGTGTAAAGAGAAATTGAATGTATTTAGGCAATAAATTTATTATTTACTAGCTGATCCGCGCAACTTTTTCCCGTTTTTGCAACATTTTTCATTGCTGCTCCGCTCCTATTGGTCGTAGCGTGATGTTATATGCTATCCAACAGTATTAAGTATTTTTCGATTCGGACCAGTAGTTTCTGAGATTATCGCTTTCAAACAAACAAACTCTTTAGCTTCATAATATAAGTATAGAAGTATAGATTTAGACAAAAATATTATGTCTCCTGTACTTGTAGTTTTTTTAATGTTTCTAATTCCGTTTTTTTCTAAAAGATCTTCGGACTTAAGCGCAGGCTACACTGCCAGCAGGGCGAGCCTCGTTTTACCTCACCGCGAGCTATAGAGATAAGCTACGCCAGCGATTCAAACGATGCGAGTGCTTTCAGCGAACCTATTCGTTCACCTCGATAGCATAGCTTTGCTCTATACGTCGCGGTGTGAACCAATTAGGTACCAAAGTATGAAAATAGGTGAAATGACGTTCGCGCGGCGCCCGCTCGCTCGCCCGCCCATCGTTTGAAAAGTGAACCAACATAGCTAAGCTCGCCAAAGCTTCGCTTAGTTTGTATAGTTTCCTTCGCCTCGCTTCGCTCGCCAGCTCGCGAGCTAGCTGGTTGCGTGGTGTGGTTTGCGCTTAAGGCACATTCAAGAGCAACTTAGCGGTGGTCTCTACAAACATACAACTGTCACGGAAGTGCGCCTGGAGTTAGAACGAATACTGTATTCGTTCTAAGTCCTAATCTATAAACTAATATTGTAAAGCTGAAGATTTTGTTTGTTTGAACGCGGTAATCTCTAGAACTACTGGTCCGAATTGAAAAAATATTTTACTGTTGGGTAGTCCATTTATCGAGAAAGGCTATAGGCTGTATAACATCACGCTTCAGATTTTTTCAAATCGGACCAGTAGTTCCTGAGATTAGCGCGTTTAAACAAACAAACTCTTTCGCTATATAATATTAGTATAGATTAAGATTTTAGAATACAACTGATAGACTTACTTATTTTTGTATCGCGTTACCTTAAGAAAATTTTTACCTCTTCCATTCGGTACCGTCACATACGTGCGACTCACACTTGACCAATATCGGGGCGGCAAAATTTGATCTTGCTCTTACCTAAATCTGGCCCTGGGAAGGCACTGGTCACACCTAGCATGATCAATTTTTATTCTAAGTATCGTTTGATTGTAATAATATCTAATATAATATCTTGGGACAACTCAACACAACGCCATCTGATCCTAAACTAGGCAGAAATGTTGACCAAAGAACTGACGTTTATCAGTTATCACATCACATACATATTATTTATTTTATTTATTTATTTTGATTTGGGAAACAAACAGCTTGTATGTTTTACGATATAAAAATTACATTGTTTAAGACTTAAGCCTAAATACAGTTTCCACTTATAGGTACAACAATAAAAAGAAGCAACAAAATATTAAGTAACATAATAGATTCAAATTAACAATTTCTGTTACAAAGCAATATAAAACTAAAACTATATAACATTAAAAACAATAGAATTCACAAATAAAATTAGGTTAAAAACTAAAAAGAACTTAACAAGTAATATCATGAGCTGAAAAAGTCATTCGCAATAAGGGTACGAAACTCTTGAGGCCTACTGCAAAATATGTGCAATTGCTTTTTCCTAGTGAATTCATTAGTTTTTTTAAAAACACGAAGAAAATAAGCATTATAACGATAGTTAGTATCGACCACAGTGGAAGCCAGACATTGAGCATTTCTTAATTGTTTCTTAGGGACGTATAATTCAATATTGTTCAGAAGATCAGGTGAATTAATGTTACTATTAGCAATATTGACCAACATGATAGATAAATTACACCTAGACACAGAATAAACCATCATGCTCATCACAGAAAGGTTTATTCTAAGTGGGGATCGAGCCCACGACCTCCGGCTTAGCAGTCAGGGTCACTAACCACTAGACCAACAGGCCAGTATATTTGTGAGTTATTTCTTTAAGGGCTTGACATTGGAATTTAAGGAATCCAGCCTTCCAAGTTTAAAGGAGTTTTGACATAACACGAACTTCATCGTGACGTTCCAAGGCCCGCCACGAAACAGCCACATCAATGAAATTGAAAACTTGCCGGTTCAACATAAATAATTTAATATTCAAGTAATGTCAACATATAAATAATTCACTAAACGTATGTATCCTTATCTGTAGTGAGGTTTATGCCTTTAAACAGAATTGTAATTTCTCGGAACACAATTGCCTAAAATTTAAATTCTGGCAATGTTTCGCAAATCAGATAAAGAGTTATAACATCGTGTACGTGATGTTTTTATAACGAAAAAGTTTAAGGACTTTTATTTTCCACTAGCTGTCCCGCGCAACTTTGTATGCGTAAATGTTCCCCGTTTTTGCAACATTTCTCGTCGCTGCTCCGCTCCTATTAGTCGTAGCGCGATGTTATATCCTATAGCCTATAGCCTTCCTCGATAAATGGGCTATCCAACAAAAAAAGAATTATTAAAATCGGTCTAGTACTTTTTGAGTTTATTCGTTACATACAAAAATACAAATCTTTCCTCTTTATAATATTAGTGTAGATAAATTGTGCTTGCTATCTACGCTAAAGTGTAGGCAGAGTAAGCACTATCCTATTACCCATAATATTTTCAGGATTTTACGTCCCTACTGCAGGGACATAGGCCTAGTCTGCTAATGGAGGAGGCAAGTGACTACGATCTAATGTCTCAAATGAAGAGTGGAGTGTGGCGACATTCAGATTTTTTTTTAAATATATATATACTAGCGGCCCGCTCCGGCTTCGTACGGGTATAAAATATATGGATGTTATTATACATATAAACCTTCCTCTTCAATCACTCTATCTATTAAAAAAAATCGCATCAAAATCCGTTGTGTAGTTTTAAAGATTTAAGCATACATAGGGATATAGGGACAGAGAAAGCGACTTTGTTTTATCGCGTCTTAATCGCGTGAACGGTACTTCGACACACAACACTGAAGACATCTGCACGCCAGTGTGCAGATGTCCTTAGTGTTGTGTGTCGAAGTACCGACAGTTCCGTAATAGTGAGTGATAAACATCAAGCGAGGGTAGTTTCTGAAACCCGCGCTTCACGGAGGCGACGCTGAGCTGAACTAGTCTACGCGTGACCACGGCCGTTGCAATACGGTCGAAACGTTGGGCAATAAGCAAGTATTTTACCTTAAATTATTCACGCGAATAAGACCCGTAATATATATATTTTCATAATGAGTACAAGTCGCGAAAGTTTATCAACATTCAGATTTTTGTCAAACAAGGATTTGGGTGGTGCTGATACTGTTATGGGCTAGCGTGATGCTTACCATCAGGCGCACGGCTTCGAGGTTTCAAAAGGCACTAATCCTGCTAGGCGAGGACACCCTCATCGTTAACCATATGATACTGTGACGAAACACGTGATTTTTAAGTCGTGAACACGTTTTTTTTTTTTTTTTTTAAAGACGCCTCCCGCACTAGGCTACAAGCCCTGTGTCGCGGGGGACTTTACAAACATACAAGTCACGGACACAAAGTACACCCAGACTCAGGACAACAATTTGTGGATCACACAAAGTGGTGTCCCGTGTGGGAATCGAACCCACGACCTCTTGCGTAGCAGTCGGGCACACTCCCACCGCGCCACAGAGGCAGTCAAAAAAACGTTAAAAAAATAAACCTACCTCCTCCCACCTGAAAGAGGATACGGAGCTCTCTACGAATCGATTTATAATACTCAGACCATGTGGAAAACCACCCAAAAAACTAAAGCTGTTAATCCAGGATTGTAACCACACAGTTCAAGACACATGAAACTTCTTTTGCCATACCCGTTTTTCCAAATATTTTGACTAATGCGCTTATTACACTACACTAAGCCAGGGACCCTAAATCCTTAAGGGGGGGCAGCGACACGATCGCCGGGCTCGCTCTTCCGCACACAACCATTACTTCACAGTGCGCAGGAGCGCAGGTCAAAATAAAGTAGAATATTCGTTGGTACATATTTATGTTAGATTACGAACGCCATGACTATGATGAAAACTGCTCGTTTTTGCAGTTTTGCTCAACTTCAAGATTTATTTGCGGGATCATATTAAGACATATCTTTAAATTTCTTTATTTCATCTACTAGAAAAACTCTTTGACTAGTGACACAATTTTTTTCGTGTCCTAATATTTAAGTTTCTATATAAATTTTTGAGAGAGCCGAACCCTGTTTCGCGTAATCTACCCTTAAAAAGAGCGGTGTAATAGGAGTTACGGCCCTAATTCTCTTAAAATTTTCAAGGCCACCTCGATTTAGGGCCCTGATACAGGGTAGTGTAATAGCCGTTTTAGTACCGAAGCGTTAAATTCGGGACGCAAATTCAAAATTCCTACAAATTTTAATGAGATCAATTTGATCTCTACATTCTATTAATACTCGTACCTACTTACTATTTATACCAAAATAAACAATATTCGCGTTGCTCCTATCCGCTTCTTTCTTCGCTAACCGATTGTTTATAGCATCTTCTAGAAAACAAACATGTTTTGTAAACATTGGCAATTTGAAAGATGTGACGGCGAGTTTTTATTGCTTTGTTCTTTGCTGTCTCTGTGGCGCGGTGGGAGTGTATCTGACTGGTACGCAAGAGGTCGTGGGTTCGATCCCCCATTACAAGCTCTGCTTATTTTGGGTTTAGATAGCGTTGTGTGAGTTGTCCCAAGATATTATATATTTTTTATATATTTTTCCGAAGAATTACTTGTAGCACCATGACTTAGGTATCTAGTAGTAGCTTTTGAGTCCTAAATAAATAATTTTGGACTTGAAAAAGCGGAATTGACTGCCTCTGTGGCGCGGTTGGAGTGTGTTCGACTGCTACGCAAGAGGTCGTGGGTTCGATTCCCACACGGAACGCCACCTTGTGTGATCCACAAATTGTTGTTCCTAGTCTGGGTGTACTTTGTGTCCGTGACTTGTATGTTTGTAAAGTCCCCCGCGACACAGGGCTTGTACCCTAATGCGGGAGTCGTCTTTTATATAAAAAATAAAAAAATATGGACGTCCTGTTCTGAGGCTGATGTCTCTAGACTCACAGAGCATATCGATATAATTATATTGACCGTTATAGCCTTAATGAAATTATAAGATTATGCCAGCTTACGTTAATACCAATTAAAATTGCTTTCTGCTTTGTCAAGGTTTTTGCCAACTTTTACGTAAAGAAACCTTGAGCTAAGCCATCAGTACCCCCTATATCGAGTGTAGGCATTGCTGAAGAACTAGACATCCTGCCTAAAGGATATATAGCAACCAGTGGCGAAGGGTCATTAGAACACCATTACTTTCGGCTTCCCTTTAGTTTGTAGTAACTTAGTATTATAGGTACAAATAACTAGCTAGTGACTGCCTCTGTGGCGCGGTGGGAGTGTATCCGACTGCTACGCAAGAGGTCGATCGAGGTGGGTTCGATCCCCACCCATGATAAAACTTTGTGTGATGAGCACGATGGTTTATTCTGTGTCTGGGTGTTATTTATCTATAATATGTATGTATTTAGAAATATATAAGTATGTTTATCAGTTGTCTGGTTTCCATAGTACAAGCTCTGCTTAGTTTGGGATCAGATGGCGTTGTGTGAGTTGTCCCAAGATATTATTATATTATTATTACTAGGTACAATTTTTGTATCGGGTTACCTCAGAAAAAAAAATCACGCTTCGCTTCTGATAGCAACACTTGTAATTAATAGGTTTAGGTATTTAAACGAGTATAAAATATGTAAAACATAACTAGGTCATAAACCGAAATATATATTCATCACATAACAGCATAACAGCCATGTTTTGATAAGATAACATTATTTTTAATCACCAATGCTCCTGCTACGTATTATCTAAAAATATCCTGTTTAGTTTACTGGTTGTTATTCATTGTTATTAATGATTTGAGGTTTTATTATTAAAGAGTAATTTTTGGTTAGTACTGTAGGGACACAAAGAGATTTCAGAATTTAGTTCGTAATCCTTACAAGGAAGGATCTTGTAACTTTTTGTAAGGCGGCGTTTTCGTCGACGAACTAGCGTTCTTTTGTTTTGGGGCATTTGACCTCTCTGGGGGAGTGTTTTAAAAAAAAAAACACACTCGAAATGGCTTGAAACTCTTACAACCCGCCCACCGACATTTGTCGATGCTGTTATTCAGAAAACATTTTCATCATCTCATTTTTTGTTATTACAAGGATAGAAGAAACACTAATCTATATTTATATTATAAAGCTGAAGAGTTTGTTTGTTTGTGTGAACGCAATACAACTACTGGTCCGAATTGAAAAATTATTTCACTATTGGATAGCCCACTTATCGAGGAAGGCTATATAACATCACGCTACGATCAATAACTGCGGAGCAGTAATGAGAAATGTTGCAAAAACGAGGAAAATTTACGCAGACGAAGTTGCGCGGGGGACAGCTTGTGTACCTATATCTATAATCACTTCGTTGTCAGTCCGTATACATGCCGGAAAGTTAATATAAAGTATTTACTTCTGGCTTTAGTCGATCAGAGTGCCTAGTGCGAGTTTGTTTTACGTCATCGCGATAGAACATTTAAGACGTTTGGCGCTCCAATTGGCCCTCTCCGAAAGCTCCTAACCAATCAGAGAGCTAAACGCTGTAAACGTTTCGATCGCGTTAACGTAAAAACAACTCTCACTTAATACACAGAACTGTATAAATCACATTTTTTTAGGGTTCCATAAAAATTGCAAAAACGGAACCATTATAGTTTCGTCATGTCCGTCTGTCTGTCTGTCCGTATGTCACAACCATTAATTTTATTCAAAGACTACTCAATGAATCTTGATGAAATTTGGTGAAAATGTGTATTTTAGTAGCCGCTAGTTAGTTTGATAGCTAAATAGTAAAAAATAAATATTTTTAGGGGGCCTACTTCAAACTAAAATAATTTCGGATAAGATCGGATATACCGTCATTGAGTTATTGCCGAAAAACTGCGTTTCCCAACAAAAGGGCTTAAGTGCCATGAACATACGCTTTTCTGCTGATACAATCGTTCAAGGCTGCGGAAGCCTACACTCAGCATGTTCCGACATGCTCTTGCCCTGTTCTTAGAGACATTTTGAAGATTTGTTGGTAACCTAACTATCTACAGTATTTTTACCATGCCGACGTTGCTTCATTTTACAGCAAAATAAATCCTATTAAAAGACTCGCTTTAATTAATTAGCTAAATAAACGTCGTCGTAATAGGAAAATTCTTCAGGAAAATACTGTAAAAGTATACATGTGTACCTATAATTATGTAGGTAGACTTCATTTGTCGTCTTCTTTAATTAAATAATACTACATAATTGGTTTTGTACACGCTAGTAGGTCTACAGATTTCAATGGAACTCAAATACAGAGAATGAAAAGAAAAATTTGAATAATGGTGAAGGTTTTTTTTTAAATAGGTGTAATGGTTCCAGCGATTACCCTCCACATACCAAAACCTTTGACCTAGAAAGCTGAAACTCTCGCAGAGAGGTTTCTTTTATGATGTAGAAAAGCGGGTCAATTCACGTATTTAAAGCAGTGCAATTGCAGTTAAGTTTCGATTAAAACGTCCATTTTTGTATTCTTGTAACTTTGGGATCGATCTTAAAAACGCTTAAAACTAGAATGTCGTTATTGCGCTCTCGAGACGCATACTTGACGCAAGCGTATTTGAGATCGATCCCAAAGTTACAAGAACACAAAAATGGCCGTTTTAATCAAAACTTAGCTGCAACTGCACTGTTTTAAATACGTGAATTGACCTCAAGGTCTAGAAAGGATTTCAGGAAACTCTTGACTGGTTCTCTGGTGCTTATCAACCCTGACTGCTAAGCCAGAGGTCTCAATTCCCACACGGGACACCACTTTGTGTGATTCACAAATTGTTGTTCCGAGTCTTGGTGTGCTTTCTGTCCGTGACTTGTATGTTTGTAAAGTCACCCTTGGGCTTATACACTAATGCATAAGTTATCTTAATAAAACTGGTGTTACAAGGCGGTTACGATGGCCACGGGCTCACAGCAGCAACGTTTTGTCAACGGGGCCATTTAGTTATTACGTAAACATGAGGGGGTTGATTTGTCTATTTTTGAAGATAAGAGGTTTGAATATTTTGCATATCTTTACATTTATAATCACTTGTCCTGAAATTAGACTTATTCATAAACGCAGAGCCTAAACCGCTATAGTTACAAACCTGAAATTTTGGCAGTTGATGCCTTTATGTTGTAGACTACTAAGAAAGGATTTTTAAAAATTCGTCTCCTAAGGGGTTGCAAGTTGGTATGAAACTCCGTCAGTATAAGTTAGATGTATGAAATTTCGTATTTGGCTTTTTGTTTAAAATAAAAAAACACATGTTTCAGCGTATGGAAAATCAACTCATAAGCGGCTGTAATAGGTCCGTCAGTTTTGAGGTTAGATCTGTGGAATTTTGTAAATAAAAAAACACACACTTCAGCGTTTTGATCGAAAGCGATAAATCAACCCTTCAAATCAACTACGGGGGTAAAATCAACTACGCAGGCGAACTGGCGACAGCTAGTTTATGTATAATATTGTAGATCGGGCGCCAAGGATTGAAGGGGTGCAAGCTTTACTTACTTTTGCTGACAAGGGGCAGGGTGTAGTTGAAAAAGGCTAAATTCTGCTTATGTACTTGTCTGAGCGATTAGAGTTGGTTTGGCTTAGGTTTACTTAAACTGTTCAAAGTTTATGCGGGGGGGGGGGGGGTTTGGACGCCCCGATCAATACAGGCCAGGCACTCGCTCACACGACCACTTAGAATGCTAGCAGATAGCGGCTTTGAATGCTAGCAGATAGAGTTTCTAGGGGCGTTTTAGTACTTACATTTGCGCGAAAGATACTTGCCTGAATCAATTTGCGCAAAATCTATTTGCACTTCTAAAAGAGTGGCACATGAGTTTCTTGGCAGCTCCTTCTCATGAGCTTCAGACTTGGAACTGCCACCTAATTTTTTAAAACATCATCATTGTATTTTTCTTTTAGTAACTAGTATTAATTTGACGTTTGCAAACAATCGCAATATATGTTCGTAAACTTTCGCGATTTGTACACATTATAGAATTTTATAAGCTACTAGCTAGGGTCTTAATCGCGTTAATATTTCATTTTAAGGCTAAATACCTTTGTTTATTGCCCGACGTTTCGACCATATTGCAATACTATAACTAAGCTTATAAAATTCTATAATCATTAATTTGGTTTTACGAAATAAAGGTTTTTGAGATTTGCACTCTCAGTATTTCGTCCTTTTTGTTTGAACTAACGCTAAATGCACAATCTAATCTAACATCAGTCATGATCTCAGAGCCGTCGCACCATTAAAACGGATAGCAGACAGCAATTATAGGATAATTGAATAAGAACCGTGATCCCTGACCTTTCGTCGCATTACTAGAATACCTGCGTATGGTGGGCCAAATTGAATCCTATACCATTTTATATCTATAGCACTATTATGAACTCCCAAAAAAGGGCTCTGATAAGACGAAGAAAAATAACCTTTCCTTGCAGTCGGCTAAAACCGGCCAGAGGCATACATTACGTGAGGTATTCTAGGAGTTCAAATAGAATCCTAAACCACAATAATAATAATAATAATATCTTGGGACAACTCACACAACGTTATCTGATCCCAAACTAAGCAGAGCTTGTACTATGGCAACCAGACAACTGATAAACATACTTATATATTTCAAAATACATACATATTATAGATAAATAACACCCAGACACAGAATAAACCATCGTGCTCATCACACAAAGTCTTATCTTGGGTGGGGATCGAACCCACGACCTCTTGCGTCGCAGTCGGATACACTCCCACCGCGCCACAGAGGCAGACATTTAATCCGCTGTGTTGTGAATGGCTTTACAAATAAAGCCAACGTCATGGTGTTGTACAAACTGTACAATCGATCAATGAGGTTTGAGTTATATATAATTTGAATATTACAAAGCTGAAGTGTTTGTTTGTTTATTTGTTTGTATAAACGCGATAATCTCAGAAACTACTGGTACAAATTGAAAAATAATTTTAGTGTTGAATATCCCATTTATCTTCATTCCCTATTATCAGGCTTTGGGCTATATAACATCCCGCTACGATCAATAGGAGATGAGCATCAATGAAAAATGTTGCAAAAACAGGAAAAATGACACGGACGAAGTTTCGCTGGTCAGCTAGTTGTGAATATAAGTGTTTATTACATTTGATATATTGTGTAAATAACGCTATTATATCGTGTAACAATTAATGTAAACGAATGTTGGTAAAGCAAATAAATAAATATACTTTGTTATGATCATTACCGGTTGGAAAACACCAAATTGTTATATTATTTACAACGTTATGTACGATAAGAATAACTTCTTGTATGTCTTTCGTAATGAAAGATGTCAATAAACTACACTATTCATTATGATAGAGACTGGCCTGCTGGTCTAGTGGTTAGTGACCCTGACTGCTAAGCCGGAGGTCGTGGGTTCGATCCCCACCCAGTATAAAACTGTGTGCTGAGCACGATGGTTTATTCTGTATCTGGGTGTTATTTGTCTATAATATGTATGTATTTAAACATAAATCAGTATGTTTATTTGTTGGCTGGTTTCTATAGTACAGGCTCTGCTTAGTTTGGGATCAGATAGCGTTGTGTGAGTTGTGTCCTAAGAAGATAGTATAGACTAGCAAAAAGCGGTGAGGAGGGCTCGCGAAGTTTTCTACCAAGTAGTAATTTTTTAAAAACAGTTGTTTTTTCTTTTTTTTAATTCTTTATTCACTTAGGAAGCAAAATACTACATGTAATGCCTATTTGTAAACAATAGAAAAAGCCGGAGAAAAAAACGAGGCAATAAAAACTCGCGGTCACTTTTTTCAAATTGCCAATGTTTACAGTGTTTCTTTGTTTATAAACTAAAATGCAGGTAAGGTGCTGCCACCATTATATTATACACCATATTAGAGAACTGATGCAAAAAAAAAGAATAAAAAATATTAGATATCAACCTCAATGGGTACAACATAGTAGTAGCATCCACTTACAATGTAAAAACTATATGTGCTTAAATATTGTATATTTAATATAAATGTTTTGCAGAAGAAAGAAAATAATTCTTTCTTTCTTAGTTAGTTTAGAAAACGATTTTATTATGTAAGCTTACAAAAGTATTTCATTTTCTTAATTAACTAACTAAAACTTTGTGTGATGAGCACGATGGTTTAGTCCGTATCTGGGTGTTATTTATCTATTTCTATCTGTTATTTATACATTTATGTATGTAACTATTTAAAAATATACATATATATATATAAGTTTCCTTAGTACGAGCTCTGCTTAGTTTGGGATCAGATAGCGTTGTGTCCCAAGAAGATAGTAAAGATTATTGTGCAACAAACAAAAGGTGGACTAGGAATCAAATTGGTTATAATAACAACTCCAAACGGATTCTATTTTAATGATGTTGTCGAAACTTTGAAATGAGTTTCAAAACTTACTTTACACTTTGAGAAGTGTATTTACTGGAGCAAGAAGGATGGGAAAATTTGTTGGACTATACCTTTTTGCTTGAAGTTTATAAAAACGAAATAACTTTACTAAAGGACATTTTTCTTTTATTAAATGATGGACCCTGATTGCTCAATCTAGTCTTAAATGTCTTAAGCACTTTGCATTACACATTACACTTCTGGCACAAGTTTGCCAGAAGTGAAATAAAACGCGGTTAAACGCGTCTATTAGTAAAACGTCATTGTCTGGTTTACTAGCTCAAGTGTCAAAAGTTGCTAAAGAAACATCACATGATTAATGAACAACCCCTTAAAGCCACTATTCTACTTGAGCTTTCTGTATGTAACGATTACGCTCTGTGAACTGTCAAAACTGCACAATGAAATATACACATTTTGCGTAGCCCGCACATTTTGCGACATGCTATTATACTATACTAGCTGTCCCGCGCAACTTCGTATGCGTAAATTTTCCCCGTTTTTGCAACATTTCACGTCGCTACTCCGCTCCTATTAGTCGTAGCGCGATGTTATATAGCCTATAGCCTTCCTCGATAAACGGGCTATCCAACAAGAAAGATTTTTTTTGAATTTTTCTAATCGGACCAGTAGTTCCTGATATTAGCGTGTTTAAACAAACAAACAAACAAAACAAACAAACAAACTCTTCCGCTTTATAATATTAATATAGATTATTATACTAATCAAACAAACAGACATGCAAAAAACTGAAGACAGTTTCGATTTCTGAAACCCTTAATTAGTTGATCTGGGTTAGTTTTTTTTTAATATCTTCAACATAGGCCTTCTTATGAGGCCGTCTTTCGCCTTCGCCAAAGACGCGTATAAATCAATCAGTCTATGAATATGTTACTTATATAAGATACCATGTAATGATAAGAAATCTTTCAGTAGTAGCTTACATGTTAAATTCAATCTTCCCCTTATTGTTTCACAACTGCCAACCCTTGTCACATCTGTCCGCATGTATTCTAATAAGCTCTGAAGTACTGTAGGTAAAGCTAGCTATATTGGTTAGGTACTGAATACGCTTGAGAATTTGAGCTTAACGAATTATCTACTATCTAAGGATTCTGTACCCAATTAAGACGCGTCATAGGCTAACATCAAAAGCGAGCAGAGACGGCAGCGGTTCCGATATAGTTCTCTCTTTCACTCTCACGTTAAAGACTAACTAAACATATCTCTCAAAACTAAGTGCATTAAGGCACCTTGTATTTTTCATGCCAAAACAGATCACTTTCGCGCATGTCATAGAGATGCAGCCCTAAAATTGCAAACGAAAACGATTCATTATGTTAAATCGATTAAAAATATTAACAACATTTTAATTCAACAATATAAAAACACTGTTTAAATGAGTTCATAAAAGTTTAAATTTAGAACAGTTACAGTAAATACTAAAGGATAATTTTAAAACAATTTCTTTACGAAAATAATCACAAAAAAACATAAGTTAGTAATACTAATTATGACAATGTAATGCGTAATCGTATCTCTAATTCTCTTGGTTTAGTTACCGCCCCCGCCCCCCGCTTCCTGTCACCATTTGCTTCCAAAAATGCTTTTGCGCAACCATTTGTCGCCTATTTCAGTCCGGCCTAGTTACGTTGATCCAGCTGTACTTACCTGTCACAAATTTATTGTAGAACCTACTTATTATTCTGGAAATATAGGGGGTATTTGCTATAATCGCCACGCTTGGCGAGCGGGTTGGCGATCGCAGTGGACGCAGAGGACGCTGCTGCTCGTCCTCCGGTGTAAAATCCCTTCGTCGCCTTGACGACACGACACATTCTTAAACCAGGGTTGTTGTATTGGGGGTATTCCCTGACTACCTCAAACATTGTGATTCACAGATCGACGAACCCAACTATGTATAAAGCTCCTTAATAATCAATTTGAGATGTGCCTTATTCAATGATTTAGTATAAATAAATGTTTCAGGTCTGAAGTTTAATAAAAATACGTGTTCTGTTACTAACTGTAGGTACATAGGTATACGAAGTTGTGTGAACAGTTGAGTACATATATTAATTTCCTGCAGTGTATCCCATCGGTAGGCAACACTAGGATAAGACAATGCACTTGTCACTCTGACAGGCATTTTAGTTCAACCGTTTGCTTCAACCATACAGTTACAAGAAGACAATGTGTTTATGTGTTTCTATGCCCACCTCCGCCTCCGTGTGGAAGCAGCTTCATTTAGATAGAACTTATGCAATGGCTTAAAACAGATTTTGCCAACAGACAACATTCTAACTAGTCAAAACAATAATACTAGTCAAATCTCTAGACGTTACTATTTTTTGTAATCTAGTCTAGTTTACTAGTTTTTATAATATGACTAGCTGTCCCGCGCAACTTCGTCTACGTAAATTTTCCTCGTTTTTGCAACATTTCTCATTGCTGCTCCGCTCCTATTGGTCGAAGCGTGATGTTATATAGCCTATAGCCTTCCTCGATAAATGAGCTATGCATCAGTGAAAGAATTTTTCAATTCGGATCAGTAACTCCTGAGATTACCGCGTTCAAACAAACAAACTCTTTAGCTTTGTAATATTAGTACAGATTAATGACAAAAAATCCTATTTAACACAAAATTTAATTGAGACCTAATCGTTGGCAGTTTAAATGTTAGTTATCTTTTGGTTAGCTTTTTGTTTAACATTTTCACGACGCAATACATATGTGACGTCATCAACTGTTGGTCCGTCTTCGCGCGCTATTTAAAACTGCTAGTTTAATATACTTGTGGTCTATTCTACATACAATTCTATTTTTTTTTTAGCAATCTTGTTAACCCCTCCAGCTAATCTCAAAAGCTTGTGTGAGTAGTGGGCTCACTTCGGTAGTATAATGGATAGGATTCGAACCCACGACCTCACGATTGCGAGACAGATGCCTTAGCCATTAAGCTACCGCCGCTTTAATAAAAGCAAAATTGAAAATATTGCATGTTCCCTATTGTGTTAATCATGGTTTCCTTTTATATACAGACCGATGTAGTATTAACAGCTTAGGTAGTCAACTCCGCAGTTGCAAGAGTTCGATTATAATATTCGTAGGCTTGCTTGCCATAATCTCTCACAGGTTAAACGTTTCGTTATTCAGATAGACAAAAATAGCTGACGTATGTACACCACACAAGCAAGGTTATACAGTAACCTTGGTGTGGGGCTTCCACCCCACTCTCCCCTTTCCAAACCGCAATGTGCCCACTCACCGCCTACGCGAGCAAAACTATCCAGAACTTGTTATATCGTCAGCGAGAATTTATCTGGTAGGGGAAACTGGGGCAATTTCCGATTGATGTCATTCCATAAGTAAAATAGTTAAACTTATAATTGTGGATACATGGCAAATTGTCTATACCTGTCTGTATAAATAAACATAAATAGCTGAATATAAAGCCCACAGTGTCACTTTAAAATGGTGATTCTCTTTTTACCCGACTGTAAGGAAAGGTTATGTTTTTCGCGCGTATCTTATATGTATGTATGTAATATTCTTTATTACCTGATGTCTTACAATCCACTAAACGGATTTATACAATTAAGACGTCGTTAGAATTGTCTTCATCGCCCAAGTGTTCTTAGATATGTGACAAAAAAAATTAATCATAAAAATAAAAATCCAAAGCTAAAGAGTTTGTGTGTTTGAACGCGATGATCTCAGGAACTACTGGTTAGAATTAAAAATATATTTTACTGTTAGATAGCCCATTTATCGAGGAAGGTTATAGGCTATATATCATCACGATACGGCCAATAGGAGCAAAGCAGCAATGAAAAATGTTGCAAAACGGGGAAAATTTTGGCAGACGAAGTTGCGCGGGTCAGCTAGTGACACACTTATAGATATAGCTACCTATTTTAAGTGCGTTGCGCCGTACCAATATTTAGAATTAATGATTAGGTACTTATTAATATTTAAAGGGTTTATTTCATATTAATTGAGTAGAATAATATATATATTAATATCTCAGTATTCCACTTACCGAGTATTATACTTACATATTTCCGAAAGGGTAATGTTCAAGTGACTATGGAACTTAGTGTCACTACAAATTTTGTTGTGCCAAGATGAAAAGTACTGATTTTTAAAGACAATAATATATACTTTCTGAAGAAACAACAATGATTTACCTAATTTCCGGGTTTAATTTATATATAAAAATGTTTAAATATTTTTAAACATTTTTTTTTTAAATAGGACATAAGTATGATATTGCGTATTAATTATGTATTACACCATGATGTGTAACACTAGTTTATGGCTATGAATACGGCTTTGCAGTGATATATAATCCGATTCTATCTCACAAACACTTCACAATTGTCACAATTGATACGAGTCTCTGTCTCACAAAATATTTCTGATTGTTACTATGTATATGGAGTCTCTATCTCAAACTCACGTAATGTAACCACAATATCATACACAACACGAGAAATAACAAAAGCTATTTGTTATTAAGCTTTAAACTGTTTTCATACTTTTCATGCGCCGGCGCCAAACAAGCAAAGCACAGACAAACAAGTGATATTACATTTCAGTGTTGCCATAACTATCCTATATACAAATCGATTTTTTTATTATAATTCATTATTAAGTTCATAATTTTAATCGAGCCGGTTCAATCTAAAGTTATCAAAGAATATGTTTTCGTTTTTTAAATAAAGTATGTTGTATGACTGTGTATGTTCCTTACATTCAAACGGTGCAACAATTATTAAAGTATTTATAATTATAATATAATTACAAGAACCAAAATACATTTAGTGTTTTTTTGAATATTTTCGTTTTATTAATCCGGCAAATGTGAGACTCCATATCATTATATAAAAATGTTATAATTAGAAACAAGAATTATACGTTTAATCAACTTGTGGCACAACTTAGATACATGCGATACTGCTAATGGGCATTCCCTTTTTTCGAAAATCGGTCATCTTGGCCCCGCTTTCCCCTACAAATAACCCAGATATATGACCTCTTACCATATCCATTTAGCCTAGGTGTATTATACCGTAGTTAAATAGGTTTTAGTATACATAATGACACATTATTACTTTGTCCCATATTTGTTCCAACACGATACGATACAGAATGCATAAATGTTGACTATGACAAGCGTAATTCAATATAATTATGTAATTAACTATAATAACGTTTTATCTGTATACACGAATAATTTATTAGGGCTTTGTAACAAATAGAGCGTCAATGGAGCCCTATTGGTTCTATCTAAAGGCATTTCTTTCTTCTTCTTGTGTTTTTTTTTTAAGGTAACTAGCAATGTAGCACATGAAACCCGTGACCCTTCATTTGCAAATCCGATGCCATAACCGCTATACCACCGCTTTCAATAGGCTGTATATAATAGTCAAATCAACAACTCTTTATGAAATGTCAAAATGCAGATTTTATATGATAGATCTCATGCAAATTGCACGCTTAAAGTCATTATTTTTTTAGTCAAAAGCGGTCGCTGCGACCGCTGTGACTAAACCCCCCGCCCCCCTCTCGATAGGCATGGTCAAATTTCAACAGCGGGGAGGGTGTGTTATCAGTATTGCACCTACCATGGTGCCTTAGCATACACCACACTAATATTATAAAAGCGAAAGTTTGTGAGTGTGTATGTTTGTTACTTACACTCACGTCTAAACGGCTGGAGCTATTTTAATAAAATTTGGCTGACACCCTGGATTAACACATAGGCTAATAAACCGCAACACCGCGGGGCACAGCTAGTATTACATAGTTATAGCTTATTCTTTTTGTCAAAATTCAGTAGTGAAAGGCGTATGATATAAGATTTATACCTCCCCTAGTACAAAATTCGATTGGATTATTATGCCATAGAACTTTTTAAATCATACTTTTTTCATTTATAAATAAACAAATGAAAAAATAATAAATATTTTTTAGGGTACTCCGATTTTGATAAAATTAGGTATGTGCACTCAGTATCATGGGCACATACCAACCCTTGAATATGACCACACCTTTTTGTTACACCTTGTATAATATTAGAAAACTAAAAAAAAAGAATGAATGAAATCGGTTAAGTCGTTCTCTAGTTAGCTCGTGCCCAAGGGAAATAGGGATTATTTTTTATATAATAATAGATATTATACAGATATAGATTATTGATAAAAAATCCTATTTAACACAACATTTCATCGGGACTTAATCGTTGGCAGTTTCAATGTTAGTTTTATTTACTAATACATACTATATTTTGGTTAGTTTTTTTTTAACTAAGAAACTAGCCTTTGTAAACCATCTAGCCGAGTTTTCAGCATATTTCTGAGAGTGTTACATTTTTTTTACAACTCCCGTACTAGGGCACAAGTCATGTGTCGCGGACTTTACAAACATACAGTACGATCAACGTAACTTGACCGGATTGAAGTTAGGTTTTTAACACTTTCGCGCATGTCATAGAGATGCGACCCTAAAATTACTAACGAGAACGATTAATTATGTTTAATCGATAAAAAATACTAGCAACATTTTAATTCAAAAATACAAAAACACTATTTAAATGAGTTCATAAAAGTTAAAATTTAGAACAGTTACAGTAAATACTAAAGAAACTTTGAAAAACAATTTCTTTACGAAAATAATCACAAAAAAACATGAGTTAGTAATACTAATTATGATAATGTGATGCGTAATCGCATCTCTAATTCTCTTGGTTTAGTTACCGCCCCCGCCCCCCGCTTCCTGTCACCATTTACTTCCAAAAAATGCATCTGCGCAACCACTTGTCGCCTACTTCAGTCCGGCCCAGTTACGTTGATCGTACTGTACCAATCATAGACACAAAAACACCCAGACTCGGAACAACAGTTAATGGATCACACAAAGTAGTGTCCCGTGTGGTAATCGAACCCACGACCTCTGGCTTAGCAGTCAGGGTCACTAGCCACTAGGCCAGTCGTATTTATAGTACACTATAACTGCACGAAGACTCGGTCTTATTGATTTAACATGTGTTTCATGTATTTTCCCACGTTAAAGCCGGGCTGTGGAAATGAAAGTAGATCAGTTGCCACCACCAATATACTATCTGAATTATATGCTTACTAACGGCACTGAAACACGATTATAGTTTTTAACATACAGTATAAAAATCACAAGACGTGGTTTCAGTTTTTTCCTAAAATAAGCTTGAATCTTTATTTTCAACTAGCTTTCGCCCGCGGGATGTCGGTTATCGCGATAAAACTCAAACTATCTCCATACCAAATTTCATCTAAATCGGTTTAGCTGTTAGAGCGTGAAAGCGTAACAGACAGACAGAGTTACTTTTACATTTTATAATAGCATGGATTTTTTAATTGCTTCAAAAAAAGGTGATTCTCTGTTTGACCCGTATTTTCTCAAAAATTTATGATCCTATTTATATGGGGTTTTCGATATTCGACTGTTTAATTTTCTGGGAAGGTTTTAGTGTATAAAACGTTGTCCTAGCTTATAAAACACCAGAGATATAGACTAAAACAAAGGAGTGTGTCAGAGAAATTTGCATTCGGTAATGTGCTTGACATTTTTTTCCTGGAAGCAGTTAATTTTTTTTAAAAAGTTATTTTTAACTCTATTGCCTATTCAGCTTAAGCCATACACATTATGTACAAGGCCAGGTACTGTATACGGTGCATTTTTAATATGGCGTGTATGACTGAGCGCGAAAGTAAACATGGCAAGACATACAACAGCAAATAAAAAAATATAATTAACTCATACATTTTTTTTTTGTCATTCTCTATACTACCTACTGTTATACCCAATTTTGAAGTGATAACGTCTCATACTCGAAAATCGATGACCGGCTGCACGCACGAGATAGAGTCACGTTCAGCCTTCTGATAGGCTGATAGTATCAACCTATCAGCGAGTGGCAATTGCAGTGACATGCGATACAATTTGAACTAAAGCTGTCGCAGGCATGGTTGTTTATTAAGTATAATGTCATCAATGTTTTCTTATGACGTTATCACGAAAAATTATCGTCCGTAAACTGACTTTTCTTTTTTTTTTCTTTTTATAAAATTACTCGGGGCTTTTATCCACACGGATACGCCAGCCCCATTGTACCTTATTGTGTAATAAGTAGGTACATATTGATTTAAGTAATAAGTAATTATTAATTATTATTATTTATTATTAATTATCAATTAGTAAGTGTAATAAGTAATTATTGCTAAGTAAATATTATAAAGTTAAAGAGTTTGTTTGTTTGTTTGAACGCGATAATTTCAGGAACTACTGGCCCGAATTGTAAAATCATCTTTATATATTGTAAAAAATCTTTCACTGTTTGATAGCCCACTTATCAAGCAAGGTTATAGACTACATAACATTACGCTATGACGAATAGGAGCGGAACAGCAATGAAAAATGTTGTAAAAACGGGGAAAAATTACGCAGACGAAGTTGCGCAGGTCAGCTAGTTTATAATAATACTAGCTGTCCCGCGCAACCTCGTGTGTGTAGCGTGATGTTATATAGCCTATAGCCTTCTTCGATAAATGGACTATTTAACAGTAAAATATTTTTTCAATTCGGACCAGTAGTTCCTGAGATAATCGCGTTCAAACAAACAAACAAACTTCATCTTTTTAATATTAGTATAGATTAAAATACTAGGTACAGTTGAAAGGTACAGAACATTCCTCCTAAATAGGCTTTCTAAGACAACCTGTAATAAGGAGCAATATCATCTCAAACAAACTTTTTTGTCTTTACAGCCCTCTGTAATGCTGCCGATATGGACATCAGAATTCCTCCAAGCCGTCTCCAGAATGGATCCCAAGTTCATAGCCCTCCACCTCCAAGAAGTGGGGGGTAAAGCATACGAGAAGTCAATGCAGTACGTCAAGGACTTCGTCCAGAGACTCTGCGACTGTCCCGAACTGAGGCTCTTTGACAAGATCAGAATATTTTTGGACGAGGATTTCAGTTCCCCGGAAAAGTTCACAGTAAGTTAATAATAATAATAATTAGATATATTTCGGGACTTAATCGCGTTAATTATTTAAAGGTACGTACCTTTTATTTACCCGACGTTTAGATCGAATTGGACCGATCGTGGTCACCCGTGACCACGCGATTAAGTCCCGAAATATATCTATAAAAATCGCGAAAGTTTAAAAACAATAATAATAATAATATCTTGGGATAACTCACACAAACGCTATCTGATCCCATACTAAGCAGAGCTTGTACTATGGAAACCAGCCAACTGATAAACATACTTATATATTTCTAAATACATACATAATATAAATAAATAAATAACACCAACACATAAGTTATTTTTAATCCTGTGTATCTGAGTGTTTATCAGTCCCATCGTAACGCACAAACGGCTAAGTGGATTTCGGTGCGGTTTTTGTTACTAGAAAGCTTGTTTAATCAGTACGTTTCTTCAATGGAAATCGAACATTTTTGATCGGTCCAATTCGATCGAAACGTCAGGTAAATAAAACCTTTAAATAATTCACGCGATTAAGTCCCGAAATCATCTCATGTGTATTTTTAATGTTAAGTGTAATTTTTTTTAATTCTACGAAGAAATATAATACGAAACTATAATAGAAATGAACCAACGACCTAAAGAAGGGATGAAAAGGCTAGTTCCTAAGCCAAAAAAATCCAAAAGACGACTAGCATTTAAACTCCCAACGATTAAGTCCCGATAAAATTGTATTTTAAATAGGATTTTTTATCATTAATCATTAAAAGAAGTGATTTGATTAGAAAAAAAAGTGACGTCATTATAGGCGGATATTTGTATGAGATCTCATCTCTCTGCGTCTCTCTTCGTTTTGACATTTGTTAAAGATTCATAAACTTTTGCGATTTGTACGCATTATAAAATTATATAAACTAATTACTACGGGTCTAAATCGCGTGAATAATTTAAGATAAAATACCTTGTTTATTGCCCGACGTTTCGACTATTGCAACGGCCGTGGTTACGGGTCAGATTTCGACTGTTTTTTTTTTTTTTAAGATAACTAGCAATGTGGGATTGAGTCCCATATTACTACCAATCTTGTAAACCCCTCCAACTAAGCTCAAAGTCTTGTGTTAGGGGTGGGTTCACGTCGGTAGTATAATGGGTAGGATTCGACCCCGCGACTTCACGATTGCGAGACCAATGCCTTAGCCATTAAGCTACCGCCGCTTCTCGCTGTTTGTTATTCCCGCGATTAAGACCCGTAGTATATATAATTTTATAATTTGTCAAAGTTGTTTTGTCTAGTTAGAACTAGCCTATTGGATGTGGTAGGGGGAATGGGGGTAGTGGCATAAGTTAGGTGAGGCCTATACCCAGCAGTGGATCGATACAGGCTGGTTGATTGAATAGAGTTATGTGAATAGGTGATAGAACTGTCTATACTATACACACAAGATTTCTCATTGCTGCTCCGCTCTTATTGGGCGTAGCGTGATGTTATATAGCCTATAGCCTTCCTCGATAAATGGGGTATCCAACAGTGAAAGAATTTTTCAATTCGGATTAGTAGTTCCTGACGTTACCGCGTTCAAACAAACAAATAAACTCTTCAGCTTTATAATATTAGTATAGATAGTTCAAGAATCTAGTCTCGAAGTATTCGTTTTTTGCGGCATAAACAACCTATCTGTTCTGTATCGTTTTTTACGTTAAGGGCGAGCTAATCGATGATTCTACCATACAAACGTTAATAAGTTACTAACTGTCCCGCGCAACTTCGTATGCGTAAATTTTCCCTGTTTTTGCAACATTTCTCGTCGCTGCTCCGTTCCTATTAGTCGTAGCGCGATGTTATATAGCCTATAGCCTTCCTCGATAAATGGGCTATTTAACAAAAAAAGAATTTTTCAAATCGGACCAGTAGTTCCTGAGATTAGTGCGTTTAAACAAACAAACAAACAAATAAATAAACAAACAAACAAACAAACTCTTCCGCTTTATAATATTAGTATAGATTAAGGTCGTAAGTTAAACTTTAAAATTAATATCAATTTTTTTTATCATAAGCTTGGCGTGTAGAAAGCGATAATTGAAAAAAAAAATATTTTTAAAGTTATAGGGCTTAACATATTGGAATTTTGTTAAAATTCTTAAGTGTTTTAAGGCTTATAAATTTTAAAATATTTATTTATTTTCAAATCAAGAGATAAAGGGTCTTGACAGACAGACGGACGGTCATACAACAAAGTAATCCTTTTGAGGTACAGAACCCTAAAAACAAGTTTTTATTTCAGTACTTGAAGTTAGGGATTCGCTACAAAACACAGAATCTTGAAATGCCTTCCAAACAAAGCATCCGAAGTGGTCTGAGATTGTTGTCTATGAACTATGTCTATGTGTGCGTTGCTCGAGGTACGTACGAAGATTACTTTCTATACTCTCATTATTTTGTAGATTCACCAAAGTCTGTTTTTTTTTTTTAAAGATAACTAGCAATGTGGGATTGAGTCCCACATTACTAGCAATCTTGTAACCCCCTCCAGCTAAGCTTAAAGGCTTGTGTTAGGAGTTGTTGCACGTCGATAGTATAATGGGTAGAATTCGAACGCGCGACCTCACGATTGCGAGACCGATGCCTTAGCCATTAGGCTACCGCCGCTTTGATATTGATCTATTGATTATGTTCCTACTTTTATATAATTTGAGGATGGGCAGTTTTATGAGCTGTCTTGATAGCCACGACAATTTTCACGCAATCCGTCCAATTTCGTTGGATTCAGCTTTATTTTTATTTCTTGAAATAATGTCGTTTTATCGTGATTGGAATATCGGATTTGTCGTGCGTGCCTATCTAGCTTGTTTTATCATTCCAACCAGAATAGAGCCAAAACACAAAATAATTCCATTAATTGACTACCTCTGTGGCGCGGTGGGAGTGTGTCCGACTGCTACGCCAGAGGTCGTGGGTTCGATTCCCACACGCGACACCTCTTTGTGTGATCCACAAATTATTGTTCCGAGTCTGGATGTACTTTGTGTCCGTGACTTGTATGTTTGTAAAGTCCCCCGCGACACGGGACTTGTACCCTTCTGCGAGAGTCGTCTTTTAAAAAGAGAAAAAGAACGTGAGGTGTATAGGGGGAGGGGGGGTAGGTCGAGCCGAATCTAACCAAATCTTACGTGAGGAATGGGCTCCAAAATTCACCAAAATCACCTCACGTAATTAATGGACGCCCCTTGCTCGAGCGAAGTGTGAATGAATGTTACCTTCTATAGCAGTGATTCCCAACCTTTTTCATCCCGTTACCCTATTTGAATAATTTCAAAGCCATTTTACAACCCCCACAAAAGGGCATAAAATTGTAACATTCTTACGAATGGTACAATACAGGCGTAATGGGTCAAATATGAGCAGATCAAAGATACCATGCGACCACGTCTATTTTCAAGAATCGATTGACACCTCATTCATCAAAATCGGATAGTTAGTTAAGCGCTATGGTAGAACATACGTAAATACAAACATATATAGACTGCTAACTCAAACTCAAATATCTTTATTTCGTAAAACCAGGTTAATGATTATTTGAAAACGTCAAATTCAACTAAAAAATATATAAAATTATGATCGTTTGAAAAACAAAACAAAATGAGGTTAGGCGGCAGTTCCAAGTGTAAAGCTCATGAGAAGAACTTTACTAAAAACATTACTCTTCCTTTGGCGTATCTAGTCGGGTAAAATCAAATCTAGCTAGCGATTTATCGCCCCCGAAATCCCCTGCATACTAAATTTCATGAAAAAAACGCTGGTTTGAAGGTATAAGATTAAATTAAAACCGTGTAATTCGTGTGACGTAATTAACGAATGGCTCCCTATCCCTTTTCGAATGGGACCCTTTAAGACATTTAATTTCAGACCAAATTATCTCATTTATTTAATTAAAAGGACACTCGATCTTCTCAAAGCAATTAAGTTACCCTTTTACTAGTATTTAATTTTGGCTATTTTTGAAAACTGACGTCAACCGATTTTTTTTTGTTTTATTTCTTCAAGCTTTTTTTGACTGGATATAGACTAGATTGCATCGTCATCTATACTAATATTATAAAGTTGAAGAATTTGTTTGTTTAAACCGATAATCTCAGGAACTACTGTTCGAATTGAGAAATTCTTACCTCTGTCTTTGTTCTATACCACTGTCGGTCCATAGATAATAATAATAATATCTTGGGACAACTCACACAACGCTATCTGATTCCAAACTAAGCAGAGCTTGTATTATGGCAACCAGACAACTGATAAACATACTTATATATTTCTAAATACATACATATCTATACTAATATTATAAAGCTGAAGAGTTTGTTTGTTTGTTTGAGCGCGCTAATCTCAGGAACTACTGGTTCGAATTTTTTCTCGCTTTATAGATAAATAACACCCAGACACAAAATAAACCATCGTGCTCATCACACAACGTGATATTCTGTGTGGGAATCGAACCCTCGACCTTCTCGACGTACACAATCCCACCGCGCCACAGAGGCAGTCGCCATAGATGGGTGACCGTTTTCGAATGTCACACTCCTCCGTGCCTCGGAGAGCACGTTAAGCCGTCGGTCCTGCGCCTAATCTCTCTCCGCTCGTGTCGGATTTCCGTCCCATCTGGCTAAGAGAATGAATAGAAAAGAATATCACTTATGTCTGCTCACACACTTGTGTACTACCTAGTCTGGCCATAAATACTGTTACAATTAAAAATAAGAAAGATATTACATTTGAATTTGGAATCTGTCATTTTTATACGATTGTTCATTGTATTTTCTAATTTTGGCGCCAATACATTGTACAATATTTTGCTATATTAAAATGGAGTGGGGTGATAAAGAAAACCGAATCGCTGTGATTGCATTACACAAAGTTGGTATGGAGCCGAATGTAATTTTTAAAACTCTCCATACGCTTGGTATTAGTCAAATGTTTGTGTACCGGGCTATTAATAGGTACAATGAGACCTTCTCTGTTTGTGACAGAAAAAGATCTGGCCGTCCACGTAGTGTTCGTACGAAAATGGTGGTCAAAGCAGTAAGGGAAAGAATTCGAAGAAATCCTGTCCGAAAGCAAAAGATTTTATCTCGGGAGATGAAGATAGCATAGCCTATAAGAGACGCACTGGTCATTTTTTAACTGATAATTTAAAAAAGAATAGGGTGGTAAAATCGAAGCAACTACTGAAGCGGTACGCAAAGTGAGGTCACAGAAAAATTTTGTTTACGGATGAGAAAATCTTTACAGTTGAGCAACATTTTAACAAACAAAATGACCGTATTTATGCTCAAAGCTCTAAGGAAGCTTCCCAATTAGTAGACAGAGTGCAACGTGGGCATTATCCGACTTCAGTGATGGTTTGGTGGGGTGTTAGCTATGAAGGAGTGACTGAGCCATATTTTTGTGAAAAAGGTATCAAAACATCGGCACAAGTGTATCAAGATACCATTCTTGAGAAGGTAGTTAAACCCCTTAACAACACCATGTTCAATAACCAAGTATGGTCCTTCCAACAAGACTCAGCGCCGGGTCATAAAGCTCGGTCCACGCAGTCTTGGTTGGAAGTGAACGTTTCGGACTTCATCAGAGCTGAAGACTGGCCGTCGTCTAGTCCCGATCTTAATCCGCTGGATTATGATTTATGGTCAGTTTTAGAGAGTATGTCTTGCTCTAAACGCCATGATAATTTGGAGTCCCTAAAACAATCCATACGATTGGCAGTGAAGAATTTTCCCATGGAAAGAGTGCGTGCTTCTATTGATAACTGGCCTCAACGTTTAAAGGACTGTGTTGCAGCCAATGGAGACCACTTCGAATAAGCTTTTTATATTTTGAATTGTTTTTTATTTATGTATTAAACTAACACACTGTAAAAGTAATAAATATTATTTGCAATAAAAAAAAATGTTTTTTCTTCGTAACAATATTTATGGCTAGACTAGGTATAATATCTACTGCGTAGTTGGCTAGTCTCTAATTAGGTTGGCCGCTGTAACCGATATCGGTTTACTACGTTAGTGGCGTAGGATTGTGTACGACTGCAGGAGGTCGTGGGTTTGATTCCCACACGGGATACGAAGTTGTTTGTTCCATTAATTGTTGTTTCGAGTCTGTGTCCGTGTTGAGTAGGTATGTAGACCTGGATGACCGAGCGTTGCTCGGTTTTTTTAAACGACGTTTTTTTAAAAATGAAACCTAGCTAGAACGATTTATCGCTCCCGAAACCCCCCCTGGTTTTCATGAAATTTAGTATTTCATGAAAATCACTGGAGCCGTTGCCAAGATTCATTCCATTTGTAATTGCTTAGAATGTTACATCCTAGGAAATTAATACAAAGAAGAAAATGTTTACAAGGACAACAGCTAACGTCTCATAGAGAGGAAATGTACTCGTATGTAATGTAAATATATGAAATGGTATTAGCTCCATAAGTTCTATTTTTTTACTGCCAAATATATACCTAAAATATGACTAGGGCCGAGAGTAAAAAAAAAAAATTTTTTTTGTTAGTTTTGGTTCACATTACAAAATAAACTGTCGCAGACTTATACGTAATCAGACAACCGTCCCGGGTGAGCATTATAACTCTTGGCAAGTTTTCATATTTTCCGATGGAATACAATAATAACAATAAAGTATCTAATGTATATATGAAATACAAATTTTCATTCAGTATTTTTATTCGTTAGTAGCTAATCCGCGCAACTTCGTTTTTGTAACATGTTTCATTGATGCTCCGCTCCTATTGGTCGTAGCGTGATGTTATATAGCATATAGCCTTCCTTGATAAATGGGCTATCTAAGAGTAAAATATTTTTTCAATTCGGACCTGTAGTTTCTGAGATTATCGCGTTCAACAAAACAAACAAACTCTTTAGTTTATCTACTAGCTGACCCGCATTTGTAAAATATTCCCCGTTTTTGCAACATTTCTTATTGCTGCTCCGCTCTTTATTTCTCCACTATTTAATGTATGTTATTATACCTACATATAAACCTTCCTCTTCAATCACTCTATCTATTAAAAACCGCATCAAAATCCGTTGCGAAGTTTTAAAGATTTAAGCATACATAGGGATATAGGGACAGAGAAAGCGACTTTGTTTTATACTATGTAGTGATAGTACGAGTAATATTATAAAGCTGAAGAGTTTGTTTGTTTGTTTGAACGCGATAATCTCAGAAACTACAGGTCCGAATTAAAAAAATATTTTATTGTTAGATAGCCCATTTATCAAGGAAGGCTATAAGCCATATAACATCACGCTACGACCAATACGAGCAGAGAAGCAATGAAAAAAGGTTGCTAAACGGGGAAAACTTATGCGGGACAGCGTAATGTTATATAGCCTATAGCCTTCCTCGATAAATGAACTATCCAACACTAAACTATTTTTTTTAATTCGATATACTATAATATATCATATATATACACTGACGGACTCATAAACTGCATCAAAGTTCAGGTTTACTCTAAAAGGATTTTTTTATAATAAGTATGCAAACTTTTTAGATTAAATTATATAAATATGGAAAGACTGGCTCTTAATCTTAAAAAAAAAAAAAAATTTAAAAATAGAACTGCGGTAAAACAAATGAATATAGCCGGGAAAAGAAAATTTACTCGTAGTATCAGATTTGCGTGTTATTTATAGCAAAGTTTTAAATTAATTCTCATTGATTTTTTTTGTTTGGTCAATTGAATTATTGTTACCAGCATAATTGTTGGGTTAGTTTTTTAACACATCGAGAGTTTTTGAACCATAATATGGATACTTCGTCCGAACAAGCGGCACAAATTGTAGCATTGGTGCGGGAGGGCTTGGATCAACGAACGATTGGTAGAAATTTAAATTTAAACCAGTCTACGGTTTGTAGAATATACAGAAGGTTTGTAGAGACAGGTTCTTACAGGAGGAGACGTGGTACAAGCAGAACTCGAGCAACCACAGGTCGTGATGACCGATTTATTGTTACAACTTCCCTGCGAAATCGTTTCCTCACGTCAGTTAACATCAAAACCGAGCTTAATGAAGTGCGTGGAAAAAACGTGTGTGCACGAACAATAAGAAGAAGGTTAAAGGAAGCGGCTATCACCCCTTTTAGACCAGCAAATGGTCCAAAGTTGTCTGCAGCTCACAGACAAGCTCGCTTAAGATTTGCGCGTCATCACCTGAATTGGACAGAAGAGCAGTGGGCCTCTGTATTGTTCACGGACGAGTGTAGGACATGTTTATATGGTGCAGATGGTCGCAGAAGAGTCTATCGTCGACGTGGGGAGCGATATGCTCAAAGTTGCATTGAGGAGCGTGTTCCTTTTGGAGGCGGTTCATGTATGGTCTGGGGTGGCATATCGATGAACGGGCGAACAGAACTTGTGTTCATAGACATGGTCCGTCAAAACGGTAATAGAGGGGGTTTGACAGCACATCGCTACATAACAGAGATATTAGAAGATCACGTGGTGCCTTACATGGGATTCATAGGCGAAAATTTTACTTTAATGCAGGATAATGCCCGGCCGCATGCAGCTGCACAAGTTCAACATTATTGCGAAGAGGTTGGGATACGTACAATGAATTGGCCAGCACGCAGCCCGGATCTTAATCCCATCGAGCATGTTTGGGACAATTTAAAAAGAGCTGTATATGCGAGAAACCCTTCGCCTACGACAGTGGCAGCACTAAGAACAGCACTTTCAGAATAATGGGACAATATTCCGCAAGATCTTTTAAAAACCCTTATAAAATCTATGCGGAACCGATTAGAATCCGTAATAAGGGCACGTGGGGGTAATACACCTTATTAAAACACAAATAAACCCTTGCATAAAGTTTGTGTCTATTGTTAAAACCAATTTTTTAATTAAACAATTTTTCCTTAAACTTCTGTTTTTTCTTCAAAAAAGGTCTTAAGGTCCTTTCCAGTACATAAACTTAAACTTAAAGATATGATCCTACGCTGTTTTAAAGTTCACGAACCAATCTAGAGGTTTCAATTTAAATCTGTATAGAAAGTTTGCATACTTGGTTAAAATATTTATTTCAAAGTCGTCTATTACTTTGATGCAGTTTATAAGTCCGTCAGTGTATATATATATATATATATATTATAGTAGAGATTTATATTTTACACACGGTAGGGGTAGGTATTTGTTAAAACCGTTTCAACTTTGGGCTAATCAAAGAATAACTTTAAACCTAAAACACACTATAAATAATTGTTTATACATATATTCCCTGATGACGTCAATTATACGTGAATATTCATCTTAATTATGCAACTGAGTCATTTTTAAACCGCTTGACGTAATTTATTCTTTAATTAACTATGGAATTGTTTAAAATAGTAAGGAGGCTTGCTTTAGTACAATCAGCTTGCCCCGGCTTCTCACGTTTGACATTCATACAAAAATAACAATATCACGATTAAAAAAAACGTTACGACCTATTCTCATACCTACCACATATATCATTAAAATCGGTCGAGCCGTTTTGGAGGAGTTCGACCACAAGCACCGTGACACGAGATTTTTATTATATCTATACTAATATTATAAAGCGGAAGAGTTTGTTTGTTTGATTGTTTGTTTGTTTGTTTGTTTAAACGCGCTAATCTCAGGATCTACTGGTTCGATTTGAAAAAATCTTTTTTTGTTGGATAGCCCATTTATCGAGGAAGGCTATAGGCTATATAACATCGCGCTACGACTAATAGGAGCGGAGAAGCGACGAGAAATGTTTCAAAAACGGGGAGAAATTACGCATACGAAGTTGCGCGGGACAGCTAGTGGGAGATAAAGAAGAATATACGTCGGTGACTCAGTGGCGATTGAGGAGATTGAGATATCTAAGAGGTTAAACAACGTTACCACTGTCGGTACATAGATGGGTGACCGTTTGAACAATATTCATTGTGTTTGAATTTCATGTTGCATCACAATTACAATACAAAAAAAAGTGATTAATAACAACAATTTATAACACACAAGACCGGGCTCCCCCCGTCCAAATGTGTGTGGCTTAAGAAGTGGGTTTTCTGTTGTTTTTGTTTCATACCTACAACGTTTTATTTATTTACTTCTAATTTGATTAACTATTTAGCTGGCAGGTGGGGGCTTGTACTCTAACAAAAATTTGCACTTTAAGTCTTATTATTATACAAACGGATTCCTATATCTAAAAATTGTCTTCCCAACCACTAAACGTTTTTAAAAGACCTATCTAATGATATCCCACACGATGGGGTAGGTGAGAAAAAAATCACGCCCCCACTTTACATATAACGGAGGTAGGTACTGTAGCCACCAGGCCAGCTCTTGAGCAGGTACCGTTTTATCGGGCTTTTAAATGAAACTTGTGGGTTTCCCCATAGCTAATACACTGTTTATTACTGAAATCAATGAAAACGACCCGAGTCGGTCGGCCATGAAACTCACAATTCTAGAATGACATCTTTCTTTTTATTCTGTTAATGAGTTCCATCTACTACAATGAGGTCTAACGTGAGAGAGGGGGATTATCTTCGACCCACCTGCCACAGTACCCTAAAAAAAAATGACAAAATTTTATTCTTTCACTTTGTCGGCGTAAGTAATATGTAGCACTAACAGTCTCTGAGCTAAGCTGCGGACGTACGCTCGTGGCGAAACTATAAGGGTTCCGTTTTGCCATTTTGGCTACGGAACCCTAAAAATGGCGTGTTGATCTGTCACGCAGCAAGGTACAAACCCTGTGCCTGTGACTTCACAAACATACAAGTCACAGACAGACACAAAGTACACGCAAATTCGCAACAATTTGTGCCGTGTGGGAATCGAACCCACGACTTTTTGCGTAGCAGTCGCATACTCCCATCGCGCCACCAAGGCAGTCAAATCACATACATAACATCACATGATATTTAAGTCTGTACCCGTCTTTAGGGATTTACCACATGGTTGACTGGTAATATCAACAGTCCCTTAACCGTAAAAAAGCAATTTGGGACCGACCACACATTCCTGAATCAAGAAAAAATCCTACATTTATTTCTACTTGTGCGAACCCATATCACGTTACGCATGAATGAAGGGCATTTTTACATCTATACTAATATTATAAAGCTGAAGAGTTTATAGAAATATATTTATTTAGTACACAGAAGACACATAGACATTATTAAAACAGTCATGCAGAAGATAAACAAAAACAAAAAATAAAATAAAAATAAAAAATGGTAAATAATAAAAATAACAGTAGACAAAAAGAAAAAGAAAACAGACAAAATTAATAACGGGGAACAGAAGAAATAAATAAACAGAAACAATAACACAATCAAACATTTCAGTTTAACATTAGCCGCGTGCCATGTGTCACAAAGTGTACCAAATAGGACCCAACTCAGCTCCCGTCAGACACCGAAAAAGGTCTGACACTGATATTCTGCTAGGCCCTTTGCCACGTATCGGATGCCCAGTAAGTCTGTGTTGCCAGTAAGTTTGTTTGTTGAACGCGGTAATCTATGGAACTGCTGGTCCGAATTGAAAAATTATTTTCCTGTTGGATAGCTCATTTATTGAGGAAGGCTTTAGGCTATATAAAATCACGATACGACCAATAGGAGTGGAGCAGCAATGAGAAATGTAGCAAAAACGGGGAAAATGTACCCATACGAAGTTGCTCGGGACAGCTAGTTAAATATAAAGAGAAAATCTTTGAGATGGTGTACTATCCTGCAGACTCAGTTCATTAAATTCTTTTCATTAAATTTGTAAATGTATACGTTAATCAATTTAAGTCTATATGGTGTTTAAATGAGTTGTTTGCATAGCCATGTACTTAAATAAGAATAAATAAATTATTGTTTTTAAACTTTAGCGGTTTTATACATATCTATACTAATATTATAAAGGTGTTTGTTGAAGAGTTTGTTTGTTTAAATGCGGTAATCTCAGGAACTACTGGTCCGAATTGAAAAATTCTTTCACTGTTGGACAGCTCATTTATTGAGGAAGGCTATAGGCTATATAACATCACGCTACGACCAATAGGAGCAGCAATGAGAAATGTAGCAAAAACGGGGAAAAATTACACAGACGATATATTTCGGGAGCTGTGTGTTGATAGATAGATCAGTCAATAACGGTCGCCTTGTATATATACAGACTATTTATTTATTTACGGTTACTACTATTACTTAGCTTTGTTTGATGAAAATCCGTTTAGCCGTTTTAGATAATAGTAATGGTCTCCTAACCGATATCGGTTACGACTTCCAGTCTTATTAGATATTAGCTGTCCCGCGCAACTTCGTATGCGTAAATTTTCCCCGTTTTTTGCAACATTTCTTGTCGCTGCTCCGCTCCTATTAGTCGTAGCGCGATGTTATATAGCCTATAGCCTTCCTCGATAAATGGGCTATCAAACAAAAAAAGAATGTTTCAAATCGGACCAGTAGTTCCTGAGATTAGCGCGTTTAAACAAACAAACAAACAAACAAACTCTTCCGCTTTATAATATTAGTATAGATTAGCCAACTTCGCAGGAGATATTATAGTGGACAAGTGTATGCGCAGACACAGGTGCACTCTCTATTCCCTCTCTTTCATAGTCCAACATCCGACAAGACCGGATAGAGATAAGCGCAGAACCGACGACTTAACGTACTCTCGTAGGCACGGAAGGGTGTGACAATGATCGAAAACGGTCACCCATCTATGAATCGACAGTGGTAAAATTGCTTAACCTCACAGATTTCTCAATCTACTCCGTTGCCACTGAGTCAAGGACCCCTGGATGAAATGATGATGAAAGAACTTGACAGTACTGACAGCACGTGTCAACGCGGGTGGTCGCCATTTCAAATGCGCCGCGTGACGCGTATTCGATGCTCACACTGAATATATATATAGCTGTCCCGCGCAACTTCGTATGCGTACATTTCCCCCGTTTTTGCAATATTTCTCATTGCTGCTCCGCTCCTATTGGTCGTAGCGTAATGTTATATAGCCTATGGCCTTCCCCGATAAATGAGCTATCCAACAGTGAAAGAATTTTTCAATTCGGATCTGTAGTTCCTGAGATTACCGCGTTCAATCAAACCAACTCATAAGCTTTATAATATTAGTATAGATTTTATTACTAGAAACGAATTCCGGTTTCGATGTTGTTGATTTATAACAATTTGGTGATATTATTTTTACGTTTTTAGGTAATCTAGTGACGTAAGTCGCATATTCGTAGAGTTTTATCGTGTGTATTAAGAATAGAATAGAATATATTTATTTGCATGTTATGTGGTACAAAGGTGGTAAAATAACTTATAATAGTGCATACACATAACGCCATACAATTGGCATGCAAATGTAAAACTTAATGTAAAATATATAGATTAAAAAGTAATGTTGAAACTAAAAATAATGTCAATATTTGAAATACTAATTATATTAATTTTAATATAAATTCTAAAATACACATTTTTATTATTTAGAACAGTGCATTTCTGTAATGATACGAACCACTTACATTGTTTTTTAAATATTCTTCAATCGTGTAATAACTCTCTGACACCAACCATTTATGCAAAGCAATACAAAACTGTTTATATGGCAGATCTATAATAGGTTTAGGTAAAAAAAAATTGGACTTCTAGTCAACCCAGATAAGTCTCAAGCTATTATTATTGGTGGCAGATATACATATGTTAAATTTGTTGGATCACCAGAATCTTCCTCAAGTGTTTTTTGATGGAGTTAATATCCCGTTTTAAAAAAGTGTAAAAAATCTTGGTGTCTTTATAGACTCAAATCTTTCATGGGATGTCCACATTACGGAAATAAGTAGGAAATTATTTTCCTCATTTCAATCTCTCAAACGTCTTCAGAAGTTCTTACCGTTCCAAACTAAAGTTACTCTTGCTCAATCTCTTCTACTTCCACACATAGACTATGCCGATGTTTGTTTTCTGGATGCTAGGGAGGAACTCGTTGACAAACTCGAACGTCTGCAGAATTTGTGTATCCGCTTTATTTTCGGATTACGTAAATACGACCATGTCTCCGAATCTCGGAGAAATCTAAAGTGGCTACCGATTCGGCAGCGTCGTAACTCACACATTCTTTCTCTTCTCTATACTATTCTTCACAATCCTAATTCTCCTTCCTATCTACGTGAGCGCTTCAATTTTCTTGTTCCCAGGGGTAAACCCTGTCGTTCCGCCTCCTCTCTTCTATTGAGTACTCCCGCTCACAGCTCCAGCTGTTACGATAGCTCTTTCACCATAAAAGCGGTGAGGCTTTGGAATTCTCTTCCTCACTCTTTACGTGACAGCCTCTCTCTTAACGTTTTTAAAAAAAAGGACAAAAGAATATTTTCACTCTATCTAATTAAGTATGTATTATAATATTTTATTTATGTAATATTAATATGTAAGTGTATGTATTATCTGGTATGTATGTATATATTTTATGTATTTATTTAGGTATATTATATGATTTTGAAATAACATACGTTTATGTATGTAAGTATGTACTTACTGTTTATTTATACATGTGGTTTAATTTCTATTTTTTTTTCTTTTATTGTTACACTTCCGACTACTTTTATAAGTTTAACTTTCTACTCTAGAGCTCAAAGGTTTGCTGGCAGAAAACTCAATTTTGAGTTAAGCTCGCCTTTGTACATATTTACTTTTATTTTGTATTTATTGTTTGTATATTTTTTTCTATGTGTACAATAAAGAATTTGAAAATGGGTTTACTTTACGCTTGTTTAAATTATTTTTTACTAGCCGACCCGCGTAACTTCGTCTGCGTAAATTTTCCCCGTTTTTGCAACATTTCTTATTGCTGCTCCGCTCCTTATTTCTCCACTATTTAATGGATGTTATTATACATATAAACCTTCCTCTTCAATCACTCTATCTATTAAAAAAACCGCATCAAAATCCGTTGCGTAATTTTAAAGATTTAAGTATACATAGGGATATAGGGACAGAGAAAGCGACTGTTTTATACTTTGTAGTGATTGCAAAAAGTGACATATTATTTTTGACAAATTTTGCGATTTCATATATGTAGATACATGGCACATTATGTAAGCTATTTGCTTTGTATACGGGCTTACAAGAGTCGATCCAGTCCATACCAAAAATTGCACTAATGATTTTTTTTTAAATTTAAATTTTAAAATGATAGTGATATAAATTTAACATGTGTGTATCTGTCTGTGCCATTGTACCGCCAAAATTGGTAGTAGGTTAATCGGAATAATAATAAAAATATCTTGGGATAACTCACACAGCGTCATCTGATCCCAAACTAAGCAGAGCTACATATATATCTAGTTTATCAGTAGTCTGGTTGCTACGGCAACCAGACTACTGATAAACATACTTTCTGAATATCATATCAACCCATATGATGGCCCACTGCTGGGCACGGGTCTCCCCAGTAGATCCTGGGGGTAATTGCCATAATCGCCACGCTTGGCGAGCGGGTTGGCGATCGCAGTAAGGCTTTAAGTACGCAGAGGACGCTGCTGCCCGTCCTCCGGAGTGAAATCCCTTAGTCGCCTTGACGACACCCACGGGAAAAGATGGGGTGGTACTATTCTTAAGCCGGCACCACACGGCATATTTCTGAATAATTACATACATATTATAGATAAATTTCACACAGAATAAACCATCGTGATCATCACACAAACTTATGTCCTGGGTGGGGATCGAACCCACGATCTGCAGCTTACGTTACGTTAATGAACCACTAGACCAACAGGCTAGTTGTGGTACTTAGCTTTATTAAAAATCTGTTGAGCTGTTTTAGAGAAAAACCGCTGTTTTTTATACTTTGATGATTTGACTGCCTCTGTGGCGCGGTGGGAGTGTATCCGCCTGCTACGCAAGAGGTCGTGGGTTCGATCCCCACCCAGGATATAAGTTTGTGTGATCCACATGTTGTTCCGAATCTGGGTGTACTTTGTGTCTGTGACTTGTATGTTTGTAAAGTCCCCCGCGACACAGGGCTTCTACCCTTTTTTTTTTTTTTTTTTTTTTTTTTTTCTTTTGGCGGGAAAAAATCCTGACGAACACCCCCACCGTCCGGGGAAGACGGTAGGGGTAGTGTGGGGTTTGCACCCACTAAAAAACTCGCCGTGTATCGCTCGCCACCTTCGCGAACGGGCCGCCGGAATGTGTTATACCGTCGGCGGCCCGCCCAGTGGCAATGCCCGGATGCGATGTTGTTGCGTTCCGGGCATTTCACACCCACGCGGCCCCTGGATACACACAGGGTGCCGCGCCTCCACGGAAGGCCGCGGGCGGGGCAGATTACCCCGTACGCCCGCCCGCAGCCCCACCTAAGGCGGCATCAGGCGCAGATATGCGCGCCGACGCCGCCCGGTTCGCCGGCGACGGAGCGGATCCGCCAGGGAGCTCTCTTCCCTGACGCGCTCCGCCGCCTCCTTCTGCGAGATGATGTCCTCGCAGAAGGATGCGACCGCATTCCACGACCCCTCGCTCCGGACCATGGACAGAACCACGGACGGCAGCGAGAGGTCACTTCCGACCACTGCGGTGAGAACTCGACGTTGCCCCTCCCAAGCTGGACAATGCTGGAGGGTGTGCTGCGCCGAGTCCTCACCGCAGTCGCAGTGGTGGCAGGCAGGACTCGGTTCCCTCCTAGCAACCGTGTGCAGGTACTTCCCGAAGCACCCGTGCCCGGAAAGGACCTGCACTAGCCGGAAGGAAAGGGTCCCGTGCTGCCGCCCCGCCCACTCCTCCAGGACCGGCTGGAGCGCCTCCACGGTTCGAACACCTGCCCGTGGAGCCTCCAGCCGGCCCTGCCACCGGGCCATGATTGCCCGGTGTGCCTCACCGCGCCAAGCGCGTAGCTCCTCGGGCAGAGGCACCGAACCCCCTGCCCGAACAGCCACCGCCCGCCGATACACTTCGGCGAGCACTTCCGCCTCCAAATCCCACGGGGGTGTGCCGGCCAATGCGCACGCCGCCTCTGCAGACACCGTGCGGTATCCGCGTATGGCCCTGACCGCCATGGTCCGCTGGGGTCTCCCTAAGCGGACCCTATTCTGGGCGGTCAGGGACGCCGCCCACACGGGTGCGTGCGCCGTACAGAGCCATTGACCGCACCACCCCCGTGTACAACCGTCTACTCGAGGCACTAGGCCCGCCCAGGTTCGGCAACAGCCTCCCCAGTGCGGTCGCCGTAGCCTCGAGCTTGGGCGCCAAAATGCGGAAGTGCTCGTCGAAGAGCCACCGCCCGTCTACCACTAGGCCCAGATACTTTATCTGGGCCCGGACCTGTACGAGGACCGAGCCGACGGCAATCGAGGCGCCAGCAGGTGGACCGCGACGGGGCCCATGGAATAATAGGGCCTCCGTCTTGGAAAGGGCCACCCTAAGCCCCAGCGCCTCGATGCGCCCGACCATTCGGGAAATCCCTAGGTTGGCCAGGCGCGCCGCCTCCTCAAAATTCCCACCCCGGGCCGTGATGAGGGTGTCATCCGCATAGCAGATGACCCCTATCCCAGGGGGGAAACCACACCGCAGGGCCCAATCGTAGCCAATGTTCCACAAGAGGGGCCCCAATACAGAGCCCTGTGGAACACCGCACGAGACGTCCCTGCGGATTACCTCACCCTCTCGGTCCTCGTACAGAATCCTTCGGCCTTCGAGGTAGTCTGCCACTAGCTGCCTCAGGTACATGGGCACTCCATGATACCGGAGCGCCTCTCTGATGCAGCTGAATGGCAGAGACCCGAAGGCGTTGGCGATATCGAGCGATATCGCCAACATCACTCCTCCACCGGCGACGGCCTCCTCCGATGCGGCCCTCAGGCGCAGAATGGCCCCAATGGTCGAGCGCCCAGCACGAAAGCCGTACTTAGCGTCCGACAGATCGGGGCCGACCTCGTTCAAATGTCGGACGATGCGGGTAGCGAGAATCCTCTCCAGCAACTTCCCCGCCTCGTCCAGCAACACGATAGGCCTGTAGGCCGCAATTGAGTCGGGAGCCCGTCCCGGCTTCGGAAGGAGCACCAGCTTCCCTGCCTTCCAGCAATCAGGGAACCGTCCGGACGCCAGGCACACGTCGAACAGTCCCCTGAGGCGGTCCCCCATGTGGTCGAGGGTTAGGGCCAAAACCCGGGCGGGAATCCCATCCGGCCCAGGGGCGGTGTTCTTCGAACGCATTCGAAGAACAGCCGCGCCCACCTCCGCTTCGGTGACAGGCGGCACAGTTGTGTCGGCCTCCCGGTCGTCGGTCTCATTCTCGGAGACCATCGCCGGGGGCGCGTGCTCTGCCTGCAGCGGGAATAGGCCCTCGACCACTTCCGCAAGGAAGCTGGGCTGGAGAGTCTCGGTAAGGGGGGGGGGCCGCTGAGAGGAGCTTGTTCAGCGCCGCTCGATATGGACGACCCCAGGGGTCACGGTCGAGACCCTCCAGCATCTCCTCTCTCGCCCTCTCCTTGGCGCGACAGATAGCCAGCTTAAAGGCGTCCCTCGCTTGGCGATACGCCTCATAAAGCTGGCTCTCCTCCTGGACATCGCGGTGACGAGTCCGACTGCGGGTATAGGACCTCCGCGCACTGATGCAAGCGGCGCGGAGGGAGGCAAGCTCCTGGGACCACCAATACACCCCCTTCCTCGGGGTGCGACGTCGTGAGCGGGGCATGGCCGCATCGCAGATCTGCGTAAACGCATCGCGAATGCGGCCAGCCATGACGTCCACCTCCTCGGTCGGAGCCGGAGACGACCACGATGCAACGATGGCCGCCTCTTCCAACAGGTCCCTGTCCAACGCACCCACAGCCCACCGCGGAAACCGAGGCGTTCTGCGCGCCGTGTGACCCCTACCTGGGTTCTGGATCCTGGAAGACCGGGAGAGCTCCAATCGGATGTAACGGTGATCCGAGAGCGTCTCAACCTCATCCAGGACGACCCAGTTCCTTACTCGCGCTTCGACGACAGGGGTAGCGAACGAAAGGTCCACTATCGACCCCCCCTGCCGCCGAACGCACGTGTCGGTGGCGCCTCTGTTTAGGAGACAGAGACCCACCGACGCCGCCCACTCCTCAACCGCCGAACCGCGGACGTCCGTGCTGGGTGACCCCCACGCCGTAGATTTGGCGTTGAAGTCCCCCAGCACCAGCACGTGGCGAGGTGCCAAGCGCCGTATCGAGGTCTCCAGGTTGGAAAGGAAGACCTCGAAATCGGCAAAACTCCGGTTTGGGGAGAAGTACACTCCGTAGAGTGTGACTCCCCCCCAGTCGGCAGCAACATATCCCGAGCCCTTGTCTCTGATCGACAAGGGCAGGGAATGAAGCGCAGCGGAGCTGACGATTGCCACGGAGCCGTCCCGATCACCTGCCCAATTCGGGCGGGGAGGAACAAAGTAGGGCTCCGCGGCTACGGCGACACCTATCGACCACTCCGCCATGGCCTGCAGGAGAAGGTCCTGGGCAGCGGCGGAGTGGTTGAGGTTCGTCTGGAGGATGATGGAGGAGTTACCGCTGTCCATTTAGGAGTGCGGCACTACATCCATCACCTCCACCTCAGTCGGCGGCTGAGCTCCGGGGGCAGCCTGGGTCGATTGGCTGCTGCCCGGGAGTGGCTTGGAAGCCTTGGGGGGCTTACATCCCTGCCGCCCCATCATATGATTGGCGGGCAAATTGCCCGCCGCACACATGGGGCAGTGGGGGGCGGCAGAGCATTCCACCGCCCTATGTCCCGGTTGACCGCAGCGATAGCACATTGTGCTGCAGTCAAAACCGCTGGTGCACCTGGGCCGCAAGTGCCCCGTGGCCATACACTTGAAGCACCTCGCAGGCCTCTCCTCCAGGACGGTGATCCTTGCGGAAGAAAGGCCAACGAGGAGCCGGCCCGCTTCGGCCAAGACTTTGGCCGAAGCGACGGGGCAACGCACCCAAGCTGCACCCACTCCACCGGGACCGGGGCGGATGGCGCCGACCTTCACGTATCCGGAGGCACATTGAGTTTTTGACTCAATGGCCTCTCGGATCTCTTCGGCCGTGATCGAATCATCCAGGCCCGAAATGCGCAACTTTGCGCACTTCGTGGGCCTGGCGATCTTTACGCCCTCCTTCCCCGCGGTAAGTCCCCGCAACGTCTCCGCCACAAAGTCCGCCACCTTCGCGCCGTCCTGACCGGGGCACTCAAGAACTCTGGCCCCGGTCTGACTATGGCGGAAGGTGACCCCTGTGCCAAGATTGTTGGCGTTAAGGGTCACCCTCGCCTGGCGGAAAATCTCAGCGTAGGTAATGCTGCCACTCTTCACCGCCTCCGGTGACAGAGGGCTTGTACCCTACTGCAAGAGTCGTCTTTTAAAAAAAAATACAAGCAATGGGGATCCCACATTACTAGCAATCCTGTTAACCCCTCCAGTTAAGCTCAATGCTTGTGTTAAGAGTGGGTTCACATAGGTAGTATAATGGCTAGGATTCGAACCCGCGACCTCACGTTTGCGTCTCACAAGTCAGTTTTTTATTACCCGACTGAGCCTAAAAAAAATTTACAATGAAATTGACGACGTACAACATATTTCTTTATTTGACGGTGATGTTGGATTCGTTTTAGTTGTAAGAGTGACATCATAGGCTATGTAGCTGGCTAGTTTATTGGTTTTCATTTTTAGGATTCCGTAGCCAAAATGGCAAAACGGAACCCTTATAGTTTAGTCATGTCCGTCCGCAGCTTAGCTCTGAGACTGTATATATATATTTTGCATGGATACACATATTACTAACGCCGACAATGTGAAAGAATGAAATATTGAAAATCATTTTTTTATGGTACCTCCCCTATGTGTAAAGTGGGGATGTGATTTTTCTTTTCTCACCTACCCCATCGTGTGGGGTATCATTCGTTTGTGGCATCATCCGTTCGTGGCATCATCCGTTTGTGAAATATCAAGCTTCAAAGTGCAAATTTTTGTTCCTGGGTGTGGACTTCAAATTTTTCTATCTTTCAAAAATGCAATTATTGTATTAATAAAGTAGGTACAACGTTGTATGAAACAATAACAACAGAAAACCCACTTCTTAAGCCGAATTATTAGGATGGGGGGGGGGGGGGAGCTACGGAACCCTACATTGTGCGTGGCCCGACATGCACTTGGCCGATTTCATATGTTTAAGATTTCAAAGGTATGTGTGATTTGTTAACAGGCACTGGGCAACATGTACTTTGCCCACTCGTCCCTGACTGACCTCAAGATGTGGGACTTCGAGCTGAAGACGTACGTGGAAGTAGCCGGCAAGGAGGTGCACTCTGGCAACATCGAGAAAGTCACCACGAAAGAGAAGGCTAAATTTCCACAGCATTTCTTTCCTGAGGTATGTATCGCGAATAGAGGCGAAACGATACCTCCGAGGTATCGATATTTTTACTCGATACATAATCGGTCATAAAGTAAGTATTATGATATTTTTTATAGGCATTTCTTCGGTCATAAAGTACCGATACTTAATCATATTCGATTACTTAACGTAAAGAAAATTTTAGTCAATATGTGTTTCCTATCTATACTAATACTTGCTTTCGCCCGCGGCTCCGCCTGCGTAGATGTCGATTATCGCGATAAAAACTATCCTATGTCCTTCCCCGGGTCTCAAACTATCTCCATACCAAATTTCATTTAAATCGGTATAGCTGTTTGAGCGTGAAAGCGTAACAGATAGAGTTATTTTCACATTTATAATATTAGATTTTATGGTCAATCGATAATAATGTAAACAAAGCCATTTACAGACAGAGTTACTTTTACATTTATAATATTAGATTATATGGTCCATCGATAATAATGTAAACAAAGCCATTTACAGACAGAGTTAATTTTACATTTATAATATTAGATTATATGGTCCATCGATAATAATGTAAACAAAGCCATTTACAGACAGAGTTACTTTTACATGTATAATATTAGATTATATGGTCCATCGATAATAATGTAAATAAAGCCATTTACAGACAGAGTTAATTTTACATTTATAATATTAGATTATATGGTCCATCGATAATAATGTAAACAAAGCCATTTACAGACAGAGTTACTTTTACATGTATAATATTAGATTATATGGTCCATCGATAATAATGTAAATAAAGCCATTTACAGACAGAGTTAATTTTACATTTATAATATTAGATTATATGGTCCATCGATAATAATGTAAACAAAGCCATTTACAGACAGTTAATTTTACATTTATAATATTAGATTATATGGTCCATCGATAATACTGTAAACAAAGCCATTTACAGACAGAGTTACTTTTACATTTATAATATTAGATTAAATGGTCCATCGACAATAATGTAAACAAAGCCATTGAGGAGACATGAACAAAAAATTTCAACGTTTTATTCTGTCGAGGGTATAAAACTTAGGTACCTTAACAAATCAATTAATGATCAAATTATTAAATTAATCAGATGCGCATGCGATATAAAAACAAAACTGTGTATAAAGTACCGAGATAAAAAATAATTACCTTGACTACACGCAGGTTCAGCTCCTGAAGTTTGCCGATTGATTTAAAAGTCGTCCTGTATAGATCTATATATGCGAAATGCTTTTTCAAAAACGATACGAGTAAGTGCAAGTAGATACAGTCGACCAAAAATACCGTCTACCACCCTACGGTTCAAGTTCATTTGCACGTCATAAAACAACAAGGTTGATTTTCCCTTGAAATTATATATTGACAGTTGGTAAGCTCAACCTTAACGCTATTTTAGTTTCGCAGAACGTTTTGTCAAAAGTGGTAGACCACTTTCTTGGTTGACTGTACATATCACCTTTCGATACCAAGTACTTATTGCATCGATGCTTTGAAACTAAGTATCGAGTAGGGAGTAGACGTATTCGTATGTAAAGTTAGTATTCTTCACATAAATACTTTATTAAACAAATAATTTTGTAGAGTCAGTAACATATTATGTAAGGGTCTAAATAATTTACTATTTATAGAATAAATGACACGTCTGCTATATGTGTTTTTTAAAAATATGGTTTATGACATAAACGGTAGATTATATTTCGAAAGAGAAATTGCAGGTATATTAGACGATTAAGCGCAAAATTGACAATACTTTAATAACTATTCTAACATATTATACACTAGCGACCCGCGCAACTTCGTCTGCCTAAATTTTCCCCGTTTTTGCAACATTTTGCATTGCTTATTGATTCATCAATGACCGTTAAAAACGTGACATTCGTGATTTTCATTTTAAAATAGGTATAAAGTATTATTTAAGTAGGTATGAACAATGTAGTACCGCATTTAAATGTCAAATTTTCCTTAAATATTGCGGTTTAAATGATGCAGTTTGCTATAACTGCTAAAACGATAAACTATATATACTTTTTTATAAACTTTACTTGCAATATAGTTATTATTAATTGTACGCCGGTTCCACACGTTGGCTCCAATGTTGGCCCCAACGCGACTTGTCCAACGTTTGGGTATAGAAAATAGCATTGGCACCAACATTGGAATGAGTCGAGATTTACACGTTGGACGAGTAGTGTTGGGACCGACGTTGGGCCAACGTATGGTGCCACTGGAAATGGTTGTATGCAACAAAGAGATTATAAAACTTTGTAATAGTATGCAATGCCAAAATGACTTTTTTGTTTAAAATACCAGGCCGCTCAGAAAGTTTTGCGAAAAAAACCTTTTATGTGTGTATAGGCACTGGCCACTTGTAATTATTAAAAATTTGGTTATGTTTAAGTAAAAATACCCTTGTTCGAATTTCGAATTTCCCTCCACACTTTTTCAAGAGCCAAATTAAATTATCATGTCTCATTTAAAAATGGATCCGCATCAGAACATTTTTGTACGATTTTAAATGTGGCCTAAAACCTCATGGATGATGTCTTTTGATCGACTTCAAATGGCTTTTTATGGATGAAGGACCTTCAAAAGCAGCCATCTACCGTTGGCATAGCCCGTTCAAGCGCCGGTCGCCTTACTTTGGGAAATAAACAAAGGCGTAGTCCTACGACGGCTGTTACGGAAGAAAGTGTACTAGCACGCAGCAATGTGAGCAAAGCAGGAATGAAAAAGTGTTGCAAAAACGAGGAAAATTTACGCAGACAAAGTTGCGCTGGACAGCTAGTTAATTAACAAAACGAAACTGATTTATCTATACTTCTACAGAGTGATTTTTAATATACTAATAAGCTCCCCCTTTTGGCTACAGTTACACCAAATAACTACGCAATATAATTAAAAAAAAAAAAAATAGAAATTAACTCTTCACCGCCTAACTAGGTACTTTCCCTCCGTCTGGCATGGTTTTGGGCCAATCTGTATTATAATAGTTATGTATTTGTTCTCGTTTCAGTGCAAGTGGTCTCGCAAAGGCTTCCTGAGAACTCGTTGGTGGGTGCGCGGGACAGCTATAGAGTTCGTCAACATCCATCTGTTTCATGACGCGTCCAACTTGGTGGCTTTGGAGAGCTTTCCTTCGGTTAGTTATCTTTGTTTTCTATAGATGTTTTCACAATAAAATAGTCATCGAAAAATTCGATCGGGCGGAACACAAACCCGCGATCATTGGGGAACCGTCCCCAAGCGCGGATCCAGAACTTACTGGTGGGTACAGGGGGGAGGGATAACAATTGACTCAAGGGAATCAATTGGCATTTTAAACTTTGCTTGTTTTAAATTTTTTCTGTAATGTATTATTTTGTGGAGTAATTATCTAATTGTTTTATAAGAAATATTGTTAGTCTTAGATCGCGCAATCGTTTGTTATCCTAAAGAAATAAAAATAAAAAATAAAAATTTGATTTTAACACCGATACATTAGCCGTGGTGGCTAATGTATCGGCGACGTGGAAGAGGGGGGGGGGGGGAATGGCTTGTCAAAACACACCGATCTTCTTCAATCCTACAATCGGAGGGTGCATTTAATTTTAACACAGACAGAAAATGTTACATTTTGTCATCGATCAAAAATCTATGATTTTAAATATTTCTATTATTTATGATTATTTGACACTTTGTGACAACAGAAAACCCACTTCTTATACTGCATTATTTTCTGGGTAATTACGGAACCCTACATTGTGACGCAATTTTATCGAATGTCGCTGCAATCGCCAAAACATTGATGACATTGTAATAAACAATTCCCTTGAGCCCTTCAGGCTATCAGCAGACGGAACCTGAGCGGCGACGTCACACTTTTTGACGTCACCGCTCAGGTTCACACGTCATCGATTTATCACATCATAAAAGATATAGCAAAAGGAACTACTACTACTTCCAACCGGGTGTCCGTAAGACACCTCTCTTTTTAAAAACTGATATAACAAAGTTATTTGGTGTATTATAAAGAAGGCTGTATATCCAAGACCCACCATGGCAGGTATACTGCCGCAGCCGGCGCCGCGCGCTGCGCCACACGCTGGGGCACCTGCACGCGGACGTCAACGCCGCGCCATACTTCATCTTCGGAGACTTCAACTTCAGGACTGATACTGCTGGAGTTGTTAAGGTTTGTTATAAATGTTGATAAACTTTCGCGATTTGTACAGGTCTATACGTGACCACGACCGTTGCAATGCGGTCGAAACGTCGGGCAATAAACCAGGTATTTTACCTTAAATTATTCACGCGATTAAGACCCGTAATATATATATTTTTTCATAATTGTTAAGGTTTGTATTACTGTTTATCAAAAACTAAGACAAATGTATTAGTTGCTAAATAAAAATTCTCAGTTGTTAATAAGTTATTGCTGTATAAATGCATCATCAAACCACATATGGATTACAACTCTGGGGAACTGTATCGAAATCAAACATAGCCATTTTACAAAAAAATCCAGATTAAAAAAAAAATAAAAAAAACTATCTAAAGTATTAAGAATAATAACTAATGCACCCTGGTATGTCACAAATTACAATCTCAACAAAGACCTTGGAATCATCTCTGTAAAAGAGGAAATATCTGAAAGGACCAGAAGTTACAAGGACCTGATAAGGAAACACCTAAACTCACTAGCAGTAAGCCTGGTGAATACACCGGCAACCACTAGAAAACTGAAGGCTTCCTTAAGACCTCATAAATGATAGAAAACTAGATAGAAACGGATGAGTTGATAAACAAAATAGTTGCGCGTGCAAAACCGCGAATGTGTAAATTATCTGTCGGCTAGTCGGCCAAAGTCATAATAAGATACTTTTGGTATTGAACAATAAATTACGAAATTCCATATAGAACAAAATTAAAAGTTGGCATTTTTATCTGTATATCACGTGACATGAAACACGAGACCATCGTGTGACGTAATATAGGCAAACCCCAATTCGTTGTCATCTGTCACTCCTGCCTCTGAATCTGTGAGCAGAAAAAAAAGCGCATAGAAAGTGGCGCCACCTAGTGTTCTAGGAATATAAATAATGGTTACGTTGCTTTATAAGCCAGCATAGATAATAATAACAATAATAATAAAAACATTTATTGGAACATAAAAACTATGTAAACATTTAACCCGACAAACTGTGTAACAGTTTGTCGGCGGGATTAGCGCTTGTTTCACACCTTGCAACTAGTTCCTAATTACTTGCTAAGATAAAAAATAAATATTCTAGTAGGTACAGTACAATTAATCGTATAAGTTACCACGCTTTCCAAATTGAATATAAGTTGGCGAACTAAGACAGTAAAAAATGTCGTAATTTATTTTCCAAGCGATATTTACTCAATTTGTCTTTATCTCTAAGCCAGGCTATTTTATTAAATATTGTTGGAATCAAGTACTTGTTGGTTCTTTCGCCATGATAGTTGTTGACTGAATGTCGGACTAGTTTTCATTCTCTAACACTTTTGGTATTATAAATTAATGTTCTGTACGTGTTCTTTAAATTGGTCACATTAGTATTGTTCCAGTACCAACGAAGTATTTTACAGACAGAAAATAATTGATTATAATCTTCACTATATTCTCGTTTTGTTTTTAAATCAACGAGAAGCTTCAAAAACCGCACTTGCAGTGATTTTGTGCTATTTAAATATGTTTTGAAAGTACGCCCATAAGTACTCAAGCCGTAGCTCAGCAGTGACTCAGCAAGAGCAAAATATACGACACGTAGGATCTTCCTACTTAAAGGTGTTTTTAAGACATACAATTTACATAATACCGATCTAAGTTTTGTACACACACTATCAACATGCGTCCTCCAGTTAATGGCATTGCCGACACTGTATTTGCCGCCGACTAACACCAATCTCATTACCGATCACTAATCTAAACGCGACGGTAGCCTAATGGTTAAGGCATCCGACTAGCAAATGTCAGGTCGCGGGTTTGAATCCTACCCATTATACTACCGACGTGAACTCACTCCTAACACAAGTCATTAAGCTTAGCTGGAGAGGTTAACAGGATTGTTAGTAATGTCCCATATAGTTAGTTATATTTAAAAAAACCTGATTGGTCTATGCCGATATGACGTTATAAACATGACTGACAGCGTATTCGCGGCAGTAAAAATGTTTAAATTTTAATATAATTTTATAGCAAAAAAACGTGTTTATTTTGCCGAAATATTTATTATAAAAACAGAGTAGAATACCTTATTATAGCTATCTCTTATACATTCCAGAAGGTAACAGAAGAGTTGTCAACATGCCGGCAACAGAACGGCTCAGCGGTGGACACATCGCGGCTTCAATACCGGGACAGTGACAACCGAGTCGTACTTACTGTTGGCAAGAAGGAGTTCACTCATGTAGACCATCAGAAGATATTTAGAGAGCCTTGGGTAAGTTTAGCATCACTATGAAAATAAAATAGTTCTATAGAAAAATGGCACTCGGGGACTGCCGCGGTAAAGCAATTGCATAGTATTTTTATCAACTTAAGCAATTAAAAAAATATATATATTTTTAAGTGTTTTTTTTTAATTATAAAAAAACAATGTTTGAATTTTTTTTTTCTTTAAAAAAAATGTTTTTTTTTTTAATTTAAAAGAAGCAATTAAAATTTTTTTTTTTTTAGTTTTTAAAAAAGTTTTTTTTTAAATTAAAAAAAATATCATTAAAAGTTCTGCTATTCATTGATAGATGGCAAAAATAAAAAGTATCACCGCTGTGCCCTTCGGAGTGGGGAGCGTGAGGTTTTTTCGTTACGTAATTTCTGGATTCAGTCCCCGCGCTCAAGGCCCGCGATAGATATGCAATATCTTAAAAATACACTGTCATCGACAGTGTATTTTTTTTCTATAGAACTTCAATTGAAGCAACGGTAGACTAATGGACCTTATTGGCAATCGAACCACTGCACTGGCGTGAACCCACTTCTAATACATGTAACTTAGCTTACAGTTGATCAACGTAACTAGGCCGGACTGAAGTAGGCGACAAGTGGTTGCGCAGATGCTTTTTTGGAAGTAAATGGTGACAGGAAGCGGGGGGCGGGGGCGGTAGGTAACTAAATCTAGAGAATTAGAGATGCGATTACGCATTGTCATAATTAGTATTACTAACTCATGTGTTTTTATGATTATTTTCGTAAAGAAATTATTTTTCAAAGTTTCGTTAGTATTAATTATATAATAAACGAGAATTTTATATATTAGATATTTTCGATAGGAGAGGAAAAATGATTAAATTACTAAAATGGCTATTAAAAAATAAGGGTTGATCGTAGAAGGGTGAAATTTGAGGATTGTATGTATTTTTGTATGTTGTATCATAATAAAATAGAAATTAAAAATTTTGTCTAAAAAATAAAAAAAAAATTTAGGGGTGGACTACCCCTAACATTTAGGGGGATGAAAAATAGATGTTGTTCGATTCTCAGACCTACCCAATATGTACACAAAATTTCATCAAAATCGGTCAAGCCGTTTCGGAGGAGTATGGCAACGAAAACTGTGACACGAGAATTTTATATATTAGATTATACTGTAACTGTTCTAAATTTAAACTTTTATGAACTCATTTAAATAGTGTTTTTATTTTGTTGATTTTTTTTTTTTAGTATTTTTAATCGTTTAAACATAATTAATCGTTTTCGTAAGTAATTTTAGGGTCGCATCTCTATGACATGCGCAAAAGTGATAAGAACCTAACTTCAATCAGGTCAAGTTACGTTGATCGTACTGTAACTGGCTTTTTGGTAAACAACATTACTTTAGTAAGTAAAATAAAAATGTATCAGCTTTTGTTCCTAATCTATTGCTAAATACCGATCTACTTACTTTTTTCAAAATCCATCTGGCAACACTGTTGTTCATTCCCGTGCCGCACTAGCTGGCAACGTCGCAACGGTATCGGTATTGAGTATCGATAAAAATACCTGTATTTATCCGACAAAAAAAAATATCGATATTTGTATCGAAGTTTCTTTTGCAATACCAATAGAATTTGGATACCACTCCCTGGAGTGAGTTGTCCCAAGATAATAATATTTGATGTTAGTAAACAATATAATGTTCCAGCTGCAACGTTACGACCGCGAGCTGGAGGCACTTCGCCCTCATCTCTACGAGTTCCCACTGAAGTTCCCGCCCTCGTACCCTTTCGAAGAGGATGTGCAGTTACCCACACACTATATGAAGACCAGGTGATTATATATCTTTATTTATACCATAGACGTGATCAGGATTTGGAGATTGAAACTGCCGCAGAAATTGCAAAAACGGTAGATACAGGCGCAGAATAAAAATGTTTGTCAGTTTTCAAATATGTACCTTCATTGAAGGCCTTGCAAATGCATGTTACGTAGAAACAGATAGTGTTTCAAATTAGCATTTTTTTTTTAAATTTATTATTGAATCAATAAAACATACAATTTACAAATAATCATAGCACAAATAAACCACTGAGGTTTGTCTTTATGCTACGGAAGTCAGATCTCAATATAATTGTTGACGCTTAAATCTAAATGTATGTAGGTATTTAACAATATCGGTAAACCTAATTGATTACTACTTATTCGTAATAATTAAGTAACAACGTTTTAACCAGCGAATGTTTTGTCTTTTTAGGGTTCCGTAGCCAAAATGGCAAAACGGATCCCTTATAGTTTTGCCATGTCCGTCCGTCGCAACTTAGCTCAGAGACTGTTAGTGCTAGAAGGCTGTTATTTTGCATGTATACACATATTACTTACGCCGACAAAGTTAACGAATAAAATTATGATAAACATTTTTTTAGGGTACCTCACCTATAATATGTAAAGTAGGGATGTGATTTTTTTATCACCTACTCCATCGTGTGGGATATCATTAGCCAGGTCTGTTAAAAACGTTTAGTGGTTGTAAAGACCATTTTTAGATTTAGGGATCTGTTTGTTAGAGTTCAATGTGTCCGAATTTGATGCTTATTATAATTATTAATATATATATATTACGGGTCTTAATCGCGTGAATAATTTAAGACGTTTCGACCGTATTGCAACGGCCTTTGCAATACGGTCGAAACGTCGGGCAATAAACATGGTATTTTACCTTAAATTATTCACACGATTAAGACCCGTAATATATATATTTTAATAATGTGTATAAATCGCGAAAGTTTGTCAACATTTATAGCTAATTATAATGTTAAATATGTAGTACTTAGTATTTTAAATATTAAAATCCGCATAATAACTTGCAGATGTCCGGCTTGGTGCGACAGGATTTTGTTGTCTCAGTCGGCGAGGTTGCTGGTTCAGCAGGATCCCGCCAGACCGGCTGAAAACAGGCATATACATGCTTCCAGGTTAGTTTAAGTTCCGTTGGTGTAACATCTGTTCCGATTAAATAGCAAGTGTATTGACTCACTTGGACATGGCCGCCGGTGGATAGTGTGACTATCGTTTAAAAAAAAAATAGAAAAATTTGAAATGCCGGATGAGTGGCAGTTAGTAGTGGCAGTAGTTAGCGATTATCAAAGTGATTTGGACTGTAACGGAAATCGAATAATACGATGTTAGTTCAAATACTGATCCGCTAATTTCATATACGGCTACCCTGGACTCTGACTTCTTAGATTGAGCATTAAGCAGGGAATCCACCACTCATCTGTAAATATATTAATAGATTGACAGACTGAATACCGTCAGTTCAACAGCGGGGATGTACCTGCAACCAAGTAAGTTCACTAAATTACTTGCAACCAAGTAAAGTCACTAATTTACTTGCAACCAAGTCAATTTACTAATTTACTTGCAACCAAGTAAATTCACTAAATTACTTGCAACCAAGTAAATTCACTAATTTACTTGCAACCAAGTCAATTTACTAATTTACTTGCAACCAAATAAATTCACACGGTGGTGTGGATCACACAAAGTGGTGTCCCGTGTGGGAATCAAATCCACGACCTCTTGCGTAGCAGTCAGACACACTCCCAACGCACCACAGAGGCAGTCTCACATTGCAAATTTATGTGAGATATATAGTGACTAGCTGTCCCGCGCAACTTCGTATGCATAAATTTTCCCTGTTTTTGCAACATTTCTTGTCGCTGCTCCGCTCCTATTAGTCGTAGCGCGATGTTATATAGCCTATAGCCTTCCTCGATAAATGGGCTCACCCAACAAAAAAATATTTTTTCAAATCGGACCAGTAGTTCCTGAGATTAGCGCGTTTAAACAAACAAACTCTTCCGCTTTATAATATTAGTATAGATTTAGGTATATTTAGTTTTGGAAAGCACCATTTGATGAAGTAGAATTGACCATGAAGATCACACCTGACCAGCGAAATTATTCAACAATAAAAAAGTTTCAATAATTGCGATTCGATACGAACTGTAATAGTCGCAAATTATTAGAAATATTGCCTAGATTATTATAGGAACTCATACATTGCTCAAATATCAAGTCAGTCGTATGACGGACTTACCTTGTGGGATACATCCTACAAGGTAAGTCCGTCATATGACTGACTTGATCTTGTCTACAGACCGCTTTTCCAACTACAACATTTAAATATCGGGTTTTCGTTATAGCTAATAAATAACGAATTAAGGCGTTATTTGGCAATTCAATCTTAAAAGTGTATAGTATACACATTTCATGATACTATTTACAGTATTTCGCCATTTTTTTACAATTTGTGTTTGGTATACAGCCAAACATATATAAATATAAAATTTGTCTTAATATAGTATCATAAATAGCTAAAGTTATACCCTTTTACTTTTGCATGTATTCATAATTTTTAAGGATTTAATTGCAGGCAACATTGATTTGCCGGAAATGCTTTTTTGAGTGCACACAACATTGCAGTGGGTAGATGACTGATGCAAAAACAATAAATTATTTTACACTATACAAGAAATAGCATTTGCAATGTTTCTATACAATTTTACGTTGTCATGAATTTATAAACATCAAAACAAACATTAAAACTACATGATTTGACCATACAAAAGAATGACGTCATTGTTTTGTATTTCATATATACGAGGTATCCATATATGTACGGGGCGCATCGTTTAGATGTTTCTTAAAAAGATATTGATTTGACTTGACAGTCATCTACCCTATTGCATGTCAATATATACTTCCGTGTAGGATTTATCATCACACTGATATATCAGTGACGAAATTGATTTACAAAATAAAATTACAAGAATCAAATATCTTCACCGACAATTATTTGTTTGCGACGCGTGACACTTGATGTTTGAGTTCAAACAAGAATTATTTGTTTCAAGTACTAACATGTAGTGTTATTTGTAGGAAATCAGTGACAGACTCTACCGACAGTAGCGGCAGAGTGTCTTCATCTGACAGCAGCCCGGCGAGGTCCGGCTCGCCTGCTAGACTTACACAGGTATGTTATTCATAATTTATTTATTCAATCATAATAAGTACAAAAAGAAAAGCCAGTACAAAGAGTACTCGTCTGAAAAGATACTAAAGAGATTCTGAAGGTGCAATAAATAAAAAACTAGTTCCCGCCATTTTTCAATTGTTTTTCAAGTAAGCAATATGAACGTATGTGACGAAGAAATTCGGTACATTTAAAAGTTGTATTACAAAAAAGGTAAAAATGCGACGAACGCCGCGAATAAAATTTGTGCGGTTTACGGACTTAATGCGGTATCAATGCGAGTAGCACAAATGTGGTTCAAGCGTTTCAAGTCTGGAAATTTTGGTGTGAAGGATGAGGTCCGCTCTGCACGCCTGTCATGGATAAAATCAGTACCATCTTTAAAAAAGTGGAGCAAGATCGATATATTAGTAGTTACGATATTCCTGAAGAATTGTTTTTTTTTTTATTGCCTATGTTTGTCAGACGAGCCAGCGGCCCACCTGATGGTAAGCGGTAACCGCCGCTCATGGACTACAGGAATGTCAGGGACACACCCAAGCCGCTGCCTACCGTGAAGTGAAAACTCTCTTTAAACCTCGTTTGAAGAAAGACATGTCGTAGCGCTCGGGAAACACCGCAGCAGGTAGTTCATTCCAGAGTCTACATGTACGTGGAAGAAAAGAAAGCCGGAATTGATCCGTACAGGACCGCATTGTTTCCAGGTGGAATGGATGAACCCTACTACGATGTCGAGTGGTACCGCACCACTACGGTAGAAAGGTGACGGTGGCACCATGTCGAACAGTTCCTCAGAGCACTCCCCGTTGAACAGACGGTAGAGTACGCAAAGTGCACCAAAATCACGCCTCTGCTGTAAAGACTCCAAACGATCCGAACAGCTCGCCTTTGAAGGGAGTCAAATGGATCGAGCAAGTATTTGGGGGCTCATCACAAAACAGTTACGTCATTTACAAAAGTCTGGGTACAAGAAAAAACTTGATATTTGGGTACCACATGGTCTCACTGAGAGAAACTTAATGCGACGTGTTTTCATTTGCGACTCTTTGTTGAAACGTAACAATTCCGACCCATTTCTTGATTACGGGCGATGAAAAATGGGTCACTTACGATAAGAATGTCCGAAAAAGATCGTGGTCGAAGCATGGACTAGACCCACAGACCGTGGCAAAGCCCGGCCTGACTTGGAACAAAGTGATGCTGTGTGTATGGTGGAATTAATTGGATAGGAATCGTCCACTATAAGCTTTTGCCGCCGGGTTAAACTATCGATTCTGACCTCTACTGTCAGCAACTGATGAGGTTAAAAGAAACCATTTAGAAAAACCGGCCGGAGCTGGTGAACAGGAAGGGCGTGGTGTTCCATGATAACAACGCCAGACTGCACTCATCTATAGCCACTCAGTAAAAATTGAGAGATCTTGGCTGAAATGTGTTTATACATCCTCCGATAAATATCTCAAAATTTTTACAGCAATGATCGGATCATGGCACTACTCACAAGATGGTAACAAGTTATCAAACAAAACGGCACTTACATATTTATAAGTATATAAAAAATACTTTTTTTTTCCTGTATGTAAAATACGAAAATACTTTTGCGCCGACCTTATGTCTTCTATAAAGAATACTAGATGACCAGGCACTTCGTCTGCGCCAATTTTCCCTGTTTTTGCAACATTTTTCATTGTTGCTCCGCTCCTGTTGGTCATAGCGAGATGTTAAACAGCCTATAACCGTCCCCGATAAATGAATGTTCACCAGTAAAATATTTTTTCTTTTCTTTGGCTGCTCCGCTTATATAACGTGATGTTATATACCCTATAGCCTTCTTCGATAAACGGGCTATGCAACAGTAAAATCATTTTTCAATTCAGACCCGATGTTCCTGAGGTTATCGCGTACAAATAAACAAACTCTTCAGCTATCGTACACACTTTCGTAGCCAATGGTGAAAAGCCAAGGCCAGTGGCAAAATGGCAAAACGGAACCCCTTATAGTTTCGTCATGTCCGTCCGTCTACCAGTCTGTCCGTACATACACACAGGGATATTACTCAAAGACAATAAATATTGATGAAATTTGGTAAAAAGGTGTCTTGTAGTAGCCGCTACTTAGTTCGATATATGTAACAGAAACTGAAAAAATATTTTTTGAGCATACATCAACGTGTGGCACATCATTCGACAGGTGTTTTTAAAAAAATGCAAAAGTTTTTTTTAATAAAGTTTTTGTACTTTTTGTTTGTGTAAATATTTTTGGAGAAATCGCTGCTAAAGTTGCATAAATGATGTGTGTGTCCCCCTTATCTTTTGACCCATGTGACCAAAAAATATGAAAGAAAATCACAAATTATAATAATTTTATACGCTATTTCTTACCAATAACTTTATTCAAAAATGCTTTTCTTTTTTATGTTCTTCTTTCTTAGCCCCCCTTCTTAACACATTTACTTGACCTAAAATATTGTTTATCATCACATCACAGGGCAGTCCCAACAAGACCCTAGAGAAGAAAGGTAGTGTGGCAGAGTTAGACGGTCTGTCAGTCCCCGGGATCAACTTCAGTCGCAAGAGTATCGCGGACCCCACCAGTGTGCAACAAGCTATTAACGCAAGGTGAGATAGCATTATAATAATAAATAATAGTATTTTTAAGAAACATGAAAACTATACATTTTGTACAAATTCGTATGATTGGCTTAATCATGACGTCATAATTGAGAATAACAATATATTTATATTGACTTAATCAAAGCTTTTTATGACGTACTAATGGCTGTCATTTCATCAGCCTAAGAACCCCTGCAGACTACAAACTTTTCATCGGCGTTTTACTTTTAACGGCCGGTCTCAATAATCTAACTATCGATGGATTTGGTTACTAGAGGTAGAATTTTGACATATTTTGTATGTAGCTTATGTCAAATATATAGCCCTAGTAGCCAAATCCTATAATCAATAGTTAGATTATTGAGACCGGCCGTTAGTCGGCGATTTGGTATCATCAAATAAAAAGTTTGATTGTCGGTTACTACACGATATTCTTCAAATTAAACTAACGGTCTGCTGCTTAATCCGTACGGCGCTCTTCCTATAGTTTATTTGCCGACTATTGCCCAAACCGATCAAATTATCGGGTCTAGTGAGGTGAAATGATGCTCAGTAGGCGGCAGCACTAGGACGTTTGGTCCAGAAATCTGTCAAAAGTGTCAGAGTTTGTTTTTGTATATTTTTTTTTTGGATTTGTTAATAAAATTAAATAAGTACAGTAAAATCAAATTGCTACAATGTTGTGCAGTTTTTATGTGCTCAAAAAAAATTGGATGTGATGACCAATCTCTACTAATGGCTGTTTACGCCTATAAATAATTTTTAATTTAGAATACACAATTTTGCACACACATTAAGTAGGTTTAAAAATAAACACTAAAAACTATTAGTGGAATTGTGCAAACTATGTTTAGACAGGCGCGCAGGACCTCTTGTCAAAGTAGCGCCAACTAGTGCTGTAAATTTTTAATTTTTTTTTTTTATTAAAAGATAACTAGCAATATGGGGCCGAGTCCTACATTACTAGCAATCTTACTAACCCCTCCAGCTAAGCTCAAACGCTTGTCTTAGGAGTGGGTTCACGTCGGTAGTATATTTGATATTGGGTAGGATTTCCCAATATACTACCGACGTGACCCGGGGCCCGCGACCTCACGATTGCGAGACCGAAAAAACCCTCATTGTATGTGTATCTTCTAGAATGTGCGACAGCGACGCGACATCCCGTCGCCGGCTGGTGCGCAACCAGTCGGAGGGCGAGGCGCGCGAGCGCGTGCGCGACCCCGCCCCCCGGCGCCGCGCCGTGTACGGGGTCATCGGGCCCGACGCCTGCATGGGGGACCATAAGGTACGTTGGGGTCCGCTGGCTTCTCATCGACAAAAGGGAGAATCAAGTCTCCAGTATATATCTGTCACGGGTAGACTGACCGCGTGACGGCAATACATCGGACATTAAACAAGGTATTTTACCTTAAATTATTCACGCGATTAAGACCCGTAATGTATATATTTTTGTAATGTGTACTAATCGCGAAAGTTTATCTATAGTTAGATTTGCTGTTAAAATAATTCAAACAATTTTTTTTCAGCTTAGTAATTTCAAATATAATTTAAAAAGTGTTAAGAAATTAAATGCAAGAATTTTAACCAACGGTGCTAAGTGCTATTTAATAGATTTTGATTTTATTTTTTTTATTGTATTTATAAACCACTTTATATACAGGATGTAACAGAAAGGTACATATTCAAGGATTGGTATGTGCCCATGATACTGAGTGCACATACCTAATTTCATTTATCAAAATCGGAGTACCCATAAAAATATTCATTACTTTTCATTCGTATAATTATGAATGAAAAAGTTATTAAGTAATTTAAAAAAGTATGACTTAAAAAGTTCTATGCCCTAATAATCTAATCGAATTATGTACCAGAAGAGATATAATTATTATGCCTTATGTCTTTCACTACTTACTTCAAAAAAATTTGACAAAAAGAATATGCTATAACTATGTATGGCACCATAGTAGGTGTAATACTGATAACATACTCTATCCGCTGCTGAAATTTGAACACACCTTTCGGTTACACCCTTTATATATATAGTACCTGGATGACCGAGCTTCGCTCGTTATTTTTTTTAAACGACGTTTTCCAAAAATGAAACCTAGCTAGATCGATTTATCTCCCCCAAAATCCCCTACATACTAAATTTCATGAAAATCGCTGGTGCCATTGCCGAGATTCAGATTACATATATAGGTATATATATACAAGAATTGCTCGTTTAAAGATATAAGATATATATATATATATATATACAAACCACTAATATAATAATTCTTCCACAGCCGATCTACCTCCGAGTGATGCTACAATGTGACCGAGGTACCCTAGACTGTTGCGACACAAAACTCCCCTGCACTATATGCGCGAGCGCCACACGCCTCCCCTCCACCCTGTCTTTACTACCCCCCAGACTGGCCAGAATGCCTACCGACCCCGACTTATATACAAACAAAAAACTAAAACTACCCGACATGTCTTGCTCACATCCTGACAAACTAACAGATGATAAACTAAGACGAACTCGTACTGGTTCTTTAAATGAGACTATGCTCAGAATACCTCATGTTGAAATCACTTCAGCTGACTACTGTAGTTGCGATGGCATTTACGTTAACGATATCGATAGCACTCTTTTAAGCGTACGACAATGTGTTGAGCCATATACGCCGGAAAGCGTAGATACCCCTAGTCCAAACGTTGAAGTTTCATCCGGTTCCGATTTATCGAATGAAATAACAGATCCGATAAAATCGACTAAAGTCAATCTCGATAGAAGTGTATCGCCTACTCAGTTGAAATCTCGACTCGATAAATTACTAAATAATAAAGAAGAGGTTAAAGTTGTTCCTGAATTGCAAAGATTAAACAGTCGGGAGTCGTGTAGGTCTGAGGGTAGTAAAAAAGGTGGTTTATGTTGTTTTGCATTGAAGTGTTATGGTTTTTGTAGAAGGCGAGCTCGTAAAGTGAAGTGTGACTGTACCGGCTTGACTAAATGTTGTTCTTGAAGCTTAGTAGATTGTACAAATCGATTTTTAGTCGATTATTTTTGTTACAAATTTTTATCTTCGAGTTTTTAGTAATTTAAACTTTCTTACTTTTAATTGTTTTTTAAATTAAAATTTCGAAGATAAAAATTAGTTTTGACCAATGCATTGTTTGTGCGTGTTTTTTTTTAATGGCACTTTTACTTTTTTTTGTTCTTGTCAACCGTTGCAATGATTTTAGACTAAATTATGGTAGTAATACCATAAACTGACACGCATGGAGTTTAGCTGCATGTATAAACATAATATTAGTTTGTTTATAAGTTCTACTATTGTATATAAATAGTAACTTTGATGTGCTTACTACTAGTCGACTACGTTTTATTAATCGTTATAATTTAATCGATATGATTTATCGACTAAACCCCCAGGGTGTCTCACTATTTTGACATTCGTAATTCGAACACTTAAAACGATCGATTTTCAAAATTATTTATTTGGTTTTTTTATTCCTAGTACTTTAATTTTTAATTTATTATCGGGTGTGTCGTTTTCAATGCAATATAATTGTATAAATATTAATTGAATTGTTTTTGTTATAATTACTCAGCTATTGTAATATAAATAATACCAAATAGTTTATATAAATCTAGTCTGTATGCTCAAGTGTTTACGGATACATTTTGTGTGTATTTATCGGCGAGTTTTGATGAACAACAATTTTGTTGAATTATTTCATGTCAAGTGTGAGACTTTGAAAGCATCTCCGCACTACTGATTAATCAATTTTTAGAGTGGCATATTCCAAATATTCCAATTCACTAACTCCTATAACGAATCCAATTACTTACTATTTTTATTATTATAAGAAAAAATTAAATATTTAAATAATTACTAAGGATTCGACCGACGTCCTTTTTGTGCACAATCCATCTACATTTTTACCATAAAGTAATTTTGGAACAAAGTTCCTTATCACGCGTTACGAAAGGGGGCTAGACGGAAAAAAATAAGACCAAAAGTTGTAACGACACTTTAAGATCAAAAGTTGTAACGACACTTTTTGCTATAGTTGTAAGCCGTGCGGCGTGCGCGTGTTTCTCTCATAGAAAGCAAGCCAGTTATTTTCGTTTCATCTTTCTATTTCGCATTGAACAGTGTGGTGTCGCGACGATTATTTTTGTTGAGTGTATACAGGTTTTTTGTACATAATAAAAAATAATAAAGGAACTTCGTTCCATCCGGGTGTACCTTGACACCTCCAAGTTTTTTACTAAATCAGGATTTCCCAACCTTTTTCTGACGTTGCCTTACTATACTTAATTTTGTTTTATACCTTACCTACCTAGCCCTTTTTGCAAAGGTATGTTGCGGATAAAAGACAACAACTGCCTTAATCCCGATAAGTGCCATAATCCTTGTAATCATTACTTTTTAAGGGTAGATTAAACGAAACAGGGTTCGGTTCTCTCAAAAATTTATATAGAAAACCGAAAAATTAGGACACGAAAAAAATTGTGTCACTAGTCAAAGAGTTTTCTAGTAGATCAAATAAAGAAATTTAAGGATTTGTCTTAATATGATCACGCAAATAAATCTTGAAGTTGCGGAAAAATGCAAATACAAGCATTTTCGTATTGTCATAGTCATGGCGTTCGTAATCTAACATATGTACGAACGAATATTCTACTTTATTTTGATCTGCGCTCCTACGCACTGTGAAGTAATGGTTAATAAGTAAGACCGAATATGAACAATAATAATAATTTACACAACTTGACATTAAATAAATCAACCAAATTCGATCAATTATATTTTAAAAGTATTATAAATAATTGGTATATAATTTAATAAACTAAAAGTAACAATCTCATAGTTACCATTGTTTTTTTATTTTATTTAAAGTCACTATTATTTAAGACTGGCAACACTTATTAATTTTAATGTTTCTGCAGTGGCAACACCTGAAAGTTTCCTTATATCAACTTTGGTGGTATAATTTGTAACTAGTAATAATCAATAAAATAATTGATCGTGGTGTTCGATCAAAATGCCGGGTACCTTTAAAAAATGTACTCAATTACGTTTTGGTGTATTAAATAATACCCACCTAAAATACAATAATACATATTTATTATTTAGTAAACGACTTCTAAAATGTGATTTTTAAACAGGCATATCAGGTGTTGCCACTGGTACAAAACCTCTCTAGTACAAAATAAAATCTTCATACAACGCGCTCTCAAGCAATTCACGCATATACATGGTCACAGACATGGAATCTCAAACCTCTCTGTTCTAAAGGTGTATTCAAAGAAAATTTTGGCGATTATTGATCCCTCCCCGCACCTATACCCCCGTGTACATATGATTTCACAAAACCCACTTGCTTTTCTTACGTAAGATTCATACGCGGGAAATGTACTATTATTATTATTTACTTATAAACATTTTAAATGGATAAAAATGAACACTTTTTTTCATTTTATTAATAAACAATCAATTTTGTAAAATAAGATGTAAATCGAAGTGTTCATTATAGAACGAAGGAAATCATTCAGCATCCGAAATGGAACTAGATGTTTAATATTAAATGTTGACTAACAAAATCTCCCGCCCTGTTTCTCCAAGATAAGGGCATGTAGAGATAATTTCAACCCATTGCCTCTCGGGACCCTTACGTAATTAATTAATGGCCCCTTGTAGTGCTTTCACACGCGCGGCACTCAGGCCGAAGCAGCATGGCAAGGAGCATTACACGAGCCGGCGGCGGGCCAAATAGGATGTTCATAAACACATTCACACGCTTGTGATCGTATCCGTTGAATATCGCTTGATAATAACAACTCACACGCTGTCTGATCCCAAACTAGACAGAGCCTGTACTATGGCAACCAGCCAATTGATACACATATATTTCTAAATACATAAATATTATAGACTAGCGGACGCCTCGCGGTTTCACTCGCGTAGTTCCCGTTCCCGTGGGAATACAGGAATACAAAATAGTCTGTCACGCAGGATTAGTGTAGCTTCACAATGAAGAAAGAATTTTTCAAATCCGTCCAGCAGTATCGGAGCCTATTCAATACAAACAAACAATCAAATCTTTCCTCTTTATAATATTAGTATAGAGAAATTACATCCAGACACAGAATAAACCATCGTGCTCGTCGCACAAAATTTTATCCTGGGTAGGGATCGAACACACGACCTCTGTTTTTTACCATTAGACCTATTGGCTAGCTGAACGAAAGCGTGTGAATGCGGCATAAGCTTCCGTCTCCGTGAACTATGTCGTTGCTTGGGGGAAGTACATATGGAGGTTTCCTTTTGCTAAAGTTGTTTTGTACTATTAACTAATAAATACGTAATTCACGTATTTGTATGTAAGCCACTGACGTGGTGTACGTTAATAAACGTTATATGCACTGAGCTTGTTTTTATTTTTTATTTAATTAGCCTCGTCTCTCGAAAGAAGTCTCGTGTACAGATATTTTGTTTTCTTTCATCAATTCATTAATTTATTAACGATTGTTGAACAAAGAAACCAAACATTAAAAAAAAAAAACGATATTGGTGATATGCATAGGAATTGCCATTTGGATTATATTTAATTTCAGGTGGTACAAAGTTCAATTTGTTCGTAATAAACCTTAAAAAGTCGCGAATTAAGTTATCTAAATCATTACAGAAAAGGCCTCTTAAATTAAAATATAAGTCAACAGTAATGCACTTCTTATCCAATTTGTGAAAAAGCGGAAAACCGGTTTTTGCAATTTCGGAACCGGTTTTTTTGTGAACTGGAAAAACCAATATTTAATATTTTGGCTTTCATGTTTTCATAATGTGGACTTCATTTAGAATCGATCTTTAGGAGCATGACAAATAAATTGAATGAAAGCATGAGACTCCTTTCGAGGTACTCCTTGTGAATCAGCTTTTATTTTACAGTGTAGTGTCGTATGCTTCGCTTGTAAGTATTATTTATTGTTTGCATTTAATTTTTTGGATTTTAGATCGTTTGTCTTTAAAAATATATATTTATTTCTATATAAATGCTCAACTCAACTCAGTTAATATTTAATTACCTTGAAAATCTGTATTAATTTATAATTATATCTGCTCATTTTTTTATCGTATCTTAAGAAAAAATACATGTTATTAATTAAAAATTATAATTTTTGTTACGATTTGAAAATTATAAAACTTAACGTTCAAATGTTTCAATACAAAGTTAATTAAATCTATTAAAAAAATACGCTTAACTTTACGTTACACAAAAAAATTATGTCGTTTTTTTTTATAATATTTCAGGAAATTTCCGTCAAGAATATCATCCAGAATCTTCGCCTAAACATATCAAACCTGAGGATCACGACAATCTAACTGAACCCGTAGCGGGGTCGCCCACATCTCGATACATACATTTCAATCTTGACAGTCCTAACAACCTGTTCAAAGAAACAGACATATAAAGGTACTTATCTATCTAAATATTTTATTTCTAACACTATTTATGAGTATTTTAACTAAAAATGTATTATTATAACTATATTTTTTGTTATATTGTTTATTATTAACATTTATATTGTGTCATTGTAAATCTTTTTACCTAAAAACAGTTTTATCTTTCAATTTATTTAATTATATCACTAAACTTGCCGGCACATTCCAAAGATATACGTACTTAATAGAATCTTTAAACTTTTTATTACTATTTTCATTATAAATTCTGTAATATGTATTTAATAATATTTTTATATTTAATACTTATTCTAATTAATACTCATCTAGTCTTTTAGTATGATTGCTATTTCTCACTGTATTTGCTATATAAGACATTTAATGAATACTGTTGTTTATTTTAAGCATCTTAGTTATAGTGAAGCGAATAGGCGAAAGAACATCACAGGGTACTTAATTTGCCATCTCGATTGTTTCGCATATTTTAATGTGCAATTATATTACTATTATAGTGAAATATAGTAGCTAGGAAGATCTGTACACAGAAAATATAAAAATATCAATTATTATAAAAAAATCTGTTAAAAAAATTTAATCAAAATAAAAAAAATAAAAATTAAATTTGATTCTAAACAAAAAATACTTATTAAAAGAAATACAGTGAAACAGACTTCCATCACTATCGTTTAGAAAGTAGCTAAGTATAAATATAGATCGTATTCGGTGTCTAAATTGTTATCGTTAAAATTAAGTAGAAATAATAATTGTTATATTATAATAACATGTATATGAGTAATGGTTAACCACACATAAATAACTGGTACATCATTTTACTACAATGCTCATCACTTTTGTGATAATAGTGATCACAATAAATAGTATTCTGGTTGTAATTAACAAAATATAGTTATATATATTTGTATTTTATGTTAGAAACTTTCAGCTTTTTCAGCATTTTAAAACGTTTTTTGCCCCCTATTAAAATGAATTGAACAAACTAAATTATTACAAAAGAAATAACCCGACTGCTTAAAATTAATGACTAAAATATTTTGGCGCCAAAATCCGCCATGTTTCTTTTTTCTAATTTTAATGTAACCAGTATCACCCTCACAACTGAGACGAATCTAACGGTACCTCTCTAGCTAAAATCCATCAAGCCATTTAGGCTTTAGCTAGAGCGTGCCAAACATATATACATACATACATACACTCGAAAAACATAATCCTCCTTCTTGCGTAGTCGGTTAAATTAATAATGTCTTACTCCAAAAGACGTAATACCTTTCGGTCAACCTTTTTTCAGCAGTATTCACTGTTCATAAATTCATAACATTATTTTTTTCAATTCGTTACGTTATTCTAGTCCAACATAACATACAAATATATATAATTATAATATACATAAAAATCTATAGTAGGGGAGACGTGGAACATCGACTTTCACCAATCAGATAACCAAATGAGACATTTTTTACAAAATTTTACTATTTCTTTTTGAGACCCAGACCTAGTTGAATAAAGTATACTCTTTGATAGATATAATGTGAGATCCTCTAGTCGAATAGGTGCACTCGAAAGTGCACTTAATTGGTGTGTTAAGGGGTGAATTAAGTCTACCAAATGGTGCACTTAATTCTCCCAGGTGAATTAGCCGGGTGAATTAAGTGCACCAGCTATGATTGCTTTCCAATCGAAAAGTGATCATTATTTTCTCGATTTTAAAACTTCAAAGCAATAATATTCCAAGCCTATACGATTTTTTTCGAAATTAAATTTTCTTTCTTTCGATACCAATTATTATTGGTTATCAGATTGGTGTAGTTGCCTATATTGACTAACCTGTTCATACCTTGCCAGGTGACCATAAACATAAATTAGTTGGCAAACCAAAACATAATTATTATTTATCTTTTTTAAAAAGACGACTCCCGCAGTAGCTTACAAGCCCTGTGTCGCGGGGGACTTTACAAACAAACTAATCACGGACACAAAGTACACCCAGACTCGGAACAACAATTTGTGGATTACGCAAAGTGGTGTCCCGTGTAGCAATCGAAGCCACGAGACCTCTTGCAACACACTCCCACCGCGCCACAGAGCAGTCCATGTTAATAACTATTACTTGAAACTAAATTTGTTTGGTTATCACAAGTTTAGTGATGGGTGAAAATCAATGTTCAGTGTCTGTTAACCTACTACAGGAATTAAATATTTCAGCTATAATATCACATTCATACTAATCGGTTCAGTAGTTCCTGAAATTAGTCATGCAAATCTAAATTATAGTGTAATTATTATCCTATCATATAGGATAGGATAATAGGATAATATCTTCGGACAATTCACACAACGCTATCAGATCCCAAACTAAGCAGAGCTTGTACTATGGAAACCAGACAACTGATAAACATACTTATATATTTCTAAATACATACATATTATAGATAAATAGTTATATACTATAATAATTATTTTACATTATAAATTATATCACATTAATATAACTTCATATAAAAATGTTACTATTATTAATTCTAATGGTTTCTAGTCTTATTCTATAAAAATGTTTGCCTATGGTGTTGAATTTGATAGAAGTTTTAGTTTTATTTCAGCAAATAGAAATTGTTATTTATAGGAAAATAAAAATCTAGGAAACCTGTCTAAACTAAATTCATACAAAAATAAGTGTTCGAAGAATCAATGAGTACGAAAATAATAAACCTGCCGAAGTTCATATTTCACAAACTATATATGTAACTATAGGGTATATTTGTCCTTGTCATACACGCACTTTAAACTACCACATAGAAAGAGTACAAACATTGTTAATATTAGCTAGCTATTTCAACTTTCAGTCGTTTCTTCGAATTTCATAATAAATTAAGTACCATATCATTGTCACGATAGTGAATTTCGAAGTACCTGCCTTAGAATTATATTCTAGAAGTTATAGGTAAACAATATTAACTCTAATTATAAGTTATATAATTAAAAACTTCATCAAATTAATAGATTATTTAAATTATATGAAGTAGATATTAGTCATTTTGAACTCTTCTATTATGAAAATTGGATAAAAAAGATGAAACCAAATAGCCGTTTGAGTTTGAAAATAATTTAAAGTAAAATTTTGTATGTAGCAATGCAAATAAAAAGAAAACTGCTATTTAATTATAGTAAGAAAATACTTAATTGCTCTAAGATATTTTTGTCAAAAATATTTTATTGTTTTATAGTTTGTTGAATTATTATGGTAAGCTATATATTACCGTAGTAAATAGAAATATATAATACTTAAACACTCATAATATTTATAACTAGGCATATACAGTCGCGACAGGTCGACATGGGACATTATAAATTCATTTTGAGTACATAAATGCAGGAAAAATTATTAACGAGATTAAAACGATGGCGGACGGAAAGGTGCCAGGTGAGGATACATGCTCATGTTCTGGGGTAGGAGGCAATTTGACTCAATACCCGCCAAGTGTATGTCGTTCATGAGACGGGAAGGGAGTGTATTTGATCTCCGCCGAAGTGGCAAGTGTGAGTTCCCCTGCCGTGCGCCAGGTCTCTGGGACGAGCAATGCTTGTCAACGTGGACCAAATGTATGGCGAAAAGTTGAAAATTCATGAGTAGGGGGGGAGGCAATTGCCCCTGTTGCCTCCAATCTTCGATCTGATTAGTGCAGACTTATAAATCGTTTTGGTGTTCTATGTGTAAGTTCATATCTGATTACCACGTCAACCTGACGCGAACTACAGTAACTTCATGTAAAATTAGTAAATGGAGTAGACCTAAATGCAATATAATTACTATAACATAGTTGAATACTACTACAAAGTACAGTCGATAAAATAAGTTATCTATTTTTCTTCAATCATTCACTTAATATTCAGTCTTAGGGTGGTAACAGAAACGCAACTTTTTGGTCGACTATACAACATTGATCGTGTAACCTTTATTTTGACGTTATTAACGACATAAGTCGCTTAACATTTTCAAATTTGCAAAGCGTAGGATATTGTATTCATAAAATAATTTCATTTCGACTAGTGTCATGTCTTTCTTATATTTTAACTGCACTAAGATTAGGTTTTATAAGATATTATTGACATAACACATATTTTTAACTATTCGCAGTATACCGCCAACCATTCCTTTTTTATTAATTCTTTGACTAAGTAACCGTGCAGAAGTTATTTATTTTTTTGAAAATGTTAAGGGACTTCTGTTGATGACTGTACATTATATAAACTGGTATTGTATTGGACATAATAACAACATGTTCGAACTAGTCTTATTTTTATCAATAAAATATATAAAATTGTCCTGCCTTATAATAGTATAACCAAATAAACACCAAAGTTGAGAGATTAAATATACATTTAAATAAATTATATCATTGTTGTGACAATTTGATAGATAGATAATTGTTAACATAGATGTCAGACCTCAAATTTAAATAAAATAAATAAAAATAACAAGTACAACAAAAACGGCAATATAATATGTATATTATATTATTACTTTTTTAAATATACATATTGTTTTTTTAATGATGTACCTACTAACTACTGAGAAAAATAATAATAAAATGTCCTTATGTATAATTAATTACCTTTATGTTAAGTGTACTTAATGTAACGTGTAAGTCAATATCTTAAACGGCTTTACTTTATTACTATTTTTAAAACAATACAGAAATTAACGAAACATTGTATAGTTAGAATTAAATGCTGTTACATTTTTTATCAAAATAATATCACAAATCCAAGGTAGAGCAGATGTTTCAAAAAATATTAACAATTATTATAATTATATTTGAAAAACAATAAATTCCTATAAATTGATTAATATATATGTATTGTAGACAGAGAGAGGTAATTATATTTTAAATTTGGGGTCTGCAATTTAGATGCAAATTAGCATAATACGCTAGTAAATTTGAATTTTGCCAAAGTACCGAATTGTTTTACGTAGATGTATAAATAAATTTGTATCTTTATAGAAATAGATCACATTTTATCTTTGCGATTTCACATTCAAAACTTGTGCTGTTAATTATCTATAGTTTAGACATATCAGTAGCGATGATTGAGACAGCTTATGCGAGGGGGGGTTGCCTATAAATACGAATAAAAAAAAAAATTGCTATACCTACGGTTTGAAACCCTAAAAGTAGGAAGATAATATATTTATGGAACCCACACTGTAAATACCTACTTGATGTCAAAACATTTGACGTTGATGGTGTAACTATCTCTCTCATCTGAACGGAAGGAGGAACTCATCTCATCCAAAGTAAATCAGGGTCATCATATTTTGACTTCATAAAGGTATAATGTGGACTCCATTATTTGTGTCAACGACGTCTGATGTCCATTAATTACGTGAGGAGTTTAGGGAAGGAAGGGATGTTGAGCCGAATGACACCAAATTGAATACCACGTAAATTTTTATTCGCAAGAAACTGTCTAAAACTGAATTAAATTTAGTAAAATTTTTGATAATTTTTGACCGGTTATATTGCTCGCAATTACATGTGAGGTCGAGTCACACTTGACCAGTGTTAAGTCAGATGATGATTAAATGAGTAGAGAGGGAGGGGGGGGGATCAAGCCAAATCTCACAGAATCTTACTAAAGGGAGGGAAGGCGTAAAAATATCCGCCAAAATCACCTTACGTAATTTATGGACGCCCCATTAGGCCGACACATTTTGCTCCAATGCCACTGGTCTAACGTTTGAGCCAATGCAAGGTGCTTATGCTCCTGCATATTATATTGACATTTGTCTTATTTGGGTATTTAACTCTAAAATATGTGTTAAACGATCAAACACGACTCGCTAAGCTTTTCATAAAATCGCTAAATGACGTGGCTGTTGGTAAACTTACATAAACGTTTCATTATAAATTTATAATAATATTTACGTATAGTTTATCATCGAGTGACATTTGTGGTTACAGCATTGGTGATGATATTCAATTGATTAATAAAATTGTAGCCCTGGCTATAAAATAAAAGAATTGGTAGGTCATAGTTGATTAAAAAGTATCCATCACATAAAATAAAAAATTGACCCAGAGACAGTGAGAGTGGTTAAGAGTTAGAAACAGTTACCTATGTCCCGGGTTTAGTCCCCCCAGAGTTGATATTTCGTACATACCTATACAAATATTAGCAATAACTCTCTTTGCGCAGTCGGGTAAAAATACTTAACAAATTTCAAAATAAAGTAAGGTTACCTGCTAAATTTTAAATTTATTTAGGAATTCATATCTCAATCAAACTAACTGATTAATTATACCTTAATAACTAATTGATTAATTATACCTTAATAAGTTTTTGTAACAATATATTTACAATACCAAAGTGAGGCCACAAAAGTCACTAGATAATAAACATCTTTAAAGATCTATGTCTATAATACTCCTTAGATAAGCAATTTCAACTAAGTATTTATTGTTGTATCTCTGTATATCTAGTCATTTTATGTGTATTGTGATCGGTGTGAATAAATGAAATTAAAAAAAAAAAGTGTTTTTCTTAAAACCATAGACGTAAAGACCAGAACGCGCCATAACCTCACAAAATTGTCCACTCTCTAAAAAGAGCCAACGCTACTTTTTGGACAATACTTGTTAAAGGCCGCACGAGTTTTTTTGTCTCTTTCACGCTTGGCAGTCAATATTAACTTTTTAATTAAAAGGGATAGCACGGTCCAGGTCTATAAATAAATGCTTAAAACTGAAAGACCAGCCTTGACATCGAAGTTATCTTGACTGTCTGTTGTATATATATTTTTTTTTATTAACAAGCTGTCCCGCGTAACTTCGTCTGCTTCTCATTGCTGCTATTGATCGTAGCGGATTATCGCGTTCAAACAAACAAACTCTTCAGCTTTATAATATTAGTATAGATTACATCGGTGATAATAATATTATCATAATTAAAATATTTTTTATTGCTTTAATAGGTAGGTAATTATGTTTAATTCGGGGATATTAACGATTTGTGAGTATCTACCTATCCACGGTTGACGAGTCCGGCTGACTGGCACTACACTACTATCTATAGTATTATAATAACTGTGGCAGTACCTACGCCGATCACAGGGGTTCAAATATCTCTTAATTACGAATCATTGTCACTATCACAACACGCGGAACACATAAACAAAGAACAGTCGGCACAATCTTCGCAGCATTCGTCGTCCACAATAGATTCACTTCGTGCGCGTTCTCTTGTACAGCGATCACATTCACAAGTGCTAGGATCCTCACAGGCTTGGTTATATTGTGGCTGCTCTGTTATAACACCTTCATAGATTGCTTGAGTTTCGGCATTAGACATTTTCAATTATGTAAAAGTATCAAAATTCCGGATTTAACATAAACAAAACCAGGCGAGCGTTGAAAAATCCCACTTCTCAAAGATGTCGCTCGCTAAACTGTCTTCAGTCTGCTCATTAGGCTGTGATCATGATTGGTGCTATTCGATCGATAGATATATCGGAGAAATGTAGTATAAACGAAGTCTTACTTTAAAAAAAAGGATTTATGCGATTTAAATACAGTAGGTAGGTACTACGAAATAATAAGTTGAATATATTATTTGTAAAGGCAACAATCTCGTAAAGAGTGACGGAAATGACTGCGTTGGTAATGTTTGATACGCTATTCTGTTATCAGTAATGTGAATTACACTAGGTATATAGTTTAAATATCGGTGAAGGTTATGTATACCTTTAGCGATAAAATGTTGGTGTGTCCTTGAAATAAATGTTTAAATTATAGATATTAAAAGGGCCCCCGGCGGATGCCGAGTGGTGAAGGCATCGGATTCGCAATAGAGAGGTTCTCAGTTGAGGTTCTAAGAGTGGATGCGATTCACGCATCTTCTCTCAGTCACAATCACAACACAAGGAATTGGAGTGTAGGGTGCTCATTACTGTTCGAAGATTTATTTTAAAACCCGCGCAACTTCGTCTCCGTTATATTTTCCAGTTTTTGCAACATTTTTCATTGATGCTCAGCTTCTATTGGTCGTAGCGTATTGTTATCCAACCTAAAGCCTTCCTCGATTAATTGGCTATCCAACACTAAATTATGATTTTTTAAATTCGAACAAGTAGCCCCGGTCCCCGGTTTGGCATACGGAAGTCTCGCTTTCGATTCCGGGGCCTGGCCTTAAAATTGTTCTTTCTTTCAAAAATGCAATTATTGTATGTATAATGTAATTGGAAAGAAATGCCTATAAAAATTAGTAAGTATACAGTACCTACCTAATAATAATTTTAGTTTAAAGTATTTATTGAGTGTTTTTTTTTCATATTTTTTAGTCTCACGGTTCAAATGTTAATAGGGGGAGGGGACGGGGACACAATTTATGTAACTTTCGGAGCGATTATTTCCAAAAATATTTACTCAATCAAAAAAGTTTATTAGAATTCTTGAAATGTTTTTAAAAGACCTGTCGAATGATGTGCCACATGTTGATGTTTCATCAATATTCATTGAGTAGACTAGTCTATGAGTAAAATGTGACATACGGACGGACAGACAGAAGGGCCTGACGAAACTATAGGTAAGGGTTCCGTTTTTGCCATTTTGGCTACGGAACCCTAAAAATCGGTTAAGTGAGAGTGCCACCGAGGGTTTCGTACATGTGCAACTATCCCTGTTGCAGATGTACGGAACCCACTCGCGTTTGGTCGATTTTTGTTATCTTCAGTGATTTTTATATACGGACCCGCCAAATCTGCCATTGTAACTATTAACTTATTTTGTGTATCTTATATATATATAAAATTCTCGTGTCACAATATTAGTTACCATACTCCTCCGAAACGGCTTGACCGATTTTTATGAAATTTTATATGCATATTCAGTAGGTCTGAGAATCGGCTACCATCTATTTTTCATAACCCTAAGTAATAAGGGTTGCCCACCCCTAACATTTATAACTATACTATAATATTTTAAAGCTGAAGAGTTGTTTATTTGTTTGAACGCTATAATCTCAGGAACTACGGGTCCTAATTAAAAAAATATTTTACTGTTAGATAGCCCATTTATCGAAGAAGGTTAAAGGTTTTATAACATCACGCTACGACCAATAGGAGAGGAGCAGCAAGGAAAAATGTTGCAAAAACGGGGAAAATTTAAGTACATTTTTGCTATATATATTTTTAGAGACCTCTAAAAGTGCGACAGACCTTTCCTGTACCTCTGTAAGCTGGATATACCTAAGTGAAAAAGATACTGCGGTTCCTTGAGCTCTCACTTAGGTATCCAAGTTTGACTGTAATAATATAAATTACTAGATGACCCGCGCAACTTCGTCTGCGTAAATTTCCCCTGTTTTTGCAACATTTTTCATTGTTGCTCCGCTCCTATTGATCGTAGCGTGATATTATATAGCCTTTAGCATTCCTCGATAAATGGGCTATCCAACAGTAAATGATTTTTTAATTCGGACCAGTAGTTCCTGAGGTTACCGCGTTCAAACAAACAAACAAACTGTTCAGCTTTATAATATTAGTATAGGTTAAATAAGTACATATATATTTCTTACTAGCTGACCCGCGCAACGTCGTCTGCGTATATTTCCCCGTTTTAGCAACAGTTCTCATTGCTGCTCCGCTCCTATTGATCGTAGCTTGATGTTATATAGCCTTCCTCAATAAATGGGCTACCCAACAGAAAAAATATTTTTTCAAGTCGGACCTTTAGTTCCTGAAATTACCGCGTTCAAACAAACAAACAAACTCTTCAGCTTTATAATATTAGTATAGACTAATTCAACACTCTGCGGGCAGCTCTTGAAATCCACAACACACCAATAAAAAATGTAGGTATTTTAAACTGAAAAGCGGCTCGTTACTCCTCATTGACCGACGTTGAATCCATTACTGCCTCTGTGGCGCGGTGGGAGTGTATCCGACTGCTACGAAGGTCGTGGGTTCGATCCCCACCCAGGATAAAACTGTGTGAGCATGATGGTTTATTCTGTATCTGGGTGTTATTTATCTATAATATGTATGTATTAAAGTATGTTTATCAGTTGTCTGGTTTCCATAGTACAAGCTCTGCTTAGTTTGGGATCAGATAGCGTTGTGTGAGTAGTCCCAAGATATTATTATTATGTATGTCGTTTCCATATCACGGGACTATGGAGTCCCGGTCATTTGGGAGGCGTGCGTGGGGCCGAAGCCAACACGTAGAGGCCCGTTAGACTTTAATCTAAAGGCTATGTGACAAAAACAGGCGGTTATCGTTGTATACACTATATGTATAAATGTACCCAACGACATTTCCCGGTTAGTGTAAAAACTATTGTCAAAAAGTGGTAGCTAAGAACATGGGTTATAGAGGTGATGTGTTAGTGGAATGATTAGCTGGTACTATTGAAGGACTATGGCGCCTGCCCTGCAAACATATGGTAAAACACACAGACAAATGGGCAGGCGGTGACTGGCCACTCACTAGATGGGCCCCCTTCTGGCCGCCACAGGCATACAGCCAAACAGGCGACAGGGAGCAACATAGGTGTGAGCAGCTTGGAGTGTCGAGCGGTGCGGCGCCGGTTTCACCATCACGAAGAAGGCCCGTGAGCGGGTTTCCCCGTAGTTTGCCCTTGAAAATGACACTTCCACCCCCGAGCGTACAAGCTCTGGCGACCTCCCTCTGGCCGGCCGATTAAGGCAAGACAGAGTTGAGAGTCCTGCGGGCGCTCTTGGTGTTCCACTCCCGCCGGCCAGTGAAGGCAAGCGGGAGACGAGGCCCTGACCGACTCTCTGAGGCATCGGGACCGCAGTGTCGCCACGCACATTCAGCTCGCCACAAAGCTGCCCTGCGGTTTGTGTACTCTTATTTCACCCTCATGAGACATTTTTTATTGGTGTCATAAGGATTTTAAGAGCTGCTACTATGCCCTCAGAGTGTTGCGTTAATCTCATATATGGAGACAACGACTAGCCCCGAGGGGTTTATTATTATTGTTATTACATTTTTTTTTCTAATTTTGAAAATAATATATTTCCCTGAACCCTGGTAACTTTTCTTTGGGTTCCATGGAACCCAGTTTGGAAAACCCTTCCATAAGGTACCTGCAGTAAATATTTGACACTGGCAGAAGTTAATAATAATAATACGCTTTATTGTACACTAAAAATACAAGAACAAGGTGGTATACATTGTATGACTTACATGTAGGTACAATGGGCGGCCTTATCGCTAATAGCGATCTCTTCCAGGCAACCTTTATTGATTATTTTTGAAGTTATTATTAAAAAAAAAAAGTGTGGAATTCGGGGATTGCCGCGGTAAAGCTATTGCATAGCATTTTTTATCAACTTATGCAATTGTTATTATGTATTTATTTATTTTTTATTTACGCAGTTTTTTTTTTTATTATATTTCGGAGCAGCTCGTCTGGATCCGTGCGAGCTTCGTACAGTCGTACCATATACATATGTTAAGCGAACGTTTGGCCGAGCTACATGGTAGGCGAAGTGGGGGGTGTTAGGTTTTATTTTCGTTACGGAATTTCTGGATTCGGTCGCCGCGCTCAAAGCCCGCGATAAAAGCTATGCAATAGCTTAAAAAATCGGCTAGATTGTCAAAAAACGTTGTTTTTTATATCTAAGGCTATTTATTGTCAGAAACAGTTTTCATACTTTTTAATAATTAAGTTTTAAGTAAAATGGTGTAGATGGGTTACAAGCGCTTTGAAAGCGGGACCTTAAAATCTAAAGACTTAGTTTTTACAATTATGTCAGTGTCGCATCGCCGACGTCAACAGATGAAAGCAGCGGATTACAGTTTTGCTCTTTTTCGCTCGTGATAATTATATCATTCTTTCCTACTTTTACGACTTTTTTATAATATTGCTCTATTTTTATCTATGTGTGCATTAGTATCATTGTTTTTAATCAACGACCGTATAGTTTTTAATATTGCACTCTTAATTTACCTATAATGTTAACGACAACAAATTAACGGCGAAAATATAAAAAAGTCCTCTCAAACGAAGTATTGTTGTACGAATATTGTAAGTAGTATTTGACAACTTCTCTTTGACAATGAGTAGGTAAACTGAACTTTAAAACTATTCGAATATTTTTTAATGAATTAGTTAATATAGAATAATTTCGAATTCGTTTTTCAAATTACATTTTTTGCCCGAGACGGGCAAAAAATGTAATTTGAACAACTTATATAAGTTTAAATCTGACGAAAAATAGGTATTCATACTGAAACAAGTCATTCAGTAGATCGTCATTATAATTTTGGAAAAATATAATAGATAGTTACCAAAGAGCATGTAAAAATAGTTAGGTCCTATGACAACAAGTTGTAGATACGGCACAACTTAAAACTGGATAAGTACATGCTGTACCAAAGAAATCGATTAACATCAAATAATCAAAAAGTTTTAATCTTAGTAAAACTTTGTAGTTTGACTGCCTCTGTGGCGCAGTGGGAGTGTATCCGGCTGCTACGTAAGAAGTCGTGGGTTTGTTCTGTGTCTGGGGTACTTATATATTTCTAAATACATACCTATATATTGTAAATAAATAATTTACAATATGTATGTATTTAGAAATATATAAGTATGTTTATCAGTTGTAAGGTTTCCATAGTACAAGCTCTGCTTAGTTTGGGATCAGATAGCGAGTAGTCCCAAGATAAAAAAAAGTTGAGTCTGTTATAATTTTGTATTATTATATTGTATTTGATTCATTAAATAAAGAGCACTATTTTGAAATTTGCAATCACAATTTTATTTAATGCAAATGGGTACCTATAAGCCCTAAATCAGGAAGATTTTACAAACATACAAATACCAGTTTTAGAGCAACAAAAATGGTCAATTTTGTATAGTTACACTGACAGTAAGTAGGTAGTACATGATTAACGGCCGGTCTCAGTAATCTACTTATCGATGGATTTGGCTACTAGAGGTAGAATTTTGACATATTTTGTATGGAGCTTATGTCAAATATATACCTCTCGTAGCCAAATCCATCGATAAGTAGATTATTGAGACCGGCCGTAAGTCGAGATTATGCATTTAACATTAAAAATAATGACAAGTCGCGCAGTAAATGTGATGAATTTATCACTTTAACTAGTTATTATTCAATAAACTAAGGTACTGGATCTTGGGAAAACTAATAAAATAAAATAAAAAGTTTCCAGTCCATTCGTTGTGTATAATGCTTTTTTAAATTACTTATAAGTAATAGTCTTGATCATGAATTCATAATGACGGATGACGATGCAGCGATGATTGGAGATGATGAAAAATGAAAATGAATTAGAAGATTAACCATTTGTTTATTATTTCCTAAGAAACTGTCTTTGTAAACCTTATCTTCTTTAAATACATATCATAGAATTTAATATTCTAAACAATTACAATTTAGAATCGATTTATTGGAAAATTCGATTTTTTTTTATATCATTAAATCACATCCTTTTTCAACAACATTGATTATAAATCTTATTGTCAAAAATTTTAACTTACAGGGGGACTACTAACTAGCTACTACTAGCAATAACTGCAATTAAAAATAACAAGTTATTGATAAGATGTGTATTTACAAATCGGTGGTGGATTGTAGAAATTAAATAGGTACCTTGCATCCCTAACGACACATATCTTCACAATTATTTAAATATTTATCTAATATCTCAATTATCAATTATATAAATGCCAAGTGTTGAAGAACGAAAATATGCCGATAATAGTGCCGACGGAAAAATTATACCTAGATATTCTATAGTAAAATATAAAGTTCGATAATATAGATACATGTAGGTATACAACATATTTAAATCCTGTCCAATCCATTAATGTGTTAGGTAGATATTATGTACCTTCGTATTATGTTCGATTTACGTAATTTAAAAAAAAAATATGACGAAAAAAAAACAACTTTTCTTGACAGAAAATATGGAAAAATATGCGGAAGTGCTTTGATTGTAAACAATGTTGATCTTGAAAATTTACACATTTCGACAATATTGGGTTATAATTATACCCAATTTAATTATACTCAATAAAACATTTTGACGGATATTATATCATTTTTTTCTATTATATTTAGCATTGTTAATAAATAAAATTTATTTAAGGCCGTAGGTACGCTGACATCATTCTTATAAATCGTAAGTACAGTTATCATAATTACTAGAGTACCTACTATGTATCAAGCCACTTGACAAAGTTATTTTGTGAAGTAGTTAATAATTTAAAAAAATACATTTGTGCGTTGATATTTAGACATAAATGTAAGAGTAAAAAAAATATGGATAGGTACTTAGTTGAAATGTAAAATAAAACAAAATTACATTTAAAGGAACGGTCAATATAAGGCAAACGTAATTACATAAGTAAGTACCTACCTAGATAAACTACAACACTACTTGATACAAATAGAAGTTACTCCTTATTAAATAAAATAATATAAAACAGATCATATTTTTAAAGCAATTAATAATGTAATTATTTTTTAAGTAATTAATAAATATCCTATTTCAACAATATCACTTTTTATTGTGCGACTGACATCCAGCCAATGACGATCGCAGGTTCTTTGATGAAACTTTTCACTTTAATCACCACCACAATTGCCACAATTACAGGAATCATCGGAACAGCATTCAACACATATGAAACAACATTCTAAACACCCTACGCAATCAAAATCATCAGACGTCTGTTTTTTCTCTGGGACCGGCGGCGGCGGTGTAGTATTCGTATTCGTTGCTACATCTTGCTTATTCCGAGGCTGACTTGTAACCACTTGTTCATTTTCAGCTTCTTCTAGTTCAGCTAAAATTGTAGGCATAATTTTAATGTCCTCGCGTTGCAAATTAAAAAAAAATTGCTTGTTGTTGGCACAATGAAAAAATCTTCCTCCAAATCTGGTTTCCGGACGCCTCGATTTGTTTATAACCTGATTTGTAGTTACACAACGTGTTTGTTATCATGCGACCAAGCGACTGACGGTTGGCGACTTGGCACAGACACTGAGTCACTGACTCAGATGTGAGACGCACTTTATTTACTGTTAGTGTGAAAATATATTCGCGAATCTGGGTATATAGATTTGTTTTTTTTGTTAGTGACCCCGATTGCTATGCCAGAGGTCGTGATGAGATAAGCACAATAGGGTAGTTGACTACAATACAAGTAAATTATTTAAACTAATCAGGCAATAGTAGATCTTAATAAGCTCTGAAAATAGTGGCAGTTGCATAGGCAGAGGTAGTTTATCATGTACAAAAAATAAATAGCTTTAATTTGATAAATAAATGATGAAAATACGCCGTGAACGTAATAACGTAACAAAATAATGCCTGCTTACACCTGGCTGCGAAGGGGTTGCAGGCAAGTGCGCAAAGGCACCTATCGCTTTTTAAGTTTACTACGTCTATTACTATAAAGCAGAGTGTATTTCATTGTAATAACAAGTGAGATTTTTTTTCCCAGTAAGTTGTTTAATATTAATTTAATTAAAAATACTTGCGGGCAAAATCTGATAGGCAGACTGGGGGCTTAGACAAATGCCACACACTTCTTTTTCCGCACACGCTACTGTTGGTTTTTGTTTACAAATTCAGCAACAGTCGCGTGACGTTTTGTCAACCTTATGTCAAATGCATACATTTTTTCGCGTTAGCGTGTGTGGAAAGAGAAGCGTGTGTCATTTGTCTAAGCCCCCTGGCCAAAACATATTGCCCCTTTTGTGATTGTATATAAAAACATGATTTTATTACAATACTCGATGAACGATGCGAATCAGCAGCCGTATCTAAGTCTATAAGTTCCTACTGTCAAATCATACTTTGTTTTCGTTTTCATGCTTTTAAATTAAAAAACGGGGAAAATTTACGCATACGAAGTTGCGCGGGATAGCTAGTTTAGAAATAAGGAGGTAAGCCCCTGGATAAATATGTACGTTTATTAGTTATCTAACTAGCAGTCTTATTGCAAACTTTGTAGGATCAGATGGCCTTGTAATGTGTGATCCAAATCATATTGTTGCATTTCCAGTAGGCCTACTTTCTTTCTTTATAAACGAAATTTATTAATTTTCGTTTACCGAAATTTCATAAGTTTACGGCGACTATTCTAATTAATTTTCGGATAAGCACAAGAAGTTCGAACCCACGGACAATTTCTTGGAACGAGTGGATTAAATAGATGTTCCTGGCTCTGTATATTACCATCTCATTTTTGATCGAAACTTCGTTTTCAATGAATTAGAGTAGGCTCCCAGGCAAGTTTCAAGCGGCTTTAGCATCTAGCCTAGGCGTCAGACTCGCTATCGTGAGATCACGGGTTCGAATCCTATCCATTATATACTTACATTCATAGTCATGTTATTGAACTACGAGTACTACTTACTACTAAGTAAAAGTACCTAATTGAAATGTGATTCACTTTTTAAATTTATTGTACATAGATTTTTATCTGTCAGCATTAATATTCGTAATAAATAAATAAATTATATTACCAACGTTAACCCGCAAGTCTGAGTTTAAAGAAAGAAGAAAGAAAAAGAAAGTCTGAGTTTAGCTGGAGGAGTTAACAGGATTGCTAGTAGGTCATGTGGAACACAGAATCCCACATTGCTAGTTAACATACCTATCTACTAAAAATAGTTACTTACATCAAGTTATTAAGCCTAAATATTTGACGTAGGGTAGACCGGGTACAATAGTAACGCGGGTCAATAGTAACGTTGCCAATATTTCGATAACTAAGCCACGTATCAATGTGTGAATGCAAGCGGCGACGGCTTATGCGTGTGCGGCTTAACTCACCAATCAGCCGCGAGCCCAGTGTGAGCCGGACGTGTGCTATGCTTCATTGAAAATTCGAAGACGTCGCCGTAAGTTTTATTAAGCTAATTAATTGCTTTATTACTTCCTAAAAGAAGCACGTTTCAAATAGTTCTAAGTACTACGTGTTTAATTATAGATTAGGGTATCTATTAAGATATATTTTGACCATTTCTTTCGTTTCCGTGCCGGAGTTTTTTTACTATTTCTCCAAAATGGCTACTCGGGCACAATTGTAACAGTTTTGCCGGGGTCGGTTGTAACGTTACAATTAACCCCGTGGTACTATTGCCCCCATTTGTTTTAATACCTATTCATATAAGAATTATTTGTAAGAATGCGTACAGATACAAAACATGTTATAAAACATATTTTGTTAAGAAAATGTTATATTTAATTTATCTTTGTTTTATAACATCTATTTTTGCATAAAAAATATGTCATGTCATTAATATGATAAAATCATTATACTAGTTCGTAAAAAAATCAGACTCCTTTTTTAAGGTATAACATTTTTTTTAACAAGTTCAGGACACATTGTATAAGAATAACAATTTCCTTATTATTTTACAGATGCCAAGACACCGAAACAAAACAACAGACCGAGGATAATTTTTCACATTTTTATGATATTGTTATAATTAATAAACATAACCCTACCTTTTGACTGCCACAGTCGGGTAACATCTTGGGTCAATTGTACCACGGGGCAATTGTAACATGCTTGATTTGTATGTAGAATATTTGTGGTTGATTACGACTTTAAATCATATGTTTTTGTGTTAATTGCCATGCTACTAAGATAAGCATAACAGAATTATTTCATTAGTTTAAGAACTCTGTATTTTTGTTATATTATACATAGAAGACGGACTATTTAGTTTAATGAGTTTATTTTATGTGTAATTTTACAATATTCTAGTGCCTTATATAAAAATGCGCCAAAGAAGAATTAAAGTTTTCATTGTTTAATAAAAAAGACTGATTTGTTTATTATTCAGCGTTTTATTTTGAATTAAACATCTGTTACAAATGACCCTGTGTTGGGGTCAATAGTAACGCTGTTTAGTGATCACTTTAAGATTGAAATTAACCATGTTTTAGTCCATTTAAGTACAGGGTGGCTTTAAAATCCTGTAGGTAGGGAAATTAAGTCTCTTAATTTACATCCTGCATTCCTTAAATCTTAATAGGGTCCTCACAATCGAAGTTTATGTAAAAAATGTTACTATTGTACCCGGTCTACCCTACCTAATTGCAAATTTACTTAAGTAGGTCGGAAGGCAGGTAGGTAGGTACCAACTTGGTTTTTTAGAATACCAAAACTAGTACGGAAACGCCTTGGTGTTTTTTCCTTGATTATAATTTCTGCGAATACGCAGATATTATAAATAATCTATTTTCCTGTTTCGGTACAATAATTAAAACCCAAGAGAATTCCCCATATAAATAACTACTTTACCGTCTCCTATGTACCTAACGTCACAGAGATAAGGCTCATTTAAAGAAGTAAGTCTAATAATATAAATAAAGTTATCAAATAAATAATATACTTACTTAATAAAGTTATCAACTGCTAACAAACGGGCCCCAAAAATACCGCTGGTACCTGAGGAGTTTTGTAATTTCGGAGGGGGGGGGGGGACGCCCACATGATCAAAATGGTCGCGCTAGGGAGTCCGTGGTGTGGCAAATAAGAATTTGGGTGGTACTGAGTTACCTACGCCACAGATAATATAATAATGCTATATACTAGTACCTACGATTACTCAGGCGTGCGTCCTGACTCGTCTCTTTAGTTGTTAAAAAAAAAAATGTGTGGCACTGCCGCGGTAAAGCTATTGCATAGAATTTTTATTTATCAACTTATGCAATTAAAAAAAAAAAACCTTTTTTATTTTATTACATTTCGGAGCAGCTTGTCTCGATCCATGCTTCGTACAGTCGTACTATAAACATACCTATACGTTAAGCGAACGCTCGGCCGAGCTACATGGTAGGCGGAATGGGGGTGTTAGGTTTTATTTTCGTTACGGAATTTCTTGATTCGGTCGCCGCGCTCAAAGCCCGAGCCCGCGATAAAAGCTATGCATAAAAAGAAAAAGGCTCTTTCTCTAAAAGGTTCTCTAAAAAGTTTTTTTCCGTAGTTTACAAGAACTATTCTAATTAAAAAAAGACCGAACCCATAGACGATTTTCAGGAATTGAAATTGCTGTCTCTGTATATTACCACCTACGTTTTGATCGAAACTTCGTTTTTAGGGTTCCGTAGCCAAAATGGCAAAACGGAACCCTTATAGTATCGCTATGTCCGTCCGTCCACAGCTTAGCTCAGAGACTGTTAGTGCTAGAAGACTGTAATTTTACATGGATACATAAATTACTTATTTTTGTTTTATTTGTTTGTTTAAACGCAATAATATCAGGAACTGCTAGTCCGAATTAAAAATTATTTCACTGTTGGATAGCCCATTTATCGAGAAATGCTTAATAACATCATGTTACGACCAATGCCCTGATACGGGAGCGGAGCAACAATGAAAAATGTTGCAAAACAGGGAAAATTTACGCAGACAAAGTTGCGCGGGTCAGCTAGTGTTACATAAAATGTTGTTTTTTTTTCATATTTGCTCAAGATTATTATTTCAAAATCGATCCAGCCGCTTAGGAGAGCTACGGTACCACAGAGGCATACAATCGCAACACTACTCTTTTTGAGGACCTAAAAACGTAGATTAATTATTATTTTTAAACTTTCGCGATAATTTACACGTATTAGATATATATCGGGAATGGCTAAGGCATCGGTCTAGCAATCGTGAAGTCGCGGGTTCGAATCCTACCCATTATACTACCGACGCGAACCCACTCCTAACACAAGCCATTGAGCTTAGCTGGAGGGGTTAATAGGATTGCTAATAATGTGGGACCAAAATATCCCACATTGCTAGTTATCTTTTTAAAAAAAACATATATAAAGGTACGAACCTTTTATTTACCAGAAAAATCGGCCCGATATTTTCAGAGGTTAGTACGTTCAAACAACATGGCACCTAGTTGGGGAATACGGCGCACGGCTGTACGTAGGTAATGATAAAAGGTAGGTAGGTAATGGATTCGATTTTCGCACGGGGATGGGACCAGGAGGCCTACTCTATTTCAATGAAAACGAAGTTTCGATCAAAAATGAGGTGGTAATATACAGAGCCAGGAACGTCAATTCAATCCACTCGTTCCAGAAAATCGTCCATGGGTTCGAACTTCTTGTGCTTATCCAAAAAATTATTTGAATACTCCTCGTAAACTTAAGAAATTTAAGTAAACGAAAATTAATGAATTTCGTTATAAAGAAAGAGAGTAAGCCTACAGGCGCGGATTCAGAACTTTGTTCAGGGGGAGGGGCAGCATTTAAACCAATCGGCTAATTGTGAGTCGCTCGCGTGACGTGGGGGGTTCATTTGGGCAATTGCCTGTCGGTCGAGTATGGGGGTATAATTTTTTTTAAGAGATAACTAGCAATGTGAGATTGTGGGTCCCACATAACTAGCAAAAGCTGTTTTAGGAGTGTATTCACGTCGGTAGCACAATGGGTAGGATTTGAACCCGCGGGCCGCGACCTCACGATTGCGAGACCGATGCCTTAGCCATTAGGCTACCGCCGCTTATAAATTTGCCCCTGTTGCCTCCCCCTACCTCTTGAATCCGCGCCTGAATGGGACAATAGCAACTTTGTGTGATCCACAAGTTCTTGTTCCGAATTTGAGTCTAAGTACTTTCTGTCTAATTAAAAAAAAAAGTTTCTCGCGACGCAGCTCGTACGTACGATAACGCGGTAGTTCCGAAGTTGTATTAAAAAAAAAACCGAAGCTTTTAATTACATCCAGGCCTGAGGGCGTCCTACACTTCGTTTGCCGAGACGCGGTCTCCACTCAAGAACTCGTTTACCCCAACTGTTGTCGGTTCTCCGGCTAATATGGCCAGCTTGCTGATCCGGTGGGCTATGTCGATAACTTTGGTTCCCTGCCGAATCACCTCAATTCTGATTTTGACCTTAAGAGAAACTCCGAGCATAGCCCTATCCATAGCCCGCTGAGCGACTTTAAACTTGTGGACCAGCCGTACCGTCAGTGTCCAAGTTTCGGCTCCGTACGTCATGACGGGTAGGACGGCATTGTGGGATCGATGATGAGAAGACTTGACGTAACTTCCCAAACGCTGCCCAACCCAACCGAATTATAATGTTCACCTCGTCCTCGAAGTTGTTTCTACCTAACTGCAATGACTGCCCGAGGTACGCATATTTTATAACAACTTCGAGAACGGCGCCGCGCACCGCTGTCGGTTCCGGTAGTACACGTTCATTGAACATGACCTTGGTTTTATCCAAGTTCATCCGTAGGCCGAGTCAGCCAGGTCTTTAGCATCTGTTGTAGGTCCTGCAGCGTTTCTGCCATGATGACGATGTCATCTGCAAATCGCAAGTGAGAGATCTATTCACCATTGATGTTGATGCCCCGCCCTTTCCGGTGCGGCGTCTTGAACATATTCTCCATTGCATTTGTGAACAGTTTCGGTGAAATAACGTCCCCTTGCCTCACTCCTCGGTGCAATGGTATAGGTTTTGTTTGCTGATTCTGTACTTGGACGGACATGGTGGCAGCTTCGTAGAACATCTCATCACTTGGATATATCGCCAATCTACTTGGCATCGCCCTTTCAATTAAAAAGTAAATAATGACTGCAGAGCGTGAAAGAAAGAAAAAACTCGTGAAGCCTTTGACAGGTATTGTCCACAAAGTAGCGTTGTCTCTTTCTAGAGAGTGGTTCAGTTCAATTATGTGAGGTTATGGAGCAGTCCAGTTCTAAATGTCAATGGTATGACTATTAGATTTTAGATTTCAGAAAATGACATCCACAATCACAAATCGTTGTGCCAACAGCTTTTGGCGTCAATTCAAAACTCTATAGTTCTTGAAAGCTGTTTATTTTGGATATCATAAAACCCTTGAGTAGTATTCCTAAGTATGCACTTACTCCAACCGTAATTGTATTGATAATACGTTGTAGTTTTGGCAATAAGCCATTGAAACTGAGATACTACTGCTGTATTGATTTAAGGCACTTTCTGAAGTAAATAGGCTGTCAAGGTCAGTGGGTACGAAATGAGGCAATGTCATTTTTATACATTCAATGCTGAAAACACACACGGTTGTGTTTTAGCGTTCGCAATGTGTGTGCGTTGTGGAGCTTGAATCTATACAAGCATGCGCCATCACGCGCCTGGCGCGTATTTCTTGGCGCTACGCGAGGGCGGGCAAACACAACGTGTGACTTTACTCATGGTGTGTGTTTTACTTTTAGGTATTTAGGTACTCAAATCAAAACGATAATAAAAACAAAAAATTATACAAGGTATTTTACCTTAAATTATTGACGCGGTTAAGACCCGTAATATATATATTTTCATAATGTGTACAAATCGCGAAAGTTTATTAACATTTATAGTTACATAATCTGTTTTGCCTGCCCTTCTTTACTTGGTGTTTTCTCCACCATCTATAGACATAATATGCATATATTAAACACATAAACCATCTGTAAAAAAATATCTGAATGATAGTAAAAACCCCATGTGAAGATACATACATACAAACCGTCGCAGCGGGGGACTTTGTTTTTTAATGTGTAGGTATTTTTTTTTAAAGATAACTAGGGATTGTGAGTCCCACATTATTAGTTCCTCCAGCTAAGCTCTAAGCAGAAACTCTAACACAGAAACACACACCGATGAAGTTTTTAACACTCCTTTTTTTCTTGGGGATATTATTTTTGGTTAGCCAGCTGGTTTGCTCACGTTTCTCTTTTATGACGAGTAGTGACGATAAAATAAATCTATGTCCCAATTTGTCCTAAGGAACATGACGTCATAGGACAAAAGAACACATTTTTTCACTTTATATTCCATAGAATTATATATGTACTAACTTTTCACCAGAGTCTATCTACGGTAGGGCGCTAGACTCTGGTGAGGAAGCATGTAATTATCTATAATCACACTAATATTATAAAGGCGAAAGTTTGTGAGTATGTGAGTGTTTTTGTTTATTACTTCTTCACGTCTAAACGGCTGGAGCGCTTTTAATAAAATTTGGTATGGAGTTAGCTGACACCCTAGATTAACACATAGGCTAATAAATCGCGGGTAACACCGCGGGGCACGGCTAGTAATATTATAAAGCTGAAGAGTTTGTTTGTTTGAATGCGATTAGCTCAGGAACTACTGGTCCGAATTAATAATTTATTTTACTGTTGGATGGCCCATTTATCGAGGAAAGCTATAGGCTATATATCATCACGCTACGTCCAATAGGAGTGGAGCAGCAATGAAAAATGTTGCAAAAACGGGGAAAGTATACACAGTCACCTAATCTATACTAATATTATAAAGCGGAAGAGTTTGTTTGTTTGCTTTGTTTGTTTGTTTATTTAAACGCGCTAATCTCAGGAACTACTGGTCCGATTTGAAAAAATATTTTTTTGTTGGATAGCCCATTTATCGAGGAATGCTATAGGCTATATAACATCGCGCTACGACTAATAGGAGCGGAGTAGCGACGTGAAATGTTGCAAAGACGGGGAAAATTTACGCATACGAAGTTGCGCGGGACAGCTAGTATCGAATAAAAAGGGAAAATATTGTGTTGTTTTGTCCTATGACGTCATGTTCCATAGAGCAAATGGAAACTACCCCGCACTCTCCTGTCTGGGTGTTTTTAAACCCGCGACCTAGATATCGTGTATTTTTTATATCACTAGGTCATCAGCGCTCACTGGATTCGTGATATTAACAAGCATTACGAGCTATGAAACTCGCGGTAATGTGAGCTGTCATTATTTTAACCTCTGACGCAAATAAATGGGTTGGTTGGTTGCTTAAATGGTCTTTGTTCATAATATAAACAGTTCCAAGTGCTATAAATATTTTGTTTTATAAACAAACGAGTTCCAACTAACACTTAGCGATAAGAGCCCTGTATAGGGATCGATGGGGGCTTTAACCCTTTGGGAGAACCCAATATTTCGGGATGGGGTGGGCTTGAGCCCTCTAGGTTTTATCAAGGAAAAACAAGCATGGTAAGATTTATATATATTGGATGGGTGTCATGGATGTGAAGGTTTGATCAAAAAATCTCCCAAAAAATAAGAGGAAAACACACGTTATAAAATAATATACTTTTAATTACACAACATTCATGTTATACAACAATGAAAACATATCAAAAGCTCGATATAAAGCGAGTTATCACTTATCACTAATTAACAATAAAACTAAATTACATCAAATTTGTAAAATTGTCATAAAACTAAACAAGTATATTTCGAAATTTGAAATACGTTTTCAATAAAAAAAAATGTCAAAATTTAAACAGCCTTTTTTATCGTTAGATTTAATGAACGGAGTTGTGAAAAAAAAATAAGTACAGGAAATAGGTGCAAAATTAAAGTTAAGACCGTTTTTGTGCAGTTAGTGAACGATATTAATTAAAACTAGATTGCAAGCTATGAAAAATAAGAAGAACGAAGAAAAAAATAAACAACCATCATTAAACACCAGTAAGTTACCAAAATGTTTATACCTAATTGTATCACTGCTGCGAGGCAAAGTAAGACTTTTTGTGTTGGTGCTTCTGGTTGTCTATAGTCTTTCGTTTCATAGTTTGTGCTAGCTAAGCTACCCGCAGGCGTCTAGCGTCTAGCATAATGACTTGGCTACTACCTAACAATGTAACGAATCTTCAACGTCTCACATTCGCGATAAATAATATTCAACTGTAATATCCTATATGGTTAATTCGGTTTTCATCATCATACATTAAATTTATGATTGATTTTTGTATATGGTGCTAAAAGCTAAAGCTGGAATACCTTAAATTTTTACCATAATTACTTAAAACGAAAGCGAATATTCGTTACACCACATAATAAGAACCAATATTATGTAAAAATCAAGTTAAACAATGTACAAATTCTTCACAAACTATTATAAATACATTAGCAATAAGTACGATAATTAGTCATAAATGTAGGTATATTCATCGTTCGTACTCGTAACAATTAACATTTTCCTGCTCTGTTAATTCCATTTAGCAATTGTAAACAAGGCACATCGTACATTCTATTTATATACAACTAACTGAACTCGTCCACGCTTTGTTGTGGCTTTTTGGATCAGGAACCCTTGCGGGCGTCTCCAGAACACTCACAATCTGATCAATGTAATGAATAATAACATACAAGCTATATAAATTACATTACACAATAGTTAAGCATCCTGTAGTCTGCGACATGAGCGTACCCAGCAGGGATTTGGGGGTTGAAATCCCCCCTAAAATTGCAAAAAAGGTAGGAACACAGTACACATTTGGCTGGTGTTTTGACAATTTGCCACCTAAAGCCCCTTGAAATTCCGAAAACCCCTTCAGATAAATGATTTTAGGTACCCCCGTGCATGGTCTGGGATAGGTCGACATGTCAATTGGGATATAAGACACCATGACGGTACTACGAGGCCTACACCCTGCACAGCGGACGTGACATCTCATGCTGAGATCTATAAAGCTAATAAAAACTTAACAAAGCATTTGGTAACCGGAAATTATTAGTTATAGTTATATAGTTATGCTTAGCGTAATCTTCGACAGACATCGGTCAACATATGCTTTGTGAAGCTAAGCTTAATCTTAGCCTAAATACGCTTTATAGATTTCGGTCTTAGTCTGCACTGGATCAGTTCTTGTCGGATGCATTTATTAATCTCGCTTACGTATTTGACTGCATTTGCATGCAAAATTGCTATGTCAAGCAGTCGCGAGCTCAACATACAGTGGTGAACTTTTTTCGGTATATCCGAAATTCCGAAACCGGATTTTAAGAGCGGTTTCACATTGACATTGGACTATATCGACCTTATTTTATTACCTGCTAAGATGACCGGGTCTACATTTCTGGTTTTATTTCTGATTTGGAATTCCGGAATGATGGGTAAGTAACTATAATTACAGGCAACGTTCTGAATCAGACAACCGACTATATTCATCATAAAATATTTATGGAATTTGGCAATTTTTATTTTTAAACTGTTAACGCAAACATTCTAGGTATAAAGAAACCGGTTTTATAAAAATGAGGACAAGGAATTTAATCTCGTCAACCTGATTCTTGCCACGAAATACAGAGGCTAGATACAGTAAGAAAGCTTCGTACGACTTCGCTCGAAAAAACGCACACATAGACCTCAATCATGGACATGGAATCTCGGAATAAAGTGGTCCAAGATTTTATGTCAACGCGATATTTGTGTGCGTTGCTAAAGCGAACCTATACTAATATCATAAAGCTGAAGAGTTTGTTTGATTGAACCTACTGGTCCGAATTGGAAAAATATTTTTCTGTTGGGTAGCCCATTTAACGAGGAAGACTATAGGCTATATAACATCACGCAACGACCAATAGGAGCGGAGCAGCAATGAAAAAGTTGCAAAAACAGGGAAAATTGACGCATATGAAGGGCGCGGGTCAGCTAGTTACTTATAAAGCCTTGTATGCCACGAACGAAGAAAATATGGTGAACACGAACATCGATGACGGAATATTTAGCTCGAACGTGTGGACGTAAATTAGCAAAGCGAACACGAACACTTTGCGAACATAGTTCTATTTGTGTTCGCGTTCAACCCCTCAGTATCGGATTCACTGTTGGAAGTGGTCGACAACGAAGTATTCAATAAACAAAAAAAAATTGCCCCCTCAGTAACCATGGATTCACTGTTGGAAGTGATTGACAGTGAAGTAACCATTAAACAAAAAAATTGCATCAAATTTCTTCGAACATCGTCCGCACAGAACAGCCAAATTGAATCGCCTCGATCACTTTTGGCGAACACTGTTTGATGTTAATTTTGTTCGTTCGTGCGTACACGGCTTATTTGTACTTACTGTGTGTTCTTGTGGTAGGCAAATAACTTAATAATAAACATGTCCACAATATTACTATTAATAATAAATTCGAATAAGTCATGCCTTGTTTATCCTTATTTCGTTAAACTACATAGCTTAGGTATTTGCGTTAATAACAGGCAATTAAAATAAACTTCACAGTCAGTTATCTGAGTTAGGCCTTAAACGGCTATTACACTACCCTGAATCAGGGCCCTAAATCGAGGTGGACTTGAAAATTTGTTAGAGAATTAGCCCTAACTCTTATTACACCACTCTTTTTAAGGATTTAGGGTCCCTGATTCAGTGTAGTGTAATACGCGCATTAGGTAGCGGAGGGGATGAAGGAGACGGGCGGGGAACGCCCCTACTCTGAACTACATTCGCATACATAAGTGGCGCGAATTGTACCAATAGGTACAGCTACATAAATCGCTAAACAAAAGCAATATTTCAAATCATCAAAATCCAACCACTGAAAGGGACTAGGTTTTTTTTTAATTGTGTGATCCTGTTCTAATCTGAATAACACTGTACAATAAAGGCGACTTATGAATTAAATTAAATTGTAGATAAACGCAGCTAGCGTTTATCTACAATTTAATCATTGGAACCTCCGCCACAGTCACCTCCTCCTGAATCACCTCCTCCGCCCGAATCACATCCTCCACCGCCGGAATCACCTCCGCCTCCTCCCGAATCACCTCCACCTCCTCCCGAGTCGTGATGACTACTGGACTGATGTCCCGAATCATGATGTCCACTAGAGTGATGTCCCGAATCATGGTGTCCACTGGAGTGATGTCCCGAATCATGATGTCCACTAGAGTGATGTCCCGAATCATGGTGTCCACTGGAGTGATGTCCGGAATCATGGTGTCCACTGGAGTGATGACCACCAGAATCATGATGATGGCTACCTGAGCCATGATGGCCTTCTGATCCATGATGCCCTCCTGAACCATGATGCCCACCGGAATTATCGTCACCCGGAAAATGAGGACCACCGGAATCATCATGACCTGGGCTATGAGGACCACCGGAATTATCATGACCTGAGTCATGGTCACCAGGATGTCCACCGGAATGATTTAAATCACTAGGGTAATCGTCATCCGACCTCATACCAGTGTTATGATGATGCATAGCACCAACTACCCAAGTATTGTCATCATTATAATCAGTGTTATTTCGGTACCTCTTATGTTGGTTCCGATTGTTCGGTTTATCTTCACAGCAATCATTTAAACAATCCGCACAACAATTACAACAGCTCTCCGTACAATCTCTAATAGCACCACAAACACCTGATAAGAAGTTACAGCAGTAGTAAATAAAACAGCCTTGACTCTTGTCAGCTCGGAAGCAACAGTCGTTTCTATCTTCACGGGTCTCCATTACAGATAATCTAGGTGGATTGTGCCCGTTTGCGGTGTCCTGGACTTCCGTCGGCTGATACGGTGACGTAGAAGAAGGTTGGGAGGATACAACGTGCGACATTCCTGCCTATTTCATGCAAAATTCCAAATCAAATTGTCCTTGCAGACCGCTCCCAAAAATGACGCATCGTTTTTAAATATCCCGCTTTTTAGCAACACAAAACACGTTATTCCATTGTCAATTAAGGGTAACCTTGACGTATAATATTGTCAATAAACAAAAAAACAGTTTTATCACAGTTTAACGCACTCAAATAGTTGAATTTTATTCACTATGTATTTATTACGAACAACACAATATGAACTGATGTGATTCAATCCCGCCGCGGTCTACTTATAGCTCCAGGCTCCAATAATCGACTATGATTAATTTATGCGTCATACATAACGAAAACACAATAGTATATAATATGTTGTCTGTCAAGTTTATATGTGTTATGGACCGTGGGGCGCGACGCCTACGATTCGACTTGAGAAAAATAGGTTATGTTGTACTGAATACAAGTAACAAGTTTGTGATATAAATGACGTAGTAAACACAACATTATTATTATTAGCCGATACAGGGTTGCCAGAGCTGTTTTTAGAAATAAGTATACCACTTGAAAATGTACTTGAACATTTAGTCTAAAGACTTCAACTAAAAATAAAGTTATTAAAGTGTTTCATAGTCTGATGAAAAACGAGGAAATTATAATTTAGAGATAGTAACACAAGGTTACATAACATAACCTTGTGTAGGGTCCTATAAGTATAGATTTATTCGTCCAAGTAGGTACTTGGACGAATAAGTCTTGATCGCTGTATTTTCTCATTATATAATTTTAATTTTATTTATCGGTTATTAACAATTACTCCTTCAATGGAAAAATAAATATTTTGTACAGCAGCTGTTTGAATATTAAAAACTTTTAAACTTTCTTCTTCTTCCAGGTCCTATACACTTTTGTCGGTTAGAAATCAGCTCGACATACCTACCTAATGCCGCATATTTTAGGGTTCCGTAGCCAAAATTACAAAACGGAACCCTTATAGTTTCGCCATGTCCGTCCGTCCGTCCGCACCTTAGCTCAGAGACTGTTAGTGCTAGGATGCTGTAATTTTGCATGGATACGCTTACTTATGCCAACAAAGTGAAAGAATCAAATCTTGAAAAAAATATATTTTTAGTGTGATTTTTTTTCTCACCTACCCTATCGTGTGGGATATTATTAGATACTACCAGCTAAATGGTTGATGTTGGGTATGTGAAAAAAAATACGGCAGTAATATATACATAGGTATAGTGAAATTAAAAGGAAAACTATCACAGCTAAGTAGACTTTACAAGTTTACGAGTAACAGCTGATCAAATGAGAAGTAACAAATAAGTAGTTATAACGTAAGTATAAAACAAAAACAACAGAAAACCCACTTTTTAAGAGCCACATTATTTTGATGAGGGGGGGGGACTACGAAACCCTACATTGTGCGTGGCCCAAAATGCACTAGCCCGGTTTTGTTAAATGTAAATTTAAGATTATGTACATGTTTCTACGAAAAGGTATCAAAAGGTAATTTTGCCAAACTTCTTGGCAGTATATGATTAGGTATAAATGAGACAAAAGATGTAGTATAGTCTGGTTATAATTATCCAAAGGTGCATCTTATATACTAACGACTTCGTGTTGATAACAGATAGTAGAAACATTCAATAGATACTGAACGTGCGATAAGGAACATAAGATTGTGATGTAGATTGTAGATACAGCACAAAGATATCGTACTGTAACAGTACACCCCCCTTTAAAAAAAAATATGGTAATAGTGTTTACAATATAAATTTGACCTAGACCTTACTAGTTATTTGCTGATGTATATAAATAATAATGCTATTGTACGCGGTGGAATTTGATGACGCCTGTTGTGGTGTGATTTGCTGACGTCTGTAATTTTGACTTAGCTGTTGCACGAGTGTTTATTATTTTTTTTTGTTAAACTCTTCATTCTTCTGTCCAGTGTTTTCATTATGCCGTAAATTAGGATCACGCCGATTGTTAAAATAATCTGTCTCATTGCAACATTTCTTGTCCACCGTAAGTCCTCCTGGATCAGGTTACTGAGTTGGTCCGCTTCGTTTTGATTGAGGCAATTGTCCGTATTGTATGTTATCTGGTCCTTAGAACTTTGATTTCCCATTTTAGATGTCTTGTTGTTACGAGTAGTTGTGAATTAATGGTATATGTTAAGATCTATGTTAATATATATACGAATAGCTTGCTTATATCAGCGATTTTTTATAGACGTACTACTGGCTTTACTTTACGTCCCGATCGTGTAGTGTACGTGTGTGAATGCCTGTCGCAATCCTTTGAATCTGGCACGTAGTTTGATTCGTCATTGATCATGAAAGCTGGTTTCAATCTATCAATTGATATCACTGTCTCTTTATCCCTAATTCTAATGCAAAATGTTTTATCTGTTTTACTAATTACTGGGTAGGGTCCTTCATACGGCGGTGTCAGGGCTTTCTTAATTCTATCACACCGAACAAATACGTGTGAGCATTCTTTGAGTTCGGGATGCACAAATATAGCTTGATTGTGTTTTTTTCTTTTCGGAATTGATGTCATTTGTGTGATGTCCTTTTGAATTTGTTTTACAAACTCTTCGTACGTTGATAACTGTGCTGCTGATGACTCAAAAAATCCTCCAGGGAGTCGTATTGGCGTTCCATATGTCATCTCTGCTGAACTATAACCTGTGTCTTCTCGCAAGCTACTCCGCAACCCGAGTAAAACTGTTGGAATTTCTTTTAACCAATTTTCGTTGGATTTTCTTGTCATTAACGCCGCCTTTAAAGTTCTATGAAATCTCTCTATCATTCCATTGGATTGTGGATGATAAGGTGTTGTCCTAATTTTATGTATTCCCAAAAATTGTGAGAGTGACTCAAATATTCTTGATTCAAACTGTCGGCCTTGATCCGTAGTAATGCGCAATGGACATCCAAAACGAGTAATCCATCCTTCGAAAAGTGTCTTGGCTACTGTTTCTGCAGTTATATCTTCTACCGGAAATATTTCGGGCCATGACGTACAACGATCTATGATTGTGATTAAATATCTCTTCCCTTGTGAAATCGGAAGTGGTCCGACGATGTCAATATGTAAATGTTCAAAACGTTGCGCTGTCATAAATGTACCAGGAGGTGATATCGTATGTCGTTGTATTTTTGATTTTTGGCAGGCTATACATGATCTACACCAATTATTGATATCTTTGTTCATATACGGCCATAAATACCTTTGGGTTATCATTTTTCTCGTAGTTCTTTTTCCTGGATGGCTCATACCATGAATGGTATCGAAAATTTGTTTGCGAAAATGCTTTGGTAAGTAGGGGCGGCTTTTTCCAGTAGACGTGTCGCAGGTGATGTTTATTGTGGAACCCGGAAGCGTAATGTTTTGGAATTTTAATCTTTTATTGTCATGTAATTTACTTAGTTCATTATCTGTTGATTGACATTTTTCCAATTCAGCGTAATCGATAGGTATACTTCCTCCGTATATTTCCTCTATTCGAGATAAGGCATCGGCGGTAATATTGTCACGTCCGCTTATGTGTTGAATGTTGGTACTGTATTGTGAAATGAAATCTAACTGCCGGACCCGTCGCGGTGTATCGTTTGATGGTGGTTTTTGGGAGAATGCGTATGTCAAAGGTCGGTGATCCGTAAATATTGTAAATTCTCTTCCCTCGATTAATCTGTGAAAATGTTTGACGGCCATGTATATTCCTAACAGCTCTCTGTCAAACGTAGAATATTTTTGTTGAGTTTCACTCAATTTTTGTGAAAAAAATCCTAATGGTTCCCAATTGCGTCCGGATTTTTGTTGTAAAACTCCACCAACGCAAGTAGCACTAGCGTCGGTCATGAGCGCTAGTGATGCGTTGCGGGAAGGATGCGCTGTTAACACTGCGTTTTTCATGCTTTCCTTGCATTTTTCGTAAGCTTTGTCTGCTTCCGTTGTCCAAGGAACAGGTGAATTATCGTTCTTTTTTGAACCATGTAGATATTCGTTTAAAATTCTTTGATTTTCCGCTGCGCGTGGAATATTACTTCTGTAGAAATTGACCATGCCCAAAAATCTTCTTAATTCTTGAATTGTTTTCGGTTTGGGAAATTCCATGATTGCTTTGTAATTTTCTTCGGTAGGGTGTATTCCTTGGCTCGTTATATGATAACCTAAGAAATCTATTTCCCTTCTGAGAAATTCGCATTTTTCGAGATTTATGGTTATACCATTCTCGTGTAAACCTTTGAAAACCGTTTCTAAATGCTGATAATGCAAATCTTCGTTGTCCGATGCGATGAGACAGTCGTCTACAAATATAAATACGAAGTTTAAATCTCTAAATAAGGAATCCATGAATCGTTGAAATGTTTGTGCCGCATTGCGTAATCCGAAAGGCATTCTTAAGTACTCAAAAAGTCCAAAAGGTGTGATGATGGCTGTTTTTTCTATATCTTTAACAGGAATACAATGGTATGCTTTACGTATATCTATCTTGCTTAGTATCTTCTTATTTTCTAATATGTATGTAAAGTCTTGAAAATGTAAAATCTTGGTAGTGGGTATTTGTCCGGTACTGTCGTGCTATTGAGCATTCGATAGTCTCCGCACGGTCTCCATTCGCCATTTTTCTTTTTTACCATATGTAATGGGCTTGCCCATGGGCTATCTGACGGTCGGCAAATTCCGAGTTCTATCATATTTTGAAATTACTTTTTGGCTATGTCGACAAATAGTTTATAGTGCTCTAGAAAATCTGCTCCAATTATTGGTTGTGTAACATCGGCGATTACAAAATTCCATTTATAACATCGTTGTAGTCCTAAATTCAAGGTAAGCGTCTTCTCGCCGTAAGTCCTAATTTTAGTCCCATTTGCAGCGTATAGTGTGTATTGTTCATTTTGTAAAATTGAATGTCTCTGTTGCTTGCTAATGACTGAAATATTTGCGCCCGTGTCAATCAAAAACTTCATACCACTTTTTCGGTCGGTAATGGTGAGGCGATTGGATGGGTGGATTGCACAGAGTTTCGCCGTTGTCTGTGCTCTTATTCGTTTCCCTGGTTCCGTACGTAAGTCATTGGTTTCCAACCGCATGGTTTAATGCAGTTCTTTGCATATTTTCCGAATCTTTCGTGGTAGTAACAAAATCGATTTGCTCCTCTATAGTTTGTTCTCGGCCTCATAATCGGGAATTGTTGACGTTTCTTGAAATGATTGTGCGTGTTAGGTCGATAGCCATATTGACCTTGCTGAATTGCGTCAATATCTATCTGTAATTTTGCTAGCTGGGCTAAAATGCATGCTGTATTGTTGTCGTTTGAAGTGTCGTTGCTAACAGCTGATATTTCGGTTACTTTTGAATTCATTATTATTTTGTCTGCAATTTGGCTCAGTTTGTCAATTTCCATGTCTTCCGTAACTGCTAGAACCGTAGTAACTGATGTTGGTAAAAGCCTGAACCATAGTAGTTTAATTGTTTCGTCACTGATTTTTCCTCTCCCGAGGACTCGCATTTGACGTAATAACTGCGAAGGTTTTTGATCACCGAGTTCTGTCTCTGATATTAATTTTTGAAACTGTCGCTGTTCTGTTTCTTCGTAACAATCAATTAAACGTTCCTTGATGTTTTTGTATTTATCTGTAGTCGGTGGTGAAGTGATTAGGTCACTAACTTGTAGTATTTCTTCCTTGGATAACTTTGCTATTACTGTACAGTATTTGTATTCGTCTCCTTGCTTCTGTGGTGCTAATATAGCTTCTAGTTGCGTGAACCATAATCTTGGTTGGTCTTTCCAAAATTCCGGAATGCGGGATAAAACCGAGGTGCCAGCAGCTACTTCAAGTGTTCCTTGCTGATTTATGTTCGCCTTGCACGGTGATTGTGCCATGTTTCTTGCTGCGTATTCGTTCGTCGGGGTCACCAATTTGCCAAACTTCTTGGCAGTATATGATTAGGTATAAATGAGACAAAAGATGTAGTATAGTCTGGTTATAATTATCCAAAGGTGCATCTTATATACTAACGACTTCGTGTTGATAACAGATAGTAGAAACATTTAATAGATACTGAACGTGCGATAAGGAACATAAGATTGTGATGTAGATTGTAGATACAGCACAAAGATATTGTACTGTAACAGTAATCATAATCGCAACAGTCACAGTCAGTTATAAACATCCTTTTTAAATTAGGAGGGGGGAAGGTGAACAGTACTCTGCCACATATTCTCATACCTCCTGAATCTATATATAAAATTTCATCAAAATCGGTCAAGCTGTTTCGGAGGAGTATAGTAACTTTTAAAATGGGGGGGGGGGTTTAAAAGTACCTTTCCTCCTATTCTATATGGCTGCCTCTGTGGCGCGGTGGGAGCATATCCGACTGCTACGCAAGAGGTCGTGGGTTCGATCCTCACCCAGGATAAAACTTTGTGTGATGAGCACGATGGTTTATTCTGTGTCTGGGTATTATTTATTTGTAATATGTATATATTTAGAAATATATAATTATATTTATCGGTTGTCTGGTTTCCATAGTACAAGCTCTGCTTAGTTTGGGATCAGATAGCTTTGTGTGAGTTGTCCTAAGATATAATTATTATTATTCTCAGACATACTGAATCTATATATAAAATTTTATCAAAATCGATCAAACCGTTTCGGAGGAGTATGGTATAGAAAACTGTGACACTAGAATTTTATATGTGTGTGTGGATAATACCAGTTTTATGTTTCTCATAATAATAATATTTGCAAATAAATTTGTCAAAAAGCAACGTACTTAGTAAAAATAAATGTTGATAAACATTCGCGATTTGTACACATTATATAAAGTAGTAAAAATATACTTTATTTGGATATAATCTGATTTCTAATATTTTATTTAATACAAGATTACAACTTTATCAGTTGTAAAAACAAAACGTAAAGGACATAATTGTAGGTATCTTTCATCAAAATTGAGTAAAAAATGTGGTGTTTGTTTGTCACAACAAATCTGTCATGTATTGTGTTGTTTTGATTTTTGACGTAAGTCGTTGTATTTGAGCTCTGCACTTGAAAAATTGCTAATTCAGTATACAATGGACGAAGCAAATAATCAATAGTACGAAATTGTAAAAAATGAACGTGGTACTGATACACTATTATTTAATATTACGTTTGGTTGGTTTTTACGAAAGTATAAAACAACTAATTATTTCTAGGAGCTAGTATCGCAAGATATGATTTGTAATATGTATCATGAATAAGTATAGTACAATATGTACCTACCTAAAAGTATGCTAATTGTCAATCGCGAATTGGACCAAATGCGAATTAGACCAATCGCGAATAAGGTGTATTGGACCAATCGCGCCTAAAGGCCGACTGCTAGGCAAGAGGTTGTTTGTTCGATTCCCACACGGGACACCAATTTGTGTGATTCACAAATTGTTGTTCCGAGTCTGGGTGTACTTAGTGACTTGTATGTTTGTAAAGTTCCCCGCTACACAGAGCTTGTACTGTACCCTACTGCGGAAGTAGTCTTATATAAAAATAAAAGTTATCATTGCCTTAAAAAAAATCACAACTTATTTTTAAAATTACTTTTCATGAGATTTTGGTACAACTTCAAATATGTACTTTTATCTGTATTATAAATAAAAATACCTACCAAAAATCAGTAGCCAAAAGTAACTCCTTATCTCTGAGAATGTAGTGGTAGTAACCGCACTATACGACAACGGCGCGGCACGGCGTATTTTTTTTCGTTATTTCTTTTTGCCGCGTCGCAGTCGCTTCGCTGCCGTTTACGTTTCTTAGAAACAGTGGGAAGAATATTTTTTTAGGCCGCGCCGCGCCTCTTCGCTGCAGTGTCGCATAGTGCGGTTTGACATATTTGTACAGTACGATCAACGTATCTTGGCCGGACTGAAGCAAGTCGCAATAGGCTGCGCAGATGCGCTTTTTAGCAGGGCTCGGAACCGGTTTATAAATAGCGGTTATTATTGTTAATAAAACCGGTTTAAGGTGTGCTCATCGATTAACCGGTTAATCAAGATACCGGTAATCATAACGAAATAATTTTGTTTACCGGTTAAAACAGAGAGCGTAATGCTAACCGATAATGTGAGCTGAATTAACCGGTTAAATTCGCGTGACGCAAGGCACGGTCGTTCGGTCTCGACCTCACGTCGTTGAAACTTAGTACTTTTTCTTTCCCACATGTATGGGTTAGACCGTCGTCGTGCGTCGTCTTAAATCATGTTCCCTGCAAAACTACAAGCGTGCGGCCGTTATTTAGTGTAGGTTAGTCATATTAACTGTGTGTATATTCATCATGGGAAAAAGAAAATAAAATAAGATTTAATCTATGTTCGCTTAAAATTAAGAGACCAATAAATCGAAATTTTTGATGAAAGGTTGTAATCACCACGCACGCCTCCGTAAAGCGCGGGTTCCGGAAACTACCCTCGCTTGATTTTTATCACTCACTATTACGAAACTGTCGGTACTTCGACACACAACACTAACGACATCTGCACACTGGCGTGTAATATTTGTTTCGACGGTGTGTACACTTAATCATCGCGGGATTTTACGATATTGAGAAACGATATCCATCTTCTAGGTTGAAATTGACGTGTTTTTTTTATTTTAACCTCTGCCCGCGCCATGCGGGAGTAGTAGTGACGGTCAGTGGAGAGGATCTGTGGTTCGTGTAGTTCAATCAGTTCATTATTGAATATATACGCGATTAAGACCCGCAGCTTATAAAACTCCATAATGTGTACAAATCGTGAAAGTTTACGAACTAATAAGCTTAGAACTTCTTTAGAAATGCTAACCAATTACGAAATAAAGTTTTGAATTATTACATGGTCACTACATTACACTTGGCCAGCGGAACTTACATACGTATCACTAAATACAAAATTTTGTGAGACATGAATCATTTAATATATCTACTGTTGCGTCTACAGACGAATCCGTTAAAGTGGACGTAATGAAAGGATACAAAAGCTCACTACAACGTTGTTATGGGAGATTTCAATGCTAATTTGGGAGTACAAAAACGCGGCGAAACGAAAATTGGACCTAACTGCGTAGGGCGCAGAAATCACAGGGCCCAAATGCTCGTTAATTTTCTACAGTCGTCGGAGCTTTTCTTAATGAATTCTTTCTTTAAGAAGAAGCCTCACAGAAAGTAGACATGGCAAAGCCCAGATGGTGTAATAAGAAACTAGATAGATTTCATCATTACGGACAAGCTGCAAATAATTAGAGACGTCTCGGTGATCAACAGGCTCAATACTGGCAGCGATCACATATTGGTTCGAGGGTCTCTAATTATTAGCTTCAAGGTCAAAAGACTCCAAATAATGAAGCCTTTTCTCCGACCTACTGCCCCCCAGATAGCCTCATGTCCTGAAAAGTTCAAAACCGTTTCGCATCGCTGGAAACACAAACGAGAAAACCGACACTGGTCAAAACGCTACAGGATGTATCTCGTAAGTTGTTTCCCGGAAAACGCGAAAAAAGGGAGTCCGAACTCTCACTCGAGATCCTTGAACTAATGAGGGTAAGACGAGACACGCAGATGTCTTTGTCAGATATGAGAGCCATAAACCTGAAGATCAGGAAGCTGACATGACCTGACCACCTACGCTACAGCACTCGCAACATTGAGACGGCGCGGCGATCGATCGAAATAGAGGCACTTAAGTTTTCTCACAGCAGCTAGGCAGACCCTGTCTGACAATACTAAATACAGTGAGTGGTAAAACCTCAAGGCTGGAGATAATTGGGGAAATCGAGAGTTTTTATGGACATGTATGCATCACGGATGGCTAAACCTATGGGACTTAGCGTCGTTGATCACAGAACCCCACTCACGTGCCACTATACCGAGGGCATATCGGATGTCGATCAGGGCGAGGTCGGGGCAGTTTTCGAGCAACTTAAGAATGACAAAGTGCCCTGTGATGACAGAATCACTACAGAGCTTTTGAGAGCAGGTGGGACCCCAGTCCTGAAAGAGCTAGCAAATCTCTTTAACTCCGTCATCCACCAAGGCTTAACACAAACGTGTAGCGGGAGTGCGTGGCTCTGTTCTTAAAAAAAATATAACCCCTTGCTGAAGAACTACAGACCTATCTCATACCTGAGCCACGTCTACAAGTTGTTCTCGAGAGTGATCACCAATCACCTCTCTAGAAAACTCGACGAGTTCCAGCCCCCGGAACAAGCCGGGTTTCGAAAAGGCTTCAATACCGTGGACCACATCCATACATGACTGCAAGACGAATTCAATAGAGCGTCATATCCCCGAAACTGTTCACCTACGCTCTCGAAGACATCTTCAAGACACTTGATTGGACTGGATATTTCATAAACATAAACCGTGAGTAAATCTCACACCTTCGGTTTGCCGACCATATTGTCGTAGTAGCGCAGTCGCTGGAGCAGCTCAGCGAAATGCTGCACAGCCTAAATGGATCTCTCCTCTAGATGTGTGGGTCTCGGCCGTAGGTTACTTTAACGTGACTTTGAATTGTTTTCAGTTTGGTAAAAGCAACTTCGAACAAGAAGTCGATAGAAGGATTCAATTGGGTTGGGTAGCGTTTAACAAACTTCGTCGTATTTTCACTCCGCCTTAACCGCAATGCCTGAAGGATCAACGTAACCAGTGCGTCCTACCTGTTATGACCTACGGTGCCAAGTCATTTATTACGGTTGAGTTAGTCCAAAAAAAAAACAAAATTGTGCAGCGGGCTATGGAGCGACGTATGCTTGGGTGGATAAAACTCGCAATAAGGTCATCCGACAAAGAACTAAAGTTACCGGTATAGCTCGCAAGTACTGGACATAGGCATCTCCTAATTTTTGCCACAACAGCCGGTCCTCTGCCTTCCGCATCCAATCCATCCCAGCCACCTTATTTAGGTCGTCGGACCTGGCTGGGGGCCATCCTACCTTACGTTATAGTACTCGATGTGGCACAAGCTTTTGATAAAGTCTGGCATGAAGGCTTGCTATATAAACTGAAAACAATGTTACCAGATCAATTTGCTACTGTCCTAGAATCTTACATTTCTAGTAAAGCATTTCGAATACGCCAAGAGGACGTTTGTTCTAAAAATAAAGAAATAAAAGCTGGAATTCCACAAGGCAGTGTTCTAGGTCCGGTCCTGTACCTTTTATACACCCGTGATATTCCAGAGCTCGAAAATAATGCTATTGCAACCTTTGCTGACGATACAGCCATCATAGAAGTAGGAAATACCCACAACGAATCAGTAGAAAAGGTTCAAGTAGCCATCAACCAAGTCTTAGAGTGGACGACAAAATGGAGAATAAAATTTAATGAGAGTAAGTCCACGTTGACTTCACAAATAAAAAAGGTCAATACTGCCCGGTGCTTTTACCAACCAATACCCTACTCGAATACAGCTAAGTACCTCGGTATGACGCTTGACGCAAAGTTACGCTGGAAAGCACATGTCAAGAAAAACAGAGAAGAGCTATCCCTACGCTACCAGAAGAAGTTCTGGCTACTGGGAAGACACTCTTCCCTCTCAGTATACTACAAAGTCCTGCTATATAAACAGGTGTTAATGCCAGTATGGACTTATGGTATACAGCTTTGGGGCTGTACCGCTCAGTGCAATCGACAAATAATACAAAGATTCCAGAACAAAGTGCTCAAGGATATTGTCAACGCCCCTTGGTACTTAAGAAACTGTGATCTCCACCGGGACCTTAAAATGGATGACATAGAGACAGTTATACAAAAAATTGCTGAAGCACATCAAAGCAGGCTTCAACAACACGTGAACGTCGAGGTAATCCAGCTCCTTGATACCACTGAGTTAAAAAGAAGATTGAAACGGCTGAAGCCGTTTGAATTAGTGGAGTATAACAGTGACATATTAAATGTAGTGTAAGTGCAACGTAAAAGAACACATGAACAAAATGACTTCACATATGTAATAGAGACAATAAGATAAGTGTTATTGGACACATTCTTAGACTTAAGTCCTTATAGCAATTTAGGTCATAATTAAATTACTCATTAGTCTTTAGGGCCAGATTGTAATCTATATAAAGTATTGTAATAGATACATAGTTATAAAAAAAAAAAACGAACTAGTAGTTCCTGAGATTGCCGCGTTAAAACAAACAAACTCTTCAGCTTTTTAATATTAGTATAGATATGTTACTTTTTAGATTTAATTCAATTGTTTTACTTTATTTCACTGTATGTTTACTTACTATCATCTGTATCAGAAAGTATATTTTCGGCAACACCAAGAAAAAGCGGTTGACTATCCGGTAAGACTTCATTCGTTGATAAGAATTTATAGCATTTTTGTATGTTAAGAAATGTAACTACTGATAATCACAATTTCACTCAATTATTATTATGATTCAATGCGCAAACGTAAATGTTTAACTATACAAATGTAAACATATACAAAATACTCTGTGAATCTGGACGTTGACTAAACAGACGAAACACTCGGTTCAAAAAATTAATACAGATACGCGTACTCACTTATGTCCTTGAAACTCAAATTAACCGGTTTATTTCGCTGAACAGTATCGGAATTTGTGAAAAACCGGTTTCCCACTTTAACCGGTAAAGATAACCTTAACCTGAATTCATTTCGGTTCGGGGTCAATGACCAAAACCGGTTTGGAAATTTAACCGGTTTCCGAGCCCTGCTTTTTAGGGACAAAACTGCGGCGTGCGCGGGCGGTTACTAAGCTAGAGATGAGGGTGCACATATTTGTTGTGCACTTTTTCATTTACGTTATTACTCGATTATCGATTACTTTCGTAATTAATTATATTCATATCACTCTTTTATATTTCATTAGTAATGGTATAAAAAGTAGCTTAAATTGATTTATTGTCTTTAATTTATTGCTATACTATAGATTATTAAACATAGTATCATATGGTACTTTTTTATTGTGGTTCTTAACAAAAATAACTAGATACCTATTACAACACAAAAAACACGCATTTTTCTAAGAAATACATATTTGAAATATAAGCCGATATAGAAATTACCCATTTTATCTACAAAATTCCATACAAAAATGGCTGTCACCCCGCGTCTGTCACGCAGAGTACGTTGGCTTCATTTTATTAAAATAGTTGGGTATTTATATAAATATACACATTTTACTTTGTATTTATCGAAAGATAAATATCTTAGGCTTTTATATTCAAAAGAATGTTAGTACTTTACGATTTAATTTGAATATGACCAAAATAAAATGACGTACATATATTTTTTTTAAAACAATTTTACCTTAAATTTTTAATCGATTTAAATAGAACAATTGTTTCATAAATGAAGTTTAAAACTTTCGAAGCGAATAGAAAAGGCGCATCTCTAGCGATGATGCACGCTTTCGCTCTCTCAGTTACTCGTCGGCTCTCATTGGTTGTTCGCGTTGCTCTCTTTCTCTCCGTATAGTCGGTTACAAAGTTGTTATTATTTTCCTTATTAATTCTTGATAAGTTTATTAGTGTATTTGTTTGCTGTTATTGCTTGTTCTTTTTGAACAATTTTAAACAAGTCGAGAAGGAATACCGTCCTTCGTCGACAGGCAAGGAAAATTATATTTAACGTTGCTCAATTTATGAAGAAGGAAAAGGATGAAGGTGTCACAGATATAAACGCCGTACTGCGCAGAGTAGCTAAGGCTACCGGGACATCCGAGAGGACGGTGCGTCGGATTTTATCCGAAGGAAAATCTAATGAATGGCTTTCGATTTTTGGCACGCCTGGGAAATCAAGAAACAGGGCTAAACCAATCACGGGACTGGATAATTTTGACCAAGGTGTGATCAAGCGCTGCATACATCATTTTCATGAAACAGAAAAGCAGGTCACCATGAAAACATTATATACGTGACATTATATAAGTTCATACCGAGGGCGACTCTGAGCTGCATCTGTCTACCCGTGACCACGAATGTTCGATCGTTGCAATACGGTCTACACGTCGGATTATTTAGATAATATATTAAACAATTTCATAGACCCGTTGTCTATTAGAATGTATACATATTGTGTATAAATAACAAAAGTAAAAAAAAAGAAAACAATATAATCCGTATGGATTATATTGTTTTCTTTTTTTTTACTTTGGAAGTATTTCCATACTAATATTATAAATGTGAAAGTAACTCTGTCTGTCTGTCTGTTACGCTTTCACGCTCTAACAGCTGAACCGATTTAGATGAAATTTGGTATGGAGATAGTTTGAGTCCCGGGGAAGGACATAGGATAGTTTTTATCGCGATAACCAACATCCACGCGGGCGGAGCCGCGGGCGAAAGCTAGTATAAAATAAACGTGCTCCGTGTTTATTATTTTCTTAGCGACTGTACCTGCGCGAACTTCACTGTTGGCTGACTTCAGAACGGCCTAGTTACGTTGATCGTAGGTACTGTAGTAAGATCTAGAAATCGGAATTTTGGCGGTAAGATTTAAAAAAAAAATGTGAGGCCCTCGGGGACTGCCGCGGTAAAGCTATTGCATAGCATTTTGTATCAACATAAGCAATTATTATTATTTATTTATGCATTTTTTTTTTCACAACATTTCGAAACAACTCGTCTCGATCCGTGCGAGCTTCGTACAGTCGTACCATATACATATACGTTAAGCGAACGCTCGGCCGAGCTACATGTTAGGCGAAGTGGGGGGTGTTAGGTCGTATTTTCGTTACGGAATTTCTTCATTCGGTCGCCGCGCTCAAAGCCCACGATAAAAGCTATGCAATAGCTTAAAAAAAAATTGGACGTTGACTAATTTGGTTCTACTGACTATGCAGTAGAAAACTATGAAGTTAATTGTGCTGTGAATATTTGCAAATGAATGTTAAACGAATTACCTATGCTATCTTATCTGTAATTCGCATCACCCACACTCATCTACTCTCACTATTTAAGTACCTTATTGATCATGTAGATTGATAAATAAGGTACTTAAATAGTTCCCCGATTACTGTTAGCAAATGTTTTATACATTTCTGAGACGGTATTATGCCTGGAATACCTAGATTTTTCCTTGATTTAGTTATAACTAGATCACAAGTTAATTATGAAGAACTTTACGTAAAATGTTGTCCTATAGTTTGACTTTACTTTTTTTGAGTTAATGGTAGCTTAATCGATTTATAATTTAAGTTCAAAGACTGCCGTTCGAGTTACTTGGCTATTATAGGTACATAATGCTGACTGAATGCAAGTAGAATGTAGGCATAAAAATGAACCGAAATAAAAAATGTGCCGTGTGGTGCCGGCTTAAGAATAGTACCACCCCATCTCTTCTCGTGGGTGTCGTCAAGGCGACTAAGGGATTTCACTCCGGAGGACGGGCAGCAGCGTCCTCTGCGTACTTAAAGCCTTACTGCGATCGCCAACCCGCTCGCCAAGCGTGGCGATTATGGCAATTACCCCCAGGATCTACATACCAGTAGGTTCTACTGGGGAGACCCGTGCCCAGCAGTGGGCCATCATATGGGTTGATATGTATGTATGTATGTATGAAATAAAAAACGCAGAATATTTTTAAAATATTTTATTCATAAATTAAAAATATAATATCCTAATTACATATTGGCCGTGTAGCAGTTATTTACAACGGGCATATAACACGTGGCCGATATTTAATTCCAATAAAAAAATGGACAATATATTTTTTTTTTTAATTTCACTGACCGAAAGAACACAATCATTGTCTATGTATTTTATTGTTTGACAGCTATATTCTAAATACAAATAAGTTTTGACACTGGGAATACTGAATGTTTTCACAAGAAACCTAGTATTTTGCTTTAGAAATAATTTTTGAATTTGAATAACGACGGAGTATTTATTTTAACAGTAAGGTCTTCATCATTTTGGTATCGTTGTCTAACGTGTTGACTTAAAAGAGAAATAAAATAAAAATCTTGCCTCATATTCATAATAAATTAAACAATGTTTTGCTTTGCGTACTTTTATTCTCTTTTAAAAAAGTAATGAAATATCAAAGGCAAAACATTCACTAGTAAAAACAGTAAACCTGTAATTGGCGTTTCGATTTATTTTTCTAATGTTAACCCTTGTATTATTTTAACCTGTCAACATTCCCAGTTCATGAAAGAAAAAATGTCACAAAAAACTTAAATATTTCTTTCAAATGGTTATCTTACATTAAATACATTACAACTATATAAATACGAACGCATTAAATGCAGGTTTTTTATCGGCACTGTCATGTTTGCAGCCTTTCATTTCACTTTAATAATAATAATAGTGTTCTAAATGATTTCGGTTTTAGCGGCCAATCCGAACGGAGACTAGCCGACTACACAAGAGATTTATTATAGAACAAGTGTTTTTGCAAACTAAAGTGCACTCTCTGCTCCCTCACTCTCACAGTCCGAGCGCAGGAAACGCTTAATGTACTATTCGAGGCGAAAACGAATTTAGAAAACGATCTTCCATCCATGTACTTGTCAGTGGTAACTTAACCTCAATTATCTCGATTTGTTGGTCACCACTGAGTCACGAATATTCAATTTATTAATATCATGAGGGTACAACTTGCTAAACCTTTTGGACTTAATTCAGTGTTGCCTAACAAAAAATGCAACTTACAGCCTGACCAGAAAAATAAAAAGCACAAATTGTGAAAACGGGGCAAACGGATCTGACATCTGCAAAGTCCGTTAAACCTAGTCTTTGTGCAATTAAAGTGTACAATAAACACTTGACACTGACAGAAACTAACTGGAAAATCGGCTAGTTTGCTATTGACGCAAAAATAAAAATTAAAAAAGAGAAGAAATTAGTTTCATAGATATACCACAATGTAGAGATTCTATTTTTCTGTTCAGGCTTTAGATGGTCAAATACTAAAATTGACGACTACTCAATGTCATTTTGAAAACTGGAAAAATATAATTATTTCTCAAAAAACTATAACGTTAGTGTTAACCTTGCAAATACAAATGAAAACAAATCATCCCAATTTTAAGTAATTTCAAATTTAACCCTTTAAACCTGTCTTAAATTAGTATAAGAATTGCTGACCGCGTTCGTGTAAAATATTGGTCAAATTGAAATGATTTTTCTGACAGTTTTTCACTAACGTCTGGTCTCAATAATCTAACTATCGATGGATTTGGCTACTAGAGGTAGAATTTTGACATATATTGTTTGGAGCTTATGAATATATACCTCTCGTAGCCAAATCCATCGATAGATAGATTATTGAGACCGACCGTAAGCAACAACCTGCTTAAATAAAGTGACTAAAATGCGTAGAAAAGTAGACCTTAAGCAAGTGTATTACAGCTTATTATCACAAAGCAACGATAGTACAGGCGGTAAACTATTTTTATTATATTATCCAAGAATCCATCTTTAACTAAAAAGAAACGGCTGTTTCTGTATGTATCTCTTCAATTTGAGTAGAATAGACTCGCACCCGATGACTTTTCGACTTTTTAAAAATTATTTTTGAAAGTTTGGATGAAATCTTTTATTCTGGCTCGTAACATATACGACTTGCGACTCATACTTAGGCGGGGTTGTTAAGTCGTATGCCCTTGTTTTGCCTCAACACTGACCACGTGTGAGTCGATGGGGCGGTGGCAGTTAGCAGGTTCTAAGCGAAAATATGATACTACATAATACAGGCAATAGAGAATTTCTTCACTTACTTTTAATTTAAATTGCCGAAGTTATTTTTTATTATAAATAGGTTTAGTATGACGTACTAAATGTAAATGCACAACTTACAAATTAGGGGGGGCGGAAGTGTCGCCATTTTGCGAAAAACCGTTTTGGCCTATATCGCCATTCACGTTGTTGAGCAACCAATCAATCACGTTAGTTAAAATTGTGTCGCATGTCATGTCGCTGCAATCGCCATTCACTGTTGCTTAGCAACCAATCAATAGCGTGACCTGGTCATCGATTTATAAGACGTTATCACGTCAAAAAAACAGTAATTACACTTGCTACATTGCCCTTCAATCAATACAAAGTGATGTATTACAATACTATTTCACAGAAGAACAACTGACACTATAGTAATACCTACTGAGACAGCATCAATGCTCTAAAATCCCGAATCCATTAAGTTAACTGCCTGTACTCTCGAGTTTTGAGTTATTATTGAGTAAATGTAATCACAACGTTTACAATTTGTTCTAAATAATAATAATAATGTGCATTTAAATAACAACACAAATTACATTTAAAATGAACCTTGTTTAAATGAACAAAGAAACTAAATAGCAAATCGCCTTCGCGTAATTTTAAATGTACATTATATGTATCTGACTTAGTTTATATTTTATATGTTGAAGAATTATTATCAAAATTGATGCATATTTTTAACCTATGTAAATGAAAGATGTTATAAGTTTTGTGTGTATATCTGTGAGTGTCTGTGCTAATAGCGTCCAAATGTATGGACGGAATTGGAAGCGTTTTTTTTTATTTATTGTTTTTGTTTCAAAATGGTAATTCTGGCAATGTGGGTCGTGCATTGCTTGTGTGTTCACGTCGTTAGCAAGTATAATGGGTAGGATTCGAACCCGCGACCTTTCAATGAAGAGTACGATGCCTTAACGATTAGATTACCACTGGTATGGTGATAATGGTTTTTTATGTCTGATGCAAATTCGTTTAGCCGTTTTGAAAATAAATTGTCTCACAGGCTGGGGATTTTTTGAACAAGTAGAAGCGTACAAGCCCTGTGTCGCGGGGGACTTTACAAACACACAAATCACGGACACAAAGACCACCCAGAACGTGGTGATCACAGAAAGTGGTGTCCCGTGTGGGAATCAAACCCACGACCTCCGGCTTAGGAGTCAGAGTCACTAACCATTAGAGTAACGGACCAGTCCAGTTTTTAAATTTTAGCCTAGAACCAATAGCACAACAAGTCACGAAATAACTGAAAGATATAGTACTAGTATACTAGATAGACAAGACTTCCATTATATTGTGACACTAGCTGACAACTGAGCGCGCAACTTCGTCTGCGGAAATTTTCCCCGTATTGGCAACATTGTTGCTCCGCTCCTATTAGTTGTAGCGTGATGTTATATACCCTATAGCCTTCCCCGATAAATAGGCTATCCAATGGTAAAATATTTTTTCAATTCGGACCAGTACTTTCTGAGATTATCGTGTTCAAACAAACATGTGCGGATCCAGGATTTGATTCTGTGGGGGGAATGGTAGAGGGAAATGGTAGTGCCGGCTCTAATATGCTTATGACGGGAGGTACACCTGGCAAGTGTAAGAGTAAGATAAAAGCGGCGGTAGCTTAATGGCTAAGGAATCGGTCTCGCAATCGTGAGGTCGCGAGTTCGAATCCTACCCATTACACTACCGACGTGAACCCACTCCTAACACAAGCCTTTGAGCTTATCTGGAGGGGTTAACAAGATTGCTAGTAACGTTGGACTCAATCCCACAATGCTAGTTATCTTTTTTTTTAAATAAAAAAAAAAGATGCACGGAGGCCCCAAAACAACCGTCTGGTGGGGGGGGGGGGCATGACCCCGCGCCCCACCCTACTTTCTGGATCCGCCTATGCAAACAAAGAAACTCTTCAGATTATTAGTAACAGCTTTACATTATTAGTATAGAAGTATAAATTTAGATGGTAAGTTTTCAAAATGAAATGGAAATGCTTGTGTAACAAGAATAACAACAATGGCCACTTGTCATAAGTGTCAAAACACCATCCTTTGATTAGAATCGAGATTTGAAAAATTGAAATTGCTGTCACTTGTGTCTTATTACTGTCACCTTATCCAGCATACGAAGTACTATATAATTCAACAAAAATTCCATAATAATTCTACAAAATACATTATTTTAACTTTCTAAGTTGTAACGACAGTCTTATAAAGCGAATAAGGCGATTTGCAGACCGATCTAATCGGCCCAATCTCGATTCAACGTCATTCTTTGGGAGTTGAAGGAGCACTGTCTTCAGCTTTTCTTTTAATTCCAGTCTGTTGAGATCTATTTTTATCTGGCTTGTATTTCTCCCACTTCTTATGATTTAGAGAGTCGAAATCATCGCAATATTGAGCTATGTCTCTTAAATATGTGGATAAATGCAGTAGTTCCCGGTCTCTGTCTCTGTTGAGGTGGGCCTGTCTAAAGGGTCTGATTTTAAGGCCGCTTTTTGGATTCATAATGAAGTTTCTTCTGATGTCATCGAACATTATTGTGTTTTTTGGACTGTATTGTGGGTATTTGCCCCATATTACGCCTAGAGGTTTCACCTGAAAATAGTAAATTCAAATTTTAGCACTTTTTTTAAACCATTTTTTTTTATTTCAATTCAATTCATTTATTTTTGCATAACATGGGTACATTACGAGGTGTTAGTAATTACAATATTGAGCATTCCAAGTTTTACCAAAGTTGGTATGCAAATATACTGAGAATAACAATTTTTATTGTATTAAGTGATAATTTATCTATTTATTTAATTACATTCATGCATATGATTAAGTACACAATTTCTTCACAATGTTGAAATAAAATGTTATGGCAGCAGTTCTAAGACGTAAACTTTTATGACATGTTACAATTAGGATTTTAAATTTGACATGTGCGTGTCAGTGTTTATTCTAATACTGGCATTTGAATAAAGTGCCAAGTTCTTTCCTCTCTGGCTTTATTTTTTGAAAACTTGGCATTAAATCTTAAATCATTCTTATCAACAATTGAGACAAATTCAAATCTGTTGAGCCGTTTAGGCTGTAGTGTGTACCAAAGAAATAGACATTATAGAAAAACTTTTTTTTATTTAAATATACTCCCTCAGTAGTGTACAAGCCCTGTCACGGGGGACTTTATAAACATACAAGTCACAGACACAAAGTACACCCAGACTTAACGTACACCAAGAGTACACAATTTGTGGATTACACAAAGTGGTATCCTACGTGGGAATCGAACCCACACTCCCACCGCTCCACAGAGGCAGCACCCCTTTTAGCTGACTAGATAAAAAACCAATAGGTACTCACATCTATAGTCCCATACTTGGCAGTATGAACAGTGATCATAGCGAGGTAGTCCAAATAGAACATGATCTTGTAATCTTGGTGCGTGGACACACCCAGTAGTCTCATCTTTTCTTCGATCCATTTCATACCGGTGGCCGACCATATAACTATATCGTAGTCTTCATATGCTGATGTTAGGAACTCGTGGAGGAATGGACGCATTAGTTCGTAACCTGAAAGAATAAAGATCATATTAACTGAAGGGTTGTAACCTGTAAGTCTAAAGGTTCTAAGTGCCAATTTTATCATCCATACTAATATTATAAATGTAAAAGTAACTCTGTCTGTCTGTTACGCTTTCACGCTCAAACAGCTAAAATGATTTAGATGAAATTTAGTATGGAGATAGTTTGAGTCCCGGGGAAGTTCATAGGATAGTTTTTATTGGATAACCGACATGCACAACACATTTATTCAGCTTTTTCGAAAATAAACAATTTAATTGAATAATTTTACTTAAATCAGTTAAACATATATCTTAATAACAACCGCTTAATTAGAAAATTAAACTCAACAGCGCTTGTAAATAGTACAAACCCACAAAGGCTTTTATTTTGATACTCATATTTGACCTGAACAGGAGAAAAAATAAATCGTGGTGACTTAGGTTGCGTTACGCAAATTTAAAAAAATCACCTCACTCGTCCAAATAAACGTCCCGCGCAACTTCGTCTGCGTAAATTTTGCCCGTTTTTGCAACATTACCCATTGCTGCTTCGTTCCTGTTGGTCGTAGCGTGATATAATATAGCCTATAACCTTCCTCGATAAATGGGCTATCCAACAGTAAAATATTTTTTTAATTCGGATCAGTAGTTCCTGAGATTATCGCGTCCAAACAAACAAACAAACTCTTCAGCTTTATAATATAAGTATAGATTATAAAGCTGAAGAGTTTGTTTGTTTGAAAAATGTTGCAAAAACGGGGAGAAATTACGCAGACGCAGTTGCACGGGTCAGCTCGTTATTGAAATTTGATTATCGATATCCCATTCTTATAACCTTCTTAAAGTATCAAAATATAAATTAATAAGAGCATTATGAGCTGCAGTAGCCTCATGGTTAAACCGCCTAGACAGATAAAATATAGAAAACCAATATCATACCAGTTTCAGCAACAGATCTGTGATCAAACAATGTATAGTCTATATCTAGAACGAGTAGTTTTTTGCCTTCGCGTGGTTCGTTCAACACGTTGATTTTGTAGTCGCGGACTCGCTTGTTTATCTTCGCTAGGTATATCTGCAATGTTAAGAGAAGGCGTGTATAACTTCGGTACTGGTAATGCATAGAAGAAACATTTACAGCCAAGTTTAAAATATATATATATCGGCGCGCATATCTGCGCCTGATGCCACCTTAGGTGGGGCTGCAGGCAGGCGTACGGGGTAATTTGCCCCGCCCACTGTCTTCTGGGGTGTTCTAAGGGCGTGGAATGCCCGGAATGCAACATCGCGTCACGTCGCCACTGGACGGGCCGCCGATGGTATAACAAAGGTGGCGAGTGATACACAACAGGATTTTTAGTGGGTGCAAACTCCACACTACCTCCACCGTCTCCCCCGGACGGTGGGAGTGTTCGTCAGGAATTTATCCCGCAAAAAAAGTGCCCAAAAGACCCTTAGGTGGGGTGCTGCGGGCGGGAGAACCGCAATCTTTTGCGCCAGCGGCATTTGTGGCAGTGGAGGCGCGGCGCCCTGTGTAAACCGTATAACAATTTCCGGCGGCTCGTTCGCGAAGGTGGCGAATGATACATAGAGGCTTTTTAGTACTTAGATGCAAACTCCACACTACCTCCATTGTATTTCCCAGACGGTGGCGAAAAGATTAAAATCAGGGGAATCATTGATAAGGCGGTAGCTACACCCCTGTGTTGTACCTACATTGATACATACCTCCTGATTCTCAACATCTACCTCCTCCTCTTCAATATCCAAGTCGTTAATAACTTCATCCCCCCCATCAGGTTTGGTTAGTGCACCAGCTATAGCTTCCTCAAGAGAGCCCATCATCATGATCTTAAGGTTTGGCTTCAGCTGCAGTTCTGATAACGTGTAGTTATCTGTTGCGACTTTACCTGGAATTAGGTTTAATTTTTTATTAGTTTATGTTGGCAGCTTAATCTGTGTTTACGAGTCAGCTTGTATAACTTGTTTATTGTTTTAATTTAATAATTTGTATTTAAAATGTTATAACCGATTGAATCAGGCGTAACATGGCGGAAATCCATCTTAAGTATATTATAAGGGAGGGATCCCACCAGCCACAAGGTGGTCGGAGGTGCCTACCACTCGACTTGGTAAGAGTACCTGTCACTAATTTTCTTTGTTGCAGGTCTCCCTTTTTGAGTGCGGTCTGTCAATCTACTTCGATTGTTGTATTAAGAGCATTTCCTTACTACTTCAATCGTGGTGATTCACAGATTGAGGGTGGGCTTATAATCTACTTAAAATGTTTTATTCTCATGAATGATAAATGATACATTTTGCGACCAAGCGAAATTTTGTGCAAGAGACATTATGCAACTTACGGCCAGTCTCAATAATATATCTATTGATGGATTTGGCTGCTAGAGGTAGAATTTTGACATATTTTGTATGTCAAAATATAATGACAACTCACACAACTTCATCTGATCCCAAACTAAGCAGAGCTTGTACTATGACAAACAGACAACTGATAATAATAATAAATGATAACTAAGCTTTTTATTTCCAAACTAATTTGTGCATACATTAAATAAATGTTATCAGTTACATTAGTACTTAGTTTAGTTTGTTGTAAGTTGGCTTATTCTTAGTTAACTAATAATAATAATATAATATCTTGGGACAACTTACACAATGCTATCTGATCCCCAACTAAGCAGAGCTTGTACTATGGAAACCAGATAACTGATAAACATACTTATATATTTCTAAATACATACATATTATAGATACATAACACCCAGACACAGAATAAACCATCGTGCTCATCACACAAAGTTTTATCCGGGGTGGGGATCGAACCCACAACCTCTTGCGTAGCAGTCAGATACACTCCCACCGCCCCACAGAGGCAGTCAAACTAGTTTTAAGGTTTGGACCCCACCCGGGTGTAACCTCCTCTATCTCTTTCCATGTTCCGGTATTTAGCAGTGTTGGTCCAGTTTGCACCTGGCACTGAGACTATATAGTCTGCTTATCGTTTTTTGGCTTAGCGGCATAGCCAGACAACTGATAAACATACTTAAATATTTCTAAATACATACATAAATACAGACACAGAATAAACCATCACGCCCATCACACAAAGTTTTATCCTACGTGGGGATCAAACTCACGCAGTAGCCACTAAAACAGCTAGTAAAAATACTGTTATTAAAATAATTATAATGAATGAGGACCAGTTACCACATTTAATTTTAATATGACATCATACTTACACAAAGTAGTTTCATAATTAATTCATTGGAAACCATCCTTTTAGTTACATAATCAAATTTTATGATGCCAACTCTGAGTGTCTGATTTGAATATTTTTCATATAAGTTTTAAAAAATGTTAATTAACTTAAATTTACAGTGACAGAAAGAGTTTTTTGAGATATTAAAGCTGTAATATAGAAAAGTTGAAGAATTTGTTTGTTTGAATGCACTGATTTTGATAAAGATACTGAGGGTTATTCCATATCAAATTAATACAGGGTTCAGATTTATACCTGAGCACCTCAAAATTTGATTAAGAAAAACATTAATTTGTTTTTAATTATCTCAAACGGTTTTAAAATTAGGACTATGTAAAATCTGTGTAAAACATTACTGCCATATTTTGAAATCACCTTAACTTTTCTTCTAATTGAGCAAGAGAGGTGGCTTTAGTGTCATTTTACTCAATTTTAAATGCTCTTTCTAGTGATGTGCAACATGACATACCGTGGGATAAAAAGTTTTTTTGCCCTTTTTGAGATTATTAAGATTAAAATTTGGAGTTGAGTAAAAAAAGGTTTATAGAAAGTGTGTGTACATCAAAAGAAAGAGTCCCACCTCCCATGTCTCTATCTCGGGAAAAGCTATGGTGATTATAAAATACTAGCTGACTTCATACGCATTAATTTTCTCAGTTTTTGCAACATTTTCACTCCTATAGGTCGTAGGGTGATGTTATAGCCTTCCTTGATAAATGGGCTACCCAACAGAAAAATATTTTTTCAATTTGGACCCATAGTTCCAGCGATTATAGCGTTCAAACAAACAAACTCTCCAGCTTTATAATATTAGTATAGATGTTGGTTACGTTTTTCTGCACATTTAAGGATACTTTACATAGCCTTAATTTTGAAACTGTTTGAGACAGAAAAAAAGGCATTTTTCTTAATGTCTATGAGGGCAAACTTAATACCAAATTTCATCAAATTCTAAGGTGGTCTAGTAATTTTTTTTTATTTTATTGTGTTGATTTCATACAGAATGACTACACATTGTAAAGTCCTCCTTAGCAGAGATTCCAAGTGTAAAGCTTATTTAAAAAAAAAACAATTATCCAAGAAAGTGGAATTAGAATTTTAATCATACATTATTTTCATTGTTTTTCAATCAAAGAGTAAGCTTTAAATGATTGTTTATTTTACAATAATGGTTAAATGCATGAATATACTATGACATCTGGTTATGCTATATTTGCGGCGGCGTCTGGTCGCCCTTAATTAAAACCCTGGACAGGGCCAGATCTACAATTATTTCGGAGCAGGTCCGCGCTCCTTGAGTGAGATCCAGATTGCCGTAGATCCAGCACTGAGCCTGGATCTGTCACTGCCGGTCCACACGAGTAAGTTAGCAATGTCATGTATTTTGACGTCAAACAAGCAGTCATAGTGTGGACTCCATTTCGATACCTACTATATCATAAACCGGAAAATGTAGACTATTTGATGCATTTCCTAGAATACTAACGTATTACCTACGTGTTTATGCTAAGTGATGTTACATAAAGATTAACAGATTGGCCATCAAGCTTGAGTTTTAATACCAAACTTTCCAATTATATGGATTTTAACCTTGTGATCCGTTTATGTACATCCACCCTCGAATTATTAAAAACTTGTTTTAAATAATAATTACCCTGAATTTTCACATTCAGTAGCTTTTGTCTGTCCGGTCGTACGCCTGTCGCATTTTCGATGGCGACTTTGAGCATCGCCACCGAATCCGATGGCGATAGTTCTGGTATTTCATACTCCTTGCCATTCCATTTAACACTGAGTTTGATTGGATTATCGTTTATATCGCACATTTTAAACTAAAAAAAATCAGTGAAACTTAACTCGACGTGACATATAAACAAAACAAATTTGACACGGCACTAGTGTTGTGCTAAAGCTACTATTATATTAAAAACCTTACTAAACTAGTGATTGACTATGTAATATACTTTGTTCAGTTTAGTATGTAGAATGAATCAATTAAATTCTGGTAGTAAATTATTTAATTATTACACAATTAAATATTTAACTCTGATATCTACTATCCGTACCCAAGATAAAACTTTGTGTGGTACTATTAAGTCTAAGGTGTGATGATCACTTCGATGAGCACGATGGTTTATTCTGTGTCTGGGTCCTGGGTGTAGTTTATCTTTATTAAGTATGTACATACCTACATAAATATAAATATAAAAGTATGTTTATTGGTTGTTTGGTACAAACTCTGCATAGTTTGGGATCAGATACCGTTGGGTGAGTTATTCCAAGATATTATTATTATTATTACAATAATAATTAGTTGTGCCTACTACTCAAATACTTGGAGTACATGAGATGAATTATTTTAATACCTACTTTTACTTTTTAAGAACGCAGAAAAGTTGTTATTGTTATTTAGTCGAGTAGTAAATAAATAAACGCGAAATTAAATTGTATGTTATTTATTAATTGAGTTAAAGAGAATTCAAGAGAATATTATTGGATGTAGATTTTTCTAGGGTTACACTCGCCCGTTAGAAAGATCAGGCTGGGCTATGAATCTGTATTGAAGTAAATATGTCTTCTGCTGAAAAATTCAAGATTTTGCTCTTGTAGTAGGGGTTGACCTTACTTTGCGGATATTTGGTTTTATCAAGAAATAGTAGGTAACTACCTATACATGGACGGACGACTCAGCTCATATCCTTTTGAAGAAGGGAGCGGAGGGGTCTACAGACCTTTAGAAGCCCCCCCCCCTTCCGCTCCTCCTCCTTGGAATCTATGGTAACTTGATACAATAGTGTAAAACCCGAAGCAGTGATAAAGCCATTATCTTCTGTAAGGCCTAATAAAATTAACATAGAATTACAGTATTACAATTTAATATTATAATTTATGAGGATAATACATAAATGTATCCTTAGTTTTCATTTTAACATTTCATCGGTATCATTTCTTAAAGCAGGCTGTGTGTTGAGCGGTGGTGAAGCGACGAAAAAGTGTTCAGGTTCAAAATGTACATCCAACTTTCTTGATTTGCATATTTCTTTGTAAATATACGCTGATTTTCTCGGAGATCGGAGCTTGTGTGGCGATAAGTAGTCCACTTCATATAGTCCAAACTTCGCTCTGCAAAACAAAAAAGGCTTATATCAATTACCTACTTATTTCTATAGATCTAGCGACTAGGAGTATTTAGAAGGCAAAAGCAATGGTTTTTGACATAGGAACAAGTTCAATCTAAATCTTAGATTTCTCTGCGGGATCGACTAGGTTCTAATAAAATTCCAAATGAAAAGATGTTTCAAGATATTACATTACTAGCTGTCCCGCGCAACCTTTTCCTCTTTTTCCCTAATAAATATTTTTTCCTAAAAACACAATAATTATCTTGACTTGAACCAATCGATCGAATTGTAACATCACAATTCGATCGACTTGGTTGGAACTTCCTACTGTAATTCAACAAGTTAGGTAGGGCATTGCTAGCAATATCCCAAAATGCCTCTAAGCTACGGCCCTGAAGCACAGATTTACGTGAAGGTAGGGCATTACTAATTATGGTTGGGTATTGCCCCCATTCCCCCGCTTCCAGCTACGACCCCGTGTAAAAGATGGTAACTGTGAACTGAGAGGGATGATGAGTTCGCTTTCCTAGGGAGGCAGCTATTCGGACTATGCTGTGAGTTGGTATATAAGATACTCACGTGTAACCTTCGAGCCATTCAAAATTATCGATCAATGACCAATAACTGTAGCCCTTGATATCAGATCCATCATACAACGCATCCAGTAAAGCGCTGAGGTAAGCTCTCATGTAATGTATCCTGTCTTCGTCCAGCGGGCTTCCCTTCGTTGACCAACCATTAGCTGTTATAAAAATGGGAGGATTGTCGTACAGCCTTCTTATTTCTGTTAGAAGTTTGTAGAAACCCCACGGCACTTCCTATAAAAAAGATAAAACCTTTGAACTGCCTTGGTAGGATTTATATGATAAAAAATCACAAAAAACGAACAAAGGTTTCCTGTCGTTTAAATATGACCGAGGGAGGCGGTGCGAAAAAAATCGTGCAATCAAAAGATTTCTGCAACAAATTATGCAATTCCCCGGCTACGAACGGCGTTGTCAATTTATAAATACATTTTAAAAAATGCCTTATGCCATTATGTCAAATGTCGTGATTTTCCAATATGCTATGCCAAGAAATTAGTACCGCAATTCAGAAAAATCAAACGTCAAAGTAATACGAAAATGACGACGACCATTTGTAAACAGACATACATACTTGCAACCACTTAGATGCTGACTGTTTCCAAGTTGAATCTTTGATAAAGACAGCGCCCACGTCATCCAAATACGACGGTACCGGATACATTCCTTCTAAAGAAGCATCTCTATAAGTCAACCTCGTAGTAAAACTATTAACGCCTAAGAAATCCGAAGAACCCCTAATGTAAGCCACTTCAGCAGCAAAAAGCTCCGGTAGACGAGATTTGGGCCATCCCTGCTCGGCGCTTTTCATTGCAATGTTTTTCTTTACTTCCATGGGGTAATCGCCACCTTTTGTGAATATAGGATTTGCGTACAGGCCCCACTGAAATCGAAATTTGTTATACCTGAATACTGTGTGGTCAAAATGTGGCGGCAAACTGAGCTGTCATAATTTTCACTGAGCCACGTTATTGTCTGAAAATCTATGAGATTCTCAGCAACTCAAAAAGGGGAGCGAATGGTTGCAAACGAATATTCAAGAGTTGTTACATGATATGAATGAGGATTGAGAACACATTATGTATATATGTAAAATAACTAAAAAATTGCGAAGAAAATTATGGCAATATTTATTGACTTACCTCAAACATTCTCGCATCGACAGCAGCATTCTGATCATCAGTCGAATCGGATGCCCCATTGTACCACACAAAACCGATAGCAATTCCAATACTGCCGCCCTGCTTCAGCCTATACACTTCATCATATAAATGGTACACTCTTGCATGAGCTAGCAACACATTCTTAGCACACATGTATTCAGCTATACCAGACAAATTCGCCATCGGAGCCTTACTTGCAGTTCCGTATCCACCATAACATATTTCTTTTGGGTCATTTATTGTGATCCAATATTTGACTTTGTCCCCAAAAGTATCAAATAAAATCTTAGCGTAGCTCGCGAACCAGTCTATGATAAGTGGATTGGTCCAACCACCAAATTTCTGAAGATAACTTGGCAGATCCCAATGGTACATCGTCACCATAGGCTGAATATTACTGTCCAAGAGATCATCTATAAGATTATTGTAATATTGGATTCCTATTTGGTTAATATTGTCTGCGAAACCGCTTGGTAAAATCCTAGGCCATGAAATGGAGAATCTGTAGAAATCCAGGCCTAGGTCAAAGGCGACTTGAACGTCTTCTTTATAAAGATGGTACGAGTCAGCCGAAATGTCTCCTGTACTGAAGTCTTTGATTGGAGAAGGATCTCTGTGTACGGCCTCATCCCATATTGATGAACCTTTTCCTGTTGGGATGAGAGATAATGTTTAGAAGCGACTGCTAAAATAATATGCCTACCTATAAGTCGTAGTTGTGAGTTTGAGTCTGCATCGATAGCACGAGTAGATACATTGTGCCCGGAAAAGACCGAGAATCTAAAAAATTACTTGTACGGGTAGGTAAATTACTTGTAGGTACTTAAAATACATGGTTATTATGATCGAATATACACGCAGTTACCTAAATGTCGTTGGCAGAAATTAGATGAAAATCGGGTAATTTGCAATCTTAACTCAAAAAAATTGGAGTGCATGCAGATGCAGTTTACTTAAAACCATCAGAATTGCTAGTCACCGATGCCAAATAGTTAGTATTCTTTGCCAATGCTAAATGTAAAACTGCACCTTAATTATCATCAGCAACCTCTATCGGCCCACTGCTGGACATAGCCTGTGGCGGTATTCACAGCTAGCGTCAAATCCTGAATCGCGATATAGAAGTTTTCACAGTTGCTAGCTATTTAAACAAGAAAGTTTCCAACGTTAATCGTTGGGCCGCGGCCCTGATCGCCGGAGGATCCTCCCTTGTGATGGAGGGACTTAACACCTTGCCCTACACAGGCGTATCCCAATTTACGCTCTACTCTTGCGTAGCAGTCGGACACACTCCCACCGCGTCGCGGCGTCACAGAGGCAGTCTTAGACCCAAATAAATTCTTAACGTTGAAAGATTTTTTGATGACTGGGTATTTCTTATAATACAAGAACAATCTTACCGCCTTCCAATGCCCCTCCTTCTATTTGATAGGCAGCAGTCGAGGCACCAAACATGAATCCTGGAGGGAACAGGCGTGTCTTTGTTTTAACCCCAAAGCATACATCGGCGAAGAAGCTGTAAAACATAAATACTCACGATCATTATCCTAGGATCATCTTTCGGGGGGGTTTTGGTGATTACGGGGGAGGGGGGGGTGTTATTACAATTGTCTAAACACTGACTAAGTATGCTTGGTACTGTTTACGATTTCGGTGGGTTTCAACCCTCAAATCCCACACTGGGTACGCACATGCTCACGATAAAACATAACAAGAACTACCCTTATGTCTACTTTCAAAATGATGTCTTAAAAAGAGTTTAGTTGACGTTGAGTTTAGGTAAGGTGTGTGGGTATCTACGTGTATATATGTATCTAATAATCTGTTTGTGTCATAGGCTCTCCGACGAATAGACCGAATTTGATACCGTTTAGTAGCTACGAGCGAGTTCCTAAATACACCGATTTTCATGGGACAGGTTAATAATGCTTTATTTCGTGAAATTTGTTTAGCCGTTTATAATTAATCAATTTTATTATACCACACGTGTCGGGATTTTTTATGACAAATGTTGTATTTCTGTATTACATATAAAAAAAACTCAAAAACAATTAAGCCATTTCAGTTAGTGTAGTGAGGAAAAAAGTTTGCTTTAGATTAAAAACACAAGAACAAAGTTATTTAGTTAATTTATCAGATACTAACACCAGCTCCACATGTTGGCCTCAACGTCTGTCCCAACGTTACTCGTTCAACGTCCCCACGTTGGAACCAGCGTTATTCCAGTCAGGCGCGGATCCAAAGGCCCCCCCCCTTTGGGGGGGGGGGGGCAACAGGGGCAATTCATCTCATGAATTTTCAAGTTTGTTATACATTTGGTTTGCGTTGATAGGCAAAACTACTCACACTTGGCCAGTGTTGGTTCAAGGTGGTTCCAGAACCAGTACCAGAATCTTATAGTGGATCCGCGCCTGGTGCCAGCGCTATCTTCTCTAGATCCGCTGGCGAGTGGCGTAAGGAAAATCAGTGAATGATTTCTTAGATTATACGTATTTTAGCAGTTTAAGTCAACATAAAATTACTATATTAGCTTTCATGTTTGTTTTTCTATTGTTTTTCTTATAGAGTAAATTACAATCTAACATGACTACTTACTCTTACCTCTGAATGCATTCTGTTGTATAATAAATGCAGCACAAACCGTTGCCTACCTCATAGCAGGGATGTTACGAAGCTTCGAGCTCCGACTTCGGTCGGAACTTCCAATTGATTTTACACTACACATTCTGATTTCGGCCCCGACACTTTAAATCGGACGTTTTAATCGGTACTAATGCGCTTATTACACTACACTAAATCAGGGACCCTAAATCCTTAAAAAGTGCGGTGTAATAAGAGTTAGGGCCCTAATTCTCAAACAAATTTTCAAGGCTACCTCGATTTAGGGCCCTGATTTACCTACCTACCGTGCGGCAGCCGCTCTTTTATGCTAAATTTATAAAACGATCGCGGGTTCCAGTCCCGCCCGAGCGAACTTTTCCTTCAACCGTTTAATATGACTGAATAATGTTATTTTTTTAACTTAATATCCTATAATAACATATTAAGCCACCACCTGCGACTCTGATTCCGACAAACCAATTCTAAAACACTCACTCACCTCCGTAAAATTCCTACCTCTATCTAGTAACTAGGTAGGTATATTATATCGTAGGCATTAACTAGGAAAAGGTTTTTTTCAATATTCACCCCATAAGGGGATGAAACATGGGTTCAAAGTTTGTATGGAGAAACAAGATCCACGAAAGCTAGTTCTGTAATAAAGCATTTAATTATTAATAAGTTAGAAATAAAATTAGGTACGATACCAAAATATCAGCAAGTAGACATCCATCGTACTTCGGCATCGACTCTTGAAGTAATAACATAGTATTGTTTTCTTTCACGATATTCATAGCTTGTTTAATTGAACCTGAGTACTTTATAAATAAATCGCCGAAATGGCTCAATTCTGTAACCAGTTTGGAAATAATAAATGCATGAGTAGAAAAATATACCTATATCAGCCTTAAGTTACCCTTGAGAAGGGCTTACCCATGTCTTTAACCAAGGATTAGATTTGACCTCGCCATGAATGTGATCGTGCTCGCATTGGTCAACATGAATTTGAGCCAAAAAGTTAGTTTTACCTGGTATAGGTATAAAAAAAATGGAAAAATGCGAGTTGGACTCGCCCATCGAGGGTTCCGTACCAATTTATAGGTACACCCTTTAAAGCAGCACAAATAAAGTCATAATTACAAAAAATAAAGAAAGTTGAAAATGAAGGTAAATTTTGGTACTTACTAGTTTTCGCGAAAATCTAAATTTGCCCATATCTTTTAATCGTGTTGACTCAGGATCTTGATTTTTATAGACCTCGGTATCTGGTATAAATTTCAACTTGCTAGTCCACCTCGAAAAACATACACTTAGCCTCCTGATGGGCTATTATGTCACTCCAGTCAACATAGGCACTACCAGAACCCCAGCAGTCTGCAGCAGCCCAGACTGCTGCAGGATGTCGGTAATTCTAAAGCTGTGCCCGTTGGTCCACTGCACTATTAGGTACAGTTCGAGAACACATGTTTTGGTGTTTCTCTGCCTCCATGTATCCTCTACATGGAGCTTATGCGTCACTACTATTCAATAAACATGTTTTTACAGTAAAAAATCCATTCCAATCCCAGTCAAAAATCATCTTATACGTAGAGGTTATTATACAGTTGTTGAATATTTAAATGATAGAGACTAATCCATCTATATAGTTTCTTGCTCCTTGTCACTTTATTATGCTTGGGTGAATTTTGCGGGGTATGGGAACAGTGGCTCTTTATAATGCCTATTACCCTAAGCAGGTTGTCCCTGGTTTGCCTGATAAAATTGCAACTGAGGTTTTTGACAGCATTCGAATCGCTTCTTTCGTGTGTCAGCCGCCATGGATAGTATTCCAGATGGGTGTTTTCTTTCGCAGCCAGATTTTTATTTAAGCTGAGTTGGTAGGGGTAAACTTTTAACGCGTATAGGCCCTAATTATGAAGAAAAACACTAATACTTATATGGATAGAGCTAAAATATGTAAGTTTGGATGTACTTATGAGATAATCTCAGAAACTACTTGGCCGATTTTGATGAAATTTCGTATTTTTCGTATCTAGGTTTATGGTTGTGGAAGGGCATAGCCAATAGCCCTGATAACCGAGCGGAGCCACGAGTAGCAGTGAGTTTTATTAATGGACGAATTAAGATTTTAGAATAAACCTCTATTTGTATAAACATCACTTTGGCTAGATGTAACATATTTTTTGAGACTGAGACAGTCGTTCCGTAGTTCTCAAAGCTAATGTGAATTCTTGCTTGCTACTTAGATAAACACTTGGCTCAACAGCTACAATGGCAATCATCTAAAATCTTAGCAGCATTTTTTAATCAAAAGTAAGAATAATCGTTTATTTTGGTATGCCCGGTACGATACAAGATAGTTGATACCTATAGACTGAGGATTCGCATCAAAAACAATCATTTAACGAGCAAATGCATGTCGGGCTACGCGTAATGTAGGGTTCTGTAGTCCCCAATCCAAATAATGCGGCTGAAGAAGTTGGTTTTCTGTTGTTTTTGTTTCATATTAAGTACAAACGACGTTAAATTTATGTGTTTTTCAATGGAATCTGTAGGTACGAAAATTTTGTTACTTCTCACTTGGTCTGCTATTATTCGTTAAGTTGTTAAGCCTACTACTTACCTAGCTGTGATAGTTTTCCTTTTAATTTCATTATATATATAGCTACTACTACCGTGATTTTTTTGCCCGACGTTTCGATCGTATTGCAACGTGGTCACGGGTAGACTGGTTCAGCTTAGCGTAACCTCCGTAGTATAGTATTATATTATCTGTGCCTCCGTGAAGCGCGGGTTTCGGAAACTACTTACCCTCGCTTGATTTATATTACTCACTATTACGGAACTGCCGGTATTTCGACACACAACACTAAGGACATCTGCACACTGGCGTGTAATCCCGCAAGTCTTCCGCTATGGAGCCGCGATGTGTTCCTTAACCCTTTTCGCTATTCTGAGCTTGGTTTGTCCGATGTAGGAACTACCACAGCTGCAATCCACTTTGTAGACGCCCGGTATATGAATTACATCCTTAGGAGTACGTAGGTGCTTAGCTACCTTGGAGTGCGGACTATGCAGTAGGTACTGTTCCAACTATATCCGTCACTCCTTTATCATACTGTAGAAAAGCTGGAGCCCTGTCAACCCCAAAGAGTCTCCTCTACGTAGATTATATGCTTCTACTGTATCCGTTTCGCTTTAGTACCTCCTGAACATGTGTGAGCTCACTTTCTGAATGTTCAGGGTTACAAATGTCATATGCTCTATTTGTTAGCGATGTTACCACGGATTGCAGATGTCTTGGATGATGGTGCAAGTCCGAATGACCGTTAACGAAATGACCTGAGAGTTGAGAGCGTGGCGTTAGTTACAGGGGTCTAATCTCCCTCACCCTCCCCCCCTTTTAACACACTGCAAAATTCCCCGTAAAATAATTCTGGGTACACCTACGGCGGTATTATGAACTTATGGTTTGAAAAAAAACTTCAATTTTTACATCGAAAGTTATGTGCTAAGCGCAGTTTCTAATTTAATTGTTTTAATCTATGAAATCAACCAATGACGTTAGACGGTTTAGAGTATCGTTATAGTTTGATGACCAACGCATCAGCGATATTGGTCGATTCCCTCAGTTAGTGTTGTATTGCCTGTTACCATTTTGTATAGCCGACGGGGCTATAACCTAACCTAACCTAACATTTAAGATTTAAACGGCTACTACACTACCCTGAATCAGGGCCCAGGGATCGAGGTGGCCATGAAAATTTGTTAGAGAATTAGGGCCCTAACTCTTATTACACTGCTCTTTTTAAGGATTCAGGGTCCCTAATTCAGTGTAGTATAATAAGCGCATTAAATATCCAAACATTTTATCAACCACTATAAATAGACGAAGGCGAGCTGTGCCCGCGACTTCGTCCGCGTGAAGTTGCAGCGCTGCTCCCTCACTATAAACGTTAGCGTGATAATAAACAGATTTTGGCTGTTTGTTCCGGGTAAACTTCGAAACAGCTGGACAGACTTTGACGGGACTTTCACTGTCAGACAGCTGGATGTAAGGAGTAACTTAGGCTTTATAATCATGCTAACGTTTATAGGGAGAGAGCAGCACTGCAACTTCTTTCTAGTAACTCTAGTAAGTAATCATTTTTTATTACTTTTATTTGATTCTGAATGATATTAATTTTTAAGAATTAACCATGAAAAAGAATTAAAACGAATTTATACTTTTCTAGGTGACCCGCTGACCCATGCAACTTCCGCCTCCGTTTTTTCCATTTTTTGCAACATTTTTCATTGCTGCTCTGCTCCTATTGGTTGTAGCTAGATGTTATAAAGCCTATCCAACAGTAAACGATTTTTTTTAAATTCGGACCAGTAGTTCCTGAGATTATTGCGTTTAAACAAACAAATAAACTCTTTAGCTTTATAATATAAAGTTTAAACAAAAATGTTTCATAATATTTTGTATAAGAAAAGAACAATGTCTTCCAAGTAGTGCCTTGAAAATATTTTATAAAAAAATATATTCTAAATAAAAGACTTGATAAACTAAAAACTGTTTATTTACAAAATTCTGTTGTTGGTATTATTAATTTAATTTAATTACATGGCTTCGGATCATGCGGTAACTTAAAACCAACCATTTTAGCGGTCTCCTCAACACTCCTTTCTCCTTTTCCCTTAAACTCTGCATTAATTTCCTTGTAACGTCTTGCACTTTGAAGATACTCAGCATATGTCTTTGCTTTAAAATGCATTTCATCAATCGCTTTACAAAGCTGCTGGTCTGTAGTTTGATATTTCCTGTACTGATTGAAAATGTACTGAACCATTTGATTCTCTGAAAGTTTCTTTGTAGAGCTCTGTTTACGTAACTCTGACAGTAACTGTCTTAGTGTTACAAGTGTAGGTTTCGTAGAAATCGATGCCATTATACCTTCAAACAAATCAAATGTTCAACTTCTGTATCATAAGAGATGTAATAAACTCTTCGGTATCTTTATACGTTGGTTTTTCGTCTTTCTTCCAAAAACTAGCATCAAGTTTCTCTAAGTTTTTTTTAGGAAAGGTATGGATAGAAGTGTCATTAAATATATCAGTAAATTTGAAGTTATTTTCTAGGCTATGTTCAGTTATATGCGGATATATTTTATAAATGTACGGAACAGTTTCAGAAAGAAATCTACTTGGTTGATTGTCAATTAAAGAGTTGAAACTGTTACAAATGAGTACACAGTTCTCTAAATTATATCCCCAATTGCTCCAAAGAAAATTATTTGTCAGTTGTTTTGGGCAATGAGGAAAATAAACAATGGTTGTTCCAATAGTAGATATTATATAACTCCCTTCACTATTCTCATTTATAACTTTACAACCAAGCTTATTTAATACTTCACATTCGCCTCTATAGAATATAGGATCGTGTGCTAACACTTTTGGAGGATTATAATGCTCTTTTAAAGAAAACAATAGTGCCAATTGGTATTTAGAAATATTACACTCTGATAAGTGCCCTAGGCCAAAACAAACAATTTCTACGACACTTCTACCTTGTAAAACGTTACTCACGGATTTAAGGAAGCCTCCTAAGTAAGCAGATAGTCTTAATTCCTCAACAGCGCAGTTTATTCGTCTGAAAAACATCAAGTTAATGACATAACCTTCAAAACATGGTATACATTTTAATTATTTATTCACTGATACTCACTGAATAGTTTTATCAACGTCTATTATTGCGTCTTGGTTTTCAAACTGTATCTTTTTGGGTGGTATTCTTGTGGGTTTATTTTTAGAAGAACGTTTTGATTTTACTTTCTGAAATCCATCGCTATCAACATCAGGATTTGACATTTTATGACATTACGATGGATATTTGTATGTGTCAGTGTTGCCAACAAAGAGCATGTAAAATAATTGCCAATAATAATCTATAGTTGCCAGTTATCTAACATTGCATTATTTTCTTCGTCAAATAGCGGACGGCGCGCGATGGGTGCAACACACTTCCGTTGCGATATTTGTTTGAATATGATTATTCAAAATTAAATTTCCATAGAAAACAATAAGTTAGTATGGCAGGAACTTCGTCCACAAAATATACCAGAGTAATATTGACGATGATATAGATAAGTATTGCAAAGCAAAACAAGAGTCCGAAGGCTAGTTGGTGTGTCCATCAAGGATCCGCTTGTGCCTTCTAAATTCATGCATTGAATAAAAAAAACTTTTTTTTGCGTTAGTTTAAAAGTTTGAATTTTTCACAGCTCCAAGGGAGTCTCGATATATATATATTTTTATTCCTGTTTTATATTGCAATCTATCATTTGAGGATATGTCTTGTACGGATTCTGTTTATCAACTCATCCGTTTCTATCTAGTTCTCAATCATATAAGAGGTCTTGAGGAAGCCTTTTCATCAGCCTTCTAGTGGTTGCCGGTTTATTCATCAGGCTTACTGCTAGTGAGTTTGGATGTTTGCTTATTCGGTCCTTGTAACTTCTGGTCCTTTCAGATATTTCCTCTTTTACAGAGGTCTTTGTGTAGATTGTCATTTGTAATGTAGTTTGTGTGTTTGTGAAGTAGTTTCGGAACCTTGTTTCACAAAGAAGTATCTGTCAGTTAGGTAGGATTTAATTAGAATGTAGTAATTTACAGGTAGATTCTTTTTAATTTTGATTAAAAGAGATATACGTTATAGAGTACTGTCGATATGAGTACCTAAATGGTTTTAATTTCAACTCGATACCTCCATGCGTTCCCGAGATAAAGTCAAGACTGACTGACAGAGAGACGGACAACAATGTGATCCTTTAGGGGTTCCGTTCTTTCCTTTTGAGGTACGGAACCCTAAAAATCAGCCTTAAGAAAATGCTTGCATTTTTTTTGTCGCTCTCCTGTCGGACTACAATTTCAAGTAAAAGAAAACAAGGCATAGACGACACTCTTTTATTTTAAAAGACAACATTATTAACAAAACAATGAAAACTATTTGTAGAGGAACCTATCGGATTCAACGTAGGGTAGGTATTGATATTTTCCAATATTTATTTGTATTTGTATCTCCAAACAACAATTACATGTACCTGCAAATAATAATTTAAATTAACGTTGAACAGATTTGAATTTAATTATCATTCTAGAAATGAATATACTGACTGCTAACGGCAAGTGCTAGTCAAATCAACAGGTGCTTTTTAGGACAACTTTTTTATTTTAAAGAGATGTCATTCTATTCGGAATTGCATGGGGATGATTAGTTATATTGAAAAAAAAAAACAAGAATCGCTAGCGAAAAAACTCAATGCGGATCTCTTCTATACCCTTCAAATAAAAAATATCAGAATTTTTAACAATTTTTTTATCACTTGCAATAACGTTCAAGCAGCATAAAACGTTAATTCATTGATGGATAACTAATTGAAAAATCGCGATAACATAAATATAAAAAACCGGGCAAGAGCATGCCGGGCCTTGTTTGGCAGCAATCAGCAGAAGAGCGTATGTTCATGGCACTTACACCCTTTTGTTAATCCGATCATACCCAAAATAATTTTAGTTTAAAGTATTTATTAAGCGCTATCTATGTGATTTTTTTCATATTTTTTAATCATACAGTTATGGCACAATTTAAGCAACTTTCGGAGCGATATTTCCAAAAATATTCACTCAATCAAAAAAGCTTGTTAGAAACCTTAAAATGCTTTTGAAAGACCTGTCGATGTGCCACACGTTGATGTTAGCCGAAAAAAACATTTTCAGCTTCTGTTACATGTATGGAGCATGTATGCCCTTTAAATATATATTTTTATTATTTAGCTCAAACTGAGTAGCGGCCACTAAAACCACCTTTTCACCAAATTTCATCAACATTCATTGAGTAGTCTTTAAGTAAAATGCCTATGACATACGGACAGACAGACAGACAGACAGACAGACGGACATGATGAAACTATAAAGGTTCCGTTTTTGCCATTTTGGCTACGGAACCTTTAAAATTGTTCACATTTTTTGGAGTATGCTGAAAAAGATTGGCCTAAAAAGCACTTATTGGCTAGACACTATGCTGTCATATTTTATATGCTCTTTGGGTTGACACCCGGTTTGTCAGCCGGATCGTACGCTTGTTTAGCATCTTATTCTATGGAAAAATAAAAATGCTAACCTTTTTGCTTTTTTTCCGAAAGTACATAATCTCAATCGTGGAGTATTCGATGTTATTTCCAAGTCTACACATTTCACTCTGATTGTGGAACCGTATGACTGAAAAATTGAAGAATATTCTGTTAGTTAGTTTAAGTAATTAATATGTAATGGCAGGATGCAAAACCTCCTTCTTAAATATAAACAAGACATCTCTCATAAACTAAGCACTTTAAAAAAAAGTGGATAGATAAACAGACTGGCTTGCTTGACATACCTACCTATATGCTAGAGCCCTTTCTATAATCACCTATATAGTACCTACGTTACGTACGTTATTTTAGTACACAAATACAGACAAAAAATTTCAAAAGATTAAAATTAAGAACATAGGTAATGGGTAAAACCATCCCACAGGAACAGGTGCAAACTAAGATGTAAAGGACGCTGCGCGGGTGTAGTACCTACGCCGTCTTACGGACGGTCTCAATAATCTATCTATCGATGGATTTGGCTACTAGAGCTATATATTTGACATAAGCTCCGTACAAAATATGTCAAAATTCTATTAAAATATGTCAATAATAGATTATTGAGACCGGCCGTAAGTCTTCTCCGTCTTACATAAATCAACCGCTATGTCGCGAGTGGCTTTACAAACAAGTTTTTGACATTTAGATTCCGAGAAAATGAATGCAGTTTAATGACGTTATAAAGACCGAAGCCTATTATTAGTGAAGTAAAACTAATCTACTGTCTAGATAATGAAAATACTAACCTGATGTAAAGGCGAGCGGCTATTGGAAAGCCTCTTTGTTCTATTATGGTAAGCTGTAATAATGTTAAATTGTAAGGACATATTAATAAAAAAAAATACACTTTCAGGATTGTAATTGTTTATGCCTGTTATGAACATAGGCCTCTCCTAATTTATAAAAATATAAACCACGAAATAAACATTACACATAGAATAAACACAACATCTGAAATAGAGGTACCTAATCAAAAGACAGTCCGTAATATTTTACATGCTCTTTGGTCCGTAACAGAAGTTGTCCATTGGCTTTTAATGTTCATGTTTTTTTTTTTTTGGAACGAAGTTCCTTATCGCGCGGTGCGAAAGGGGGCTAGACGGACAAAGTTAAGACCAAAAGTTGTAACGACACTTTTTGCTATAGTTGTAAGCCGTACGGCGTGCGCGTTTCTCTCTCTCTCTCTCTCTCTCTCTCTCTTATAGTAAGCAAGCCAGTTATTTTCGTTTCGTCTTTCTATTTCGCATTGAACAGTGTGGTGTCGGGACGATTATAATAAAAAATAATATTACAATTCCTTCACTAATTAATCGAAAGGAACTTCGTTCCATCCGGGTGTCCCTTGACACCTCTCAAGTTTTTTTTTGAGAGTTTGTAAAATTAATAATCCAATGATATGCAGTCGATTAATTTTTCTTCTACATTCAAGGAGGTCGTCCATAATTTTTTTCTAGTCATTATTCTTGGTACTAACCTCGTCTACTGCCATTATGTGGACAACGTCTCTCTCTGGCGGGTGTTCTGGATGCCTGGTGCATAAGACGAGTATAAGACTTATGAGAATGACTCTTTTGACTCCGTTGAGTTCTTGGAGTCCATGGACTGTTTTGAGTCTTTGGAAACTGTGGTATATGTATATAAGGGTCGTTGTAGTACTTCTGTGACTGAAATAGTAACTATTGCTTTAAAACAGGTTCTTATTCTCATGTAATATTTAAAGGAATTGCACCAATCTCGGCGCTTTGACAGAAAATAAAAGCGCACCGGTAAATTTCAGATAATAAATCTTTAGCCGAGAATCGAAAATTCTGACTTAAAAAACATGGCACCATTGTATGTTGAAAGACTAAAATATCACTTACCAAAAGTGTTAATACCTATAGAAGAAGAAAGAAAACAAAGGAACTACATAATAAAACAATAAATTGTGATGTTATATCAAAAAATCGAATGATGTCTGATGTCGAACACGTGACCAAGGCCGTTACAATCGGTCAAAAATTCAAACTCTATTCAGTTAGGATTCAAAACAACACTAGTGAGTGATACGTCATGATTCTACAGGGTGCCGATTTAGTCAGTCGAATCCTTGGATCTTGGCACTATTATTCCAGGATAGTGGGTGAGGCGGTTGAGATCAAATAGTACAAGAATTTCAACTGAGATGATGGATACCGGTTCTCACCATCTTGGAACCACTTTATATACAACAGACATCGCGCCTCAGTGTAAAGACGTGGTGATTTATCAAAATTATCAAGACCAGGCGAGGGTATATAGTTAAAAAGAGCCTCACGGAGACATCGCTAAGCTGCCAACAGTAGACCCGTGACCAAAATCGGTGTAATTCGATCGAAACGTCGGGTAATAAAACATTTAAATATTTTACGCGATTAAGACCCGATAATATTCTATTATGTGTAAACATGGCGAAAGTTTAAAAACAATTAAAGGGAAAATCGAAGTATACATTTAGTCAAAAAAGTATCGGGAAAGGATGTAGAGTTTATGGTTAAAACTTCAATTTTAGTTTTTTCGTTGTTTATCAAAAACACGTGCTTATGCAAAGCGTTTGTACAAAGCGTTCAAAAGCGGTCGAGATGTGATGGAAGATTTGGCTCGCTCTGGTAGGCCAACAACGTCTTCAACTGAAGTAAACATCGCAAAAGTAAAGGAAATTGTGACTTGAAAATCCTCATTCAAATTTGAGAGAGATAGCCACTGAATTTTCTGTTTCTTTCACGAAGAGAGCCGTAGCATTTTAAATAATTAACTGGGTACGAAACATATTGCCGCTCGGCTAGTCTCAAAAGACCTATTTTTTTCCAAAGAGTCGCTCTTATTAGAGTCGCTGAGGATATGAAAGAATGAATCAATTACAACCCAACATTAATGAAACGTATTGTTACTAATTGTAAACGAATTTTTGACCAAAAAGTTAACAAATAAACTCAAATTACCACTTCGTGGCACCCGTTTTCATTCGGTAGAAGACAAAGGAAAATTCGCAACGAGAACTGAACTCAATTTCGAAAAAAGCGTCAAAAAATGTTTTGATGATAGGATTATTTGTTGGATTATTATTGATCGTTTCCGGTACATTCTTGACAGAGTATATTATTTTAAAATATGTACAAATAACGAAATTATACTCTATTCAACATAAGATATACCTTTAAATTTTGTAATAATGGTGATATGACGGAAAATATGATGTTGATGAAGATAGGGATAGGATTACATAAGCAGAAATAAATTTCTCTTACCTCTTGCAGATACCGAGACGGCGTCATAAGGTCAAGCTTTCTATGCATTAAATCAGCTGTAAAATTTACGTATAAATAAGAAACTAACACTTTCTTTAAAATTTAACACTATTCTACATTTGCAGAGTCCGTAACAGGTCGACACTATGAATTAGAAAATAAAGATAAGTAGTCAATAATATTCACATCATCACATCATCAGCCTATCGCAGTCCACTGCTGGACATAGGCCTCTCCAATTGCACGCCACTTTGTTCTATCTTCGGCTTCTCGCATCCAGCTCCTGCCAGCCGTTTTGCGTATATCATCACTCCACCTGGCTTGAGGGCGTCCTACACTACGTTTGCCAAGCCGCGGTCTCCACTCAAGAACTCGTTCACCCCAACGGTTGTCGGTTCTTCGGCTAATATGGCCAGCCCACTGCCACTTCAACTTGCTAATCCGGTGGGCTATGTCGATAACTTTGGTTCTCTGCCGGATCACCTCATTTCTGATTTTGTCCCTAAGAGAAACTCCGAGCATAGCCCTTTCCATAGCCCGCTGAGCGACTTTGAACTTGTGGACCAGCCGTACCGTCAGTGTCCACGTTTCGGCTCCATATGTCATGACGGGTAGGACGCACTGATTAAAGACTTTAGTCTTTAGACATTGTGGGATCGACGATGAGAAGACTTGACGTAGCTTACCAAACGCTGCCCAACCCAACCGAATTCTCCTGTTCACCTCGTCCTCGAAGTTGTTTCTACCTAACTGCAAAGACTGCCCGAGGTACACATATTTTTGAACAACTTCGAGAACGGCGCCGTGCACCGCTATCGGTTCCGGTAGTACATGTTCATTGAACATGACCTTGGTTTTATCCAAGTTCATCCGTAGGCCGATGCGTACAGAGGAGTCAGCCAGGTCATTCAGCATCCGTTGCAGGTCCTGCAGCGTTTCCGCCATTATGACAATGTCATCTGCAAATCGCAAGTGAGAAATGTATTTACCATTGATGTTGATGCCCCGCCCTTTCCAGTGCAGCGTCTTGAACATATCCTCCATTGCATTTGTGAACAGTTTCGGGGAAATAACGTCCCCTTGCCTCACTCCTCGATGCAATGGTATAGGTTTTGTTTGCTGATTCTGTACTTGGACGGACATGGTGGCGGCTTCGTAGAGACATCTCATCACTTGGATATATCGCCAATCTACTTGGCATCGCTGCAGAGACTCCAGAACGGACCAGATTTCAATCGAGTCAAAGGCCTTCTCATAGTCCACGAATGCTAGACACAGGGGCTGATTATACTCCTGGGTCTTTTGTATAATCTGCCGCACTGTGTGGATGTGGTCTATGGTGCCATATCCGCTCCGAAATCCAGCCTGTTCCGGTGGTTGGAATTCGTCAAGTCTTCGCGCAAGACGGTTCGTGATGACTCTTGAAAACAGCTTATAGACGTGGCTTAGAAGAGAAATAGGTCGGTAGTTCTTCAGCCGGGTCTTATCTCCTTTTTTGAAGAACAAGACGACTACACTTCTACTCCACGCCTCCGGAGTTCTCCCTTCAAACAGGACAGCATTAAAAAGCTTTTGGAGCTCCCTCAGTACGGGTTTACCTCCAGCTTTTAACAGCTCTGTTGTAACGCCATCCTCTCCAGGGGCTTTTCCATTTTTCAGCTGTTTAAGAGCCAGCACGATTTCGTCAATGTTGACTTCTGGCAGGTCTTCGGTGTAGTGGCGTGTTAGAGTGGCTCTAGGACCCTCATTTTCAGGATCAGGTCGAAATGCATGCGAAGCGTATAACCGGCCATAGAAGCCTTCCACTTCGGAGATGACTGCCGGCTTCGAAGAAACGACTTCTCCACTTGCTGTGGTCAACTTCGTCAGGTGGCTTCTTCCAAGAGATTGTACGAACACTTTTGACCCCCGGTTCTGCTCGATCGCTCTTTTAATCAAAAGAGTGTTGGAGCACCGAAGGTCGTGTCGTATAAGCCTGTTGATCTCTTGGTTTAGAGCGCGCTTTTCCGACGAAGTGACGGGTGGGTTTTCACGTCGCTCCTTCATTAGCCCTAAAGTCTTTTCCGAAAGCTTTGACTTCTTGCCCTTACGCTGCATTTCACAAAATCTCGTACCTTCTTCCCTGAGTATCCGAACCACATTTACGAGCTTCTGGTTTACGTCTGTTGTGGTTTCCATGGCAGCAAATCGGTTATCCAGGTTTGACTGGAACGCTTCGGATCCTATCATGGTTTGGAGCAAAGTAGGTCGGAGCCTGGACCTCATCAGACGGGCACGTTCCGCCTTGAAGTCGATATTCAGAGAGCCTCGGACAAGTCGGTGATCACTACCGGTATTAAACCTGTTGATCACGGTGACGTCTCTGAATATATGCTTTTTGTCCGTCATGATGAAGTCGATCTCGTTTTTCGTCATAGTGTCGGGGCTTTGCCACGTCCACTTCCTTTGGGGCCGTTTCTTGAAAAAGGAGTTCATCAAGAAGAGCCCCTCCCGTTCGAGGAAGTTGACTAGCATTTGCCCCCTATGATTTCTGCTTCCAAATCCATGGGATCTTACTACCAATTCGCTGCAATTTTGTACTCCCACTTTAGCGTTGAAGTCCCCCATAACAACGTTGTAGTGGGTCTTAGTGGTTGAGTGGAGGGCCCTCGATATGTCATCGAACATATCCTCCACTTCGTCGTCTGGATGTGCCGAGGTCGGTGCGTACACTTGCACTACCTTGAGGCTATACCTCTCGGTGAGCTTGATAATGAGGTACGCTACCCTGTTCGACACGCTAGACATTTCCACAACGTTGTCAGAAAGGGACTTATTTACCAGAAACCCAACACCACCTTGAGATTTTTGGTCTCCCTCGCGGAAGTACATAAGGTGGCCTGACTCGAGGGTTATGGTGTCCTCTCCATCTCTTCGGACTTCACTTAACCCGAGGATATGCCACCTAATCTTCCCAAGTTCCACCTCAAGTTGTGCCAGATGCGAGTCTAGCCGTAGCGTGCGTCCGTTATACGTCGCCAGGGTCAGTCGGTTGTGGTGGCCTTCCGTAGCCCGGAGATTCTTAGCACCCCCCGCCACGCCGTTACCGTGGACGCCACCATGTCCAGGAATAGCGTGACTGCCGGGAACTGGGGGCCGTGGCCTTAGTGCTTTGTGCATTTGGGGTAATGCCCATAATCGCCACGCTGGGCAGGCGGGTTGGCGATCGCAGGGCGTAGCTCTCGCATCAGTGACGCTGCTGCCCGTCACTGACCTATTACTTCAGCTACGCCTTAAATTGGGATGGTTATACCGCCACCAGCCGGTCGCCAGAGCCTCGTTCGTTGTACAGCAGGATGTACCGCGTGCAGGTGAGGTTGGCTTGGAGCGAAAGATGGTGATGCGCCCCCTTACATCCCTTTACACGCAATCAATAATATCGACAATAATATTAAACTGGATTAAATAAATGAAGTCTATTATGTTAAAGTACATAAATAATGGCTCGATATAATAAATTGGCACAAATACTAACTAGAAGGAATAACTTGCACTCTACTATCAAACTTAACGCTTCGTCGAACAAACAGTTTATTTATCTTCTTGCTATAGAATTCAGCAGTTTCTCTGATTACGTTCTGAAAATTGTAGTAACCTTTCTTTTTTTCAAGCATAATAATAAGTTCGTTATTGTCCAGTAGGGTTTGCCACCAATATTTATTTATTGTAGTTACAGTTCCTGGGTGAAAAATTGTTATCTATATTTAGTTTTTAAACTACTTGACATCTTATTTTAGCTTAAGTGCAATGTGTCAAACTTAAAACATTCCTCCATTTGTGTATTGTGTTTTTGTATGTGTCCTATCGATTGTGTTTGTGTTATGAAATCTAGTAAAACCAATTAATGAGGCAGAGATACCCTGATTTTTTATTTTTCGGGATATTTCATAAACGAGTAACATAGAAATGCAAAAGTAAGTGGAACGAATCCAATAACACCTTTCATGATTAAATCTGTGAAACTGTTTGGGCTATAGGCCGCCCGTGCCAAAAAAGTCGACATTCCTATGGTCGAGATTTCGAGAAACATTACTTTCTGGCGTAGTCGTAAAAAAAAAGTATATTCACCTGCGTCACACTTTCCAATCATTTCTGTGGACGTGGTCTGGTCAATATAAGTGACAGTGACGGTTTTATTGCCTTGTGTTTTATAGCAATTAGACGATAACAGTCTGTAGTAGAATTGATCAGGTTCTATATAGTCGTCACTTCTTGCAAAAGACACTCTTGGTTCAGTAGACGTATATTTGCACACATTAACGATAGATTTAGATTGAGAAACTGAGGGACAAAGAATCAAAATTTTATTCTTACAAAAAATAATTACACTTTATCGTCATCATTTGTACTCCTGAACATGGGCCTATCCTAATTTTAAAATGTCCTTTCTATAATATTTGAGGTTGTTTCTCCGTGTCGCATGGCCATGTATACTCGTAAACTCTACATTTTTATTAATGAGCTATCATGCATCGCCCTTAATTTATAAAATTACCTGATGCCATTTCCCTTTGCATTTCATTACTCAATAGCTCCCTTTTTCTCTCACGATGTCTAAGGAGCTCGGAAACTAATGCTCTTTCAATTTCCATCTCTTTTTCTCTGTGTCTCTTTTGTTCTAGTTCTAGTTCTAATTCAATATCTTTTCCTTTATTAAGATGATTAACAACTTTTTTAAGATTTGTCGCTACTTTTTCTTTAGTGTGAATTTTGTTTTGTTCTTTAGGTTGCTTGTGATCTAATTTATTATTATTTTCTTGTCGTTTCGGAGCTTTGGACGTTCTAGGTTTCCTTACGTCATCATTTTTATTAGGTTTCACTGTATCATTTTTTTTAGGTTTTACCATTTCATTTTCATCATCTGGAAGATCAAATTTTATTCTCCTTTTGCGTGATTTTGATTGTGGATAATAGTTTTTCTTGTGTCGACACGACGTATTCTTCATTGTAAGTATGCAACTTAAATAAGAATTTTAAAAGGTTAACATTTATTTTATGTGCAAATATGTATTAAGTAATAGGGAATATGCATGTGACTCCAAAACGAACCAAATTTTTATTTTTAAATTTAATCATCAAAAACTGTCTGTTTTTAAATTCTCACGCAAATTTCTAAAACGCAACGCTATTGGTGGAATAAAACGTGACGTCAATTTACACTCTAGATCTTCAGTCAAAAAGTTGTTTGCATGGTTTCGAATGGTTATTGGTATTGTTTCGCGGTTGTTTCATATTAAGTTACTAGCTGACCCGCGCAACTTTGTCTGCGTAAATTTTCCACATTTTTGCAACTTTTTTTGCTGCTCCGCTCTTATTAGTCGTAGCGGGATATTATATAGCCTATAGCCTTCCTCGATAAATGGGCTATCCAACAGTAAAAGGATTTTTCAATTCGAATCAATAGTTCCTAAGATTATCGCGTTTAAACAAACAAACAAACTGTTCAGCTTTATAATATTAGTATAAATTGTATAGTTTTCTGTGTTAAAGAATAAAACCTTTGTGAAGAAGGACTTAACACAATGACTTAAACCTGTTTTGTCGAAGCACAATCGGATAAATCATCCATCACGTCGTTTGACGTCTGCTGAACTAAGATCAGTAAAAGCTGCGAGGTTCTATCACTTTTTCAGGTTCGAGGTTTTATCAAATTTGTGAACCAAACACTTCGTTGTTAACTCAAACTTGTGTAATCTGACGTCACAGATTAAGCACGCCAATGTGGCGCGTTTATATCGCCCGAAAATGAAAGTATTTTTTTTTACCTTAACGGTTTATATTTTGGATGTTATATATATTTTTTGAGTAATGTTATAACTAGTAGAAACGTTTAAAATAAAAAAAAAACAAATACGTGCATGTTCCCTATTATCCAATCATACAACCAATCATTATGTTAAAAACAATTCTTACCCCCAGTTTCCAGATGACTGCGCATTATTATTTGAACTACAAATTAATGTTCCTAGGTTCCTCTCGCAGGAGTTACTCGAACTATCACTGCCTGCAACGACAAACAATGTGAAGGCAGGCTACATTTACTATTGGATAACTCTAAATCTAAAGATGAATGAAATAACTTAAGATTGTGTTTGAATTGATTTCCGTTGACCTAACATCTGTTTTGATTAAATAGCAAGTCTATTGACTCATTTGAACATGGCCGCCGCGAGATGGCGCGACTTTAGTTTAACGTTTGCATTTAAAGTGTCGGTAGTGGGGCAGTTGGTCTCATTCGGTCAGTCTTAATCAAGCGGTCGTAGCGACAACACGTCTTCCGATAGACGTCGCTATTTTTATAGTCGTCTGTGCAAAATATTAGTATGGTTATAGTGTCAGTGATGCAGTGCAGTGTAATTTTTGTAATCGAAATTATTAGAACTTTTGTCGAACTTTACCTAGCTTGAGGTATCCGCGTTAATATGATCGATTACTATACTGTTAATTTGAATACTTATTTTTCGCTAATATTTCATAGTACCCAACTTCGGTATTATGAAATACTAGCTGTCCCGCGCAACTTGCTACTCCGCTCCTATTGGTCGTAGCGTGATATTATAATAGTCTATAGCTTTCCTCGATAAATGGACTATCCATCAGTAAAATATTTTTTCAATTCGGATCAGTAGTTCCTGAGATTACCGCATTCAAACAAACAAACTCTTCAGCTTTATAATATAAAGTATAGATTAGTAGGTTGTATAATTGATTAATCATAATATTCCTACCGGATTAACAGTAATTTGTAACCTGGCTACTTACTTTTATCTAAACAAAATTGAGCGGATGACACAGCGCTTTCGTAACCGTCGCTATCAATAATGTTTTCTTTTACGCCTTTTCTAGCATCATCGATAGCTACCTTTTTTCTGCCAAATAGTCTGTTGAAGATTTGTTTTGCACTAAATGGAACCGTCTGAGGACAAAGGTGGCAGATAAATTGAACAGTTTAAATAAAAAACGTCTCTTCAAAAAGTTGAAGTTCTTCCTCATTGGACCTAGAGAATTTTTTTTTGCAGAACGATTTATTTTGTGATGTAACGAAGGGCGAACGGGAGAAGAAAGGATTTCAGGAAATTAGAACTAAAACGCTGGCTGTACCGAGGGTTGATCAATCCAGTAGTCGACGAATACAGAATAGGTGCATTAAGAAGTTTACAGATAAAGAAAAGGACTTTAAAATGACTAGTTATATGTCGTCAAATCCGTTTTGGAATTTCCGGACAGCGCGGCGGCGTCGAGTCCACATGAACTTTTATTATTCACGTCAATTAGAAGGCATCCGTATTGTAAGCGAGTGGGCTAATCAAGAAGCTTATTGTAAGTAATTGTATCAATGGTTTATCCTTTCATCTCGCTTAGAAAGATCCACCTTCTCTTTCTAATCATAGTGTTAAAACAGTCACGAAAAAGAAAGATGCTATGCAAAATGTCAAATTGTTCATCAGCGTCAGAATGGCTGGAAATTTAAATATTTATTTGACCAGCCATTCTGGAATCAGGATGGCTGGTAGCTTCCGTGAAGATCGCAGAATTTAAAAGTAATAAAAGTTTGTTGTATCATTGCTTACTAATTGCTACTTTCACGAATTAAAGTTTGAGTTTCGTACATACATATAATACAATAGGTACAAAAAATTAAACCTAAACAATATAATTAAATGTAACTTTTTTGAGTGACGCCGACGGATCAGCGCCCTCTTGCATCGGTTTGCCGACGATTAGCGTGACTGTAAAACGAGCCTGGGCGAGCTAACCTAAAGAGAGCTAGAATCTAAGCTAGTGTTTAAATATATTCATGATACATTTATATTTTAACTGAAGATTGTTTTGTCTTTGTTCCTCATTTTATTTTCAAAATAGATATAAAGAAGACAAAACATTTTATCTGTTTATGCTCTAAATGCAACAGTAAGTAGGTATTATACTTACGGCTGCCATTTTATTTTTGTTGATGATGATTATTCTACTACAGGAATTACTTAGACGGTAAGTGCTTGCGGTCAAATTGTCAGCTTCATGTACTTTCTTCTTATAATCATTTTTGAGCTCGTCAATGGCTGCAAGGAAAGATGACATTCTATCGTTTCTACTGTCTCCACTATCACTACTAACGTTGTTCAATATGCATTCTTTATTAGCAAAATACTCATTTTTGTGTTTTTTCCTTTTTTTATAATTTCTTTTCTGATCTTTGAATATTACTGTATCTGCATCTGCAATCATTTGATTTTTGGAGCGAAAACCTTTGTTAAATCTTATTTTTTTTAAATAATCCGAGAAGAAAGAATGGTGCACTAAGTGATGTGCAGGTTTCCTCATTTCATCTCTTTCTTCAGTTTTATTTTTTTTATCCGATGCTTTTTTATTTGTTCTATTACCAATTTCTTTATTGATTTCGTTTTCTTGAGTGCTGCTTTTCATAGGCTTTGTATTGTTATTTTTATGTGTATCACTTCTTTTATTTTCCGTAAGATTAATATTTTTATTACTTTTCTTGAAGAAAGGAACTAAATTAATTATATTATTAGTCAAATGCCAAGTATCTAATTTACTTGCTTTTACTACAACTTTATTTTTCATAATTGACTTTTGAAGTTTAGAAACTTTATTTGAAACTGAACTATTATTAAATTTTTCAATGTAGTATTCCAGTAAATAACTTTTTATGTTATAAAATCTTTCAACTTCTGTCATTTGAAATAGGTTTTCTTTTAAGGGACTGGTTCTTTGCTGTATTTTATGTACATTTCTTATCATTAATTGTTCAGCATTTTTTCTTAAACCGTTTTCTGTTACAGCTATAGCATGTTCATCCGTATTACTTGCTGCAGACTTTGTTTTAAATATTATTTCTTCTTTTATATTAAGGAGACTGACAATTCTCTTTTTGTTACAGTTTAAGTAAGAATAATTGGATATATTATTGTCAGTGTTAATCGTTACACTTTTAAGAAATACAGTTTGATTAGTACATCTTATTCCTAGCAGTTGCCTATTTAGGGAATGTACGGAAATATTTTGGTACTCATTGTAAATTGCATTAATCGGAGCAACGGTATCTTGAGCTTTCGGTTGGGTATTTGTAACAGAAAAATTAGAAACTTCTTTATTCTTGCTATGTTGGGATTTCTTTCGATCCATCATCAGATTCATCTACAAAAACAACTTCTTATATATTTTAAGATCGCTTTTAACTTAATTGATAGATTCATCTGCACTTATATTATAAAGATACACTAATATTTTCACCGAATTAAATACTGCTTAGCTAATATTTTTATTTCTTTATTGTAATCAATCATGAATCAAATCAATGGCTGCCAAGTGTAGTAAGTTAATAATTAATTAAATAATAATAATATAATGTATCTTCTAAATAGGTAATAATAATATCTTGGAACAACTACAACGCCATTTGATCTCAAACTCTCAACACAACTGTACTATGGTAACCAAACAACTTATACAAGGTAATCTTTGGTACAATGCAAAGCTCAGATACCCCAACAAGATTTTTACTTCTGGAAATCACATCAAATGGAAAAGGAAATCAAAATATTGAAAACTTGCAGAGTTATAAGCCATTAAGGTTGTCTTAATTTCGTCGCAGTATCATGCTACTTACGTCGCAAAGTACGTAAACCATGGTTATTATTGAAAAATAAGTGATGATCACATCACATTGTATAATAGGATTTGGACAGTTAGAATGATTAATGAGTTAATTAATGATTGATTAATTAATTAATTGAAAAATATAACATGGTTCAAAAAGTACCTCAATGGATTGTGTTACTGATTCTGAGCAAACTACTTTCCGGTTTGCACTATACCAAGAATAACGTTGTAGATATATTACACACAGTTGATAAATTATAAAACCACTTACATTTTCGTTAAAGTTTGTTGATTTATCTAGATCAGATTCACTATAATCATCGTCGTCGTCAGATGATCCTCTGGTAACATTCAAAATACATTTTAAAATATACAGTATACAATATGTTGAGCAAAAAATGGATTAGGAATCTTCAATTTGCATTAGGTACAGCAGAAAGTGAACAAAACAAGGTGCAGTCGTTAAATCGTCGGTCGCCAGTTATTCCATTTACCCCATCCCAGGATGGAAACGGAAACGTTTGTCCAATCCACCCTGAACCATCGTAAATGGCCAACCAAACTCAGGGTGGATTCCCGTGTGTTCAACTTAGAGTTGATTTTTGGAGGGGGTTAAATAAAATGACAGGCCATGATAAAAGTAAAGAGTGTGCCTTGACTGCAAATCTTCCAGTTTTTAAGCAGCGCAACACCGGCTTACCTTTCTAAACTGCAATCGCTCATATCACCATAATCACTTGGAGACAAGCATATTGTGCACAATCGTCCAATGTCAGAGAAGCAATTAGCGCAATATATTCCTGGGCATAGTGGCGTCTCACACCTACAATTAAATTCGGACTTTACTGGTCAGATTAAAAAACCCTACTGTTGTTTTTTTCAGTTTTGAATGTTTCCAATTAATTCAGATACCTAAAAAGTTCAACATTTTCACTTCACTACGTGCCTTTTTTACGTCACTCCTATGGAATGCACGAAAAATCTCGTGACTAACTAACTCAAAAGCCTTACTTAGTTCACACTAAAATATAAGTTCTACTATATGTTGCTAAGCTATTTCCCGTGCATTATCCTTTTATAGACAAACCCGACTTAGGCTTAAACAACAATAGAATTAAATGCCCAAGATTCTACAGAAAGGCTGTGAATAAATATTCAGTTGATCACCTGGTCAGTCGTGTATCAATGTCGTCTGAACAACTCGTTGTACCACAAAGCAGACAATGTGGTGTTACTGGCCCTATTCCCAGCAAGTATTTGATGCACTGGGAGCTAAAATATACACAAAGGTTTTAAACATTATGAAGAATAGTTACATAGTATTAGTGCATCGAACACACAAATTGATAATCCAAGTTTTGCAATGGTTTCACATCAAGGTACTATGTATTCTCAGAATGAGTAGGTACCATCCCATTTTAGATTGAAAGTCTTAAAAAGCCTTTGCGTTATGGATACTTTTGTCTAGTTTAGCTTCCCAAAGGACCGGTCGTCTCCAACGGGAGATGATATAACGAGAAAATGAGAGTTAAGATATCACAATTCCCCATGACAAGAATTTTGCAAAAAAAAAATGATGTGGCGCAAAAGGTTGTCGATAAATCATTGTTCTTTTTCCGACACGGCTCAGAAGGTTTGTAACTACCTATCTTCTATGGTTTGGATTTATACAAAAATGTGTATTTGTTATACTACATTTTGCTCTCTGGGAGAATAAGACAGCCTGTCTTGCTGCCATATCCTGCCTGCTGATTTAACTAAGTATCATAATAAAAGATAGTTATCAATACTAACGGTATATGTGTTTCCAGCAAATGACGAAATGTGAGAGCAGATTCCGTTGAATATTTATATTCTCGATGCAATTTTCTTCTGGCGAATTTCATATAGCCAGCTAAAAGATGGTCGAAGGAATCAAGAAAACTTCTAATTGTTTTTCTACGGAAACTAACCATTTCAATATCTTGCAAAGCCATAAGAAAAATGAAAGACGTAAACTTTTTTGAAAAAGAGATTATAAAGTCTAAAATATATTCTTGTAAATGACCACAGGATCTATATTATGTTGGTTTAACGAGCGGGACCCATGCCAAGGACGTCATATGGGTTGATTTGTGTCTTTGTTTAAATTATGTTACCACGATAAACCAAGTTACCTACGTTAGCAGAATATTCATACCTCTAGTCCTCAAAATATGATTATAAAGCCAAGTAGCCCTGGCTTTAGCTCGCTCTGGTCTATATTGTCCCATGATCAAATGACGCAGTCGTAGGCCATACGGCTCAAAAAGAGCAAAGAACCACAGCAAGAAAATAAGCACTCCTGAAACCACGAAAACACCCTATGAAAGAACATCTACTTTCTTTATTTTTAAATAAAAAATAGCAATCTTGTTAACATTTTAACTAAGCCAAATTGCTTGTGTAGTTAGCATAATAGTAGATCTGTAACTGTAAGTCACTCCAGAATGCACTTCACCTACAAATACATAATACCCAAAACGTAGTATAGTTTCTTGGCAGCTTCTTCCCAGGCATAATCTTCACCCATAGAACTGACACCTTTTTTAGGGTTCTATAGCCAAAATGGCAAAACGGAACCCTTATAGTTTCGCCATGTCCGTCCGTCCGTCCATCCGCACCTTTGCTCAGAGACTGTTAGTGCTAGGAGGTTGTAATTTTGCATGGATGCACATATTATTTACGCCGACAATTTAATAACGTTGTAAGTATGAAACAACAGAAAACCCACTTCTTAAGCCACATTATTCGGATGGGGGGGGGGGGGGGACTACGGAACCCTTAATCGTGCCTGGCCCGACATGCACTTGCCCGGTTTTAAAAAATGACTTTCTGAAAAAACTTATTTCAATTTTTATAACACACTTACCAATTTGCATGTATCTTCTAAAATCTGGCGGCGATGGATCAGGTAAGCACAGTACGGGGGACGGCGCTGGTCTTGCTAAGGGCACGTTCAACGTGTTCACTATTGACCTGAACAACCTCGCTACGAAACCGGCCCCTGTCACATAAGCACCGGTATGTGGCACCCCAGCTGAAATAAAAAGAGAGAAATTGCAATAGAAGTTCGAATTTGCAAACTTTTGGCTGTAATTTTCTTCTCCTTCTTCCTTTCTTTCTTTCATCTCCTAGCGAAAAGGACTCATCCGTTCGACAGGAGATAGAAAGAAGATTTGTTTTATTATCAAAAATATTTATTTTCGATAAAAATTAACATTACAAAAACATTCTTTAACATTTCCTTAGCATTTTTATTTCTTTAACATATTTAGGTAGGTACAGGTAAATTAGCTTGAAGAAATTTTTGCGTTTGTAGTAGTGTATGGTCAGCAAATAAAAAAAACAACATTTTATTTTTAGTTTTTATTGTTTTAAAGGTAATATACGTTTGTGGCTGGAGCACACCAAATGCGTGCACGTCTACGCATACGCACTACGTACTAATACGGTCGTGAAAATGTGTATCCACCGCATTGTAATCTATGGAACTGTATGAGGCAGACAAGCCAGTTCCAAACATTACAAGCATTGAATGCCGGTTTTCACTTCAGTGAAGACGTGTATGAATTAGGTGTTCTCCGGCCATAAATGTTTTATTCTAATAATTCATCAACCCCAGGCATATCACAATCATCCCCATCCTCGCTTTCATCAGATGAATTATTTAAATTAATTATGATTCGTTCTGATATTGTGTCTAAAGCTGCGTCTCTACCCTGATATTTGCTTTCCTCCTCAATAGCATGCAAACAAACTTTTCTCCATTCCTCTACAGTTATGGCGTTCATTTTTTCTTCAGCTAATGACATTATAACCTTCATATTCATTGCGACATTCTTTTTTGCGACATATGTTTTCACTATCCCCCATATATTTTCTATAGGATTAAACTCCGGATGGTATGGTGGTAAACGCAGCACAGTATGACCGTGCTGTCGTAATATTTCGTCTATCTTGTACTCTATAAATCTCGCCTTGTTTTGCAGAATCAGTTCATATAATTGAGGCTTAAGCAACGTGGATGAATGCTCAATGTTTCGAAATGTCAGCCAGTCTATCATTTGCTGTTTTCTAGAATTACTATTCGGTGCAGGATTTTGTATTGAGTTATGATATGGTGCGTTGTCAACAACAACAACACTATTTGGTTGTAAGTTGGGTATTAATTGAGTTTGAATCCACCTTGAATAGTTGTCATAGTTCATATTGTTGTGGTAATCTCCACTTTTTTGGTCGGCTTTAAACATAAGCAATGCATTTGGTATAAAGCCATCGATACCACCGGCATGAACAATTATCAAACCTGAAGTGCTTCCATCTGACCAAGATTTCGAGAGGGTATGTGATGTATGTATATATGTTTCGTCGGTGTAAACAATTGGTCGGCGTTGTTCACGATATTCAGCAATTTTCATCAAATAATTAATTCGCAAGTATCTAATTTCGTGTTTTTCCATAAGAAGTTTCCGGTTATCTTCTGTTTGCTTCCAATTAAAACCTAATGACATGACGTGTTTTCGTAACGTGCTGACACAACCTTTATAATCGATATCTTCTTTCAATTTTGAGTGCAAAGTTTTTAAAGTGGGAACTTCTTTATTTGTGATGTGGAAGTCATGAATTGTTCTTCTGATAACTTGCTGATCAAAGTTATCGATTACTATTGTAGGTTTACGATTCGGTTTCTTTTTAGGAGATTTAAATGTTACTTCCTGATCTGAAGGACGACATTTGCTTTCTGATACTACCTTTCTGACGGATGCTATTGAAATTCCTGTTGATTTAGCAACTAATTGAGTGGGGGTCATAATACTGCTCGGGTTGTTATTACACTCATTTTCGAAATATTTGTACAAACAGTACAAAACTTCCTTAGTTTGAGAAGTCAAAGGCTTGCCTCGACCATGTTTTAACACTGGAGCCATTTTGAATTATCAATATAAAGTTACAACACTTACACACTTGAAATTAAACACTTCAACAAATATTTTAACAATAATAACAAACAATAACAACAATCAACAAATACAAAATTTCACAATGAAACTACTACGTATCTAATAATTATAATTTTTTAATGAAATGCGTGCTTTATGTTCTAACGGTATCAAGCGACTGACGTCAGACTGCACGTGGCACCTGCGGACAGAGTAAACTGGTTTATTCTGGTTTTGTGCGTGTTTCCACTTTCCACTATCAAGTGACGATTTATTTATTTGTTTTGTTTCGTAATTATTATGGTCAAAACTTTTTACCTATAGCTAAACTACTATCATCTAAAGAACGACACGATATTTTATTGTTTCACGGTAGTCGCCTTGTCGTTTGCTCAAGGACGTGAAATTGAATGACATATTTTTTTTAATAAAGTCAAAACCTTTTTCTTTAAAATATAAACTTGTTTTTATTGAAAACAAAAATCAGAGTGTTGCTAGGGATAAGTATTAAATTAAATAGTAATGTTAGGATATTGAAACATTTTTGTAAGGGCCAGAACGATATAGTGGAAACGCGCTCTAATATCTAAGTAACATACACACCACTACATATGCAAAAATTTCTCGAGACTAATTTCACTGTATTTCGGTTATAAAATTAATTTTAACTAACTAATCTTAGATTGTCTAAAAATAACTTTCATAATCTCATTACTTTACAGACATCAATTTATATTATTTAAGGGTAGATTACGCGAAACAGGGTTCGGCTCTCTCAAAAATGTATGTAGAAAACCTTAATATTAGGACACGAAAAAAATTGTGTCACTAGTCAAAAAGTTTTTCTAGTAGATGATATAAAGAAATTTAAGAATATGTCTTAATATGATCCCGCAAATAAATCTTGAAGTTGCGGAAAAATGCAAAAACGAGCATTTTCGTATTGTCATAGTCATGGCGTTCGTAATCTAACATATGTACGAACGAATATTCTACTTTATTTTGACCTGCGCTCCTGCGCACTGTGAAGTAATGGTTGTGTGCGGAAGAGCGAGGCCGGCGATCGTGTCGCTGTGTACGTAGCGCTAAACAAAGAATTCTCTCAGTGTAATGCCCCCTTAAATTGATTTCTATTCTAACTACGAGTTAATGGGAACAAAGTAGTGCTGTCAATGTAACAACAGAGGCGGATTAGACTTAGGGCACAATAAGCCCGGCCCTACTGCGGCTAGTTTTAGGGGTGGCAAATAGTGAAAAAAAATGTAACACAAGCAGCGCAAATGTCCAGTCCGGAACTATTATGTGCACCTCTCCTTAGCTCGCCGTCGCGCGATATACTTAGGTGGTTAGTTAGTTAGTTTTACCTGGGCGAACAAGAATACCGCACTTAGCCTCTTAATTGGGCCATTGTGCGTTTGTCATACTTAGGTGATACCGAGTGAAATGATTTGCACCCACCATTTGTCAAAGAAAGGGGCATCTGGCATGGCCTGGCCTGGGCCTAGGGCGACCACGGGCCGACAATGCAAATCCGCTTGTTCTTCTGTAGTTTCATTTAAGTAGTCTGCATTTGTGGGTTTATGTAGGTACTTGGGCACACTCCCATGTTTTTAGATCAATGACCTCATATACCCACTTCTCATATTGCCATGTCCGAAAATGCCACAAGAACCAGTAAGATACTTACCTATATCTCAGGAAGTACTGGTCCGAATTGAAAAAATATTTCACTGTTGTATAGCCCATTTATCTAGGAAGGTTATAGGCTATATAACATCACGCTACGACAAATAGGAGCGGAGCAGCAATGAGAAATGTTGCAAAAACGGGGAAAATTTACGCAGACGAAGTTGCGCGGTACAGCTAGTATGATGATAAAAATGGCTTAGCACTTAATTTTTAGGTAGGTAATTGTACTTACGTATTATATCAGACTGATACTGTCCATGATGACGAATAGTCATCAGTACCCAATACAGACTGTAGTCAGCTACGATATGTATCAGTAGCTTGAACGTGGTGATTAGCATGAACACTGCCGATTGAGATATGTATACCTTCTCAGAGGCCACCAGGCGAAATGATGTCGTCTGAAATATGGTTGGGTTGTTTTAAATTACTGCTTTTATTCCATATTTGAACCTAGCTGAATTTAGCTAGCTTGTGTCCTTCTTCAAGCTTCAATCAACTTCTATACCAAATCGACCCAGTAGGTACCTTAAGGATATTACTGCGTTCAAAAAATAAACTCGTCGAGACAAAAATTATGAACTACATTTCAGGGCACCAGCATAACCAGACGAGGGGCAAAAGCTATGCTATCAAATTCAAAATTTTCGGGATACCTTTTGACGTGGCAAATTTTTATGACTCATTATTTAGCCTTATGGTTTTTCCAATGTAGAGCTCATACTTCTTCCATGAGAGAGGATTACGAGATTTTTCCTCAGTGCAAAGACCCATTGTAAATTTTTGGGAGTCACATTCAATTAATTTCTTTAATATAAAATTCTCGTGTCACAATATTAGTTACCATACTCCTCCGAAACGGCTTGACCGATTTTTATGAAATTTTATATGCATATTGAGTAGGTCTGAGAATCGGCTACTGGCTATATAACATCACGCTACCAACAATAGGAGCGGAGCAGTAATAAAATTGTTACAAAAACGGGGAAAATGTACGCATACGAAGTTGTGCGGGACAGCTAGTTAATACTATATATTCACACATTCAATGATTTTCACAGAATATAATTATATTTTTGTTTCAGAATTTTAACAGAAATGATGGACAAAATGTGTTCGTCACCACAGTCTTAACAAACGGCTTTTTTGACTTCAATATTTGAATTCGAGTTTGTATGAAACGTCGTACTTAGGTCTATCTTCGAGAAATCGGTGTGTATGCAATCATTTCATCCGTGAAAGATGAATTAGGCATTGAAGTGACAAAACGTGCTTTATCGTTTGGAAGACATTACATTCCGAGAATTAACTATTCAAAGCGATGTTTTGATGAATAATTTCTAAAGTTTCTTGGTGCAAGTTCTTGTTATTCGGAATGTATTATAGAACAACCCTTCCTTTGGTTTCACTGTAGTCGGGTACGCATAAAATGTACGTGATTTTCTTAAAAACTGCTTTCTCATCCTATTTGTTTAGAGTTTTCGCCATTCGACTGCATATTTTCTGGGAAACGTTGTTCTAGGTTATAAGACACAAAAGCTTACAATTCTCAAGCGGACATTTTCCTTCCTTAAAATCGCTTTCAAATATTTTATTCCCATTTTTTTATCTTTTTCATTATTTTTTTAAAAAGACGACTCCCGCAGTAGTGTACAAGCCCTGTATCCCGGGGGACTTTACAAAGTCAAGTCAAGTCAAGTCACGGACACAAAGTACACATAGACTCGGAAAAACATAATTTGTGGATCACATAAAGTGGTGTCCAGTGTGGGAATCGAATCCACGACCTCTTGCCTAGCAGTCGGACACACTCCCACCGCGCCACAGAGGCCGTACCTACTTATTTGTATACAAAATATAAATATAACTTATAATCTTACGGTGACATATTTAGCCTGCTCTCTCCTATTCAAAGGCAGCACAGTTTCTCTTCTTTGACGTCGTCTCTTTAAATCTAAATCTTGTAATGCCTTCGTGATGTAGCGATTGTCAAAACGTGATAGAGTTTCATACATGTGCTGATAATATTTTGCTCTGAAATTGAAAAACCCTTTTTTATAATTAAGAAGTAAAAACAATATTAGATCGTGAAAGAAAATTAAGTACTATAATATTTTTTCCTTCCAAACAAGAGATGATTTAGCTTAATAGGTGCAAGCTTGCATAGCCTGTACTATGCTATGGAAGCCAGACAACTGATAAACATACTTATATATTTCATATATATATATATCACCCCGACACAATAAACCATCGTGCTCATCACTCAAAGTTTTATCATGGGTGGGGATCGAACCCACGACCTCTTGCGTAGCAGTCGCACACACTCCCACCGCGCCTCAGAGGCAGTATATGAAGAAGAAATGTCGTTTACTTATTTTAATTGAAATATGTGTGTTATCAGTGTTATAAATATTTACGTAGGTACTGAGTAGGTATTTATGTTACAACCTAAAGCAAATGCAGCAGTCAATCCAATGACTGCGAGACGAAGTACCATTCAAAGTCAACCCCTGGCGGCCAATTGACGTATTTAAAGCAGTACAGTTGCAGTTAAGTTTCGATTAAAACGGCCATTTTGGTATTCTTGTAACTTTGGGATCGATCTCAAAAACGCTTGCGTACCGTACTAGAATGTCGTTATTGCGCTCTCGAGACGCATACTTGACGCAAGCGTATTTGAGATCGATCCCAAAGTTACAAGAATGCAAAAAATAATCGAAACCGTTTTAATCGAAACTTATCTGCAACTGAATGCAACTGCATTGCTTTAAATACGTGAATTTACAACATGCACCTTGGTTATCTTTCAATACAAATTAATCCAAAATCATTATTTTTCCTTTGTACCTGAATATAATAAGCAGCAAAGACAAACTAGTGACACAAGAGCTCCAGGAGAGCCAAGTGAGCAGAGGGCCAGTTCTGTTCCTGATTTCGGTGACAATGCCCGCTGCGACCTGGCTGGCGGTCCTCGAGCTGTTGTTGCTGAACGAGTAAGAGTGGTACAAGTGGATCTCCACTTGAAATAAAGAACGGATCCGCGCTGTGTAGTTCTTCAGTTCTGAAAGAGAAATTCTTTTCACTCCACTGCCCCAAAAAAGGAGTAATATATGACAAGTGCAGCCGATTCTGGCAGGAGGAGGCGTGTATGTAAGGTCCATAAATTACGTGAGGTGTTTTTTTTAATTTTTTTTGTCCCTCCCCTCTCCCCTGTGGTGAGATGTCGTGAGATTTTATTCAACCCCCTCCCCCATCACCCTATCTCACATGAGATTTTTCAAAATGTGGGTTTCTAACGTAAACGCGTTGGATTGTTATTGTAAAAATAAAATTACGATTAGTTAAGACTAGTAATCAATATTGCTGAGAGTTTAATTATAAATGTAATAAAAAATTAACAACAGAACACTTAAATCGGATTAAATGGACCAAAAAAGTATTTTTTTTTGTTTCAATCAGAAAAAAAATGCGTGATATTTTCCGAGACCCCCCCTCTCTCCAACGTAAGATTAGATTATATTGTACTCGACCCCCTCTCCCCCTTAAACATCACACGTATTTTATGAACGCCCCCTAAAAGAGTGACCGGACTTGTAAAGAAATAAAAATGTTTTATTTCTCGCCAATTTCACCTAAATTAAATACAGTATTACATAAAAAGCTTAACTCAAGTTTGGCAGTACCTCTATAATTAATTTGGTGGTCGTATTATTTAACTTCTCGATGCGAAATCTCCTAGAAATGAGAGAATGGAGAGTGCACTAGTATCTGCACACACTTTTGTCTAATATCTCCTGTGTAGATCAGCCGCCATAACCGAAATCGGTTAGGAGAAACAATATCATTACCAGATTATATTACTACTAGCTGTACCCCGCGGCATTACCCGCGGTTTATTAGCCTATGTGTTGATCCAGGGTGTCAGCTAACTCCATACCAAATTTTATTAAAATCGCTCCAGCCGTTTAGACGTGAAGAAGTAACAAACATACACACTCACATACTCACAAACTTTCGCCTTTATAATATTAGTGTGATAGGAGTGACATAAATTCCATAAACTTGTTTTTATACTCGTTAGTCCTTCTTTATGTTCCCTTGTGCCAATCGCATTATTCAATTACGCGACCCTCGTAAATTGCTACCTAAGAGGTAATGACGCAGTTTCAGACTACTCATTTTAGTCACATTATCGAGCCCCCACACTTGTCGTAATACATATTTACAAATAATCTTTTTACTTATACCGTGCCGCTGTGCGTCGTATTTGTATTTGCGATTATGAATCAAGATATCTGGTTGAAAGGAATGGGTACATTTTTCGGGTCCGGTGGCTTTCCCCCTCCTGGCGAGTTCATCAGCTGCATTGTTTCCAAGTGAATTCATTGTACTGTCACCGTGTTGCGATTTACTACCGTTCAGGGCGTTATGTTCTAGGGCATTATGGCATTCTAGTATTAGTCTCGAGGTGATCTGGTATTTCTTTAAGGATTGAAGAACTGAGGCACTGTCAGAGAGAATACGAATATGGGTATCCCTGACTGGCCTGACCTCTATGGCGTGTTCTGCTTGGCTAATACCTACACATTCCGCCTGATAGACTGTGTTTAGCGATCGACCTAATAGACCCCTAGGAACCTAGGGGCCTGGATATTTTGATATTTAGGTCATCTGAGAAGATTCCGATTCCAGTTCTGAGGTCGGTTTTTGATTATATATCAGTGTAGGTGCTTAGCTCTTCTGGACCTGAATAGTCACTTAACTCCGCTGTGTTTGTAATTTGTAGTGTTTTGGAAACGGTGTGCTTTCAGGATTCGCATGGGCTGTTGTTTGATTGTGTATTAGCTCACTTGCTCATATTCTGTCCTCGAAGAGGCAGCAGTTTGGGAAGTGTGTTTCTAGGCGAAAAGAGAGTTCACATATCTCTCTCCAGACAAGTTGTATTTTGAACCCTACCCTAGGAATTTGAAAATACGCCTATGTTTGTCATCAGTTACGGCAGCCAATTACAGTGGAGGCCTGCCCAAATATATACCTTGGGTTGGTTTCCGCTGAGCCTGTGCCTGTGACGGAAATTCTACAAAAAAAAAAAACTTACTCTTTCGTATATTAGCAAGAATCGCTTCATCCATGAAATCCGTTACAGAACAAAAGAATTTAAAAGGCTTCACTGAATGGCACACTGTCTGTTCTACATCAGCCATTTCAGATTGTTCTGTAGTCTCTGGATTGAAAGTTTTCTTGCGAGTTATGCTGTCTTGCAAAAGGGTAACGCAGCGGTTATATGGAGAACCAAGTTTTGCGTTGCAGACATTTGAGACTGATTGTAACCAGGTGAATGAATTTTGGATGTGGCTCACTGAAAAAAAATTGAATGATATTTTTGACACAGCCATTTTGGTAAAAAATGTCGCCTTTTTTACATGGCGCTGTTCTAAAATGGTGAAGAAAAACATGTTGAGGAACCGGCAAATTCTGAAGGCACAAGCCGAACCCAACAACTTGCATTCAATCTATGTAGTGGATGACAGCCCGTGGCATCTTTCAGTTAAAAGTCCTTTGGTGTGGAATGACAGTCTATAATATTCGTAGTTTAACAATACTACGAATATATGTGGACTGTCATTCCACACCAAAGAACTTTTAACCAAACAAACTAAAGGACTTTTGACCAAAGGACTTTCTTTTTCTCCAAAACGATTTATGGATCTCATATCATCTCACTCCTAGATCCGGATTGCCCCGCTCCTAAGTGCGGCACTAGATTTACATAACCTATATTATACATACCTACTGTATCGAAACTACAATACTTTTAATTTCTAACTTCAATTCCTACGCCTTGCATACAGCTGTTATTATTCCTATGAGAACTGATACAGCCATTATGTGTGCACTCACCTATACTGAAGACCAGCCTGTTTAACCTCACAACCATCTGCTTCACTCTCATCGTTATCATTTTGAATCTCTCCTTCATCACCTTGATGCTGTCCTTTAACGAAACGTATGGCTTCATCATCAATTCATTAAGATGGTGTACGCTGGTTTTAATTTGCTCCTAAAAATGATTTTTTTTTATTAGATCTGACGAAAAAAGGTTTCAAAACTTTCTTCTCAGGAATGCGTATCATTTGAAATCAATAGACAACAAATACTTGAATCAAGCAAGGGGACTAACTGAATGTCATGTAAATATTACAATTATTTTTTTTATACACTATTCTAACTAAATCTTTCTAGGTATTTAAGTTTAACAGGATTCACTAATGCCTCCGACTGCATGATATTAAATGTGAAGGGTATCTGGTTTCTGTCTTTTTGCAGGCGGTATTTTTTTATTAACATTGTTTTTTTAGCATATTGTTATCACCGTTTAAAATCCTTTTTTTAATATCCCATTCACACGGTTTTCAAGATAACATTTTTAAACAAAAGTATATTTGGCGCGAACATTACGCCATTTGATTTTTTTTAAAATTTTTAATCGAATCTTACGATACCTCTCAAGCTAAAATCCATTAGGCGTTTAGGATCTAGGGCGTGCCAAAGATTTCTATGGCACACTTTAGAGCCTAAAGCCTAAACGTAAATACATACACTCGAAAAAATTAACCCTCATCTTGCGGGGTTTGGTAAAAATAAACCTTTTTTTTAACTTATTTGCATCAAAACGCGTATTGCGACATAACTACTTAATGAAAGTGTTAAATAATTTAATGTAAGATATACATCTTACATTAAATTATTTAACACTTTCACTATGTTGGTTTAATCTTTTCCTATATGTATCTAACATAATTTATGAATATAGTAGTTAGGTATGAAAGTCTGTTTTATGATTAATAAAAAATCTTTCGTAGACAGTGATAAATCAACGAAAGTAAATATCTTTCGTTTAGTTTCGACACGGAGAGCTAAGTTATGAGGTTAAGCACCCAACTTGTTTACTTGGCGACGAAACATTACAATTTATTGTTGTCTGGCCAAATCTCCCTTGACAATGAACATTATTAGCACGATATATTTTTATACGGCTATTTGCTATAATGAATGTGGTATGTGTTTCGTATTTCGATTTTTTTTTTTTTTTTTTTTAAATCAGAACTGGAAGAACTGACAAAGGAAAGAAAGAAATAGGTAGGTACTAAAAGCCAATAAGGGCAAACCATAGGTTCTGTAGCGAAATGTTTTTTTTAATTTATTAGGTTATTTTATTTTTATTTGTTGAAGAGTAAATGTCCAAATGTAATAAAATGTCCATAAACTGTGTATTTAGTACTATTACTTAATACGTAGTATAAGGACATGTTTAAGTGCCTAACAGTCTACTTAATATTCAATACCGAATTAATAATAACGAAATAATTGTCACTTCTGACTTGTAAACTTTTAAAGCCTACTGAGCTGAGATAGTTTTCTTTCTAATTTCATTATTTCCCATTTTTAATTTTTATAATTTTTTTCCCATTCTAAAAGCAACCATTTAGCTGGCAGGGGACACTTGACAGTATGAGCGTTTTAAAGCTCAATATTTCACAAATGGACTTCTAAATCGAAAAATGGTTTCACAACTCCAAAATATTTTCAAAAGATACACCACTATGAGAAGAAAAAGAAAATGAAAATAAGGAAGAAAATGAAAATTAGGAGATAAAAAAAATGCTTTACCACTTTACGTGTGGGAGGTACAACATTTAAAAAAAATATATATTTTACCACTTTGTTTGCGTAAGTAACATGTGTTTTAATGCCAAATTATAGATTTCTAGTGCAAGGAAGGTCTGAGCTAAGCTGCGGATGGACGGACGAACATGGCGAAACTATAGGGGTTCCTTGTTTATTACAGAACCCTAACAAAAAAGAGGCCAAGATGTACTGTATTACAATTTTTATTAGAACCTAACGCCTAATACAAAATAAAAGAGGCTGTAAAAATAAAACATCGTGACCTAAAAGATCACTCCCGGCAATTTAGTCTGCTGAAGTAGAGCTGTAGCGACTCGTATGTATTCGTTACTGAGTAACGGGTACATAGGCAGGTTCGAAGTACCGAATCGTTACTCCCCAATCCGTTATATCGTTACTCGAGTCAGTCGTACCCGTTCATTGATAGCTTACTATGCTATCAATGAACGGGATTTATGACACCAATTGATTCAAAGGATACCAAAGAAACTCGAATAGGTATACCTGATTCGAATTGACCTAGTTTAAACTTTAAATCATCATCGGAAGATTATGAAAAAACGCATGCAATGCATGCAATTATTGATTTTATTGAAACTGCGTAATTTCCTGTTTTATCTTAGATTTTTGATCAATGGCATCTATTACCTTATTGAACAACTAAAATTTTACTCATTTAGTACAAACGCAATAACCGACCCGAAGTAACGACTCGAGTAACAATTCGATAGTAACGAGTACGGTTTATACTAGTACCTAACGAATTCATACCGGTACGCATTGAGTTACTTTGCGTTACTTTTACAGGTCTACGCTGAAGTAAGTTTGAGTTTCAGTGAAGGAGGCTGCGTGCCGTGGGCGTATCGTAGAGCGCAATTAGTACAACACGTTAATGAGCTCAGTAGGTAGGTAGGTAGGTAGGTACGTTTCTTGTCTCAAGATGTTGAAGCGAACAAAATAAATACGAAGTTTTTTAGATGGATATTTACTTGCGTATCTACGTTTATTTCTGCGAGAGATTATGTGCGAGTTGACCTCGCCCACTGAGAGTTGCGTACAAATTTGTAGGCACATATCTACACTTCTACATTAATCTATATCTACACTAATATTGTAAAGAGGAAAGATTTGTATTTTCGTATGTAACGAATAAACTCAAAAAGTACTGGACCGACTTTAATAATTATTTTTTTGTTGGATAGCCCATTTATCGAGGAAGGCTATAGGCTATATAACATCGCGCTACGACTAATAGGAGCGGAGCAGCGACGAGAAATGTTGCAAAAACAGGGAAAATTTAAGCATACGAAGTTGCGCGGGACAGCTAGTCTTTACTATAGAGGAAAGATTTGAATTTTTGTAGGTATGTAACGAATAAACTTAAAAACTACTGGAACGATTTCAAAAATTCTTTCACCGTTGTGAAGCTACACTATCCCCTGGTGACATAGGTTACTTTTTATTCCTGTATTCCCACGGGAACGCGAACTACGCGGGTGAAACCGCGAGACGGCCGCTAGTAATCTATACTAATATTATAAAGCGGAAGAGTTTGTTTATTTGATTGATTGTTTGTTTGTTTAAACGCGCTAATCTCAGGAACTACTGGTCCGATTTGAAAAAATCTTTTTTTGTTGGATAGCCCATTTATCGAGGAAGGCTATAGGCTATATAACATCGCGCTACGACTAATAGGAACGGAGTAGCGACGAGAAATGTTGCAAAAACGGGCAAAATTTACGCATACGAAGTTGCGCGGGACAGCTAGTATATTATAAAGAGACTAGCTGTCCCGCGCAACTTCGTATGCGTAAATTTTCCCCGTTTTTGCAACATTTCACGTCGCTACTCCGCTCCTATTAGTCGTAGCGCAATGTTATATAGCCTATAGCCTTCCTCGATAAATGGGCTATCCAACAGTGAAAGAATTTTTAAAATCGGACCAGTAGTTCCTGAGATTAGCGCGTTTAAACAAACAAACAAACAAAGCAAACAAACAAACTCTTCCGCTTTATAATATTAGTATAGATAATAAATAGATTTGTGTTTTTGTACCTATGTGTGTAACGTTTCAACTCAAAAACTAATGGACTGATTTCAAAAATTAATAGAATGCTACATTATCCCTAAGTAACATAGGCTATATTTATTACTAGAAAAAAATAAAGTCCCTATTACCACCCGTGCGGTGCTGGGACTGGCCGCTAGTTATAAATTAAATAATTCAAGAATCAAGTCTCGCAGTTTTTGAAGACTATATTTTTATCATTTAACTAGCTGACCCGCGCAACTTCGCATACATTTTCCTCGTTCTTGCAACATTTTCATTGCTGCTCCGCTCCTATTAGTCGTAGCGTGATGATATACATAGCCTATAGTCTTCCCCGATAAATGCGCTATCCAGCAGTAAAACAAATTTTCAATTCTGACCAGCAGTTCCTGAGATAATTGCGTTCAAACCAACAAACTCAGCTTCAGCTTTATAATATTAGTATAGATTACAAATGTATCGTTTTTGACTTTTCTATATACTTGTAATATAAAAGTCGGTACTACTTGCCAAAATTCATACGTCAACGGGAACGACCACGTACGGGTAGTCGAAATATAGGTATATAGGTATGTTTTTTTAAAATTTGGAATTTCATTTTTTCACAGCTTTAAAGGTCCGTAGACCTGAGTATATGGTTTTAATTTCAACTCGATACCTCTACGCATTCCCGAGATAAACGGTCTTGACAAACTGATAAACGGTTTAGACAGACAGATGGACGGACGGACAACAAAGTGATCCTATAAAGATTCCGTCTTTGCCTTTTGAGGTACAGAACCCAATAAACTAAAAATACGACTGTGTACATAGTTTACTACGTCGCACACATAATTGAGATAAATGCATTGCTAGCCTACCCCGCACGTGATGAATCTCGTCAAGCTGTTTGGGGAATATGTCTAGGTAATGGATACCTTAGGCATATTCTGTGTCTTACATACACACAAAAAAAACAAAAAACTTACTAAAATGCCTCTCTTTTTATAACGTAGTAACTGTACCTAACTACCGAAAATTTGAGTGAAAATCGTTGGTAACAAACTTTAAATCGCTATTTATTCTAAACAGTTATTTTAAATGAAAAATGATTTATCAAACCTCGTGGATTTTAAAATACCTACACGATGATACCCCATTTGACTTATTTTGTTGACTTTATTTTTTTTCTCTACCACAATATGGCGTCGGCTGTCGCCATTTTAAATTTTGATGGCTGTCATGTATTAGGTAATACGAATCGATTGACATCGCGTCGGGTAATAAGACTATAAGTCCTGGCACACTGTTAAGCGCTCAGCCCAAACCGTAGACCCAGAAAGATTTCTTGAGAAGTCTATTTTGTTGGCATTTTTAAGTCAAAGTTTGTTTAATTAGCAACTTATTTAGAAAATACGTAACTACGCGAGCGTAGCCGCGGGTAACTACTACAATATACAATCGAGACGCGTGATTGAAAGTATTTACTCAATTTCGTGGAGCTGTCGACCAGACTTGGAAAGCAATTGCTATCAAATTCGCATCAAGTGGATAACGATCTACAAAATGACGATTTCAAGTGTCCGTAACTCCTAATGTTTGTTTAAGAGGCCGTAGTCTGTTGTTGACTTATACCTACATACTCGTTCCTACAGTACAGAAAGCGGTTTCATTAAATAATTATACTTTACTGCTTTCTTTAAATAACATTTTCAAGCTGTTGGTAGATAATTACCACACCACAGTTATTTCAGGTAATTTTTGCTTTGAATTCTAGTTAGGTAGGTATCTAAGTACATAAATATTCGTTACTTAGGTAGGATATATATACCTATGTTTTTTTATTGAGTTGAGTTAACATGAAAGAATTATTTTTAGCTGCTAGACTCACCCATGCAACTAGAGCATACTCTCTAAATGTTTGTCAAGTTAGTAGGTACGTACTTAGGTATACTAACATTTAAACTTTCGCGTTGCATGATTATAACTATTTATTAGCCTACGGAAAGTTAAACTCGAAAAGTTAGGGTCACTGCACACTACACTGATTGTGTCCATTATGGCCACAATGTACACAATCAGTGTAGTGTGCAGTGACCCTAACTTTTCGAGAAACAAAAAAGTGAGGGTAGATGAAGATTCATCGGCATTACGGAGTCTTAACATCGCTGCGACAGTCCGCTTGTGACCACGGCCGGTGCAACCTGGTCGAAACGTCAAGCAATTTTAAGGTAAACAATGCGCGTTAATTCCCGTGTAATAAATACGTACTTAGGTATATTATCGATCTAGTAGCATTAGCCCAACCTAGGTCAAGTTCGTCTTAATCCACTCTTGTCTACCGTTTAAAACAGATTTGCAATCAAGATGATATAGCTTGATATACTACCGACGACGTGAACCAACTTCTCGTTATCTATTATCTCGATGGGAGGGATGCTCATTCGGTGATGATGATGATATGTTTTTTGCTAATCATGTCGTATTCGCCTATAGGCGGATTCTGTGAGGTGGAGGGCCAGTTGCCTCTTGTGCCTTCCCCTCAAAGTAAAACAGTGGATTCGGCCATGATCCTGTTCGCGAATACCTACTGATAAACTTTTAAAAAAGAAATTCTAACCTGTGAACAAGCCATTGACTCAGACAGCACTTCGGAGTTTTTGAGCGTGTTGGTAGCAGGTCCCGTCAATATCAGCACCAGTGCGTAACACGTCAATGTGTAGCGTCCCACACGAGAGAAGAACTGAGGTATTAGAAGAAACACCAGACATCTGGAAGAGAATACGGCTTGAAATGGGCGTGCCGGTCGCCGGACGGGATCGCCGATCCAAAATGGATCGTACGGTGTGCACGTGTAGGTAATCTACGTACCTATACGTTAGGTCGCGTGGATTTTTATGCGATTGTGCTATAGCTAGGGGAGTGGGCATTGTGGGCTAATACCCTACCTTAAATTAATAATACCCTACATCAGCGTTACCCAAAATGGGTTCCGCACAGAAAACTTTCCAGGTATCAGCGATGTTTTTTTTATAATGTTAAAAAAAAACCGTGAACAAAACTACCCGAACCATTTAGGTTTCCATCCAAAAGTGGGCCCGCTTTAGGCAATATAAGGTTAATTTGTTTATTTATAAAATGTTATTAATTTACTTTCATTGACGCATAGGCCTGGACTGCGCAATAACCTCGCAAAATTTACCACTCTCTAGAAAGAGACGACGCTAGTTTGTGGACAATACCTATCAAAGAGACAGTGCCGCACGAGTTTTTTTTCTCTTTCAGGCACCTGTCCCACCAACGACGATGAGCGAGAAGCGAGTAGCGATTTATCGCTCAAGAAACGTACAATAGATGTATTTTGTAAATCCAATCCGTGTAAACAAAAGAGATGCAGTATAGGGCGAATACTTGTCGGCAGTGTGAACACTCAGTGATCAACTATTAATATTTGTATCTCTTTACACGGGATCTACATAAGAAGTCTTTTGAGTAATAAAATCGCTACTCGCTACTCTTTTTCCTACGCCTCACGCTTTGCAGTCTATATTTACTTTTTAATTGAAAGGAATGTCGCGGTCTAGGTCTATACGTCAATAGTTCCTACCAAGACATTCATGCGGGTGACGGTATAGGCAATTTAAGCAACTGTATTTCCTTAGGTAGGTCAATGTACAGGGAAACTTAGATACATACCTTATCCTATAGCTAAAAGCGAGACCCAGAGTCAAAAGCACACCAATTATAGAACTCATAATGGTCGAATGTATCAATGATATCGACAACTGAAATACGAAGAACATGAAACAAATGTACGTCAGAATTATTCCTCCTAAAAACCCCACCAAACTTTTTAATAAAAAGTTAGGAAAAGTTTGGTCTGTCTTGAGATATAGAAAGAAGTTCGCTACCGCGCTACCTTCAGGATACCACTGTTTGAAAGTTCTCGATATTCGTTTCTGTGTATCGTATCGATAATGACGCCATCTCTGTGAAAATGTCTGTTCCATGTGAGTGTTTCCCATTATTATTGAGTTAATTTTCTCCTTTTCATAATTCAGTCTGTACTTTTCTATAGTTCGCGCCTTCCAAAGAAGGGCGATGAAAGCCATGGTTGAAGGCTTTATTTGTGATTTAACGTGGATGTTTTCTTCTTTACTCTGAGAAAATACATTTTCCGGCGTTGTGAAACCATCTTCAGTTGTAAAATGACAGCTGACAGATGATAACCAAAGAGAATAAAAAACTTCGTTATGATGATAACTTTAGTCTCTTTGTAACTGGCCAGTTATTTTACTGCAATTCAAAGAAATACATACTTACCTTTTAATATAGCTGTGCAAGTGCAAAAAACTTTTATTTGCAATGCTATGTACAAGTACCTACTCACATGAAATTATCGACAACTTTACTACTAATGTATGGAGGAAAAAATCGTCTCAGGCGGGACTTGAACTCGCGACCTTAGGGGTACCCGCAATAAGCCGTTACTAACTCCGACACCGAGACATGTCCGGAAAAGTCGAATTTAGCCTCCATAAATTTAAATCTATCCTAATAATATAAAGCTGAGGAGTTAAGTTTGTTTGTTTGAACGCGGTAATCTCAGGAGCTACGGGTCTGAATTGAAAAATGTTACTGTTGGACAGCCCATTTATCGATAAAGGCTACAGGCTATATAATATCACGCCACGATCAAAAGGAGCGGAGCAGCAATGAGAAATATAGCAAAAACGGTGAAACGTACACAAACAAAGTACCTACTTACCTAAATATATTGTACTTCATATTATTTAACTATGTTGGATACATAGATAAATAATATGAAGTACCTACTAAAATAGGTACTTAAAACAATAATAATAATATTTTGGGACAACTCATACAACGCTATCTGATCCCAAACTAAGCAGACCTTGTACTATGGAAACCAGACAACTGATAGACATACTTATATGTATATTTCTAAATACATAAAACTTAAACGTTTAATAAATACCACAAAGTTTTATCGATCGAACCCAACGCAATTTTTCGGCAATAACTCAATTACAGTACCGATCATGTCGAAAATAATTTTAGTGATTAGTGATTTTTCACTACTTAGTATTCTTTTTTTATATTTTTGGTCAAATGGTTCAAAAGATATAGGGGAGGAGACACAATTTATGCATTATGCAACTTTCGGCGCGATTATTTTCAAAAATGTTCACTTATTCATAAAAGCTTCTGTTACATGAATGGAATGCCCCCGTAAAAATATTTATTTTTATTAGTTAGCTATCTATCAAATTTTATTATTTGACTACTACAAGACTACAAGACACCTTTTCACCAAATTTTATAAATTGTGACTTATGGGTTCCGTTTTTGACACCTCCCACAGTTACAATTTAACAACGTGCGTTTTGCTCTCACATTTTAGCAGGCGCCTTATTTTGAGTTTTAATTGTTCTTGGAACGAAACGCCATTATTTATCATCGTAGATAAGGCCATGACAGGGTTTAAAAGTGCCTTCTACTATAAATCATTACACAAGAGTCCTACCTACATACTTTCTTGCAGAAATGTTTTATAAAGCTCGGTTTAACGTGAACGCATCCATAAAGGAACAAAAGGAAATATTTTATTTACAATAGGCTTAATGTATATCAACGTACACAGTAATTGCCGTACAATGAGCACAATGTCCACCTCCGGACATTGTAAAGTTCAACAATAGCTCTAAAGTTCATTGACTCAAAATTGTCAATAACAAAATTAAAATGAACTTGCCCTGTACGCGCTCTTACAGTACAGTTCTGCGCAAGACGTTCAACATGCGCAGATCACTGCAATGCTACAAAATCAACTTCATTCTATCGCCTCAAATATCGTGAAAAGATTATCTTTTTTTGAAATTACATCTACACGACATAATGCAGATTTTTCTGTGTGGAAGTGATTATTACTGAGTGATAGTGAATTACTTACAATGTTCCAATGTTTTCTGTGATCATCAAAGGTTTTGAGTGCTTTAAATAATTAAGTATTCATTGAAGAAAACGTAAGTGAATTTATTAGTCTTGCTGTATCTTTGTCTCATTTTTATGAATGTAGGCAAAGACTTGTATAAAAGCGAAAATAACACTCAAGTGCCACAAATTGTTCCTATTGAAAGTTGACCAAATTTTAATTGATTTCTCATGTTATACAATGTACAGGCCATAAAATTACCCTGCAAAGTCATAAAATACGGTACTAGTCTCTATAAAATGTATTTCACGATCTCTTAGCATGTAAATGGTAAATAACTGATAGTAAATTGTATGAATGTATTTAAAATTATAATATATTTTTATGAACGCGGCCGTCTTTTTTTCAAAAAACTAATTTGAATCTGTCAAATAGTGATATTTTGACAGATTCATCTTCATGTTTTTGAAATATTTTTGAATTTTCATTTGTTTTCTGTGGCTCTAATTAATTTATACAGATTATTCGTTAGTTAGTTATAAATTACAATAAAATTTAATTTTAATTTGAATGAAAAGTGAAACTATGATGTATATCGATGTTATGGCGAAAGAAAATAGACTTATTATAATATTTCACAGGTCGTTAATTGTACTGGAAAAAGTTTTTCGTAATATTAAGCCCCCGTAGTTTTTTTAACATAGAGATTTTGTTGATGAGTTATAAGCACTCCGTAAGGAATAAGAACTATAGTCTACAAGGTAAGACCGACCGTAAATATTATATTTATGTATTCCACCATTTTCATCTGGGTGATCAAAGGCGACCCTTTAGTGTTCCTTGATCCCCGCACTTAAGAAAGGAGTTTATAGGGAACTCCATTTAAGTATTTATTCTCATTTAGGTATTTATTCTGTATGTAATAACCTAAGTATTAAAAAATAAAAGCTTTTATAAACTTCCTTGTAAAATTAATAGTCATTGTATGAATGGACTATGGCCTATCCTTTATTGAATAAAGAAAAATCCCTAATTTTTTTTATTTATTTAGGATCACTTTTAATTGTAGTAAATGTTGTAATTATGTAGATCAGAGGTTCCTAAACTTTTAGGATAATAGAACTGCCACCAAATACATTTTATTTTATGGATCCCACAGAGTAAATTACAAACATATATATGTGATGGAACCCATATTTTTAATTTTTTTACATTACAAATCAGAGGTAGTGTATGTTAAGAGAGGTGATAGCCTAATGTGTAAGGCATTGAACTTGCAATTGGTCACGGATTCAAATTCTACCCATTACACTACCAATGTGAATCCACTCCTAACACAAGCAATGTAGCTTAGCTGGAGGGGTTAACAAGATTGCTAGTAATGCTAGTTATTTTTTCTACTATAAAAAAAAGAAATTAAAACTTTTAATTGAAATATTTGAAATGTGAAACACTTTTATTCTTTAACTTTTATTTCAATATTTTATCAATAATTGCTTTATAGTTCAGTATCATGTCTGACGTTTATATTTTAAGCATGTCTGCAGTAGCCAAAAATAAGTAAGTAATAAGTTTCACAGAATGGTGATTTTTCTATGGGACCCCTAGGTTATGTGGAACACACTAGGAATTGCTGTTATAAATTATTGCAGCATACCAGATAATAATTTTAAATGACAAGTGTCATGATAAAAAATACATTAGGTGATTGTGATCATATTTGTGGGTGATCATAGGACATTAAAGTTTTGCCTATGGACCAGGTAAACATAGTGGAACAGACTTGTTTTTTTTTTTCTAGATGTTTTAATGGGGCTTCAGACACTCTAGGTGACTATGCCAGCCCCATAGGAGCCCTCAAGTTAACCTGACATTCATTCTACCTTCATACTATACTTCTTTCATGCATACATATTTTCATGAAATACAATAAACGCTCACAGCTCTCTGATGTTAGTCTGGATAATATAATATTAAGTGCACCACTGGAGGTACACCTGCCATTAATCAATTTCTCAGGATACAATACTGGTCACATTCCACTAGGATGTGTATAAAGTCTTCCATTTTACCATAGAAATCGCACATGGGTGAAGATTTAATACCCATCAAATGATAAAATTTATTTAGTGGAACATGACCAGAACGCAGCCTGAGAGCATAGATGTTTTATTTGATTGTTGAAACATCTCAATTATTCTCGATGTTTATCTCATGTAGGTAGTTGATGGTTTTAGTCCAAACTCAGCCGGGGTGTCATTAAGAATAACTAACTAAAAAAATATTGTGAACTGCATTCATTTTACCGTGTTCTATTTGTTTTGAAAAGAACTCTTACTTTATACACTTTTTAAAACATTGGTGCATTTTTGTTATCATTTATTTGGTAATATTTGGTTAACATTAGTGCCATTCGGGTTCAGTCCACTCTTGCAACGAAGTAGCAATTGTTTCGACGTTTCCAGCATGGAAACAATCATAGTTGATCTATTGATTCGCTATTATTTCGAATGAACCTATTGGAAGAATAAGTCAATTATATTCATTTGAACCTACAATTATTTCGAATGAACCTATTATAATTGTTGCTAAGCAACTATGTTAAGACACATTTCACAAACAAAGTAAAAGAATGCTTGATTTAGGTTCTCCATAATAAAATTTGTTAATGAGAAGCCCTGTATGATGTATGAAACCATTGTGACATTAATGTTATGCGGCTTGTTAATAAATCTAATATATGAAATTCTCGTGTCACAGTTTTCGTTGCCATACTCCTCCGAAACGGCTTGACCGATTTTGATGAAATTTTGTGTGCATATTGGGTAGGTCTGAGAATCGGACAACATCTATTTTTCATCCCCCTAAGAGTTTGTTTGTTAGTTTGAACGCGATAATCTCAGGAACTACTGGGCCGCATTGAAAAAATATTTTATTGTTGGATAGCCCATTTATCGAGGAAGACTATAGGTTATAACATCACGCTACGACCAATAGGAGCGGAGCAGCAATGAAAAATGTTGTAAAAAAAAAAGGAAGAAAAAAGAAAAAAGGGAAAATTTACGCAGACGAAGTTGCGCGGGTCAGCTAGTAAATAAATAAATCTTAACTAATTAAAGTAATGAATATTAAGTAATCTAGGTGTAATTGATGCAGTGTAAAGGTTATCATTGTTAGTTTACCAAGGAAAATATCATTGAAGATATTTACATGGTTCTAAAATGTTAAATTTAATCCTCAACATGAACGATAATCAGGCACATTGTTAAACATATGACACCCCTCTGTCATGTTTTATAATTTTTTTTATGTGCTTTATAATTAGATTTACTAATGTGTAACATTTACAACTAAAGACAGTAATAGTCGAAAAGAGAAAGAAAGATATTTGGACTGTGTCAGGATCTATGATTATTTAGTTGCATGGCAATAATTTCTGCCCCTTCACTATTAGTGTTTTATGAGAATATTTCTACAATGAAAGGGGAGGAGGTGCATTTGACTCAACACCAGTTATGTGTCAATCGTTCACACAAGAGCACGAGGAGGAGGGAGGTTCAACAGACTGTCAACACCCCACCCTTAAACACAGCCCTTTGGCGCCATAAAAAAACACATGATTTAAGCTGGTTTCATAGTCGCGCGTTCGAACAGCGCTGTGCAGACACTTTATGTTTTTGAGCTACTTTTTGACGGCCCTCTACCCTCTTGGTGAAGTTTTAGACTACTCCCCCCCTCCTACACAAAATCACGTGTTTTTTTGGTACAAATAACCCAAGAATTTCCCCACCAGTATGACTCTCCAACGACGGGGGGGTGCTATTGATTTAACGTCGGACAAGTCTGAGGAATCGCGATTCAAAATAAAAACACGTGATTTCTCACCCCCTCCCCGCACCCCCTGGCGATCTTTCGTATTTTTTTCCAAACTGCCCCCTCCCCTTCGAGGCTCACGTGACTAATGTACGAACGACCCCTAAAGGGTCATTCAAGTATTACGTAAGCAGTGTTACTCATCAACATTCCTTTTTTATGGCACGATGGAGTTTACACACGCTGACAAACATTTCACTGAACTGAACACACGCTTCATCTACAATCTTTATACCAATTGTTTTTAAATTTGATCGAAACATAGGGTAAATAAAAGCTTAGTTTTTTTAAAATTTCACGCTATGTCTTGATAATATTCTAATATTTAACGATGGAGTTTACACACGCTGACAAACATTTCACTGAACTGAACACACGCTTCATCTACAATCTTTATACCAATTGTTTTTAAATTTGATCGAAACATAGGGTAAATAAAAGCTTAGTTTTTTTAAAATTTCACGCTATGTCTTGATAATATTCTAATATTTAACACAAATATTCACGCAATCACCATCCAACTCTCCCCTCCTTCATGTCATCATAAATAAGCAAACCAATGACCCTCCCCCCCCCCCCTTGTTGTTGTTTAAGTAATAGTTAAATAGCCCCCAACGTTTTTGGGTTTTATAGTTACGCTGTTAAACCGCGCTGCTGGGCAGCACTGCCCATGCTCGTGGCATTTGACCCTCCTTGAATAACCCACCACCCCTTAACCCCCTCCATCCAGTGTCGGATCACCCTAAATTAATTCTTATTGTTTTAGACGATGGACAACGAGCAACCCCATCAAGAGCTCGTGAAATGCGTAGTAGTTGGTGATACAGCTGTTGGCAAGACAAGACTGATCTGTGCTAGAGCGTGCAACAAGCATGTCTCGTTGTCTCAGCTGTTGACTACACACGTGCCTACTGTCTGGGCTATTGATCAGTATAGGATTTATAAAGATGTGAGTTGGCACATTCTATTTAGTATTTTTAGAATTTGAACACGCTATAGTATTTTTTAGGTTTCCAAACTCCTGTAGCAAAAAGGAACCTTTTTCCGGAAAGCTCTGTCTAGGTAAAAGATTGAAGTCTAGCAATAATCCAGCTATCTAGATAAACGGTTTCCAGAGCAGTCTGCAGTATCCAGTCGTGGCATTGCCATACATAGCAATGCCACGACTGATAGAATGAATAAGGGAATAGAGAGCACTTGTGGTTCATTTCCTGCGTTAGTTATTTAATCTCCACTGACGTTACGTTAGCAAGATTTACTTATTTTATATTTTTTCACTCAGGTTTTGGAAAGGTCATGGGAAGTGGTAGATGGAGTAAACGTGTCTTTAAGACTATGGGATACATTTGGTGATCATGAAAAGGATAGGAGATTCGCTTATGGAAGGTAATGTTAAAAACAATAGCCTAGAAAATACATTTAGAGGAGTCCTTAACTCAGTGGTAACCAAGCAAAGCGAGGATAAGCAACGTTATCTCCACATTTCGGTAATATGTGACTATTTTCGAAAATGTTCCACCCCCTTGAACACGTTAAGCCTCAAGAAAACTCTCCGATCGTGTCTCCCATTGGAATATGGCACCGAGGGAATTAAGATTACATTAGTGTCTATAAAATCTAATAAAAAAAACTCCTAGCTGACATCTTCTACCTCTAACAAATTTCAGTTTCTTAGGTACTTACTTTTCGTAAGACTAATTAGGTTTTCAATATTTTTCAGATCGGATGTGGTCCTCCTATGTTTTTCTATAACGAGTCCCATATCACTGAGGAATTGTGGCGCTATGTGGTATCCAGAAATTAGGTACATTATTATATTAAACTGATTGCTTGCTATAACTAGAAAGTTACTTTTAGAAAATAAATTACGCTGTTGTTGTGCGAATTATTAGATTGTTAACCATTAACTGAGGAAACCGGCGGGTTATAGAAGATCAAAGACATGCACTTACAGAAACGGTTTGTGCTATCAAAAGCTTTCGATTTAGTTGTACATGTCAAGTTATCACAACAATGCAAACAAATAGACGACGAGTACATGCACACTCTTAGAAAACTTCAGCAATATGATATTATTTCTAATATTTACTTAAAATTATGAACCCATATTGTTAAAACTCATGGTGTTCCACAAGGGACCATATTGGGTCCTACCAGGAGCACGAATAAAATTGTAGACGCGGTAGCAAAGGCGTCAGATTACAAACGAAAGGTCGCATATATCAGATCATGTCCGAAATAATTTTAGTTTAAAGTATTTATTAAGCGCTACCTTTGTGATTTTTTTCATATATTTTGGTCATACGCTTCAAAAGTTAAGGGGGAGACACAATTTATGCAACTTTCGGAGCGATCATTTCCAAAAATATTTACGTAATCAAAAAATAATATTACGAACCTTAAAATGTTTTTATAAGACCTGTCGAATGATGTGCCCCATGTTGATGTTTGCTGATTAAAAAAACAGCTTCTGTTACCTGTATGGAGTGGCCCGCTAAAAATATTTATTTTTATTATTTAGCTATCAAACTAAGTAGCGGCTACTACAAGACACCTTTTCACCAAATTTCATCAATATTCATTGGGTAGTCTTTGAGTATAATGCCTGTGATATACGGCCGGACAAACACAGACGGACATGACGAAACTATATGGGTTCCGTTTTTACCATTTTGGCTACGGAACCCTAAAAATGTATATTTATGCAAGCATCTCTATGGTGAATCATAGTTAGAGAATGTTTACGGTTTCTCTAATTGATATTTTCTATTCAACGTGACTACACGAAGCCTTAGAAATGCTAGTCTAATTTATATAATTGTTTTGCAGACGTTTTTGTCCGAACACTCCGATTTTACTTGTGGGATGTAAAAACGATCTTCGTTATATGTACAGGGATGAAACGTATTTGAACTACTGCAAAGATCGGAGCCCTTTTATAAGGTATGACATTTTACAGTTATAATTAGTTTATTCATACTAGCTTTTTCATAACTTTGCTTGGTCTAGTTTTGGATCAGATCCACGGCTTTGAGAACCACGCAAATGAAGTCACAGATTACATAATTACATAATCTATACTAATATTTATAAAGCTGAAGAGTTTGTTTGAACGCGATAATGTAAGGAACTACTGGTCGAATTGAAAAATTATTTTACTGTTGGATAGCCCATTTATCGAGGAAGGCTATAGGCTATATAACTTCACGCTACGACCTATAGGAGCAGAGCAGCAATTAAAAATGTTGCATAAACGGGGACAATTTACGCAAACGAAGTTGCGCGGGTCAGCTAGTATATCATAAAACCAGCTATGATAAACAATCCCGGTTGTTTCTATGTCAGCCAATTATCGTTTTTTCTTTCATGTAGTTTACGTTTCATCGTAGTAGGGTTCATCTATTCCACCTGGAAACAATACGGTCTTGTACGGATCGATTCCGGCGTTCTTTTCTTCCACGTACATGTAGACTCTGGAATGAACTTCCTGCTGCGGTGTTTCCCGAGCGCTACGACATGTCTTTCCTCAAACGAGGTTTCACTTCACGGTAGGCAGCGGCTTGGGTGTGTCTCTGACATTCCTGAAGTCCATGAGCGGCGGTTACCGCTTCAACCATAAACAAAAAAAAAAAAACTTACTTCTTCTAAAATGTCATATTATCATTTCTATTGTACATAAAATTCTTACAACTTTCTTTAATACTAACAAGTAATATAACTCCTCAGGGCACCAAAAAAATGTGACTTAGTTATGCCAGACCAGGGTCGCGCTTTGGCCCACGAGTTGGGCATATACTATTATGAGACCTCAGTGTTTACTTACTATGGAGTCAACGAGGTGTTTGAGAATGCTATACGAGCGGCTCTCATAGCAAGGAGACAACAGAGGTTCTGGATGACTAACCTGAAGAGAGTTCAGAGGCCTTTGTTACAGGTAAGATCATTACAGTTTTTATCCGACTGCAAGGAAGGGTTATGTTTCGCGCGTATCTTTTATGTACCTCATATGTTTCAAACCACAAGACGGATTTAAACAATTAAGACGTCGTTAGATTCGTCTTAACCGGCCAAGTGTTCTTAGCTATGTGAAAAAAAAAAAACAAACATGGCGGCTGTGAGTTGTCAAAAACAAGAGGTGAAAATTTTCACAAGCTAAATCCTTGGTATAAAGACACGCAATTTTCCAAAATGATGCCACAAAGGATAAACAAATTACAGCTATATGAAACAAATTGTATTTTTCAGCCAGAGTTCCATTTTAAAATTTTATATTATCCTGTAATCGGCCAGTTCCGGATACAAAAATAGCAGCCACAAGGGCTGCTATTTGTGTATCCGGATATAACTGGCCTAAGGCCAATGTATGTAAGAGCTTGCCACAATCCACAACTTTAACTCCCCTGTGTGCCAAGCGATGGACTGTATTTAAAAAGAGTCAAAAAATAAATATATATTTCAATTATTTTATTCACAGGCACCATTCAGACCTCCAAGGCCCCTGGAGCCCGAAGTAGCAGTAGTGAACAGCACTTATCTTGAAAATATGACCACACTCTTACGGCAACAAGTAAGTTAATAGCTACGACTATAACATCTTTTATTGTATTGTATCTGGATAGAGGCCGGGATATATAACCCAGAAGTCGCTGTGACCAAAAAGATCTATTGTAACGCCTCTTTCTTCCTTAAAGGACATCTCCAAGGTTTAGTTTGACCATGTAGTCGACTATGTATCTTGGTGGAGTGGCCTTAACGTCGTCAGGTGTGATTAAGTGCCCTCCAAGATGCTGGCTTTTGGTGTAATGAGTTGCCTCGCAGCCACAGAGGATGTGTATAGGTGTTTCCTCATCCTTGTGGCAGAACCTGCAAACATTAGTATCGGTGAGATGCATCTTGTGCATGTGTTTGTTTAGTCTGCAGTGCCCAGTTAGGGTTCTAGTAAGAATTCTGATATGATTCTTACTCATAGAGAGCGCCTCTTTAGTGAACTTTGCGTTGAAGCCCACTAGGAGTGCTTTGGAGTGCTCTTGGCCTGGTGACTTTGACCAGAGCTTGATGCTTTGGGTTAGCCCCCATCTCATCAACATCTCTTATCCAACCCGGAAAATAATTCCACGGACGGTTATATTTCAGGCAGTCTATGCATTTACTATCTGTCACAGCGAACTTCGCCTCTTCTTTTTGTTAATCGGGTTCAATTGTGAATCTAAATCTAATCTACTGGACCACACAAAGAAATTCATCAAATCAGTTCAGTCACTTATACATGCACAAAAGAATATATGTATAAAGATACAAATAAATAAAATTGAAGTGTCTGTTTGTTATGTCGTCGTGACCACCGACGATCGGTGCAATTCGATCGAAACGTCAGGTAAATAAAAGGTTCATACCTTTAAATAATTCACGCGATTAAGTCCCGAAATATATCTAACTAGCGGACGCCTCGGTTTCACCCGCGTAGTTCCCGTTCCCATGGGAATACAGGGATAAAAAATAGCCTATGTCACCCGGGGTTAGTGTAGCTTCAGAATCGACTTTTCACAAGTGTAGTATTTTGCTTCCGAAGTGAAAATCATTTTTATTATTATTATTGTCCCACTAAGGATATGGAATGGGGGTTCAAATTTTGCGGCTAAATCTACGCGGGCAAAGCCACGGGCGAAAGTTAATATATTATTATGTTTTTTTTTTCAGTATTTCTCTGATATGGTGATAATTTGCGGCGCGAAAGGTTTCCCGGTGCACAGGTTTGTGATGGCGGCCGCGTGCGAAGCCTTCCACCGTCTGCTGGTCAACGACTGTGCCAGTCTCTCTGCTGAACTCGCCAGGAGCTCTAGTGAGAGTAGCATGGTGAGTGCTCTCTCTCTCTCTACCCCCCTCTCTCTCTACCCCCCCCCTCTCTCCCTCTCTCTCTCTCTCTCTCTGGCCAACGTCTGGCCCTTGTGATAGATTACAACCCATAACCTTCCTCAGAGAGGATCCAACACTTTAGTAGAAACGTTTTAGGCCAATTGATGTTCATTTTGTAATCTTTGAAACTATTAGGCCGATATTGGTGAAATTTGCTATCAAAAATTATTTTCTACAGCTATGTTTTATTAGGACACAAATTTGTCCACTATTATAATAACATCTCCGGCAAAGTTGACTAGTTTCTCATGAGAATGTCTGCCATAACCAAATTCCAGGACTTTATGGTGGCATAAATTGTAAAATATTTTTTCAGGTTAGCAGTATGGGTGAAGCTACAACTGGCGAATTTAATGAAGACACTGAGTATTTGATACGACAAGATCAAGCTAAGCAGATGAGGCAAGTCTACTTAAAATCAATAATTTATTTCATTTTTTCTAAATTGTAGTTTGTATCCAATAACCAATCGTTAATGACAGTTCAGCTATCTGTCTGATCACTTTATGCACAACATGGCGATCAACAAAATATTACACATAGGCTACTTTTCATTTCGAAAATAGTTAAGGCAGGGTTCGAGGATATATATCAATGGATATACAGGGTGTAACAGAAAGGTGTGGTCATATTTCAGCAGTGGATAGTGTATGTCATTAGTATTGTACCTACCATAGTGCCATTTTGTCAAAATTCAGTATTGAAAGACGTGTGGCATAAGAATTATAACTTCCATGACACAAAATTCGATCGTAATCGGCATAAGAACCTAAAAGGTTCTAATGCTATATAGTCATACTTTTTTTAATTAATAATTTTTTCATTCATAAATAAACGAATGAAAAAATATTTATTAATAGAATTTCAGAGTACACATACCTAATTTTATCAAAATCGGAGATTTTGATAAAATTAGGTATGTGCACTCAGTATCATGGGTACATACCAACCCTTGAATACGACCACACCTTTCTGTTACACCTTGTATAATTATATCCGATATAATTATACAGGATGTAACGTTTAATATATATCGGATATGATATATATCCGATATATATCAAACGATTTTTTATGATATAATACAAAAATAGTTTAAATATTTTATAGTATAGTATGACCATTAGTGCTGTGCACTCCCTGAGGTATGCGCGCGGTGAGACGGGGGGGTTAGAATCGGCTGCTGCGCTGTCAGTGCGCCGTCAACGCTTGTGACGGCAGGTAGTGTTATTTGTATCGGACTGTCTATGTCAGACGCACACGAGATAAATATTCAAAGATGGGTCGTGCGTTATCTCGTGATATGAAGACTGTCATTTTTAAGGTGGCTGAATATTTTAAGAAAAGAAAAGCAGACAAAGAAAGCTTTGAATTTAAAAATGACGTGAATATTGCTAAAATCGTTGCGGAGGCTACGGGATACAGCAAAAGAACCGTACATAATGTGATTTCTGCGGGCTATTTATCAATTGAAAATTCAAGCCAATTAAAATTTCAATCGCCAAAAAAACCAAAAGTTCTAAAGAAAAAACACGTTGTGGATGATTTTGACCTTGGAGTTATCAGAAGAAAAATTCATCAGTTTTACGAAGTTGAAAAAAAAATACCAAGTGTCCGTAAGTTACTATCAAGTTTGAGACAGGATGGCATATTGAATTGTGGACGGGAATATTTAAGACAGCTTTTACACAAAATGGGCTACCGTTACAAAAAATGCAAATCAAAGAGACATCTCCTTATAGAGCAGCCTAATATTACAGTGTGGCGGAAAAAATATCTTACACAAATCAGAAATTACAGAACGGAAAACCGAAACATATATTTTCTTGATGAAACATACATCAACGCCAGTCACCATGCCAGCAAATGTTGGCAATCATCGTCAGAACCCGGTATTCATGCTGATATTGGGAAAGGACGGCGACTAGTAATACTCCACGCTGGGTGTCGAAATGGCTTAGTGGATGATACATTGACTATATTCAAATCCGATGCTAGAACCGGTGACTATCATGGAGATATGAGCGGACCTACTTTTTATAAGTGGGTAGATGAAAAGTTAAAAGATAAGTTGCTGCCGAATTCTGTGGTTGTAATGGACAACGCGTCTTACCACAGCGTTCAGATTGAGAAGAAACCAACTATATCAAGCCTCAAAAGTGAAATGCAGAACTGGTTGCTACGCCATAATGTAGAATTTTCAGGAACCATGTCAAAGGCTCAACTGCTACTTCTTATCAAAAATACACAAAAAGAACCCGTGTATAGAATTGACGAACTCCTGAAAGCCAGTGGACACACTGTTCTGCGTTTACCTCCGTACCATCCAGATTTAAATCCAATCGAGTTGGTCTGGGCTGATATTAAAAACAACATAGCCCAAAACTATATTAATTCTTCTCTAGACGAAAAGATAATCTTATTGGATAAATTGTTTTCGGAATTCACGGCGGAAAAATGGCAGAAATGCGACGATCATGTCCAGAAAAATGAAAATGATTACTGGAGTCGCGATAGTAGGTTCGATAATGTTATCGATTCATTCATAATAAATTTGCAAGACTCTGATTCAAGTTCCGGTGGCGAAGAGGAAGATGAAGATGATGACGAAATGGAAGATGAAGTTGAAACAGAATCTATGTCAGAATAACTTTCGTTAGAATATATAATTGTTTGTAAATATAAAAAATGTTTAATAAAACAAGTCCTGTTGTGAATTATAACTTTCAATTCTTATTTATCACCTGCATATTTTTAATAAAATATGAGTATATTTGGGTTACATTTTAATCAACAAAGTAAGTATATATTACAGATAGATAGCCTCCGACCAACGCAACGTCCCGCCACAAGTCTTGCCTTAGAAATGCAAACTGATATCGTAAGATCTGTCCGACATGTATCGACCTCATGTGAACTCATGCACTTTTTTCTTCGCCCCCCACCTCGCCGTGCATACCTCAGGGAGTGCACAGCACTAATGGCCACACTATAGTAAGTACTTTTTGGCGTTTGTTACTGTCGTTGATGTCCTATCCAGTCCAGTTTCAGAATCGGAAGATGACCAAATTTTATCTTCCTTGCAGTCAAACCAAGCACGAAATGAATACCATTTTTTAATTATTTTATTTGATAATTTACAGTTAACTTAATTCTAAAAACAATGATTTAACTATATTCTATCTTAAAAATCTTTCTTTTTAATTATTTGCTTCCAGAGTATGGGACCAGATAAAACGTCGGTCATCCTGCCAGATCTTACCTTTGAGCGACAGTTGCAAGAAGCCGCCGGACTTGTATAGAGAAGTCAACCATCCTGCCATACTGTCCATCAGGGTTGTTAAGGTAAAAAGATAGATGTTGGGTTCTTTTTGTGTGTATATTTAGTTTGTTTGCCATTTCGCTAAAAAAATGCATTTTTTGTGACAACCCTATTATTCTTTTACTAGCTGACCGAGAACTTCGTATGCGTCAATTTTCTCCGTTTTTGCAACATTTTTCGTTGCTGCTGCGCTCCTATTGTGTAGCGTGATGTTATATAGCCTATAGCCTTCCTCGATAAATGGGCTACCCAACAGAAAAAGATTTTTTCAATTCGGACTAGTACTTCCTGAGATTACCGCGGTCATACAAACTAACTCTTCAGGTTTATAATATTATTATTAATATGATTCGTCGCCGCTCGGCATTTTGCGCTGCATCAAAGAAGAGTCACTGTTAGTATTAAAAATATAATTATAATACCTTGGGACAACTCACACAACGCTATCTGATCCCAAACTTTGTGGAGACAGCTGATAAATATACTTATATATATATATATATGAGATAGGTAACACCCAGACACAGAATAAACCATCGTGCTCATCACACAAAGTTTTATCCTGGGTGGTGATCGAATCCACGACCTCCGGCTTAGCAGTTAAGGTCACTAACCATTAGGCCAACAGACCAGTATTTAATAAACATATATTACTAACTGTCCCGCGCATTTTCGTCTGCGTAAATTTTCTCCGTTTTTGCAACATTTCTTATTGCTGCTCCGCTCCTATAGGTTGTAACGTGATGTTATATAGCCTATAGCCTTCCTCAATAAATGGGCTACCCAACAGTGAAATAATTTTTCATTTCGGATCAGTAGTTCCTGAGATTACCGCGTTCAAACAAACTTCAGCCTTATAATATCAGTATAGATTACTTTATATATAATTTTCTTAATTTCCAGTGTGACAAAATCCAACACGCGACCTCTCAAACACAAACAATAGTAACAATGAGCAAACTTATATCTCAGATAGTGATGCAAGAGATCATCAACTTTATATACACCGGCGGTTTGGATAGCAGCACGTTCAAACAACAGGTCAGTCGAATATGTTCTTTGTGTTAACGTATATAAGGTTGGGAATTCTATTGTGGGGTGGTGATGAAGTGATCTTTTGGATTATGATAATTTTACAGGCAATTTTTTGTCAACTATTTTATCAATGCAATATTTTTTTAATAGAAAGAGAACATGTAGTTTAGACTCCGGACGACTCAGTTGTAGTAGTTGGTTGGTTCACAATTGACTTGGTTAGTTACCAACTAATCAAAACAATAACTCTTTAAGAAATGTCAAAATGCAGATTTCATATGGAGATCTAGTAGCGGTCTATAACGTCACTATTTTTATCACGTCAAATGACTTCTTTAGTATATGATCAACGATAAAAAATCTAGTACACAAAAATAAAAAATTGATACTGTTGGCAGTTTAAATGTCAGGTTTATTTACTAATTAGTCTTTTGGATTGTTTTGATTACCTAGGAAACAAGCTTATTGTTGAAATACTCTTTATAATGAAGCGATTATAGTGCCGTTACATTTATTAAAACAATGAAAAGGGTAATTTTAAGTTAAGACAGTTTGAATAGCTATATGCACTTTCGCTTCCTAAATTTTCTTTATAGTGTAAAGTGTAAACATAAATAAATTTACTGTATAGTGTAAAATAATTTATTGTTATTGTAGTCATTTACTCAATTCCTGGGTCAATATGAAAAGTACTTTATTCACTTAGGTTACATAATGCAACGCTTATGAACGCCAGACAAAATTTGCAATAGAATGATTCTACATTTAATGCCAAGTTCGCAAGAGTAAAGCCATAAGAAAAGAACTTGGCAATAAAAACTCATGGCCGGGATCTGAACTTCAAACTGTTATTTTTAATGGAATTGCATTATAAATAACAGTTTAAAGTTCATTATTACAGATTATGCGGTCGACATTTAAACATAGTAGTTGCAGATTTCAAATTTAAAATTCTTTCCAATTAGAAAACAAGTCATTGATAAAATTGCCATGATATATTTCGGGACTTAATCGCATGAATTATTTAAAGGTTGATCGTGGTCACGGGATTAAGTCCCGAAATATATCTAATATGAATAAACATCGCGAAAGTTTTAAAACAATAAAATTGGCATGATTCTACATTTAGGAGTCCTTGTGGAGTTAAAATACTTAAAATAAATTAATAATTGACATTACTTAAATAGTTGGAAACTTGGTCTAGATTACCATTAACTTGGTAGAAAGAAAAATTAAGAGAGATAATAATAAAAATAATTATAGCATTACTGTGTATAATATAAGTTCGTCACTTCATCACTGAACCACTACTTTATTCTATTTAAAATATTATTTAAAAAAGCTTAAGCTTCCTATAAATATTTAAAACTATTTATTATCTTTTTTTTTAATTGATGTACGGTTTCAAGTAATTGTTAATTATTATTGACTTGAGCTATATACTTTTATATGCTGTCTTCTTATTAAAATAGTAATCTGTATGCCAATTGAGTAAAATAATTGAATTTACTACTACCTTATATGAATATCGGATTTTGAGAAGGAATAACTAATGTTCATCACCTATTACTACAGAGCACATAACTTGCGATGAGGGCTATCATAGAGTCAGGTCTCCACAATGTCAAATTTCATAGTTAGACTGTTCTTGTGAATATTTTGCAATATCTAATAGGAATTGTGGCAAATATAAATTACTTGGCAGTGAATATCAGTACTTTAAAAGTACAACATGCACATATTTACTAAACTATACTAAAATGCGAAGAAATATCTGCCTGTAGATATGTCAAAATAAAGACAATACCTATTTATGAGATATATAATAATTCCAGAAAAATTACAAAAAAGATTATTACTTTATCTAACTCCTTGCACTAGGCTAGGCCTGTCTAGCAAGGAGCTATCTGTTTGAGTACATTGAAGTATTTATTGAATAATGTTAGAACGTAAAATAAAAATAAAAGAAACAAGGTTAAATCTTTGGACCTAAAATACATTTGTATGTATATGTAGATCTTCTGATTGGTCGTAAATCCAAGTTAAAAGTTCTTTAGTTAGTTTGCATTTAACTTGATAAAACAACATGATTTGTGGATTTTATTATATACGACTTTATTTTAGTGAATGTTGTATTAACTCTTAATTAGTACTTAATAATATATTTTAATAAGGAGACAGTTTTTCCTTTATCAATATACTCTCTAATTCTATGCTTCTATTTTTATAATATTCTATGTACCCACCAATAAAAGTATTGCCAATTAAAAATATAACATTTAAAAATAATATTTTTTATAATAACAACAATGTGTTCTGCAGTCGGCTGCTATCGGATTATTACTGGTAAATTTTATTGTAATAATTAATTATTGTAATAAATAATTATTTCATTAAACAAATTCATAATTATTAATTTGTACCATTATTATTATTATAAAAAACAGCACCCTTTTTGTATTTTTTCTTGACGTATTTTTGTAGTTTATCATTATCTATTTACTGTGCTTTCTTTTGTACTTTTGTATATGATATAATTAATATCAAATAGCAGTAGTAGCAATATAACATATAATTACATAAGATTTGCAAATATATTCTATATACTCACGAATATTCTGATTTAATTCAGTTGTCGCTCGCCGTGGTAATTTTCTAGTCACCATAAAAGGGCGTATTCTCACTATGTCGTGAAGACTAATTACAGTGTCGTTTAAAGCGTCACATATAAGACGACTGTCAAAGTTTCATCACAATCTGATCAATGGTTTCGGACAAACATACAAACACAAATTTTTATTTATATAGATAAAGAAGAGGACATATTTGGTTCGACATTACATGAACGCGGAAGGGCAACTGTTACTATTGAATTAAATTATATAAACTTCAATGATTGGTGCTAACTATTGGAGATATTATTTACACTAAATATTGCCCGCGGCTATCGCCCGCGTGCAAGTCAGATTGTTACCAAAATATTTTAACCCCTTAGGGGGTGAACTTTCAAAAATCCTTTCTTAGTGCTCCCCTACGTTATAAAAGGAACCCCTGTGCAAAATTTCAAGTTTCTAACCCTTATAGTTTAGGCCCTGCGTTGATATGTCAATTAGTCAGTTAGCTTCTCCTTTTATATATATACATAGATATCAAATTAAGTCGAGGATGAGTGGTGGGGCCACTCATCCTCGATTTTTTATAATAATAACATTGTGATGTGACTTAAAAGAAAGCACAGTAATATATTTTTAATTATTCATTATAGATTTATCACCTTGCAATAGATAATTATGACACTGCTATTTTACATAATTTGTGCTTTTAATAACATTTGTTATCGTATAATGTTTTAATTGCGATATTACGCTTAATAGTCTTGTCTTTCATATTTAAATAATAGTAGGGTGGTTGGTTGTATTAATAAAATAAATCCCAATTGTTCATTCCCAACACAACGTTTTCTAAATAAAGAAAGTTATCAATGTTCCATAGACTATAAGAATCTTCGATTTCTAATGCTAAGTTCTCTAAATTGAAATATACAACGTTATTCTTCGTATAGTGCAAACCTGAAAGTAGTTTGCGCAGAATCAGTAACGCATTCCAATGATGTAGGTTTTGGATCATGGTAAATTTTTCGATTAATTAATGAATCAATCATTAATTAATTCATTAATCATTCTAACAGTCCAGCAATGAGCACGATAGCGCGAAGAACACGACAACTATAATACCTTATAATTCTGCAGGTTTTCAATATATTCATGTTCTTTTTTTTATATAATTTCTTGAAGTAAAAATCTTGTTGGGGTGTCTGAGCTTTGCACTATACGAAAAATAACCTTGTATAAACATAAGGTCCAGCTCAGAAATAGCAGAGAATCACTTGAGTATTTTTCGGATGATAATAATTAAATATGTTAACTCGTAATCGTAAAGTTAACGAAAATAGGATAGAAACGAGCTTTCTATAAGCGTATTTTGAAAAAAAAGCAGTGTAACATACGATTTATAACTCTATTCGAACTCAATAAGGATGCTATTTAATTATCATTGGAAAAAATAGTCGCATTTTTCCGCTAAGTCTATTATATCTGTATTAACACATAAAAAAATATATATTTTTTTTACTGACTGATATTTTGACTAGGGACTACCCTAGTCAAAATATCAGTCGTTAAACAAAAAGCCGATACGCGGCCATTTTAATTACATCCCTTTACCCCAAACTGTTTACAGTCTGAATTGTATGAATGTATTTATGATGGGTTGCGCAGGAAATCCGCCAGGCGGCCGAGTTGCTCGGCTTCCATGAGCTAACTAAACTTAGCCAGTTCATTTTGGACCAACATCTACTCTTCGATAAAGGCTTCATGCTGCAGTTTCATGCGGTAAGTTAGTACATATTATTAACTAAGGGGAGGGGGGTTTGCGGGGGGGTGACGTTACATGAGGAGTGGAGGGAGAGTGAGCATAACTTACTTTTGCTGACAAGGAGGAAAGGGTAGTTCAAATTACTAAAATACTGCTTATGTAATATTTAAATGAAACCTTTCTAGGGTAATTGTTTTTAAACTTTAATTATATACACACATTTTTAGGGTTCCGTAGCCACAATGGCAAAAATGAATCCCTTATAGTTTCGTCATGTCCGTCTGTCTGTCTCTCCTTCCGTACGTCACAACCATTTTACTCATAGACTACCCAATAAATATTAATGAAATTTTGTGTAAGGGTGTCTTGTAGTAGCCGCTATTTATTTGATAGCTAAATGAAAAAAGAGGGGGGGAACTCCATACATGTAACAGAAGCTCAAAAAAACTGCGAAAATTGTTCGACTCTTTTTAAAATATTAAGGTTTCTTCTTTGATTGCATATTTTTGGAAATAATCGCTCCGAAAGTTGCATAAATTCTGCCCCCCCCCCCCCCCGCCCCTTAATTTTTGAACAGTGTTACCAAAAAATATGAAAAAAATCAGAAAGGTAGCGCTTAGTAAATACTTAAAACTAAAATTATTTTGGACATGATCGGAGATACCGTCATTGAGTTATTGCCGAAAAACTGCGTTTCTCAACAAAAGGGCGTAGTCTAAGCATGGTCCGTCATGTTTTTGCCCGGTTTTATTTCCCATACTAGCTGTCCCGCGCAACTTCGTATGCGTAAATTTTCCCCGTTTTTGCAACATTTCTCGTCGGTACTCCGCTCCTATTAGTCGTAGCGTGATGTTATATAGCCTATAGCCTTCCTCGATAAATGGGCTATCCAACAAAAAAAGATTTTTATAATCGGACCAGTACTTCCTGAGATTAGCGCGTTTAAACAAACAAACAAACAAACTCTTCCGCTTTATAATATTAGTATAGATAAGATCGTCCTTTTGATCTTTTATACTCCATGGGCATCTTTACACTATGGCGCAATTTAGCATTGCACGTCTATGTTTTAGCCTCTTCCCCAACGTCTACGAGACATGTACGTGGAACGCAATCTGTTCGCCGACGTGACCTTTGACCTTGACGACGGGATCCACCTCGCTCACCGCGCCGTGCTCATGGCGAGGTGTGACCCCATGAAGGCCATGTTCCAAGGACACTTCAGGGAGAGCACTTCCAGAGTGGTGAGCAACGTTATATTATTTAAAAATGGTCTGTGTGATACGTCGAGATTCTACATGTAATGCCAAGTTCGCAAACAATAGGGAAAACCGGAGAAAAGAACATGGCGATAAAAACTCTCGGCCACTCTTTTCAAATTGCCAACTTTACAATGTTTGAATGTTTATAAACTTGATAAGGGGGTAAGGTGCTGCCTCTAATATACTATACACCATGTTGAAGAACTGATGCAAATTACATTATTAAAAAGTTGGAACATCGGATAAATAACCTTTAATATTTCAATAACTACTTACAAAAAAGTACTGATAACGAAATATTAAATATAAAATATTAATTCTGATATCAAAAGAAAGAAAAGAAAGGTCTTTATTCGACACGCATTGATTACTACTAGCACTAGATAATAAGCAAACTTACTAACACTATTTGGATTGTACCATGTCCGAAATAAAGTTTTTAGAACTTTATTTCGGACATATTATTATTTTTCACATCAAATCTCGTTTTTATTTATTTGGCTCACAGCAAAACATTACAAAAATCTTAGACTATGGTATAGGTTATAAGAAAAGAGAAGAAGTTTATTTCTTTTTCCATTATGCTATCTCTTACTTAATCTGGGCGATCGAAACGAGCCCTAATACTATCCCACAACGTATTCACTTTTGTGGTACCATTTACTGAGAAACTATCACACTTTCAGGTTTAGGCTTTCATATAGCAATTTAAGTTTATGTCTTTATATGTTTTCTATTAAAGTAACATTATTTTATAGACATTTAAAAAAAATGGAGCTAAAAGCTAATTCTCTTTAAACAACTGTCTTAAAAATTATTACTTGGTAAAAAAAAAAACTTCGCGAGCCCTCCTAAACCACCGCTTGTTGCTAGTTTATGTGATGATGGAATCGAACTTTAGAAGCGGCGGTAGCCTATTGGCTAAGGCATCGGTCTCGCAATCGTGAGTACGCTGGTTCGAATCCTACCCATTATACTACCGACGTGAACCCACTCCTAACACAAGCCTTTGAGCTTAGCTGGAGGAGTTAACAGGATTGCTAGTAATGTGGGACTCAATCCCACATTGCTAGTTATCATATTTAAAAAATAAACTCTCAATACAAATATGTAAATACATAAAATCAAGTATACGAAGATTTGAATTCTAATATTGTGTTTAAGGCGGTGGTAGTGGCCAAGGCATCGGTCTCACAATCGTGAGGTCGCGGGTTCGATTCCTACCCATTATTCTACCGACGTGAACCCACTCCTAACACAAGCCTTTGAGCTTAGCTGGAGGGATTAACAAGATTGCTAGTAATGTGGGACCCAGTTCCACATTGCTAGTTATCTTTCAAAAATACAGTATTTACGACTTCCCCACATATATTATACCACCTTTTCAACAGATTTCCTTCCCCGGAGTCAAAATGTACGCATTCCATATACTTCTGAGCTACATATACAGTGACAAAATACCTGTGGTAGATCCTACTAGGTGTTTGGATTTACTGGAACTGGCGAATAGACTGTGTATGAATCGACTGGTCAATCTTGTGGAGGCCAGGGTCATTGACCAGTTGCAACAGAGGGATAGGTAAGGATATATTATTATTATTATTTATTAAAAAAAGACGACTTCTGCATTAGGGTACAAGCCCTGTGTCGCAGGAGGCTTTACAAACATACAAGTCACGGACACAAAGTACACCCAGACTCGGAACAACAATTTGTGGATCACACAAAGTGGTGTCCCGTGTGGGAATCGAACCCATGACCTCTTGCGTAACAGTCGGACACTCTCCCACCGCGCCACAGAGGCAAAATATATACTTGTTTTTTGTACTGTGTAGCTGTTATGAGTTGATAATACTTTAATCTTATAAATGAGTGTACTCCTAGTGGACTATTTTCGATATTTTCCCCGTTTTTGTAATTCTATAATGGTGATAAAAAACTGTGTGTGGGTCATTGACCAGTTGCAGCAGAGTATTTTTTTTTTGTACTGCGTATTTGTATGCCTCTGTGGCGCGGTTGGAGTGTATCCGTTTGCTACGCAAGAGGTCGTTGGTTCGATCCCCAGCCAGGATAAAACTTTGTGTGATGAGCATGATGGTTTATTCTGTGTCTGACTGAATTGACGTATACGAAGTTGAGCGGGTCAGCTAGTTTAAAATAGAAGGAGACAAAACTCCGCTTGTTAAAATGCTGTTATTAAAGTATTATTAGTAAGAAGCATGTATTTAGTAAATTTGTCGTAATTTCTTTGCAGAGTGTGCGGTGATGACGACCAAGTGGTTGAAATAGCATTATCTTTGTTGGAGCCTGTCAAGGTAAAATAATTGATCAGCACATTATTATTTTGTTCTAAATGTTGTCCCCGGCAAACGAGAATTAACGAATTTTCAAACACGCTTTAACTTTAACCAAATATTGTTTTATTTCTAATCAAAAAACTAATAAATATTGTTTGTTTTCGAGACTGAAATTGAAAAATCGACGGATTTTTAAACAACCTTCTAACCCATTAAGGGGTGGTGATATATCAATCTTCCTAAATATGTGACTATGTCTTAAAAGGCATCCAATGTCTAAATCCCATGTTTCTAGTTCCAGTAGTATAAGGCTCAGTAATGATGAATCTGACAGTCAAGCAGTTGGAGCTTCAACAATATTGGCTGATCGAGGAGTTGGAGGCATAAAATATGATTTTTTAAATATGTTTTCCAGCTACACAACGCCCACAACCTAGCAGACTGGTGCACGTGGCGGCTGTGCGGCGCGTACGACCGCGTTTGCCGCGCGCGGCACCTGTCCTCCGCCTCGCGGGACTACCTGTCCGACAACCGCTACCCGCCCGTCTGGTACGTACACTGTGCGTATACGTGCACGCACTGTCGAGAGTGTGCCGCGCGAGGCACCTGTCCTCCGCCTCGCGGGACTACCTGTCCGACAACCGCTACCCGCCCGTCTGGTACGTACACTGTGCGTATACGTGCACGCACTGTCGAGAGTGTGCCGCGCGAGGCACCTGTCCTCCGCCTCGCGGGACTACCTGTCCGACAACCGCTACCCGCCCGTCTGGTACGTACACTGTGCGTATACGTGCACGCACTGTCGAGAGTGTGCCGCGCGAGGCACCTGTCCTCCGCCTCGCGGGACTACCTGTCCGACAACCGCTACCCGCCCGTCTGGTACGTACACTGTGCGTATACGTGCACGCACTGTCGAGAGTGTGCCGCGCGAGGCACCTGTCCTCCGCCTCGCGGGACTACCTGTCCGACAACCGCTACCCGCCCGTCTGGTACGTACACTGTGCGTATACGTGCACGCACTGTCGCGAGTATATTGTAACATTTCAAAAATATGAAAAAACTTTAATAAGAGCATTTTTAAACGCACGTTGTCTTTTATAGACTGACGTCACGCCAACAATACGGATGTTGCCTGTCAAGTCAAGTTACTGTTTTTTTATGAAATGTCAAAACGACAAGCTCTATGTGTATGGAATAACAACCTATGTCGTCATAAGTTTCTCGTCAAACTTTTACTGTTCGTTTTAAATTCAAAAACATGTTAAATTGTGGAAAAAACACTTGTTTAAATAATGTTAAGACCTTAATTTGTATTGCGTAATTTGTATAAAATATTTTTTTTTGCATGTAGCACAGATTACCCCCTAATAGATTCCGCATTACAGTAATTTTGTTCGTCACCGAGTTCACTCATTTTGGAGGAAGGAACAGGACGCGCGGGACGGTACAAGTGCGCTATGATTGGTTATTTCAAGGTCAAACTTCGAGTGGACCGAATAATAGTGATGGGACAGTGATGAGAATAGGTTGTCGATAAAATATTGAAATATGGAATTAGATTACGTTAATTTAGTTTATTATTTTAAGTAGGTTTTAATTAGGTTCTAAGATTTTAATTAGGTTCGGAGGATGATCAATGATGATACATTATAATTATATATTTTTATTCAATGGGTGTAAAATAAAACTAAGCTACTATCAAAATCTATTTTTTTTTTTAAATAAAACTTCTTCAAGTATTTATCAAAAGATTAATAGTAAAAAAATATGAAAGGTTAAAATATACATTATACATTAAACATTTATGAATTCTTATACTAACACACATCAAAATACACAAGAAGAAAAAAAAAACAGAAATATAATTGCAAATGCAATATGATACATCTTGTCTTGATTGCATCATGTCTTGAGCAAATAACACTGTTATGGGTGGAAAACCAATTCTCCCCACGAGAGGTTGCATCTACCCATTTCTTCTTCCTCTCGGGGCATCTAGGAAACCTTTAAAATAATACATATCTCACTTAAATTACTGTTATTACTAAATCAAATTAATTGCGTAAGTAATTTTATAAGTGACTGGACTGCTGCAGCCCGGTTGAATGAAGTTTGGTGAAAATCGGTTCAGTAATTTCTTTTCACTCGACGCAAAGACCTAAGTAAATTATAAGTCTTAGCAAAGACTGAGTAAATTATAGATAAGTTTAAGAAATACTCTCTTAAGATTTAAGGTAATCTCTCGATCTCCTTGATATTGAAAAGATAAGATAAAGAATAATTTCATTAAATTTAAGGAATTTGACTTGATATCTTGATATTCTATCGTTAGATTCTGATAATGGTGGTAATACCTCAATGGCATAGCCTTTCAAACAAAAAAAAATACGAAGATAACGAGGATATACTCGTACAAAAAGCAAAGTAGGTTCCTTTTTGTTATATCCTTACATAGTATTAATTAGTCGTTTCCGAACGTCTGTCCCTGCGGCTTTTGCCATCAGCGATATATTTTTTCAAGGAAGTGTTTCATATAGTTCTTCGCCACTAACCGATATTCAAGCGGGCGAGGCGCGGGCCACAGCTTGTTGTTTATACCTACTTTAACTTTAACTACTATTTCACTACTAACTATTTCAAATGACCTAGTTACAATTACGACAAACCATCGATAATCACCTATATCATCCGATATCCCAACACTATCGATACACGTATCATCGTAAGAGCAGGAATGCTATATTAATTTAGCTAATGAGTGAAAGGGACATTTCAAAAAGACATCTACCGGTTCGAAATTTTGAGGGTTTTTTAAAATAACTAACCATAATAAACCGCTGCTTAGTCAATTTAATATTTACTTAAATTAAAATTTACTTACCGGTGAAATGTTATGCCATCTTTTAGGTAATTTGATGTCTTCGCCGACTTTGCTCACCATTTCACAGAACAGGAAGCCATTTTTAGGGTAATATACGCACAAAGCAATTTTTATAATTATTTTCAATTGCACGTGGTCGTAGGTCGTGAAGTTGGTCGTCACTGACGTCGTGATTTTAGGTATTGTTTTATATGCTAGCGAAATCAAGTATGAGTGGCGCGCGTCTGTTGCCCTGCATGCGGAATCTATTAGGGGGTAATCTGTGGCATGTAGTAACCACCCAATGTGCTTGTATTGTAACCGAGCCGTCAGTTACGTTCGAGTTAAAACAAAATGTAATTTTATTAGTTTCATGCTAGTCTTTTTGCGTTTTCTTTTTTACTTTAACATAAAACGTTCTGTCGTTAACTACTAACAGTTTGCAAATACTTACCGCGCAATCTTCAGTTCACAATTTTCGACAGTTTATAATTTCGCAAGGCAGATTATAAAATAACTATGTTATAATCCTATTTTATACAATGTACTTCAACATGAAATTTAAGTTGCAATCGTAATTTTTGTAAACACTTTTCTCTCCAGGTTTGTGAAAGAATACGACTACTATCAAAAATGTGTGAACGAGCAAAGTAAAGAACAAAAGGAAATACGACCGACGACGTCTTTACAAGCAAATCAGCAGACTGGCTGTTTATGTTTTACTAGTGAGTATCTTTATTTTTTACCTATATTTGTGTTGAGTAGGTTTTGGTTTGACCTATAGTTGTGATTTATGTTTTTATATATATTAAGTTCATAAAAATTTTGATAAATGAATTTTCATTGCCTTGTTCTTTTCTCCTGCTTTACCTACTGTTTGCGAACTTGGCATTACATGCAGCTACATGTAAAATTATGATTCTACATTTAGGTACATGTAATGTAATACGTTGATAATGACGTTAAGACAAATGTTGTTTTGCATCCTAAGTGAATAAAGAATTTTGAATTACCTATATTTAAGAGGCACATTATAATGAAATGTGTTTAAAAAATATATCGCTTCTGATGTCTGTGAGACCCAAGTGAGACCAATTGAGGAAGAAGCATTATTGTGATCTACCTCCGATTTTTTATAACCTCTTAGTTGTTTTAAGTTCAACAATATTCTATGTTTGTTTATATGTAAGCCTGTAAATTAGATGGATTTTCTCAAACAAGTGATTTTAAAATCATGAAAAACAGAAATCTTTATTCAGAAAAAAATGCTGTAGGTGAATATTATGTAGGTAATTGAAACACGCGTACTGATGTTTCATTCGTGAATTGAAGTTAAAATTACAGAAATATTTTCATTTTCTTATATATCTGTATGGTCGGTACCACAAGCGATCGTGTCGAGAAGACATCAGGCGCGTCGCCATCCCGCACTTCCGGTGCGCTACATTACCACTTGTTAACACTCGAATGTAACCGATAGTTTGCGGCGCGTACACTCGCCGAAACTACTCCGTCAAGAAAGTAGCGGGAAACGATCAATAACACACGAAATGTTAGTTATTCATCTTAATTTATTTTATCGCCTTCAAAATATGCTCCTTTACAAACTATACATTTACGCCAACGATTTATCCAATCATTAAAACATATTTTTTTAAACGCTTTTTCCGTTAGTTTAGTAATCGCCGCAAGTTCTCCTTTATGACTTCTACCGAATGAAAACGAGTGCCACGATGTGGTAATTTGAGTTTAGGAAAAAGAAAGAAGTCAACTGAAGCCGTATCTGGTAATAAAGGTGGTTGCTCAGTGGTATTTTTCGAGTTTTTGGTCAAAAATTCGTTCACAATGATGACCTTGTGCGAAAGCGCATTCTCGTGGTGCAAAATGCAAGAATTTTCTTTTCACAAATCTGGCCTTTTTAATTGATTCTTAAACGCCGCATAACTCTCAAATAATATTTTGCCGTTGGACCTTCCGGCAAGAATTCCGAGTGCACAACACCGCGATAATCGAAAAGAACAGTCAACATAACTTTGACTTTTGATCGACATTTGCGTGGTTTATTCGGTTTCGATTTAGTTGGAAGGCACCACTCCGAAGCTTGTTGACTAATTTGTATTTCAAACTCGTCACCAGTAACAATGCGTTGTGAATGAGGATTTTCAGTCACTATTTCCTTCACTTTTGCGATGTTAACTTCAGTTGAATACGTCGATGGCCAACCAAAGCGAGGCAAATCTTTCATCACATTTCAATTGCTTTTGAACGCTTTGTACACGATAGAGTCGATTCACTGTAAGCCTTCTGTAACAATTTCAGAGACTCCGAATACGAAACTCCGTTGGCGATGCAAAATTTAAGACAAACTTATTGTTTGAAGTATTTGTCTATTAAGAAATTCCTAATACACACTAGATATGATCTAACTAAAAACGATACTGATGCAATGCCTAAGCATTGCAACTCAAAATGGAAAACAGTTGCGCCAATTTAACAAAAAAAAAAAAACAAAAGTTGAATTTCGAACCATAAATTAATCATCTATTCCCGATACTTTTTTCACTGAATGTAAGTCAATTGATACGAGTTTCTGAAGGAGAAATTGTTTGTATTAATAAATTATAGCCTTTTATAGTGTAAGAAAACGAACGAACTTATATTTAACGGATTTGGCAACAGCCAAATTTTCTTTTATACGGCTGTTACTACTTCCGTTAGCTGTAGAATTGTTGTACGTACGTATCCGTGCAATGTATGTATACTACCTATGTTACTACCGAGTGATAGTGTGAGTGTTTATGCAGGCAAGGTCCGGCGCGACAGCGAGCCGGCCCCCGACGTGACCACCGCGCTGTGCCGCAGCGCCGACGTCACGCTGCAGCACCAGCCGCCCGCGCCGCTCTGACACCTGCCTTACTGGAGGTAACATTACACGACACATACACTACATACAGCCGCCCCGACGTGACCACGACGTCACGCTGCAGCACCAGCCGCCCGCGCCGCTCTGACACCTGCCTTACTGGAGGTAACATTACACGACACATACACTACATACAGCCGCCCCGACGTGACCACGACGTCACGCTGCAGCACCAGCCGCCCGCGCCGCTCTGACACCTGCCTTACTGGAGGTAACATTACACGACACATACACTACATACAGCCGCCCCGACGTGACCACGACGTCACGCTGCAGCACCAGCCGCCCGCGCCGCTCTGACACCTGCCTTACTGGAGGTAACATTACACGACACATACACTACATACAGCCGCCCCGACGTGACCACGACGTCACGCTGCAGCACCAGCCGCCCGCGCCGCTCTGACACCTGCCTTACTGGAGGTAACATTACACGACACATACACTACATACAGCCGCCCCGACGTGACCACGACGTCACGCTGCAGCACCAGCCGCCCGCGCCGCTCTGACACCTGCCTTACTGGAGGTAACATTACACGACACATACACTACATACAGCCGCCCCGACGTGACCACGACGTCACGCTGCAGCACCAGCCGCCCGCGCCGCTCTGACACCTGCCTTACTGGAGGTAACATTACACGACACATACACTACATACAGCCGCCCCGACGTGACCACGACGTCACGCTGCAGCACCAGCCGCCCGCGCCGCTCTGACACCTGCCTTACTGGAGGTAACATTACACGACACATACACTACATACAGCCGCCCCGACGTGACCACGACGTCACGCTGCAGCACCAGCCGCCCGCGCCGCTCTGACACCTGCCTTACTGGAGGTAACATTACACGACACATACACTACATACAGCCGCCCCGACGTGACCACGACGTCACGCTGCAGCACCAGCCGCCCGCGCCGCTCTGACACCTGCCTTACTGGAGGTAACATTACACGACACATACACTACATACAGCCGCCCCGACGTGACCACGACGTCACGCTGCAGCACCAGCCGCCCGCGCCGCTCTGACACCTGCCTTACTGGAGGTAACATTACACGACACATACACTACATACAGCCGCCCCGACGTGACCACGACGTCACGCTGCAGCACCAGCCGCCCGCGCCGCTCTGACACCTGCCTTACTGGAGGTAACATTACACGACACATACACTACATACAGCCGCCCCGACGTGACCACGACGTCACGCTGCAGCACCAGCCGCCCGCGCCGCTCTGACACCTGCCTTACTGGAGGTAACATTACACGACAACCCTCGGTGGTGAACAGAACAAAGTTCAGCATCTATGCCTGGGTCCGTGGCCCCACCTCCCCCCTGCTTAATCTGCTAGTGAGGAGAAGAAGGCTTGTGTCTTTATTCTAATCTACTGTATTTATAACACTGATTATATTATACCAAATAAAAGTCCATTTAAATTGCAGGTCTCTCCGTTTCGCGGTGCTCCTGCCAGTATCGATGTGCTTCATGAGCACGATACTAACGATACTAGTGCTGTTCCACGTCTACACATAAACACTGCTCATTAGGTTAGTTCCCAGCACTATTTGTAACTTTACTACGGCATGTATAGGAGTGGAGGCTGGTGTTATATAACCTTTTATTATTAATATTATATATGTTTCTATTATCAAATTTATGGTGTATAATTGTCGTTGTTTTAAATTTTTAACCCGGCTGCATTTATTGTATTATTAATTGGCAAGGAATGCCTATAAAAATTACTATAGTGTTTTTTTTCTTTCGGTAACTGGAAAAAAACACTATAGTAATTTTTATAGGCATTTATTTTAAGAAAGTGTTCTGAACGAAAGCTCATACCTGTGTACTGAATTCATGTGTTTATGTGTTGTTGTGTTAAAAGCTATAGGTAATCCAGTATTAATCAATTTTTCAGTCATTTATCTTGTATTAAACCTATCTTCGTCTACGTATTAGATTTTTGATGCTATAATATATAATATTTCAATTATTTAACATTATCACATCACATCAAAGGCATTATTGGTGTTGCAAACTAATAAAATTAAATTAACGAGTTTAATTAGTTTGCAACACCGATAATACCTTTGATGTAGAATCATATAGATTATTAGTGTTGTCAAATATAATCTTATTTTAATAAGAAAAAAAAAATTAAATATTTAAATTTCGAACTAAACACCAGCCTCAAAGAATGTTCGATAAGCGCAGAGCGAAATTCGACCTTATTAAAAATAGTTTTTAGTATATTTTCCATTAAGTGTAGCATTGATTTGCTATCGCGGCTAATTTTAAAGAAATTAAGCTCAATGTATGCTAAGATTACTTTTTGCGTACGCCCAGTGGTTTGTAAGCTGTGTTGGATTTTGTTAATATAGGAATATGTTTAATACTAACTGGCCCGTTGAATTAAGAACTACTTACCTAAAATTGAATACGGCACTACAAAATTTTAAATGATTTTTCAGATGTATTTAGGGATTACCTTTTTTTTTTAAACTTCACATATGTAGGTATTAGGGCAAACAAAACAATTATATTAAAATTGGCTAAGCCATTTTATGTTAATATCAGTTTAACTTTAATATTCCTATATTAACATTAAATAAGCATAGCCATATCTCTATCAATATACAGGGTGATTTCTAATATACTAGTAACTTCCCGCTCGAGGCTTCTTTGCATAACACTAAATAGCTTTGTTATATCAGAGTTGGAAAATATTTAATATATTAACCCGTACCCTTCATCACTTACCACGTACTTTTTCACACAATTTGTAATTTAAAAAAAATATTTTACCAAGTTGTTTAGTGTAATGTAAAGAAGCCAAAAACAAGAAGGTTATAAATACGAGTACTCGTATATTGAAAATCATACTGTATAAATAAATTTGAAATAAAAAAATGTGTTTGTAAATCCAATGATTGTTCACGTGGTACTATATTTTATTATTTATATTATTAAATATATGTGGTTATAAGTATATAACCAAAAATAATATTTTAAACTTTGGTCCGACTGTTCGTAATGTTTATTTATGTTCCTGTTGCTACCGCTACAATGACCGTAAGGTTGCCTGCCCATTAAAACGGAGCGGAGAAACGGAGAAATATTAATTAATAGGATTGTCCATTGGAGCGGCGTCGCCCCACACCAGTGGACAATCCTATTGGTTGGTATAAGGCTGCCTGGACAGGTAGCCTTATCCAACTTTAAGCTACTTCGATTTAGAAAATATTTAAAACTTGCAATTTTTTTTTTTACCAAATGCCACGTGAACGAAATGGCGATTTACAAGCTAGTTTTAAAATATAATTTGAAAATATCTAAAAAACAATATTTTTGTACACGCTGTCAATAAGTTGGTAGCTCTTATTACAACTGTGTAAGGTTCAAATTAGCAAGTTAAAACGAAGGCAACGTATGAAAGGTAGATTTAGCTTGGTGCTTGTAGCAGTTATGGTAGGACTCTTAGGAATGAACGGTAAAGTTTAATGGTAACGCCATTTTTGTAACAAGATTGACAGATTTCAATATTACCTGTTAGTACTTTGCTATTTTGCATGCTATTGGGTAGATAAGGAGTCGTCTATTAGTCATGCCACTTTTAACCCTTCCTTCGGCACTGATGGTCGTGGTAAGGTTTAGATTACCCCCCCCCCCCCCCCCACACACACACCACCCTTACACAACATCACGTGTATTTTTTTTGGTACCTACAAAAAATATCCCAACAATTTTGGTGAACCAACGAGGGGATGCAATTGGCCCAACACCGTGAGTCGCTTGCACGAAACATAACTTTTTAATGCATCAAATAAACTACAAACGAAGTTTTGCCCCAAAAGTCATCAAGTCAAAGCAAAGGCAATCAGTCGTTAGACTTCTCCATGCAATCGTATTTCAATGCATAAAGGTTTGAGTTGATTAAAGCCAAGCAAAGCAATTGTAAATACTTTGAAATCTGTCGATCTCGCTGACCATCTAATGGGCCACTTTTATCATTGCTAAACTAAAGTAATATTAATTTAAAATCCATGGTTATTCATCTAAATATTTTTGTACACCATTTTAGTGCCATCACGATTCCCCGACTCCTTTTATTAATTAAGTTAGGATAAGACGCCGAATTAATGCTTATATTTTAATAGTTACTTGTGTTTAGTAAGAGTTTTTATGGACTTAACACAGTGGTGAGTAAAGTCGCCTTCAGTGTTTGTGCGCTTAGTTCATCTAAATTACTTATCGAATTTTGATACAGTGTTCGATATCTTGCGGAGAAATCGCTAATAGTTTGTACAAAACATAAACGAAAAAAAATGGCAGCTACTAGGTAGTTTAGGAGGAAATGATGTGTTTGTGTACATAAAATAAATTTGAGAGTTGCGAAAATAACGGCAAACTCTCCTGTCATCAACTGCCTGTGTGGCGCGGTGGAATTGTGCCTGACTGCTACGCAAGAAGTCGTGGGTTCGATTCCCACACGGGACACCACTTTGTGTGATCCACAAATTGTTGTTCCGAGTCTGGGTGTACTTTCTGTCCGTGACTTGACTGTTTGTAAAATCCCCCGCGACACAGGGCTTGTAACCTAAGGCGGGAGTTGTTTTTTTTTTTTTTAAATCACCTCTCCGCGTTTACGTGTGAAGTAAATTAAATAAACTTGCAAAATCTGTAATATAGAAATTGACTAGAACATTAGCTAGATTGCCATCATCTAAAAATAACTAGCAGTATCTGATATATCGTAATTTTTTTGATCTTGCGTTCAAGAAAAACTGCTCAAACTGAATAAAACAAAGGCATATTGTTATTTCTGAGATAGGCAGTGTAAACAGCGTGCGTCAACGCGACATCGCCATGGCGCCGTAACGCTAAGTTACTTTTGGTACAACACAAGTGCGACTATACCCCGTAACGTTTAACGAAAGCTAAAGGTTCATTTCCGTGCATCGCGATCGATCGCGAGCCGCTCGCGGCTTACGACAAGCGGCTGAGGTAAGTGACAGACGCGCGCGGCCGACGACTGTCGTAGGCCTGCGCGCGCACACAGAATATTGTCACATCGGCCGCGAGCGTCAGCCGCTTGTCGTAAGCCGCGATCGGCCGCGATGCTCGGAAATGAACCTTAACAGTGTCAAGTCCATAAAACAGATGGAGTTAGTGTTGCTTGAGGGCTCGTGTGTAGTCTGTGATAGGTATAATCTGAACTGTGATCCGTTCGTACGGTCAAACCACGCGTCATACCAAAGGTATCTACGGTCAGCAAAACTATTACGTATATTATATATTTTTAAATGAATGCACCTCTTGAGATCTGAATTGAGCACACTGCATTTTTTCACCTTGAGTTCTAAAACCAAAAGGTTCCAAAGAAAGTGTTGGTAAGTGCGTTGTTAAATGCAGTATGAAGCTCTAATTTGGGTGTCCTAAATTTGTTGATGTTTAATTTAAAATGTGAACGTAATTGAACTAACATATGATTACAAACATTTGCACTAATAATAAAATAATGTAAAAGTTTATATGCACTTCTATTTTTGACACATATTTCAAATTCGTCACACAAAGTTATGAATTTATGATACATATCTTTAAAATTGGAATTAAAATATTCTTCTACGATTTTTAATGAGAGCGTTCATAAAAACGCTTTAAAATCCTTTTTTATAAGTTAATGTATAGTGAGTTGTTTTGCTGACCGTAAAGTTGTGATAAATGTATGTTATGAGAGATTTATTGATTGTTGAGTGTAGTGGGTACGTAATATTGTAGCGTGTTCGAGTATATTTTAAGGGGCCAGCAGGAAAGGGCGCCGAGTGTCATAGAATTTGATCCTAACTTATGACCAATAATTAAAATATTATTTAAAAAGCAATTTAAAGTGTTTAACTTTAAATTGCTTTTTAAATAATATTGCGCGGAGAATAAGGGTGGGGGGTCCGTTTAGTTCACATAGCGGCAATCGAGTAAATTGCACGAAAGTTCATCAAATGATAATATAAGCATTAAAAAAAAAACACTTTTATCTGTTGCAAGTAACAGGATTTTAATGAAATCACCCAGTACCTTATTAAATGGTGATAGTAATAAAAGATTACTAACTGAATGGATACTTTCTTGCAACTAACAATTAATAACACAAGGTATAACACATTTTATTTTAGAATAACTCTGCATATTCCTAGTTTATTTAATAGAACTAATAAATACCTATTTGTGATTCTCAAAATTAGAGTTAATGACCGACGCAGCTAAGTGGACTCTTACCCTTACAAACAATGCCATTGAAGTTGCCATTTATAATTTTAATCTTAAACTCTTGCTATAAATAAAAAATATTTCGTAAACTTGATTGTCACTGAAAGACGAGTGTTAAATAGTTGCCTTTGCCTAGTTAAAAAAAAAACATTAAAAATATATATTTCATTCTAAATTTAAACTTGATTCCTATCTTTTCCTTCGTTTTTCAAATACAGAGGCGATTGTGATTGTCACCAACTTTTTAAAAGTAAATAATGCAATAATCGAAATAAGACTACTTACTCTACTTTAGATTTTTCAGAGTTTGTGGTCAATTTGCAATTTGTAGCTTGCCTAATGGCAAACATTAGTCTTAAGTGACGAATCAAAAACAAGATAATAAAAAAAAAGACTTAAAATCCTTTAAAATTCACGCACAACGATTGAGTACCCTATTATTTTAAGCCTGACTAGCTTTAACTAAGCTTATATTAGTTGTGCGAAACGATTTTAAACTTTAAGTGAACATACTAAGATCTGAAATTGTACGGCTTTGAATGTAGATTGCGGTTGAATATGATTTATTTGACACATCTTGTAGTTTTAATAATTATAAGTGGTGGTTTGGTGGATTTGTTTTAAGAAAATATAAATTTACTGAGTCATTTAACCTTCACCCATAAAAATATTGATTATTTAGAAAGCTGTAAAATTGTTAACATACCTGTTACAGTAGATTTTTTACATATACTGCATTTTAAATCCACCAACATAATATATTTTTTACAATATTTTAAAATATGTCCACCAAAACTAGTTTAAATAATCTCCTAAGGATTTGAACAAAGACATTAAAAGATAGATAGACAGCCAATAAGAAACATTTACGGCCGGTCTCAATTACTTAACTACCATTAACTGTCTGTTATATAGCTAACTCTAGTAGCGGAACTGTAATTTGTGCGTTTAATAGACAGTTAACGATAGATAAGATATTGAGACAGGCCGTTAGTATAAAACCGTCTCGACCAATTTTCGCGGCGTAAGGCTGCCTGTCCATTGAAGCGGAGCGGAGAAACTCAGAAATTTTAACCAATAGGATTGCATAGAATCCCCGCTCCGCTCCAGTACATACTATCCAATTTTTAAATGTACGGAGCAAAAATTCGTCTCAGGCGGGACCTGAACCCGCGGACATGTCTCGATGCCGGAGTTGGTAACGGCTTAGGGTCGATACCCCTAAGGTCCTGAAATATTTTTTTCCTCTATACTTACTTTTTTCCTCTATGCTTAAAAAAAAATTACAACAAGTAACGTATCAACCATACCTTGGGATTGCATATACTATTGTTAATATTTCGCCGTTTCTCCGCTCCTCAGCATCGCTCTGCTTCAATGGACAGGTAGCCTTACCGCCCAATATATGGTTCAAGGGCAAACAAAATGGTGGTCTATTTTAATCTTATATTGTCTTTGCATTTGAAGTACAAAACGTCATCATCACTATAACTTACAGGTTATTGGACTACTCACACTGTACTGTATTATATAATAGTTCTATAATAAAATATGTTGTTTCAACAAGCACGCCCGATTAAAACTAATGTAACTAAGTCGTAATGCTGTATTTTCTTATTTGTACACTTGCTTGCAAAATAAAGAATGATCTCAGGACAAGTCACACATGGCCGTTTGATCTAAAGCTAAACAGAGGCAGATAACTTATTAATTTATGTGTAGTATTTAAACAAGCTAATATAAATTCAAACTATGTGCGTCAAAATTACTGATTATGGCGTAGTGAAATACTGAGCGAAAACACTAGACGGCCGCTGCCGCTGCACGCTCGCTTCGTGGCCACAGTTCTAACCTAACCGAATCGATGTAGTGCATTCAATTGTAAGGAGCATGTTGTGATTCACAATCTGTCGATCCGTATTATTTTCGCCCAATATATTATTTATTCGCATGGTTAATAATTTCCCTTTATTGTTTATTTTATAGATAAATTACGAACAGTTTACTCCGTGTTTGGTATCTATATTAGGTTAAATTAATGTGTGATGAGCACGATTGTTTATTCATGCTCATCAGTTCATCACACAATAATTAAACCTGGGTGAGGATCGAACCTCTGGCTTAGCAGTCGGGTCACTACCCACTAGAACAACGGGGCAATCTAAATAAAATGTTGAGTATTTGTTTTTAACTTTCGCGAAGTCCTAACGCGAAGGTAGTAGAAAAATCTCGTGCCTCACGGAGACTTCGCTAAGGCTGTCGTCATCAGTCGAAATTTGAAGTTTATCTAAGAAGGAATATTGTAATTTATAAATTATAAAATAATTTATACGAAATAATATAATTGTTACCCAAAAAAATGATTATAAATTATTTTGCAAGCAAGTGTATTATTTATTAAATATTGACTATGATCTCATAAATTACTAAGCACTCATTCAAAAGCAGGGTTATTCTATGAAATTAAATACTGCTTCAATTATTAGTACTACTAGGAATAGATTTCAGTAGATTTTATTGCACTCTAGTATATTTTATAACACTATTTAATAAAAAAATAATTAAGGTTGTTATTATAAAAACAGCTGCTAGTAATATTATATAATTTAGCCTGTAAAGACTGTATTTGTAATTATTTGTAGTAAGTAATTTAAATATTATATTATATTTTAGTATTATAACTTTTTGTAATAGCATACAATAGATTTATTATTTGCATTACAAAATTAGATAAGTTTATAAAAGCTAAGCTGAAAATGTAATACAGCTACAGCTGACAGAATGTGTAATATGAAGAGGCATTTATTTAGTACAATAACATCACAAAATACCGACATTACAGGAGATATTTCAGCAGACCTTTGGAACAAAGTAGTCAACGCTTACCTCTATGGATATACAACGTTAATCTTGGTATAGTGCAAACCTGAAAGTAGTTTGCTCACAGTAACACAATCCAATAGGGTAGTTTTTGGACCATGTTATATTTTTCTTGTTTTTGGACCATGTTAATTAATTCAATAATCATTCTAACAGGCCAAACTCTGTTCACAATGTGATGTAAAATGTAATCATCATTACGCACTGCGGGACGCAATGAGCACAATAGCGCGAAGAACACAAGACAACTAGAATGGGTTATAACTCTGCCAGTTTTCAATATTTTCATTTTCTTTTTATATGAATTCTTGAAGTAAATATCTTGTTGGGGTGTCTGAGCTTTGCACTATACCAAAAATAACATTGTATTTCCAAAATCAAATGGAATTCTATATTTGTGTAACAAGAATAACAATAACTGCCCTTTGTCTTCAAAAAGTGTCAATGATCACAGGTTGATGGTAATTCAATTCGTTACCCAAGCTATAACCAGTCAAGCATACTAGTAGTGTAGAAATCAGTGGTAGTCAAAGATTCTGTATCAGTGAACTTATGTCTATGCGTGCGTTCACCTTCTCTATTCGGCGTTTTGTGTAACACCATGAATGTGTATCTTCTCCACACTATGAACTTTACTCCACACTTTGAAATCAAAATAATGATTATAAACTAATCACAGATTTTTTAAAATGTTCTCATTAAGTTCAATTGTAGTAAAATTACTGAAATCTGCTCCACAAAGCGATCTAGACTTCTAGCTTAGACATTCTAGTGATTCTAGTGCGTAATTAAAAATAATCGTATTTTGCCAATCTTCACTGTCAGTAATAATGACAATCTGCCATTTTTTACGTACCCATAGATTTTAATAAGTGTATTAAATGTATGTGTAATTATGTTTGTGGTTTTATTTATCTCCAAGGGCTCATGTAAGCCATCTTAAAGATCGGAGGACTTCCTTAGAATTAGGAGGATGGCTGTGTGCAAATAGAGAAGTAATGTTAGCCCAGTGGTTAAGGTATTGGATGTTACAGGTTTGAAATACACTAATAGGGTATTTGACTAAAGTCAAATCAGTATCTTTTTAAGAAAGTAAAAAAAAACTATAAGCTCTGTACGTCATATTTTTAAACATCATTCATTATACTTTGTAGTGCACTTTTCCCACCAACAGCGAGAAAGTGAGCAACTATAAACTATTTTCTCTGTCAAGAAATATACGTCTGGAGTGTAAACAAAAGATATAAATGTATTAATGCTCGACTCGCTGATTGTTCAGTGAGAACTCACTCTATACTGCATCTCTTTTGTTTACACGGGATCTACATCTACCTATTGTAAGTTGGTAGTTGCTCCCCACCGATGAAGACAAGTGCCTAAGAAAAGTAAGTCAGTTTTGATGAAGGACTCAACTATATTACAAGTTACATCAAGTGTAATATAACTTGTAAAAATAGAGTGTATTTATAAATACTTCATACTGGTAGAAACTAGCCAATATATCAACTAGATTGCCATCAAATAAAAATAAAGTGAAAGACTATGTCTTAACAAATACCTTATGTCTTTGTTATATTTACCTACAAGATTAAGAAAAAGGTAAAGGTTTTTAACAGTAGATCAGGTCTACAATTAGAGTTTATGTAAGAGTAAATAATTAATTGGGTTTTCAAAAATAAGACAAAGGTATTATATTGTAGTAATTGTCTATATTTAAAAAATATTGGTCTGTCAGAATTACATCAAATTCTTTTAAACCATTACTTTGAACTTAACCTATATTTAAAACTAAAAAAACTGTACCATCAACAGAATTATTGCTGCCAAGTATATGGTATACCTGGTTCTTTTGAATTTATGAAGAATATTTTGTAATTTTTAATAGACAGTTAGTTTGAGATGTGAACTTACTGCTGCCATATTAATATTTTGTTTTTTTTAAACAATCACCACAGTAGTTTACAAGCCCTGTGTCACCCTGGGACTTAACAAACATTCAGTTCACGGTTCACAAAGTACACCCAACTCAGGACAACAATACAATTAATCTGATTATATATATGATACTTCTCATTTCATTTGATAATCCAAATTTATTTCATAATTCAATCTTATTTGGTAATACAAATGAAAGTAGAACTATCATAACTAGACAAATTGGAATTAACATTCATAAAATTTGCACCCTAGTGACTTTTCTATGGAATTACAGTTACTTTTGAGGAACACTGCTCTGACATAAAGTAAACCAAGTAAAAAAAAAAAAATTTCAACAATTCTTGAAAATTAAAACATTACAAAATTCAATGTTTGAACCCTTTTTGTTTATACTGTTGTTGACTGTCTCAGTTAGATTGTTTTGGCATTATTGATGATAACGATAAAGTGTCATATCCTTTACTAAGCTTTTAAGCTACATTTACACCAAATTTCATCAAAATCAGCCCAGGTACTTTCAGAGATTAAACCATAACATACAAACACCTTCTCATTAGTCCACTCTATAATACAAAATATGCAAATTTATGTCATACCTTTTATGGGTACATAATATGGGCATAAAATTTATCAGATAAATCTATCAGGACAGTCAAAAATTTTAATTACGGTACTTAAATGTATCAGTTTCTAACCTAAATTGGATGTCCGAGCAACTTCATCTCACTTCTAACTTCATCGTACAAGTCTTTATAATCATCATGTTCTTTCACAAGGACCATGATGCAACCACGCATGGTTCCCATAGCTGAGCCAATGTCTTTACGACTAGGAGTATAGCAGTATGGAACGTCTCTCTCTTCACAAACGGCTGGTAAGTGACACATGATTTCTATTGGAGAGATGTCGCCAGCGAAGAAGACTAACCTGGAAGTAGAAATTTGATTGTTTTAAAGGTTGATTACGTATCTAATAATAATGTAGTCTATAGTTCTTTGTCATTCCTCTTGCGATCAACATCCAAAATTAAAATTTCATTTCCAGTAAGCACAGTTATGTACACATATTGCATACAAATGTCAATTCGAATTTAAGTATTGGAGGGGATGAAGGAGACGGGCGGGGAACAATGTTCCGTGCTTTGAACTACATTCTAATACAAACACAAATGTAGGTGGTGCGATTTGTGTTGTTGCATAAGTTCTAACACCATATAAGTCACATACTGGCAGTTTTTACATTTTCATGCCACTTGCTACGGAAAATGCATTATTGGAGCTAATCAGAAACAAGCAACATCCAGAAAACACAAATTATAAAATAGCATTAAACTGGAGTTTAATTGAAATTATGCAGTTATTTTGCTTAAAAAATTTAAGTAACAATATGCAACTTTTTACTCATAGTACCGTTCAGTTACCTAATCACCCAAACTACAGAAAATAAATATTTTCCATAATAATTATACAACATAAAAATTCAAAATAAGTGTTGACACTGAAAAAAATAATATTTTATGATGCCCAGATGTCTTTAGTACCTAGCTCAGATTTAGGTAAACCCTTAACGGTTATATCATGAGACGAGATGAGAGAAATATTAAGAGAGTACTGAAAGAAGAAGAAAGAAGTGATGACATATGATAGAGATGTACAGAAGCAAAGAATATGGTGCCAACCACAAATGATTGGGATAAAGGGCAAGATGATGATGATAAATTTCTAATCCATGTTCTTTTTAATGACAGGTCCTCCTATAATAAAACACCACACCAGTCCGTCCCTTAATGCGGCGGCATACATAACCTCAAAACTATAAATATTTACTTACCCTTTTTCACCTAAACGCAACTGTTTTTGCACTATTTTTAATCCATTTCTAATGTAGTTTTTGTGGGAACTAGATTTTTTGATCAGTTTGTAAATCTTTTTGCTAAGCTTCTTAGGCGCCATGGGTTTTGCGATCACGGCGCAATGATCAACTTTCTCATCGTAGCCCTGTGGCTCAGTTTTGATGGAGACGTCGGTAATTTCCGCTTGGTCCTCTTGTTCAACGGGTTCCTTTTTCACTTTACCCATTTTATTTAGAAGAAGAAAAGTTTGTGTTGTAAAAGTAAATTTGTAAACACGTGCGTGCAGCTCACCAGCAAGCAAAACGAATCTTTGACAGAGGGACACCCGTTCTGAAATTATTGTTAAAAAGTTTATATTCTCTTTGGTTAAAATATGTGTTTTGTGATTGATTCTACTCGAGTTACAAAATCTCTAATAAATAATATTTTTGTTCTATTTTAAAACGAAATTCTATCTGTCAAGTCAATAATCGTCTATTTTGATTTTGCCATTGTGTAATGTTTTTAAGGTTCCGTAGCCAAAATGGCAAAAAACGGAACCCTTATAGTTTCGTCATATCTGTCTGTCTGTCTGTCCGTCCGTATGACACAGGCATTTTACTCAGAGACTTCTCAATGAATTTATAAAATTTGGTGAAAAGGTGTCTAATAGTGGTCGCTACTTAGTTTGATAGGTAGCTAAATAATAAAAATAAATATTTTTAATTCCTTTCATCTCCATCTATATAAACTTTTAGTATGCCAAATTGATTTCCCTTCGTGGGCGCAATATTCATTAAAAAAAAAAGTCTAAACGGGCCATTTTTTACGGCAATTTGTGGCGGTACTATTGGCAACTAATTGCTCGGCTAATAATGGTAATATGTCTGCAGTTGTATGGCGCATGATTCAGTCTCCTAAACGGGCTACACAACCTGGAAACAATAAAATAAAGGGCGAGTGAAACAACAACAAAATTGACCGGGCAACATTTCGGAAAAACTACTGGTCCGAATTGAAAAAATATTTTACTGTTGAATACCCCATTTATCGAGGAAGGTTATAAGCTATATAACGTCACGCTGCGACCAATAGGAGCGGAGCAGCAATGAAAAATGTTGCAATAACGGGGAAAATTTACGCAGACGAAGTTGCGCGGGTCAGATAGAAGATAATATTACGAAATCACTCGTCGCAATTGTAAAAAAATGAATTAATATAAAACTTTCTTTTTCTGTCGACGACGACATGGGACCTGAAACAAGATTCAATAGTAAAACTTCGGAAAAGTCAAGAACAAATGAAACTCGCCATGAAAAAATACGGACCGAGAATAACAGAAGAAACCAGTTAGAAGAAGCAAAAAGAAAAGACAGAGAAAGATACATACAAAGAAAGGAGCAAGTAAAAGCCATTACTCAAATTAAAGCCGCCTCATATCCAAAACGCCATAAGGAAGCAATGAAGAGAAAAGTTAAAAAAAGTAAAGCCAAGAATAAAGCAAATGAATGTCTGCACCAGACCGAAAAATGTATTGCTAATGAAACTCCCTCAAATAGTTGTATAGCTTCCAGGTCTAGATCTAAGGGACTGTCTGTTAGGAAGACAGGGGCATAAGAAAAGAACACTTAAAACTACAGAATATTATGCCTACTCGGAGAAAATTTAACTCTCATGGAAAATAAGACAAAAAGTACAAAATACGGTATAATACAGGAAAAAAGAAAAACCACAAAACAAGTACAAATAAAATTTAACGAAAAATATTTTATTATATGCAGCAGATTCAGAATTTCTTTGAAAATTATGAATGTAGTAGATTAATAGCTAGAAAGAAGGAGACGATTACAAAAAAAAATGTCAAGAAACAAATACGTTTGCTTAATGATTCATTAAACTTACATTTTAAAACTACAGTAAATCAAAACATTTCATATACATATATATACTATATTTATATTACTATTTTGTTGTTAACGCCCTTTTTGGATCATTTCTCCAGACGTTAGACGACGGGGTACGTGTCTATGTATGCATCACGCAATTATGGAGTTTACTTTTACCGTTTTTATAGCTGTTACTACAGCTTTAAAAACGGCAATAGTAATTAATGAAGAAACCCCGGTAGCCCTATAGCGAAAACGATCTGTTGCAGGGGAAAGTTAAAAGAGAAATGCTTCCTAAGAAAATGTAAAAAATGCAAAAGCAAAAAGTACAGAGTGATCAACAAATCGCCGATGGTTTTCAATGGTATAGACAAAATATCTCAGAAAACTGATAGCTGGCTGACGGACATGGCAGACAGCCGCAACTGATTTAAAAACCCACTTCTTAAGCCGCATTATTCGGATGGGGGTGGGGGGGACTACGGAACCCTACATTGTGCGTGGCCCAACATGCACTTACCCGGTTTATAACAAAACTGTACAAATTACAATTCGTTTAACGCATTGCCAATGTCAATCAACTGATATTACCCCATAACAGCCCACACCACACGCGCAACGAATCGTACTGCGCATGTAAAACGTTACTATGGCAACGGCTACATGTCAACAATTCTTATATTTACGCAAGTCGCCACGAATTAATTAAATTACTATGGAATAACATCATTTACTATTAATATCAGACAATTCTTTGATTAATCGAACTTCCAAAGATTTTCCCATGATGGTATTTACTCAAGCTATCTTGTAAATGCTATGAAATGTTGTTTATTCTTGGACTTATTTTGTGTTGTAATTTGTAGGGTCTATTGAATATTTTGAAAAAGTTGCGGTCTAATCCTGATAAGGAGTTGCGTTTGCTGTTACTGGGGCTCGACAATGCTGGTAAAACGACATTACTGAAGCAGTTAGCTTCGGAAGATGTTAGTCATGTGACGCCGACGGCTGGTTTCAACATAAAATCAGTGTTGTCGAACGGTTTCAAGTTGAATGTGTGGGATATCGGCGGTCAGAGGAAGATAAGACCTTATTGGAGAAACTATTTTGAGAATACTGATATTTTGGTAAGTAGGTAATCGGTTGTTTTTAAGAAAATGATGAGAACAGATCTAATAAACACACAGTTGATACTACTATACTGATTGGGTTAAAAGTTGGTACAAAGATAAAGCATTCGCTAAAAACACATTTTTGAAAATTCTACTTGTTCTCTATTCTACTGTGATGATATAGAAGTTCCAAATTTCCATCGTAATCAAACTTAATATGGTTGAAGTCGCAGGGAAATCTAGTTGCTTGATATAACTTTGTCTCTTTATTAAATGTAGAATGCTACTGGTAGATGGAGTCAATAAGCTTATGATTGAGATACTTACCCTAGTGAGTTGCCCTAAACCTAATAGTAATAATAATAAATAATAAAGGCATTTTATTTCCACAATAAGAAGTTAACATGTCAAATGTTTGTTACTTAGTTGTATATTTAATTTATTAATGAAGTGTTAGTGTGGTAAACCTAATAGTAATAATAATAAATAATAAAGGCATTTTATTTCCACAATAAGAAGTTAACATGTCAAATGTTTGTTACTTAGTTGTATATTTAATTTATTAATGAAGTGATAGTTGTAGTTACTTTTTAGTATGAATGTGGATAGCTGTCTTGGTAAAGGCCTCCTCTTTCTCCTTCCATAATTAACAAACAACAGCACCAAACATACAGACAAGATAAATTATCACAAAAACAATTGTTCACTTAAAAAAGTGAGCCCTTATGAATCCTGATTTCATTAATTCTTTTGTTTTTAGATTTCTTATACTTCCTAAAAGGTTCTTACGAAAAGAAAAATCAAAGTTAATACAAGTCATTGTCTGACGCTGCAGTTAGTTTGTGTATAATAATATCTTGGGACAAATCGCACAGCACCATCTGATCCTAAGCTAGGCACAGTCTGTACTATGTCAACAGTTTGTGAGCTTGTCCCAAGGTGCTCATCACAAAGTCCTAAATCACTCAACCAATAATGTTTCTTTCAATATAGTTCACTTATACGCAAATTTATTAAGTTAATTCTATTCAACAAGTTCACACGCGTGTGTGGGTTCCATGGACCACCCCAAATCACTATAACGAACAATATGGATGTTTTTCAAAGTATCCTGGGTGGGAATTGAACTGACAACCTCTGGTATGCTGACTGCCTCTGTGGCGCGGTGGGAGTGTATCCGACTGCTACACAAGAGGTTGTGGGTTCAATCCCCACCCAGGATAAAACTTTGTGTGATAAGCTTGATGGTTTATTCTGTGTCTGGGTGTTATTTATCTATAATATGTATGTATTTAGAAATATATAAGTGTTTATCAGTTGTCTGGTTTCCATAGTACAAGCTCTGCTTAGTTTGGAATCAGATAATATTATAGCAGTTAGGGTCACTAACCCCAACACCAACAGGCCTGTTTAAAACAGACTTTCTTATATAATTTCCAGATATATGTAGTAGACTGTTCTGACCACCTTAGACTGGAGGAGACAAGTCAGGAGCTAGCCGAGTTGCTTGAAGATGAGAAGCTGCGAGGCGTGGCGGTGCTGGTGTATGCTAACAAACAGGATTTGGCAACTGGTAAGAACTTAGTGACATTGTACAGTATGATAGAGATTCTAGACTGACGAAAATTGCCCTTGTTGCACAGGATAATAAATAATAATAATAAAGCTTTTTTGTTTTGGAAGTTATTTGCACATACAGCTGGTATATGTTCATCATGAAGTAATTCATACAATAAATAAAGTAATTGAAGATATGGAAATGCAATAAAAATTAAAGTAATTGCTGATAAAATAGTTCAAATTAATTCAATTATTTCACCTTCTAATAAAAATCGATAAATGTATTTATTAAAATTAAACTAATTATTAAATAACCAACTAAAATTGTAATTATAATAAAGATTTCATCAGGAGGTGGCCATCCGTCCGGGTTTTAAAAAGTATCCATGTAGCATCCGGGCGGATTGTCGTTTGCAGTCCTGGTGCTTATAAAATTTTCAAGCCATGGGATGCAGTCGATGGGTATCAGCATGGGTCGCGAACTGCATCTCGAATGTAAAAAAATGTTGAGTCGTCTGGGTTTTAAGCTCTAAAAACCAGGGTTTTTTCGCGTCTTGTCTTGACTTGTCCTGGTTGCCGTATTTTAGAGATGCCAACCCTAGGCCCTAGATAAAACTTACATTAGTACCTACTTAGTTTAGTGTTAGTTGAAAGTTGTCTTATCTTATATTATCTAGTTTTAAGGTTTGTATCCAGGCGAGAGACTCCTCCATCTCTTTCCACTTTCCTCTATTTTTTGTAGTTTGCACTTGCCACTGAGACATGCCTTATTTTATTCGTACTATCGTTAGTACAGTTGACAGCTTTAAGCCTGAGACTAAGCGAGTGTGGCAGCTTTTCTAAAACGGTTTATCCAACAGTAAAGCTTGCTCATCTATCGATTTGCTTCATCGCCACTATGACATGGACAACATTTGTACCCTCGATAGATTGAATACCTTTTAGGTTTTCTATGTATCGAGGGTTATTGAAATGCACAAATGTCAATTTCCCTACAAGAGTCTCAGTCCAATGCAGATCTCAGTCTCTCAGATCAAACAATTTTAGCCTCATTAACCTATAAAGTACCTAGAAAAAAAACATTACAAAGTAATGAATATTTTACCATTTTCAGCTTTGCCGGCGAGTGAGATAGCAACGCATTTAGGCTTGCATTTGATTCGTGATCGGACCTGGCAGATACAGGCGTGCGTCGCTACTGATGGCACCGGAGTTAAAGTTAGTGGAATATATTTATTATTCTTGGCTATTTTCTTCTTGTTAGATTTTAGTATAAAAGACAAGTTTCTTACTAGGGCACAAGCCTTGTATTTTGTGAAACTTTATAAACATACGGTTAAGATTGTGCGACCGCGTCCTGGACCTACCGCGCCACACGTCCTGCACCCCTATCGATGACGACAGGGGCGAGGAGCGAGCGCGGCAGTCCGTTAGGTGGAATCCCAGGAAGGCGCGTCGTCCCCACCCTCCTCCATCCTCACCGGAGCCTGGGTGCTGGGGCCATCGTCGGATTGGCTGGGCCCAGCGGGCGATTGGCAGGAGGTCTTGGGGGGCCTACACCCATCTCGCCCCATCATAAGATCAGCGGACTGATTGCCCGCCGCACACGAGGGGCAGTGGGGATGGCAGAGCATCCCGCCGCCAAATGCCCCGGTTGACCCCTGTTGTTCGGGTGCAGGTGGCCCGTCCCCATGCACCTGTAGCACCTCGTGGGTCTTGTGTCGAGAACGGTGACTTTTGCCGCGGAGAAGTCCACGAGAAGTCGGCCTGCCTCTGCCAATATTTTGGCTGAAGCGACAGGGCCCGGCCCCGGCGGAGTTGGTACGGCGTGGGTACGTTCCACGCCGTACCAACTCTGCCAAGGCCGGGGCTGATAGCTTCTACCGTCACGGTTCCGGGTGGGCAGTGTCTTTTTTTATAGCGCCTCCCGGACCTCTTGAGGCGTAACAGAATCGTCCAGGCCAGAAATACGCATTTCCGCGCATTTCACTGGCCTGGCGATCTTGACGCCGGTCTGCTCTTGGGTAATCTCCCGTAGGTAACCCGCTACGATGTCGGCCACTTTCGCGCCGTCTTGGCACTCGAGCAATCGAGCCCCGATCTGGGGGCGTCGGTAGCCAACCTCGACACTCACTGAGACCGGCGGTGAGTTTGGCCCTCGTCTCTCGGAACAAGGCCGCATATTTTACGTCACCATGACGGCGGCCGTTTTCGCGGATTTAATCGCGGTTTCCTCTTGCGAGTCTTGCTTGCCGAGACGACCCCCTGAGGGGCCTCCAATGGCAGCAGCTTTCCTCCTCTTCTTCCGCTTGGATTTCCTCTGGCTGTTTGCCACAGCACATTTGAGGGGTGGAGTCAGGGGCAGCAGCCGACACAGGAAGACTTGTTGTGGCCGTCGAAGCGCTTGGTGCGCTTGCTTGTTCATTAGCACATTTATGTTGTGCCACTTGAGTCGGGGCTTGTGTTGCCCTAGAGTCAAGTGGCAACCGTCGCGAGTGGTGGCGTCGGAGGCATAGCCTGCCCTTACCACAAACAGTAACCTAACCAAGCCCCCCCCTCCCCATTGCCTGAAAAAAAGCAAACTAATGAACCCCACCCTCGCCCCCTTTGGTGTTTACGTGATACTTGAATGAAATGAAAAATAGCGACATGTCAGTTTGCCGCCATTTTTTCAACACCTTTCCTTGACTTTTGGCCCAGAAGTCAAGGAAAGGTGTTGTTAAAATGGCTCTAAAGTTAATGGCTCTAAGTCTAAAGTTCTAGGGCGCCATAATTTAATTAGGTGGCATAATTGACTAAACACAGGCAGGTTAGTTTTAGGGGGAAGGGTTTCAATCCTCAACTTTTACCCTCTCCGCCCTTAGGTATGCCCATAACCGCGTTATTATGTTACTACTTAATTTTATAAAATTTTCTTTTTCAGGAGGGTATGGAGTGGGTCTGTAAAAATATTCCAGTTAAAAAATAATTTTATTATGCTATACCTAATAATAATTCTTTATGCTTAGATATTATTACATTCAATCACAATGTTCATAATATTAATGATAATCACTGTAAATCAAGAATAGGTATATTTTATTATTAAAATAATATATGCTATAATTGTCGAAGTATATCCGTCCATAAGGATTTAATATGTTAAATTATGTAAGCAGCTTTTTCATGGAGATAGGTTAGACATATCATATAATATTAGTTTTTGACATAGATTTAGTTTAATTTTAATTGTTTTTTCATCATTATATTTTTCCTTTAAAGCCTTCCATTGTTTTGATTTGCGAGCATATAAAAGAAGTGAGGGTTCACATAGGGGATTGTTTTTACTACACTTTGTAGTAGGTCTACCAGCTGCTTGAAGATCTCAAGTGCTATCAAATCGACTGATGAATAATTGGGATATATCTAATACCTACAAGACGTAACTATTAACCCTCTGTATGGCTTGCCGTTTCAATCTGACTCGTCATCAGCGTTAAAAGTACTTATTAATACTTGCCTATTATTCCATTATAATTAAAGATACTTGCCACTCATTTGTCTATGGTTTGTCAGCGTGTGTTGTGTATACTCTTTAGTAAAAATAAAGTATTTTTAAATATCTCACTGCTTTGTGATAATGTCGACAACATCCATATTAGGTATGTAGCATATGTGAACTAAATCATTTTAGTATTTACTGTTATCTTCCAAAGTTAAAATTAAATTATTTTTTGTCACATATAATTAAAAAAAACCCGCTGAATAATTATGCTTTCTATGCAATTTACGATAATATAAAGATTAAAAAAATTACATTTAAAAAGTGACATGAGCATGTCACTTTATTTAATGTGAGAGCGCTTAAATAAGGCATTGATAGCAGAAGTGGTGTAAACCTACGAACATACCCGATACCTTTTGATATCGAATGTAAGGGGGTGTACATTAATTACGTGAGGCGTTTAGGGTGGAGGGGGAGGGGTCGCGTCGAATCTTAGTAAATCTAACGGGGGGGAGACCGGGGTCTTGGCAAGCCTCACCTAATATTTTACTTAGCGATTATAGGTCATTCACCCTTCCGTGCCTCAGAAAGCACGTTAAGCCGTCGATCCTGCGCCCAAACTCTCTCCGGTCGTGTCGGATTTACATCTCATCGGAGCATGAATGAGGGAAGAGAGATCACTTGTGTCTGCGCACACACTTGTGTACTATAATATCTCCTGCGTAGTTGGCTAGTCTCTAATGAGATTGGCCGCTGTAGCCGATGTTAGTTATAGGTAGTCTCTAGCATATTAGCCGGGTATCGCCTCACACCTACATTACCAGTTCTGTGAATGTTGTGGCGCTCGCGCACTAATTAACCCGGTCTTTAAGTTTATCGTTCTTATCGATTATTTGAGGCGTGTCACTGGTTTTATTGTTTGCTTCTGGATTCCATTTCGCTAAAATGGAAAGAGAAAAGTTATTACAAGTGTGTCTATATTTATTGTAAATTCAATATTTTTTTTGTGTGTTGTCGGACTCCTGCAATAATGCGACTTATACTATCATAAACTAGAGACATTTATCTATCTACCTTACACTATTTTATTTCTGTACATCGTGGGTCACTGGGCACCATCGTATGAAATTAATTTTCATACGATGGTGCCCAGTGACCTTTTGATGTGATAATGTCTTATAAATCGATGACCGGCTGCATGTACGAAAAAGTGTCTAAAAAATGCCACGTTATTGATTGGTTGCTAAGCAACAGCGAATGGCGACATATCATCCATGTTTTCTTATGACATCATCACGTAAAATTATTGTCCGTAAGGCGACTCTACAGACAACCATTTTTTTTTTAATTATTGACCGGTACAGTGCTTACATTCATTGCTACCGTCATACGAGCGAGTTAAATATGAAATCTCACGTAAGGTTAGAAGGGAGGGAGTAAAAAAAATTGTAAAATCACCTCACGTAATTTATGGGCGCACCCTAATGCTTATCAAACGATAATCAAAAAGGTAATACGTATTTGTAGAACATGGTTCCAAAACATATTAAAATAGTATGATTGAAATTGCACTCTTGTGGCCATGTTTGTTTTTAATTTTTGTTTGTATTAAATATTACAATACGAGGGTCAAACTGAAAGTTCTTAGAAAATCAAAAACGGATTACATTAGCCAGTTATTAGTTTTATTATATCTTTTCAAAATATTGTCCATTCACGTCAATACACCGCTGCATGCGATGGAACCACTGGGAAAAGCACTTTGCCCACTCGTTCTTAGGGGTCTCTTCAATGGCATCGCGATACGCAGACACCGCTTCTTCAGCATTCATAAACCGCTTTCCTTTAAGTTTTTCTTTAATTTTTGGAAATAAAAAAAATCACAAGGCGCGAGGTCGGGGCTATACGGCGGGTGACCCAGTAATTCAACGTTTGATGTCGCCAAATAGTCGATCGTTCGCTTGGCGGTGTGCGACGAGGCATTGTCGTGGTGAAGGAGGATCCTACTGCGAGGTCGTTTCTCACGAACTTTTTCCAAGACAAGTGGCAAACAATTGGTAGTGTACCATTCTGCAGAAACTGTTTCTTGATCCTCTAACACAATTGTTGCGAAATGACCTATCCTTCCAAAGAACGAGGCCACCATTTTTTTTCCCGCACTTCGATCTCTTTTCACTTTAGTTGGCAACTCCTCGAAAGGAAACACCCACTGAGCAGATTGTCTTTTGGTTTCAGGATCATAACAGTAAATCCAGCTTTCGTCACCTGTTAGTATGTCGAACACAGCATTTGAGTCACCTCCGTTAAATCTTTCAATCATTTTACGGCACCAGTCCACACGATGGAGTTTTTGAGCCTCAGTCAAATTATGAGGTATCCACCGGGCGCAAAGCTTCCTGACCGCTAAATGTTCGTGGAGGATTTTGTGCACTTGACTCATACCGATGCCTAAGCTTGTCCGAATCTGCTGATAGGTCACTCTTTTGTCAGTCTCTATCATACGCCGCACAACACAGATGTTATCTTCAGTCGTCGCCGTAGAAGGCCGTCCCTCACGTAAATCATCAGTGAGATTAGTGCGACCACGTTTAAACTCATTAAACCAGTTGTAAACAGTCGCACGACATGGGGCTTCATCGTGAAAGGCCAATCGTAGTCTATCATAACTTTCTTGTTGACTTAAATGACATCGAAAGTCATAAAAAATCATTGCACGAAAATTTTCTCGTGTTAAATTCATGTTGACGTGACACAGACAATTTTCAATTTGCCGCCAAATCGTAAAACAAATGACAAATGAATGAAATATGTACTCAGTAATATTGGCAAAGAGTTATATTTTTAAATTTTAGAATTATTTTTTTATTATATAGTTTATAAGTGGCCAGTTCTAAGAACTTTCAGTTTGACCCTCGTATCTAGTCTGGTATTAGTTATAGATTTATGTATAGTGTGGATATTGTGAATTTATATTATTATGTATTTTATTCCATAAAAAATATTTATATCACAGTAATAAATTATTATTCTTCTAGTCAATGAAGTTATTATTAAATAAACAAATTATAATTTAGTAATAATTAATTATTGTTTATTATTATCTCATTATTTATTAGTTCTAATTTTTGGATATTGTGAATTGTTACATAGTTAGTTATTGTTTTATTGCATAAAAATGAGTGACGTCACAGTAAAAGATTTTTTTTGTCTTCTAATCAATGAAATTATAATTATACAAATAGTAAATTATCGTTCATTATTTACCAATTTAATTTTGTGAAGGTTTACGTTATTATTTATTGCATAAAAATTAGTAATCTGACAGTAGAAATAGAATACTCTTCTAGTCAACGAACTTATCATAATTATACAAATGGTTATTGTTAAGTTATTATTTACAAATTATATCTTACATTAGTTCATAGAAAGTGTATTTGTAATGTCTATTACGCTTTTATCTACCGTTTAGGAATTATCTAAGAAACTTGTGTTTTGTTTTTTATATTGTAAACCTGACTGAAAGGGTTAAAAAATATTCCTAAATTATCAAAAATATCTGTGTTCGCCTGTTTTGTTTTGTCTGTTTTTCTATTGTAGGTACCTTCCATATAAATAAAAATGTGTTTTTCATTCAGTTTTTTATTTACTTAAATCATAGTGGAATGTATTTACATAATACAATAAAATCTGTTTCATTGGGAAAATAAATACTTAGATCACAAGAGATGATCGTTTCAAAAAAAATATTTTTGAATTTAAATATCGATGATCCAATATAAGTAATGCAGATAGTAGATAATAATAATAATAATATCAATTGAAACAAAAATAATATAGACATTTTTTTAAATATCTATTACCATTAAAAAAAATGTCTTAGATTATTAGAATATAAAAAATAAATTACAATTTAGAAGTTAAAATATAAATTCATCTAATTATTAACATTACAATAGAGATTCTATAAATAACATTGATATTTATTATTTATTTACTCACGTAATAATATACCCGCGCTATTTCTATAGGAAATAGGCGAATATGTAAATGCATTATAATATATTTTCTAGCACCACAATGTCCAGCAAAAATAATCTATAATTTTACTTACTTTAGAATTTCAATAGTAACTATTAATACAACTTTATAAGTACATATCTATATTATAATTATTAAAACCATACGTATCATTTCATTATATAATGTAATATCAAGCCTTTTTAAATATTTATTGCTGTAAAAAGGTTTTAAAATGGATTTCAACATAATTATTATTACTAATTTCAATAATAATACGAATAGTATCTGTAAAATTGACCAAATTAATAAAATAATTTTCCTAATACATACAAATAATATGCTTAAATAGGTAAGTACAACATTTTACTATTAAAATTATAATAAAATAATTTATCACAATATATTATTATGATAGTTAAGTAAATTATGTTTTTCATTAATTAGTTATAGAAATAAAATAAGTACGTCATTTGGAAAAAATATAACATTGAAAATCGTTTTATGCAATTCAAGGAGTTTTTTCTTTTAAGGTTTGGTTAAAGAACAAAAGTGGTAAGAAAAGAAATAATAAAATAAAAGTGTAAATGTGAAAAAAAAATGGATATGACCTAAAAATAATGAAAGTGAATGAATGATTTTTATAAGTCAATGATTTGAAGAACTATACCCAATCATTAAAAAATAAAATGTATGGGACATGCGTGGTTTATAGTGCATAATGAGCAGTGAAGTGTAATAAAATAAATCTATTAAATTACAAATAAAACATGATCTATATATTTAATTATGTAGAGTCTATATTTCTTAAAGTCCGTCAAAACCAATACCTAATTTGGGAAAGTTTTGATATGTTTAAAAGTCCAATGTCTTCTCTTAACAGTGACTTATATTTCTTATAGGTTTACTGAGGGAACGCTTTATAGTAATCATAGGTCTACATAAAACAATGGTTCTTATAACTCGCTATGGTATACTTCGGTGGTTACTTTCAGTTCATGTTCGTGGAATGCGGAGCAGTCAGCTGGGTACGCGGCCTGGAAATATAAAGAGAATGTAAAGTTTTCAATAATCTATCTATTGGTGGATTTGGCTACTAGAGATAGAATTTTGACATATTTTGTATGGAGTATATATCTCTAGTAGCCAAATCCACCAATAGACAAATAGAGTAATGGAAAACGGCCGTTAGTTGAAAAAAATAGGGCACAGTTGCTATAATATATGATAAAGAAGCGCAGTAAAGCGGTACACCTACTGATATCACTTAGTTAGGTACAAGACGAGGAAATGCTTAGTTTCTGATACACGCATTTCTTATTAAAGTCTATTGTATTTAGGAAAGCCATTCCATTTTAAACGACATGGGATCACTTTAGAGTGAGCAGGCCTACGGATAAGCTGCCATAAGACCGAATGCCAGCACTATGACCTCAGCGGTACCCGAAACCAGAAGACGGTATGCTGGTTTCGACTACCGCTCAGGTCACAGGTCTAGAAGGAACACCATTAAACCAAGTTAGCAGCTTTAATATCTCGGCTCATTTATTTCCAATGACGAGACTATTGATGCCGATTTAAAGCCGCGGTCCGCCCAGCCATATTGTATGGCGCTGAGTGCTTGCAGTAGCCCCTTAAAAAACTACTGGAAGATAAACTCCATGCCGCTGAAATGAGAATGTTGTGCTAGGCCGGCGATGTCACCTTACTAGACCGCATCCGTGACCCCTAACCGTGGTAGTTTCAGAGTAAGGGTTATTACTGAAAAACTGACAGAGGGACGACTGAGGTGGTACGGAAGACCCCGACTTACATGGACATGGTTACTTTAAGGAGAGATATACAGGAAGCCCAAATACTGACAGAGACGACCCAGGACAGAAAATCCTGGAGATAAATAACTAGGAGAGCCGACCCTAAGTACTGGGAGCAGGACAAGGAGTAATCCTGGGTACGTCAGTATTTAGGTAAATACTTACATCACAATTAACATCGTCCTGTACCGCCCTGTACAAATCTAGGAAGCCTCCACCGTTCTGGTAGCTCAGGGCAGCTGACGCGATCAAACTGCTTAGCTTTGTCAGACCAGCTTTGAAGCCAGGGAGACCTGGAACAGGGAAATAAAATTTTGAAGATCAAACGTTGAGTTGATGTCATCAGTAAGTTACGGTTTTCTTCTATACATGGTGGACACAACCAATGCCCACTTTAGGAATAGTATATTTGAGCTGTTTTTTAATGGGATTTCTTCTTTACACTGAGACCCGTTGGATCGGTAGGTTTCTGTATCTGGCGGTTCGATTCCCAGTTCTAAAAAGTGACCTTTAAAAAAATATTTGAATGGAATTATTTATTTTAAAAGACGACACCCGGGTACAAGCACTGTGTGGCGGGGGACTTTACAAACATACAAGTCACGGACACAAAGTACGACAGACCCCAGATATTAATGTTTCTAAAAATAAAATAATGTTTTTTTGAGTAAAATTTGCTAGCTCAAATATGTAAGGTACTTTCCCTCCTTGGTCCAGCCTGTAACTACAAATCCTATCTAAAAATGACTTAATTATTGTAAATACAGTACGTATCTAGTTAAAACTGAAACATTACGCATGACTAAAAATTCAACAAAGACTTTTACGTTTAACTAACTCTATTCAGCATTCAAATTTTAGGATCCTAATTTTCTAGGGACTGTTTAATCTGGGCGTAAGTTCAACTGTGAGTTTATTTAATTAAAACAAAAAGGTTTAGGTTTAGTTTGTTACTAGCTGTCCCGCGCAACTTCGTATGTGTACCTAAATTTTTCCCGTTTTTGCAACATTTTTCATTGTTGCTCCGCTCCTATTGGTCGCAGCGTGATGTTATATAGCCTAAAGCCTTCCTCTATAAATGGACTACCCAACAAAAAAAAAATTCAAATCGGACCCGTAGTTCCTGAGATTAGCGCGTTTAAACAAACAAACAAACTCTTCCGCTTTATAATATTAGTATAGATTAGAGTCTCAGCCATGAATCATTAACAGACTCTTTGTTACCCAGACGCGGTTACAAAGTAATTGTAGGGTAAAAGGGGTAATTGCCCCCCACCCCAGACTCGACTGAAATGACCTTTTTTTTGGGGGAATTTATGAACTTTGATACCGGATCGTAGTCTTTAGGCAGGCAACTGCCCCCTTACACTTGACCAGTTGTGTCAAATGTTGCCCTCCCCCCCCCCCCCCCAGAACAAAGTTCTGGGTCCGCGCCTGTTCTTACCATTTAGCGTTGACGCAACCGTATAGCAAACTTACTCAAATGAATCACCCTCCTAAGCCCTCTACTCAGAACATGATCTGCGCTTGCTTATATGTTAAAATTCCAAAGCTAGGAACTACTAATTCCAATCGTTTCATCATTTATGAATAGTTCCGAACTTTTTGGGCTTATACGGAAATAAGTTAGTCTCCAACTAAGAGCGAAAGTTTACGACAGAGGTTAATTTCGTTGCGGCGTCTCACGATTTCATGAAGCAGGTAGGTACCTATCATGGGCGTACGTACCCACTGGGGATTTGGGGGTTGGATCCCCCGCAATTGTAAAGAGGTACATAGTACTACACCCATTTTTTAAAAGTGTCTCAATTAAATTCTATAGTGGTAATTAGCCACTAAAAAAACACAAATGTGTCATAAAAATGCATTTTAATTTTACATTTTCAAATTTCCCGCGTAATTTGACGAAAACGCTGGATGCAGTGGACGCCATATTTCTCTGTGGTCGTGACGTCAGTTGGCTGGGTAAACAAATGTGCTGACATTTTGAATGACAATTACCCCGATCAGTTGACACCTTTTAGTTGTACACAACCGTATGACGTAATAACATGGCGTACAGCACGTACTATTTCATGGACTGAGAACTTTGAATTGAATTTTAAAATTTATTTAGTTATTACAATTAATACTAACATTTTCGGGCTGCTTTTTACCTAAACTATCTCAATAATATATTTTTTTTATTTTTCTCATATAGAGTAACGGGTACTATAGGGTACTATTGTACCCCGTAAATCCCCCTCGAAAAGTAATCCTGGGTATGCCCATGATAGGTAATGATAACTTTAACTCACCCTTTTTGTCCTGATCATGATGCCTGTTAACCAGACACATGAGGTGCTCCTGGCAGTGGGGCGCCTTCACTGAGTGCTGGTAAGCCCTGTATACCCTCAGCACAGGTTCTATGACCTCCAGGTTCAGGGTGTCGGTCAGCCTATCTGCGACCGCGTTGTAGTCACCTCGCGAAGATATTGTCTTGGTTTTTGATTCAGCCATTTTAAGGGTTTGCTAAAAGAGTACAAAGAAAATTGTAGGTATTCCATCTAATTTAGGGTGATGAAATTGGGTGGAGGTATTAATTTCGCGGTTAAGCTGTTGATCCCATTCAAGTCTTGAGACCCTTAGCACAGAACATTGAGTTGAAGTTTATGTCACTCATAAACTTCAACTCAATGTATCGAAATGCTTTCATGTCACTTGCACTAGGCCGAAATCGATAATTGATTCAGCATATACGTTGTGTAACCAACCGATCAACAAAGTTAGTAATATTAAGGATCTTGGAATTACGTTCGATAATAAACTTCTATTAGACCAGCACATTGACACAGTCGTAAAAAAGGCAACAAAATCTTTAGGATTTATAATAAGAATGTCGCGTCGGTTAGTTTCAGTCTCTTCCTCTAAAACGAAATTCACGAATTTTCGTTTTGTTAAATTTATTAAGTTTACGGGGACTATTTAAATTAATTTTTGGATAAGCACACGAAGTCTGAACCCATAGAAGATTTTCAGACACGAATAGATTGAATTGATGTTGCTGACTCTGTATATCACCACGTCATTTTTTAATCGAAACTTCATTTTCATTGAATTAGAGTAGGCTTCCAGATCTTTAAAACCAATTAAGATCCTATATTGTTCGTTTGTGCGTAGCCACTTAGAGTATGCCTCACAAGTGTGGAACCCTCAATACGACATATATAAACCACGTATTGAAAATGTACAGAGAAAATTTCTGAGATATCTGGACTTCAAGGCGCAACAGTACTCGGTTGACTACATTCATCGCTGTAAAAGATAACATTTTTTTGCCATTGGAGTACATATCAACCCATAGGTATGATGGCCCACTGCTGGGCACGGGTCTCCCCAGTAGAACCTACTATACTAGAGCCATTACAAACGTGCGAACTGAGTCATAAATCATTTTTATCAGACCTCTCGCTCACACTTATAGGCATATCGGAACTCTCGCTCGCACTCCTAGTGTTGTGTGTAACAATAAAAAAGGGATTTGTCGATAGTCAATAACAGGTAATGAGGGAAAGGTTAAGGAAATAATGCAAAATATTGTCTAGCATGAATTTTTTATATAAAACATACAATATATTAAATGTTATAAAAATTAAATTAATATAGCCATACAAAACAAAGTTACATACAAATTATAAATATAACAAATTTTAAACAATGTAAATCTTAGAATATTAATCTATGTCTGTGTCATCTTCTGACCAGTCACTGTCGTCTTCCTGTAAATTTATTATCAGAGGCTGTATTCTCTGATCTCTTAAAATTGCAAGTTGGAGAATAATGCGTCCATGGTTCGCTTGTGATAGTTTAATGACAACTAACGCAATTTTTACACACACCTACATTTTTACTAATGAAAACTACCTAATTGCATTAGTCATCAACGACCGCGGCATCCTGGCTACCTGCGTCCGAGCGGCATCCCTTTATCGATAACAAGTGACGCGGCATTGTCACATTCCTTTGACGTAATGATTTATGACTCAGTTCGCACGTTTGTAATGGCTCTAGTATAGTATGTAGATCCTGGGGGTAATTGCCATAATCACCACGCTTGGCGAGCGGGTTGGTGATCGCAGTACGGCTTTAAGTACGCAGAGGACGCTGCTGCCCGTCCTCCGGTGTGAAATCCCTTAGTCGCCTTGACGACACCCACGGGAAGAGATGGGGTGGTACTATTCTTAAGCCGGCACCACACGGCATTGTGGTGCCGGCTTAAGAATAGTACCACCATGCCATTGGAGTGTAGACGACGAATTAATGATATTTGTATGTTACTGAGCATTGCAAATAGTACCGTAAACTGCCCCGAACTTACCGCAAATATACATCTACATGCCAATCCAACTAGATTTCGCCAGAAGCCTCTGCTTCATACACCTTATACGACCACTAACTACAGGCATTATGCATTCTTTTTGCGAGGTGCAGTATTATTCAATGCACTTCCTTTTCAATTGAATATTAACCTCTTTTGTACCAGTCCAACTACAGCGAGACGGCTCTTAGGCAATTTTTGTGAATTCTTAAGACTCACTAGGCACCTATTCAGCATAATTAAAATGTTTATTTTGTCTTTGTCATTATTATTGTTAAACTCTTTGTTACTTTTTTTTTTTCATTTTTTTTCCATACATATTGCATTTTAAACTAAAGTTATTTTTTTCTATTTTTGTCTATTTCTTTATATGTGAAATTTTAAATGTCAATGTAAACTTGTTTAAATGTGAAATGTAAATGTATATTAATCTAATTGTGAGGGCTTGTTTTATGCATTTTTTTATTGTGAACGTGTAATTTAATTTGTTATTAGTCTGTAAGCCTTCTTTAAAATAATAAAATAAAATAAATAAAAAACATGCGTCTGTCGAAAGCGTTTACTATGAAGTTGCGTTTTGAACTCTCAGAATTCTGTGCTTTTGGCCCCCTCTTGGTTCAACTGAAGCTAATTTATTTACTAAGCACGGCAACGCACTAGGTCGCTTATAAAAAGCAATATTTCGTATCATCAAATCTCCAAAAAAAAACTGGCACGAAACGCTAAACTACCGACTTAGTAGTATCTTTATAAAAATATATATACTACGGGTCTTAATCGCGTGAATACCTTGTTTATTGGCCGTGGTCACGGGTACCACAGTCTACCCGTGACCACGGCCGTTGCAATGCGGTCGAAACGTCGTGCAATAAACAAGGTATTTTACCTTAAATTATTCACGCGATTAAGACCCGTAGTATATATAATTTAATAATGTGTACAAATCGCGATAGTTTATCAATATTAGTAGTACCTACCTACTTGTACATAGTCTTAAAAAAGAATCAGACAAAAATGTCTCCTCACCTTGATATACTCAACACCAGGCTTCACATATTCACCAACATCAGTATCCATGTCCAAGTATTTCTTGAGCACGTAGTTCAATAGCGCTGTGATGGATTTCTCTGGCTTGTTCATGTTCAGGTGGACGGTCTTCGGCATGCCTTGGGAGTCTAAGAAACTGTTGGTAATGTACTGAGCGGAGATGAGGTACCTGGAAGATGAGATGTGTTTATTTTAGTGAGCACTATTTAAAATCTTGAAAATGTAATCGCGTGGCGAGTCAATTTCATTTTTTGTTGTAAAAGTGGGTGTAAGTACAATTATGTATAATTAAACTAAGTTGTAATTGATAGCCTGTGTACCTAAATTAGGTCGCTTCATGATGACACCTTTTGCTTATCATTTTTTTTCATTGTTGTTAAATCATTTCTATGGGTGATGTTGTTAGGTAAAAATAATTCTAAATATGTTTGTAATTCTGCTCATATTCTATTACTTAGATGTATAAGTCAAGTCAGTTAGGTGTATTCAGCGTATTTTTATTTTGCTTCTGTAGCGTAGTGAGAGTTGCTTTAATGCGCAAGAGACTACCTCTTGCGCAGCAGTCACTCATTCTCCCACTTCGATTCTTAAACGGAACACTTTTGTTTTTTAATTTTTCAGAGAAATTATACGCATGAATTGATTTTTTAAAAGTATAATATCTTTCTTTAATATTTTTGGACAACTCACACAATGCCATCTGATCCCAAACTAGGCAGAGAGCCTGTACTATGGTAACTAGACAACTTTTTTTTTTTTAAAGACGAGTTCTGCAGTAGGGTATAAACCCTGTGTCGCAGGGGACTTTACAAACATACAAGTCACGACCACAAATTACACCCAGACCCGGAACAACAATGTGGATCACACAAAGTCATGTCCCGTGTGGGAATCGAACCCACGACGTCTTGCGTAGCAGTCGGACACACTCCCACCGCGCCACAGTGGCAGTCTAACTGATAAATAAACTTATATATTACTAAATACATACATATTGTAGATAAATTACACCCTGACACAGAATAAGCCATCGTGCTCATCACACAAAGTTTTTATCCTGGGTGGGGATCGAACCCACGACCTCCGGCTTAGCAGTCAGGATCATCAACCACTAGACCAATAAGCCAGTTAGTGATAAGTACCTAACTATTACGGACTATACCTTTAACTACTTAAGCTAAATAATTCATATCTATACTAATATTATAAAGCGGAAGAGTTTGTTTGTTTGCTTTGTTTGTTTGTTTGTTTGTTTCAACGCGCTAATCTCAGGAACTACTGGTCCGATTGGAAAAATTCTTTTTTTGTTGGATAGCCCATTTATCGAGGAAGGCTATAGGCTATATAACATCGCGCTACGACTAATAGGAGCGGAGTAGCGACGTGAAATGTTGCAAAAACGGGGAAAATTTACGCATATGAAGTTGCGCGGGACAGCTAGTTAGGTATATAACGCTAAGCTATTAATTCAACAGCACAAACAATGTTTAATCAATAGATATCTACCTACTCGGTGAGAAACTTGCTGTGCAACAAACGCCATTAAATCCATGACGTGACTGATATCCGCAATTAGGAATTTAATGGGAAACGTGAAATCGATCGTCTATAGACTACTTATCTAATTAATTACTGTGAACGCTTTAATTAATGCTGGTATACATGAAGGTGGGTAGTAACTAAGCGCATTCCGGTTTAGCACATACCTAGATAAATACAAGGAAGCGGAACTAAATCAAAGTGAAGCGAAAAGCCAGCGAACTGCCAAATTAATCGAACTAATTGCTATTTTGTCAAATACTTGTTTTGCTGTAGATATCTAAATACGTTAAAAGAAATGAACATTGGATTTGAATATTTAGTTGTTTTTTTTCTTAATTAGCCCAAAAAGCTGATGTTGATCCGCCTTTGTAGCTTTCCATGAGCAAAAGAGGAACTTATTAGATTTGCTTTTGTGCATACAACAGTCCTACGTCGTGTACGACTGTTTATGAGTTACAAACATCCCTCCAAACTCCCTAACTTTCGCATTTATAATTGTTACATACCTACTGGTGGCAACACCAGTTCAACGTCATCGCAAAGAGTAAGATATGGTGTCATGGAGATTGTAAATATGCAAAATAATAAATAAACTGTGTAGTAATTCTGTTTATAATAGGGTATTATATAAACCCACTTTTGAAAAGTGTCAATTAAATTCTATGGTAGTAATTAGCCACTAAAAAAACACAAAATTTTTATTCAATCGATAAGTGTCATAAAAATGGATTTAAATTTTGCATTTTTAAATTTCCCGCGTAATTTGACGAAAACGCTGGACGCAGTGGACGCCATATTTGGTCGCCATATACTGTGGTGACGTTTTGTATGACAATTACGCCGATCAGTTGACAGTTGATACTTTTTAGTTTACACAGCTGTATGACGTAGTAACATGGCGGCTACTATTTCATGGTGTTATAAAACAGATTAAAAAAACTTCGAATTGAATTTTAAAATTTATTTAGCTTTAGAGCTAAAACTAACATTTTCAGGCTGCTTTTTGCCTAAACTATCTCAATAATATATTTATAGGTTTTTTCTTATATTTTTTTTTATAGTAAAATACCCTATTAAAATATTAAGCAGAAGGATATACTTAATAGGAAGTAGGATAAACTGTATATTACCTGTTATATACTTCGGGTTTGGCCACATGCATCACCATATCCGTCAAATACTTCGCAGCTGCTTTAATCCAGTGCCTTCTGAACGAATGGTTCTCAAAGTTCTTGAACATGGTCTCAAAGCTCAGCTTTCCATCAGGTCCAGTGAATGCCTTCAACACTCTCTTTAATCCAGACTTTTCCCAAAGAGTCTTCCCTAACTCAGAATTGATGAAGATGTCCCAATATAAATGTATTTTTTCCAAAAATGGTGGAAGGAATGACGAATGGTCTTTGTGTTCATCAGCGCGTTTCTGAGCTTCTGTATCCGAAAATGAGCTTAAAGCGTTCATAATTAAGGGTAAGAATCCTGCGGCGCCACCGGCGTTTTGGTTGCCTAGGAGTCCTGAAGCTAGACTCATCATACTTTCTAAGTTCAGTTCCCCTTCTGTGTTTTGTCGTTTTTGCCGTTTAGGTTTCTCTGTTGTTGTCATTTGTTGCGCGAACATTGATACCATGGAGCCAATGACCGCTGGATCTATTTTGCCGTCTTGTCCTCCTAGTAAGCTACCGAGACCTGGGAAAAAAATCGTATTTAATTTTAATTTAAGCTTAGATATAGCTAGCTTTCAAGGTAAAAAATATGGTCTTTTCCCATAGTTATATCGGTTTTATAATGTCAAAAGAGCCTAAAGATATTAACCGTTATTGATGAGCTACCATAGGTAATTTAGAAAATTGTGAAAATTTATTGTCATTTTTTCTTTTTGTAAACATTAATATGTGCAACAATTTATCTTAATTCTATTATTATTATTACTTTTTTTAATTTGACATACCTACTCAGAATTTTAATTTTTAATCATATCGAAAACTAATTTTATGTTTGACTTTTTTGTGTTTTTTTTTTACTATGATTATTTTGTTATTATTATTTTTACATTCAGACACAATTGTATAATTGTTTATTGAATAAATGAATTGAATTGAATTGAATAGCGTCAAAGTTTTTCTAAAGTATCTGTCCAGTATTTTTTGTGAATAATGTGTGTAAGTCCAGTATTTTTTCGTACAAACACACCGAGAGGCAGGTAAACAATTTTAGCATAATGGTTCTAGCTTAATTAAACAACCCTTATATCAGTTTTTTTTAAATATCTATACATTCAGACCAGTTATAATTTTACGAGCTGACCCGCGCAACTTCGTCTGCGTCAATTTTCCCCGTTTTTGCAACATTTTTCATTGCTGCTTCGCTCCTATTTTTTTTTTAAAGACATCTCACAAAGACACTCAGACTTGGAACAACAATTTGTGGATCGCACAAAGTGGTGTCCCGTGTGGGAATCGAACCCATAACCTCTTGCGAAGTAGTTGGATACACTCCCACCGCGCATAAGTAGGTGGTGGAAAATTGTATACTTATATGTGACAGAAAAACGTAAATAGAGCCTCGGTATATGTTCTAATGTTTGCCGTTAAACAAAACATGTCAACGACCTTTGCTTAAATAGTTATAATATCTAATAGGTTATTCAACCCAATAGGCTTCAAAACCAACTTTTAGTAGCGACTAGCAACACCATTAGGACGCGTGAGTATGTTAAAAATCATTTGCCTTTATAATTTTGCGAACTAAAATTTTAATTATTTCGATATTTTTACCCGACTTCGTCAAAAGAAGGGGATTATGTTTTTCAAGCGTTTGTATGTAATGTGTAGGTATGGTCCATTTCTTTGGCAGACTCTATATAAAGGCCGTAAGGGTTCATGGAATTCATATGTAAAAAGTAGAACGAAGAATGTAAACGCAGCTTTTTTTTTTAAATAAACTAGCTGACTTGCGCAACTTCGTCTGTGTAAACTTTCCCCGTTTTTGCAACATTTTTTATTGCTGCTCTATGTAAAGTGGGGGTGTGATTTTTTTCTCTGCTACCTCATCTTGTGGGGTATTATTAGATAGGTATTTTAAAAACGTTTAGGGGTTGGAAAGACGATTTTTAGATTTAGGGATCCATTTGTAAAATATTAAGCTTCAAAGTGCAAATTTTTGTTAGAGTCAAGTGTCCCCATCCCTTGCCAGCTAAATGGTTGATGTTGGGTTTGTGAAAAAATTCACGGTAGTAGTATATATAGTGAAATGAAATGGAAATCTATCACAACTTAGTAGGCTTTACAAGTTTACGAGTAACAGCTGATCAAAGTAGAAGTAACAAAATTTTCGAACAAATTCCATTGAAAAGTATTATTAAGTGGATATAACGTTGTAAGTATGAAACAAAAACAACAGAAAACAGCCTCATTATTAGGGGGGGGGGGGACTATGGAACCCTACATTGTGCGTGGCCTAAAATGCACTTGCCCGGTTTTAGTTTATAGGTAGGTATGCTTCTTATTTCAATTAACTTTTTAGCCTGATAATTATCACAACTGAGACGGGTGAATTCATAGCTTACTTAATTATAATTAATTAGGCAATTAATTACGTACCAATTTACTAATTAATTAAATATATCTGAATTTTAAGTTTGTTATGAACGGTCGTGACCGAAGCCAGCGATCATCGTCTTTATATCCCTACTAATATATATATGTGAATGTAACTTTGTTTGTTACGCTTTCACGCGAAAACTACTCAACCGATCATCATGAAACTTTGTACACATATTCTTGGAGGTATTAGAAGTAACATAGGATTATAAAAAAAAGGGGGAAATTTACGCAGACGAAGTTGCGTGGGACAGCTAGTTAGAAATATTTTCTTTCTTTATATTTACTTCAGTTTCATCACGGTACCTTTTTAGACTTCCTCTGTGCACAGAGCAGATTCCGCTCTGAGTCCGTTTAAATCGCATCTTTATATTGTGTGAAGTTTTAGAAAATACACAGTACACATTTGGACGTGTTAAGGGAATTGTACCACCTAAAACCCCCCGAAATCACGAAAACCCCTCCGAAATCACGAAAGCCCCTACGAAATCACGAAAGCCCCTCCGAAATCACGAAAGCCCATCCGAAATCACGGAAGCCCCTCCGAAATCACGAAAGCCCCTACAAAATCACGAAAACCCCTCCGAAATCACGAAAACCCCTCCGAAATCACGAAAGCCTCTTCGAAATCACGAAAGCCCATCCGAAATCACGGAAGCCTCTCCGAAATCACGAAAATCCCTCCGAAATCACGAAATCCCCTCCAAAATCACGAAAACCTCTCCGAAATCATGAAACCCCTCCCGATAAATGATCCTATGTCCCATTCATTAGCACATTCTACAGCCCAAACGGCTTAACATTGTTGTATTTGTTTTAACTGTGGGAGTGACCTCTGCGATATAATTGTTCAGTTAATTACTTTATAGCAGTCGGGTTTTTTGGTTTCCGTAATAAATTCTTGTTTATTATTCATAAAGTTATTCTTTTTCAAGGTCAGTTTAATACACAACAACAAATTAATACCATTTCTAGCTCATTCTAACGCTGGTCTTATAAACGTAGGGTAACAATATCAAATAACATTCTTGTTTCTGCTTTAACTAGCTAAAACCTACCCTCAGTAGAGTCAAATCTATCCTAAATCAATATTCCTGATCCACACATGGAAGCCCAGCTTAGGCATTTGTCCTACTAACGGCGAGAAGCGAACAAGTCGTGTAAACAAAAGATATAGGTAGGTAGGTACATAATTATATTAAAAGTTGATCACAGATTGTTTACACTGCCGGCGAGAACTCACCCTATACCGTATCTCTTTTGTTTATACGGGACCAACATCTATTGTAAGTTTCTTGAGCGAGAAAATAGTAGATACCCGCTCGCTACTCGCCGGCAGTAGGACAAGTGCCTTACCTAAATGCATCTTATTGACCGCCCTGGTCGGATTTCAACAAACGAATATACAAGGTTATTTTTGGTATAGTGCAAAGCTCAGGCACCCCAACAAGATTTTTACTTCAAGAAGAGCTAAAAGCCATTCAAGTTGTCTTGTGTTCTTCGCGCTATCGTGCTCATTGCGTCCCGTAGTACGTAATCCATGGTTATTATTGAAAATTAAGTGATGATTATATTTCACATGACATTATGAACGGGATTTGGACTGTTAGAATTATTAACGAATTAATTCATGATTGATTAATTAATTCATTGAAAAATATAACATGGCTGGCCCAAAAACTACCCCATTGGATTTTGTTACTGATTCTGAGCAAACTACTTTCAGGTTTGCACTATACCAAGAATAACGTTGTATAAAGACGACTGCCGTTGTACGGTACAAGCCCTGTGTCGTGGGGGACTTTACAAACATACAAGTCACGAACACAAAGTACACCCAGACTCGGAACAACAATTTGTGGATGACAGAAAGTGGTGTTCCGTGCGAGAATCGAACCCACGACCTCTTGCGTAGCAGTCGGACACACTCCCACCGCGCCACAGAGGCAGTCAAAACAAAACCATTAATACCATCCAGGCGGCGTTGGTACGAAAATATATGTCCTACAAATACAAGCGGGGCGGTCGAAAGGGTATAGACAGAAAGATATTTACCTGATAAAACATCACCAGCATTGCCTCCACCGTTCTGTCCGAGTATCGCTCCAAGATTCTTAGCGTTGTCTCCCTGCATCAGGTTACCAACAATACTGCCGATAGCTGCCAAACCATTCATGTTGTTCCCTCCTTCACCCCCCATATTTTGAAGAAACGAAGACGCCAAGTCCAGGAATGGGTTCTCATCATCACTTCTGGCTACTAAAGGTAAGGCAAGCAACTGGCAAGCCACAAGCAGTACGGTGAAGCGCGCCATTTTCTGAAATAAATGAAATGAGAATATTTTATTTCATGTTTATTACTCTGTCATTGCGAAAATGTTATTGGAAAAATAATTTTCGCTTTTATAGCTTGAGTTATCACTCAATCTATAAAATGCTGTGTTTTTGCAGAAACTAATATTTGTTTGGCATGTAGCACTTTTTATTATATTTCTTTTAAAATTGCGTGATATTTGTGTGCAAAAATGTTTATCTTATACACGCTGTTTTGCTGGCGTTAAGGACACCCTAGCGGATGATTATACTATACATACGCGCATAAGTGATTACTCCTCTATTTAAGCTCGTAAGTCAAAGTTTAGAATTAATATCAATTCGTTTTATCTTTTACTAGCTGTCCCGCGCAACTGCGTATGCGTACATTTTCCCCGTTTTTGCAACATTTTTCATTACTGCTCCGCTCCTATTGGTCATAGCGTGATTTTATATAGCCTATAGCCTTCCTCGATAAATGGGCTACCTAACTAAAAAATATTTTTTCAATTCGGACCAGTAGTTCCTAAGATTGTTCAAACAAACAAACAAACTCTTCAGCTTTATAATATTAGGTAGTATAGACTAGGCTTGTACAAAGCGATAATTGAAAATAAATTAATATTTTGAAAGTTATAAGCCTTAAAACATTGAAATTTCACCAAAATTCTTGTTAAAATTCCTAAATGTTTTTAGGTTTATAACTTTTAATATATAGCCTAGTTTATTATAAAACGAATTGATAATCATTTTAAGGTTTGACTTACAATCTTAAACAGAGGTTTGTTTGGCCTTTAAGTTCGTAATCGCGTTTTGGATCGTTAAGCGAGGTTCACACAAGAGGGGTACACAAATTTGTGTTTCTGTGGTCACAATCATATCTTACGACATTATCACGTAAAAATATCGTCCGTAAACCGACTTTAAAGACAACCATTTTTTTTATAATGGTTTCATATTCTACGTAATACCAAGACCAATAGTCAGATTTTTGATTACTTTATTGAAGTTTTAATGGTAACATTCTATATTAAATACTGGTATAAGTTTGATTAAAATCGTTATAGTACCTAAGTAACAGCAGGTATAGTTTGAAGCAATTTCTATAGGCATTTCTTGCCAATTACTTTACAAATACAATTTGATATCTAGTAACATAGTCATCGTTACAATTTGATATCAAGTAACATAGTCAAATTTGATATCTAGTAACATAGTCCAGATAGGTGGTTCGCTTCTGGCCCCGGTTTGGCTACGGAAGTCTCGGGTTCGATTCCTGAGTCTGGATTTCAAATTTTTCTATCTTTCAAAAATGCAGATATAGTTTTGTCTCAATTTCAATAGCCAGCCGCGGACGAATCTGCGTGCAAGCTAGTACATATGTAAGTTATGACAAATTGTGATTAGTTCTCGAGATTTCGATGGAAGGTTAAACTTGGAGAGATGAGCCTGTTCCAGTAGTACCTATCTATTAAAAACCTAGAGAGACTATCTCAACAGTACCTATTTTCTACATCAAACCAACTATATGTTCGTAAACTTTCGCGATTTGTACACATTATAGAATTTTATAAGCTACGGGTCTTAATCGCGTAAACATTTTATTTTAAGGCTAAATACCTTTGTTTATTGCCCGACGATTCGACCGTATTGCGACGGCTGGGGTCACGGGTAGACTGGAAAGGTATTTAGCCTTAAAATAAAATATTTACGCGATTAAGACCCGTAGCTTATAAAAAATCAAACCAACTGTAAGAAATTTTACCAAGAAGGGGAAACTAGATGAGGAATCGCCTTAACCATAATTGGAAGTATATTTTTGGCGTCAACGTGTAATATTTCAAATTATCTCTGGGGATATAATAATACTTTCATCGAGGAGGCACAATTTTTACAAAGTAATAAATTTTCCGCAGCTTTTTTCCTGTTCAAAAGGAAGTAAAATAATCTACCTAAATCATTTTTCTGATGCGGCCAAAGTATGGTGTGCGTTCTCTACAAATGTATGAATTTGTAAATAAATAATTCTGGAAAGTAATTAGTACATACAAACTTCAAAACTTACTGCCGTATTCAGTCATCTAATGCTTACCTACTTATATCAATCCTTTTTCAAATTTTGTCATGCAAAATCTGAATGAATGATATAAAGCGGCGGTAGCCTAATGGCTAAGGCATCGATCTCGCAATCGTGAGGTCGCGGGTTCGAATCCTACCCATTAAACTACCGACGTGAACCCACTCCTAACACAAGTCTTTGAGCTTAGTTTAGGGGTTAACAAGATTGCTAGTAATTTGGGACCCATTCTCACATTGCCTCCAGCACGTCGGCAGTATAATGGGTAAAAGGATTCGAAACCGCGACCTCACGATTTCGAGACAGATGCCTTATCCATTGGGCTACAGCAGCTTATTTATGTATAATGTTTTTTCTTAGCAATGTTTGTTTAAATTGAATGCTTATTAAGCCGTTTTCCCGTTTTTGATGTTCTTTCATCTTGTGGGTTTAAGTGTGCACCCTTATTTAATTCGAACTTATACGAGCAAATTACCTACTTCCTTCAATAAAATTGTAGCGCAAAATTTCGTTCAATATCCTAAGTTCACAGATGGTCGCGTATATGGTGTACCTCATGATATATTTGACGGAAATTTTACGGTTATTGCGACGCACCGTTTATGGGAGCTGCCGTAATATCTAAGTTATGGTGTCCATTACACAAACTACGTATGAAATTTGACGCCTCAGTAACATAAGTAAATCAAGGGTCTTGCTGTTGAAAGGGTTTGATGAAGGAAGTAATATCCATTTATTTATGACTATCGACCCGGTTTCGGACCGACTTTCCCTCATATTATATATACTAGTTGTCACGCGCAACACCGTCTGCGTAAATTTTCCCCGATTTTGCGACATTTCTCATTGCTGCTCCGCTCCTATTGGTCATAGAGTGATGTTATATAGCCTATAACCTTTCTCGATAAATGGGCTATCCAACAGTGAAAGATTTTTTTAATTCGAACTAGCAGTTCCTGAGATTACCGCGTTCAAACAAACAAACAAACAAACTCTACAGCTTTATAATATTAGTGTAGATATATATTTATAAATTTCATACGCAGTAGGTATAAACGAGGGTCATAAGGACACATTTTTTAATTTTGTCATTTTTAGGGTTCCGTACCTCAAAAGAAATAAACGGAATCCTTATAGGATCACCTTGTTGTTCGTCCGTTCGGCCGTCCGTCTGTCAGTCAAGACCCTTTAACTCGGGAGCGGGTGGAGGTATCGAGTTGAAATTAAAGCCATATACTCAGGTCTTAAGTTCCTTGAATCTGTGAAAAAAAACAAACTTCTACTTAGAAGTTTGTTCTTCTTCATGGAACGTAAAAAAAAGATACGACCGTTTATAATAATAATTATAAAAAATACGTATATTTTGACACTAGTTCGGGAATCAAAATTTTTAGGGTACTTTCCGTTGACTTAACGTTGACGTTGGGTGGAGCGCTACATGTAAGAAGAACGCGTTAGTCATTGAAGAAAAACCGATAACAGAAATGGGGAAAGTCACGCTAAGACCGCGTACAAATTTCTCGGAATTTCTGAACAAGAAAGTGCACTAATGTGTCAACAATTATAAGTGGAGTCGACAAAAATATAAATGTGCTTTCTTGGAACACTCTATACGTTTCGAAAAACAATATTTAAGCACATGATAGTGAAAACTAGAAATTATACAAACGGACGCGAATGGTAATACAATTCGCCATTTTGTAAATAACTATGGTTTGTTGAAAATAGTGAGAAATCTTGCTGTGAGATTTCGTGCGAGCAGACTACACCTCTAGGTGTAGTACTAATACGCTGGATATGCTACCGCCGAAGGTAACACGACTTCAATTTAATTTTGATATTTCGACGGTCATTTCAATCAAACAGAAGTCTATAGTATAATAATATAATATAATATATCTTGGGACAACTCACATAACGCCATCTGATCCCAAACTAAGCAGAGCTTGTACTATGGAAACCAGACTACTGTTAAACATACTTATATATTTCTAAATACATACATATTATAGATAAACAACACCCAGACATAGAATAAACCATCGTGCTCATCACACAAAGTTTTATTCTGGGTGGGGATCGAACCCACGACCTCTTGCGTAGCAGTCGAATACATTCCCACCGCGCCACAGAGGCAGTATAGTATGTATAGTTGTGTAATAAGCATAATAACAACGGCTGTTTTTGTCATAAGTGTCAAAAAAGTTGACAGGACGGTCATTCGATTTGGCATTTGAAATTGTTGTTACTTTGTACAGGCTAGCCATTCCAGAGCCAGTAGGTAGTATAGAGCAGGGTTTCCGTTGGGTTTGAGTTCCACGGAACCCTGGGATCCTGTAGAACAGTTACCAGGGTTCCAGGATTTTTTTTTTATAAAAATACGCCCGCCGGGATTGTCTACATAAAAAAAACAGAGACAAAACGGGAACACGGATAATTCCTAAAATTTAAATGTCTTTACGATTAATGAGGACTTTAGAGGAAAGAAGAACTTTCATAACTGGAAACATTAGGTTCATTTGCAACCCCTCGCCCCCGTCATGAACTTGGGCTTCCATAAAATATAAGGTATTTGGTGGGTGTTACTTGTGGTTGTTATATCCATGACATTAATAGTAATTGAATTGATTCTAAAATACTTATAATGACGTAATTTCAATCTCAATTTGTGTACCTACTTATTTAATTTTCGCGTGCCTACTGAGGGTGAGTTGTGGTCAAAGCCCAAAGGTAATTATAATTTAAACACCTTTTTAAAACCACATCTTTTGCGAATAAATAATAATTTTATTTCATTTCGTTTATATAACTAGTCCTGTTACATAAAAACTTTTCTTTTTTTTCAACCTTTAAATTACTTTGAATTTGGAACGCATTTATTATTTTTAAAAGTTCTTTCGATTTCGCGCCATTTCGCATTTCATTGATCTTCTAGTCACTCACTGATCTTTCTGAGATCAGTGAGGTCTTAGCATTAAATATATTCTAAAAACACTTAAGTAAGTAAGTAGGTATATTGTATAATAAAAAACGGTATTTATAGTGTGAGCTGTAATAAAACTTTGTAGGTACATAATATAATCACAGTTTTTACAACGCTAATTACATAGCGTGCATAAAATTGATTATGTACCTATATGGGCACCACATAAGATGTTTATCGCGTTTTTACACGGTATATTGTTATTTACAATGTATATCATTATATACGCGGTCTTTTCCCCACAAATATGTGATATTCAACACGATTTTATTAACTTGTTGTGTTGGTTAAATGTAGCACTATAATTAGTACCTACGTCGTACGCTTGACTGGCAACCCCGTACAGAGTGACAGCAATTTCAAATTCCGAATCGAATGACCGTCCTGTCAACTTTTTTGACAGTTATGACAAAAGAAAATAGGATTGCGGTGATCGCCTTGCACAAAGTGGGTATGGAGCCATCGGTCATATTCCAGACACTTCAAAAGCTTGGTATCAGCCGTATGTTCGTATATCGTACTATCAACAGATACAACAACACTTCCTCTGTCGAAGACCATAAAATATCGGGGCGGCCGCGTGCTGTTAGAACTACAAAGGCTGTTAATGCTGTTAAAGCCAGAATTCGTCGAAATTTCGCGAGAAATGAAGATTCCCGCTAGGACTTTGTCCCGTATTATAAAAAAAGACTTGAAGCTCGGTGCTTATCGTCGATATATAGGCCATGCCCTAAATCAATCTTTACAATTAAAGAGAGTGGATCGATCAAAACGCCTTCTGTCGCGATACGCAGATGAAGGGCACATAAATATCCTCTTTACCGATGAAAAAAATTAACGATTGAAGAGCACTACAATAAGCAAAATGATAAAGTGTACGCTCACAGTTCTGAATAAGCTGCTCAAGTGGTCGGAAAGGTACAGCGTGGTCATCATCCTGCGTCAGTGCATGATGGTTTGGTGGAGCGTGTCTTATCAAGGCGTCACAAAGCTAAACTTTTGTGAAAAAGGAGTGAAAACTTCAGCCAAAGTGTATCAAGAGACAGGCTTGGATCGTGTTGTGAAACCTCTCAACACTTTTTAAAAATGTACCGTAGACTTTCCAGCAGGACTCTGTACCTGGTCACAAGGCACGAACTACCCAAGCCTGGCTTAAAACCAAACGTTCCGGACTTCATAAGAGCTGATGACTGGCCCTCATCTAGCCCATACCTTAACCCTTTAGACTACAAATTATGGTCAGTTTTAGAGGACATGCTCTAAACGACACGGCAAAATTAAGTCTCTTAAAAAATCTCTGGAGCAAGCAGCGGGGAAATTTCCCATGGAAACAGTGCGTAAATCCATAGATTCGTGGCCAGACAAAACACAAAAGTGGCCATTTTGAATAGAATATTGTTTTTATTTTTTGCTGGGACTTTAATAAATATGTACATATAAGTTTTAGTAATATTACATTAATTCATTAAAAAAAATTGCATATTCATTTGTAACAGAACTTATGGCCGGATTAGGTATATAAAGATTAGTAGTTATAGGTAAGGTTTGGGTACCTCAATTGCCTACATAAAATCGATACGACCCATCTCATAGCAATTCGTACCTAATTAATTAATAATTACCTGAATGTTACTTAAATTAATGGAATCCGTATTAATCTCTAGTTCAATTACCATGTTTTATGAATAAATGAAATTCCTACAATATGTGTCGACTGCCGATTAACCTAAATTGAAGTTCACTCAAATGGAATGATGCCAATAATTACAACGCATAGGTACAAGATTGGATAATTTGCGGCTAAGTTACTGTCGTCCATGGTGCCATAACTGAATTCATTATTATGGTGTAGTCGCGTAGATATAACATTTTTCATGATTCCGTAGCCAATATAGCAAAAACGGAATCTTTATAGTTTCATTATATCCGTATCTCTGTCTGTCTTATGTCCGTATGTCACAAACATTTTACTCAAAGACTACCTACTCAATGAATATTAATGAAATTTTGGTGAAAAGGTGTCTTGTATTAGCCGCTACTTAGTTTGATAGCTAAATAATAAAAATATTTATTTTTACATACATGTAAACTGAAAAAGAATGAGCATCAACGTGTGGCCCATTATTCGACAGAGCTTTCAAAAACATTTTAAGGTCTAATAATCTTTTTTGATTGAGTGAATATTTTTAGAAATAATCGCTTCGAAAGTTGCATAAATTGTGTTCCAGCCCTCCCCTCTTTAATTTTTGAACTGTGTGACCAAAAAATATGAAAGAAATCACAAAGATAGCGCTTTATAAAAACTTTAAACTAAAATTATTTTGGACATGATCGGATATACCGTCATTGAGTTATTGCCGAAAAACTACGTTTCTCAACAAAAGGGCGTAAGGCTGCGGAACCCTACACTGAGCATGGTCTGATATGCTCGGTTTTTTTCATATGTAGTGCATTTCTTTGTAGTAATCGCTACGGAACCCTACACTGAACATGGTCACCAATCCATGATAACTAGCAATGTGGAACTGTGGTCCCATATTACTAGCAATCCTGTTAACCCCTAAAGCTAAGCTCAATTGCTTGTGTTAGGAGTGGGTTCACGTCGGTAGTATAATGGGTAGGATTCGAACTCACGACCTCACGATTGCGAGTCCGATGCCTTAGCAATTAGGCTACGGCCGTTTCTATGAGAGGTTTGAAATGTTAAATATTTATACATATTTCTATCTGCAGTGATCAGAAAAATGCACCAGAATAGAATGATAGTATGAATAAAGATGATTCACATCTACACGCGCTCATTCAGCATCAGTCGGCATTTGAAAGTAAGATCGGATATCGGATTCCTTTACACTTTGTAAGAAGAAAGTGAATTCATTTGGTCTTGATGACAGTTGTCTTGGCTTTTATGATTTAAACTAGCTGACCGGGTGTAACTTCGTCTGTCTAATTTTCCCCTGTTCTTGCAACATTTTTCATTGCTGATTCGCTCCTATTGGTCGTAGCGTGATGCTATATAACCTATAGCCTTCTTAAATAAATGGGCTATTCAACAGTAAAATAGTTTTTTTTTAATTCGGACCCGTAGTTTCTGAGATTATTGGGTTCAAACAAACTCACATTACCTACTGGCTTATTATCGGTCGGGAATTATTTTCGTGAAGTATTATATAAGTATACTAGCTGTCCCGCGCAACTTCGTATGCGTCAATTTTCCCCGTTGTTGCAACATTTTTTATTGCTGCTCCACTCCTATTGGTCGTAGCGTAGTGTTATATAGCCTATAGCCTTCCTCGATAAATGGGCTATCCAACAGTGAAAGAATTTTTCAATTCGGATCAATAGTTCTTGGGATTACCGCGTTCAAACAAACAAACTCTTCAGCTTTATAATATTAGTATAGATAAATAAATTACACAGTGCCTTCTTCAATGGTCTTTACGAGTTATTCATATTCGGTAATGAAATAACAAACTTTGTTAAACGAATTAAGATGAATTCGCTTAACAAAGTTTGTTATTTCATTACCGAATCTATAGCTATCTATCTGTGGGCATAAATTCCAATCTGTACACCACCCAAAGGTTGCAGTCAACCTTGGAAGATGTACAGTTTTTTTTTAAAAGGAAAACTAGCAATGTGGGATTGTGGTCCCACATAACTAGCAATTCTGTTAACCTCTCCAGCTAAGTTCTATGGCATGTGTTAGGAGTGGGTTCACGTCGGTAGTATAATGGTCAGGATTCGAAGCCATGACCTCACGATTGCGAGACCGATGCCTTATCCATTAAGCTACCGTCGCTTCAGATTGAGGACTTAATGCTAAAAGCATACTCCGGTGCTCCGCAGGCATAAATCTGTATAGTACACGACACCAATGAACCTTCGTAGGAATAAGTGCCACATTAAAACTCACAAAACAGCCCTAGCAGCATGCCAATACTATATAATTAGCAGCCGAATCTACAACATAAAAAATGACGCTATAGATGTATTTAATCTAAAAAAATTAAACAGTGGCTTCTTACCTTGCCATACTCTGTAACGGAAATAATTTCTTAGCACACACGCACGCACACACACACACACACACACACACACACACACATGCGCGCGCGCGCACACACACACACACTCACACACACACACACACACACGCGTGCGCATAATATCACAAATAATATAATACTATACTAGTATATAAAGCTGAAGTTTGTTTGTTTGTTTGTTTGAACCCGGTAATCTCAGGAACTACTGATCCGAATTGAAAATTTCTTTCACTGTTGGATATCGAGGAAGGCTGTAGGCTATATACGACCAATATGAGCGGAGCAGCATTGAGAAATGTTGCAAAAGCAGGGAAAATTTACGCAGACGAAGTTGCGCGGGACAGTAGGTAGGTATATAAAAAGTACCTATATGATATGGAAGGCGCTGGCAGCTGACACACAGTTCTTCTTCTTTACTAGTACGGCTGACAACGTATAAATATATCAGTTGAAAACATACTGTGTAAACCTAGGTGTAATATAGTTACAATCTGATCTGTAATTTGTTAATTAGTGTTTTTGATTAATATATATTATTATTATTCTCTACCTGTATATTGTTTGTGCATAGTATTTAAATAAATAAAATAAATTAATGTTGGTTCGATTGTTTATCTGTCCTTTTACAACTGTACCTACTATGTACCTAGGTGTAATTTATGAAACACTAGCTGCCTGTCCCACGGGTGTCATATCGTAGTTTTTTATACCTTGAGTTACAGTATTGTAATTTTCGTAGGGATCTCTAATTTTGTGACAATAATTGCCTATGTTACTCCCCGATAATGTAGCTATCTAATGGTGAAAGAATTTTTAAAATCGGTCCAGTAGTTTCGGAGCCTATTCAATGCAAAAAATACAATCAAATCTTTTCTCTTTATAATATTATTATAGTAGGTATAAATAAAAAAATATAACGGAACAAAACTTTTAACAGCTACCTGCAATATAACTAATCTATGACTAAAAAAAACCTAATTAAGCATAATTAGTGTCGCCATAACCAAGGACAGTTGCTAGTCCAATTTATTTATAACAAAGAAACAACACTACCTACCTACATAATGGCTGTACCAATCTTAGTCATTTTTCTTGAAAGCTGCGCAATCTATTCTGTATCTTAGAAAGTTAAAATTAAGGAGCAATTTAAGAGAAATGGATAGGTGAGAGTCTATGTATTTTGTGGAACTGGGTTTTGTTCGCGGTTTGTATATTCTAGGGATCGAGTAACGGCGGTCTCTGTGGCGCGGTGGGAATGTGTCCGATTGCTACGCAAGAGGTCGTGGGTTCGATCCCCACCCAGAATAAAACTTTGTGTGATGAGCACGATGGTTTATTCTGTGTCTGGGTGTTATTTATCTATAATATGTATGTATTTAGAAATATATAAGTATGTTTATCAGTTGTCTGGTTTCTCAATAATCTTACTGATGTCGCTGCCTATAGGAATAGTTGCCAGAATTTTCAGCAGTCTTTATATTTGGGTAGAGATCATCGTCGCAAGCTTACATTGTTGACACCAAACATTAAGGAAATTTTGTATCAGTATTTTCTTCGAGTTCCGTTTCCACTTCTGATACTCTGTTAAGACATGGCAGCAGTAACAATCAAGAAATGGAAGCAATAACCTTTTTTTTTTCTTTTTTTTCGATTAAGGGACTTTTACATTTAACGTATGCTGACATACGTTACATTTAACGTATGCTGACATACGTTAAATGTAAAAGTCCCTTAATCGAAAAAAAAGAAAAAAAAAAGGTTATTGCTTCCATTTCTTGATTGTCCCATCATACCCTAAACTTAATAATAATTCCTACTAAAGTTAGATTAAAAGTTTGAACAAGACTTTTGCAGCATCTCCATTTGGTTGAGATAAGATTTGGTGAAACATTCCTATATCAGTTCTGTTGAAATTCAAACCCAATATTACATTATTTCTAGTTGTGGTGTAGATGAAACGCCCGTTTATGTTTTTAATCGAAACTTAACTGCAACTGAACTGCAACTGCACTACTTTAAGTACGTGCATTGACCCGCAGAACGCTAGCGTTAACCAAAATCCATGTTGGCAAAGCAACAGGAATATACTAGTTAACTTAAAAATCCAATTATATTATGGAAATCGGTACTTATATTTTTTTAATGTATGAAACAGGATATTCTTTCTAATTATGGGTATACATAATTTGCGAAAATATCGCATAACATACGTTAAAAATAATGTAGCGGATAACCTCCTCATTTACAGGGTTCCGTAACGAAAAGGTACCCATGGAATCATTACTTATATTTACTACCAAAGTCTGCTGTCAAAACTGTCTGCAGGTCCACTGTCCCAACTACAATGTTCATCACAATAATTATTGAGGTTTTAAAAGTTAAATAAACGTGTCAATAAATAAAGAAATAACTATGTTTAATTTTAACAATGGCTAGCTAAAAAAAACGGGCAAGTGAGTGTACACACAATGAAGGGTTTCGTAGTTACGCATCACAATAATGCAGGCTAAGAAAAGGGGTTTCCTAGGTAATAGCGGTTAGAATTTTGACTGCCTCTGTGGCGCGGTGGGAGTGTGTCCGACTGCTACGCAAGAGGTTGTGGGTTCGATTCCCACACGGGACACCACTTTGTGTGATCCACAAATTCTTGTTCCGAGTCTGGGTGTACTTTGTGTCCGTGACTTGTATGTTTGTAAAGTCCCCCGCGACACAGGGCTTGTACCCTAGTGCGGGGGTCGTCTTTTTAAAAGAAAAAGAAAAGAAAGTAAAATAATTTTTAAATGTAATTTATACGAAAATTATTGTTAAGTATCGACTTCTTACTTGGTCGGATATTACTCGTAAACTGTTTTTTTATCATATTTAAAAAAACCACAATTTAGACCGAGACAAAAAGTAGATTATCTTCAGAACGGCTAAACAGATTCTAATCAAACAAACCTAAGAACTATCCTGATTAAACTAGCCCTCTAATAAAGCAAACCGCATGCAAATGCGTCCAGCCGTTCGTTCGCTATGATGGTACATGCATAGTACACTATTTAAATTTGTAGATATAACATCCTTCATTTTGCGTTGAAGATAAAAAAATTATCACTATTCAAACACCTGTTCCAAACAGGTAATATTTTATCAATAGCCAACCAAAAAGAATGCCGTTTTATGCAAATACAGAATACAGAAAGCGTACGTAAAGAAGGCGGCTTACACAACTCAACAAAGAAGTCCTCACACATAGACTTGCACCGAACAAACGGACGATCACAACGCGTGCTGTCTCGGTTGACAATTCAACATTGACCTCTATCTTGAGTGGCAATAGAGGTCAAATCGCAATGACATCTGTGCTGTGTTGCGATTCGCAACATAGATGTCTGTCCGATTCATTCAGATCTAAAGTACTAATACGCTGGATAGACTACCGCCGACAACAACAAGACTTCCAGACTTCCATTTGATATTTGGACGGTCATTTGACAAATCCAAATGGAAGTCTATACTTCTGTAAGACAGATAACAACAACAGCCATTTGTTACATGTGTCAAAAAAATTGACAGGACGGTAATTCGATTCGACATTTGAAATTGCTGTGACCAAATTTTACCGAGATCAGTGTGGTAATTGCGCGTTTGTTTTACGAATGTTTACCGCGTTTGGCTCTTTGATCGGTTAAGAGCTTGGAGCGGGCCATTCGGAGCGCCAAACGTCTTAAACGTGTCGATTCGCGTTAACGTACAACAAACCCGCAACAGGCACACTGTACGTTTTCGTGTATGTGTGCGTGAGCCCGTTTTCGATTGTTGTAGGGATGCAAATACTCGACGAGTCGACGTTGGCATGAATGACGTGTCTTCTCGTCACCGTTACGGCATCCGTCCATTGGCCGTTCAACGCATATTTGGCATCTTCTATTGAAATTCGTTTGGTATGCGTCACTTAACTATTCTATTGAAGTTTTCTAGGAATTTTGTGTATTACGATTAGTTTTTGGTTTATGAGGATTGCTTATCGGTTAAAGATGTTTGAGAGCGCAACGTAAAGTACGAGTATAATATTTGTTGTTATACTTAGTTATGACGTGTATCAGTAATAATCTATTTTATAAACTATGGCTCCTTAAATATACGTTATTGCTCAGGTCCTAAGGAAAGTAGCGTGATGATATATAGCCTATAACTTAATCCAGACATAGGATATTATGCTCCCAAAATTTGAATAGAATCTGTTATGTAGTTTTGGCGCTACCTCCAAACAAACATAGAAACACAAAAAAACTAATTATGGTTTTCAATTCAGAAACCCTTAATTAGTCGATGTAGGTTAGTTTTTTTTAAAATATCTTCAATGTACAGATACGCCTATTTAACAATTTTATAATTATACTAGCTGACCCTCGCAACTTCGTCTGCGTAAATTTTCCCTTTTTTCTTTTTTCTTCCTTTTTTTTTTTTTTACAACATTTTTCATTGCTGCTCCGCTCCTATTAGTCGTAGCGTGATGTTATAACCTATAGCCTTCCTCGATAAATGAGCTATCCAACAATAAAATATTTTTTCAATGCCACCCAGTAGTTCCTGAGATTATCGCGTTCAAACAAACAAACAAACTCTTAGGGGTATGAAAAATAGATGTTGGCCGATTCTCATAGATACCGGATAAGCACAAAAAATTTCATCAAAATCGGTCAAGCCGTTTCGGAGGAGTATGGCAACGAAAACTGTGACACGAGATTATAGTTTTTAAACTTTCGCGATTTTTATACATATTAGTTATATTTCGGGACTTAATCGCGTGAATTATTTAAAGGTACGAACCTTTTTATTTACCCGACGTTTCGATCGAATTGCACCGATCGTGGTCACGGGTCGACTGGTTCGTACCTTTAAATAATTCACGCGATTAAGTCCCGAAATATAACTAATATGTGACACGAGAATTTTATATATTAGATAAACTACTAGCTGTACCCTGCCACGCTTCGCTGTGGTGAGAAACAAAACAAAGAATACACGTCATATAAGTTTAATTTTGCAATACTTGTGGATATAAAAACAATCCTTGATGCGGATTATATATCATGCTAAAATTTCAGCTCGATCGGTGCAGAACTTTTTGAGTTTTTGAAGCGTACACAAACCTACATAACATTTATATATATACTAGCTGTCCCGCGCAACTTCGTATGGGTGAATTTACCCCGTTTTTGCAACATTTCTCGTCGCTGCTCCGCTCCTATTAGTCGTAGCGCGTTGTTATATAGCCTATAGCCTTCCTCGATAAATAGGCTATCCAACAAAAAAAGAATTGTTCAAATCGGACCAGTAGTTCCTGAGATTAGCGCGTTTAAACAAACAAACAAACAAACAAACTCTTCCGCTTTATAATATTAGTATAGATATATAGATATTTAAGTATATTTAGTTTAGTTAAGGTTAATTATTTAAGGTTATTTCTTAGAAGGAATAATTTTAGGTTTGCTTAAATCTAACGTCATATTTGTGACAATTCTTTATTGTCACAAATATGACATGAAACACTTCCCTTTATTTCTTTCTAGAATTTTGTAATGTAAAGTGACAGTCTATTCTCTAAATACACACATCAAAAGTGTCTAGGGATCAACATATATTTTTGCAATAACTTTTCTCCTGATTGATTTTTTTTTTTTATTTCTTTAAGGATTCATCAAATAAAGTGTTTTCGTTTGTCACAGTAACGATAAACCAAGTCACCTTTGCATTAATAAAGAAATTTGCCATTTTCCTAATAAAGGGATTTTTGACATTTGAACCACTAACATTAAAGTTCGAAAAAAAGACTGAAATAACAGTTTTCTTTAAAATTTTATTGGGTTACTTAAACAATTAATAATCCGTGTTTCTACCGCGAACACTAACAACACAAGAACATCGGTTTGGCATACTCAAAATGAGTTCATCCAAATCACGCTGTGGAATGGCCGCCCATGTTCGTTGCAACAACAAAAAAAGGTCTTCTTGCGACTGGATACCCTCCATATTCGGCAGAGCTCTTCTCTGTAGCATATCCCATGCATGCTCAATCGGGTTCAAGTCTGGCGACTGAGCAGGCCAGGGCAGGACATTGATGTTAGCTGCGGCGAGAGTCTGTCTTACAACTCTTGCGGTGTGCGGTCGTGCATTATCATGCATTAACTGAAATAAGGGACCGATTTGCACTTGTAGAGGAACGATGACGTCTGATACAATCGTCTCAGCATAAATTTGAGCGTTGAGGTTGCCTCTGATCCAAATCAACTCAGTTCTTCCGCCGATCCAAATACCCGCCCATACCATGATGGTTCCACCACTATAAGGATGGACTTCCTGGCAGGATTTTAATCGCTGTTGGCGTCCAGGGGTTCTCCAGAGTCGTATACGTCTTGTATCCGGTCTCATACTAAAACGAGACTCATCAGAAAAGCACACGAAACGCCATTGTTCTTCTGCCCAATTTCTGTGTTCAAGAGCCCATTGATATCGAATCCTACGATTGTGCATTGCTATAGGTGGTACCCGTAGCGGTCTTCGGGAATGAAGGTTCACTTCATGCAAGCGGTTTCTGACTGTTTGGTCGCTAATTAAGTTCCCTGAAGAGTGATGAAGCCTCACGGCTAACATCATGGCGGTTATTGTTGGACCTCTTCGAGTTAAGATTTGAATGTATCGGTCTTGTCTCCGTGTGGTGCAGCGATACCGTCCTCCATGGCGCTCAGCCACGGTACCAGTGCTTCGGTAACGTGTCCAAAGTCGACTGATAACACTCTGACTTGTATTCAGAGCTAAAGCCACAGTACGTTGCCGGGAACCAGCTTCTATCATTCCCACGGCTCTGAGCATTTCTTCCCTGCTTAAATGACGTCGCCGCTCCATAATAACGTTGGTTTTAATCAGTAGTAGGGAAACAGTAGCACTAATAATGTCTTCAATGCGTTGTATGTTTTTATAGGGAAAATATTGACAGCTGATTTTCATCTTTTACTCGAATTTGATTCACAGTTCCTGATTCAAATTATGAAATGCACCAAAAAGGATCCATATAAATTTATAAAATCATAAATTTATTACAAAGCCACATCTCAATCTCAAGAAATCCGCATAAAAATGCTTGATCCCTAGACACTTTTGATGTGTGTAGTTTAAATCAAACTCGCTGTTTTCTTCTGTCTGTTTCTCTGCTAAATTTTGCTAAGCCACGCAATATATTTTGATATGGTTTTTAAATGCATTTAGAGTTTTTTTTGAAAAGTTAATATGTAGGTATAATAGATCCGTTTTTAAATTGAATCAAAGTCCTGTCTTATTTAATCCCAATTTAATCAACGAAAAACGCGTGATCATTAGCGAACATACAAACAGTTACCACATTATTAACTACTTCATTCAACTTAACTTTAACTCCTAATTATCTCATTCAGTCATTTTAATGACTTTGTATTCAAAGACTTCCTTGGGCTAGCTCTCAATAATCACCTGCCCGCTAACATTGTATGAGCACGAAACAAAAAATACCGACAGTAGAGAAAGTAAAGTTCACACGTACCTTGCTTAAGTAATATAGACATAGACAACGTGCACAGACTACTTTAGCTACTGACCACTATAGTACTAGTACTGGACAGGCTACCGCCGACAGCAACAAGACTTCCATTTGATGTGTAAGTTTGGAAGTCTATACTTATTAGATTTATTTCGGGACTTAATCGCGTGAATTATTTAAAGGTACGAACCTTTTATTTACCCGACGTTTCGATCGGTGCAAGTCGATCGAAACGTCGGGTAAATAAGAGGTTCGTACCTTTAAATAATTCACGCGATTAAGTCCCGATATATATCTAATATGTATAAAAATCGCGGAAGTCTATACTGTGTGACAAGAATAACAACAACGGCTATTTATCATAAGTGTCAAAAATTCGTGTCAAAAAGTGTCATTTGTAATTGCTGTAACTTTGTACGAGGTAGCGACGTTTACAGACCAATGCAAACTCAAACTCAAATATCTTTATTTCGTAAAATCAGGTTAATGATTATTTGAAAACGTCAAATTAATACATATTAATGTATGTGTGTATTTTTTCTTCTTCTTGTTTCTGAATTGGGATGTGAAATTGAAATGGCATACGCTATGGTAAGTGATAATCATTATTTGAGTATGAATAACAACACATTGGAATTTTCAAGAAAAAAAAAATGAATGAATTTTAATATTCAATAAAAAACATCTTGATGGATATGATTTTTTCGCATTGTTAACACACGTTCCTTTCGGGTCGGGTAGGGATTCAATTTACACGTTGTGTTACAAGGTTCGTTGGTGCTTTAAAATATCACTATCAATGTTTCTAACATCATTTTTGCATATTACACTTAGTTTGGGAGAAATTAACATATTTCTGAATTTCAAGATAAAAAATAGTCGATTTTCAACAATTTTTTTTATCGAAATGGAGTAAGAAATAGATATATGGAGCTACACCAAACGTGCTTGAATTATAAGATTTATCCGATTTTACAATAAAAAGGGGATGTTCGAAAAATGGGGCTATTTAAAACACTGTGCTTTCTGTACGTTCGGTATTTTGCGGCGCCTGTGTATAAGAACCTTAGCTAGCGGTACTGGTCGTGACGTCATGACTCATGAGTCATTGACCTACCTGTTACGATGCCGACCTATACTTAATTCTTACTTGTATTAAAACCACAGTGGCGGCACAGCAATTTTCTTGGACGATTTCTTTTTTTTAAGCTCGTGTTCTAAATTTGAATCTTTTTTTTTTACTTGTCTGTTTCAAGGAGTTTTAACATCAGAACTGTGAAAATGGCGGCATTGAGCTGTCATCATTTTTATGGCAACATTTTAACACCCCGAAATATTGTGTTGTTTTATTGGCCCACGATATTATTATTATTGTCTTCTAAATTCAAAATTTACATTCAAATTCTAGTTCTTTATTTGAATTTATTATCTTATGGTCATTGGCAGAAATAATAGAATGACCATAAATAAAGATATAAGTTACCTACGTGTAAATTCGAGACTTTCTTTAGATATAGTGTATCGAAATAATTCTTAGTCCAGTAATCTTAGGGTTAAACCTCGGAATCTATACTTATATTAAAAAGCTGAAGAGTTTGTTTATTTGTTTGTACGCGGTAATCTCAGGAACTACTGATCCGAATCGAAAAAAATCTTTTATATCTTGTTGGATAGCCCATTTATCGAGGAAGGCTATATGCTATATAACATCACGCTACGACCAAAAGGAGCGGAGCAGCAATGAAAAATATTGCAAAAACTGAATGATAAAAAGCTCGAAGATTGTCAAAGGTTTATTTAAGCATTCTGATGTTACTTCAAAAGTTGTAATAAATAGGTACCTATCATAACTTCCTATTCGCGATCAAGGGTCGGAAAAACCAGTTTTCTTAAACATCTTGTTTCCTTTGACCTCAAATATCTCGCATATAGTTATGTTTATTGCGACTATTAAAGTAACATCTGGAATGTTCAAATGAAACTTTGAACTTAGGTAGGTAGCTTAATGGCTAAGGCAGCGGACTCGTAATCGTGAGGTCGCGGGTTCGAATCCTACCCATAAATACTACCGACGTGAACCCACTCCTAAAGCCACCCATTAAGCTTAGCAGCTTAGCTGGAGGGGTTAACAGAATTGCTAGTAATGTGGACCAACAATAAAATTCTACATTGCTAGTTTGTAAAAAAAAAGCATAGGTTGACCACTTGTTAAAATTTCTTTGGACGGGACTATAACGACGACGTATATATTTACAAAATCAAAAGTACGTATCAAGTCATATGATGTCGCACTGCTAGATCATGGCGGTAATTGCCATAATCGCCACTTTTGGCGAGCTTTTTAAGGATTTAGGGTACCTGATTTAGTGTAGTGTAATAAGCGCAAAATAATAATACTTAGGTACTACGTACTAAGTACTTAGTACGTAGTACCTAAGTATTATTAACAAATATTCCTACTCGTATATTGTGTTTGATAAATGCATTGGCAATGCATAAATTTAGCATGACGTAGTTAAAAAAATGACCAGTCTTATCTAGGCCAAAAAATATGTTTAAGTGAAACATTGTACATTGAGTCAGCATAAAAATATTTGCCAAGTAATTGCCTTTACATACTCTGGCAGTGGTACATGAATAAACTGCATTGTCAAAACATAATAAGAATAATAATGTCTTGCGACAACTCACACAACGCCGTCTGATCCAAACTAAGCAGAGCTTGTACTATGGAAACCAGACAACTGATAAACATACTCATATATTTGTAAATACATACATTTTATAGATAAATAACACCTAGACACAGAATAAATGGTTTATTCTGTGTCTGGGTGCAATTTATCAATAAATGTACTCACTACACAAAGTTTTATCCTGGGCGGGAATCAAACCCTCGGGCTTAGCAGTGTCACTAACCACTAGACCAACATGCCAGGCGAAATAGTGTCTAATTCAAATATAATAATTAATTACCTATGTTAAGAATCCGAATACAACACGTGGACTCAATATCAGAGGCTGCTCCAGGGGGGGGGGGGGGCAAGGTGCATGGGGGCACCTGCCCTGGTTGTTTTGTGTACCGAATTTCTTGTATTGTATTCAATTTCTCCTCCCGAATGTTTGTTTTGCACGCACGATGGGGGGCACCCGCCCCCCATCGTGCGTGCAACTCACACTTGGCCGGTGTTGGGCGAAATCCCCCCCCTCCAGATACTACCATTTGCCTCTCGTGCCCCCAGAATGAAATTCTGGATCCGCTCATACTCAATGTAGTAACAATAGGTCATTATTCGAGGAGATTCGACTGACTTAATTAGCATCCAGTGTATCTAGTTGTATATTTGGCAGAGTACAGGGTCGGCTTAGTTTGGGATCAGTTGACCGTATGTGAATTGTCTCAAGATTGTTGCTTATACATTTTTTTTTGTAAAGATAACTAGCAATGTGTGATTGAGTCTCACATTACTAGCAATCTTGTTAACCCCTCCAACTAAGCTCAAAGGTTTGTGTTAGGAGTGGGTTCACGTCTGTAGTATAATGGGTAGGATTCGAACCTGCGGCCTCATGATTGCGAGACCGATGCCTTAGCCATTAGGCTACCCCCGCTTCGATACATTGTAGACAATTTTTTTGAATGTTATTTGGTTTAATTGTTCGTCAGTATATTTTTTTTTCTGTAAACATTGGTTACGCTGACAACATTCAATACATTATATACCTACCTATAGGTATCTATGTAGGTAACTGGGTCAATTACGTATTTATTACAAAATTGTGTAATTTTTTGCTGCTTATGCTTTTGCCTCTGTGGCGCGGTGGGAGTGTATCCGACTGCTACGCAAGAGGTCGTGGGTTCGATCCCCACCCAGGATAAAACTTTGTGTGATGAGCACGATGGTTTATTCTATATCTGGGTGTTATTTATCTATAATATTTATGTCTTTATAAATATATAAGTATGTTTATCAGTTGTCTGGTTTTCATAGTACAAGCTCTGCTTAGTTTGGGATCAGATAGCGTTGTGTGAGTTGTCCCAAGATATTATTATTATTATAGGGATTTAGTAATAATATGTTATTTTCACATTACAAACGCACACTCCAATTTTATTTGTTTTTTTTTGTATGGAGATTAAATGATTTCATTTTTAAGATATTACAATCTAACATGAGAGCAAATAAGTAATTTTATGTTGACTTAAAGTGTAAAAGTATTATAAGGCTGAATAAGTTTGTTGGTTTGAACGCGATAATCTCAGGAACTACTGGTCCAAATCAAAAAATCTTTTACTGTTGGATAGCCCATTTATCGAGGAAGGCTATAGGCTATATAACATTACGCTACGATTAATAGGAACGGAGCAGCAATGAAAAATGTTGCAAAAACGGGGAAAAATTAAGCAGACGTAGTTGCGCGGGTCAGCTAGTCTAAGATATTATCTGACTGATTTTCTGTAGTGTCTGTCTAAATTGACAACACTTTGTTCTTGTGTTTAAATTGAAAGGATTTTCATCACTTAATTATATAAAAAAATTATGATGAAATATTTGAACATACATATGTAGCAGATCGGTAAATACATACCTACATACAAAGTTACACTTCATAGGACCACGTAGTATACTCCAAAGTATGAATAGTAAGTAGAACAGTTACTTAGCGGAAGATATAACGATGTATCATCTACCTACCACATTCCTGTCATACCACGAGAGAAAACGAATTAAAAAAACAGATTATTTCCTGAAAAATACGCTATAAAAAAAAATAACTTACGCGTAATAAGAATAACACATATCGATAAATAAAAAAATAATTTAAAAATAAATAAATGGTTATAATAGACGTCAGTTAAAAAAAAACTATTAAACTCACCTCTACTTCTTGAATTTCCAATTTTAAAATAAACACCTCTCACAATCACGGTACGTGCGATAATAACTGTTCGTAATCAATAATAAATATTTTTTATCGGAAATCACGATTTCTCACTGAGATTAAGCATAAGACAATTCATTACTCATTTTATCGTCTATCGATATAACACGCAAACATAATTTAAATTAAATGTTGCTATTATTAAAAATAAAGAAGTAATAATTTTTCTTTTAACACTTATTAAATATTTAAAAAAAGAACGTGGAATTTAAATTCAAATAGCGTGTTCGGCGCACGAGCATCGACTCGACGGTCTTTTTGGTCCAAACGGAGACCAGAATGTTGTCCCTTTCTCTCACATATAGCTATCTTTCTTTAACGCCGAGTGCATTCGTCCTTGACTCTGAACTCCGGTGCCATAAGAAAGATGTACCGTTTCTATTTCTTTTCTCCGTCTGTTTTATGTAGTCAGGTTTAAGATAGAGTGAGAAAGAAATATAATTACCAGTTAGGTGTGAAATCTGGCTGTCAATGACCGCTAAGGATCAAAATAAGAAAACATAAGACTGTTATATTTTTTACTGTTATTTGAGGTCCTTCGACCTCTATTTGTAACGATTTTGCTTCAAATTTTATAATCGAAGCGTGATTAGGTTATTTATGATAAATTATGCGAATTCTTTGTAAAAATGCTCAAGTTGAATGGACTTTGATGGCTTTATAGGTCTTGCCAATATTTGCTGACATTAGGTAACTACATACCTTATATCTGATATTCGGTATGTATGTTACTTTATATTATTTATAACTTGCTGACCCAAGCAACTTCGTCTGCGTAAATTTTTACTGTTTTTGCAACATTTTTCATTGCTGCTCCGCTCCTATTGGTCGTAGCGTGATGTTATAAAATGGTTTGGGTATTACCTACAAGAGAGGTATGTATGGGACAAGTATTAAATACTAACCCAAAAATGTCTACTAGCGCTCACGATGAATATAATAAGGTTTTAAAATATACAATATTTTAAAACCTTATTATATTCATCGTGGTATTGTAATATTGTATATTTTAAAACCTTATTATATTCATCGTATTAAACTCAACAAATCTATTAAGCAAGTTAGACCTACGTAACTGATGTAACTCTCTAATTTTAAATAGGTAGGTCGAACCTAATTTACTGGTGATCACCTACCTTCTTTTTCCTCAGTATCTTTTATATCACGATAAGAATTTTCATATGCGGTTTTCTTTTTCTGAATAACCTGTAAGCAAAAATATTTTAGTAGTAGCATATTCAAACCGAAATCTATTATCTACTAATATGTATACTAAACCTATTACTTTTTAATTTGTTGGTCGGAGTACAATTAATATTATAAAGTAAAAATATATAAAAAGTACTGAGAATTATTTGACTTATGTATAGTTTTTGAATATGACTACCTCTGTGGCGCGGTGGGAGTGTATCCGACTGCTACGCAAGAGGTCGTGGGTTCGATCCCCACACAGGATAAAACTTTGTGTGATGAGCACGATGGTTTATTCTGTGTCTGGGTGTTATTTATCTATAATATGTATGTATTTAGAAATATATAAGTATGTTTATCAGTTGTCTGGTTTCGATAGTACAAGCTCTGCTTAGTTTGGGATCAGATAGCGTTGTGTGAGTTGTCCCAAGATATTATTATTATTATTATTATGAATTATACGCGGACAAACATATTAACGGTTATTCCCACTATGTTCTTGTCCCGCTATGCTCGACTCGTAAAATACTTACCTACGAAAAAGTTTCGCTATGCACGAAATTTGCGGACAGTAGAAATGGGTTACAATGACATACTTTTGTTCTAACCATTTCAAATGTAATTTAAGAAAATCAATACGTAAATATGTTACCCTAATCTTAATAATCATCTATACCAATATTATAAAGCTGAAGAGTTTGTTTGTTTGAACGCGGTCATCTCAAGTTCTACTGATCGGAAAAAATATTTTACTGTTGGATAGCCCATTTATCGAGAAAGGCTATAGGCTATATAAAATCACGCGCAGACGACCAATAGGAGCAGAGCAGCAATGAGAAATTTTGCAAAAACGGGGAAAATTTACGCAGACGAAGTTTCGTGGTGCTAGTTAATTCTAAGACTCTAAATTTGAGATAATGTTTTATAGTTATAACAGCAAATAACATTTTGGATATAGTATCACATGGCTTAATTTGCTGCAAATAACCTTAATTGGGGAGGCCTATGTCCAACAGTGGACCGGGATAGGATGATGATGATGATGAAGCTCTTCTTTAACCCCCACAAAGAATTTATCGTATGTCCTGCCACCCTGTATGTAATATTAGTAAGACAGGATTTGTAAGTCTACAGGTCTTTTTTTTTAACGATCCCCGTATATTATAGGTTACATGCCCTGTGTCGCGGGGTTTACAAACATACAAGTCACGGACACAAATCACACCCAGAGTAGGAACAACAATTTGTGGATCACACAAAGTGGTGTCCCGTATGGGAATCGAACCCACGACCTCTTGCGTAGCAGTCGGATACACTCCCACCGCGCCACCGAGGCAGTCTAGTATATTGACTTGATTTACAGTTCTATTCATAAACTTAAGTGTATGATATTAGTGAATCCTTACTTCTTCGTTTGTGATCTGTCATTTGGACTTTTTTGTTTGTCAGAACGAGACAAAATAATTTTTAACTTACGACCGCTTACGAATAGCGCTTTTAAAAATATATACTCGAATACAAACACTTTTCTTTCCAGCTGTACTTGTCATTGTTGACGCAGCATCGAAGAATTTCGTGCATAGCGAAACTTTTCAGTAGGTATTTTTCGAGTAGAGCATAGCGGGAGTTCTAGTCCCGCTATGCTCAACTCGAAAAATACCTAGTGGAAACTGTAACAAATAATTTAATGCTAGACAATATAGGGAATAACCGTATATTCGGCATATTACAGATACACATACCTACCTATAAACATACACATATAAAATTTGGCACACAAGTTTAGAAGCATTTTTTTATAGTAAACGAGCTGTCCCGCGCAACTTCGTCTGCGTAAATTTTCCCCCCTTTTTTATATAATTCTATGTTACTTCTAATACCTCCAAAAATATGTGTACAAAGTTGCATGATGATCGGTTGAGTAGTTTTCGCGTGAAAGCGTAACAAACAAACTTACATTCTCATTTATATATTAGTAGGGATGTTGAACCTGATTGGATTTGTCATTCCAATAGGTACAATCTAGTCTTAAAGACTAATAAATAATTTGATTTTAATTTAATCTGCTATGTTGTATACTAAAACTTAAGAATGTGTCCATTGGCACTTTTTCTTACTGTCTTTATTGAAGGGGATCACTTTGGTTTTGTGTTCTAATTGGTAGCACTTATTGCACTACGTAACACTCACTCACTAAACTAACTCGAAGGTTTTAGTCCTTTTGAGTCTTCGCACTATGTCCGTGGTGTCGAGGAGCTGGATAGCCTCAGTCGAAGAAGTCGTCGTTCATGAGCTTCGGCATACTTTTTTATAATATTGGCAACAATGTCAACCTTCAGGTCACGATGGAGATCCTCAAGTTTAGAAGCTGGTCCAGATCATCATACGAAAACTGTGCAATACACAACAATATTACATACATGCAGATCGAATTGATAACCTCCTTTTTTTAAGTAATTTTTATAGGCATTTCTTGCCAATAATTTTACAAATATGTACAATAAATGCATTTTTGAAAGATAGAAAAATTACAACAAGAGATAGAAAAATTCGAAATCTAATAACATAGTCCAGATAGGTGGTTCGCTTCTGGCCCCGGTTTGGCTACGGAAGTCTCGGGTTCGATTCCTGAGTCTGGATTTCAAATTTTCTATCTTTCAAAAATGCATTTATTGTATTTGTAAAGTTATTGGCAAGAAATGCCTATAAAAATTACTTCAATATTCGGCCTGCGACATCATAATTTGTTAAAATGCTCTCTGTAACGAAGCAATAACAAAAGCCGTGATAGTTCTTTAACTACCGACTAGATGGCGCTGCGAAGGCCTAATTTCGCGAGCAACAAGAGATAGAAAAATTCGAAATCTAATAACATAGTCCAGATAGGTGGTTCGCTTCTGGCCCCGGTTTAGCTACGGAAGTCTCGGGTTCGATTCCTGAGTCTGGATTTCAAATTTTTCTATCTTTCAAAAATTAATTTATTGTATTTCCTTTTTTTAAGTCGGCTAATAATTTATTAAATGCGAAAAGATGTTTGGGAATTGAGATTCAGTTTGGATTACGATGAATTCCCTGTTAACGACGCTTGCAGTGAATGTGAATACGGGACGAGTACGCGTGACGTTAATATTTCCCCTGTCAGCATGTTGCCCGGTGATTTATGTGGGTCGCGATTTTGGTCTTTTATGGATTTGAATTCATGAATATATCTTGTTGTTACTAGATAGGTGTTTCGTAAACACTCTTATATCATCGTCGAAATTATTATAGAAACAGATTTTTAATCCCCGACAGAAACGGTTTTGTATATTTTTGCTCATTCTAGTGGTTCTATTACACTATCAGATTATTTTACGAAGTCGAAGTCAATGAATATTAACTTTTAGGGTTACGTATCTCAAATAAAGAAAAAGGATTCCTTTCAGTATCAATTTGAAGTCCGTCCGTTTGAAGTGCGACTCGCACTTGTCTGACTGGTTTTTTAGGGTCCGTAGCCAAAATGGCAAAAACGGAACCCTTATAGTTTCGTCTTGTCCGTCTGTCTGTCTGTCTGTCCGTATGTCACAAGCATTTTACTCTAAGACTACTTGATGAATCTTGATGAAATTTGGTGAAAAGGTGTTTGGGAATTGAGATTCAGTTTGGATTAGTAGCCGCTACTTAGTTTGATAGCTAAATAATAATTATAAATATTATTAGGGGGGGCACTCCATACATGTTACAGAAGCTGTTTTTTTTTTTCAGCAATCATTAACGAGTGGCACATCATTCGACAGGTCTTTAAAAACATTTTAAGGTTTCTAATTAACTTTTTTTATTAAGTAAATATTTTGGGAAATAATCGCTCCGAAAGTTGCATAAATCGTGCCCCCCCCCCCCTTAACTTTAGAACCGTGTGACCTAAAAATATGGAAAAAATCACAAAGGTAGCGCTTAATAAGTACTTTAAACTAAAATTATTTCGGACTTGCTCGGATACATGGTATATCCGAGCAAGTTCAAAATAATTTTAGTTTAAAGTTTTCATTGAGTCATTGCCGAAAATACGAGTTTCTCAATAAAAAGGCGTAAGTACCTATGAACATACGCTCCTCTGCTGATGCAATTATTCAAGGTTGCGGAACCCTACACTGAGCGTGGTCCGATATGCTCTTGCCCAGTTTTTTTAAAATATAAATTGACTAGCTTTCGCCTGCAGCTCCGCCCACGTGGATGTTGGTTATCGCGATAAAAACTATGATTATGATGATAATATATGTACATATGTCCTTACTCCAGACTTTAATCCCATACCAAATGCAAGCGGCGCTAGCCTAATGGCTAAAGCATCACACTCACAATCGCGAGGTGGCGGATTCGAATCCTATCCATTATACTACCGACGTGAACCCACTCCTAACACAAGCCGTTGAGCTTAGCTGGAGGGGTTAACTAGATTGCTAGTAATGTGGGACGTAATTCCACATTGCTAATATCTTTTTTTTTTTATCTGTGCGTCACCCAAGGTTGACTGCAATCTTTGAGTGATGTATAGATTGGAATTAATGCCCACAGATAGATGTAGATTAATTCGCATAACAAAGTTTGTTATTTCATGAACGAATATGAATAACTCGAAAAGACCATTGAAAGGGATTATACTTATATATTAATTCACTTTTAAATTAAAAAAAAAACATCTAAATCGTTTTAACGGTTTAAGCGTGTAACTGAACCTATCACCCGGGGCTCGGACCGTGTTTGCTATCGGGATAAACAACTGGATGTCTGTTATTCTGATATCCTATGTCTTTCTCCGGGAGTCAAACTGTCTCCATAACAAATTTAAGCGTGAAAACGTCACAGACAGAGCTACTTCCACATTCATAATATTAGTTTGCAAGTTTGGATTAATAGACCATGGTTGCTGACGTCATAACAATGACCGGTAAGTACGTCAACTTGACCATCATTACACGACTACTCCAAAAAACCGGTGTATTGTTTTTATATTCCACTATAATTACTAAACGTACAGTATAGTAGCATCAACGTAACTTGACCGGATTGAAGTTGGCGAAAAGTGGTTGCGCAGATGCATTTTTTAGTAATATATTTTTTTTTATTGAAATAAGCTTATGTACTACAATCCTTCTTTTATAAATAAATTATTATTATTATAATTATTAAACTAATATTAATAAACTAATATTATAATAAATGGTGACAGGAAGCGGAGGGCGGGGGCGGTAACTGCGATTATGTTATTGCGAGATGCGATTACGCATTACATTGCCATAGTGCTTTTTGTGTTGTTTTTCATAAAGAAATTGCTGATCAAACTTTCTTTAGTATTTACTGTAACAACAATAATTTCATTTTTGAAAGATAGAAACATTTGTAGTCCAGACCCAGGAATTGAACCCGAGACTTCCGTAGCCAAACCGGGGCCGGAATAGAACCACACAAAGTATTTTTAATTTTGTCGATTCGGGAAGAAATCAATTTCAACTTCTCGACTCACTGCATTCAACTTACAACACGCTCTTGACATAATATAAGCATTCTGTCTGTACGTAGTCTTTCCTACGCGTGTGTACAAAATATGTGGTCTACGGAGAGATGCGGACGGCACACAAAGACCGATCTTGCCAGTCATCTCAGGGACATCCATTCGTCCATTTACAATGCTAACCAGAAATATAGATCAGCAATTTCTTGCACCAGCTCATTTAATTATGTCAAATAATTATATGAGCTGGTGTAATCGACGTCATTAATGCATACATTGAATAGTCCAAATAATGACCCTTGGGGAACACCCGAGATAATCAACTTAACATTGGATGTATAACCATTAAGTACAACTGGCTGGCAGCGATTTAGCAGGCAGAAAATGTACCTATTGTGAGAATTCTCAACGACTCTGGATAACACAGGTTGCATAGGTTATTATTTTTTTAAATAATATAGTTGCCGTCCTTTGCCATCAATAGGTACAGGTATAAAAATGAAAGCCACACTAAGATTATTAGGTAGGTACCTACTATTATACTAGTCGAGAATAATGTTATGTGGTAGGTGAAAATTTGTAAAAAAAACGTGGCAAATGAGTAAAAACAATAGATTACTCAATTTCAAAGATTTATTGTTTTATATTATAAAAAATATGTTTAATTGTTCGATTGTCTGTTGGTCTATTGGTTAGTGACCCTAACTGCTAAGCCGGAGGTCGTGGGTTCGATCCCCACCCAGGATAAAACTTTGTGTGATGAGCACGATAGTTTATCTATAATATGTATGTATTTAGAAATATATAAGTATGTTTATCAGTTGTCTGGTTTCCATAGTAGGTACAACCTCTGATTAGTTTGGGATCAGATAGCGTTGTGTGAGTTGTCCCAAGATATTATTATTGTTGTTTGCATGCTCTAGAGCAAAATATGGTAAAACTTTTTTTTAAATATACTAATTAAAGTTAATTAAAGATTCGATGATACTTTACCCATTTTTACGCAAATAAATGAATTATTTTTATTATTATCATTTTTTGTAAAATGTCCATGCGAAGTCGGGGCAGAGCGTTAGTTTATAAAAGTAAGAATAAAGATTATATTCCTAAAAGGCAACCAATTTGGTTAATTTAATTGCGGCAGTCAATCGAAAAATATTATAAACTAGCTGTCCCGCACAACTTCGTTTGCGTAAATTTTCCCCGTTTTTGCAACATTTTTCGTTGCTGCTCCGCTCCTATTGGTCGTAGCGTGATGTTATATAGCCTATAGCCTTCCTCGATAAGTGGGCTATCCAAATACTTTTCAATTTGGATCAGTAGTTCCTGAGATTACCGCGTTCAAACAAACAAACTCTTTAGCTTTATATTATTAGTGTTGATACCGAACTTTTTTTAGTAATTGCAGTAACAACGTAATATGAACGTTTTTTCTAAATCCTACAAATTATTGTAAAATCTTTTACTCCTCTACCCAACAGTAGAAGTTTTAACATAAGATAATATTATTCTCAGCTTTCTTTATAAAGTATATTTCATATAATTTGTCCATCTTTAGCTTATCTTTTTACTTTGAAATAAGAAAGTAATTCTCCAAAGTTGGTTGCCATTTTGCTCACGGCGTAGTTTCAAAACTTTGACGATAGTTGTTTCTGAAATATGATAGGATTTTCTGAATTAAGTTCTTTAATATTGTCCGTTTATCTATACTAATGTATTTCGCTGTCTACAACTTTTTGCGTCAGAAGTTTTCACTTTTTGCTCTGGAATGTCTAAGATTTAAAATGTTTTCTAAATAGTTACCAACTTTGTGTTTCTATTTTGTCCCTATAAATTAACATATTCGTAAATCGTCAATGATTTCAGGATGTTGATAACTTTTGTTATGAGTTTACAACTTTGTTTTTTAAAGAACGACTCCCGCAGTAGTGTACAAGCCCTGTGTCGCGGGGGACTTTACAAACATACAAGTCACGGACAAAAAGACACCCAGACTCGGAAAAACAATTTGTGGATCACACAAAGTAGTGTCCTGTGTTGGAATCGAACCCACGATCTCTTGAGAGGCAGTCAGGTACAACTACAGGTACACAGGAAATGTTGTTGTTAAGACGTGTTGAAAATACACAAGCCTTTTTAAGATTTTTAATGCCTCTAAAGAGTTAATCGTCATCAAAAGTAATCGAATGCTAGCGAATAATTTATTTTCTATATTACTTACAAACACTTACATAACTGTGTAAATGCAACGAAGCTCTACCGACTACGCCTATCCAAATACTCCTGTCAGAACCAGGTGTGTTTCTGTCAGTTGAATGTACAATGAAGATTGGTTCATGCTCCAGCGATTTAAACTACGGTGAGACGATTTTGTGTTGGAGGTGAAGCTTTGTTTTGTTTTAGGGAGATTTTTATTTAAACGAGAGAAGCACACAGAATATAAATAGGGTAGTTTGGAGCAAGATTGAGATGAAATAGCTTGTGGATAATCTGTTATTTCTTTTGAAGCCTCTCACTGTAAGAGATAATACAAGTGTATATAGTCTGCGACATGGCAACATGGGGATTGATGAGGCTGGCATTTTTAAAAAACCTCTATCTTCTGTCTATATCTATAAACATATCTATACTAATTATTATAAAGCTGAAAAGTTTGTTTGTTTGTTTGAACGCGGTCATCTCAGGAACTACTGATATGATAAAAAATATTTTACTGTCAGATAGCCCATTTACCGAATAAGAATTATTTATTTGTCAGACAAAGGTAAAATTACATTTCTGTGGTTTTTTATCCAATTACGTTATGTGCCTTATGTCTTACCGTGAGGTGTTGTACAAATATTAATAAAATAACATCATCATCAGCCTATCGCAGTCCACTGCTGGACATAGGCCTCTCCAATTGCACGCCACTTTGTTCTATCTTCGGCTTCTCGCATCCAGCTCTTGCCAGCTGTTTTGCGTAAAGCATCACTCCACCTGGCCTGAGGGCGTCCTACACTACGTTTGCCGTGCCGTGGTCTCCACTCAAGAACTCGTTTACCCCAACGGTTGTCGGTTCTTCGGCAAATATGGCCAGCCCACTGCCTCTTCAGCTTGCTAATCCGGTAAATATATATTATCGGTATAATAATAAAATAACAATAACACAAAATTAAATAGAGAAATTAAATCGAATCGGAAGGCTATAGGCTATTTAATATTACGCTACGACCAATAGGAGCAGAGCACTAATGAGAAATGTTGCAAAAACGGGGAAATTTAACGCAGACGAAGTTGCACGGGTCAGGTAGTCTATTATAAAATAAGGTCTTTCGCCGCGTCTGTCTGTCTGCATGTTCGCGATAATTTCAAAAACTACTCAACGGATTTAGACGCGGTTTTCCCTATCAAATAGATAATTTTCCGGATGGTTCATATATGTAATGCATTATTTTAAGTGTGTAGATAGTTGAGAGAAGTCCGTGCGAAGCCGAAGCGGGCCTCTAGTAACTAATATTGTTATTAATATTATTAGTACTGAGTTAGATGAAATTTGGTATGAAAAGAGTTTGATTCCTGTGAAAGGACATATTAGGGTGGAGCCGCGGACGAAAACTAGTACAGATATGTAATAATGTTTGATTAGGTATATACAGGTTGTAACAGAAAGATGTGGTCAAATTTCAGCAGCGGATAGGGTATGTTATCAGTATTGCACCTACCATGGTGCTATAGCTGGTTGCATTATTATTACATAGTTAGAGCATGACTGCCTCTGTGGCGCGGTGGGAGTGTATCCGACTGCTACGCAAGAGGTCGTGGGTTCGATCCCCACCCAGGATAAAACTTTGTGTGATGAGCACGATGGTTTATTCTGTGTCTGGGTGTTATTTATCTATAATATGTATGTATTTAGAAATATATAAGTATGTTTATCAGTTGTCTGGTTTCCATAGTACAAGCTCTGCTTAGTTTGGGATCAGATAACGTTGTGTGAGTTGTCCCAAGATATTATTATTATATTATTAATATTCTTTTTGTCAAAATTCAGTAGTGAAAGGCGTATGGCATAAGAATTATACATCCCCTGGTACAAAATTCGATTGGATTATTATGGCATAAAACTTTTTAAGTCATATTTTTTTAAATTAATAACTTTTTCACTCTTAAATAGACGAATGAAATAAAAATATATAGGGTTCTCCAATTTTGATAAAATTAGGTATGTACTCAGTATCATGGGCGACTGCCTCGGTGGCGCGGTGGGAGTGTATCTGACTGCTACGCAAGAGGTCGTGGGTTCGATTCCCACACGGGACACCACTTCGTGTTATCCGCAAATTGTTGTTCCGAGTCTGGGTGTGATTTGTGTCTGTGACTTGTATGTTTGTAAAGTCCCCCGCGACACAGGGCTTGTACCCTACTGCGGGAGTCGTTTATTTTGAAAACAAAAAAAAAACATACCAACCCTTGAATATGTCCACACCTTTCTGTTACACCTTGTAATAAGTATTAGTTTGTAAATATCCTCCCTTAAAAATTTACGAGGGGGATGATCTAGGTGCGCATCCTACAGCCACGCATCGTGCCATCTTAGCCCGCTCCAGTACCCGTCGGTGTATTTATGTTTTTGCCTGCATTTTTGTACTAAAAGTGGATTCGAAGATTGTCATGTCAACAAAACGCGGACTATATGTCGCGTGCTTGGCCGGAGTGAAAATCAGCTTGCTACTGCACGCTTGGTTAATCAAACTCAGTTAATTAGATAATTGATAACTTAGCGTCTATTAGCTATAGTAACTGCTTATCAGGTGAACTGTTTTAGAGCATAAAATCAGTGTTAACCATGAGCTATCTTGGTGGGTACCACCCCAACAAGCAAAGTAGTCATATAAGCAAAAATTAGAAGCATATTTGAACTAATAACATTGTTAAAATGTATAAATGATGAATGAAATTAAGAAATTGAAATTTTTGCATGCTGTGATTATTACAGCATAAACATGTACGTACGTAAAAACTGGTGTAAAATATATTCCGATGGTTCGAAGAGCGCTAATGGTCAAGGAGCTGCTTTTGTAGAACCAGAACAAGGCAGACATGGGATTTTCAAAATTAATTCTTGTATATCAATAATGACGGTAGAGTTGGTTGCAATCTCAGAGGCTTTAAATTATATAAAAGATAACTTAAACCACCAGCAATATGTAATTCTTACAGATAGTAAAAGTGCTCTTCAGAACGTGGCTCGATGCATCTCTGGATACAGAGGTGTTTCGGTAGCCTATGCTATCCTCAATCAAATAAATGAAATAAATCAGTTTGGCATACGTCTTAGGTTGCAATGGATTCCTTCTCACATAGGTCTAAGGGGCAACGAAGAGGCTGACCGTCTTGCAAAATTAGCAATTTCCCAGGGCCAAATTATAACAATGGTTCCTCACTACTCAGAAATATTGAATAAATATAAAATTAAAATATATAATAATTGGAAATATATATTTGATGAAATTTCAAACATGAAGGGAATTTTGTATAAAACCATCCAGAGTCAGCCTCTTCGCTGTCCATGGTTCACTAATGCTAAAATAAGCAGATTATTATGTATAATTTTACATAGACTTCGTTCGGGGCACATTCCATCAAGAAAATTTGGATATCTGATGAAGAAAGTCGAATCACCGAACTGTGATGTCTGCAACACTATTGACGATGTCCAACATCTTTTGATGGAGTGTGCTAAGAACCAAGGCACTAGGGAAGTCATTATGGAAGATTTAAAGATAAATCGTATAAATGTTGGTGTAATGCAGAGCATTCTAGCGGAACCAACATCTGAGGGCGCAGGGATGCTCTGTAAATTGGTCAAGCCATAGTCGTTTAAATTATGTAATATTTTAAATAAGTACCTACTGTACGATAATTGAATATGGTATGATGGGGCTGGCATACTTTTAAAGATAAAAGCCCCTAAATAAATAAAGAGAAAAAATAAAATAAAAAAAAGGAACGTACGTACTTCTACAATTTTGTAACACCATTTTATACCATGTTTTTAGGCAAATAAATGTTTATTATTATTATAGTAGACTCTGTTACTTATAGTAACATTTGACAACTCATAACATACTTTTTAAGAGTTTTAAGAGCATTCGTTTTTGTTATCTCAGTGTTATAGTTTGCTACAAGACTGACTTATAATCTTATAGATCTTATAGCATATTTAAAGTTGTTTTTAAGTGTAGTCTTAAAACTGTCTTGATTTATTTTGCATGTTGGGCCGCTACTACGGTGTCAGTAAGTATAATTACTAGGTAAATGAGTCTTACTTACTAATTTGTCAGAATAAGAGTGGTGTGTGGTGACACTCAGTTTATTGCCAAATAAAGATTTGGGAAATTTGTTATGGGCTAACTCTTACTTGATACTCACGACTAGCTTGTCCACATTACATTCACATTTAGACGAATAAAGAACTCAGTGCAGATCAAACTGAGAAGTTATGAGTTAATTTTTTTGTTTTTAATTAAAATATAGTTGTAAATAGTATTATGAAAGACAAAATACAGCAGTTTGTTGTCCTGTATACTATTTACAACTTTATTGAGTTGGACAAAGACAACATTTGGTTGATATGAGAAAAGTTATTGAGCTATTCTCCATTTCGATCGGCGCTGACGATAAGTACAAATTCAAAAACTTCTAAAAAAGCCACCGCAAAACCACAATATTATATCTATGGATTGTACTGTTCGAATGGTTCTTAGTGAATCATGAACATTATCACCGAAACAATAGAAAATATAGTTCGTAATATGATTAATGGCTTTTGTAATATTGGACCCAAGTAAGCTCTTTGTGAGACGCTTTTTGTGCGATTCTTAGAACAGATAAAATTAAATAAAAATATTACTGAATCATTAAAATATTTCACACCAAAAATGTTGTTCAATTATAATATAAAAATGATCCAGTGATTATTTAATTAAACCTTAAGGTGCTACAAGGATATTTTGGCGTTTGGATGATATTGACATGAAGGCGACATGTTTACAAGATGGCGGTGTTAGTTCCGCCAGTTGGCTACGCGCCAAATGATTCTAGTAGCACTATAGCGGAATTATTGACTGAACCTTGTCAGTCGATGTATACGCGTGATGTGGAGTGTGGAGGTACCTACCAGTCCATATCTATACTAATATTATAAAGCGGAAGAGTTTGTTTGTTTGTTTGCTTTGTTTGTTTGTTTGTTTGTTTAAACGCGCTAATCTCAGGAACTACTGGTCCGATTTGAAAAATTCTTTTTTTGTTGGATAGCCCATTTATCGAGGAAGGCTATAGGCTATATAACATCACGCTACGACTAATAAGAGCGGAGAAGCGACGAAAAATGTTTCAAAAACGGGGAAAATTACGCATACGAAGTTGCGCGGGACAGCTAGTTAATATCATAAATGTGTAAGTAACTGTCTGTCTGTTACCATTTCCTGCTTAAACCACTGAACCGATTTAGATGAAATATGATATGGAGATAGTTTAAGACGTAGGATAGTTTTAAAAATTACGTGAGACGATTTGGACGAATTTTGGATCTTCTCCCTTCCTCTGATGAGATATCGTGTGAGAAGGACTTTGAGAGAATCGATGGCTTGGTAGTACTCGTAGGTATTATTGATAATTATGAAATTTTACTTTACGTAATTAAAATCAAATAATTACTAAAATTTTGCAACTTGCACTGCTCAAATATTTTTTATATAGATACCTAGTTGACGTAGATTAAGCGTGTCGCCCCAAACCCAACGTAGAATTGCAATAAAAGGTAAAAAAATAAAGTTACGAGAAATGAATGAGAGAAAACCAAATAAGAAATTAAATCATGAACCAATCAACGTGTTGAACAGTCGTTTTTTTGTCAGCGCAATGAATAGTGAAAAGGAAAAGTATTCGGTATTGAATAGTTAGTTGCAATTTAAAGAAAAATTCGGATTTGATTTTATTATTATCTGCTTTTACTTATAATTTGCATCATTAATTTCTAACATACTTGTATCACGATTTAAACCATAAAACTGCTTTTTAAAACTAATCTGTGACTAAAATGAAGGATTGCTGTTAGATTAATAAAGAAACAATGTTTAAAAAAGAACCTACACTAGCTGTGGGCGTGCCTACTGAATGTAAACAGGAAATTATAATAGGCAAAATCTTGGTAAGTCAGTTTTAGTTTGTTTACCAAACGCACGGTTGCCTTTTGAAATGAATTTTTACATAGCAATTGTATTTTCTGTTATTTTTATACAAATTCTGTTTATCATCCAAGTGAGTTGTATCTCTTTTATGTTCATAAAAAATATTTTTTTAAACTCAGTTTTTGTGTTTTTAACTTTGGTGATTAGTATACTAGGTATAGGAACGCACGCCAAGGATCATGGTTCGAGACCTCTACTTTTCAATACTTGTAACGAAGCATGGAACACTTAACAGCAAGGATACAGCAAAAACCGCTTTTTCTGTGTGTATATCGATGATATCATGCTAATATCCCGATGGATAGCTAAACAGATCTGTACTGTATTAATATTATTCTTAACTTTAATTACGTAGCTAACAACTAATTAATTCTTGCAGGTATCAGCAGCCAGCAATGAACAATCCGTAGCAGTAGGCAGTTGGTTCTCCAATCTGGAGAGGAAACTAAATGTAATATAAGAATTTTGAAATATTAATTTATTAAACCTTTTTTAATATCTACTTGAACTAGATCTTTTATGTCAATGAAAGCTTTTTTCAATTGTTACGCTTGATGACATGAATAAGTTTGATGTAAAGGCAGCTGAAGCTATTGAAGATGTGGTTATTAGTGGTATTGATGGTCTGGTATCAAAATTTCAAAGTAAACGAACAAAATAAAAACGATATGAACAGACGAAAGAAAAAGGTTAATCTTGGTATGGGCATCTAATTAGAAGAAATTAAAGGAACGTGACGAAAAGGGTGATTGAAAGGACGATTGAAGAAGAAGTGGATGTATTGTGTGAAAGAAGATATGAATAAAAAGGGAGTGAGTGACTCGATGATGACTGACAGAGATGAATGGAAGAAAAGAACAGAAAAACTGAGTCAAGGCAAGTGACGATGATGAGAGACGTATAATTCTACTGGAGAAGCAATATAATTTGGAGATATTATATTTTATAATATTAAGTATGTTTTTAAAATCTGTTAATTGGATAAAACGTTTCACTAAAAATATATTGAAATGTTTTATTCTTGAAGAATATACATCTAGATATTTTTAGGACGTGATGCACGAAGTAATTCAAGGTGCCAAAGATGATCAATGGACAATCATACCACCTGAAATAAAAAGATTTTCTTACATAGTTGAAGAAAAGAAGATGTTCACAAAGCCCTTAGCACCTCGACGGATTCAAGTTATTACAGAAAAATCAACAACAAACATTGATAGTCTTGGAAGTGAAATATCAGACGAAAGAACAGTAAGTGGAAAAGCCACCATAAAAATAATCAAGAATATAAACTAGAAATTGAAATTACGGTTACCACTAACATTTAATGTGCAGTACGTAGAAGTGTTCGCAACGGCTATTTATTAAGTCAGGTTATCAACTTATTGCTATTGTTAAATCGCGTGTTATTTTTCGTGCTATCGTTATTAATATACTAACGAATAACGAACGACAATAGCAAGAGCAAGCAACACGCAAGTAACATCGTATTTTGTTAGCGATAACATAAATGCGTTTTGTTATTTTGTTACTTTAGATGTTAAGTATATTACGTGTTATCAATACAGATGTTGCGATTATATCACATTCGTGGACTTGTATGAGAGCTAAAAAGATTTAAAAAGAGGATCGAAAATATATGCCGCCGGAAAGTAGCGAGCAACTATCTATTAGATACCTACCATCTATTATATTTCTTGTAAACAAATAGAGTGAGTACTCGCCGGCAGTGTGAACAATCAGCGGTCAACTGATTTGTATCTCTTTTGTTTACATGAAATCTACATGTCGAAAGTCATTTATAATTGATGGCTTTCTCGCCGTTGGTAGGAAAAGTGCCATAATATGTGAGGTATAAACCTAAATAAAAGTAATTCTAATTTATTTTTTCAGATTGAACCGCAACCAAATTTAACAACAGAAGAAAATACAACTCATCACAGTCATAGGAAAAAGAAGACAACAAAGAAAGAAAGAAAGAAAAAAACAGAAAAACCTTTAAGATGGCATCGAATGGTTTCAAAGAAAGTTCCTAAAAAGAAGGTTAAGAAAAATACAGCTAAGAAAAAACCTAAAATAAAAATAATTTCTTCTTCGGACAACGATGACGATTCAGCTACAAGAGGAAAGCCCGTGGATATTGTTGTACATATTAAAATGGCTGACTAAATGAATAGGTTAAGTAGGTTATATCTATGAAAATACAATTACTTTGACAAAAACGTGGATTTTTACTTTACAAAGTCGAACTCAAGGATATATCGAGTAAGGTTCTAAAGCTTTTGAATCTGATGAACCTATCCGACCAGAACCCCTAGACAATTGGCATAAATTCTAATCGAATAGAATGACGTTATTGCGCGCGCAAAACCATGAATATGATTTTTTTTAATATGAGATTTGCAGTTTTTTCGCGCACCACGACGTCATTTAATTCGATACAAGTTTACGCCTCTTGCCTACAGGCCTGAGCCTGTAGGGTGGGTGGGATTTTTACAACAAAAGTAATAAAGACCTTATCATGCTGCCCAAAACTCAAATTGAAAGGACGTTATATTTATTTGGAGACTGTAACCCATCCATGTAGACCTGATAGTGATAACTTGCTTAACGATTCAGATATTATACGAGTGGAGTAACAGAATAAATCCTAACACTACAAACCTGCTTTGGATAATTTCATCAGAATTATCACCCTTTTTATTTGAGTAATGGTATTTTTACTTTTAAACAACCACATTTTTCAAAATAATTAAAAATGGCCAGTGCCTTCTACCTACATAAAAACGCAAAACACTCTTGAGTCTATACTTTTGTAGTTATTTTAAGTTACACATCTACTCTCAGGAATTTAATAGTTGGTTAACCTAGTTCATCTAAGGCAGTTTTCTACAAATGATGTTCCGCGATGCACTGGCGTTCCGTAGAGTTGTGTGTGTTGTGTAAGCTGGTGTGCTACGAAAAAATGATATATTTTTTTCAATTATAGGGTAACAATGAACACATCCCCACGTGTAGCCATAGCCACAAAAATATTTTGTTATGTAGCTGTATGTCTTTGAGCTAAGTCCAAACTATAAGAGATCCTATACTTACTCTTAGGAACTTAATAGTTGGTAAACTTAGTGGTCCGCAAACGTCTGCCGCTGTACACTGTGTTCCATAGAGTTGTGTGTGTTGTGTAAGCAGGTGTGCCACGAAAAAAAAAATATACATCTATTGTACATTTATGGAGCGAGAAAATCGTTTATAGTTACTCGCTTTCTAGTCGCTGGTGGGATAAGTGCTGAAAGAACGCCTTAAACAGGGTGTAACGGAAAGGTGTGGTCATATTCAAGGCCCATGATACTGAGTAAACATACCAAATTTTAAGAAAATCGAAGTACCCTAAATATTTTTTTTCTTCCGTTTATATTTGAGGTAAAAAGTTATTAATTAAAAAAAGTATGACTTAAAAAGTTCTATGTCATAATAATCCAATCGAATTTTGTACCAAGGGAGGTATAATTCTCATGCCATACGCCTTTCACTACTAAATTTTGACAAAAACTATATTCTATACAGTAGTATAGAATATAATTTTTGTCAACATTTAGTAATACTATTCTATACTTTAATGCAACCAGCTATGGCACCATGGTAGGTGCAATATTGATAACCTATTCCCTACCCTATTCGCTGCTAAAATTTGCTCACACCTTTCTGTTACACCCTGTATAAACGCGCTTGAGCAACGAACACATAGACTTCGTTCACACAAATGGAATATCGAACCACTCTGGATCACTTTAAGTGTAGGTGTGTATGATATGGGGTCTTCATTTTTTCTATTTTTGCACACTATATCTTGGAACAAATCACACAATACCATCTAATCCAAATCATCAGACACAATGGAATCTATAGGTATATTTTTTTTGTAAAGTCAATAAAGTCATCTGCGAAATCATAAGCGTAATTTGGTATTTAGATTGGGCAAAAGAAATTTTAAGTTTCATAGTCCTCATCTTAGGTGGATATTTCAACTCAGGCTTTTAAAGGTGGATCCCTTTGATAGCCTAAGTGGACTATTAGGAGTCGTACCAGAACATCTGAATTATTTTGCAAGTGCAGGGCAGTTCAACTTCATGTTTGAACCTGATTCATGTCAGCCGCTGAAAAGCTGTCAAGTGCAAATAATTGAAAAATAGACAAAAGATTAAATCACTGAGTCGCCAATTCATGTATTTAAAGCAGTACAGTTGCAGTTAAATTTCGATTGAAACGGTCATTTTCGTATTCTTGTAACTTTGGGATCGATCTTAAAAACGCTTGCGCACCGTACTAGAACGTCGTTATTGCGCTCTCGTGATGCATACTTACTCTATGCATTAATTACTATCGGTAGAAACGGAAAATCTATTCAAAAATAACAGAACTATTGGCTCTGTAAGTAATTTCGACATCCCTCAAGTTTCAGTAAATAAAAAAACAGGGAAAATGCATGTCTGGCCGTGCACAATGTAGGGTTCCGTAGCTGCCCAGCACAATAATGCGGTTTAAGAAGTGGGCTTTCTAATGTTTTGTTTCATATTACTAACAACGTTATAGGTTTAAGTGATTTTCAATAGAATTTGTACGAAAATTTTGTTGCTTCTCAACTCAGCTGTTGCTAGTAAACTTGTAAAGCCTACTGAGCTGTGATGGTTTTCCTTTTAATTTTATTATATACTAGCTGTCCTGCGCAACTTCGTATGCGTAAATTTCCCCCGTTTTTACATAGCCATCCTCGATAAATGGGCTATCCAAAAGTGAAATAATTTTTCAATTCGGTTCAGTAGTTCCTTAGATTACTGCGTTCAAACATACAAACAAACAAACTCTTCAGCTTTATATATAGAATAGAAGTATAGGTAGTATAACTACCCTGATTTTTTTCACAACTCCGAAAACAACCATTTAGCTGGCAGGGGAGGGGACACTTGACACTAACAAAAATTTTAAATTTAAGGCTTAATATTTAACAAATGGATCCCTAAATCAAAAACCGGGAAATTGCATGTCGGACCACGCAAAATGTAGAGTTCCGTAGAATCCCCCCATCCCAATAATGCAGCTTAAAAAGTGGGTTTTCGTTTGTTTCATACTAACAACGTTATATCTACTTAATAATAATAATATTTTCAATGTAAAATTGTTAAGCCTTAAACTAAGCTGTGATAGTTTTCCTTTTGATTTAGTATACTAATTATATAATATATACTACTACCGCGAATTTTCACGTACCAAACATCAACCATTTAGCTAGCAGGGGGGGGGCACATGACTCCAACAAAAATTCGCACTTTAAAGCTTATTATTTCACAAATGGATCCCTAAATCTAAAAATAATCTTCACAACCACCAACACTAAACGTTTTTAGAAGACCTAACTAATGATACCCCACACGATGTAGGTGAGAAAAAAAACCACATTCCACTCTACATATAGGGGAGGTACCCTCAAAAAAATAATTTGAAAGTTTATTCTATCACTTTGTCGGCTTAAATAATTTGTGTATCTATGCAAAATTACTGCTTTCTAGTACTAAGTAAGCATCAGTCCTTTAACATGGTGTATACATAGTATATAGCGTGTGTAGTGTATAGCACCATACCCTCCTATCAAGTTTATAAACATTTAAACATAGTAAAATTGGCAATTTCAAAAGAGTGGCTGCGAGTTTTTATTGCCATTTTCTTTTCTCCGGCTTTACCTATTGTTTGCGAACTGAACATGTACATTTAAAATCCCGAAGTTCCACAAGTGTTGTTTTGCATCTAGTGAATAAAGAATATATTTTTTTTTTTTAATTTAGAAAGGTCTCTGAGCTAAAGTAGGGACAGAAGAGACGGACGGACAGAGCGAAACTATAAGGATTCGGTTTTGTCATTTTGGGTACAGAACCCTAAAAATTATGCATTCTCACGAAGAGAGACGGACAGAGCGAAACTATAAGGATTCCGTATTGTCATTTTGGGTAAAGAACTCTAAAAAATATGCATTCACACGAAGACTTTTACAGTAAAAAAAAGGCATTGTAAAATAAATATAATTTATTAAATGTTCTACTTTACAGTCTAGTTAAGGTTTCATTATCATTTGGTCATGTTATATTACTCATTTTGTGTATTTGAGTTTCCTTAATGCCTTTTTCGTCGTCTTTTTATCAAGTTTGGTCTTCTTATCGGTAGGCTTCTTCTGATTTTGTTTATTTTGAACTACTTTACCAGCCTTGTTTAGTTGTTTGTTCTTTTTTTGTCTTTCAATTCTTCTTTGTAACTCTTCTGTGATATTGCGTATAAGTCTACGAACAGGGCTATTTGATTTTTTAATTTTATATTCCTTGTGTAGTTCACTGAGTAGAAGATCTAATGCGGATTCTGTGACTGCTTGTATGTGGCGGGCATACTGTAAAAACAAATCTAAATGTTAATCGTTTAATTAATTAGAAGGCGGAGGGCTTGGAATTAAATTAGTTAGACTACACAAGTCTTCCGTGTATAAATTCTTAGCATGTATTATTTTATGATATAAATAAAGATCATTTATTGTGAAATCTGCTGATGGTTTAAGAATGGTCAAATGAAAAGATGATTTAACATTGTGTCTCAAAATATGGCTCGTGATTATTCAATGGAAAATCAAACATTTTTTTTAAATCTGGTAGGCAATAAGGCTGTACAGAGGAAAAGAGAATATAAAATAGTTACACATACCCTCTCATTAGCTGAATGGAATTCTTCGGTATTCAATAAGTTCATATATATTTGTGATTCCTCCTTATCTTTCATTTCCAAATTGCCCTGAATAATCATAGAAATAAAATATCATTACAATACTGATAAAAAACAAAACCAATAACATCACATTCTGATCGAACACAATAAACAACGTAGATTCTGAAAATGTGAGCAAGTTATAAAAAATATATATACACATGCTTTTGCGTAGTAAAAGTATTAAAATACACAATGAAAATAACTACATTAAAAATATAATTTATACTTACATGTTTTAAATGCAGTTGTTTTGCAAAAATAACCACAAAAAATCCTGAAGCTACAAATATTAACTTAAAAAACGTCATCGTTAATCTTTTAAATTGTTTAATTCAAATTAAAGCAAAGTGCACTTATTGTAACTGAGGTACATTCTGTGGCTTCGTATCGACCATTATAAGACGTTCGTGATGTTGACAAAGGCTTTTCATTTGCCCTTGTTTTAGCGATAACAGCTATTGGTTTTGAATCTAACAATTCGTAAATTTTCTTTTGTCTAAGGAGTTGCAGTGTTTGAAAATTATTGTTTTCATTGTTCAAATAATTATTTGGATTTAATGATTACATTGTTCTGTTGTTTCAGTTCGAGTTGTGAAAATTGTGCTTTTTCTTTTCATGTGATATTTAATGCTTCTTTTATTTTAAAGATTGAGGGATGGGAATTCATTGAATTACTTAAACGCAGTCTCTAAACATGTTTCTTACTACTTCTTACTACTTAAAATAATAACATCTGTTCAAAAGAAGCATTCTGTTTAATAATTTATCCAACTTAGTTTTTTCAGACGTCATATTTATTTAAATAAACATTTCGTTGATTATAAGTCAAAAGATTGGCTAGGGATTTAAAAGTTCGTATTTAAAATTTAGATAAATTGAGTAGATCTACTTTATTGTTCTCATTTATAGTTCAGGGCCAAAAGGAACAAGGGTAGAGATTTTCTAGCATATGTATGTATGTTTTTCTCACTCTACAGAGTGTGCCAAAGAAATGGATTCCAATGCCACCTCACCTCGAGCCGTTTGGGTGATGTGAAATGGCGTTGGATTGGTCCCAATTGTGGGAGTGATATAGGCTATATGGTTTTTAAGCATTTTAGATATATTTCGAAACTCAATTGCGTGAATTTTTAAAGGTTAAATCTTTTATACCCCGACGTTTTAATCGAATTGCACCGATCGTGGTCACAGGTCGAATGGTTAGTACCAAATAGTAAATCTATACATATAATAAAATTGTAAATTTCACGTGTCTGTACATGGCCGAACATAGTGAAAAAAAATATTGGGAAATGTTCGAAAAGAGTATTTAAACACATTCCTACATTTTTAGAAATGTCTGTCTGTCTGTCTGTCTGTCTGTCTGTCTGTCTGTCTGTCTGTCTGTCTGTTTGTTTGAACACGCATCACGCAAAAACTACCAGACAGATTCGGTTGAAATTTTGTTTGTGTATTGTAATAAGTCTGGATTAACATATAGGCTATAATTTATCACGCTATTTCCCATAGGAGCTGAGCAATAACGGATAATGTCGGTAGCTATTTATCGTTATAAAACAATAACTACTTGACGGATCTTCATGAAAATTTGCAGTTTTATTGTAAATACTATAGGTCATTACTTACACTATGAATCATTACGCTATTGTCTATGGGGAGCGAGCAGCAACGTATTTTTGGTCGAACCATTATGGTTTTTGACAAATTTTTCCACAATAAGACATTATTTACAATTGTAACCCATGGAAACAATAACTTCACGGTAAAACTATAGAGAGCTAAACACAACATTTTCAATTTTCTTAAGATCAGCTATTTTAACCATTTTTGTATCGGTTGAGGTGGTCTTTTGGCACGAGTAGCGGTATTGAACGAGCGAGGTCGGAGGATCGAGTCTCAGGTATATGAGGCTCTTTTTGTGTTGTTTTAAAATTCTGTTTATCCTTTTTTAAGTATTTTTCTAAATGGGTACTTATTATACAAGCTTTTATTTTCGACTTTAACATTTTTTGGTTAACAAATTTGCATATTAATCAATCACTTTCAATAGGCACCTTTAATATTGTTTTGCATGAATCGTGATTATGTTATGAATGTAGAAATGAAAAATAATATCACATTACAAATAAACACAAGTAGGTACTACTTGATATTTTCTGAATTTATGTATGTTTGTTGCTTAAAAAAAATGAAAGATTAAGTCCGTGATATATAAAAATAAAACACATGGCGCCATCTGTGATTCGATTTCTTCTATGTGTCAAAATTGCTTACCTACAAATGCAACATTTGTAGGTTTCGCGATTTGTACTCATTATGAAAATATAGATATTAAGGGTCTTAATCGCGTGAATAATTTAAGGTTAAATACCTTGCGTACCTACGTTTAATAATGCATGATAGTTTAAGTATAATTTAATATAAAATCATCAAGTATTAAAAGAAACTTATCCAGTTTTGAAAATACATGGCGTTTAAATACAAATTAAAAAGAATCAGGAAAATTGATTAAAAAAAAAACTTACTGAAATTCTTATAATATTTAAATGTTTTAAAGTGAGTGAAAAAAAATATTAAAATAAGTTTAGAAATAGTATTTAAACACAAAAAAAATATCTGAGTATATCTTTTAGAAACGTTTGAATGTTGTCTGTTTGTTTGAACACGCATCACAGTACCGCCGGAATGCAATGTTATAAAAACAGGATATTTTTTAAAAACATAACTCACACTAGCCCTATAACGCGGGGGACTTTACCAACACGGACACAAAGTGGGTGTACTTTAGACTCGGAAAAGATCGCTCGGGCAGGACTCGAACCTGCGATCATAGGGAATCTGTGAGAGTTTTTTTCCATCATACCTTTATTACCTATGTATAAATTAACTTGAAGGAGCGGCTAGGTACCTCTGATTAAAACGTCCGATTTAAAAGTGTCGGAGCCGAAGTTGGAGTCGGAGGTTTAAAATCAATCGGAATTTTCGACCTTTCGGAGTCAGAATCGAAGCTCCATAACACAAAATGTCGCGCGAGTACTTGGGCGGTTTCGGGCTTCATTTAACCCGAAACTGTCCAAGTACTCGCGTGACGGGGGACGGGGGGAATTTTTCAGTATTAAAATATTTGATGTGAAATCATTTTGGTAAAATACTTTTTTGTCGAGGTGCTAAGCATGCTAATTTTTATAATTTGTCTTCTAACCGTCTGGCGAAATAAACTTCGTCCTTCATTTTGCTGCACTAGGCATTTTTTGACTTGCCCTGCCATAGGTCGGGCTCTGATTAAAGTGGAGCATGTTTCCAATATGTTTTATACAGAAGTTATAATGTAACATAAACTACCTTAATATAAACCGGCTTCCACGCGAACGAAGTCGCGGGCACAGCTAGTAATTAATATAAATCTTTAAATAATTTACGTGATTAAGTCCCAAAATTTATCTAATATGTAAAAAATAGTTTTTTTTTATTAATTTTATTTATCTATTAATTATATAATACATATTTACAATCTATCAGCACCACAATACAATGTGGCTCATCTCACGCTCGTTCGTAAGATTTTAATATATTTTGATGTTTACACTAACTCTAAACTGGTTTTTATTTTAATTGATACTTGGCACTTAAATTCTACACAACAATTCAACACAAAAAGCTCATTTGTACTAAAAATGATAATAACGTATGTTTAAATTGAAATCTTTAAACCTCTTTCCATTTCGTGAAATCGCGAAGGAAAGAGTGACATAGCCGAGCTTTTGATATTTTTGTTGACGCTCTAGAAGTGTCATGTCTATAATTTACTATTTACATAATACCTAGTTACTATATTACAAGAAAGAAATTAAAAAAGAACATTATTTACAGAGGATATGTGATAGGATAGGATTATGTGGCCTAAGAAGTAGGTTTTCTGTTGATTTTGTTTCATACTTACAAGGTTTTTTCAATGAAATTTGTACGAAAATTTTTCTTACTTCTCATTTGATCAGCTGTTACTCGTAAACTTGTAAAGCCTACTTAGCTGTGATAGTTTTCCTTTTAATTTCACTATATATACTAAAGTCAACCAGGGGGGGCACTTGGCTCTAACAAAAATTTGCACTTTGTAGCTTAATATCTTACAAACGGATCCCTAAATCTAAAAATCGTCTTCCCAACTCCTAAACGCAAACCTAACACTTTACATATAGGGCAGGTACCCCAAAAACGACGACGACGACGAGGCGAAAGCTAGGCTATAAGGGTTTCGTTTTGCCATTTTGGCTACAGAACCCTAAAAACCGTGTAAGAATCTAGCTCGATCTGGTACATATATAGAATCTCTATGCGTCTTCGTTATTGTCCTGTCCATGTTTTCACGATTCGGTCTCATCCTTGGGGTTATTCTTTCACCAGCTCTCTGTAAGGTACATAAATAACATCGTGTCATTAGAAATAAATCTTTGAAGATCACCATACCTATCGTTCATGTCTTTATTGCCTGGTATCAGGTTTTGAATTAACAAATGCAACTTAAAATCCCTGCTAAGCAACACTTATTTTATAGACTGATATTTTTATTTTTGGCTCAAAATATATAGCAATTGCATACTTTTCTGTTTGAGGTCTACTTTTTGAAATTTTGAATTTTTGAAAAGTGCTGTTTCTATTTTCATGGAATCAGCCCCTTTTAAACTCTCAAAATTTATTAAAAAAAATGATGTCATGACAAATAATAAACTATATTCCATGAGTGTACTTACTTCATGGTGTTTGAGTCGTAGAGAGCGTTCATGAAGCTGACTTCTCAGAGCTTCTATTTTCTCATGATAGTACTTTCTGCGTTCTGCACTCAATGGATCTTCTTGTTCAAAATCACTGTTCCAATGAAAGTTTCTATCTGCCTCTTCTTTACCAAATTTCATATCATCTTCACCATTCCTAAAATGGTTTCTATTTGAATTGTAGTGAGTATTTCTCGGTTGCCCATTTCGATAGTTCTCAAAAACGCGATGTTTATTTTCTTCATTAGCATGTATTGTTTTTCTCAGATTTTCATTTTTAGCTATATTATGTTGTTGTCTAGACCTGGGATAGTGATGCATTGCAATTTCATTGTATTCACCTTCGAAGTTATTGTTATATTTATGCTCCATCTTATCAATAAACTTGTGATCTTCGTTCTCGTTGAATTTTGGATGTAGTTTATTTAACTCATAAGCTGCCAAACGGTCATTATATTTCTGTTCTATGTCTGCAAATAACTTTTGATCAACATCAGACATTTCGTGGTCGTTAAAAGATTCATTCTCTAATTCATCCACATATTTGTTATATGCTTTTGTATTAGGTTTTTCATCAAAGTTACCGTTATAATGTTCAAAGTGATCATGTTTTTTGCCATGATCAATTTTTTTTTCGACATCATGTTCGTAGTTATGTCTGTTTCCTTCTGATAAATGATTGGACTCGAGACTATTTCTGAGGTCATCATAGAAATTATGTTTGGAATCATGCTTTGAATGTGACTTTGATGCTTTTAAGTCATGTTCGAACAATTCTGGTTCATTATTTTCTACATGTGTCTTAGATTTTGATTTCAGCTTGATAATAGATTTTGGTTTTGATGGAAGTAACAAATCCGAGTTACCAATTACACTGCCATATATTTTTCTAATCTTAGCGTCAAATATTTCTTTTTTGCTCCCGTCCAGTTCAACATTTTTAACTTCTTTCTCTAATGTGTTCAGGAGATTCATTAATTTTTTGTCGTCATCCTCATAGTTTGTATCAACATCTTCGAAACTGGTATTATATTTTGGTTTTAAAATGTGATCAAATTCTATACCTTTTTCAGCAGATTTCTTAGTATCCGTTTCCGTTTTTTGTTCAATGAGAGGACCAAAAGTATTTGCCTTTACATTTTGCTGCTTATTTGCAACTACTTGATGGTTTTTATCGTCTCTATGCCTAAAATAATCATCGACAACACGTTCCATATTCCTGAAATCTTTGCGTGGTTTTACAATAGATTTTGTTTGTTGATAACGACTGAACCGTTTTTTATTACTCGGTAAATTGAATTTGTCTACTTTTGTAAATATACTTGATTTCTGAAACAAGCATGTATTGGTTTGTTAATTTAGAAACATTAAAATAACAAAAATGTTAATATCAAACATAGAAGCTTTCATTTTATACTATCGCAACATTTTATGATAAAACTTGAATTTTTATATCACGGGACTATGGAGTCCCGGTCCTTTGGGAGGCATGCGAGGGGCCGAAACCAACACGTAGAGGCCCGTTAGACACTTTAATCTAAAGGCTATGTGACACAAACCGGCGAATATCGTTGTAAACACTATATAAATGTACCCAACGACATTCCCCGGTTAGTGTAAAAACTATTGTCAAAAAGTGGTAACTAAAGAACTAGATTATGGAGGTGATGTGTTAGTGGAATGGTTAGCTGGTACTATTGAAGGACTATGGCGCCTGCCCTGCAAACACATGGTAAAAACACATGGACAAATGGGCAGGCGGTGACTCGCCACTCACTAGATGGGCCCCCTTCTGGCCGCCGCAGGCATACAGCCAAACAGGCGACAGAGAGCAACATGGGTGTGAGCAGCGTCGAACGGTGCAGCGCCGGTTTCACCATCACGAAGAAGGCCCGTGAGCGGGTTTCCCCGTAGTTATGCCCTTATTATTATTATTATTAAAACTTTATGTACATAATTGTACAGAGGCGAACTTAATGCTAAAAGCATCCTCTACCAGTCTACCTTAGGGCGATGTAGAAATGACGTATGTAGGTACAGTAAACCTGTTGATATTACATATAATCAAACAAATAAAACTAAAAAAAGAATAGTATAACAAATCCCAAATAAACATACATAAATACACAATATACCTACATAAATACATACAAACCATAAATGAATATATACCTACATAAATTACATATAAGTTACAAATGAATTTTCAATTTTAAGGATTAATAGGCTTGGTAAAATTCAGTGATAACCCCTGAATTTTACCAAGCCTGAAGCCTGTGTGTGTTTTGTGTGTGTGTGCGTATGCGTGTGTGTGTGCGTGTGTGTGTGTGTATGTGCGCGCGGACCCCTAAATGATTTGTTCGTTGGAACATTCCATTAACAAGTTTTGAGGATCGTCAATTTTATCACAGAGACAAAAAAAATTGTTGATATATTTTGCATGCTGATCATGTATGAGACAATTATAATAACGAGTGGTAGGTCTAAGACATAGACCGTCTTGGTCGGTACCACAATAGGGTCAGTTATTCTTCCCTGAAATAGTAATGTTAATGCATCACAATTTCGGTTGGAAGAATCTTAAGAATTAACGTGCCCGTCTGATGAGGTCCAGGCTTCGACCTACTTTGCTCCAAACCATGATAGGATCCAAAGCGATCCAGTCAAACCTGGATAACCGATTTTCTGCCATGGAAACCACAACAGACGTAAACAAGAAGCTCGTAAATGTGGTTCGGATACTCAGGGAAGAAGGTACGAGATTTTGTGAAATGCAGCGTAAGGGCAAGAAGTCAAAGCTTTCGGAAAAGACTACGGAGCAATGAGATTCACGAACTAACGTCTCAGTGCGGATGCTCACTCTGATGTTTGCCAAACATGGATTTGTGGTGGCGCTGATACTGTTACGAGTAGCGCTGTATAAAAAAAATGTGTGGCACTCGGGGACTGACGCGGTAAAGCTATTGCGTAGCATTTTTTATCCACTTATGCAATTATAATTATTTATTTATGCAGTTTTTTTTCTTTTCATTACATTTTGGAGCAGCTCGTCTCGATCCGTGCGAGCTTCGTACAGTCGTACCATATACATATACATTAAGCGAACGCTCGGCCCAGCTACATGGTAGGCAGAGTGGGGGGTGTTAGATTTTATTTTCGTTACGGAATTTCTTAATTCGGTCGCCGCGCTCAAAGCCCGCGATAAAAGCTATGCAATAGCTTAAAAGTTTAGATGGGTACCTACAACAATATTTACCTTGGCTATTGCATGATGAGGAGGCGATCTAGGAGATTGTGGAGCTCGCTTTTGCTGTGGTGACCTGTAATTTATTGGAAAATAGTCAGGTATTCCGAGGGACCACAATAATAATTCAGATACAACCGTACTTCACTTGAACAATGCATAGGTACAGTCAGGCAAAAATATGGTCTTCCACTCTACGGTAGAAATTGATTTGCATGTCATAAACAACAAGGTTGATTTTCCCTTGCAATATTATACAGACGGTTACCAATTTCAACCTTAACGCTATATTGGTTACAAAGGAAGTTTAGTCAAAACTGGTAGACCACTTTTATGGCCGATTATACATTAGACATCGTTTACGGATACGGTGTCTAGAAACCCTGAAACCATGGGTGTACCCGGAATTGCTAAAAAGGACCCTAATTAGTACTGTGTACTGGTACTCATTGGGTCGATGTGTAATGGTACCACCCTTCCAAAATTACGACCACCACTCGTTCGAAATTTGATTCTGGGTGTGCCTATGCTTAAAACACCTTTGGAACAAAGTGGTCCGAAGTGTTTTAAGATTCCCTATTCTTGAGCAAAGCCTATGTGTGCGTTGCTATTGCGCGCGTTGTACTATGAAACATTACTTTTTACAACGTGTAAATTAAATCCCTCTCTAACCCGAAAGTGACGTGTAGGTATTTCGTGTGTAAATATTTAAGATTTTTTATCAACATTGCATAAGGCCCCTTTTCAATCAAAACAATCTTTTCCGTCTTCTCATATTTTGCTATACGACTTCCGTCAAGAAAAAAGATTATTTTTTTGTCATTCAATCAAAAAAAAATCTAATGGAAATTTATTACCTAAGAACACATTGACGGATTGGACAGGGATTAAATACACCCTGCATAATCTCGGCATTTTTATTCGGCGGGTTTTATAATTGCTTCCAATTGTAAAGGTTTATTTTAAGTTGAGTTGTTTTACTCGTAGTAATACGATTCAAATACCTCAATTCAACATGGTCTTGTTGCCCTAGTACTGTCTTTAGTGACGCCGGCATGGCAGGGTGCTGTCTGCCTGGTAGCTGAAAATAAATTTCATATTTTATATTATGTTAAATGCCTACATAGGTAGGAAGGTAGTAGTAATAATAATAAAAAATCTTTATTCATGAAGAAGGTAAAATACTATACTTGTGAAAAGTCAATTCTACATTTACATATAATACCTGTTCGCAACATAATAATAATAATAATAAAAAATCTTTATTCATGAAGAAGGTAAAATACTACACTTGTGAAAAGTCAATTCTACATTTACATATAATACCTGTTCGCAACATAATAATAATAATAATAAAAAATCTTTATTCATGAAGAAGGTAAAATACTACACTTGTGAAAAGTCAATTCTACATTTACATGAAATGCCTGTACGCACAGTAGAGAGCTTGTACTATGGCAATCAGACAACTGATAAACATACTTATATATTTCTAAATACATACATATTATAGATAAATAAATCCCAGACACAGAATAAACCATCGTGCTCATCACACAAAGTTTATCCTGGGTGGGGATCGAACCCACGACCTCTTGCGTAGCAGTCGGATACATTCCCATCGCGCCACAGAGGCAGTCACAGAATAGCACCTAACAAAATTAAGAACATTGTGTAAACCTACAATCTCATGTAAGTACCTAAATAAATATTTATTATTATTATTATTATTATTTGATTTAATAAATTTAGTTAAAAAATAAACAATCCAGTACAGCAGTAATATAATTTTCCAGAAATACGAGAGTTACTATGACAACAAGTGAAAGCGATACGGGGCGACTTGAAATCGTTTCTATGTTAAACCAAAGAAACCAATTAACAATAAGTTATCGAATATCAATTTAAATTAAAAGTATTAATTATATGGTTTTGTAAAAATAAACATCATTTGTTTAATAGTTTATTGGACATAGATAATTATAGTACAGTTGCTCATAAATTGTTATATCTTTAAATATTTTATAATAAAAATTATAACTAATTGAGTGAATTATTATTTATTTCTTCTTTTCTATGAAACTGTTAACTATTGTCCTTGTAAACTGTTCCTTTTTGTATAATATACAAAAAGGAACAATTTTTTTACAAGACATTACAGATTCGAAAATATATTATATTTTCGAATCTGTAATGTCTTGTAAAAAAATTACAAATATACATAATTTTATATCGATTTTTATAAAAGTTGAGTTCTTTTGGTTATTAAATCGTTTAGTCACATTCTTAGCAACATCGACGATGAATTGTTAATAGTGTAAGTTTATGTACATAAAGTTATTACAGATAGAGTAAGGGAGACATATGACGACGTGTAAATATCTTACGAATAGAAAGAGAGAGAAAACCGCACTTTATTTTTCTTTTAAAAAGATAACTAGCAATGTGGGATTTTAGTCCCACATTACTAGCAATCCTGTTAACCCCTCCAGCTAAGCTCTACGGCTTGTGTTAGAAGTGGGTTTACGTCGGTAGTGTAATGGCCAGGATTCGAACCCACGACCTCACGATGGCGAGACCGATGCCTTAGGCATAGCTGGCTGTCTCCCCTACTCTATCTATAATAACTCTATATATGTGTATATTGACTACGACTACACTTTACTGTTGTTAGCAAAACTGCTAATGTGGCGCCCTCAAGGCGGGTTTTCCATATTAATGGTAAGGCTATACAAAAGTAATTTAAAGCGGCGGTAGCTTAAAGGCTAAGGCATCGGTCTCGCAATCGTGAGGTCGCGGGTTCGAATCCTACCCATTATACTATTGACGTGAACCCACTCCTAACACAAGCCTTTGAGCTTAGCTGGAGGGGTTAACAAGATTGCTAGTAATGTGGGACTCAATCCCACTAGTTATCTTAAAAAAAAAAAAGTATAGACTTCCATTTGATTGTGTCGAATGTTCAAATGTCAAAATGGCTATCTCTGATAATAGCAAGGCTTCCATTAGAAGTCTTATTATTGTCGGAGGTACCTTGTCCAGCGTCTAGTCCTCTAAACAAGCTACCGCCACTATGCGGGTCAGTGGGTATAACTTAAATAAAGTGGGATCATGATATAATATAAGAACACATCGGACAGGGTTGTTGTAAACATATTGTATCTAGATACTGCCTCTGTGGCGCGGTGGGAGTGTATCCGACTGCTACGCAAGAAGTCGTGGGTTCCATCCCTACCCAGGATAAAACTTTGTGTGATGAGCACGATGGTTTATTCTGTGTCTGGGTGTTATTTATCTATAATATGTATGTATTTAGAAATATATAAGTATGTTTATCAGTTGTCTGGTTTCCATAGTACAAGCTCTGCTTAATTTGGGATCAGATAGCGTTGTGTGAGTTGTCCCTAGATATTATTATTATCCCTAGATATTATAGATACATCAGAATAACGTAGATATGTTTGGTCTAACCTGTTGCATGTTGTTTCCAAAAATGTCTTCCATATTCATCGTCAGCGATTTCTGCAAGATGTCGGATCTGTTCGCTAACCTACAACAATAAATAGAATGTAATGATAATGACAATAAAGACTGATAGTCTAATTCTAGAGGACAGGCTTCTACGTCCCTTCAACACAAATTAGGATTCTTCGACCAGCGGGTTAATTCACGTATTTAAAGCAGTGCAGTTAAGTTTCCATTAAAACGGACATTTTCGTATTCTTGTAACTTTGGGATCGATCTTAAAAACACTTGCGCACCGTACTAGAAAGTCGTTATAGCGCTCTCGAGACGCATACTTGACGCAAGCGTATTTGAGATGGATCCCAAAGTTACAAGAATACGATAATGGCCGTTTTAATCGAAACTTAACTGCAACTGAACTGCAACTGCACTGCTTTGAAACGTGAATTGACCCCCAGTTGAGGTGATCGTGCCTGGCAGGTCGAGGCGAGGCCCAACGGTTAACATTGAGACCTTTTGAACGTGTTGGTAATATGTGAGAATACATTAATTACATTTTTGAAAGATAGAAAAAATTGAATTCAGACTCAGGAATCGAACCCGAGACTTCCGTAGCCAAACCGGGGCCAGAAGGTTTGGCTACGGAAGTCTCGGGTTCGATTCCTGAGTCTGGATTCAAATTTTTCTATCTTTCAAAAATGCAATTAATGTATTTGTAAAGTCTTTGGCAAGAAATGCCTATAAAAATTACTTCAATATGTGAGAATTTCAATATCGCAATTCAGGATTTGACATTAGCTATCAAGTCTCAACTTTGTTTGTATTACTACCACAAAATAAAGTAAACCAGACGCATTATGTTATTTGCTGCCTTTTTACCTGACTTTGAAAAGTCCTGTGTTTGGGAATTACAGGAGAAGTATTTCTAAAAATTTTTCACTGAATACCTAAACTGAAACCTACACAAAAATATGCATCAGCTCTCGAATTATAAAGTGAGCCTGTGAAAATGCTGACAGTTCAAACTTAAACTTAGACTCAAATATCTTTATTTCGTAAAACCAATTCAATGATTATTTGATAACGTCAAATTAATACATAAGAAAATAATGATTATTTTGAATAAAAAAAAACAAAATGAAGTTAAAAGTCACAGTCTTTGTTCTTCTCAGTTGTTTTTGTGTTCAGTATAATTAGTACCTGGTAAATTCCATTTTGGCTTTGTTCTATCTAAAATAACGATATTTTTTCTCGATTTGAATCTTAACTGGTCTATATTGTGTTTCTATTGTATAGGTTTGTTTATAGCTTTTATCTGAAGCTTTCCATATTGTTTTCTGTACATTAATCGAGTGTTTGTGGCACAGTTTGTTTTCGATAGCCACGGTTCTACCAAGACAGCCATTGATTAAAATATTGTGTGATACAGTCGATGTTTTTTTAGGAAAGTAAGAAGATATAACAACATATTTACTAACCTTATTATTTGCAGTTAATTTATAAATTTTTGAATGTTAATTAGTAGACATTTACTTTTGAATTCAATTGTGATTTAATATTGTATTTACGAATACCTAATCCATACTAATATTATAAATGTGAAAGTAACTCTGTCTGTTACGCTTTCACGCTCAAACAGCAAAACCGATTCAGATGAAATTTGGTACGGAGATAGTTTGAGTCCAGGGGAAGGACATAGGATAGTTTTTATCTCGATTACCGACATGTACGCGGGCGGAGTCGCGGGCGAAAGCTAATATATAAGGTCGGTTTCTCCGTGGATGAAATAAAAATTAGTAATTGCAATAAAAGTAGCCTTTCTAAAACTTCATACAACAAACCGTATAAATCTACCAGATATCTGTGGTCCATACCAAAGTTTTTCAAAATCGACCCAGTGTCTTCGGAGATTATGGCGTTAAACCAATAAACTCTTTAATTTTATCAAATTCAGTTTACAGACTAGCTTTGGCATATGGCTTAGCTTCCGTGGGTCGGATCGTACAAAATTCTTCATACCAAATTTATTCGCTATAATAATCGACTTGTAGCAATCGATTAAAACGACGTTGCGTTTCCGAACGTCGCATCACTACGTCAATACCTGTAACTTGGAAAAACGGCTTTCTATATGGTCGCGTCCGCGTAACGCCTGGGGGTCAATTCACGTATTTAAAGCAGTGCAGTTGCAGTTCAGTTGCAGTTAAGTTTCGATTAAAACGGCCATTTTTGTTATCTTATAACTTTGGGATCGATCTCAAATATGCTCTTGGCAAGTATGCGTCTCGAAAGCGCAATAACGACATCCTAGTACGGTGCGCAAGCGTTTTTAAGATCGATCCCAAAGTTACAAGAATACGAAAATAGACGTTTTAATCGAAACTTAACTGCAACTGCACTGCTTTAAATACGTGAATTGACCCGGGTATACCTACTGCAAGATAACGCGTTCTAACGAACAAACTATTTACTTTTATTAAAATAATTAAAGTGTAGAAAAACTAAAATAAAAGCAAACAATCAGCTTTACCTCTGCAAGACGTATTTGGAGAGCGGTTCCCTAATACTTTGTGCTCGATCCACCAGTTTCTGCGGCGGTGCATCCTCCACGGTGAATATTGGTAGCAACACTAGCGTCGGCTCACAGTTGTCAGACTGCTGACATGTATCTGGTTCTGTTTGTATCCCCATGTCTGTCAGTCCTAAAAATATGTTTGAAATGACCTGGGGGTCTAGACAATGTCACATTCGAATAGCGATATCGTGAAGGAAAAGAAATAAAGTATAGAATTTGACGTTTGCGGTGGAGACCATAGATATTTTTTAATTTTTTTGCCAATCATTACGGCGTTATCGAATTCGCTACGGAACAAATGTACCTTGTTTAAAACGCCCCTGGTTTCTATTGTTTCCACTGCCTCTGTGGCGCAGTGGGAGTGTATCCGACTGCTACGCAAGAGGTCGTGGGTTCGATCCCTACCCAGGATAAAACTTTGTGTGATGAGCACGATGGTTTATTCTGTGTCTGGGTGTAATTTATCTATAATATGTATGTATTTAGAAATATATAAGTATGTTTATCAGTTGTCTGGTTTCCATAGTACAAGCTCTGCTTAGTTTGGGATCAGATAGCGTTGTGTGAGTTATCCCAAGATATTATTATATTATTATTATTATTATTATTGTTGTGATACTTCTGAAGTTATCGGCAAGGAGGTAGGTAGTTATGATCATCCCCTACGCGACTTGTAATTAAGATTATAACTTTAAATCATATGGACGAAGGACAGCTTGCCGCACTTTATTTTAACACTTGTTTTGTCATGCCATTTTAAAATCTACTGCTACTAATTGCGAGTGAACCTGCCAGCAGCGGTGTTGTTTTAGGGAGTGATCCTTGTCTGCTGCGTTGGAGGGGGAGGAGATGACAACGACGTTTGCTTCGTTTGGGAGCGGCATGTCCTACCGTCCACAATAGAGAAGATGCAATATTTTCATTATTGCTTTTATTTTAAAGAATTCTATGTAGAATAGACCACAAGTCGATTAAAAAATTGAAACAATTTTTTTTGTAAAAAATTTGGTTTCAAGAAGGGACCAACAGTTGATGACGTCACAAATGTAGTTGTGTCGTGTCTGTCACTGAGATCAGTCACTAGACTAGACCTACTTGTTTCACGGTAATTTTACTTTCTGATTTTTTGTTGTACTTTTGATACGATTTAAATTGGACAAAACAACATCAGGTATTGACAAAAATACCACCAATAGTCAGAGAAAACACCGTATTAACTTGCGTTTTGCGCCAATGGGTCCATCAATTCAACAAGGTCTCCTAATAAATTCTTTTTAACTGGATCTGGACCCAAATTTAAAAGAAAAGAGGAGTCGAGCTGCGAAATATAACAATTAAAATATCTTTGCTGCGAAAGTAGATTTTAAATTATACTTCCAAGATTGTCATTCGATGCTGTGAGGATTAAGTCGCTCGTATTTGTTGTGTTACTTATGTATGCTTCTTATTACGTCTATTTAAGATAATCTTAACTTGTATCCAAAAGAAACAACTAACCTACTTGTAAAACGTGTTTACGATATTATATTACTTAATTATAATTCTTATTTGTATTTCGCAAATAGAGAACGACGTAGAAAATTGGATGAAGTTTAACTGAAGTGAAGGTACATACCGCAGTAGTTTAGTCCCTTGAAACACTACACTTAAAAATTCTGCACTTTCAACAAAACATGTTACGACTATGTCAACAATAACTTTTGGCAAGTTCCTAGAGTTTGCGTTGATGTACCCATCTTCAATTTTTATTTAATAAGCACAGTTAATTAATTCTCACAATAAAATAACGTTTACCGCCATACTAAAAACAAGTCGTATCAATACATAAGTGATGTCACTAGGCGCTGATTGGTGTTTTAAAGTACGTTCCGTTTAAAGTTACTTTAATTCACAATTAATTAAAAAAAAAATCTATACTAATATTATAAAGCTGAAGAGTTTGTTTGAACGCAGTAATCTCAGGAACGACTGATCCGAATTTAAAAATTCTTTCACTGTTGGATAGCCCATTTATCGAGGAAGGCCATAGGCTATATAACATTACGCTACGACCAATAGGAGCGAAGCAGCAATGAGAAATGTTACAAAAACAGGAAAATTTACGCAGACGAAGTTGGGCGGGACAGCTAGTATACAATAAAATAAAAACTTTACTACTACTACTACTTTAAAATATTAAGAGTTTAGAAGAAGAGCTATTTTCTTCTAAACTGTTAATATTTTAATCATAAAAGATTCGTAAATAAAATAAATGCATCTTTCCTATTCTACACACTGCCCAATCCCCAATTCTGCATCTTTGAGTTCAGGATCCTCTCAATTAGAATCGTACTCACTTGGTTTCTCAGGTTTGTATTCCACTTCATTGCAGAGACAGTCAGAGTCCTCCTGAGTACCAGCGGGACAGCCACATGTAGACGAGCCTGATTCTGGAATCGTTGCGTACGTCATCTCACCAGGTTTGGGACGAGCTGAGAAGTTACAGATCACTTGGATCGACTGTAAGTAAGCATTAAATAGTTGTGAGCATAATTGTTATTTGTCCATTTGAGTTTAAGAGTAGCGCAGTATGTTGACTCGTTACGTGATTATTTTACAGTTAATGCTCGTCATCAGGTGAAATGTAATCAATTATAAATCACTGCTGGATCTTAGTGGGAAGAAGCAGGCTCGTTCAAGCCGAGCCCTACGTTTTAGGGACACCAGGGTATTGCAGACAAATGCACCCCCCATCGTGCAAGCGACTTACACCCCTATGAAATAATCCAGCCAAATTTATCCAGTACAATAAAATTAGCTGGAGCGCAAAGTAATAAAAAGTCCAAAAAAAATCCATTATTTACAATTGTGCTTGATTTCCACATTTTGCTTTTGTTTTTTTTTCTTGTACTCCTCTCCCTCAATAATCAAGATGTGCTGTGGCGGATGTTGTGAATATGACTGTGGGGGCTGTTGCTGCCCATGCATAATCACCTACACGTGTTGAACCAAGATTTGCTAATGTTGACTCATCGTGCAGGGAGTATGATTGGTTAGGACATACATATTTCTGTTACACGTTGTAGAAGATGAGTTGAAACTGTGAAAGATATCAGTAATGCGTCTCTGAACGGTTCTATGAAAATTATGACGGCTACGGAATGGAGAGAGAACTTGTGTCGCACACGCTTCTGCACAATAATATCTCTGGAGTCTCTAATGAGATTGACTTCTGGTTAAAATCTAAGGAGAATATAATAAATTTAGGTACTTACATTATAATTCATGGAGTACAAAGTATCGTAGAAAGCAAACTCAGTGTAAGCGGACATGCCGCAGCCCATGTGAGTCGCCGGCCCGTGGATTGTTTCCAAGTACAATTTGCCGCCAAAGTTCTGCGTTCTGGCGAAATATTTATTTGTTTAATGAGGACCTGGCTAATTTAACCTGTATGGTGCAACACCGTACATTTCTGTGCTCACGTTGTGCGTTCATGTATTAAGTAAACGCATCTAACAACCAGTCCAACCAACCATCAAATATCATTGGATCAAGTTTCAGTGAAATAAATCAGTTATTATAAATCCTTCAGTTTTTACATTAACTATCAACAACTACAGAAGTGCTAACCGTACATAGCCTGAGCCAATAGTGTTATCTGCACTGATAGAGAGTGCATTTGAAAGTTTAGGAATCAAAAGGTTCATGGTGCGACTACTAGAGGTTGTAGGTTTGGTAAAAGTTGGTTTTGTTTCGTTAACTATTCTCCTATTGTTATATGTTTACTATTCGTAGTATCACTGTCGTCGTCGTTGCAGCCGAAAGACGTCCACTGCTGAACATAGGCTTCCCTTAAGGATCGTCACGACAACCGTCACTGCGCTAACTCAGAGTTTTCGTGCGGGATCGAATTAAGAACGAGGAGATCCGGACAAGAACCAAAGTCACGGATATAGCCCAGAAAATTGTCAGATTCAAATGACAGTTAGACAAGTAGACCACGAATCGATAGGCGAAGCGTAGGTAGACGTCCATTAGTCGGAATGTCCATTAGTATGATAATTATGAACTTTGAATAGACTCATCATCAGCCTGTAATAGTCCACTACTGGATACCACAACACCCGATCTACCACCGTCCACAACTTTGTGGATGGTTTAATCTTTCCATAGTATAACTTATAGTTACTTTCCGCGGTCTGTATGCTTAGGTCTTTAAACTACTCAATGGATTTTCACTATCATTCAAATGATTTCTTCCCGATGGTTTATACTTATAATACATGCATATTATGTTCATGTGGAGAAACCTCCGTGCGAAGCCTGAGCGGCCCGTTAGTGTATTTATAATCCCTCAAAAACATCATGAATTAATCTCATATCAACCCATATGATGTCCCACTGTTGGCCACGGGTCTCCCTAGTAGAATCTACTTATTATAGATCCTGGGGGTAATTGCATAATCGCCACGCTTGGCGAGCGGGTTAAAGTACGCAAAGGATGCAGCTTCCTGTCCTCTGGTGTGAAATCCCTTAGTCGCCTTGACGTCACCCACGGGAAGAGATGGGGTGGTACTATTCTTAAGCTGGTACCAAACGGCTAGCATATCTGCAGCAGCATGCAGGTATGAATGAACTTGCTTATAGTTACAGTTGGATCAACGTAACTAGGCCGGACTGAAGTAGGCGACAAGTGGTTGCGCAGATGCATTTTTGGAAGTAAATGGTGACAGGAAGCAGGCCGCGGGGGCGGTAAATAAACCAAGAGAGTTAGAGATGCGATTACGCATTACATTGTTATAATTAGTATAATTATCTCATGTTTTTTATGATTATTTCGTAAAGAAATTGTTTTTCAAAGTTTCTTTAGTATTTACTGTAACTGTTCTAAATTTAAACTTATATGAACTCATTTAAATAGTGTTATTAGTGTTGAATTAAAATGTTGTTAGTATTTTTAATCGATTAAACATAATTAATCGTTTTCGTAAGTAATTTTAGGGTCGCATCTCTATGACATGCGCGAAAGTGATAAAAACCTAACTTCAATCCGGTCAAGTTACGTTGATCGTACTGTAATAAGGTGACGATGAGTTGCAGATAACAACCCAATTCCCAATTCTATAATTTTATTACTCCAAAGTCAATAATATTAATCGCCAAATCATTACGTGCCAGTAAATCTTTTCTGTGGGCGTTAATTTGTCGAAGTTTAACCTGATTTATTAAGGGTTTGTGGACTTTTTGCGGTTATACTTACACTTGTTTCGAGAAACTTCTACACAGTTTCTTTAAGGACTTAGGGAGTGAAAGTTGCGGAAATAAATCCTTCTTACTGAACTGAGGTCCGAGTAATTCTTTTTTAATCCTGTTGTATTGTTTGTTTGGTTGGATTTGTTAAAAGTTTCGGTTTAAACGAAGCTTATAAGATAAACAATTTTGTTTTTAAATATAAAGTTGGAATTGATGATATTTGAGCAGTGAAAAAGTGACTGATATAATTTAGTAATATTTTAATTGCATAAGTTAAAAAAATATATCTGTACTAATATTATAAAGCTGAAGAGTTTGTTTGTTTGAACACGGTAATCTCAGAAACTTAAAGTCTTTTACTGTTGGATAGCCCATTTATCGAGGTAGTCTATAGGCTATTTAACATCACACTACAACCATTAGGAGCGAAGCGGCAATGTAAAATGTTGCAGAAACGGGTCAATTTTCGCAGACGAAGGGCGCGGGTTAGCTAGCACTTAGTATAAGAGAAAGATAGTCGAAGTCTGAATTAAGAATACTTGTTAGAAAATCTAGTGATTTTGGACAGTTTTCAAGGGTCTACTTCCACTATAATCACCTGAGTTCTCTATAGTATCTATGGCGCGCCTAAATTTGACTGCCTCTGTGGCGCGGTGGGAGTGTATCCGACTGCTACACAAGAGGTCGTGAGTTCGATTCCCACACGGGACACCACTTTGTGTGATCCACAAATTGTTGTTCCGAGTCTGGGTGTGTGACTTTTATGTTTGTAAAGTCCCCCGCGACACAGAGCTTGTAATATACTGCGGGAGTCGTCTTTTTAAAAAAAAATACACTCTAATGTCGTTTAATCACCCGCGGGTAGAATCGTGGATAAAGACCGTTTTAAAATACTACACTGGTATAGACGTTGTTATAGTATGTGAATTTGAAGGTAGATGATATTCTCAGAACTCACAAGGGCAATTTTGATCAATTCTTGTATTTTTTATGAAAGCTTGAGACAAAAAAAGGCAATTTGAGAAATACTTACGAAGTATACACGGGATAATGTTCTATCATTTCTGGAGTGACGAATGCTTTCTTCATGTACCAGGACTTGAGGGTCTGCGTCACAGAGAAGGCCATCTTAGAGTCGTCCAATCCTGGAGGTGGGTTGCTGCTCATACGTGATATAGGGTTCCAGTCAGGGTACGAGAATCGGACCAGCCCAGCTGCTTGGCCAGGGTTAGGAAACCTTTCTGAAAATAAGTTTATCATAATCAAATAAATTGCCAAATGTAATGCAGTTTTATAGACTACGAGACTTACCTAATTCTAATAGAATTTTATTATTAAAAACGTCGAGAAATAAAACAGAGATGGAGGATCCCGGAGGGAAGAGCTAAAGGGTTTAATTCAAGCCCACTCTTTCCAAAGTATCATAGTATATACCTATATAGTATCTTCGATTTTGGAACAGATGTCAGTGGACGATTCTTTAATGATACGTTTTATTTCTATGTCAATACGCCATATTTTTGTTAATAGGTAAGTAGGTCAATCTAAAGCTACTCGTAAAAAAATATTTCTTCCTATTCCATTCATTGGTACAGGCGTTTCTGCGGTAACAAGAAAAAGATCTAACATGATGGGAATAAAAACACGTCTTATTGTCGCTTTGTATTGAGTTATATAACTTCATTTCAAAATATTCAGTGATAAAACGTAAATCAGTCTTGTAAATCAATAATTTTATAGGCATTTATTGCCAATTACTTTATTAATAGAATATGTGTTTGAAAGATAGAACAATTTGAAGTTCAGACCCAGGAATTGAACCCGAGACTTCCGTATGCCAAACCGGAGCCGGAATCGAACCACTTATTTGGACTATGTTACTAGACCTCAATTTTTTCTATCCTTTACTGTACGCGAGTTGGGCCTTCGCTTGCCAGAAATGCAATAATTGTATTAATCAGTCTTGTACATAAGAAGTTTTTTTTAAAAGACAATTCCAAGGTACAAGTCTTGTGTCGCGGAGCGCTTTACAAACATATAAATCTCAGACACAAGGTACATCCAGATTCTCACAAAGTGGTGTCCCGTATGGGCATCGAAGACCGCACACACTTCCACCACGCCACCGAGGCAGATCAGTCTTGTCTAGAATTTGAAGGAACACTGGTAACATTCTGCAGTTGATAACTTACTGGTCGCTCGGCATAAATCATGTCGGAGTACACACTGGTTCGCTAAAACTTGTGCAAAGGTAGCTAGCTCGTTGTCCCATTTCTGAAAAAAAAAAATCATCAGAATCCTTGCTCACTATCATTATTTTGTTGTTGTAACAAACCCGCGCGAACTGGCGCATGCGCGGTGAGCTCAAACATGTCTACAGCGCATGCGCGTTAATGCATTTCTAAGCGCAGCTCTCTATCGCGCATGCACGTTGATGCATTTCTAAGCGCAGCTCTCTATCGCGCATGCACGCTGATGCATTTCTAAGAACAGCTCTCTATCGGGCATGCACGTTGATGCATTTCTAAGCGCAGCTCTCTATCGCGCATGCACGTTGATGCATTTCTAAGCGCAGCTCTCTATCGCGCATGCACGCTGATGCATTTCTAAGCGCAGCTCTCTATCGCGCATGCACGTTGATGCATTTCTAAGCGCAGCTCTCTACCGCGCATGTCAACGACTAGTCACGACAATGAAATAAAGATAGTGAATAAGGACCCAAGGCAGAGAAAAATGTGGTAGATAAATGTTTCATTCCTACCAAGAAGTTATCTGTACCTAAGTATTTGCTCTAATCAATCGCGTCGCTATGTTTTGAGCAGTGTCAAAATCGAGAAGCGACACTGTTTTTACTAAATACTTTTGATTATACTTCTATCCTCTTTCTTTTGTTCTGTTGTACACATTGCCGTGTATTTAAACGAGTTGTCATTAGATTTTTGTTCTGTTATTTCAATATATTACTATTGTAGCTGCCAATCGGTGTTTTGCTGCGTTAAACAATTCATTGGCGACGAGGATAGGATATATCATTGGTAAAAAACAAATTTTGACACGATGCTCATATTCAATTTATAGAAGCGGCGGTAGCCTAATGCCTAAGGCATCGGTATCGCAATCGTGAGGTCGCGGGTTCGAATCCTACCCATTATACTAACGACGTGAACCCACTCCTAACACAAACCTTTGAGCTTAGCTGGTTAACAAGATTGCTAGTAATGTGGGACTCAATCCCACATTGCTAGTTATCTTTTGTTTAAAAAAAGGATATTTTGGAATCCATACTCCATACTAATATTATAAATGTGAAAGTAACTCTGTCTGTCTGTCTGTTACGCTTTCATGCTCAAACTACTGAACCGATTTAGATGAAATTTGGTATAGAGATAGTTTGAGTCCCGGGGAAGGACATAGGATAGTTTTTATCGCGATAACCGACATCCACGCGGGCGGAGCCGCGGGCGAAAGCTAGTAGTATATATAATTGAATAATGTAAACATAATAACCTTATGTTTTAGAATTTATAATTAAAGACCATGTCTCTACAAGCGCGAATTGGTCTGGTGGACTTTGGCTCAACAGGAGGGTCAACATTCTCTCCTGAAACTTATTGAGAAGCCTCCACGTGGCCCTACATAAATACTAAACATCAATCTCCTTATATATAAATATATACCACATATACTATAGATAAATTACACCCAGATAAATCTATCCTAAGATTATCCCGAGTGCGACAAAAAACCCACGACCTCTGGCTTAGCAGTCACTAACAAATACGCCAATCATTAAAAGCCCTTTTCAATGCCTGAAATCGATTAAACTGAATGCTTACCAATCGGAATATTCCATAACCTCTAGGTAGATTTGATCCATTCGACCCCGTCTCCTTACCGGTGGCAATTTTGCTCCTTACTCTGTAGAATTAAATATCTTGTGAATACAGCATTCGTCACTCCTACGTTCTTTACATTTCATAGCCATTAGTGCTTTAGAAATTATGATTGAAAGGTAACGTTTTTGTATAGATTAAATTTAGAATACAAAAGATCAAAAAAGCCTTTGAATAACTTATTTTAATTTCCGGCGATACGATACTTCACAACTCTATGGGGACTATAATTAATTTCCGGTGACTATAATTACATTTTCATACTAATATAGATTTTTTTATTCCTAGTTTCATAGATTAAGAATATAATACTTATTATTAAAAATATGAGATTTAAAACTCGCTCCTTGATTTTGAGCTAGGCTATATAACAATCACCGTTTTTTTTCAGAAGTATTGTGATTTGATAAATCTCTATAGGTGTAACAGAATTTGATGAAAAATTAGGAAATTATAATTTAGATATGGTAACACAAGGTTAAGATAAGTAGTTCTAAAACCTACTAGGACGAACAAGTCTTGATCGTTGTATTTTTATATTGAATCAGTTTAGTTTTACATAACGGTTCATTATAAATTTCTGCTTCAATAGAACTTAGTATCGTCACTGGTGAAACATTTTTTTTTGTACAGCTAGTACTCCTGCCATGTAAATTACCACTCAACAAACTTTCAAACTTTCTTCATCTTTCTGTTCCTCTATACTTTAGGCGGTTAGAAATCAACTCGATATACTGCCGCATTTTTATTAAATCAATTTAAGAATAGATGTTTCAACGAAAAAGTATCAAAGGTCATAATCGTAGTAGGAGCCACTGTCAGTAATTAACATTGCCATATAAAAATCACAAGTTTTTTTTTAGAGGAACTTAATACCTTGTCCTTCACACAATTATTCTAAACTCAAATGACTGTGTTTGCGCGTTGCTCGAGCAAGGGTATTGATAAAATGTACCTACATCCTGTACTCTTGATTTGTTGTGTCTTTAGGCACCAAATTAAATTCTAGGCCGAGGCACCTACTTAATACCTAATATGTGATATCTTACGCATTTGTAATATCAAGTAGTTGGTTCGCTAGGGCTGGGGTGATGGTTATATTCTGAGGGTTGCTGCAGCGTGGACCCATCACTCGATCCTGAAAACAGAATAATAGTTAATACACTAACTTACTACACTCAGTTGTATTCAACCTCATAGGTATTACGGCTGTAACTGCATATGTGGAAAGGTACTGTCTCCTGAGATAAGTACAAGTTTACAAAAGGAGGCAGGGCTTCTATGTAAAAGTAATAATAATAATAATAATATCTTGAGACAACTTATACAACGTCATCTGACTCCAAACTAAGCAGAGCTTGTACTATGGCAACCAGACAACTGATATACATACTTATATACTGCTAAATACATACATATCTATACTAATATTATAAAGCGGAAGAGTTTGTTTGTTTAAACGCGCTAATCTCAGGAACTACTGATCCGATTTGAAATTTTTTTTTTGGATAGCCCATTTAACGAGGAAGGCTATAGGTTATATAAAACATCGCGCTACGACTAATAGGAGCGTAGCAGCGACGAGAAATGTTGCAAAAACGGGGGAAAATTACGCATACGAAGTTGCGCGGGACAGCTAGTTATAGATATTACATCCAGACACAGAATAAACCATCGTGCTCATCACACAAAGTTTTATTCTGGATGGGGATCGTACCCATATCTATAATCATGTTATACTTTTTTGAAATGCTTACAATGAGCCCTTTAATTTGATACCTATATTGCGGAATTCGAAAAAACCTTATTTCTCACCTCTTTTTTTGACATCACACAGCCGCCATGTTTGTTTTTTTCAAACGTCACATAGAACACTTGGGCGGTCAAGACAAATATAACGACGTCTTAATTGTTTAAATCCGTCTTGTGGTTTGAAAGATATGAAATAATTAAGCATATTACATACATAATTATAAACATACATACAAGATACAACCGAAAAACATAACCCTTCCTTGCAGTCGGGTAATAAAGACGTTCTTGCGGAATTAGGCATTTTATTAGGTAGGGTAACCACTAGAGCAAAAGGCCAGTTAAAAGTGTAACTAAAGCATGAATATACCAAAGAGTGAATAAAGATTTATTATTATTACGAGACTCTGTGACTAAACGGCGACCGAGTACCTAGATCGAGACAGTTACCAGTGTGGTCCAAAGATGGATGACCGTTTTCTTATAAAGTCATATCCCTTCGTGCCGCACTCTTTCGAGTATCTTTTCGGTGTGTTAGATTGCCGTCCTATGAGTGTAAAGTACACGACACTAGTTTACACTCAAAGTGCGGAAATCAACACAAGTCTTTACTTATGCTCAATAATATTCCGTGCTTAGATGGCTACTCCCTGAAGCAAATAGCCGCTATGATAGATATCGGTTGAGAGACCGTTATTGTGTGCTTGGTATTGCTTCCGGTTTAAATGTCCGTTTTCAAAATTATAGTCATAATCAATCACGGTTTAAATTACTTTAAACTCAACAGTCTGACCAATTAAACTGTCAGTTGAAATATGATTCTAGGCTAGTTCGACGAATGAATTGGTCTGAAGTAAGTACATAAGCACAAAATAATGCGCGCACTTAAAAAAACCCCGGCGTGTGAGTCAGAAAGTGAAACTTCTTCAAAACGTCTGAAAATAAAACCTAATGGCTAAGGCATCGGTCTCGCAATCGTGAGGTCGCGGGTTCGAATCCTACCCATTATACTACCGACGTGAACCCACTCCTAACATTGAGCTTAGCTTAGCTGGAGGGGTTAACAGGTAATTGCTAGTAATGTGGGACTAAAATCCCACATTGCTCGTTATCGTTAAAAAAAAACATTCTAATAAAAATAAACCACATTCTAATTTGTCCATCCGTTTGGGTGATGCGATAATACAAACAGACATAGCCGTCAAAATAAATAAGCCTAGTTTTGTGTTAGGGGTTTAAAAAGCTTAAAGTGAAGCGGCAGTAGCCTAGTAGATAAGGCTTCGGACTCACAATCGTGAGGTCGCGGGTTCGAATTGTACCCGTTATACTACAGACGTGAACCCACTCCGTGGGTTAACAGGATTGCTAGTAATGTGGGACTCACAATTCCACATGGCTAGTTATCTTTGAAAAAAGTACTGTACTTACTCGAAAGTATGTTGATATTTTATATGTAGCATCAATAATACCTACCATATTTCTTTAGTTATCCATAAACAAGGTTATTTTTCGTATAGTGTAAAGCTCACACCCACAAAAAAAAAAAAATATTGAAAACTTGCATAGTTATAAGTCATTCAAGTTGTCTTGTGTTCTTCACGCTATCGTGCTCATTGCGTCCTGTAGTACGTAATCCATGATTATCATTGAAAAATAAGTGATGATTACATTTCACATCACATCGTGATTAGGATTTGGACTGTTAGAATGATTAATGAATCAATTAATGATTGATGTCTAAAAACTACCCCATTGGATTGTGTTACTGATTCTGAGCAAACTACTTTCAGGATTGCACTATACAAAGAATAACATTACAAAGTTATACATAACTAAAGAACTATGGTATATTGATGCTAGTTATAAAATATCATCATCATAAGCCTATATCGGTCCACGGCTGGACATTTCTACTTATCTTCACCACAACATCCGGTTCTCTACCTTTAGCATCCAGTCCATCCCAGCGACCTTCTTTAAGTCGTCGAAAAGAATCACCAAAACCAAATTAATATTAACACATGGGGTTGTGATATTCTTTTAAAAAGGTCGCCCATCTATAAACCGACAGTGGTAACGTTGGTTAACCTCACTGTTATCTCGATATACTCGGTCGCCACTGAGTCACCGACTCGTAATAGTATCTATTAATAACATACAATTATTTTGTTATTAAAACAAGATGCCACGATTATACCATATTTTGATAATTTTAATATAAATATTATGCATAGTAACTGACATGGAATTCTATCAAGACCATTCGTTTACATAACATAATTATTACATCTGTACTAATATTATAAAGCTGAAGAGTTTGTTTGTTTGTTTGAACGCGGTGATCTCAGGAACAAATGATCCGAATTGAAAAAATATTTTAACGTTGGATAGCCCATTTATCGAGGAAGGCTATAGGCTATATACCATCACGCTGCGACCAATACGAGCGGAGCAGCAATGAAAAATGTTGCAAAAAGGGTCAGCTAATAACTATATACATGTTCTCACATCTGTTACTTGGGGCAAATAGTCCTGAACGCGAGCGCCGAAAATTGCAAATATTATATAAAGGCTGATTTTTAGGGTTCCGTAGCCAAAATGGCAAAAACGGAACCCTTATTTGGTGAAAAGTTGTCTTGTAGTAGCCGCTACTTAGTTTGATAGCTCAATAATAAAAATAAATAATTTTTGGGGGGACACTCCATACAAGTAACGGACATTTTTTTTTAGCAAACATCAACGTGGCGACTAATTCGACAGGACTTTAAAAAAAAATTAAGGTTTCTACTAAACTTTTTTGATTGAGTGAATATTTTTGAAAATAATCGCTCCGAAAGTTGCATAAATTGTGTCCCCCCTTAACTTTCGAACCGTGTGACCAAAAAAATTGAAAAAAATCACAAAAGTAGCGCTTAATAAATACTTTAAACTAAAATTATTTTGTACATGATCAGATATACCGTCATTGAATAATTGCCGAAAAACTGCGTTTGGGCGTAAGGGCTATGAGCATACGCTCTTCTGCTAATGCAATTATTCAAGGCAGTGGAACCCTACACTGAGCATGGTTCGACATGCTTTTGCCTATTACGTCACATTAGTAGAGTAAAGAAATACCCTTCCGTCAGTCAGCTGGATCCCTTAGCGCTTACATTTGAGACAAAGACAGATTTTTTTGATTGAACTTAAATATATTGCAATAATGCTTCTGAAAATTAGTTTTTTAGCAGTATATTAATTCAAAATAAGTTTTACGTTCGCTAGTCTTGCAAAATCTTGTAGCCAGGCGCGTTAGTAACCCGTAAAAGTTGAATTCAAAAATCGTGTTGGATCTGCACATGCTATAATGCGTGATCTGAAATTTAGTATAACCGGTGAAGAATATTAAATCAGTTCGTATTACTCTGTAATAGATTCCGTTAGTAGATAAAAGTCCTGCACGCCACGCTAAGGAAACCAGCTACCTGACGGAAGCTTTTTGGTTTACCCCATTAATGTGACGTAATATAAAAACAAGCTAAATTATTATAAAACAAAAAACCCGACTGCTTCAAATGAATATCTGAAATATCAATCGTAATCGTCATAACAAATAGCAATCGTATCAACTGTAAAGTACTGAAACGGCGAAAGGTTCTTAGTTTTTATAAAACTTTATACAAAACCCAGAGATAAAATTTATCTCACAAAATTATCAAAAACAAGGGGAATGCGGGCTTCGTTAATGAACTGTCTCACGAGAACAAACAGGTATACATTAGGGTTGTCACATTACCGTATCTTGCTTTATTTTTACCGAAACAAAATAAAATGCGCCCCAGGGACTGTGCTAAGTTTTTAGATGAAGAAAAATAAAATGATTTTTTACGGAAAGGTCGAGAATTTCTCAAAGCTTTTACGTATCGATTTTTAGAATTGAGTAGGTATAATAAAGGTAAACTTAAATTCAGGGATAACAAAGTGCTTTGTACATTTCCAACTACGTGTGAAACTCCTCCATGGTTTTTCAATTGATGGCAATACTCCAAGGTTTTTCAATAGCCGGCTATTTAACCAATTTATGGCAGTGCCAAATAATTATTGTACACTTTAACTGCAGAAATACTGTTGATAAACTTTCGCGATTTGTACACATTATTAAAATATATATATTACGGGTCTTAATCGCGTGAATAATTTAAGGTAAAATACCTTGTTTATTGCCCGACGTTTCGACCGTATTGCAACGGCCGTGGTCACGGGAAGACTGGACTGGCGGGAAGTCTTAGTCCGTAATATATATATTTTAATAATGCAGAAATACCTGTGAAAAATACATGAAATACAAACAAAATTTATATTTACGAGGTCTTATAAATTTGCAAAATTGAATAGCTATCATAGAATAGGATAATTATAAATTGTAGAACAACAAATGATTATAGAATTTTAAAAGCTACGGGTCTTAATCGCGTAAATCTTTTATTTTGAGGCTAAATACCTTTGTTTATTGCCCGACGTTTCGACCGTATTGCAACGGCCGTGGTCACAGGTAGACTGAAAAAATTCTATAATGTGTACAAATCGCGAAAGTTTACGAACATATATTGCAAAACAATAAATCACTTTTAAATTATCTTTGGACGTCCCTGTTAAGGACAAAAGAGGAAACATCCTAAATATAAAAACTTAACATAGAATACAAAAGTGGGAACGAAATGCCCCTGGAGACATTATTTATTTTTCTTTTTTTTTGTCAAGTTCAAATAATTATTTGTTTTGAGTATGTCCTTGAATATTATTGTAAGTGGTCTTGAGTTTAGCAAATGACTCGTATTTAGGTACTTGTGGTTTTGGTGTTAGTTTGAAATGAAAATAAGGTTAATATTATAGATGTACCGACTAATCGCCAACTAGTCAAGAAACTAGAAAGACTATCTGGCTATATTTGTACACGGCGATTGGTGGGCAAAAATCATAGATTACCATCACCAATTAATATATATTATGTTGTTTTAGAATCAGTCTAACAACTTTTCCATTTGAAAATAAATAAGCCTGCTTCATATTTCTATTGGTTTGCACCGACCGTGGTCACAAAATGGCCAACTTGTGTCCAAACTTGGTGGAACCCGATCTAAATAAATCGAACGATCGAAATGCATTCTTAATCCATACTATCCATCCATACTAATATTATAAATGTGAAAGTAACTCTGTCTGTCTGTCTGTTACGCTTTCACGCTCAAACAGCTAAACCGATTTAGATGAAATTTGGTATGGAGGTAGTTTGAGTTCCGGGGAAGGACATAGGATAGCTTTTATCGCGGGCGAAAGCTAGTACTTAAATAAATATCATTACAGTTTTAACAAAAAAAATAAATCCTAGAGGAAGCTAAACAGCTTGGCCAACTAAACATTTAAAAAAAAATGCGAACGTATTTAGAACCTCCTCCTTTTTTTGAAAATCTAATCTCTACATTAAAATGTTTGAACAAAATACTTACTGGATGATAATACATGCACATAACGTGGGCTCCCTCGGGACAGTATTCCATTTGTGGGCAATAATCGGACAAATATATGCCCTTCTGATCGTAACTGTCTACAACTATAGAACATTCTGATCTCTTCAGTAGAAACAACACGAAGATCTGAAAAAAATAAAAAAACACCTTCTGAGCAAGACATTAAACACTAACCTCCTTATTCATAAACAAAATGGTAGCGGTTTCAAACACGTTTTAACTAGCGAATGTTTTATCTTTGTTTTAATTCCATTTTAATAATTATGTTATTATTTATTTATTCAGGTCTTCCCACAGCTCATGCATATAACATTTAAAAAAAAAGTTGTACATAAAAAGCAACAGGCTTACACACTCGCCAGTTACGGGCTAAACAACATTTTATAAGAAACATAGGTAAAAAATAAAACGAAACTAAGACAAAGATTAACATAGTAAGATTAGGCATTTAAATAGCAAAATAATAGGCAAAAAAGGATTACAGATAGGTACTTTAAGATTTTGGATCTAAATACATTTTTGGAATCATAGTGCACGTCGGCATTTGGCACAACTTTAACAAAAGAATTCATTTTATTACACATTCTAAAGCGGTGAATTTACTCCTACATTCGTTTTAGAACGCTGAACCGCTGTTCAAATAAAAATTAAAAATATATACAAATCATGTGGGATTTGAGACGCATTACATGAAATATTTCAGGTATATGTAATATTCGGATAAATGTACCTTATCCATTTTTACCTACAATATGTTTTTATGCTAAATTTAAATCAACATAAAAATGTTAATAAACTTTCGCGATTTGTACACATTATGAAAATAAATACACTACTACACTACCCGACGTTTTGACCGTATTGCAACGGCCGTGGTCACGGGTAGAACGTCGGGCAATAAACTAGGTATTTTACCTTAAATTATTCACGCGATTAAGACTCGTAGTAAATATATTTTCATGAATAAACTTGCCCACAACCATATTAACCAATTAAATCAAAAATCTTTATTCACTTAGAAAGCAAAATACTACAATTGTGAATAGTCATGATTCTACACATCTCTACAGTACTCCCAAATTAATAATGCACATGCAGATCTTCGCTAATTGTCGTATTCCCGGAAACACTCGAATCATGGAATCGTAAGAGCCCTAAACAAGGCATTTGCATTTTGCACCTTGTTTAAAAGAGATAGGAGTCAATATCATGTGTGCACAATCGAAAACAAATCGGGCGTTCGGCAGCTGTCGCCGGTCAGCGAAATGTCTGTCAGTCGTCTTTATATATTGGTAGTGACTGCACGTGTTCTCTATTTGTGGAAATATATAGAGCTGCTATTACACACCCTTCTTGGTAAATATAATTTCAACATTAATTAGCTTATTCAGATTTAAATAGTATATTTTGAAAAAAGGAAAATAAATAACATATTTCACGTTTTTTTAATATTAAAAAAATAAAATACCTACATTAAATACATATTAAGTACTAGAAAAACATTTAAAAAATGAGATTTATTTAAATTAAATAAATAGATAAACATGCATAAAAAATATATACCTAACTCTGCCCATGCCATTTTCTTTCAGACGAATTCTTCCAAAATGGATAAATTTAAACGTGGAAAACCGCTTAATTCACAAGCACGGCAAATGGTATTTAATGTGTACCTTTATTTCTTAAATGAAGCCAATGTTTTCAACAGAGACCATGATGGTTATTTTAAAAAAATTCAAGACCGTGTTACAAAAGCTACAGGAATTTCGCGACGAACTTTGAGTAATATCTTAAACGAAAAAAAACATAATCAATCAAAGAAATTTTCTACACCGAAAAAAGGAAGACCTAAAAGTAGATTTCGGCTGGTACTTGATGATTTCGACTACTGTGTTATTCGTAATATGATATACAATTTTCAATTGACGCTGAAAGAACTCCCAACTGTAAATAATTTAAGAATAAAGTTGATCGAAGCTATTAATTTCAAAGGCTGTGCCGAGACTTTAAGGTTGATCTTGAAAGACATGGGGTTTAGGTTTCTGAAAACTGATAATAACAGACAATTACTTATGGAAAAACATGATATACGCCTAAAAAGGATCAAATATCTCAGAGAAATACAACAGCTGAGGAGTTCTGGTAGAAACATAGTATTTATGGTCGAGTCGTATGTGCACACATCACATACTAAGGGTAAAACTTGGCAAGATAGCAACAAAAAAGGTATCAAACAACCCATTTCCAAAGGAGAGCGAATAATTATTGTACACGCAGGCAATGAAAAAGGCTTCGTCCCAGGGGCTCTAATGTTACATAAATGTGTCGACTCAGAAGGTGACTATCATAAAGAAATAAACGCGGAACGTTATCAAACTTGGCTACGCAATCAATTGATTCCCAACTTGCCTCCTAATAGTGTGTTGGTAATAGACAACGCCCCATATCATAATAAGCTGTCTGTGAAACCACCAAACTCAAACACATCTAAACCACAAATGACAGCTTGGTTACAACAACACAACATTCCGCATGACCCAAAGAAACTGAAACCCGATTTGTATAAAATTATACAAAGATACAAAGAAAATTACACAGAATTTGCCATTGACCGTATAATGGAGGAACATGGGCATAAAATTATACGATTGCCACCATATCATCCCGATTTTAACCCTATTGAAAATATTTGGTCCCAAATAAAGCAACACGTGGCCAAGAGAAATATTGCAATGACTGTGACGTCAGTTAAAGATGCTATATTAGAAAAAATCAATAAAATAGGACCAGAAGAATGGAAAAAAGTTTCTGATCATGCGGTTCAATGCGAAGATGAATATAGAAAATTTGAGCCAAGAATCGATAGTTATTCCGATAAACTGATTATTTACACAGGTGATAGCAGTGAGGAAAGTGTAAATGAACAAGAGCATAATGAAACTTCTGATGAATCTGCGATGTCGGGAATAGAGGTCTTCCTCGATTCTGATTAATTTTTTTATAATTGTATTATTTTTCTGGAATGATTAGTGCTGTAAACAAATTTGAACTGAGATTTTGATTATATTTTATGTAAACCTCTATTTGAAAACGTTTTTTTCTCCTTCTAATAAAACCTTATGTTATTTAAACCTTTTCCTCCATAATTACACCAACTTCGGTAAGACACTTGAAAACTAATCACTCCAACAATGATTGTAGCGTTTTCGCTATTTACTTACATGGAATTATCGAATCAAATTTCGTTACAGGTAAATCAAATCTGTTTTAGCACAAAACACATAATATATAAAATTAGGCATAGAGAAATTGCTCTTAACCACTCTATATAAATATCGTCTTTCGACGCTCGGGTAATACGACCGTTGCCGAACAATGACGAAGATTTCCGAAGATTTCTATGCGCATTATTACTTTTGGAGTACTGTACATGTAATGGCAGTTCGCAAGCAGTAGGTAAAGCCGGAGTTAAGAACAAGGCAATAAAAACTCGCGGGCCATTCAGGGATATTACTCACACCTGCTCCCATTACCATACTATCCCAGTTGCAGTAACTATAACTATATTATCCTGAATTGGGCCAAAATCGGGTAGTTTAATTTAATAATGAGTTTTCGAATTGAATTTCCGGACCGTAGCTAAGATGCCTCGGGTTTGGGCGTAACATTTGTCCAATTATCCTTTTCTTGGGACCGTTATGTTATATGGTAGTACGTTATCCTGAGGGCTTTTTTAAATAAGACTACTGTTTTCAGTTTATTCAGTTTACTACTGTTTTAAGCGGCGGTAGCCTAATGGCTAAGACATCGGTCTCGCAATCGTGGGTTCGAATCCTGGCCATTATACTATCGACGTGAACCCACTCCTAATACAAGCCATAGACCTTAGCTGGAGGAGTTAACAGGATTGCTAGTAATGTGGGACCACAATCTCAAATTGCTAGTTATCTTAAAAAAAAAAAATACTGGGCGACATTATTATGCAGGGCTAACCATAAAGACTAAAGTAGTATTATATTTATTAACTGTCCCCTTGGTTTCCTGATTTCCAAGTCAGAGGTCGTTCGGTTTCGATTCCCACCCAGGATAAATCTTTGTGCTATAATCACTATGTTTATTTAGTGCCTGGGTGTAAATTATTTATCCAGAAAAACATACAAGTATGTTCATCAGTTGTCAGGTTGCCATAGTAGAGGCTCTGCCTAGTTTTGGATCAGGTGGCCGCGTGATATTTCTTATCATTAACTATACTTTTGACTGCCTCTGTGGCGCAGTGGGAGTGTGTCCGACTGCTACGCAAGAGGTCGTGGGTTCGATTCCCACACGGGACACTACTTTGTGTGATCCACAAATTGTTGTTCCGGGTCTGGGTGTACTTTGTGTCCGTGACTTGTATGTTTGTAAAGTCCCCCGCGACACAGGGCTTGTACCTTACTGCGGGAGTCGCCATTAAAAAAAATAAATTAAAATTAAATATTGCATCTAAATGGGGTCTATGAAAAATGAAAAAACATTGTGATAAAACCTAGGTACTCGGAGTCAATATATTTGACGATTTTATCATTACATTTTCCATAGACTATTCAGCATCAATAAGTAATCAATCTATACTTTTAGTAAATACTCTTAACTTTAAAAAAATCTTACCTTTAAAATCATGTTAATGTCTCTAAACACTTTAATAAATCAATTCTTGATTCAAACACTTCATTCTAATGGCTTCCATTAGAAATCTATCTAAATCTAGAAAATACAATTTGAGCACCAACAAAGCAAAAGAAAATTGTTATTATTCAATACACTGTTTTCAATAAAGGTATAAAAACTATTGTGTATTCGTAAATTGTGTTATTGAAAATCACTTTTTTGATATTTATTTAGGTAGTATGGTTTAATTTAATGTACACTTTATTTTGAAAATGAGAGGAAACTTGTTTATGTGTTAGTACAACAATATACAATTTACTTTGAGAAATAGTTATTTATTTGTTGAAATAGAATTGATTTCTTTGTTATACACTTGGTATTAGATTTAGAAATTAATGTATGATAAATAATATTATTAAATTATTTTAAATTAGTCAATATCCACAGTTATTTTACCGAAAATCGTTTTCACAACACTCATTCTAGTATCAGTACACTTTTTAATCAATTTCCATACTAAAATCACCGTTTGTATTATTTTTAAAAAACACCTGAGTCAGTACTGTATGTTTGTTAATAACAGATTATATGTGTTTCTGTGCCAATCTAGAACGTGTTTATCCTTAGAATACATAATAAAACTAGGTTTCAGTGCAAAACGGCTTAAGGTCGATTTTCTCGTGCCGTTTTGAATACCTCCTTTTTTATAACATTACTTGGAACAATGGTGTTTTGAGTTGATATAGCTGTAAACTACTAGGATAGTTTATAAAAGTTTCACGATTGCGCCGAAGTATTCAGTTGAAGGGTCAATTTAGACTATAATGTACCCAATATTATTAATTTCTGGAGTTCTAATCAATTTTGTTGTGGGTAATGATTGGGTGAGTTTTGATTTGTTCATTATCTACGGTTTGGTCAGTTTCGACAGTTTCATTGTTTATGTTTGTTGTGCTAGTGCCTCCATCAAACAGTTATTGTTTTACTAGAAGTGTTTTTAGCAAAGTAGTTCCATCAGTTGGTTGGTTGTCGATTTTGACCTTTAAAATATATTGTTTAAGGTCATTATTGTCTGAATTTTGTATCCAAATGACTTATCTTATCACCATCGTAATTTATTTTGATATGTTTTTTTCGAAAGGTTTATACGTATCTACAAAGTTATAGAAAGTGGAAAATAATATGTGCGGAGTTAGTTCAAGTTTAATCACACTTGGACAATGGACTAGTTGGCTTAGATCGAGCTTAGTTTGGGTACAACTTGACAAAGCTTGATCGTTGAAATTATGAGTCTCAATATCTAATAAACTATCAAATTATATGGTTATACCTAAAAAGTCAACAGGGTCCCTTTTTCACGTCTTTTTTTCCGTTTTCGAGGCAGCCCGTGTGCTGCGCTGAAATATGTCCGCTGCGCATGCATGTTGATGCATTTCTAAGCGTAGCTCTCTATTTACCATTAAATTATAATTAAATTAAGATTTTGACAGTTCGCACGCATCGTCACAGTTCTAACCTAAAACGACCGATGGCTAAGATCTACTAGACTAGGGTGCTTGTGACGATATTGATTTATAATCACCCGACACTTTTTTACGATAAACTGATTTTTATTTACTACTTTTTAGTTGATTTTTACAGCTATTTACAAAAGCGAGTTTTTTTAGTTTTTTAAACTAATATTTATTTTTCATTTTTTAGTTGTTTTAAACCAGAAAACCAAATAGGAAATTTCACAGATCTAACTGTAAAAGTAACGGAGTTTTATAAAAACTTGTAACTTTTTTCCCCTTTGGGGGTTGGTTTTTCAAAAACGCTGAAATGTGTTTTCTTTATTTTAAACCAATAAGCCGAAATTCCACACATCTAACTTCAAAACTGGCGGAGTTTCATATAAACTTACAACCACTATTTTACCCTCTTAGCTATAAAATTTAAAAAAATCCTTTTTATCGGATTATATTGTCATCGGTCCTTGATAAGTGTGCGAAGATTCAATTTAATCCGACGGCGACGATCTGAAGGGGGTGAAAAAGACGTTCAAAGATTCCGTCACATACTAACATACCTACGAGTACATATTAATATACGTATAAAGCTAATAAAAGCGTGTTATCAAGCTTTATGCCAAGGTTTACATAAGCTCAGTTTGAGCTAAGTCGTGCGTTCTTTAGAACTCAGGCTTAAACCAACAACACTGTCTACTAATTACCTTGTTGTAATAAAACTAAAACAAGATTAGAAGCGTTTTAACTTTTTATATAAAACACATTGCGTGTACCGTTTCTATTGTAATTTGTACTCCTTTTTTTGTGGCAATCATTTTGTCTTTTGTGTACTTGACTACAGTTTGATGACCTTATGCTAGCGTACTATTTAGAACAATTTTTATTTTTTATCTAGAATTTGTTATCTTGTTTTGAAACAGATGTTATCATCTGTGAGTATATTTTTACCAGGAGAAATAATGTTTTCAATATACCTACACCAATATTTAAACCTAGAATCATAATAAGACCAATTTTTTAAAGATAACTAGCAACATGGAATGAGCTAGTTTCCAATTAGTCAAAACAGCAACTCTTTAAGATATGTTAAAACGCAGATTTTCTATGGAGATCTCATACAAATAGCGGTCTATGAGGTCACTGTTTTTTCACCTCAAACCATTTCTTATTTATGATAATGATAAAAAAAAATATTTAACACAACATTTTATCGGAACTTAACTATTTGCAGTTTAAATGTCAGGTTTATTTATTAATTAGTCTTTCGGATTTTTTTGTTTACCTAGCAAATAAGCCTATTGTGTGTACCACATTACTAGCAATCCTGTTAACCCACCCAGCTAAGCTAAATTCCTTGTTTTCACATCGGTAATAATGGGTAGGATACGAACCCGTGACCTCTCGATTGCGAGTCGATCACTTCTAAATTATAGAGAAATTGTTTGTTTGAAGGTTGTTAGGTAATGTTTAATAACAGAAAATGTTGTGTAACTGAGAACAAAGCCATTGGTTATGTAATTGAAAACAAACGCATAACCATGCTTAGTTTTAGGGTTGCTATACACATAATCGGGTCGGCAGTGAAAATATGTTTTTTGTTAGGTATTGTTAATTTACTGTTCTGTACTATTGCATGCTGTTATTTCTATAATCGAAAAAAAACAGAAAAAAATCACGGCCCTATAACGTTACCCGTGTAATGTGATTTTTTGTTGGAGTTCCAATTATATAAATAAATGACGAAGCCGACCCGAAGCAATTACGCCTTTTTTTCCCGAAACATTCTACATCTATATTATATTTGATACATACATTTACATTATACTGCCTGTTCGCTTATTGCTTTAGCTACCGTAGTTAAATTCACACATGGGAATATAAAAGCGTAAATTTTCTTATCACTGTACAAAAGACTTTGACAAATGTTTTCTAACGTTATCAGGAACACAGATTTGTGTCCACGTCCTTAATCAAGAAAGATTCGGGAAATCCGAGACGGTTACGGATCTCTGCTTATTTTTTTTAGTAGATTAGTAGGCTTCATTACTCAGTTGCGACTATTAATCAACGTTTCAATATTCTGGTGTAATACCCTTTTTGCTTTCAAAGGAGGAAGAAATGTAGAGAATAATTCTGGTCCTTTGGATAACTGTTGGTAAAAAAGTTATGTATAGGCATTTCTCGGGATTATTTCTCGGGGGTCTCAGTATAGGTGTAGGTAAAAGTGGCGGGGTGCAATTGACTCCTTAGAAAGTCAGAGTTCGCGCGCAAATTTTAGCTTTTCCTGTGGCCTAACTCGGGTTTCGGGAGTAGGGTTAAACCTCCAAATCCTGAGATTGCATGAAATTCCGATTTTTTTTTTAAAGACGACTCCCGCAGTAATTTACAAGCCCTGTGTCGCGGGGGACTTTACAAACTTACAAGTCACGGACACAAAGTACACCCAGACTCGGGACAACAATTTGTGGATTACACAAAGTGGTGCCCCGTGTGGGAATCGAACCCACAGAGGCAGTCAAAAGCAGTGTAAATCCAATGTCAAGTGCAGAGTATTTTTGATTACTTTTTTAGTAAACGCAATAAATAACTAGTCAGTTATCAGTTTGAGAATATTCTGATGGATCATATATTCGTCTGTGATTTGATTAGTGACTACTATGTTCCGACTTCGTATGTATCCGACTGCTACGCAAGAGGTCGTGGGTTCGATCCCCACCCAGGATAAAACTTTGTGTGATGAGCACGATGGTTTATTCTGTGTCTGGGTGTTATTTATCTATAATATGTATGTATTTAGAAATATATAAGTATGTTTATCAGTTGTCTGGTTGCCATAGTACAAGCTCTGCTTAGTTTGGGATCAGATGGCGTTGTGTGAGTTGTCCCAAGACATTATTATTATTATTATGTTCCTTTATTCCATTTGTTTTTAAATAAGCTCACTGGCAAGCTTATCTCTCATTAAAATAGTTTCTAATAACATAGTAACAACAAATTTTAAGTGCTTATAATACTTATTTGTTTTAGAATATCACACACCATGAAAATGATCACAGACTGGCTGTGGAGGAGAACTTAAATAAAATGGTAAAGTTTTATTTGTTAATTCATTTTAATATGTATAGTAGTATCACAATATAAAAAGTTAAGCAAAGCACAGTAGCACTGCCGGGCTTTAGATGGTTGACCATTTTCTAAACCCCTCCGTGCCTCGATGAGTACGTTAACGCTTTTGCTTTAACGTCGGTCCCAACGCGACGCCATTTATTCTATGTGTAGATCTAGAATAACGCTCATCTCAACGTTGGTGCTAATGCTTTTTTTTTATTAAAAAGACAACAGGGCGTGTACCCTAATGCGGGATTAGGGTACACGCCCTGTGTCACGGGGGACTTTAAACATACAAGTCACGGACAAACAGTACACCCAGACCCGGAACAACAAGTGCGTAGTTGCTTATGAGAGTAATCGGCATCGATTAGGAAACCATTATTATAAATGCTGACAACGAGGGACGAAATCTTCAAATACGACAGACCTGGATGCTGATACTATGCTGTGTAGGTTGCGTGGTCTGCTCCAGTCCTTTCCATATTAGATAGATACAGATGACCAGTGCCCTACAACGATTGAAAACACAAACCGAAACTGTGCACGTTGAGCTCGTTCATACGAGCGCGTATGTGTGCGCGGTCTTTTTGTTAGGCAGTGAGCCAACCGATTGCTTCGTCAGACGGCTTCGTTAATTGACTGTATGAGTTAATAGACTGTGATAGTATTGTGGTGGAGCATGAATCAATATAACTTTTTTATATGGGTACAGTGGCGCCGCAAAATATAATAAAAAAAATGATATCAATCATTAAGTACCTATTTAACGTGGATATACTCGTACCATTGAAGTATTTGAACTTGAAGTCAAAATATTTTACCTTAATATCCTTTGGAGAAACATATTGTCAATTGAATGCAATTAATTCAATTCAATGCAATTGAATTAATTCAATTCAGTTTATGAATAATTGAATTGAATTGAACATATTGTCATTAAATTAAACACGCTATGCTTTAAATTAATACTTGTTTGATCTTTTTTGTATCTGCAATTAACATGATTAGCATTTTTCATTTCTATTTAATGCCATTTGTAATTAAAATCTCTAAAATAAATATTCTCCCATCTTTTTCCTTCAGCGCTATGCAATATGGAAGCAGCACCTCTGGAAGCCGCACAAACGAGTAATGTTGATTTTATTTTATTTGTACTATCAGTACAAACAATTTCTTATCACTCTCAACCATAGAGTTATTATAGATACGAGGCTTTCACTAGAAAGAGTAAGTAAAAGGTGCAGTACCTTATCTATCTATTATACTTGTGCAATAAGTGCAGAAATCTGCCAAGATTGTTTGATTACTGTGACATTAAAAAATACGTCTATATTTATTGCGCATGCTTAACATAAAGATAGATAGGGTATTGCGGTTTTAACTCTTTCTATTCGTAAGATATTTCTACTTACACGAAGACATTTGTCTTCCTTACTCTATCTATAATAACTCTATGTTCTCAACACAAATGCAAATGTGTCGTTTTTTCTTATTTAACAGCACCAGGGCACGTCTTGTTTATATCTTATCAATTTATTTCCGTGGACATGTTTCTTTCTTTTGTCAACATTACATTAGTTGGCATATATTTTTTCTTTTATCTTGGCAATTTAATTTCATTGGCATATAATTATTTATTTTTCTATTTTGGCTATTCATTTTAGTTGGCATATAATTATTTATTTTCTTATTTTGGCAAACCATTTTTGTTGACATTTGTTTTCTTCTTTTATTAGGGAAATTCAGTTTGGTTGGCATATATTTCTTCTTTTAAACTGCCAATTCATTTTCGTTCGCATGTGTTTCTTTTCGTTCATCAATGGTGAAATAATCTATGTACCTAAATAAAAAAGTTATAGTGGCGCTACTGTATCCAATATATCATTCCTTTAAAATATAAGCGCCATATAAGGCTGTTTTAAATATATTTTTGAATTCAGCAAGTTTTTTAGGAGTGATTAATTTGTAGATTCATATAAATGTTGTTTTGATTGTTTATTACTTTGATATAAATGTTTTTATATGGTTTTTTTTTCATTGAGCTGGTAAATATTGTGTCAATAAGTAAAATAATATAAAAAATAAGAAGGCTGTAAAATGTTTTTGATTTCTAATATTATCTTTGAAACATTCCAGACAAACAAATCATCATACTTTGACAGAGCAGAAAACATGATTCGTTTGCCAACAATGACCAATGTCGAGAAAAAAAAGAAAATTTTGAAGAAATCTCCAAAAAGAACTATTCAGAAGATAATAAAGAAGAACAGGCAGAAGACTAAGAAGATATACGTTGTTATGATGACTACTACCAATCGATCGCCGGAAATAAATGATCAAGGCGTGGACGATATGTCTTCTAAGAAAGAGGTCGTCACTACAGAACAACCAAATTTAAAGAAGAGAGCAAAGAAGTATAATTCAAAGTTACCCAGAAATCCCAAGCCATTCCAGATGTTACAAAAAAAGAAGTACCATAAGAGATCCAAAAGAAATATTTTTGATAACGACGATATATTTTATGTTATCAAAGATTTTGACGAAAATAAGTTTTTAGAAGGTGATTACTAGATTGTATAAAGAATAGGTACAGAAAGGTTGAAATCTATAAAGCATACTCAGTCTTTGGGTAAAATAGTAAAACCACCGTACCGTAAATTTTATAAAATTATATAAACAACGGGTTCTAATCGCGTGTAATCGCGTTAAAATACCTTGTTAATTGCCCGACATTTCGACCATATTGCAACGGCCGTGGTCACGGGTAGACTCAGTCTACCCGTGACCACAATTATTCACGCGATTAAGACCCGTAGTATATATAATTTTATAATGTTACAAATCGCGAAAGTTTATCAACATTTATAGTGTACAATTTCCGCCTTCTACATCCAATTCATTCCAGCGACCTTCTTAGGTCTATCTTGCTGGGGGTCTTCCTATCTTACGTTTACCAAGTCACAGTTTCCATTCTATAAATTGTTTGCTCCAGCGGCCATCGAAGTGTAAATTAGGAGAGGCCTATGTCCAGCAGTCGACGAAACAGGCTGATTAATTTGATTTTTGATTTGATTATGTCCGTTGATATTATTGGCCTTAGCGCAAGCTTAGCAAAATCTTAGTCAACGGACAGCCTCTGCTTTGTCAAGACTATTTGAAGTGAAGACCAGTTGCACTTGAGTTAAGCCTAAAAATGCCTTATAGATCTCAGCCTAAATATTTAAACATTCTGATATCTTTTTAAAGTATATTATTCAAGAAGTTTTCAATATTCTAACGTATGTGTTAACCTCCTTTTAGTGAGCCGTTCAAATCGTAGTTATAGATACTCAGGTTAATCTTCTTTAATTGTTTTGGTGCTGCTAAAGTATAAGGATAAGTTGGTAACTTTGAGCTGAGCTACTGTGTTAAGTCCTTTTAGTTATATATTAAATAGGTAAATATAGTACAAACCAAACAGGCTGCTTATCAGGGCTCTAGTGACACCAGCCGCGCTTCGTAAAACAAATGAGCCTATTTATCAAATACTACTTGACATAGCGAAGGTCCATTGAATAAAAATCATTACTATTATATAACTTGATGATTTTAAGAGTTCTCATGAGCTTTGGAACTGCCGCCAAAATTATGATGTTTTAGACTAAAGATATTTGAGCTTAAACGATGATAATAGTGACCACAAAGCGACGATGCATTTAGTTCAAAACGTCACAAAGAGTATCTGAGAAAGAGTATCATCTGTGCATTTTTGTCTTTAGCCGGTTGGTTTCACGAGCACAGGACAGCATAGTTCGGCTCAATGTTGATTATTAATAAAAATGTTGACCAGTAAATTAGAAAAAAATATATAATACCTTTTTTAACTTTTCTAACCTTTGCATAAATATTATAGGCACATACTCATTATTTAAGTAATTTCATAATTTAATTAATGTTTTCTATTCCTAACTTATGAAATCGAATCAACAAATGAATTTGGATGCACTTATTGCTATGTATCTTAATAATTTCAGGAATTCTCTTAAATCTGATACGAGAACAGTTTTTAGAGCTCAGTTGATTGGAAAATTAGAAAATTTACCTACTTTGTATTAGAAAAAAGAAAAAAAGAAGTAATAGTTTAGTAGCGTCTTTGTAGTTATTAGTAAAACCATTGTTTGTAACAATTTTTAAAAATGTAACCAGTTTTTGTACGAAATATAGAATGTAATTTAATTTACTAACATTTGTATGAAATTTTGCATTTTTTTAAATTATTTTACAGCATTATATGTAATGTGTATGTAATCTCTAAATATAAGTAATTTGTAATTATGATCAAGTTGTAATAAATGCTTGCTTTTAATATAATTTGCTACTTTTATTCATCATCATCATCAGCCTATCGCAGTCCACTGCTGGACATAGGCCTCTCCAATTGCACGCCACTTTGTTCTATCTTCGGCTTCTCGCATCCAGCTCTTGCCAGCCGTTTTGCGTATATCATCACTCCACCTGGCTTGAGGGCGTCCTAAACTACGTTTGCCAAGCCGCGGTCTCCACTCAAGAACTCGTTTACCCCAACGGTTGTCGGTTCTTCGGCTAATATGGCCAGCCCACTGCCACTTCAACTTGCTTATCCGGTGGGCTATGTCGATAACTGTGGTTCTCTGCCGGATCACCTCATTTCTGATTTTGTCCCTAAGAGAAACTCCGAGCATAGCCCGTTCCATAGCCCGCTGAGCGACTTTGAACTTGTGGACCAGCCGTACCGTCAGTGTCCACGTTTCGGCTCCGTATGTCATGACGGGTAGGACGCACTGATTAAAGACTTTAGTCTTTAGACATTGTGCGATCGACGATGAGAAGACTTGACGTAGCTTACCAAACGCTGCCCAACCCAACCGAATTCTCCTGTTCACCTCGTCCTCAAAGTTGTTTCTACCTAACTGCAACTACTTTTATTGCTAAATTTATATTACCAACTGCATTTTCTTTCACGCGTAAAGTTTGATTTTTAAGTATTTGTTAAGTTATTAGCGAATGCCAACGTCATAATAACTATCCATATGCCAAATTTCAACGCATTTCGTTCAGTGGTTATGCTGTGCATTGATAGATCAGTCACTTCACCTATACTTGGTATGTGTAATATTTAGTTATGATTTACATGGATGAAAAAGACTAGTCGATTTCTTGCTAGTTTTTAATTAGTTCTGCATCTTAATTTGAAGTTAACAACAATCTAGGCCAATAATAATGCTGTGCCAGCTTAAGAATAGCACCACCCCATCTCTTCCCGTGGGTGTCGTCAAGGCGACTAAGGGATTTCACACCGGATTACGCGCAGCAGCGTCCTCTGCGTACTTTAAAGCCTTACTGCGATCGCCAACCCGTTCGTTAAGCGTGGCGATATAATCATTATTATTTTATTTTCGTAAAACATGTGCATACATTACAAATTATACATATAACTTGTATGCATAGTGTTAAGTGTAATGGTGATGGATCTAGTTCTGCCTTTATGTGTGTAAAAAAAAATATATATGTTTTTTAAACTATTTTTAATTGTTATAAACAACTGTACTAAAAAGTAAAAAATAATGTTCTATAATTTAAAAAACCGGGCAAGTGCATGTCGGGCCACAATTTTTTTTTTAGGGTTTTATTCTTTCACTTTGTCGGCGTAAGTAATATGTGTATCCATGCAAAATTATAGCCCCATAGCACTAACAGTCTCTGAGCAAAGGTACGGACGGACGGGCGGACATGGCGAAACCATAAGGGTACCGTTTTGCCATTTTGGCTACAGAACCCTAAATAATAGACTTATTAAAGATAATAATAGACTTTTATTATTATGGAAAAATCGTTTCTTAAACTTTTATTTATTTTTCATTTATTAGTAACCCCTTTTTGGGTAAAACAGGAGCTACTAAAAAAATTAAAATTCAAGCGTTTTGGTAAAATCAACGCCAAGGTGGTCCTTGGAGGTTGATTTTTCCAAAACGTCTAAATATGTTTTCTTTATTTTAAACCAATAAGTCAAACACAAAATTCCACACATCCAACTTTAAAACTGTCAAAGTTTCATATAAGCTAAATTCTAAATTCATCCCCAAAGGGGGTAAAATAGAGGTTGTACCACTATTTTACCCCCTTTGGGGATGGATTTTCAAAAAATCCTTATTATCGGATTGTATAGTCAGCGGTCCTTGATAAGTGTACGAAGTTTCAATTAAATCCGACGTTCTGAAGTGGGTGAAAAACACGTTAATAGATTCCGTTACATTATACGTATGAAGCTAATAAAGGCGTGTTAAAATAATCCTCACTACATCGACGTATTCTCAGAACAGTTTGGCAGTTGATATTAAACTATCCTGAGTATGCCTCATGTAGAGGCGAAACACGTGTGGAAGTTTCACTTCGTGGAAACGGAATATTGCAAGTCACAGCCAAGGATCCAGAGGTACCTACTACTTGACTTGGTGAGAGTACCTGTCATTAATTTTCTTTATTGTAGGTCTTTCCTTTTGTGTTCGGTCTGTCAATCTATTTCAATTGTCGAATTATGGGCTTTCCTTACTACTTCAATCGTGGTGATTCACAGATCGAGGGTGGGTGGTGCGTTCTTTTCTTTTTTTTTTTTTTGATAATTGACTCCCGCAGTAATCCGTACAAGCCCTGTGTAGCGGGGAACTTTACAAACATACAAGTCACGGGCACAAAGTACACTCAGACTGGCAACAACAATTTGTGGATCACACGAAGTGGTGTGGGAATTGAACCCAGGACCACTTGCGTAGCAGTCGGACGCACTCCCACCGTCAGAATATTCTACTTAAGATGTATTTTCGCCATGTGACGCCTAATTCAATTTAATCACAATCAAAGTCCTAGTCTATAATAGGTATTTAAATGATCAATGTACAGAAAGGGCAAAATCGCCGGTTAAATAATAAGATTTCTGCAAAATATGCTTCAAAGTCCAATTAATGTGTATTTAATGTTTCATTGTAATTAATCAAGTACTGTAAAATAGAAAGGTATTACAGACTGTTAATTAAAACCTGTTAATTCAAACCAATGGGAGTTATAATTAATGATTTGCTTGTTTTGTTAAGAACATAGAATCTTGGTATAATATATATAGGTAGGCACTTAACAGGGGCGTAGCTTGCTTGGGCTCCGTATCAATGTTTGTTAGGGGGCCGTATATCCAAAGACGAAAGGACTAATGTGATTAATGTCAGTCTCTCGCACAAAGTAATTGACTTTTCAGTATGGGTCGCTTTTTATAATAGGTATATGGGCTTCCTCTTGGCTTCGATGATGGCTGATGGTAAGCATTGATGAGCCCCCAATGGAACGATGCCTGTAATTAATTGGAAACACTGACGCCCGGCAGGGAATGCAACACTTTAGCTGGTCGCCTATCAAATAGAAAGAAACATTCCGATTGGTAAACGTCTTGTTTTGTATGTCCTTTTTGCGTGTCGCTGGAAAAGGTGTGGGTTTGGAAATGCTAACAAAACGTTCGGGGCCCCTAGTGTCTGTGGGCCCCATATTATTGATACGGCTGATACGGCGGTAGCTACGCCCCTGGTACTTAATGCTTAGTTATTCCACGATGATAGGTCCAAATGATGATCGTAAAATCCTTTTTGATATTCAGATCGTGTTCTTAGATTTTGATAATATGATTATGTTTAAGAAACTCATCCTCGCAGAAGAATCTGAGGTTGTTTGAAGAAGCAATATGATGAATGATAATAACAAAATTATATTAATTCTCTTTTTGGGAACATTTCGTGAGACTTGAAAGGAATTAACAGTTTTTGTGTCTTTAAACTAGCTTATGCTCGTGGCTCTGCCTGGATAACTGTCGGTTATTGTGACTATTTTACTTAAAATCCAATCAGAATATTACCTACCTTAAAAATGCAACAAAATAAAAAAAACTATGCACAATTGGTTTTGTATAGAAAATAAAATGTGTGGCATTCGGGGACTGCCGCGGTAAAGCTATTGCATAGCATTTTTTATCAACTGTTTATTAATTTTTTATTTATGCAGTTTTTTTTTCTTTACATTTCGGAGCAGCTCGTCTCGATCCGTGCAAGCTTCGCCGAGCTACATGGTAGGCGGAGTAGGGGGTGTTAGGTTTTATTTTCGTTACGGAATTTCTTGATTCGGTCGGCGCTTTCAAAGCCCGCGATAAAAGCTATGCAATAGTGTTGGGAGAAAAGCAGACATGCGCAGCGCCTAGTGCAATAACAATACGCATAAACGCATACTTGTGTGTTAACATATATAGGCACTTCCTTCTACGGTTCATAACTTCATAGTGCAATGTCGTTTGTTAATTGAATTAAAAAATAAATACTAATCTACAGTTTAAAGAGTCTTAATCTTTTCTTATTTCATCAAATAGCTTAAAAGAATATATTATACACAGAACGATTCATGTAGTAGTTAAAGTTAGCTATGTAACCTATTTGCGATTTATCAATATAGACAAATTCATTTAGATAAGACAGACTTTCTACAATCTAAACAAACGGTATATCACCAATTAGATTAATTAACATAGATTCGTCCTGACTGACTGACTGATCGTAGAGACGTGAAATTACGAGGACGCATTCCTTATGTTTTAAGAAGGGGTTTTTGGAAATTCATCCCCTAAGGGGGTAAAATAGTGGTAAGTTTATATGAAACTCCGTCAGTTTTAGAGTAAGATTTGCGAAACTTCGTATTTGGGTTTTTGATTTAAAATAATGAAATACGGGTTTCAGCGTTTTTGGAAAATTAACCGCTAAGGGGTTGCAAGTTTTTATCACACTTCGTCATTTTGAAAGTTAGATCTTTGAAATGTCATATTTGGCTTTATGATTTAAAATGAAGAATTATGTGTTTCAGCGTTTTTGGAAAATCACCCCTGAAGGGGTAAAATAGGCGTGGCACGTTTATATGAAACTTCGTCAATTTTAAAGTTAGATCCGTGAAAATTTTAAATTAAAAAATAAATCCGAGGCTAAAATAGGTATTGCAATTTTGTATGTAACTTCGTCAGTTTCTGAGTTAAATCTGGAAAATTTTTACTTTGTGGATAAATAAACACGTCTTTCAGCGTTTAAAGCGAAAATCAGCCCTCAACGGGCAAAGTCATCCACGCGGGCAACGACGGGCGCGAAAGTGAGTTTTTGTTTCTTTGTTTGTAACACTTTCACGCCTAAACCGCTAAACCGCATTTGAAAATTCTATCACCAATAGAAAGCTATATTTTCAGCGAATAGGAAAGGCTATATTTTTTTAATTAGAGACCCTAACTGCAATTACAACAATGTAGGTAATCAAAAGTAAAAGGTATCAAAAATTTAAATAAAAAAAACATTATTTCACGTGGGCTGCCATTTTCTAGTTTGTAAAAAAATTTAGGTTATTAAGGTGATGCCTTTGACACTATATTTGAGGTGCGCTGCCATTTTGTTATAAGTGAAATACATTGACTAACCTATGTTCCAATATGTACTGCGAGCACTGTTCAATGCTTTTACTTGGAAAAAAATTGTTCCATTATGACCGACAGTATACTACCACAATATCCTTGGAAAATTTGTGACGTCATTAATCGCCGCCGTACTATGAGCACTAGCGTTTTCGAGGTAAGGTGATCACGTGATCAATAGCGAACAAAATTTTAAATTAGTTCCATTGGTTCTGTATAATAGATGATCCCCCATGGGGTAAACAAGTTCTTGAGTGGAGACCACGGCACGGCAAACGTAGTGTAGGACGCCCTCAGGCCAGGTGGAGTGATGATTTACGCAAAACGGCTGGCAGGAGCTGGATGCGAGAAGCCGAAGATAGAATAAAGTGGCGTGCAATTGGAGAGGCCTATGTCCAGCAGTGGACTGCGATAGGCTGATGATGATGATGATGATGAATAGATGATCTTGAATATTCATGATCAATTTTTAAATATAACTACCTACATTCAATTTTTTTTTTGTGATATTATAAGTTGTACATACAACATAATTTAAACGTGGATGACAGTACACTAGACAGCGTTCCGTTTTAAACGAAAAAAAAAAAACTTAGAATGAACGGCTTCGCAGTATAGTAAAATGACGTTACCTTACAGTGCTCCAGTGCATATCGGAAGATACCCTATATCTAAAGTGAAATAGTGTCACCTTAAGATTGGAAGTTGACAATCAATGTTCCTTGAAACCCCACATTAAAAAGCTTGCAGTTTGATCAACACATTTTCATATGCACATTGTAGACTAACTAAAATATTTAATTTAAGAATTGCAATGCAAGCCTATTACGGATATGTTGCATCTCAGTTAAGGTACTCTATACCGCTTTGGAGAAAGCCAGTATTTATAGCGCAGAAACAATGCATTAGGGCATTTTGAAATGTAGACTGTATGACGTCATGCCAATCTTTATTCCAAAAATTAAATTTTATCGCGATAACCGACATCAAAGCGGGCTCCGGGCAAAAGCTAGTCTATTATATAATTTTGTCAGGATCAAATCAGATGGCGGTATAAATCTATACTAATAATATAAAGCTAAAAAGTTTGTGTGTTTGTTGAAACGCGATAATCTCAGGAACTACTGGTCCGAATTTAAAAATTCTTTTACTGTTGGATAGCTCATTTATCGAGGAAGGCTATATGCTATATACCATCACGCTACGACCAATAAGAGCGGAGCCGCAATGAAAAATGTTGCAAAAACGGGGTCAGCTAGTTTCTTATAACGGATCTCGTACTATATGGAAGTCCCTATAGTTCGAGATCCGTTATTAGAAATTCAAGCCAGCCAGCCAACTAAGAAGGCCACCACAAATAAGTATTTGTGGTGGCCTTTTTAGGTGGCTGGCCGCTAAAATTGCTTTTCCAAATTCTTTCAGCCATGACGTGTAACCGTTCCAAGGCGATTTAGAAAATTATATTTTAAATATAAAAGGACGTACATCAAGGCAGGTGGAGCCGCGTACGAAAGCTAGTTATAAATAACTATAATGTTACTTTAATTCACTTAATAACGATAATTTATTATATCTATAATACACAATTTGCGTGTAGACTTTCTTATTGTTTTAACAGGGAAATAATTATGGTTGGCCACGCACTTTTTAGTTATATGAAAAAAGTCCTTGTTATTCTATCAGATTTTATAATTCATAAACAAGGTCAACATTTTAATTGTTAGTAATTTAAAGGTCAGTAACATTAAAAAAATAAAGAGTATTTTACTCAAGACATTTCTGTATGTTTCATTAATATTATAGTAGTAATAGAATTGGTTACAGGACAGAGTAGCAGGGAGAAAATCTAATTTCTTTTAATAGATTGCTTCGTCCTGGTGATGCAGTTATATTTTATTGACCAATAATCTTTTAAATAAATCAATCTTTCATAATGTTACTCAAACATTGTAAACTTTTCTGAATTGTATTTTATTTGTTACCTACCTATACATATTTTACTTGATAAATATACATACATACATACATACATATCAACCCATATGATGGCCCACTGCTGGGCACGGGTCTCCCCAGTAGAACCTACTGGTATGTAGATCCTGGGGGTAATTGCCATAATCGCCACGCTTGGCGAGCGGGTTGGCGATCGCAGTAAGGCTTTAAGTACGCAGAGGACGCTGCTGCCCGTCCTCCGGGGTGAAATCCCTTAGTCGCCTTGACGACACCCACGGGAAGAGATGGGGTGGTACTATTCTTAAGCCGGCACCACACGGCACATTAATGATAAATATGGTTAAAAATTATAGTTCACAACAAGTGCCCTTAACGCCTGTGGCACAGGTTTACCCTAGTACAGGCATCCTATTATTATCCCTCTAAAAGATATATTTTTATGAACTAAATATAATACATACATTTGTAATTATTAAAATTTAATATGTTTAACAGTTGTCTGATTGCCATAGTACAGGCTCTGCCTAGTTTGGGATCAGATGACCATGTGTGTTGTACCAAAATAATATTATTAGATTTTATTATGTATCTGCTGTCTAATTTTATGTATGTTATTATTTTTTGTAAAAGGTTTATCGTAATAAATTTATTATTATTATTCCAATAAAAAAAATAATAATAAAAAATCTTTCTTAGTACCTGTTATTTGCGAACTCAAAAGTCTGGCGTCGCAGCAAAGATATCGTATCAATTTGTCTATTTAATTAATCAGATGCAAGATTACATAAAGTTAGTTATCAAGAAAACTTAATACCACTTTAAAATAAAAAACAACATATTTAAAAAAAAGTAATAAAAACAGTTTATTAACAATATTATGTAAAATAATTTACATTACTTACGTGCTAAATGTATCATACAAAATATTAAATATAAGCTTTAATACAATGTCAAACTTGACAAACACAAAGATAGATACTATCTTTTAATTTTATCTAATTCGATGGAATTTGCAACTATTCGTAAACATTGATGTGAGTTCTTCTAACAAACTCATACAACATTACATACAATAAGGACACAATATAGATGATGCAATGTGAACTGTTCGACCATCTATCTTCATTGACCAGTGTTCAGGCATCCTTCAAAAAACCCAAAAGGGAAAACAGACGATACATTTTGATATCGACTATTTTGGAATCGACCAATGTACGATTCCAAATTTACTCTAACGACATAATGATAAAAAAAATAACATGTAAAATATACAGTAAGTAATTAGTAAGTAGTCATTAGTTGGGAACAATGAAATCGACTCTTTTGTTTTCATTTTGATGTTCATGAATTCAAAGGCTTGACCCTGACCTAGATTTTTCTAAAACTTTTTATTATTATTTTCTAAAAGCAATCAGTTTCCACGTCCTACATCACACTGTTGGCAAACAGTCAGGCACGTATAGCCACTCAAATCTTTCTTTGATTAAAGCTTAATAAATGATAATTAAACAGAGTATCTTGTATCAAAATGGCCACGAAATCCAACCTTACCGACTCAAGTTACATATATTCTCACGTTACGACTATTAATTATGACTATAAACAGAATCGTTTGATTATTAATCGTTGCATTTAGAACTTCAACTACAATTAAAATACTACATAGATAAGTATTAATCATTGAAAAAGAGGTAGAAAACATATGCATAGACAATAAAATGTCAACTTAAAATAAATTAACTAAAAACAACAACAAAACTGAGCTCAATAAATAAACAGTGTTGACAAAATATTTTAAGTAAAACAATTCGATCATAGAAAAAACATATACCGCTCCTTTTGGTAAAAATATTAATAAATAATAAAAAATAAGAATCTAATAAATCTTACAAGAAATCTCCTAGAACAAGAAACCCAACTGGCATTGATAAGTAACAATAGAAATCCATACTATATACTATAATATTATAAATATGAAAGTGACTCTGTCTGTCTGTCTGTTACGCTTTCACGCTCAAATTAGCTAAACCGATTTAGATGACATTTTGTATGGAGATAGTTTGAGCCCCGGGGAAGGACATAGGATAGTTTTTATCGCGATAACCGACATCCACGCGGGCGGAGCCGCGGGCAAAAGCTAGTATTGAATAAATCTCAGAGAGTTGACAAGTACAGCAATAATAATAGAAAAAAGAAAGTACTGCTTTAAGAATACTAAATTAACCTAAACAGATTAAGGGCGAAAATTATCAAACCATAAAATCGCAGCAATTTAACTACAGGTTAGAAGCTTGGCAGCGCTATAAATCGGATGCGATTTATAGTACTGCATTCGTAGCTGAACTAACGTGATATATACGAATAAACAGCCACAGAATTCGCTGTTAATCAAAGAAAATTATTTCCTTGTATGTCTGACTAGTTAAGCTTACTGGATTACCTAAATGCAAGAGAATGATATATATTGGGAATGTCACCTAACATGGAAATTGGGAATTCATAATTTGACGTTATTTTAATTACATAATTACAAAACTCATTCAATATGTCGAATCTACCCTGGCAGATTCATGATACCATCTTCTATGGCTATTGGGGATTCTAAATGAATGCCCTGAATGATGTGTTTATGTTCTATGATTCAGTCTAAGGGTCTTCAGCCTTGATGTCTTCAGCACCTTGCTTGTTTCTGTAGTCCCAGCCCTGGTATGCTAAGTCTTGTGGACTTTCGTGTTCCCTAAAGGAAAAACCGGAACCGCCTGAGCCATATTTTTGGGGACCCTGAAATTTAAAAATGGGGAAAATTAGATCGTGTTTTTAAAATACAATTCCCCCTTTGTATAATTACAAATAATTAGCTTATGGATCCCAACAACTTTTTGGAATTTTTTAAACAATTTTTATGTTTTTTTTATATGTAATTTAAAATGTATGGAGGAAAAATTACCCCGGTATCCCGGGCCGGTACCCCTACAGTTGCGGGTTCAAGTCCCGTCTGAGAAGTATTTTTAATTCCATACATTTAAAATTATGCACAATGAGTGTGAACAGAATCAAATCCACTTTTGCATAGAGCTCGAACGCAAGGCAGTTATCGCGTTATTTTAAAAATAGAAAAATAAAAGCGGTATGAAAAATTACAAGAAATATTTTGTTATAGGCCAAAAGCTTACAGTCTGCAATTTCTAGGTTTTAGTCTGATTTTTATAAGCTTAATAAAAATTAAGAATCTGCAGGCTCCATTGGGCAGTAGGTTATTGTGTATATTTACTTTGCATAATTATACAAAATCAAGCCGACCTCTAAATCTCTGAAGACCTTTTGAATGATAGCCTCTTGTACCTTGCTGAGTACGTATTATATTCCTCACAAAAATACAATACCATGATATACTGCTGCCAAGTATTGGTATAATACTGATGGGTCAGTAATAATCTCGGTATTCAAACCTTTTGAATTTGAAGAGTCCTTTGTATAATATTGTGTGCAAGATAATATCAACAATAAAATGAAACCTTAAGAAAATCAGTCTTTTGAATTAAACTTGGTTGAACGAAAAATGCTTGTTATTGAATTATTAAAGAACCATTTGATGCACTTGCAGTAAGAATAATAGATTTTATTGTGTATTTTATCTTTCATTTATTGTTTTCAAAGAATAAATTGCCATTATTGTTTTTAAACTTTCGCGATTTTTATACATATTAGATATATTTCGGGACTTATTCGCATGCATAAAAGGTTCGTACCTTTAAATAATTCACGCGATTAAGTCCCGAAATATATCTAATATTAATAAATTGCCAAAAACCCAGTAATCCCCCTCAGATTAATTAAGAATGTCTCGTTTTTTTTCAAAATTATTTTGAGTAACAAAATGCTTACATGGTAGGAGTTGTCATAATGCCCGTGGCCGTATCCTTGTGGTGGCGTTTCTCTGTAAATTCCAGGATGTCCAAGACCAATCCCAGCAGGGCTGTACTGAGGACCTGAATAGTGGCTTGCTGAGAAGGGCGACGAGTTAGGCTTGCAGAACTTGAAGTACCCAATAACACCTGGAAAAGAAGTTAGCGGGTTACATTTCTCTTGCATTTAATAAACATTACTGAAACTTTAGCAAAAGAGACAAAAACCTTCGATCTCTTTTTCTAATCATTATTGTGAATCTAATTGGAAATATGAATACTGTAGACTAATAAATTTAAAATAATAATGTCTTGGAAAATAGAAAATCTGAATGGATACAAATACGTGTCCGAATACAGGTGTAATCGTAATACCCTTACTTTTAATTTTCAAAGTCTATTGGAACAGTAATTTGAAGCGACCTGAAAGGGATGTGCAAGGACTAACGGAATTTCATGGAAAACGGTTTTCTTTGCATTTGATTTTTAGACAGTCGTAACTTTTCTGGACTAGTTATTCTATGGACCTGTTATAAAATACTTACCAGGTACGATAAGAGCTAAGAATCCAAGGAACTTCTTAAAACTGGCTAGACCCAACACCAGAGGCAAGAAGAGTAACAGCTTCAGCTTGAACAACTTCAGGATCAGTAACATCGGGATGATCAGCTTCTTCAGCTTATGACGGCCAGCTGTAAATGGAAATAGTAGTATTAGGACTCATTACATCTGAAACTATCACCTATATCACACGTTGGTAAGTCTAAGTCATAAGCCGTCTTAGTGGGTGTCACATTGGTGGGTGTCTCATCTCCTTTTTTAGTAGCATGTAAAAACCATCTAGTTTTTATTTATTATATTATTCTTACTTTATTGGAATATATTAAGATAATCATTTGTTTACCACAATGACGTAATTTTTCCATTGCAGAGTAAGTAGTCAATTTATTATCAAACTATCACCACAACATTCTCAAAATACTAAAGCAAGTCTCTTATTGACGTGCACATTCTATTCGTCTACAGTCTTAATAATCTTTTGTTTATTTGTACTTGGATTATTTTAAACAGAGAGACTGGTCATTATTAACAAACGTTACACCCTTCCGGTTATTGGGGAGTCTATTTCTACACAGTGAAACAGTGGTTTAGGGAGTAGGGCTGTACTTAACCTACACCCTCGTTGGCCCAATAAGTTCTGGTCGGTAAATATTGGTGTTAAGTGTGGGTTTATGTTAGTAATGTAATTAATAGATTTCAAATCAGCGACTTCCTTCAACACCTACCTAGGTACTGGTACCTACTAGTCTACTATTTCATATGATATTGTCAGAATATATTGCTATCACTCGCATGTTGCGAACTATCCAAAACCTTTAGCTTTCCTTTTACCGTGTTTTCCGAAGAACCCCATGCAGTAGCATGCATCTTCTTGTATCTTCATCTTCTGCACCCGAACCCCTCATAACAAGGGAATGTATACTTCTGAACAGTACCTGCTAAGTACTTACGGAAAGAGGCTTTCTTGTTTTCAATGATGTCAACTTCGTCAGCGATTTGGCCGATGAAACGAGGGGCGAGTACTCCTTGGGATGTGACTTCTTCGTCGAGTTCCATTTCTAAGGCTGTTGATCTTAAAAATCTGAAAATAAACATGCAAATCTAGAGTCATATCATTACTAAATTCTGTCAGAGGTTCGTAAGTATTGCTCTTTATAAGTTACATAGCTAGTTTACATAGCTGTATTAAGCAAATAATTCAAATTTTTTGAACCTCAAGTATCTGAGGAAAATGTTTTTCTTTCATGATACTTTGTGAATTAGAAAATGCGTGAAAATTCAAAATGAATTATAACGTTAATCGTACAAAGCTTATTTCCTCGTATTGGGCGGAAAGACCCTATTTGTATGAAATTTCAAAATATTATTTCTTAGTACATATACTAATAGGTACATAAAGAGTTTCTATCTATTAGCTTTGTAGATCCATTCATTTGGCTATAAATATTCGCTATACATAAAAAAAATAGATAAAGACATCGTCTTATTGAGTCATAAAGGCGTGTAGTAGGCCAAGATGGATGATATCCATTACCTTAAAAGCCCCTATAATTTCAAAAGATCCCTTAAATAAATGATTTATCAATTTATCCTGAAATAACAATATGACAGAAACATTAAAATTATTTTATGACTCAATTCTAAAGGTTGTTATTTTGGTATTAGAAATAAATAGGTATTATTAGAAACAGGTACTGATACAGATATGAGTCTTTGAATGACGTTATTGCCACAAGGGTAGACCACTTGCAAAGTTATTTGAATCAGCGTGCGTCGCATTAACAACGTTCGAAAAAACTTATCAGTTCCAAAGTTAGTATCAAAAATCAGCACGACCAGTAATCTGACAATGGCGTGTGTCAAATAAAGAAATAAGCCCTGGTTAACACATTTTTGAAACTATATGTTTGTAAAATAATATAGATAAAATTGAAATATCTGTTTTCTTAGTTAGAAACAGAAATTTCAATTTTTATTTTTGTAATATTGGTTTGCCTCTGGAAAGGATATTGTGTCGAAATGAATTTCGACAGTTTTGATAGATTGTCGCAAAGTGGATTTCACGGATGCTTAAACAAAATGCCTGCCGATTCGACAAAGCCAATCCTTGACTGAATTCTGAAGCCTCTTTGTGTAAGCTAAATATTTGTAGGAATATTGTATTGTATATTCGTATATCATCTGTATATACATTTTCACAATGATTGGTATTCGGTATTGAATGAAATATAAGACATCCCATTGGAACAGATTAAATTGCTCAGTGGGAAATAATTTTATTTGCTAGATTAAGCAATTGTATGTTTCTACGATAGTTATGAGGAATTATATTTTTATTAGTTTGGAGTAGGTACTCCAAGCTAAAATGCGTCGTTTTAGTTTTTGTTTGTAACTTGAATACAACAAAAGGTCTTATTATTGCTTTATTTCAGGGTTTTTTCAATGGAAACAAGAAAACCTAGTTTTGCTATGGTTTTTTATTTAATTTTTCAGTGGGCCGTTATCAGTGCAAACACTAGTCTGTCAGGCATGAAGATCATTAACAAAATATTCAACGAACTTCTTCATCAACTACTACTATACAAATTATAAAATTATACATGACACCTAACAAGTTTTGTATGATACAGACTCATAGTGCATCAGGTACTGACTACAGTCCAACTTTTATTGCCTTCGACTAAATATCAACGTCATCGAAAACTTCATTTTCTACAAAATTTACATCAACTCGTTTTGAAACTAGTTAACATATAGTAGAAGGTAGTTCTGCGAGATTCAGAGTTTGTTGTCCAAATGAAGTTATGTAGTTGTTACAGTTTTAGCAATGAGATCCAAGTGGGTTTGCCAAGAACCTTGTCATGATATACCGGGTGACATATATTTAGCATTTATATCACTATATCTGATTGTCAAGTAGGTAACAAGCTACTTTGTTATCTGTTTATAGATCGCACTGAGATGCCAAATGTTTTAAGAATTTTGGAATTAAATTAAAATATTTGACATTGCTATTGTCTGCGAAAGCTATTTTGCCATTGTTTGAAATTTACGAAATTTAATTTTATCCTAAAGTTTGTGGATGGATGAGTATTTTGAATTGCTCTTTGGATTTGTATGGTTACTTTACGCAAAAAGTACTGAAGGGATCTTGGTGAACATTTACAGTAGGTAATGTAGTTTATTCAAAAATCAAACATAACGTGGATGAAGACGCGGGAAAAGCTATAGCTATGCAAAAAGTATACAGCGACATTCAATTTATTGTTCTAAGAAATCCGCCATCGTCTGGTAAAATATGAACATGACATATGTAGCATTTATGTATATAAAACTCTCTCTTTGAATATCCTGGAGGCAATGGAAGAATATACTAAAAGGTACCTTTTATATATTACTATGCAAGGCATCTCATAGTAAATGAAATATAATAATTTGCTCTAAGTACATCATCAGGACGCGACATATGAAATGATTATACTACACACACACATAAGGAAATACTTTATAATTAAGCTCACTAATGGGTTTCTAATTAGTATTCGCTTGTGCACAAGCTCTTTACAAAGACAGGAAATTTTCACTTTGAATTAGTTTCCTTTTAACTGAAGTAGATTAAGACTTAAGTCGCGCAGAACGAAAACAAATTGAAAAATCTTAACTTGTAATAAAATAGTGTCTAAAGAATTTTATTAAACGAAAAAAGATTATATTTTCGCCTTGTTTATGAAATGTCCCAAAACATTTTGGCGTTACATTTCTGAGTGAGTGAAAGTGGGTAGGTAGACCAATTTGTCATTGTCTATTCTATTGGATGGAAATGGATGATCCAGTCATGTTTAATGCATTATAATTAAACTAGTGAACGCTATTGGTCGTTTTGATTTGTCGAATAATACTCAGTGGGATCTTTCTCAGTAATTTTGAGGTTGCTATCTCACTGAAACTCTTCTTCTGACAGCGGGTTTTTTTTTCAATTACTTAGTAAGAATATATATTATGTCTTAAGATATTTGTAAATTTAATATCAGCTGGAATAATTTACCTTTCAATTTTTCTCATTCCATATTTGACGAGAGCTTCCCAATCGGAATCTTCACTTCTCGGTTGCGACTCCAACGCAGGAGGTTCGTGGGATAACGCACGCGCTTGGGATTCCACCCTCACGAGAACTGCCTTCTCCGACAACCTGGAAACGACACAATAATTGTTGTTGCAGTTGACCATTTCCCAAAAAGAACATACATCTATTATGGCATCGGTTCTGAGCCCATTTCTGATTAAGTCGGATTTTTAATCCCCGGAACAAAAATAGAGGTATTTTAAGTTAGAATTTTTATCAAAATAAAAAAAAAAAATTGGTTCTCAATTCGGATGTTTGTTTTGTATGTTCGGGCATAATACCGTCATAAATAGTCCCATATAAATTTCATAAAGATCTGATAATGAGTTTCAGAGACCGATAAAGAGACTCCTCAACAAATGCCAGTAACAAACAACTGTGATTGAAATCGGTTAGATGTTTAAAAAAAAAATTAGTTGACAACCATGTTCAATCGTAAAAATGTCTATCATGATAATGGAAAGTCTCTATTCAGTTCTCATTCAGCCTAGTAAACTATAATTACTCACGTATAAGCCTGTTTATCAAAGAAGTCGTCAAAAGACCGCAGTGCTTGTGCCTTGAAACAGTCAGCAAGATCACCCTGGATACACTGCTGTGTGGACCGTTGGATGTAAGGGTCTTGATCCTCGCCGAGACCAATCCAATCTAGAAGACCTCGACCTGAGGCCTGGGGCTGGATTAGACAAGAAAACATAAGTAAAGCATAATGTACAATTTTCCACAAGAAGCTTAGACTGAAGTAAAAGCGTAGTTTTGTTAAACATGTATTGTCGATGTGTAATTCACTAAACGTGTTGTAATACCACAGAATTAACTAAAAAATTGCAAGTTTCATTTGTTTAGGTTTTACAAAGGCAACTCCCGCTTTAGGGTATATGCCCTTTGACGAGGGACTTTACAAACATACCATTAACGGACATAAATTATACCCAGACTCGGAACAACAAATTGTTGATCTCGCAAAGTAGTGTATCTACCGTGTGGTGACCGACCTCTTACAGAGTCGCCCACAATCCCACTGCGTCAATGTAGTTGTAGGTGTGTTGATTAAACTCCTAAAGCCCGCTTCTTCTTTTCGGCAAATTCGCATAAAATTTTATCTTCTTTGAATTAAATACTTACCGATCTACCATGGTCTTCTCCAAAATTTAAGGACCTTCCTTCAGAGATGCCCTCTTGCTTGGGAGGCTGGTCAGGAAGCCTGATGCCACCATCACCTCGCGACTGCAGCGTGAGGCCCGCTGCTATCACCAACATCATCCATCGAACTTGTCCTAACATGGTGTTTTTTCTGAAACGAGACGTAAGTGCCTAGGTTTAATGACAAGGTTAAAGGTAACATAATTCTTGTACCAACTTATAAATAAAAAATATGCATTATTTCAGGTTTTAGCTACGGACGTATCAAATTTAACCAAAATCGTTGACCTCATACTTTCAAAGGGAGGTCGTGATCCATAAGAGATATCAAATAAAAAAAACGAAATCTAGAGGATTAGTATAAAAATATAAATTTGCAGGTTTTTTAAAGAATAACTGTATGTTTAAAAGATAAGGGCAATGATATGGGAAATCATTTATCTTAGAAAATGTTTAAGGTATTTGTTTGGTACATCGACCTCTTTGTGCCTAAACTGTACCCAACCCTTCAGGTTGTTCACAAGCGTCAGATCAGTTGTACACACAACCCTCTACGTGACAAAGGTTTTCAATTAATTTATTCATCCCATTGTCATGTTCATTCAAACGCACTGAATACGGGTCGTGTTTTTGTAGTTTCGATAGATTTTTTGTATCTCTCGGGATCCGAGGTCTAATATCAACATGTTTTTGTAAGTCCCTTAGGTTAACTCAAAATTGGATATGTAGTCATAAGCTTCTTCCTTAGGGATTTTATTTTGATTAGTAAAATACAAAGTCAGCTTGGAAAGACAAGGGTTTGTGTCCCATGGCTATTTTACTTTTATTCCTGCAAAGGGAATTTTGTTTTATTTAGTAGCAATTGTACTAGTGTTGTTCGAAACCGTGTTTTATTTAAAAGTAACATTTAGTGAGCAAACTTGTATTTTTGGTTAATCTATTATGGCAGGTGAAATAAGGAATTTACTTGAAATCAGGATGACACGATAACATAATAATTAAAGGCGAATATTGAAATTAGCAAGCCTAAAATTAAATGAGATTGTGATTAAAAAAGCACAATATATATAACCTCACCTAATTACAATGTTGGTTGTTGATAATGTAATCACCACCCAACATTGAAATTAGAATCACTAAAGTGGTTGCACACGTCACTAAAACGGTGTTTAAGTAATGTTTTATAACATAAATTCCAGTAGGTATACCAGCACAGATGTCACACAAAAAGGCAGTCTAACATAATCAAATTAAATCTAACGATCCTACGGAAAGTCGTTTACACTGATTCCAAAACCATTTCAAGATTGTGTTGAACAATAGTTCACGCCTCAGCCTCAGAGAACGTAACTACTTAAAATTCAATTTAGCTTGGTATGAGCACATCAAAGTGATAACAAATACATATTAAGGAGAGATTGCTAAATGCTAAATTAACCTCAACATCATTTGTTGGCATAATTAGTATAACATAAGATATTGATGATATGTAAGCAAAGCCATTTATGTCGAATATACAACTGAAATTATTATACTGTAAATTTCATGTTTGTATCTAATTAGGTACATATTTTGAATGTACACTGCAAATATATGGGATTGTTTGATTAGTAAATAAAATACAAAACGTGTTTAGCCACCGACGATGGCGAACTAAAATGTTGCAGGTTCGATCCCCACTAATGTCATGAATTTGATTTTTCCGTTTTTAATGTCTCAGTAGCACAGATAATAATATCAATTCCGAGTGTTATCTTTTAGGGAAGGAAATAAGGTGTGGTGTAGGTACACTAAAATTAGAGAATAGTATTAATTTTTAGTTCAAATATCTGGTTCGTCAAATTTTCTAATTATTACAATAGTGAAAATAAATACTATTTTTAATTAATACAATCGCAAATGTTAGGTTTAGATGCTGACCCACGGTATAAATAAGCGAAAAATTGGTACATAGATAAGCGTAACCAAGATGATGATGATATAAACTATGTCCATCTATCAAATATAGCAAAATACTCAATATTCATACTACATAGTTACGGAAGAAATACACGGCAGTGCCAATTTCCTGCTCTAACATTACGCCGGCCACGGCTGGTGTGATACTTTCTACTAATATGTCCAGAGTAATGTACAACATCATACTGCACTTGATACTTGCTTTGAATGAAGCATATAATATAATAATACAACAAATACAAACACAATATTTCTATTTGACAGTGATATTATCGACGAAAATATTTACGATTTTACAGTGGATTAAGATAATTATGATTCTAACATGAGTGTCGAGTTGAACAAGGTACTTGATTACTTCGAACCAGGCTACTTAGTACATGATGTGTCATTGTCACATAGTGAAAAGTGAAACCGTAATTATGAGTTAATATCCACTCAAGTGTCACATTCACATGTCATAATGATTCTGTATTTTAAGCAGATAGGCAGATATCATCACAGAAAAACATACTCAACTGCAACTCGATAGTAAGTATCTGAATAACATTTAAGAAAAATCATAATATAATTTAGGAATTTTGATTTTTATTCGTCAATAATGCCAGAAGCTAGACTATAGTACACAGATCGACATAGCCCTAGAACAAACCCACAGGTACAAAGGAAAGGCGATCGTCAAAGACAAAACCATAGAAAAATTCTAGATCTACCTATATATTTAAGTACCCATGGGTCATTAACGGGCTACTACATAAGGAAAAGACAAATGCCTACGTGACTTAACGGACGAACTAAATTTAATGAAAGTATGACCATTTGGTAAGTCATGCGAGAAATTGGTCTCACTTTTTTTTTGTACAAAGTTGATTGAACAATTTGCAAATGGCTTGATGTGTGTTTTTTTCTCTTCTTGCTTTAATCATAAGAGGTTGAAGACCTGCTTCGAGAGTATAATTTTTTTTGGTGGGAGTTTTTCTGCGCTTGTGTCAAAGCTGCTTATTTTATGGTTGTTTATTTTGTTTCAATTCTACTACAAAGTTAGCGCAAAGTATAAGTTGGAAAGCCTTGCGTGTCTTTTAGGGTCATCGGTGGGACAGTGTCTATTTCTAACATGTTTTGTCGTAAGACTTGAATATTTAAAGAGATGATCTCTTTAATTATTCAAGTCTTAATAAGAAACTTCAGAACTAGTCTAGCTTGAATCAGAAAAAAATCAGAGATAGATCTCAAACCAACATAGGCTTTAGATGTGCTATTTTACTATTTTAGTGGAAAGCATAGCATAATGTTTTATGGTTATCTGTTGTTGTTTAAAAGGAACTCCTGACTGTGAAATATTTCATCGTACAGGCTTAAACCGCTTAATGAATCGGGTTGAAATCTAGCACACAGATAGTATTTATAGACATCTGATAAGAAAAAATCTTTAAAAGTTTTGCGGCTTAACTAAAAATCAAACTTAACGCGGTCGAAGTCACGATAACACAAGAGAGGCGTATATTCTTAAGCAGTTTAAAGATTTCAATGCAAATACTTACAACTACTATATACCTATAGAAAAGGTAAATATTGATTTTTCTCAAGTTTTGTATGTATATTTGTTTTAAACTCCATTTAAATTGAATTAGATGAGTTAGCACAAACAACTAACTATTCAAAACAAATGGCCCAGATATAAACATAGATTAAGGAAAGTGTACTGTTAATAAATAAACTCTGACTTATAATTCTATCAAAATGTTACTAAAACCAAATGTAAAATACAAAAACACAGTGCTTACTTTGCAAACACAGAACAAAATTTCACATGGCGAAACTAAACGCAGTGTTCGACACAATTTCAATAGGAAAACGTTTGAACACCTTCATCGTACGAGTGGGGCATACGGAGCGCGACGGTGGACTGCGCATGCGCGGCCAAATAACGGTCGCCTTCTTGAAATGTAAAAAGTAATTAGGTTGGTTTGCGTTTCCTCTGGTTATTTATTTGGTTTAATTTTAATGTTATTATTGTGAAAAAGTAATGTAGATTTGAGACTGCTATAGTGATCTTAATCCCCATTTTTTTAAAGTTAATTTGTTCAATTCTAAACACAGTATTTTCAAATGAGGTTATGGAGCTGATAACTTGCAGTTTTATTTAAATACCAGTATGCAATGTTCTCAATATGAATGAATCTTACATTGATACATGTTCTAGTGATATAACAAGATACTAGACCAAGTGTTACTACACATTTTGATTGCCTTAAAGATTTTAGACCACTTGAAATCAGTATTAATTAATTTTACGAAATCAAATGTTACCTAAATCATTAGTTTTATTATCAGCTAAATGGTGATACAATTATTGTTTACGGAAACTAAAATACAAGCACTATTTTTTTTTCAACTAATACGTTGATGCCTATACTGTGTTGCCTTAGCTACCCCTGGAATATAGATATCTAAAAAAAAAGACAAAATTTGGTGTATACTTTTGACAGGTTCACTCAATGTGGAATGTCAAAATCTTCCATGTCACAGTGACTTCATTTTGTTGATAGGCTTACTGAGGGAACGCTTCATCTAGATAATACATAATCAAAGCAGAAGCCGTAGTTTTTGACAACCGCCAATTTAAGTTTTTATCTTAGCGTAGCCAAGTAACATTTAAACACTTTTCAAACAACGTTCTCTTTAGTCAAAAGATATGAAAAGGTCTTCTAGTGCCTATCTCATACAGACTGTACCTACTTTGTTTAAACGTTCACTTTAAAAATATCGAGAAAAACACAAGAAAAGAAAACATAAATTTACTAAGCTATGTAAGAAATTCTTTAGGCAAGACTTTTTACCTCGATGAAACACAAAGAAGTTACAAAGAAATGCCTTCAAAATTAAAAAAACACCCATGTAAATCATGCTTCATCGCAAACTAAAATATTCCAGAACAGCAATAATGCTGTAAAAACTGTTGTGGTTTTGTGGGTCAAAGATACAAGGTATCATGGCATTAAGGATTCATGTCAAACCGAGCAAAGTTACATAAAACAATATTTTGGAAGAAATACTCAAATATAAATTCAGCCTTGAGAGTTGACGGACTTTGCAAAGGCCTGATCCTTACTTCACAAACTTGAAATTTTCATGCGGAGGAAACTCGTGATATCAAAATTTTACATCATGTTTTGTCTTAAACCAAAACTTGTTAGAGATTTCTTGGAGAGGCCTAATATTGTTCAAAATTGTGATTGAAAAAATTAAATATTATATTATTTTGAAATATTTGTTTGACTTGATTCAATACGCTTGACTCATTGATCACATTACATTTCGAATTGAGTCTATATCCGTAATTTGTAATCGAGTCTAGCTGAACGAAATTACTAATTTTATTATTTATATTTTGTAGAACAAAACAAAAAAACAAAACGTCTTATTGCTTTCACCAAGTACTGTCGTGATCTGAATATATAACGTTAGTTAACTTAAAATTATTACTAAGTTATTAGAAAATGGATATGGTATGTAGATTTTATGTACTAAATTAGATATAACTGACCATGTAACAAATAACATTAACTGCATAGATTATTATTTTCTATTAATTTAAGCCTCACGAGAAAAAGAACGATGTTATCTATAGTTTTTCTAATATTATAAAGAAGGAAAATTTGATTGTTTGTTTGCATTAAATAGGCTCCGAAACACTGAACCAATTTAAAAAATTCTGTCACATTAGAAAGCTACATTATCGGGGAGTAACATAGGCTATATTTTATTGTCAAAAAATTAGAGATACCTACCATAATTACAATAATGTAATTCAAGGTATAAAAAACTACGATATGACACCTGTGTGAATCCGGGGCAGGCAGCTAGTTATGTATAATTTTAGGGTGGTAAATAATTTCACGTAGGTAAATTTATTGATCATATAATACTGGCAAAGTCAGATACGATTTGGCCGTCACTGATCGATATCGTACTGGTCCTATTCATTCATTGGTAAACAATTATTTCATGTTAACACTTTTAATAGATGGTATCTGCCTAAGCGTAACCAAATATTTAAATTTTGCTACTAGTATATTACGAAGAGGTCTTTACCTCTTTGCTAATCGCCTAACAATAACATCTATGTTACTAAACGCTTACTTACTATTATATCATTTTTGCTCTTGACCTATTCTGCGAAAATCGAAGGACTAGCTTTCTAATGATTATTGGCCATTCTGTACCAACAAGACTTAGTGACATTCATTTGTATTCAGTTATGTAGCTCACAAAGTGTCATCATTGGTGTGGATAATTTCGTCATAAAGACATACATTCATTGTATAATTTGTTACATTTATTTGAGCTTTTGTTTTGTTAGTTAGTTAACAGTTCTGTATGAATATTTTGTAAGCAATGTCCTCATTATTTTTGCCTTAAGCTAGTTTGTAGTCTCCGGATATATTATATTTAGCTGTCCGGCGCAACTTCGTCTGCGTAAATTTTTCCCGTTTTTGCAACATTTCTCATTGCTGCTCCGCTCCTATTGCTTGTAGCGTGATGTTATGTAGACTATAGCCTTTCTCGATAAATTAGCTATCCAGCAGTGAAAGAATGTTCGATTCGGATCAGTAGTTCCTGAGATTACCGCGTTCAAATAAACAAACTCTTCAGCTTTATAATATTAGTATAGATGTAACCAAGCTGAAATTTGAACCAGTCTTTCTGAAAAACTTCATCATAGCTATAACCTTTTCTTGTTGTTAAATCTCAGCAGTAGGCATGGTGCCTCCCGTGGTACAAATCTATTTACATAACGTAGATGTTATTAATTGTCGTTTTTTAAATACATAACTTTTTATGAACATCGCGAAACGTTAAGGTGCTCAGATTTTAATAAATTAAAGTACTTACAAGCATTCAATTTAAGGTTCCTACATATAACGGCCCTTGAATTTCAACACACCTTTCTGTTATATTACAAATATTGTGGGCACATTACTCATAACATTTTTATTTACTCAGGTTAAAAGCTTTAAAGTCTTTTTGTAAACCACCTCCACTGTTTCACACATGGATGTACTTGACCCACAATGTTGTAATAACGACGAAGGACTGGACTTACCACGCATCAAGTGGGTCGTTGTGTCCTGAATATTGTTTGTTTTTGGGTTAAAGGCACATAACAGTTTTAGGGTTTACAAATAATCTTTTCTTTTTTTTTAAGTAAACTGTATTGAAACTATTGGTTGTTTTGAATTTGGAAAGTTTTAATTAATCATAATTGTAAATAAAGGAAGGAAAGCTTCAACAGATGACAGTGGAAACATTTCGCTCAAGTTAATGCATTATAGATCTTAGGAAGGTAATAAGTGATACGTGTTCCATCAGCTTTCAGTGATTCAGTTACAAAAACTTGTATCTTTTTATTAATAATAAAATATATACAAGATATTTTTATACTATTTTTAATGAATCTATACGACTAATATTATAAATGCGAAAGTTTAGATATATGGATGTGTGGATAGATGTTTGTTATTCAATCACGCCACAATGGGCAAACCGATCTGGACGACATTTGGAACAGAGATACATTACAGTCTGGAATAGCACATAGACTTTTTATCCCATAAAAATATTCCCGTGCATTTGCTTTTCAATTTTTTTACACGGACAAAGTCGCGGGCAACTGCTAATTTAATATAGGTATCACATATTATTTAGACTTGTTATTTTTGCTTTGTTTTGCCTGATTAATTTTGTATCTTATATGAGCTCCTAACACTTATAGCAGTTTTTATTGTGCAATTATTTAATTTACTATCTGTGTCTAAACACTATAAGACATAATAATTATTGCAAACTGTTCACAACTAGGGCAGGCGCTGGGACCTGTGATACAAAATCTACATTAGTACAAGTGCCAACGGTACATATTCTATATGGTTTGTTCCTCTGTACTTGTACCTATTGTTAAGTATGCAAAATACATGATTGTTATTAACTAGCTGTCCCGCGCAACTTCATATGCGTAAATTTTCCCCGTTTTTGCAACATTTCACGTCGCTACTCCGCTCCTATTAGTCGTAGCGCTTTTTTTATAAACACACAAACAAAGCAAACAAACAAACTGGAAGAGTTTGTTTGTTTGTTTGTTTGCTTTATAATATTAGTATAGATTATCTTTGTCAATGCTCAAGTGACTCTAGTGGCGAATCAAGAATTTTGATTTAGACTTGAGGAAGTCATGATTTTGCTTTAGGGGTCCCGAGGGGTCCTTGTCCCGTCAGATGTTTTACCAAAAAAAACACAGGTTTCCCCTTTTAGTATCTGCTAGTACTGTCGTGGATCCAACAGGGGCCCTTGTGCTCTAAAAACTCATGAAGTTACTCATCCTCCCTCGACGCGACTGTGACTTTGTTTTGCTATCCAGAACATGATGAGCAAATCCACTTTTATGTATCAAATAGAATGTAGGTAGCATTATTACTTTATGTAAACGCTGTGTCGCTGATGTAATAAACTGAGAAAGGGTATTCAGTTCCTACATTGTTGTGTAAAGTCAAACTTTCACTATCCTTATACGACAGTTGAATCGTGTCAACGTTATTGCTATTGCCAGTTTTATTTCCGTTTAGTGTAGATTGATGACAACTCCCATACGTACTAGACCAGTGGTTCCTAACCTTATTGATCATACTACCACTATAAACTATTGTAAAACTTTTTTTATAGAATTCATGAAGGTACGAGAGCCTGATGGTAAGTGTCATCCATAACTAACTAAGGTAAGAGAATCCGTGGTACCCCTGGTGGTATTATTGGGGGTACCACGGAAAATAAATTATATAATATAGCACATTTATCTATAATTTTGATGTAGGTAACATTTTTTTGTATGAAGTTTTAATTCTTTTGAAAGCCCATATAAGTAAGTAACTATATTTTTGGTACACAATTAATTAGATAGAGCGCGGATATATGTTGGATTTAATTAAGATTAATAGTGTATACGCCCAAAAATAGTTAGTTTACCCCCAAGGGGTAAACTAATTAAATAATTGGGTAAAATACATAAATACCCGTGACCTCGGCCGTTGCAATACGGTTGAAATGTCGGGTAAGAAACAAGGTATTTTATTCACCTTATATTATCCCCGTTTCATAATGTGTACAAATCGCGAAAGTTTATCAACATTTTCCCCGAGGGGTATTTAGGGAGTAAATTAATTTAAAGAGAACTTACAGAATTCTAGAATTCCAAAATAGTTTTGGAAAGAAGATTCAATGTTCAACGACAAGGATTGCAATAACTACGACTAGAATAAATAAAAGTAACGATCTCTTTGCACTTTCACCTAAATCTGTTACAAAACATAACTTTATTCACAGGATTTAAGTGTTGCATTGTTATATGTGGAAATTAGATTTACTGTACTGTTAGATAGGTACCTCATTGTAATATTACTGATTCAAAAACAAAATCGAAAGTGAAATGTGTAAAAAGTTTTTCCGAAAATTTTATATAATTACACCCATATATTAATATGGGTGTAATTATATAAAATTTTAACCTTTACTTTACTTTAAACTTTTGAATTGCCTTCTTCTTGGAATATTAATTCCAAGAAGAAGGCAATTCAAAAGTTATTAAATCCATACTATCATTATAAAGCTGAAGAGTTTGTTTGTTTGTTTGAACGCGGCAATCTCAGAAAGTACTGGTCTGAATTGAAAAAATATTTTTCTGTTGTGTAGCCCATTTATCGAGGAAGGCTATAGGCTATATAACATCACGCTACGATCAATAGAAGCGGAGCAGTAATTAAAAATGTTGCAAATACGGGGAAAATGTACCCATACGAAGTTGCGCGGGACAGCTAGTTTAAGATATAACTGCGACCAGCTACTAATTGACTTTTTTGATTATGGCATTAATTATTTAGTATTATAATGATTATATTAATTATATAATCTTACTAATTTAAATCTGTACTTTTAATTAAATAAGATCAAAACGAAACGTCCTCATTAATTTTAATTAACGTTTGTTTTATAAAATTAATTATTGAAGTATGTACTCACCTTTATAAATCTATATATCCAAAACTTAGTGATCCAAATATCTAGATCGCGTTCAATGCACTGAACGTTGCAGACAAGAGTGGCCGGGCTGCCACCAAACAAACCTTATATAATAACAAAACATAAGAATTGCATAAACCTCTTACATGGTTCATTCAGACTAGGCAACTTTTTGTTGCCGGAAAATTCGTCGAAGTAGAGAGTCCACCTCTGAAGCATTTTTATATGATTTTAGAACACAAATTTTATTAATACAATAATTGCATTTTAGAAAGATAGAAAAATTTGAATCCAGACTCAGGAATCGAACCCGAGACTTCCGTAGCCAAACCGGGGCCAGAAGCGAACCACCTATCTGGACTATGTTACTAGATATCAAATTCTTCTATCTCTTAATGCTTTTACGGGTTAGGCCCCCGTAGCGCCATCTAGTCGGAAGTTAAAGAACTATCACGGCTTTTGTTATTGCTTCGTTACAGAGAGCATTTTAACAAATTATGATGACGCTGGCCGAATATTGAAGTAATTTTTATAGGCATTTCTTGCCAAAGACTTTACAAATACAATAATTGCATTTTTTGGTTCGTTTCCTGAGTCTGGATTCAAATTTTTCTATCTTTCAAAAATGCAATTATTGTATTTGTAAAGTCTTTGGCAAGAAATGCCTATAAAAATTACTACAAATTTTATTGTAAAAAGAAAATTAAAAAGCAGTCGTGGTTTCGATATTAAACGCCTTAACCGAGTTCTGACTGGCTTCCTAAATACTAAATGTAGAGATATAAAATTTGAATATAATATAGGCACTAAGCAAGGATTTTTATTAAACCATATTTCATTACTTGAAGCAAGTATTATAACAAGTATTATAAAAAATTGTATTTAGATATTTGATTAGAATTAAAGAAATACGTGTTTGGGCATCTTTGGAGTACTCGTATATGTTCTAACTTGAGATTTTTATTTATATACATATACATAATATAATTTTATTTCTGAATCGCGTAAATATTTACTGAGGCTGACCTTTATTTTTTCTGACGTTGCAACCGTATTGCAACGGCCGTGGTCATGGTGGTTTCCTTGGAGTGTTACTTCAAAAATGCCAAAACATTATGAGGGATGAAGTTCTTAGAAAATCAATATCAAAGTACTACCGTGTGGAAAAAGTCGAGCACAATAGCTTAAATACATTGTAATAAAACTTCACTTTATGATTTCAATTCGGATCTTGTCATTCAATTGTAACCAAAGAAACACATTTTACAAAAAAAAAATCCTTCTTGCCAATGAATAAGTAAATTTCAATGTCTTTGCTATATATATTCACCCGTCTTTAACCATTGCCTCATTTAATGCCGGCTGTTTCTTGCACTCGTTACAATAGTAAACGAAACACTTAATAAATCACTTAAGCAACAAAAAGGTTGCCATGTCTGTACGCATCTTTATTTCCAACAGAAGATAGACACTTACATAATTCATTTTTAACTTTAAATCTGCAGTCATAAAGTCTATTTTCTAACATACGTCATAATGTTAAGCAAACTTAAATTTATCATTGAGCAAAAATTAATCGTCAAAGTAATGTGAACTGTGACGTGTAAAGTTAAAGTCGATTTTTGGTTAAATCGTGCTCGTAATGAACTTGCAAACCGGAGTTTGAATGAAGTTAGCGTAACTTGGGGATATCCCAGCGAATATTGACGTTGCTTGGCAAGTAAAGTAAAGTAAGTATGGAAACGGCTTTAAAAAAATGTTCTAAATCACTGTGGTTTGTAATTTGTTTTAAAGTACTGTCGAAACTTTCAGTACTAAGATTTAAAAAACTCAAAACTCGGGAACTCAAAAAAGTAATTGTGAGAAATAAATAGGGAAATGAATAAGGAAAGTGTTAAATATTGTAAAAATAAAATTAGTGTAGAGTTTTGGAGTCTTATACTCATTATTATCTATCTTATTACACTCTATGTTTTACACACTTAAAACCGGGCAAGAGCATGTCGGACCATGCTCAGTGTTGGATTCCGCAGTCTTTATTACAAAAAAATGCACTACATTTGAAAAAATCCGATTTGAATAATAGCACCAGCAGAAGAGCGTATGTTCATGGCACTTATGCCCTTTTGTTGAGAAGAGCAGTTACTCAAGGACGGTATATGTCGTGTCGAAAATAAGTATTTATTAGGCGCTACTTTTGTGATTTTTTTCATATTTATTGATAATACGGTTCAAAAGATAAAGGGGAGGGGGCCACAATTTATGGAACTTTCGGAGCGAGTATTTTCAAAAATATTCACTTTATCAAAAAAGTAAATAGAAACCTTAAAACCTTGTTATTAAAAAATAAAAATATGTATTTTTATTAATTAGCTATCAAATAAGTAGCAGCCATAACAAGACACCTTTTCATCAATATTCATTGCATAGGACAGTCAGACAAACAGACGGACATGACGAAACTATAAGAGTTCCGTTTTTATCTAATAAACCACCCATAATAAAAATCGAAAACTCGTAGTTTTTGAGAAAATCGCGGATAAACATACACACAGGTCAACCAAAGAACCACCTTTTTAAATCCGCTTAAATTATGCCTTTTCCATACTACTTAGCTTACACACTTCAGTTATTATGTCCTGGTGAGTTTCATAATTTAGTTCATGGAGACTATCATGGATTCCCTCCAGTTCCCCGATTGTTTTGTAATCATCGTTTGTCAATATTGGACCTTGGGACGTTGCGAGCATCAAGTTGTGGCTAAAAGTTAGCAGTATGGAGTTTCCGATGGCGAAAGTTCTGACGTATGAGGCTGTTATGGTCGTAAAATGATTACTTACTGAGTGAGGTCGATGACTTCGTGAGAAGTGGTGAGTCATCACCGTTAAAATGATTGGAATACTACGAGTACAATCATTTCACAAAGTTGAAGAGGCAAAATCTGAGGATATCTTTGTGGTAATGATTATTTTAGTGCACCAGATTTAGTTACTGTTTGATTCCGTTTTGGTGGTGTAGTGACAAGATTGGCATTTTAAATTCAAATTGGTATTTTTTTTATAAACCTGGGTTACAAGTTAGGTTCCTAATTGCTTCACATTTAGGCATGTAATTTTTTTTTATTATGTAGTATAACAAACAGTAACTTAAAATAAAAAAAAAAAACAAAATTGTCTAAAGGTTTTCAGAGTTATTAGGAAGAATTTAGACAAGAAGTGACACACTTGCGTGTCTTTCAGAATTTGGAAATCACAAGGCTCTACATTTGTGCCAAGTTTGCAAAATATCTATAGAAAAGAATAAAGAAATTATATAAAGATTAAAAAATAAATGTAGGTAGTCTGCGACAGATATTCAGCATATTGCTGCGTTGTGGAGGACCACACCACATCGCTGATTTTCGGTGCGAACCTTAGAACATCCCAAATTTTTCTTTCTTTCTTTCTTTTTTATCCCTCTATGTTGACTAATTTAAATAAAGTCGTAAGTATTGCTGCAAAAAAGGCAGTTTAAATTGCCAACGTCTCCAATGATCATTCAAATTAATTTGAAGTCAAGCATTGGCAACATGTTCAAAATGAGGACAAGGAACTTGAAGACTATAATGTGTCATGTTTATATAACGGTGTGTTACGTGTTTGATGACGTAAGAAACCCCTTAAGATTGCTTCCACTAAAGATATGTTAAATCCAACCAAAATTCTGGTCAACATTTGTGTTGATACATTTTTCAGAGCAACCTAAGATAATAGATAGCAACAGATATTATAACATTTCTACTTTATTTAGATTCTTTGTCGTGATTATTCTTGACAGTAATTTACTTTGATGGGAACAGGTCTTTAAGCTTCTCAGGTACGGATGTGTGATAAGCCCATTAATACGATTGCTTGATTTTCTAGAACAGAATAGTCTAATTCAACGATTCTATTGATCACTTTTGTTATCTCACTATATAGGTGTCAATCAATGCTCTATCAGACAATCCTGAAGGGTCCCTGACTGAGTGATGATGAAGCAGATCAAGATATCTGCGAGGTTAAGCAACGCTACTACTGTCGGTTCATAGATGACACAGCCTTCCGTGCCTAGGAGAGTACGTTACTCTCCTAGGCACGAAAGGGTGTGTCGGTCGTAGCCGTCGCGTCCTGCGCGTCGTGTTGGATTTCCGTCCCATCGGACAATGAGATTGAGGGAATAGAGAGTGCACTTGTGTACTATAACAGTGTACTTGGCTAGTCTCTAATGAGACTGGCCACCGTAACCGACGTCGGTAAGGACATCTTTAAAACACATAACCATCTTTTAAAACAAGGATCGTGCAATATCACATTACAAGTAAGAGTGACTAATTTTGAAGGCATGTTTTTGTTTAAATAGATTAGGCACTTCAAAACGTAACTTTTATTGATAGTAGATACCTATTTGATTTGTGGAATAGACCAATCTACTCTAAAACACATTAAAACAGAAAAACTACTTAAAAAGAATCATGAAGTTTTAGGTTTAGGTTTAGAATCATGAAGTTTTTCTGTTTTAATGCGTGTTTTGAATAACATTTAATTGGAATATAGTAATAATGTATCAGCTGTTAATTTTCATACTAGAATTGTTTTATTTTTGGCCCTTCGCATAATTAGGTAGAAAAAGCGGAGCCAGTTACCCATCTGTTCATTTTTGTGTGGGAATCTGGTCTACTCATTTGGATCAATTATTCACTGCTGTTATCATGAAGTATTAAAGACCTGGGTCTCGGCTGCTCGGCCCATAGGTCAGAGTGTAGTCGGGTCTAGGTCGCCAAATCCTAGCAAGGGGCGCTAAATTGATATGTCGAGTGAAATCATTTGGACCTCCTCCCTCCGTCTTCTGTACGACGGGGGGGGGGGGAGGGGGGGATGAGGAGGTCCCCACACTTGACCGATATTGGGACGCCTGAATTTGATCTCGCTCCACCACCTACCCAAATATTATTTCAATGGAACTATATTCTAGCTCCAGTTTTTCTGCTGAATTTTCAGCTAATTTCTGTCAGTGTCAATTATTTATTGTACACTCATCATCAGCTTATCGCGGTCCACTGCTGGACATAGGCCTCTCCAATTGCACGCCACTTTGTTCTATCTTCGGCTTCTCGCATCCAGGCCGTTTTGCGTAAATCATCACTCCACCTGGCCTGAGGGCGTCCTACACTACGTTTGCCGAGCCGCGGTCTCCACTCAAGAACTCGAAGAAATTGTACACTATAACTGCACAAAGACCCAATCTTAAAGTTTTGAAAGTATTTCATATATGAGGCGCTGTGAAAATAATGACAGTTCAGTTTTCCGGCATCTTCACAACTCCTCAAGTAGAGTTGTGGACTACTTCTTTGTCTTCTTTTTGAGTTGATGTAATTTTACTTTTTGTGATTTTTAAAGTACTTTTATGCTAATTTTTATACATATTATATGTATGGATAAAAAAATCGTCTCGTTTTCGTAATATGATATTATATTTAAGTCGTATATATTTTACGGCAATTTCATTGCACAAAGACTCAGTGGTGTGAATTTTGACCGTACCTCCTATCTTTTTAATGTATTTTCACACGGTAAATGTGGAGTTGCAAAAATTATGACTATTCAGTTTACCGCGATTTTGCCTATTTCCGAAGTAGGTATTCTTGTGGACTAATAACTTCATCTATCGTTGTCACTTAATTTTTTTTTTATTATGCAAATGTCATATGTCATCAACCTTGTAAGGCCTACTGCCCGCTAGACTACCAGATTTAATCCGGCACTACTAACCGAATAACATACATACGTTATTACAAAACATTACAAACAGATGATTAATACCCTAAATTGCAGTTGCGTAGGCAACTATTACCTTTAAAAATAAGGAAATACAACTCAAAATCGAATAATCATGATATGGATATGCCAATTCTTTTGCATAGCCAAAGGAGTTTAAAACTTGTGACTGTAGAAATAATGTGAGTTTTCGATTGCTTGCTTGTGAGACAGGTCAACTTTCTACAAGAAAGTAGTAGGGATAGTCTTAGAACCGGATCCGTGAATGTAGCGTGACTCAGAAGTCTTGATATTTGTCAACTTTTTTTTTGTTTTGATCTAAAATTATAGTGAGTCATGCTATAGTTTGCTACTTTCTTGGTAAAAATATGTTCTTAAGTTTGCGATGGTGATGTTATTCAGTTTTAATTGCTTATTAGGCCGAGGTTCATTTTACAAATGTATTAAGTGGCTACATATATTAGTAGTTCCTGTACAGAATTCATACAGAAGATGGACAAAATGCCCAACAGACAGCCCAAATACAGAACAGCTACAACAGAAAAAAGTAAATAGAAATACATATAATGAATACAACCCTACACGAGTAAGGTGAAACATGTAAATGAGTTAGTTGAATTTCAGAAATTCGGTAATTCCGCTTGCTCGCAAATTCGTTAATGCACGCAGGTTAAGCACGCTGAAGTGGCAATGGGTTGGCCACATTTGCCGAAGGGCCGATGGAGCAAACGAGTCCTAAAGTGGAGACCGCAACACGGTAAACGTAAGGTAGGACGATCCTCAGCCAGGTGGAACGACTACCTAAAGAAAGTCGCTGGAATGAATTAAATGCGGAAGGCGGAGGACCGGATGCTGTGGCGTAAGTTAGGAGAGGCCTATGTCCAGCAGTGGACCGATACAGGCTGATTGATTGATTGGTAATCTGTTCTAAAAAAATGATAGCACGTTAACCTATCCTTACCAAATATACTTTTAATCATACTGCTATTTTTGTATGCTATGTATTTTTGTCATCTCATATTTTATGCTAGAAATAAATGGAATCTCTTTCTTCCTATGTAAATTGCATGAAAATTAAACCTAACTATATTACCAACTTGTTTTGTCTTGTAATTTTGCTCGTTTTCTCGGTTTGCCAGTGTCTATGTTATCACTAAATACGGTACAAATAAATCTGTTCATTACTATAACTTGATTATTGAACAATTAAATTGACAATAATAATCTGACAGTCATTATCCACTTAACGGAACTATTGTTAAGTAATTTTACGTAAACATTGAAACTAGGACATCTTAGTCACTTGTCTGTGTTTGTTTGAATAGCTCATTGTTTAAAAGCTCCATTTGTTTAACGTTGATAAAAGCAGGTACTTATTTAAATAATAAGTAGGTACTTATTAGCTAACATAAAGTTTTTAACGACGTAGACATCTCATTTGTTTTTATTTTTACATAAAGAGTCGCTTCCCGCCGTCTGTACGTACGCTTAGACATTCTAAACTACGCCACGGATTGTGATGCGTTTTTTATTATCGTCAGATAATTTCTTACAGATGGTTTATATGTTTACTAGCTTTCGCCCGCGGCTCCGCCCGCATGGATGTCGGTTATCGCGATAAAAACTATCCTATGTCCTTCCTCGGGACTCAAACTATCTCCATACAAAATTTCATCTAAATCGGTTCAGCTGTTTGAGCGTGAAAGCGTAACAGATAGACAGACAGACAGACAGACAGACAGAGTTACTTTCACATTTTTTACTTTTCATTTATAATATTATAGTATGGATTATGTGTATAGATGGTGGAAAAAAGACCCTAGTCGGAGTGAGCCACCAGTCTTTTATAAAAATAACGAAAAACAAAGACAAAATACTCTCTAGGTAAATTAACAATGTTATTAAGGGAGTTACTCTGCAGTCAGACTGATCTAAATTTTAATATAAAAATCTAGTCCCTAAAAATGAAGGACATGTAGACCGTGTAGTCTTAATGTTCTACTAGAATATCTATGCTAATATTATAAAGCGGAAGAGTTTGTTTGTTTAAACGCGCTAATCTCAGGAACTACTGGTCCGATTTGAAAAAATATTTTTCTGTTGGATAGCCCATTTATCGAGAAAGGTTATAGGCTATATAACATTGCGCTACGACTAATAGGAGCGGAGCAGCAATAAGAAATGTTTTAAAAACGGGGAAAATTTACGCAGACGAAGTTGTGCGGGACAGCTAGTCGTTTATAAAACATTGCTACATTTAGTTAAAATCAGATTGGACAAAAGCAGGACTAGGCAACACTTAAAGCTAAATCTAACTTGAACACCGAAAAGTGTTCAAGTAATTAGATAATATTGTGAAAACTCAATATTTCGACTGTTACTTACTAGTAACATTTCACAAGAGATTTTGCACGCACAAGTGTTTGACCTTGATACATTTAAACAAACTAATTAAAGAAAATGACGACTGACGACGACGACCTAACCTTTAGTTTTAAACACAAAAACCGGGCAAGAGCATGACGGACCATTGTAGAGTTCTGCAGACGATATTACAAATAAATTCACTACATAATTATGAAGAACAATTATGACGTGAAAAATTGCACCAGCAGAAGAGCGAATGTTCATGGCAATAACTCAAAGATGGTTCAAGTATATCAGATCATATCGAAAATAATTTTAGTTGAAAGTATTCACTTAGCGTTTTTCATATTTTTTGGTTACACGGTTCAATAGATAAAGGGGACACACATAATCTATTGCATAGATTGTGTGCCCCCCTTTTATCTTTTGAAACGTGACGGGGGGGGGGGGGGGGAGGAGCAAAATCTATGCAATTTAAGACCGAATATTTCCAAAAATATTCACTTAGTAAAAAAAGTTTTTTAAAAACCTTAAAATGGTTTTTAAAAGACCTGTCGAATGATGAATGAGGGCCACTCCATATTTATTTAACTATCAAACTAGGGGCTTATACAAGACGCCTAGGTCCAAATATCATCAATATTCATCGTGTAGGTACTTTTTCACTAAAATGGCTGTAACATACAGACGGACAGACAGACAGACAGACGTACGGACATGACGAAACTATTACAGTTACGTTTTTCCCATTTTGGCTACAGAACCCTAAAAAGGTATTTCAAGTTTCCAAGCAGGTCATTCAGATATGGCTAATGTTCAGAATGGCTTTGTATGCTTACATTTTTCTTCATCATTTAATCCATCTGGGTTAATTAAATATAGGTGCACTTGGATACAGATAGATACCTAATTCATCCAGAAGAATTAGGTGCACCTTTTAGTGTTACCAACTAGGAAACTCACAGAGGTGTCAAAAATACCGTGCCAGTTTGCTTGCCAAAATCTGAATTGCCTGAATCAGCAAACTTGCTTTAATCATTGGCAGGCAAAACTGACATGGTATTTTCTATATAAAGTTTTGAATTTTGGCACTGCGATTAAGTTTTGAGGAACTGGGACGTGTGACACCTAGTAAACTCAGATAAGGAACAACAATTTGTGGCTCACACAAAATTGTGTCACGTGTGAGTATCAAACACACGACCTCTTGCGCAACAGTCGACACACTCCTACTGCGTCACTAAGGCATTCAAAATTTAATCACTAAATTCTCTGCTTCATTGAAACCAAAACATATAGGAGTATAGATTAATATTTGATAAAGCTCAGTATAATCTATTTAAGCAAATCCTTCGGCAGATTGCGTAAACAATTTAATATGATAGGGGTGACGTTGATTCAGCCATATTGATTGAATTGTATCAGCGACTATGTGGATTTTATCAATTATTATGAAATAGTAAATAACAACGTTGTTGTTGAATTACTTTGAGTATATGATAGGAAAATAGGTACTAAACCATAGCCACTAGTATAATAATATTATAAAATTGAAGAGTTTGTTTGTTTGTTTGAACGCGGTAATCTCAAGAACTACTTGTCCGAATCAAAAAATATTTTTTTGTTGGGTAGCCCATTTATCGAGGAAGGATATAGGCTATATAACATCACGCTACGACCAATAGAAGCAGAGCAGCAATGAAAAATGTTGTAGTTTGTTTGTTTGTTTGAACGCGGTAATCTCAAGAACTACTTGTCCGAATCAAAAAATATTTTTTTGATGGGTAGCCCATTTATCGAGGAAGGATATAGGCTATATAACATCACGCTACGACCAATAGAAGCAGAGCAGCAATGAAAAATGTTGCAAAAACGGGAAAAATTTGACGTATACAAAGTTGCGCGGGTCAGCTAGTAATATATAAAAATCTCGAGTCACGGTGTCGACCTATTTTAAAGGTTTTTTTGTATATTTGGTAGGTACGAGCATAAGTTGTAAAGTATTTTATTTTTGTATGAACTGCAAAAACGGGGAAAATTTACGCAAACGAAGATCGTGGGGGATAGTAAATAATAGCCTGCGACAGCTTGATTTGGAAACTTTTGAACTTATTTTCAGAACAATGACGATAACAACATAGCAGTGGCGAAGTACCTTAGAACACCATTGCTTTCGGTTTCCCTTTAGATAATAATAATAATAAACTTTAATTGGCAAGTACACATTTACAGTCAATTTTTCGGAACCCTTGCTCCTGTACTAGCCTTTGACTGTATTACAGGAGACAGTCATCTTTCACATCACATCTCTTATTAAGAACTAGGCAAAATACAATAATCAAGTGTAACAACGTATTACAATTTCAAACATAATCTTGGTTTCAATTATACTATTACAAATGTACACAAAAAGAAATACTTAAAAAAATAAAAAATATATGTGTGTGTGTGTGTGTGTATAGTTTAATGAATTGTAGTTGTTTATGATTACATTTTCCGAGTCATAATATAAAAAAAATATCTACCCATTTATGCTATTTTTTTTTAGATGGTAGATACTTAGTATTATAGGTACAAAGAATCATGTCCAGCAAAGATGTATCATCTTTGTATCATGGTTACCTCTGAAAAAATTAATCCTTAGCTTTTGCAACATAGACACGATTAAAATTAGTAAATTTATCTGCCAATTTATAGCAATTGCAGGCTAAGGTAGCGTGACGTGTGTAGGACTAGTACCGTCGCCTTCCTCGGCTAGGCTGGGCTTGGAATATTTTCCAACTACCATAGGCAAGGCATAGGCCTCGCAATCGTGAGGTCGTGGGTTCGAATCCTACCCATTATACTACCGACGTGAACCCAATCCTAACACAAGCCTTTGAGCTTAGCTGGAGGGGTTAACAAGATTGCTAGTAATGTGGGACTCAATCCTACATTGCTAGTTATCTTAATTTAAACAAAAAAAAAAAATCTAATATATAAAATTCTCGTGTCACAGTTTTCGTTGCCGTACTCCTCCGAAACGGCTTGACCGATTTTGATGAAATTTTTTGTGCTTATCCGGTATCTATGAGAATCGGCCAACATCTATTTTTCATCCCCCTAAGAGTTTGTTTGTTTGTTTGAACGCGATAATCTCAGGAACTACTGGGCCGCATTGAAAAAATATTTTATTGTTGGATAGCCCATTTATCGAGGAAGGCTATAGGTTATAACATCACGCTACGACCAATAGGAGCGGAGCAGCAATGAAAATAGGTTATAACATCACGCTACGACTAATAGGAGCGGAGCAGCAATGAAAAATGTTGTAAAAAAAAGGAAGAAAAAAGAAAAAAGGGAAAATTTACGAAGACGAAGTTGCGCGGGTCAGCTAGTAGAAGTATAAACTTGTGTAACAAGAGTAATAACAACAGTCATTTGTCATAAGTGTCAAAAGAGTTCACAGGACGGTTATTCGATTTCGCATTTGAAATTGTTGTCACGTTCTACGGAGTAACCAGTCACTGATTACTAGGACGTTTGTGAGAAATACTGTAGGTACGTATCGACGTAGATATCGATGACTATGTTTCATATCAACACATATGATGTCCCACTGCTAGGTACGGCTCTCCCCAGTGACCTGTCCAGGACAGCTAAGCTGGTCTAGATCATTTTCAGATTACAGATTTTGAGGACTGAATAGAAAATCAATCACACTACTTAAAATCTGTGAAGAATACAATTAATAGTCTTTTTTTAGTTTTCTGTTTAAAAGTTAGCGTAATGTTTTTTTAAGGCAATGTCCGCTGGGTTCTCGTGCCTGATTAAGGTTACTAAACAATGCAATGAACACACAAAGCTCAAGATGTCTCTCTCTCTCAGTGGCCTGATCACCTAGACATCTTGAGCATTAAATGAAAGATGGTATTATCATCAACAATTTATTTTCAATCTACAATACCTTGATTACTACAACAATTACACTTTATAAATACAGCATCCCAGGTTTAATCCCATTCACTGACTTTATTATTAAAATATAAACCATTAAGTACACAAAAAATTACACTTATTTTTTAGTGTAGTCCCGTAACGAAATACAACTCTAGCGAAATACCAAAATTTATTTGAAATGCCAAATTATGTGAACGCTTAATTGCGAGTATAGCATTTCTAGACTGTTGGATGGATTCATTGTAATGAAAGAATGCGGTGGTGTGCGGTTAGGGCAATGTGTTCGAATGACGCTCGAAGAACACGATTACTTAAATTCTGGTTACGTCCAGGGGCGTAGCTTGCCTTATATCAAAATTTGTTGGAGGGCGAGTGCAATCGCTCAAATGGCCAAAGGATTGTTGTGAGTCGCCCGCACGAATTGGCAATTGACTCATCAGTGAGTCGAGGTCCCTGTAGCCTGGAGTGCTGTTTGACTGCTTTCTAGTCCATGGTTGACTAAATGTTTCTGTAAGATTTATATTTAAATTTAAATGTTCTTGTAATTTATTATTTAGAATATATATAAGTTATGTTTTGTAATTATAAATTAGTTTTAGATTTTATTTATGTTTGTACATTTTAGTTGATAACATTGCATTGCTGCATATGTGACAGCGGTATCAGAAACAAAGTGCCTACGAGAATACCAGAGTTGCAGTTTTCGGACTGTAACATTAGCGTATACGTAGGTCCTATTGGTCTGGCACAAAATTACTATCATATGTACTTTGTTTAATTTTTGTTCTGTATATTGTTTTCTTTCTTTTTATAATCTTGTATACTTTTGATATATTTCAATAAATAAAGTCAGTATTCATTTACAAATATCAATCACACAGTGACAGGTTACAAAGTTAAATAAATTCTTTACTGTAATATGTGCACACCATTGTTTCAAGAGGAGCGGCCATTTTGTTTTTTTTTTTCTTCTGGCTCATTTCAATTTATTTGATGGTTATGCCCATATCAGAGTTCCTAGATTTTTTCGTTAGTAATTATAAATTAATTTTAAAGTTATTATTTTGATTAAAATGTTTAAATAAATTAAAAAATATATAAGATTACATTTTTGACACTTTTGATGTAGCTACAGTAAATAAATAGTATTTTATCATTTTTGAATGTATTGCTGCCAATATTTAAACAGAAAACGGTGGTAGATACTTATTTACAACTTTAGATAAATATTCGAAGAAAAAAAAACAGAATAAAAAACAATTAATAAGTTAACATTCAGATAAAACTAATAATTCATTTCGTAAATAACACACATACATCTACTCATATAAACAATAAATACATTCACTCTTATAAATAAATAAATAGAAAATAATTTAAGTCTATACATTAAGAAATGTCTCAGCCTATATACGGCTTGATATATTTTAGACATTACTAAAATATTACAGTATTGCATACAATATACAAAAGATTACTATTAGAATCAACTAATTAATATTATTGGGTAATTGACTACAGTGACAATAAATTGTTTTACGCTAATCAGAGAACTAGTTAAATAAAGTTTAGAAAAAATATGTTCATGATTTTTTAGTCATCCGTACAAATCTTGATCTTGATTTTGACTTGACTATTTACAGAAAAATATGACGTCATAAATTTGTATTTCATACAATTTACAGCGTTGTAGATGCAAAAACGTGCGCGGGATTACATTAAGGGTTGAACTGCATCTGGCCGTCCGAACCGTCATTTACTAGAGCGAGAAATAGAGCAGCGTCTTTTTTTCCCTCTTCCCTTCGATATTATTAGTTAGGGGTTATGTCTCGCACATTCTGTGCATACGGCACTTTAACGTTTATTTTCTTTCTAGTTTTTTTCTTTTAATAGCGACATGTCACGAATGAGGTGTGCTTACAAATGCATCAAAGCGCATGCGCGGCTCGCTCAAAAATTACCACTGTGCATTAATGCATTTCTAAACGCAGCTCTCCATTTATCACATCTCCGTGTCCACGGCAAGCCCGTGCAAACTGTCAAAATTTTGTCATAATGGATGACAAGATTTTGACAGTTTGCATGGGCTTGCCGTGGACACGGAATAAAGGTCGTGAATAAGAACCTTGCTGAGAGTCGCTAGATGTAGTTCAACCCTTAATAGACGTACCCGACAGGAGGCTGAGATCTATAGAGCCCGCTTAGGATTAGCTTTAACTTAGCTTGAGTAACATTTTACAAAGCATATACTGACCGTTGCCTTTAGTTAGTTAGTTTTACCTGGGCGAACAAGAAAACCGCATTTAGCCTCCTGATTGAGTCATTGTGCGTAGACCGTTGCTCTTTAAAAACATAACCATCTAAGATTTGCGCTAATTTCGAAGATCAGCCAATATTTTGTTAAGATATTGTGATCTGCGCTTGCCTTATTTCTCATATTCTAGGGATTTCAGCGTCCCGTTTTCCTCGCTTCACCTTATACGGTAGTTGCCAAGGCGACTTGTTGCAGACTACTATTTACAAAATTTACAAAAACCACTCGATGATTTCATTTTCGATAGAAGCAAAGGCCTGGTTTGTCGATAAAATTAAAATTACTGTCAGTCACTTATATATGGTTATTTCGCCGACGAAAATTGGTACGAAAGCCGTAAAAATGTATTTTTTATCCAAAATAAATTCCAATAACCACACTGAAGAATTTATACTATCGAAAGGTATTCATGGTTAAATGTCGCAGAAGCCTGTGAAATAAATACCTATAGGAAAAAGCTACCCTAATTGATTAGATTTCATAGAATTTGTAGAGATAATTAAGAGATGGCTTTTAATATGATGCTTTTTGTCACTCATAGTGACATAACTTGCTTAGTAATAATCATGACCTTATTTTGAATCAATTTACAAATATATAATTTAAAGCGCAACACACTGAGACCGATAATGGAATGGGCTCGGGTTGGGTAATACCTATTATCGAAACAGATCGACCGGGCTGGTTGGGCGCGGTGCTGTTTACTGCTGTGCTGGCGTCCCGACCCGAACCCCTTCTCAGTATGTGTTGCGGTTAAATATTATAGTTCTCATATTTCTTTTTTACAATTAACAAATTCGTTCGAAAATTGAAACGTGCGCTTTATAACTGTTAGTTCAGTTTTCTAGCTGTAACAAGTTTATTAATGTCCTGGTAGGCAGCTATCATGGTGTGTGTTTTAGGGGCGTTGGCTGTGCAGGTAGGGTAGGCGTACATGCAGTCTGATTGCTCCTGGCCCCGTCTTGCAGCCTTCATGTATTTGAAGAACCGTAGGATTTCTGGGTTGTCTGATACTGGTCTTCTGAGTTCGTTTAATTCTCTGTAAAGAAAAATATGATTTAAATTCCTGGGAGCAGGATTATGAAGACTCAATTGTGAATTTTTAAGGCCGATAAACCGCCGCTACAATGCTTTCATATCTAATATATTGGGACAAACTGTAAAAGCCAGAGAACTGAAAAATATGCTGATTTAATCTAAACAAATTCTTCGTCTGCTTGTAATTTATCTTTGATCTATGATATATATATGATGAAGAAGAAGAAAGAAGAAAATCAGTCAATATTGTTATGGTGTATATTGTAATTTTTTATTTATTTCGGTTAAAGAAACATATTAGAAAATATACGTATAATTAGTCAAACTGTGCCATGTCACTTCAGGTTTTTGTGTAGCGTCGAATATCAGCAAAAAGGTGGACCCAAAAGCATAGGCAGATCCAGAGGGGGGCACTGGGGCACGTGCCCCCCTCCGACGGTTGTTTTATGTAGTGTATTGTTATATTATTGTATTGTATTGTTGTTTGTAAATATTATTGTATTGTATTGAATTTTGCCTCCTTCATTTGCCCATTTGTCTCTTACCCCCCCTCCCCCCTTCCCTAGAACATTTCTTTTTGGGGGAAGCCCCACACTCCCCCGTCGTGTGTGCGACTCACACTTGGTCGATGTCGGTCGAAACGAAATCCCCCCCTCCCCCGTCGTCCACAGCATGTTGGATTCGGCACTGCCATTTACTTCTCGTGCCCTAGAATAAAATCCTAGATCCGCCCATGCCCAAAAGTAACAATAATAACAATAAGTACAACATCCATACCTGCTTAGCTGAGCCGACACGAGATTACTATACGGCGCAAACTTCGCCGGGCTCGCGTACATGAGACAGATCAACTGTTCCCTGCACGGCTCTATGTTTTCATCCACCGAGTTCTCTGATGGCTCCAGACCTAGAATATAATGATTTAGGTCTTTAGATCTGAGTGAGGGAATAGAGGTAAGTAAGACCCGGAAACCTACCGAAGTGGTCTGCTATTCCATAATGAACATGTCTTTATATGCGTGCTGTATGTACATTCGAATAAAGTAAAAAAATATATCGGTATCCTAATGGCTAAGGCATCGGACTAGCAGTAGTGTAATCGTGGGTTCGAATCCTACCCATTATACTACCGACGTGAACCCACTCCTAACACAAGCCATTGAGCTTAGCTGGAGGGGTTAACAGGATTGCTAGTAATGTAGGACCACAATCCCACATTGCTAGTTATCTTTAAAAAGGAACCATCTGTACCGACTCTCGGTATTTCGTGCTTGCTTGTACTGTTAAGGTCGATTTACACGATAAAAGTTTCTTGCCTGACGCATACAATTAAATTGTAGCAATAAAAAATTGCATGGTCTAAGCTACGCATGGACTATACACTAGCCTAAATTTCCAATGTAGGTGCATCCAAGAAAATTACATTGTGCAAATAAATCTTAATACTTACCACATAATATGTGGTTAATCTCAATTGAGATTGGAAGCAGTGTACAAAAATTTTTAAGGAGCTATTATTTTTTTTACGTCAGGATGATTTTGTCGATTTTTGACCCCTACTTTTGTGTACCTACCTACATAAGATTTTTAGATCCCCCAACTTCCCAATCCTAACGTCAGATTCTAGTTGTTTTTCATACGCGGGAAGAATGTACATAGTTTTATTACTATGTATCTGTTGTGGTCGTATCGTAGAACTAAACATTTCGTGATGTGGCCAACCATATCATTAAATGGGGATAACCCAACTGTAACTGATCATATCGTTTAGATGTCAACGTTTAATGATATTTTCATCGGCATTTGGCCATATCGTTAATGTAGGGTGTCCATAATATAAAATGAGTAATAAAATCTGTCAATATTGAAGAAAATTATCTTGTGAGTACAACAATTAATTTTCTCGACTCTACGTAAAGCTTGAGTTCTGACTCAGGAGCTCGATATGCTCGTCATTGATGAACAAGTGGCGTAGACGATGTGATGTGATGATGGTGATGGTGGTCATCTACATCAATATCATCATCATCATCATCATCGACACCTTTAACGACCATCATCGTCACGGTTTTTAAAAAAAAAACACCCAACTATGAACCGGTGGTGGTAACGTTGCTTAACCTCGCAGATATCTCGATCTGATCGGTTGCAGTTTCCATATACTATTTTGAAATTCAATAATAGTCCATGGACTTTAGTCAATTTTACAAAAATTGTTACGTTTGGATGTTCATATCATCAAACGTTGAGTATTCATGATATGGATAACCACATCTCGGAAAGTTTAAGTCTACGATCCAACCACGACATAATATCTACAACGTGTAACAGAAAGGTGTGGTCATATTCAAGGGTTGGTATGTGCCATGATACTGAGTGCACATACTTACTTAATATTATCAAACTCCGTGTACCGTAATTTTTTTATTTTTCGTATATTTATGAATCTAAAAGTTATCAATTATTAAAAGTATGACTTGAAAATTTCTATGCCACAATAATCCAATCGAAGTTTGCACCTGGGGTGGTATAATACTTATGCCATGCACCTTTCGCTATTGAAATTTGACACAAAGAATATTCTATAATCGATGTAATAATAATGTAATCAGCTATGGCATCATGGTAGATGCAATATTGACAACATACACCTTTCGCTGGTGAAATTTGACCACACCTTTCTGTTACACGTTGTATAACATTGATTAAAATTGATAAAAATGAACACATTTAAGATTTGCTCAAAGTGTACAATAAGGAATGAATTTAGCATCCGAAAAGGAACAACACTCATCATATTAAGTTTTGACTTACAAAATCTTAAGTAAGAATGTGTTTTACCCTCTAAGATACGGGCAACTAGAGATTTTTAAAACCTGCTTTCCTTTCGCCCCGTTACGTAATTAATAAATCGCCCCTAAGAGGATAATAAACGATGAAATTATGATCAATATCGTTATGCGTTGCCAGTTCCAGTGCTTTAGTCCTACGACATGTGGGTTTCATTAAGATTTTTCTTTCCCCATTTTTAGTATGTAAGTAGTGATGATTAATCACAGAAAGTGTGTGAGCTCGATAATCGTTACACATTTTGCTTCTCTGCTGAGAAATGTACAAGATTACCAAAGAGGATCTTTTACGTTGAGTAGGCACTTTGCTAATAATTTATGGTGCTCATCTTTGCTACGAAACTACCCTGGGTACTTTCTTTTGCCTTGGGATAAAATGTGAAATAAATAACTGTACTCAAGCTTTTAAAACTTTTTTTTTTCCAAAGACTAAACAGCTTTGCATGGTTTCCTTTGCCTTACAATGAAATACATAACCTGTTATCAAGCTATTAGAATATGAACCACTTTCATAGTTTTCGATCAGATCTGTAAAATTAAGAACATTTGAATGTTTACCGAGTCTTGCAAAGATTCCATCTAGCCTAGACAGTAGTGGTGAGTAGAACGGATCATAGTTACTGAGGATCATTGAGGAAGCTGGAATTTTCTGGAACACCTGTAATTACCACAAAAAAATGTTAGTTTAAAAATCGAAAGGCAACGCATGAACATCGCAAAGGACTAGCGATCTTTTGTATAAAGGGGACAGATTAATGCAAAGAATAGGTGAACTGTGTAATAATAATAATAATAAGTTTATTTTCAGAAAAAAAATTACAAAATACATCACGTTATTATTGTTTAAAATTATTATACTATACAGCAAGTACTTATTTGTGATATTTGACGTGACTCCTTGCACTAGGCTATGCCTGTATCAGTGCAAGGAGTCACGTCAAATATCACAAATAAGTACTTGTATATTTATATTTTGTTTAGCTATTTAATTACATCTACTTGTTATGTCTCTACAATACCCTAATGTACGCTCGAAGAAAATGAAGTAGTATTTTTAATTAATTTAAATTTGACTACCTCAGAGATACGATGGGAGTGTGTTGTCTTGGTGCTGCGTGAGAGGTCATGGGTTTGATTCCTATACGGAACACCACTTTGTGTGATCCACAAATTGTTGTTCTGACTCTGGGTGTACTTTGTGATCGTGAATTGTATGTTTGTAAAGTCCTGGAGTAGTCCTTAAATTAGTTTGTGCTGTTATCAAATTCATATGAATCTTATGGATATAATATAGATTTCATTAAGTTCATCATTAAAATTTAAGCGACAACAGCCAATTCTCCATCTTCCACATCCAGTTCGTATCTCCAAACGACATTCTTTAAGTCATCAGTCGACGTGGGTAGGGTCTTAGGCTATATCAAACCCACCTTATAACTGTTAGCTCCTGTCATTTGATTCTTGTAATAGCTGTTCTTTGACGGTAGATATCCAGCCTTCTGACTGTCTCCAAATCTGAAATATAAAAGAAAACATAAGGATTAGAATATTATTGATTTTGTTTGTAAAAACGATAGCCTTAAATGTGCCATGTAGATTGCCAGATCAAAAGCGTAAAACTTAAAGTGATCCATATTTTTTTTTATTTGATTCTGTGCGACTTTTGTGTTCGTTAATTGTTTGTTTGTACAGTTCCTCGCAAAAAAGGGCTGGCAACATTGTTTTAAAACAAGCGAGACTTCACATTAGTGGCAGTATTGTTAACCCTTCCAGTTAAATGCTCGCGTTACATTGTTAAATGTGAGCTCTGAGTGGACTCACATTTTCTATTGATTATAAAAACAAAAGACTAATCTTTCAGCCCAAAGTACATCCAGACTTGGAACATCAGTTTGTGGTGTCCTGTATGAGAATCGAACCCACGAGTTCTTGCGTAGCAGTCATACACACTACCACGCCACCGAGGCATTTAAATTCAATTAAGTTGATTATTTCGTTGATTTACTTAAGCACCTTTTACAAAAAGTATTATTTTATGTGTGGGATCCCGCAAATTCCGGAATCCCGCAGTATTGAAATCGTTCAGTCCCGCAAATACCGGGATTGGAAGCCTTAATCTGTAGGGCGTTTCATACATACAATACGCTCTAAAACATTAGGTACCCTCCTTATGGCGCAGTTCGGTAAACAGATTTGTAACAGCGCAATGATGAACCCCAGTTTCAACAATTTTTAAGATATACAACACTTGAAAGTATCTCTTATAAAGAATTTCGTACAGTAAACAGTTGTATGTAAACATTTCTAATGAGCTTATTGAAGAGGAAAATTGCAAATGTCATTGTGGAAATTTTATCTTCATCTTTTATTGGCGGTGTGGAAGTGAGGGAAATGATCGAATTGTCCCAATCACTTCCGTTGACGTCAAATTGAAAAAGAAATGAAAAACAATAAATGTTTATTTTATTTATGAAAATTTACTTCCTACCAATAAATAGGCAATTTTGGATGTTCTGATGATGTTTGTCAAGTGATGGAAATTACAGATTCTGATACGTCATTGATAAACCGCGTTCATAAACTGCTTGATGTATTTTCCTTTCTCTGCCTCATATGCCGATTGTTATATCGACATGTCGCGTACTAATTCAATTATTTATGCGGTAATAAAGGAGATTCATGCAACAACCACTGGTGGCTGCCGTCGATGACTAGTTTGCGTAGAGCCTTACTCAGACGATATGTAGGTATACGATGATACGGTTTGTTGAACCTGTTTTGTATTTGTATTCAATTTTCCTAGTCCTCATCCCTTATCTCACATACTTAATAAATCGTCAGAAAACAGTAAAAATCACTTAAAGTAATTATATTTTTTTGACCAAAATAAAATAAGATTTTATTTTGGATAAAAATAAAATGTTGCCCTGGTTTTGACTACATCTTCTACCCACGTAAATTGTTTTTCTTCGCATAAACTTTTTACTACCGCCTACAGTGCTTGTTATTTTGGTTACAGATATTTCTTGTTGGTTATTTTAAATACTTAAATGTATCTTTTACTACCCTCCTAAATCCTAATAATACTAGAAAAAAAATGATCTCTTAAACGATGTCGGTCTTGTTCGAGACTAGTCATCGACGCAGGAGATATTATAGTGCACAAGTTTATGCGCAAACATGAATGTTTGAGTAGTAGTGAGGGAATAGAGAGTGCATTTATGAATAAATGCACTCTCTATTCCCTCACTCTTATAGTCCGATGGGACGGAAATTCAACATGACCGGTCAGAGGTTGGATGTAGGACTGACGAATTATCGTGCTCTCCGAAGCACGGATCTGTCGTAACTAAATATCAATTAATGGGTTATATTCAAGGTAATATTTCTAATGAATTCAAAAAATACTATAACTCTAAGTATGCATCTGTGACAGTGTCTAGCTCGCATCATATAGTGGCAACGTACCGCACATACCTAATCTTTACCGGTAGTTATTCTACAAGTACTTATGTAATTTCTTAGATGAGAGATGAGTTTGTTAGAAGAACTCACATCAATGTTTACGAATAATTGTTGCAAATTCCATCGAATTAGATCAAATTAAAAGATAGTATCTATCTTTGTGTTTGTCAAGTTTGACATTGTAATAAATCTTATATTTAATATTTTGTATGATACATTTAGCACGTAAGGATGTACTATCATATTTCGCTCATTAGTTTAAACATTTCTTTTGATTACATGTCTTTACGTAAAAAGAACTCACCTCGACATATCAACGTTGCCAAGTTCATTGACATCGGTCGCATCGCCATACATCCCATCCTGACCATAGCTGAAAGTTCCGGCTTGATTGGTTTCATAGCCCATGAAATCTTTGTTGTCTGTGTTGTATCCTGTTTGGTCGTCCATGTTGGCTGGAGGGTAGCTGGCTTGAGAAGACGTGGCTGAGAGGTGGGAAATACCTGAAATTAAATTAGATGCACGTTAGCAATTTATACCTCTGTGGCCATTTCAAAATGATTGATCAAATCTCAGCATTTTGTAAAAATATCTATCTCCGTTGGCTGTATTTATTTGTAAGAGAAAGTTAAGTGACCATTCTATGAATCCATAACGATTATCCAGTAGTTTATGTTTTTAAAAGTTCGCGATTGGTACACATTATAATATATGTACATAGCTCGCAGTTTAAGCACGCTGAAGTGGCAATGGGCTGGCCATATCTCCCGAATGACTGCTGGATCAAACGAGTTCTAGAGTAGAGACCGTGACTTGGTAAACGTAAGGTGTAAACCGACGACCTAAAGAAGGTTGTTGACAACCTGTGCTGGGCTGCATGCGGAAGGCAGAGGACCGGATGTTGTGGCGAAAATTAGGACAGGCCTATGTCCAGCAGTGGACCGATACGGGCTGATGATAACATATTATAAAGTTTTACAGATTATGAGGCTAAATCGCCTAGAAATTTAAAGGCGCTCAACGAAAAAAGCAACCGACAAGGTTAGCGTTTTTTAAACTCGCTAAGTCAAGGATGAAACGATACGATGGGATTCACTGTATCATATTTTTCCTAAAAGATTCGTAAGTTCGGTAATATCTATCTAACCCTAGTAATTAACTAGAATTGATAATAGCCTAATAGAGAACGGTAAGAAAAGTCATGCAAGTAATACACCTCCTAATTTAGTATTCTATTTGTATAAAAGACCACTAACAAACTTTTCCATATATGATATTGTTATGACGTGCCAGTTCATAGCTCAGCAAATGTATTACCTCATAACACTGAACGACTTGTTTCAGGTCGTGGTTAGATAAATATTAATAAGAATGTTATTGTACCTCGGTCTCTGGACTACCATTTTTAAAACCATGTTACAATAAAGATAGTATATTTGAAAGGTTTACTTATTTTGACGCCAAAACCAGGTAAAAACCTGATATTTATGCTATTGTTCTTTAAAACTATAACATCTCATATATAATATATATAATATATTGGCTTGATGTCTGCATGTATATTTTTTTTTAGTAAGGATCAATAATTGGAGTAGCAATAAGCATTCTGGGCTGCAGTTGAGACCAGCTGAACCTGCCTATACCGGAATATATACATTTGAACATATCTTATAGGAACATAGATTGTGTGGTTGTTGAAATATGAAATGAAATAATCATATTATAATATTAAATAAAAAAATAATAAGTAGACGCACCAATGCATAAAAAGGCAATTTCGACAAAATTAAATTAATTTAATGCTAGCAGACTGCAGATTGAAGATTAATTCTTGCACATGGCGACAGGTGATAAGTCAATTAAGTAGCTATCAAACTTCCACAAGTAATAAAGTTACAAATCCTTCTTAAAAATGAATAATACTTTAACATTTTGCAGAACAAGGCACTTCAACTTAATATAGCACATAAAATGGTTCAGTGAGCTCACAAACTTGATATAACTGTTGATACTTTGAGTGCTTAGAACTGCGTTGAAATAACGAGCATGCTTCGTTGTTTGTAGATGCAATAACTTAAAAATATTGTGCTATACTGTCACTGTTTACATTTAAGGGAGAGATTTCATATAAAAAATTGACACCACTTTTTTATATTTTTTAATTTAAAAACTATGTAGTAATTTTGTGATTCGTACATTGCTAAATTATATCAGCGAGTACGAGTAGGTGCAGCCATTTTGTAGTAATGTCATATTTTCAGCAGTAGACATTTATCTCATAATATTGATTTTGGGTAATAATCTTTTCAATCTGTAATATACGAGTATAAAATAAAGATGTAAAGACTTCTTTCAAACTTTACTCTGAATACCAAATTTTTAGCGGCTTTCGAATACTGTCAATGTTTCTTGTTACATTTTGTTGATATTGTAAGGCTTACGGCGAAAAGTTGTGTACACAAACCTTACACAATTTAACTTCGTATCTCCATAAAGATATTCAGGCATAAGAACCTAATTGACTCCGAAGCAATTTACATAACAAATTGACTAAACTCGAGTCAAAATTCACATTTTCATGTGAAACTTTTTTACCAAAATATTTTGGGCAATTTAACTTGAATATCCTTCGTCACCAACGATATAACACGCTCTTACTTAAGTGAAGCCTTGATGTTATCTTGAGTTATGACGTCGTTGAGAAACTTTGTAATGTTGCTTACCTTTGCTAAGCATTTTGCCAAAACTGCCAAGTATACTGGGAAGAAACATCGCGAAGAGAATGGACTTTATGAGCACTTGCCCACCGATTAATATCGGTATGAAGAATTTGTTGAGACCGAACGCTGAAAACAATAAATAAAAGTTATAAAAGACATTATAGAAACTGCTGTTTTATGTTAGGACCACGTTCTTGTAGTTATTTTAATGAATCGTTATGGTTCTAAATATATATAATACTAAAATGTACATTCATTTTATTATTGACAACTTTTTTTGGAAAATGTATAGGTAGGTTAAACGTAGGTTCTTACAGAAAACATTTCAAATATACTTACATTTAGCAGCCATCGGTAAGTTGATAGATAGAATATGAGTATTTATAAAATTCTTAACTTTTTGATACAATCTATATTCATAAGTGAATTTGCTAAACAGTTCTCTGCCTTCCACTTGTTCCTTTTTATCTTTCGTACCATTTATAATTTCAACTGCCTTGATTTCAACTCCTTCGAATATCTTAAACCTATTTTTATTTAGAGCGTCATCTAATAAATTTTCAACAGCCCTTTCTAAATATCCAACAGTTTTATTTAAATTAAAATTTTTGTCGGCGTACGTACTGAGCGTTTCGACAACATCTTTTAAATAATTTTCTACAGGAGATTCTTTGTTACTACTACTATAACAGCTATGGCAGTGAATAGAATCTAAATTATTATCTAATTTTACATCTGTTTTGGTTTTATCAATATGACTCGAATCTCCTTGGCTGTTTGTTGCTAAAAGGAGTATGTACAGTGTGAGGAGGTTCAACCTCCATTTTGTTTTGCTATTTCTTGAACTTTCTATAGTGTCCATTTTTCTGTGTTTTCTCAAACTTCATCACTTATCCGCTCGCTTCAATACTTCTGGTTCATTTATCTGAAAATCTGAAACAATGAAAATAGACTCATTAGATTTTTCATTTCAACTAATATATAATCTTAGATACTAGTATTAGCCGCAGCTCAGTAGTTGTTTGTTAACAGAACGCTTTCCTATCGTATAAGAACATTAATATAATTAAAATAGTTTTAAAAACGTTCGTATTTTAAAGTAACAATACAACAAAGTAACAGTACAAATAACATTGTAACTAATTTTCTCATTATCTACTGTCACCGTAACCATCTTGAGTCATATTGCGGCAACAGATGGTACGCTCTGAATTCTCATTCATTGTTAGTTCAGTGAGGAAACAATATAGAGTGAAATTTTCGTAGAAAGCATTAAGTATTGTTATATCATCCAACACGTTTGTAAGTTCACATTGCTTGTGTGCGGTATTTTAATTAAGACTCATTGATTCATCTGAAAGTGCGACAAGTGGTTTATTTAATTTAAAATGGCCAATATTTAAGAACATAAAGTTTTTACATCGTAAGTGGATGCTCCTACTATGTTGTGCCCTTTGAGGCTGATCTATCCAATCTCATGTGCTCTTCTAATATTATTGACCTCTTTTTTGCATCAGTTCTCTAATATGGTGTATAATATAATGGTGGCAGCACCTTACTTGCATATACAGTTTATAAACAGAGAAACATTGTAAACATTGGCAATTTGAAAAGAGTGGCTACGAGATGATTTTTTGGAATTCATGAATGCCGCAGTCGGGTAAATATATAGGAACACAAGGTAAAATAATAATACTCTAAATTCATATATTTCATTGCGTCAAAAAAATTGAACTATTCTTAGTAATTAGTAGCTACACTTAGTAGTACTAATAGCTACATTGGATTTCACAATCAATATGTACCGTGGGAGAACTGTATCAATAAAATTATTTTCAACCGACTTCAAAAAGGAGGAGGTTCTTAATTCATCTGTACGTCTTTTGTTTTTGTATATTTGTTCACCGATTACGCAAAGACGGCTGGACTGATTTAAAAAAATATTTTTGTGTTTGAAAGGGTATACTTCCTAGTTGACCTCATTGTCATCCTATCAAGATCTGATGATGGGATCCTGGAGAAATCGAGGGAACTCTTAAAATATCAAAGGCACACCTACAGTGAATTAGGTATATTTCACATTGATTCGTGCATTTACTCTTAAAAAACACCAATTGGTGCAGTGGAACTGATGATGAAGATCACAAATGACGAGCGGACCTTTTTAATATTTCACAGTTTGCGATTAAGTTACTTTAATATGGTATTGAGTAGCACTTTATTCTCGTTATACTACTATTACACAATGTAATATACACATACATATTTTATTTTGTAAAAGGATTCGAGCAGTTGACATAAGCTTATTGTAACTTAAGTAAATTACATACCAACCCACTAAAAAGTGAGAAATAAAAAACTTTTTTACAAAAAAATATTACCGACTTCAAAATTAAATACAAGGTAACTAAAAAGCAAAAAATAATATACCTAGAATAACAAAACCAAATTAAACATTTTGAGGTTGGTGCCGAATAAAACATAAAGACTATTATTTCATGGCGCCAACTTCAAAATGTTTAATTTGTTTTTGTTATTCTAGGTATATTATTTTTTGCTTTTTAGTATTTAATTTTGAAGTAGGTAATATTTTTTTGTTTTTTGTTTGCTTTGCTTTTTTTTGTTTTGCTTTTATAAAGTCTGAATTTATTGTATGCGTAAGTTATTATAAGTTTATTTGTGTAATCATGTCTAAAATCAATATCTGTGGATCAATATGTAATTACCACTTCTGGAAATTTCCTGACCACATGTCCATTTAAGGATTATCTTATTCCTTCGATTCCCTCACACTTGGGGCCAATGTCAAAATTAATTTACACCCATCGTTCCTGTGGTTTTTGAAATACCCAAAAATTGTTACGTGACCAAAAAGGTTGGGAATCACTGCCTTATTTTAATTAGCATATTACTTGTATTATGCTTGACATTCACGTACCAAGGGTGTTTGGATTTAGGGGTTCTACCTCCCTCGCCCCTCCCCGAAATTGAAAATAGGTAGATACCTATAAAGTACCTACACATTTGGCCCGTGTTAAGTCAATTGTAGTACGCCCTTGATGCTTCATTATTCTGTATTCAAAATGAACCAAAAATATAAGGTTTGGAACTCTTTAAGATTTGCATCGCAGTTGGACGCCTTCACATGTTAATTATGTAGTCGGTTGGAAAGTAAGTTCAATAATTCGAGGTATATACAGACAAAATAATTTTAGTCTATCTTCCACGGCCATTAAATCCAAATATTTTATTTTATGTGGAAATTAATGTAATAAGTCACTTGACATTGCTATCAGAAATTTAGCAGAGAGAGATTCTTAGTAATCGCAATAACTTAACACGAACTTAACTGTAATTATCGGTAACTACTACAACTGTACTATCGAAACCAGATAACTGATAAACATACTTATATATTTCTAAATACATACATATTATAGATAAATAACAACCAGACACAGTATAAGCCGTCGGGTTCATCACAGAAAGTTTTATCCTGGGTGGGGATCGAACCCACGACCTCTTGCGTAGCAGTCGGACACACTCCCACCGCGCCACAGAGGCAGTCTAAGTAAATGAAGAGAGCTTTTCAGTACCAAATATTTACAGGGATAAAATTAATCAATCCATTCTGAAACTTTGTAATCTAAATAGTCTGGATTAAACAGCATATTCCGCAATAATGAAAGGTAAGCCTAGTTTAGTAAAACATATAAATCACAATTCAGCGGGTTCGTTTCGATACCAATCGAAAAGGGCCACTCATTAGATTTTTTTTTCTAAATATCATAGTACCTAGTATGACTGACTATTTGGATTGGTCATACAAATACATTTCTTTTTCATACAAATTGATGCACAACTTTCTGACTGTTCCGTTATATGTCGCAAAATATATACATATAGCATATCTACAACAGTGATTCATTGCAACGTTTTATGTATGAAATAAAAAAAATAATTTAAAAAATCTAAGAACCTGCCTGCTTAAAAAAATGGAAACAAGATAAACTCAAATCATGCAATCGGAGGCATCTTAGTAAATTAATTGGAATTCATGAATGCCGCAGTCGGGTAAATAGAAAAGCAAGGTAAAATAATAATACTCTAATTTCATATATTTCATTGCGTCAAAAAAAAGAACTTTAATTAGTAATTAGTAGGTAGTACTAATAGTTACATTCATCATACGAGTAGCAAACTTAAAGAGAGAATACGAAATGTCAACTAAAATAACATCAAACATTTCAATACGACTACTGAATCGCACATTATTCAAATTTAACAAATCACTCATACTAAATGTACAATTTTCAATTCAGTGAACACCTTTATTTAAATCTGTTAGAAGATTCATATTACTGGATAACTTATATCTTTCAGAGCATGTTGGAGAGGGTAAGGATTGGTACAAATCTTATCGACATTAATATTTCTCGTAGCAATGAATTCTTTGGTTTTCTTCCAGATTGTACACGGGTGAAAATTTTGCGTGGGCCGATGAATAATGTTTGTTTAGAAAGTTTGAAAGCGTTGGTTTCATATAATTTCACGTTGTTTAAACATCCTCGGTTTTCTTATTGCCCACACATTCCTTCTGAGCTAAATATAACTGTAGATTATAATAGGCAAAGTTTTTAATAAATATTAGTAAAATGACTAGGCCTACGTATTAAGTACTAAGACCAAGATAGCTAAATATAATCGTCTTGAGCATAGTAGAAAAGCAGTTACAATCGCGATATTATATGTCGGTTCGTATTGTTTAATTCTCTTTGTGTTTTGTTGCGTTTGTGTAAATAGCTCTTAGATGAATTACAGATCTTGTTCAAATATCGGAATACATCAAATTAATATTTGCAAATTTCAAATTTGACTTATTGGTGCAGTATCTTATTATTCTTCTGCAGTCATCTGTAGATTAAAAATGTTCTACAAAAGTGTTCCTCAATTACTTTTTACGAAAACCAATATCCTCTTTTTCTCTTAGTATTATTTTAAGGTCGACTTACAGCTCTCATTTTATTAACTTTCTCTATAATCCCTGTGTAATCCGTATCTACGTTGTTAATGGTAAATGAAATGAAATTCTATCTCATAATGCTTCCCTTGGTTTCTTTCTTTTGTAACACCCACGCTACTGCGCTCAAAGCTCTTTCGTGTATTTCTACATAGTCCTACATAGATATTTTGTTTTCTCTCACATTATAACTTTATTGCACATCAAGATATGATATGACGCGTCAAAGCAATCCCGTTGGATTACACATGAATTAGAATTACGTCGAGACCTTTGACGCTGTGGTATTTCTGTTTCCAAATAGTTCTGCTTATTGAATCGTCATAATGCCAGGGAATCGATCTAATATTGCTTTTGATGTTTTACTTAGTGGTTTACAAGAATTCAGTATTAGTTTTCATGTTTTGCGCATATGTGTAATATAACTATAAATACAGATCTACGTTTCTCGGAATTTCTGGATAAAGTTGGGCTAGACTTGTTAAGTTATTATGGCATAGATTGGACCTTTTTTAGGATTATCTTGATTGGTTTGGAAGAGATCTAAAACTTGGTGTATATGATTACAATGGTGATATACAGTTTGAGCCTACATACCTCTGATGTATGATAACGCTTACAGACTCCTACAATCACTACTTACAAATATTTTTACAAAAAATAATTATATTAAATAATCTCCTTGCGAAATCTGATTCAATTTTATTATTTTCTCAATATGAAATTATAATTTTCTCCCCCTAATGGCTAGCAAATTAAATATTCTCGTACCATCGCATCGGTAGAAATTAATGAAATGACGTGACGATCATTAAAATTATATGATAATGGCATTGTAATAAAGTAATTAAATAGGTAGATGGATAATTTATTACTTGGCTATTTGTTCAAATATTATTAAGTTTATGTGCAGAAAGCAATAAACTATTAAATACATTCGGTTTTTATTATAACCTAACATGACATTATTCCTACTTTCAAGTTTCAATTTCCTCGTTTCTTTTAAAAATAGTATTTTCTTAAGCATCGTTTCATAAAGGCATAAGGCATTAAAATTCATAAATTCTGTCTGAGTTTATGGATGTTTCCCAAGTGAAATTTCTCAAACCATCGCCATAACTGTCGTTTAAGAAGTCATAGGCACTTACATAGAAAGCGATCAACAGAAGCATCCTAAAATTTATATCCTATTAAAGATATTTACTTAGGGAACATCGTCGAATATGAACTGGCAGTTAAAATCGAATGGAGCTGTAAAATTTTACGATAATGCGGCAACACGTCTAGTGCATTGTTACTAAGCTTATTTCAAATCGTAAAAATAATGTCAGTATTTTTATATCTGTTTTTTCCCTTATAGTCTTGTTGACAGCGTTTTATCGTTCTTCGAGCTATATATGACGATACTACTTTAGTTGCGTTTCGTTTATTTGCTTTTTACAATCAACTTGATTCATGCCATGAATCACCTGGGTAAATGAAATCTACCGAAGTAAATTATATTTTAAAGTATTATTAAGGTAGCAATAATAATGACAGTAATCTCATCGTTGAAGGATAACAGATATCTTTATTTCGTAAAACCAACTCAATGATTGTGTTAAAACGTCAAAATAATACATAATAGAATGTTGCTGTTGTTTGAAAAACAAAAAAAAACAATACAGTTTGGTAGCAGTTTCAAGTGTAGCTCATGAGAAAATACTAGTATTATTTAAATATCTGTCATTTTTTCCTTTATGCTTGTTAATTTAATAAAGTGAATTCATGTAGTTTCATACTTTTTTGAGTTATATTTTTAAAGCTACCTTAGTAGTTGAATGTTTTTCAGTTGCATAATCTTCATCTTTGTTAAACAAGTGATTGACTTTGAAATTTAAACACTACTGAGAAAACTAGTTTTACATATTTATAGTTCCTTAAAAAACTAATATTTTTCTAAATATCCTGCAAATTGAATAGTGCTTCAGAGCTTATAGCACTAACTAATTAAATGTGAAATTAATACCAGTTTACACTAGACTTTGGTTAAATTTCGTGGTGTTAGCGACGTAAACTTTAGTAATTAATTCATGCAAGACTTGGTTTAACTATTTGGGTTTCTTATCGTGCCCTAACCTACTTCGTGGTTCAATGGTTTTAGCATGTAGGTTAAGTAGGGATTGACCGATTAGAAGCTAACAAACGTCATTTATTATAATCCTACTACTCACTACTAGGGATAGGATTTTGGTTGCAGGTACATTTAAAATGTAAAAAATTCTGTGCAAATTAACAATGTATAAAAGTTTAGGACACTGTTATAAAAGAAAACTTTACACGAGCAGGTCTTAGATAATCTATTGATTTGACAAATTCAACTACCAAGTTAAGCTAGCACTTGTAGAATTTTCTGCATATGACTTTCTACTGTGAACGAGATTCATTGGCTGAGTTAGTCAAATAAACGTAACCCAATGAAATTTTCCAGATTCTTCCAAAAAAAAAAAAATTTATGACAAAAAAAAATATTTTGTTTTATCCGTGTGTTTGTGTTTATTACTTTAGGTAATCTCAAAAACTGGGGCTTAAAATGGAATATTTCGTATAGGTAAGCTATCATAGCTTTGAATGATCCATTTAATGCTGAAAAGAATTCGAATTCGCAGGAACTATTTGCTATTCTGAAGTATCTTTGATCAATCTCTTTGTTAAATCTCCATTCAATGTGTCTGTGTGGACGTAATTTGATGAGGTAACTATTTGGATATTTTCTTTTCGAATAACAATCAATGTAGTTGGTTTCATCTTTAGTTGCGTTTTGTTTATTTGATTTTGCCTCTTACGATTATTTTTTTTTATAATTATCTAGTAAATTTATCCAGGTGAATTAAATCTAAATTTATATTAACTCTAGGTATATGCAATAAAAGTGACCATTGATAAATCAAGATAGCAGTAGCTTATAATTAGAATAATAAAAATTCTTTCCTTTTCTCTTCTCTTTTAAAATCTTGATTTTATTTTTAATTAACTCTTTCAATTAAATAAAAATGTGTTAAGCATTTTAAATAGCTATCTATTTAATAAGTTTGATTCGGTTATAAAACAAGGTAGGTTTAGCTAAAAATAAAAAATAATAATTAAATTTAAACTTCTATAATAAATGTATTTAAAATACGATAGTGCTACAGGGCAATGATTTGGCTCCTACACTCGTTTGAATAACTTAATTAAATACAAATTTAAAATTCAAGTGTTTAAACAAGATGTATTTTAAAGGGCAATGTACTTTTAAATATATATTTTCAAGCTCAGCAGCAGGTTTTCTAAAAATAATGACGGGCAATACTATAAAAAAATGGTTAGGTATGTAAAACTAACGTAATGAAGTATGTAGGTGCACTTAAATAAATACCGTCTTCGAAGGTTAATTTGGTGGTCTATGGCACTTATAATCAATCTACTTCTCAATAAAGAGGACAAAACCATAAAGTCTTTTATTCTAAAAATAATATTCTTTTATAGTAAAACGTCCATTTTTATTGGATAAAATGTCGTAATTTATCAACTTGTCTTTTCTTAAGTACCTTGAGATTATAGAATCTCCAGTTACTTGCTACAAAGCTTCTATGATACCATTTAATGATAATTACAGTGCTAAGTCTCTTAACCATGGAGTTTAGAAAACCAGGAGAACAATTTTAATTTTCATTAAATGTTAGAACCCGCGGTCATATGGACTCCGTTCCTACGTCTTAAAATTTTTCTTCATTTGTTACCATTTTTACACTTATTATGCGCGAAAAAAGTCCTTCCAAATGCGTTGAATAAGGTTTATGCTTCAGTAGCAACAGTGTAAAAAATCATCCAATCGGCATATTTAAATCCATCTACAACTGCGAATATTCATACCTATCATCTAATTCTTGGCACAGTTCGATTTGCCTACGACTGCTACATTCCTTATCTACTACTTTTGGATTGGATAACCTTGAACTGCTATTTACAGCTAACAGCTGGACATTTTTTCAAATTCTCTCTCATATAAGATCCTGTAGGTCTTCTATACTCCATGCTCTTAACCTAAGTAAAGTTTAACATAAAAGCTAATCCAATAAGCCCTTACCACATTTTTCACTTCAGAATTAGCTTGTAAGATTTTATCAAACAATTTATTTTATAGTAATTCTTGTATTTTATAAGGGGCAGTTTGTTAAACTTATAACTTTCATACTCATTATTCTAGAATGTTATATTAAACAAGATGTTTTGTATAACTTATGGCTCATAAATTAAACATCAGTGTGTAATTTACGTGATATATCATTTCATGGTTTAGCGCTACAACGTACATGGAGAAAATGTAATAACGTTTTCTTCATGTAGTTTCAAAATGTTAATATAAGTATGCATTATTTTAACAGTGTAATCTTCTATATAATATATAATCGTACAAACCGTGAACGACTGATACACGAACGCACAGTTCAAATCACTAAATAGATCGGGACAAAAATTGAAGCCAGATGACATTAGGAACGGATTTTGAAAATTCAACCCACAAGGAATGAAACTGGGGTTCTAAATTTCAATCAAATCAAACATAATAGAGGCGAAACCGGGAATTGTAACACAAGCTATTCCAGCTAGTGTTAAAATATATGTAATACGTACCCAGAAACATCTTGCACATAAGTAAAGTCTGCGTGCAATTGTAAATAGCAAGAATTATAGGCATAAATGAGTTACTATAGGTCTAAGATCAAATAAAATTATCTATTACGGCTAGATTTTTGTCTCAGCTAATAATATTGCAGTTTTATCTTAGTTCTATCTTTGAGACGCTTAAGCAAATTACATAAGTTTTATACAGATGGCTTGACTTTGTTAGACGCTTTTTCCTTCGGCGACTTTGTTAACTTGAACTACTGGACTAGTTGAAGTCTTGACGGTCGTAATTCCATTTAAATGACTTTTAAAGTGCTTTTAAAATGTTTTAATTGCTATTGGAACTTCTTTGTCAAGGAATAGTGCCATCGGATATTAATGACATTTGAAAGACAATGTTTGTAAGTAAAGTTGTTGATATCGATTGAGCTGTCTTGTCACAACTGTATTATTAATTCAATTTTTTGGCTATTATATTAGAATACTTATAAATTATTAGTTTCATTTAAAACTTTGTACAATATCTAGTTTTGAACGAAGTATTGGAACTATATGTAATGTTATCACTTTATAATATCGATATTACTGATAGTTTATCAACAATAGTTTTGCAAATATTATTGTCTGTTAGGATACTAATCACCGTAGTACCTATTACTTAAATTTTAAGATTCATATTAGGGCTATCAATAGAAATGATAATTTCATACATACATACATACATACATAACAACCCATATGATGGCCCACTGCTGGGCACGGGTCTCCCCAGTAGAACCTACTGGTATGTAGATCCTGGGGGTAATTGCCATAATCGCCACGCTTGGCGAGCGGGTTGGCGATCGCAGTAAGGCTTTAAGTACCTACGCAGAGGACGCTGCTGCCCGTCCTCCGGTGTGAAATCCCTTAGTCGCCTTGACGACACCCACGGGAAGAGATGGGGTGGTACTATTCTTAAGCCGGCACCACACGGCAGCATAATTTCATAAGTATCGATAATGATATGATAACTTATTTTGGAGTTAACCTATCTCAATATTTATGCAACATGTAAACCTATTTTTACTCTCTTTATTACACAATTCAGAAAACATAATAACAGTAATTTAACTAAACAACAAGTAGTATTGTTCGGTAACCGAACCTTAACAATTAAAAGTTTAATCTATTCGAATTTAGAGGAAACTCGCCAGTTATAATTATTGTACAAGTGGTATTTTGGGCTTTCATAGAAATGATTACGTACAATAAAAGGGTTAGCAAGAATTTCCTACAAAATGGCTCGGAAAATTTGATCGTAGATATTGTGCAGAAATTATTATTAAATTCACTGGCAAACTTTAGGTATTATGTGCTATAGTCTAAGCAGTGAAATGATTTCGGGTCTGTAAACTCGATAATGAAGTAAAGAAATGAATTAACCGAGCAGATTGAGACATCGCAAAGGTTGAAATTTTAACAATTTAAAAATTGGTCGTGATTTTTATTGTCTTGTTATTTTCTCAGGTTTTCTACGGCTTTACAAACTTAGCGTAAATACACAAACGACTTATCTCAAGTTTAGCTTTTGCTTTTTTATAATTAGTTGGATTACCTACCGTTTTCAAGATATTGTCACATCTAATCATATCTTAGAGAGTACATTAAATCCGATTGCCATTCTACCGGCTATAGGAGTAAGGAAATAAATAACTAGTGTGTGATGCACAAATTGTATCTAGCAGGTGTTCGCGTGTTCATGAATTGTTTGACGCAGGGATTATTCCTTATTGCAACCATTATTTACTTAACAAGAATCCTTTTAACTGCTATCATACAACTTTCAACACGATAAATCGGATGACAAGTCCACCAACTTTCAGTTTACATTGTGTCAGTAACACTTTGTATTTCAATTACACGACAGGCGACTTGCAACTTCTAATTCAAAATACAGGCTCGCAAAGCGTAATTTATCATTAATGTAATTAGAAGTAATTTGATTAAAATTACAAACTACAACTCTGCGAGCTCGTAATATATTAAACAGGTGTACCACAAAACATTGAGATGACAAAAGGTAGGCTTCATATGTGTTTTGCTTGAGCAATGCACATAGAATCTAAGGTTACATTAAGAACGAAGTTGTCCGGGATTGCGTGTCCGTGAGCGATGGCGATATATATGTGTGTGTTGCTCAAGCGCGTTTGTATGAGACCCTAATAATGGTTTCAGGTTATCAGAGATGAGCCAACTACACAAGGGTTATTTTAGTGCACAGACGCAGACACAAATGCTCTCTCTATTCCCTCAATCTCATAGCCCTATGGGATGGATATCCGAAATGATCAGAGAGAGATTGGGCACAGGACCGACGACGGTTTAACGTGCTCTCCGAGGCACGGATACCGAGGCACCTACGTAGTGCGGTAGCCACAGAGTCAGGAACTCCTCATGAGACCATACTTCTGTACTCTCGGTGTTTAGTGGTTGTACCGATTACATAGAATTAATGTAATTAAACTTGCAATGGGGACAATCAAATAAACATGTCGTACTTGAGACAGCTGTAATTTGTTTCAAATTAGTCTTATTTTCTACATTGTCAATAGGTCCTACAAAATGTTGGATACATTTTTCGTTTACTGTCTTAATTTGAGAGTCAGCATTATTACAAATTTTAGATTAGTTTTGGATTAGTCCTAAGTCATAAACGCGTGCTTAATAAAAATATCGTTCTGTATTTTTTTATTTTATCTTATTATTAGGTAAAGTACGTTTTAAATGACGTTTAATATTAAATAATTGCTTACAATACGTTAAGCTCAAGTATTTTTAAACATTGTTTAGTGTTTGCAGTTATTTATAAACACGTGTTTAATCCTTTTGAAGTAGAAATGTATAATTTTAAAAAGTGATCGTTCCTACTGAGTATGCTACTTATTAATAGACTAACTTTGACAAGTGAAAGATTATCTTCAAAACGGCTGGATTTATTTTCATAAAACAAAGCTAATAACCATCCCAAATAAACTAGCTCTCTAATTATAAAAAGCTCCTTAAAGTCCGACTATCTATTTGAGCACTACGATGTCATAGACAGAAACTTAAACGTTAAACTTATAACATCCATTCTATCGCGTCAGGGATAAAAAATAACAATTTATGGGCATATTATATTGGTTAATTTCAATAATAAGGTGCCTTAATTACGTTGAAGACATAATTGTAAACTTTAAATGAAAATCCATTTAAACTTGTAATGTTTTAGATTATGTTCCTATCGGGTGTAATCGGGTTTCACAGGGTTCAATACTGGGGCCAATTTATGTATGTACATTTGAAGGTAATTGGTGTTGTTTCAAATTATTTGCAAAGTTAGATTAGATTCGAATAAGCCTTTTAGTATATTCCTTAGATGTTATTAGATTATGGTTGAGTGAGAATGATAAAGGATGTTGATCGATTTTTAAATTAAGGTTTTAAATGTGTTTATAAGAGCTAAGTTTTTAGTCCATCGATAAAGCGTTACTCGATAAGACCATTACAAGTATCATTATCTTACTAATACTTTGCCATTACTATAATAATTGTCAGCTTTAATCAAAATTGCACTTAAGTCAGTTTTCCAAATCAGTTCAGATTTCCAAATCATTGCACGTGTTTTTGGGCACATATTAAGCACTATAATAAAATGCCACCTATGTAATACGTTAGTTTTCTCTAACTCAAAATCGATTAGAGAATCGATCGAAATCAATAGCAATCGAACAACAAATTTTACAACAAACTTTAACATAGTGCAACCGGATTTAGCAACATGGTAGATGCATTGCTTATGCCATACCTACACATTAACAACTTGTATTTAGAGAGCTCGTAGAGAGCACAGTATTCATCTATACTTACACATATTATAAAGCTGAAGAGTTTGTTTGCTTGTTTAAACGCGATGATCTCAGAAACTACTGGCTTGAAGACTATATGAAATCACGCTATGATCAATAGGAGCAGAGCAGCAATGAAAAATATATGTTGCTTTAAATTACAAAAAATGCCACACAAATACCTATTTAATATTATTATATGCCTTTATTTTATGTTTAAAGGCCAGAGTATCGTATCATAGCCACCCAGCGTTCGTCTATGATTCCTGTTTCAGCCATAAGGATTATAGCATCGTGTACCCTAAAATAGCCTATGTTTTACTTTTAACGTTAATAATAAAAAATATTACCCATTAAAGATATACAAACAATCATGTTTCCCCTGGTTTCTTCCACGTGATTTTAAACTAGCGTTGTAGGTACCAAATTTTATCAAATTTTGTTTGATTGTTCTCAAGTGGTTTGAGTATAAAACAAAGAAAGTTTAGTTTAGAATTGTATTGTGCACCTCACTGTCTCCAGCCCTCTCATGTGATGCGTCGAAGTTTCGAGGATCAGCTATCTGTGTATTTAAGAAGCATAAGAGGAAACTGTGATTGACTGATATATCAACACACAGCTCACACTGAATGGATTGGGTTGAAATTTGGTACACAGATAGTTGTTATAATATCCACTACAAAACCTAAAGCAAATCTTTAAAGGGGTGTAATAGTAAATAGCAATCCAAACTTAATGCGGGTGAAGCCGCGTTTGGAAGCTAATTCTAAGATATAATGTAAGCTCCAGACACAATTTGAATCTGGAGCATTGTAATTAAGGAGATAATGTAGAAAATAATTACGTAGAGGAAACACATTCAACCGCAGCGTACACTGAAGTTAGAACTGCTAGAAGTCACGTGCAAACATTAAGTTTTAGCTATGCGGTCACTGCATATTAGCTGTAAGCAAAACTAATTTGCTCTAGAGGAAGAAGGAATAGCGAAGATATTGAAGTGATTTCTATAACTAACTGAGATTTGCTTTGTGGATTTCAAGACTTTAAAGTTTGCGTTTCTCTGTACCGATAGATTTCTAGTTGTATCTATCTATAGAATTTAGTAAGTCCCTAAAACTCGATACAATCGCAAAATCGTCCGCCACTGATGCTAAAAGTTTAGCGTGCCTTTAACTTTGTTTCAAGACAAAATTACATTCGCATAACATTATTTCATCTACAAGAATGACAGTAATTTCGTAATGTAATTGATGAAACTTTTATCCTTTTATTCGAAATAAAAAATAAGTATTTTTTGCTGTTTTTTCTTCAAAGTCATGAATAAGAATGACTATAGTAAACAATAGATCTACGTAATCTATTGTTTCTTCTACTTTATATCTTACAACATTAGTCAAGTTCAATAAGTCCTATAAGACACTACGGACCATTTATTTTTCCTTCACTAGCATTTTAATACGTAGGTACATACGCCACGCTACGCTACGCCATAGTACGAACAAAAAACACATCAGAACTTTCTTTTATTAGTCACCACAATATACATCTCAAAGTTTACCTTAATTTACAGAAAACAGGTTCCAAGTAATTCAAACAGCCATATCAGCTGATGACTAGACGTCTGAACCACAAAATAGCAAGAGTACAGAAAGTAATCTTCATACGTACATCACGTAGAATGATATTTTAATAATAATAATAAAAATTATTTATTCACTTAGGAAGCAAAATACTACACTTGTGAAAAGTCGATAATAAAAACTCGTGGCCACTCTTTTCAAATTGCCAATGTTTACAATGTTTCTCTGTTTATAAACTGTATATGCAGGTAAGGTGCTGCCACCATTATATTAAACACCATATTAGAGTACTGATGCAAAAAAAGAGGTCAATAATATTAGAAGAGTACACGAAATCGGATACATCAGCCTCAATGGGCACAACATAGTAGGAGCATCCACTTACGATGTAAAAACTTTATGTGCTTAAATATTGGCCAATTTACTGCTACTTAATGAATAAGTATACATGTTTTACAAAGGAAAGAAAAGAACGGCCGTAATTTATCACGCGGAATCTTTACTTACAAAAGTAAATCGTTTTCTTAACTAGTACCTAAGTAACATTATCAAACTGTGACAGCAATATTCACCTAGTAAAATGCAATAAACTATACAACACAATACATTAATAGGGAGCAACGAACTACATCCATTTATCTTTATCAGTTAAATAATCATCGATTGAATAGTAAGCTCTTTGTATAAGATGTCTCTTGACTACATTCTTAAATTTATTTACTGGTAGACTCGATATGCTGACTGGAATTTTATTGAAAAATTTTACACCTAGTCCCATGAATGAGTTATGAGTTTTATGAAGCCTATGATATTGTCCTACCAATTTGTGCTTATTTCTTGTATTCACAGAGTGAATATCACTATTTTTGTTATATAAATGTAAGTTTTGTTTTACAAACATAACGTTTGCATATTGCGACTACCAAGAGAAATACCATTTTTTTTATTGCGACTACCAAGAGATTGCAGCGCATCACTAATGTTTGCAGAGGCACACACAGACGGCTTTCATGCCGTCATGCGCAAGAAAGTTGCCTCTATTTGACAACGAATCAGAAATAGTAGCAATAGCAAGCTAAATATGGTTGCTGATTGATTTTGATTTCTATCCAGCAAAAGTGGATGCATGTTATAATGGGCAATTAGTACCTTATGTAATTTATGTTTTAAATAAAAAAGTATGTTTAATTTTAATTATATTTACCTACTAACCATTTTTTTTCTCTACTTTTTTTTTATTCAAAACGAAAATATAGATATTATCTGAAATAACTGTATTATTATTATTATCACACTACGCACACATAAACATCGTTCGTGGACACGGAATTACAGACCACTTAATTCGGAAGACATACCAAGATGTATGCCTGTTTTTTTTCACACCACTAAATAAAGGGACTAGCAGGTCGTGAGCCTAAAGGTCACGCGTTCCCCTTTACAGCATCAGCGCTATCCAAACCTTTTTTGGCAAAGATCTGAATGTCACCAAAGTGCGCTCTTTTGAGACATAGTTCGTAAGTTTTATTTGGCTAGTAATTCCACTTGCTTAATGCTCTTCAACTGAAACCTATTACTGTTTCAGGGAAGAATAACTGATACTGTGGTGTTACCGACTAACGGCCAGTCTCAATAATCTATCTATTGATGGATTTGGCTACTAGAGGTAGAATTTTGACATATTTTGTAAGGAGTTTACGTCAGATAAATAACTCTAGTAGCCACATCCATCTATAGTTAGATTATTGAGACTGGTCGTAAGACAGCCTATGGCTTAAAACTATCACCGATGATCATGTTGTGTAAGGGTCACCTTCTCTACTCTTAATTTTTTGTGTGTGAACATCCTACGCAAGCCTACGTGAGCAAATTCGTGGACATAATGAGAGTGTAAAAAGAAAGTTGAGACAGACATGTTTTTGAAATACTTTTGGTTTTAAGCAATTGACCACATTGTGGAAGAAATACATAAAGCTGACAAAAACAACACTTTTTACTGATTCTTAGGGTTCCGTACCCCAAGAATACAATGGGACCCTATTACTAAGACTCAGCTGTCTGTCTGTTAGTCACCAGGCTGTATCTCATGAACGAAAAAGTTGTGTGTGTGTGGCTACCACAACAAAAATACATAATCTGTGGAAATTCCAACTGTCTAGCTATCACGGTTACTTATGGTTACTTATAAACTAAAAACAAAATAAAATAAATATTTAAGTGGGGATCTCATACGACAAACGAGATTTTGGTAAGGGCGATAATGATACGGAACCCTTGGTGGGTGAGTCCAACTCGCACTTGGCCGGTTTTTCAAATTTAATTAGCTTTTGCTGGCAGAGTATCGATTTGACCATGTTTTACGTGACATAGATCACTTTTTTCATTCTGAATGTACCTATATACTTATTTATAAGAACAAGATGAAAGTAACTAGTAATCTTTACAATACAATAACAAAAGACCATTTTATCTCCATTTGGTTAAAGTTTTGTGTCACTATACGAAAAAAACAACTTGTAGATCAACGGAAAGTGATTCATGATACTTGCCAACATCACAATGAGATTGTTCATTTTCTAATCGTTGTTAAGCAAGAAAAGTGTTTATTTGATTATTAATAACACAAAAAACCCGACTAAATAAAATAAATAATTGCTAAAAAATTGTATTTTTTTATAAAACATAAGTTTTGAAATCAAACAACACCTCTCAAACCAAAATACATCAAGCCATCTAGACTCTAAAGTTTACAAAAGAAATAAATACAAACATAAATACACTCGAAAAATGTAACTCTCTCTCTTTCGCAGTCAGGTTAAATAGGCACTAAGATTTAGTCCAACTTTGGAGACCACAATCTGGTAATCGACTCAGCCTTTTCAACAGCAGTTGCACACACTGCTCTCTCTCTGACAGTCAATGAAATACAACATCCAACAGAATATTAAGTCACTAAACATCGGGAGTATTTACAGAAGAAAAGCTGCAGAGTTGCAACACTCATATGCGGGCCGGCATCATTGGACACTGGCCGGGCGATAAAACCGAATATATGTTGATCAATGTTCGGAAAAAAACGCTCGGCTTTGTCGAACACGTACACTAGAGGCTGGGCGACAGCGGGTCGGCATCAATCGGCATAGTAAAACCCAAAATAAATAAAGGAATGTTTCGGCTACCCCATCGGCACTTGTTAACGACACCGAATATGTGTAGTAGTTGCTTCGGCTCGGCACTTTCGGTTGGGCAAATAAAGCCGAACCGATCATACCGACCCACTTATGAGTGTAGCAATCATAATACAACTCACGCTCGGGAAACTTTGTTCGGAAGGTGTTCTAAGATCATGAAATTGTGTGCGGCGTGCGCGTTGCATTGTAATTCTTTAAAAATAAAAATATTTTGCGACAAATCATACAGGGCCATCTGATCCCAAACTAGGACGTGTCTGCACTATTGCAAAGAAAAAAAACCCACACACATATTTCACCCAAACATTTATCTTGAGCTGGAATCGAACTCACTACCTCCAGCTTAGCAGTCAGGGTCACTAACCACTAGACCAACAGGCCAGTCAAAGCTTTACGTCTGTACTTTCTTTATTCTGTGACTTCGATGTCATTTTTAAAGGAACATTGATGAAGGCTTATAACAGTTCGAAAAATAGCGGCCGTCAGATCAGTTTTATTTATGATGCCTATTAAGGACGGTGAATTTTGGAAAGTCTAAATTTATTGTATTCTTATCAAAAGCATAGATCTTATAAAGTATAGGTATTAAGTTACGTTCTATTTAAAATTTATGAGTTAATGAGATTTATATTTGGATTCTATAATCTTTTAGATCTCATCAGAACTTTATATTATGTACTAGCTGACCCGCGCAACTTCGTCTGCGCAAATTTTCCCTTTTTTCTTTTTTCTCCCTTTTTTTTTACAACATTTTTCATTGCTGCTCCGCTCCTATTGGTCGTAGCGTGATGTTATAACCTATAGCCTTCCTCGATAAATGGGCTATCCAACAATAAAATATTTTTTCAATGCGGCCCAGTAGTTCCTGAGATTATCGCGTTCAAACAAACAAACTCTTAAGGGGATGAAAAATAGATGTTGTCCGATTCTCAGACCTACCCAATATGCACACAAAATTTCATCAAAATCGGTCAAGCCGTTTCGGAGGACTATGGCAACGAAAACTGTGACACGAGAATTTTATATATTAGATATGTTTATATAAATAAATGTAATACGTGTAAACTACATTGACTATAAATAGGTGTTCCATGTTAAGCGTCTTCCAGACGGTTGGAAACAAACGTACAAACTAAGGTGACCTAGCTTGTTTCCAACAGTGTAGACGGCTGTTGTAAACCAAAAAATTTGTTTGGTTTACAACAGCTGTCTACACTGTTGGAAACCAGCAAGGTCACCTTGGCGGAAAATAATAATAATATAATAATAATAATATCTTGGGACAATTCACACAACGTTATCTGATCCCAAACTAAGCAGAGCTTGTACTATGGAAACCAGACAACTGATAAACATACATATATATTTCTAAATACATACATATTATAGATAAATAACACCCAGACACAGAATAAACCATCGTGCTTATCACACAAAGTTTTATCCTGGGTTGGGATCGAACCCACGACCTCTTACGTAGCAGTTGGATACACTCCCACCGCGCCACAGAGGCAGTCAAAGGAAAGGCCTGTTTCCAACCGTCTGGAAAACGCTTTAAATAAATAAATAAAACACAAACAGTCAGATGAATAAGAGACAAGTATATTTTAACATAAATTCTTTTGCTGTTAATTTAGCTCATTGCATTATGGCAAGTCCGCAATTGCGTTTTTACAGAATATTATTGTACCTAGATGACTTTTAGTTTAAAGCGGCGGTAGCCTAGTGGCTAAGGCATCGGTCTTGCAATCGTGAGGTCGCGGGTACGAATCCTACCCATAATACTACCGACGTGAACCCACTCGTAACACAAGCTTTCGAGCTTAGCTGGAGGGGTTAACAGGATTGCTAGTAATGAGGGACTTAATCCCATAATGCTAGTTATCTTAAAAAAATATATAAAGTTGCTCGTATCGAATTTTGAAACAAGATGTAACAGTAATCAAAATAAAAGCAAATAATTTAACGTAACAAAATTTTGTTGACATGTTTCACAAGTTTAATCATAAAAAAGTTAAATTGAAGTTTCACTTTGAAGTATGAAAAATGTAATTTATTTAATGTTGTACTGAAGTTTTTTAATTACTTAAATAAAAGATTTTTCATAATGCTCAAAAATAACATATTTTATGTTTTTCGTGGCATGCAAAGAATAAATAATATCAATCTAATTTAGAAAAACGGACGAAAAAGCGGATACAATCGAGTCGGAGATTACATATTTGAGCCGTTTGGGGTTGAGACGCCAGGGCCATGGGGTCCAAGTGTTCGCCTCTTGTTTAAACGTATTTCCCAGCGGCTAATCAGTGCATCTCGTGACCAGAAGGCTGGCCTTTTCTTTGCACAAAGAATAAGCATACGACGTGGCAATCCTGCCAGCTTTCTGGGCACTATACCGGTTGATATCGATGGGGAGGAATTCTTCAACGCCTAAACTGGTTACGTCTCAACTTTTTATGGAACTACTTTTTATAGTTTTTTTCTGGTAAGTTGTAAATAATTAGTAAATTTAAGTTTAATTTTAATTACTTTTAAAATAGTTAGCTCGCAGGGTATCTAATCTTGTTTTAATGTAAGTACGTAACTCCATTGTAAATTTATCTTCTATAATAAATATGATATTTAGAAAATAACTGCCTCTGTGACGCGGTGGGAATGTATCCGACTGCTACACAAGAGGTCGTGGGTTCGATCCCCACCCAGGATAAAACTTTCTGTGATGAGCACGATGGTTTATTCTGTGTCTGGGTGTTATTTATCTATAATACGTATGTATTTAGAAATATATAAGTATGTTTATCAGTTGTCTGGTTTTCATAGTACAAGCTCTGTTTAGTTTGGGATCAGATAGCGTTGTGTGAGTTGGCCCAAGATATTATTATTATAAAATAATGTCAAGCTATTTTTTGATAAAAATGACTTAACTTAATCAAAGGGGAAGCTGATACTAAAGTGGTAGATAAAAGCCTATTAGAAAATTGTTTCAATGAGTTTACAGAGGAGTAGGCAAAATGTATTTATATTTTTAGAAGTAAGGTAGGACGACTCTCAGCCTAATGGGCTGACGACATAAAGAAGGTCGGTAGGATAAAATGGATGTGTACGGTGAAGGACAGGGTGTTGTGATGTAAATTAGGTGAGGCCTATGTCCAACAGTGGACTGATACAGGTTGATTGATTGATTAGATGTATAACATCTAGCAAGTAGGTTACAATCAAAAGTCAAAGTCAAGATCTTGTGAATATTCAACAACAACTTAAACTCAAATTTATTATAACAAATACATAATAAAATATTAGTAAATGTTAAAGGGAGGTTAAAGGGAGAAAGCGTTATTTAATTTGTGTTATTTTGGGAGGTGTTTATAATTATGTGTAATAATGACAATAATGTACCGGTTTAAGAATAGTACCACCTCTTCCTGTCGTTGAGGTGATTAAAAACCAAGAGATTTCCCACCTAGGTCCAGGGAGAAGGGGCTAACTAGGAAGTATACTCTATCAAACATAAAAATATTATTTTCAAATCGGTCCAGCCGTCATTGCGTAATCCGTGAACAAACAAACATAAATAAAAACAGTCGGATTGAGAACCTCCTCCTTTTTGAAGTTGGTTGAAAAAAGATCTGTGTCAGATCTCCTTTCTTAGAAAACGATTAGTACGAGTGTGTAATCCATTGCGTGGGTCCATAATGCATTGGTATTTTAATTATTAAGTTTTATAAAGACGTTAATTTGATCACGAACATGTTTTTTCCGAACAAATTAATACTTAAGTATTTTTGCATGATTTGTGGCAGATTATCGTTGTAGTTGATTGCAATTAAGCCAAGTTTTTATTAAACAACTGATTAAAGAAATATGGTTTCTTAATTTCAATTAATGTATTGTTGTAATATTTATACTTTTTAGCACATTTTATAGACTTGGAATCTTGCAAAATAATTTATCACCCATGTCCTATTGTAGTTATTTACCAATTTCCAAGTCCGTATCTTCAGTTATTTTTTATCTCGTGACGAAAGATATGGGTTTTGTAAGTTACAATCTATATCTACTAATATTATAAAGCTGAAGAGTTTGTTTATTTCTTTGAACGCGGTAATTTCAGGAACTACTGATCCGAATTGAAAAATTATATTACTGTTGGATAGCCCATTTATCGAGGAAGGCTATAGGCTATATAATATTACGCCACGACCAATAGGAGCGGAGCAGCAATGAGAAATGTTGCAAAAACGGAGGAAATTTACGCAGACGAAGTCAGGATCATCTAGTCTATATGGGTGTGTATGTCTGTGTCATTGAAAGCCTTAAACAAATGAAGTGATTTGAATTCGATTTCTTTGCTAAATACTGATTTCTTGAGGTGAAAATTAGATTTGTTCAGATTTTATTTTCAACAAAGTGGCGTGCAATTGGAAAGGCCTATGTCCAGCAGTGGACTGCGATAGGCTGATGATCTGATGATCTTATTTTAACCTTTTTCTCATTTCAGCCGTTTTGAAGATACCTTATCGGCTTTTGTTTCGAGTGACACACATTATTATGAATGTGTTTCTATATTGACTCGGAATTAGTAATTATTTAATAGTTGATGTTTCATTCAACAAATTATTATCAATTTATGTCAACAGTTTAGAATTAAACTGTAACAAATGATCTAACAAGTAAACAGTTATATCTGTATGTTAGTCCAGAACTGTCGTATATCATGTATTAAAACTTAGAACATAGTTATTAATACTGACAGCGTAACTGATTAGAGAACTTACTTCTACTTGAGTAACTTTGATCACTTACTGTTTATAACTTTATCTAACTAGCTGTGTTCTGTGGTTTTCTTCGTGTTTTGTTTTGATTGTTTCTATTTCATACACCCGACAAATAATAAGGTGTTTGACTCTTCGTCAAATCAGTCATACGACAAAAACGGCATGAAACAATTGTATAGGTATGTGATATCATTTCTAATGAAGATCTCTTTTGATGATTAAAAAGTAACAAATATTATGTTAAAATATATTCGAAGATACATTTTCAAAAGATTTTGAGATGTAGGCCTGATAAGTGTAGGTAGGTCATAGTAGTCAATTATTGAATTACTTGAAATAAATTGAATTTGAATAATAATAATATCGATAAGTGTATTGTTTCACCGAAATTTATTCAGTAATTTTATCTTGAAATACAAACAAATAGCCATTCAACGTTAAAAAAAAATTACGTAAATAATATTCGTAGGATTCTAGAGATAGCAGTAACTTGATACACATTTTAATATTTTAGTGCAGAAATTTGTACTTCCGTACAATATTTTAGGTTAATTTAGTTAAATATTAACCAGAATTTAATACAGCAGCAATGATTTTAAACTGAATACCAACGCGCTACTTTCGCTTGATCACGCTTGGGAATAGACGCATGTGTTGAGAGGTAGCGGGAGCGATAACGGGCATCGTTATATAGCAACTGACCAATTAACGAAACCTTGAAAACTGGCGATATCGGAAACTATTAACTATTCTTATAAATATACATTCCGACTACCTCTGTGGAGCGGTGGGAGTGTGTGTGATCCACAAATTGTTGTTCCGAGTCTAGGTGTACTTTGTGTCCGTGACTTGTATGTTTGTAAAGTTCCCCGCGACACAGGGATTAAACCCGGCTTACTGCGGGAGTCGTATTTAAAAAAATACATATATATATATTTATCATTTTCTTAAATTGGTCTATTAGTCTATCTCATCTGATTCTGTAATCGCTAGTATTTGAGGTTTCGTTAACTGCTCAGATCTAAAAACACATTACTACTATTATAAATTGTAAAATATGTGTTTGTTTGAAGAAATAGGTAGGTATTTCAAATCACTACATAGTATAAAACAAAGTCGCTTTCTCTGTCCCTATATCCCTATGTATGCTTAAATCTTTAAAACTACGCAACGGATTTTGAAGCGGTTGCTTTTAATAGATAGAGTGATTGAAGAGGAAGGTTAAGAAGGAATAGTGGAAAAATAAGGAGCGAAGCAGCAATAAGAAATGTCGCAAAAACGGGGAAAATTTACGTAGACGAAGTTGCGCGGGTCAGTTAATATAGTATAAATTATGTAATTTATTAAAGTTAACCTAAACCCCAACCTATGCTTTGTTTTTTCATGTCTGTTTATTTCGTTTGTTTTAAATGACATTCATAGTGACTCTAAAACAATTAATTTCTTTATGGTTTTACATAATTTATAAAACACTATATCATTAAAACAATTGATATAAACCTGCGTTATTACCATCTGTTGTCGCTAATGTTCGTTTGAAGATCACGGAAGGAAATCGTCTGGATAACGTGCGTTTTATAGCTTTGATCTCAATAAACCTCTCAATATCACCAAATATATAATATTAAGTAGGTATATCTATTACTGATATCTCTCTCTTTCACTTAAGCTGGTCTTGTATATGTAATCAAAGCATGAAAGAGACAATTATATTATCGCGGTTTCGAATTCTACCTATTATACTACCTAACAAAGCCATTGAGCTTAGCAGGAGGAGTTAACAGGATTGCTAGTAATGTGGGACAAAAATCTCCCACATTGCTAGTTATCTTAAAAAAAAAAAATTAAGCCAAGAATGTTACCACGTATAGTGATATTATTCTGTAAATATTTCACTTTAAGATCTGATGACTAGCGTGTTTTCTTTTTTTTTCTTTGTCGATACACTCTTGGCAGAGTGGTCGTGGTCGTTTTGTCAAGGTTGGTGACACGTTAAACAAGTTGGCGCCATTCCTCTCTTAATGCGGTCATTCTTGCACATTTATGAAGTGGGCCATTTAGTGCTGCTTTTATTTTATCGGTCCAACGCATAGGTGTTCTGCCACGAAACCTTATTTCTTTGACTTTTCCTTGTAAAACTAGTCATTCCACAGACGTATTATCTCTGCGTGAAATGTTTCCAAAGACAGTGAGAATACGTATAGTATAATAACGTAATTTAGTTATTCGTTTTTTTCTAAAATCGATTAAAACAAAGCGTTCACTCTTGTTTCATCATAGAAGATTCTAAAATGGTTTTGTATAAAATTACACTTAGCAAGAATAAATAAATACCAGCTCTCACTAATTTTAACCTGACTGCGCAAGGAGGAGGATTATTTTTAAGATGTAAATGGCTTGAAGGATTTTGCTTGAGAAGTATCGTTATATTCGTCAGTTGTGAAAGTTTTGACACTTGGTAAAGCAAAATTAGAAAAAAAATAAAACGGAAAAATATTTCAGTTATTAATTTCAAGCAGTCGGTTATAATAATTTAACTTGTAGCATGACCTGATTGATTTGCAGCTGTAGATATCCACTCAGATGAAACAGAAAAGTTCTTCTCAATAAAATAGTTAAGCAACAAGTTGTCAAAACACACTTGTGTAGGTGTCAGACAACATTAACGAAGTGGGATTGTGTTGATTGTTGACGGTTTTATTGTTTCTGTAACTATTTGTTTTGTTCTAGATACTGAAGACGGGGGTGGTGAATGTGTTTGGTTAGTTAATTAACAATTACGAGGGAGTATCTTCATTAAGTAGTGTGAACAACTTATCATAATAATTATGTTTGTCTGTGACTGGTATTATAATATTATTATGACAATAGATTTTGTGGTCTCGTAGCACTTGTACTATATGAAGTCCGTTTTTCGAGTTTGTTGGCATATACGCATGGTTTATTATATCAAGGTCACGGATTTCCTAGTGTTCTCATCATTATTCATAAAAAAACGGACCAGTATCTAACTTTTTTTGCAAAATTAGACAGATCCTGAGACGACTGATAAACATTATTGTAAATTTCTTAATACATATATAGATATACACAATAGATAATTTAATTTATGTGACTGCCTCGATGGCGCGGTAGGAGTGTGTCCGACTGTTACGCAAGAGGCGGTGGATTCGATTCCTACACCGGACACCACTTTGTGTGATACACAAATTGTTGTTTCGCGTCTGGGTGTACTTTGTGTCCGTGACTTGTATGTTTGTAAAGTCCCCCGCGATGCTTGATACTTGTACCCTACTGCAGGAGTCGTCTTAAAACATCGAATATACAATCGTGCTTATGAAACAAAGATTTAAGGTTTATGAGAATCAAACCCACGACCTTTGACTTAGCAATCAGAGTCGCTAACCACTAGACCAGTCACACACTCTTCTTCTCATAATCTTTGAGAGTTTGTTTGTTTGTTTGAATGCGGTAATCTCAGGAACTACTGGTCCGAATTGGAAAAATCTTTCACTGTTGGATAGCCCATTTATCGAGGAAGACTACAGGCTATATAACATCACGTTACGACCAATAGAAGCGGAGCAGCAATGAGAAATGTTGCAAAAACGGGGAAAATTTACGCAGACGAAGTTGCGCGGGACAGCTAGTTTTAAATATTTCCAAAACTAATATTACAAAGTTATTTATTATTATGTAAAAAAAGCCACAATGGTAGGTAATTAGTATATTACAAAACGCGCTGTAATATGAAGGCAGAGTAAAGCTGTAGCGTTTAAAACTGATATCCTGTAACTTGCACCACACAGCGAAATGGCCTGTGAGCACTGTCCTCTAATGAATGTAAATGATTCAGACGGCGCACGCGCCGGTCACTGCTTTCTACTCTTCTTCGCCTATATGTTATATATCAACTTTTGTTTTTATGTTAGCGTTGTTCTAGGTTTTGTATTGTTCAGATCTTTTAACGGTAACATTGTGAAAGTTACTAAGATATTATATAAATCACAAGCTGTCCCGCGCAACTTCGTCTGCGTAAATTTACCCCTTTTTGCAACATTTCCCATTGCTGCTCCGCTCCTGTTTGTCGTAGCATGATGTTATATAGCCTATAGCCTTCCTTGATAAATGGGCTATCAAGATTTTTTAATTCGGATCAGTAATTCTTAAGGTTACCGCGTTCAAACAAACAAACAAACTCTACAGCTTTATAATATTAGTATAGATTAAGTTAACAGGTCACCCGCATTCGTTACAGGTGAAATAGCCGTCGTAAAGAAACCACAAGCATAATAACATTGGCTCAGTGTCACATATTCGTTACCACAATATGTCTTGTTTCTTTGTGGGTACACTTTCAGAATAGCGTGTACTCATTTTATGGTTAGACTGAGTATATAAATGTTATTTAAATGCGTACATAAGAGTTATATTAGGTTGGGTTCAGGACAAACAAAAAGGACATGAGGTTTACATTTATAACTGCCACCTAACTTTATTTCGATTAAAAAAAAACTGGCCAAGTGACAAGTGAAAACTGGGGAGTCGGATTCGCGCATAAAGGGTTCCGTACAACATTAGACACTATATTATAATAACGAGCAAAAAACGGCAAAAAAATCGTTTGTTGTATGGGAGCCCCACTTAAATACTTATTTTATTCTGTTTTTAGTATTTGTTGTTATAGCGGTAACAGAAAACTTGAACTATCTTGCTATCACGGGTCATGAGATACAGTTAATATTATAATATCGAGCAATAACGGCAAAAAAATACATCTGCTGAATGGGAGCCCCACTTAAATATTTATTTATATCTTTATTCCTTTTGATATCAGAATTAATATTTTACGAGTATATTTAATCATTAGTTACAAGTACTTTGGCAAATATTTAAGCACAAATAGTTTTTACCTTTGTTATAAGTAGATGCTCCTACTATATTGTACCCACTAATGCAGATTTTAGTTTATCTCATGTTTCAACGTTTTCATCATACAATTTGCATCAGTCCTTTAACATGGTGTATAGTATATTAATCACAGCACCTTATCCCCCATATCAAGTTTATAAACATTCTTTTCTCCGGCTTAACCTATTGTTTGCGAACTTGACATTACATGTACATGTAGAATCCCGACATATCACAAGAGTTGTTTTGCATCCTAAGTGAATTTTGAATTTGAATTTTATTCTATTCTGTTTTTTAGTATTTGTTGTTATAGCGGCAACAGAAATACATCATATATAAAAAATTTCAACTGACTTACTATCACAGTTCATTAGATATAGCCTGGTGACAGACGGACAGACAGACAGCGGAGTCTTAGAAATATGATCCCTTAACCCTTTGGGTACGGAGCCCTAAAAAGAAAATGTTATTATTTTCGTCAAAATTTTATTTGTCGGTTTGAAACAATCATTGCCATTGCATTGCAATTGCGTTTTACTAGGGTTATAATAAATAAAAATATTTGAGTTTGACGTGAAGCAAAGAATCATTAAGTTAGTAGTAGTTAGTAAACAAAAATACAGGCGTGCCTAATCCTGGATTGCGGACGCAGATATCCCACTTTAAAACAATGTTAAACAAAAGTTTTAGGCTTTCTAGGTACAAAACGTTTTCTAAGTTCATGTTTTTCATTTGCATATATTAGCTAACATGACACACATTTTCTTATGTCAAGACAGTGTATGTTAATAGAGTGTTAAAGAGCTTGCCAGTATGTTGATTTAAGACCATGTCATAAAACAGTGAGAGTAGGTACAGTAGGTAACTATCATACCAGACTGGCCTGTTGATCTATGGTTAGTGACCCTTTTTTTTTGATGTGCGGGAAAAATGTCTGACGAAGCCCCCCCCCGTCCGGGGTAGACGATCGAGGTAGTGTGGGGTTTGCACCCACAAAAAAAACTCGCCGTGTATCGCTCGCCACCTTCGCGAGCCGATTTGTTATACCGTCGCGTCGGCGGTGTGTGTGTGTGTGTGTGTGTGTGTGTGTGTGTGTGTGTGTGTGTGTGTGTGCGTGTGTGTGCGTGTGCGCGCGTGTGTGTGTGTGTGTGTGCGTGCGTGTGGTCCGCGTCTGTTATTCCGCGTGATATCTATCCCAAACACATATCTTCGATCTGGTCGTAGGTTTTGTTCTTAAGCCACCAAGTTACAATGATTTTGCAGTCTCGAGATGTTTTGGAGTAAATGCCTAGTTCCTTGTTAATGAGGTTATAAATCTCAGATGACTGTCTATCGTATTGTCTCTTAGCGAATGTGGATGTAACTGTCACCATGGGAGCCACTTTTGTCTTACGCCTACCCTTTAGTCTTTCAGGGTCAAATGTGAGGGATTTATGTTTATTAATTATAATGTTAAGAACATAACGTTTCCTAACGGGCAAGTGACCCGTCACTGCGTACAGTGTTTCAGTTGGGAACCTGAGAGGTTTGAAAATTGTGACTTTCAAGAGGGCTCTCTGCGCTCTTTCTAAGTCTAATAGTTTGACTTTTGTTGCCCCTCCCCAGACTGGAATGCAGTACGCAATAACAGATTCTGCTAATGAGACGTATATCTGCTGCAAAAGAATTTTTGGGGTATTAAACGTCCATATCAGCTTCCTTACTCTTTTCATAATTAGTTCAATGTGAACATGCCAAGACAAACGCTGATCTATCATTATGCTTAAATATTTTATATTCTGTACTTTTATAATTTCTGTGCAGGGGCAGCCAGATTTAGAAGTGTCCAGGCAATTGTGAATCTTAATTTTGAGGTCTAGGGGGCTGGGAGCAGTTGTATTTAGAGAAGCAGATAAAGTTCGTTTTGGAAGTATTAAGTGTTAAAAGATTGTCATGAAGCCAAGTTGCTATCCTGGTCAAACCACTCTCAGCGGATTGCCTGGCATTGTTCCAAGTTGAACCACTGAATATAACAGCGGTATCGTCTGCGTATGAGTAGATATTGCCTCCTCGAATTTTTATTTCACAGAGGGTGTTTATATAAACTAGAAACAATGTCGGGCCTAAAACACTGCCCTGACCTACTCCATAAGTAACGGGTTCTTCGGAGCTAATGGAGTCACCTATTTTAACTTTTTGCTTACGTTGGCTCAGATAATCCTTCAGTAAAGCAAGAGGTGTCCCCAGGACGCCTACATTTTCCAGCCTCTTCAGAAGAATGGAGACAGAAACTGTATCAAATGCTTTTTTTAGGTCGAGGAAGACGGCGATGCATTTGTTTCCACTGTCTACTATACTAGTAATAGTAGAGACTAGTGCTAGCGCTGCGTCTTCTGTAGACTGTCCTTGTCTAAAACCAAATTGAGTGGATGATAATAATTTGTATTTATTAAGGTAGTTTATAAGCCGTGTATTTATTAGTTTTTCCATTATTTTTGATATGGATGGCAAAACCGATATTGGTCTGTAATTTTCGGGATTGATCCGGTCTCCACTCTTATGCACGGGTGTTATAACTGCTAGTTTTAGGGCGCTAGGGAATTTTGCATGTTCAAAACACAGGTTTGCCAAATGAGTTAAGAGGGGAACGATGACAGCATGAGCGGCCTTTAAGAAGCTGACTGGGATTCCATCCCAGCCTGGAGCACTATCAGATTTCAGATTCATTAGAATGTTGTGTACCTCACTATCATCTGTATTTAAAAATACAAATGACGATAGTGGTGCATTAAACGATGTTTCATGGTTACGTTCGTAGCCTGCGATGGTGTTAAGACTAATTTGGTTTGCTAGAATATGTCCAATATTTGAAAAATATTTATTAACTGTGTCTACAGATTCTTGTGTAGTTGCCTTAAGTTCTAGTAGCTCAGTATTAGGTGTTTTGTTAGGTTTGCGTTGAGTTATATAGTTGATTGTGTTCCATAACTTTTTCGGGTTTTTTTGATATTTGGCTAATTGTTCTCTTTCGTATTTTTTCCTATGTTTTTTGATTACAGAATTACAATGATTGCGGTATCTTTTATAAGTAATTTTTAGGATTTCGTTAAATGGGTCCAGCTTGAGTCTTTTTTGCAGGTTGTTTCGGTTTCGAATACAGCGTAATATGCCTAGGGTCATCCACGGTTTGATTGTTCTGTATTTCAGGGAAATACTTTTAGTAAGTGTGTTGGCAGTAAGACATGCCTGTAGTTTAAATATTAGTTGGTCAGTGAGTTTGTTCGGGTCATTTAGGTTTAGTAGGTTTAGAAGATCACTATTTTTTAGATACTCTAGTGCATTTTCGATGTTTATAGTTGTTTTTGCACTAGAAATCTTATGTATGTATTTCCGGTTGGTTAATTTAAGGAATATCATGTAATGATCAGTGATGGTTGTGTTAAGGATAGCTATGCTTACTTTTTTATTTGATGGGTTAAGTTTTACAATAAAGTGGTCGAGGCAGTTTTTGCCTCTTGTTGGAAGAGAATGGCCTGGAAGCAGACCATGCATAGCTAACATGTTCAAATAATTTAATCTGTTTGAGCGATCATAAGAGAGTTCATTTTGGTTATCTATTAAATTAATATTTATGTCGCCAGTGATAATAATATTTTTATTCGATGCAATAGTTGTCAGATACTCATTAAGAGAGTTAATAAATTCGTCAGACTTCGGAGTAGAAGGTGACCGGTAAATGGCTAGAACAGTAAGGTCTGGAAAAACGTTTACTTGTAGGCATGAAGCATTTGTCAGTTTCACTTCTTTTACTGAGGATTTATGTGAGTTTTTAATATAAACTACTACGCCATCAGCTTTGTTTACATGATTGGTTGTTTGATAGGATATGTAGTTATTTAGTTGGGGTATGAGTTTGTCAGGGTTGAGTCTGGATTCGCTTAGTGTTATGAGGTCAACCTCCGTTTTTAGTGTATGTAGGTTTGCTAGTAAGTCATAGTAGTTAGAGTAGATACTGCGTATGTTCTGGGAGACGATGGTAAAGTCTGTTAATTTAATTGTAATAAGTTTAGTTAATTCATCTGGGGAACAGCTGTAGACTTGTGCAATATTAGTGTTGTCTATTTTATTCAGTATTTGAAGTCATTATAAGTCATCCATTATAAGATAGTATTAAGTACGTTGTTACGTCACTGTATTTATATATGAGTGGAGGGTGTGCAGTGTAGGAGTGTGTTGGTTGAAAATTGAAAAAAATGAGTTTGGTGAATAATGTGTTGCTGAGTGATGTTCGTGGCTGTGCGTGATGAGGTTGCTTAAGTTTACATAAAAATAGAAATAGCATGCAGGGTTTAACATAGTTTCTGGGAGATTTAACAATAATTAAGTTAACTAATAGATGCAAATCTTGTAAAGTATTATATAGTCATTTTTGTTGCATGAGATTGTTAATCTGGTATTCACTTTTAATATTAATGATGGGAGAATTTTCGTCTTTCCTAACAAATATTTTTCCGTAAGCAGTCCAGCAAAATTTGTATTCCTTAGACTTTGCGGGGTCCCGAGCAAGAAAAAATAGTCTAGATCCTTTCGCAGTCAGTTGTTCAGAGACGTAAATCGGGACGTTTTCTTCTGATTTGAGTCCGAGATGTCGTGCGCAGATCTTATCCTTATGTCTTCTGTTAAATTCTTTAGTATACTTCAAAAAATCTGTTTTGAGAAGTGTAGAATCCAATTCTACAATGACGGAGGTTGTCTTATTATTGGCTCGCTTATTCTGTGTACGATATATGTCTTTGATGTTTATTTTTTCTAGTTTATAGCCGACTGCCTCAGATAAACTTAATGTCATCATAACTAGGCTGTCTCTCGTTTCTCCCTTCACTTTTGGCACATTTTTAATCTCGAAGTTGGATTTACGATTATCCCGCTGTAGTTCTTCGATTTTGCCTTCCAGGATAACTATGTAGTCATTGTTCTTTCTTTCCTGTGCTTCAAGATGTTCAATTTTCTTTTTAAGAAATTCGTTCTGTTCTGACAGAGCAGTTATTGCTATGCATATTCGAGTAACACATACATAGACATTGCTATAGGACACGAAATCTCGGACCACGTGTTTCGAAGATGTGTTGAGATGTCATATCCGTAAGCGTTGTCATATCGTTGTCAGTTTTGACAAAGCTTCCTGTTTAACCGAAATAGCCTTAAGGTTGAGGTTAGTAGCTGTCAGAATACAATTGTAAGGGATAATCAACCTTATTGTTTTAGGACGTGCAAATTAACTTCAACCGTAAGGTGATAGGCCATATTTTTGGACTGCTGTACTTATACATTGCTCTAGCAAGACGTGATGTTTCTTTTTTTGAAAACAACTCCCGCACTAGAAAAAAAAATCACTGGAGACAACCAGACTGGAACGACAATTTGTGAATTAGATACTTAAAAAGTTCTTCGTGTGGTAAAAGAACGGAGGAGGTACTACGTTCGTCTGTTTAAATGTTTTTTTTTTACATTTATGTACCTATATCTACCGATTACGCACAGACGGCTGGACAGATTTAAAAAAATATTTTTGTGTTTGAAAGAGTTTTTCAAGTTGGTTCCATTGTCATCAGATCAAGATATGATGAATGGATCTTGTAGAAATCTAAGGAACTCTTCAAATGTTAAAAGCACAGTGACTTAGACAACGACGACTTCTACAACCGTTGCATTAGGTATGTACCTGTAATTATAGTTGTATGTGCTAAATAAATAAATAAATATTTCATAGTGGTTTGTGTTTACTCTCAAAAAGACGACTCCCGCACTAGGGTACCCCTGTGTCGCGGGGGACTTTACAAACATACAATTCACGAACACAAAGTACACCCAGACTCGGAACACCAATTTGTGGATCACACAAAGTGGTGTCCCGTATGGGAATCGAACCCACGAGCTCCTACGTAGCAGTCAGAAACACTCCCACCGCGCCACAGAGGCAATTGTTGTACCTATATTATTTTATACTTTTTAGTTACTTTGTATTATGCCGTGTGGTGCCGGCTTAAGAATAGTACCACCCCATCTCTTCCCGTGGGTGTCGTCAAGGCGACTAAGGGATTTCACTCCGGAGGACGGGCAGCAGCGTCCTCTGCGTACTTAAAGCCTTACTGCGATCGCCAACCCGCTCGCCAAGCGTGGCGATTATGGCAATTACCCCCAGGATCTACATACCAGTAGGTTCTACTGGGGAGACCCGTGCCCAGCAGTGGGCCATCATATGGGTTGATATGTTGTATTTATTTTTCAAGTCGGTATTTTTCTTCTGTACCGTCGTTGTGTTTTGACTGTATCCTTAGTTGATCCGGCTGGTTTAGGTCATACGTTTACATTGAGTACACTTGCTTCGTCCTTTCGTTTGTTAAGCTATACTAATTTAAGCCAACAATAACACCAGATATCGGCTGTATTATTTGGAAAATGTTTCTTAAAAAAATCCTTGAATTTTTTTTTCAATACTGGTATTAGCTATATTATTTATTTTTAGATTTTAAATTTGTTTTGATAGGAAATAATTTTCACCCGTGTATGTGAAAAAAAACACAGTTTTTTAAGTACAATACTTTTCACATTACGAAGAACGTTTCAAACAACGTACTATTTACGTGAGCGTACCCCAACCCCAATACAAGCGTTCATTTTGCATTGCACATTCATCGTTTTTCTGCCGAGCCCTCGCGAGGGCTCGAATTACACCACTATACACTTCAACAAAATCGGCCACTCAAACAACAAAATCGATAAATGTTATAGACTAGCTGTCGCCCGCAGCTTCTCCCGCGTAGAGAATTTTACCCCCTAAAGGGTTGATTTGTCGCTTTCGATCAAAACGCTGAAACACGTATTTACTTATTTAAAACCACAAAACCAAATCCAAAATTCCACAGAAAACTGACGGAGTTCTATACAAATTTGCAACCTCTACTACAGCCCCTTATGAGTTGATTTCTCAAAAACGCTGAAAAACGTGTTTCATTTTAAAAAGTCAAATAGTTCAAAACTGATGGAGTTTCATACAAAATAGCAATCCCTATTTTGTCCCGTTATGGGTTGATTTTGCAAAAACGCTGAAACGTGTTTTTTTATTCAATCTCAAAAAATCGCTTTAGCAAAAAGCTGAATCCGAAATTTCAGAGATCTAACTTCAAACTAACGGAGCTTCATTCAAACTTGCAACCCCTATTTAACCCCCTTAGGCGACACATATTGTGGAATTTTTTAAATTACGTAGAAGACAGACAAGTGATTATATGTGTGACAGACAAGTGTAATAACACCCAGACACAGAATAAACCATCGTGCTCATCCAACAAACTTTTATAATGGGTGAGGATCGAGCCCACGACCTCTAGCATAGCAGTCAGGGTCACTAACCACTAGATGGTTACTGCTTGCGTGAGTTTTACAAATATGTTGTAGAAATTGGCATTTAAAAAAAGTGGCCATGAGTTTTTATTGCCAAGTTCTTTTCTCACGGCATTACTCTTGCGAACTTGGCATTAAATGTAGAATCATTCTATTCCAAATTTTGTCTGACGTTCTTAAGCGTTGCATTTTGTAACCTAATTGATTAAAGTACTTTGATTAGACTAGTCATCAGTTCGAAGTTGACGCAAAACTGGATATAGTAAGTTTAATACAATATAATCAATAAAAAGAAAAGTAAATAAGAAAATAAAAGCTATTATATTAGAATAGAGAGTGGATTAACAGCAATGCAACAAAATTTAATATACTTCCGATTATTAGTTTAATATGTAGATATTGATCACTTTCACTTGGCCGGTTTATCTAAAAGGCCGGTTTATCTAAAATGTCATTATAAGATAAGAAGTTGGATTAGGATTTTGGTCACCACGGTCAATCATATAAGAGACTAACCAACCACGCAGAAGTATTACAGTGCAAAAGTATATAGGCAGACACAAGTGCACTCTCTATCCTCATTCTCATAATCCGATGGGACGGAAATCCGACACGACTGGAGAGAAGTAGGAGCAGGACCGACGGTTGACGGATGTTCAAAAACGGTCACCTATTTATGAACCGACAGTGGTAACGTTGTTTAACCTCGTAGATATCCACATACGTCACAGCGCACATACACAAACACACTCCTTATAGTCGATGGAACTGAAATCGTGAAGAGAAATGGCACCGGACCGACGGATGGCTTTAAGTAATATTCTAATTATGGAGATATTTTTAAACCCGATTACCCTTACCATAACTACCCGAGAATTGGTGCCATAACTCAACTTTGCTTATATCTTGAACTGATTTAAGTAAGTAATTTAAGTAAATAAAGTAGCTAACTAATTTAAGTTAAAATGATGTAAAAATAATGAAATAGTAGTATTTTTTTTATGTAAACAGTTAACTAACAATGTGGGCTTGTGGGTCCCTTATTACTAGCAATCCTGTTAGCCCCCAATTAAGCTCAATGGCTTGTGTTAGGAGTGGGTTCACATCGGTAGTATAATGGGTAGGATTCGAACCCGTGACCTCACGATTGCGAGTCCAATGGCTTAGCCATTATTTTTTTATCTATATAATATTATAAAGCTGTAGAGTTTGTTTGTTTGTTTGATTGCGGTAATCTCAGGAACTACTGATTCGAATTGAAAAATGATTTCACTGTTGGATAGTCCATTTATCGAGGAAGGCTATAGGCTATATAACATCACGCTACGACCAACAGGAGCGGAGCAGCAATGAGAAATATTGCAAAAACGGTGAAAATTTACGCAGACGAAGTTGCGTGGGACAGCTAGTGTGTTTTAAACGGTTTTTATTTGGAGATCTATTCTGTAACGAAATTGTAATATGTTCATGAACAAATTATATTAAATATACGGTCACTTGAGGTTTCCAATTACGGCATTTTGTAATCAATCAGATCCCATTTCCATTACCAACGGATTTTGTCTAAAATTCCCACTTTTGGTCCTTAATCTGACCCCTTTTGAAATGGGCAGATGTTAACTGTTATGTCTTCCGTGAAATTGAAATGAGGGTCAATATTCTCGTCCATTTAACGTACTAATGATACGTGTTCCGCCTTTGTCGGTAAAGCATATATAATTATGTTTTTTTTACAAATGAGTAATTTTTACGACTATAAAACTTTAAAGAAAAGAGTAATGGTAATTAATGTGCTCATTTTCATTAGTTTTTTTCATATTAGGTACTAGGGATCCGCCCCGGATTTGCACGGATGTTTTTTCACTTTCTATAGGTATACATAAATAACATCTATACTAATATTATAAAGCGGAAGAGTTTGTATGTTTGCTTTGTTTGTTTGTTTGTTTAAACGCGCTAATCTCAGGAACTACTGGTTCGATTTGAAAAATTATTTTTTTGTTGGATAGCCCATTTATCAAGGAAGGCTATAGGCTACAAAACATCGCGCTACGACTAATAGGAGCGGAGTAGCGACGAGAAATGTTGCAAAAACGGGGAAAATTTACGCATACGAAGTTGCGCGGGACAGCTAGTGTGTAATAAACATAGTAATGATAGAGAGAACTGTACTGAAAATGGTAGCTAAATTTATATTAAATCTAACGTACTTACTGGCAATAGCCAGCACCCGGTTTTAGTGGTTATTGCGTCACCGTGGACAAATAGTACGGTACGGTGGTGTATTTTGTGTCCGTGACTGTGTGTTTGTGAAGTCCTCCGTGACACAGGGCTTGTACACTACTGCGGGAGTCGTCTTTTTTAAATAAATAAGTGTGACGTAAGAAGCGAGCACCGATATTAAGTTATGCGCTTATTACACTACACTAAATCAGGGACCCTAAATCCTTAAAAAGAGCGATGTAATAAGAGTTAGGGCCCTAACTCTCTAACAAATTTTCAAGGCCACTTCGATTTAGGGCCCTGATTCAGGGTTGTGTAATTGCCGTTTAAATAAGAAAGGATAAAACATGTTGTGCCGACTCCAAATAAGTTGAAGTAAGGCGGTTGATGTTATTATGGAGCCTTACATGTTTTAGGATTATTTTTTTTTTCAAATCAAATCAAATCAAATCGTTTATTTGCAAAAATGTGGTTACAAGAGATGTTACATTACGGTTTTCCTTACATGTTCATTGCTGTGCCGTAAAAGTGCCTAGTACGAATTGTAAGTCCCTGGCACTGACAATATTTGACTGCTTTTGTGGCACGGTGAGAGTGTGTCCGACTGCTACGCAAGAGGTCGTGGGTTCGATTCCCACACGGGACACCACTTTTTGTGATCCACAAATTGTTGGTCCGAGTCTCGGTGTACAGACACAAATGTCTGTGACTTGTATGTTTGTAAAGTCTCCCGCGATACAGGGCTTATACCTACTACCCTACTGTGGAAGTCGTATTTAAAAAAAATATATACCGAGAGTACAAATTCTTCCCTGACAAATTTAATTTTAGGTAGGTTTCTAATGATTTCTGCCAGCAACTTCGCCTTCGTGCATCGGATCGTACCTAGTATAATCCTCTAAACTTTTGTCAAGCTTTAAGCAATCTCCTTTTAACAATTTTCATTTAACTCAGCCCAATATTTCCAGAGATTAACACATAAACAAACGAAAGAATATATGTTACAGATGAGTTTGCTAAACCTAACGTGTCCACTCAATCATATGTGTAATAATAACTATATAAACATACCTTTTAAATCATCATAAATAAAACGATTTCTATTCATGTAATTGCCGTCTAAGTCGATTTCTTCCTATTACTTAATTGTTCTTACAATACACAAGGAAAGTGATCTAGTAAACCTATTCACTATACCAACACGATATAGAAAAAAATACATCAGATAAAAACGCTTCGATATCATTAGAAATTAAATATCCCACGGTATATTGTTTCTTCCGATAAAAAAAGCTGTTTACGGCACGAGAACGGAACTCATTTTATCGTACCAAGATGGTACGAATAAATTGAGTGTTAAATAACCTGGCCTTTTATACTTCTTATATAGTATAAGATGGTCTATTACCTTTTTGGGGAGAAGCGAAACGATTTATCATGTAAAATATTTTGTAAGCATGAAAATATTAAACTGGAACTTCATTTAAAGGGGCATCGTTTGAACAGTTAATGGTTCCGGAAAGTGCTTGTTATGGCGCAAATGCGTTTATTGATAAAGGAGTCTCGAAGGGCGTTTTGAGGACAAGCGAATATCTAACGCCTCTCTCTATTTTTATAGAGATTACTAGTAATGTGGGCCGCACATTACGAGTAATAATTATAACTCTTGACTAAGCTAAATTGCTTGTATTAGGAGTGGGTTCACATTATTATTCCAATAGGTGGATTCTAACCCGCGACCCAGATATTGCGAATCCAAAACCTTAACCACGAGGTTACTGCCTTCGTCTGTCTGACTATAAATAATACTGAATCTAAAATATATAAATACTAACTTTTCCCCGCGTTATATTTAATTTATAAGCATTTGTGCTATTTTAATAAATAAACTACATTACTGTAAATTGACATCAAAACCAAACTTTAGCTTGTGAGACTGTAAGAGCAACAAAACAATCATCCATCCTAACAAAATTTCGGATTTATAATTTATGAAAGATTTATCAGATAATGGAAGTACACGCAAGCTAATTTCAGTATTCAAATAACACCCAGTCAATTTCAAAAGTCATGTATTTTCACCCAAAACAACAAGGCTTACAGAGCTATCTCAAACCGGCATTGTTTCCCTCTACGTAGTCCCTCTGACAATAAACATTTTGTCGAGTTATCACATATTGCCAGCAACCCTACCTACTATAAGCACAAAGTACGGAGAGTACAGAAGATAATAGTGCATTCCAATTTCAAACGCGTGGCAAGCAGCCCGGCAAGTAGCCCGGCGGGCCTAACAAGCTAGACACAAATAACTGGGTAGCACATTTACACGCTTGTGTTCGTGTTCGTCCAGCTGTTAAATATCGCCATGAACGGTTACGTGTGAATGCAGCATAACCATCTTGAGTACATTGCTCGAGGACAAGGAATTAAAGACTACCAGAGACCAATTAGTTCGGAAGGCGGCGCGAGATTCCGTGTCCGGGATGCAAATTTAGTTAGTCGAATCCTCGCGGGAAGGTGACCCACACCACGATACTCTACCGAAAACAATAAAAAAATAGCGCCGTATTTTTTTTGTAAAACTATTGTTATATATACTCTTTTTTTGATGATATTTTTTATTGATTTCGGTAAAATCGGCATCCAGTAGTATTTCGCGCGATGTGTTAAGGTTACCTTTTGTTCTCTCGGTATTTTGTGGTATATGGAAGAAAGATACGAGCGAGCAGGCATGTAGCCTGCTCGCATGTAGGTGCTCAATTTAGATTGAAGAAACTATGTTTGTTCGAATTACTAATGTTTGTTGAGATTTCCTTCTGTAGAATTAAGAGCTGTCTCCTAGAGCTGTGTTGATTTTAGCCATGTTTAATTTTGAGTTTTTAAGATCCTATTGAGTTAGTGTCTAAGTTGTTTATTCCTAAATGTCTCTTTGTTAGGCATTCTGAGGGTTTAATATAAGATGTTATACCAAACAAAACCTATATAATGTGTAAATAGCGAGTTCGTTTTATTAAAATGCTGATGTCCCGAAAAGTTATAAAAAATTTAAAAATATTTTAGATTTTGTGTCAAATTAAACAAAAACGACTCTTTCGATATTACATCTTGAATGAAATGATTTTTCTAATATAGCAATTTTTAAGGCCCGACTACATTAAAAAGTCTTTAATAGGTTATTATCGTAATATGTATTATTTTGAAATTAGTTTATTATAACTCTGAACAAAGATTAGGTATAGTAGTTATAGAGTTACTAAAAAAAACGGATCAACTATTATTATACTACTTATTCTTGCCTCCTCAATCACAAATCTTATAAAATTATTTAAATTTGATTTATTATTATTTAAAGAGAGATCTTACGATTTCTGCATTATTGTCCGCTGATTAATTCATTGTTCTATAGTTGTGGAATAGTTGCTTACCTGTAAAAAAGAAACGTTTGGTTAAAAGTTTTATCTTTTTTTATTAACAACATCAACTTAACTATTAGATATTATAAGATACTCTTAGAAACTCTCTAGTAAAATTTTCCCACGGCTTTAGTTACAATCAAATAAGCCGTCAAAATGAAAACCACGGGATAAAAAATTAAGGAAAAAAAAACAAAATAAATAAAAACATTTTTCTTGCAAAATAATGTTCACTCGTTAGCAATTTGTTATGGTTTCATTAAAACTCTGACACAACATTTTACGTGGAAAAATAACTGTTACTTTTTATGTGGAAAATAACAGTTACTTTTTACGTGGAAAATAACTGTTACTAATATAACTATATTATTAACAATTATTTTTCCACGTAAAAAGTTTAATCAACATACAACAACAAAGTCTTGACCACTTGTGAACATTTTTGCTAAAAATAATCCCCTGGAAATATATTCTACGTTATTCGTTGGTTGATCTTTTATGTCCAAATCTCTGGGAAAATAAAGATTAGGAGAGTGTTGCGGTATCCTGTACCACATGTATAAAATGCCTAAAGGATTGGTATAAGGGATGAGAGGAAAGCGGAGATAATAACGCGAGCTTTATTTGCCAAAATTTAGGACAGAAAATAAAGAAAAACAAATGATATTTTATTCTACAAACAACAACGAACGGTTTGTTTACTTATTAATAGTCTGTGATAGATCGAACATGACAATGTTTGAATTCAGCTAAATTAGTAGGTAGCTACATAATTGCAAGCAAAAAGAAAAGTGAGAACAAAACTACTTTGGCACAGGCTTCAGCCTTCGTCGCCCCGTTAAACCTTTTAACGCCGACTATGTTTAAATAACTCTATTTTCATAGAAACTGAAATTGCATTGCTAGATTTTAGAATTGTGTTTTAAAATGATCCACGAAATAAAAGCTACGTCTAGGAATGTTATAGGCAGGAGTTACACGTTCAATCTAGATCGAGATCCCGTGTTCGTGATCAGTGATCTTGATCCAGATTGACTGTGTAACGTGTTAGATGGATTGCGACATGTTACAACTAGCCGAATCAAGATGTACCAATCTATTGCGTTCCGCGACCTTAATCAGATTACGATCTGGTTTGAGCGTGTAATGGCTACCTAATGCGCATATTACACAACACTGAATCAGGAACCCTAAATCCTTAAAAAGAGCGGAGTAATAAGAGATAGGGCCCTAATTATCTAACAAATTTTCAAGGCCACCTCGATTTAAGACCCTGATTTAGGATAGTGCATAGCCGTTTAAGGGTCATAAACATTTATCTATAAATGTTTATGATTTCATTACGCAAAAACTACTGAATGGGTTTTTATAAAACTGCAATATTATAGCTTACACGATGTTAGATAAGAAGAAACTTAAGAAGAAACTTTTTATTAAGATTCGACTCACTGAGGCTGTCACCGACATAACCTAGAACTCATATCAGACACAGTATAACAGCAAAAAGCTACATGTAACTCGCCAACTGCTAACATCTTAAACAAAATATAATTTTCTACCTCACCACTCAATTTCCAACCTTATTCGTATTAAAATAAGTTTGCATTTGAATTTAAGACACTCAAATCTTTGTACCACACCCAAACCTAATCCGAGACCACATGCTTCCAGCATCACGTTATCATAAATATTAAAGAGGTGTAATACTTTCAGATGGCCTGCAACAAGTTCAAACGAATTGGTTTTCCTTTTACACAGTATTTACTATTCATATTATCTACTAGACTTTGAATAGTGACAACGTAGTTTTAGTTGGAATTTTTATACTATCAGTTAAAAGAAACGGAAAAGGTTTTGGTGCTACTATATATTATTATTATGCCTTTCTGATCTAGTGGTTAGTGAGCCTGCCTGCTAAGCAGTTCGTAGAGGTCGTGGGTTTGATATCGATCCAGGATAAAACTTTGTGTGATGAGCACGATGGTGATGGGTGTCTGGGTGTAATTTATTTTAATATGCGGCGGTAGCCTAATGGCTAAGGCATCGGTCTCGCAATCGTGAGGTCACGGGTTCGAATCCTACCCTTTATACAGCTCAATGGCTTATGTTAGGAGTGGGTTTACGTCGGTAACGTAAACCCACTCCTAACATAAGCCATTGAGCTTAGCTGGAGGGGTTAACAGGATTCCTAGTAATGTGGGACCAAAATCCTACATTGCTAGTTACTTAAAAAAAAAAGTATTTAATAGAAATATAAATATGTTTATTCATCAGTTGTCTGATTGCCATAGTACAAGGCTCTGCTTGTTTGAGATAGCGTTTGTGATTCTGATGAGTCACAAAATATTATTTTGGTTTACATCTAAGAAATGTGATAAGTACATGATTGTTGTATCCACAGAATATTGATACCTACTAGAGGAGGATAATTCTGAAACATTGTCTCGTGACCTTCATTTTCTTACATATCTTTAACGTTTTGTAGGAAATTGAAGAAACCTTATTACGCACGAGTTTTTGAATCTACCTTCGTTTCATAAAATAATGACTTGTTCTGTAGTACTGCTTTGCACCCTTGGCAGGCTTAACCTGCCAATTGTGGAAAACAGTTGTAAAACCAACGGTGGTCACGGTTTTGGAAATTTGTCTTTGGACGACTGTCATCTCTAGTAGTTCCCAAAATATCGACGGTTTGACACATATTTTGGCGTTTATATAAAGCTGCTACTGCACAAATCAAGCACTTCAATTTGGCAAAGTTATTCTTTACGAAGGTAACCATCAAACACCTTTAATTCAAAACACTATGGACGACGCTGGTGACTTTCAAACCACACCACTTAACTTTCAATGTAAGTCGATAGCATACACCATTAATAAAGCGGACAGGTCATTCATTCATGATTAATGAATATACTCTTGGGTCAGGGGCTTCAAAACTATCAGTAAAGTGAGGAGAGATGAGACGCTAAGTTTCTACTGTGACCAAGCATTTTGGTACCCTTCAAGTACTTTATATTAATTCCAGTCCAAATAACTTCTTGGAACAAAACTTCGGAAGCACTCAAACTGTCTGTTATCAATAGTTACCTAGTTAATAGCTAAACTACAATACCATTTACTATTTTAGGAATCGGTAACTCAGATTGACACACAGATTCAGGAAGGTTAAGCAACACTATCACTTATGGTCCATAGATACGTGACCGTTTTCGAAATATGTGACATTCCTTCGTACGTACGGCTTTTCGCGATGAAGCGTCATCCTAGCTTATACCCTTTTTGTATTTAATAAGATTACCAGCTGTCACCTGAGGCTTTGTCCGCGTGGATGATTTTAAGTTATTAAGGGTTGATTGTCACTTTCAATCAAAACGCTAAAACACGTTCGTCTTGGTTACAACTACAAAGCCAAATACCAAATTTATCAGATCTAACGTTAGAACTGACGGAGTTCCATACAAATTTACAACCACTATTTTACTCCCTTTGGAAATGAATTTCCCTTCTTATCAGATGCCTACAATAAATAAGGAATACGTCTTCGAAATTTCACGTCTCTACGATCAGCGGTTTAGACTGTTCGTAGATCCATCAGTCAGTCAGTAAGTCAGGACAAAAAGGCCTCGGTAGCGCGGTGGGAATGCGTTCGACTGCTACGCAAAAGGTCATGGGTTCAATTCTCACACAGGACACCACTTTGTGTGATCCACAAATTGTTCTTTGTCTCTGTCTTGTTTGTTTGTTAGGTCCCCCGCGACACAGGGCTGATACGAAATACCACAATTTTGGCTCTCCGAGCCGTTTTGTAATGAAATCTAAACATGTTGTTCAGTCTCCGGCATTTTTAAAATTTCTGTACAGTTTATTAGAAATTCTGGTATTTTAGAAGTAAAATTAAATCTAGACTGAAAGGTTGACTGGCAGAGAATGCTTTTAGCATTAAGTCCACCTTTGTACAACTTTGTGCATAAAGTTTTAAATAAATAAAAATAAATAAATAAATAAATCAACATTTGTTTTTTTTTGTTAAGTAATTGTACCTTTTATTAACCCCCATATAACAATTTTGTTTCTTCTACAAATATTATAATTGAGACTATTTATGTACTAGAAGATACTTATAGACTAGACTATATCCTGAACGATCGAGGGAATATATAAATAAAATGTTAGTACCTTTAAATAATTCACGCGGTTAAGTCCCAAAATATATCTAATCTTTATATATATATATATATATATATATATATATATATTTCTTGTGTGCGTGTGTATGTCACTGAACTCCTCCTAGACGGCTGGACCGATTTTGATAAAATTTTTTGTGTGAGTTCAAGGGGATTCGTGGATGGTTTAGATTCACAATTGAACCCTATTTACAAAAAAAAAGAGTCGAGACGAAGTTCGCCGGGACAGCTAGTAAGTATGTATAAAAATCGCAAAGTTTCAAAACAATAATTACACAATTGTTTTATAAAGAAGAATTAAAATCGATACAGCAGGCAAACGTTATAATCAGGATTTAGAATCCTGCATCAGAATATGAACTCTAAGTCTTCGGTTTCCAAATACTTGGAAGAATGTATTTGTTCGTAAGCTCTTTACCGTTAAGTCACGACGCGACCAATCACGTCTAAGACTAGCTAACTATGGACATTAAATATTATAGTACACAGGTATGTACGTAGATGCAAGTGCACTTTAAATACTCAGACTCGTAGTCCTGTGGGATGGAAATCGTCGGATTTTTATCCCATAAATGAGGACGCTTTATTACAGAAAGCTTTTGGTATTATTTCCCTCTTAAATACTTATAATGTGAACCTACACCTAGCACAAGAATTTAGTTTAATATTTAATGCCTTCACAAAATGTAATTTCCATAGAAGCAGGTCAAGCCTAGCCTTTAGATAATGGTCGCCAAAATAATGTGATTAGGTTTGTTTGAAGCACTAAAGCGTTAAAAGCCTAATTAGGATCCTATTTAATATTACAGTGAGAGCACTTATGTAACTTGTTTTATTATTATTTCTAGGGTATGATTGTCTAGACCTAAATGTCTAATTTCTTACGTTAAGATACGCTTAGAGTACAGGTCAACACAATTGTGAACTGGCGTCCATGTATTAGACTGGTCATGTTCAACTTCGTGATTTTTTGATTTGTATTATCTTTATTTGTATCATTTCAGGGCAGAGGTCTCCCTACTATCTATTTTTACTTTTTCATTGTTGCGATAAAAGATCGATAAATCTATAAAAATTTCGCCATAAGCGTCAAACTCTCCAAGTGCATAAGAGTGCAAGGCGGACCTTGCGCTCTTAATCACTCACACACACACACACACACACACACACACACACACACACACACACACACACACACACACACACACACACACACATTTTAAAAGTTTATGACATGATTTTTGGAACGGATTATGTAATTTTTGCCCGTTTGAAGCTTAGAATACACTGTCGAATTAGGCCTTTAAAAAACGGCATTAAAAAAGCTTGGTGTGCTGAACAGGCCTATGCAGTACTTCTCTTTGGGGCAAAGGCATACCTTGTGTAAGGCACGGACTCGGCCCAATATGGAGTACTGCTGTCATCTTTGGGCAGGCAGGACTCGATATAAAGACGCCGATAATCGCAGGAGATACTTCGCCTCCCTATGTGTGTTCTACCGCCTGTACAACGGATTGTGATCCAAAGAATTATTTGACATGGAGCCCACAGCCACATTTTATCATCGCACCTCTCACCATTGGCAGCGAATTCACCCTCGCACCTTGAAACCAATATCATCGCGTACGGTACGGTTTCAGAGGAACTTTGAAATAAGCTGCCTGCCTAGGTTTTCTCAAAAGACTACAGTATGGGGTCCTTCAAAAAAAAAAAAAACTAATTTACAGTAGGTATAGAAAACTGTAAGTAACGAAAGAATATGAATTTCTGAAAATTATTAATCACTTTTTAAAATTAGATCGTAGATACTCGCTAATACTAAAAACTTAAGAACAGTCAGCGTTATCTATAATTCGAAATGGCTAAATCTTAACTTCTATGAAGTTACAAACTTATTTAGTCTGTAAGTTATACTGTAGATAGTCTTATTATCTACTATTAATCTTTACAAAGGGGAAACTAACAGACGATCAAGATTTAATGTAGTAACTACTTGGATTGGAAATTATAAAGAATATTGGATCTAGTTACTTGCTCCTTGTTACTTTAATATGCTTGGGTGAATTTTGTTCTCACTTTGTTTTAATTGTCACATTGATAATGAGCATAATTTGACTTTTGTAAGTAAATATTCTGCGTGACGAATAAAGGCCATTCTTTTCTTCTTTTTGATATCAGAATTAATATTTTATATTTAATCATTCGTTACAAGTACTTTTGCCAATATTTAAGCACATATAGTTTTTACCTTTGTTGTAAGTAGATGCTCCTACTATATTGTACCTACTAAGGCTGATTTTGCTTTATCTCATGTTTCAACTTTTTGATAATACAATTTTCATCAGTCCTTTAACATGGTGTATAGTAATATATAAGTCGCAGCACCTTACCCCCATATCAAGTTTATAAACATTGTAAAATTGGCAATTTGAAAAGAGTGGCCGCGAGTTTTCTTTTCTCCGGTTTTACCTATTGTTTGCGAACTTGGCATTACATGTACATCCCCACGTATCACAACAGTTGTTTTGCATCCTATGTAAATAAAGTTCAAAAAAATCAAAATTTTGAATTTTGATTTTTTTGCATTAAATGTAGGTATATTAATATTTTGTCAGACGCTCATAAGCGTTGCATTTTGTAATCTAAGTGACTCAGTGGCGACTGAGTAGCAAGGTTATTTATTATGTTTTTTTTCGTTTTCGCGGCAAGCCCGCGCGTACTGACGCATGCGCGGTGCGCTCAAAGATGTCCGCGCCTCTAAGCGCAGTTCTCTATATACCATTATGACAAGATTTTGACAGTTAGAAGCGCGGGCTTGACGCGAAAACGAAAAAAAGATAGTGAATAAGGACCCAGGTCGAGATACAAGCGAGGTTTAGCAACGTCATCACTGTCAATCCAGAAGGGAGATACCGAAAAATTCTTACTTCTCCGTGCCTCAGACGCATGCTAAGCCTGATTTCTCTCCGGTCGTGTCGAATTTCTATCCCATTGAATTATAAGAGGGAGTGTAGAGTACACTTGTGCCTCCGCCCACACTTGTACACTATAATATCCTTGATGAGATTGGCTGCTGTGATCGAGTTTGGTTAGTTCTACCCCAACGGCTTTCTGATCTCTATGCGGCTGTATAATAATAATAATATCTTGGGACAACTTACACAACGTCATTTGATCCCAAACTAAGCAGAGCTTCTATTATGGCAACCAGACAACTGATAAACATACTTATATATTTCTAAATACATACATATTATAGATAAATCACAGCCAGACACAGAACAAACCATCATGCTCATCACACAATTTTTTATCCTGGGTGGGGATCGAACCCACGACCTCTTGCGCAGCAGTCGGATACACTACCACCGCGCCACAAAGGCAGTCAAACTGTACTACGACTTTTTTCATAGATCGATTTGAACGATATTTGGATAATCTAGAAATGCCAGTACCAATTGTGGATCTAGTTTCAAGTTTGTAATAAAAGTTTTGGTCCCCGTTGTAAGATAATATTATGTAGGGGTAAGAAAATGCCTATTTTGTCCTACAAACATTTGGAGAAAATGTAAAAAGATAGGCGTCTCTTTGCTCATGAAGTTTATGTCAGGACATAAATAAGAAAACTAGATTCGGAAGAAGTAAAGTAAAGTATTCATGAGTAAAGTTTGCTTTTTATATTATTGTATGAGATATAATCAAATTTCGTCATAAACATGCAAGCATTTTTGTACGAAAATGCTTTCCTGTTATAAAATATTCAATCATGTTTTATATTCAGATGCCTTAGTTTAAATAGGTATTCAGAATCTATCAAAATTTAACCAGGTTCACTTAAATAGTCATTTTGAAAAATGACGTGAGTGCATAGAGAAAGTGTTTACTTTTTTATAGAATTTTATAAGCTACGGTCTTAATCGCGTACATGTTTTATTTTAAGGATAAAATACCTTTGTTTATTTTCCGACGTTTCGACCGTATTGCAACGGCCGTGGTCACGGGTAGACGGTGTTTACTTTTTGCCAAATTCAATTTTTCAAAATGCATTTAATTTTATACCTACAACGAAATGAAGTGACGCGCTGATCGTGTGCCTAATATTAAGCGTCATGCTAACTCATAACAGTATCAGTGCCACCCAAATCCTTGTTTGGCAAAGATTTGAATGTCACCGCACCGCGCTCTCCTCATTTGAGACATTAGTTCGTAAATCTAATTTTCCCAGTAATTACACTTGCTACAGTCTCCTTCAACCGACACACAGCCCGCTATCGTAAACGGATATTTTTTTAATTCATGTAGAACTCTTAACTTTAAATGAACCATTACAAAATATTGACTGCATGATTGTAATAAAATTAGGTATAAACACGTCGTATGTAAACGCGAACATTGACAGTATGAACCATCCTTAAATTTGACCATACATTTTTGTTACATGTTGTTACCTACGAGTACATAGAAACCGGATACATTTACCTTTTACCCTAAAACCAGATTTACATGATTTTCAGTTTTGTTTGCCGTGCATCCTCGAGTTTGTGTCTGGCATCGTTTTATTTATTTTTGTTGTGATCTTGTCTATTTTTATTAGTGTTAGAGAATATAAATCGTTGATATACCGGTACCAACATACTTCTAGCTAAGCTGGCAAAACTGAACCCTCATAGTTTCGCCATGTCCGTTGGTCGATCCGCAGCTTTGCTCAGAGACTGTTAGTGCTAGAAGGCTGTAGTTTTGTGTCTAGTGTAAGTGAAAGAATAAAATCTAAAAATCATTTTTTAGGGTACCTCCCCTATATGTAAAGTAGGGATGTGATTTTTTTTCTCACCTACCCCATCGTATGAGATATCGTTAGATAGGTTTTTTAAAAACGTTTGGGGGTTGGAAAACTATTTTTAGATTTAGGAATTTGATAGTGAAATATTAAGATTTAAAGTGTTTTTGTGGAATTTGATAGTGAAAAATTTTTGTTAGCGTCAAGTGTTGGATATTGAGTACGTTAAAAAAAATACGGTAGTAGTATATATAGTGAATTTAAAAAGAAAACTGTCCCAGCTAAGGCTTTACAAGTTTACGAGTAACAGCTGATCAAAAGAGAAGTAACAAAATTTCGTACAAATTTCATTGTAAATTATTTTTAAGTAGGTAAAACGTAGTAAATAAGAAAGAAAAACAACAGAATACCCACTTAAAAAGCCGCATTATTCAGGGGGGGAGGGGGGTGACTACGGAACCGTACATTGTGCGTGGCCCGACATGCCCGGTTTTTTGTGCGTACTTGTCTAGTTAAGGAACTTCCAAAAGGATGCTTTTGAATCAATTTTGGATTATACTTATTATGTTTTTTAAATTTATTTAATTTGGTATTTGCTGTTTGCTTAATTAAATTGTGTTCCGTTTCATAATCAACCATTTGTTTTTTACCCGACTCCAATGAAGGGTTATTACCAAATTGACATTGCTTATTTTTCGCCATTTCAAAAAAAAGAGGTTTTCTATTCGACACATTTATTATAATTTATTTTAAGCATTAATCTATCAAGGTTTTCGTACAAAAATACATTATTTTTGGGTGTATGTTTTTATACATTGATGTTGTATATTTTTATTTTTGTAATTTACTATTTTATCGATATTTTTCGAAGACACAGACCCTCCCTCTAAAATCATTTATTATGTACCTAATAGTAGGCGTCACGTAATACCTTAAAGTCACGTTCCAAATGGTCTAGATACCTTTGGTAAACTAGACAGTTATTAGCAGTGCTTAGGAGCATAAAAAACGCTGACTAATTTTAAGCAGAAATGCCAGTAATTGCTTACGTAGGCATACTATAAGGTACAGGTTAGAGAGACAGCTGTAGCACTGTGGCTTTACCTATTAGTAAACTAATGATTTTGCAATAGTAGTAATTAAAACTATATACAGCGATTGTGCTCGGTAAATACGAAGAGCATTGGCCAGATGTTTCGATTAGATTGAAGCTGTTAGCAAGACTGTGTTTATTACGCCTCGATTATACTAGCTAATTCCCGTGAGCTTGTTCACCCTATACAACTCGAGTTAACTGAAACTTCTATCAATTCCTAGTCAACATCACAAAATAAACCTCACTGCCAAATTTCAGCTCTCTAGGTCCAAGAATTTCGGCTGGGCGTTAATTAGTAAAATAATGATAAAATTCATGTAATACGAAAGTCTAAAAGTAGTTAGACTGTATCATATTTTCTGGAATTAGAACAAAATTCATGCCTGTCCGCCTATACGCAAAATGTCATCTAAATATAATCTGTAGGGTGGGCGTGATTGATGTTGTTTCTAAACATCTAAAACTAAATTATGATTAAGGGTTCCATACCTTTAATCTTAATTACATGAAATTCAAGCTCTAAATAGATTGTTAACTTATCGCTCCGGTTTCACACGGAGTTTTTTCCACTATCTATACAATTTTAAACAGTGATGCAAAGTGATATTTAAAACACAAAGTATTAAACAACACAGTTTTGACACCAAACTGTCCTCAGTATTTGATGAAAGAGTACCTGTAACTTATTTTCTTTGTTTCAGGTCTTTCTTTTTGTGTTCGATCTGTCAATCTATTTCGATTGTTGTATTAAAGGCATTTCCTAGTAAGGAAATGCCCTTTTGGCCTTTCAGTCGTGGTGATTCACAAATCGAGGGTGTTGAGTTACCTCATTATTTATCTACTACAGATGGATTACCGCCATGTGACGCCTGATTACTGATCACTATAGCGCCCAAACGGAGAAACATATTTGGGTATGATTATTTTTTTTAGAAACCTAGATTAATTGGGATGGTTTTTAGTTTTATTTCATGAAAATCTTTTCAGTCGTTTTGTAGACAAACAATTTATCTCACTTTTTCTGAAAACTGGAAACTGTATTGTATACAACGTTATTCTTCGTATAGTACAATCCAGAAAGTAGTTTGCTTAGAATCAGTAGCACTTTTAAATGGGGTAGTTTTTGGAACATTTTACAATTAATAAAATTATCTAGCTGTTCTTAAAAAAATCTTTGTCCTGACTGACTAACTGACTGATGGGTCAACGCACAGCTTAAACCACTGATCGTATGGACGTCAAATTTAGAAGACATATTTATTAAATGATGTAAGAATCCGATAAGAGTGATTTTTTGAAAATTCCACCCCTAAGAGGTTGAAAATGGATGGTCTCAAAATTTGAAGTCAAGTTTTAAAGATCGATCTGTAATTTTTTTTTGGATTTCATTTTCGGCGGACACAAAATAATTACATACAAATTATTTACATATATTTACAAAATAACAAAACCAAATAACTAAAAAAGGCAAGACCCGTTTACGCATCGAAATATTCTTCCCCATCGATGTCGACTGGTAACGTACCCAGAAGGCTGGCAGCATTGCCATCATTTTAACCGGATAAAACCCATTCACAGTGTGATGGAAAATGTATATCATCACTTATTTTAAATAAAAACCATGTATTTCTACGCTACGCAATTACCGCGATTCTGCAAAGAACATAAAACAACTCTAATGGCTTTTAACTATGTCAATTTTCTATATTTTAATTTCTTTTATTTTATTTTTGAAGTAAAAACCTCGTGTGTTGGAGTGTCTCTGAGCTTTGCGCTATACTAAAAATAACATCGTAAAACTTAAATAATTATCGCCGTAAAATCGTAATAGATAGAGGATAAATTCAACTTTTTTTTTTAAAGATAACTAGCAATGTGGGATTGTGGTCTCACATTACTAGCAATCCTGTTAACCCCTCCAGCTAAGCTCAAAGGCTTGTGTTAGGAGTGGGTTCACGTCGGTAGTATAATGGGTACGAGACCGATGCCTCAGCCATTAAGCTACCGCCGTACGTACTTAGGTGTGTCTCTGTAGTTAACGACTTAGGGTCGGTACCCTTAAGGTCGCGGATTCGAGGTCCGTCTGAGCCGATTTTTTCCTTCATATATTTAGTAACCTAAATATGTACTGAGGACTTAAATAATATCTTAGATATACTTATGCTCTTCATGCTGTGAGTAAATCCAGAATAGTAAAATAAAATAAACGAATGGTGTTTTAATGGACCTCTTTATATTCAAAGCTGGTATTTAATCATAGGCACTGGTAATGTAAGTATATAATGAAGTTTGAAGTAGCTATATTGAGTCCTTATTTGAGTACAAAGATCTTATTTGTATGAGCCAGATGTTACCTAATTTATTTTACGTCCTTGTCTTTTAGGGTTGTCGAAATATTAATTTGAAGTTACATTTTAATAATGAGTACGACTGGTTTTGTGTGCTGTATTTACGTATTTATGTTTTTGTCATTATCATCTTATAGGTATTTTTTTAAATCAATGGTTCATAAATATTTGTATTTTATGATTTTTTTCTTACATTAGTCGAATTGCATGTTGCTTTTACCGTCTTCTGTCATTTTTGTAAGTTGATTCTCCCATCCATACCATAGGAGGCTAATTAATTTAAAATTTGATTATACCTACCTTACATATTTGGAGAGGCCTATGTCCAGCAGTGGACTGCGATAGGCTCATGACGATGATGATGATGATACCTACTTTACGTACTATGGTTACTGCTTGTGAGTTTCATGGTGTAATGGTTGCAGCACCTTACGGGCTGACTATGTATATACAAATATATTGTATTATTAGGCAAATTCTTTTCTTACGGCTTTACTCTTGCGAACTTGGCATTCAATGTAGAATCATTCTATTAAAATTTTTGTCTCACATTTATAAGCTATGACTGACTATAACTTGCATAGAAGGTATACACAATGCTACACGGAAGTAAATACGTTTATGCTTAAGTAATACCTTACAGATTATTATTTGACGATTAGGTAGTTGATATTGTTTGACGTTTCGACCGGGTTAGACCGACCGTGGTCACAAGCTGACTAGCACAACATTTAGATATACTTACCTAGCATAAACGCTATTAATATCGTGTAGAAATGTGTGACTAATTACGAATTACCTACGTAGGTATGTTTCACCGTAGTACTTATACTACTCGTCGAATTTCAATAATAATAATAATAATAAAAAAGTTTTTAATTTTTTTTTCATTACATTGCGGAGCAGCTCGTCTCGCAGTCGTACCATATACATATACGTTAAGCGAACGCTCGGCTGAGCTACATGGTAGGGGGTGTTAGGTTTTATTACCCGACTGTAAAGGGTTATGTTTTTCGCGCGTATCTTGTATGTATGTATGTAATATTCTTTATAACCTGATATCTCACAATCCACTGAACGGATTTATACAATTAAGACGTTGTTAGATTCGTCTTGATTGCCCAAGTGTTCTTAAATATGTGACGTTTGAAAAAAACAAACATGGCGGCTGTGAGATGTCAAAATAAAGGGTCATGTCATTTCAAAAAAGTATAACATGGCTATAACTGTAATACTAAAAAAGTTAGATAACAACAATTCTTTTTTCAATTTTCAATTCTTTACAATAGCTGTGATAAAAGTTAGTTGTTACATTGGTTACATCCTATAACCACTAGTATTAAATAGAAAAAAAAAAAAATCCCGCCTGCACAAAAAAGATGAAAACAAGATCCCCTACATAATTATATAATTTCATGCAGTCGGAGGCATTAATGAATCTCGATGAACTTAGTATAGTGCCTTTTTTTGATTCGTCGCCGCGCTCAAAGCCCGAGCCCGCGATAAAAGCTATGCAATAGCTTAAAAAAAGGGCCCCACAATTGATACGTTATTTATAGACCGGATAACATATTACAGCTACATTTTTGTAAAAATATGAAATATGTAAGTACGGTATTATTTTTCTTTTAATACAGGAAATCTTTCTTTTTCTTAAAGTAACAGCCCTAAAAGTGCGGTCGCAGACGAAATGAGGTAAGTCAAAGGTTCAAGTGTAACACCGATACCTCCCGGCTATTTGTTTTACCCTTTCGTTACAATGCAATTTGTGATCAAAGTAAATAATGTTGGCTACCAATACACCCAATATTGGTAGCCAATTTATGATGAAAGGGAAAGTATTGGCTGCCAATATACCTACCCAATATTAGAAATTAGAAGTAGAAAGTTAACCTGGAGAAGAATTAGCTCCCGTATTCCCGAAAACGCCGGTTATAGTATAGTTATAGTGATTGTAGGGTAGTATTAGTAGAGTGTAGGGATGTCAATTTGTTATAGAAGACGAAAATACTTTTCCCCTACATACTGATTGAGTATACTTCAATATTATTTGTTTTTAAGGAGTGAAATTGTTACACCAACAATGAGGTGATTTGATACCGTAATTTTCAAACTGTTGTTAACATCTCCAGTTTTTTTTTAATTCGGGTATTAATAATTATAATATCTTGGGACAACTAACACAACGCTATTTTATCCCAAACCAAACAGAGCTTGTAATATGACATCCAGACAACTGATAAACAGACTTCATCATCATCTTCAGGCTATCACAGTCCACAGCTGGACATAGGCCTCTCCAATTGTAGGTCACTTTGTTCTATCTTCGGCTTCTCGCATCCAGCTCCTGCCAGCTCCATTTTGCGTAAATCATCACTCCACCAGGCCTGAGGGCGTCCTACACTACGTTTGCCGCGGTCTCCACTCAAAAACTCGATAAAAAGACTTATATATTTCTAAATGCATACATATTATAGTTAAATGACACCCAGACACAGAATAAACCATCATGCTCATCACACAAAGTTTTATCTTGAGTGGGATCGAACCCACGACCTCTGGCAGTCATGGTCAGTAACCACTAGGCCAACGAAATAGGGATACTAAAGGGTCTTTCAAATAGAGCGGGTCGATATTAATAATCTGTGGCGGCCATTTTGATTTGGCGGCATCTGTCAAATCTGTTTTTTCTTATTCAGTCACTGATGCCAAATCACCATGGCAAGTTACACGGTTGAGCAGCATGTGCAAATGATAAAACTTTATTATCAAAATGAGTGTTCGTTAGTGAAAACGTTGCGCGCATTGCGCCCATTTTACGGCAGACGCGGTGGCCCTTCAAAGTCTACTCTCCAACGATTGGTGACTAAATTCGAGACGACCGGTTACCACAACCCACATGAGGTTCACCAGATAGCAATGCATCCACAAAAAGTAACTGTTTGGTGCGGATTTTGGTCTGGCGGCGTCATTGGTCCGTACTTCTTCGAAAACGAAGTTGGCGAGGCCAGCACCGTCAACGGTGAGCGCTACAGATCAATGATAAACAATTTCTTTTGGCTTAAATTGAACAATATGGACGTGAATGACATGTGGTTCCAGCAAGATGGCGCTACTTGCCACACAGCGAACGACACAATCGACATTCTGCATGAACGGTTTGCGGGTAGGGTTATCTCTCGCAGAGGTGACGTGAATTGGCCACCAAGATCGTGTGATTTGACTCCGCTAGACTTTTTCTTGTGGGGTTTTCTGAAGTCGCAGGTCTATGCCAATAAACCACATTCGACCGTTGCCCTGAAAGCCAACATAACGCAGGCCATCGCTCAGATTCAGCCGGATCTATGCAGCAGAGTCATTAAAAATTGGACCTCTCGGATTTGTGCCACCATGCGAAGCCGCGGCGGACATTTGAACGATGTCATATTTCATGCATAATGGCATAAACGGGCCTTTCAAATAAAAAATAAATTTCGTTAATATCTCACACACATCTAGTTTTATTCAATTTTAACATCGACCCGTCTTTGTTGAAAGACCCTTTATTTCATTGGCCTAGTGATTACTGACCGATTCATTAATATGAGAAAATTTATCAGTTACCTACATAATTTGGAATTGTTAATCATTATTTTACAAAATTGAGATTTGTAAGTCCCGATAATATTCTAACATTGGTAGAAAGTTATCTTAGACTAGCTAACCCGCGCAACTTCGTCTGCGTGAATTTTTCCCGTTTTTGTAACATTTTTCATTGCTGCTTCCCTCCTATTGGTCGTAGCCTGATGTTATATATCCAATAGCCTTCTTCGATAAATGGGCTATTCAATAGAAAAATAAATTTTCAATTCGGACCCGTAGTTCCTGAGATTACCGCGTTCAAACAAACAAACAAACTCTTCAGCTGTATAATATTAGTATAGATAAGAATGAGCTACCTCAAACCCGCAATTGGCAGTTAAATGATGAATTGATCAAACAATTTGTGATTAAAGGGTACTAAATATGCTACCAATCGTACAGAGCCAATTTTATTGTGCTCATGTCGTGGAACACTAATTACAAATATAAATTTTAGCTCAAAGTGAGCTACATGGATTGATATAAAATAGACTCAGTACCTATTAATAACAACATTAACTACCGAAGCTTCAGAATCAGAATGTGAAAATTAAGATTTATGAATGTTTGTTACTATTACGACAGAATTATTGGATGGGTATAGATAAAATTTGGCATAGTGATAGATCAAAACTTGGAATAGTACATAGTCTTAAATATATATTACTCAGGAATAATGTACCAGTCCTGTAGGATAGAATTGTTATTCAGGTGTTCCACGCAAACGAAGTCGTGGGCAACAGTTAGCTATAACTATTAGACTCAGTTTTGTAACTTTAAAATTAATAATAATAATATTATCCTGGGACCACTCACACAACGTCATCTGATCCCAAACCAAGCAGGGCTTGTACTATGGCAACTAAACAACTGATAAACATACTTTTATATTTCTAAATACATACTTAATATAGATAAATTATACCCAGACATAGAATAAACCACAAATCATATGAATATGATCTGTGGAATAAACCATCGTGCTCATCACACAAAGTTTTATTCTGGGTGGGGATCGAACCTACGACCTCTTGCGTAGCAGTCGGATACAGTCCCACCGCGCCACAGAGGCAGTCAAATTATTTTCTTGATATATAAAATTAAACCGTGATTGACTAATACAATGCATAAATCATACTATTGAACCAATTGGTTTACAATTTATTACTAAGATACAACAGATTTTTGAAAATTCAAAAAAAACAAAAAGATGAGACTGGGGTTCCTGTCTCGAAGGGGAACTTTAGAAACATACAAGCGACGAAAATAAAGTACACTCAGATCAATAAGTTCCTTTGCTTCAGCCATACGCACACAGTTTCTGTTCTAAGACATACATCTATCAATCATCACATTCAGTAACACTTCATACATAAATATTAAAGTCATTTCACTTAACTAGACAACATTCTACTCGTCTCTTTCTTCTATCTCTTTCTATCCAGTTTCTAAACGCACCTGACCTTTCACTCACACAACAATACATAGAATTACCCAAACATGACCATGACATTGAATCGCTAATATTATTTGAAAGTAAAACTTGTGAATACGTCTTTCTGTGGTTGTATAATGCCGTGTAATTTCTGTTTTAACTACGGGATAAGTCAGTTTATATTGCTGATTTTTACCCATCAAGATGATGTTTTAATGAAGTCTACATTATGAATGCCTACTTGAAGACCTAGGTATATCTTTTTATGACGAGAGAGATAGATCTCCAAAGTAAATATTATATAGGTATATATATAAATACTAGCTTTCGCCCGCGGCTCCGCCCGCGTGGATGTCGGTTATCGCGATAATCTAATATCCTATGTCCTTCCCCGGGACTCAAACTATCTCCATACCAAATTTCATCTAAATCGGTTGAGCTGTTTGAGCGTGAATGCGTAACAGACAGACAGACAGACAGACAGAGTTACTTTCACATTTATATGATTACTAGCTTTCGCCCGCGGCTCCGCCCGCGTGGATGTCGGTTATCGCGATAATCTAATATCCTATGTCCTTCCCCGGGACTCAAACTATCTCCATACCAAATTTCATCTAAATCGGTTGAGCTGTTTGAGCGTGAAAGCGTAACAGACAGACAGACAGACAGACAGTTACTTTCACATTTATAATATTAGTATGGATAGTATGGATGGATTATTATGTATTATATATTATATATTATTATATAGTAAATATAGTAATATAGTATACAGTATGGATACTTTTTTTTTATAGGCCACACAGCGCTTGGCCCTAATGCTGGAGTCGTCTCCAGCTTTACCCTAAAGCCCTGTGTCGCGGAGGACTTTACAAATATACAAGTCACGGACACACAGTACACCCAGACTCGGAACAACAGTTTGTGGATCACACAAAGTGGTGTCCAGTGTGGGAATCGAACCAACGACCTCTTGCGTAGCAGTTGGACACATTCCTACCCCGCCACAGCGGCAGTCGTATATATCTTGGGACAAGTCACACGCTGGCATCAGATTACAAGCTAGGCACAGTCTGTGGGTAGACAACTAAATAACATATTAGTTTAACTCTAAATACATACATATTTTAGATAAATTACACCCACACACAGAATAAGCAATTGTGCTCCTTACACAAAGATTTATCCTGGGTGGAAATCGAACCCACGACCTCTGGCTTAGCAGTCAAGGTCACTAACCACTAAAAAATAATATTTCAAATAGGTATTAATTCATGGTGTAGACTTTATAGATGGTGGGTATATGCTATAGGCCGTCTTGGGGCGTCCACCACAGTATCAGTTATTCTTCAGAGAAACAGTGACGTTAACGCATAATTCGCAAAATTTTATTTGCTGTTGGTAAACTAACTGCAGCCTATGTTGATTTGTGGGGACAATAGTTTTCCAACGGCTATGCTAAGTTTGTCATATTTAACACCGGTTTTTTTTACTAACGTACTAACCACCATATAAAGTTGTCGTATACATAAAGTTGGGCGTCTTGTCAAAACGAAGCTGCCATGGCAATTCCAGCTTTATGTATAATTTTAAAATTTGTTCTAGGGAATCCGTACTATGGGCAAGTGGGACTTACGAACAATGCCTCTAATGAAGAGCTTAACAGAACATTCAGATCTTTGCCAAACAAGGATATGGGTGGGTGTCACTGATACTGTTATGGGTTACCGTGATGTTCACAAGGGAAGAGATATTTAATCACAATCATAGATCGTTGTACGTCATGGCCCGAAATATTTCCGGTAGAAGATATAACTGCAGAAACAGTGACCAAGACACTTTTCGAAGGATGGATTACTCGTTTTGGATGTCCATTGCGCATTACTACGGATCAAGGCCGACAGTTTGAATCAAGAATATTTGAGTCACTCTCACAATTTTTGGGAATACATAAAATTAGGACAACACCTTATCATCCACAATCCAATGGAATGATAGAGAGATTTCATAGAACTTTAAAGGCGGCGTTAATGACAAGAGAATCCAACGAAAATTGGTTAAAAGAAATTCCAACAGTTTTACTCGGGTTGCGGAGTAGCTTGCGAGAAGACACAGGTTATAGTTCAGCAGAGATGACATATGGAACGCCAATACGACTCCCTGGAGGATTTTTTGAGTCATCAGCAGCACAGTTATCAACGTACGAAGAGTTTGTAAAACAAATTCAAAAGGACATCACACAAATGACATCAATTCCGAAAAGAAAAAAACACAATCAAGCTATATTTGTGCATCCCGAACTCAAAGAATGCTCACACGTATTTGTTCGGTGTGATAGAATTAAGAAAGCCCTGACACCGCCGTATGAAGGACCCTACCCAGTAATTAGTAAAACAGATAAAACATTTTGCATTAGAATTAGGGATAAAGAGACAGTGATATCAATTGATAGATTGAAACCAGCTTTCATGATCAATGACGAATCAAACTACGTGCCAGATTCAAAGGATTGCGACAGGCATTCACACACGTACACTACACGATCGGGACGTAAAGTAAAGCCAGTAGTACGTCTATAAAAAATCGCTGATATAAGCAAGCTATTCGTATATATATTAACATAGATCTTAACATATACCATTAATTTACAACTAAGCGAACCAACTCCGTAACCTGATCCAGGAGGACTTACGGTGGACAAGAAATGTTGCAATGGGACAGATTATTTTAACAATCGGCGTGATCCTAATTTACGGCATAATGAAAACACTGGACAGAAGAATGAAGAGTTTAACGAAAAAAAAAAAAAATAATAAACACTCGTGCAACAGCTGAGTCAAAATTACAGACGTCAGCAAATCACACCACAACAGGCGTCATCAAATTCCACCGCGTACAATAGCATTATTATTTATATACATCAGCAAATAACTAGTAAGGTCTAGGTCAAATTTATATTTTACAATATAAATTAATTATATGGTAATAGTGTTTACACACTATTACCATAAATTTTTTAAAGGGGGGTGTACTGTTACAGTACAATATCTTTGTGCTGTATCTACAATCTCTACAATCTACATCACTATCTTATGTTCCTTATCGCACGTCCAGTATCTATTAAATGTTTTTACTATCTGTTATCAACACGAAGTCGTTAGTATATAAGATGCACCTTTAGATAATTATAACCAGACTATACTACATCTTTTGTCTCATTTATACCTAATCATATACTGCCAAGAAGTTTGGCAAATCTATCATCAGGCTCATAAGCCCTTCGTCTCTTCATTTAGTGGTACCTATAAAAAAATAAAACTGTGGCACTCGGGGACTGCCGCGGTAAAGCTATTGCATAGCATTTTTTATCAACTAAAAAACAACAAAAAAAAAATATTTTAAGTTTTTTTTAATAATAAAAAAAAACTAAAAGTATCACCACTGTGCCGGTCGGAGTGGGGGGTGTTAGGTTATTTTCGTTACGGAATTTCTGGATTCGGTTTCCACGCTCAAGGCCCGCGATAGAAGCTATGCAATAGCTTAAAAACCTTAGAGATAGTATCATCATGTTAGTAGTTATTACCGACTAGCTGTCCCCCCTAGCTTTGCGTTCGTACTAATCTTAATTAAACCTGTATACAAAAAAGAGAGCTATTTTTATCGTGGGTTCGATCCCCACCCAGGATAAAACTTTGTGTGATGAGCACGATGGTTTATTCTGTGTCTGGGTGTTATTTATCTATAATGTGTATGTATTTAGAAATATATGAGTATGTTTATCAGTTGTCTGGTTTACATTGGACAAGCTCTGCTTAGTTTGGGATCAGATAGCGTTGTGTGAGTTGTCCCAAGATATTATTATTATTATTATTTTTAATTAAACCTGACTGGCCTGTTGGTCTAGTGGTTAGTGACCCTGATTGCTAAGCCGGAGGTCTCGTGGGTTCGATACCCACCCAGGGTAAAACTTTGTGTGATGAACACGATGGTATTTTCTGTGCTTGGGTGTAATTTATAAGTAATATATATGATTGATGAGTATTTAGAAATATTTATGTACCTATATTTATCAGTTGTCTGGTTTCCATAGTACAAGCTCTGCTTAGCTTGGGATCAAATAGCGTTGTGTGAGTTGTCCCATGATATTATAGATACCATTATTAACATTTTCTATTATACAAGTCTTGTCTTAACAATTATAAACACAACACAACATAAAAAACATTACCCAAATAGGTGTAAACGTTCGGAATTCATGCGTTTACCTACATTCGGTAATTACTTTGTATTCGTAGGTATTTACTGTAAAATATATTGTTTATCTTTTTACTCGTACAAATTCGTTCAGCCGTTTAGAAATTAATTATTTTTTAGTCACACGTATCGGATTTTAAATGATAAGTACCTTGCACTATGTTATTCTCTTTTGACTTACAATAACAATATTTATACAAAAATTATTGTAATGTTGGGTAGCACATATATCTACGAAGGATACTCTTCATATTTATTATTGGTTTATGTAGATAATATTATAAAGCCGTAGAGTTTGTTTGTTTGATCGCGATTATCTCAGGAACTACTGGTTTTAATTGAAAAAAAAAAAGATGTTGGATAGCCCATTTATTGAGAAAGGCAAGGCTATATAACATCACGCTACGACCAATAGGAGCGTCGCAGCGATGAAAAATGTTGCAAAAACGGGGAAAATTGACGCATACGGGGAAAGTTGCGCGGGTACTCATGCAACTTCGTTTTTAGAACAATTTTCATTGTTCCTTCCCAGATATACCATTTATCGAGGAATACCTAGTTGGTATTCCTCGATAAATGGTATATCCAAAACTAAAATAATTTTCAATTCAAACGATGAACTGGTGTTCCTGAGATTGCGCGTTCATCCAAACAAACAAACTCTTCAGCTTTATAATATGAAGTAACTATAGATTACTAGCCCATGTTGTCTCACTGTTGGGCAAAGACCTCCCTTTCCATATTCCCCTCCTTGGAGTGATAATACTAAAAGCACAATTTTGACAAAAGTTTCTTTGGCCTCTTCGTTTTCCCATCTTCATTTTGATCTCGTTAAATTAATGTATTTTCGAATATACTCGTATTCAATACGAATCAATGGTTACCCAATAAATAAGTCCTATATACATTTGTATACATCCTTCAGCTTAAATACATTAGTATAATTAATGAATGCGTAATACATTAGCTTGTGGGCTCTTTGGTATTCCAAGAGCCGAAATACGATGTTCGCTTGAATGCTTAACTGAAGAATAATTATGTGGTTATAAAGTGTACATAAATAAAATAATGAGGCACGCGGAGAATCGAAACAAGACAGACCAGAGACAGAGCGAGTGAAACGCTCATGTGCAGCGGATGTGAGTTTTGTGCGCGCGTGCGAGTGTAGGTTTAAAAGTCATAGTACATACATGAGCGTTCCTTCTGTATTCTCTTTATTTTGTGTTACCACTGTCTGTGTAATAGAAATAAACATATAAATAACAATAGTAGTTTTATAAAAATGTCGTATTCTCTGTGTCTGAGAGAGTACGTTAAACTGTCTGTCCTGCGCCCAATCTCTTATCGGTCGTGTTAATTTTCCGTCCCAGCGACGAGTGAGGGAATAATGAGTATACCTGTATTTGCTTAATACTCGTCAGTAGTTGATTTAGTCTCTGTTGAGTTTGACCACCTTAACCGAAAGGAGAAGGTTATCATATCATTATTATTAATATTGTTAACCCCTCCACCTAAGCTCAATTGGCTTGTGATAGGAGTGGGTTCACATGCCGCCGATGGTTTAATAAATTGGACGAGAGGTACACGGCATGAGGTAGGGGCAGGTCCTACATTACCCCCAGCGTCTGCCTCAAAAAAATGGAGTGGATTCACATCGGTAGGATTCGAACCAGCGACCTCACAATTGTGAGTCCGATACGAATACCAAAATCTAATTCATAAAGAAACTTCAGAGTAGGTATACCGAAACGTTGAAATCAATTTCAGTCCCTTGACATAAGAGGATATCGTTAGGTACTCAGGACGGTCACCGGTCGAAATTGGTCGGGTCCAAATAGTGCCGGCAGATAAACAATTAGTCGCCAATATGTGGTATTCCGCGCCGGCGATTTCGCTTAATAGTTTCCGATTGGGACCCCTTTAACAGTTGTGGTTTACTTTACTTTATATAGTCGTATAAATCTATACTATTTCATAAACTTTATGCGACTTAGTCAGTTTGTAAGTGCATTTTGTTTTAAAGTATTCCTAATTGTTTTCCAAGATATATTTCTTATTTTATGACATGTATCAATCGTTAATAACACACAAAAAGTCAAGTAGGTATGTGCTGTGTATTCCAGACACACTATTTATTTCTTTCATTAATTTTATCAGCTTAGCTGAAGTGGTCAGAACTTTTTTTCTCAAATAGACCGTTCCTGCACTACATTACTAACCTAGTGGCGCATTGAGCACAATTTGTGCTAAATGTGCCTCTAGAGTTCTAGTACCCCAGCTTATAAACGGCCACAAAATACTTCCTGACTCGGAACCAACAGTCGATCTTCCAAAATTATCCCTAAGAATTGATCCTGCATACTCTTGTATTCGTATGTATGTACTTACGCACTCCCACAAATCTGCGCTGCCGAGACAGTCTATAGATATACGAGTACTATTATGTGCGACTGACAAAATAAGCTTCTCATTGCACAAAATATAATAATATTATACTCCTTTAATACTCTTAAAATACTAGACATATCTACCTACCTAATAAATCCACGTATAATCTACACAGAAGCGTGTCGCAATTTCCACGACATCAAACTCGCATTAGCTTTCGCCCGATGAGATAAACGTTAACAATACATACTAGTAGACATTTACATAGATGATATTACGATAACGGGTGATTAAAATGTAATGTCTTGTGGCAAATGTAAAGCGGGACTTGTAATTAACCACGTGATTATTATTTTCTAAAGGTATTGACTAAATAAAAATATATCTGACAATGTCCTAAGCTGCTGGCTTTATAACAAAAAAGTCAAATATTTCTTTTAGAATAACTTTTTGTAATTTATACCCACTGTTGCCCGCGGACGATTTTGAAAAAACTAATTTTTATCACGGGAACTGCGCAGTTTTTCTGGGAACTACGTGCTATTCCAGACTTACTGTGCCATAATGCCATACAACACTGCAAGTCTATAAAAAATCTATCCGACGTCCGGGTAAAAAAACGGACGCATAATAGCGGTTTCAGACTTTTGAAATAGTTGATTTGCCTTTAAAAACTAAAAGTATTCACGCCACGAAATTCTTGAAATAATAATCATGAACTGAACACCTAAAAACAAAAAAATATTCAACGTACGTATAAATGATTTTTAATTTGATTTGAATACACGTAACACTACAAATTAGTGCAGTAGTAGAGAATCACTTTCATGCACTATAATGTGATAGGTTTTCACTTTCACTGACCAAATGAATCTACATATTCGTGATCCGTATATTACCTAACGGATGTTAATTGTTATTTATGAAACGTAATACATTGGAAGAAAGGAAGTTGGTATATTAGCTTAGTGAATGATAAAAGTGGTGAAGATTGATGAATTTGTTATTGGCAATCGGAATCCAAAGGGACTTTGTTCAAATAATGTTAATGATTATTCATTATCAGTTTTAAAAACTCGTAGGTTAAACGTTTAAGATAACTTTAAAATGCAGAGCAATTATATTCCAGACTAGCTTTCGCCTGGGGCTCCAGCCGCGTAAACTTCGGTCATGGTGATAAAAAATATCCCTTTTTCTTTCCCAGGATACCTTCTATCTCCTTGTCCAATTTCATTAAGATCCATCATCAAGATAATATTTACAACGTAGTAGTAGTATCTCAATGAGATCCGTTTAGTTATATCGGCCTTACATTATCCGTTATTGCTTAACCCCACGGTTAAAAGCATCATAATTGATAGCCTAAGTTTTAATCTGGATCTATAAGTGCAGAATGTTTAAAAGATTCTGTTCAGTAGTTTTTTGTTTTTTGGTTTAGTTTAATTACGTATAAACATACCGAAAGACAGACAGGGTGTTTTGGTGTAACTAAAAATGTAAAAGGCAAAACAAGCAGTGGACCGATAGAGACAGGTGACGGTGACTTGATAATGATGATGATGCTGATGTCAGCATCATTATCAAGTGATGGGAAAATAAATATGTTTTCTCACACCCTGAACATATAAAAGGATAAAGCCAGTATAGAATCTAGTTAAACATATACGTTAAACAAAACGTATATGCAAGTTATATAGAAAATACTGTTTGGTTACACAAATGTCAGATCCATATGACCTAGCAGAGCAAATTGCAAGTCAACGGCACATATTAGATATTAAGGCCTGGGCTGTCAAAGGTATCATTACTTGCATACATATACTTACACGCGTCATGGTCTGACAGAACTATGTTTGACATAGTTCTTGTCAGCCGTGACTGGTGAATTTAACCGTTACTTTTGGATAAATACTTGGAGTTTTGAAAAGAGAAAAGTGTACTTAATCGGTTATCTATCTATCTATATAAATAATAAAATCAACGTTTGTATGTTCGTCTTCTATGCGTACCAAAACCATTAATCAGAGTGTGGTGTAACTTCGGTAGAGTGTTCTGGGGACGTCCGCAGGGGTTCCTGGCCCAAAAAGCCACAGCAAAGCGTGGCCGAGTTCGAATCCGAAAGTTTGTGAGAATGGGTGAATTATGGTAAATATGCATTTCTTGCCAATTACTTTTTTAACACTATAATTGCATTTTTTCAGGAATCGAACCCGAGATTCCCGTGTGCCAAACCGGGGCCGAAATCGAACCATCTATCAGAGACTATGCTATATATAAACTAAACCTCAATTTTTTTATCCTTCCTGCACGCGAGTCAGGTCCTCGCTTGGGCCATCTAGCCGATAGTTTTTAAGAACTATTACAGCTTTTGTGGTGGTCTGGACTTCAAATTTTGCTATCTTTCAAAAATGTTGTTATTGAATTATTGGATATCTAGAATTGTTGGATATCTACAGCTTTTTCCCGCAAGAGCTAATGTATGGATTTTAACGAAGCTTTACAGTAATGTAGTTTATACGTAAAAATAGCGGATAGGCTATAAAAATGAATCAACGCTGGCGAAGTCTCAGGGAGAAGTTGATCTATTTGGTATCATCTCTCTCAAAGATTTTTTCAGTCCAAATTCTTGAGCCTAGAAACTTGAAGTTCTGCAGAGGATTTTTTGTGATTTCGGGGTAAGAAAGCATTTGAGATCTGTATTAAAGCCATGGATTATAGCTAGTCATTAAAAGAAAACTGATATGATACGATGTATTAAAGCTCATTCACTAAACGTTTGGACTTTTTTTTTGTTTGAACTTTGGCACACAAATACTACCATATTTTTTCATCAGGTTCATTCATCATTGCTTCTAAGCCAAATCAAATTAGTCTCGATATTTTCTGAACTAATTTGGAGTTGAGGCGATGACAGAAATCACACAAAGTGCGCGTTAGTTTCCTTAGGGTTTGAAACCATGTCGTATGAGTCATAAGTCAAAGCCTTTATTACAGCAACTGCTCTAAACGTATCAACTTTATTAAGTTCAGTCTTGTTAACTTTAAAAATACTTTTGTTTTATGATGTACAGTAAAATTCCATATTTTATTGTTCTCGTAAATTATTGTGCGAGCGTACTCAAGTTTAAATGAAACAGTTTATATTCCGTTGCGGTTCTGTCGTGATACTTTTTTATAGTCAATGTGGAACGTTGTTGATGTCTATAAAGTCAACTGCTTGAAATTATGACATTTCAACTCTAATTCTTTTAGAATTCTTGTCATCTTTGTTGAAAATTTAATAAAGAGTTCTAAACTTTTTTGTAAAATTGTTTATATCACGATTGTTTCACGGTGCAATTGGAATGTGTAGGGTAGATTTCAAAGGGTGATAGGTTTGATTCCCGCATGGAAAAAGCTCAGTTATTGGATGAGCTCGGTTGGCTGGAATCGGCTTGTGGCGGGCCGGAATCTCAGATCAATCCTCAGTTGCCAAGGGTTCAAGGTATGTAGCAAATAAACTTAAAAATTACTAGACCGATTTCAAAAATTCTTTCACCTTTAGAAAGCTACATTATTGGGAAGTAACATAGGCTATATTTTATTGTAAACAAAATTGAGATCCCTACGAAAATTGCGATAGTGATATAACTCAAGGTATACAAAACTACGATATGACACCCGTGCGAAGCTGGGGCAGGCAGCTAGTATGTTTATCACGCTAACGTCTATAGGGAGAGAGCAGCACAGCAACTTCACGCAGACAAAGTCGCGGGCAAACCTAGTTAGTAATATATGATTTCAAAATAAAAAAACAGTATTTAGCCTAACTAAGAAGTACATAAACGATACTTATCTTTGAAGTATTTCTGGACGCTGAAGCAAATGAACCTTACAGTGGAGACCGCAACTTGATAAACGTTGCGGTAGGACGACCCTCAGCCAGGAGAACCGACGACATAAAGAATGTCGCTGGGATGGACCAGATGTGGAAGGCGGTTGACCGGGTATTTTGGTGTAAATATGAGAAGAATAATGAATGAAGAATGTGTGAATGAAGAATGAATGAAGAATAGGTGGTCCAGCAATGGTCCGATACAGGCTGATTGAATTCGTTTTCAAGCTTGATGCTACGTGAAGGTACTTACCTGAAACAAAACATAGATACTATTAGACACAGAAGAAAATACTATTTCTTGTTCCGAAATAACTTGCGACTACAAACTAGCATAAAAGCAACCACCATTATATGAGATCAGGCTCGATTTATATCTTAGGACAGGTCTAACTACTAGAGCCTGGTAACATGGACACCAGACAGTTGGTAAACATAATTATTTACCTAAATATTTTTAAATAAATGCATACCTTAGAAATGACACCTCGACACGGAATAAACAATCGTTACCATTGCATAAAGATTTAGTCTGGGCCTTTTTCAGGTTCTTTTTTTCCGTTTTCGCGCCAAGTCTGGGTAAACTGGCGCATGCGCGGTGCACTCAAAGATGTCAACCGCGCATGCGCGTTGATGCATTTCTAAGCGCAGCTCTCTGTTACTATTATGACAAGATTTTGACAGTTCGCACGGGCTTGCGGCGAAAACGGAAAACAAGAACGTGAATCAGGACTCTGATTGGAAATAGTTTATGACTAGAAGTCAAAGCACTGATCACTGGGCTAATAGAACGACCTCTCAATAAATTATTATATTGTGTGAGTTTTTTTTTCTTTTTTTGACTCTCTATTTAATGTCTCTAGTTACTTAGCTTTGACTTTTTGCTTTCTTCAAGCTACTTTCGTGTTAAATTTCTTCTATTTCGATCGTTAGCGCGCCGAGATTACAGCGTTCATACAAAATCTTAAGCTTCTTTTATAATAGTATTTTACCATTGTCTTTGTATCACACAAGTAGGTACTTATAACATGCAAATTTTACTAATTTTATAAATAGTTAATTAATTATTCTCGTAAAAACAAAAAAAAAACGGGTTGCACTCACCGGAAAAAGTGAAAACTTGAACATAAACATTGTGCATTTTTGAATATTTTGGCATGGTTAGGGAATAATTTCGCACGAATTACTATAATTATCAGTATAAAAGTACTATTATTTATATGGTTAAATACAATATTCATCTATTGCGCACATCGTACATAAACATGACAATTTATATTACACAATACTCTCACTCCGTCTTACGAATTTTTGATCAGGTCACGTGTCCTGACGCGAATTTAAAAATTTTTACCCATCTAAAAAAGCTGCACAACGCCAGTAAAGAAATTTTCACTTCAAAAACATAGCATTTGGGTGGTGGAAAACTATGAATGACATCTATCTTATGATCGTCGCACTTATTTGTATTACGTCATTACGAGAAACGCTACCACAAGTGTTCCAGTAATTTCCGCAAATGAATTCAATGAAATCATTTTTTATAAAAAATACTAATATATTTTTAAAGACTCACGGAATATAAAACTTAAAGCAGCCGAAGAACAGAGAAAATTATATGAAATAAATAGATGTTGACATAAACTATGCATTTGTTGATTGCAATGATCACACCTTATTAAGTGCGTCATCCACCGACGCGGCTACTCTAGTGGATCATAATTACGTAAACTCGAAAGTGCAATGTATATCGAAATAAAAACTCGTTTCGTGACTTGAATTGTTAAGTTGCAAGCGTCAAACTAGATTTACTTTCACTAGGAACTCTTTGTGGCTGGTCGTTGCACTGTGTTGGCACGTATTTATAATCAATTATTATAAGATTTGTTTGTGGTTTTGTGAATATTATAATCTATATTACAGGGGAGTTTTGAAATCAGTCGACAAATTGATAGGGGGATTCAGTACTTGTAATACATTTGTTGTACATCGAAATATTGCTATTTAAAACTGTAAAAAATAACGGCTTTGATGGTCTGTCGATAATTATGTCAACAGTCTTTAAGAGCGCTATATATACAGCGACGCGATCGCCGGCCTCGCTCTTCCGCACACAATCTTTACCTCACAGTGCGCAGGAGCGCAGGTCAAAATAAAGTTGAATATTCGTTCGTACATATGTTATATTACGAACGCCATGACTATGACAATACGAAAATGCTCGTTTTTGCATTTTTCCGCAACTTCGAGATTTATTTGCAGGATCATATTAAGACATATTCTAAATTTCTTTATTTCATCTACTAGAAAAATTCCTTGACTAGTGACGCAATGTTTTCGTGTCCTAATTTAGGTTTTCTATATAATTTTTTGAGAGAGCCGAACCCTGTTTCGCGTAATCTACCCTTAAGAATTATTCTAACTACTATTATTCTAACATTTACACATTTATTTAGAATCATTATTTTTGTCAAACTTCTAAAACCTAACAAAACAATTAATAATCAAATTAGCAATTTGTATAAACAAATTCCTAATTTGAAGAAGCTAAATATGTATGCAATATAAACATCTAAATTAAGTAGTATGTAAATAACTAAAGAAAAAAATGACAATCTTGGCTACACGTGGGTTGGCCGGTTAAAGTTTGTCAACTGAATTCAAAGTCATTCTGTATACATACTTATAGTAAAACGTTAAGTTGGTTTGTTTACCTACGCTTCAAAGACGCAAATAGTGGCGGTAGCCTATTGGCTGAAGCATCGGTCTTTCGCAATCGTGAGGTCGCGGATTCAAATACTACCCATTATACTACCGACGTAAACCCACTTAGGTGTGGGTTTATAATGGGTACGATTGGTTAAAGACTTGTCTTTAAGCTTATTTGTAGGGGTTGACAAGATTGTTGGGGCAATGTTGGACCCAGACCCACATTGCTAAAAAAAAGAAAAGAAGAAAAAGTTTTACCGTTTAGCTCAAATATTGACATGATAAACAACTCGCTTCACTGATTGTTTTTATCTATTTTTAGAGTAAAAAAATTATAACTAAATATAACTAACTAAAAATATAACTTGATTCCGTGTCTGTGGCAAGCTCGTGCAAATTGGCACATGCGCGTTGATGCTCTTTTTACCATTATGACAAGATTTTGACAGTTCATACGGGCTTGTCACATACACGGTTAAAAAGATAGTAGTTAAATAAGGACCCAGGGGAAAGCCACACGTAATATAAAAATGCATAAAACAAGTATTAATTAAAGTCTTAGAGAAAGCAAACAATTTATACTATTCAAATATTCACCTTTATGAAAGTCTATCTAGAATTTTATCTAAATATCTTGGGAAACTCAGATACGCCATCTGATCCGAAATTAGGTAGAGCCATGGCAACTAGACAATGATGGACCAAATCAATACCCCCTGGAGGGAAGGTATCCTAAATATTTGAGTCAGCAAATTTTACTCGAAATAAACATTCTTTTATTTTTAGAAATAAAAATACTCCATTAAAAGATTTCTTAGAAGTTTCTTGCCAGAGCGGGGAATAAATCCCGCTAAACGTAGAAAATAAACACCCTGTGTTTTTATTATACCGACTGAAGGGGTCAATAATAAGGAACAGATCTAAAAAACATTTTGATCTATTGCACTATTTATCATACTTATTACCACATGCATAGTATACGCAATGAATTTGTGAAATTAATCATTTAGAACAATTTTTAAGCTAACGAAAAACTTAAAAAAAATCGAGTTGAACTCCGGGAGTGCCCGTAGAAGTGAAACCTCGAACATTAAATATAATGTTCGAGGTTACACTTTATTCAAATTTCATCAGTATGTAATAACATACTGATGAAATTTGAATAATGTTTTTCGATTTTACTAACTAATAATAAATCACAAATAAAAAACCCAAAATAAAAAAAAAGGGAAAAATATATCGTTACTCAGACTCGAACTGGGGTCTTCTCGATTTCCCACCAGAGCTATAATAACATTGTAGATTGTGGCTAAATTTACCTTCGTATTCTAATGATATTGTATCAGTTTTTCATTGCTCTCCCTCCGTCTTACAAATTTTTGATCGGGTCACGTGTCCTGACGCGAGTTTAACATTTTTTACCTATCCCAAAAAGTGCACAACGCTGCATAATAAGTTTTCACTTCAAAAAAAGAATTTGTTTATAACAACACCCTTTTAAAAAAAGTACGCTAACTTGTATTTACTTTGACTATTTCCTTAACTTCTTTGGGTTTTAGAAATATTTTTAAAGAGATCTGTTTCTCATCGATCATTTGAGTTGTATCTTAAAAGTAGATAATATTTATTTTCTATATTTATCGGGTTCGATTCCTGGCTCTGGCAAGTAACTTTAAAAAAATCTTTGAATGCAGTAATTTTTATATCTGAAAATAAAAGAAAGTTTCCCTTACGAAAAATTTGCTAACTTAATTATTTAGGGTACTTTAAAGGGTATTGGTTTGGTCCACCCTGTAAACATTAAGATGTTTAGAAATCAGGTCAAGTAACAGTGCTCATTACTTAAAGATGTATTCTGAGAGGGAATCGAAACCACGACCTCTGGCTTAGCAGTCAAGTTCACTAACCACTAGACGAATGGGCTAGTCAACTTTTTTTTTCCAAAAAAGAACTTCGGGCGTTTATTGAGAAGTTTCGTAGTCTGTTTCCGAAACGCATCATTAGATTTTTACGAAACATATATACGACCATTTACGAAATTTATATGGGACCAGGACCATTTCGGAATGAACCTCTTTAGAACAAAAGTTTTGAAAATCCTTCTAGGTGAAAAGGAGGATTTATAATAAGTATACTAATAACTTCCCGCTCGTGCCTTCTTTACATTACACCAAACAACTTTTTAATATTAGTTTTGGAAAAAAAATACATCTTATTCCTTAACCCCGCAACCTTTTACTACACGTCTGTGAGACCCCAGAGTAAAAGCGATGTTGGGCTGACATTAATGCCCCAAAAATAAAAGATTATAAAAATGCTTTTTTGTTTTTTTGGTTTACTTACAATTGTTACACTCATTGAAATACACTTTACACTTTTTTAAGGCTGGCATTATTAAAAAGCCTCTATATACAATAAAAGATTAAAAAAAAAAATACACTTTAGTATAATGCCAAAGAACTTAATCTAGTGTACAATATTAATCAGTAAATACAAAATGCACCATAAAACTAATTGATCAATGTAACAAACACAGTAGCAGTCCTAGTTATATTAAGTACTAGCTGTCCCGCGCAACTTTCCCCGTTTTTGCAACATTTTTAATTGCTGCTCCGCTCCTATTGGTCGTAGCGTGATTTTATATAACCTCACGCTACGACCAATAGGAGAGGAGCAGCCTTCCTCAATAAATGGGCTACCCAACAGTTAAGGGCTAATATATAAAATATTTTTCGAAATTTAAATTTCAAAGTTATTTGGTATAATGTAAAAGAAGCCACGAGTGGGAGAACATAACATCCGAATTGAGAACCTCCTCTTTTTGAAGTCTGTTAAAAACACTATGCTGTGTCTATTTTCAAAAAGTGTCAGTACTCAGTATGAATCTGTATAAAAAACATTTTTTTAAGTTTAGTATGTCAATGAGTACGTAATGATTCTGCGTATTTTTTACACATATAAATGTGAAAGGCATTCTTCAATGACTTGGCATATTATTTATTTGATTGAAATTGTTTGATTTTTTTTGAACCTGCCGATACGCTTTCGACCTTAACTGCTGATCAATAAGTTAATCCGAATGCCTAAAAAACCCCCTACCTAGTTTTTAATTAAAATCTTTAATAGGTAATACCTCGCTATTTCCTACGTCTAGAAAGCATCTACTAATAATAATGTAAAAAACCTGTCTGAACACGTCTATCTCCGAATAATAAAAATATAAATACGGGGCCAATTAAGAATAAAAAATGCTGCGAGATGAAGGTTTGAAACTTAAGAAAATTTATAGGCTTTTTATAAAGATCCGTTGCTAATTCAGTATTAAACTTATCTAATTGAAAGTCTATTTTTAACGTATCCTTTAACATACGATACTGTAATATTAATAAGGGTTTCCCATCCTGATTTCGATAAGGTTTCTTAACCATGCTTGACTAGTAAAACCTTAGTAAGTACACGTATCTAAAAAACGTTTAGTACCTACGCAAAACAATTTACAAGAACTATGTCATGTATGTATTTAGTTGGTAAGCAGTTTTTTTAAAATAAAATAAAACGTAATTACACCCTATATAAATAAAACTGGGCAAGAGCATGTCGGACCGTGCTCAGTGTAGGGTAGGGTAGTATAGGGTTCCGCAGCCTTGAATAATTGCATCAGCAGAAGAGCGTATGTTTATGGCACTTACGCCCTTTTGTTGAGGAACTGAGTTATTCGGCAATAACTCAATGACGGTATATCCGATCTTCTCCAAAATCATTTTAGTTTAAAGTATAGAGAGATAGAGTATAGAGCGCTACCATTTTGTTTTTTTCATATTTTTGGTCATACGGTTCAAATTCTAAGGGGGTTAAAATATTTATGTAACTTTCGGTGCTGTTATTTCCAAAAATATTCACTCAAGCGCAAACAAGTTTATTTAAACATTAAAATGTTTTGAAAGACCTGTCGAATGATGTGCCACACGTTGATGTTTGCTAAAAAAATATTTTTCAGTTTCAGATACATGTATGAAGCGCCTCCCTAAATATATTGACGTTTATTTCAAATTGAGTAGCGACTACTATAAGACACCTTTTCACCAAATCTCATAAATATTCATTGAGTAAAATGACGAACAGACTGACAGGGAGACAGGCAGATGGACATGATGAAACTATATATGGGTTCCGTTTTTGTCAGTTTGGCTACGGAATCCTAAAAAGTTTCAAAACGATACTACAAAAAACATTTTTGCTGATGGCAACATAAATGTAATAAAAAGGTATACCCTCTACTATCAATCTTCGAAAGGTAAAAAAGGTTGTTTATCAAACACTTCATGTTAACAGAAGCACAAAAGAAGTTCCACACAACACAATCATATTCGGGTCTAGCCGATCAGAAGGGATCTCTTTGACCTCATCTCTTTGGGACGACAAAATACAAAGAGTACAGAAGAAAAGTTTAGCGCAAAGCGGACACAAATAACGCACACGTGGAGTTTGAAGAAGATTATCATTTAACGGACGTTTAAGTAATCAGCCGGTGAATACATAACCATGGTTAACACCGCCGGTAAGGCGGCAACAGTTAGTCTCCCTGTTCACCATGATTTACTTTTCTATGATTAGTAGGTAAATCGCAGCGTCACTATGACATGACTGCATACAACTTGCAATTAAATTTCAACTTTAAACAGTGTTCCTTAAAGTAAGTTTTAAAATTACAAGATAAAATAGTTGATGGCTTGTCGCTACGTCCGTCAACCCATTTATATCTGGACATTTTAAATTTACTTTAAGGCAAAGTTATAATCTTAGTTGTCATCGTGTCGGAGTGGTGATTATGGGCGATGACAAATACACACCGCCCACAGACTTGTAATCTAGGGTCACCTCTGGAACATAGTGGTCCGAGATCTGATGCCAGTTGTAGTTGCATAAAGGTTTTCTTCTGTACTCCCGCAGTTTTGTGCCCACACTCGATACACATTCACAAGCCGAATCAGTTCAGTTAGGATTTATCCGCCTTTACAACTGTGGTCCCAAACCAAATGCGGTCGCTATTATAATGCTCTCAACGATGGACGTAAAGAGGAAACAAAATAAAAGAAACGAAAGAAAATACATTTATTTTTGATGCAGAACATGAAGGCATAAAGTATGGTAAATTATAGATAACGCTAAATAATGCCATGTGAGTATCAAACCAATCAGCACCGTTAGTTAGAGAGCAGTGAGTAATTTTATTTAATGTATGGTTTTATTATTAACGAGCCCCATAAACGAACACACAAACATAAGTAGGTCGACTGACTACTAAATTAGGGTGCTTTTATATGCTATGCAGCTATGCTTGTGAGATGTGAAAGCTAAGCTACAAAACTATGTAACTCCTCTGTAACGCGGTGGGAGTGTATCCGACTGCTACGCAAGAGGTTGTGGGTTCGATCCTCACCCAGGATAAAACTCTGTGTGATGAGCACGATGGTTTATTCTGTGCCTGGGTGTTATTAATCTATAATATGTATGTATTTAGAAATATATATGTATGTTTATCAGTTGTCTAGTTTCCATAGTAGGTATATAAGCTCTGCTTAGTTTGGGATTAGATAGCGTTGTGTGAGTTGTCCCAAGATATTATATTATAACTATGTTTCCACTGATGCGAAGCTATATAGCGGGGCAAATAAGATGTGCTATGAATATATACTTCATAGCACATCTAACTCACGCCGTGTTTGCACATAGCTACACCACTTGCGACAATCCATACGGCGTACGTCTTCATAGCACACATCCGTACCACTCATCCAGAGCACGCATCCTTCCATAAAAAAAACATAGCTTAGTTGGACCCGTTCCCACCAGTGCTAAGCTATATGGACCAATGAATATTGTTGGTGGATATCAAACGCATCCATCGCAAAGTGGAATAGCTATATCTGCTCGAAAAGCATCCATATTCTCACTTGGATCACGCAGTCGGGTAAATAGAAAAATGGGCTACATTCTACAAATATTTTAGTTATACCCATTCGTAGTTCAATAACTTAGCGTATCAGGTAGAAAGGCACTCACAAAATGATTCACGGTACATTAAATGTTCGAAAATATAGCCTGAAAATATTTTCGGTCTAACTTAAGGCACGTTCGCAAAGTTTATGTCTGAAATGATTGTAATAATTCCGATACGATTTACATCACGTTTCATTGACTCGCATAAAATATTATTTATTTAAGAACTTTTTGATTTTGTGGTACAAATTACAAGATAAAGAGATAAATCTGTATTATCTAAGTAGATATAACTCCTATATACTATTCCTGACTCAGTGGCGACTGAGCAGATTCAGATATCTGCGAGGTTAAGCAATGGTATTGCTGTCAGTCCATAGATGGGTGACCGGTTTCGAATATTGTAGCACCCCTCCGCATCGGAGAGTACGTTAAGCTGTCGGTCTTGCGCTTCGTCTCTAACTGGTCGTGTCAGGCTTCTGTCCCATTGGGCTATGCGGGTGAGGGAATACAGAGTGTAACTTGTGTCTGCTCATACACCTATGTACTAGTTGCATCTCCTGCGTAGTTGGGCGCAGTAACCGACAACAGTTAGGAGACTGTACATAGTTTAGCAAAATTCAACTTAAGTTATTTTTGGAGTATGACACTTTGAATGGTTTGAATTTGTATTGTCACTATTATTTTGTTTCAAATTCTCATTTTTTAAATGTAATGGTTTTATTTGGACAAAGATTTGGAAATAAAATAAGAGTAGGTAACAGTACATTACCATATTTCAAAGTTCTTTAAATCATAAACTACTTGACGTTGCGCCAGTATCTATAGATATTTGGTCGATTTAGATAATATAGAGGTAGCTTGAAGGCTTTTTATCGTAATTCGATCCACGGGGGTTAAGCCTCGGGCGTGATGGGAGTAAGATAGTCCTTTATTCTGTGTGTGCTAAATTATAAATTACTAGCTGACCCGATGAACTTCGTACGACTAAAATTCAGTCTGTTTAATCTGAAATGGTTAGGTATTCTTCTACTAAAACATTTGTGTGTGTAACTGGTATGTTTGTAAAGTCCTCCATGACACAAAGCTTGTACACCACTACATTTATAAAAAGGAAAAAAAAAACAATTTTGATTATTTGACTGTTTGCTAGTATTTTTTAATTTTCATCTTTTTTACCGTCCCAGTCTGAAAGTAAACAATTTGATACAAAAGAAGAATGGTTATAATCGGCTCAGCTATTAGCTATAAACAACATTTTTTTTTTCATTATATAGACAGAAGATTTAGATCACACAACGTGGTTGAAAAGTGCATTATAAAGATTTATTAATTATTTTATTCATGTTTGTCATCGTAATACCTGGACACTATTACAATTTAACTGCAACTAATTCATATAGGTACCACACATTCATAGTTTTAATAAAAAAGACAAGAAATCTCTGTTCTATTTTCGTCAAACTTATAACGACGCCATCCATATCACGCCTGTCTTCAACTCAATCTAATCAAGTTAGAACGAAAGGGACCCTGCCATCAATAAGACTGTCTCACGCATGAACTGATCTCCTATATCTGTAGTACAAACTTAACTATGTCTTTGTATAGTAATGGTCACATAGCCGATCTCGGTCACAGCAGCCGATGACATCAGACAGTCATATCCCACACACTTATTGGATGGAAATCTGATACGAATTGTGAGAGATAAAGCTCAAACAAACAATCATTTCATAAGTCATACACAAAACAATGATTTAGAGTTACAAGTGCGCACGCGCACACACACACACATAATACATAACAAAAGTAGTCGTAAATACCAATGAACAATTTAACAAACAAATGTATCTACTGGTTAATGAAATAAACATTTTTGTAATTTTGATCATCAAGTTAATGCAAACGAAGTAAGAGGTTTTTGAAATGTGCTCAAGTCTATGTCCATTTCATCGAATACCTAAAACGACATATACTTTCACAAAAATACATAAATAAAAAATCGCGTACTTTCGTAATCATGTGGCTGTCACAGTGCAAAGAAATATAGTCACCCAGACCGTAATAACAAAAATTAGTAGAAAAATTATAGAAAAGTAGACTGACTGCTGCCTACTTTTTTGGCTTCGCAGTAGTCTTAAATAGGTACAGACTTTGACTCTATTATTCTTATTCAGCTTCGCACACTGAGTGCTAGATTTTATGCCATTTTGCGTTAACTGCAGCAATCTTAAGCAAACCGAAAATGGCATAAAATCCAGCGCGTATTTGGAATTAAAATACAACAGCAGATTTTTTTATACAGCTAAATGAAGAGCATCGCTAGTTGTGCGCTTGATGGTAAGCATCACGCTTGCCTATTCAGTGCCAATTAGATCCTTATTTGGCAAAGATCTGAATTTCACCACACCGCTCTTTAGATTGATTTCAGTTCATAAGTATCATTACCCAGTAATTAAGTAAGTACTTACTACAATGCCCTTCGACAATAAACTTAAATTGTAATGTAACGCGGTTACATTACAATTTAACAGATGAACTGACACTGTTGTGGTGCCTACCAAGACGGCCCATGGCTTTTTTTAAATAGTATAAACAAAGAAGTATTCATTTTAAACTTGTACACATTTAACATTATTAAAGTTCCGCCAAACTGTAAAACAGTTTGTTGGCAGAACATGTTCCCTACTCGTAAACATCTATATTCAATTGTACGACAACTATACAAAGATTCAGTTAGATTTGTGCAATACTTTCAGACTTATTTGGTACGTGTTCCATTGTATCGAGAATATAAGGTTCTTCATGGCTCATAAGTTAGTGAACGTAGTTACATTTTTCATGGTCATGTTTTTCATTTACTTTATTAGGGTTTAGATCAAGCTACTGGCCTGTTGGTCTAGTAGTTAGTGACTGTGACTGCTAAGCCGGAGGTCGTGGGTTCGATCTACACCCCGGATAAAACTGTGTGATGAGTACGATGGTTTATTCTGTGTCTGCGTGTTATATATCTATAATATATAAATGTATTTAGAACTATATGAGTTACTTTATTAAAATTATAGTATCCCTACTATAATTTTAATAAAGTAACTCATATAGTTGTTCTGGTTAGTTGGTTGGTAGTGTTAGTCTGATTTTTTGACAATAAAATATAAGAGATAAAATATAACCTATGTTACTCCCCGATAATCTAGCTTTTTAATGGTGAAAGAATTTTTAAAATCGGTCCGGTAGTTTCAGAGCCTATTCAATACAAACAAACAATCAAATCTTTCCTCTTTATAATATTAGTATAGATGTATAAAACTGATGCCAAATTTTTTATATATATTTTTCAAAATTTCGACTTCGCTTTCGCTGACCGCTTTCACTTTTTCCTCATTGTATGTATTTTTACTTTAATTTACCAAATTGTATACTAAATTGCAATATTTAATATCTATTAATAGAGATTTCAACACTAGTTATGTCCTGTGTAAAATGGAAGCAAAAGTTCACAGATTTGCTACAACGTCGTTGGCTACAACTGTTCTTTATTATAATTTATCAGTCAAAGTCTGTACTTTCAACTTCCAATTTCGACATTCCTACTACCTTACTACCTATATGAGTCACTTTTTCTTCATCTTAAAGTAACTCATAAAGGTTTCGAAGAAAAAACTCAACTTTCACTTGAATATTTTAACGTGCTAACGCTTTTTTTGTCCTTATATGACTGGATATTTCTACTTAGTGTTATCAATTAATCATAAATCTTCACCAAGATAGTAATTGGCAAAAGTAACGGATATAACCTAGATTCTTAAATAAAGTAAAAACTGATTCAAATTCTTAGTCGACATCTAGGTAATTAGCTGTTGCCTGAGGCTTCACAATGGGTACACCCATTGTGAAGTTCGGTTACATCTACAAAAAGTAGGCCTTGATTAAATTTAACAAGACGCTTAGGTGGAGACTCCTGCTGGTTACTAACTTCAGTTGTTTGTGCGGTGTAATATAAACTATGGCTGCCCATATTACTTCTGTGTGCCCGATTATCTGCACACGGGAAGACCTGTCAACTTCCTCTGATAGTACAGTTGATGTAGCCTCATTCTGGGCCACATTTATTCCTATAATATTTAATGCCTATTATGTTTGTTGTCGAAACGCCAAAAAAACGCAACAGGACCAGATCTAATTGAATGTAAGGGTATAACAAATATTATTTGATGAAAGATAATATGGTAAATGACATAATGACATTACAGTATGCCAAGCTCTGAATACAAACTCGACGTTTTAAGGGAATGGTAGCCTAGTATTCAAAACATGAGATTCCTAAGCTTTAAGTCCTGCTTATGATACTACTGACCTAAACTCACTCATAATAACATGCAATTTAGCTTAGCTGAAGAGGTTAATAAGATTAAAATAATATACGTATAGGTACATACCTAGATGCAAACAAGTTTTTCTATAAATCCAGTATACTAAAGTATTTTCGAATAGGATAAAAAAATATCAACAAATAGTTTTTCTATGTGATGCACTTCACTTTGGTAAATGAGAAAAAAAAATGTAAAGTATTGTGGAAAAAAAAGAACATAACATAGGGGCTGAAAATATGAGCTAGTTTACCATATGATATAGATTAAACATCTGCATAAAGTTTCAAGAAACAGCTTGCCTTAAATTCAATCAAACACTAGTTTATCTAAATCGGTCACCAAAATCACCATCTGCTGTCCAATATTTTCTAGATTAACTAACAAGTTTAAAGTGTAATTGATGACACACTCTGAATATATTATAAGTTAGAAACTATCCCTTGTATTCATTATAAACATCAAGCCATTACCCTTCCTTTACTTCAGCTTTGCCTCTTCAAACTTGTGTTTTAAACAATTTGTGCTTTATCGCTTAAGTTAAGATGCCTTACTTCCTTGAAGGTCAAGCATTAGATACAAATTGATGTTGTAAACAATAAACTTGGGTAACAATTTAACAACTTTCTGTTACCAGATGTTAACGCATAAGTTGCATTATGCGTAATTTATACCATATGAAATGGCACTGACTAATATTTAAAGCAGTAATTTGTATGTAATGTTGAACATAACTTGAGTAATATGCATATTGATGGTCATTCATATTCACTTTCGCATTATGTTTTTCTTACAGCTGTAGTGGCAGTGACCATGAAAAAGTTTAAAAAAAACTCAAAATCCCAAGAAGTCAAAAAATCTAAACCTAACCAAATCACAGCTAAATTGATAATATACAATTACGTAACATAATGGTCCAATAAATGTATAAGTAAATAATGAAGATAATGGCATCTTCACGGAAATACATATGTACAAACAAATAAAAATATTTAAAATAGAAAGTTACGTTACAGGTAAGGACGAGGTGCGGTGTAAAAACCGGTGCCAAGTAGGACGCACTCCATACGGCGCGGGCAAGAACATATCCAGAAAAAGATACGATATAAAGTCTGTCTAAATAACTTTGTAATTGATTAAGCAAAAACAACCGTCGTTCTGTTTGCAATGCATTCAGATTAGATTTTTGTATAAGTTGCAAATTGATAATGTTTTCTAAGTTGCTCAATGATTTTAAAGCGACGTTTTTGAAATCGATATTTCCCAAATCATTTGTAAACTCACAACTGAGCTTAATGCAGCAATTCCAACTTTACAAACACATTCGAATTCCTGTGAACACTATCACGATGAAACCATGTCTATTCCAGTGACCGGTATTTAGATATTATTTGAAAAATGTTTTCATAGCATAATTAATAAATTAAGCTTCTAAAAACTAGATACACGTAGAAAAAATGCAATAAAGTTATAGTCCCAATGTAGACCTTTACGTAGTGTATTAATATTTAAACTCTCCGTCTTCAAAACTATTACTATGTTAGGCAACACAAAAAGAAAAACAATCAACAATCTTCACACGATTGGTGTCAATGTCAATTTTATTACCCGCTGTGACATCAGTATCGGAATCCGTTTCATTTGATATTCGAGACAGAGAAATCGCCAGTGAAATTCCATTACTAGGAACCTAACGAGGAAAGTTGGAAGATGTTGTTTCTTTAAACTTTGATGAGTTATTAATTATTTTACGTGTAGAGATAGTTAATCCATCTAAGTTCTTAAGAACTGAAATATTGAGATGAAATAAACACTGTTTTGTTTTATCCGTTTACTTTAGTTTATTAAATATGAGCATCCCAAAATTAGGAGGTCTTAAATTTAAATGGCTGTTTAATCTTTAATCCTTTGTTTAACTTGTAAACTAATATTGAGTTTCATTATATTTCTTTAAGCCTAGAGAAAATTATTTGTGCTTTTAATGTTCGTAAACTTTCGCGATTTGTACGTATTATAGAATCATAATCGCGTAAATATTTTAAGGCTAAGTAGGTACCTTTGTTTTATTGTCCAACGTTTCGACCGTGTTGCGTTTATTTACTCGGAATAATTTAAATTTAAAATCAACGTATCAACGTCAATCCTTTGTGGTAACCTTAAAATTATACTATATAAAATTACTCTTAAATTTTTAAAACATTTTAGCACATTTATAGACTACAAAAACATGTCAAACATAACATTCACTAACTAAACAAACGACAACTTACAAGATCACATCTGTATATTTTAATAATTGTTGGTGCCTACTTAACTTTTAATAGAAATAGATTTCAGCCAAAATCAAATTTAAGTAAATAAACACATCTAAAAACTGCTAAAAACACATGCAAACACTTAAGTATATCATACGTATTTTACTAACTGAACGAGATTAGGATGAGTATCTCTACTTTGTATTGGATACATGAACTACTTTTCAGAGATTTGGCATTCCTTTGCCGTAACATCGCCAAATGGTCTCATTATGTTTGAAAATTGACTCATTTCTGTTTCGTTAATATGTATTTCGGCACAAAAGTGTTTTTTAAAAAGCTTGCGCCAGACATTGTAAGATGTTATGGCATTTCGGTAACAAATAAATACGCAAATCTAGTGAAATTGGTGCTTTTATTTTAAAAGAATGGTAATACAAGCAATGTGCCTCCAGATACCTAACGAAGCATTTTAAACTATTATTGCCAAATTTGATAATAAACTTTCAACTAGTTTTCAAGCGAAATCATAACTCCAAATTTAATTGGTAACTTGAGCAACTCAAAATCTTGTGGTCTTAATTGGTCCCTATGGAATCGGAGCTTCTGAAATAATTTATTGCCTACTGTCAATAATTCGGAGAATCAAAGCCGATGCCACTGTTTATTTAAAGTTTACAAGTAAAATTCAATTATGTCAGATACAATGCTCGCTTTGTCTGTTAACTTGTCTTTAGAAATGAAAAGGGTAAGACATTTGATAAAGTGCGGAATGGCAATGTGTCAGATGCTTATCCCAAATCCATGATTTGCTAAAGGTAATTAATACGATTGTTCCTTTACGTACTGAAGGGTTGGAAAAGGAAATTTGCCTGGGGATATGAATTCAATGAATGTTTTTAGTAATTCGGATGCTGGGCTTCCATTGCTAGTTGAACAGACTGTATCGACATGCTTTTAACTTACAAAGATGTAAAAGGGTTGGAAGTGGTATTACTTTTTAGACAGTAATTGGAACAAGTATTGTATTGGACCTCCTGCGGTTTCATATCCAATTACTGTGCGGTTTCTTATTAATTTGACAATATCTAAATGAAGAGTGAATGCACACAAGATGTGGATCTTCAGTGGTGATGAAACCGTATGTATTTCTAAGACATTGAATTTTTTTTTTTTCTTTAAATAGAAATCTATTTTATAAGGTTAGAAATATACAAAGTGATTTTAAATTATAAGGATTTCCCCTTTTTGTTTGAATTAAATTATTCTAACACTTTTTTCGAGTCATGGTCAAAGTTCGTTCGTTTATTCGACTCGGTACCAAATTTATTTACTCACTATGACAATACTCTTTTTATTGCGCAAAAAACCTTGTTCAACGAGTTGTACTTTTTGTCGTTCGATTATTTCCCACCCATTACCCTTTTGCAGTGGAATTAGAATTCCGGTTTGAACTTGATTGACTACAGAGCAATCAAAAGCAATCAGTGGACTGCTTCTGTTGCTGTTGGCAGCAAACTAGTTAATTACAAGAAATGTGATGCTCTCGTATTTATTATAGTGTTGGTATTAATTATGTAGTTGGTAGTTCCTGAATGATTGGATACAGTATTGTAAACTGGTATCTATTCAAATCATACATTGAAGTCTTCAGTGTATTTGTTAGAAACTATACTAAGGAATGATTTAAGAATGCTTTTTTTTTCATATCAAAAATTCGACTGCTGGGCTGTTATAGATCCACGGGCAATTGCCATAATCACAACGCTTGGCGAGCGGGTTGGCTATCGCTAGGTTTTAAAGTACGCAGTGGTCGTTGCTGTCCATATCCGGCGTAAAATCCCTTAGTCGACTTGATGACACCCACAGGTAGAGATAGGGTGGCACATATAATGATTAGTGCCACCCTCCTCCGTTACCAACCGATACCACATGGCCGAGTAAGTAAGTGTTTATAATTGTAGCGCCTAGATTGATAGACGAATTTGAATGCGGTTTTCTTTATCACATAGCTTTATCTTAAACTTTTTTTTTTTTTTAAATAAACTTAGCCGTTTCAAAGACAATCAACTTCGTAAATTTTTCCCGTTTTTGCAATATTTTTCATTGCTGCTCTCCTGGTATTGTTCGTAGCATGATATTAAATAGTCTATAGCCTTTCTCGAAATATGGGATATCCAACAGTAAAATATTTTTTCAATTCGGACCAGTAGTACCGCGTTCAAACAAACAAACTCTTCAGCTTTATAATATTAATATAGATAAACTAGGTCCGATGATCATAATGTAGCACCTAATGTTATTCTTGGTTAGTTTGGATACTGTAGTGAGTTTACACAGTTTAAAAAGTAAAAATACAATTTGTGACAGGTCACCGGTCGCGTGTAGAACTCGTTTCCCGCCAGTAAGTCATCTTATTGACGCGATATGGTAAACACTTGACACACTATGCCTACTTGAGTTAGAAGAAGCCTCAAGGGTTTCTAAACTGGTAATTTATTTACATGTTGATTTAATCCGTTGGTGTATAATTTATACTGCTAGACTAAAATAGGTAATAAAAGTGAAGAGTTTGTTTGCTTAGGTGAACATACTGGCCGATATACTTCGATGAAAATTGTATGGAGGTTAGATACGAGTATATATCAATCGAATAAAAGCATGTTAAAAAGTTTTAAGCTTTTATAAATATAACATGTCCAATGTTACTCATATAAAAATAACTTCAATAACAACATTGTCATAATTGAAGGCCTTTAAATGAATTATTGGACACAGCACAGCAATACAATAAGTTGGACAAAAAAATCAATGAACGACATGAAATAGATGCTTCAGACGATGATAGAGATCGTAGATGTGGGCATTTATGTGACAAGGCACGTCTATACGAACAATATTGTTACTAAAGGATAGATGGATAGATGTTTGTTACACACAAACACGAATATACTTCGATAGCTTCAAATTCACATACTTAGTTCAAACGTTGTTGTTTTTCCGAACAATAGGACAATTTAAAATGGGATGTACAGAACTTGCATTCACTTAACTCAAATTTAGAAGAAAGTTAGTGAGCGTCATTCAAAAGAGTGACTGACTTGATTTTTTTATTTGATTTTGAAGCAAAGTAAATGCAAATTCGTTCAGATCACACAAGTAGTGTGAATCAAAATCACAACCTCTTGCGAAGGAGTGGTATTCTACTCCGTCACCGAGACAGTAAATTTATACTATTTTCCCTTGATTAATATAGGTAGTTAATTTTCATATTTATAATATTAGCCCAAATTTCATCAATGTTTATGACTTAAAAGTGTGTTAATTATTAATTTACAACTTACACTAACATTTTTTGACTTTTCCATCAAATTTTTATTGTTATTAACATAATTTATGACTTAAAACGATGTCTATCTAGTTATTTTAAGGTTAACGGATATTAGGTTCGACATTTGAATGTTTTTTTTTAACTAGACATTTTTTAACTATACAGGATGTACATTTGTTAACTATACAGCGTGTATACACGGAGAGACACATTTAAAATCTTTGAATGCGGTTCACATTATTCTAAAACCGAAATGGTCGTATCTTAGTAATCTCTATAATATATAAGGTATAATATCTGCCTTCTGTGGAACGACATAACATCGAGTGTACCTAGTACGTAGGTACTAGGTACACTCGAAGGTAGAAGGTAAGTTTTATATAAACGCGAGGAAATGACAGAGAGAAACTGGGAACATCTTGCGATGAAAGTGGATCAGAACGATCCGAGATTTGCCTAATGTCAGTGAATGTTGCTCAAGCGCGATTGTACAAGTATGAAGCTTAACCTTGCGATATTTCAATCTACTTGATCGCCACTGAGTAGTCACAGACACCAAAAGTCATTATTCTAAATTAATTCTAACTACTACTAATACCTTGGGTTCTTCATTTATGAAAAGAAAGATACGTAGGTATTAGCTATCTCGAGTTAAGAATTGTGAGCAACTAAGGTGTCTCTCACATATGACTCACATTCATTCAACGTTGCTTTAATGTGTTTCTCATTTATCATTTTTTTTTTATTAAGATTAAGACATAATGGGAGCGGAGAACAAAAACTTATTTATACTAAGTGAGTACGTACGTTTTTGAAAGTTAATACGTCTGTGATTTAGTTTTTTAAATCTTGTTTTGTTCAGGAGTTTACCACGCTAATTCAAAATTATTTATAGAATACTACATTTACACCCCATGCCAAGTTTGCAAAGCAATCGTTAAGTTGATGAAAAGATAAAAGAAATATCATAAACACCAACATCAGTTTTTAAAAAAGCTCTTTTGAAGCTACCTAAGTAGTTTTAAAGCTTTTGTATCTATATTCGATATCAAAGTACAAACTGTCGTGTCGGTCTGACTAATCTTAAAATTTTGCATAGACGTTTCTTACTCTCTAGCTGACCTGCGTGACTTCGTCAGCGCCAATTTTTCCCTTTTCAACTACATTTTTCATGGATTCTCCACTTCTATTGGTCGTAGCATGATGTTAAGTACATATCCTACCTAAAGACTTCTTCTATAATTGGGCTATCCAACACTAAACTATATTTTTTTTTAATTTGAACCAGTAGTTTTTGAGATTACCGCGTTCAACCAAACAATGAATAGATTCCATTCAGAGGCTTCCAAACCATGCAAAAAGCAAGCAAACGAATCTAAATTTTGTTAGACCTCTTCTGTGTATGTCCAGAAGAGGTCTGATAGAAGACCGAGACCCGAGTCCAACTCGACAGACAATCGATCTTCCGTCCTCCTTCCTTGGTTGTCAGCCTGTCTTAATATTCTCTCAGATCTGTCTCTTAAGATTCAAATTTGTTATTGGATAGATCCTAAAGTAGAAGACGTTAAACTCGTATCAATATCGTATATTTCAAAACTTTGTACTTCTTACAAAACTTGGTCTTCGATTTGCTTCAAAAATTCTCAAGAGCCACTTTATAAGGATATATCAAACAACGATTTATTGGACTGTTATTATTTCAACTGCAAAACTTTTAAAACCTAACATCGTATAAATCATTTCCGTAGAAACACTTTCTAATTTTAAAATATATTATGATGATTTTGGTAAAAAATGTAATAAATTGATGCCATGAAGACTTTCATTAGGTTTTTAATGCATGATGATACACAGAATGTTCGCAGACCGGTTTAAGAAAGTGGATGCCAGGTCTTGGTGCAAGTATTAACTGATGAAGACGTCGAAATTAAATCAGTTTTTGTGAGTGACGAAAAATAAAGGTTTACGAAATATACGAACGTATCTGCTTTTGGAACATGTAATTAGAAACACTACGCATTCGTTGATATTCTGAAAGAAAAAAGAAACGAGAGAGAACTCAAAACGAAAGAGTACTTATCCTCTTCAGCAATATAGAAATATACATATTATTCTAGCGTACAGATTCAGAAAATTTTGCGTTACAAGCAAAGCTAATATATCAATACTGTATACGATACTAATACAAAAAATCTGCGGAATTTGTTTGTTTGAAATGTAAACACGAAGGTTGAGAAATATTTTACTTTTTTGCAATCTGGCTCAAAGCCGCAGTCAGAATTAATTCCACATAATTTATAAACTGGTTGACATTTTGTTAAAATATATTTCTAAAATATTAATGATACATTTTATTATCTTTCATTGTCATAAAAAACTTTCTCATACTTTTCTTATTTGATTGAAATATTTTTCGCTTTTACCGTCTTCTGTGCAAGCAGTTTCTAAGTCATAACTTTCATTAAAAATATCCACACTTCCAACCAAAGTATCGATGCTAAACAAGCATGAATTATGGACACGGTGCTAATGCGTGGCCTACAACTGCAGTCTTAACACAAACGCGATAACCAGTTTCACAGCTGACCCTTTTACCTTGAATCGGTCAACATCTTATACAAGTACATGAAGAACGATGTATCATTTTCTTTTTGTTAAAAAAGACATTGTGCTCCATGTACTTGTAACAGATGATTACTGAAAGCAGAAGAAAAAAAGAGTTTTTTTTTGTATAAGATGACTTTCGCATTTAGATTAAAGAAAAAATAAACAGCCAGACTTGTAATACGTTTCGTGAACATAATTGTTGGCTCACGCGGAGATACGGTTCAGTTGAACTCGCAACACTTCCGCTGCCAGTGTAGACGGTTGTTTACGTCATAATCGATCATATCCGAATTTCGATTCTGAGTATGACGACGCTAGTGATACTTTTCGTATAAGGATAGCTAATCGAATGGTTTTCTATTTCGATTTTCATTGCTCGCCTTGTATGTTACTCTTCATCATTATCCTGGGCTTCTATCACTATTCTCAGTTTTGCATCCAGTTCCTAAGCGGCCTTCTTTTAAATACGTACTCGTACAATATACTAGATCTTAGCAATCTAAATAAATTGCAGGTTCTTGTAAATTACAGTTTCCTGGTATATTTACAATCTGAGACGAATGCTAGAAATTTTAACTACGCTAAGCCATTCATTGCTATTAAAGTCTTGATTTGTATCAAAGTAAGCCAGTGTAGTAGGTACTGACGTGTACGTATCACTTGAACGTTGTTTTTGTAGTCAAAGTGAGCGGCATTTCGTTGTTGTTTATTTTTTGTGCTCTTGATAATTCGTACGTAGAGTTTTTAAGCGATTGGTTTTTATCATCATCATTATCATAATCAGACGTGATTGTCTGCAAATTATGATCTACCTCTACATTATCATCAGGTAAAACTTTAGTCTCTTTAATTGAAGTTACGATATTAACTTCATAATTAATGACTATGAGGCTTAATATATTAACAATGGTAGTGTAATTTGGTAAGACTAATAATATTGATAAAACAAGAAAATGAGAAACTTTGCTAGCTATTGATAAAATAGATAACAAACATAATAATAATATAATAATATCTTGGGACAACTCACACAACGTCATCTGATCCCAAACTAAGCAGAGCTTGTACTATGGCAACCAGACAACTGATAAACATACTTATATATTTCTAAATACATACATATTATAGATAAACTACACCCAGACACAGAATAAACCATCGTGCTCATCACACAAAGTTTTATCCTGGGTGGGGATCGAACCCACGACCTCTTGCGTAGCAGTCGGATATAGTCCCACCGCGCCACAGAGGCAGTCAAACATCAGCATCTTCACCGACTTATAACAATACTGATTACTTTTCAATGCTAACTGTCCCTTTCAGTTTATCTAAAATTAAATCAATAGATAACTTTGGAAGTATCACAATAAACATTTCTTATTTAACTCTTTGGTGCTCTGCAAAATTCAGTAAGGGAAAGTTTAGCAATACATGTACACTTTCTTGGCCAGACATTGGCAATCGCTTGCATAGTCTAATACTGTCGATAGATAGAAGAATATTGACAACTAATTTATGCTAAAATAGTCATTTTACTAAATTAAAATTGGCAGATTCTAAATTCGAAATTGGTCCGAAATATTTAGTCATTGGCACTTTTAGTGATAGTTAGTTTTAAACTAATCAAAAAAATCATAAAACACTTACAGTTAAATAGTATTGATGCATTTTGAAATTTCATCCAAAAATCCAATCGTGGAAAAAAGTCCTTTTTCACGTTGCAATATTGCCACCAAATATTGTTTCTTGCCGCACATACACAGTTCTACACTAAAACACAATAATAAATAGACACTACGCCTTTTTCGGAGCGTGACACGTTCGTATAATCCGTGATCGAAGTGCCACTGGTTCACAACAGTCCCCCCCACTTGGCAGCACCTGGTCAAAATCTGAATTAAATTTTATTGTCAACTTTCGATATACCTACATAAATGTTTAAGGAACTTTTTCGACTTTTTTCAAGAAACGAGTTTTCTGTTTGAGTTCGCGATGGTGAATGGATCTTTCTAGTGTTCTGTCTCTGTCTTGCGCTCGCGCAGGTGAGGTACCATTGTCTCGAGGTGAGTGAGAGTCGTTCGAGTATCATTTGAAAGTACTCGATGATAGATACGCTCAATTTGAGCTGGTGATTCTATGTCTTAACTATTTCGTTTTATGTGTGTACCTGCTTGTTATTTTGTCATCATTATATTATTACACTTTCCAATGTCATAAGTGATTTCTTTGTTTTGAAAGTTTTGGAAATGTGTAACAATTCTATAAATATGTATAACTATATAATTTTTATTTCTATAAAATTAAGTTGGTATTCTTATGGACTACGTAGTTATCAGAATAACGATTAAAAACTGTTACTCTGTTACTTTCGTCACATTGATCAATTAGCTTTTATCAGTCTACGACGGACGGTCTTAGGCCTCTTCCTCTTTATGCGGCATGGGGCCACATCGACCTTCTTCAGGACTTCGGACGTTTCTCATTTACGTACGGATTACCTATTTGGAATATTTTTCTAGGCTTAATATTTTCAAGAAAATCGAACAGCTCACTTTCAACACAGATTATATATAACTCAAACAAACTTTTCGGCTAAACTAACAACCTTAAAAAGTTAGAAAACAATAAACTTTTAATAGATTTTTATACAAAAACAAAATATTAGAAATTAACTTTTAAAATACAGCCGCCTTTATTAACCAGCTAAATTAATAATATATTTTATCCCTTTAATTTAACTAAATATTTTTACAAAATATTTATTAACAAAAATTCTCTTGAAGATTTATTGAGTTAAAAGGCAAAAGTTGAATTTTGGCTAGGCCTAGATGATGATCGTCTATGCGTACCTAGTCAACTTAGTATAAAATCTGAAGTGATAATCATTCGAGAGCAACAAGTTACTGTGGTAGGTCAAAGCCAGGTGAACGTACTTGACCGATTGGCGCAACTGGTCACCATGACGGACCCACCAACATGGTAACTCAATTCACACAATATTATACAAGTAACGCTTTCTCACTTTCTTTTGGATATATTAATCTCAAAGGTTTTGGGTTAAAAGATAAAAACAGCGATAAAAATAATAAATAATGGTATCAATGACGATGAACGTCAAGTTTATTTTCTAACCGGCTTTTAAAAAGGAGCAGGTTCTCAATTCGGATGTTTATATTTATATTTCTGGAACGTTGTTCCTTTTCGCAAGTTTTTATTTGTGAGCTGTGAGGCTAGACGTAAAAAAGTGTTACATTTTGACATAAATGTAAATCTAATATTTATGATTATGTAAAACTAGAATAAAGAGGTTGTGTTAAATAGGATGTTTGTATTTTTGTAAAAGGTTGTTATGTTAATTTTACCTATATCAAACTGGCTGTGTGCATGTGTGAAAATCTTAAATTGAAATACCTAGGACAATTTTTAAAATGTTCTTCCATAATTTTTTAAAACCACTTGTTAATACAGACAGTAGGGTTCCACAGCCTTAAATAATTGCATCAGAACAGAAGAGCGTATGTTCAAAGCATTTACGCCCTTTTGTTGAAAAACGCATTTTTTCGGCAATAACCCAATGACGGTAAATCCGATAATGTTCAAAATAATTTTAGTTTCAAGTATTGATTAATCGCTACCTTTTTGAACTCACGTTGATGTTTGCTGATAAAAAAATCAGGTTCTGTTACATTTACGGAGTGCCCCCTCTAAAAATATTCATTATCATTATTATTTGGCTATCAAACTAAGTAGCGGCTGCTACAAGACACCTTTTCACTAAATTTCATAAATATTCATCTAGTAGTCTTTGAGTAAAATGTCTGTGACACACGGAGGGACAGACTGATAGACCGACAAACAGATATACAGACAGATATGACAAAACTATAATGGTTCCGTTTTTGCCATTTTAGCTACGGAATCCTAAAAGCTTCCAACTGGGTGTTCATAAGACGCTACTCTTTTTTTATTCCGGAATGATCCTATTTAAGTTTCGTAAAGGTCTGATGATGAGTTTCTGAGCCAGACAACGGAACTCTTCAATAGATCAGCCAGCAAATCGTCGGCGGTTTAAGTCGATTAAAAATTTTTATTGTCTATAAAAAGGAATAACTTAAACTAAAAGAAGATTTTCCGCACTAAGCTTTACATTTGCAACTGTTGCCTTTAAACAATCATTGATTTGGTTTTACGAAATAAACATTTTGTATTTGAGTTTGTAGTACAAACTATGCCTAAGTTACGGAGTATTTCTCAAACATAAAAAAATACCGGGATCCTTATTTATGATCTTTTTTCTGAATCTACGGCAAGCCCGCGCTTAGAAATGCATCACCGCGCATGCGTGGTGGACAATTTTTGAGCAGGCCGCATGCGCCATGATGCATTTCTAAGCACACCTCTCCATTTACCATAATGACAAGAGTTTGACAGATCCGCATGGGCTTGCTGTGGATACGGAAAACAGATTATGAATAAGGACATAGGCTTAAACAGGACTGCCTCTGTGGCGCAGTGGGAGTGTGTCCGACTGCTTTGAAAGAGGTCGTGGGTACGATACCCACACGGGACACCACTTTGTGTGATCCACATTTTTTTGTTCCTAGTCTGGATGTACTTTGTGTCCGTGATTTGTATGTTTGTAAATTCCCTCGCGATACAGGGCTTGTACCCTACTGCGGGAGTTGTCTTTATTTAAAAAAAACCCCTACTCTGTAAATTCGCGTTCCAATAATTACTATTAAACAAGAAAATATTTTTATCTGGCATTCTTCGATAATGTTCAAAAAATAGCGGTGTATCACTTTTTTCTGTAATCTTGTTTCACGCTGAGACCCGACAGCAAAGCGTAGAGAAGCAGCTGCTGCTGGCTGCAGCAAGAAAAAGCGCTTTAATATATAAATAAGTAGCGAGATTTTTTCGTTGGATTTCAGTAATAGTTCTATCGCAAAAAATCCCTAGAACTGATTTAAAAATGATACATATCAAGCTAGAGTTGTCATGGTAGCTTCGTTTTGACGAGACGCCCCTCTGTATGTATACGAATACTATAAAAAGTGGTACGTTAGTGAAAAAACTGATGTTGAATATGACAAACTTAACTTTAGCCGTTGGAAAAGTATTATCTCCATACACCAACATAGGTTTTAGAAGTTTACGAACCGCAAATAAATTTGTAATATAAAAATATTTTTGTGATGCAATGATTATGGCTTTCACTACAAGTTAAATGACACTTAGATGCCTATAAGCTTTTTTTTTAAATTAATCATTTTAAAGTAAAACAGCGAGCAACTGCCAATATACACATTATATAATTTCAACAAAAGAATGCTTCATCTTTCTTTTCCAAAATAGAAATAAAATACAAAACCATGGCTAATTATAATCCTATTTTTAAAGTTTGTGCGGATTAATGGTAATTATTTGTTGTGGATTTAAACGGCTATTACACTACCCTAAATCAGGGCCCTAAATCGAGGTGGCTTCGAAAGTTAGCTAGAGAATTAGGGCCCTAACTCTTATTACACCTCTCTTTTTAAGGGTTTAGGGTCCCTGATTCAGTGTAGTGTAATAAGCGCATTAGATTATTTTTTTGCAGAAATGTATTCATATCACCTGAATAGCACATAGGCTATAAAATCAACCATAACTCCTGCGAAGCCGGGAGATACAACTAGTTATATACCTACTACGAACAAAGGGGTAAAAGTGTCAACCTCACAAAATGTGCTATTGACCTACACAAGTACGTATTCAATCAATCAATTCGCATGTATCGGTTTATTGATTTGCATAGGCTTCTCCTAATTTACGCCATAACATCCAATTCATTCCAGCGACCTTATTTACGAGTATGTCATCGGTCCATCTGGCTGAGGGCCGTCCTATATTACATTTACCGAGTCGCAGTCTCCATTCTAGGACTCGTTGGCTCCAGCGGTCTTCGATCCTTCGGCAAATATGACCAGCCCATTGCCACCTCAGCGAGCTTCACCTGCGTGCAATGCCGGTAACATTGGTTCTTTGTCGGTACAAGTAGATATTACCGTGAAAATATCTTTCTAATTCTTGATGACATAAATAAACAAGTAACAACTCGCGTGTGATGACAGTTAATTCACACTTAGGTACTACACAAATTTAGCTAACTTTCTTTACTTTCTTTTGTTTGAGTAATAATTTTACTCGTAGGTAATATTATGTTTGGACTGGAGTGTGTAACAGGACTTTCGACATTCGTCCGTCGTTTTTAAAACATAAGAAGAATATCAATTTGACGCCCTACATTGCAAAAGACGGACTTATTGCAGGCATTCTCTACCAGACAGGTTTTATAGTCTGCACTAGAGGACACTGCATGCGTAACGGACTTGTGGTGGACTTCACAAGCAGGATTCTTTACATCCCGGACTTAAAGTACCCCTAGACTTAGAACAACAATTTTTGTACTACACGAAGTATTTCCCAAGGCTTGGACCGCGTGTTTTTTGGATTTTAACTACTAAAGTCATCGAATTTTCCTACACATTTTAGTCCCTCATAAGGGATATTTAAATTGTCTGTCATTATATGATTAGCTTTGCTTATATTAATATAACATGGGTTGGATCGCATTCGAAATTAGTCTTAAAATCATACCTTTGTGCAAATTTTATCTGGAAAAGTCAATTATCTTTGTAGATTAATGCATTCAAACTCTTCAGTTTTTTTTTATATTTTTATTAGCCTTAAAAAATTCAAAATTCTTTATTCACTTAGGATGCAAAACAACTCTTGTGATACGTCTTGATTCTACATGTACATGTAATGCTAAACTTGATATGGGTATAAGGTGCTGCGACTAATATACTATACACCATGTTAAAAATACATAGAAGTAGAGCATAGATTTTCAACCTAAATAAAATCTGAAATTTTTGACAATAAACACTGAAGTTAAATACCGCAACGTGTTTACCACAGAGAAAACCACAGTAAAATATAGTAATCACAAATTGCTTATCAGAATTGTAACAGGACAGGTAGAGTCGTTATTTACTTTTTAGGGTTCCGTAGCCAAAATTTCAAAATGGAAACTTTACAGTTTTGCCATGTCCGTGTCTGCCTATCAGTCCGTCACATGGGTCACTCAGAGACCCTTAGTACTAGAAAGTAGTAATTTTGCATAGATATACATATTATTTACGCCGACAAAGTGGTAAAATAATAATAATAATATCTTGGGGCAACTCTACAACGACAACCGAAAAACTAAGCAGAGCTAGTACTATGGAAACCAGACAACTGATAAGCATACCTAAATATTTGTATTTAGAAATATTTCTATATAGTATCAGTTATATAGGCACTTGGTTTTTTTTTCGAAGAGTTCCCCTACATGTGATTTTTTTCTCAGCTCGCATCGTGTGGCGTGTCGGTGTATCGGTCTTTTTTTGAAAAATGTATGGTTCCTGTGCAATAAATTTGTTTTTCAAAATTTCCACGCGACCGACACGGGCAGCTACTCATTAACATCTATTCATTAATATTAATGACGACTTCCAGCCAATTATACAAGTAATATTATAGTTCACAAGTATGTGGACAAACACAAGTACCTACACTCTCTATTCCGTCCGATACGATGGAAATCCAACACGGCCGAAGATAAATTAGGATCAAAATCGACGACTATTGTATTTAGACTTTCGCTATTTTTATACATATTAAGGGTACGAACCTTCTATTTACCCGACGTTTCGATCGAATTGCGATCAATCGTGGTCACGGGTAGGGTCGACCCGTGACCACGATCGGTGCAATTCGATCAAAACGTCAGGTAAATAAAAGGTTCGTACCTTTAAATAATTTACGCGATTAAGTCCCGAAATTTATATAAAAATCGTCGACGACGATAACAAGGCACGGAAGGGTAATCCTCCCATTTAATGAAACTACGTTACTTAACCTGGGAGATCATTCGATCAGCGTAGTCGCCACTGAATCACGGACCACTGTAAATTTTACTACTTTACTTAATATATTTAATTTATACAAAACTAAAATACAGTTTCGATCTCAATAATGATAATACACCATCTGTTAATACATGAACTGAAATGCAAATATATGGAAATGTACCAAGTGGATCGTGTTTGAGGCTTAGAATATTCGCATGAGACGTTTAAACCGTTTACACATTTAACCAAATGACTACATGCCTATACTTTTTAATATTTTCATTATTATTTTTATTCACTTTATTTTTTCACAAAACACTGAGAACACAGAAGGAGGAAGTCGACCAACAAACAAAGCTATGAGCTATAACGAATAAATTACAATTACATATATATATATATATATATATATTTAAATAGATGTATATAAATCAATGTTTGTCTGTATGTTCTCTATGCAAATTCCCAATGCTGCTAATTCCAAAACTATTGATTAGATTGTGAGGACACTTTAGCAGAATATTCTGGGAAGGCGGGCGCGTGTTCCTGGCTTTAAAAGCTGTGGCTTTTAAAGCCAGGCAACAGCAAAACGACACAAACAACACACAGCGAAACGTGGCCACATTCAGCTAGTATCTAATAAAAAGCTAGCCATTTGGATTCGACACACGAGCGTACAAACATACTAACCCCTTGTTTGCAATGGAGCTGATAAATGGCGTTTGTCAAAACTAATTTCAGTTTAATTTTTAGACAGTTATAAAGTTATGAAAGAAAAATTACACTTGTGATAAGTAATGATTACAAATGTACACTTAATGCCAAGTTCGCAAACCAATAGCCGGATCAAAGAACCATACAATAAAAACTCTTAAATCACAGTCATCACACATGTTTTTAAACAAACAAACATTGTTGATATCTGTTTGTTTATAAAATGTATAATGCAACATCATTTTCATGTAATAAAAAAATACCGAGAGTACAGAAGAATAGATCAATTGTCTACTTCGCTTCTTCTTATTAGACATTACAATAACCTATTAAACTAATAACCTGCCGCTCGTGCCTTCTTTACATTGCACGAAATAACTTTGAAATATTAGATTTGAAAAAAATCATCTACCACTGATTTTTGTCACAATGATTTTACTCCGGGGTCTGTTAGACTCAGGAGTAAAAACATTGTTTTATGTCAGGTTTAGGGCCTAAACCTCAGAATAAACAACGATTTTACCTTGTTTTTGTAAGGTGGAGACGAGCTCGCTTGGTGGTCCAAAATACTTTATGGATCTAATTGATGACTACTCAAAAAAGGTTTCAGTTTATTTTCTGCAAAAAAAGCTCTAGAAAAATTCAAAGAGTTCAAATGCTTAGTGGAGAAACAACAGAATGTAACATAAAATGTCTTCGCTCTGATAATGGACTTGAATATGTGAATGCAAATTTTTCTGTTTTTTTTAAAAACCGCTGAAATTGTTCATCAAACCATCATTCTATACATTCCTGAGCAAAATGGAGTAGCCGTGCGCATGAATTAAACATTAGTTGAAAAAGCAAAATGCCTATTAATTAATACTAAATTGTCTAAACAATACTGGTCTGAATCTAAACACATGTACACACTACTGCTTATTTATTCATCAGAACTACAACTCGATCACTGAAATACAAGACACCCGAAGAGATGTGGTCGGGGCCCATAACCTGTTGGAATAATTAAAACGCTCCAGGTTTACTAACGAATTAATATTATATTACCAATTGAATATTTGCACAACGTATTCTTAGAGACATGAACAGAGCAGAGATAAGCAGCAGAGTAGTAGCGGCTTATTACAATAAAATATTTTTGGAAACTTATATTATAAAGTTATTTTTACCCGACTGTAAGGAAGGGTTATGTTTTTCGCACGTATCTTGTATGTATGTAGTATTCTTTATTACCTCATATCTCACAAACCACTGAACGGACTTATACAATTAAGACGTCGTTACATTTATCTTGACCGCCCAAGTGTTTTTAGAGAGGTGAAGTTTGAAAAAAAAAACAAACATGGCAGCTATGAGATTAAAAAAATGTTTCGAATATTGCTTTATGGGTATCAAATAAAAGAGTTCTTCTTAAGCATTTAAAAAAGGTATAATATTATTATGACTATACTAAAAAAGTTAGTTACCAATCATTCTTTTTTAAATTTTAAATATTGGATAGATGTGATAAAAGTTAGTTGTTACATCCTACAATCACTCAAAAGTACTAAATAACAAAATGGGTGCAATTGCTACGTATGTTCGAGGTCCCTGTGACCCTATGGTGCTCGAGCGCCTTTTCCTTCTGTAATCTCTTTGTTTTGTGGTTAATTAAGCAATTCTTACATTAACAATCTAATTTGTTAGTCACAGTGTAACAGTTATAATAACACAATAAAAAGTGTAACAGTTCCATTGTTCAGAAAAAGTTATGTTATCAACATACTCTAGTTTACTTTTATCAAATGATTACCTATTGTGATACGCAAATTATATTTTTATGATAATGAATAACCGTTTACGAAAACCATGTTAGTGTGCCGGTTATTTTTTGTATGGCCTGCCTGACTCAGCGGCAACCGAGCTGATTTAAGTATCTGCGAGGTTAAGTAACGTTACCATTGTCAGTCCAAATATTGGTGACTTTTCTTCCGTTCCGTTCCGTCACATTCTTCCGTGCCTCGGAGAGCACGTTAAGCCGTCGGTCCTGCGCCCAATCTCCCACCGAATTTTCCTTCTATCTACTATAGTGCACCAATTGTACATTCGGCTATCTACGAACAATGAGCGTGAGGGAATAGAGTGCACTTGTGTCTGCGCATACACTTGTGCACTATAATATCTCGTGCGTAGTTGAGTCTTATGAGATTGGTCGCCATAACTGGTATCGGTTAGGAGACCATTATTTTTTTGTGATTTATTCAAAACTAAGAGACCCGCCCCGGCTTCGGACGGATTTTTCTCAATTAACTACTTTTTACTTTCCTTTCGGAAATAAATATCTATATGATAGTGAAAACCGTGTAAATATATTAATCACGAAAAACACCTTTTACCTACAAATTGCTTGACTTTTCGACCAGGTTAACTGGTGTTAGGTCTAAGCCATAGGCCATCTTGGTTGATACCACAGCAGTGTCAAATATTCTTCCGTGAAATTGTGATATTAGCACAACATTGTGTTGCTGTTGAAAGACACTGGTGCATGTGAAATTACTGTAAAAATGAGACTTAGGGTCGGTACGTATCTGACGGAAAATGCGGCGAGCGTATCTGTTTAGTATGGTCGACGCACTAACGCATCATCGGTGTGAATGGTTATGTTTTATTGTATATTTGTCTGTTCTGGCGTTACGCGACGCATTTTCCGTCAGATACGTACTGACCCTTACGAAGTAATGTCTCAAATAAGGGGCATAGTGCGGAGACTGTCAGATCTTTGCCAAACAAGAATTTGGATCGTATTGATCCACTTATAGAGACGATCTTCATTTCGTTGTATAAAAAACGTGCCTTTGTGGCGCGGTGGGAGTGTATCAGACTGCTGCGCAAGAGGTCGTGGGTTCGATCCCCACCTAGGATAAAACTTTGTGTGATGAGCAACGATGGTTTATGGTTCTTATTTATCTATAATATGTATGTACTTCAAAAATATAAGTATGTTTATCAGTTGTCTGGTTGCCATAGTACAAGCTCTGCTTAGTTTGGGTCAGACAGCGTTGTGTGAGGTGTCCCAAAATATTATTATTCATTATTTAAAAAAAAAAACAAACAAAAAGTTAGTCACAAGCGGACTATCGCAGCGACTCCATTTCGAAGGCCGATGACTCTTCATACGCCCTCATTTTTAACAGCAACATTTGAACCACAACATGGTAATGTCTGTGCCTTTAGTAAAAAGGGGTTTAACTCCAAAAATATAACTTTACTAAAGACCCAAAAAAGTTCAAAGTATTTAAAATTAAGAAATTATTGCTAATACCTAGAAACCTAATAATTTTATTTTAAGAGATTTTAAATCTGATATCAGCTATCGCTAATATGTATTTTGTTTATAAACTTAATAAGCTTAAAAAAACACATATTATCGATTACCAGATTTAGGTTATTAAATCTGGTATATCAGCTATCGATAATATGTGTTTTGTTTATAAGCTTATTCAATAAGCGTATAAAACATATATTAACGATAGCTAATACTACATTAAGTTATCTATACTAATATTATAAAGCTGAAGAGTTTGTTTGTTTGTTTGAACGCGGTAATCTCAGGAACTACTAATCCGAATTGAAAATTTTTTTCACTATTAGATAGCCCATTTATCGAGGAAGGCTATATGCTATATAACATCACGCTACGACCGATAGGAGCGGAGCAGCAATGAGAAATGTTGCAAAAACGGGGAAAATTTACGCTGACGAAATTGCGCGGGACAGCTAGTCTCTCATAATAATGAAATTAGGTTAAGTACTTAACTCATCAAAAAAGAAGTAGACTTTACCACTTTTTGGTGCACAGATTTGTTCTGAACCGTTTTAATTTAAACACTAAAAGGTAACGCAAATAGAAGAAACGAACAAAACAAACGAAATATTAGAAAACCAGTTGCAAAAGAATTTATTAAGAAAGAAAGTAAAGTTACTAGAAAGGCATTAACTGGACAATAGCATTCATGAGAACTGGACGGACGTATCACCCAGATGTACGGAAGTGTATAATTAGCAAACAAAATGAAGATTCGGAACAATGGTTTCGTATGTAAAGATATTTGTTATTCTTAACTTGGTTTGAATGACAAATAACTCAGAGCACGCTCGAAAAAAGGGCTATGGGAGTCCATGTTGACTACCATAACTGCTTCGGTGGCACTGTGGTGGTATACGATTGCTGCACAAAAGATGTTCAAGTAACATTCCACAGTGCAAGACCGCACGATCATGGATCCACAGTGCGGTCTTCCCTTGGTCCTTCAGTCCTTATGACCAATGTCAGGCCTAACTGTCAGGGAGAAGAGACACCAATACTTTTTTCGGCTAAACAATTGCAGCTATCATTAAAAATATGTGTAGAGGCGATTCTTCTAGGCATGGCGGACTCAGCATTGAGCATCTTAAGTAAGCAGGTGTCCACCTTCCAAGGGTTCTATCTTTATTTTATATTTTGTGTATTAGTCATTCGTGCTTACCATTAGGACTAATGCAAACTATAGTAGTACCAATGGTTAAAAATAGAACAGGAGACATATACAATAAGTCAAATTATAGACCCATATCTCTTGCAACCACAATGGCAAAAGTGTTGGACAGTATGATTTATTCTTGCTTGAAAAACTTTTTTTTTAAGTTAACTAGCAATGTGGAATTGAGTCCCACATTACTAGTAATCTTGTTAACCTCTCCAGCTAAGCTTATGTTAGGAGTGGGTTGACGGCGGTGGTATAATGGGTAGAATTCAAACCCGCGACCTCACGATTGCAAGACCGATGCCTTAGCCATTAGACTACCGCCGCCTCAGTTTGGATTTCAACCTGGACCGTCTACTGAAAGTTCTATACTAAGTCTCAAACATACTGTCCAATACTACACTGATCGGAAGACACCGGTGTACGCCTGTTTTCTAGATCTCTCTAAGGCTTTCGATCTTGTAAGTTATGATGTGCTTTAGAGAAAGCTGGTTGACAGAGACTACATTTTTTAAAATTTTGAAATACTGCATTCACTTCACACTACATGCAAATCAGTCAAATCATGTAAAAATAAATTTTAAAACTAAACAAAACCTGCCAGCAATTAGATAGAAACAAAATACTCTTCATATTTAATATCATGCAGTCGGAGGCACGATATTAAGTTTAACAGAATTAATTTATGCCTCTGACATCTCTACTTTAAATAGTCAAACTCTAGTCTCGCTTCAATGCAATTTTCCAACTTAAATTCAAAAGTAATAACTTGGTCGAATATTCTACGAAAGTGGTTTGTTTTCCACGGAACTACCCAATTAGTAGTTGTTGAAATCAATTAGCACCTACACAAAATTGTCCTTGGGTTAAATGGAAAGCAGAATTCCGGGAGCTCAATATTAAAGAACTTGCGCCAGTTGTGCCCGATAGATTCAGATGGTCGGCCACCTACAACGAGCGAAAACGGGCTCACTCACACATACAAATATCTCGGTCGAATTCTGACGAATCGTCAACCGAGACTGCGCACGTTAAGAGCTCCATACGTTAGCGTCTTCGTGTGCGTGGATTCTTTGTTGAGCTGTAAGTCGGCCATCTGTAGCTACATATTTTATGCTCGAGGCATTATTGAATGCCAATTCCTTTAAGAAGTCGTTTTGCATAGGTACGTGTTTATACTACAAAAAGCAAACGGTTTCTTGTACAATTGGTGCCTCTACGGATGTTTGTAACTCAATTACTCGATTCCGCGGCTAACCTATGCAAACTAAGATGTCCGCCGCGTATGTGCATTGATGCATTTTTAAGCACAGTTCTATATTTACCATTATGACAAGATTTTGACAGTTCGCACGGGCTTGCCGCGAAAACGAAACAAAAAACAAAATAAAAAGCCTGGATAAAATTTGAGACAGAAATTATTGTGTAGTAAACGAAGTCACGGGCAACAGCCAGTGATACATAAATTTGAATGTCCAACGTCCAGCCCAAGTACTTGAACCGACAGCTGTTTTGAAGAGAGGTATCTTTTGTAATGTAGACAAAGGATAATAAAAAAGTAATTAAAAAAATATACCGATAAAAAAAATAAACGGAAAATAGTGAAATAAGTAATAAATACTTTTAAGTAAACGAAATTAACCTACTTTTTTTTTGAGATCGGTGCCAAGCTCGTGAGATTTGTGGTAAAATTCTGACAAACGTGGTTAAACTTTTTGTGTCTGTCAATATTACGGATTCTGAAATGTTGAATTTAAGGATCCCACATTACTAGCAATCCTGTTAACCCCTCCAGTAATCACAATGGCTTGTGTTAGGAGTGGGTTCACGTCGGTAGTATAATGGGTAGGATTCGAGCCCGCGACCTCATTATTGCTAGTCCAATGCCTTAGCCATTTCTTATATTTGTTCCCCAATAGTAATCGGGAAACAAACGGTTCTGCTACTTCAGAGCCGTCTTCATACAATCGAATTGAGTACCTCCTCCTTTTTGAAGTCAGTTTAAAAATAAATAAACATTTTGAAGTTGGTGATAAAAAACACAAAAACTAAATACCAAAAATGAACTAAAAGTTCCAAATGTCCCGGTCGGTGATACAGCAGTTATGACAAACATAGCTAAGAGTTGTGTTTAACTATGCAAATTGCATTAAGTATATTAATTATTAAAAAATGTTTCAAAAACTGGGAAAAAATGACGTAGACGAAGTTGCGTGGGTCAGCTAGGTTACAATATTATTTTATCTTTTTTTTATCTACTTTCCCTCCTAGTTCCTTATTCCTTATCTTTATTATAAGTTTTTTTTTGCGCGGCAAGCCCGCGTGAACGTGGTTCAAAGCTGGCTGCGCGGTGCGCTCAAAGATATCCGCGCGCATGCGCGATGCATTTCTCAGCGCAGCTCTCTATTTATCATTAAGACGAGAACGAAAAAAAAGATAGTAAATAAGGACCCGTGTATCATAGTTTTGGGACAACCTGTATAGGTATTGAATTGATCACATGCTTTTTTGAAGCCTGTTAAAATAGGATTTCATGAAAACGAGCTTTATTTTTAAAGATTTTTTTGCCGTTTTATAGATATTATGCAGATACCTTTCCTGAAATTGCCATGATTACAAGATACAGCATTGTCTATGTATACGCCAATTTTGTATCATGTAATATACCACAAGACACAAAGTCAGGGAATACAAACCAACGTTCTGCTACGTCTAATTAACAGTATTTTATTATAATATTATCCTCAACACAGTCATTACATAGCCCTAGTACGAGGAAAACTTTGTCATCTACTTAGTTAAGACACAAAAAAACGGGAGTACAGAAGGTAACCTTCAGATAATGCGTGTTCGAATAACGCACGCCGTGCTGTGACTTATGTATAGTATCACCCCACCTCTTCCCGTGGGTGTCGTCAAGGCGACTAAGGGATTTCACCCCGGAGGACGGGCAGCAGCATCCACTGTCTACTGTAAAGCCTTACCGCAATCGCCAATCCGCTCGCCAAGCATGGCGATTATGGCAATTACCCAAAGAATCTATACTTATATTACAAAGCTGAAGAGTTTGTTTGTTTGTTTAAACGAGGCGCATTGATAAAAACAATCTTTTACTATTGGATAGCCCATTTACCGAGAAAGGCTATATAGGCTATATAACATCACGCTACGACCAATAGCAGGAGCAAAATTGAGAAATGTTGCAAAAACGGGGAAAATTTACGCAGACAAAGTTGTGTTGTTGTAACGCACGCATTGACAACGCACACGGACACGCGTTCTCGAAACGCCTTTCGATCGAAGTGGTCTGTAATTATTCACACAAAGGCATCTGATCCTACATTCCGCTTGCGACCTCGGCTAAACGTCACCCAATAATTTAAGGTAAGCATTTTTTGCGTCCTACATAAAAATGCTAAAAAGTAAGCAATCTTGTGAACACCTCTCATTTCACAAATCTGCATGTTAGTTAGGCAGAGCCTGTACCATTATAACCATACTTAAAGGTACTTTAACCCCCTTATTCATGATAAATTAGCAGATATTTTAACAAGCAAATGTTTTGTCTTCATCTATTCGATTTTAAAAATGAAATGCAAAACAAAGACAAAACATTTGATCATTAAAATATTGTAGAAACGTCTGCAAATTTATTATAAAATAGTGTTGGCGCGCGGTTTTTGCTCTCGTCCTTCCTCGGGACTTAAACTATGTTCATTCCAAATTTCATATCAATCGGTTCAGCAGTTTAAGCGTGAAAAGGTCACATACAGACAGTACAGTTACTTTTACATTTATAATATTTAAATAATAATAATATCTTGGGACAACTCACACAACGCTATCTGATCCCAAACTACGCTTGTACTATGAAAACCAGACAACCGATAAACATACTTATATATTCCTAAATACATACATATTATAGACAAATAACACCCAGACACAGAATAAACTATCGTGCTCATCACACAAAGTTTTATCCTGGGCGGGGATCGAACCCACAGCCTCTTGCGTAGCCGTCGGATATACTCCTACCGCATTATATGTTTAAGATAAATTAATATGTAATTAGTGACAATAAATACTTTTTATTTCAATTTATTTATACACAAACCCTTGTAGATGAAATACACACATAACAAACAATTGTACATACTCATCAGACAAAGATTTATCCTCTTCCTAGTCTTTAACGTCAGGGTCACTAACGACTAGACCAACAGGCCAATTCTGTACCGTAAACGATGTCTATGTGTACATTGCTTCTGCATTCTAGCTATATTGTGGCTAAGGGCTGCTTCTTTGTTCTAAAACATTATTACAGAGTTAATTAGAATATATTTCCTGTAATAATGACTTTCGCATCGCGACAGATGGTTTTTCTAATAGGAAGTGAATTCTAGGAAATTTTCGCTTTCCCTACATGTTGGATTTCTAATTAGTGTGATGTGTGGTAAATTTCTTGGTAGAACTTAAATGGGATTTTCGAAAATAGACTACTTACGAGTATCTTAAATGTTGAATATGAGTTTTTGATTTCCTTTTGAATGTGCTGTCACAGTGGTAGTAATTACGGCTGTAGATTTGATAATGTTTGTGAAGCTTATACCCTTGCACATATACGAGTACTTTACTTTATTAATTTAGTAAGACAATTCGAAATATTCTCACCCACGGTTCCATCTTTGTTTTTTTTTTTAAAGATAACTAGCAATGTGGGATTGAGTCCCACATTACTAGCAATCCTGTTTACCCCTCCAGCTAAGCTCAAAGGCTTGTGTTAGGAGTGGGTTCACGTCGTTAGTATAATGGGTAGGATTCGAACACGCGACCTCACGATTACAAGACCGATGCTTTAGCCATTAGGCCATAAAATCATCAAATAATCTTTCAGTACAAATAACCACCATCAAATCACAAATCAAAATAATGTCATATGAAGACAATAAGACGGAAATCTATAGAGCGTGCTTAGACTTAGCAATTTAGGAAAATTTTGACAAAACATGATTAACTGGTCGTCAAAATAATCAGTCTTAGCGTTAATTTAACATAATTTTAGATGATTGTGTCTGCAACGTTAACGTCGTCATGTTACTTTTTTGTATACGTTTACCAATGCTAAGCTATAATGCTTAATACAAAATTAAGTCTAAGCACGCTATATAGATTCCAGTTTAAAACCAAAATCACTGATATTAACAAATAGGAAAATATCCATCTGATATTTAAAATCCGCGTAGTAGATGTAAGTCTCTATAAGTGCGGTCCTATGGACCAAAGCATGAAAACCATAGAGAACTCCGGCCGGCCGCCGGTGGCCTATGTTGCTCTATGATGAAAACATAAAAGAAAGTTTATGTATGTTCTAACACATCCAAAGCCACAACCGAATAAAGTGTTTCATCCTCTTTTTGCAACAGAAAAAAAAAACAAATAAAAAATATGCAATAAAGGTCACACTTTCTCGAGCAATTGCATACGTTTTGATTCTTGCGAAACAAGTTTACTTTCTCCTTAAAATACTAAAATATGCCACTTATTGAGGGCCATCCTTGTTTGATCCGGTTCTATTGAGTACTTGAAGACTGTAATTATTACCTGACAAGATTATGAGAGCTTCCGGATACCTTAGGATAACCGGTATCGCATTAAATTATCGTATGATTGTGTTACTTACATAACTTTATGATCTTAAGAATTAAATTTATTGCACTTAAGTAAAATATCACATTATAAGAAAAATCTTTCATACTTTAGACTGAAGTAGATACAGACAAAACGTCAAATTAATACATACTAAAAAAAATAATAAAATTATGATTGTTTGAAAAAAAAACAAAATGAAGTTAGGCGGCAGTTCCAAGTGTAAAGCTCATAAGAAGAAGCTGCCAAGAAACTCATGGGCCACTCTTTTAAAATCATCAAGTTTTTCTTTACAAAAATAAATTTAACTGAATGAACCAGTGTGTTTGGTGAATGTGATCGTTTATAAATTAAGGATAACAGTTTATAAGTTAAAAGTTACGACGGGTAGAAAAATGGTGAAAGTAAGAAAAATGCCGAAGTATGAGGAAACAGCTCGATGCTCAGATCAGATAAATGCAGGTAGCATTTAATTTAATTTATTGTAGAAAAGATATATATCAATCAAATCTTTTAAATAAAAAACATAAAAACGCTAAAGATGATACCTATAAACCTGATTTTAAATTAAGTCTTGCAAACAAAACAAAGCTGTGTATTATATCGTGGTATTAAGTACGTAAAATTCATTTTATGTGATCCCACATTCGTCAAAGGAATTCAATTATCGTACAAAAAAACAGTTATACTTAGCGTTTTACGTTATCAAATTAAATATGACGGGCCTATTTACCTAAGGGGTCAATATAGTCACTTTTTTTTTTGAAACCGACGGCCATATGACACCCTTGCGAGGCTGAGGCGGGCAGATAGTTTACAATAATTATAACCCTTGCGAGGCTGGGGCGGGCAGATAGTTTACAATAATTATAAAGGTATACTTAGCTTTATAAACAAAAAAAAAATTAACCATTGTAATAAATAATTACTCCTTCAATCGAACGGGAAGATGGGCAGCCAGTTGAAGGAGAATTTACTAAATGAATTTCGTTCGTTCACTCATTTGTTTATTCTGAATGGCTGACCGACATTATTTGTCTGTAATTGACAGATTCAGAACAACGGATATAGGGCGTTAGATATTTGGTTTAATAGGTTAATAACAGTGTGTTTAACGGCATTAAGGGGGCATTACACTGAGAGAATTATTTGTTTTACGATCGCCAGCCTCGCTTTTCCGCACACAACCATTACTTCACAGTGCGCAGAAGCGCAGGTCAAAATAAAGTAGAATATTTGTTCGTACATATTATGTTAGATTACGAACGCCATGACTATGACGATACGAAAATGCTCGTTTTTGCATTTTTCCGCAACTTCAAGATTTATCTGCGGGATCATATTAACACACATCCTTAAATTTCTTTATTTCATCTACTAGAAAAACTCTTTGACTAGTGACACAATTTTTTTCGGGAAGTAATATAATATTAAGGTTTTCTATATAATTTTTTGAGAGAGCCGAACCCTGTTTCGCGTAATCTACCCTTAATTCGGGTAATCTATGCGTAATCTACCCTTCGTAATTATTATACTAGCTTATGCCTACGGCTCACTTGGTGTTTGACTAAGTTATATTATTATCACCATTTTACTTGAACTCTTTAATATATGGCGCGGGTATTAGAACGCCAACCCGCTCGCCAAGCGTGGCGATTATGGCAATTACCCCCAGGATCTACATACTAGTAGGTTCTACTGGGGAGACCCGTGCCCAGCAGTGGGCCATCTTATGGGTTGATATGTATGTATGTATGTATGTATTAGAACGGAGTTCACGCTATACCTACGCTCATATGATATGCAACAAAAGAAGATAATAAAAATAATAATGCTAGTAGATACAATTGAGATTTAACAACTCTAAGGTCAGTTTTCTCCGTGTTATTTGACTATAAGCTTCCCAAACGACCGGCGATCTTCCTTACAAAGGGAAAGATGGCCATGTAACTTCTTGTCTCGTTTAATCTCAGATTAAAACTCTCCAAGAACCTTTGCTTGTTGAACCCATGTCTCCCTGTAAGCCTACCAAATAACCGGTTGAACTTTGGTGTTAATTTGCTTCATCTTTCTTCAGTGTAGCAGCAAAGATAATTTTCCAGTATTGATCTACAATTAGTCGCCATATAATAATGAGATAAGCTGATAGAAAATAAATTATATTTACAAGGCAGCAGGCCAAAGCCTTACTGCCCTACTCAAAGCATGTTACACGTTGTATTGAACCACATTGGCATTGTCAAGTAATCTAGAAGTAAGTGAATTGGGATAATTGGCAACACGTTCAATGTGTTCTTTCTTATCATGTTCAATTTCTGAGGCCACTGTGGCAACGCTTAAGTGCCTTGTAAACTATGGAGCATTTGCAATGTTCCCCAGTATGATATTTTGCACCCTCTGTAAGCATATAACATTACTCTTGCTGGCAACTAGGAATGGGGGTAATTATAAACATAAAAAGGGTGATTATAAAACCTAGAAGGTAGTCATTTTGTTTTTGGGTTTAGGCTGGATGAGATCCATGGGAATTTGAACCCTCTTATTTTTGTATTATATGTCCTAAAATGTACTAAAAAATTGTAGTGTGTGCCCGTAGGGAGTTTTAGCCCGAGACGGATTTAGTTCTAACTAAACTAAATCCATCGCATTCTAAAATTCCTTACCTATGTCTTGGGGTTTTACATTTTAGATCATCTTTTTCCTATAGCTAACAAAAAAATTATGTTGTTTTTTTTATTTCTAAGACGACATCTTGTCTTAGAAAATAGAACAACTTACTGAGCGTACTAGTTAATCCTGTAAATGAAAACAATGCTAGGAATCTTTTAATTTAATTTTTCTTAAAATACTTCAAAATATAAGATAAGAAGAAGCACAATGAGAGACAGTTTCCGATATACCGTTTCATAAATCCATTCATTCGTGAAGGATATGACCGTTCTGCGATACAATTTGTATCAGCTTCATTAATATCAGTCATTTGTACCTACGGCAAATATTTCATGGATTCAGTGACTTGAAAACGCTCGTCGATTAGAAATAAATGAAGTGATAAATGAAGCGTGGTTCCGTTTTAGATTGTGTCCTTTTATAGATATGGAGTAAGCTAGACTTGACATTATATTTGGTAATAGACATGACATGTTTAGGGTCACACGGACCATCAAGATCATCACAATGACAATCAATTAAAATAGACTGACCTCCGCCCCAGGGGCGTAGATTATCTTAGAGGGGCTTAATGCCAGAATCTGTTGGGAGGCCAGGTGCAAAGAAACAGGTCCAAACGTTCAAAAGAATAGGTAATGTGAAGCTCACATTACCTATTCTTTTACAGGACGCTTCCTGTGGCCTGCGACGCCTTTGCCTCCGACAACAATCCAGAGTGTGCCTTTTATTAAACAACTAAATTCAAAGATTTAAAACGATCACGAGTACATTTTTAGGTTTCCGTAGCCAAAATGGCAAAAACGGAAACCTTATGGTTTCGTCATGTCCGTCTGTCTCTCTGTCACAGGCAATTTACTCAACGACTACTTACTCAATGAATATTGATGAAATTTTTTAAAAAGGTAACTTGTAGTGGCCGCTACTTAGTTTAGTAAAAATAAATATTTTTAAGGGGGGCACTCCATATATGTAACAGAAGCTGAATCTTTTTTTTAGCAAACATCAACCTGTGGCACATCATTTGACAGGTCTATCAAAAACATTTTATGGTTTCTAATAAACTTTTTTGTTTGAGTAAATATTTTTGGAAATGATCGCTTCGAAAGTTGCATAAATTCTTCCCCACCTCCTTAACTTTTGAACCGTGTGACCATATAATACATAAGACGTAAGTGCCAAACGCTCTTCTGCTGGTGCAATTATTCATTCATTTTGCCCGGTTTACAAATTATTTACGCAACAAGACGTTAGCAGAAATCGGATAAAAAGTTTCCATAACTTTCATAGTTAGACATAAATAAAAATGGCAGTTTAAATATGTAACATTTTCAATCCGAATTAATTCTAGAAAATGAATCATTACTTTCAATGATTGTCGTAAAAAAAATTAATCTATGTCAGACGATCAGTGGCAGCATTTACCTGTATTATAATACGAAAGCCAATACTTGCTATGTGATCATTATTGACAAATTTTATGTTTATCTGCCTCTTGCAACTGGAATATGAACTTTTTATGACTATCAAAACCAGTCAAAAACATATTGGACGCTATTGAAGAAACTATGTCAAGTATCCAGTCGAATTAGCGGAGTCATGCTGTAAGATTAGTGGTTCAAATTATCTAAATATCTCGTTATAATTTAGCTCTAATATTGTGTCGTAAAAATGCTTTAATCAAAAACTGTGAAGCATTAAGGCAACAATGGTTATTTATTGTATACTTATTGAAAACCAGGTATATTTGAACAATGATCAATTTAACAACTAATTAATCAATCAATCATTATAACAGTACAAAACCTGTTCAATTAGATGGGAAATGTAATCATCACTTATTTTCAATAGTAACTTAAGTTTTCAATATTTTTATTAGCAATATCTATCATTAATAATCAGAACTAGAATAAAATGCTTGTAAAACAAACCTGGATATAAAGTCTGAAATATTTTAGGTACCTACCTACCTACGCAAATATATTTAAAAAAGAACACCTATAAAATCCATTTTTAAGGTTATTAATATGAAGGTTTCATTAATCAGAATAACTTCAGAACGACTGCACAAAATTTGATTATTCTTTTATTATTTGGTTTTTTATTATCAGGACGATGTTTATCCATACTAATATTATAAATGTGAAAGTAACTCTGTCTGTCTGTCTGTCTGTCTGTCTGTCTGTCTGTCTGTCTGTTACGCTTTCACGCTCAAACAGCAAAACCGATTTAGATGAAATTTGGTATGGAGATAGCTTGAGTCCCGGGGAAGGACATAGGATAATTTTTATCGCGATAACCGACATCCACGCGAGCGGAGCCGCGGGCGAAAGCTAGCTTAATATAAAACATATTTTATACTAGCTTTCGCCCGCGGCTCCGCCCGCGTGGATGTCGGTTAGACAGAGTTATAGAGTAACAGACAGATAGACAGAGTTATTTTTACATTTATAATATTAGGGATAGTGTCATAAAATTGCACTCGTGCGAAGCCGAGACAGGTAGCTCGTAAGGATTAAATAAATTATAACAATTTTCTGATTTCATAAGGCGACCAAAAGGAAAATAATATGCTAATAATATTTCACTTTCATTTCATAATATTAATCATTTATGGGGCCGTAAGCCGTTCGTGACCCGTTTGTTAATGACTTGGAAATCGGCCATCTTTTCACTTTCACATACTTTTAGCTGATACTAAAGACGTTTATTGATACTCTTAGTTCAACACGACAAAATGCATTCCAAATTCAGCTCTATACTTGTGGAATAAGGACCATCAAATCGTTTTACAAACAGCAATATTAACTTTGTATTCTTACACGGTTCATTAATTAATTTGTCTCATGCTTAGCTTGAAATAGATTAAACTAGACCATAAAGACCTAAGACACATATTTGATCAACACGACTTTGTTTGAGCGGGGTTTTTAAGACCAATTTTTAAAACCTTTAATATTGGCACGCCTTTTTGTCTACCGTTTTAAAACCAAGAGGCAATAAGACAAAAACTTTCTAAAGAAAGGTTATCATTTGACAGATGACAGCTGTCAAAATGACGTATGAGCAAAGGTATTTATTGATACAGCCAGCATCGAATTATATATACATAATAAGCTTATTGTGATTGTGATGTAAATATTAAAAGAAAGCTAATAAAATATTTTATGTCGATGACTTCTCTATGTATTATTAATATTCATTATTTATTTCCACGTTCTAAATGGGCACAGATTACCACACAGTGGATACAAGACAAACTTCGTCTTCATAACAGATTAAACGCTAGCGTGACGATTTGATTGTTTTCTACCGAAAATGGTTGGAGGCATACGACAGGGAAGTTTAAAAATAGACTTTTGGCTAACACGGTACAGTATAATTATTACTTACTTTTTAGGGTTCCGTACCGCAAAAAAAAAAGGAATCCATTAATGATCACTCCGTTGTCCATCAGCCCGTCGGCCTGTCTGTCAAAAACCTTTATTTTGGGAACGTAATTTATCGTAAAAAAACCGGGCAAGTGCATGTCGGGCCCCGCACAATGTAGGGTTCCCTAGCCCTCCCCGTTTAAGAAGAACGTTATACTTAAGTACTTAATAATAGTTTTCAATGAAATTTGTACGAAAACTTTGTTACTTCTCATTTGATCAGCTGTTACTCGTAAGCTTGTAAAACCTACTTAGCTGTGATAGTTTTCCTTTAAATTTCACTATATATACTGCTACTAAGTATTTTTTTACATACCTACCATCAACCATTTAAAATACAATTTGACACAGGAATAAACCCGTTTAATCTAGGTAAAGTTATTTACCTTATGCTTGACGTTTCGATTTATAATGCAACGCGTAAGTTTAAAAGTTATAATCAACCATTTAGCTGGCAGGGGGGGGGGGACACTTGACTCTAACAAAAAAATAATAATTTTTCACAATCTTGTAATATGAAATGACAAGTAATACCGTCTTATACTACAAGTATAGGGAAAAGTCTGAAAACTATACATTTTTACTTAAATCATAAAAAAATAGTTTTAAAAACATTGCGAGACTCGATTCCTGAACTAGGTACTTATAATTTTATTTTATTTTTATATCTTCAGGATAACAAACAATTGCGCAATATAATATGTGTATCAACAAATTTATACAGAACCCTCGGTAGGCGAGTCCGGCTCGCTCTTGTCAGTTTTTTTTTTAAATATAGTTGCTCTTTAAATTAAAATCAAATCAATCATAGCAGGCGTGAATTAACCCCACAAACATGACACCCTTCTGACAACGTTCATTCACCGTTGCATATCGCTTGTCATTATCGTTTGATTATTAGTAATCGCACTTAATCAATGTAATATTTTTTGTCGGAGATAGTGAAACATAATGAGCGGCAGCATTCTATCAACGATATCACATAAAAAGTTAACTGGATACAATCAAGTCAAATCAAACATATATCGATGAAGCGATAAAGATCAAATTAATAATTTGTCCTAATTTGTGTAATTAATTAGGTGTTATTCTATATGTTGATAAACTTTCGCGATTTGTACACATTATGAAATTATATATACTACGGGTCTTAATCGCGTGAATAATTTAGGGTAAAATATCTTGTTTATTGCCCGACGTTTCGACCGTATTGCAACAGCCGTGGTCACGATTAGACTCAGATCTTTAATTTTGTTTACAAACTCCGGCCCGTGTCGGTACGATAGTGTGGATTTTGAAATGGTCTGCTAAATTATTATATTATAATTATTAGGTTGTGGGTTCGGTCCCCACCCGGGATAAAACTTTGTGTGATGAGCACGATGGTTTATTCTGTGTCAGGTTGTTATTTATCTATAATATGTACGAGTATGTATTTAAAAATATATAAGTATGTTTATCAGTTGTCTGGTTTCCACAATACAAGCTCTGCTTAGTTTGGAATCAGATAGCGTTGTGTGAGTTGTCCCAAGATATTATTATTATTAAATAGATTATACAAAATATTGGTCATTTAACAGGCAAAGCAATAACCCTCCTTGTTATGTAGTCGCCTAAAATTTGTCTTTTCTTTCATGTGAACTCCTAATAATAAATAAAGGAATAAAGATGATGATAAAATAATAACTATGGAATGGCTAAGAAATAGTATTGTATTTTTGCTTCCCACCAATAATATAGACAATAAAATTACCTGTATTATTAATGATAGTATGATTGGAGTTGAAAGAGAGATTAGTATGACCTACATCTTGTTTGTGAAAAATCCGAATGTCACCTCACCGCGTTTATCATTTGACATTAATTTTTAATTCTCATGGGCCAGTAATCACACTACCTACTGGTATTTTTTATAGTTTTAATCTATTTTAGGTAGTTTTACTGCAATTTCAAGAGAACGGCATGTAACTCGAAGATAGTAGAGATAGAAATAATTTTGAGCACGACTCAAAGAATCACTTGAGTATCCAGGGTAAGTCTACCAAGTTTGAATGCTACAACTTTTATGCGACCATTATGAATTAAGTTTATCGAAGCTTGGGTGTACGACAATCTGTGGGATACAACTTTGTCTGAATTGTGAGCTATTGAACATTAAATCTTATGCCCTCGGACTTAGAGTTCAGTTTTATTAGTAAAGGTTGATATTTTTAGTGTGATAAATAAGTTTTATTAATTAGGATCACATTTCCCACAGGACTGTCTCCCTTTCGTGACGCCTTACAGGAATAATAATAAAACAATTATTATTGTTAATTTTTATTCGTAAAATGAATCGCCGTGATCTTTTTCCAGTAACTCTAGAATCTAAAACCAAATTTTCCAAGTTGTGTAGGTTCTTATTATTATGTATGTGAAAAGTAGGTATCATTCGTAAACTTTCGCAATTTGTACACATTATAGAATTTTATAAACTACGGGTCTTAATCGCGTAAATATTTTATTTTAAGGCTAAATACCTTTGTTTATTGCTCGTAATCTACCCGTGATCATGGCCCTTGCAATACGATCGAAAAGACCCGTAGTTTATAAAATTCTATAAGGTATCATGAAATTTCTGTCAATAACTTATAGCAAGTGTTGACAAAAATATTTTGACTTCGAGTTAATAACCGCCAATAAAATAATGCTGAATTAGAAATTGCCTTTAAATGCGTTGTAAGTTTACTAAAAAGAGCAGAACAGAATGTGCACCTCTCCAATAAAATTTCCGACGCCCCTACACGTCCTGTGTTGTAGGTTTCGTGTCGTTTGAAATTCCGCTGGAGAGAATTCAGGAATACAGATGACATCAATAGAGAGGGCTGTTTGCACCACATTTTGGCAATCCGTCGAGGTTTTGTGTGATAAAGTGTTGATAGTGTACGTGGAATACGAATATGTGGTGAGAGAGAAGCTGTCTCTTGTTTATTGTGAAGGGAATGAATTGGTTTGGGTACGTGTCGAAAAACCATGTCTTTCTTGAAAAATTAGAAAATTTCAGTATCGTTCTGCAAACATATTGAAACGAAGTTCCTTATCGCGCGTTGTGAAAGGGGGCTAGACGGAAAAAAATCTCACGAAAAGTTGTAACGACACTTTTTGACAAAAACAAAAGCCGTGCGGCGTGCGCGTAAGATATGAACATCTAATTTAACGAAGAAGTCACCTGTTGATTTGGTCTAGAGGCATAAATTCGGTACACAGTATTGGTGACAATTATGTAGTTGTGGGTTCGAGCCTTCGATAAACAATCGTCTTGTTGTAAGTTTTTTTCGTTTCGTCTTTCTATTTCGCATTGAACAGTGTGGTGTTGCGAAGATTATATAAAAAAAATAAAAAATAAGTTAAGAACTTCGTTCTATCCGGGTGTCCCTTGACACCTCTCAAGTTTTTTTGTTTAAAATTGTCTCAATAAGGCCTTTATTTTGATACCCATTATTAGCATAGCATAGATCAGCGAAGTTGAGCAATGTTATCTCCGTCGATGTCAGTCCGATTTCTGAAAAAATGTCCGCAGGGACAGAGCTTGGAGAACACTTAAAGCTGTCTGTTCTTAGTCTAATCTCTCTGATTTCCATCCCATCTTGTTAGCTTTACTAATATCATCTACGTTGTTAGCTAATTTTTAATAAGGTCGTCTGCCTTTGCCGAAATATTTTAGGCAAAATTCTAGAAACATTTATGTGTTCCGTATGTTCAGTCTTACGATATTTCTCTCACCTTAACTTGTAAAAACCATTAAGCAAGTCTCTTCTAAGTGAATTTCCAAACCATATTAGGACCGGCTTCTAGTCCGATTGGAATGAAATGAAATCGAATGGAAAACTTATATCCAAATCTGATTAGATTTGGCAGGATATTAGTTTTTCCATTTAGAAATTGCTATCTGGCCTCTCCGATTTAGAAGGATAATGATATTCTAAGGATATACTAGTTGTCAGGGTATTTGGTTTTCCACCTTTTTTGCAATTAGGTAAAGTTACAGTTACATATTTTCCTTAATATGACTTGAACACGTTTACGGCAAGTATAGATTTAGATAAAAAACATAAAAAGCTAGAATGGGAACAAGAAGCTCTTTATTAGTTATATTTCGGGACTTAATCGTGTGAATTATTTAAAGGTACGAACCTTTTATTTACCCGACGTTTCGATCGAATTGCACCGATCGTGGTCACGGGTCGAATGATGGCAGCTTAGCGATGTCTCCGTGAGGCGCGGGGTTTTTCAACTACCCTCGCCTGGTCTTAATACGCGATTAAGTCCCGAAATATAACTAATATGTATAAAAATCGCGAAAGTTTAAAAACAATAAGAAGCTCTTTCCTAATTTTTAGTACCAATGAAAACAAAATGTTATTTCCTAGATTATTGTGAGCATTCGCTTGTTTAGTCTAAGAATGATAATGTTTTATTTGCAAGAAACATGGTAATTTGACTAAGGGACTTCACTCCGGAGGACGGGCAGCAGCGTCCTCTGCGTACTTAAAGCCTTACTGCGATCGCCAACCCGCTCGCCAAGCGTGGCGATTATGGCAATTACCCCCAGGATCTACAAACCAGTAGGTTCTACTGGGGAGACCCGTGCTCAGCAGTGGGCCATCATATGGGTTGATATGTATGGTTATTTGTCTTACGGGGGCCGTACCCTGAACATCTAAATTATTTGCCAAGTGCTGGGCAGTTCAACTTCATGTTTGAAAGCTAAACAAATGCATGTTGTTCACTGAACTGCTGTCAAGTGCAAATAATTGACAAATAGACGATTGCTCATCGGTTTGGTGACGTCATCACTGATTCGCCTACTTTTTGGTAGGTTTATGGTACAAAATTAACGTCAGACTACAATTTACCGGCTATACGAGTTCATGATACAGCCCCAGATGTTACGTCACTCTCCTATAAAACATCACACTAATATTATAAAGGCGAAAGTTTATGAGTATGTGAGTGTGTATGTTTGTTACTTATTCACGTCAAAACGGCTGGAGCGATTTTAATTAAATTTGGTATGGAGTTAGCTGACACCCTGGTTTAACACATAGGCTAATAAACCGCGGGTAACACCGCGGGGCACAGCTAGTTTGTCAATAAGAATTGTTTTAATAGACGTATTGGTAGTTCTTTGTATTTTATTATAAACTAGCTGAACTCGGCCACGCTTCGCTATGGCTTTTAAAGCCAGGAACGCTTGCTGGCCTTCCCAGAACATTCTGCTAAAGTTTCATCACAATTTGATCAATGGTTTCGGAACGCATAGGGACATACAGACAAATATTGATTTTTATATAGATTGGGATGGTCATGCAATTACTGTTTCTTTTAATAAGTGTCGTTGATATGTGAGGTAGTGCCCGTAAATCCATCATAACAACGAGTGTAAAAACGGGTGGTATTATTTGTATAAACATAAAATACTTGTGTTCATCCAATGTACTTTGAAGATATTAAAAAAATTAACCAATTAATACAGGCTTTTTGTTTAGTTTTTATGAAAATCGTCCAGATACAGCCTGATCTCTACTCAACCAGCCATGCCGTACCTTAGAGAGCTCAAGAAATGGTTTTCATAACCTTAGTAGTGGGCTTTATAATATTAGTAGCATTTACAAAGGCAGAGTGCCAGCAAAAGCACGCCACACCCTACTTCTGCTTTTGATTTTGCAAACAAGACAACACAAACCAAAGCAAACACAACATAAAGATAATATTTTCTCTGCACTACAATCGTAGTTAAAAACCTCCAACACCGTATAATTAAAGGCTTATAAAACTTCTTGCTCCAAGCGACATGAATGCCTTTTGAAACCGCATCAAATCACACCACGTACATTTTCTGCTGCATTTCTCTTAAATGGTTTTCATTCACTAGGGCTAGGCAAGTATTAAATGTATTCTGGGAAGATTGAATTCGACTGCCTCCTTACTGCTGCTACTGCCAATATTGATTATTTTGGGTCTGGGTGTGTTAGAAGCGGCCGTAGTCTGATGGCTAAGGCATTGGTCTCGCAACCGTCAGGTCGCAGCTTCGAATCCTACCCATTATCCTACTGATGTGAACCCACTTATAACACAAGCCTTTGAGCTGAGCTGGAGGGGTTAACAAGATTAATTGTAATTTGGGGCCCAATTCCACATTGCTAGATATATAGTCGTATATATGATTTTATAATGTGTGTGTCGCGAAAGTTTATAAAAAAAATAATTATTATGTTAAAAAATTACACGGAATTATTAACAAAGACATTATAAGGAATTAATGTATCTGAACGAAGTAAGAAACAAACACCATGTTCATTAAGGTATTTAAAAAGAAGTACACACTATGAATGCATTGATATTAAAAAAAAAAAAAACTAAGATAAACTTGACACAAAGTTGAATATGTTCCCTTATCCGATTTCATTTACGGCGGACAATTTCATCAAGGACTTGCCAATTACGCAGGACGTCGTTATTTGAGTACATGTGCACAAACCCTATTCCCTCACCCTCATAATCTAGAATAGCAACCTAAAGATGTTGGATATAGGAGCGACTTTCGAAAACAATCATCCATCTTTTTACTGACAGTGGTAACGTTTTATAAGCTACGGGTCTTAATCGCGTAAATATTTTATTTTAAGGCTAAATACCTTTGTTTATTGCCCGACGTTTCGACCGTATTGCAACGGCCGTGGTCACGAGTAGAATCTAAGCTACCCGTCGCCACGTGTACTGCCACGGTAGCTTATAAAATTCTATGATGTGTACGAATCGCGAAAGTGGTAACGTTGCTTAACCTCGCTGAAGATGAATGAGCCAAATCCTCTCAAGTCTGTCCTGTATTCAATGACAAAACAAATGTACTGCTTATTTATTTAGAAAACGAATACGAGTAGCCAATTTTATCTTATTCATTTGTGGTAACAGTGAACCAAGACCCTATTTAAAAACGTCCCGTTTGTTTGAGTTGAAAAATCATCTGTATTACACAGAGTTAGCAATGAAAAAGTTAGTATTTCTTTTATATTATTATAGGTCATCTTGGTAGGTACTACCCCAGCATCAGTTATTCTTTAGTGAAATAGTGACTCGAACACATTACATAGCGTTTAGGCTGAAGGGCACTTTTGTCGTCATCTATGTTTAGCCGAAAGACGTCTTCTGAACATAAGCCTTCCTCAAAGATCGCCAAAAACAATACCTGCACCGTGAGTGCTGCAAGAGCAAATATACGTGCTATAGTACTCTTGCAGTACTATATCTTACCTATATCTTATCTAACTTCGTCAGCGCCAATTTTCCCCGTTTTGCAACATTTTTCATTACTGCTCCGCTCCTATTGAATGTAGCGTAATATTATGTAGCCTTCTTCGATAAATGGGCTATCCAACAGTAATTTTTCAATTCGGACTAGAAGTTCTTGAGATTATCGCGTACAAACAAACTCTTCAGCTTTATAATATTAGTATAGATAATTATGCTCGTAAACTTTCGCCATTTGTACACATTATAGATTTTTATAGGCTACGGGTCTTAATCGCGTAAATATAAGACCCGTAGCTTATTCAGCCGCGTTCGAATGCGGACGTGTTTATCTATGACTAACAATTACAAATGTAGTGGCGCGGTGTGAGCCGTCCGTCGCAAGTAAACAACCATGAGCAACGAGCCTGTGGTAAACGACCTGCTGGCGTTCTTCTCTACGTGCGCCAGAAGATCCGTTACACGCCGAGTGTGCAAATTCTGGAGTCGCGACGCAACGTCAACTTCATGGCGTTTGTTGTGCGCGTTATAAACTGCTTTCTGCACGTCGTCATGGAGGAGACTTCTGGCCGGAGGGTGTGGTCGCTTCGCGTCGCTTCCACGGACAAGTGCCAAAAGAACGCACAAAGACCTAGTGCAAGTAAGTAAAGCGTACTAACATAGTTTTCAATTGTTTTTATTAACACTTATGTTAATATTGTATGATAAGTTAGTCTGTAAAGTATATGGGCCCTTGATACTTGAAATAAATGGTATTATTATTATTTTATTATAAAATTCTATAAAGTGTGTAATTGATAAAATAAGGTATGTAATAGCATAAATTTTAATTTTAGTTGAATAAGTTAAAACTTCATCTTATATTAATATATGTTTAGGTATTTTAGATTCTAATCTGCTGAGCAGATCATATGATCATAGTTTCATCACAGATTGTTTCCCATGTTTCTTTTAACCACACATATTTTCTTCAAAAAATACATTGCCTCTGGAAGTTTTAAGGATAACATTTTCTGTGATTACACACGAAATTCAAAATTTCTTGGTTGCCATGAATGCCTTCTTTGTTAAAATAAGTAATATAATATGCAAAGAGGAAGGTAATTTTAGATAAATTTGATACTTTAGCAAGATGACACGCAACGAATGCACGAGATATCAAATATTGCTAGCCAAGAAAACGATCCAATTTAGCAGTTTAGCGTTTGTGCATTCATAAAAGGGTCGCTTAGTTTATAATTTTTATAAATTAGGTACATCGTTGGTGATTGGTTGTTTATGTAGTGTTTTTATTTTCTTTTCATTATGTTTTTAAACGAAACATATTCTGTTAAGTAAATTCTGTTTGACATTGGCAGAGTGTCATACAGGCGGAAGTGTGTGTTATTATAATCCCACTAAAAACATTCTGTAAAAAATTAGCCAAGTCTCGATTAAGCTGCTTGTTTATCTCTAAAAAGTAATGAAATCTAGACAAAGTCGTGCCAAGTCTAAGGTTCCTTACTGCCATTTCTTTATTATTATAGTTAATGTTTATTAGTTAATGTTATTTGGTTCTGGTCTTACCTAGAGGTTCTCAAATAGGGGCCTGAAAATGCGGCGAAATGGTTCCAGTCAAGGATGGTACGGCAACGTTTGCTTCGCGCTCGGCTTGGCGGGGGCACTACCGTGCCCCCCGATTAATGTCTTTCTAATGCTTTTTGTCACATATTAAGATAGAAATAAACATTACTTTAAAGAATTTATATCATAATGTGTTAGTAATAAAATTGACTTATTTAATTAAGTGAAGCCAATGATGTCATAAAGGTGTAGATCAGTTATAAGCGCTCAGCTTGCGATACCTTAAAACCTGGCTAATGAGCAAGTCTTTAAGTCAGTGTCGCATCGCCGGCGTCAACAGATGAAAGCAGCTGATTGAATTTTTCTATTTTTCGCTTGTGATAATAAAATCATACTTTAACGACATTTTATAACAGTGTGACATAGCAACATACCTATAGGTTATAATGTGTGCATTAGCTTGCCGTTTTTATAAAAAAATTGTCGTAGAAGTAACCTACCTATCAATACCGATTTATACAACCTAGGTACAAGGCCCTTGCCTACAGAACTGAATGCAATCGTATCGCATTAACAAGGCTCATTTCTTGAGCATTAATACCGAGAAACTGTCTTTGTTCGAATTTCTAATTATACTTTTATAACATAGGACTATCTGAAGCGTAGTAACAATTTTAATTAATACATGAACACTATTCGGTTATTATCTTATGTTAGATATAGCCAACATAACTTGTTTGTGAGCTTTTTTACAAATGCCTCGTCTAAAGTTACATAGCTCTTCACAGACCGCTGAAATACTGTCGGGTGGTAGAACCAATTTGTTGCCATCTATTCACCGTTCAGTGACATTCGCATTGTTCAATGTCACACCATTCTTTTTATTTGAGTTTCGTCTGTTACTTTGAAAATGTTTGGTCTTAATTTTCCACCACGTGGCTCCGTTCGTGGCTGCAGCCGCGTGGATGTCAGTTACCGTGATAAAAACTATCCTATGTCCTTTCCTGGGAGTCACTATCATCATTACAAATTTCTTCTGATTCAGTTCAGCGGTTTAAGCGTGAAAATGTAACAGACTGATAGACAGATCATAATAATAGTATATTTATTTTAATAATAATAGTGTATTTATTTTCTCTCGAAAAGGTAAGTACATTGGTTTCTTATATGGCTAATAATACAGAACTTAAACCTTAGTGAGAGCTGTAGTTTGTACTAGGTTCACAACCTGTGTGACAGATCGAGTTATTTTCACAATTATAATATTAGTTTATATTGTGCATGATGTATGTTTTTGTAATCTATGAAGTCATGACTGCAGAGATTAGATGAACAAACACCATGCACAATATTTTTATACACACGTATTGGAACGAAGTTCCTTATCGCGCGTTGTGAAAGGGGGCTAGACGGAAAAAAAATCTGACGAAAAGTTGTAACGACACTTTTTGACACACACAAGCCGTGCGGCGTGCGCGTAAGATATGAACATCTAATTTGACAAAGAAGTCACCTGTCGATTTGGTCTAGATGCATAAATTCGGTACACAGTATTGGTGACAATTGTGTAGTTGTGGGTTCGAGCCTTCGGTATACAATTGTCTTTTTGTAAGTTATTTTCGTTTCGTCTTTCTATTTCGCATTGAACAGTGTGGTGTTGCGAAGATTATAAAAAAAATTAAGATAAAAACTTCGTTCCAAGTCTCAAGTTTTTTATGTACTAATACCATGTAATATTATCTAAAGAAACGTTAAAACGGCAGAAAATACCGCAAATATCAACAGGATAGCTTCATATAAACGCGTTAAAGCCATGCACACAGATAATGCTCATAAACAAAAAACACAAAAGTAAATTTACAAATATTACAATAAATTATATTGTTACAAATGAAATGTGGCAAAAATTTTAATGATTGTTAAAATTACAGGTTTGAAGTTTTTGACATTTGAAAGTTAGTACCATAATTTGTCTAGCTTGTTCAAAGGTTTTACTTTAGTCCGAGGATAGTCTTGAATTTTGCGGTAAACCTCACGGTAAACCTCACTTTGTAATAAAGTTTTTCGTAGATCTATGGTTTAAGCTAGAGCCATCGTTAGTCTAGCTTTTGTGTACGTAGCCAATAAGACTAAGTCGCCCTCCATGGTTAAGGCCCCACTCGCCCCTCATATTTTAATTACCTAAATATACTTAGTCGCCCCGTTGAAGTTCAGATAAGTCAACTCGCCCCTGATTGTAGGTAGGCTACAAGTACGGTCAGCAACAATAAGTTTTCGAGTGATTATATACCAAATATATATAAATAAATATATAGTGTGATGTTTCATATAAAATAGCGTTATACCTAATTATTAATGTTACTTTACATGCAGGGTCCTTATTCAGGATCTTTTTTCCGTGTCACGGGAAGCTTATGCGAACTGTCAAAACCTTGTCATATTGGTACCTAATTGGAGAGCTGCGCTTACAAATGCATCAATGCCCACATGCCCATTTAAGATTATGACAGGATTTTGACAGTTTGAACGGTCATAATCTTCTATTGAAATCATTATTTGTCGGAGATTCTCAACGTACAGTTTTAATAGTGGCATTATTTAGGCAGCGCCATCTGTTGTTTGTCAACAGTACCATTAGTTTTTTAAATCTTTATTTATTTAGAGGCTTTCAGTCAAAATATGACCATGTCAGCCCTACCACTAGTTAGAAAGAGAAAGTACTAAACTGCTGCCTTATTTTTGGGCTTATTAATCACCAACAGTTTTTTTGTTATAATTTCCGGGAAACTCAGGTATCAATATCTGTTTTACATACAGCACCTACCAGTATTTATATTTAATACTAGCTGTCCCGCGCAACTTCGTTTGTGTAAATTTTCTCCTTTTTTTTATAATCCCATACTACTTCTAATACCTCCAAGAATATGTGTACAAAGTTTCATGATGATCGGTTGAGTAGCTTTCGGGTGAAAGCGTAACAAACAAACTTACATTCACATTTATATATTAGTAGGGATTGGTAGGCTTGATTTTTCGATCTGACTGTACTTTTTTCGTTTAAATTACACCTACATATTTTTTTAAAACATAAAAAGCCCCCTGACCTCACGTTAAGGGGCGAGTTGGTCGCTCAAATCATGGTGAGTGGGTTATATTAATAGACGTGGTGAAATCCGAGGAGCAGGACGTACACTGTCTCCAGAGAAAGCAAAAATATATAAAGCAATACATATAGAACTGAAGACATTATAATATTAACCTGAATTTTATATTCAGTGTAGTTGTAACGGACCAGTAGACCGTATAATGTGCCCCGTGTTCAGCTGCGGCCGTGACGACTTGCTTGTTGTCATTACTCATATTTACGTTCATAAGTATCCATACTTACATATCACATTCGTTATTAATACATATATATGTATACGTATATATACGTTATGGCATCATATTGTGGGGCAACTCTACAGACTTCCTTCAGGGTGTTTTTGTCTCAAAATAGATGTATCAGGGCAATAGTTGGTATTCCTCCGTTTGAATCTTGTAAACCATATTTTAAAAACCTTAGATTATTGCCTGTATCTGGTATGTATATTTTTGATATATGTGTTTTCGTTAAAATTCACTTAGGTCTTTTTATAAAGCCAATTAAATATACCCTAGAAACACACGGCGTGGACAACGACTAGTTTTAGATATAGCCCCTAGAACTACCATGTTTCAAAAATTTGTTACAATATGTGCAATAAAATAAAGCTCCAACTGCTACACAGGAGCTACCATTAATATGATTTAAACGGAAATTAAAAATTTTAGTAATGGGCAAAAATATTTATAATGTAAGTGAATGGTTGAATTGAATTAAATTTTATTTGTATGTGATAATTAATTGACATGCGAGATAATATATGACTATTTACTGACAATATTAATTAATTTAAATTTCAATAATGTATTTTATAAATGTAATTCCTAGTTTTATAAGTTTATTCCAATTTGCACACTTATTCAGGTATTATAAGGTTATATATAAGAATTCTGGTAAACCCTTATTTCAAGCAAATAAATGAATTTGTATTTGTATATAAATAAAACTATATGTTTCTATAAACAAAGTGTGATAAACTAACAACAGTCCTTTAGTTTGATCACGGTTTGACTGTTTTATGGTATAATGTATAGTTTGACTGCCTCAGTGGCGCAGTAGGAGTGAGTCCGACTCCTACGCAAGAGGTCGTGGCTTCGATTTCCATACGCGACACCACTGTGTGATCTAAAAATTGTTGTTCCGAGTCTGGGAGTACTTAATTATGTCCGTGTTGTATTTGTGAAATCCCCCGTAACTCTAAACTTGTACCCTACTGCGGGAGTTACCTATATAAAAAATAGTCAATGATGAATTCCTGTTGATACGCTCGAAAAACATATCCTTTTTGCCATTAAACATACTAGCTGACCCGCGCATTTTCGTCTGCATCAATTTTCCCCGGTTTTACAACATTTTTCATTGATACTCCGCTCCTATTGGTCATAGCGTGATGTTACATAGCCTGTAGCCTTAGTAGTTCTTATAGTAATAACTCTTAAATTTTATAATATTAGTATAGATATGCCATATATCCCACCTAACTAAACGTCAAGCCAAACAATTTCCACAATAATTCAATTCAATTCCCTATATTGAAACAAATAACTTTATCTTCATTTTCAACAAGGAAAGATCTAGCAAAATGTTTACACTCGCAAAGTTCCGACTACCTCTTTCACATACTAAAGCGTAAGCCATATTGCAAGCTAAGCTAACATTATTATCTTCGCTCTTGTAGCCGCGTCTTTTCATGTTTAATTTGACACTAAACTATAGGTTAGTGTCAAATGACTACTAAATAAACTAACTAAACTACGAGTACGTGAGCTAACTCATCCAACGATATCGACTGCCTCTGTGGCGCGGTGGGAGTGTATCCGACTGCTACACAAGAGGTCGTGGGTTCGATCCCCACCCAGGATAAAACTTTGTGTGATGAGCACGATGGTTTATTCTGTGTCTGGGTGTATTTATTTATAATATGTATGTATTTAGAAATATTTAAGTATGTTTATCAGTTGTCTGGTTTCCATAGTACAAGCTCTGCTTAGTTTGGGATCAGATAGCGTTGTGTGAGTTGTCCCAAAATATTAAAAAAAAAAAAAAAATATCAACTAACTAAGCAAACTGCTGCTCTTCACGCGGGTGTGAAGATAGGGCAAAACTCCCTTCTCATTACAATTTTATAAACATCTCTTATTGCCTAGCCACTTAAGCGAGAGCTGAACCGAGACAATCATGAAACCGATTTTCGAGACCTTTGGCCTCGAGGAACCTACAACAGTCACGAGATTATATATGATTTTTAGATAATGTTTAGATCGTCAAAATGAAGGTGTATACGAGTTTCCAGCTCATTATCTCTTATTTTGAGGTGAAATAATATGACTAATCTATTAGATGTTGCTGGGAACTTCCTTCAAATAGCTAGTTTTGCACGCTATGCTGTTTCCAGCAATGGCTGACGAAGAATAAAACGGTAGAAACGTCAAACAATAGTGTTTATTTCCGTTTCCGCCTCACATTGACTGCCACTGTGGCGCGATGGAAGTGTTTAGGGTTCGATTCCCACACGGGATATCACTTTGCGTGATTCACAAATTGTTGTTCCGGGTCTGGGTGTACTTTGTGTTAGGGAATTGTATGTTTGTAAAGGCTCCCGCGATACAGGGGTCGTACCCTACTGAGGGGGGCGTCTTTTAAAAACTAAAACTAAAGTTTTAAAATATGTATTATTCTGCAATATTACGTGTTTCATTTTGAATTAAAATAAATGCATTACGATATTTTTATTATATTTTATACGACCTCTTACACTAACCTTAACGAAACTACGCTCCGTTCGGCTCAGCTGGCGGGGTAGCCTGCACTTCACAGACGCCATAATTTAAATATCACGTGGTTTAAAACAGTGAGGTATTTCAATAACATCTACTTTATAGTTGCTCTAATTAAATTATTCATGTAACTTTAACCTCCCTTTAAATTTCTGTTATAACAAAGTTCTGTGCGAGTAGAATTTTCTTTGTATTTTCATAGTTTCTAGTATTATTACAGTGAGTTTGCATTGTTAGTGCATTTGAACTCTTGGAATGCAGCACACATGTGATTTATGCTGTATGCGATTTTGTTTTTGATTCCATTCATTTGACTTGAATATAGATAGTCTCTACTTGGAGTCCACACTAGGAACACTTGAAGTTAAAGTATTTGACGTTGATGAAATTATGTTCAGGCATGTTCTATGAAATAGATGAATCATCCTTTAGATGTAGGATTATTAAAACGCTTGATCAAAAGAAAGTAGGTACTCTTAATCACTTCATAATCGTCAGGCTATATTGGTCCACTGCTGGGACATATGACACTGTGTACATCCTCATCCTTACTCACGATCTTCATTCTGCGTTTACGGCAAGTTCATGCGGAACTATTAAAATCTTGTCATATGGTGGAGAACTGCAACGCGTATGGCATACATTTTTGAGCGCGCCACGCATGTGCCTTGAAGCATTTGTGAGCACACCTCCCCATTTACCATTTTGACAGTTCCTCATGGGCTTGCCGTGGTTTAATGTTAATAAAAGGTAAGAACCTTTTATTTAAATATTTCACTATTATATATGTGCAATATTTCATTGCATTAATCACTATTATTCGATTTTTTTTGTAAAGCTTTGTTTATAAATTTAAATGTTATTATGACAGCATTCATTATTTTCTCGTAAGACTGAAATATTAGCAGGTAAACAAAGCTGAGGTTCTGTTGTATTTTTGTAAAGAGTTTAAACGATTATTTTACCTATTCCAAACTGCCTGTGTGTAATTTTCATATAAAACTGTAGCGAAATAAAAGATTAGATAGGGTTAGAGAGCTTTAATAAAATTAATAAAGGCGAGGTTTAATAAGATAAATTGAAAACTACTTGGAATTATAGTCGAGATAAAAAAAAGCACAACTGGTTATGAAGGTAATTATGTAAAAAGTAACATTGAAATAGGATGATTTAAAAGTTTTAAAAAGATTTCGTTATGGGGAAAAATGGAAAAAAGGTCAGTGAAGCGAGAGTTTTCCGATAGGAAACATCCAGAAGTGCATTCCTGTAACCCATAGCTGCATTCAGAGGTTGTGCGGCTACAGCAGCTGCATTCTTATCAGCGCTGCTTTCCTGCAACCCGTCGCTACATTCTGGGATTGCGTCGCTGCAGGAGCTGCATTATTATCGGGGTATTGGCGCTGCTTTCTGAGGTTGCATCGCTATAGTAGCTGCATTCTTATCGGCGTTGCATTCTTAGGTTGCACCGTTATAGACTGCTGTAACGGTGCAATCTATTATACTGATATAGCATAAATTTTCAAAATTCTTCCTTTTTTATTATCAACTGTAAATTCTCATTCTAAGTTCATTTGTAATTATTTTTGACGACTGTAATTCCAACTAGTATCAGTTTATCTTATCTATCCTAGCCTTTATTCATTTAACTATAACTCTCTAACCCTATCTAATCTTTTATTTCACTACAGTGAACACGGAATAAAGATCGTGTATAGGGACCTAGGTACCCCCAAAACCAGGTCTTCCGCCTTCCGTATCCGATCCATCGTTTGACTGATGCTTCTCCACCCTCATTTTAACGATTCGTGGACTCGACACACCACTTAACTAATATTTTATTTTACCTTAAACCTCTACACGAATCTCATAAAAAATGTTTAATAGCGTTTAGACGTGTGACACATAACCAAATTAAAAAAACACGATAATTTGCAGTGTAAGTAGCTAGTTAATATTGTAGTTAATACAGACAAATCAAAATAAATAATATAAAAAACAAGTCGTTACATAATAAAACACTTACCAATTTTGAGCACTTATTGGTAAACACAATTGAACAAAATTGTTTATAGTTTTTGTACAAAACACTCCGCGGACGGACACGATGTATCGAAAAATAGTGCGGTCTGTCTGTCGATACGGTTCGGTTGTTTGACGTCTAAATTGTACATCGCAAATGATTTCTAGTTACGCGATGTATAATAATAGTGGTGTGACAGGTACTGGACATATCGATAAAATAAATAAACCAAAAACTATTTGCATAGAACACTACATATTTTTTAAATTATGACAATAATGAAACTAGCCTCAACGACATTAAAAAAATCCCTAACCCACCCCAACACTTGAAGGGCTAATTAAAGTTTAAGTATACCATATAAATTTTCTAATTAATTTTCTATTACGGCAATCATTTTAAGAAACCGTTTAAATAAAGACTATTAAGTTATTGAAACATTAATTGAATTGGCCTAAAATGTGGTATAGATAAAGATTTTAATTGAAATCTTTGAGATTTAAGACGTTCTCTGTTAAATTGCTGAATAGATTAATTTTGTCTTTGATATTTAAGTACTCAATGAAGAGTTTATTTTAGGCTTGTGTATTTAGACTACGCTATAATTATCTCTTTAAACACACATACTGTTGCATTGAAGTGATCCTTTCGGTCACACAATTAAAGTCAAAATAGACTCGGTCTTCTCAGGGAATAGACAGGAATTTAGATATCCAGTACAAAAAGTAAATTTTGATATAATCATGAACCTAACGGACAGTTAAATTTACTACAACGATTTGACATGAAATTTTGAATTAACTGCAATAAAGTAGTTAATTGTTTCGTTAAATTATTCTCTGTTTGCTGCCATGGACTGTCAAAACGATACGCTGTGTACAAATTTGCATGTGTTTTAAAATTCTTTGCATTCGTTTTGATGGTTATAAAATTTAAACGAATATATTTAAGGCAAATTATTTTGTCTGAAACAATACATTTTATTGTAGTCGACTACCCAATGAGTATTTTATCGATAAAATTAGTGTAACAATATCACATCACTAAATATGACACATTATTATCTACTAGTTATATTAGGGTTTTGGAAAGTAATGACGACTGTATGTCAACTGAATTGGAATGATAATAAAATTTCTCTATAATACCATTATTATTGTTTTCTATATTTTGTGAAATGTAGTTGTCATTTAAAAAAATATGGACATTTATGGTTTGTTTCTTTTTGGATAGAACTTGATCTTTGCTATATTCCTTAGCACTTCGTTAATTAGTTTTAGTTTCGTTTTACCCGACTGTAGAGGAGGATTATGTGTTTGACGTATATATAAGTATGTATGTAGGTATCCTTCCAATATTCCTATGTCTGCTAATAACTCCTTAACGGCTCAATCGGTTTAAATAAATGATATGTCATTAGATTAATCTTGATGACACGAGTGTCACTAGGCTCAAAAAATGCTTAAAAACCATAATTTTTAATTTTTATAAGATCCTCGAGTAGAGTATCAAATCAAAAGGGTCATTTAAAAAGCGAATTCGAAAACAAAAATAATCTGTATCTTTAAAAAAATGTTTGGAGTGACAAATCATATAAGAACGACGTTTTTAATAAAACAAACAGTCTTTACAAAACCAGTTTGTAATTATCTTACAAAGACTAAAAAGTATTAAATAATAAAAATAAACTAAAAAAACCCGCCCGAAAAAATACAAGACACAAGACACCTTTCATATTTAATATCATGCAGTCGGTGGCATTACTGAAGTCTGTTGAACTTCATATCGTACCTCCTACTGCATTTTATTTTTTTACAAGAATGTGTTATGTGCAATGTGTGAAGTAGCGCTTCGTCGCATATTAATCTTCAGGTAAGATATAAGATATTTTATAAGTTAGGTATTTATTTTTATACAACAAAATAATCACGTTTTCATTATTTCGTAGCGACCGCAGCAAGGCGTTTATTTTGAAATTAAAAGCAACAAATATTTCGAAGTAAAAAATACTTGTCAATTAAACAGTGATAGCGCACACAGGGGGATAGTCAGGTCTCTTTTCACAAATGAATGGGAAATAGCCATCACAGTTGGCTGGACTAAGTTCACCTGAACGGGTCACTGTTGCACAATATTGCGAAGAGGTTACGTTACCAGGGCCCGTTTCGACGAACTTTTCGTAACCCGTTTCTGATAAAGATTTACCTGCAACAAGTGTAAAAACTAATAAAGTTAAGAACATTGAAAGCACAGAGCCTACTATAGGATTTACTTTTCAAACACTAATATTTACTAAATTGGTCGGAAGTTGTCGTGAGGCACAAATACGGTATTATTAAATAAAGAAATAGATTGATTCGCCAAGTTTAGCATTATCTGTGCTAAGCAGAACGATTGGATAATACATTTGAATCATTTTATGAAAAAAAATCATTGAAATGTATTATTGTTTACTATAGAAAAATAATATTTAATTACCATGAATAGTCCTCCAATCACTATGTTCGTTCCAATCATGAACCCCAATAAAGGCATTATCTTTAGAGAACTCTCCTACCATTTTATCTGATGGATACTTTTCAAAGAGAGTGACAATAGCTTTGGATTCCTCTTCACTATCTATAATGAGCAAATGGCCGCCTTCAGCTGAACAGGCCATGTAAGCTCGTTGGAATGTTCGAGGAATGGTGTGGAATTTGTAACATTGGTGAGTTTCACTGTCAAGACGATATTCTGAAAAAGAATGTAAAATAATAATAATAAGAATGGAATACTAATTGAGATAGTAGTAGCCCCGGGTAATTTTAGAAATTGAAATAATGAATTCCCAAGAATTATCTTAGCTCTCCTTAGTAAAATAGCTTTAAAATCTAAACAGTACTCAAAAGGAGTGGACTATGTTGCTCCGAAGAAACATTCAGGTGACATTTACTAACATATGATCATTCCTTTTTCTCTCTCATCTTTCATACTACTTTCTAACCCCCTCCACTTCTGTAGTACCTACTATACTATAATAATAATAATAGTATCATCTTGGGACAACTCACACAAAGCTATCTGATCCCAAACTAAGCAGAGCTGTACTATGGAAACCTGACAACTGATAAACATACCTTCTTATATATTTCTAAATACACACATATTATTAACACCCAGACATAATAAACCATCGTGCTCATCACACAAAGTTTTATCCTGGGTAGGGATCGTACCCACGACCTCTTGTGTAGCAGTCGGAGACACTCCCACCGAGCCACAGAGGCAGTCAAACTTTATTTGCACTAATTTATACTTTGGATTAATAAAATATTGGGGACCGACAATAAACACTTACCGGAATCTGGAGTACCACAGCTATTTAGCTCATCTATCTTTTCTCTAAAACACATGTAAGGTCGAGCCACATCGCATTTGACGTCAGCCAAACCACCACTAGCGGTTATGGAGACGCAGTTTTCTGGATCATTGTGTGTGTCAACTGGACCCTTAGGATCTTTTTTTATCCATTCATGTGGAATTTCTTCTAATGGTATACCTATGATACAATTATTGTAATTATAATAAGGCACATTAATGTGGAAAATAATTATTTTGGCGTTTTCAATGAATTGAGGTTGTTAATATTTACGTTTTACTATTTAGTAAGGCAATAAAGATAATTTTATTTTCTTTTCTTTTCATGTGGTCTATAAATTTAATAATAAAGGTAAAGCTTGTACTGAGGTACAGGCCCTGTCTCGCGGGAAACTTTTTATATCTTCAGTTAACGAACACAGAGTACAAATTTCAAAAAGTAGAATCTTGAATCTAAACGCATATACCTTGAATCCCTTACCGTCTATAGTAACATAATCCCCTTGTGAGAAGGTAGAATGGATCCCGGTGAATAATGCAACCCTTGAAGAAGGCCGCGTCATAGCTGAACTAAGTTCAGGTGATATTGGAGACGCTAAAATTGCACCTATTGGAAGGCAAACCATATAATGAAAAGAAAATTAAGTAACAGTTTATTATCAATATCTAAAATTCAATACTCATACTAATTTATTTCAATCAAGTTTGATCATATTACAGTTAATATACAAATTATAAATTACAAATAAATTAACAATGATAGTAAATTTTTTTAACAGACAATTTTCTCAAAATAGCGATAAAATATTAGCAGGTGATAGTTTTTACGTGTATTAAACTAACTTCGTGTATTTTATTATGTAAGATTTTTTTTAGGATCTTTACACACTTGCCGGTTACTGGGTAGCCGGTGTCGGGTATCCGGCGGCGAATGTATAGCTATGTATGCCGATATTTATAGTTTGATAGTATGATACATTTCGCACGGCTACCGGCAACTGGAAGGTGTGAAAAAGACACAATATTTCCCTGATCCATTAAAGCCTTTTAAATTATTTTGATAATCATATCACATATTACCGTTACGAAATATGTTCTATGACTTTTTGTTAAAGTATTATCGATATTATATCTTATTTCAAATCGGCAGTCAATATCTACCTATTTGTTATTTTTTTGTTATTTTATGATAAACACTAACCTTCAAAATCACATCTTAAACGGGCATCGTTGAATGTTGCTGGTATTTTATGATACTTCAGCCATCCATTGCAACCTCTACAGTATTGGTAATCGCATCTGAATTTCACGCCATCTTGTAAAGAAAAAATAAATCAAAAACTCTTTGCAGAGTAGTCGTACCCACTCCCACTGCACAATACTGCGTAAATAGATGTTTCAGTTAAAATTTGGAAAGATCTTATTCTAAAAACAAACCTTCATCTTCCATCAGCACGGGTTGGAAGATGGTAGGTAGAGCAGGCCCTTGCCTTAGTGAAGGCGAGACGGTGACGCGAAGTGTCTCTCGCGCGACGGACTTAACAGCGGAGGAACTTCGTCCACGAGCACCACGAAGACCACAGATGTAGTTAAGGTCTGTTGAAGGTGAGGGAAACGGTTCCTTAAAGGACACCCTCGCCTTAAAACAGCCATGACATAGCAAAGACCGTACCGGCGCCAAAAGTAGCTACAGCGGAGACCAGACACGAAAAACAGCCTGAACCAAAATGGGCAAACTTTTGGCTAAAAGTTACTGAAATTGTTTTTCTTACCAACAAATGCTCCATTAATATTAGTCCAAGTAACAGAAAAACAAAATATCAATAATAAAAAACATTTCATACTGTGCTTCATTATAACTAAAAGTGCTTGAAGTAGAAATGAATATAATAATTGTATGTTAGGCCTTAATATAAAGATTTGTATTAATTGACTATTGAGTCACCGTATCTCAACAAAATGTCGAAATACCTTACAGTACAAATATTTTAGGATAGTATTTCAGGTCTCAAGGAATACTGCACAATATAAGCACACTGTGTTCCCGAAATGTATTCTATCTCATCTTGATTCAAAATCGCCAAGGGCTTTTGTATGTTGCCATGTAACTTAACCGACAAATCGGTGATGGCTGTGAAGAGGTGATTTTATAATAATAATTTAATTTGCACTAACTTTTCAACCTAGGTTTAAGAGTTCCTTAGGAATTCCCGCTAGTTTTTCCATAGGCCGCCCGCCAGCCAGATAAGAGCATCAATTATAATATAATATATTGGGACAACTCACACAACGCCATCCGATCCCAAAGCAGAAGCTTGTACTATGGAATCCAGACAACTGATAAACATACTTAAATATTTTTAAATATATAACACCCAGACACAGCACAATGGTTTATTCTGTGTCTGGGTGTTACAAAGTTTTATCCTGGGTGGGGAACGAACCCACGAAAAACTGAACCACAAAACTTTCTGCGTTGGTCTAGTGGTCAGTGGCCCTGATTGCTAAGTCAGTCAGTCAGTCAGGTTCGATTTCCACAGGGGACACCAATTGCGTGATCCAGTGTCCGTGGCTGTATGTTTGTAAAGTCCCCTGCGACACAGAGCTCTTGGTCCCTAAAGCGGGAATTGTCTTTAAAACAAATACATAATTATTACTTATATATAAGAGTACCACGTGCATGCATGACTTGCACGTTCGTACTGCTATCTCTCTCATACATCCAATTGTGCACTCGCTCCGCTACAAACTTGACTACTATTTTTTATTATTTTACGAACGGCAATATCTAAAAATAATGCTAAGTTTTGCTATACATCTAGAACAGATAGTGTGACAAATAGTGTATGTTTGAAATAACATTAAATGAGGTAGTGGTTTAATTTTAAAAAAGTGAGGTTCATTGCATTATATACACACATCAAAAGTGTCTAGAGATCAAGCATTTTTATGCGGATTTCTTGAGATTGAGATATGGCTATGTAATAAATTTATGATTTTATAAATTTATATGGATCCTTTTTGGTGCATTTCATAATTTGAATCAGGAACTGTGAATCAAATTCGAGTAAAAGATGAAAATCAGCTGTCAATATTTTCCCTATAAAAACATACAACGCATTGAAGACATTATTAGTGCTACTGTTTCCCTACTACTGATTAAAACCAACGTTATTATGGAGCGGCGACGTCATTTAAGCAGGGAAGAAATGCTCAGAGCCGTGGGAATGATAGAAGCTGGTTCCCGGCAACGTACTGTGGCTTTAGCTCTGAATACAAGTCAGAGTGTTATCAGTCGACTTTGGACACGTTACCGAAGCACTGGTACCGTGGCTGAGCGCCATGGAGGACGGTATCGCTGCACCACACGGAGACAAGACCGATACATTCAAATCTTAACTCGAAGAGGTCCAACAATAACCGCCATGATGTTAGCCGTGTGGCTTCATCACTCTGCAGGGAACTTAATTAGCGACCAAACAGTCAGAAACCGCTTGCATGAAGTGAACCTTCATTCCCGAAGACCGCTACGGGTACCACCTATAGCAATGCACAATCGTAGGATTCGATATCAATGGGCTCTTGAACACAGAAATTGGGCAGAAGAACAATGGCGTTTCGTGTGCTTTTCTGATGAGTCTCGTTTTGGTATGAGACCGGATACAAGACGTATACGACACTGGAGAACCCCTGGACGCCAACAGCGATTAAAATCCTGCCAGGAAGTCCATCCTTATAGTGGTGGAACCATCATGGTATGGGCGGGTATTTGGATCGGCGGAAGAACTGAGTTGATTTGGATCAGAGGCAACCTCAACGCTCAAATTTATGCTGAGACGATTGTATCAGACGTCATCGTTCCTCTACAAGTGCAAATCGGTCCCTTATTTCAGTTAATGCATGATAATGCACGACCGCACACCGCAAGAGTTGTAAGACAGACTCTCGCCGCAGCTAACATCAATGTCCTGCCCTGGCCTGCTCAGTCGCCAGACTTGAACCCGATTGAGCATGCATGGGATATGCTACAGAGAAGAGCTCTGCCGAATATGGAGGGTATCCAGTCGCAAGAAGACCTTTTTTTGTTGTTGCAACGAACATGGGCGGCCATTCCACAGCGTGATTTGGATGAACTCATTTTGAGTATGCCAAACCGATGTTCTTGTGTTGTTAGTGTTCGCGGTAGAAACACGGATTATTAATTGTTTAAGTTACCCAATAAAATTTTAAAGAAAACTGTTATTTCAGTCTTTTTTTCGAACTTTAATGTTAGTGGTTCAAATGTCAAAAATCCCTTTATTAGGAAAATGGCAAATTTCTTTATTAATGCAAAGGTGACTTGGTTTATCGTTACTGTGACAAACGAAAACACTTTATTTGATGAATCCTTAAAGAAATAAAAAAAAAAAATCAATCAGGAGAAAAGTTATTGCAAAAATATATGTTGATCCCTAGACACTTTTGATGTGTGTATTTAACATACCTAATATTTTTTAAATATATTTTAAGTTAAAAAAGTTTTTACTGTTAGTACCTACGAGTACCTACAGGTATGTGAAAACTGTTTCTTATTGATTTGATTTATAATATCTTGAAGTAACGCATTAAAGCTAATCAAATTGGGTAAAAACTACATATATACATATTAATGTAGATAAATATGTTGATTAGATAAATAAAATATATTTTTGCTTTAGTTACCTAATAATCGATTTATTCACAGTTGCTAATTTATTTGTTGTATTTATTTTAGCTACTACAAAATAAACCCCTTAACATCAAAAAGAATAACAACAGAAATATTTCATAATTTGAAATCAAGGATGGTGTCCTTTATACTGACAACTATGAATATACAAGAGGACTAACAAAGATAGATCAGATAGATGGCGGTGTCGAAACAAAAATTGCGCAAAATATAGTACGTAAAAATTATTCGCTTAAGCAATAACCACCCCTACAAAAACTGCATCAGAGAAGGTAATAGAATCTGAAATGAAGGAATGTTTAAAAAATATTGAAAAAAAATCTAATACACTCATCACTACTTTAATATCCTACTACTAAATATAAATTATATTTTACGAGATTAAAGTTTAAAATAACAATACTTTTGTATAATATACATATAGGTGATATAAGTTAACAAGTAAGTGATAGCCAAAAACATATTTAATTATAGCTGTGATGATTAACGTATCCGTAATATCATAAACAATTTTTATCAAAGACTTTTTATGTGATAGGTGCTGTGATTTCTTTGAAATAAATATTTTGCTGATTTATTGTGTAAAAGTTTTATTTTTTTTGTATCTTTATTTTTTATATCGACTTTACTTTTCAGACCCAAGAACTTTTTGTTTTTATTTATGGTCGCATATGACGAATCAAAATAAATAATTAAATTCAATTCAATTATCTATACAACATTGGGCAAATTATAGAGCAAAAAAGCACCAAAAAAATAACGTTTTTTGTATGGGAGCCCTCTTAAATATTTATTTTATCTGTGAAAACTTCAACTGTTTAACTATCACGGTGACAGATGGATGTACAGCGGAGTCTTAGTAATAGGGTCCGGTTTTACCCTTTGGATACTGACCCGAAGGGAAAAACGGGACCCTAAAAACGGCTGATCAACACGGCAATATTATTTTATACTAGCTGATCCACACAACTTCGTCTACGTAAATTTTCCCCGTTTTTGCAACACATTGCATTGATGCTCCGCTCCTAATGGTCAAAGCATGATGTCATATAGCCTATAGCCTTCGTAGATAAATGGGCTATCCAACAATAAATTTAAGAAAAAATCGGACCAATAGTTTCTGAGATTATCGCGTTCAAACAAACAAACAAACTCTTCAGCTTTATAATATTAGTATAGATTTTTCTAGAATCTATGGTTTTTATAAATAATACCGATACCTAAACCTAGTCTATCTCGTATAACAGCCAACAGCTTTACCTCCGTATATCTTAGACTATATGTTAATTCATTTGTCATTGAATTTAAGGAACTTTGAGCAACTCTGTCAAATGTAAAATGAATTGCATTTATTTTCACAATCGAAGCATAAATTCATTAACTTTGTGTATAGATGTCTGGGCATTTTAATGAGTATGACGGACGGTGAAAACAGTAATTACTCTGTAACAAAGAAATTAAAAACGTTATATATATAGCACGAAAATCAATTGGAAAATTTTCTCCTAAACCGATAGGTCCTAGTTTTTGAAAATTAACTTGACAATTGACTTAATGTAACGAAAATTTGATTTCCGAATAAGATGACAATATCAATCCATTTGTAAGATAATTAAGTGTCAATGAAAGCGAAAATCTTGTGTCAGAAAATTTAAAACTACGAAAGTTAGGAACTTTTGTTCCGGGATAAGAGAGTAAGCCTATTGCAATTTGTCATTTTATTGGAGAAAAACTATGAGCTATATAACATCACGCTACGACCAATAGAAGCGGAGCAGCAATGAAAAATGTTGCAAAAACAGGGAAAATATATGCAAAAACGGATTTACTATAATTGTTCGGTTTTTACTTTGCTGTGTTGATATTAGTTATTTTGTTATTATTAGGTATCATCAAATAGTGTTTAAGCTAACAAAATATCTATTGAACATTGAAGGAGATTCATGAGTTTACAAGACATATTTTTTATTTTTTATATTTTTTTCTATCTCAAGGCCAAATCTATTCGTTTTACAATTTGCCTCATAGACTTTATTATCTCTTTCTACTACTTTGTCTATTGCTTCGTCTAGTTGAGAACTCTTCGATCCTGCATTTGCCATTCATATGAATATATCTTTTACAGCAAATACTATGTTTGACTCCCAATTATTATCATCAACAGATGGAATACTAGCATCTTCTACAACACCACATATAAAATATGTAATGTTGCTGTCAACTGGTAAAAATATATTTTCACTGGTATCCAAGCTTTTTTTCAAGGGGACATTTTTATACTATAGATAGGTAGTACTAGCTGCATGGCTTTTAGAGTCTTATTAACAGTTAGACTTTCGCGTTGCATGATTATTTATTATTACAAACCTATTTATTATACGGGTTTTAAAAATGTCAATCAACTTTAAGCTAAGTACTGCACGATAATTTTTAAAAGCATCTTTATAGAATATAAACTGTAGGTTTAGGTTAATTAATTATAATTTAGACCTTGTCTTTGTTTAAATACACTTTTATACTACGTCTTTTAATACTTTATTATACAATTAATCATTAATCTATACTAATCTACTCTAAGATTATAAAGAGAAAAGATTTGAATTTTTGTTCGTTACTCAAAAACTACTAGACCGATTTTAAAATTTCTTTTACATAAAGAAAGTTAAATTATAGGAGTAACATAAGCTATATTTTAACGTTAAAAAATTAGAGATGCCTATGAAAATTGCAATAATATGATTCAAGGTATAAAAAACAAAGCAAAGTGAAAACTTGACGATACATCAAAATAATGTACAACATATTTAAAGTACTCACAAAAAAATCGGGAAATGTGTAACTATTAAAGTTAAGTCATAATAACCACTTTTTGTTCAAATTTGTCAAATCGATCCTTATGTTTAGAAGTTACGACGGGTATAAACAATGTAAAAGTAAGAAATACGCCGCGGTGTGAGCAAAAGCTCTACATTTTTTTTGTTGTAAAAGTTATAGGTATAAGTATTTCATTTCTGAAAAGTGTTTTTTTTTTTATAAAGACAACTCCCGCAGTAGGGTACAAGCCCTGTGTCACGGGGGACTTTACAAACATACAAGTCACGGACACAAATTACACCCAGACCCGGAACAACAATTTGTGGATCACACAAAGTGGTGTCCCGTGTGGGGATCGAACCCACGACGTCTTGCGTAGCAGTCGGACACACTCCCACCGCGCCACGGAGGCAGTCTTAATCTTACAAATTAAAACCCTGAAAACTACAAAGATGATGTAAAGCTGCACTTCAAAACAAAGCTGTACCACCTGCGTACCTATTACGTGAAATGCTACTGTCGAACGACTTTCAGTTTTGGTACTGCATTTCAAAATCTATGAGGGTACAAAATATATTACAGTTAAGTACTTTTAAAGGGATAAAAAATCGAATTAAACTTCTCTTGCGTATTGCGCAGGTAGCATTTTGATTTAACGGGATTCCATACTCTTACCAATGGGTTAAATAACGTGTTTACTAAAATATCAGTTTAGCGTTTTTAATTTAAATTGGCCTATTTGCCTGAGGGATCAATAAAATCACACTTAACGCGGACCAAACCACGGGCATAAAATAAGTATTAGGTTGGTTTGTATCTTACGGCAATATGAAACCAGTGAGAAGCCGGGGCGGCTGGTGACTATATAGCAAAATAACTTAGATTTTTTACTGTTATTTTATAGATACATCATTGCAGATTCCGAACCCAACAATAAAGAAAATACAATATAAAAAAATATTAAAAATTAAAAATCCGCCTGGGCAAAAAATATGGGACATGTATAAATATCATCATACAAGAAATTAACAAAAAAGAAATAATGCGATTATTTATTAACACAGTTTAGATTTTCAAACATTAAACGAGAAAAATAAAAAAAGTAAGCATCTATTTATGTGTTGATTTATTATCTTGATTCGCAATTTGAACCCCTACAATAGTTTTTTTCTTGCCGTAAACGCGAATTTTTATTTTTATAAAAAAATAAAGTTGATCTTTTTTTGGCGTATGATTTACAAAATGCCTTACCCCGAGTGTAAAATGTCGTCATTACATTACTTAACAATTGCCGTGCCGCCAACCCGCTCGTCCAGCGTGGCGATTATGGCAATTACCCCTAGGATCTACATACCAGTAGGTTCTACTGGGGAGACCCGTGCCCAGCAGTGAGCCATCATATGGGTTGATATGACTTAACAATATGCCATTTTATTAATTGTTAAGATATGTTGAGGTGTCCAAGAAAACAGATGTCCGCGGAATCTGCAGAAACAAATTTTACATACCTCTTCTCCTTTCAACTCCCCCGCAACCCTCAACACCTCCAAAATCCATGTTATTAATTACATTTATAATTTTTTAAAAATTGTAAAAAAAACTACGCGTTTCCGGCACGAATGGTGAAAGGGGATGTGTTTCCCCCCACCTCTTCTACCACCCATTCATCCTCATAGGTGCGGCATGTTTCTAAACTTTAACCATTCTTTACCTTAATTAGCTCATAACTCTCAAAATTATTGTATGTTAGGTTTAGAATGCATGTAAGTATAGATAAATCAAAATCTTTATACAATAAACACGAATTTCCATATTAAAAAAGTTAAAAATTTTACAAGGCGGAACTCCATATAAAATCGATCTTTTTTCTGTTTGTTTTTAAAACCTAAAATAAAAAAACATTTTTAGTGCACCTCCTTTGTTTCATGCTGTTAAGAAATTGACAAGCAGTGGTTGCAGCATCTGTGAGCCTGTCTGTGTCTGTGTCTTTGATGTGACGCTTAGTGAATCGACTAGCTGATGATGGAGCTGGATGGTGGTACGGTGGTATTCAACAGTCATGTAATAAACCTGCGACCCAGCTTTTAAGGTCATAAAAATTGTATAATGTAACAAATTGATGTGTTTGTTTTAATTAAGCAAATATATATATTTTAGAGCATTTCAATAAAAAGTTATTAAATAAATAAATCGTTAAAAAATATATATAATATATATATTTTTTTTAACGATTTATTTATTTTGGCTTTCAATCAAAATACTGAAATACCTGTTACTTTATTTACTACCACTTTTTACGATCTAACTTCAAAACTGATGGCGTTTTATACAAACTTGCGACCCCCATTTTACCCTCTTAGGGAGTTGATTTTCCAAATATGTTAAACGTGTATTTCACTATTTATTATACGGGAATTAACGCGCATTTCCGTATAATAAATAGTTATAATCATGCAACGCGAAAGTTTAAATGTTAGTGTATTTCACTATTTTAAATCAAATACGACATTTTACAGTAAGTTCAATACTGACCTTTTTCATTTAAATTGCAAGTTTATGTAAAAAACCGTCAGTTTGGCGTCCTTAGGGAATGAGTTTCTAAAAGTCTTCTCTTATCGAATGCCTATTATAAGGTATACATATCAAACTATATATCCTATAGATATTTAGGGATTATTCTAAAAATTCATTCGCAACAGACGTGTTTTTGTTAACAATGCAATATGATTAAATATTTAATTAATACAATTTAAACTATACCGCGGTGTCAGTAGAATTAAGTCGGTCGCGAGTGATTAGTACCTACCTATTATATACATAGACTGCAAGCATGAACTATTATTACTGTTACAGCTGTTAAACCCAATTTGTGTTTTTGTGTTAGTGATGTCTAACCCAGAGTTCAGCCCGTTTGGCCGTAAGCAGACAGGACATGGAAGTCCTCTACCGACGCCAGCGCAGCAAGTTGAAAAGCAATCTTTGCCCACGGAATATAAAATGCCCACTGAAGTCGCATCTACTCCGGAGATCCAGAAATGGATGGGGAGCATTGACACCCTTTTGAATGAAGTGTGTTCAATAGTCTCAGAAGGAAAAATGAATTCAGACCAGAAACTGCGTGTCACTAATCTTTGCCGCAAGATCACTAGTGGGACATCTCAGATGGATCATTGAAACAGAAAACAATACAGGCTCATACAATCATTCAACATCTACAGGAACAGCTGGCAGTAGAAAGCTCTCTTCAGCAATTCAAAGAAGTCGTTGAAAACAAATTAATACCAACACCAATTTTATCCGTCCAAATAATTTGAGTTCTGTGGCCATCTATCCCAGCGATAAGACCAAAACAAGTGATGACACGAAATCTTTAGTGCAAAAAATAATTTCACCTGAAGAACTAAAACTACGCATCCGTGCCCTGAAAAAAGTAAGAAATGGAGGAGTTCTTATCAGTACGGAGTCTAAAAATGACATTGAAAAATTGAAGAAGTCTGAGAAACTTGCCTCTTCTGGCCTTACTGTAGAAGAACCTACGAAACGCCGCCCTAGGATTGCTGTCATTGGTGTCCCTGTAGCCCTCAGTGATAAAGAAGTATTTGACTGTGTATTTGAGCAAAACCTTGCTGATAAGTTTCCGAAAGAAACGCGCGAGTCCTTTCTAAAGACTATCAAATTAAGTCATAAATCTGGAAACAAAAGCCTCCCAACATGTAATTATATATTGGAAGTCCCGGCCAACATAAGAAAAACTTTGATCAATCAAAGACGCATTTTTATAAATTGGACGTCATGCCCTGTTAGAGACTTCACGTTAGTCACCAGGTGCTTTAATTGTCAGCAGTTTGGTCACGCAGCTAAGTTTTGCCGAGAAACCAGTCCCACTTGTAACCACTGTGGAAATCTTGGCCATTCGTCTAAGGAGTGTAGCAATAAAGATATTCCTCCAAATTGTGCAACGTGTAAACGTTTTAAAAATAAATGTGACCATCAAACTGGGGATATAAGTTGCCCGGCAAGAAAATATGCAGAAGACAAATACATCAATTCAATTGATTACGAGACCGCCTATAATTAATTAATTATTTAGTAAACATATAAGCCTCATCTATTTTGGCTAATTTATTGGTATCTTATAAACTATCCATATCTTTTGTTACTATTTAATAAAAATCATCTTGACCTAGAAATAATTGTATGCGCTGCAATAAAACCTTGAAACTGACATACGTAATATAACAATTTTTGCCCTCATTTACAGTTCAAACGATGCAAATATTTTAGTGTAATAGATTATGAACAGCGTAATATGACACTTTATTTATAATCATTTATTTTTACTCTTTATGAAAATATGTAGTTATGTAAATATTATTATGCAATTTAGAAACATTAATTCCTATAATTTATAGTTAACACTTGAGATACAGGTTTATGTTTAACCTAGTTCAGGATATAGCTAATAACAATTTCAATTAATTATACATATCACTATTTGTAATACCTATTGTAATTTTATTTTTAAGAATTAAGACTTTTCTTTGTCTCTACTGCCCAATATGTGTATATTTTTTGTAAAAGCTGTTTAAAATTACTTTTATTTATAATTTTATTTCAAAAATATGTATATCTAAAAATATAATATTTTATAAGTATGTCTATCAGTTGTCTGGTTGCCATAGTACAGGCTCTGCCTAGTTTGGGATCAGATGACCGTGTAGGTATGTCCTAAGATGTTATCATATAACTTGATATTATAATGTATTTATTGCCTTATTTTTGTATCTTATTTTGTAAAAGATTTTTACTTAATAAATTTATTATTATTATTATTATTATTATATGTTAGTTAGTTTTTCGGCTTTGGTAAACATTTTCCATTTAGCATTTGAGGTTTTAGAAACTTTATTATAATTTTTACAATATTCGCTTAAAAGAGAAAACTTAATAACTATATAGATAAATAAATCATTTTTTGTGAGCGTACTTAAAAGCTATAACATTAAACACCAACAATATTCAAAGAAAATGATAATTCACAAATGACGGTAAAGCAAAATAAAGTATAGGTGCTCATGCGCAGTTCACATGGAATCCGCCATTGCTGGATGCGACACCGGTGCGTAGAATAATCATTGTACTTTTGGTAATTGACTTGTGGGTAGTTAGAAATAAAAGTACTTACAGTTCAGTTGATTTTATACTTTTAATCAACTTTACACAGAACACTAAACACTTACACAACAGTCAAGAGTAGAAATAAGGAAAGAAGGAGAAACGACAGTGTTTACAATAGGATTATGAAGAAAGTTGAAAGTTCGAAGATTTAGTTCCGATAACAGTTCACAAAACACGACCCGGCACAATACACACGAACACAATACGGCGATATACAAAATTATGATAATTAGATGATACTTCACAATTAATTTATGGTTAAATGCACCCGATAACATGTGCGTGAGATGATCGTCAGAATGTACTTTAGGTCGGTGGTGTCGACGCGAGCGCCACCAATTAACCGTAACTAAAATTTAAGGTGTGATTCTCGCGCGGTCTCGGTCAACCGGTACGACATTAAGCGTGATGTGTTTATAAATATGTAAACATAGTATTTTAGATATTTGTATGTGTTTTAGATGTATATTGATAATATATATAATATATTAGTATGTAAATAATTTACACAATAATAAAAGTATTAGGTATTGTGTTTATATGAAATATTAATGTAAATATTGTGTAAGTAAATATATGTAAATAGTATATAATGAATTTATGTAGTGTTTTGTTGTGTTTGATTAACAAATATATAAATGTAAATTCATTTTGCTAATTGCGCCTTATAAATTACGCATGTTTATTGTTACAATAATAATTGCAAATAACAAAACCTATAGGAGCTTAACATAAACTGTAGGTAGCCTACATCACCCCCCTCCAGAGACCGTCAAGGGCGATAAAAATCTGGAAATCTGACACGACGACCAGAACGAGTCTGATAACCCTCATTGTTACCAGGTGGAACTTCATCGCTCGGGCTAACTTTGTCAGTCAAAATGTACGCAGGCTTCAGACGATCAATGGAAACAGTAACTTCCTTACCCTTAAACAAAATTTTAAAATATTTGTCATCCTTATGCAAAACTTTATGTGGGCCTGTGTATGCTGGTTGTAACGATCCACGTAATGCGTCTTCACGGAGGAAAACGTGATCAGTGGTCGCAAGATCTTTAAAAACAAAATTTTGTCGTTGCTATGGCGTGATGCTGGTACAGGCTGTAATTTACTAGCAAATGAACGGATCCGGGTAGTAAATTCAACGGGGTCAGTTGAACCACATTCGGTAGGAGCAAAAAATTCTCCCGGCAAACGAAGTGGCTCGCCATAAAGCAGTTCAGCAGAAGATGATTGCAGATCCTGCTTAAAAGCACTTCTAACACCTAGTAAAACCCACGGCAATATTTCCGTCCATTTTTCACTGGCATGACACATAATAGACGCCTTTAACTGTCTGTGAAAGCGTTCGACGAGGCCGTTGCACGCAGGATGGTAAGCAGTTGTCCGCTTATGCTCAAAACCAGCTATTTTAGACAACTGTCCGAATAAAGCAGATTCGAATTGACGCCCTCTGTCAGTAACAATACTGACCGGACTACCGAACCTAGAGAACCATCCTGAAACTAATGCTTTGGCTACTGTCTCAGCAGTAATGTCAACGATGGGAATGACTTCGGGCCAACGGGTGAATCGGTCAACAGCTGTTAGGCAGTACTTGAAACCCTGAGACAACGGTAACGGACCTACAAGATCGATATGGATCTGAGTAAACCTAGCCCGTGGTAAATTAAATGATCCTAGTGGAGCAGAAACATGACGGCTAATTTTGGCACGTTGACAAGAGAGACAGGCTCGTGCCCATTCCCGACAGTCTTTCCTAATACCTGGCCAAACAAAACGTTCTGCTACTAACTTGGCAGTTGCTGAAACACCAGGATGACTGAGGGAATGTAAGGTGTCATAAACTTGCTTCCTAAGAATCTTAGGTACATATGGCCTGGAAGACGTGGTACTGACGTCACAGTACAAAGACGTAACGGATCCAGGGATTTGTACCTTCTCCAGCTGTAACGAAGAACCCTCTCGAAGCAGTTTTTGTAGCTCTGAGTCAGACTGTTAAGATTCGGCTAGATGGTCAAGGCTAACTGGAGTTTGCAGTTCTTCCACACGAGATAAGGTGTCGGCCACAACATTATCTTTGCCAGAGATATGCCTTATGTCGGTGGTGAACTGGGCTATAAAATCTAAATGACGGAATTGCCTAGGCGAACAGTTTCTTTTCCGATCGTGGAATGCGCAAGTGATCGGCTTGTGATCCGTATAAATTATAAAGTGTCTCGCCTCCAACATATGGCGAAAATACTTAATTGCCTCGTATATTGCCAAAAGTTCTCTATCATACGGTGAATATTTCGTTTGCGAGGGACTAAGTTTTCGAGAAAAGAAAGCTAACGGCTGCCAACCCTTTTCATCAAACTGCTGTAAAACCGCGCCGATTGCTAAGTCCGATGCATCGGTAACTAACGCGAGTTTGGAGTTAAAGTCGGGATGAGCTAAAAGAGCAGCATTAGCTAAGCTCTCCTTGCAATCCTCAAACGCTTTAAGAGTGTCACCGCTGAGGTTAATGGGATGGGAACCTTTAACATTGCCAACTAAAAGGTTATGGAGTGGCGCTTGAATTTGGGCTGCACGGGGTAAAAATCGACGATAAAAATTTATCATGCCCAGGAAACGCCTGAGCTGACGGACGTCTTTAGGAGGAGAAAAGTTCTTGATGGCTTCAACTTTAGAGTCTAAAGGTTTGGTGCCTTTCGCAGAAATGCTGTAACCTAAAAAACTTACTTCTGAGACACCAAAAACACACTTTGACGGGTTTACAACCATGCCATAGTCTCGCATCCTACCAAATAAGGTACGCAGGTGCGCCTCATGCTCGAATGTTGAGTGCGAATAAATCAGAAAATCATCCAAAAACGAATAACAGAAATCGAGTCCCCTGGTCATTTCATCGACAAAACGCTGAAAAGTTTGACCAGCATTGCGTAGTCCGAAGGTCATATACGGAAACTCGTATAATCCGAAGGGTGTAGTGATAGCGGTCTTAGGAATATCCTCCGTACTAACCGCTATCTGATTAAACGCTTTAACGAGGTCGATGGTGCTAAAAACACTGCAACCTGAAATGCTATGAGCAAAATCGTGGATATGTTTAATCGGATAGCGATCAGGTACGGTTCTTGCATTGAGCATACGGTAGTCTCCGCAAGGTCGCCAGCCACTGTCCTTTTTAGGAGCTAAATGAAGAGGAGATGACCAAGGGCTGTCGGAAGGTCTGGCAGTACCGTTGGCCAGCATCAGCTGAAACTCCTGTCGGGCAATTTTTAGCTTGTCTGGGGCTAGACGACGAGGGGAACAAGATACTGGAGGGCCTGGTGTCGTGCGTATGTGGTGAACAGTTGAATGCGGTGTAGTGCGTTGCGTACCGGCTGGTCGAGTTATTTCAGGAAAATCCTTAAGTATCTTATGGTACCTAGAATCACCAGTAGGAACTTTTACAGAAGATATAAAAGAGTCTGATTGATTTAAGGAAATAGTAGATACATTAGTGTTACTATCTATTAATCGTTGATTACGGCAGTCTACGATTAAAGAGTAAAAAGATAGGAAGTCTACACCTATTATAGGTTTACTCACGTCAGCCACTACAAAACGCCACTTAAAGTCTCTACGTAAGCCAAGGTTGAGGCTTAAGTCCACAACGCCATAGGTGTTTATGGCAGTACCGTTCGCTGCACAAAGCTGGTAGTTGGTAGGCGCACGACGATCGCTCAGCAGACTGCGGGGAAAGACACAGAGGTCGCTTCCGGTGTCGACCAGATACTGCGTCTTCGTTGATCTGTCTGTGACGAACAGGCGACCAGTAGAAGTAGGGCAATCGTCAGTCGCCATTATCGACTGCCCGCGGCATTTCCCGCCTTGTAGTCACACGGTTTCACACAGCAATGGGCTTTCGTACCGAACTTGTTGTGGTACCAACATACGGGAAATTTGCGGTAACTTGAATTGGAACGGGTCGATGATCGGCTGCGTCCTGGACTCCTGCTCTGCTGACGTTGCCTTGGTCGACCTTCTCTCAAATGCGACGTAAGGTCCTTCATCGCACGCTTGAGCTCAGCAATTTCGTACGATAATTCGCTGACTGTTGGTCCCGCAGATGAAGTAGTAGCAACATGCACGGCTGGTGTTGCTATATCCTGGACGCGGTCTGCAAGCTCAGCTAAGGCCTCCAGGTTAGTCTGAGACTGCGATGCTAGAAGTGGTTGCATGTTGGGCGGTAGTCTACTGCTCCATATAGTGCGCAAGAAATCTTCAGGCACGCTCGGACCTGCTAACCCTTGCAGATGGCGTAGAAACTGCGAGGGTTTACGGTCTCCGAGCTCTTCGTGCATCAGCAACTGTTTCACCTTGCGCTCGCGCGAATCTGACAACCGCCTGACGAGCTCACTTTTCAATTTATCGTAGCGGTTTTGCGACGGAGGTTTCATGATGATGTCTTTCACTTCCTTAGAAATATGTGGCTCTAAGTGTCCCACGACATAATTATATTTTGTTACGTCAGAGACGATGTTCGCATTGCAGAATTGTGCCTCTATTTGAGCAAACCAAAGGTCCGGTTCCTCAGGCCAGAACGGTGGCAATTTCACGGAAACGCGAAATATTTCCTGTGAAATTTCTTTCACAGGAGCAGGAGCTTCCTGAGTTTCACCACTGTCACTCATTGTGTCTTTCGGGGTCACCAGTTTGGTAATTGACTGTGGGTAGTTAGAAATAAAAGTACTTACAGTTCAGTTGATTTTATACTTTTAATCAACTTTACACAGAACACTAAACACTTACACAACAGTCAAGAGTAGAAATAAGGAAAGAAGGAGAAACGACAGTGTTTACAATAGGATTATGAAGAAAGTTGAAAGTTCGAAGATTTAGTTCCGATAACAGTTCACAAAACACGACCCGGCACAATACACACGAACACAATACGGCGATATACAAAATTATGATAATTAGATGATACTTCACAATTAATTTATGGTTAAATGCACCCGATAACATGTGCGTGAGATGATCGTCAGAATGTACTTTAGGTCGGTGGTGTCGACGCGAGCGCCACCAATTAACCGTAACTAAAATTTAAGGTGTGATTCTCGCGCGGTCTCGGTCAACCGGTACGACATTAAGCGTGATGTGTTTATAAATATGTAAACATAGTATTTTAGATATTTGTATGTGTTTTAGATGTATATTGATAATATATATAATATATTAGTATGTAAATAATTTACACAATAATAAAAGTATTAGGTATTGTGTTTATATGAAATATTAATGTAAATATTGTGTAAGTAAATATATGTAAATAGTATATAATGAATTTATGTAGTGTTTTGTTGTGTTTGATTAACAAATATATAAATGTAAATTCATTTTGCTAATTGCGCCTTATAAATTACGCATGTTTATTGTTACAATAATAATTGCAAATAACAAAACCTATAGGAGCTTAACATAAACTGTAGGTAGCCTACATACTTATACACTAAAGTTGTTATATAAATAGTAAGTGTGCCAAAATATTTGTTTGTAAAATTAAATAAATAGTCGTACGCGAGACGTTTATGGTTTTTTTTTTTTTTTTTTAATTATTATTATTCTAATGTATTTTTTCTCTAACATATTTTTTACAGATTTTTTATAACTTCTCATTGTCTTAGCCCCTTTTATGTCAGTCGGTAGTTTGTTATATAATTGTGCTCCCTCATACATAATGTTCTTTTTTCCGTAATTTGTCCGGGGGTGACGGAGTTGTATATTATTTGCTCGCCGTGATAACCTTTTTTGTATATTGATTTTTTTTGTGAAAGTTAGCTGTGAATGAAAATCTTTATTAAGTATTTTACGAATAAGTATGCATGTGTTATATACATATGTTTGTTTAATATTCAGTATTTTTGTTTGTCTATATAATCTACTGGTTGGTGTTAAGAAATCATAGTTGAACAGAACTTTTAGGATTTTATTTTGAGATCTTTGAATGATATCTAAGTTGGTTTTTGCTGATGTGCCCCATATTTCTATCAAATAATCAATATGCGGTTTTACTAATGAGTTGTAAATTAAATATCTAACGTTTCTTGGGAGACAGCGGACAATACCACGAACAGCTCCCATCAGAGAGGTCAATTTATTCTTTATTTTTTCCAAATGCGGTCTCCATGTCAGGTGACTATCTAATATTAGGCCTAGATATTTTTCATTAATACTTTTATGTATAATTTGATTATTTATAGTTAGGGGTGAATAGTTACCTAGTTTTTTATTTTTTGACGTAAATATCATATAATTTGTTTTGCTTACATTAATTGTTAATAGATTGCTCTGGAACCATACATTTAATTTATTTAGATCAGTTTGTGCGTCTTCAATTATGGAGTCTATTGATTGGCCAAAGTACATGAGGCAAGTATCGTCAGCATATAGCATTACTTCACCCTTGAGATTTAATTCATGAATGTTATTTATATAAATAAGAAATAAGAGGGGCCCCAAAATCGAGCCCTGTGGGATACCGTATGTCATTTTAGCCGGGCTACTAAGGTATTCTCCTAGATTCACGATTTGATAACGGTTAGTAAGGTATGATTTAAGAATTTCTAGGGCTTTACCAGTTATACCAATATAATTTAACTTATTTATAAGTTTTTCATGGCTCACTGTATCAAACGCCTTTTTTAAGTCAATAAATATTCCTAAGGCTATTTGTTTCTGATCAATTTGTAGTTTAATTTTCGTAACAAGGTCAACTGCAGCAGATAGCGTGTTTGACTTTGGTCTAAAGCCATATTGTTTATCATAAAGGTAGCCAATTGAATTTAAGTAATCAGTGATACGGGTATATATAATCTTTTCGAAAATTTTAGACAGTACCGGTAAGACTGAGATTGGACGAAAGTTATCAGGGTTTGTTTTGCTTCCTGATTTGAAAATTGGGCTTACTTTGGCAATTTTTAAATTATCCGGGAAATAACCGTTTCTAAGGCAGTCATTGATGCAATTTGTTAGATTGCTACTGATCACATTTTTGACGCATTTTATGGATTTAGTGTTAATGCCATCAATTCCTTTAGATGTATTGGTATTAAGATTATCTATTAATGTTGATATTTCGTCTTGGGTTGCTAAGGTTAATTGCGATAAGGTATTTAAGGTTTGTTTAGAAGGATCGTTATATGATCGGTTGTCGTGATATTTTCTTGCAATGTTATTAGCTAATGTTGCTCCAATTGTAGAGAAATAATTATTGCAACAGTCGCATATCTGTTTCGGATCTGTGATAGTCTCATTAGTTCTGATTAACCTAGATGGGATATAGCTTACTTTAGATTTATTCACCGACAAACTATTTATTAATGTCCACAATTTTGTAGGTTTATGCTTACATTCATTGAAAACTCGTAGGTAGTACTGTTGCTTGGTCTTTTGAATTTTTTCTGTAACCTCCTTTCTTTTTGTGATAAGATCTTGTTTAATTTGCTCATCATTGGGTGTTAGCTTTTGTCGGTGATATAATGAATTTCTATCTTCAATGTCTTTAATTATACTTTTATTTATCCAATCATTGCATGGAGGGTTTAGAATCTTTGTTTTCTTAATTTTGCTTTGGTTAATGTTTTTCGTTAATTTGTTGTAAAAGTCATTAAAATCCAAGTTTTCATGTTCTGTGTGTTGCATCAAATTAAACAATAACTTATAGTTAAAAGCTTCGTATTCAATTTTCTGTCGAGATTCAGGTTTAAATTTATTTACTTCCAGGTATATCTGTTTATGGTCGGAGAGTGACGAGTCTATAATAGCCAAATGAAAAGCATGATGCTTCAAATTTGTGCTTACATGGTCAATAATTGTTTTTGTTGTCGCTGTTTCTCGGGTGCAATACATTGCAGATACCTTATTAAGTAGAATGAATCCATCCTCTTCCAACATTTCTTTGTAGTCTCTTGAAGATCGGTCCGGGCGAAGTAGATCCAGGTTATAGTCTCCAAAAACAAGGGCTCTTTTCTTTTTTTGTAATTGCGTTGAGTAATTTTCAAGAAAACTTTTTACATTAGTACTATCTGGCTTGTATATTATTCCAATATCTAGACAATATTTTTCAATATGTATCCAAAGGTATTGCACTCCGTCAATGCAATGTTCATCTACAAAGTTATGTTTTAAATTATTTAGAACAAATATGGATACTCCACCTCCCTTAGAACCTCTTCTATAGTTGCAGTAGTGTGCATAACCAGGCATTTGAAGTCTGTTTGCTTCTTCATCATTCTTTATCCATGTTTCAGTTATGAGAATTACATGTATCGCTGTTTCGAAGGATTGTACTACGCATTTTAGTTCATCAAACTTGCTTGGCTTTACTATACTACGTGCATTTATATAGAAGAACTTTAGGGGCTTAGTACCGGTTGAGACATTAATGTAGTTGTTCGTGGTCCTGTATGATATTTTATTGCTTTTAATCACTGTAAGGTCATCGTTTTGAAATATATCGGTTAATCGGAGTTTTTTGAAGAAAGCTGAACAATTTTAGGTGTACCTTTGATAAATTTTATGCTTAGGTTTTCTTCCCCGTTTTGAGTACGATTCTGCTTTTTTGCGTCGACATGAGATTACAAGACGTGTAATCAGTAAGTACCTAATAAACGGATCGTTTTAAAACTGAGTAAACACTTCAGACAGTATTGCTTTATTACCTAATATACGTTTGTAACTATCACTTGAATTGTTTTCATAATGGTTATAAATATTATGAAGTCACTGTTAATAAAGATAATAATTTATTTTAGTACGACGAGTCATATTTTCGCCTCAACGGCGGCGGCCACAAAGACGGTGATAAATGCGTTTGGGGTAAGTGGTGTGTGTATGTGTGTGTGTGAGTGTGTGTATGAGTGTGTGATTGTGTTTATAAATAAGTTCAACCTACATAATTATCCGTGACTAATACTTATGTAATAAATACTTATGTTATATGTATTGTATTATGGAGAAGTACCTATTCGAGATTATGGATAAGTACCTACTCAAGATTGTAGAGAATATATAAGACCGTTGGTTCTTATATTTATAAGAAACAACAACCTTCAATTAAAAGTAATTCTCTAAAGACGATAGACGCGAAGACGTGTATTTACATTCATTGCAATGTTTTCTACTTTAAAATATTTAGTGTTACTTTCTAGTGTAACTTTTTTGGGTAAGTAAATGACCACATTCCATTTCAGCTATTTCCAAAGTTAATACTTTATTGAGCGGGAGGTGTTAACTGTACAGGATAATTGATAATATACTAATAACCTCCACAAAAAAAAGCCACAAGCGGGAGGTTATTACTATTTTACAAATCTCCCTATCATAGACTAAATATGAAATAAAGAATTTAGAATTAGGAATAAATGAATATGGAATGAACGAGTTCAGATGTTGACAACTTTTGAAGATGTCAACCAAAAACCAGAGCCCCTAGACGAACGCTTTTATCTGTAAACGGTAACATCTCCGAAAAAGATACATATACAATAAAGATATATCTTGGATTTGGCAAATTTAATATCAGATACTATGTCTAGACTCCCAGAGAGGCTCAAAGCTGTTAACTAACATTCAAAATGCAATACAGGTACAGGTGCTGTTAAGTTCCGATGCGATTACAAGTACAGTGGCATAGGATGGTTCAAATACCACGATATACCAGCAACTTGGGCTGATGCCCGATTGATGTGCAAACTAGAAGGTACGTAAATAACATTATAGAATTTTATAAGCTACGGGTCTTAATCACGTAAATATTTTATTTTAAGGCTAAATACCTTTGTTTATTTTCCGACGTTTCGACCGTATTGCAACAGCCTTGGTCACGGGTAGACTAATTCAGCTCAGTGTCGCCTCCGAGAAGCGCGGGTTTCGGAACCTACCCCCGCTTGATTTTTATCACTCACTATTACGGAACCGTCGGTACTTCGACCCACAACACTAACGACATCTGCACACTGGCGCGTAATATTTGTTCGGCGGTTTGTACACTTGCTGATCACTGGATTCCACGATGTTGACAAACGATATCCATCTTCTCGGTTGAAATTGACGTGTTTTTTTATTTCACCCGCGCCATCCTGGAGTAATAGTGACGGTCAGTCGAGAGGACCTGTGGTTTATGTAGTTCAATCCAGTGATTGGATCCCGCATCCAGCAAGTGTTCCGCTATTGTTGACTTGTTTGTCTGTCGGTTTTTCACAGCCGCGATATGTTCCTTAACCCTTTCCGCTATTGTGCGTTTGGTTTGTCCAATGTAGGAACTACCAAAGCTGCAATCCACCTTGTAGACGCCAGGTGTCTGTAGAGGAATGACATCTTCAGGAGTACGTAGGTGCTTAGCTACCTTGGAGTGTGGACTATATACAGTCTTAATGAGTATTTCTGTAGTACTGTTCCAACTTTATCCGTCACTCCTTTCACGTACGGTAGAAAAGCTGGAGCCCTGTCAACCCCCGGTCGGGAGTCTCTCCTCTTCGTACGTCGCGTGCTTCCTCTGTATCCGTTTCGCTTTAGTACCTCCTGAACATGTGTGAGCTCACTTTCTAAGTGTTCAGGGTTACAAATGTCAGTGGTGCGAGTCAGCATGTAAATACCTGTCTGTGTGCGTCGGTTTTCTGTAGACAATGTGTGCCAGGGTACCATCCGCCTTAACCATTATTTTCACATCATGAAAAGCCAGCGATTTGTTTATCTCCATTTCAAAAGTGAACCTGATGTTAGGGTGTATGGAGTTCAAGTAATCGGTAAATTGTTCTACTTTTAATCTACCACCCTTCATGATACAAGACCCGTAGCTTATAAAATTCTATAATGTGTACAAATCGCGAAAGTTTACGAACATAAACGTTAATAACATAGCACAATTCGGGTCTAAGAAACTTTATTCTCATAAAGAATTACATTCACTTACATGAGAATACAACTAAAAAATACACTTTTTAATAATTACCGAGCGACATAATCAAATGACACACAAATCAAACAAACATTTGAACACAACTTAATAAACACGGAAAGGTAGGTAGATGTGAATACATTGGCTCAAAAATAAAATAACGCGTTCTTAAAGAATTACACAATTAAAGCAAGCAAATAGTTTATTTTTCGATCTCATGGTAAAACTGTTTATATTTTTTAATCAAGTTTATGGAGTGCCATTTCGGACTGTTTTATGTCTCTTAAATCTCAGGTCTCTACCATTTAAACTAAGTTACCTATCGGTTTATTTGGTAAAAGAATATTCGATCCTGTATTTTTCATTTTGTGATCATTTCATATTAATGTATCTTCTCTAGCAAATACCATATTTAAGTCTATATTATTGTTATCAACAGGTGCAATACTAGCATCTCCTACAACACCAGATATCAAATCTGCAATGTTGCTGTCAATTGGTAAAAACGATATATTCACTGGAATTCAAGCATTTCTCTCAAAAGGACATTTTTATACCATAGATGGTGAGTAGTACCTATAACTTTACATTCACATAATAAAAAAGTGTTTAAATCACTTTGACACTAGTTTACACTAAGTTATGATAAAATATTGATTAAAACTAAATTTAATACTTTACAATTTCTTTTGTAGGTATTCCACTGGCAAAAATCCCTTTTCAGTGGGCAGATTCTGAACCTACCAATGTGAATAATGCAGAAAGTTGTGTAACCTTAAATTGTGAAGGAAAATTATCACAAGTAAGATGTGAAGAACCCCGACCTTATGTGTGCTTCAGGAAACATTCTTATACAAACATTAATATTTGTGGCACTATAGACACAGGTAGATAGATAGATAGAAAATTCTTTATTGCACACCTCACGTATCAAAATCAAATGGGAATTATTTTTTACATATTACAATGAATATACGATAAGCATTACCTGCTTACCGCTAATAAGCAGGAAGCAGGTAATGCTTATTGCTTTGAAGTACTGTGTAATATATTTTTTTATTATTCGTACTATGCTTCTGACGTTATGTGAAATTCTACTGATGTGTTGTTTTTGTGTTTGCCAAATAGCCTAATAATCTGAAAAATTACAAAAAAATCACGTTTCAGAATACCATTATGACAGCCGTACAAACAAATGTTACAAGGTACATACAGATATTCAAACGTTTGAACGTGCTAACTTCGCGTGCTCAGCTGAAGGCGGCCATCTTGCAATTATTAACAGTGAGGAAGAATCAACGATTCTCAGTCAACTCTTTGCCCGGTACCAACAAAGAGTACTCTATGTCAGCAAAAGACAATACGCAATGATTGGGTTTCATAACTGGGGTGAAGGTGGAGACTGGAGAACAGTTCATGGTAATTAATTCCTATTTTAATACTGATCCCACGGACATCATGATCAATCACCTACACTTCATGGTAGGCCGAGCTTCTGAGCAAACCGTATATTTTAATACTCAAGTTTCGGCTCACCGCCGACGTTACAGCACCTTGAACCCAAAAAGTAAGAGACTGGATTGTGATGCTGCTGCATCAGCAGAGATTTTGAAACTTTTAAAATAGATTCTCTAAGTGACTCTATAATTGTTAACATACCTAGATGGCTCATTTTTGTCATTGTAATTATTATATCAATGTGGCAAGGCTGTTAGCCTTTGGGACACTTTACTAGTCCACATCGATGGAGAGGAGGATTATTGGCCTAGTTAGTGTAATCAATAACTATGCCAATAACTAGGATTTGATATTTACACAATTTGTTTTCTTTTACTTTGTTGTAGTTTAAGACATTTTAACTTCTAAATTAAGTAAGTAAAATATGAATTTCATCACGTTGGAAATAATTTGATCAATTTATTTAGTATGGCTTACATTTTGTTCCGAATATTGGATATATTTTTTTTGTTTTTTTTTTTGACATCTGTTGAATTCTTATTTTTATCGGATTTTTTATTTAATTGGGATTTAATAATAAGTCGTAGTCTTTTTCTAAGTTATTTTTATGTGTCTAGGTCAATCGCTTGAAGAGGCTGGTTTCGCCACATTCGATCAAGGACAACCTGACAACGCAACAACGGGAGAGTACTGTGGATCGATGCATGCTAATGGAAAACTTAATGATATTTATTGTGAAGAACATTTCCCGTTTATATGTGAAAAGAGTCCTGATTATCCACCTGTGTGTGAAAATTAGCCATCAAATAATACTAATCTGAAAACCTGTTTTATGTTTTACCAATAATATTTTTACAAGCTGTGCCCGCGTTCGCGTAAAAGTTAGAATTAAAAATACCTAGTATATGTGTTTTTTTTCTTCAGAAAAGCAGTTCTATGACTTTTTAATTATATATTACACGAATAGACAGAGGCGGATCCAGAGTGGGGCTGAAGGCATTAAACATTGAGAGGCAGACACAAAAAGTAACATTCATACGTACCTCTCTTGAGCAACGCACGCACAGACATTGTTCACAGGCACTATCTTAGACCACTTCGGATTTACAACTGTTATTTTAAGTGAAAAATGATTCAAGAAATCATGATTTTAAAATACCATATATGACATAGTTAGTTGATTTTTTTTTTCTATCACTATTGGCGTCAGGCTTAATTTTGATTGCTGTCATGTCTTTAGTGACACTCCCAAGACTAATACAAATCGATTGACGTAGGACTCATCAAAATCGGCCTACGCGTTTGTTCTATTTAGTGCCACAAAGGAACACAAATACATATATAGACGATAAACACATTACCCTTCTTTACATCGCACAGTCGGGTAAACACATTACCTTTCTTTGCGTATCGCAGTCGGGTAAAAAAACATCGCCTGGCAACTGGCCAACCAGGAATAGTTTAACATAATTATTAATAGGTATGTCGTATGAGTCATATGGCTGTTTAATAAGAACAAAACTATGAATATTCGGTAATAAAATTGCACATAATTTAAAAAGTACAATTTGATCCAACTTACAGCATCGCATGTCTAATAGTTTTTGTATAGTTTAGCAACATTTATTTTTGCTTGCAAAATGTAGTTCTATATTGACTTAACGTGGTCAAATAACATACAAAAAAAAACCAGGCACGAGGTGTAGGGTTCTAAAGCCGTTGCTGTAGGAAAAAAATCGTTTTGAATAATTGCATCAGCAGGAGCGTATGTTTATTAGGCACTGAAGCCCTTCAGTTGAAAAACGCAGTTTTTTGGCAATTACTCAATGACTGGATATTCGATCATATCCGAAATAATTTTAGTGTAAAATTAAAGTTATTAATAAATTAAATGAAAACCACAACAGACGTAAACCAGAAGCTCGTAAATGTGGTTCGGATACTCAAGGAAGAAGTTACGAGAGTTTGTGAAATGTAGCGTAAGGGCAAGAAGTCAAAACTTTTGAAAAAGATTTTAGGGCTCATGAAGAAACGACGTGAAAACCCACCCCTCACTTCGTCAGAAAAGCGCGCTCTAAACCAAGAGATCAATAAGCTTATACGACACGACCTTTGGCGTTTCAACACTTTCTCGATTAAAAGAGCAACCGAGCAGAACCGGGGGTCAAAAGTGTTCAAACAATCTCTTGGAAGAAGCCACCTGACGAAACTGGCCATAGTAAGTGGAGAAGTCGTTACTTCGAAGCCGGCAGTCCTCTCCGAAGTGGAAGGCTTCTATGGCCGGGTATACGCTTCGCATGCATCTCGACCTGATCCTATAAATGAGGGTCCTAGAGCCACGTTAACACGCCACTACACTGAAGACCTGTCAGAAGTCAACATTGACGAAATCGTGCTGGCTCTTAAACAGCTGAAAAATGCTGATGGTGTTACAACAGACCTGCTAAAAGCTGGAGGTAAACCCGTACTGAATGAGCTCCAAAAGCTCTTTAATGCTGTCCTGTTTGAAGGGAGAACTCCGGAGGTGTAGAGAAAAAGTGTAGTCGTCTTGTTCTTCAAAAAGGGAGAAAAGAACCGGCTGAAGAACTAACGACCTATTTCCCTTCTAAGCCACGTCTATAAGCTGTTCTCAAAAGTCGTCCTGAATCACCTTGCGCGAAGACTTGACGAATTCGAACCACCAAAACAGGCTGGATTTCGGAGCGGATATGGCACCATAGACCACATACACACAGGGTGGCTGATTATATAAAAGACCAAGGAGTATAATCAGCCCCTGTGTCTAGCATTCGTAGACTATGAGAAGGCCTTTGACTCGATTGAAATCTGGTCCGTTCTGGAGTCCCTGCAGCGATGTCAAGGAGATTGGCGATATATCCAAGTGACAAGATGTTTCTACGAAGCCGCCACCATGTCCGTCCAAGTACAGAATCTGCAAACAAAACCTTTACCATTGCGTCCAGGAGTGAGGCAAGGGGACGTTATTTCCCTAAAACTGTTCACAAATGCAATGGAGGATACGTTCAAGACCCTGCACTGCAAAGGGCGGGGCATCAACGTCAATGGTGAATACATCTCTTACTTGCGATTTGCAGATGACATCGTTATCATAGCAGCAACGCTACAGGACCTACAACAGATGCTGAATGACCTGGCTGACTCCTCTGTACGCATCGGCCTATGGATGAACTTGGATAAAACCAAGGTCATGTTCAATGAACATTTACTACCGGAACCGACAGCGGTGCATGGCACCGTTCTCAAAGTTGTTCAAAAATATGTGTACCTCGGGCAGTCATTGCAGTAAGGTAGAAACAACTTTGAGGGCGAGTTGAACAGGAGAATTCGGTTGGGTTGGGCAGCATTTGGGAAGTTACGTCAAGTCTTCTCATCGTCGATACCACAATGCCTTAAGACTTTCCACAAGGTCTTTAATCAGTGCGTCTTACCCGACATGACATACGGAGCCGAAACGTGGACACTAACGGTACGGCTGGTCCACAAGTTCAAAGTCGCTCAGCGGGCTATGGAAAGGGCTATGCTTGGAGTTTCTCTTAGGGACAAAGTCAGAAATGAGGTGATTCGGCAGAGAACTAAAGTTATCGACATAGCCTGCCGGATTAGCAAGCTGAAGTGGCAGAGGGCTGGGCATATTAGCCGAAGAATTGACAACCGTTGGGATAAACCGTTGGAGTTTTTGAGTGGAGACCGCGTCTCGGCAATCGTAGTGTAGGACGCCCTCAGGCCAGGTGGAGTGATGATTTACGCAAAACGGCTGGCAGGAGCTGGATGCGAGAAGCCGAAATGGCATGCAATTGAAGAGGCCTATGTCCAGCAGTGGACTGCGATAGGCTGATGAAAGTTTAAGCGGTATCTTTGTGATTTTTGTCACATTCAAAAGGTAAAGGAGGCGGGTTGCCCACAATTTATGCAACTTTCTAAAAATATTCACATAATCAAAAAAGTTTATTAGAAACTTTAAAATGTTTTTAAACACCTGTTGAATGACGTGAAACACGTTTATGTTTGTTAAAAAAAAAAAAACTGTGGCACTCGGGGACTGCCGCGGTTAAGCTATTGCATAGCATTTAATATCAACTAAAAAAACAACAAAAAAAAATATTTTAATATTTTTTTTATAAGAAAATATATTTAAAAAAAACTATGAATTGTCAAAATAATAAAAAAAAACTAAAAAGTATCACCGCTGTGCTGGTCAGAGTGGGGGGTGTTAGGTTATTTTCGTTACGGAATTTCTGGATTCGGTCTCCACGCTCAAGGCCCGCGATAGAAGCTATGCAAAAGCTTAAAAATTGTTTCTGTTACATCTATGAAGAGACCCTACTTCATACAGATACAGATGCTAAAAATAATGTTTTTCAACAGACCTCAACACTCAACTCTCTCTCTCTCTCTCTCTCTCTCTCTTAACTCATCCTTATATTCATCACAGGTCTTTTATTCTTGCCCTTCTCCATTTCCCTTCACCGTCGTGTGACCGACTCACGCCTGGTAGATCAGAGTGAATAGTACAGTCATGCGAGCCACTCGTACTTCGCCGATATTTAATCAATTATCCATTGCACGTATAGTGGAGTGAATCAAAACAGGTTTTCGGAACGGGTTCTTGATCCGTCCCGAAAACTTATTTTGGGTACGCTCATGATTAGTTACTAGTATTTCTAATGTAAAACTATCAAATTACTGTAGGCAATCACTAATCACGTCTTATTTACACTAAACTTATTGAATTCGATAACTCAAATTACAACCTAGAACGTATAAAGTCCACCAAAATAGTTTGAAAATTGAACAAAAGTTGCGTTTGTTCACCTGGGTGTTATTAGTACACAGGTAACCAAAGGACACTACTTTTGTACACCTTGTTCACCCAAGTGATATCACCCAGGTGAACAAGGTAGATTAAACCTTTTCTGTTACACATTGTGTAGGTTATCAAACTAAAGACTTGCTGTGTAATGTGATTGCAGGATGGTAGATTTGAGTAGGGAGAACGAGGTTTAACGTCGTGTTATTGAGCAGACATCGGCCAAATGTTTACTGTGTATACTTTTTATTTCTTTAATATTCGTAACAGATAATTATTTTAATATTTATGATAATATTTTTTTTTTACCACGGCACTTATTTATTTTGCACTTTTGGCATTCATACTTACCGGTATCGCTCACAACAACTGTAGTTATACCTATTCTTAAAAACAGAACAGGACATAAATCGATTATAGAATTATCGGCCTATATCACTGGCTAAAAAAGCTACAAAGCTATTTACATTATCATGACGCACAATTTGGATTCAGAACAGGACTCTCGACTGAGAGTACCATTCTGTGCCTTAAGCATACCTACAGGCTAAATACACAGAAAGAAAGACTCCGATATAATGCATGTTACCTCGATGTGTCAAAGGCTTTTGACACAGTTTCTTATTACATACTGTGGAAAAAGCTAAGAAAAACGGGCATGCTGGCGGAGTTTATTAATATTTTTAAATATTGATACTCAAAGCAAGTTAACCAGCTGAGATGGGTAGATATGCTGTCCGATGAGTACAAATTGGAATGCCGCGTAAGACAGGGTGGCCTTACATCTACTGGACTTTTTAGCTTAAATATAAACCAGTTGATCGAGGAGCTCAGCAGAAACCATGTTGGATGCAATATTGATGGTACATGTGTCAACAACACAAGTTATGTATAATGACATGGTTCTGCTGGCCTCCTCAATTAACGCCTTGAGAACTTTAGTCCAAATTTGTGAGCAATACGCCCAAGCGCAGTCTCAAATATAACTCACTAAAAAATACGGTACTCATTTTTAAGACAGGTAAAGAAAGACCTAATGCAGTGCCATCGATCATGCTTGGTGGCAGTACATTAAAGATTGTATAAAATTTTATATATCGATCGCAGGGCGTTGGTGGCAATAAGCAATGCTGAACCGCAGGTTTGCTCGGTGTTCTACCGAAGTTTAACTCGAGCAGCCTGTTGATTCGGTATTCGCAGCGATCCTATAAATAAATCCTGCGACTACAATATAATAATGCATTCAGAATGCTGTTCAGGTTGCCGCGATACTAATGTGACTCACAAATGTTCGCGAATGCGCGCGTTGATAGTTTGCACAAGAAAGTTGCATCAATATTTGACCGATTACGAGGCAGTATCAACAGTATTTTGAAAATGCATTTCTTACTGCCGGTCTCAATAATCTAACTATCGATGGATTTGGCTACTAGAGGTAGAATTTTGACATATTTTGATAGAGCTTATGTCAAATAAATACCTCTAGTAGCCAAATCCATCGATAGTCAGATTATTGAAACCAGTCGTTAGAGATTGTCCCGTAAATACCTAACTGTACCTACTTATTACAAACATAAATTATAAGAATATTGTTACTAACATTTCTATGAATCTTGTCCGAAATTAAGAATTATTATTTTAGAAACTACTACACATATCAACATTTACAAACTTATTAAAAGTATTCAATCCACACCAAATATGAATTAGGCAACAGAAAGAACGATTAATTCATAAAATACAATGAAAGGAACGCAATTCACGTCTATTTACATTACAGCGATTGAAATTAAGTACTCAAATGACTTTGATTATAAATGTTATGAAACTTTAAAAGTTACACACTTTTAAAGTTTCATAACATTTATAATCCAACTAAATATTTCTAAAAGTCCTGTTTGTTCAAACGGGTGATTGTACACAGGTGAACAGAGGACACCACTTATATACACTCTATATGTATATGCCTAGGTGATATCACCTGGGTGCAGTAATTCCAAGGTGATATTAAGACACTACTTATGTCCACTTTGTTCACCCGGGTGAATCACCCAGGTGAACAAGATGGAATAAACCCTTTCTGGTACGTGTTGTGTAGGTTATTTTTGTGTGCATTAGTTTGCCACTTAAAAGAGCGAATGTTGTCTAAGTAACCTACCTCTTCACTCCTCTATCTAAGCCTTTTTACTTAAACATAATTGTATGTATGGCATTTATTTGTATTAATGGCTGCGGAACCGTACACTGAGCATGGCCCGACATGCTCTTGCCCTGTTTTTTGAAGGTCCCTAAGTCATATAGGTCAAGTGATACAGCTGGCGACAGTTGGTTCCACGAGATGGTTGTGCGTGGGATAAAATGCCGTTTTAAAGGCACTATGGTAGATTGGCAAGTGTTGAGATGGTGAGGTTGAAGATTGGCGTTTTGTACAGTTCCGAAATTTAGCTGGTGGAATTAGTCCGAACAACTCCTGTGAGGGCATGGTGGCCGACTATATGAAATTGCCAATTGGACGGATTTTTTATTGCCGTTTTAGTTTTTATATGTAAATAATTAGTTAGTTATAAATAATGTAAAATATATATATTTCAGGTAGTCAATATAATTAAATACCAACCAATGACGTTCGAGTCTCCACGCTATGCTCCGCGTCTGTGTCTGAGACAAGCTTTATATCTGTACACTAGCGGACGCCTCGCGGTTTCACCCGCGTAATTCCCGTTCCCGTGGGAATACAGGGATAAAAAATAGCCTATGTCACCCGGGGTTAGTGTAGCTTCACAACGATAAGATTTTTTTCAAATCCGTCTAGTAGTTTCGAAGCCTATTCAATACAAACAAACAATCAAACAAACAATAAAGTCTTTCCTCTTTATAATATTAATAGCTGTACCGCGCAACTTCGTATGCGTAAATTTTCCCCGTTTTTGCAACATTTCTCGTTGCTGCTCCGCTCCTATTAGTCGTAGCGCGATGTTATATAGCTTATAGTTTTCATCGATAAATGGGCTATCCAACAAAAAAATAATTATTAAAATCGGTCTAGTACTTTTTATTTATTCGTTACATACAAAAATATTATCTTTCCTCTTTATAATATTATTATAATTTTATAAGTAGGTAACAGGTAACAGGTAACAGGTAACAGGTAACAGGTAACAGGTAATAGGTAATAAGTAATTAGTATAAATATAGATATAGATATAGAAGTATAGATTAGTAATCTGTGTCACAAGTTTATCAAATTTAACAAAAGAAAACAAAACACGAAATTAGGTTAGATGTAATCACTAAATCTATCATTAATATATCATTCAATATGACTGATATATGAAATACCAAAAAATTGCTAAAGTGGATGGTATGCATGGAGACTTGGGAATAATTCAGGACAACAAGCTTACATATTATAAACATATTGAAGAGATTAAACGTAAAGCAAACAAATCCCTAGGCTTTTTAATAAGATCCTCAGCCTGCTTCAATACTTTAAAGCCAATTATAATACTTTACTGTTCTTATGTTCGAAGCTATCTTGAATATGCGTCGCAAGTTTGGAATCCCCAGTATGAAATTCACGAGTCTTAATTAGAATCCATCCAGAAAAAGTTTTTGCGTTATCTGGATTTCAAAGCAAAGTGCCACTTCACAGATTACATAGATCGATGTAAAAGGTACCACTTCCTACGACTTGATCAACATCAATATCACATATTTAATGAATATTGCAAACGGCTACATTGACTCCCCCAACTCCTATCCAAAATAAATATTAGAATCCCACATGGGACTTAGACAGCGTCCACTACTTGAGACCCCGCTTGCATCAACAATTACAGGCGTAACACCTTTTTTATAGAAGTACAGTGAGTTTTAATAGTCTCCCCGCAGAATACGACATTGGCCTGTTCCAAACAAAACCAATTGATGTAAGCCGCATTTTGAGTAAAGGATTCTTTATTAGTGATCGTACATGTAATCATGTACATGTAATAATTAATACAGATTAAGCATTAATTAACCTATGTAATGTTTTACGATAGACTTAAGTTAATTTTTAAAGTTTTAAGTAGTTTATAACAATATTTTTAAACTCATTCTAACACAAGTAGGTACTTTATTTAGTTGTAATGTGTGAAGCTTGTAAATGGCAAATTACTCATATTTATTTGTAACTAGGATAGTTGAATTTTAGACTGTAAGCTTTCCTGTAATAAATAAATAAATATATCAAATTAACCGAAATTCAACCTTTCTCTAATATCGCAGGAGTTTAATGTTGTGGTAAGTACATAATCAAATTATATTTTACTAGCTGTCCCGCGCAACTTCGTCTGCGTAATATTTCCCCGTTTTTGCAACATTTCTCATTGCTGCTCTGCTCCTTTTGGTCGTAGCGTAATGTTATATAGCCTAGGCTTTCTTGATAAATAATAGGCTATCCAACAGTGAAAGATATTTTCAATTGGAATCAGTAGTTCCTGAGATTACCGCGTTCAAACAAACAAACTCTTCAGCTTTATAATATTAGTAGAGTATTAGAGTATCTCGACTATAAAAATATTAAAATATTAGAATAAGTTTGTATGTTTAAAATATGATTATATTCTAATGTATTAATTATTGTTATTTAACCATTAACATGAATATTAATGCGTACTGGATTATCTTATGTTTAAAATATGTATCTAACTACTATTATATAGAAGGAGTCCAACAAATAGTTTAAATTTGCCTACGGGTAGATTATGGAGAAATATATCACCATGTAACACTTTTTACCCATTTTGACAAATAAAAATATTGATTGATTGGTTGATATTCTCAACGATAATGGCAGGCACTTGGGGTTACTTGTTTCATCATTCGCAGTTAGTATATTTTAAATCTATTTTTTTTATACTTATTATTATATATAACTTGATTTGATAATTGATATATTTTTCAAAGTTGAATTTCTTGGAACTAGACTTTTACTCGTTCAATTAATCTGAAATAAAATATCGAAAATTAATACTAATCGGAACAAAAACTATTTTGTAAAACGAGTGGCTACATAAAAAAGGCCGTCTCTACTGATACGTGAAGAGTAGGAAGTTCAATATTTTATACATTTATTTTGTTTTTCTATGATTAATACTTAAATTCACCCCTATTTAATCATAGTGTTTCATTTCTATTTTGCTCACATTATAATTTTTATGTATAACTCTTATAACATGTTTAAGCTTAAACAAAATAAATGATGTTCAATATTTGGAAGCATTGAAAATCCTTATTCTTTTAAACAACTTTTGTCAAAATAAATGGTTTCTCTTTCACCCAGTTTAGTAAATTTTTAGGATCATAAAGCTATTGGTTTGTTAAAACAATAGCTTTATGATCCCCACGGTAAAAGTTGTAAAACTGAGAATCCTTTAATCAATTATCGTCTTTAAATCATTGATAAGATAGATAAGATAAATTTATAATTACGAAAATATTTTTTACAAAAACATATACATGAAATTAGGTAGCAGATACATAATAACATATATTAATAATATCTTAGAACAACACACAGTCAACCAGACAACTGATAAACATACCTACATTTTAATAACTAAAAATGTATATAGTTCATAATTGATAACTAATATAGGTATAACAACAGGGTGCCTGTACTAGGGTAAACCTGTGCCACAGGCGTTACACTTGTAGTAAACTATTAGAACCTATTTAAATATATATCTATAAATAAAACATGTAGGTACATACTTATAGGTATCAAATAAAATATAAATAATTAGCAATGTTTACTCGTATATCATATTATGACGCGTTTAGGTGTCCTCATTATAGTCTATGCTATTTATTTAATTAGATTCAGCAATCTTTTTCGCCGGACATTCTGAGTCACCTGTTTTGTGATCGCTTGGTTTTTAAAACGTACGCAAGTTGCACATTTTGGCGAGTCATTTTTCTTAGGGCACTCATTTACCTGGTGACCTAGTTCACCGTACTGTCCGCAGGAGTATGTTGCTTCGCGACAAGTTCGAGCTGCGTGTCCATATTGTTGACATTTGAAGCATCTGGTCACTAACGTGAAGTCCCGAACTGGGCAGGACGTCCAATTGATTAATACACGATCTTGATTTTTAAGGGCCTTTCTTATGCTAGCCGACACTTCCAGTACAAAATTGCATGTTGGTGCGTCTTTTCTTCCCGATTTGTGACTTAACTTTATTGAGGACATGTACGATTCACGCGTTAGATTTGGTATCTTATCAGTTAGGTTTTGCTCAAATATGCAGTCAAACACTTCCTGGTCACGTAGAGTAGCTGGAACTGTGATTCTAGGTCTTCTTTTATGCGGCTCTTCCACCTTCAGCCCGGAACTGGTTAGCTGGATCTCTCTATATCGTCCTTTTTTTTTTTTTTTTTTTTTTTTTAAGATAAGATAAATTTATTATTACGAAAATATTTTTTACAATAACATATACATAAAATTAGGTAGCAGATACATAATAACGTCTATTAATAATATCTTAGAACAACACACACGGTCATCTGATCCCAAACTAGGCAGAGCCTGTACTATGGCAACCAGACAACTGATAAACATACCTACATTTTAATAACTAAAAATGTATATAGTTCATAAAAAATAACTAATATAGGGATAACAACAGGGTGCCTGTACTAGGGTAAACCTGTGCCACAAGCGTTAGGGGCACTTGTAGTAAACTATTAGAACCTATTTAAATATATATCTATAAATAAAACATGTAGGTACATACTTAGAGGTAACAAATAAAATATAAATAATTAGCAATGTTTAGGTATATCATATTATGACGCGTTTAGGTGTCCTCATTATAGTCTATGCTATTTATATAATTAGATTCAGCAATCTTTTTCGCCGGACATTCTGAGTCACCTGTTTTGTGATCGCTTTGTTTTTTGAAACGTACGCAAGTTGCACATTTTGGCGAGTCATTTTTCTTAGGGCACTCATTTACCTGGTGACCTAGTTCACCGTACTGTCCGCAGGAGTATGTTGCTTCGCGACAAGTTCGAGCTGCGTGTCCATATTGTTGGCATTTGAAGCATCTGGTCACTAACGTGAAGTCCCGAACTGGGCAGGACGTCCAATTGATTAATACACGATCTTGATTTTTAAGGGCCTTTCTTATGCTAGCCGACACTTCCAGTACAAAATTGCATGTTGGTGCGTCTTTTCTTCCCGATTTGTGACTTAACTTTATTGAGGACATGTACGATTCACGCGTTAGATTTGGTATCTTGTCAGTTAGGTTTTGCTCAAATATGCAGTCAAACACTTCCTGGTCACGTAGAGTAGCTGGAACTGTGATTCTAGGTCTTCTTTTATGCGGCTCTTCCACCTTCAGCCCGGAACTGGTTAGCTGGATCTCTCTATATCGTCCTTTGTTTCAGTGCTGATAATTACATTTACATTATATGCCGTTCTTGGTCCTACGTAGTCCTCTTACATGCAATTTTAGTTGCTCTGGGCAGATAATTTTTTGGACCAGAGATTTCGTGTCGTCACTGAATTTTTGTCCATCTTTTGAGTATATTGCTATTGAGCTGAAACTTTTAGGCCGCAGAATAGGTATTATTATTACGGGTCTTGACCATTTCGGCAAAGGACAGCTTGTCTAGACTTACTGGTTTATTGCAGGTTTCTTCCATGGTCTGCTTGATAGATTTTTTGAAATCATTAAGGCATTCAGCTAGGTCCTGGTTTTCCTTCAAGGAAAAGTGAAGTATGAATTAAAATAGCTTTTTCTTTAATTATTGATAGTGTACAGCCATTTGAGAGACTCCATTTCCCACCTTTCGCGCAATAGTATTTATCCTTAGCTTTTGCTCTGAGTTCAGTTTCCCGTCTGCAGTAATCAGACATACCTCATTCAGACATTGTTCAATTGATGTCATCCAGTGCTTGATATCGCTGGTCCTCAAGGCTTCAACGGTGAGGTTTTTTGTCTGTTGAGACTGAGGTGTGCTGGGAGGGCTGCGAGGGCTACTTTCCATAGTAGCCATAGTTTGATTTACTCGATTTACTTATTCACTATAAATTGCAAGTGTGTTTGGTAATTGACTTGTGGGTAGTTAGAAATAAAAGTACTTACAGTTCAGTTGATTTTATACTTTTAATCAACTTTACACAGAACACTAAACACTTACACAACAGTCAAGAGTAGAAATAAGGAAAGAAGGAGAAACGACAGTGTTTACAATAGGATTATGAAGAAAGTTGAAAGTTCGAAGATTTAGTTCCGATAACAGTTCACAAAACACGACCCGGCACAATACACACGAACACAATACGGCGATATACAAAAATATGATAATTAGACGTTATTTCACAATTAATTTGCGGTTAAATGCACCCGATAACATGTGCGTGAGATGATCGTCAGAATGTACTTTAGGTCGGTGGTGTCGACGCGAGCGCCACCAATTAACCGTAACTAAAATTTAAGGTGTGATTCTCGCGCGGTCTCGGTCAACCGGTACGACATTAAGCGTGATGTGTTTATAAATATGTAAACATAGTATTTTAGATATGTGTATGTGTTTTAGATGTATATTGATAATATATATATAATAGTATGTAAATAATTTAAATATTAATAAAAGTATTAGGTATTGTGTTTGATTAACAAATATATAAATGTAAATTCATTTTGCTAATTGCGCCTTATAATTTACGCATGTTTATTGTTACAATAATAATTGCAAGTAACACAACCTATAGGAGCTTAACATGTAGCCTACATCACCCCCCTCCAGAGACCGTCAAGGGCGATAAAAATCTGGAAATCTGACACGACGACCAGAACGAGTCTGATAACCCTCATTGTTACCAGGTGGAACTTCATCGCTCGGGCTAACTTTGTCAGTCAAAATGTACGCAGGCTTCAGACGATCAATGGAAACAGTAACTTCCTTACCCTTAAACAAAATTTTAAAATATTTGTCATCCTTATGCAAAACTTTATGTGGGCCTGTCGTGTATGCTGGTTGTAACGATCCACGTAATGCGTCTTCACGGAGGAAAACGTGATCAGTGGTCGCAAGATCTTTAAAAACAAAAATTTTGTCGTTGCTATGGCGTGATGCTGGTACAGGCTGTAATTTACTAGCAAATGAACGGATCCGGGTAGTAAATTCAACGGGGTCAGTTGAACCACATTCGGTAGGAGCAAAAAATTCTCCCGGCAAACGAAGTGGCTCGCCATAAAGCAGTTCAGCAGAAGATGATTGCAGATCCTGCTTAAAAGCACTTCTAACACCTAGTAAAACCCACGGCAATATTTCCGTCCATTTTTCACTGGCATGACACATAATAGACGCCTTTAACTGTCTGTGAAAGCGTTCGACGAGGCCGTTGCACGCAGGATGGTAAGCAGTTGTCCGCTTATGCTCAAAACCAGCTATTTTAGACAACTGTCCGAATAAAGCAGATTCGAATTGACGCCCTCTGTCAGTAACAATACTGACCGGACTACCGAACCTAGAGAACCATCCTGAAACTAATGCTTTGGCTACTGTCTCAGCAGTAATGTCAACGATGGGAATGACTTCGGGCCAACGGGTGAATCGGTCAACAGCTGTTAGGCAGTACTTGAAACCCTGAGACAACGGTAACGGACCTACAAGATCGATATGGATCTGAGTAAACCTATCCCGTGGTAAATTAAATGATCATAGTGGAGCGGAAACATGACGGCTAATTTTGGCACGTTGACAAGAGAGACAGGCTCGTGCCCATTCCCGACAGTCTTTCCTAATACCTGGCCAAACAAAACGTTCTGCTACTAACTTGGCAGTTGCTGAAACACCAGGATGACTGAGGGAATGTAAGGTGTCATAAACTTGCTTCCTAAGAATCTTAGGTACATATGGCCTGGGAGACGTGGTACTGACGTCACAGTACAAAGACGTAACGGATCCAGGGATTTGTACCTTCTCCAGCTGTAACGAAGAACCCTCTCGAAGCAGTTTTTGTAGCTCTGAGTCAGACTGTTGAGATTCGGCTAGATGGTCAAGGCTAACTGGAGTTTGCAGTTCTTCCACACGAGATAAGGTGTCGGCCACAACATTATCTTTGCCAGAAATATGCCTTATGTCGGTGGTGAACTGGGCTATAAAATCTAAATGACGGAATTGCCTAGGCGAACAGTTTCTTTTCCGATCGTGGAATGCGAAAGTGATCGGCTTGTGATCCGTATAAATTATAAAGTGTCTCGCCTCCAACATATGGCGAAAATACTTAATTGCCTCATATATTGCCAAAAGTTCTCTATCATACGGTGAATATTTCGTTTGCGAGGGACTAAGTTTTCGAGAAAAGAAAGCTAACGGCTGCCAACCCTTTTCATCAAACTGCTGTAAAACCGCGCCGATTGCTAAGTCCGATGCATCGGTAACTAACGCGAGTTTGGAGTTAAAGTCGGGATGAGCTAAAAGAGCAGCATTAGCTAAGCTCTCCTTGCAATCCTCAAACGCTTTAAGAGTGTCACCGCTGAGGTTAATGGGATGGGAACCTTTAACATTGCCAACTAAAAGGTTATGGAGTGGCGCTTGAATTTGGGCTGCACGGGGTAAAAATCGACGATAAAAATTTATCATGCCCAGGAAACGCCTGAGCTGACGGACGTCTTTAGGAGGAGAAAAGTTCTTGATGGCTTCAACTTTAGAGTCTAAAGGTTTGGTGCCTTTCGCAGAAATGCTGTAACCTAAAAAACTTACTTCTGAGACACCAAAAACACACTTTGACGTGTTTACAACCATGCCATAGTCTCGCATCCTACCAAATAAGGTACGCAGGTGCGCCTCATGCTCGAATGTTGAGTGCGAATAAATCAGAAAATCATCCAAAAACGAATAACAGAAATCGAGTCCCCTGGTCATTTCATCGACAAAACGCTGAAAAGTTTGACCAGCATTGCGTAGTCCGAAGGTCATATACGGAAACTCGTATAATCCGAAGGGTGTAGTGATAGCGGTCTTAGGAATATCCTCCGTACTAACCGCTATCTGATTAAACGCTTTAACGAGGTCGATGGTGCTAAAAACACTGCAACCTGAAATGCTATGAGCAAAATCGTGGATATGTTTAATCGGATAGCGATCAGGTACGGTTCTTGCATTGAGCATACGGTAGTCTCCGCAAGGTCGCCAGCCACTGTCCTTTTTAGGAGCTAAATGAAGAGGCGATGACCAAGGGCTGTCGGAAGGTCTGGCAGTACCGTTGGCCAGCATCAGCTGAAACTCCTGTCGGGCAATTTTTAACTTGTCTGGGGCTAGACGACGAGGGGAACAAGATACTGGAGGGCCTGGTGTCGTGCGTATGTGGTGAACAGTTGAATGCGGTGTAGTGCGTTGCGTACCGGCTGGTCGAGTTATTTCAGGAAAATCCTTAAGTATCTTATGGTACCTAGAATCACCAGTAGGAACTTTTACAGAAGATATAAAAGAGTCTGATTGATTTAAGGAAATAGTAGATACATTAGTGTTACTATCTATTAATCGTTGATTACGACAGTCTACGATTAAAGAGTAAAAAGATAGGAAGTCTACACCTATTATAGGTTTACTCACGTCAGCCACTACAAAACGCCACTTAAAGTCTCTACGTAAGCCAAGGTTGAGGCTTAAGTCCACAACGCCATAGGTGTTTATGGCAGTACCGTTCGCTGCACAAAGCTGGTAGTTGGTAGGCGCACGACGATCGCTCAGCAGACTGCGGGGAAAGACACAGAGGTCGCTACCGGTGTCGACCAGATACTGCGTCTTCGTTGATCTGTCTGTGACGAACAGGCGACCAGTAGAAGTAGGGCAATCGTCAGTCGCCATTATCGACTGCCCGCGGCATTTCCCGCCTTGTAGTCACACGGTTTCACACAGCGATGAGCTTTAGTACCGAACTTGTTGTGGTACCAACATACGGGAAATTTGCGGTAACTTGAACTGGAACGGGTCGATGATCGGCTGCGTCCTGGACTCCTGCTCTGCTGACGCTGCCTTGGTCGACCTTCTCTTAAATGCGACGTAAGGTCCTTCATCGCACGCTTGAGCTCAGCAATTTCGCAAGATAATTCGCTGACTGTTGGTCCCGCAGATGAAGTAGTAGCAACATGCACGGCTGGTGTTGCTATATCCTGGACGCGGTCTGCAAGCTCAGCTAAGGCCTCCAGGTTAGTCTGAGACTGCGATGCTAGAAGTGGTTGCATGTTGGGCGGTAGTCTACTGCTCCATATAGTGCGCAAGAAATCTTCAGGCACGCTCGGACCTGCTAACCCTTGCAGATGGCGTAGAAACTGCGAGGGTTTACGGTCTCCGAGCTCTTCGTGCATCAGCAACTGTTTCACCTTGCGCTCGCGCGAATCTGACAACCGCCTGACGAGCTCACTTTTCAATTTATCGTAGCGGTTTTGCGACGGAGGTTTCATGATGATGTCTTTAACTTCCTTAGAAATATGCGGCTCTAAGTGTCCCACGACATAATTATATTTTGTTACGTCAGAGACGATGTTCGCATTGCAGAATTGTGCCTCTATTTGAGCAAACCAAAGGTCCGGTTCCTCAGGCCAGAACGGTGGCAATTTCACGGAAACGCGAAATATTTCCTGTGAAATTTCTTTCACAGGAGCAGGAGCTTCCTGAGTTTCACCACTGTCACTCATTGTGTCTTTAGGGGTCACCAGTTTGGTAATTGACTTGTGGGTAGTTAGAAATAAAAGTACTTACAGTTCAGTTGATTTTATACTTTTAATCAACTTTACACAGAACACTAAACACTTACACAACAGTCAAGAGTAGAAATAAGGAAAGAAGGAGAAACGACAGTGTTTACAATAGGATTATGAAGAAAGTTGAAAGTTCGAAGATTTAGTTCCGATAACAGTTCACAAAACACGACCCGGCACAATACACACGAACACAATACGGCGATATACAAAAATATGATAATTAGACGTTATTTCACAATTAATTTGCGGTTAAATGCACCCGATAACATGTGCGTGAGATGATCGTCAGAATGTACTTCAGGTCAGCGGTGTCGACGCGAGCGCCACCAATTAACCGTAACTAAAATTTAAGGTGTGATTCTCGCGCGGTCTCGGTCAACCGGTACGACATTAAGCGTGATGTGTTTATAAATATGTAAACATAGTATTTTAGATATGTGTATGTGTTTTAGATGTATATTGATAATATATATATAATAGTATGTAAATAATTTAAATATTAATAAAAGTATTAGGTATTGTGTTTGATTAACAAATATATAAATGTAAATTCATTTTGCTAATTGCGCCTTATAATTTACGCATGTTTATTGTTACAATAATAATTGCAAGTAACACAACCTATAGGAGCTTAACATGTAGCCTACATGTGTAGTAATCTAGGTCACTGATTTTAATAAACATGTATAATTAATGCTAGTATTAAAACGCACGTCTGTTCACTACAAAAGTCGGCAAATTACACAAGAACTAAAAACAGTTTGCATGCAATAAGTTTTTGCAAGTTTTGACAAAATCATCAGGTCTTATAAATATTTATTTTACCTTCTTATAATTTTTCAGAGAGCTATTGCGTGACGTTGGATACAGCCGGATGCTGAGGAGGTCCTCTAGATTGACCTCGTCTGCGCCCTACACGCAATTTAACGCCGGACCGCGTAGCGCAAATGGTCAGTATGTACGAAATGGAGCAATTAATCAAGACGTCGACATTCGCTGTACTATTAGACTGCGGCATGCAGGCTATAAGTAATGGGTTTCATTGCGCTGCTGTGCATCATAGACGCCTCGCTAAAAAATTAGGACAGCAACAAAAAGAAGTAAGAGTGAGTTTCGCTCACGAGTACAGAGATTTTCACGCACCATATTTTCAGACGTTTTTTTTAATCAAGTGCATACGGTCGTCAGAACTTAAGGTGTGTAAATAATACAGAAATGTGAAGTTGAAACTGTGAATGTAAGAAAGAATTATTGTTATTATACAGGGTGTAACAAAAAGGTGTGGTCATATTCAAGGGAGGGTATGTGCCCATGATACTGAGTGCAGATACCTAATTTTAGCAAAATCGGAGTACCCTAAAAAAAATTATTATTTTTTCATTCGTTTATTTATGAATGAAAAAGTTATTAATTTAAAAAAGTATGACTTAAAAAGTTCTATGCCATAATAACCCAATCGAATTTTGTACCAGGTAGAGGTATAATTATTATGTCATACGCCTTTCACTATTGAATTTTGACATAAAGAATATGCTGTAACTATGTAATAATTATGCAAAAGGCTATGGCACCATGACAGGTGCAATACTGATAACATACCCTATCCGCTGCTGAAATTTGACCACACCTTTCTGTTACACCCTATATAGAGGTGGATGAGTGCTTATGGACCAGGAGAGTTAATATATATTGAAGAAACGGAAGAGCCAATGGATTGTATTAAAATTAATATTTTTGTACTGCACAATGGCCAATCAGGAGGCTAAGTGCGGTTTTCTTGTTTGCCCAGGTATAACTAACATACTATACAACGCAATGCAATAAATATATATAAAATAATACGCGTAAATGAGCCTAATATTTTTTATTTTATAGGTAGTTCATGGAGCTGTAATAGTAGTAAATATACATATGTAGTAGTAATGTCGACATTTTGAACATACTAACCAAACTGTAACCTAAATTAAGCATATTAGTTATTTTATTGTAACAAAATTATAAGCCAGCATCTGCGATAATTCAATGAAACTGACTATTTATTTTACTAACTACTACCTTACCTTACTAACTTACTCCATACCAAATTGCATCTAAATCGGTATAGCTGTTTGAGGGTGAAAGCGTAACAGACAGACAGACAGAGTTACTTTTACATTTATAATATTAGTATGGATGGATATAATTATATTACAAATTTGTTATGAAATTGTTTGACTGATCCATAAAATTGTAACGATATCTATACTATTATAATAAAAAGATTTAAAGCTTGTATGTAGAGGTTATAATTCTGAAATTACTAGCCCGATTTAAATTTTAAATTTAAAATATTTTTATTTCGTTAAATCAATCCAAATATTTTTTTGATTATTTAAAGTTAAGCTTAAATAAAATACTTATGACAGAAAACAAAATAATATGGGTTTAAAACATAGGTAAAGGACGTAGAATTCTTATCGCTAAAATCAAGATACATCTTAACGGAGTCGCTAGAAACAACTAGTTGTACAATATATAACATGTTAACCATAGAACTCATAGTAGCATCAAAATACCTCTTTTAAATACCTAGGGAGGGCAAGCTAAAATAAAGACACAATTTAACTAAAATAAGTTAAATATTTGAAAATAAATTTATAATTGTTTTGTAAAATATATGTTTAAAAATGAGAAATAATTTAACACAAATCATTTATAAATAAGGACCCCGCCCCCTTGTATCTGACAAGGCGCAGATGTCTCTGTCTCTGTCATTTCTCGCAAGCTATTATAGCCGTATGGTAGTACGACCGCCGAGTAGGCCGATGATACCTCATTCACGGGCATGTCGAACAGAATGCAAAAGGATTTGATCTCAAGTGTTGCATCAGTGATGTTCGATCGCGTTCGAGAGGAAATCCAACAGTCCGATTATGCCGCCGTACTAGTAGATGAGATGATGATGAGATGAAACGTAAGCGGCCACGAACAAATAGTTCTGATTTTAAGATATTTTCATGATTTGGAGTTAGTAGATCGGTTTATTAAATATATAGATATATAATTAATATAGAATAATTTATAGAAGTAATTTATATTATAATAATTTATATTAATTATATAGAAGCGCGGATCGGACCGCTGTAACACTAAGTTGAATAATTTTAGAAATTTTAGGAAATTTAGATTGTTTTTCTAAATTTATTGCACAAATGTATGATGGGGCAGCAGTTTTATTCTTTCAACTTGAGGGCGTACAGGCTTTGGTGAGACAAAAATGTCCGCAATTGACAAAAATTCAGACCATGTATTAAATTTAGTGTTTTCAATGGTTTTTAAAAAAAATTCGTTGTGTTTTCTTAGGTTACAATGACAACAATGCAAGTTTTTTTATTTCAAAATTCAAAATTCTTTATTCACTTAGGATGCAAAACAACTCTTGTGATACGTCGGGATTCTACATGTTTAAAAAAAAAGGCATGCATCCTCCCCTCCCCCAGACTCATGAATGTTCAAGCCTTCGCCATACATTTGGTCTGCGTTGACAGACAATACCCCCCCCCCACCCCTCACCTCCTCCCGTCGCCCGAACTACTCACACTTGACCGATGTTGAATCATTCATATCGTTGAATTGATAAACACTTGATCTCCAACCATAAACCCAGAACATGATTCTCGATGCACCTGTGTGATGCGTGGTCAAACAAACGGACAAACAGACAAATATTTCTAAAAATGATAGCAATGTGTTTCTTTTAAGTACTATTTTTTAACTACTTTTACTAAGTAAAGAACATTATTGAATATAACGCCATCTACTTTCAAAACCAGTGAAGTTTCTTCTAATACTTAATGTTTTTATTAATATATGCAAGATGGTTTTAGTACACTAAAATCATAATTAAATAGGACAATGTTACCACTCAGCAAGAATCGAACCCGTGATCGCAAGCACCTATACCCTAATAAATGTTTTAACAATAAGGAATAATTTGGTCAAGGTGAACAATTTCATTTCATAGAACATAGCTACATGTTTTTTATACCTACGTTAGTATGTCTTTTTTTAGCAATGAAATAACCAAAATAAATAAGTAACCGCCGGTCGAAAAAATAACTACTACATTAAGAAAAATATTATAAAAAGAAAAAGACAATTTTTGAAAATACAAAAAGAACATTTCCAGACATCAGTTTCGAGCCTGTGACCTCGTCGTCAAAGACCGCAAGCGCTATGCTTGCGTTCTTTGACGAGACTATTTTGTTCGCTACTTCGTACGTCAAAATAACTGTTCTGGGAAATGCCCAAGTGACTATGGAACTCAGTATCGCTACAAATTTTGTTGTGCCAAGAAGAAAACTACTAATTTATATGGACATTAATTTAAACTTTAAAGATTTACCTAATTTACCGGGTTTAATTGAAATGGCTGGATGAACTTCGAAAATCTAAATATTTATGTACATTTTTTTTTAGAAAATAGAATTTAACTATGATATTGCGTATTAAATATGTATTACACACGATGTGTAACACTAGTTTATGGCTATGAATTCGGCTTTGCATGAGTTGAAAGTCTCAGCACTTTTAGGACTTAATCAGTGATAATGTATGTAACAATCATCAAGAAGAAGCCTATTAATCGAAAAAAATACAGGATTAATGCACAATTTTCTGCAGTGATTTCACTAATCACCAAAAATCATCAACGTCATTCAAAAATGCCGCTTGTGCAGAAATGTTGTTCTGACGTCTCCAGCTCAAATACCAGGTAATAGTCATGACGTCAGTACAACAGCCCAGTCAGTACAGCAGCTATACCAATAACCCTAAATGGCTCTCAACATATTCTCTGTATCGTCATCTCTATTAATCAATAGGTAGGTGTAGTATGTACGGCTGCTTACGTGCCAGGATTTTACAAGTGGTATGTCGTGTTCAATAGAGTCATTTATTTATTTGATCTATGTGCCATTTTGTCAGATGTGTTCACCGTAATAGGACCTTGCCAGCTTGAGCTGGTTTGTTCTGAGTGCTAATCTTTTTAAATCCTCTATTTCTAGTCTCAGAAATTGGTTTAAATGAAAATGGTTACTATCAATGTTTATTTAGTTTTAACCCTATTCGTCTTCTATTTAAATGCTCAACTTCAACTATATCCGCTAGAAGATTATCTCTAAATATTTCGAGTACTCTTTTAACCGAACATTCACCACTTCAACAGCAATAGTGACATAACAAGATCGGATAGCCTGATCTGTTGTAAGTTGACGATGCCCCTCTAATAAAGATTCTGGTATATGTGTTTGATAGCCACTGTTGTAGTTTTGCCACCACATTTCTAAATCCTTTGTCGAGAATAAATACATCACCTTCTCGAAAATATATTAGTAAAGGTCCATCTGACCTATTAAATTCAGCACTTATAATTGTAGCATTATTAGTAGTTACTTTATATGGTCCCAAGCAATCTAAAATATGGCCATTATAATACACAATCATGAAAGGTTTCACTAGGATGGTGTATTTATGTAAACTATAATTATATTTGCTTCTGGAACAGGTAATTGCTACTATTCTGTATGTAAACATAGATAGCATCACAGATGGTAATAGTTGGTTTCATGTCATCAGGCATTGTACGGTTCCAATAGAAGCCTTCGGGTGAGACTGTGTTTGTTGCTGCCAGTTCTTGAACAGTCTTATGACCAAGACCCAGGTAGCGAGGTACTAGATGTTCTGTCAAAATATCTCTTGCTTTGTTCATGTAAAGTTCAAGAGTACTTCTTGAAGTACTCTTGAACGTAAGAGAGAGAAAGAGAGGCTAACTGGTTTGTTTAATATGCTAAGGCATATTAAACATACCAGACCAGGTAACCAGGTTAAATAAATAGACAAAGCTACACTTGCATCTGGTACTTCTTCATGTAATTGTGGTCCAAATCATAGAATTGTACCGTTCCGCTTTGAAGTATTTTTGATGTGAGTGTGTGAAGTTATCAATGCACGAGTTACTCTGCAGTCTAGTAGACTCATAGACTGTAAAGAAGGGTTATGTTTTTTGCGCGTATCTTGTATGTACATATGTATGTATGTATAAATGTAATATTTTTTATTACCTGATATCTCACAATCCACTGAACGGATTTGTACAATTAAGACGTCGTTAGATTCGTCTTGATCGCCCGAGTGTTCTTAGGTATGTGACATTTGAAAAAAAAAAAATGGCGGCTGTGAGATGTCAAAATAAGGAGGTGTGAAAAAAAAAGTGGTTTTGAATACTGCAATATGGGTATCAAAATGAAAGGCATTCAAATCATGTTATACCTTTTAGAAATGCTTAAGATGACTTAAGCATTTCTAAAAGGTATAACATGATTATGACTGTAATACTAAAAAAATAATTATAAAAATAAAAACACCCGCCAGAACAAAAAAATATGAAAACAAGATCCCTAGATAACTGCATGAAATTAAATAATTATCTAGGGATCTTGTTTTCATCTTTTTTGTTCAGGCGGGTGTTTTTATTTTTATAATTTATTTTTTTTAGCACATCAATATTCGCATAAGTCGCCACTAAGAATAATATTTTTATTTGTCAACAGAGATATTTTTCTTAGTATATTGTCTAACCTTTCATAAAATACGTTATAATTATACTTTGGTATTCTATATATATATATTATTATAATATTATAAGATATAAGTTCTACACCACAGCATTCGAATGTACCTACATGTTACCGACTGTTTTGTAACGTAATTAGTTCTTTATAATTTAACCGTCTTCGTACAAAAACACGACTTCCTCCACGTTTCATATTTGAAAGAAAGAAGAAGAAAGCTGCTGGACAGAAATTAGGTACGTGTATTAAACTTTCATAGCCTGTCTCAACAAAATGTTCTGTAATACAGATAACATCTACAACGATTCCTTTATTAAATAGCTCATCCAGTTTAACTGCCAGTAGTTTGAGTGCCTCTGTGGCGCAGTGGGAGTGTATCCGACTGCTACACAAGAGGACGTCGGTTCGATCCCCACCCAGGATAAAACTTTGTGTGATGAGCACGATGGTTTATTCTGTGTCTGGGTATTATTTATCTATAATATGTATGTATTTAGAAATATTTTATTATGTTCATCAGTTGTTTGGTTTCCATAGTACAAGCTCTGCTTAGTTTGGGATCAGATTGTGTTGTGTGAGTTGTCCCAAGATATTATAGATTTTATTATGTTCTGGTGAAGAATATTTAAGCAATTACTATAGAAAAAACTGAAAAGTTTGTGTGTCAGTAAGTAAGTTAGTTTCCGGTTTTGGAAATAGTCGACCTCGGTGGGGATAGTACCTGGGAAAATGAAGTTTGCAACAAGATTTTTTAAATTTGATATGACAATATTTAAACCTCTGTTATTTAAACTTCCATGCCGTTTATTATAAGTGTATAGGGAAGATTTAAATTTGAGTCTAAGACGTACGCATATTTATATGTTGCAATATCTACGTACAATAAATTATTAAAAGTATCTATTCGGCTATTAAACATACGGCATACATGTATTTAAAAGTTGGCAGACATATAATAAAATTGGTATGGATCAAACTATTAAATTTTTGACGAATAAATTTAACTAGTTCTATATAATTCAGAGTCTTTTTGAAATCATCTTCGCCAATATAAATTAAACAATAATCAGAGACTGTAAGGTTTAACTTTTTCATCAATATTGTTCAATATATGTTTTAACCCGCATCTAGGCATACGGTAGGTAGACACATGCTGTTGTTACATAATTTAGTTTTTTGGGTCTTTTTATATGTCCTTCAATTCAATTCAATTCAATTCCATTTATTTGCGTAATATGGGTACAAATGATGTAACAATAATAGTAATATAAAGAATCACCATAAACAGCTTTGAGCATGCAAATTAATTAATATTATTTTATAATCTAAGAAATCAAAACAAAGTGAGAATCAATTAAATACAGTATACATGTCGAGATTTCAGAATATGTCATGTGTAGAAATTATAATTTTAAATTTGTAAGTATATAATATCTAATAAATTCATAATCATTTCCACTAAAATAAATACAGTACTTTAACAAATAATGTCACCAATTAATGTCATATATTATCAAGTAGGTATTCCTTAATAGAGTAATATCCTTTATTGAGTAACAGTTGTTTTACTTTTTGTTTAAATAAGTAAATATTCGATGTTTCAAGTATTGAAGTAGGTAACTTGTTATATATTCGAGGCATCATACAAAATATACTGCTATTAAATAAGTTTGTTCTATTAGACGGAAGCTTTATTTTGAAATTATGTCTTCGACTACCATATGTCTCAAACATGTTAATATTCTTCCTCGCAAAAAGTACAACTTCCAGTATGTAGATGCATGGAACAGTCAGGAGATTTAATTTTATGAAGTAGGGTCTACAGCTATCGGTCTGCTTCAACTTACAGATCACTTTCACGCATTTTTTTTGTGCTATAAGTACTGCTTCCTTCTTTGTACAATTGCCCCAGAATAGAATCCCATACCTCAAGATTGGTGTAACATAACCATGGTATGCAGTTAAAATAGTTGACATGTTTGCCGTTTTAGACAATACATAGAGTGCGTATGAGAATTGATAGAGTCTTATGCATAGTAACTCAACATGTAACGACCAATTCAAGCTAGAATCTAAATTAATACCTAAAAATCTAGTTGTTTCCACATTTTCAATTTTGTGGTCAAAATAATGAATGTCCATGTTTATTAGCCTATTAGTTCTATTTCTAAATGTCATATAATACGTTTTATCAAGATTAATTTTCAAATTATTAGATGTCAACCATTCAATTACATTGGATAACGTTTTATTTAATTCTTGTTGCATTTGGAAATTATCATTACCAGAAACTATAATTGTACTATCGTCGGCAAATAATACTGTTTTATGTTGTGTCACTTTAGGCAAATCATTTATATAAATGATGAATAAAAGTGGCCCTAATACACTGCCTTGTGGGACACCAGACACAACCTTGCAATAATTTGAAGAGTATGTGGTAACTTTTCTTGTTACATGACATATATTACTAATTTGCGTGCATTGCATTCTATTATCAAGGTAAGATTTTATTAAGTCCAGTAAATTTCCCCGAATTCCGTACGAATATAATTTATCCAATAATATTTTGTGATCTACATAGTCAAATGCCTTAGTTAGATCCATATAGAGCGCGCATGACTGTTTGCCTTTATCTATGTTTGATAACACGGTATGCAGGAAATCGTAGATAGCTATGTTAATACATTTATTTTTTCTAAAGCCTACTTGTTCATTGGAAAATAAATTGTTGCTGTCAAAAAAATTGTAGATATTCATGTGAATTACTTTCTCTATAATTTTAGAAATGATAGGCACAAGCGCGATTGGCCGGTAGCAATTCATATTATGCATGTCATTTTTCTTAAATATGGGTTTAATTATAGTGTACTTTAGCATTTCAGGGAAAACACCATGTAGTATGCATTCATTTATTATATGACTGAGTACATACGATATTTTACCTGATACTGTCTTTAAAATTCTAACTGATATACCATCGTACCCAGTGCTATTAGTATTTTTTAGGTTTAGAATGATCCTATTAATATCGCTAGGAATAGTAGGCTGCATGAACATTGATTTATTACTATTTGGAATATTAGTTCTATTATTAGTTTTGTTTGGTATAGTAGGTTGGTTGATGAAAAATTCATTAAATGATTTAGCAATTTCATTTGGATCAACTATGACATTACCATCTATACATACATGATGAACATCATTCCTGGGCTTATTAAATTTACTATCGTTAATAACATTCCATGTAGCTTTATATTTATTTGGGGCATTATTAATATACTCAGCATTGCGTGCCTTTTGCGTTAATTTAATAATTTTATTTAACCTAGATGATAGATCCATAAAGCGATTTTTATTTATAAGTGTCCTCTTTTTACGGTATTCCCACAGTAACTTCCTTTTTCGTTGACAGCAATGTCTAATTCCTTTAGTGATCCATTTCACTGTAGCCTTAGGTGATACTCGTATACGTTTGTTAGGAAAACATAAGTCATAAAATAAGCGAAACAAGTCGTAAAAATTATTGAATGCTATGTTTGGATCATTACTATGTAAAGCTTCGGTAAAGTTAAGGGCATTTATGCACTCTTTAAATTTACTTATATTTTCTGCACTGTAGTCTCGTTGATCGATGTACCAAAATTTCAAAGAGCAGCTAGTTTTTACTGGACAAGTTAGTAGCTGAGTTGTGTGATCAGACAAAGCAAATTCGTAAGTATTCGCTACACAACCTCTTATATTATATAGAAAATTATCGATGCAAGTCCCACTCGCAGGACGTGTGGGTTCTTTGATGCCTATTTTCAGGTTATATGACTCTAAGATATTAAGAAATTCATTTGTTACACTACATTTATTTAAAAGATTAATATTAAAGTCACCGCACAGTATGATTTTCTTTTTAGTGTAGCAGAAACGACTGAGTAATAAGTTGAAACTACTGAAAAATTTGTTAATATCCTCATTATTTGATTTTGGAGGTCTGTAGATACAAATAATGTTTAGATTATGGTCGCTTAATTCTATGCCTGAGCACTCTAGGATGTTTTCAAGACTAAATTTATTTATCTCGTTCATTTGCCTAAACTCATGAGAGGTGTGTACCAAAATACATGAACCGCCACGACGGTTCTTTCTAAAAAAAGCCGAACCAAGTATGTAATTAGGTATTTTTAAATGATTAGTATCACTAATTAACATATTGTGTTCAGTAATGCACAGTACATCTACATTTTTCAAATCATCGCAAAGTGATCCCAAGGTTAAAGTTAACAGGTCTGATTTTGAAAGAAGACCGTTTATATTTTGGTGAAGAACGTTAACATGTTTGTAATAGAAAAAACTGATCTGATTTCAGTGAAGATGGATTTGGCCCATGGTCATTGACATCCTGATTATGTTGCAGATATTCTGTTTGTGTACCCCTGTCCATGTAGGTACGAGTATGTGGTTTTTGTTCTGGGTTCTCATTGTTACATTTGTTCATGTACATGTCAAATTTTAGCTTATAGTCAACACGCAAGATTTCCTTTAATAATAATTGACAGTTATATGAGACAAAAGAGTGACGTCGAGGTCGAAAGACACAATAGTTCATATCTACAAAAAAAGAATGTTCGTATTTAGAGCAGATAAGTCTAAGCTCATAATTTAGTTTACGCTCACTTAAATATCTATTATAGGGGACTTCAGAAATTAATATATTACAATTACTTATACTATGAAGAAATTTACGTATGCAGAACAGTGTTTCAATTGGTTGTTTATCATTCATGCCTCCTAGAATTATTATAAAGTCGCTCTTCGATAATCTATTTACTTCTGAGATAGAAGACGACAGCAGTTGGCTTAAGGATGCTCCTGATTTCCAAATACACTTTACCAGAAATTTCTCGCCCACTAGTTTCTGCAGCATTACTCGTAAATTGTAACCTCTTTCATCTGCCAGTATAACAATTTTCCTTCTATCATTTGCAGATGGCTCCTTAGGAATTGCATTTTCCTGACTTTGCTTTATTTCCGTGCCCTTGACTGCATCATAAAGTTGAGATTTTTTCTGGATTGAAGGCACATTCTTAATTTTTCGTTTATTCTTTAATAAAGGCGTTATGTATTTTTCTTCAACATTTTTATCAACATTTTCCTTCAGTATGTCACACGTTGGGGAAGAAGATAGTGATGGAATCTTTGAAAATTGTCTCAAAGGGGTTGAAGTTAAACTGCATATTTTTGATTTACGCTTAGGTCTAGGAGTGCGACACTCTAAATCTCCTGATTTGATTTTTTTATAAATTTCTACGACCCTTTTCGATTTTTCAAGATCATTTTTTAATTCTATGTTTTCACAAATTAAATTGTCTATCTCTTGGTTGGCACTCTGCAAATCAATAGTTAATTTGGCAATTTGTTCAGTGAGTGCAACTATTCTTTCGTCATCCAATGATTCATCTGGTAAACTTCTCATAGTGACTTCAAACATAGTTGATTCCGATATTGCTGATTGCGTTTGAGCCGGCTTTTTCCTAAGTGTAATATTTTCAATATCCATTATAATTATTAAATCTACCAATACAGGGTAATTTTTTTAGTGTGGTATCTTCTCAATTGTTTGTCTTAGTAGTAACACTAATGTTAATGTCAATTGTTGTTCAGCTACTTGCCTACAGATGGCGCTAGTTGTAGTACATTACCATGTTTTAATTAGTTTTTTACTAGTGGCAACATTGAAGTTAGTATCAAAAAGTGTCAAATTGTGTTTGACTATGCGATACTAGATGGCGTTACTGGTTTTGTTTATTTGGAATACCGGGTACAAAGTTCACACTTCAAAACAACATTTTTGCAAACGGTTTTCGTTAACATTTTTTTATTGTTTTTACCATAAAATTTAACTGTCGAATGCAGCTAGGTCAATACAATTCCTTGGATAAGTTTGTATTAGCTAGTTTATTGTCCACAGTCATCACAAATTGTTTATTATTAATGTTTTGTAATGTTTATTATCACTGCTTGTAAAACATTTACGATTCACTATTTTAAGTCACTCACACTGTCACTTCGAGAGATGAATAGTTCCAATAGTATTAACTGCAAAAAAACACTTTTTAAGCTTAAAATTGATTTATTTTTCAAGTTTTAATTATGCAGCTAATGTTTATCCTGCAAGTGTTGCCAGAATCCTATTATATGATTCGCTGCTTTTCATGCTTATTTTATGATTTACAGGATGCGGGGGCGGCGACAATACATCGTTGGATTTTTTGATGCAGGTAGTCATTGTCGTGTCTTGAGTACTTCTACTTGCAGTGGTCGTATTGATGTGAAGTGTTCTGCTCTTAGTTCTGCTGTTCTTTCTGAAGACAATTGATTATTCCCTGCTCAGCATTTATTACTGCGGTTAACTTCTGTATTGTGTGAAATTTAGTGGGTGTAGAGCAACGTCCTTGACTTTTTTTAATCATGACGATAAGAAAGTGTAAGTTTTTTTAAGTTTCAGGAAGTTCTTTACTTTAAGGTTATAGTTTTCAAAGTTCAGGTTTTCAATTTCATGATGTGCAATAGTTAATTCATTGGTTAGATGCTCTAACTTCTGTTTGAGTTCATATATGAAATCATATATAAAATTGCACTTTAAATCTTAATATTTTACAAACGGATCCCTAAATCTAATAATTGTCTTTCCAACCCCAAACGATTTTAAAAGACCTATCTAATGATAGCCCATACGATGTGGTAGGTAAGAAAAAAAAATACATTCCCACTTTACATATTTAGTTACCCTAATTTTTTTTTTTATTCAACTTTGTCGACGTAAGGTATATATTATGTATCTATGCAAAATTACCGCTTAAAGAAACAGTGGCCCACGTGATCCTTGAGTGCACCGGTGTTGCACTGATCCGGAAAGAGGTTATCCAAACGGATACCCTGAGAAGTTTAGGAAGGCTGATCTGCTTCTGGAGGGAGGTGGGCTGGTTGTAGTAACGTCCAACATGTCTCACGCACAATGGTCCACACCCGAAACTAATTGCGGTAACCACACCCACCAAAGCATTGGCTGACCTTAATGAAGACGATGATGATGCGTCAAGAGGGTTTTGTTTGAAGCTTTATATTTGTACATTTAGTCATCTTTGTCACAAGTTTATCAAATTAAACAAAAAAAAAACAAAGCATGAAATTAGGTTGGGTGTAATCAGTAAATCTAGATATGAATTAGTTATTTTACAATTAACCGATTAATTTTAAACTGAAGTAGGTTAATAGTTCAAAATATAAAATTAAAACCATAATAATAAGATAAGATTATTCAAGATTGTTGGTTCTTGTATATATAAGAACCCACAATTTGGAATTAAAGTTAGACGATAGCCATAAACGATAGCTGTGAAGACGTATATTTATATTTATTGCAATGATTTCTACTTTAGAATATTTAGTATTACTTGCTTGTGTAACTTTTCTGGGTAACTTAGTGACTTGAAAACAGACTTTCTCACTTTGGGTATCAATTATTTTTTATTATCTTGTTAGACTTCACTACATCAGATCATTGCCAAAAAAGGAGTTGGGTGGCCTGATACTGTTATGAGCTAGCGTGACGCTTACCAACAGGCGGACGACCTGCTCGTCTCCTCATTTCGTAGTATAAAATTGTTTTATAACGAATATAAGCTCGTTCATTTGCGAAACCGGCAGATAAGAATGTGTCCACTTTTCATTTCAGCCATTTCAAAAGTTGATGCTTTATTGACCGGGAAGTGTTAACTATACAGAGGGTCGTAGACTAAATAAGAAATAAAGAATTTAAAGCAAATGAATATGGAATTAACGAGTTCAGATGTTGATAACTTCTGAAGATGTCAGGAAAAAAAATAGGGCCCCTAGACAAATAATATAATTTGTAAACGCTTACGCCAGCGGACACACATATATACCACAGAATTATATTTATTATATTTTAATATATAATACACATATAGTATGGATTTGACATTAAGTTGAGAGAAGTTTTCTGTCTTTTAATGTCAGACCCATTCAAGAATTTATTCCCGCAGGCGTTAACGCCTAAGCAGAATGGAACTTGTCTAGACCCCCAGAGAGGCCCCAAGCCACTGACTAATTTAAAATGCAATACAGGTGCAGGTGCTGTTAAGTTCCGATGCGATTACAAGTACAGTAACATAGGATGGTTCAAATATCACGCTACACCAGCAACTTGGGCTGATGCCCGATTGATGTGCCAACTAGAAGGTACGTAAATTTAAGCACAATCCACGGGCGATGCGTCGCCTTTTGGCAATTTTTTTAACAACTTTGTTGTCATAATTGCAGTGTGTATATTTTATTTTCAAATGTTGAAGGTCATTACTGTCATCATCATCAAACCGTATTTATTTAAGCTCACAAGATATGAGGCGCGAGATTTTTGATGACCTAATCTAATCAATTGAATCGAACGTCGCGTCTCTACGTCAGGGCGAGACACCTGTCAAAAATATAGGTTAAACGTCTCTTGGTTGAATTGGGTCATTAGACTTCTCCAGCCGGTCCTGGAGGAGTAGGCAGGGCGGCAGCACGGGACCCTTTCCTTCCGGCTGGTGCAGGTCCTTTCCGGGCACGGGTGCTTCGGGAAGTACCTGCACGCGGTCGCTAGGAGGGAACCGAGTCCCGCCTGCCATCACTGCGACTGCGGTGAGGACTCGGCGCAGCACACTCTCCAGCAGCACACTGTCCAGCTTGGGAGGGGCAACGTCGAGTTCTCACCGCAGTGATCGGAAGTGACCTCTCGCTGCCGGCCGTGGTTCTGTCCATGCTCCGGAGCGAGGGGTCATGGAATGCGGTCGCATCCTTCTGTGAGGACATCATCTCACAGAAGAAGGCGGCGGAGCGCGTCAGGGAAGAGAGCTCCCTGGCGGATCCGCTCCGTCGCCGGCGAACCGGGCGGCGTCGGCGCGCATATCTGCGCCTGATGCCGCCTTAGGTGGGGCTGCGGGCGGGCGGTACGGGGTAATCTGCCCCGCCCGCGGCCTTCCGTGGAGGCGCGGCGCCCTGTGTGTATCCAGGGGCCGCGTGGGTGTGAAATGCCCGGAACGCAACACTGGGCGGGCCGCCGACGGTATAACAAATTCCGGCGGCCCGTCCGCGAAGGTGGCGAGCGATACACGGCGGGGGGTCATTAGACTTAGCTTTGTTAATGCCGATCTAATTGTAATGTAATTGGTAATAATTGGATTTTGTTGGAACACTTGGCGATTGTGCGACGAGTTTGTTATTGACCGTCGCCCCAGTGTTAGATTGAGTGTTAATTGTCATGTTGGCGTGATTTGGGGTAAACTGTGAAACCACGTTTATAGGCAGGCACTCGTGCAAACCTACAAATTTTGAAATAACTTAACGATTACCATAACGATTTCTCTGCATCAAAACTGAAAAAAATACGACGACATCATTTGACAAGTAAAGATGGCTAGATTTGTATCACGGGCTCTTGCCGATGCACGCATTTACGTTTTGCCGTGGGCAGACCGCAACCTAATTGAGCACGCATTAGATACGTTCCAAAGAAGAACTCTGCCGAGTACGGATGCCGTGCGGGTGTGCACGGCGTCTATACTCGGCATTGCAACAACTTGGACATATAAGAAAGAACGTGGGCGGCAATATTTACCATGATTTTGATGAGCTGGTTTCAAGCATGGCAATTTGTTGTGATTGTTTGATTCGTGCCAATGGTGATATTGGTGGGTTTAATTAAATTAAGAAACCAGTCCAACCAAACCATTTGGTCAAACATAATTGGACATTTGTGACACCTTTGCTGTGTGTAGTTTATGGACTGTCACACCAGAGTATTTTATGTTGCCTAAATCTAAAGTCTCTACCATTTCAATTAAGTCGTCGGTTGGCTTTTTGGTAAAAGAATATTCGATCTTGTGTTTTTCATTTCACCAGAAAATATCATATTATAAATAATTTTATTATTATCAGGTGCAATGTTAGCATCTCCTACAACACCAAATATCAAATCAGCAATGTTGCAGTCAAATGGTAAAAACGATATCTTCACCGGAATACAAGCAACTTTCTTTGGAGGACATTTTTTTACTATAGATGGTGAGTACTACAACTTTGCCATCATACAGTAAAAAAATGTTTTTTTTTATGATTTTTACACTAATTAACACTAAGTAATGATACATTATTAATTATTATTTATTTTAATACCATACAATTTCTTTTGCAGGTATTCCACTGGAAAAATTCCCTCACCAGTGGGCAGAGTTTGAACCTAAGAGTATGCTTAATGTAAATAGATGTCTAACCTTAAATTGTGAAGGAAAATTATTAAATGTGAGATGTGATGAACCCCGACCTTATGTGTGCTTCAGGAAACATTCTAATTTGGACGTTAATATTTGTGGCACTATAGATAAAGGTAGATAGATCGATAGAAAATTAATTATTGTGCACCACACTTATCAAAATCACATTGGGTTTTTTTTCTCTTAGTACATTGCTTATGTAGGCAAGCATTGTCTGGTTACCGCTTATTCTATGTAATATGCTACTGACATTATTTGTGAAATTCTCTTAGTGTGTTGTTTTTTATGGATCTTGGTATGTGCCAAATGGCCTAATAATCTAAAAAATAACAATAAATTCACGTTTTAGAATACCACTTTGACAGCCGTACAAACAAATGTTACAAGTTTCATACAGATATTCAAACGTTTGAACGTGCTCATTTCGCATGCTCGGCTGAAGGCGGCCATCTTGCTATTATAAACAGTGAGGTAGAATCTAAGGTTCTCAGTGAACTCTTTATTCGGTACGAACCAAGAGTAATCTATGAAAACCAAAGGGCTTGGGCATTTATTGGCATCCATAACTGGGGTGAAGGTGGAGACTGGAGAACAGTTGAAGGTAATTTATCTATTTTATAACTGATTAGCGCTCACGGATATCATGATCTATTACATATACTTCACGGTTGGCTGTGCTACTGCGCAAGCCGTATATTTTGATACTCAAGTCTAAATGATCTCTCACCGCCGACGTTTGAGGTGGCTCAAACGTCGGCGGTGAGAGATCATTGAAAGAAAAGATGGCTTGAACTGCATAGTTAGAGACCGGATTGTGCTGCTGCTGCATCGGAATTTTACAAAACGATTTTTTTCTCGTTGTGTGATTATATTTACCTTCGTATTTTTTCGATAAGCATAAAAGACGTTGTCTTGCTTTGTAATTAGGGTGCAATAATACATCTTTTATAGTTCTTTTCCTATGTTATTTTTATGTTTTCAGGTCAATCGCTTCAAGAAGCTGGTTATGACAAATTCGCTCAAGGACAACCCAATAACGCAACAACTGGACAGTATTGTGGATCAATTTTTGCTAGTGGAAGACTTAATGACCTTTGGTGCGAAGATTATTATCCATTTATATGTGAAAAGAGTCATAATTATCCACCTGTGTGTGATAGTACCTAGAAATGAAGATTTTACACTACGCGAATCCCTCGTTCAATTTATTTTACGTTAATGTTACATTTTTTCTTTATCTTACTTAGTACTTATTTGCTGCTCAATGAATCCTCTCTAGATTTGGTTTTATTGTTTAATGTGTTTGTGTCAGTAGCTTTGCCTAAGGTTTTCTCTGCTAGGTATTTATACACATAATGTACATGTATTATACGCAAAAACCATTTATATTATTGAAGAAATTATCTGAATGACCGCATTAAAATCCGTTTAGTAGTTAATGAGATTATCACTAACATACAGACTGACGCGGCAGGGAACTTTAAATAATATTTAGTGATGATAGTGGTAGTGATATCAGACTCCCACGTGTATGAAAGTTGTTACATTCTTTATTATCGGGTATCCAATGATCCGATATACACATGATAGTGTATAAAGGATCATTGTCAGACAAAACCACAGTCATTAGTACTTTCTTAACTTGTATATTACATTTTTAAATATATACACCTATAAAAATATATATTTCAAAATATAAATAATAGTATCCCAATGCTATCGGGTACAGAGAAAGCAACTCTGAAGAAGTACTGCTTCTGCATGTAGCTCTTGTTCCAAATATGTCATGTTGAAGATATTCATCAAAAAACAATATTTAGAGTTAGCAATATTCGCACAAGCTGAACTGTTTACATTACCATTAACGGTTGATTGGCGTATGCCAGTCATAAGGACAGTATAAATACACAGTATGCAGCCAGCATAAATACTCAGCATAAATGATCATCACTAAATTAAAACAAAACAGATTTATTAACTAGCCACATGTCACATGAGAAGTTATACACCATAATTATGCAAAGAAAATCGAAGGATTTTACCGGTTTAACAAACATCGTTTGAACTACTGCATCTACATACATCAATTGCGATTGCTAAATCTAGATAAATAAATAGAATAGACTATAATGAGGTAATATAACAAGAGCGTGCTAATATGACACAAACATTGTTAATTACTATAAATCATATTTTATTTGTTACCTTTGCATGTTTTATTTGATGAATATTGTTAAAAATTATAACATAGGTTCTAATATTAGGTATACAACAAGTGCCCATAACGCCTGAGGCATAGGTTTTAATCTAGTACAGGCACGCTGTTATTATTCATGTAGGTATTAGATATTTTGTATGAATTACTATATACATTTATAACTATTATTAGATACTAGCTTTCGCCCGCTACTCCGCCCGCGAGGATGTAGGAGACAGACAGAGTTACTTTCACATTTATAATATTAGTATGGATATGGATGTTTATCAGTTGTCTCGTTGCCATTATGTATCTGCTGCCTAATTTTATGTAAATATGTTTGTAAAACTTTTCCTTTAATAAAATGTATTATAATTATTCCTATTTATTATTTTATAAACTTTTTTTACATTTTTAGAACCACTTAAATTTAAAAATATAAAAAATAATGTCCCACCGGCATCGGGTACAGCGACCAAGCTACTGGTGGTTAGGGCTTCAGAGATAGGAACCTCCTCACGATGCCCCTAATCCAGCTACCTAACGTCCTCTACAAATGTTGGTCGAGGCTCTTGGCGATTAGTACATGTATATTTCCGGTAGTTTTTCGTCCTAATAACCGATATCCTTATTGCAAAGACACAACCCTCGGTTTCGCCAAATAGGTCCCCGAAACGTAGCCAGGACACGGATGCTGTTGGGTTGTGTTTCTTTTCTGTACCCAATGCCGATGGAACATTATTTTTTATATTTACAAAGCCTGATAGAAACGTCCATACAGTTGCCTGCTCAGCTATACATCCTTGCGGTCATCAATATTGAGTGTTGAAGGTTTGCGGCATTTCTCTTATCCAGCATTTTAATTCCGTTGTCCAAGGTCACAACATCACAGTGCATACCCGCGTCTACGTGAAGGATATATTCTGTGAGGTTGCATATCTCGCAGTTATGGCGAGGGTTCTTGGCTTATTATTATTATTTCTCTTTATTTTTTTTCTGTACATTTTTATACTTTAAATGCATATATATTTAAAAATATAAAAAAATTGTGAAACCCACGGGTCCGGGTACAGGGACCAAGGTACTGGTGGTTAGGGCTCCTCACAATGCGTGCTGTGTCGAGGAGTACTGCCTTCTGTTTCAGGCCCTTGACCCAGCTACCCAACGCAAGCCTCTGAAGATGTTGGTTGAGGCTTTGGGGGGTTAGCCCATGGGCGGAAACGACTATCGGCACCACAATTTCTGAATTCACAACCCATATGTCAAAAATCTTGTGGGCTTAGTCCAAATATTTTATTTCTTTATGTTTTTCTGCCTTCACGATATTATCGCCAGACAGGATAGTGAAGTCAACAATTATTGCGCGGCGCTCTTATCGATAACAAAATACCGAACAAACAACAAGACAATAATACCGAAGACCAATACGAATACATGTAGCACAACCATTCTCGAAAACTGGGTCGGGTACATACCTGTAATATGGTACCTCTGTTTCCACAAGGTTATACTTCAGGGCAAGTTGCTGATGTATTATTCTGGCTACTTGGTTATGTCTATGCAAATATTCGGCGTTAGCAAGCCGAGAACAACCAGAGATAATATGTCTAAGGGATTTTCCGGGACGATGGCATGTTCGACATATGTCAACTATACCGTCCCTCATTATATTTCTCCGATAGTTATTCGTCTTAATAACTTCATCCATAATTGTAAAGACAAAATCCTCGGTTTACCCAAATAGGTCACCGAACCGTAGCCAGGACATACTATTGTGTCTACATCATTAAAATGTCGATGCAGTTCCGTATCCTTCCATACCTCCTTGTGGTCATCAATACTAAGAATCACAGAGACTTTCGTCAGAGAGAGCGGCGCGTGAGCCCGTTATTCACAGCAACCACATCACGATGCATATCAGCGTCCACGCGGAGGAAATATTCCCTGAGATTGCATACCTCGCTGATGTGGAGGGTTTTGGCATTTAGGAAACCACGACCTCCGCACTTCCGTGGATAGATAGATACAACTTCATCACTGATGAACGCGGATGACGCATTCGAAATGCGGTTAACAGTGTCCGAACTCTTCTGTACAAGGCGTCCAATTCGGTCTAGGGCCACTTAAGTATACCGAAAGAGTACATTAATACAATAAGAAAGAAAACTATTAATGTGTTTTTTCAGGCGGCCAAAGAAGCGCTCCCTCATCGTCTGTTTTATGTCTGCATCATTGATGCCTAAAACCTACGACATACTCAAGTAATTGTAAGTGTCAGTTCCAGAGAGTGGCCAAAGCATAGTAGAATCTGTAGGCTGTATCCCCACTGCCTCCACCACCCCCCTTGCTTTACATGCATGACATGACACATGTGTCCACACCAAAATCAATTCTAGGAGCTACTGAAGGCTTCAGTTACTTTTAGCAGATCCATCAGTTGGGAACAGCTGGGGGCAAACAATTTCAGATCATCCATGTATAGTTGTTCGATCATTACTAGCTCACCATTACCTAGAACCCGCCGATACCCTAGATAGTGAAGTACAGTTCTCCATTTCCCCATACATTATCTCAGGAAGGTGTGTAGAGTTGCATTAACTTTATATAGCTCCAGCACCCTGATGAGCCAATTATGTGGCACAGAGTCATAGGCCTTATTGTCGAGCGAGCCTGTTGGCTGGTGATCATGTCAATGAGGAGAAGCTCCTTGGTACCACGAGCTTCATGTCTACACCCATTCTGAGAGGGTGACATTATGTTGTTATCTTTAACGTGCATGTTGATCTTATTTCTCAAAAATAGATGTTAGAAACTTATATAAGTTCGGAAGACACGTTATAGGTCTATAATTCTTGGGGTCGGTCTATGGTACTACCGGTTTTATGGAGAAAGTGGGTCAAGCCTTCGGTCATAAAATCCAGCAGCGAAGCAGAATTTATTGATAACTACAATTGAGAGGTAAGGCAGGCATGTGAGCTACATAGCCACTTCAACCAGTAGTTATACAGTCCGTCAGGGCCCTTGATTTCCAATTTGGCACTAGACGAGCTGCTCGGGCTACGTCTCCGGCACTGATGAAAACTTTAAAGTGGCATTAAATGTAGAATCATCCTATTCTAAATTTTGTTTGACCTTCATAAGCGTTGCATTTGTAATCTAAGTTAATAAAGTACATTGAGTTTCACTTTTTGATTACAGTAACTGTACGCTACGAATCTGAATAGATTCGTAGCTTACGTAAGTAGAGTAAGTAAGTTAGATAAGGTTTAAAGGCAGAGTTCGTCTCACCAGAATGAATCCCAAAGGGGTAGGTTATTTAGCTTGTTACAAGCTTTATTGAAATACTTAAACAATAAATTAAAATTACGGTCAAAACCGTAAGTAATAAAGTCAAAGTACTTTGTTCACTTAGATTACAAATGCAACGTTTAAGAACGTCAAACAAAATTTAGAATAGAATGATTCTACATTTAATGTCAAGTTCGCAAGAGTAAAGCCGTCAGAAAAAAACTTGGCAATAAAAATTCATGAGCACTTTTCTTAAGTGCCATTTTAAATTTGTATAAATACAGTTATGCCATCAAGTTTTAGATATATTTGGTCTCCTACAGTGTGGATGGGACACCGTACTTGAAAAATACAAAAGAGGGTAAAGGCAATATGCGATTCGATTATTATAAGAAAAACTACATAATAAACAAATATTTATGAATAACTAATTAAAAAATTATAAAGCTTTTTGCTCAGTAACTATCATAGTTAAAAGACGTCTTTAATCAAAGCCTACAAGTGAATCTAAAATAAATGTAATTTAACCGTTTTTGCAGTGTTTTAGTTGCGCTATAAAATAATCACATAAATATCAACATATAAACGTAGTTACAATTCTCTAAAACTTGATGATCACATCAATAACAAAATTTAAAAATAGCTATTTTCTTCCTTATTGAGAAAAACATAAAATGTATGTTGTTCCCTTGAAATCTGAGCAAACAATTTAATTAGATATACAGAAGACAAAAGATCGCATCTGCCATCATCTTTTTTAATGAATCTTCATTTTAACGTTCACTACGTAAAATGTTTAAAATCAACCTGCATCTTCCCCGAAATAGTGTTACCTACTGGTAGATAATATTTGTCAAATGATTTTCGTCTTTAAGGTGTTGAGAGACTCGTGTCCCTGATTGTACATTGTAACAGTGATTTGTGTTAACTAGTAATACAATAAAGACGTAATTGCAGAATTTGGTATTTTATTTAAGCCTACCATCCATACCATACTGACAAAACAAATATCAAACAATAAACAATAAATAATATCTTACAGACATCACTGATTCATCAAGATAGGTGTAATCAGTAAATCTAGATATTAATTAGTAATTTTGCAATAAATCGGTGATTTCGAAACTGAAGTAGGTAAACACTTCAGAATAGCAAGTAATAAACAATTAAATAAGATAAGATTAGTTATTGTATTTATAAGAACACACAACCTTGAATTAAAGGTAAACGATAGCCATAAACGAAAGCAGTGAAGACGTGTATTCATATTTATTGCAATGATTTCTACTTTAGAATATTCAGTGCTACTTGCTTGTGTAACTTTTCTGGGTAAGTTAGACTTGAAAACAGACTATTTCACTTTGGATACCAAATTTCTTTCTTTTATTTATTACTGTATCTAAATTAGTTGATATTGATTATATTGTTAGACTTGGTAAAATAAAATGAGACTTATGCGCATCTAATGTTTGAAATGAGGAGCGCGATACGATGACATTCAGATCTTTGTCAATCAAATACCGTTATGGGCAAGCCTGACGCTTACCATCAGCCGTACGATTTGCTCGTTTCTTAATTTCGTAGTATAAGAAAAAAATTTAAATTGAGTTAGTGAAATTTTTATTACGAATATTGTTTAGATCTCTAGAAAAAAGTAACTGCTAGTTTAATTTTTTTCCTAGATCGCTCTTTAACTTGTTTAAATGTTGTCAAGTTCCAAATTTGTCTTCTCCCAAGCTCGTTCATTTGCGAAACCGACAGATAAGAATGTGTCCACTTTCCATTTCAGCCAATTCCAAAGTTGATGCTTTATTGAGCGGGAGGTGTTAACTATATAAAGGGTCATAGACTAAATAAGAAATAAAAAAAAATGAGTACAGAGTTCTTTCTTCCCGCATGCGTTGGCACTTAAGTAGAATGGAACTTGTCTAGAGCCTAAGCCTCTTAAAGCCACTAACTAATATTCAAAATGCAATACAGGTACAGGTGCTGTTAAGTTCCGATGCGATTACAAGTACAGTGGCATAGGATGGTTCAAATACCACGATATACCAGCAACTTGGGCTGATGCCCGATTGATGTGCCAACTAGAAGGTACGTAAATATAAGCACAATCTCCCTTTGACAATTTTTCTATTTTGACATAATTGCAGTGTGTTCACACAGTGCAATTATGTCAAATAGAAAAAAATACAAATTTTAATATAACATTTTTTTTTTCAAATTTTTACGTTTACGTTAACATTACGATATTATACTATTTATTTAAGCTAACAAAATAATTATGAGCCACGGGATTTTTGATTACATGTTTATTTTTCGATGTTACGGTCAAACTGTTTGAATTTTTCAAACTACATATAAAAAGTAATAATAAAAATTACAATACATGAAATGCTTGGTCACAAACAATAGGTAAAGCCGGACAAAAGAACAGGCAATAACAACTCGGGGCCACTCTCCTTAAATTGCCAATGTTTCTTTGTTTATAAACTGTATGCAGGTAAGGTGCTACCACCGTTATATTATATATACACATGGTCCTTATTCACATGCTTTTTTTCGATTTCGCGGCAAGCCCGCACGTTTTGGCGCATGCGCGGTGCGCTCAAAGATGTCTTAACGCATGCGCGATACATTTATAAGCGCAGCTTTCTTTATACCATTATGTCAAGATTTTGACAGTTAAAAACGCGGGCTTGACGGAACAATTTGGAAAATAATTTTATTGTCCAAACAGTTCGACTGTCGAACTACTAGTAGTACTACATGGAATAAAGGGAATACCGACCCATATTAGAGATATGCTGTAAAAAAGAAATACAAATATTAAAAGAAGAGTACATTAGATTGGATATATCATCCTCGATGGGTTAGTGACATAGTAGGAGCATCCACTTACAATGTATAAACTATATGTGCCTAAATATTGTCTTATTACTGCTAAATAATTAATTAGTAAAAATGTTTTGCAAAAGAAAGAAAAGAATGGCCTTAACTTTAATTGTAATCGACAGTTGATTTTCAATTTTTAATGTAAAGTAATTATTCCACTAGTGGAATTCACTAAAAAAACATCATTATCAATCCAAACACAGTTAGTTAGACATTTTAAGGATTAAGCACGTTTTAGTGTTTAGTAATTTTACTTTTTTTGGATTGTTATTGATGCCTGCTTTTGTGAATTTTACTATTAGAATAAAGACTTTAAATTAAAAATATTATATCAACTGTCGATGACAATTAAAGTTGTGTGTAATAGCGTTTTTAACCATAAAATTTTCTGCATCGAATCTGAAAAAAAATTGCATCGATATAGAGCGACTACATTATTTGACACGAGAACAGATGCTCAGAGCGATTGGCATGTTGGAAACTGATACCAGGCAACGTACTATGTATCGCTCGTTTCACTACTCAGGGCGTCTTATGCGGCGTGGCCCAGCAATATGGATGACGATCTCGCATCACTACTCGCAGACAGGAGCCAACATCAGGCGGTCATGATAATATTATCATGACCGCCTGATGTTGGCTACGAGGCTCAACAGCTATTCAGTCTCGCTGATAAGCGACCAAACATTCTGAAATCGTTTACTTAAAGCAGTTCTGCGTTTTCGAAGGCCGCTGAGAGTACACCCCGCAATCTTAGGGCCTGTTTACAACGGGCTCACGAACTCAAAAATTGAGAGAAATAAGACTGGAGTTGTGTTTACTTTTCCGATGAATCTCGTTCCTGTTTGAGACCGGATACAAGACGTACTCGAGTCTGGAGAACCTCTGAATGTCAAGAACGTTTGAAATGTTGTCAGGAAGTTCATTCATATGAAGAGCGAAACCATTTGTAAGGCCAGCTGTGTGATTCGTTTCCACTAATGCACGACAATGCACGTCCACACGCGGCAAGAGTCGTAACACGCCCTCTTGCCGATGCTCGCATCATCGTTCTGCCGTGGCCAGACCGCTCAGTAGCTAGATCGCAACCCAATTGACAACGCATAGGATATACTCCAAAGAAGAGCCGTGCATACCTACAACAACAACAACTTGGACTTGTTAGGAAAAATGTGGGTGGCGATTCGTCAAAATGATTTTGATGAACTGGTTTTATGCATACCAAATCGCTGTGATTGTGTGATTCGTGTGAATGGTGGAAACACAGATTATTAATTTTATTCAATTAAAGTAAGAAACAAGTCTGAAAGACTACATTTGGTGTAAAAATTGGATAATTATTTGAGATATAAAAAATTACTTGATCCCTAGACACTTTTGATGTGTATGGTTCATGGACTGCTAAACCACACTGCTTTTTGTTATCTAAATCTAAAGTCTCTACCATATGAACTAAGTCATTGCTCGGTTCATTTGGTAAAATAATGTTGGACCCCGTGTTTTTCATTTTGTGATTATAGAAATGTAATGATAAAATATCATATTTAAGTTCATTTTATTATTATAAGGTGGAATACTTGCATCTCCTACAACACCGGATATCAAATCTGCAATGTTGCGGTCAACTGGTAAAAACGATATCTTCACCGGAATTCAAGCAACCTTCTCTCCAGGACATTTTTATACTATAGATGGTGAGTACTATAACTTTACAATCGCATATTAAAAAAAGTTTTTACATGATTTTTACACAAATCTACACTGAGTTAGGATATTATATAGGAATATTTATCGCCATTAAATTTAATACTATACAATTTATTTTGCAGGTATTCCACTAGAAAAATTTCCTTACCAGTGGGCAGAGTTTGAACCTAACAATATGCATAATGCAAATAGATGTGTAACCTTAAATTGTGAAGGAAAATTAATAAATGTGAGATGTGATGAACCCCGACCATATGTGTGCTTCAGGAAGCATTCTAATTTGGGCACTAATATTTGTGGCACGATAGATGCAGGTAAATATATAGAAAATGCTTTATTGTACATCACACAAGACTTATCAAAATCAAATTGGGACTATTTTTCACATAGTACATTGATTATGCGGTAAGAATTACCTGCTTACCCCTGCCTGATTTTATTTAGTATTATGCTTCTGACATTATGTGAAAGTTTATAGATATGTTGTTTTCTATCGATCTTGGTGTGTGCCAAAAAGCCTAATAATCTGAAAAATAACAAACAATAAATGTTTCAGAATATAAGTATGACAGCCGTACAAACAAATGTTACAAGGTACATACAGATATTCAAACGTTTGAACGTGCTCACTTCGCGTGCTCAGCTGAAGGCGGCCATCTTGCTATTATTAACAGTGAGGTAGAATCCACGGTTCTCAGTCAACTCTTTGCCCCGTACCGACAAAGAATACTCTATGACAACAAAAGGGACTACGCATTGATTGGGTTTCATAACTGGGGTGAAGGTGGAGACTGGAGAACAGTTCATGGTAATTAATTCCTATTTTAATACTGATCCCACGGACATCATGATCAATCACCTACACTTCGTGGTAGGCGGAGCTTCTGAGCAAACCGTATATTTTAATACTCAAGTTTCGGCTCACCGCCGACGTTACAGCACCTTGAACCCAAAAAGTAAGAGACTGGATTGTGATGCTGCTGCATCAGCAGAGATTTTGAAACTTTTAAAATAAATTCTCTAAGTGACTCTATTATTGTAAACATACCTAGATGGCTCATTTTATATCAATGTGGCAAGGCTGTTAGCCTTTGGGACACTTTACTAGTCCACATCGATGGAGAGGAGGATTATTGGCCTAGTTAGTGTAATCAATAACTATGCCAATGACTAGGATTTGATATTTATACAATTTGATTTTTTTACTTTGTTGTAGTTTTAGACGTTTTAACTTCTAAATTAAGTAAGTAAAATATGAATTTCATCACGTTGGAAATAATTTGATCAATTTATTTAGTACTAGCTTTCGCCCGCGGCTCCGCCCGCGTGGATGTCGGTTATCGCGATAAAAACTATCCTATGTCCTTCCTCGGGACTCAAACTATCTCCATACAAAATTTCATCTAAATCGGTTTAGCTGTTTGAGCGTGAAAGCGTAACAGACAGACAGACAGACAGACAGACAGACAGAGTTACTTTCACATTTATAATATTAGTATGGATGGCTTACATTTTGTTCCGAATATTGGATATATTTTTTTGTTTTTTTTTTGACATCTGTGGAATTCTTACTTTTATCGGTATTTTCATTTAATTGGGATTTAATAATAAGTCGTAGTCTTTTTCTAAGTTATTTTTATGTGTCTAGGTCAATCGCTTGAAGAGGCTGGTTTCGCCAAATTCGATCAAGCACAACCTGACAACGCAACAACGGGAGAGTACTGTGGATCGATGCATGCTAATGGAAAACTTAATGATATTTGGTGTGAAGAACATTTCCCGTTTATATGTGAAAAGAGTCCTGATTATCCACCTGTGTGTGAAAATTACTAATCTGAAAACCTGTTTTATGTTTTACCAATAATACTTTTACAAGCTGTGCCCGCGTCGTTCGCGTAAAAGTTAGAATTAAAAATATCTTGTCTATGTGTTTTTTTTCTTCAGAAAAGCAGTTCTATGACTTTTTAATTATATATTACACGAATAAACAGAGGCGGATCCAGAGTGGGGCTGAAGGCATTAAACATTGAGAGGCAGACACAAAAAGTAACATTCAAGTAAACTTCAAGAAATCATGATTTCAAAATACCACACATGACATAGTTTGTTGACTTTTCTATCACTATTGGCGTCAGGCTTAATTTTGATTGCTGTCATTTCTTTAGTGACACTCCCAAGACTAATACGAATCGATTGACGTACGAATCATCAAAATCGGCCTACGCGTTTGTTCTATTTAGTGCCACAAAGGAACACAAATACATATAAAGACAATAAACACATTACCCTCCTAAGCGTCGCGCAGTCGGGTAAACACATTACCTTTTCTTTGTGTCACGCAGTCGGGTAAAAAAACATCGCCCGGTGACAAGCCAACCAGTAACTTTTCAACATAATTATTATCAGGTATGTCGTAGCTATTTATGTGTCATATGGCTGTCTAATAAGAACAAAACTATGAATTTTCGGTAATAAAAGTGCACATAAATTAAAAAGTACAGTTTGATCCAACTTACAGCTTCGCCTTTCTAATAGTTTTTGTATAGTTTAGCAACATGTATTTTTTTCGGCAATAACTCAATCACTGTATATTCGATCATTTCCGAAATACCTTTAGTGTATAGTTGAAGTTTAAGCGGTATCTTTGTGATTTTTATCATACTTTTTGTTCACACTGGTCACAATCTAAGCAATGTTCTATAAATATTCACTAATGTTTTTAAACACCTGTTAAATAACGTGAACGTCATGTTTATGTTTGCTTAAAACAAAAAAAAAACAGCTTCTATCATGTATGGATTTTTTGGGGGTACTTCATACAGATACAGTTGCTAAAAAAATGTTTTTTCGCAGACCTCAACAGGAGACACATCCTTACCTTTCATCACAGGTCTTTTACCGGTCTTTTCTCGGTGACAGGAAAGGGAGCAGGGCAAGTGGCCCTGCTCCCTTTCCTGTCACTGTCGTGTGAACGACTCACGCTTGGTAGATGAGAGTAAATAGTAAACACAGGCGAGCGACTCGTACTTCGCCGATATTTAATCAAATTTACATTGCACTCTCGCTGGCTATATAGTGGAGTGAATCAAAACAGGTTTTCGCAACGGGTTCATGATCCGCCCCGAAAACTTATTTTGGGTACGCCCATGATTTGTTACCTCTGATCATCACCAAAATTACTGTACACAAACACTATTCACGTCTTATTTACTTATAAACTTATTGAATTCGATTACTCAAATTAATTACAATTTAAATGTTTTGCAAAGTAAAACATTTAAAACGTGTAAAAAATATTTAAATAAAGTTACGTTTGTTTACCTGGGTGATAATAGTACACAGGTGAACAAAGACTGTACACCCAGGTGATATCACCTGGGTGTACGGTACATACAGGTGAACAACGTGGAGTAAACCTATTCTGTTACACAGTGTGTAGGTTATCAAACTGAAGACTCTGTGTAATGTGATTGCAGGAGGGAAGATTTGAGTAGGGAGGATTTGAGTAACGTACTGTTATTCAGTAGACATCGGCCAAATATTTACTGTGAATATTTTTATTTCTTTAATATTCGTAACAAAGCTAAAATATTTTTTTGCCACGGCTCTTATTAATAATAATAAAATTATTTTAAACAAACTTACCGGTATCGCCCATGAAAATTGTAGTTGTACCTATTCTTAAAAACAGAACATGAGATTAATCGAATATAGAATTATCGGCCTATCTCACTGGCTACAAAAGCTGCAAAGATGCTTGACAGTTTGCTTAATAGGATTCTCGGTGGATATTTACATTAACATGATGCACAATTTGGATTCAGACCAGGACTCTCCAGCGACAGTACCAATCTGTGCCTTAAGCATACCTACAGGCATTACATACACACACAGAAAGAAAGACTCCGATATAATGCATGTTGCCTCGATGTTTCAAAGGCTTTTGATACAGTTTCTTATTACATACTGTGGAAAAAGCTAAATGAAACGGGCATAGCGGAGTATATTAATATTTTTAAATATGGATACTCAAAGCAAGTTAACCAGGTGAGATGGGTGGATGTAAGACAAGGTGGCCTTATATCTACTAACCTTTTTAGATTACATATAAACTCGTTGATCGAGGAGCTCAGCAGAAACCATGATGGATGTTACATTGACGGTACATTTGTGTCAACAACACAAGTTATGATGATGACATGGCTTTAGTCCAAATTTGTGAGAGATACGTAGCGTATCCAAGCGTAGTCTCTAAGTCAAAGTAAGGAACTCATTTTTAAGGCAGGTAAAGAAAGACCTAATGCAGTGTCATCGATCATGCTTGATGGCAGTACATTAAAGATTGTGCAAAATGTTATATATCTGGGTCATGTGGTCACGGACGACCTAAAGGATGACCTAGATATAGAGAGGGATTGCAGGGTAATAAGCAACATGCTGAACCGCAGGTTTGCTCGGTGTACTACCGAAGTAAAAATAACCCTTTTCAGGGCATTCTGCCAGTCTTTTTAATCGAGCAGCCTGTGGATTCAGTATACGCAACGAGCCTTAAAGCCCTGCGAGTACAATATAATAATGCATTCAGAATGCTGTTGAGGTTGCCGCGATACTAATGTGCGTCACAAATAATCGCGAATGCGTAAGTTGACGGTTTTCAAGCCATTATGCGCAAAAAAGTAGCATCAATATTTGACCTATTACGAGGCAGTATTAACAGTATTATGGAAATGTATCTCTTCGAGATTATCCCGTAAATACTCACTGTACCCAATTATTACAAATATCTATCTATACATATAATAAAACTGTAAATATCGTGTGTCTATACATGACCGAACTTAGTGAAAAAAAAAAATTGGAAATGTTCGAAAAGAGTATTTAAACACTTTGCTGCATTTTTAGAAATGTCTGTCTGTTTCTTTGAACACGCATCACGCAAAAACTACCGGACAAATTCAGTTGAAATTTTGCATGTGCAATCTAATAGATGCAGATTAACATTTAGGCTATAAATTATCACGCTTTTTCTCAGAGGAGCTAAGCAGTAAGGGATAATGCCTGTAGCTATTTTTCGTTATAAAACAGTAACTACTTGACGGATCTTTATGAAAATTTGCAGTTTTATAGTAAATACTATAGGACATTATTTATACTCTGAATTAATCATTACGCTAGCGTCTATGGGGAACGAGTAGCAACGTTTTTTTTGTCGCTCCATAATGGTTTATCACAAAACTTTCTATAATTAGACATTATCTATAATTGTAATCCATGGAATACATAACTTCACGCTAAAACTATAAGGAGCTAAACACAATATTTTTAAGTTTCATATGAACAGTTATTTTGACTCGGTAAGAAGCGAACAGTATAGCTTCGAAGCTATGCTGGTGGTCTTTAACGACGAAGTCCCAGGCTCGAATCTGGTGTCTGATTATGTTCTATTTGTATTTTTTTAAATTGTCTTTATCTTTTTTTAATATTTTTCTCAATGTTTTAGTTATTTTTTCGACCGTAGGTAACTTATTTACTTTGGTTATTATTTTTTTATATTAAAAATCAAGTGAAATATGCACCTAGGTAAGTTAATTATAGGTATTGCATGCACTGCTGAGAGTAATGAATTAATCGTAGTAGAAATGAAAAACAATAATAATAATAATAATAATAATAATAATAATATATACTTTATTGTACACCAATATAAAAAAAACTAAGTATACATTGTATAATAAAAATGTACAATGGGCGGCCTTATCGCTAAGAGCGATCTCTTCCAGGCAACCTTTGGATGGACAGAGACATAAATACACGAATTAGGTAGGGGTAGTGTACAGCGTGATATTAATTTATAGTTATCAAGAACTACAACGACAAGAAAATATACAACGAAGAGAAAATATAGGTAGTTAATAAAAATTTAAAGTTTACTCAGTAAGATAGTGGTCCTTCAACATTTTTTTAAACGATGCCAACGATTGGGCTCGTCTTATAGTTAGAGGCAGTGCATTCCATAGTCTTGCTGCTTCGACAGTAAACGAGCTATCGTAGAATTTTGTGGAATGTGCTGGAATTTCTAACCTCAAATCCTCCGATGACCTAAGGAATCTCGAATGTGTGTCATGAAGGAACTTGAAACGTTCTTTAAGATACAAGGGAGTAAAAGGATTAAAGAGTATACTATACAGTAATGAGAGAATGTGAGTATTCCGACGAAGGCGTATTGGGAGCCACTTGAGCACTTTGCGGAATTCGGAAACATGATCATATTTACGCAAACCAAATATAAATCTAATACAGAAATTTTGAAGGCGCTCAAGTTTAGTAAGTTGCTCCTCGGTGAGGTCGAGATAGCTAGCGTCAGCATAGTCAAGTACAGGTAGAAGAAGAGACTGCGCCAGCGCAATTTTAGTGGTAATCGGCAAAAAGTTTCGGAGTCTACGTAAGGACCCTGCAGATGCAAATAATTTGCGACTAACTTCCTGCAGCTGGGGACCCCATGATAACGTTCGATCTATATAAATACCCAAATTTTTTACACTGTTCCTTAACGTTATATGTGTACCATTAAAGATAATTTGAGGCAATTGGTTCCAATCTATACGTGAAATCATCCTTGGGCTTCCAACAACAATTGCCTGGGTCTTAGACGGATTAACCTTTAGACCGTGGTTGTTACTCCATTGACATATTCGATCCAAATCCGAGTTAATAATCGAAAGCGCTAGTGGCAGCTGACCCAGTGGAGCTTGTGTGTAAATTTGAAGATCATCTGCATAAAGGTGGTAGGATGAAACTGGTTGGTTAGATATAGAGTTTATAAATATTGCGAAGAGTAGTGGAGATAGAACGCCACCCTGCGGTACACCAACCGTAATATCACACCAGGAAGAAAAGGATTCTTCAATGTGTACACGTTGTCGGCGACCAGACAGGTAACTATGAAACCAATCAATCACCGTTGGAGATATGTTGATAGAGCGTAGTATGGCAAGCAGAATATGAAAATCTACAGTGTTAAATGCATTACTGAAGTCTAGTAAAGTAAGTACGGTCAGATTTCCTTCCTCCATGCCTAGTCTAATGTCATCTGTAACATTTACGAGAGCAGTAACAGTACTGTGGGCAGGACGGAAACCAGACTGGAAGGGGTTTAGAAGACAGTTTTGTGATAGAAATACACTGAGTTGAGAATGGACAAGTCGTTCAAATACTTTAGAAAGGAAAGGTAGAATAGATATAGGCCGATAGTCGGAGAAGGACGAAGGATTTGATTTTTTAGGAAGAGGAATAATTTGGGCTTCTTTCCATATTCGTGGAAAGGAACCGCTAGTAATGGAGAAATTCAGAATATAAGTTATAACATGAAGAATTTGATCAATAATTGGAAGGATCATATTACGGCTGATACAGTCAGTACCTACTGCATTAGATGTGATTGATACTATGCTCTTTCTAACATCACAATCAGTAAATTGATTCAAGAGAAAAGAAGAATAGTTGGGTGATGCAAGAGATGAAAGATAATTTAATGTATTCGTTTTAATAGAACTATTAAAATCAGACGAAGAGGAGAAATGCATATTAAGTGCGTTGAGACCTATTGGTTTAAGAATTGTGTCTTGTCTTTGTTTTCCAACACCCAATGTTCTAAGAAACTTCCATATTTCTCTGGATCCCCGTTTTCAACAGAGGTATGAATATGTTGGCGTTGTGCATTTCTACACACCACATTGCAGTGATTTCTTATAGCGACATACCTCTCTCGATTATTAGAAGTAGGTCTGCATTTATATCTGGATTTTGCTGCAGCTTTCTTAGCCATTAATATTTTAATTTCGTTAGTAAGCCATGGCGCCGGTAAATGTTTCATTTTAATTTCACGGATCGGAGCATGCTTATCGTATAGCTTGATCAAGTTAGAATTGAAAACCTCAACTTTATCATCGACACATGCGGACGTGTACGAAGAATTCCAGTCAATGTTACATGCATCTTCACGAAGTAAATCAATATTTATACCACTAAAATTACGCTGTCTAAGAATTTTTGGACTTACTTTAGGTGGACGAAGTTTATAAGAAAGATAAATTAAGTCATGATAGGAGAAAGCATCAGCTGAGCATTGCCCATGCTTAGACACAAGATCAGGTGAAGAAACGAAGATAAGATCAAGTAAAGAAGGCGTAGAATTAGGAAAGTTATGCGTAGCACTAAGAGGAAGAATAGAGAGATTACTAGAGCGTATAGTATTATATAGAGAGGATGAACGAGAGTCGTTTTTTAAAAGACATGTATTGAAGTCTCCCATAATGACTGTATGACTGTAAGAAGGTAAAAATTTTTCTAAGATGCGTTCGAAAGATGAGAAAAAGTCAATGCGTAGCGAAGGACAATAGTAGACTCCAAGGAGAATTTTATTATGTTTGAGTTCCAGTTCTAGAAAAAGATGTTCGCCTGCAGTTGTTGGAGGTGGTTGCGCGGACATGTCCACTATGCGGTAAGGAATTTGTGTACGCAGGTACACTGCAACACCACCACCGACTCCCGCGGAGCGATCATTCCTGATTAGTTGGTAGCCAGGTATAGTGTAAGAGCCAGTTGGAAGGCAAGGTTTTAACCATGATTCGGAAACAAGAATTGCATGGATATTCTTACAGTCAAAACTGGCCAGCATGTCAGAGAAATGGGCGGGAATACTCTGGGCGTTTATATGGACTACATTAAGATTTCCAGGGACATCGGAGAACGTGGCTTGAAGTGTTTCACTAAGAGACGGTATACTGATAAAGCTGTCATTGACGCTACTGACGACAGAGTGAAAACTTTCAGTGTCACTTGAAGTATCAATATCCGTCATATGAGATAAAAATAATTAAAATAATAACTATAATAATAAATTAATAAAAACAATAAATTAATATCTTTAAAATAATAACAAAAAACAAAAATTAGTTCTATCCACCCACCAGTTGAGTGTAAAAATAAAAGATGAAATCTAAAACATTAAAAAAAAAAAGAAATAAGAATAAAATAAAGTAATCACTATCATGTAAAAACATTGTAAAAAGTAAACACAGACTAAAATAAAAAATAATCTGCAGGATCCGGTACAAACACAAAATATAAATTAGTAATGGAATCCAAAAGACTTGTATCCAAATGCTTGTGTTTTAAGAATTAGTTTCTGAACTTTTGACAGCAAAAAGTATTTAAAGTTATTGAAGGTTAGAAATTTAGAACACAAAAAATAATCACTAATTTAGAATAAACTATTAAAAAGTGTTAATATGAAGGTAGAAAGCGTTATATTCAGAAAGAAGGTTAAGTTATATAATAATGTAATCTTATTACCCGGATCCTGCAGTTGTGTGAAGCTATATAAACAAGAAAAACTCAATTTACTATTTTTTGCCGGCCGCTGCTCGACGAGGCCTTTGGACATTTTTAGATGGTTCTGTATCCTTCACAGCCTTTGAGCTCGGGATAATATCGACACGTGCGGACATAAAAGCATCGTGTCGCGGCTTCGTCAAAAATTCGGACAAGGTCACACCAGAGCCCTTCAGCTTTGCTTTCGAGAACCAGACCTTGTCCCGCAGTCCAACATTATGGAACTTAACTAGTATGGGCCTCGGTTTATGTTCACTTGAAGGCCGCCCCATCCTGTGACATCGTTTTATGTCGGAAACAGCGAAGGTGTCCAGATGAAGGTGTTGTTTAACAGTGTTGGTAATAACTGCAACTATGTCCTCAGTCTTGTGCTCTGTTACACCGTGAATAAGCAGTATTTTGCGACGGCCACGCATCTCAATAGTATCAATTTGCTTTGCTAGCTGCTCCATCTGGCGTTGCAATAGATTGAGGGATTGCAACGCAAAGGTCTTGAAGGTGTTGAAGTCCACTAATAAGTTATCACTGTGAGTGAGATTGGGTGCATTAGTTACCTTCTCCAATCTTGACTCAAAACTTGTGATTCCCTCAACAAACATGGTCCTTAAGCTGGCAAAAGACTCCTGCATTGATTCCATTCTTTTTAATTGTTTCAAGTGTGTCGATGAACTTAATTGTTGGAGATAACACTCTGCCTGGTAGGTGCCAACTATTAATGATGTATGGTGTACATTAAACTTATTATATACTGTTAAAAGTCTATTTATTAAATATTTAATTGGGAGCAATTAAAAACGTTACTTGCTACATCAGCTACCCACAAAAAAAAAAAAATAAAAAAAAAAAAAAAAAACAATATTACATTATAATTAAAAAGTATTCGACATTTTCCAGAATTGATGTGTTCGTCTAAACGTAGCGCCATCTATGAAATCAAATTGTTCACCGTGACCAAATAATTCCTTATTTGTGAAAACATTTATTTTTCTTGCTGAGTGGCAACATTCTCCTATTTATTTTATTACATTGCATAAATTAATAAAAAACATTAAGTGTTATAGACTGAGATACGGCTGCAGATTCGCATCGTTCATCGAGTATTGTAATAAAATAATGTTTTTATATACAATCATAAAAAGGGCAATACGTTTTGGCCAGTCTGCCTATCAGATTTTGCCCGCTAGTATTTTTAATTAAATTTATATGAATCGACTTACTGGGAAAAAAAAATCTCACTTGTTATTGCAATGAAAAACACTCTACTTTATAGAACTAGACGTAGAGAACTTGAAAAGCGATGGGTGCCTTTGCACACTTGCCCGCAGCCCCTCGCAGCCAGGTGTAAGCAGGTAATATTTTGTTACGTTATTACGTTCATGGCGTATTGTCATCATTTATATATCAAATTAAAGCTATTGATTTCCTGTACATGATAAACTACCTCTGCCTATGCAAAAGTCGGAGTTGCCGGCGTTTAAAGTTTGTTTAGAGTGAGAAAGACTTATCGCTCTACATCATTCGTTAGACGAGGATGGCAATAGCCTGTTCTGCTGTCGTAACAAAGAATGCAGTAACTGACAAAAACCATTATTTTAGTTATGTTCTTGAAATGGCAACGTAAGTCATACACTATGCAATAATAACAAAAAAAAAAGTTAAAAGCAAATTGGAAACTGAAATGATATTAACATAAAATGTAGTAGTTAGACCAAATTATTTACATTCACCAAGATAAATTGCAATTGTCGTAATTATAATAAACTAGCGGCTCGCTTCGGCTTCGCACGGACTATCTCCAGTCCATAAAATAGCTCCACAGTCCGGACCATTCGACTCACACTTGGCATTCAATGTAAACGTCGAACGTAAGGTACCCCATCGTCTTAATCGCGTGAATAATTTAAGGTAAAATACTTTGTTTATTGCCCGACATTTCGACCGTATTGCAACGGCCGTGGTCATGGGAAGACTCTTAGAAGTCTTCCCGTGACCACGGCCGTTGCATAAACAAGGTATTTTACCTTAAATTATTCACGCGATTAAGACCCGTAATATATATATTTTAATAATGTGTACAAATCGCGAAAGTTTATCAACATTTATATTCAAGTAAGTCAATACAATAGTCTCTAAGCAATAGTCTCTATTTGCTGATAAGCTGCAGTCAGGAATCTCGGTAAGTATATCATATAATAGTTTTATCATTAAATTTAAAAGATTGTCAGAGACAAAGGTAAAGTGGACTGGTTGAGAGTGTAATTGTAGTATTAGGTACTGATAATAGTGGGCGCTGTCTGGGGCGACGTGTCTGTCTAATGGGTGGCGGAACGTTTAGTGATATGTACTGTAAATGTGAGGGATTAGATAAGAAACCACGATTAGATTTTTCGTGCCTAAATACTTGTCAATACTTCATCAAAACATAAATGGGATAATAAGTAAGTCAGATATGTTGTGTGTTAATCTAAATGAAATGAATAAGAAAATAGACGTAGTGTGCATTACAGAACATAATATGCTTCCAGGGGACGAACCATATTTATGTATACCTAATTTGAGCCTAGCGGCTTCCTTTATGAGGCAGTCTCGACATGGCGGATCATGTATTTTAGTAAAAATGGTATTAAATACAAAACTGTGCATGAAATGGACAATCTATCAATAGCAAACAAATGTGAATTTTCTATAATTGAATTGATTAGTTATGATATTTATACTGCCTGTATATATAGGCCTTCTAAATTTAACTCATTAACTTTTGAATGTTTTTATGAAAAAATGCATACTCTCTTGTCATATGTTTGTAAGAACCAAAACCAGAAAGTTATACTCTGTGGTGACTACAACATAGATTTACTAAAAAATAATGGACTTTCATTAGAATTGCAAAATATTATTTGGTCATTCAATTAAAAAGCAGAATTCCAACAAGCTACTCGATATGCCAGTAATACTTGCATTGACAATATTCAACACAACTTGCGGGGGTGCAAAAGTGAATTGGTAGTACTCAGTATATCGAATCATTCTGCGCAAATTATACAATGCCCTATTAGTGCTAGCATGGTATTAGGTTTATACTTAAAAGGGATTTTTCCTCAGAATACAGATATAAATTTAAAAATAATATAATTCCATTGAGTTTTTCCCAAGTATATGAACTGCTTTATAAACTTATTTAAGCTGCTATATGATCTATGTTTTAGAATTCATAGAATTAAAATTGTTTTCTACAACTAAAACAAAATGGTTTTCTAAAGGAAAAAAACTAGGTAGTAAAAAGAAAAGAGAATTACTTTGGAAACGCCTATAGAATAAAGAAAATAATTAAATTAACTCAAAGGTCACAAAATGATCACTATATCAAAATAAATGAAAATAAATTAAAAGCAACTTGGAGAATTATTAATGGCGCTCAAAATAAAAATACTAATTTAAACTTTACCGAGATAAAATATAATGATAAAAAAATCCAAATTAAATGCAATAGTGGATAATGGATGTAACTCTAAACTTAGTAATAATTCACCTGGACATATTATATGCAAATATTTTTTTATGAATCCGATGTCATCTATTGACATTTTTAATATAATCATGGAACTAAATAATACAAAAAGCGCTGGCATCGATGGGATAATAACAGCTATAGTCAAAGACGTAAGTAGTTCTATAACACCTGTTTTATCTTGTTTAATTAATTTGAGCCTTGAACAAGGTTTATTTCCTCATGAATTAAAAAAATCAATGATTAAACTTCTGTACAAAAAGGGTGAAAAACAAATCATAGGTCGGTAGCAATAGTACCAATATTTGCAAACATATACGAAAAAGTGATTTATAACTGCCTCAATACTTTCTTAGAAAAGGAATTTATATTGATCCCCCAGCAATATGGATTTAGGAAGAATAAAAATATAAACATGGCTACTTATGATTTTTACGATCCGTGATCCATAATATGGATAGGGGACAGCCAGTAGTTGGTCTATTTATGGACAGGAAAAAAGCTTTTGATCACGTAAGACACGACATTTTATTATATAAACTTTACTCCTATGGAATAAGGGGCAATGCTCATAAACTAACATCGTCTTATTTAACTCAGAGCAGGTCATGCAAATAACAAGACTATGTACAAGAACAAAAATTGAAAAAGTGTATCAATCTGATGTTAGAAAAGTCAAATATGGAGTGCCCCAGGACAGTATGTTAGGCCCACAGCTCTTTATTATATATATTAATGACTTACCAAATAAGTAATAAACATAAAATGACATTACTTGCAGATGATTGCACAGACTTGACATTGACATCACTATAATCTACTATTAATAACTCATTGATATCTATTATCCATTGGCTAAAATTAAATAATTTAAAAAATAATTTAGAGAAGACGAACATTATGAATTTCAAACAAAGACAAGAAATTAATGACAATTATATAGCATTTAATATGAATTATCAGGGGGTGAGAATCTAAGAGTGTTTATATACTAAATTTCTAGGGCCACATTTGGATCAATAAATGAACTGGAAATTACTGAGCATATTTGCAAAAAGATCAGCCAGTTTGCGTATGAATTGTACAGACTGAAATTTATTACTAGTAGAGACGCGCTTATGACTGCCTACCCTGGATATCTCTTCGCAGAAACGCTGCATAAGAACAATGCTCGGTTTGAAGTCAAGAGTTATGATATTCAATATTCTATACTAACGTTACCTTGCAAATTCATTTATGAAAGCGCAATGTTTGAAAGCAGAATATAACCCTATTTAATAAGAGGGAACGTCAACGACACCTAGTAAACTACGTGTGGTACTAAGCAAAACCGCGTTGATGTATAGTAGCATATTTTGTAAAGCACCGCTGATTTATAACAAACTACCGACATATATCAAAGACATAGACAATAAGGTAAAATTTAAAAATGAGCTCATTATGTACTCTTAATAAAGTGCTACTACACGTTGAAAGAATATTTTCATGATAATATTGTCATGTCAGTACTGAGCATGGTCGCGTGGGTATCAAAGCTTAGAAGTCTAATAAAGACGTCTAATTCGTGGTTTCTTATCTAATCCCTCACATTTACAGTACATATCACTAAACGTTCCGCCACCCATTAGACAGACACTCCGCCCCAGACAGCGCCCACTATTATCAGTACCTAATACTACTATTACACTCTCAACCAGTCTACTTTACCTTTGTCTCTGACAGTCTTATAAATTTAATGATAAAACTATTATATGATATACTTACCGAGATTCCTGACTGCAGCTTATCAGCAAACAGAGACTATTGCTTAGAGACTATTGTATTGACTTACTTGAATATGGCCGCCGGCGGATGGGGTACCTTTCGTTCGACGTTTACATTTTGAAATGTCAAGTGCGAATCGAACGGTCCGGACTGTGGAGCTATTTTATGGACAGGAGAAAGTCCGTGCGAAGCCGAAGCGAGCCGCTAGTTTATTATAGTTACGACAATTGCAATTCATCTTGATGAATATAAATAATTTGGTCTAACTACTACATTTTATGTGAATAACATTTTAGTTTCCAATTTGCTTTTAATTTTTTTTTTGTTATTATTGCATAGTGTATGGATTACGTTGCCATTTCAAGAACATAACTAAAATAATGGTTTTTGTCAGTTACTGCATTCTTTGTCACGACAGCAGAACAGGCTATTGCCATCCTCGTCTAACGAATGATGTAGAGCGATAAGTCTTTCTCACTCTAAACAAACTTTAAACGCCGGCAACTCCGACTTTTGCATAGGCAGAGGTAGTTTATCATGTACAGGAAATCAATAGCTTTAATTTGATATATAAATGATGACAATACGCCATGAACGTAATAACGTAACAAAATATTACCTGCTTACACCTGGCTGCGAGGGGCTGCGGGCAAGTGTGCAAAGGCACCCATCGCTTTTCAAGTTCTCTACGTCTAGTTCTATAAAGTAGAGTGTTTTTCATTGCAATAACAAGTGAGATTTTTTTTTCCCAGTAAGTCGATTCATATAAATTTAATTAAAAATACTAGCGGGCAAAATCTGATAGGCAGACTGGCCAAAACGTATTGCCCTTTTTATGATTGTATATAAAAACATGATTTTAATACAATACTCGATGAACGATGCGAATCTGCAGCCGTATCTCAGTCTATTAGAACTACTGTTAAAGAAACTTCACTGGTTTTGAAAGTAGATGGCGTTGTATTCAATAATGTTCAATACTTAGTAAAAGAAGTTTTAAAAAGAAACACATTGCTATGATATGTTTGTCTGTCTGTCCGTTTGTTTGACCACGCATCACACAGGTGCATCGAGGATCATGTTTTGGGGTTATGGTTGGAGATCACGTGTTCATCAATTCAACGATAATGAATGACTCAACATCGGTCAAGTGTGAGTAGTTCGGGTGACGGGAGGAGGGGGGTGGGGGGTCGTTGTCTGTCAACGCGGACCAAATGTATGGCGAAGGCTTGAAAATTCATGAGCCTGGGGGTGCATGTCTTTTTTTCTTACTTGCATCATTGTAACGTAAGAAGACATATAAAAACACTCCGTACCTTTAGAAATATCTGACATTTTCGCAGGCATGACACACATGACACGCTCTGTGTTTGTTTACTAAAGTGTTACAGCAGTTTTATATGCATTTCAGTTGTATATCTTTGCAGATAAAGGAAAATCCTGAAAAAACATTTTATACACTATAACACAAACAAACAACTTTTTACAAACTCAAATATCTTTATTTCGTAAAATCAGGTTAATGATTATTCGAAAACGTCAAATTAATTTAGTCACATTGTTACCCACCTTCTTGAATTGAAGGAGCATTTTTTTTTCTTTTTTACATAATGCATAAACAGTTGACTTTGTGGCATAAATTTATATAAGCAGTATACAGGCAATAATATTAAAAAAAAATGGTATTAATATTATGTACGTCATAAAATACAAAGTTACAAGAGGGAGAAAATATTATATTTACAAAAAGATAGAGATTGTTTTTTTTTAAATTAATGTTTTTAACGGTCACAACTTTATAATCCGCACTAGTATTTTCGACTACTAGACTTTTGTAAGTAAAGATTCTGCGTGACGAATAAAGGCCTTTCTCTTCTTCTTTTTGATATCAGAATTTATTACAAGTACTTTGGCCAATATTTTAGCACATATAGTTTTTACCTTTATTGTAAGTAGATGCTCCTACTTTATTGTACCCACTAATTGTGAATTTTGAATTTTGATATATATATATTTTTTTGGTAAATGTATTCGACTGACATTTTTTATATTTAATATAATTCGATTAAGTAAACATCACGTTGTAGCACGTCAAGATCCCTTTGCAAGTTTATACAATCGTTTATAGTATCTATTTTGCGGTATATTTTAAGATCATCAGCGTAAGCTAAGCTGTATGAGTTTATTATTTCTAAGAGATCATTAATAAATACCAAAAATAATAGGGGGCCTAGCTTGGATCCTTGCAGAACTCCAGAACCTGGTGTAAATGGTGCAGATTCTTAACCTGCTAGTGCCACAAGCTGGGAACGATTAAGTAGGTAGCTCTCGAACCACCGCAACAAATTGCCATGAATTCCAGTATGGTTCAATTTCTGGACAAGTATAGAATGATCCACTCGGTCAAATACCTTAGCCAAATATGTAAACGGCATCAACTTGGCCTATAATAAGAAGAAATGTAAAAGTTAATATAATATTTGATGCCTTTATAATGTGTTATAATCATCATAAGTAATTCAGTCATATTAATCACAACGTATACGAACTGTAAGTAATTCATAATATTATTATGTTTGATTCTGTGTCTTTGTATATATTTACTTATATTCCTTGCAACTTAACTGACTATTTAACACACGAATTAATTATATATAATCTGCATGATATGGCTATCCACATCTATCTACATATCCATATCACCCAACCGCCAATAGTATTCTCGTCTTTGTCATTAGTTGATATAACAACTATTATTCAGTTCTTTGACAGTCAGTGCACGCCGAAGCGAGCGTTTATGGGGACTATGCGCTTCGTGATACGATCGATATATTGATGTCAACATCAATGTATCGATCTATTTTATACAAAAATCTATGTGCTCAAACCGTATTCAGCGATAAAAGAGGCGAGAAAAAGTGGGTTACTGAAACCTTTGGTAGCTCCATTAGGATATAATTTGGTGTGGATAAATGTGCGGTCATGCATGTAAAGCAGGGCAGCATGGTGGAGTCTGTGGTCAGTACAACTTGCAGATTCTACTCTAAATAAGGACGTGAGGAGTTAAAGAAGAACGACCGGCTGCTGCCGCTGCTTTTACACGTATAATCGAAGTCTGAAAACTGGCAGTTTATTTATGTTAAGTTAGTTTATTGCACAGATGGGCGATTAACTGGGTATTTCTAACACAATAAAATACACATTAGATATATTTCGGGGCTTAATTGCGTTAATTATTTAAAGGTACGAACCTTTATTTACTCGACGTTTCGATCGAATTGCAAATACATTTAATACCTATGTACGAGTACAAAAATCGCGAAAGTTTAAAAACAATAAAATACAAATAAGTAAAGAGATAAAGTGTGTTTATTATAGATCCGTAAACACAGCAATTTTTTTTGTACGGATTATATTGACGTTTAGGCTTAGAAGACATTGCGGGTGTCGAAGAGTAAACTAAATATTTTCAAGTATGCCTCGACTATTCTGCGAGCCGAGCGGGGCAGCCCACTGCCATACGCCCCTTCGAGTGGCGCGTGGGCCGAATATACCTAAACTGCGGAGTGACACCCCCCTGGTAATAGTTAGTATTCTTAGGCTATGCGTTGACGATCAATGTCGGCATCGTCTCGTGCATCCGATGTTAAAATTACAAACCAACCTGTTCAGAGTTGTTTATTTTAACCCATGACTGAGTAAGAGTATGTTTAATAACACACAAAAAGTATCAAGGGATCAAGCATGTTTTAGAGTATGGCCGAAATTAAAGATTATTATTTTAACGTTTTTGGATCGTTATTGCTTCTCTTTAGTGAATTTTGCTATTTGAATAAAGAATATTCCTTAAATTTTCATTAAAAATAGAAAATCAACTGTCAATTAGAATTTCTGTAAAAATATGTAATAGCGTTTTTACAAGACTATTGTAATTTTGATATGGAATGACAGCATTATTTGACACGAGAAGAGTAGCAATATAATACCGACGTAAACCCACTCCTAACAAAAGCCATTGAATTTAGTTGGAGGGGTTAACAGGATTGCTAGTAATGTGGGACCACAACCTACAATGTTAGTTATCTTTAAAAAAAAAAAAAAGAGATGATGATAGCCGTCGGTATATTGCAAGCTGGTTCCAAGCAACGAGTAGTCATAGGTGGCTTCTGGATACGCTATCGTGCGGCAAAGCCGAGCGATATGGAGGACGATCTCGCATCATCACTTGCAGACAGAACCGGTACGTCCAAAATACAGCTCGACGGAATCGTACCATGACCGCCATGATGTTGACTATGAGGCTCCACAGCTCTTCAGGCTTGCTGATAAGCGACCAAACGTACGTAACTTTTTGACATGAGCGTTGTGAAAATGGCAGGAAACTAACATCTCACTATTTTCACACCCCCTTGTTTAACGTGTAATAACTGGATAAGAACGAGACTTTGTTATTAAAAGAAGAAAACTAGAAAGACAATAAACTTGAAACTGGCATATGCACAGAATGTGCGAGTCATCATTCCTACAGAATAATATTGGAGGAAAAAGAAAAAAAAACACGGGCGGCCATTCCTCAAAGTGAATTTAATGAACTGATTTTAAGCATGCCAAATCGCTGTGATTGTGTGATTCGTATCTATGGCGGATTACATATTTGCCATTTAACTGACTACTTTAACTTTGGTTGTTTTTCCACAACTTGCAGAAATTGCAATACTTCTTATTTTTACAAAATATAGGGATAAATTGGCTTAAATAAAATAAAAAAAGAAATCAATAAACATAAAGATAAAAGTAGTAAGCCAGTATGGAAGACTACATTTTATAAATATTAATTTAATTTTTTTTTATAGTTAAACATAGACTTGATCCCTAGATACTGTTCAGAGGTATGAGTTGTATGTTGGTATACTAGTCAACTAATATGGGTTACAATTTAGCAAATTCTGAGTGAGTGGGACATAATCAGCATGCACTATCTAGGATAGGCACAGATCACAACACACGCCGTTGGCATCACAATAGTGCAGTATTTAGTTCATACTTACTTACAAACTAGTAACATTATAATACATTTACCTGATTTTTTTCACGTCCCTAAAAACAACTATTTAGCTGGCGGAGGATGGGGGGAATCTTGAGTCTAACAAAAAATCGCACCATATTTAACGGCTTTATATTTAACGGATCCAAACATATAAAAAAAGTCTTAACAAATCCTAAATATTTTTAAAAGACCTATATAATTATACCCCACGCTATAGGCTAGGTGATAAAAAAAAACATCCCCATTTTACATTTAGGGGAGATACACCATTTTTTTTAGTATTCATTTTAGCATTTTGTCGGTGTAAGTAATATGTACATCTATAGAAAATTCCAATTTTCTAGTACTAACATTCTCTGAACTAAGCTGCGGACGGACGGACGGACTAGGCGAAACTATAAGGGCTCTGTTTTGCCATTTTGGCTTCGGAACCCTAAGAAATGATCGATGGACCTAAGTTCGTAATGCATTTGTATGATCACAGACAGGAGGGTAATTCGGTTTCTTTTCACAAATAAATGCGAATTGTACATCGCACCACACATCATTTAGAAACCCGTTGTTATACATTGATCCACAGGATTCCCCTGTCGTGGCGTTATTTGGTTCTCCTTCTTGAAACTTGGCGTATCCAGCTTCCTTGAGTGTTTGCCCTGGTGACGAGATATATATTTTTAGTTTTACATTTTCGCAACCATCTTCGACAAAGAACTAAAGTTAAGTCCCGACATAGCAAGCACGATGAAGTGTCAATGGGCTGGCCATATCTGCAGAAAGACCGATAGCCGCTAGAGCAAACGAATTTTTGAGTGAAGATAAGGTAGGACGACCCAACCAGATAGACCGACGACCTAATGAAGGTCGCTGAGATGGACTGGATGCGAAAAGCGGAGAACCAGGTGTTGTAGCTTGAATTAGGCTCTCCTAATTCCAGCTACTTATGTCCGACAGCGGACACATACGGGTGAACGCCGCGATTTTCCTCCTTATTCAGGAGATCCGTACTCCTCGGGAGACAATCTCTCAAATTAGGAAATAATTCACATAAAGACATGGAGAACACTTCTCTCTTTCCACATAAACCTCTGTGTAGAGGACTACTAGCCAAGGGGAGTCACATGACTTGGTAATGTTTTTCAGTCAGTTGACGTACGTTGTTTGTTTTAACGTTATTATATTTAGTGAATAAATCTTTGATGGAAGAGAGATAGAATGTACAAGGCCTTACCGTGTATTGTTCTCCAATCACCTCCTTCGCCCCAGCTACTGAAGCCGATCAAAGCAACATTATTTCTCGTTGTTCCAATAATTTTATCCAAGTACCGAGCGTAGAGGTTCTTGACTATGTTAGCTTCTTCATCACTGTTTAAAATAAGAAGATGGCCACCTTCAGCTGAGCAGGCGAAGTGGGCCCGTTTGAACGTTCTCAACTCAGTGTGGAATTTGTAACATTTGTTTGTACGGCCGTCAAATTGATACTCTGAAACATCACTTGTGATAAACCACATTCCAGACTCAAGGTTATTTTATTATTACTAGCGTGTACTATCCCACTGCAGAAAAAAAGACCTCTCAACTCTCAATCCACTTTTCACTGTTAGTTGTGGTATGAAGCAAGTCCTTTTTAAAAAGAAATCTGACTTATCTTGCTATGTGCTTCTTGGTAACCTGAGTGGGATCCAATTTGTGAAGAAACAAGGTATAATTAGATAGATAGATAGATAGATAGAAAATTCTTTATTGTACACCACACTTAATAAATTACATTAAAATTACAATATCACATCATATCTTACATAAGCGCATGCACAATGGGCGACCTTATCGCTGAGAGCGATCTCTTCCAGGCAACCTTTGGATGGACAGGAATGTATATAAGAGTACCACGTGGTGTAGAAAAATGTAAATTAAATAAAGACGTACACGATTTTACATAATATTAATAGATAAACACAAAAACATATATCTAACATTCCAATAAAACGATTGAAATGTTAGATATATAAATACACAATATACTATATTAATAGATAATAATAATAATAATAATAAATATATAAATAAATACAACAAACAAACATTACATAAACACAATAAACTAGTTATATTTAAAATAGAAAAGAAAATAAAATATAAAATTCATATATTTATTTATGTACATTAATATGTAGCTGCAACTGGACCGCTGGACAGGTAGTGCGCTTTTACCATTTTTTTAAACATATTAGTTGTTTGTGCCTGTCTGATATCTATGGGTAGTGCATTCCACAACCGAACAGCTACTACGGTAAATGATTTATCCATAAATTTTGTGGAATGCATTGGCATTTTCAAGCTCAAATCATTTGATGACCTCAAGGACCTCATATGTGTGTCATGCAAGAACTGAAAACGTTCTTTAAGATAAGAGGGGGCATTGGGATTGAACAAAATATTGTAAAGTAGTATCAAAATATGAGTATTCCTGCGAAGACGAATTGGAAGCCACTTAAGTTTTTTGCGAAATTCAGAAACGTGATCATATTTGCGTAAACCAAATATAAATCTTATACAAAAATTTTGGAGGCGCTCAAGTTTATCAAGTTGTTCCTCGGTTAATTAGGTATGTATTAAATTGTTAACTGCTCGGTGTGTAATGTGATGGATGAGAATCGAGATTCCAGAACGGATTCGATTCACTGTGGAATGCTGGAAGGTCTTCGGACATACTATTTTATTGACAATGTTTACTTGTAACAAATTAGATGAAGTTGGCGCTTGACTATTTAGGATTCAATCCTGCTATCGATGATTCAACACCTGTAACTTTCCAGATATGCTTGTAACTATTATTACCTGAATCAGGAGTACCACAAATATTAGTATCTGCTCGTGAATATGGTCTGTAGCACATGTAAGGTCGCGGCTCGTCGCAACTTACATCTGATAATTTTCCTTCAAAATTCAGGGCAAGGCAACTTTCTGCGTTATTTTTGTTGTTAGGCTCAAAGTCTGCCCATTCATGAGGTATTTCTTCTAGTGGTGTACCTGTAATATATTAGTACAAATGTTTACTTATATGTCTAGCTTAATACTTATGCCTGAACTAGGAAAACCTGTACTATAACTACAATGATGATATATAATAGTGAACACAACCAATTTGGTTATACGCGACGGTCATTGATTATACATTTAAAGGCGGCCAAGGAATAAGACGATCGATTGTTACATTTCACTTTTAAATATGAAAAAAATAAAAAGAACGACATATCGAATAGTGCCAACACACTAGAGGCTCCATTTTCGTTTACGCAGACCATATAATATAGGCGTTGTAAGTAAACATAAAGTTGGAAAATGCTGCACATATTTTGAAATTCTAATTTGAATTATTTTTTTAGTAATCGTCATTATAGATATTTTAGAGTGTAAAGTCTGTGCGCAGACGCAAATATTATCTTAATTTTATTACTGTAATAAAAAACAATCCGACACTACTAGAGAAAGGCTAAACTCAGGATCTCGACAGCTTAACGCGCTCTTCAATCCATGGAGTGGTATGAATTTTTTCGATTTTATTTTCAAGAGCATGGTGAGGTACAGGTCTTATAAAAAAGGCCTTGAGTATTATTTGAAGATAATATGCAAGTAAAAATTGTATTACATTACAAACCGTCAATAGTAAAATAGTGCAAGGGAGAGAAGGTTGCGTGGATTCCAGTGAAGATGTCGTGTTTGCGAATTGAACGTTTCATTTCATCTGTTACTTTAGATGTAGTTGGTGAGGCCAGTTCACCACCTGTTGATAACAAAATCTTTATTACTAGACAAGAAACACGATTGCTCTTGTAATTACAATAAATTCAATAAGTGTTATACAAGTCTTGGTAGGGTAGCCGTATGGGCTAATAGCGGCTAAGTACTTAATTAAAATTTTGGCGATCGATCATAATGTGATGATACTGCATCATCGACACTACAACCATACTAGCACATACGTCATACAACACATCTTTGCACACACGATTATAAAATAGTGACAAGTCTAGCGGAAGACGGGAGTCGCTACGACTGCTCGATTTAGACTCCCGAGTGAGACTAACTGCCACGCTCCCGGCATTTTAAAATGTAAACGTCAAACTAAAGTCACGCCATTTTACGGCGGCTATGTTTAAATAAGTAGATAGACTTGTTAATAAGTCAAAACAGATGTTAAGTCAACGGACATCATTAAACGATTTAATAATTCTTCGACGCGGCCATCGCTGATCCACAGCAGTCGTCAGGTGTATGTACGAGTATGTAACACAAAAGATTCAAAATAGAATTTTTTTTTCGCTTTTTAAAAGACGACTCCCGCAGTAGGGTAGAAGCCTTGTGTCGCAGGGGACTTTACAAACATACAAGTCACGGACACAAACGACCTTAATCAAAATTATAGCCAGTTCAGAGCACCGCTGATTACTTGATTTGAAACATCATTATCTCAAACTAAATCAATCATCTTATCTGTTCGGCATGTCATTATGATTCAGTTGGAAATTATTTCAGGCTACTAAGGCCCATGTCATAAACAAAAACAATAAAACATCATTATTTATAATTAAAATAATTATACACGACACTGGGATTCAGATGGCAGCGTCGTGTTTCGCTGCGAGGTGTCGTGTAACCTTCCAGGAAAACGTCCGATTTGAATTTGACGTCATGGCACGACTCCAACTTCGTCTTGATCTGAAAGTACTCCGCAACTTCCTCTGCCTTTGTTGTGTGATGCAGACGAGACAAATATAGCTGCGTCGTAGGTTTTGCCGGACGCAGCAGCATGTTAGTTCCTGTCATGCTGGTACCTCATTGGTTTCGTCTGGAGGGCCTCTACTGCTTTCTTTCAACCTTTATGAAGCCCTCTACATCCATTTGCCCTTTAGCAGGGGCTGTGGGTACGCTTTCGCTGGTACCATCTTCATCCATGTTTCTGTTGTGCAACGGGGCGGTCGACCTTGGCAGCTCTGTAGGTAACAACCGCAGGCACGGGCGCAGGCTTACGGGGCGTGCGGGCTGGGTCACTATGCGCACTTGTAGCGCATTCCGCTTGGTCAGTCGGCGGCGATGTCGTTACAGCTGACGCGTAACTTAAATCTAGGTATGCACTGCGACGCGTGTTTACATGCGACGGTGACCCAGATCCTGTATCAACGTTGGACAACTCGATGACTTGTTGGCGCAGATCTTCTATGTTGGCTTTGGAAGCATCGTACTTCCGTTGCACATTCGCGAGGCTTGCCTTCAGAAAGACTATGTCTTTCAGCAGGCTGGTGCGTCGACGTGGTCGAAGCTGACGGAAGGGAGCTTGTTCAGGTCCTTCGCCACAAACGTAGGCACGTCGTCAGAATCGGTCTCCTTCAGCAGCGTGACGACTTCCACTAGACTCTTCTTAGTCCCATCGTAACAATGACACACCATCTGGGCGGTCTGTGGCGGTACCCACATATAACAATATAAAATAAATTGACACTTGACATCTCGCGTCAAATCCTGAATCGCGATATAGAAGTTTTCACAGCTGCTAACTATAAATACAAGTTCCTAACGTTAACCGTCGGGCCGCGGCCCGCCAGGCATGATCACCTCGCCTGGTCGGAGGATCCTCCCTTTGTGTTATAGGGACTTAACACCTTGCCCTCCACAGGTCTTATTCAGAACGCCGTAGAGTAGCCGGCTGCAGCTATGTCGTCCTCACAGAAGTTCATGACGCAGATCTGGACAGTCACGTCCATTCACCTCGGATACCTCGTCCATCACGTCCAGTTTCTGCTGCCAAAACGCCAGCAGCTCATTTACCACGAGCTTGTTGCTCATGGTTGCAAACTAGCGACAGCTCGCGTCGCGCACAGCGTGTAATTGTTAGTCACACATAAAGACACGTCCGCATTTGAACGCGGCTGACTGTTGACTGAGTGGCACGAGATGTTTATACAGGGCGACTAAGACTAAATAATACACATCACCGAATGCAAATTTCACTGCATAACTCCTATGTTTTAGACTATATCTCTAGTGTTTTATAAGTTATGATAACGTTGTTTACTTTTTGGGTTAATCAAAGTTTTATTTAAATTGTATTCAATAGAAGTACTAAAGGATAATATGACCAGCAAATTAGTTTTTTTTTTAATTATTATGGTGCTGTCATTTTGATACACGAAGACATTTAAAACCTTAACTGGTAAGCTCAGGTGATTAGTGTTATATCATGCTTTATACCGTATGAAGAATTTATTTAGTTTGAAAACCTAGAATAAGCTCGTCCAAACGGACATATCTCCCTTGATTGATTATGGTGATTTATGTTGTCTTGATCTGAATGCAAAGAATATATATGACCAACTTCTAAATAACTGCATTCGATTCATCTTTAATCTTCGTAAGTTGACGACGACATATTTCTAAATACCTTCAAGTTGGCACATAAAACGAGCATCAGCCCAAGTTGCTGGTATCTTATGGTATTTGAACCATCCTGGTCCAGAATACCAGTAGTCGCATCTAAATTTAATTCCATCTGTAACAAAAGTACAAATTAAAGACATAAAATTGAAGTGTCTATTTTTCATTTCAAAATAACAGTTCTTTTACTAAATGCATATGAAAGTATATATGGTACATATAACAAAAACAGTTTTTAATTTTTTGTGTGTCTGACAGCCTGTCTTTTTGTTCCGGGTAATCTCCGAAATAGCTGGGCAGATTTTAACGGTTCTGTCACTGATAATGTAACTTAGACTGCGACTTTTTGGGCAAAGTTTGAAGCTTAGCTTGTATTTAATCATTTCAAATAGCCTTTTATTATAGCACTAGCTGTACCCGTGACTCCGTTCGCTTGGTGACGTAATGCTACTAGACCTCTATAAACGTTAACGTGATGATAACAGTAGCCTAAGTTACTTCTTATAACATCAGCTGCCTGCTAGTGAACCGTCCGATTTAAAGTTGAAATTAGCCGGCACATACAGACAGAGAGACAGCAAAAAAAAATGTTTCATAGCAAAAATATTTTTTAACGTATCGTATTTATATTCGTATGCATTTAGTAAAACGCTTTTAATTAGACATTACAAACAGACCCTTTAATTTTATTTATTTGTACGAAAGATGTAGGTATATGATAACAAAATTAATTTGTCTATAGATGGCGTTGTACCTGCCGCAGGGCATTGTCAATGTCGTTTTATGAAAAAATATAGATATCAGTAAGACTAATAATAATAAAATGGTAAATATACTCAGTAGTTATTAAATTGCAGCACTAGTATCGGATTTTAATATTAATATAAAAATTGAAATAAAACAAACGGCAGAAAAGGGGGTGATAATTGTAGAGCAAATACTTATCAAAATTCACTTACCAAGAAATGTCACATAAAATATTATTAACACAAAACATATTAAATTAACCGTCATTGTAAATAAGAAAGCGTATTGCTAATATGACAGACCATTGAACAGTGCTTAGTAAACAGCAAAAAAAAAGACAAGAGGTTAACAGACCTGATGGATAAAGTAAAGGTTATCGAGCCTTTGATACATAAATTAGATTTACTAATAGATAAATACGTCTTCATGTATAAACAACTAGCTGACCCGCGCAAGGGCGCTCGGCGTAGCGTGATGTTATATAGCCCTTTCTCAATAAATAGGCTATTCTTTAAAAAACTTTGCAAAGCCAGCTTCCTCTAGAGATTCACCTGTAAACAAGACAAAATTAGTTTAAAAGACAATTTTTTATTACACTTTCGCATCTTTATTTAATATTTTAAATAATAATCGATTGCCTTGCGTTACTTTATAATAAATAAAAATAGGTAAAAAAACTTTTTAAGTTAAACGGTTTTATGTTAAACATACATTGCAATGTTTAAGATAAATGTACTAAAAACCAAAAAATAATAAAATAGATACAGTCGTGGGAATTATAAACATATGCATAGACTAGACTAAAATAAAACCGTGGGGCACGTCAATTGTCTACAAATTATCGACTTAATGTGCGATAGAAGAATCGTTTAATTAGTCGTTAGGCAGTTGGCCCGCAGACGGTGAGGAAATTACTTACTATTTTCTTGCTCATGGAAATTCCAATAGTTATACACTCGTACGCACGTATACGTCCATATTCCAATAGTTATACGTGCCCCACGGTTTTATAGCACTTTCATTTGATACCCATATTGATGGGATTGATAAAACCTACGTTATCCGCCATTTTGTAGCGGCCGCCATCTTGGATTTCATTTTTTTATAGTATATTGTATTCTGCTTGTTGAGCCCTTTCATTTGATACCCATATTGATGGGATTGATAAAACCTACGTTATCCGCCATTTTGTAGCGGCCGCCATCTTGGATTTCAATTTTTTATAGTATATTGTATTCTGCTTGTTGAGCTCTTTCATTTGATACCCATATTGATGGGATTAATAAAACATAAATTATCCGCCATTTTGTAGCGGCGGCCATCTTGAATTTATAATGATAATGAATAAACATAGGTAATTGTATTGTCACCAAAATCCAAAGTGTATACAAAATTTCAGATTAATCGGTTGACAGGAAGAGGGTGAAATTTGAATTACTAAATTTGACCCAAGAATAAATAATAAATAAAACAAACGGGGTGAGCTAAATAAAACCGTTTAAAAAAATGGGAAATATCCATGCAAAAAGCCAAAAATCAAAATAGGATTTGGCTCATTAGAAATCTTTCAATTCAATTTTATGTGGTACGAAGTTCACTGGGTTCTTTAATATGTTATAATACTAATTAGGTACCAAAATAGAAAAAAACAATATTAGAATATCAAAAGATAGATTACCATGAATGGTTCTCCAGTCAGTTCCTTCATTCCAGTTATGAAATCCAATAAAAGCAACATCTTTCCAGAAGTTCTCAACCATTGATCCTCCAGGATACTTGGCGAAGATGTCTTTGGTAACCTTTGATTCTTCATTGCTGTTAATGATAGCAAGATGTCCGCCCTCAGCTGAGCAGGCGAAGAATGCTCGTTCAAATGTTCGTGCCTTGGTATGAAATTTGAAGCATTTGTTTGTTGAAAGGGTATCGAAATGATACCCTTTTTATTTATTTTTATAATTTATTTTTTATTTAATACTTTTTAGTAGTTGTAGGATGTAACCGATGTAGCAACTTACCTTATAACAGCTATTGTCAAGCATTGAAAATTGAAAAAACAATGGTTGCTAACTAACTTTTTTTGGTATAACAGTCATAATCATGTTATACATTTTTGAAATGCTTAAGATGAGCTCTTTAATTTGATACCCATATTGCAGTATTCGATTAATTGTTTGTTTTTTAAAAACGTCATCTATCTAAAAACACTTGGGCGATTAAGACGAATCTAACGACGTGAGAATTGTATAAATCCGTTCAGTGGATTGCGAGATATCAGGTAATAAAGAATATTACATACATACATACAAGATACGCGCGAAAAACATAACCCTTCTTTACAGTCGGGTAAAAAAGTGTATTTGTAATCTCATCTAAATCTTAAGCCCTCTGAAAAATAAATATCACAATCAGATTATGTTCTACGATAATTAATAAATGCAAAATATACTTGAAGAATACAATAGAATCCATTTAGCATTAAGTCTGCCTCTGTACAACTTTGTACATTAAAACCAGCAGTATAGAAAATTTAAGAATGAACCAGCTAAAACTGCAGTCGTTATCTGTAGATATTTTTTTTATAAAAGAAGACTCCCGCATTAGGGTACAAGCCATGTATCGCGGGGGACTTTACAAACACAATTCACGGACACAAAGTACACCCAGACTCGGAACAAACATTTTTGGATCACATAAAGTGGTGCCCCGGGTGGAAATCGTATCCACGACCTCTTGCGTAGCAGTCGGACACACTCCCACTGCGCCACAGAGGCAGTCAAATTATTAGTTTGATCGCTATGATACCACAGGCTATGCTAATGAAATTTGTAAGCGTTCGAGGTTAATAAGGAATAGGACATCTTCTAGTATACGTATAGTTCTAGAGAGAATATAACATCTTTTACTAACATTTTCTACTACTTTTTATTTATTAATTGCCATGAATTTTAAACGATTTTTGACGATGTAAACGATTTTAAACTATTTATAATAGGGGAATTAACGCGCATTTTTTACCTTAAAATTGCTTGACGTTTCACTCGCACCGGCCGTGGTCCGCTTGTGACCACGGCCGGTGCATCCTGCTAATTAATAAATATCCGCAGTCAAAATAAAAAATAAAAATATTAAATATAAATTACTCATCAAAATAATTTAGACACAATAAAGACTGCAAGAAGGGTATTTAAAACCATAGTAAAGCTTTTTCAACACCAACCCATAAGATATACCACTGGTGGGCACGGGTCTAGAACCTTCTTATTATAGATCCTAGGGGTCATTGCCATAATCGCCACGCTTGGCGAGCGGGTTGCGATCGCAGTAAGGCCTTGAGATAAGCAGAAGACGCTGCTGTCCGTCCTCAGGTGTGAAATCCCTTAGTCGTCTTTACAACACCCACGGAAAGAGATGGGGCGGCCTATTCTTAAGCTCTAACCACACGGCCTAAGTGTATTCGAAACTGGGGCAACTATCCCACTGGGGTATTTATCCGGGGCTTTTTATGTTTTTTTATGTATGTTTACTTGACGACGGCTGGCTCGATTTGAAAAATCTGTGACCTAAATTACTAAACAATTGCAATTTATAATCAATATAAATTGCAATTGTTTGTGTTCGTCGGTTGTCATGCAAAAAATTATTTCATATAAATACATTTTAGTATGACAACCAACTAACACAAACGATGGCTAGTTTCGAAAGTAGCCCTAGTTGTGCTCCCGGGACACCCCAGTGTCAAGGATCAGCGATATCAAGCATTTTTTTAAAATTTTTTTATTGCTCACACAATCAAATATACACAAGTATTTAACAAATATCGTTGTATTCAAATATGTGAGACTGGTCTCCAAGCTAGGTTAAAAACCTGTGTTATGGATAACCAGGCTTTAATCAAAGCATTGGGTGTCATCAATAGAACATTGTCTGAATGAGGTATGCCACATTGCTGCAGACACTGTACTCTGAGATAAACTGACGATCAATTCTCTCAGATGGCTGTGCACTACCAATCAGATAAAAGCTATTTTGATTCATACTACTCTAGAAGCCTTGAAAAATAACCAAGACTTAGCTTAAATTACTGAGTTTGTAATATTTAAAATATAAAACACTAAATATTTTAAATATGTGGTTACTTTGCGAACATTGTTACTTTATTATACTTTAATTCATAAAATAATTTAATACGAATAACCGTGTTATTTAAATTAATGAATGATATTAAAACTATCACACGGATAAAACAGACCACTTTTTAATTTTCAATACAAGAAGTTAAATATCTCAAAAACAATATTTGACATTTCAATCAGTACAATACATTCTCATTAAAGTGGTCATTAAGTCAACAATTTGTTGACATCAGACATTCATACCACGGTAAACAAATAGAAACCAACCAATATATATTTATACCATTCGGCGTCGAGACCCTTGGCCCGTGGGGTCCAAGTGCACAACTTTTTTTTAAAGAACTTTCCAAAAAATTGGTCGACTCCACTGGTGACCGTAGAGCTGGCAGCTTCCTCGCACAACGCATCAGCATTGCTATACAGCGAGGAAATGCTGCCAGTATTTGTGGAACCATGCCCAGGGGTCCCAATTTTTTGGATATATTTTAGTTTTAGTCTTAATTTCTAGTTTAAATATACCTATAGTATTTAATAGTTTAATCATATACCTTGTACACTTGTAAATATTTCTAAATAAATAATAATCCCCTAAAATAAAATACTAAATAGAAACATCGAAACACGTACATTTATTTTTACCTCTTGCCTATCAGACGTGATGAAATTGGTGTAAATTAGGGTGCTCCACCTTGGTGGAGAGCCTGGTTTGCCACCATGTAGAACATGCAGTACCTACTTTGTTAAGTCGTTTGCATTGAAAACCATTGTCAATGATAGATCATTAAATATAGTATTTGTTTAAATAGATAACCTTATAGGTTATCGGTGTAACTCGGTGGCAACGTCAAGAACGTTCATATACCGAAGAATACTATTACTACGTACGTATACTCTGTTCGTTTTGGATTTAGAATAAAATGTTAACAAACTATAAAAAAAAAGTTCATTTTTGTTTGACTCACACTTGGCCAGTTGAGCCAATAGTTGTCCCTCCTGAACAAAGTTCTGGATCCGTACCTGATTTTGTTGCGCAATATTCTAAAACTATAATTGTAGTATCAACCTGTCTTATAAGCTAATCATTGAAATCAAATTAAGTAAGAGCAGTTTGCTCCAAAACTAGGTGTAATACCACGCTTATTTAAACACTTTTGCAAATAATTACTTTTATTTTAAAACAAATGTGATTACCATAAAAAGAATAATAGTGGGTCAGCCTTAAAACATAGGCATTTGCTGTCGCGGACTATTTTTTAGAACTTTTTAAGAGAAACAAATCCGTCATACATTATTATTGCAGCGCACGCAACGGAAGCTGAGTATTCTCTCCTCGTTTTTGCAACATTTTTCATTGCTTCTCCGCTCCTATTGATGTTATACAGTCCATCCATAGTGTGATGTTATACAGTCTTTCTCGATAAATGGGCTATCCAACAAGTAAATATTTTTTTATTCGAACCAGTCGTTTCTGAGATCATCGCGTTCAAACAAACAAACTCTTCAGCTTTTTATAGGTATAGATTAATACAACAAATCTCAAGATTTTCTTATGTATGCATAATTTCAAGATGGTGTAACGTTTGTAACAATGTGTTTTGTAAGGAGAAATTGCTTTATAAAAGTTATAATTATTATTATTAGTCATCGGTTACTCTGACAAAGAAAATCCATTTCGTCGTCCTGCCCCAGGAATTATATACTATCCTGGGGTAAAGACATTGATTGGTCTAATTGTAAGATGTCTTTAAGATGTTTTGGATTTAGGTATTCGAATTGAAATTCATAATACTAACCGTCTATAGTATAAAAGTGTATATATGTCAAGTGTAGAAATAATAATTTTATGTTTGTAAATATATAATGTCTAAAAACGTCATAATAATTTCCACCAAAAAAAAACACAGCACTTATATCAAATAATGTCACCAATTAATATCATATATTATCAAGTACGTATTCTATATTAGAGTAATATCCTTTATTGAGTAACAGTTGTTTTACTTTTTGTTAAAAAAATGGAAAAGTTCTTCGCATCAAAGGTCAAAAAGTCTTCCATTAGCAAGCAATTGACCCACAGTACTCTCCTGTTGTTGCGTTGTCGAGTTGTCCTTAAGCAAATTTGCCAAAACCAGAGAGCAGACGTGTTACAAAATTTAAGACAAAAATACGAAAATAAAAATAGTGAAACAACGTGAGGGGAGTTCTCAAAGTGCGGTGATTAAGCTCAACATTCAATACCATCTTTTGCCAAAACATTTTGGATCAGTACGTGGCACGGTGTCGCCGTATATTTACCCTCCCCCTTGCATATTTCATGAAAGAAATGAGCGGCTGACAATTTTCGACTAGCTCGCGGCTGAACGAACAGCACTGCGTTGTAAATAATGACTGAGCCAAGAACTCTACCTCTGGCCATACACATCACATCACAAGCGCCAGGGGTAGCACTTCCGTGCCTGCTGTGTCGAAGAAGATTCTTATTTATATGTCAACTCTAAAAAACTGTACAACAGCGCTTTTATAGCTTTTATGAACTAAAAAACTTTGTTTGAGAATAAGTGTCTAACAGTAAAATAAACATAACAAAATAAATAATCTACCTCGAAATTACTGGATAAACAAATATTACATTATTATTTAATAATATAATATACTGGATAAACATACAACAAATATTATCGATTTAATTAATTTACTGTCTAGTGTGGCAGTCCATGAACTACACACATCGAAAGTGTCTAGGTATCAATTTAATTTTTATACCATAAACAAATATCCGATTAAATTTACCTAATGTTTTCTTTCAGTCTTGTTTCTTACTTTAATTGAATATAGTTAATAATCTGTGTTTCCACCATTGTCAAGAATCACCAAATCACAGCGATTTGGCATGCTTAAAACCAGTTCATCAAAATATTTTTGAGGAATTGCCGCCCACGTTCTTCCTAACAAGTTCAAGTTGTTGTTGTGGGGTACGGCATCTATACTCGGCTGAGCTCTTCTTTGGAGTTGGAGTTGGAGTTGGAGTTCCACGCATGGGATATATATACCGCAACCCAACTGACCACGCAAACTGGGTTGCGGTCCTGGGATTGACCGGTCTGGCCATGGCAGAACGTTGATGCGAGTATCGGCAAGAGAGCGTGTTACGACTATTGTCGTGTGTGAACTTGTTTTGTATACGGCCTCAAACGGGCACAAGATTTATCGTAAAAGCAAACACAACTCCAGTCTTCTTTGTCTTAATTTTTAAGTTCGTGAGCCCCTTATAAGCGGGCCCTACGATTGCGGGGTGCACTCTCAGCGGCCTTTGGAAACGCAGAACTGCTTTATGTAAAGGTTTCAGAATGATTGGTCGCTTATCAGCGAAACTGAAGAGCTGTGGAGCCTCGTAGCCAGCATCAGGCGGTCATGATACTATTTCGTCGAGCAGTATTTTGGATGCACCGGTCCTGTCTGCGAGTGGTGATGCGAGATCGTCATTCATATCGCTGGGCCACGCTGCTTATGACGCTCTGTGTAGTGAAAAGAGCGACACACAGTACGTTGCCTGAAACCAGTTTCGATGCAATTAAGTTTAAATTTTAAAAATGCAATTTTTGTATTAATAAAGAAAATCAACTGTCGATCAGAATTCAAAGTAAAGCCATTCTTTTCTTTCTTTTGCAAAACATTTATACTAATTCATTAATTAGCAGCAATTTGGCCAATATTTAGGCACATGTATTTTTTACATTGTAAGTGGATGCTCCTACTATGTTGTACCCATTAAGAATTATATATCCTATCTCATGTACTTTTCTTATAATATTTTTATCTCTCGTTTTTGCATCAGTCCTCTAATATGGTGTATAATATAAAAGTTGCAGCACTTTACCTACATATACAGTTTATAAACAAAGAAATATTGTAAACATTGGCAATTTGACAAAAATGGCCGCGAGTTTTTATTGGCTGTTCTTTTCTCCTGCTTTACCTATTGTTTGCGAACAGGCATTACTTGTACATGTAGAATCGACTTTTCACAATAGTAGTATTTTGCTTCCTAAGTTAATAAAGAATTTTTATTATTATCATTATATGTAGTTTGAAAAATGTAAAAAAATTACCGTGAGATCGAAAAATAAACTATGTTACCAAAATTTTTAACATTGCCTTTTTGTATGCCTACAATGGCAAAACATGTAGCACATACACAAAAATAACACCTTGCATGCAAGTTTTTATATCTTGTACTGTATACACATGTTTTATACAAAATAAAGAAATATTTAATCTTAATCTTTAATCTTTAAAAATCTCGTGCCTCATAATTATCTTGTTAGCTTAAATAAATAGTATAGTATATTAATGTCTTTCCCTATTTGAAAAAATATATATTATGTTGGAATTCACACACTACACTGTAATTATAATGTAATTTTATTATGTAGGGTGTACAATAAAGAATTGTCCATCTTTCTATCTCTACAATTATGTCAAAATAGAAAAAATGCCAAAGGATGACGCACCGCCCGTGCATTATGCTTAAATTTACATACCTTCTAGTTGGCACATCAATCGGGCATCAGCCCAAGTTGCTGGTATATCGTGGTATCTGAACCATCCTATGGCACTATGCTTGTAATCGCATCGGAATTAACAGCTCCTGTACCTGCATTGCATTTTGAATGTTAATTAGTGGCTATGAGCCTCTCTGAGGGTCTAGTCAAGTTCCATTTTACTTAAGCTTAACGCCTGCGGGAAGAAGTTTTGGTATATGTCTGACGTTTACAGACAGAAAACTCATCTCAACTTAATGTCAAATCCATTATTTTATATTTTAAAATAAAATATATATTGAATAGGTATAGTCCTATGGAAAAGATACATATTATGTATATTTAACACAGGCGTTACCGTTTACAAATAATAGCATTCGTCTAGGGGCTCTGGTTTTTTTTTTGTTGACATCTTCAAAAGTTGTCAACAACTGAACTCGTACATTTTATATTTATTTACTCCATACTCTAGATTATTTGTTTTTTATTAAGTCTATAACCCTCTATATAGTTAACTTTGGAAATGACTGAAATGGAAAGTGGACACATTTTAATCTGCCAGTTTCGCAAATGAACGAGCTTGTAAGAAGACAACTTTGGAACTTGACAACAGTTGAACAAGTTAAGGAGCAAACTAAACAAATAAATTTGCTGGAAGTTACTTTTTTCTTGAGATTTTAGCAATATTCGTAATAAAAATGTTGACTCTGTAACTCAATTTTCAATTTGTTTTATACTACAAAATTAAAAGAGAAAGAAAAAGTCGTACGCCTGATGGCAAGCGTTGCGCAAGCCCATAACAGTATCAGTGGCGCTCAAATCCTTGTAAAGTATAGAATAATATGGTAAGTACCATGAACTGTCCTTCAGTTTCCACCTTTACTCCAGTTATGAAACTTTTGATGACAATGAATACTTTTTGTTGGTATTGGGCATAGAATTGACTGAGAAACTTAGATTCTTCCTCACTGTTTATAATAGCAAGATGGCCGCCCTTAGCCGAGCACGCAAAGTGAGCACGTTCAGACGTTCAAATAGCTGTATAAACCTATACTAACATTTAAACTTTCGCGTTGCATGATTATAACTATTTATTATACGGGAATTATGCGCTTTGTTTACCTTAAAATTGCTTGACGTTTCGACCAGGTTGACCGGCCGTGGTTACAAGCGGACTGTCGCCGCGATGTTAAGACTCCGTAAGGCCGATGAATCTTCATCTACCCTTACTTTTTTTGTTTCTCTAAAAGTTAGGGTCACTGCACACTACACTGATTGTGTCCATGTTAACCGACTGCGAACTAATACAAGGTTGTGTTTTACGAATCACTGGATTCCACGTCACGGATAGTTTGCAGCCCTCTTCCCGATTGAAAGTTTTTATTTTTATGGCGATCGCAGTAAGGCTTTAAAGTACGCAGAGTACGCTGCTAGTTAAGGACGCTCCAGGATGAAAATTATGTAAAAATACAATTTTCTGCTAGAAATTGAACTTTAGCTTCTTATTCTTGTTAATCATTTGGAAATGGCAAAAAGAGTTTGTGTTTTGTAGAACTTACAAGGTTAAAGACGCTACTGGCGCGCCTTTTTTTAAATTTAACATTTTAACAGTACTCATTTCCTGTAGTATAAAAATGTCCTCTGGAGAAAGTGGCATGACTCCTCGTGACGATATCGTTTTTATCAGTTGTCAACAACATTGCGGATTTAATATCTGTTGTTGAATAAGATGGAATTAAAAATATGCTGTCATGAACTTAACTAATGTAATTATAATAATTTAGATAAACATTTAAGGTATTTTGCATATTTTGAACCTGGCAAATTCTTATAGCACAATATCTGTTCTCCGGCTTTTGAACCAAATCGGCATTCGAGGTACTCAGCTCTCGTTATTTAAGAGCTATCTATCGAACATGAACTGGAGTCTTAAAATTATTGAATTAGTCAGCAACGAGTTGCCCATAACCTACGGGGTATATAATCCCTAATGTATTCTTAATCTACATAAACGGCCTCTGTAGACTTAACTTACGAACCGTTTTATTTTCACCTACGCTGATGATATTGCTCTGATATTTCATAGTTCCTCATAGAAGAGTGTTCTCGAAGATGCAAAACTGGGTCTCGATACTGTCACTCGCTGGCTAAGAACATATTACTGGCATAACCAATGTGCAAACCAAAATGCAAAACAACTGTTACCAAATGGCTGCTCAATCTGAACTACGCCGCAACAGAGGGTGTTATTGTTACCTTAAAGAAATGCCTTAGCCTCGTAAAAACAAATACTCACATATACACATAAACACACACCCGGATTCATTGATCCGAAGGTATTACTCAATTCTTTAAATACAATCTAAATATAATCAACGTATAACCCAATTAATTATGATAAGGCTTATGAGGTTAGTCTCATTGTGTCGTAGTTTATTTTTTACTATAAAGGTATTTCGTGTTTAGGTATACTTTCAAGAACTGCTATGCAGAGCTTCATAATAATAATAATAACAAAGCGAAAGCTAAGTTAAAACAAACCTTTTAAGAGCTGAAGTCCGTGCTAGGCTCGAGACCTGTATGACGGATCTCCAGGCTCTTTCCTTAGGGTAAAACAAGCAATAATTCTAAGTGGGTGTAGATGTGTTTATGTGTGTATGTGAGTACTTGTGTGTGTACACGTATACAAGACTATGCAAAGGCAATGGTAGTGACCACCACCGTAACTTTCACTACCACCATCACCACCTACCATAACAACCACTAACACCATAACCACCACTGTCACCACCACCACCACCACAACAAAAAACCTCATCATCATTACAACCACCACCATTACCACCTAGTTCAAATGTAAAGAAATAGGAACCTACCTACTTTTGTTTTCGACGACTTTTTATTCAAGTAAGAATCTAATTCCCTTTCTGAGTAAAACACCCGCTTACGTAAAAATATTTTAACTAAGTAAATTACTCATTATTTACGCGCGAACAAAACGACCATCGGCACTGCGCGAGCGTGGCATTGGCTCTGTCTCTGGTCCCAATTGTTCGAGCTCGGAACAAATAACGTTCGAGTCTCCACGCTGTGCTCCGCGTGTGTGACACACACACATAGATATTTATCGGTATGTGCGTCAAAAGGCTTTCTTTTAAGCTTTATATCTGTACATTATGTTATCTGTGTCACAAGTTCATCAAATTTAACAAAAGAAAACAAAACATGAAATTAGTTACCTTATACACACGCAAGCCGAAAATTGCTGGACCTCAACACTAGGCTGCAGACAATCCAAAAAGGCAATGCCAACTCTGGACATTAAACTGACAAGGCGACTACTGCGTCTTGACATAGGAGGCCTACGCCTGGTGGTGAGGACTGTCACCGGTGTCACACTGCTCGCTAAACAAACATTTCCACAAAATTCTAATCGCGGACAATCCCCGATGCAGAGTTTGAATGGAGACTGAGGAAACAGTGGCGCACGTGCTTCTTGAGTGCACCGGCGTTGCACGGGGTCACCAAGGTCGAAAACGGATACTCTGAGAAATTAAGGATAGGTAATCTGCTTCTGGAGGGAGGTGGGCTGGTTGGAGTAACGGCCATCACGGCTAACGTACAATGGTCAACACCCAGGACTAAGTGCAGAAACCACACCCACCATAGCGATGTATGATGATGATGATGACGATGCGTAAAGAGGGTTTTGTTTGAAGCTTTATATCTGTACATTCAATAATTTCGGTCACAAGTTCATCAAATTTAACAAAAGAAAACAAAGCATGAAATTAGGTTAGGTGTAATCAGTAAATCTACATATGAATTAGTCATTTCGCAATTAACCGATTATTTTTAAACTGAAGTAGGTAATCACTTCAAAATAGAAAGTAAAAACAAGATAATATGATAAGATTAATCAAGATTGTTTGTTCTTGTGTTTATAAGAACCCACAATTTACAATTTGAAATTAAATAAAAACGATAGCCATAAACGACAGCCGTAAAGACGTGCATTTATATTTATTGCAATGATTTCAACTTTAGAATATTTAGTGTTACTTGCTTGTGTAACTTTTTTGGGTAAGTTAGTGATTTGAAAACAGACTTTCTCACTTTGGGTACCAATATTCTTTTTTAATTTTTTACTGTATCTAAATTAAGTGATAATGAGTATATTGTTATACTTCGCTACTTCTAATGTCAAATGAGGAGCGCGGTATGGTGACATTCAGATCATTGCCAAATAAGATGTTGGGTGGCCCTGATACTATTAAGGATTAGCGTGACGATTACAATCAGGCGGACGACCTGCTAGTCTTCTAATTTCAATTTCGTATTATAAAAAAATAAAAAATAAGATCTTTTTTTTGTCAAGTTCCAAAGTTGTCTTCTTCCAAGATCATTAATTAGCTAAACGGGCAGATAAAAATTTCTCCATTAACCCATCTCCAAAGTTGATTGAGAGTTGCCACTAACTAATATTTAAAATGCAATACAGGTACAGGTGCTGTTAATTTCCGATGCGATTACAAGTACAGTGGCATAGGATGGTTCAAATACCACGAGATACCAGCAACTTGGGCTGATGCCCGATTGATGTGCCAACTAGAAGGTACGTCGCCCTTTGGCAATTTTTTTTATCAACTTTGGTAACATAATTGCAGTGTGTACATTTCAACATAACATATATCATCATCAAATCGTATTTATTTAAACTCACAAGATATGAGGCGCGAGATTTTTGATAACATAGTTCATTTTTCGATCTCACGGTCAAACTGTTTGCATTTTTCAAACTACACACATCAAAAGTGTCTAAAGGTCTGAAGTACGTTTTAGAGTATTACCGCAAATGAAGGATATTATTTTAACTTTTTTTGGATTTATATTGATTCTTTTAAAAGAGTTTCACTATCAGAATACAGTTTTTTTTATAAAAATAGGAAATCAACTGTTAATTTAGGATTCCTATAAAAGTGTGTAATTGCGTTTTTAAAAATCATCACATTATTTGCATCGAAACTAAAAAAAATAACATCGATATGGATTGACGACATCATTTGATACGACAGCAGATGCTAAGTGCCCGATGGCTCTCAGCATCCCGATGGGAGCCGTTTTCAACATTCCGAAGGAATGTTGCAAACTGCTCCCAGACAACGTGCTACGCGCCGCTCTTAGCACTACATAGAGCATTATAAGACGCCTCTCTGGACACTGCATCGTATCACGGGCAGCGTGGCCGATCAATATGTCAGGACCGGCACATCCAAAACGTTTCTCTACGAAATGGTACCATAACCGCCATGATATATATGATGTTGGCTATAAGGCTTCACAGCTCTTCAGGCTTGCTGATAAGCGACCAAACTATCTAAAATCGTTTACTTGAAGTGGGTCTGGGTTTCCAAAGGCCGCTCAGAGTGCCAGTAGGGCTCGTTTACAATGGGCTAACGAACTCAAAAATTGGGAGGAAAAAGACTGACGTTGTGTTTGCGTTTCCGATGAATATCGTTCCGACTTCAGGCCGGACACAAGACGTACTCGAGTTTGGAGGACTCTGGACGTCAAGAAGGTTTTAATTTTTTTCAGGAAGTTTATTCATATGGAGGGCGAACAATAATGGTTTGGGCCGGTATTTGGATCGGTGGAAGAACCGATCTCATTTAGATCAGGGCAACTTTAATGCTCAGATTTACGCAGAGAGGATTATTTCAGACGTGGTGATCCCATAAAATGCACGACAATGCACGTCCACACACGGCTAGAGTCGTTCTGACGTGGCCATTCCGCAAACCAATTGAGCACGCATGGGATATGCTCCAAAGAAAAGCTCTGCCAAGTATAGATGCCGTGCGGGTATGCACGGATACTCGGCAGTTCAACAATTAAGATTTGTTAAAAAGAACGTGGGCGGCAATTCCTGACAATGATTTTGATGAACTGGTTTTAAGCATGCCAAATTGTTGTGATAGTGTCATTTGTGCTAATGGTGGAAATACAGATTATTAATTTATTTAATTAAAGTAAGAAACCAGTCTGGAAGACTACATTTGGTATAATATAATTGAACATTTGTGACACTTTTGATGTGTGTAATTCATGGACTGCCACACAAGTTGGTTTTATGTTGCCTAAATCTAATTTTCTCTAACATTTCACTTCGTCGTTGGTCGGTTCATGAGGTAAAAGAATGTGTGATCTTGTGTTTTTCATTTCTCCAATAAGTACCGTATTTTAATTATTTTTTTTACTATCAGGTGGAATACTAGCATCTCCTACAACACCAGATATCAAATCTGCAATGTTGCGGTCAACTGGTAAAAACGATATATTCACCGGAATTCAAGCAACTTTCTCTGGAGGACATTTTTATACTATAGATGGTGAGTATTATAACTTTAAAATCATAAAAAAAGTGTTTTATATAATTTTTATACTAAGATGAAATATTTATTGCCATAAATTTAATACTATACAATTTCTTTTGCAGGTGTTCCACTGGAAAAAATCCCTCACCAGTGGGCAGAGTTTGAACCTAACAATATGAATAATGCAAATAGATGTGTTACCTTAAATTGTGAAGGAAAATTATTAATTGTGAAATGTGATGAACTGCGACCCTATGTGTGCTTTAGGAAACATTCTAATGTGAACACTAATACTTGTGGCACTATAGATGCAGGTAGATACAAATAGGGATATTTTTTTCTCATAGCACACTGATTATGCTGTAAGCATTGTCTGCATACCGCTTATTCTATGTAATCGTAATATGTTGTTATTGCTCGTACTAAGCTACTGACGTTATGTGAAATTCTACTGATGTGTTGATTTCTATCGATCTTGGTGTGTGTCAAATGGCCTAAACTAACAATCTTAAAAATAACAATGAATTCACATTTCAGAATACAACTATGACAGCCGTACAAAAAAATGTTACAAGGTACATACAGCTATTCAAACGTTTGAACGTGCTCACTTCACGTGCTCGGCTGAAGGCGGCCATCTTGCTATCATAAACAGTGAGGAAGAATCCAGGGTTCTCAGTCAACTCTTTACCCGGTACCAACAAAGAGTACTCTATGCCAGCAAAAGGGCCTACGCATTTATTGGGTTTCATAACTGGGGTGAAGGTGGAGACTGGAGGACACTTGAAGGTAATTTATTTATGTTTTTTAATTGATTACCGCTCATGGACATCATGCCAAATTGTTCATTATTTCCCAAGGTTTTTTGGACCTTAGTTGTTATTTTAAAAATTATTGTTATTTCTTTGTTTTCGTTCTTGATCAATGTTTAACCTTATTTTGTTGTTGTTCAAAATCCTGCTGTAAGTTTATATAGTTTGGATTGGCTTTAGTTTGAGGCCGAAAAGCGTTTTGTAAATTAATTGAATCTATAATATTTTTGTTCATGCACCCATTTCGAGGTAGATTATTTATTTTTATTTTGTTTATTTTACTGTTCTCGAATCAAGTTTTCTAGTTTATAATAGTCGCCGTCTTCAGTGTTTGTAATTAGCAATTAAAGTGCTGTTATATAGTTGTTAATAGTCAATGGCTTTGTTGTATGTTTATCACCCGTACAAATCTGCCAATTTTCAGAAACAATTGATTGTGATCAGAGAGTGATGACTCGATTAGCGATAAAGTGAATGTGTGTTTTTATAAGTATATACTATTTGTACTTTCATATTTTTTTGATGACAATCAGAGACAGATTTAATAATTCATGTTTTAAGTCCTTTTTCTAAGTTATTTTTATGTTTCCAGGTCAATCGCTTCAGCAAGCTGGTTTCGACATATTCGCTCAAACACAACCGGACAACGCGACAACGGGAGAGTACTGTGGATCAATTCTTGCTAATGGAAGACTTAATGACCTTTGGTGCGAAGAATCTTACCCATTTATATGTGAAAAGAGTCCTTATTATCCACCCGTGTGTAATAGTACATAGAGATGAAGATTGGTCATCAAATATTGCTAATGTTTAACCAATTATATTTTTATTAATATTTTACTGTTTTATGTTAAATTTTTCACTAGACGAGTGCCTCGTTCAATTTATTTTACGTTAATGTTAATTTTTTTTATAACATTTACTGCTGCAATATATAGGTATATATATATATATATATATAAATAGTTTTCTTGTTTAATTATTATTTAGTATTTGTGCGCAAAATATGCATGTATTATACGTAAAAACCATACGTGTGAAATTATTTGAATGATATTGAAAACCGCATGAAAATCCGTTACTATAAATAATTAGTGATGATAGTGGTAGTGATATCAGACTCCTACGTGTATGGAGGTTGTTACATTCTTTATTATTGGGTATCCAATATGCACTATCATATACAACCACAGTCACTTAATACGCGCTACATATGTGTAGTTTGCTTCCTAAGTGAATAAAGACTTTTTATTATTAATCTCTTTATTTAATTTTTAACTTGTATATTACATTTTTAAATATATAATATAAAAAAAACAGAAATCTACAAAAAAGTGTTTTACTACCATCGGGTACAGGAAGCAAGCTACCGGTGGTTACGGCCCCCGAGAAAGGAACTTCCTCACAATGCGAGCCGTGTCTTGAAGTACTGCCTTCTGCATGAAGCTCTTGATCCAACCGTCTAACGCGGGCCTCTCAAAGAGTTGGTCGAGGCTCTTGGCAATCAACGATTAACGGAAACGACAACGGTACAATGGTCGCTGAATCAACACCCAACATATCGACAATCTCGTGCACTAGTTCTAGATATTTAATTGTGAAGAAACTTTGACGACAGTAGAGTGTAATACTACTGTTTTCAAGAACTGGCTTAGCAACGTACCTACCTGTAGTACGGTACTTCAACGTACACAAGGTGGTATTTCAGAGCAAGTTGCTGGTGGATTATCCTGGTTAGTTGATTGTGTCTGTGCAAGTACTTGCTGTTAGCAAGAGGCACACAAAAATGTCAACAGTGCCATCCTTCAGGATGCATTTTCGGTAGTTATTCGATATTTTTATGATAACTACGTCATATACGGATTTGTCTGTGTAATTGACACAGACAAATCCCTCTGTTTCTTCAAAGCGTTAACCAAACCGTAGCAAAGCCACAGATGCCAGTATGTCCACATGGAGCCCATTAAGAGCCCGTAAGAACCTAGCGTGCAGCTCCTTGCTTTGCCATACCTCCCTGCGTTCGTTAGCACCAAGTACTACAGGCCAAACAATTTTCAGCGTGACTTTAGGAATATTCGAAAAAACTGAACTGTTCACATTACCATTAACGGTTGATTTGCCTATGCCAGTCATAAGGACAGTATAAATACACAGTTTACAGCCAGCATAAACACTCAGCGTAAAAGCTCATCACTAAAATAAAACAAAGCAGAATTTCTAACTAACCACGTATCACATTAGAGGTTATACATTATATGCAAAGAAAACCGAAGGATTTTACCGGTTTCACGAACATCATTTGAACTACTGCATCCACTTGCCTTAATCGCGATTGCTAAATCTAGATATTATATAAAAAACATATGAAACCTAAAAGCGTCATATTACGATACAAACATTGTTAATGTAAACACTAAACATAGTACTTTATTTGCTTCTTAAACGTGTTTTATTTGATTAATGTATTGTTAAAAATTATAACATAGGTTCTAATGTACAGGCATCCTGTTATTATTCCTGTAGGTAATAGATATTTTTCATGAACTAACTATATACATTTGTAATTATTAATAATGTTTATCAGTTGTATTGTCTGGTTGCGTCAATACAGGCTCTGCCTAATTTGAAATCAGACGACCGTGTGCGTTGTCCTAAAAAATTATTAGTAGATGTTATTATGGATGGTATGTTTTTGTTAAACTTTTTCCCTAATAAATGTATTATTATTATTATTTAGGTTGCGCATTTATTTGTAACTAGCTGTCCCGCGCAACTTTGTCTGCGTAAATTTTCCCCGTTTTTTCAACATTTTTCATTGCTGCTCTGCCCCTATAGATCGTAGCGTAATGTTATATAGCCTACAGCCTTCCTTGATAAATGGGTTATCCAACAATGACAGAATTTTTCAATTCGGGTTGGTAGGTCCGGAGGTTACCGCGTTCAAACAAACAAACAAGCTCTTCAGCTTTATAATATAAGTATAGATAACAGCTGCGAAATCCTACACTGAGCATAAGCCGACATGCTTTTGCCCGATTTTTTGAAGGACCCTAAGTCATATCGGTCCGGAAATACAGCTGGCGACAGTTTCTTTAAGATAGTTGTGCGTGAAATGCCGTTTAAAACGCACTGTAGTAGATTGCCAAGTGTCGAGATGGTAAGAGGGACGGTTATCGCGTTAATTCAGCTGGTGGAATTAGTAGTCTTAGCGTATCTGCAGCAAACATTGAAATTAATTTGGTCCAGAACTCGGCCACTTTGACTGCATTATCTGAGATATATTTGTCTCAATTTCAAACTTTATAGAAGGTTTAGCATTTATTGACATAAAGTGAGGTACATTAGGATTCATTGACTCCTACACGAAGATATCACTCTATTATTTAAATATAATCAACATTTATCCCGATAAACTATGATAAAGCAATGTGGTTCGTGTCATTGTATCGTAATTTACTTTATACTGTAGAGGTTTTCCGTGAATAGAAATATATATATATATATTTTTTAAAGATAACTAGCAATGTGAGATTGTCGTCCCACATTACTAGCAATCCCGTTAACCCCTCCAGCTAAGCTCTATGGCTTGTGTTAGGAGTGGGTTCACGTCGGTAGTATAATGGCCAGGATTCGAACCCTCGACCTCACGATTGCGAGACCGATGCCTTAGCCATTAGGCTACCGCCGCTTCGCAATTTCTATGCAGTTCTAAATAATATTAATAAAACATATTTATTTCCCTTAAAGATTTTATATTGTTCTTATGTCAGGAGTCACTTGGAGTATGCGTCTCAAGCATGGAACCCTCAGTACGTAATTCATAATTCTCGTATTGAGAATGTACAAAAAAAGTTCCTTAGGTACCTCAATTATAGAGCGCAACAATGGTCTTTGGATTGCAGTCACCGTTGTAGGAGATACTACTCCTACCCCTTCAGTACAGACGAGAAGTTAACGACGTATGTTTGCTTATGGACATTGCAAAGGGACTAGTTGATAGCGCCGAACTCCTTGAAAAGATTAGATTAAGCCTACGTACAAATCAAATACGCTTGCGCCTGCGACTGATATTAAATGAACTTTTTGCTTCAGTTAATTATCGGCGGAATACATTAATGAGAAGTGCAAGAAGTTTTAATAACCTCTGACGTAAAGTTGAGGTAGTTTTGTTTTGCACCAGCCCAAGCACTGTACGTAAACTGTATAATAATTTATTCTTTGAAAATAGCAACAATTAGCGGTATTCATTCTTTAATGTTCCTACTTACTTTTATCTCTCTTTAATTTTTTATTTATTTTTAGTTATTGTAAACTTTGTAAAAAAATAAACTTAGCTAAAAAAAAGCTTAGTTAAAACTAAAGCTTAGTTAAAACAAAACCTTTTGAGTCAGTACTTGGCTCGAGACCTGTATGACGGATCTTCAGACTAGATAGTCTGGAGATCCGTCATACAGGTCATACAGGTTGTTTTTTTGTTTTGAAAACCCAAGGATCTCCTTGGGTTTTCAAAACAAATATTAATTCTAAGCGTGTGTAGATTTGTGTGCGTGTGCTTGCGTGTAGGTATGTGTGCAGGTGTTTGAGTGCCTGTATGTGTTTATGTGTGTATGTGAGTGTTTGTGTGAGTACACGTGTACAAGGCTATGGCAATGGTAGTGACCACAACCATAACCTTCACGACCACCATCACTATCACCATAAATACCACGAACACTATAGCCACCACTGTCACCACCACCACAAAAACCATCATCATTATTATTTATTAAAACTTTCGTTTTTTACGACTTTTTATACAAGTAAGAATTACCTTTCTGAGTTTTTGGCCAATCTTAAAATGCCAAATCACAGTAAAAATGGATTTTAAACATTCGCTTACGAAACAATTATATTAACAACGTAAATTATTCATTATTTATGCGCACACAAAACGAGTATCGGCACCGCGTGAGCGTGGCATTGGCTCTGTCTCTGGTCCCAATTGTTCGAACTCGGATCAAATAACGTTCGAGTCTCGACGCTGTGCTCCACGTCCGTGACACGCACACATAGATATATAGGTGTGCGTGCGTCAAAAAGGTTTTGGTTTTAAGCTTTATATCTGTACATTAAAAAAGTGTCACAACTTCAACAAATTTAATAAAAACAAAACATGAAATTTGGTTAGGTACGAGTATAATCAGTAAATCTAGATATGAATTAATAATTTTGCAATTAACCGATTATTTTGAAATATCTCAAATAACTCAGACATTGGCAATGACAACGCCCGACTCTCTAGCCTTAACGGCGAGTTGCACGCTCTTGTACTTCAGCACGAAAAGATCGACATGAAGCTAAGAGACAACAGCCCCAGAACCTTACCTGGAGCTCGAACGTTCTCAGATGATGTACATTAAAATATCCAGACCTCTCAGTTTGCTAAACACCGTTCAACAGCCGCCATAGAGGCCAGATAGATCACTGACGAAAACATACATATACTCTCAGATAGTGCCTCGGTGCTCCTGTCTCTAAGTAAAAATTACTTTACTTCGAGACTGACAATGGAGTGTAGCGGTACTTAACCGCAACACAATAACACTACAATGGGACATGGCGGATCGCTAGGTAACGATGCGGTGGATGAACTGGCAAGGAGGAGCTCAGGCACGAAAATTTCGGTCCTGAGTCAAAAACGGATACCTTGGAAGTTTAGGAAACGTGATCTGCAACTGAAGGGAGTTAGGCTGGTCGGAGTTATGGCCACCACGACTGACGCACAATGGTCAACACCCAGGACTAAGTGCAGAAACCACACCCACCATAGCGATGTATGATGATGATGATGACGATGCGTAAAGAGGGTTTTGTTTGAAGCTTTATATTTGACCATTCAAAAATTTCGGTCACAAGTTCATCAAATTTTACAAAAGAAAACAAAGCATGAAATTAGGTTAGGTGTAATCAGTAAATAGTCATTTCGCAATTAACCGATTATTTTTAAACTGAAGTAGGTAATCACTTCAAAATAGAAAGTAAAAACAAGATAATATGATAAGATTATTCAAGATTGTTGGTTCTTCTGTTTATAAGAACCCACAATTTACAATTTGAAATTAAATAAAAACGATAGCCATAAACGACAGCCGTGAAGACGTGCATTTATATTTATTGCAATGACTTCTACTTTAGAATATTTAGTGTTACTTGCTTGTGTAACTTTTTTGGGTAAGTTAGTGATTTGAAAACACACTTTCTCACTTTGGGTACCAATATTCTTTTTTAATTTTTTACTTTATCTAAATTAAGTGATAATGAGTATATTGTTATACTTCGCTACTTCTAATGTCAAATGAGGAGCGCGGTATGGTGACATTCAGATCATTGCCAAAGAAGATGTTGGGTGGCCCTGATACTATTAAGGATTAGCGTGACGATTACCATCAGACGGACGACATGCTAGTCTTCTAATTTCGTATTATAAAAAAATTAAAAATAAATTCTTTTTTTTGTCAAGTTCCAAAGTTGTCTTCTTGGAAGAAGACAACTTTGGAACTTTAGCTTTTTTTTTAGCAAATAAATGATCTTGAAAGATCATTAATTAGCTAAACCGGCAGATAAAAATTTCTCCAATAACCCATCTCCAAAGTTGATTGAGAGTTGCCACTAACTAATATTTAAAATGCAATACAGGTACAGGTGCTGTTAATTTCCGATGCGATTACAAGTACAGTGGCATAGGATGGTTCAAATACCACGAGATACCAGCAACTTGGGCTGATGCCCGATTGATGTGCCAACTAGAAGGTACGTCGCACTTTGGCAATTTTTTTTATCAACTTTGTTAACATAATTGCAGTGTGTACATTTCAACATAACATATATTTTCAAATGTTGAAGGCCATTACTATCGTCATCATCAAATCGTATTTATTTAAACTCACAAGATATGAGGCGCGAGATTTCTAATAATATAGTTCATTTTTCGATCTCATGGTCAAACTGTTTGCATTTTTCAAACTACACACATCAAAAGTGTCTAATCATCGAAACTAAAAAAAAATAACATCGAAATGGATCGACGACATCATTTGATACGACAGCAGATGCTGAGAGCCATCGGAATGTTGAAAACTGCTCCCAGACAACGTGCTGCGCGCCGCTCTTAGCACTACATAGAGCATTATAAGACGCCTCTCTGGACACTGCATTGTTTCACGGGCAGCGTGGCCGATCGATATGTCGTTGTGTTATGGTACCATTTCCTGTCTGCGAGTTATACTCGCAGACAGGAAATGGAACCATAACCGCCATGATATATATGATGTTGGCTATGAGGCTTCACAGCTCTTCAGGCTCGCTGATAAGCGACCAAACTATCTAAAATCGTTTACTTGAAGTGGGTCTGCGTTTCCAAAGGCCGCTCAGAGTGCCAGTAGGGCTCGTTTACAATGGGCTAACGAACTCAAAAATTGGGAGGAAAAAGACTGGCGTTGTGTTTGCGTTTCCGATGAATATCGTTCCGACTTGAGGCCGGACACAAGACGTACTTGAGTTTGGAGGACCCTGGACGTCAAGAAGGTTTTATTTTTTTTTCAGGAAGTTTATTCATATGGAGGAGGAACAATAATGGTTTGGGCCGGTATTTGGATCGGTGGAAGAACCGATCTCATTTAGATCAGGGCAACTTTAATGCTCAGATTTACGCAGAGAGGATTATTTCAGACGTGGTGATCCCTTAAAATGCACGACAATGCACGTCCACACACGGCTAGAGTCGTTCTAACGTTGTCATACCGCAAACCAATTGAGAACGCATGGGATATGCTCCAAAGAAAAGCTCTGCCAAGTATGGATGCCGTGCGGGTATGCACGGATACTCGGCAGTTCAACAATTAAGACTTGTTAGAAAGAACGTGGGCGGCAATTCCTGACAATGATTTTGATGAACTGGTTTTGCCTAATTGTTGTGATAGTGTCATTTGTGCCAATGGTGGAAACACAGATTATTAATTTATTTAATTAAAGTAAGAAACCAGACTGGAAGACTACATTTGGTATAATAATATTATATTTTTAATGTGTGTAATTCCTGGACTGCCACACAAGTTTGTTTTATGTTGCCTAAATCTAATCTTCTCTACCATTTCACTTCGTCGTCGGTCGATTCATGTTAAAAATTAAAAATGTCACAAATGTTCAATTATATTATAATTGAACATTTGTGAAATTTTTAATGTGTGTAATTCATGGACTGCCACACAAATTTGTTTTATGTTGCCTAAATCTAATCTTCTCTACCATTTCACTTCGTCGTCGTGGGTCGGTTCATGTGGTAAAAGTGAAATGTGTGATCTTGTGTTTTTCATTTCTCCAAATATACAATAATACCGTATTTTAATTATTTTTTTTACTGTCAGGTGGAATACTAGCATCTCCTACAACACCAGATATCAAATCTGCAATGTTGCGGTCAACTGGTAAAAACGATATATTCACCGGAATTCAAGCAACTTTCTCTGGAGGACATTTTTATACTATAGATGGTGAGTATTATAACTTTACAATCATACATTACAAAAAATGTTTTATATAATTTTTATACTAAGATGAAATACTTATTGCTAAAAATTTAATACTATACAATTTCTTTTGCAGGTGTTCCACTGGCGAAATTCCCTCACCAGTGGGCAGAGTTTGAACCTAACAATATGAATAATGCAAATAGATGTGTTACCTTAAATTGTGAAGGAAAATTATTAATTGTGAAATGTGATGAACTGCGACCCTATGTGTGCTTCAGGAAACATTCTAATGTGAACACTAATACTTGTGGCACTATAGATGCAGGTAGATACAAATAGGGCTATTTTTTTCTCATAGCACACTGATTATGCGGTAAGCATTGTCTGCATACCGCTTATTTTATGTAATATGTTGTTATTGCTCGTACTAAGCTACTGACGTTATGTGAAATTCTACTGATGTGTTGATTTCTATCGATCTTGGTGTGTGCCAAATGGCCTAAACTAACAATCTTAAAAATAACAATGAATTCACATTTCAGAATACATCTATGACAGCCGTACAAAAAAATGTTACAAGGTACATACAGCTATTCAAACGTTTGAACGTGCTCACTTCACGTGCTCGGCTGAAGGCGGCCATCTTGCTATCATAAACAGTGAGGAAGAATCCAGGGTCCTCAGTCAACTCTTTACCCGATACCAACAAAGAGTACTCTATGCCAGCAAAAGAGCCTACGCATTTATTGGGTTTCATAACTGGGGTGAAGGTGGAGACTGGAGAACACTTGAAGGTAATTTATTCCTATTTTTTAACTGATTACCGCTCATTGACATCATGCCAAATTGTTCATTATTTCCCAAAGCTTTTTTTGGATCTTTGTTGTTATTTTGAAAAATATTGTAGTAGAATTTCTTTGTTGTCGTTCTTGATCAATGTTTAACCTTATTCTGTTGTTGTACAAAATCCTGCTGTAAGTTTATATGGTTTGAATTGGTTTTAGTTTGAGGCCGAAAAGCGTTTTGTAAATTAATTGAATCTACAATATTTTTGTTCATGCAGCCATTTCGAGGTAGATTATTTATTTTTATTTTGTTTATTTTACTGTTCTCTAATCAAGTTTTATAGTTTATAATAGTCGCAGTCTTCAGTGTTTGTAATTAGCAATTAAAGTGCTGTTGTATAGTTGTTTATAGTCAATGGCTTTGTTGTATGTTTATCACCGGTACAAATCTGCGATAAAGTGAATGTGTGATTTTATATGTATATACTATTTGTATTTTCATATTTTTTTGATGACAATCAAAGACAGATTTAATAATTCATGTTTTAAGTCCTTTATCTAAGTTATTTTTATGTTTCCAGGTCAATCGCTTCAGCAAGCTGGTTTCGACATATTCGCTCAAACACAACCGGACAACGCGACAACGGGAGAGTACTGTGGATCAATTCTTGCTAATGGAAGACTTAATGACCTTTGGTGCGAAGAATCTTACCCATTTATATGTGAAAAGAGTCCTTATTATCCACCTGTGTGTAGTACATAGAGATGAAGATTGGTCATCAAATATTGCTAATGTTTAACCAATTATATTTTTATTAATACTTTATTGTTTTATGTTACATTTTTCACTAGACGAGTGCCTCGTTCAATTTATTTTACAAGAATGATACATTTTTCTTTAACATTTACTGCTGCATTTTGAAATATTCTGTTGTTTTCTTTATATAGTTTTATTGTTTAATGTGTTTGTGTCAGTAGCTTTGCCTGAGGTTTTCTCTGATCGGTATTTGTGCACAAAATATGCATGGATTATACGTAAAAGCCATACGTGTGAAATTATCTGAATGATATTGAAAACCGCATGAAAATACGTTCAGTGGTTAATGAGATTATCATTAATACTATAAACAATGTTAAGTGATGATAGTGGTAGTGATATCAGGCTCTCACGTCTATGAAGATTGTTACATTCTTTATTATTGGGTATCCAATGATCCATTATACTCTATCATATCAACCACAGTCACTTAATACGCGCTACATTGTGTATTAAGCTTACTAACAGTATAAAGGTTTTTTATTATGAATCTCTTTATTTAATTTTTAACTTGTATATTCCAATTTTAAATATATTTTAAACCCATAAAAAAATACATTTAGAAATATAAAAAATATTGCCCCACTACCAACTGTTTTTATACCCGTCGTAGCTTCTAAAGAAAAGGCCCAAATTTGAATAATTTAAAAAGGAATTTACGCGTAATTAATGAACCTTAATTATCGAACTACTAAATTAAATAAGGATAAATAACTTGATATGAACATCATCATCTTTCGGTTCTACCCGTATTTCGATGGCCAAATTTGAACAAAAAGTGGCTATTGTGACTTAACTATTTATTATATACCATCGCTGCCGTTTTTGTGGGTAAAAATGAGTACTATAAATATGTTGTACATTATTATGATTTAGGTATCATCAATAACTTTCGCAGCTCACGCCAAATAAGTAAAAATGGTGATACCTTCCGTTACCTTATTGCATTTTTGTAGGGATCTCTAATTTTTTTGACTCACGATTGCGAGAAGGATGCCTAATGGCTAAGGCATCGGTCTCGCAACGTGAAATGGCGGGTTCGAATCCTACCCATTAAACTACCCACGTGAACCCACTCCTAACACAAGCCTTTGAGCTTAGCTGGAGGGGTTAACAAGATTGCTAGTAATGTGGGACTCAATCCCACATTGCTAGGTATCATTAAAACAAAAATATAGCCTATGTTACGCCTCGATAATGTAGCTTTCTTATAGTGAAATATTGTATATATTGATCCAGTAATTTCGGAGCCTATTCAATTCATGCAAACAAATAATCAAATCTGTCCTCTTTATAATATTATAGTATACATTTAAAATGTATTCTTATAATAATTTTTTTATTGATTTAAATTTTATGAGTATAAACCTCCTTCAATATTTCCATCTTCCTTTATCCACACCTGCTGTCATCCGAATGTAAACCCAAAGTATCTGTTTTCAAGTCTTACTTACCCATAAAGTTACACAAGCTAGTAACACTGAATATTGTAGGGTAGAAATCATTGTAAGAAATATAAATACACGTCTTTACAGCTTTCGTTTATAGCTATTGTTTACCTTTAATTCAAGTTTGTGTATAAACACAAGAATTAACTATCTTGAATAATCTTATCTTATTTTGTTGTTTATTATTTTCTTTCATGAAATGTTTACCTTCTTCAGTATCGAAATTATCGGTTTATTGCAAAATGACTAGACTAATTCGTATCTAGATTTACTGATTACACCTGACCTATATTCATTGCTTTGTTTTCTTTTGGTAAATTTTATGAATCAGTGATGTCTGTCAGTTTTGTTTTCAATATACTTAGTTTAGTTTTGGTTTTGCCACATAATGGTCTCCTAACCGATTTCGGTTACGGTTGCCAATCTCATCAGAGACCAACCAACTGCGCAGGAGATATTATAGTGCACGAGTGTATGCTCAGATACAACTGTACTCTCTATTCCCTTACTCTCATAGCCCCATGGGACGGCAATTCGACACGACTGGAGAGAGATTGGGCGCAGGACCGACGGCTGATTGTGCTCTCCGAGGCACGAAGGGGTATGACAATGTTCGAAAACCGTCGCCCATCTGTTGACCGACAGTGGTAATGTTGCTTAACCTTGCAGATATCTCGATCTGTTCGGTCGCCACTGAGTCAGGGACCCCTTTGCCACATACCAAAATGACCTAAAACCATGAAGACCTAAATCCTAAATAGTAGTGATTCACAAAAATAATATGTAAAATAAAACTCTCTCTCAAGGATGGTCTACCTTGAGAGAGACAGTTTTGGTTTCTAAGTAATAAAATTTTTCGTGTTTCTGAAAAAAAACGAAAAGAAAACACTGAGCCAATCTCAGCCACTAAGGTATATTATTATTGTTAATAATAATAATTTAATAAGTATAGTATATTAATAATAATATATTAAATAAATATTTACATTTCATATTAGATCACAAATATTTTAAATTCTTAGCTTGACGACGCAGTAGCCTAATGGTTAAGGCATGTGCACTCGCAATCGCAATCGAGAGGTCGCGGGTTCGAATCCCATCCCTTAAACCTACTACCGACGTGATTACGTGAACCCACCCCAATCACAAGCAATTTAGCTTAGCTGTAAGGGTTAAAAAGATTTTTAGTAATGGCGACCCACATTGCTAGATTCCTATACAATGTGATAATAGAACACAGTATCCACCAATCCACTGACTAAAATTATTACGAAACGCAATATACGCGCCATGCACTGCCCGCCTACGAGAACGCATAACGAAACCAAATACAAAATTATAATTATTAACCAGCTACCGCTGACGACGAAGTGGCGAATATTCTAACTCATAAGGGCCTCGAGGGGCGGGGTTACACACACTCACGCGCATCGGTCGCCAAGCGTAATACATTCGCAAGGGGCGGTGTCACCCACACATAAGTGCTACGGCCTGCAAGCAACTTTATACGAAATAGGGGAATACTGGAGTTTTGGCTGATGGTACAATCAGGGACACGAGTCTCTGAACACCTTAAAGACGGATATCGCTTGACGAACATTTGTCATCTCGCAGGCGGGGCGAGGCTGCTTCATTCGCCAGTAGCTCATTATATTTCGGAGAAAGTAAAACTTAAAATTAAAACTCTTTTTTCATTAAAAAAGATGATGGCAGGTGCGATCTCTTGTCTTCTGTTTATCGAATTATATTGTTGCTCTGATTTCAAGTAAAGAATATGAATCTTAATTTTTTCGCAATAAGGAAGAAGAAAATTTAATTTTTTGGTGTGATTACCAAGATTTAAAGAATTCGTCATATTCGTTATTCGTGTTGTTCTCACAATATACCTTTATACGTTAGAAAATCTAACTACATTTAAATTTTGATCTTTATGTGATTATTTTTTAGCGTAACTAAAACACAGCAAATACAGTTCAATTCATTTAGATAGAGTAAATAATGGAGGCCACATTCTAGCCGAATAATAAAAGTGAACGATATGACCTTGAAAATATTGTTGTCCTCTCCATCTCTTTCTAAATAGGGGTTCTCTTTCTTAAAAAGGGCGGCCATGTCTTTTTGTATTTCTGGACAAATTTCCTAAATAAATAAAGTGTAGAGCAACGGAGCCGACTACTTAATAGAAAAATGCTAAATTGAAGTAATTTTTATAGGCATTTCTTGCCAATTACTTTACAAATACAATAATTATATTTTTAAAAGATAGAAAAATTTGAAGTCCAGACCTAGGAATCGAACCCGAGACTTCCGTAGCCAAACCGTGGCCAGAAGCGAACCGCCTATCTGGACTATGTTACTAGACCTCAAATTTTTCTATCCCTTGATGCTTGCGAGTTTGGGCCCTCGCGTGCGCCATCTAGTCGGTAGTTACAGAACTATCACGGCTTTTGTTATTGCTTCATTACATTCAGCGGACGAAACTCGCACGCATTCAAACCAAATAATTGTGTAAGTACCCACATTAGAGGTACTAGTACTAACTTAGGACATTAGTAACGTACAAAATTTATTTTTGAAGAATTGTAACAGCTATGTATTCACTCAAACACATCCAATCAATCCGTCATGTTGAAGATATCCATCAAAAAACAATAATCAGAGTGACGTTAGCAATATTCGCATAAGCTAAAGCTTAATTTGCCTATGCCAGTCTTAAGGACAGTATAAATACACAGTATACAGCTAGCATAAATACTAAGCTTATATGCTCATCACTAAATTAAAACGAAACAGAATTTCGAACTAATCACATGGAAGGTTAATAATAAAAAATACTACCTCAGTAGCGCAGAAGGAATACACATTGTAACCGCACTAACGAAGCAGATTCATCGCTCCATAACAGTTTATTGGTATTCTTATGGGTTTGAGATAAATACCGACTAAGCAAGTCTTTTTTCGGTCCTGCTAAATGCATCTTTTAAAGTTTTTTTTGTTTTCGAAGACGGATATGTCCCTGAATCTAAAGAAAAAATTATGATGTGTGTTAAAGCAGGAAGAAGATGATCAAGTATGGGTATAACCGTGCGAAGGCTAATGCTATCATTACCAACAGCATTAGATTTGATAGATATAATTATCTTTTTGATCTCGGCAGGTTCAACAGAAGGCAAGAAAGACGCCGACGGACGGACGGATGCCGACGGACAGGGCAAAACTATAAGGGTTCCGTTTTGCCATTTCGGCTACGAAACCCCAAAAATGACTTCTTGTAATATTAGGTGGTATTAATCGTTATAAACCTAATGAATTTTAATTAACATTAAACAGTTTCTTCATGTGAAACAAGGGAACAAAAAATGTTCTTTTAGGTATGTAAAGCGCCCTACAACTTATTGTAGGGCGCTTTACATACCTAAAAGGCGCTTTGTAAGAATTTTATTTAATGTCTTAACATTAAATAAAATTAAACTGAATGATGTATAAAAATGTATTAGCAGTAATTTTAACATTTGTACATTTATTGACATGAGCTATGAAAACTTTTTACCACATATAACTTATTGATCTATATATATATACAGGGTGTAACAGAAAGGTGTGGTCAAATTTCAGAAACGGAAAGTGTAAGTTTGTCACTATTGCACCTACAATGGTGCCATAGCTGGTTGCATTATTATTACATAGTTATAGCATATACTTTCTGTCAAAATTATTTTATTCATTTACTTTATCGGCGTAAGGAATATGTGTATCCAATGCAAAATTACAGCCTCCTAGCACTAACAGTCTCTGAGCAAAAACGCCGACGGACGGACGGACAGGGCGAAACAGCTGCCTGTGGTATTCTTATGAGAAAAAACAAGACAGGCCGATTAGAGTGATAGCAAAAAATTTACACTTGTCTTGCCTGCCAGAGAGTATAATAGAAAATTTGACGGCTAAAGGATTTAAAATCCAAGATGCCGTTATTAAACTAAGCTGAAGGAATAAAGAACCTCTTAATATGTTTATGATCTCGTTTAAGAAAGGCGAAAACATCAATAATATTTATAATATTAAGTCAATTTAATATTGACTATAATATAATTTAATATAATATTAAGTCAATTTAATATGCGAGTGCAAATTTTTTGCCATTATTCTGATCAGCCTGTCTTGCTTATTCTCGTAAGAATACCACAAACAGCTATTTTGTGACAAATATTTACTTATTTGTCTGTACGAATCTTCGTCCTTGGCGTTTATTTTTACTCTATCTCCGGTCATCATTTTGACAACGAATCTTTATTATGGTTAGTCAACAGAAAGTCGTAGAACTGTTGGTAGTTTTTAACATTTTCGACCACAATGGGCGGTGGCATAGGTCGTTTTTTGATCTTTACGGTTTCATTGTTTTTTTCACTGGAGCTCGCTCCTTGTGGCAGCGGGGACAACGACTTTCTTTTCTTTCTACTTTTCTGTCGTGCCCACTGCGTTTCACTGGCAAGCAGTCGTCAGTCGCTTCGTCAGTCTTGTACTCGACTGGTTCAGGAAGCTTTTCGTTTGTAGAATGTTCTATTGCTTGAGATACACTATTTTGTCTTTCTCTTGCATCTGTTTTAACTGGCGTTGTAGTGCTTCGATTTGACCACTGAGGTCCTTAACCAATTGTTGCAATTGTATGCGCTCATTTAGTTCCTCCTTGAATCGGGTATATAACTGATATTCTAGATCAGTTTTTAATGTAATTTTATTTGGCGTACTTGCCATAACTGCCTCTGTGACGCGGTGGGAGTGCATCCGACTGCTACCAGGATAAAACTTTGTGTGATGAGCACGATGGTTTATTCTGTGTCTGGGTGTTATTTATCTATAAAATGTATGTATTTAGAAATATTTAAGTATGTTTATCAGTTGTCTGGTTCCCATAGTACAAGCTCTGCTTAGTTTGGGATCAAATAGCGTTGTGCGAGTTGTCCCAAGATATTATTATTATTAAATATTAATTGTATAAACTGTACAATTACACCATTCTTTATTTATACAAAAACACATGATTCACTACCTATATCTGGGTCATTGCGTTTGCCGCGACAGCGCTTTGCGCGAACGTATTACGAGTAGATAGGGGGCTATATGGCTATGTAAATAGCCATATATATAATCAATCCATGTGTTGGATATTGATATCTACTATGTAGATGTGTTTAGGAATATTGATTGTTCCAGTTTATGTGATTTTGTATAAAACCGATCGAAGGTTTGGTGGAACTGTTTTATAACTTTGAGAGGTGGTCTGGAGTCTGATGACGGTGTAACCATCACAATGTATTGACTAGTTATCATAGCGAAGATTATAAGATCATTCGTGTCTGCAAAACTATGTTTGGTAGTTATATTATACTGTATGAAATACCTACTTGTGGCACAGAACAACTCTGTACCTTCAGTGAAAAGTGATACATCTCGACTTATAACGGTTTTTAAATTTTGACACCAAATTATGCAAAAAAAAATGCAATTTTTTGGTCTAATTCACGTCTCTCTAGCGTTAAAATTGAGGAAGTTAAATTAGTGCAAAGTGGTTTAACTAAGCGCTTTTTAATTTTTTTAATGTGCAATCAAATACATCTCTAATAATAACAAAGTGAACTGAACAAATATTTCGAATGCCGTTATGAATATTGATACGATTCCAATTGACTCCTATTACACGATCTGAAACTTTAGGTATGAATTAGTACATACCGATACATATTTACTTCTATTATTAAACATCTAACATTACTAAAATTCATATTTTGTAAAAACAGATACAATTCTATTTAAATCATTATAAAAGTAAATATTTTAATGAAAAAAATGTGTAAGATGATACAACTCTTGATGTATCAATTTACATTATTTTTTCAAGTCAATTTTAATGTAATGTCTGATTTTGATTTAATTTGTATCAATATGAACATAATTGTAACACAAAGAGTACCTTCCACAACGGCCCGGCATTTTTAATAAAAGTATCTCAAATAACCCAGACATTGGCAACGACAACGCCCGACTCTCTAGCATTAACTGCGAGTTGCTCGCTCTTGTACTTCAGAGCGAAAAGATCGACATGAAGCTAAGAGACAACAGCCCCAGAACCTTAGGGAAGAACAGTAGATCTGGTGGATCAGGAACTTTCTTTGGCAGTAAAGTCCGCCTTCTAAATTAGAAGCGCGGGAAAGTCATGGCCAGAAAATGAGAACTCTGCTACCGGATGCGCAAGCTTTGCGATGGTGACAGCCAGCGCGGGGTGGAAACGGTTGCCGAGAAGGGAGTACGCGACCAGTCACGAGTACACGAAGGGATGACCCAGCGCGACAAGTGACCGGACGCCCGGACGTGGAAACCAGCGGCACTGGGGCTGGAACGTTCTCAGACGATGTGAACATTAAAATATCCAGACCTCTCGGTTTTCGGCCATAGAGGCCAGATAGATCACTGACGAAAACATACGTATACTCTCAGATAGTGCCTCGGTGCTCCTGTCTCTAAGTAAAAATTACTTTACTTCGAGACTGACAATGGAGTGTAGCGGTACCTAACCGCAACACAATCACACTACAATGGGACATGGCGGAACGCTAGGTAACGATGCGGTGGATGAACTGGCAAGGGAGAGCTCAGGCAAGAAAATTTCGGTCCTGAGTAAAAAACGGATACCCTGAGAAGTTTAGGAAAGGTGATCTGCTTCTGAAGGGAGGTGGGCTGGTTGGAGTTACGGCCACCACGGCTGACGTATAATGGTCAACACCCAGGACTAAGTGCAGAAACCACACCCACCATAGTGATGTATGATGATGATGATGACGATGCGTAAAGAGGGTTTTGTTTGAAGCTTTATATCTGTACATTCAATAATTTCGGTCACAAGTTCATCAAATTTAACAAAAGAAAACAAAGCATGAAATTAGGTTAGGTGTAATTAGTAAATCTAGATTTGAATTAGTCATTAATTTCGCAATTAACCGATTATTTTTAAACTGAAGTAGGTAATCACTTCAAAATAGAAAGTAAAAACAAGATAATATGATAAGATTAATCAAGATTGTTTGTTCTTGTGTTTATAAGAACCCACAATTTACAATTTGAAATTAAATAAAAACGATAGCCATAAACGACAGCCGTAAAGACGAGCATTTATATTTATTGCAATGATTTCAACTTTAGAATATTTAGTGTTACTTGCTTGTGTAACTTTTTTGGGTAAGTTAGTGATTTGAAAACAGACTTTCTCACTTTGGGTACCAATATTCTTTTTTAATTTTTTACTGTATCTAAATTAAGTGATAATGAGTTTATTGTTATACTTCGCTACTTCTTATGTCAAATGAGGAGCGCGGTATGGTGACATTCAGATCATTGCCAAAGAAGATGTTGGGTGGCCCTGATACTATTAAGGATTAGCGTGACGATTACCATCAGGCGGACGACCTGCAGTCTTCTAATTTCGTATTTTAATAAAATAAAAAATAAGATCTTTTTTTTGTCAAGTTCCAAAGTTGTCTTCTTCCAAGATCATTAATTAGCTAAACCGGCATATAAAAATTTCTCCATTAACCCATCTCCAAAGTTGATTCAGAGTTGCCACTAACTAATATTTAAAATGCAATACAGGTACAGGTGCTGTTAATTTCCGATGCGATTACAAGTACAGTGGCATAGGATGGTTCAAATACCACGAGATACCAGCAACTTGGGCTGATGCCCGATTGATGTGCCAACTAGAAGGTACGTCGCCCTTTGCCAATGTTTTTTTTATTAACTTTTTTAAGTTTAAAGTTTATTGCAGTGTGTAAATTTAGACATAACATATATTATCAAATTTTGAAGGCCATTACTATCATCATCATCAAATCGTATTTATTTAAACTCACAAGATATGAGGCGTGAGATATTTGAAAACATAGTTCATTTTTCGATCTCACGGTCAAACATTTTTCAAACTACACACATCAAAAGTGTCTAAAGATCCCAAGTACGTTTTAGAGTACTACCGCAATTGGAGGATATAATTTTAACTTTTTTAGATTTCTATTGATTCTTTTATGAGATTTTCACTATCAGAATACGGTTTTTTTTTTAAATTAGAAAATCATCTGTCATTTTAGGATTCCTATCAAAGTGTGTAGTAGCTTTTTTAAAAATCATCACAATTTCTGCATCGAAACTAAAAAAAATAACCTAACATTTGTGACACTTTTGATGTGTGTAATTCATGGACTACCACACAAGATTGTTTTATGTTGCCTAAATCTAACCTTCTCTACCATTTCACTTAAGTCGTCGATCGGTTCATGTGGTAAAAGAATGTGCGATCTTGTGTTTTTTATTTCTCCAGAAAAAAAACCGTATTTTAATTATTTTTTTTTAATCAGGTGGAATACTAGCATCTCCTACAACACCAGATATCAAATCTGAAATGTTGCGGTCAACTGGTAAAAACGATATATTCACCGGAATTCAAGCAACTTTCTCTGGAGGACATTTTTATACTATAGATGGTGAGTATTATAACTTTACAATCATACATTACAAAAAATGTTTTATATAATTTTTTTACTAAGATGAAATATTTATTGCTAAAAATTTAATACTATACAATTTCTTTTGCAGGTGTTCCACTGGCGAAATTCCCTCACCAGTGGGCAGAGTTTGAACCTAACAATATGAATAATGCAAATAGATGTGTTACCTTAAATTGTGAAGGAAAATTATTAATTGTGAAATGTGATGAACTGCGACCCTATGTGTGCTTCAGGAAACATTCTAATGTGAACACTAATACTTGTGGCACTATAGATGCAGGTAGATACAAATAGGGCTATTTTTTTCTCATAGCACATTGATTATGTGGTAAGCATTGTCTGCATACCGCTTATTCTATGTAATATGTTGTTATTGCTCGTACTAAGCTACTGACGTTATGTGAAATTCTACTGATGTGTTGATTTCTATCGATCTTGGTGTGTGTCAAATGGCCTAAACTAACAATCTTAAAAATAACAATGAATTCACATTTCAGAATACAACTATGACAGCCGTACAAAAAAATGTTACAAGGTACATACAGCTATTCAAACGTTTGAACGTGCTCACTTCACGTGCTCGGCTGAAGGCGGCCATCTTGCTATCATAAACAGTGAGGAAGAATCCAGGGTTCTCAGTCAACTCTTTACCCGGTACCAACAAAGAGTACTCTATGCCAGCAAAAGGGCCTACGCATTTATTGGGTTTCATAACTGGGGTGAAGGTGGAGACTGGAGAACACTTGAAGGTAATTTATTCCTATTTTTTAACTGATTACCGCTCATTGACATCATGCCAAATTGTTCATTATTTCCCAAAGCTTTTTTTGGATCTTTGTTGTTATTTTGAAAAATATTGTAGTAGAATTTCTTTGTTGTCGTTCTTGATCAATGTTTAACCTTATTCTGTTGTTGTACAAAATCCTGCTGTAAGTTTATATAGTTTGAATTGGTTTTAGTTTGAGGCCGAAAAGCGTTTTGTAAATTAATTGAATCTACAATATTTTTGTTCATGCAGCCATTTCGAGGTAGATTATTTATTTTTATTTTGTTTATTTTACTGTTCTCTAATCAAGTTTTCTAGTTTATAATAGTCGCAGTCTTTAGTGTTTGTAATTAGCAATTAAAGTGCTGTTGTATAGTTGTTTATAGTCAATGGCTTTGTTGTATGTTTATCACCGGTACAAATCTGCGATAAAGTGATTGTGTGATTTTATATACTATTTGTATTTTCATATTTTTTTGATGACAATCATAGACAGATTTAATAATTCATGTTTTAAGTCCTTTTTCTAAGTTATTTTTATGTTTCCAGGTCAATCGCTTCAGCAAGCTGGTTTCGAAATATTCGCTCAAACACAACCGGACAACGCGACAACGGGAGAGTACTGTGGATCAATTCTTGCTAATGGAAGACTTAATGACCTTTGGTGCGAAGAATCTTACCCATTTATATGTGAAAAGAGTCCTTATTATCCACCTGTGTGTAGTACATAGAGATGAAGATTGGTCATCAAATATTGCTAATGTTTAACCAATTATATTTTTATTAATACTTAATTGTTTTATGTTACATTTTTCACTAGACGAGTGCCTCGTTCAATTTATTTTACAAGAATGATACATTTTTCTTTAACATTTACTGCTGCATTTTGAAATATTCTGTTGTTTTCTTTATATAGTTTTATTGTTTAATGTGTTTGTGTCAGTAGCTTTGCCTGAGGTTTTCTCTGATCGGTATTTGTGCACAAAATATGCATGGGTTATACGTAAAAGCCATACGTGTGAAATTATCTGAATGATATTGAAAACCGCATGAAAATACGTTCAGTGGTTAATGAGATTATCATTAATACTATAAACAATGTTAAGTGATGATAGTGGTAGTGATATCAGGCTCTCACGTCTATGAAGATTGTTACATTCTTTATTATTGGGTATCCAATGATCCATTATACTCTATCATATCAACCACAGTCACTTAATACGCGCTACATTGTGTATTCAGCTTACTAACAGAATAAAGGTTTTTTATTATGAATCTCTTTATTTAATGTTTAACTTGTATATTCCAATTTTAAATATATTTTAAACCCATAAAAAAATACATTTAGAAATATAAAAAATATTGCCCCACTACCAACTGTTTTTATACCCGTCGTAACTTCTAAAGAAAAGGCCCAAATTTGAATAATTTAAAAAGGAATTTACGCGTAATTAATGAACCTTAATTATCGAACTACTGAATTAAATAAGGATAAATAACTTGATATGAACATCATCATCTTTCGGTTCTACCCGTATTTCGATGGCCAAATTTGAACAAAAAGTGGCTATTGTGACTTAACTATTTATTATATACCATCGCTCCCTATTTTGTGGGTAAAAATGAGTACTATAAATATGTTGTACATTATTATGATTTAGGTATCATCAATAACTTTCGCAGCTCACGCCAAATAAGTAAAAATGGTGATACCTTCCGTTTTATTATTGCATTTTTGTAGGGATCTCAAATTTTATTGACTCACGATTGCGAGACCGATGCCTAATGGCTAAGGCATCGGTCTCGCAACGTGAGATGGCGGGTTCGAATCCTACCCATTAAACTACCCACGTGAACCCACTCCTAACACAAGCCTTTGAGCTTAGCTGGAGGGGTTAACAAGATTGCTAGTAATGTGGGACTCAATCCCACATTGCTAGGTATCATTAAAACAAAAATATAGCCTATGTTACGCCTCGATAATGTAGCTTTCTTATAGTGAAATATTTTTATATATTAATCCAGTAATTTCGGAGCCTATTCAATTCATGCAAACAAATAATCAAATCTGTCCTCTTTATAATATTATAGTATACATTTAAAATGTGTTCTTATAATATTTTTTTTATTGATTTAAATTTTATGAGTATAAACCTCCTTCAATATTTCCATCTTCCTTTATCCACACCTGCTGTCATCCAAATGTAAACCCAAAGTATCTGTTTTCAAGTCTTACTTACCCATAAAGTTACACAAGCTAGTAACACTGAATATTGTAGGGTAGAAATCATTGTAAGAAATATAAATACACGTCTTTACAGCTTTCGTTTATAGCTATTGTTTACCTTTAATTCAAGTTTGTGTATAAACACAAGAATTAACTATCTTGAATAATCTTATCTTATTTTGTTGTTTATTATTTTCTTTCATGAAATGTTTACCTTCTTCAGTATCGAAATAATCGGTTTATTGCAAAATGACTAGACTAATTCGTAACCTATATTCATTGCTTTGTTTTCTTTTGGTAAATTTGATGAATCAGTGATGGCTGTCAGTTTAGTTTTCAACATAGTTTGGTTATAGTTTTGCCACATAATGGTCTCCTAACCGATTTCGGTTGCGTAGGTCAATCTCATCAGAGACTAACCAACTGCGCAGGAGATATTATAGTGCATGAGTGTATGCGCAGATACAACTGTACTCTCTATTTATGTTTAGCCCCATGGGACGGCAATTCGACACGACTGGAGAGAGATTGGGCGCAGGACCGACGGCTTAACGTGCTCTCCGAGGCACGAAGAATGTTCGAAAATCGTCACCCATCTGTTGATCGACAGTGGTAACGTTCCTTAACCTCGCAGATATCTCGATCTGCTGCTACTGAGTCAGGGACCCCTTTGGCACATACCAAAATGACCTAGAACCAAGAAGACCTAAATCCTAAATAGTGGTGATTCACAACAAAATATATATAACAAAACTCTCTCTCAAGGGAGGTCCGCCTTGAGAGAGACAGATTTGGTTTCTAAGTAATTACATTTTTCGTGTTTCTGAAAAAAAAAAAAAAAAGAAAAGAAAACACCGAGCCAAGCTCAGCCTCTCAGGTATATTATTATTATTAATAATAATTATTATAGTATATTATATAGTTATAATAAGTATAGTATATTAATAATAATATATTAAATAAATATTTACATTTCATATTAGATCACTAATATTTTAAATTATTACATTTCTTAGCTTGACGACGCAGTAGCCTAATGGTTAAGGCATGTGCACTCGCAATCGCAATAGAGAGGTCGCGAGTTCGAATCCCACCCCTTAAACCTACCACCGACGTGATTACGTGAACCCACCCCAATCACAAGCAATTTAGCTTAGCTGTAAGGGTTAAAAAGATTTTTAGTAATGGCGACCCACATTGCTAGATTCCTATACAATGTGATAATAGAACACAGTATGCACTGACTAAAATTATTACGATACGCAATATACGCGCCATGCACTGCCCGCCTACGAGAACGCATAACGAAACCAAATACAAAATTATAATTATTAACCAGCTACCGCTGACGACAAGGTGGCGAATATTCTAACTCATAAGGGCCTCGAGGAGCGAGGTTAAACACACTCTCTCTTTTTGATCTCGGCAGGTTCAACAGAAGGAAAGAAAGACGCCGACGGACGGACGGATGGACGGACAGGGCGAAACTATAAGGGTTCCGTTTTGCCATTTTGGCTACGAAACCCTAAAAATGACTTCTTGTAATATTAGGTGGTATTAATCGTTATAAACCCAATGAATTTTAATTAACATTAAACAGTTTCTTCATGTGAAACAAGGGAACAAAAAATGTTCTTTTAGGTATGTAAAGCGCCCTACAATAAGACATTAAATAAAATTAAACTGAATGATGTATAAAAATGTATTAGCAGTAATTTTAGCATTTGTACATTTATTGACATGAGCTATGAAAACTTTTTACCACATATAACTAATTGATCTATATAATATACAGGCTGTAACAGAAAGGTGTGGTCAAATTTCAGAAGCGGAAAGTGTAAGTTTGTCACTATTGCACCTACAATGGTGCCATAGCTGGTTGCATTATCATTACATAGTTATAGCATACACTTTCTGTCAAAATTATTTTATTCATTTACTTTATCGGCGTAAGGAATATGTGTATCCAATGCAAAATTACAGCCTCCTAGCACTAACAGTCTCTGAGCAAAAACGCCGACGGACGGACGGACAGGGCGAAACAGCTGCCTGTGGTATTCTTACGAGAAAAAACATGACAGGCCGATCAGAGTGATAGCAAAAAATTTACACTTGTCTTGCCTGCCAGATAGTATAATAGAAAATTTGACGGCTAAAGGATTTAAAATCCAAGATGCCGTTATTAAACTAAGCTGAAGGAATAAAGAACCTCTTAGTATGTTTATGATCTCATTTAAGAAAGGCGAAAACATCAATAATATTTATAATATTAAGACATCATTCTGATCAGCCTGTCTTGTTTATTCTCGTAAGAATACCACAAGCAGCTATTTTGTGACAAATATTTACTTATTTGTCTGTACGAATCTTCGTCCTTGGCGTTTATTTTTACTCTATCTCCGGTCATCATTTTGACAACGAATCTTTATTATGGTTAGTCAACAGAAAGTCGTAGAACTGTTGGTAGTTTTTAATGTTTTCGACCACAATGGGCGGTGGCATAGGTGGTTTTTTGACCTTTACGGTTTCATTGTTTTTTTCACTGGAGCTCGCTCCTTGTGGCAGCGGGGACAACGACTTTCTTTTCTTTCTACTTTTCTGTCGTGCCCACTGCGTTTCACTGGCAAGCAGTCGTCAGTCGCTTCGTCAGTCTTGTACTCGACTGGTTCAGGAAGCTTTTCGTTTGTAGAATGTTCTATTGCTTGAGATACACTATTTTGTCTTTCTCTTGCATCTGTTTTAACTGGCGTTGTAGTGCTTCGATTTGACCACTGTGGTCCTTAACCAATTGTTGCAATTGTATGCGCTCATTTAGTTCCTCCTTGAATCGGGTATATAACTGATATTCTAGATCAGTTTTTAATGTAATTTTATTTGGCGTACTTGCCATAACTGCCTCTGTGGCGCGGTGGGAGTGCATCCGACTGCTACCTTACCCAGGATAAAACTTTGTGTGATGAGCACGATGGTTTATTCTGTGTCTGGGTGTTATTTATCTATAAAATGTATGTATTTAGAAATATTTAAGTATGTTTATCAGTTGTCTGGTTCCCATAGTACAAGCTCTGCTTAGTTTGGGATCAAATAGCGTTGTGCGAGTTGTCCCAAGATATTATTATTATTAAATATTAATTGTATAAACTGTACAATTACACCATTCTTTATTTATACAAAAACACATGATTCACTACCTATATCTGGGTCATTGCGTTTGCCGCGACAGCGCTTTGCGCGAACGTATTACGAGTAGATAGGGGGCTATATGGCTATGTAAATAGCCATATATATAATCAATCCATGTGTTGGATATTGATATCTACTATGTAGATGTGTTTAGGAATATTGATTGTTCCAGTTTATGTGATTTTGTATAAAACCGATCGAAGGTTTGGTGGAACTGTTTTATAACTTTGAGAGGTGGTCTGGAGTCTGATGACGGTGTAACCATCACAATGTATTGACTAGTTATCATAGCGAAGATTATAAGATCATTCGTGTCTGCAAAACTATGTTTGGTAGTTATATTATACTGTATGAAATACCTACTTGTGGCACAGAACAACTCTGTACCTTCAGTGAAAAGTGATACATCTCGACTTATAACGGTTTTTAAATTTTGACACCAAATTATGCAAAAAAAAATGCAATTTTTTGGTCTAATTCACGTCTCTCTAGCGTTAAAATTGAGGAAGTTAAATTAGTGCAAAGTGGTTTAACTAAGCGCTTTTTAATTTTTTTAATGTGCAATCAAATACATCTCTAATAATAACAAAGTGAACTGAACAAATATTTCGAATGCCGTTATGAATATTGATACGATTCCAATTGACTCCTATTACACGATCTGAAACTTTAGGTATGAATTAGTACATACCGATACATATTTACTTCTATTATTAAACATCTAACATTACTAAAATTCATATTTTGTAAAAACAGATACAATTCTATTTAAATCATTATAAAAGTAAATATTTTAATGAAAAAAATGTGTAAGATGATACAACTCTTGATGTATCAATTTACATTATTTTTTCAAGTCAATTTTAATGTAATGTCTGATTTTGATTTAATTTGTATCAATATGAACATAATTGTAACACAAAGAGTACCTTCCACAACGGCCCGGCATTTTTAATAAAAGTATCTCAAATAACCCAGACATTGGCAACGACAACGCCCGACTCTCTAGCATTAACTGCGAGTTGCTCGCTCTTGTACTTCAGAGCGAAAAGATCGACATGAAGCTAAGAGACAACAGCCCCAGAACCTTAGGGAAGAACAGTAGATCTGGTGGATCAGGAACTTTCTTTGGCAGTAAAGTCCGCCTTCTAAATTAGAAGCGCGGGAAAGTCATGGCCAGAAAATGAGAACTCTGCTACCGGATGCGCAAGCTTTGCGATGGTGACAGCCAGCGCGGGGTGGAAACGGTTGCCGAGAAGGGAGTACGCGACCAGTCACGAGTACACGAAGGGATGACCCAGCGCGACAAGTGACCGGACGCCCGGACGTGGAAACCAGCGGCACTGGGGCTGGAACGTTCTCAGACGATGTGAACATTAAAATATCCAGACCTCTCGGTTTTCGGCCATAGAGGCCAGATAGATCACTGACGAAAACATACGTATACTCTCAGATAGTGCCTCGGTGCTCCTGTCTCTAAGTAAAAATTACTTTACTTCGAGACTGACAATGGAGTGTAGCGGTACCTAACCGCAACACAATCACACTACAATGGGACATGGCGGAACGCTAGGTAACGATGCGGTGGATGAACTGGCAAGGGAGAGCTCAGGCAAGAAAATTTCGGTCCTGAGTAAAAAACGGATACCCTGAGAAGTTTAGGAAAGGTGATCTGCTTCTGAAGGGAGGTGGGCTGGTTGGAGTTACGGCCACCACGGCTGACGTATAATGGTCAACACCCAGGACTAAGTGCAGAAACCACACCCACCATAGTGATGTATGATGATGATGATGACGATGCGTAAAGAGGGTTTTGTTTGAAGCTTTATATCTGTACATTCAATAATTTCGGTCACAAGTTCATCAAATTTAACAAAAGAAAACAAAGCATGAAATTAGGTTAGGTGTAATTAGTAAATCTAGATTTGAATTAGTCATTAATTTCGCAATTAACCGATTATTTTTAAACTGAAGTAGGTAATCACTTCAAAATAGAAAGTAAAAACAAGATAATATGATAAGATTAATCAAGATTGTTTGTTCTTGTGTTTATAAGAACCCACAATTTACAATTTGAAATTAAATAAAAACGATAGCCATAAACGACAGCCGTAAAGACGAGCATTTATATTTATTGCAATGATTTCAACTTTAGAATATTTAGTGTTACTTGCTTGTGTAACTTTTTTGGGTAAGTTAGTGATTTGAAAACAGACTTTCTCACTTTGGGTACCAATATTCTTTTTTAATTTTTTACTGTATCTAAATTAAGTGATAATGAGTTTATTGTTATACTTCGCTACTTCTTATGTCAAATGAGGAGCGCGGTATGGTGACATTCAGATCATTGCCAAAGAAGATGTTGGGTGGCCCTGATACTATTAAGGATTAGCGTGACGATTACCATCAGGCGGACGACCTGCAGTCTTCTAATTTCGTATTTTAATAAAATAAAAAATAAGATCTTTTTTTGTCAAGTTCCAAAGTTGTCTTCTTCCAAGATCATTAATTAGCTAAACCGGCATATAAAAATTTCTCCATTAACCCATCTCCAAAGTTGATTCAGAGTTGCCACTAACTAATATTTAAAATGCAATACAGGTACAGGTGCTGTTAATTTCCGATGCGATTACAAGTACAGTGGCATAGGATGGTTCAAATACCACGAGATACCAGCAACTTGGGCTGATGCCCGATTGATGTGCCAACTAGAAGGTACGTCGCCCTTTGCCAATGTTTTTTTTATTAACTTTTTTAAGTTTAAAGTTTATTGCAGTGTGTAAATTTAGACATAACATATATTATCAAATTTTGAAGGCCATTACTATCATCATCATCAAATCGTATTTATTTAAACTCACAAGATATGAGGCGTGAGATATTTGAAAACATAGTTCATTTTTCGATCTCACGGTCAAACATTTTTCAAACTACACACATCAAAAGTGTCTAAAGATCCCAAGTACGTTTTAGAGTACTACCGCAATTGGAGGATATAATTTTAACTTTTTTAGATTTCTATTGATTCTTTTATGAGATTTTCACTATCAGAATACGGTTTTTTTTTTAAATTAGAAAATCAACTGTCATTTTAGGATTCCTATCAAAGTGTGTAGTAGCTTTTTTAAAAATCATCACAATTTCTGCATCGAAACTAAAAAAAATAACCTAACATTTGTGACACTTTTGATGTGTGTAATTCATGGACTACCACACAAGATTGTTTTATGTTGCCTAAATCTAACCTTCTCTACCATTTCACTTAAGTCGTCGATCGGTTCATGTGGTAAAAGAATGTGCGATCTTGTGTTTTTTATTTCTCCAGAAAAAAAACCGTATTTTAATTATTTTTTTTTAATCAGGTGGAATACTAGCATCTCCTACAACACCAGATATCAAATCTGAAATGTTGCGGTCAACTGGTAAAAACGATATATTCACCGGAATTCAAGCAACTTTCTCTGGAGGACATTTTTATACTATAGATGGTGAGTATTATAACTTTACAATCATACATTACAAAAAATGTTTTATATAATTTTTTTACTAAGATGAAATATTTATTGCTAAAAATTTAATACTATACAATTTCTTTTGCAGGTGTTCCACTGGCGAAATTCCCTCACCAGTGGGCAGAGTTTGAACCTAACAATATGAATAATGCAAATAGATGTGTTACCTTAAATTGTGAAGGAAAATTATTAATTGTGAAATGTGATGAACTGCGACCCTATGTGTGCTTCAGGAAACATTCTAATGTGAACACTAATACTTGTGGCACTATAGATGCAGGTAGATACAAATAGGGCTATTTTTTTCTCATAGCACATTGATTATGTGGTAAGCATTGTCTGCATACCGCTTATTCTATGTAATATGTTGTTATTGCTCGTACTAAGCTACTGACGTTATGTGAAATTCTACTGATGTGTTGATTTCTATCGATCTTGGTGTGTGTCAAATGGCCTAAACTAACAATCTTAAAAATAACAATGAATTCACATTTCAGAATACAACTATGACAGCCGTACAAAAAAATGTTACAAGGTACATACAGCTATTCAAACGTTTGAACGTGCTCACTTCACGTGCTCGGCTGAAGGCGGCCATCTTGCTATCATAAACAGTGAGGAAGAATCCAGGGTTCTCAGTCAACTCTTTACCCGGTACCAACAAAGAGTACTCTATGCCAGCAAAAGGGCCTACGCATTTATTGGGTTTCATAACTGGGGTGAAGGTGGAGACTGGAGAACACTTGAAGGTAATTTATTCCTATTTTTTAACTGATTACCGCTCATTGACATCATGCCAAATTGTTCATTATTTCCCAAAGCTTTTTTTGGATCTTTGTTGTTATTTTGAAAAATATTGTAGTAGAATTTCTTTGTTGTCGTTCTTGATCAATGTTTAACCTTATTCTGTTGTTGTACAAAATCCTGCTGTAAGTTTATATAGTTTGAATTGGTTTTAGTTTGAGGCCGAAAAGCGTTTTGTAAATTAATTGAATCTACAATATTTTTGTTCATGCAGCCATTTCGAGGTAGATTATTTATTTTTATTTTGTTTATTTTACTGTTCTCTAATCAAGTTTTCTAGTTTATAATAGTCGCAGTCTTTAGTGTTTGTAATTAGCAATTAAAGTGCTGTTGTATAGTTGTTTATAGTCAATGGCTTTGTTGTATGTTTATCACCGGTACAAATCTGCGATAAAGTGATTGTGTGATTTTATATACTATTTGTATTTTCATATTTTTTTGATGACAATCATAGACAGATTTAATAATTTATGTTTTAAGTCCTTTTTCTAAGTTATTTTTATGTTTCCAGGTCAATCGCTTCAGCAAGCTGGTTTCGAAATATTCGCTCAAACACAACCGGACAACGCGACAACGGGAGAGTACTGTGGATCAATTCTTGCTAATGGAAGACTTAATGACCTTTGGTGCGAAGAATCTTACCCATTTATATGTGAAAAGAGTCCTTATTATCCACCTGTGTGTAGTACATAGAGATGAAGATTGGTCATCAAATATTGCTAATGTTTAACCAATTATATTTTTATTAATACTTAATTGTTTTATGTTACATTTTTCACTAGACGAGTGCCTCGTTCAATTTATTTTACAAGAATGATACATTTTTCTTTAACATTTACTGCTGCATTTTGAAATATTCTGTTGTTTTCTTTATATAGTTTTATTGTTTAATGTGTTTGTGTCAGTAGCTTTGCCTGAGGTTTTCTCTGATCGGTATTTGTGCACAAAATATGCATGGGTTATACGTAAAAGCCATACGTGTGAAATTATCTGAATGATATTGAAAACCGCATGAAAATACGTTCAGTGGTTAATGAGATTATCATTAATACTATAAACAATGTTAAGTGATGATAGTGGTAGTGATATCAGGCTCTCACGTCTATGAAGATTGTTACATTCTTTATTATTGGGTATCCAATGATCCATTATACTCTATCATATCAACCACAGTCACTTAATACGCGCTACATTGTGTATTCAGCTTACTAACAGAATAAAGGTTTTTTATTATGAATCTCTTTATTTAATGTTTAACTTGTATATTCCAATTTTAAATATATTTTAAACCCATAAAAAAATACATTTAGAAATATAAAAAATATTGCCCCACTACCAACTGTTTTTATACCCGTCGTAACTTCTAAAGAAAAGGCCCAAATTTGAATAATTTAAAAAGGAATTTACGCGTAATTAATGAACCTTAATTATCGAACTACTGAATTAAATAAGGATAAATAACTTGATATGAACATCATCATCTTTCGGTTCTACCCGTATTTCGATGGCCAAATTTGAACAAAAAGTGGCTATTGTGACTTAACTATTTATTATATACCATCGCTCCCTATTTTGTGGGTAAAAATGAGTACTATAAATATGTTGTACATTATTATGATTTAGGTATCATCAATAACTTTCGCAGCTCACGCCAAATAAGTAAAAATGGTGATACCTTCCGTTTTATTATTGCATTTTTGTAGGGATCTCAAATTTTTTTGACTCACGATTGCGAGACCGATGCCTAATGGCTAAGGCATCGGTCTCGCAACGTGAGATGGCGGGTTCGAATCCTACCCATTAAACTACCCACGTGAACCCACTCCTAACACAAGCCTTTGAGCTTAGCTGGAGGGGTTAACAAGATTGCTAGTAATGTGGGACTCAATCCCACATTGCTAGGTATCATTAAAACAAAAATATAGCCTATGTTACGCCTCGATAATGTAGCTTTCTTATAGTGAAATATTTTTATATATTAATCCAGTAATTTCGGAGCCTATTCAATTCATGCAAACAAATAATCAAATCTGTCCTCTTTATAATATTATAGTATACATTTAAAATGTGTTCTTATAATATTTTTTTTATTGATTTAAATTTTATGAGTATAAACCTCCTTCAATATTTCCATCTTCCTTTATCCACACCTGCTGTCATCCAAATGTAAACCCAAAGTATCTGTTTTCAAGTCTTACTTACCCATAAAGTTACACAAGCTAGTAACACTGAATATTGTAGGGTAGAAATCATTGTAAGAAATATAAATACACGTCTTTACAGCTTTCGTTTATAGCTATTGTTTACCTTTAATTCAAGTTTGTGTATAAACACAAGAATTAACTATCTTGAATAATCTTATCTTATTTTGTTGTTTATTATTTTCTTTCATGAAATGTTTACCTTCTTCAGTATCGAAATAATCGGTTTATTGCAAAATGACTAGACTAATTCGTAACCTATATTCATTGCTTTGTTTTCTTTTGGTAAATTTGATGAATCAGTGATGGCTGTCAGTTTAGTTTTCAACATAGTTTGGTTATAGTTTTGCCATATAATGGTCTCCTAACCGATTTCGGTTGCGTAGGTCAATCTCATCAGAGACTAACCAACTGCGCAGGAGATATTATAGTGCATGAGTGTATGCGCAGATACAACTGTACTCTCTATTTATATTTAGCCCCATGGGACGGCAATTCGACACGACTGGAGAGAGATTGGGCGCAGGACCGACGGCTTAACGTGCTCTCCGAGGCACGAAGAATGTTCGAAAATCGTCACCCATCTGTTGATCGACAGTGGTAACGTTCCTTAACCTCGCAGATATCTCGATCTGCTGCTACTGAGTCAGGGACCCCTTTGGCACATACCAAAATGACCTAGAACCAAGAAGACCTAAATCCTAAATAGTGGTGATTCACAACAAAATATATATAACAAAACTCTCTCTCAAGGGAGGTCCGCCTTGAGAGAGACAGATTTGGTTTCTAAGTAATTACATTTTTCGTGTTTCTGAAAAAAAAAAAAAAAAGAAAAGAAAACACCGAGCCAAGCTCAGCCTCTCAGGTATATTATTATTATTAATAATAATTATTATAGTATATTATATAGTTATAATAAGTATAGTATATTAATAATAATATATTAAATAAATATTTACATTTCATATTAGATCACTAATATTTTAAATTATTACATTTCTTAGCTTGACGACGCAGTAGCCTAATGGTTAAGGCATGTGCACTCGCAATCGCAATAGAGAGGTCGCGAGTTCGAATCCCACCCCTTAAACCTACCACCGACGTGATTACGTGAACCCACCCCAATCACAAGCAATTTAGCTTAGCTGTAAGGGTTAAAAAGATTTTTAGTAATGGCGACCCACATTGCTAGATTCCTATACAATGTGATAATAGAACACAGTATGCACTGACTAAAATTATTACGATACGCAATATACGCGCCATGCACTGCCCGCCTACGAGAACGCATAACGAAACCAAATACAAAATTATAATTATTAACCAGCTACCGCTGACGACAAGGTGGCGAATATTCTAACTCATAAGGGCCTCGAGGAGCGAGGTTAAACACACTCTCTCTTTTTGATCTCGGCAGGTTCAACAGAAGGAAAGAAAGACGCCGACGGACGGACGGATGGACGGACAGGGCGAAACTATAAGGGTTCCGTTTTGCCATTTTGGCTACGAAACCCTAAAAATGACTTCTTGTAATATTAGGTGGTATTAATCGTTATAAACCCAATGAATTTTAATTAACATTAAACAGTTTCTTCATGTGAAACAAGGGAACAAAAAATGTTCTTTTAGGTATGTAAAGCGCCCTACAATAAGACATTAAATAAAATTAAACTGAATGATGTATAAAAATGTATTAGCAGTAATTTTAGCATTTGTACATTTATTGACATGAGCTATGAAAACTTTTTACCACATATAACTAATTGATCTATATAATATACAGGCTGTAACAGAAAGGTGTGGTCAAATTTCAGAAGCGGAAAGTGTAAGTTTGTCACTATTGCACCTACAATGGTGCCATAGCTGGTTGCATTATCATTACATAGTTATAGCATACACTTTCTGTCAAAATTATTTTATTCATTTACTTTATCGGCGTAAGGAATATGTGTATCCAATGCAAAATTACAGCCTCCTAGCACTAACAGTCTCTGAGCAAAAACGCCGACGGACGGACGGACAGGGCGAAACAGCTGCCTGTGGTATTCTTACGAGAAAAAACATGACAGGCCGATCAGAGTGATAGCAAAAAATTTACACTTGTCTTGCCTGCCAGATAGTATAATAGAAAATTTGACGGCTAAAGGATTTAAAATCCAAGATGCCGTTATTAAACTAAGCTGAAGGAATAAAGAACCTCTTAGTATGTTTATGATCTCATTTAAGAAAGGCGAAAACATCAATAATATTTATAATATTAAGACATCATTCTGATCAGCCTGTCTTGTTTATTCTCGTAAGAATACCACAAGCAGCTATTTTGTGACAAATATTTACTTATTTGTCTGTACGAATCTTTGTCCTTGGCGTTTATTTTTACTCTATCTCCGGTCATCATTTTGACAACGAATCTTTATTATGGTTAGTGTTGGGGGTTAGTCCAACACAATTTGCTAGTTCGAGGTGAATAGACACAGTAAGAGGGGAATGGAGTTTGATTGATACGACTGTTACGATTGACGGCGTTTATTGGACTAAATATAATTATAAAATATGATTATGTGCTAAGTATAGTTTTGAGCGCGTCAGCAATTACTCTGTTACTACCTAATACATATTACGAAATGTGCAACTCGCTTGTACATATTCGCCACCGAACTGTTAAGAACAATAAAACTGATTTCATCTTAATTATTTACTATCTACTCGTAACAATGCAAATTACGACGTTCGATACTAATAGGTGAGCATGCTTTGTTTATTTTAGAGTGGCTAAGATTTGGTTTTGGTTTATCTTCGCTCCTACAATCTTCTGACTGCCCTCTTCGGTTCCGTTTTATCGAATTCCGCCTTGTATTGTTACTTGCTATCGACTGTAGCTCAACATCTGGGGTGATTACGCGCTCTATTTTTCGACGACAACATCCCTTCTTCCACAGGAATACTCCGCCCACGACCAATGCACCGGTTAGTAAGAGTGAGATCCCGGTATATTGGTGGATATCGTGTGGTGATAGTTCGTAGTTTGTGTTAGTGCTGCTAGCCTTCATATCTTTTATTTCTTGCTTCAATTGGTCTATCATTGAGCTCAACTCTTTGGAATCAGTGTTATTGACCTCCTCTTCTGCTGGAGTAATATTAATTAAGTGGTTAACGTGGTCAATTTTAGGTATGAACACGGCAGAACTGATATTCAGTTGATTTTGATAAATTTTGTGGGGAGCCAAAGTGAAATCTTTTCCTTTCAAGATACAATTTGGCGCAATCGAGATGATTCCTCCTTTGCTGAGTTCTTGGATTTTTAGATCTTCCCCACAAACGATGCTGACTGTGTATACGTCACAACAAAAAAACAGAAACTGAGTCGGTGTATTTAACGACTCCCATTTGTTTTGGCACACTGTTCGTTGAACTGCGCACTTTTTCGTCTCAAAATCTGATTTACAAAGATTTTGATTATTGTTAAGATGATAGACCGGTTTCTGCTGCGGACACAAATATGTTTCATCGTTTAATGTGCACATAGCTAATTCTTCGTGACTCATTGGTAGGTAAGTATCTTCCCCAATGTTTACCGCAATGTAATTTGATATCGGGATTACGGTTACCATACTTTTATCCATTTGCTGTGGGACCGGTATTATTTTATATAGTTTAAAATTATCTCTGCTTACTAGCGGAAACATGATTTCAAAAAGTAAATAATTTTCCGTCATTCTGGCCTTAACTTTAATAAGTTTGTATATTTTCCTCACATCATTTTGTACATTATTGATAGGTAAACTAACTTCTTCTGAGACTTGTCCAGCTATAATATTTAACTCATGGAGCAACTGTTCTGGTGTTAATAAATGCAATTGAAATTGTCCATGATATATATCCGTTAGCGCATCTAGTAAGTTATCTTGTGTCGCTTTCAAACTGTGCACTAAGTTGCTTGCTGATAAGGATAATAATGTGAAATCTTGCATTGCCGCTAAGTTGTCTATTTCTGATTGCAATACCTTGTTCATTTGCTTGATTGATATTAATTGTTTATTTATATATTTATGATGTGTTTGCATGATTTCTATAGTTCTTTGTAATAAGTTCGATTGTGCTTCAACTACTGAAGTTTGTTTTTTCCATAAATCTGCTAGATGTGCTTGGTTTCGTCTCACCAGCGCTATGTCTTTGGAATACTGTTCGGCGAATCGCTCGTCCAACACACCAAACAAGCTGTTAGCTATATATCCGACCCCATCTATAAGTCCGCGACGCCGTCTGGCGCGCGGGGATTGCCCACTAAACTGCTGCGTCAATAAAAGATTATTATGATATTGGAGCTCGTTATACTCGTGCCGTAATTGTATAACTATCATGTTGCAGTCATTGTTTCCCGATGTACTACAAGTGCTATTTAAATGATTAATTAATTTGTTGTATGCATTTACTCCTTCCCAGTATGGCGACATATCATAGTATGCGATAAGCTTCCATTGATCTCGTACTAGTTTCATATTAGCAATTTTATCAACATATAATCCTTGCGAAGTTTTTAGTTGCGTTATATTAAATGACGCTAAAGAATTGCTGATCAAGGACATAAATAAAATAAAGGGAATCGCCATAGATAAAAAGTTGTTAGTAAGAGATGACCTCTTCTTCGAATTTTTATTTTCTGCTTTCTCCTTTATCTGTTTTGGTCTATCCTCAGTACTTTCTGCTATTGGTAAGATAGACAGCTTTACAATTGGTCTCTTCAAGATCCCGCCTTTTGTCTTCAGTGACACTACTCTGACTAAACCGTCTGATCCTGGATGTAGCTCTATTACCCGTCCCATCATCCATTTACCGGGAGGTAAATTTTCATCTTGTATCGTTACCAAATCTCCAACCTTCATGTTATCCTGCTGTTTACTCCATTTGTTCCTAACTGATAATTGCGTAAGATATTCTGTTTTAAACCGCTTCCAAATATCTTGAGCTAGCTGGTCTGTTAAATACCATCTGCTTCTAGCATCCTGTTCTGTTTCAATGACGGTTGATCCTGCCCTTCCAGACAAGAAATGTGCCGGAGTTAAGACATCCAAATCTTCTACATCTTCTGATAATGGACACAATGGTCGTGAATTTAAGCAAGCTTCGAGCTGTGCTAGCATTGTGCTAAACTCTTCAAAGGTTAGCTTCTGCTCACCTACGACTCGTTTTAGGTGGTGCTTAAGGCTACGTATCGCTCTTTCCCACAAACCCCCTGCATTTGGCCAAGATGGTGCGTTGAAGTGCCATTCGATATTTAGCTCTGCTATTTCTTTAAAAAATCTGTCATCAAGTCTGTTTTTGAGATCGTAGAATTCTTCCTGCAACACACGATTCGCTCCTACAAAATTTGTCCCGTTGTCGCTGTATATATGACGGGGAGCTCCCCGTCGTGCGGACATTCTTCTGAGAGCTGCTAAAAATGCTGTACTACTGAGGTCTGAGACAAGTTCTAGGTGGACGGCTTTCGTCACCATACAAATGAATAATGCCACATAGCCCTTACATGTCTTAATTCCCCGTCCTTTACTGGCCTTAACCTCCACATAGCCAGTGTAGTCAACACCTGTGTGATAGAACGGAGATGCTGGATTGACTCTTTCTGCTGGTAAGTTCCCCATTAACTGGTATTGCTGTTTCGGATCATGTTTTCTACATGTTACACATTTTCTAAGTGCCTGTTTAACAGCTTGAATACCCGATATGATCCAATACTTCTGTCTCAAGTTCGCTAAAGTTAAGCGAGGGCCACCGTGATAGGTTAATTGGTGTGCTTGCTCGATCATTAACTTTGTTAAAACACCACTGTGAGGTATTACGATTGGAAACTTCATATTGCTATTTAGTTGAGCGTTTTTCAAACGCCCACCTACTCTTAGGATTCCATCTATATCCAAAAAAGGATTTAATTTTAACAATCTGCTCTTATTGCCCCAACTGCTATGTTTTCTATAATATTCGATGTCTTCTGCAAATTCACAGCGCTGTACATATTTTATTATAAATAATTTGGCTTGTTTCAATTCATGTAACGTGATATATGCCTGATTCTGCTTATATTCGTCTTTGTTCCATTTGATCGACCTTATTGCGCGTAAAATCCATGCTAATATTCTTGTAATTTTTATAATTGAACTATGTTTGTTCAATAATAAGGAGATAATGCTTTCTTCACTGCTTTTTTGTATAAAGTTCACCTCATTATTTTTGCGCTCTTCACTAGTAGAGTATATCGCTTTATCTTCCATACTACTATCTGCTTTTAAGGACTTTAACCACTCCGGTCCCTGCCACCAGAGTGTATTGTTTGTTAATTGCGACGCCAAAAGTCCTCTGCTCGCCGCGTCTGCTGGATTTTCGCCTGATTTGACGTAGCGCCAACGTGTCGGTGCTATAATTGCAGTTATAGATCTTACTCGGTTCGCCACGAACGTTTTCCATCGATTTGGTTCTCCTTGCAGCCATCCAAGAACGACCATGGAATCTGTCCAACCATAGACTTCTATCTTGTGCTTGTCTAAACAGTGTACTACTTTATCCATCCACTTGGATAGTAAATGTGCTCCACACACCTCTAATCTTGGCAATGAAATCTGTTTATTACTGGGAACTAATCTAGTCTTAGATCCGATTAAAACCACTGATACTACGTTGTTGTTTCTGATAATTCTTGCATAAATTACGCCGGCGTATGCTTTGAGTGATGCATCACAAAACCCATGCAGCTCTATAATATCTCCCTGTTGATACCCAATCCATCTAGGTATTTCACATTTAGTTAGGTGAATGATATCTGTTTTAATTTTAATCCATTCTGTCGTTATATCTGTTGGGATTATGTCGTCCCATTGTAAATTTGCTAACCATACTCGTTGAAAAAGTAGCTTTAACTTGGTTGCTAGAGGGGCCAGCCACCCTAATGGATCAAACAACTTAGATATTTCGGATAGAATTTTTCTTTTTGTGTAGTTTATCTGCTTGTCATCGAAATCACATTGAAAAGTAAACTTGTCTAGCTGTGAATTCCACCGAATACCTAACGTTTTTGAAGTACTATCTGCTTTAAAATGAAATATAAGTTTCTGCTCACTTGTTTTACTTTCAATGCCTTCCAATATTTTTGGTTCATTCGATACCCATTTCCGCAACGTAAATCCGCCTAATCTTAAAACCTGATTGATATCTGCTATGAGCTGCTTGCTGCTTTCCAGTTCATGGCACGAATGGATCAAATCGTCCATATACATAGACTCTTCTATAACTTTAGCTGCTTCTGGATACTTTCTGCTTTCGTCGGCTGCCAATTTTTTCAACGTCATCATAGCTAGGAACGGCGCCGCTTTTAATCCATAACTGACGGTGGTCAGCTGATACGATTTAATATGTTGCTCTTTTGTTTCTCTCCATACTATCTGTTGGTACTGTTGATCTTCCTCGTCAACTGCAATTTGGCGATACATCTTTTCTATATCGGCTGTGAAAGCGTATCGATATTGTCGCCACTTTATAATCAACGCTTGTAAGTCTTTCTGTAAATTAGGTCCTTTGTACATAATGTCGTTCAGGCTATACCCAGTCGATGTCTTAGCTGAGGCATTGAACACCACTCTGAGTTTCGTGGTTGATGACTCAGCTCGCTGCACTGCATGATGAGGCAGAAAACATGACAACTTTTGCCCACTGCTGTAAAACTGATTACCCTGATTCACCTTAGACGGTATCATATGAGATAGCTCTAAATATTCGCTGATAAAAGCTTTATACTGCTCCGCTAAATCTGTTTGCTTGTCAAATTTCTTTTCTAAATTTCGAAACTGCGCTACGGCCATGCCTTTTGACGATCCTAATTTGTTCTGCATATTCTGTTTAATTGGTAATTTTACTACATATCGCCCATCTTGACGACGTTCGGTAGTAGCGAGATAAAAGTCTATGCACCCCTGATCTTCTGCTGATAATGTTGATTGTTCTTCAATGTCCTCCACCTCCCAAAACTGCTGAATATTATCTATGTTGTTTAACACCACATTGCAATGATATGACTGCATTCTGCCGAAAAGAATCCAACCTAACTGAGTTTGCTCTGCTAATGGTTGATATGGTTCCTCCCCTCTGCTAATGCCTCCCATTTTGATTAAGGCATAAATATCTGACCCCAGAAGTACATCGACTGGTCGGCTTAAGTAGAATTCTGGGTCCGCTAAGTTGATGTTACGAATGAATGACCAAGACGGTTTATCAAAGGTTGCATTAGGCAGTCTTTTCAATAAGTTGTTCATAATTAGTACATCTGTACTAAACGTGAAATCGTTATACATTGATGAACATGTGATACTAATAATGCCTTTAGAATTATTTGCCTTCTGTCCAATACCATAAACAACACCTCTACAGAATGTTCTCTTCACTCCTAGTCTTTGAGCAGCGTTCTCCGAAATCAATGAGACTTGCGACCCTTGATCAACAAGCGCCCTTAGGGTATGACACGATCCATCCCCTGCTGTAACTTTTATCAAAGCTGTGGCTAATAATCTTTCGGCTGAGCTCCCAGGTGAAGGTGACACGTGTAAATTACTTCCGACGTGTTCACTTGATTTCGCAATCGTTTCGTGCACGTGCGGTGTCAATTTCGCTTTGACCCATGCATCGTGTATCAAGGAATTGTGTTTTCCGTTGCATTTTCGACATCGCTTTGTAGAAATGCATTGTTTGCCATTATGATCAAATAAACAATTAAGACATAATTTTAGCTCATTCGCTTTTTTCAACTTTATTTCACTAGGCAAAGAGTTGAAATTTTTACAATGGAACAGGCTATGTTCTTCGCTGCATAATGGACATTTTATAGAGGTCACCGGAAATGATTTGTTAATAGTTTTATTATGTGAATAATTATACGGTTTCTTTATGAATTCATGCGATTTATTTTGATTGCTCTGCGCTGGTTTTATGGATATTTGGTCTTGTTTTCTACGAGCTGATTCCAAGCTGGTAAATTTGCTTTCTAAATAAGATAGAAAGTCGTTCAAAACGGGTAGATCCCGTGGATTTTTTAGGGACTCTAAGTAATCGCTATATGTGTCACTGTCCAGTTTCTGTGATAATATATGGACCAAAAATGGATCCCATGTCGACACGTCAACTTCTAAATTCTCAATAGCATGAAGTGTTTCCAGTGTAACGTCATGCATCTTTTTTATTTGCGCTGACGACTGCTGCGTTACGTTAGGTAACCCCAATAACGTATTCAAGTGTGCTGTAAATATAAGCTTTTTATTGTTATAACGGTTTGTGAGAATCTCCCAACAGGCCTTGTAATTATCAGAGCTTATATGCAGATGCTGAATAAGCCTCTCGGGCTCCCCACGTAATTTCCCTTTTAGAAATTGCATTTTCTGCGCTAGTGACAGTGAGGGATTGCTATGGACTGCCTCGTTGAATAGATCTTTGAACGACGTCCACTGCTGATAGTTCCCAGAGAAAATCGGTATTTCTATTTTGGGAACTGATTTTTCTCTGTGGGATACCGACCACAACTTCTTATTTACTGCTTTTTTAAGGTCGTTGAATATTTTTTCATGTCTGCTGAATTGACCTTCGTATTCCTCTTCCTCTCCGTTCGATTCCATATAGATTTCCCAATGAAGAGTATCTATCGCTGTCCAACGAGACTGCAACTCTTTCAATACGTCTTCGAACTCCCATTTCTCGCTAATGTTCTCTATCTTAATGCTGTTTGCTGTTCTCGTAAACGCCTTAAAATTTACCGACTGCTTTCGTAATAACTCATCCAATTTGCTCAAGGAACCTCGAGATTCCATTCGCCGGGATGTACTTGCTTCCGGTTCCCTAACCTTTAATATTTCCCCTTGCGGGGGTTCCTCCAGAACCAATTCCTTATTTCTCCCTACGGTAGACACCGACGGCCTACCTTCCGCTGCTGCTTGCTCTCGTCTCTGCTTATTGATCAACTCTAAAGTTGCTAAATACGTTGCCTTTGTCTGCTCATACATCTTATTCGTAAAATAAGGATGTTCTTCAACACCAAGCTCATATATGCTCATATGATTGCTCTCAAACTCCTCCCAGTAACTCTGTACTATTTCTAAACGCCTCTTAAAATACTCCTCTGTTCTCCTGTCTATCCCAGCTTTTTGTAGGTTCGTTATAAACTTATTGATAGCGTCTGCAATCTGCTGCTGATTCATGTATAAATCCTCCATCTTTAATGTTTGGTAAAAAATATGGAAAGATCTTACTTGAAAACTTCAATGCTGCTCTTACACTGTACCCGTCGTTCCTGCTGCTTCCTTTCTGCTGCTCCCTGATAGCTCGAAACCACCAAATCACTACACGTGTACTTTTTGCTTAGTCAAGACCACGTTGTCAGTCACTAAACGATTTTTAAACTGTTATAGTCCACAACACGCGAGGTCCAAACCGATAGACCGATTATTACCGATAACCGAAGTTCCAACGCGCGCGAGGTCCAAATTTCTCGAAGGACCAATATGTTGGGGGTTAGTCCAACACAATTTGCTAGTTCGAGGTGAATAGACACAGTAAGAGGGGAATGGAGTTTGATTGATACGACTGTTACGATTGACGGCGTTTATTGGACTAAATATAATTATAAAATATGATTATGTGCTAAGTATAGTTTTGAGCGCGTCAGCAATTACTCTGTTACTACCTAATACATATTACGAAATGTGCAACTCGCTTGTACTCAACAGAACAAGCTCAACAGAAAGTCGTAGAACTGTTGGTAGTTTTTAATGTTTTCGACCACAATGGGCGGTGGCATAGGTGGTTTTTTGACCTTTACGGTTTCATTGGTTTTTTCACTGGAGCTCGCTCCTTGTGGCAGCGGGGACAACGACTTTCTTTTCTTTCTACTTTTCTGTCGTGCCCACTGCGTTTCACTGGCAAGCAGTCGTCAGTCGCTTCGTCAGTCTTGTACTCGACTGGTTCAGGAAGCTTTTCGTTTGTAGAATGTTCTATTGCTTGAGATACACTATTTTGTCTTTCTCTTGCATCTGTTTTAACTGGCGTTGTAGTGCTTCGATTTGACCACTGAGGTCCTTAACCAATTGTTGCAATTGTATGCGCTCATTTAGTTCCTCCTTGAATCGGGTATATAACTGATATTCTAGATCAGTTTTTAATGTAATTTTATTTGGCGTACTTGCCATAACTGCCTCTGTGGCGCGGTGGGAGTGCATCCGACTGCTACCTTACCCAGGATAAAACTTTGTGTGATGAGCACGATGGTTTATTCTGTGTCTGGGTGTTATTTATCTATAAAATGTATGTATTTAGAAATATTTAAGTATGTTTATCAGTTGTCTGGTTCCCATAGTACAAGCTCTGCTTAGTTTGGGATCAAATAGCGTTGTGCGAGTTGTCCCAAGATATTATTATTATTAAATATTAATTGTATAAACTGTACAATTACACCATTCTTTATTTATACAAAAACACATGATTCACTACCTATATCTGGGTCATTGCGTTTGCCGCGACAGCGCTTTGCGCGAACGTATTACGAGTAGATAGGGGGCTATATGGCTATGTAAATAGCCATATATATAATCAATCCATGTGTTGGATATTGATATCTACTATGTAGATGTGTTTAGGAATATTGATTGTTCCAGTTTATGTGATTTTGTATAAAACCGATCGAAGGTTTGGTGGAACTGTTTTATAACTTTGAGAGGTGGTCTGGAGTCTGATGACGGTGTAACCATCACAATGTATTGACTAGTTATCATAGCGAAGATTATAAGATCATTCGTGTCTGCAAAACTATGTTTGGTAGTTATATTATACTGTATGAAATACCTACTTGTGGCACAGAACAACTCTGTACCTTCAGTGAAAAGTGATACATCTCGACTTATAACGGTTTTTAAATTTTGACACCAAATTATGCAAAAAAAAATGCAATTTTTTGGTCTAATTCACGTCTCTCTAGCGTTAAAATTGAGGAAGTTAAATTAGTGCAAAGTGGTTTAACTAAGCGCTTTTTAATTTTTTTAATGTGCAATCAAATACATCTCTAATAATAACAAAGTGAACTGAACAAATATTTCGAATGCCGTTATGAATATTGATACGATTCCAATTGACTCCTATTACACGATCTGAAACTTTAGGTATGAATTAGTACATACCGATACATATTTACTTCTATTATTAAACATCTAACATTACTAAAATTCATATTTTGTAAAAACAGATACAATTCTATTTAAATCATTATAAAAGTAAATATTTTAATGAAAAAAATGTGTAAGATGATACAACTCTTGATGTATCAATTTACATTATTTTTTCAAGTCAATTTTAATGTAATGTCTGATTTTGATTTAATTTGTATCAATATGAACATAATTGTAACACAAAGAGTACCTTCCACAACGGCCCGGCATTTTTAATAAAAGTATCTCAAATAACCCAGACATTGGCAACGACAACGCCCGACTCTCTAGCATTAACTGCGAGTTGCTCGCTCTTGTACTTCAGCGCGAAAAGATCGACATGAAGCTAAGAGACAACAGCCCCAGAACCTTAGGGAAGAACAGTAGATCTGGTGGATCAGGAACTTTCTTTGGCAGTAAAGTCCGCCTTCTAAATTAGAAGCGCGGGAAAGTCATGGCCAGAAAATGAGAACTCTGCTACCGGATGCGCAAGCTTTGCGATGGTGACAGCCAGCGCGGGGTGGAAACGGTTGCCGAGAAGGGAGTACGCGACCAGTCACGAGTACACGAAGGGATGACCCAGCGCGACAAGTGACCGGACGCCCGGACGTGGAAACCAGCGGCACTGGGGCTGGAACGTTCTCAGACGATGTGAACATTAAAATATCCAGACCTCTCGGTTTTCGGCCATAGAGGCCAGATAGATCACTGACGAAAACATACGTATACTCTCAGATAGTGCCTCGGTGCTCCTGTCTCTAAGTAAAAATTACTTTACTTCGAGACTGACAATGGAGTGTAGCGGTACCTAACCGCAACACAATCACACTACAATGGGACATGGCGGAACGCTAGGTAACGATGCGGTGGATGAACTGGCAAGGGAGAGCTCAGGCACGAAAATTTCGGTCCTGAGTAAAAAACGGATACCCTGAGAAGTTTAGGAAAGGTGATCTGCTTCTGAAGGGAGGTGGGCTGGTTGGAGTTACGGCCACCACGGCTGACGTATAATGGTCAACACCCAGGACTAAGTGCAGAAACCACACCCACCATAGTGATGTATGATGATGATGATGACGATGCGTAAAGAGGGTTTTGTTTGAAGCTTTATATCTGTACATTCAATAATTTCGGTCACAAGTTCATCAAATTTAACAAAAGAAAACAAAGCATGAAATTAGGTTAGGTGTAATTAGTAAATCTAGATTTGAATTAGTCATTAATTTCGCAATTAACCGATTATTTTTAAACTGAAGTAGGTAATCACTTCAAAATAGAAAGTAAAAACAAGATAATATGATAAGATTAATCAAGATTGTTTGTTCTTGTGTTTATAAGAACCCACAATTTACAATTTGAAATTAAATAAAAACGATAGCCATAAACGACAGCCGTAAAGACGTGCATTTATATTTATTGCAATGATTTCAACTTTAGAATATTTAGTGTTACTTGCTTGTGTAACTTTTTTGGGTAAGTTAGTGATTTGAAAACAGACTTTCTCACTTTGGGTACCAATATTCTTTTTTAATTTTTTACTGTATCTAAATTAAGTGATAATGAGTTTATTGTTATACTTCGCTACTTCTTATGTCAAATGAGGAGCGCGGTATGGTGACATTCAGATCATTGCCAAAGAAGATGTTGGGTGGCCCTGATACTATTAAGGATTAGCGTGACGATTACCATCAGGCGGACGACCTGCAGTCTTCTAATTTCGTATTTTAATAAAATAAAAAATAAGATCTTTTTTTTGTCAAGTTCCAAAGTTGTCTTCTTCCAAGATCATTAATTAGCTAAACCGGCATATAAAAATTTCTCCATTAACCCATCTCCAAAGTTGATTCAGAGTTGCCACTAACTAATATTTAAAATGCAATACAGGTACAGGTGCTGTTAATTTCCGATGCGATTACAAGTACAGTGGCATAGGATGGTTCAAATACCACGAGATACCAGCAACTTGGGCTGATGCCCGATTGATGTGCCAACTAGAAGGTACGTCGCCCTTTGCCAATGTTTTTTTTATTAACTTTTTTAAGTTTAAAGTTTATTGCAGTGTGTAAATTTAGACATAACATATATTATCAAATTTTGAAGGCCATTACTATCATCATCATCAAATCGTATTTATTTAAACTCACAAGATATGAGGCGTGAGATATTTGAAAACATAGTTCATTTTTCGATCTCACGGTCAAACATTTTTCAAACTACACACATCAAAAGTGTCTAAAGATCCCAAGTACGTTTTAGAGTACTACCGCAATTGGAGGATATAATTTTAACTTTTTTAGATTTCTATTGATTCTTTTATGAGATTTTCACTATCAGAATACGGTTTTTTTTTTTAAATTAGAAAATCAACTGTCATTTTAGGATTCCTATCAAAGTGTGTAGTAGCTTTTTTAAAAATCATCACAATTTCTGCATCGAAACTAAAAAAAATAACCTAACATTTGTGACACTTTTGATGTGTGTAATTCATGGACTACCACACAAGATTGTTTTATGTTGCCTAAATCTAACCTTCTCTACCATTTCACTTAAGTCGTCGATCGGTTCATGTGGTAAAAGAATGTACGATCTTGTGTTTTTTATTTCTCCAGAAAAAAAACCGTATTTTAATTATTTTTTTTTAATCAGGTGGAATACTAGCATCTCCTACAACACCAGATATCAAATCTGAAATGTTGCGGTCAACTGGTAAAAACGATATATTCACCGGAATTCAAGCAACTTTCTCTGGAGGACATTTTTATACTATAGATGGTGAGTATTATAACTTTGCAATCATACATTACAAAAAATGTTTTATATAATTTTTTTACTAAGATGAAATATTTATTGCTAAAAATTTAATACTATACAATTTCTTTTGCAGGTGTTCCACTGGCGAAATTCCCTCACCAGTGGGCAGAGTTTGAACCTAACAATATGAATAATGCAAATAGATGTGTTACCTTAAATTGTGAAGGAAAATTATTAATTGTGAAATGTGATGAACTGCGACCCTATGTGTGCTTCAGGAAACATTCTATCAATCAATCAATCAATCAAATATTTTATTTGCGAACATGGGTACAGTAAGCTCTTATGAAATATATAGTAGGTATCTCCATATTCCACCAATCGGCATGCAAAATTATTATATTAAAATTATACATTGCTATTGAGTAATATTATTTCGTATTTATGTCAAAAAAAATTAAATTTATGTGATAATAATAAAAGATTAAAAATAGTGACATGTCAAACAATTAAATTAATTTTAATAATCATTGGACATCCGAAATAAGAGAATTACATTTTTTTTAATTACAATAATAATATTATTCACCGTCTAAGAAATTCTTAACATTGTAGTAACATTTATTTATTAAATATTCCTTCAGATGTTTTTTAAACATATTCACCTTGAGATCTCTTATTTCTCTAGGAACTTTATTATATATCACAGGCGCCATACAGAATATGCTTTTATGCATCAGAGCCGTTTTGCTTTTACATATACGCAGTCTGTCACATGTGATAAAACGTCTGTTACGATTAACAGTGTCTGCGAGTTTTTCGAAGAGCTCCGGATTCGTCTTTACAAAAACGGCTGACTCGTATATGTATAGGCAAGGTAACGACAAAATTTTATATTGTACAAAATATGGCGCACAGCTATCCGTAGTCTTAAGTTTAAACATGGCCCTTATACATCGCTTTTGAGCCTTGAAAATAATATCTTTGTCTATTGCATTACCCCAGAATATGATTCCGTATCTCAATTTTGAAGCAGTTATACCATGATATGCCATTAACAGAGCATCCGTGTTGAGAATAGGAGCGAGTTTATATAAAGCGTACGCTGTAGAGCTAATCTTTTTACATAACTCTTCAATGTGAGTTTTCCAATTGATTTTACTATCGATTGTCAAGCCCAGAAATTTATTAGAATCAACTACATTTACTTTATCATTTTTATAGTTTACATCTAAGTCAACTATTCGAGGCATTCTTTGTGAAAATTGAATTATATTTGTTTTATTGATATTAATCTTTAAATTATTATTATCCATCCATTCTATTATTGTTGTCAATGTGTTATTAATGTCCGTTTCATACAAATCTCTGTTTCTACAATCTATTGCAACTGTGCTGTCATCGGCAAATAATGTTAAAGGGTATGGTGTTACTTTAGGCATGTCATTAATATACAGAATAAAAATTAAAGGTCCGAGCACACTGCCCTGTCCCACACCATAGTTCACTGTACGTACATGAGAACTGTATAGTTGTTCTTCTCTTGTATCGTGGTTTATATTCTTTAGTTGAACGTATTGTTTTCTATTCGTTAGATATGATTTAATTAAATTCTGGACATTGCCACGAATGCCATACGCGTCGAGTTTAGTAAGTAATATATTATGATCCACATAGTCGAATGCCTGGGTCATATCACAGAATATAGCGCACACGGGTATTTTGCTATCAACTTTTGAAGTTATTATTTTTAAAAAATCGAAAATGGCTCGATTGATGCATTTATTCTGACGGAAACCTTTTTGTTCCTCAGCCAAGATATTGTTTTTTTCTAAGTAGCCATAGAGTTGACTGTAAATATATTTTTCAAAAATTTTTGACATTATAGGTATTAGTGTGATTGGTCTATAACAAGTCATGGATTCTCTATCATTCTTTTTAAAAAGTGGTTTGACAACGGACATTTTTAGTCTTTCCGGGTAAACTCCTGCACATATACTTAAATTAATAATATGACTTACATGTTTAGATAGATAATGACCCGCAGACTTAATGACTCGAGTAGATATGCCATCATACCCAACGCTATCAGTATTTTTTAACGCTTTTATAACTACTTCAATCTCCGTGGGTAGACAGGGTTGCATGAACATTGATTTTGTTTTTTTGTCAATGTGTTGTGCAACATTGACCCCATAGTTAGCAACGGGAACAACCTTGTCGACAAAATAATCATTAAAAGCATTTGCTATATTTTGCGGGTGTGAGATGATTTTATTTTCACATGTTTTTATTTTAGTGATAGTCTCCTCGTGTTTAGTCTGAATTGACTTATTTATTATGCTCCAGGAAGTTTTGGAAACATTCTTAGAGGTTTTTATTTTATGCATGTTTTGAGCACGTTGGGTCAGTCTAATGATCTTCTTATATCGCGCAGAATATGTTTTATAGTTTGTTTTATTGGTATAATTAGGTTGTAACCTACACTTCCACAGAAGTTTTCTTTTATTTGTGCTACATTGTTTGATTCCACGCGATATCCATTTAGGTTTACTTTGTGATTTTATAGTAACATATTTAAAGGGAAAACATAGGTTATAGAACAATGTAAAGGTGTCTATAAACGAGTTGTAGGCTTCATTAGGATCGTCAGTTAAATAAACATCATTAAATGAGAGACTTTTCATACATAATGCAAATTTATCAAGATTTTCTCGATTATAGTCACGTTTTGTTACTTTCCAAGATTTAATTTCCATTTCTTTTTTTATTGGGCATTCAATAATTTGTGCGGTGTGGTCAGACAAAGACAGTTCAATTATTTTGGTTTTGCATGGTTTTACAAAATTATGCAGAAAATTATCAAGGCAAGTGTTACTTATTATTCTAGTAGGCGCATAGATAGCAAATTGTAAGTTAAATTGACATAGTAGACATTCAAAATCTAAAGTTATTTTATTTTTGTTCAATATGTCGACATTGAAGTCGCCAGCAATGACAATCTTTTTATAACGTTTATTACACATGATATTTAATAACATAGTCATCTTATCAAAAAATAAATTTATGTTACTGGTATTTGGAACTCTGTATACGCATATTATAATGAGGTTACAATTTATTATTTCTACGGCACAGCATTCGAAAATACCAGAAACTGACAGTTTTGCAATTTCAGGTAATTCACAATATTGTAGTCCTCTTTTTACTAGGATACATACACCTCCCCTCTTTCTATCTTTTCTGCAAAATGTTCCCGCTAAATGATAATTCGGTAATGTGAGGTTTATTTCCATTCCAGACATCATAAAGTGCTCGGTTATACAAAGCACATCAACATAGATTTTTCTTTCTGACAGTTCTTCTAGAGATACGGCAAGGTAGTCACATTTATTTAATAACCCTGCAATGTTTTGATGTATTATGTGTAAGTATTTATTACAGAAAAAACGTGTTTTCTTCTAGATTTTTAACTGTATTTTCATTATGGACAACGTCACATGAGGTAACAAATCCCGCCGTCTTATTACTTATGCGTATGTCTTCTATCAGGTCATTTAGATCATTAAGTAGGGTTCGCATTCCACTTTTTGTAATCAAACCAGACCATTTATTAAACATCGTCTCGTCATATTTGAGATTAAGGTTCGAATCCAATCCATAGTAGACATGCTCATGAGTCATTAAATCCATGTATATTAAATTATTGAAGTTTTCAATTCTCCAGTTGTAAATACTATTTGCATGGACACTGCATCTATAGGTAGGCAGGCATATTATTAAGTTGGTGTTAGTTATATCTTTTATCATATTTCTTAAACAGATGACCATTTGTACATAGTCCCTTGTCATAGTGAAATCTTCAGAACCTATAAGGATGGCACAGTAATCATCCATTGTGTAATCAACTAGTTTGGATTTTAAGCCATTCAGTAAAATTTTTATTCCACAACTGGGATATATATAATGACATAGGTCATATTTAGGCATAACGTTCTGGGCAAGTGACAGTATTTTATTATGTTTATCTGTACTTATGATACATATTTTATTTTTCTTTAAATTGGTGCATGATTTTTGTGAGGTATTTTTCTGAGTCTCAGTACTAGGAGCGCCATCTAGTACTACAGTCGGTGAACTAGTTTGGTTCGTACTTGGACGACAGCTCTCCACAAGGGAACTGTTTGACAATGGACTAATTTGTTGTTTCGACGAAATCGGAATTAATCTCTGTACTTTTTTACTTCTTATCCGACGCGATCTAGGTGTTCTAATAATCTGTTCTATCGGCGAGTTAAGGTTTTTATATGTATTGATAAGCTGCATCGATTTGTGTAGATCTTCTTTTAAGCGACTGTTCTCGCCATTCAAGTTATCAATCTCATTGTGTGCGCTCAGTAAATTATTTTTGAGTTCGATAATTTTGTCATTTAGTTCTTTCACAATTTTGTTGTACTGTGAATCGTCGGGAAGGCTGGCCAGAGTTGAATCGAATAACGAACTATTATCTTGAATGGAAGTAATATCATTCAAAGAACTTGTTCGTTGTGGTTTACGAATCGTCACGTTATTTACCTCTATATCTGACATTTCGTAGATATATTGAGTTCGTTTTAATCACAAAAAGAGTTTCCAGTTCTGGGATTCGAACCGTCGACTTTGTGTACCTACGGTGCAGACAGGTACAACGTTTTGCCACTCGGCTGCGGTATTCTTAATGAATATTGTTGAAATAAAGCATCGGTATTGTAGTAATTAGAATTTTGAAATCAGTAAAGTCAGTTATAGTGACACATCGTTTTGGAATTTTTACCACATTCTTGACACTTTGCTGAGTAATTTTACAAGACTTATTTTCTTAAAAACGACAGTTTATAATACTTGTAAGGAAATAGGAACACGGTTTTGATTGTTTATGTAAAGATTATGTTGTAATTGTATTGTTTTAGTTGTGATTTAGTTTAATTTAACACTTTTTAATGTTCACTATATTTTACTTAATTGTCATAAATTTGTTGGTTTGATTCACTTGATAACACTCACACACGCTTATCACACCACTGTTTACCAATTTTACTTGTAATTTTATAATTATAACGTGTTAATATATTTTATTGTAATTAAAATAACACAGAGTTCGTAAAGTACGTCTTTAGTTAAACAGCGCCATCTAGCGTTGTCTAATGTGAACACTAATACTTGTGGCACTATAGATGCAGGTAGATACAAATAGGGATATTTTTTTCTCATAGCACACTGATTATGCTGTAAGCATTGTCTGCATACCGCTTATTCTATGTAATATGTTGTTATTGCTCGTACTAAGCTACTGACGTTATGTGAAATTCTACTGATGTGTTGATTTCTATCGATCTTGGTGTGTGTCAAATGGCCTAAACTAACAATCTTAAAAATAACAATGAATTCACATTTCAGAATACAACTATGACAGCCGTACAAAAAAATGTTACAAGGTACATACAGCTATTCAAACGTTTGAACGTGCTCACTTCACGTGCTCGGCTGAAGGCGGCCATCTTGCTATCATAAACAGTGAGGAAGAATCCAGGGTTCTCAGTCAACTCTTTACCCGGTACCAACAAAGAGTACTCTATGCCAGCAAAAGGGCCTACGCATTTATTGGGTTTCATAACTGGGGTGAAGGTGGAGACTGGAGAACACTTGAAGGTAATTTATTCCTATTTTTTAACTGATTACCGCTCATTGACATCATGCCAAATTGTTCATTATTTCCCAAAGCTTTTTTTGGATCTTTGTTGTTATTTTGAAAAATATTGTAGTAGAATTTCTTTGTTTTCGTTCTTGATCAATGTTTAACCTTATTCTGTTGTTGTACAAAATCCTGCTGTAAGTTTATATAGTTTGAATTGGTTTTAGTTTGAGGCCGAAAAGCGTTTTGTAAATTAATTGAATCTACAATATTTTTGTTCATGCAGCCATTTCGAGGTAGATTATTTATTTTTATTTTGTTTATTTTACTGTTCTCTAATCAAGTTTTATAGTTTATAATAGTCGCAGTCTTCAGTGTTTGTAATTAGCAATTAAAGTGCTGTTTGTATAGTTGTTTATAGTCAATGGCTTTGTTGTATGTTTATCACCGGTACAAATCTGCGATAAAGTGAATGTGTGATTTTATATGTATATACTATTTGTATTTTCATATTTTTTTGATGACAATCAAAGACAGATTTAATAATTCATGTTTTAAGTCCTTTTTCTAAGTTATTTTTATGTTTCCAGGTCAATCGCTTCAGCAAGCTGGTTTCGACATATTCGCTCAAACACAACCGGACAACGCGACAACGGGAGAGTACTGTGGATGAATTCTTGCTAATGGAAGACTTAATGACCTTTGGTGCGAAGAATCTTACCCATTTATATGTGAAAAGAGTCCTTATTATCCACCTGTGTGTAGTACATAGAGATGAAGATTGATCATCAAATATTGCTAATATTTAACCAATTATATTTTTATTAATACTTTATTGTTTTATGTTACATTTTTCACTAGACGAGTGCCTCGTTCAATTTATTTTACAAGAATGATACATTTTTCTTTGACATTTACTGCTGCATTTTGAAATATTCTGTTGTTTTCTTTATATAGTTTTATTGTTTAATGTGTTTGTGTCAGTAGCTTCGCCTGAGGTTTTCTCTGCTAGGTATTTGTGCACAAAATATGCATGTATTAAACGTAAAAACCATACGTGTGAAATTATCTGAATGATATTGAAAACCGCATGAAAATCCGTTCAGTGGTTAATAAGATTATCATTAATACTATTAATAATGTTAAGTGATGATAGTGGTAGTGATATCAGGCTCTCACGTCTATGAAGATTGTTACATTCTTTATTATTGGGTATCCAATGATCCATTATACACTATCATATCAACCACAGTCACTTAATACGCGCTACATTGTGTATTCTGCTTACTAACATAATTATGTTATTTAAGTATGTTAAGTTTATACTATTTTTCGACACGAATAAATTTATTCGTAACTATATTTTAACAAAAAATACTATGTATTTGTCTACTATATTTAAGCGACAGATTGCTAAATTATTAACATTTAATATATATGCTGACCTTGGTACAGTTAGTGTATCACAGCAAACAGTTAGTTCTACCAATTCTTCTAGGATCATTAATGAAACTCCTAGTTTAAACTAGTAGACAACAGATAAGCAAACATGGTCTAACCATAGTACATCAAAATATTCAGGGCTTATCTGGCAAGATTCAGGAAATAGGCTATACATGGTGGCTCTATGATTTTTGTTTCTAATAGTGTGAATAGTAAAGAACGTAAAGATATTGTAGCTCGTTCTGTTGAGCGTACTGTAGAACTCTCTTGTGTAGAATTAAAGGAGCATATTGTTGTTTGTGTCTACCGTCCACCACAGAGTGACTTTAATTTATTTGAGACTATAATGGAGGATGTACTAAACGTTCTTAGTTATGGTAAAAAGCATGTAGTAGTTTGTGGCGATTTCAACGTTAATATACTTGAACAGTCACCTGTGTGTATTCGATTATGTACTTTATTTAACTCATTTAATTTGTTTAGTGCACCAACAAGGATCACATCACATTCTGCCACATGCTTAGATAATATTTTTTGCAACTGTAGCTATTATAATGATGTCATATTGAGTGATTTAACTTCCGATCACTGTGGACAGAAAGTCACTTTTCCTATTCATACAGTGGCTAAAGTAAACACGATCACATGTAGGCCAATGAGTACAGTCCGCCTAAACAAATTTAATACAAATGTTTCTGTCCGTATTGCTAATATAGATTTTAGTAAGGATGATCCGAACTACCTTTACGCGTCTTTGTTTAACATTATCAAATATGAATTTAATAATATTTTCACAATTAAGACTTTTTATAAAAATCGAAAAATTAGTTTTTGTGATTGGGCAACAACTGGCATACAAATAAGAAGAGCTAAGTTGTATGAATTGTACGGTATGAAGCAATATAATTTTGACCCTAAGTTTGTTCAATATGTCAAAAATTATTCCAAAATATGCAAAAAGACTTGTGCTGCTGCCAAATCTTTACATTTAGGTAGAAATATTAAACAAGCAGAGAATACAATTAAAGCCACTTGGAACATAATCAATGCTGAAGCTGGGCGGGCCAAGCCACGCGATCATAATTTTGAATTATGTGTTGGTAATAACATTGTAACAAACAATTTAGATTTAGCGCGGACATTTAATAATTTATTTGCTGAAATACCTATAAATACAACCAGCTCCTTAAATTCATGTCCGGCTAAAGCCCAATCACTTGTAAGAAGCAGTGTGAAAGAGTGTACTGTACCATTTAGTTTCAATTTTATAAACCCCCATGATATAATAAAAATATATAAGTCATTGAATTGCAAAAAGACAGCAGACTTATGGGGTATTTCTGTTAAATTAATTAATTGCATTATAATTAAAATAGCACCACATTTAGCTACAATATTTAATCGATGTGTTGATACCGGCGTGTTTCCTGATTTAATGAAACACAGTAAAGTAATCCCTTTGTTCAAAGCCGGTTCAAAAAGCGACCCTAGTAATTTTAGACCTATTTCTATCTTACCAGCTATTAGTAAAATCTTTGTAAAGGCCATACTAATGCAGTTAGAAACACATTTTAAATCTAATAATCTACTGCATAGCGAACAATATGGATTCACAAAGGGTCGTTCGACAGTAGATGCAGGCTCTCAACTACTAAAACACATATATAGTGCCTGGGAAAACTCGCAGGACGCCATTGGTGTTTTCTGCGACCTCTCAAAAGCATTTGATTGTGTGGTGCATAGTACACTTCTGCTGAAACTTAGGCATTACGGCATTACGGGTACAGCGCTTAATCTTGTTGCTTCTTATCTTAGTGAGCGAATGCAGTATGTAGACATTAACGGAATAAGGTCGTCCGGATCAACAGTGAGTATGGGCGTGCCACAAGGATCAATTCTGGGTCCTTTTCTATTTTTGGTGTATATAAACGATCTGCCATTTTTTACCAGTAACTTATGCGATATTGTTCTATTTGCTGATGACACTTCTCTTATATTCAAAACCAATCGTAAAAATGATTACTCTGACGAAGTAAACAGGTCCCTCGCATTAGTTCTTGACTGGTTTACATCAAATAACTTGCTTTTAAATTCTAAAAAAACCAAATGTATTAAATTTAGCTTACCAAATGTAAGAAATATCAGTCCAAATCTTGTTTTAAACAATGAAGTTATTAATTTTGTTGATTCAACGGTTTTTTTTTGAGAATTACTTTAGATAGTAAGTTACAGTGGGGCGCCCAAATATCATGTCTCGCAGGGAAACTCAGTTCTGCAGCATATGCTGTCAGCAAAGTCAGACAGCTTACGAACGTAGAAACAGCTCGACTAGTATATTTTGGTTATTTTCATAGCGTCATGTCCTACGGCATATTGCTTTGGGGCAAGGCGGCTGATATACAAACTATTTTTATTCTTCAAAAACGTGCAGTGCGTGCGATATATCAATTAGGAGCACGAGTTTCCCTTAGAGAAAAGTTTAAAGAGATAGGCATTATGCCATTTGCATCACAATATATATATGCAAACGTTATGTTTGTAAAACAAAACTTACATTTATATAACAAAAATAGAGATATTCACTCTGTGAACACAAGAAATAAGCACAAATTGGTAGGTCATTATCATAGGCTTCATAAAACTCATAGCTCATTCATGGGACTAGGTGTTAAATTTTTAAATAAAATTCCAGTCAGCATATCGAGTCTACCAGTAAATAAATTTAAGAATGTAGTCAAGAGACATCTTATACAAAGAGCTTACTATTGTATCGATGATTATTTAACTGATAAAGATAAATGGATGTAGTTCGTTGCTCCCTATTAATATATTGTGTTGTATAGTTTATTGCATTTTACTAGGTGAATATTGTTGTCTGAGCTTAGCTAGAGGGCTTAACAAGATTGCTAGTAATGTGGGATTCAATCCCACATTGCTAGTTATCTTTAAAACAAAAAAATATATATATATATAGCCTATGTTACTCCCCGATAATGTAGCTTTCTTATAGTGAAATATTTTTATATAGGGTCGTTCGTCATTCGCAAAAAGCGAATTGAATTTAATTATTTATTTTGATTGGTCATATGGGAACGCAAATATAAAAAAACCTTTCCTTTTAAAAGTACAGTTGTCAAAAAAGATGAATGCATGAAATATATTGAGATAGTGTAACAAATTGTGTGTTTATAATAACATTAAGTGGTTTATTATAAAAAAAAGTGATATTATGTATTATGTATTGCATTACATATTATTTCTAAATACATTTTAAATCAAAAAAGTTTTCCCGTACAAAGTGAAAAATGTTTCTTAATGATTTGATTTATAATATTTTGAAGTAACGCATTAAGGCTAACCTAATTAGGTAGAGTTACATAGTACCTAAATATGTAGGAAGGATAAATAAAATATGTATTTGTATAGTTTTTAGGGTTCCATAGCCAAAATAACAAAAAACAGAATCCTTATAGTTTCGTCATGTTCCTATGTCTGTTTGTCTGACCGTCCGTACGTCACAGGCATTTTACTCAAAGACTACTTAATAAATATTGATAAAATTTGGTGAAAAGGTGTCTTGTAGTAGGCGCTACTTAGAATGATTGCCAAATAATAACAATAAATATTTTTAGGGGGGCCACTCCATACATTTATACCAAAAAACATGAAAAATATCACAAAGGTAGCGCTTAATAAATACTTTTAAACTAAAATTATTTCGGACGTGATTGGATATAACAATCAATGAGTTAGCAGAAAAACTGTGTTTTTCAACAAAAGGGCGTAAGTACCATGAAAATACGCTCTTCTGCTGAAACAATTATTAAAAGCAGTGGAACTCTACACTGAGCATGTTCCGACATGCTATTGCTCGTTTTTTTTTATACCTAATAATTGATTCATTTACTGTCGTTAATTTACTAGTTTTATTTATTTTATGGACGGAAATCAACCACCAACATCAAAAAGAACAACAACAGAAATATTTCATCATTCGAAATCAAGGATGGTGTCTTTTGCACCTACTGACAATTATGAATATTTACACAAGAGGACTAACAAAGGTAGATCGGATTTATAAGGATGTCGAAACAAGAATATCTGCAAAATAGGAATGGAATAACTATTCAACTATGTGCTAATCACATCCATTCTACTGATAACTGCATCAACAGAGAAGCCAATAGAATCTGAAATAAAGAAATGTTAAAAATATTGAAAAAAAAAACCTGATACTACAGTTACTACTTTAATAGTCTACCTATTAGTAAAAATGTATTATATTTTATATGATTATAGTATAATGATAACTATACTTTTGTATAATATCCGTATAGGTGATTTAGGTAAGTAAGTAAGTAATTACCAAAACCATATTTAATGAAAGCTAAGATAATTTACGTATCCCTAATATCATATACTATTTTTATCAAAGACTTTTTTATGTGACAAGTGCTGTGATAAATATTTATTTCTTTGATTTAAATATTTAGTTGATTTATTATATTACTGAAATTTTTGTGACCCTTTATTTTTTGTGTCGACTGTACTTTCCCGAGCCAAGAACTTTTTGTTTTTATTTGTGGTTCCATATGACGAATGAAAATAAATAATTAAATTCAATTCACTTTTTGGGACCGCGGTCCCGGTCCCGAATGACGAACGACCCATATTGATCCAGTTATTTCGGAGCCTATTCAATTCATGCAAACAAATAATCAAATCTTTCCTCTTTATAATATTAAAGTATACATTTCAAATATGTTCTTTTAACTATATATTATATTTTTTATTGATTTAAATTTTATGAGTATAAACCTCCTTCAATATTTCCATCTTTCTTTATCCACATCTGCTGTCATCTAAATGTAAACCCAAAGTATCTGTTTTCAAGTCTTACTTACCCATAAAGTTACACAAGCTAGTAACACTGAATATTGTAGGGTAGAAATCATTGCAATAAATATAAATACACGTCTTTACTGCTTTCGTTTATAGCTATTGTTTACCTTCAAGTTTGTGTATAAACACAAGAATTAACTATCTTGAATAATCTTATCTTATTTTGTTGTTTATTATTTTCTTTCATTAAATGTTTACCTTCTTCAGTATCGAAATAATCGGTTTATTGCAAAATGACTAGACTAATTCGTATCTAGATTTACTGATTACACCTAGCCTATATTCATTGCTTTGTTTTCTTTTGGTAAATTTGATGAATCAGTGATGTCTGTCAGTTTAGTTTTCAACATAGTTTGGTTATAGTTTTGCCACATAATGGTCTCCTAACCGATTTCGGTTGCGTAGGTCAATCTCATCAGAGACTAACCAACTGCGCAGGAGATATTATAGTGCATGAGTGTATGCGCAGACACAACTGTACTCTCTATTCCCTTACTCTCATAGCCCCATGGGACGGCAATTCGACACGACTGGAGAGAGATTGGGCGCAGGACCGACGGCTGAACGTGCTCTCCGAGGCACGAAGGGGTATGACAATGTTCGAAAACCGTTACCCATCTGTTGACCGACAGTGGTAATGTTGGTTAACCTTGCAGATATCTCGATCTGCTCGGTCGCCACTGAGTCAGGGACCCCTTTGCCACATACCAAAATGACCTAGAACCAAGAAGACCTAAATCCTAAATAATAGTGATTCACAACAAAATATGTATAACAAAACTCTCTCTCTCTCAAGGGAGGTCCTCCTTGAGAGAGACAGTTTTGGTTTTTAAATAATTACAATTGTCGTGTTTCTGAAAAAAAAAAACGAAAAGAAAACACTGGGTCAAGCTCAGCCTCTCAGGTATATTATTAATAATAATAATTATAGTATATTATATAGGTATAATAAGTATAGTATATTAATAATAATATATTAAATAAATATTTACATTTCATATTAGATCACTAATAAAATTATTACACTTAGCTTGACGACGCAGTAGCCTAATGGTTAAGGCATGTGAACTCGCAATCGCAATCGAGAGGTCGCGGGTTCGAATCCCACCCCTTAAACCTACTACCGACGTGGTTACGTGAACCCACCCCAATCACAAGCAATTTATTTATTTATTTATTTAAAACTTTATGCACAAAGTTGTACAAAGGTGGACTTAATGCTAAAAGCATTCTCTGCCAGTCTACCTTAGGGTGATGTAGAAATGGAATGTGTAGGTGCAGTAACCTAATTGTAAAATAAGAACTTCCATATTATTCTTACATAATACACAAATAAAAATAGCTAGACAGAGAATATAAAATAAATACTAAAATCCAATATAACTATACAATAGTATACATACTTACAAAAATACATAGACACATATATACCTACATACATAACTATACAATAGTATACATACTTACAGCAATACATACATACATACATAAATAAATACATAGATACAGACTAATATTTATGTTACTAATGTTGTGATGATTCAGCTGATCCATCAAGGAATAAAGTGCGTACCTTCCATTTAAAATTAAGGCGATTGGGTGCCATCCTAATTTCGGGGGGCAGGGCATTCCAGAGAGAAACAGATTGAACTATAAAAGAGCATCCGACGAATCCAGAAGAATGAGCAGGGCATAAAAGAAGTAGATTGTCGGAAGATCGAAGATCTCTACTGTGATTTGAGTGCAGGTACTGAAAGTAGGAAGTCAAGTAAGAAGGGGCAGTAGGAGAATTAAGAATAGAATAGAGTGTAGTGAGAGCGCGTAAACTATGTCGCTGGCGAATAGGGAGCCATTTAAGTTCGGAACGGTAGGAAGAAACATGGTCAAACTTACGAAGATTGAAAATGAATCGAATGCAGTTATTTAGAAGTCGGTCAAGTTTATTAAGGAGCTCTGCATTCAGGTCAAGATAGCATACATCACCATAATCAATCAAGGGGAATATTAGCGTTTGGACAAGCATTACTTTAGTTTTATAAGGAAGAAAGTTCTTGAGACGATATAACGCCCGCAAAGTACCCGTAACCTTTTGACTTACATTTGTTATTTGAGTATGCCAGTTGAGGGTGGTATCAAGGAAAATCCCGAGATTCTTAACTGAAGAATGTAACGCGATAATGGAGCCGTTAAATATGACAGGTGGTAATGTGTCGGTGTTCAATCGAGTTAAAAGGCGTTGACTCCCTATCACAATGGCCTGACACTTAGACGGATTTATAGTCAAACCAAACTTGTCTGACCAGGTCTTGACAGCGTTAAGGTCCCCATTAAGCTTAGTGATGGCCTCGGATATGTTATTCACATTGGCCTGGGCATATAACTGCAAGTCATCTGCGTAAAGATGGATCGCACACTGAAGGACATTAGTAATGAGATCGATAAAAATAGAAAATAATAGAGGAGAAAGAATACCGCCTTGAGGAACACCAGTGTCAAGATCGCGCCAACTCGATAAAGTATCACCCACGCGCACGGACTGCTGGCGTCCCCGAAGATCAGATGAGAACCAGTTTAAAGAACCTGCCGAGAACATCAGATGAGATAGGATAGAGAGTAAGATATCATGGCTGACAGAATTGAAAGCATTAGAAAAATCAACCAAAACTAAAACCGTAACTTTGGTATCATCCATGCCAGTTCTAATGTCGCCAGTTACTTTGAGAAGAGCAGTGGTGGTGCTATGTCCTGGCCTGAAGCCTGATTGAAACTGGCTCAACAAATTGTTTCGATGCACAAAATGTGTCATTTGTTTATGCACGCAAGCCTCCAGCACTTTAGATAAAAAAGGAAGAATAGAGATAGGTCGAAAATTATTAGGAAGAGTGGGATTTGTAATTTTAGGCAGAGTAATAACAAAAGCATATCGCCACGAAGACGGGTAAGTCCCTGAATCTAAAGAAAAATTTATGATGTGTGTTAAAGCAGGAAGAAGATGATCAAGAATGGGTATAATCATGCGACGGCTAATACCATCATTACCAACAGCATTCGATTTGATAGAAATAATTATCTTATTGATATCGCCAGGTTCAACTGAAGAAAAGTGAAAGAAGTCTACGTTGGGGCGACGAAGGTTAGCTAAGTACTCACAGGTACGACGCTTGGCTAGATGTTCAATAGGTACGAAGGAGGTGAAATGAGTATTGATTTCATCTATACCAACCGCCAACGGAGGATCAACACTTCCATGTTTGCCAATTCCTAGAGTCCCGAGATGAATTAATATGAAAAAGAATATGGCGGCGTTTAGCGTTGCGAATCATCTGATTACACCGATTCCTTGCAGTTTTATAAAGGGCCCAGTTATCATCATCCCGGTCTTTCTTAAATTTGCGAAAAGCTCGGTCTCTGCGCCGCATAGCCATCCTGATTCCATTCGTCATCCAGGGAGCTGGAGGCCGCTTAATTTTAACTTTTTTAACAGGCGCATGAATGTCATACAACCCCACGACCAAATCATTGAAAACGTCAATTTTATCATTTACCGTAGGGGCCTCAAATACCGGTTCCCAATCCAATCCCGACGCATCCTCACGGAGTTTATCTTCATTCATCCGACCAAAGCAACGCACGTACGTAACGCACGACAAGGTTTTGGTGGTTTTAGCTTGTAGGAGAGAAAAATTAAATCATGATGAGGAAACCCCGAAGCTAAAGATTGCCCATGATGACGGACTAGAGAAGGAGCCGAGGTAAGAATGATGTCTAACCAAGTATCCATTCCATCCAAGTTGTGATGAGTAGCTTGCAGTGGTAAGACATGAAAGCTAGTGGACTCAACGATCTGGAGTAACTTACGGGAACGGAGGGAGTTACTCGAGAGGAGATCGGTATTAAAATCGCCCATGATGATATAGATTCCAGAATCATTTCGAAACTGGAGAAATAATCTGCTGCTGGAGGAGAATAAACAACACCTAGAATGGCCCTAGCCCCCTTGAAACACACCTCTAGGAAAATAAATTCCGCAGTAGTACCGTTACTGGAAGTAGGAAATGTTAATATTTTGTAAGAAAAGTTACTACGCAGATAAATAGCGACTCCACCTCCTCTCCTATCGACTCGATCGTTCCTAATGAGAACGAAGCCAGGGAGAGCGTATGAAGTAGAAAGAAGGTGAGGCTTGAGCCAAGTCTCCGAAACTAAGATGGCATGTACGTTGGAATTAGCGAAAGCATCAACCAAGTCGCTGTAGTGACTAGGAATACTTTGAGCGTTGATGTGACAGACATTAAATAAACATTTGTGTTGCTCATTAAATGTTTTTCGCAAAAAATCACCAAGTGAATCTGAAACCGAGCTGAAACTATCATTATTCGATGAATCAACAGATTCGTTTGCTGAATAAAATGAATCATTATCAGACATTAGTACTAATAATTTATAGATAAAGAATAAAAAATAAATAAATTTATAAATGATATATATGGCAGTCGCCATAGTATATTCCTATACCAAATAATGAAACACCAGTACGTGTTTAGATTGCACTTCCTAATTGTCTATTTTATTATTTATAAATTACGCAATCTACACGTACTGCTAAGAGGCGCTGAATAAACAAATCGCCCTCCTATTATAATATTACTTCCTATATTTTTACGTGTATAAATACTTAGGTTTAAGATTTATTAAGCTAGTCAATTAAGTCAATTAAGTCAAGTCAATATAATCTACAACCCTTCATCTCGCTTCTCATTGACTCACAATAAATATAGCAATACGCTATAATTGGTGACCCCGACGTGATCTATTGCTAGCTAGTGCTGATATAATTCCGAGTCGATCGGTACCCAATTTGGTTTTCAGCAGCGAATCTAGCGAAACAATAGATTACCAGAATAGGCATAGGATCGGTCAATTTAGTGTAGTACGTTTTCGGCACATTTTTGTTGGCTTCCCACAAGCGGGTCTCACCAGCTAAAATTTCAAGAGGCCAGTATTACACATTATTATTTTTTATTTTTTTATTTTTATATTATTTATTTTATTACGCGGAATAACAAAAATTTACCATGGTCCCACCAGCTTCTCCTATCAAGGGCGACGCTAGCGCTGAGACGATAGCAGCGATATCCGTCTCAGAAAAATTACCACAGTTTTGGACCGACTCACCAAGACTATGGTTCGCCCAGTTCGAGGCAATTATGGCACCTCAAAAACAGGGGGAAGAGTACAAATATAACATGGTAATAGCAAAATTACCAAAAGAAGTCATACACCAGGTTAGTGATATACTGACAAGCCCTCCAGCGGAAAAACAATATACCACTATCAAGGACCGACTGATAAGCTGTTACGAAGAAAGCGAGCATCGACGATTTCACAAACTCCTCTCAGAAATGGACCTCGGAGATCAGAAACCGTCTCAATTGTTAAGACAAATGAAGGAAGCAGGCTGCGGCAAGATCAATGAAGATACAATTCGCCTACTGTGGTTTCGACAACTCCCAGCAGAAATTACGTCAATCATAGCAGTATCCGAAGAGTTAGGATTAGATAAATTATGCGACCTCGCCGATAAAATCCACGAAAACATGCGATATAATAGAAGTACGTCACGATCGGCGACCGCAGAAATTAATTTAATAACAAGCCTGACGTCACAGATTGCAGCTATGCGAATTGAAATTGATGAGTCGCAAAACGGTCGCTCACGCCGACCTTTGCAACGCGGCAGATTCCATTCACGTAACAATTCGCATACACGGTCAAGGTCTAAAAATAGAATGGCGAGTAATGGACTTTGTTTTTATCACAGACGTTTCAAACAAAAAGCGTATAAATGTACGCAACCATGTTCATGGAACAACAAAAACAACCAGCATTCGGAAAACTAGAACTAGCACAGAATGCGACGGGTCTCTGTGCAATTCACCCATCAAACCGTCTAACTATAACTGACTCTAACAGTGGTTATAGATTCTTAGTCGATACGGGTGCTAACATATCTGTTATAAACCGCACAGACAAGAATAGCGGAGCCTGCGAATACAAATTGTTCGCTGTCAATGGGAGCTCTATCAACACATATGGTGAACGCACCTTAATGCTGAACCTAGGACTACGTCGAAGTTTTAAATGGACATTTACCATTGCCGACGTTAACATGCCAATTTTGGGAGCTGATTTTCTTGAACATTATCAATTATTAGTCGATATACACGGACAAAAATTAATTGATAAAAACACAGGCCTTAAGACGCCCGCAAGATTATTGAAAGCAAATATTGCAACAATCCGATCGATAAACTCTTCTCTACCAGAACCGATAAAGTGCTTGTTAGAGAAATATGAAGGTATCACTAAGCCTAGATCGATGAACCAACCTCCCAAACATCAGGTGCAGCATCAAATCATTACAAAGGGTTTTCCAGTAGCTATTCGAGCTCGTCCGCTACCGCCTGACAAATACAGGATTGCTAAACAGGAATTCCAAAACATGATGGATATGGGAATTTGCAGACCGTCAAGCAGCCAATGGGCATCGCCACTTCATCTGGTCAAGAAAAAGAATGGCGAATGGAGAGCGTGCGGAGATTACCGAGCACTGAACAAAATAACAGTACCGGATAGGTACCCTTTACCCAGACTACTCGACTTTACATACATAGCAAGCGGAAAAGCGATATTCAGTAAAATTGATATAAAAAAAGCATTTCACGCGCTGAACGTAGCTGAACCCGAAAAAACGGCAATTATAACCCCGTTCGGACTCTTTGAGTTCACAAGAATGCCATTCGGACTACGAAACGCTGCACAGTCCTTCCAGAAATTTATGGACTCCATATTTCGCGACTTAGATTACGTATATATTTACGTGGACGATATTTTTGTGGCAGATTGTAAAAATAATATTAAATTACATTACGAACACTTAGAAGAAGTATTCAAGCGCTTACACGAAAACGGCATAACAATAAACACAGATAAATGCGAATTTGCCAAAGCAGAGATTGATTTCCTTGGTTATCATGTAACGAGCCAAGGATTGACGCCTACTACGGACAAAATTCAAGCAATAAACGATTACCCTAAACCACAAACGGTGATGGAATTACGACGTTTTTTGGGTATGATTAACTTCTACCGAAGTAGTATGCCTCTCGCAGCGAAACATCAGGCGCCATTAAATAAATACTTGCATAATTCCAAGAAAAAAGACAAGACTGTTATACAATGGAATACTGAAGCTAACCACGCGTTTGAATGCTGCAAACAGGACATTCGTCAAATAACTACATTGGCATATCCTGATAGCAACGCCCAAATCGCTGTAATGACTGATGCTAGTCTGAAATGCGTAGGCGCTGTACTACAGCAGCGAAGAAACGCAAAATGGGAACCAATAGCGTTCTTTTCAAAATCACTAAGTGAAGCCCAAACGAAATACTCTACATACGATAGAGAGTTACTCGGTATCTACATGGCTATAAAACATTTCAGAAGATTAATTGAGGGACGAGAATTTACTGTCTACACGGATCATAAGCCATTGATTCATGCTTTCGTTAAGAAGCCATCATTGGATGACACCCCTAGACGAATAAGATATTTGGATTATATATCACAGTTTTGTACAGATATTCAACACATAAGCGGCCACATGAATGTTGTAGCTGACGCTTTATCCCGAGTTATCGAAACGATATCCCTACCTTCTGCAATTGATTGGCACGAGGTAGGACAATGGCAACGCAAGGATAACGAGCTGGAACGTTTGCAAGCCAATAAATCGTTAAATATCAAATTGATTCATTTCCGAGATAAGAATATCAAGATTTTCTGTGATACATCAACAGGAAAGCAACGCCCATTTATACCCCTCAAATTTAGGAAAACTATTTTCGAGAGTTTTCACAACTTAAGCCATCCTGGAAAGAACACTACAAGAAAACTAATTTCAGCAAACTACATATGGGAAAATATGAACAAAGATATCAATGAGATGACAGAGAAATGTTTACAATGTCAACGAGCGAAGATACATCGTCATACAGTATCACCTCTAGGTAAATTCATGCCGACAGGAAGATTTGCTCATCTCCATATCGATTTAGTAGGACCTTTACCTACGTCGCAAAATAAGCGTCATCTATTAACAATGATAGATCGCTGTACTTCATGGCCAGAGGCTTTTCCCATAGCCGATATAACTGCAGAAACTATATCTAGGATGGTATATGAAGGATGGATAGCCCGATTTGGATGCCCTGAATACATTACCACAGACCAGGGACGCCAGTTTGAATCTGAAATATTCAAAAGTTTGGCTAAACTCATGGGTATCACGAAAATTCGAACCACACCATACCATTCACAGTCAAACTCAAAGGTAGAACGACTGCACAGGACTTTGAAAACAGCATTAATAGCAAGAGGAAATACAACGAATTGGACAAAAGAACTTGCAACTGTTTTACTCGGTATCCGTACCAGTCTACGGCAAGATACCGGATACTCTGCAGCTGAACTAGTCCTCGGTACAACAATAAGACTACCTGGAGCATTTTTCGGAACAAGCGATCACTCGACATACGCCGATTTTGTGAAAGAAATTAAAGAAAACATAAAAAAAGCAACCTCCGTTTCACATAGGCAGAGTACGAACGATAAGATATTTGTGCATCCACACTTATCAGTATGCACACATGTTTTCTTACGTTGCGATCGTTTACGGCCAAGTCTTACACCTCCGTATGATGGACCTTATCTCGTTATTAGTCGTAATGATAAGGTTTTCACGATCTGGATAAACGGACGACAGAGCTCCGTGTCAATCGATCGTCTCAAACCAGCTTTTATGATAAACGACAACGAGATAAGAGATCAAAATTGCACGATTAGAAATAACATAGAAGATAAAAAATTAGAAGATAAGAACTGCCCGAAAAAAACACGTTCCGGACGAATCTCCCGACCAACGGTGAGATTCCAATCGTAGTATATAAAGATTTGCCGTGTGGTGCCGGCTTAAGAATAGTACCACCCCATCTCTACCCGTGGGTGTCGTCAAGGCGACTAAGGGATTTTACCCCGGAGGACGGGCAGCAGCGTCCTCTGCGTACTTAAAGCCTTACTGCGATCGCCAACCCGCTCGCCAAGCGTGGCGATTATGGCAATTACCCCCAGGATCTACATACTAGTAGGTTCTACTGGGGAGACCCGTGCCCAGCAGTGAGCCATCTTATGGGTTGATATGTTATATAAAGACATGCAAAACCACAGTCATTCATTCGAGTTACAAGACTTCCAACTACAATGGGTTCTACAAGCAGTCACGAGAAAGAGCAGGTGAATATGGTGCAGAACAACGCCGCGATCCCAGAGGAGATTACAAAACTCCATTCAAAGCTATCTGGGGACCTACAAGACCTCCGCACGTGGATCATGGTGGCCATATTCACCGCAGTTGTAATAATACTAATACTCAGTATATACTTTATCTACCGAGCAATCGGAGCAAAAATAGAGAAGAACCTGTTGCGAATCGTCAGGGACTCGAATGCTGCTTAAGACTGTCGGAAATAGATATAATTAATAAGATATTTCAATTTTTTTGTACAATTTTCAACTTATAATTTTTACAATTTTTAAATGTATAATTTTTACAAATGTATAATTTTTTTACAAAAGGGGGAATATCTATGGCAGTCGCCATAGTATATTCCTATACCAAATAATGAAACACCAGTACGTGTTTAGATTGCACTTCCTAATTGTCTATTTTATTATTTATAAATTACGCAATCTACACGTACTGCTAAGAGGCGCTGAATAAACAAATCGCCCTCCTATTATAATATTACTTCCTATATTTTTACGTGTATAAATACTTAGGTTTAAGATTTATTAAGCTAGTCAATTAGTCAATTAAGTCAATTTAGTCAATTAAGTCAAGTCAATATAATCTACAACCCTTCATCTCGCTTCTCATTGACTCACAATAAATATAGCAATACGCTATACCAGTCATAAGGACAGTATAAATACACAGTATACAGCTAGCATAAATACTAAGCTTATATATGCTCATCACTAAATTAAAACGAAACAGAATTTCGAACTAATCACGTGTCACATAGAAGGTTAATAATAAAAATTACTGCCTCAGTAGCGCAGAAGGAATACACATTGTAACCGCACTAACGAAGCAGATTCATCGCTCCATAACAGTTTATTGGTATTCTTGGGGTTTGAGATAAATACCTATTAAGCAAGTCTTATTTCGGTCCTGCTAAATGCATCTTTTAAAGTTTTTTTTTGTGTTTGAAGACGGGTATGTCCCTGAATCTAAAGAAAAAATTACGATGTGTGTTAAAGCAGGAAGAAGATGATCAAGAATGGGTATAACCGTGCGAAGGCTAATACTATCATTACCAACAGCATTAGATTTGATAGAAATAATTATCTTTATGATCTCGGCAGCTTCAACAGAAGGAAAGAAAGACGCCGACGGACAGACGGATGCCGACGGACAGGGCGAAACTATAAGGGTTCCGTTTTGCCATTTTGGCTACGAAACCCTAAAAATGACTTCTTGTAATATTAGGTGGTATTAATCGTTATAAACCCAATGAATTTTAATTAACATTAAACAGTTTCTTCATGTGAAACAAGGGAACAAAAAATGTTCTTTTAGGTATGTAAAGCGCCCTACAATAAGACATTAAATAAAATTGAACTGAATGATGTATAAAAATGTATTAGCAGTAATTTTAGCATTTGTACATTTATTGACATGAGCTATGAAAACTTTTTACCACATATAACTAATTGATCTATATATATACAGGGTGTAACAGAAAGGTGTGGTCAAATTTCAGAAGCGGAAAGTGTAAGTTTGTCACTATTGCACCTACAATGGTGCTATAGCTGGTTGCATTATTATTACATAGTTATAGCATATACTTTCTCTGTCAAAATTATTTTATTCATTTACTTTATCGGCGTAAGGAATATGTGTATCCAATGCAAAATTACAGCCTCCTAGCACTAACAGTCTCTGAGCAAAAACGCCGACGGACGGACGGACAGGGCGAAACAGCTGCCTGTGGTATTCTTACGAGAAAAAACAAGACAGGCCGATCAGAGTGATAGCAAAAAATGTACACTTGTCTTGCCTGCCAGAGAGTATAATAGAAAATTTGACTGCTGTAAAAAACCGTCAAGTTTACAAGTCTGCTATCGCTGAGCATTTGTTGGAATCAGGACCAAATCCCTGGATAGAATTGCATAAGCCACAGGTACTTTCCACCGATCGCCACTATTATTCCAGGATTGTACGCGAGGCGGTTGAGATCAAGAAGTATAAGAACTTCAACCGAGAAGATGGATACCGGCTCTCAACATCTTGGAACCCTGTTATCAACAAATGTAATCGTAGCCGTATAGACACCGCGCCTCGGTGTAAAGACGTTGTAAGTGTAGTGTGTAGAAGTACCGACAGTACAAATTATCAAAATTATCAAGACCAGGCGAGGGTAGTTGAAAAACGCCTCGCCTCGCGGAGACATCGCTAAGCTGCCATCAGTCGACCCGTGACCACGATCGGTGCAATTCGATCGAAACGTCGCGTAAATAAAAGGTTCGTACCTTTAAGTAATTCACGCGATTAAGTCCCGAAATATAACTAATATGTATAAAAATCGCGAAAGTTTAAAAACAATGATATACAACAATTTATATACAGAGATAGACACTAGATTACATAATCCAAATAATACAAATATTAACTGTAATAACTACATTGTTCCATCAAATACCTACATACATATGTGGGTAGGATCCCACATTAGAGTGTGTTTAATAGGTACATCTGTAATAAAAGAGTCTAGTCTAATTCGTTAATGATATTATCAGTTGCAATTACATTTAGTATATTCATTCCAACCTCTGCAATGCATTCTCATATCTAATATCATAAGCATCTTAAACAACTGACACAGTATTATTCACAATACAAACATCATCCTAAAATATCTGTGGGTACATCTATAATATAAATAATTGATCTCTGAATTGTTCTGTGCCACAAGTAGGTATTTCATACAGTATAACATAACTACCAAACATAGTTTTGCAGACGGATGATCTTATAATCATCGCTATGATAACCAGTCAATACATTGTGATGGTTACACCGACATCAGACTCCAGACCACCTCTCAAACTTATAAAACAGTTCCACCAAACCTTCGTTCGGTTTTATACAACACCACATAAACTGGAACCATCAATATTCCTAAACACAACTACATAGTAGATATCAATATCCAACACATGGATTGATTATATATATGGCTATTTACATAGCCATATCTAATACGTTCGCGCAAAGCGCTGTCGCGGCAAACGCAATGACCCAGATATAGGTAGTGAATCATGTGTTTTTGTATAAATAAAGAATGGTGTAATTTTACAGTTTATACAATTAATATTTAATAATAATAATATCTTGGGACAACTCGTACAACGCTATTTGATCCCAAACTAAGCAGAGCTTGTACTATGGAAACCAGACTACTGATAAACATACTTATATATTTGTAATTACATACATTTTATAGATAAATAACACCCAGACACAGAATAAACCATCGTGCTCATCACACAAAGTTTTATCCTGGGTGGGGTAGCAGTCGGATGCACTCCCACCGCGCCACAGAGGCAGTTATGGCAAGTACGCCAAATAAAATTACATTAAAAACTGATCTAGAACATCAGTTATATACCCGATTCAAGGAGGAACTAAATGAGCGCATACAATTGCAACAATTGGTTAAGGACCTCAGTGGTCAAATCGAAGCACTACAATGCCAGTTAAAACAGATGCAAGAGAAAGACAAAATAGTGTATCTCAAGCAATAGAGCATTCTACAAACGAAAAGCTTCCTGAACCAGTCGAGTACAAAACTGACGAAGCGACTGACGACTGCTAGCCAGTGAAACGCAGTGGGCACGACAGAAAAGTTGAAAGAAAAGAAAGTCGTTGTCCCCGCTGCCACAAGGAGCGAGCTCCAGTGAAAAAAACAATGAAACCGTAAAGGTCAAAAAACCACCTATGCCACCGCCCATTGTGGTCAAAAACATTAAAAACTACCAACAGTTCTACGACTTTCTGTTGACTAACCATAATAAAGATTCGTTGTCAAAATGATGACCGGAGATAGAGTAAAAATAAACGCCAAGGACGAAGATTCGTACAGACAAATAAGTAAATATTTGTCACAAAATAGCTGCTTGTGGTATTCTTACGAGAATAAACAAGACAGGCTGATCAGAATGATGGCAAAAAATTTGCACTCGCATATTAAATTGACTTAATATTATAAATATTATTGATGTTTTCGCCTTTCTTAAACGAGATCATAAACATATTAAGAGGTTCTTTATTCCTTCCGCTTAGTTTAATAACGGCATCTTGGATTTTAAATCCTTTAGCCGTCAAATTTTCTATTATACTCTCTGGCAGGCAAGACAAGTGTACATTTTTTGCTATCACTCTGATCGGCCTGTCTTGTTTATTCTCGTAAGAATACCACAGGCAGCTAACTTGAATCGGGTATATAACTGATGTTCTAGATCAGTTTTTAATGTAATTTTATTTGGCGTACTTGCCATAACTGCCCCTGTGGCGCGGTGGGAGTGCATCCGACTGCTACCCCACCCAAGATAAAACTTTGTGTGATGAGCACGATGGTTTATTCTGTGTCTGGGTGTTATTTATCTATAAAATGTATGTAATTACAAATATATAAGTATGTTTATCAGTAGTCTGGTTTCCATAGTACAAGCTCTGCTTAGTTTGGGATCAAATAGCGTTGTACGAGTTGTCCCAAGATATTATTATTATTAAATATTAATTGTATAAACTGTAAAATTACACCATTCTTTATTTATACAAAAACACATGATTCACTACCTATATCTGGGTCATTGCGTTTGCCGCGACAGCGCTTTGCGCGAACGTATTAGATATGGCTATGTAAATAGCCATATATATAATCAATCCATGTGTTGGATATTGATATCTACTATGTAGTTGTGTTTAGGAATATTGATGGTTCCAGTTTATGTGGTGTTGTATAAAACCGAACGAAGGTTTGGTGGAACTGTTTTATAAGCTTGAGAGGTGGTCTGGAGTCTGATGTCGGTGTAACCATCACAATGTATTGACTGGTTATCATAGCGATGATTATAAGATCATCCGTCTGCAAAACTATGTTTGGTAGTTATGTTATACTGTATGAAATACCTACTTGTGGCACAGAACAATTCAGAGATCAATTATTTATATTATAGATGTACCCACAGATATTTTAGGATGATGTTTGTATTGTGATTAATACTGTGTCAGTTGTTTAAGATGCTTATGATATTAGATATGAGAATGCATTGCAGAGGTTGGAATGAATATACTAAATGTAATTGCAACTGATAATATCATTAATGAATTAGACTAGACTCTTTTATTACAGATGTACCTATTAAACACACTCTAATGTGGGATCCTACCCACATATATATGTAGGTATTTGATGGAACAATGTAGTTATTACAGTTAATATTTGTATTATTTGGATTATGTAATCTAGTGTCTATCTCTGTATATAAATTGTTGTATATCATTGTTTTTAAACTTTCGCGATTTTTATACATATTAGTTATATTTCGGGACTTAATCGCGTGAATTACTTAAAGGTACGAACCTTTTATTTACCCGACGTTTCGATCGAATTGCACCGATCGTGGTCACGGGTCGACTGATGGCAGCTTAGCGATGTCTCCGCGAGGCGCGGCGTTTTTCAACTACCCTCGCCTGGTCTTGATAATTTTGATAATTTGTACTGTCGGTACTTCTACACACTACACTTACAACATCTTTACACCGAGGCGCGGTGTCTATACGGCTACGATTACATTTGTTGATAACAGGGTTCCAAGATGTTGAGAGCCGGTATCCATCTTCTCGGTTGAAGTTCTTATACTTCTTGATCTCAACCGCCTCGCGTACTATCTTGGAATAATAGTGGCGATCGATGGAAAGTACCTGTGGCTTATGCAATTCTATCCAGTGATTTGGTCCTGATTCCAACAAATGCTCAGCGATAGCAGACTTGTAAACTTGACGGTTTTTTACAGCAGCGATATGTTCCTTGACCCGGTCTGCGATTGTCCTTTTGGTCTGTCCGATATAGGAACTACCGCAACTGCAATCCACCTTGTACACGCCAGGTGTTTGGAGTGGAATAACATCCTTTGCCGTTCGTAAAAGCTTCGAAACCTTGAAGTGCGGACTATATACAGTCTTAATGGAGTAGCTCTTCAATACTGTTCCAATTTTGTCCGTAACTCCTTTGATGTATGGCATGAAAGCTGGCACTCTGTCGGCATTTACCTCTGGTTTTCTGCTCTCTGGACGTTGAAGGTTATGCTTGAATCCGTTGCTTCTTAGTACCTCCCGAACGTGTGCAAGTTCACCCTCCAAGTGTTCGGGGTCGCAAAGGTCGTATGCTCTGTTTCTTAAAGAAGCTACAATGGACTGTAAGTGGCGCGGATGATGGTGCGATAAATCATGTAAATACCTATCCGTGTGTGTAGATTTTCGGTATACTGTGTGTCCGAGGGTACCGTTTTGTCTCGCCGATAACTTCACATCAAGAATAGGCAACGACCTACCTACCTCCATTTCAAATGTGAATTTAATATTACGGTGGATCGAGTTTAGATGTTTTACAAATTGTTCTACTGTGCCACTGTCGCCCTTCATGATACAGAATATACGTCATCGACGTATCTCTTCCAGAGCTTGACGTGAAACGCGTGCAGGTCGACAACTTCTTCTATATGCTCCATCCAGATGTTGGCCATTACCGGTGCTACTGGACTACCCATAGCCACTCCGTCGATCTGGAGGTAATGCTGTCCACGGTAGAGGAAGAAGTTACCCTCTAAACAGTTACTCAGTAGAACAATGTACTCTTTTGGTAGGCCGCTGTGCCTCAGTTTTAGTTTTATGACGTCAAGGCAATTGCTTATCGGCCCACTAGTTAATAATGACTCGACATCGAAACTCACCATTATCTCGTCCGGTTCCAAACGTACGCTCTTGAGTATATCCACAAAATGGCGAGAGTCCTTCACGAACGATGCAGTTTTCCCTACCAATGACTGCAGTACTGAAGCTATGTGTCTCGCTAGATCGTAAGTAGGAGAATCAATTTGACTTACGATCGGGCGTAATGGTACGTCTTTCTTGTGAATCTTTGGCAAGCCATATAGTTTAGGAGGCTGCACAATTCTCGGCTTGTACAGACGGTCGAACACTTCATCCGTAAACAAATGTTTATGGTCCCCGATTAATGTGCGCACACGTTTGGTAACTCTCGCGGTAGGTTTGTATGACACCGGCTTGTAGATGGAAGTATCACTTAACAGATTCCGTATTTTACAATCAAAGGCGCTGGAGTTCATCACAACGGTGGCGTTTCCTTTATCAGCCTTAAGCACTAAGATTTCCTGGTTGCTACGCAGGTCTCTCAACGCTTGACGCTCTTCCATCGTGATGTTAGGCTTAGGTACTTTTGATTTTCATAATATAACCGCAACATCGTTTCCCCGTCAATAGCAACCTTGTTACGAGTTATCACTTCCTCTATGCCGCTTATGATGTTCTCGTACGGAATCTGTTTCAGTGTTAATGCGTAATTTAACCCTTTCGCAAGGATATTATGGGTGGTGTCATCAATGATTACACTCGATAAATTGATAACCGTATCTTTTTGCGTCGATGGTACAAATTCATTTTTTGTGTTGAGGGTATTTTCACGACGTAATAACAGCTTGTTAAACTTAGCGTCTTTCCTTTTACAACACAAATCATAAATACGGGACGCTTGTTGATATGAGACACGATCACATAGCTCGAAATCACTTATCGATAACACCACACTGCATTCCAAATGTAATTCGTATAACTCACACTGCACTTTGTTTACCTTATACCGACAGTTACGAATTAATTGTTTTAGGAGACGAACACTAGCACTCTTTAGAATTCCTTCCGAATGTGGGATCTTTGCGCGGTTTTATTTGCACTCCCGTTGGTAATAAGTCCGAATCTCGACACTTTGTTAAAAATAATAACGATGATTCTAACTTAGCGCGTTTTATTCGGAGGAATTCAAGATCTTTAATCTTATATGCATATTTCGGCCCGTAGCGGTTTGCAATTATTGTTTTTAAACTTTCGCGATTTTTATACATATTAATTATATTTCGGTACTTAACCGCGTGAATTATTTAAAGGTACGAACCTTTTATTTACCCTGTTGTATATCGATCTAAATGTAGAATGATTTTAGAAACACTGCTTAATATCTATAATGTACCTAAAAAGTTATAACTGGCATTCTACCCACATGATAGAATTTGTTAGTAGAAATAATGTATAAAAGGATGACACAATTAGACCTAGTTTTTTTCCTGGGTGTCATCCGAGGACGAAGGTACGATCCTAATTAAAAGTTACTTTATATTGTTTCTATTGTATTGTATAAATAGTGTTTTTCTGTACTGTGTATAATGTTTGTGTATATTAAACTGATTGACTGATGAAAAGATATTGCAATGTGTCCAATTGTCTATTGTCCTATAAGTTATGAATCATCTGCCTTGTAGTAATATTAGTAAGACATTGCAATGGTATATCTAAGTCTCAGTCAATTGGTTACATTGCAAATATCATATTGCAAATGTATATGGCAAACATTTTATTAGGAGACGGCCTAGTTTTCTTATCACTTCTTTTCCTAGGCAATAGGTCCTCTTGGAAGTGACATTAGCATACCTCTCAATTCCTTGATATAACCAGAGTGAATTGTATTTTGACAATATAATGCCGATTGCCATTTGTTATTTTGTATTATGCTATACTACCCTGAATAGATACCCCGACAATACTGAACTGAGTGATAGGAACCTTACACAATATACAGACACACACATTATATACTGACATACAATAAATACATCCTGACATTTCTTGAACAGAACAAGGTCTTCTAATTATGATACTGTTCTGTAGAACCATTATCCCTCAGTAAGTACTGGTTACGACTCATTAGGCTACATTCTCAAATGACACACAAGTAGTCAATATTCTTGACATGAGATATTGTAGTTCTAAATGTATACAAGCTTTACATACATACAATTGCTACGACATACTCGTAGCAATTCTATCAAAGCTTTACTTATAATTATCAGTTTACACCTTTTGCAACCTCTACGTTCCCTACAAAATCTACTAACAAGCGCGATTTAGTGTAATAGCGTGTGCGACGCGACCGTTTTCGCTAATGGTCGATCGATCACTGACACAGACAGATTACTGACTATAAAAAAGATATTTTTGAAGTTATTGTTATTAAATTAAGTCAAATTTTCAGATTTTATAAAACAACGTAATTTTCAGAATTTAGCAAATTAAATAATTTATTTAATAACTAGCTGTGCCCGCGACTTCGTTCGCGTGGAAGTTGGGTTTATATTAAGGTAGTTTATATTACAATTCAACTTCTGTGTAAAACATATTGTAAACATGCTCCACAATGCTCTGTGGCATCTATGGATATTTGGGCCTAGCTTTAATCAGGTCCCAACATATGGCAGGGCAAGCCAAGCAAATGCCCAGTGCAGCAAAATGAAGGGCGACAAAGTTTATGGCGCCAGACGGTTAGAAGACAAATTATTAAAATTCCCACGACCACACCTCGACAAAAAAGTGATTTGCATCACATCAAATACTATTAATATTGAAAAATTCCCCCACCACGCGAGTACTGGGGCGGTCTCGAGTTAAATGAAGCTCGAAACCGCCCAATTACTCGTGCGAAATTTTGAGTTAAGGAGCTTCGATTCTGACTCCGATAGGTCGAAAATTCCGATTGATTTTAAACCTCCGACTCCAACTTCGGTTTCGACACTTTTAAATCGGACCTTTTAATCGGAGGTACCTAGCCGCTCCTTCAAGATAATTTATACATAGGTAATAAAGGTATGATGGAAAAAACTCTCACAGATTCCCTATGATCGCAGGTTATGTCCTGCCCGAGCGATCTTTTCCGAGTCTAAAGTACACCTACTTTCTGTCCGTTTTTGTACCGCGGGAATGCAATGTTTAAACAAACAAACAACATTCAAACGTTTCTAAAAGATATACTCAGATATCTTTTTTTGTGTTTAAATACTATTTTTAAACTTATTTCAATATTTTTTTTCACTCACTTTAGAAGAATAAAATATTATTTTATAATGTCTACATTGGTGAATTTAAAAATAGGTGTGTCAACCTGTCGCAAATTAAGATCATCATATATTCATATCCCTCTACGTAAGAATTTCAGTTTTTTTTTTATATCAATTTTCCTGATTCTTTTTAATTTGTATTTAAACGCCATCTATTTTCAAAACTGGATAAGTTTATTTTTATACTTGATGATTTTATATTAAACTATCATGCATATTAAACGTAGGTAAGCAAGGTGTTTAACCTTAAATTCCCGTAAAACATATACATAAAAGACCCGTAATACATATATTTTCATAATGTGTACAAATCGCGAAAGTTTATTAACATTTGTAGGTAAGCAATTTTGGCACTCAGAAGAAATCGAATCACAGATGGCGCCACGTTTTTTATTTTGATGTAACGCGGACTTAATCTTTCATTTTTTTAAGCAATTAACATTTATAAATTCTAGAAAATATCAAGTAATTACTGTTTATTTGTAATGTAATATTGTTTTTCATTTCTACATTTATAACATAATCACTATTCATGCAAAACAATGATAAAGGTGCCTATTGGAAGTGATTATTAATATGAAAATTTGTTAAACAAAGTAAACATGTTAAAGTCGAAAATAAAAGCTTGTATAAATAAGTATACATTTAGAAAAATACTTGAAAAAAAAGAATAAAAATAATTTTAACACAACACAAAAAGAGACTCGCAATTAGGGAGTCGATCCTCCGACCTCGCTCGTTTAATACCGCTACTTGTGACAATAGACCACCTCAGCTGATGCAAACACGGTTAAAATAGCTGATCTTAAGAAAATTGAAAATGTTGTGTTTAGCTCCTAATAGTTTTAGCGTTTCCATGGGTTACAATTGTAAATAATGTCTTATTGTGGAAAAAATTGTGAAAAACCATAATGGTTGGACAACACATACGTTGCTGCTCACTCCCCATAGACGATAGCATAATGATTTATAGTGCAAGTAATGACCTATAGTATTTACAATAAAACTGCAAATTTTCATGAAGATCCGTCAAGTAGTTATTGTTTTATAACGATAAATAGCTACAGACATTATCCGTCATTGCTTAGCTCTTATGGGAAATAGCGTGATAAATTATAGCCTATATGTTAATCCAGACTTATTAGAATACACATACAAAATTTCAACCGAATCTGTCCAATAGTTATTGCGTGATGCGTGTTCAAACAAACAGACAGACAGACAGACATTTCTAAAAATGTAGGAATGTGTTTAAATACTCTTTTCGAACATTTCCCAATATTTTTTTCACTGTGTTCGGCCATGTACAGACACGTGAAATTTACAATTTTATTATATGTATAGATATAGATAGATAGCATGATTCAGTATTCACACGCGATGGCTTATTATTAGCGTATTTCATGTATAACTTTGGTGTTTATATACCGATTTTTATTAGTATTTTTTATGGAATAGTTAATTATGTTAACTTTTTTAATTAGGGATGACTGAGAGTGTTATAAACGTAAGAGTAGACAAATATAATCAGAAAGCTTCGAACTACTAAGCTATCGGGAGTTACACGTGATATTGTGAGTCAACCATAAAAGATAGACATATGCTGTCGTGGGACATTTTTTATATAATTTTAAGGAGAACATTTCCGTCATACATGATTTCTGTGTAGCTTTAACCATTACGGTTGCACACGCGACGAAAGCTTAAAAAATGGAGTAACTTCTCCCGTTTTCCTTCACTGCTCTGCTCCTATTGATTGTAGCGTGATGAAAAGTATACTATAACCTACTCAGAAGTATGAAAAATAATTGTACCAAGTTTCGTTAAAATCCGTCGAGTAGTTTTTGTTTCTATAACGGTTATACAGACAGACAGACAGACAGACAAAAATTTTACTGATTGCATTTTTGGCATCAGTATCGATCCCTAATCACCCCCTGATAGTTATTTTGGAAATATATTTCATGTACAGAATTGACCTCTCTACAGATTTATTATAAGTATAGATTAAAGATCATAAAGATCATAATCATTTATAATTAAAGATTATAAAATATATTTTTCTAAACAGAATACTTATGGTTTTTTTTATAATCAACAAAATACGGAATATCCCTAGACTCTGTTGATGTGTGTATACTTTATTTATTTACAACTAGCTGTCCTTGCAAATTTAATACCGTCTCGCGTTTTTTTTTGGTATTCTCTCGTTTGCCATAAATTAATTTGCACTAATATTGTTTGCCATAATCGTCCCCGATCATAATATTTACTTGCACTATTATCATTTATACTAATAACGTTTGCCTTAACAACTCAACAGTAATAACTTTTATTTGCCATAAAATGACTTTCCATAGCAACATATATCATAATAATTAGTTTCCATAAGTAACACGTCTCATAATCGACTCTTGACATAATCAAAATTTGATATAATTATGAAAATAATACATAATATTGTTAGGTCGAAATTAATTATCTTTAACACCCCGACTCAGAGCAATCCGACTCGGATAGGTTAGGTTAGAAGACTAAGGCGGGAGCGAAGCGAAGCGGAGCTCCCGCCTTAGTCTTCGTGTTAGGTTTTTTTTTTAAACCACCCAAAAGTAGGAGCCCCGCGAAGCGGGGCTCCGTCGAGTTTAGTAAGTAGGCGCCATATGAGGTTTAGTTTCAGGTTTAAATATTATCTTTATTTATATTATGGTAAATAAAAGTTATGGAAAATGGTATTATTGAAAACGAAAATTATAGCAAATACATTTATGGATTTAAATTATTATGACACTTGATCGATTATGACCAATGGAATTAGTGAAAGTCATTTTATGTCATTTCACGATTATGGCAACTGAAGCGTTATTTCTAATGAAATTATGGCAAATACCGGTATGGCATGTGAAATTATGGCATTTTAAATTATGACAAACATTAGTAAACCTTTTTTTTTCGACAGTTTAGTAGTTATTCTGCCATTTGGCACGGTGACAAATCCAATAATGATTACATTACATTAGGCAAATTTATCAATCACAAATCCTATAATTATTACATTATATTATAATTTTGATAAAAACTGCAGGATTCCGAAACAATGCTCTGTATTCTTTCTTTTTTTGATGTTTATGCGAAGCTTTGGTTATTTTATGAATATATTATTCAAATACTGCATAGATACGTTTCATCAGTCGGTTTAGTATCACTACCTGGCATCCACACGGGCAAAGGCACGGGCATAACTTATTAGATAGTAAAACAAAATCCAGATAAAAAGAAGTTCTTTTTAATTGAATTCAGTAAATAAGTAGTAAGTAAATGACGCAATAATGATGTTTTAAAGGTAGCGCTAGACTATTACCATTGAAAACTAAAAAAATAAGTTATTTGATGACGAATTTTCATCTTCACTATCGCATACAGGTGGATAATCGGGGCTCTTTTCACATATAAATGGATAATGTTCTTCGCACCAAAGATCATTAAGGAATCCACCAGGCATTATTGATCCACAGTATTCTCCTGTTGTTGCATTGTCAGGCCTTCCTTCATTAAATTTTGCGAAACCAGCCTCCTGAAGCGTTTGACCTGGCAGCATAAAAATTAACTTAGATTAATCAATTCTTATTCATCGTTTCTTCTATATCTCTAATGATGACATCATACCTTAACCCATTTAGGCAGGCATAGAAGGCTGACAGTTTTGTCATTGTGATGACTTTGCTTATTCTAATTATATGCAAAGAAAAGTAAACAGCCTCCAGGGGAGTAAAGAACTTATGCGTCGTTCATTATATTTTAGTCCAAGTGACTAAAATAACATAATTATGTTATCCGCAACTATATTTGACTCTAAACTTTAAAACTTATTATCGATCATGTTTAATTACTGTTATCTCATTATCTACCAAATATAGCTGGGATTTTACAATAATGTTGTCATTGATTTGACTGCCTCTGTGGCGCGTTGGGAGTGTATCCGACTGCTACGCAAGGGTTCGATCCCCATTCAGGATAAAACTTTGTGTGATGAACACGATTGTTTCTTATGTGTCTGGGTGTTATTTATCTATAATATATAAGTATTTAGAAGTTTAAAAGTATGCTTATACGTTGTCTGGTTTCCATAGTACAAGCTCAGCTTAGTTTGGGATCAGTTAGCGTTGTGTGAGTTGTCCCAAGATATTATTATTATTATTGATGATTCAATTTTTTTTTGTTTTCATTTTTGTCACGTTCCCTAGTCGAATCGAATGAGTCCCTTAAGAGCACTTAAAAGTGCACCTGATTCACGTGGGTGAATGAAGTCAAGTGAATTAGCTGGGTGTATTAAGTGCATACTAACATGAATTACATAAGAACAATCAGAACTCTCTCCCACCCCCTCGTGAGTAAAACTAGACATGATCGATCCCCCTTAAACCGTCTTATGTAATAAATAAATGGCGCCTTATCTTAAGCGTAGAGAAATGAGTGAAGTAAGTAATATGCCGACTAGTTAGCGGATTTTGTAGCCAACTAGTCACAGATTAAACATTGTCAGATAGTCGGCTAAGACATAGACATCGACATAGACATTCATTTAGCTTTTTCAGTCGGACAGTAATCGGTACATTTCTAATGAAAACCTAATAAAATGTAATTCCTATTATGAAATTATTTGAAAAACTTAATGAAATGTACCTAATATTGTCAATTGCGACTTCAACGCGACTTCACTGCAGGCAAAAACAGACAAAGTGTAAGCTACGAATTCATTCTGATAAGGAATAATGGCAGAGTTCGTCTCACCAGAATGAATCCCAAAGAGTAGCAGTAACTTAGCCTAGTTATAAAGCTTTATTGAAATATTTATATACTTAACTAAAATTACAATTAGTGCCACTTATCCAAGCTCGCAGGTGGGCGTTATGACACTGTACTTTTGACCGTTATTTTATTTTAGTATATAAGTACAATAATTGCATTTTTGAAAGATAGAAAAATTTGAAATTCAGACTCAGAATTTGAGATCTAGTAAGATAGTCCAGATAGGTAGTTCGCATCTGGCCTCGATTTGGCTACGGAAGTCTCAGGTTCGATTCCTGAGTCTGGATTTCAAATTTTTCTATCTTTCGAAAATGCAATTAAAGTAATTGGGAAGAAATGCCTATAAAAATTACTTTAATTAATATATAAGTATTTCAATAGACCTTTGAAACAAAGCTAGTGCCCGCTATCCTTTGGGATTTATTCTGGTAAGATGAACTCTGCCAGGGTGGATCAGTAGCGTACAGGTGGTCAAGACGAATCTAATGACGTCTTAACGTACAAGATACGCCCGAAAACCGTAACCTTTTCTTGTAGTCGGGTAAAAATAATAATAAATTACCATGAATTGTTATCCAGTCTCCACCTTCACCCCAGTTATGAAATCCAATAAATACAGATAACCTTTTGTTGACATTGAGTATTTTTTTCTGGTTCTGGGCGTAGAATTCACTGAGAACCTTAGATTCCTCTTCACTGTTTATAATAGCAAGATGGCCGCCTTCAGCCGAGCATGCGAAGTGAGCACGTTCAAACGTTCGAATAGCTGTATGAAACTTGTAACATTTGTTAGTACGACTGTCATAATGGTATTCTGAAACAAGAATACAATATTTTTGGATTAATAGGCTTTTAGGCACACAAAAAGATAATTGAACGGTTTGGGTGTATAAAAAACCCAGTAGAATTTAAACAATCAGTAGAATTTGACATGACGTCAGAAGTATTTAACGTACGTTTTTAATGTTTTTATTACCTGCATCTGGAGTTCCACAAATATTAGTGTCCACATAAGAATGTTTCCTGAAGCACACATAGGGTCGAGGTTCATCGCATCTCACGTCTGATAATTTTCCTTCACAGTTTAAGGTTACACACCTTTCTGCGTTATCTTTATTGCTAGGCTCAAAATCTGCCCATTTGTGGGGAAATTTTGCCAATGGAATACCTGCAGAAGAAATTTAACAGTAACATTAAATTACATGTTATCTACTTTTTAAACAATATAGATAAAAATCTAACAACTAATATATGTATCATATTAGTGTTAACGAGGTTTTTATTTAAATATAGACAGCAGCGGTGTCTAAATCATGTTAAACTACAGTCCAAATTCTCCAAAGAAAATTATTTTGTGCTGAAAATAGATATACTGTAAAAGTTATAGTACCTACTCACCATCTATGGTATAAAAATGTCCTCTGGAGAAAGTAGCATGGATACCAGTAAATATATCTTTTTTACCAGTTGTCAGCAGCATTACAGATTTAATATCTACCGTTGTTGGAGATGCCAGCATTCCACCTATTGATAATAATTTAATATTATTAAATATTAATATTTTGGAATTAAATATAATACTTGCGGTGCATATAATTCTATGAAACGATTATGGAGTGAAAAACTTTGGATCGAAGAGTCCTTTACTAGATGAACTGGAAAAATCACAAGAATGTTAGATATAGGTGACACAAATCATTGAACAAGTTAAAAAAATTGTATAAAATTTGGCCGTAAGATCGAAAGATATATTACGTACATAATAAAAAATCACGTGCTTCAAATTTTTGTTAATTATTATTTCATGCTGATGATGACAGTAAATATCCTTCAAATTTTAAAAAAATATATATGTAATGTTAAAATTTAGACACACGGCTGAGTGTCAGCTAAATAAAAAAAAAAGTGATATCAACCGTGTGAACTAAATTACATTGATGTTTACGCACCTTCAAGTTGGCACATCAATCGGGCGTCAGCCCAAGTTGCTGGTATATCGTGATGCTTGAACCATCCTATGTCAGTGTAGTTGTAATCGCATCGAAACTTAACACTATCTGCAACGTATAACTAAGTCAGTTTGAGGTCTCTCTCTCTGAGGACAGGTTAAGGAGCGATTTGAGCAACTAAATTCGCTAGCACTTCGTTTTTCTTAAGATTTTAGGAATATTTGTAAAAAAACTTTGAACTTATTATATTTACATTCTGCAAAGCCTGACAATATATTTATTACTTGTAGTGATGGGAAATTCTCGAGAACATTTCCGCATCGAGAACTTTGCTGTTAAGTTCTCGGAAACATTATCTGCGGTGAGAATTTAAAAGAATTTAAAAACTGAGTGAATATATTGCAGGTTCCGATCTCTGCACTTCTGAAGGACATTATGTCTTTACGTTTTTCATTAAATATTTCACTGTCTATAAAATAAATTTCTAATAATTTCTTTGGGAGAACACACGAAGCAGCAATATAAAATATATAAATTTGAATTGTGGTGTTTTAAATACAACAAGAAACTGATAACATTTGTATAGTAAAAAATATGTAAAATGTAACATGCTTAGCAGAGTTAGGAAAAAGTAATCTAACTAACAAACAACTACTAACTACAATTTCTTTTCGTGAGGTGATCATCAATTAATGTATATTAATAGACGATAACAACAAAATGTAGTTGCAATCAAGATTACTTTACATTAATTGAATGATTACTTTTTTTACAAGCTTTATATTGACTTGATATGTTCGTTTGTAACATGTCGCCAAATTTTTCAAAATTTGTAAACCTATTTTCCTGGTATTCAATTGAGCTAAAATTTGGTGTGCTTAAAGAAGTCCAGTGACAATGCAATATTATGATAAAATTGTGCAGATCTGATGATGATTCCGGTATGTACGGACTGCTCCGATGGCAAATTATACAGTAATTAAATATCAAGCCGATTTAGACCGCTTCCTAGTATTCGATTGAGCTTAATTATCCATAAAGGTGCAAGAATTTCCGACCTTATTGACAAAACTCTGAAATGGGTTATTTTCATATTCCTGATCAGCAGAAAGATGATGTTATATTTTGTATCAACTAAAAAAAAGGGCAAGCTTTTTTTAACTTTACAGACAATGCACAGAAATATGTATTTCATTTCCTGATCAATGTTATAGTGCACGTTTAAATTTGCTTGCACCTATTTTCATGTAATAGGTATTTTGTGCGTACAGACGAAATAATAGGTGCAAGTAATTTTCGACCTTATTCACAAATTTTTGAAATGTTTTTTTTTCATATTCCTGATCGGTGTCATCTATAGTACCTACACCAAACAAATGTATTATTAAATTTATAAATAAGGTTGAAAGGTATTTTTTTTTGCTATAATTTATGTTGGCAATTTAAAAAAATCAAAAGACTTCAATTGAGAATTAGAATTCGACATTATAAAATTATAACAACCAAAAACCTTCCTGTTAACTGGGCAAAATTTTACACGATGGAAAAGAGGTGCGGGCTGGGGCAGATAGTAGGAGACTGGTTGTCGTACCGTATGAGCGAATGTTCTCATAAGGAGAACGTTCTCTCTGCCCATCACTAATTACTTGTCTAGTAGGCAACTTAATGAAAAAACCGGGCAAGTGCATGTCGAGCCACGCACAATGTAGGATTCCGTAGTCCGAATAATGCGGCTTAAGAAATAGGTTTTCTGATGTTTTTATTTCATACTACTAACAACGTTATATAAGTATTTTTCAGTAGAAACTGTACGAAGTTTGTTACTTCTCTCTTGGTCTGCTGTTACTTGTTAAGTTGTAAAGCCTACTTAGCTGTGACAGTTTTAGTTTTAATTTTATTACAGATACTACTACGGTTAATTTTTTCACATAACATCAAAGGGTAGTTGAGAAAAAAATCACATCCCCACTTGAATTTAATACAGGGAACTCAAAAGGTATCTACATTTTTTTTTTATTTTTTTTACTTTGTCCGCACAAGGCATATGTGTATCCATGCAAAATTACAGATTTCTGGCTCTAACAGTCTCTGAGCTAAGCTGCAGACGAACGGAGAGTCATGGCTAAACTATAAGGGTTCCGTTTTGCAATTTTGGCTACGGAACCCTAAAACAGGGAATACCCAAATTAAGAAACAATATGTTCAAAGTAACTAACTTACCCAGAAAACTTACACAAAAAAGTAGCACTAAATATTTTAAAGTTGAAATCATTGCAATAAAATATGAAAACACGTCTTGATTATAAGAACAAAAAATCTTGAATAACAGTCTCCACAATCCATAAGTAATTACATCACGGGTTATTCTTTTACTTACTTACAGATAAAAAGCGATCAAGGTTATATATATCTTTAGGTACATTTGGGGAACATCCCGCAGCAAGCAAACAATTTTTAATACGCGTATTTTAAGGTCAACAGTGTCAAGTAAACGATTGACTAGATAATTGACTGGTCGTTATAGTAGCATCAAAGTTATTAAAGTTTTTTACATTGATTTCATAATATTTATAATCATCGCAAAAATAATACAAGTGATATATCTATATGCAGGCAAATTATTGTTGGATTTTTGTTACGATCTAAGGCAAGTAACACAAACGATCATTTCCTTGAATATGCTCATTATTCCTAACCAAATCCCTTTAAATTCCTTATACACATTAAGGACATGTATAACGGCACACAAGCTCCACTCCCAATTTTAACGTGTGAAAATGTGAACACCTGCGAATATCCTCTAAATAACTAATCTTGACTAAGAAGAAATAATTTATTTAATCACATCATCAGCCTATCGCAGTCCACTGCTGGACATAGGCCTCTCCAATTGCACGCCACTTTGTTCTATCTTCGGCTTCTCGCATCCAGCTCCTGCCAGCCGTTTTGCGTATATCATCACTCCACCTGGCTTGAGGGCGTCCTACACTACGTTTGCCAAGCCGCGGTCTCCACTCAAGAACTCGTTTACCCCAACGGTTGTCGGTTCTTCGGCTAATATGGCCAGCCCACTGCCACTTCAACTTGCTAATCCGGTGGGCTATGTCGATAACTTTGGTTCTCTGCCGGATCACCTCATTTCTGATTTTGTCCCTAAGAGAAACTCCGAGCATAGCCCGTTCCATAGCCCGCTGAGCGACTTTGAACTTGTGGACCAGCCGTACCGTCAGTGTCCACGTTTCGGCTCCATATGTCATGACGGGTAGGACGCACTGATTAAAGACTTTAGTCTTTAGACATTGTGGGATCGACGATGAGAAGACTTGACGAAGCTTACCAAACGCTGCCCAACCCAACCGAATTCTCCTGATCACCTCGTCCTCGAAGTTGTTTCTACCTAACTGCAATGACTGCCCAAGGTACACATATTTGTAAGCAACTTCGAGAACGGCGCCGTGCACCGCTGTCGGTTCCGGTAGTACATGTTCATTGAACATGACCTTGGTTTTATCCAAGTTCATCCGTAGGCCGATGCGTACAGAAGAGTCAGCCAGGTCATTCAGCATCCGTTGTAGGTCCTGCAGCGTTTCCGCCATGATGACAATGTCATCTGCAAATCGCAAGTGAGAAATGTATTCACCATTGACGTTGATGCCTCGCCCTTTCCAGTGCAGCGTCTTGAACATATCCTCCATTGCATTTGTGAACAGTTTCGGGGAAATAACGTCCCCTTGCCTCACTCCTCGATGCAGTGGTATAGGTTTTGTTTGCTGATTCTGTACTTGGACGGACATGGTGGCGGCTTCGTAGAGACATCTCATCACTTGGATATATCGCCAATCTACTTGGCATCGCTGCAGAGACTCCAGAACGGACCAGATTTCAATCGAGTCAAAGGCTTTCTCATAGTCCACGAATGCTAGACACAGGGGCTGATTATACTCCTGGGTCTTTTGTATAATCTGCCGCACTGTATGGATGTGGTCTATGGTGCCATATCCGCTCCGAAATCCAGCCTGTTCCGGTGGTTGGAATTCGTCAAGTCTTCGCGCAAGGCGGTTCGTGATGACTCTTGAAAACAGCTTATAGACGTGGCTTAGAAGAGAAATAGGTCGGTAGCTCTTCAGCCGGGTCTTATCTCCTTTTTTGAAGAACAAGACGACTACACTTCTACTCCACGCCTCCGGAGTTCTCCCTTCAAACAGGACAGCATTAAAAAGCTTTTGGAGCTCCCTCAGTACGGGTTTACCTCCAGCTTTTAACAGCTCTGTTGTAACGCCATCCTCTCCAGGGGCTTTTCCATTTTTCAGCTGTTTAAGAGCCAGCACGATTTCGTCAATGTTGACTTCTGGCAGATCTTCGGTGTAGTGGCGTGTTAGAGTGGCTCTAGGACCCTCATTTTCAGGATCAGGTCGAGATGCATGCGAAGCGTATAACCGGCCATAGAAGCCTTCCACTTCGGAGAGGACTGCCGGCTTCGAAGAAACGACTTCTCCACTTGCTGTGGTCAACTTCGTCAGGTGGCTTCTTCCAAGAGATTGTACGAACACTTTTGACCCCCGGTTCTGCTCGATCGCTCTTTTAATCAAAAGAGTGTTGGAGCACCGAAGGTCGTGTCGTATAAGCCTGTTGATCTCTTGGTTTAGAGCGCGCTTTTCCGACGAAGTGACGGGTGGGTTTTCACGTCGTTCCTTCATTATCCCTAAAGTCTTTTCCGAAAGCTTTGACTTCTTGCCCTTACGCTGCATTTCACAAAATCTCGTACCTTCTTCCCTGAGTATCCGAACCACATTTACGAGCTTCTGGTTTACGTCTGTTGTGGTTTCCATGGCAGCAAATCGGTTATCCAGGTTTGACTGGAACGCTTCGGATCCTATCATGGTTTGGAGCAAAGTAGGTCGGAGCCTGGACCTCATCAGACGGGCACGTTCCGCCTTGAAGTCGATATTCAGAAAGCCTCGGACAAGTCGGTGATCACTACCGGTATTAAACCTGTTGACCACGGTGACATCTCTGAATATATGCTTTTTGTCCGTCATAATGAAGTCGATCTCGTTTTTCGTCATAGTGTCGGGGCTTTGCCACGTCCACTTCCTTTGGGGCCGTTTCTTGAAAAAGGAGTTCATCAAGAAGAGCCCCTCCCGTTCGAGGAAGTTGACTAGCATTTGCCCCCTATGATTTCTGCTTCCAAATCCATGGGATCCTACTACCAATTCGCTGCAATTTTGTACTCCCACTTTAACGTTGAAGTCCCCCATAACAACGTTGTAGTGGGTCTTAGTGGTGGAGTGAAGGGCCCTCGATATGTCATCGAACATATCCTCCACTTCGTCGTCTGGATGTGCCGAGGTCGGTGCGTACACTTGCACTACCTTGAGGCTATACCTCTCGGTGAGCTTGATAATGAGGTACGCTACCCTGTTCGACACGCTAGACATTTCCACAACGTTGTCAGAAAGGGACTTATTTACCAGAAACCCAACACCACCTTGGGATTTTTGGTCTCCCTCGCCATAACCCTCGAGTCAGGCCACCTTATGTACTACCGTACATAAGGTGGCCTGACTCGAGGGTTATGGTGTCCTCTCCCTCTCTTCGGACTTCACTTAACCCGAGGATATGCCACCTAATCTTTAAGTTCCACCTCAAGTTGTGCCAGATGCGAGTCTAGCCGTAGCGTGCGTCCGTTATACGTCGCCAGGGTCAGTCAGTTGTGGTGGCCTTCCGTAGCCCGGAGATTCTTAGCACCCCCCGTAATGCCCATAATCGCCACGCTGGGCAGGCGGGTTGGCGATCGCAGGGCGTAGCTCTCGCATCAGTGACGCTGCTGCCCGTCACTGACCTATTACTTCAGCTACGCCTTAAATTGGGATGGTTATACCGCCACCAGCCGGTCGCCAGAGCCTCGTTCGTTGTACAGCAGGATGTACCGCGTGCAGGTGAGGTTGGCTTGGAGCGAAAGATGGTGATGCGCCCCCTTACATTCCCATTTATTTAATATTAAACTTCTATCTAGAATAGTATAGATATAATATATCTATAATAATCTAGATATAATACAAGCAATCTAGATATAATATATCTAGATTGCTTGTTAGTGGAAATTGTTAGTGCATATTATTTAGAAGTTATAGGATTATCCATTACGGCTCAGTAAAGACCCTCGGAAAATGGGTCTAGAATTAGCTAGCTAACTTAAAAGCGGTTAGCATCCTGCCCCGCACTACGCTGCGGCGTGCGTGGCAACGAAATCACGCTCGTGGTTATTAGAGCGCAGATCTATCACTCTCTCTCTCTATTAGATTAACAATAAAAACGTGCGAGAGTGCGTCTTTCTCTGAATGTATGTACCAGTGAGGTCCAAAAGTTTCAGCCGTAGACTTTGCCCGTTGTACGTTACGAGGGTCAGGTTTTTGTGGTTAACTCTTCCTGCTAAGCTAATTTGCTTGTATTTGGGAGTTTACGTCGTAGTATAATAGGTAGGAATCCAATCGTTTCCTCTCGATTACGAATTCGATGCTTTAACCACTATTTCACACTGAGTTATTAGTAGTGTAGTACAACGAAAAAAAAGATAAATAGCGGTTAGTAGCTAACAATTGCTCAAAGCACTCGCTGAGTTTAAAGCCACAAATCGTTAGACAGCAACCAGGATTTAAATAACAGACATACTTAATGTATTTTTATTCTCTTTATTTAAAAAAGCGAAGCACACATTATTACTCCTAAAAATAATAGCACAACATTTTTTTATTGTAGGTAATTGTAACTTTTGCTGCCGTACTCACAGTCTTTTAATGCGTGGCTAAATCAATGCTTTGTCATTCGTTACTTATAAATAATTTAATAAGATTTGAATATTATTTATAATTTATATTTATTTAAATGACTCTGAGTGCTGACTCTGAATGACGCTGTAACACAATATTCTCTAAATAAGATAAAACTTATAAACATTAGGACCAATTTTATATGAACACCTCCGTTATCCTTCGAACGTAATTTATCACGACAATAAAGAGTAAACTATAAAGTAGTTAGTATCCTAGTTTTAGAGATTATTTATTACAAAGGTTTAGATAACATATCGGCATCCTCAGTACCGCACACAGGCGGATAAAATTTGGTCTTTTCACATATAAAAGGATAAGATTCTTCACACCAAAGATCATAAAGTAATCCACTAGGCATTACTGATCCACAGTACTCTCCTGTTGTCGCATTATCGGGCGCTCCTTCATGAAATTTGGCAAAACCAGCCTCTTGAAGTGATTGACCTGACAATAGAAACAACGATTTTATAAAAAATCAAACAATAAAGACATAAACAATTATATAATTAAATAAATTTATTACCTAACCAAAGAAACAAAAAAAAAAAAAAAAAAATACTGGAGACATTTACCGAGAAATTATATTTATTATCGCTTTTTATGAATAAAATATTAATTTTATTTATGAAAACATTATACCTGCAATATTTATCGACCAAACGCAATTGGTTCGCGGATAGGGTTTCCAGACATTTTACTAAAATTGCATTCGGTCTATTACTTTTTAAGAGATGATCAAATATCAGTTGTCAGAGTATGGCTTCAAAATTTGCCTAACCTTTTTAAAGATTCTAAAGATTTTATGCATGAATACAAAATCACCTTGAACTGTCACCCATTCCTCATCTTCTCCCCAATTATGGAACCCGATGAATGCTGGTAATCCTTTTCCGTACTGTCTTAAGAGTTCCTTGAAAATTTTAGATTCTTCATCACTGTTAATAATAGCAAGATGGCCACCTTCAGCTGAGCATGCGAAGTGAGCACGTTCAAACCTTCGGTGGGTTGTATGGAGCTTGTAACATTTGTTTGTACTGCTGTAAAAGTGATATTCTGAAAAAAGTGTTAAGTCGTATATTATTGCTTTAGCTTGTGATTTTGACAAATAATGTGACTAAGGCAGTCTTATATGGTGGTGAGCAACCAAATTTTCAATCTGATAACTTATTTCGATTACCATACCACTTATCGAGCTATCATTGCAGTATCGAGTTGACTTCTAAGGCTACTTCCAATATCCGAATTTAGCATGCTAAAATCTTTTCCAATAACCCAACAGAAGTCATATTCATATAGCAAACCAAACAAGCACTCGTTTCGAGATCATCCTGAGCACGAAAATGACAGTTAAGGTAACATAATCAGTCGGATGATTTTGGAAATGCATAAACAATACGTTTAACAACATAAGCTTAGTAATCGTATCGGATATTTATTGAAATTAAACTCATTTGAATTTGCTTTGAGAAGAGGAACGTTAGTAGGATTGTAACAATTACCTGCATCTGGAGTGCCACAAATATTAGTGTCCACATAAGAATGTTTCCTGAAGCACACATAAGGTCGAGGTTCATCACATCTCACATCTGATAAATGGCCTTGACCGTTGAGAACTGTGCACCTTTCTGCATTTTCCTTATTGTCTGGCTCTGACAGCTCCCACGTGTGATCTATTTTGGTTAATGGAATACCTGTAACATATATTTTTAAAGTACGTTGAAAGAGTTGCTTTGATTTTTGACCAGTTTTCACCCACGGCTCCCGCCATCGGTTACTACGACAAAGAAAATCCCATTCTACGTCCTGTCTCAGAAATTATATACTATCCTGGGGTAAAGATATTGATTTGTCCATAATTGGAAGACGCCATTATGTCTTACAATTTAGGACACGACACGATGTCTTCAAGATGTTTTGGATTATCAATAGGTATTCAAATTAAAATTCACCTGTCAAACTATTGCTCTGTGCAATTGATTAATTTAAATTGGTTTTCACACTTCCGATTCCCCAAAGTGTCTGTGATACTGCTTAAAGTACTTGATTTATTTTGATTTGTGCAATACAGCCCTGGAGAGGCCTAAAAACTGAGCTTTAAAGATGTATCAACTTCCGTCCTGCTCGACGTGTCAACAACGGTTGCTAAGTCCGCTATAACCCAGACGTCGCACCGATATCAGCAAATAGGAAAGCTCGTGAACACCGTCTGAAGCCGCCGGCCGTAGCGACCAATAGCATCTTTCATATACGTTATATATTATACGTCAAGTGTCACCGGCCGTCGGAGACCTTGTTTACCTTATTGTTTGTGTACATAGTTAGTGATTTTTAAATGTTTTAAATTTTTTGTAGATGTTAAGATAATATTTTTCTACTATACAAGATAGTATTAATAGTGCGCCGCCCCTAATCGGACCTGAATCATCGAATAACTTTAAATAGTGCAAAAGTTGCGCCCAGCCTAGATTATTCAAAGGGACAAAGAAGGCTAAGGATTCATGTAAGTAGGGTTCAAATTGACATCGATCGAAGTCCACCACCCTCCGAGCCTCCCACTAACCAACCTGCAAATCCACCACCCCAATTAACAATATCCTCACACTCTGAGCCTTTTTGGAAACGACTTGCCAAATTTAAACATTCCATACCGATCATAAAGCGCATTCCAAGAGGTGCACGCGCCACAGTTGCTCAATCACTTTCATCTGCCATTAGCAATGTCTTCAATAGTAACTCTACAGCGGCCAGGGAGCATCTTTTCACCTTTGCCTACCGAACACTTCACATAACTCCAAACCAAACATCCAACACCTATCGTCGCATATTTATAACGCACCAAATTAAAGAAAACTGTAAAAATAATACGTTACATACCGACATACACGAACGTGCACTATTTAGATCACACAGATCTGTTTTCTATCATGTGGAGGCTAAAATCAGTGATGGAGACATTAAAGGAATAGCCCTGACACCCTTTTGGCCTTGCAGCAAAAACATCAACCTCCAGCCACCAATTTCCAACTCCCTGACCCACTGAATCCCAAAGACATGCCCCTATGCGCCTCCGACGCCGAGGCTTTGAACGCAGTTAACTCATTCCGAACTGGTACAGCTGAAAGACCTCCTTAACTGCAATAGCAACGACGCTATAATTATTTTAGACCGCTTGACTGCCCTAACTAATCTTATGCTTGCAGACCAGGTCGATAAGAATTCGATAGATGTTTTGTACGGTGTCAATCTGTGCGCCCTTAGGAAAAAGATGGTGGGATTCGACCTATCACTGTGGGATCTACACTCAGGCGTCTTGCAGCCAAAATATGCTGTAATGCTATCGGGCACCGTTACAGACTACTTTGAACCGCTGCAACTGGGTTTCGGGTCACGAGGAGGATGTGAAGCGGCCATCCACTCGCTCAGGACATATATGACCCATCACCCCAAGGATATTGTGCTGAAGGTGGATGTTAAAAACGAGTTTAATTCTGTGGACAGGGGCGCCTTCTTAGCACAGATTAAACAAATAATTCCCGGCACATATCTCTTTCTATGGCAATGCTATCACACACCAAACTTCTATACAAAGATCAACTTCTAACATCTGTTGTCGGTTGCCAACAAGGTGACCCCCTAGGCCCAACTATTTTCGGCCTCGCCATATATCCAATCATCTAAATTTTAATGCATGGTACCTGGATGATGGGATCTTAGGAAGCGATGCCAACACTGTGCCAACAGACCTAAATTTTCAGACACAAATTTTAAGAACGCTGGCTTAGATTTAAATTTTGCAAAATGTGAACTTTTCATACCCGAATGCCCGGACAAAGAATGTATTAAACAACGCTTCAATGCCGTAGCACCTAATATAAAGATCCTTGAAAAAGAAACCCTCCGCCTCTTAGGGTCCCCGATTCTAGATAATGCTTTTGCCCTTTTCATTTTTATTATTTGTAGTCCTTTACTTGTGATTGTTTTTTATTAAACTCTTTATGTAACAACATAATTATATTGTGAGTAAATGAAGTTTATAGACTATAAATTAAAATTGATAATACTAACCGTCTATAGTATAAAAGTGTCCCCTAGAGAAAGTAGCATGAATGCCGGTGAAAATATCGTTCTTGCCTGATGACAGCAACATTGCAGATTTGAGTTTAGATGTTGTGGGAGACGCTAATATTCCACCTGTTGATTCAAGATTTTATTATAAATCAGTAGCGGTCGGGGTTGTGACAATTCGCATCATGCGATATTAAGATTCAGTGTCTCTATTATTTGTTCTTTTCTTGACATACCTACTCTTTTCAATTTGTTTTCAAATTGCTAGTTAACTTTTAAAAATATATATTTTACCAATTAAAAACAGGGTCCCTGTTTTAAAAACGGTCAATAGTTCTTTCTGTTAAGTCTTTTCTTATTTGCCTAACCTTAAATGTTATGACCTGGCACACAAAGAATGTAACGTTATTCCTTGTTTTGTTCTTATGTGTTCTTCCTATAAACGTGCTTTGGCAATACTTAACATAATCCGAAATATCATTGCCACTACATGGATACAAATTTCAAAATGATTTACACTCACCTTCTAATTGGCACATAAATCGAGCATCAGGATAAATTGCTGTGGTAATTGAACCACAACCACAAGTGGTATTTGAACCATCCCATACCGACGTTATAGTTGTAATCACATCGGAACTTTACAGCCTCTGTAAAAAAGTGTTATGTAGTTAGTGCCTATTTTGTTAAATCTTATTTTTTTCAGAGGTCTGGAACTCAGTGGTGGCCTGCGAGGCAAAGAGGAAAAAGCCACAGACAATAACAAAATTTGCAATCAAACAGGTTCAACGAGTCCAAATTAACTGCTTGGGCTATCAACATGAACCCACTTCAAACACAAACAATTAGCTTAGCTGGATGGATTTACAAGATTGGTGATAAATATGCGTAACAAAAATTAAAAAAATAATAAAACTTACCTAGAAAAGGTGCACATAACAGTATCACTAAGTAGTTTAATCTGGACATCATTGCAGAAGAAGTGAACCTGACTACGTCTTGTGTAAGATAATCAATCCTATCGAATGGTAACTGTCAATTAAGTGACCCTATATATACGTTTAAGAATAAAAAAACCAATGATTACGATTATTTCCCGATTATTTCATAAGAATAGATAAGAGCGATGTTTCATTGGGAACGACACAAAAAAAACCAAATTATATCATGAATCAGAAATATTCCGGTATAGTTAGACCTACAAGAAAACCTCAATATATATATATATATATATATATATATATATATTTTAATTTATAGGTACTTACCAACAACATTTATGTGTTAGTGTAGGTATATTCTGTTTGTAATTTACTTTTTTTTATTTATTTTTAATTTTTTATTCTTATTGATTCGTTTTGCGTAGGTTTTACCAAATCGAAATATTCTTAGGCGCAACTTAAAATCTAACAACATTTTCTAGTTTACCTACTGGCATCAACGCAAGAAATTAAAAATTTTGGAGTTGATACTTTATCTTACTACAAATGGAGATTTGATGTCAATTTCTTATTTTGTATAGTCGTTCGAAGTTCGGACAGCTGTTATTTATCTCCGTTAGCTCCTCCACCACTTTTCATATTTCTTTCCATTTATTGTAGAAAAATTTGTTTAGTTCTTGCCTGCAACTCAGTTTTGGATTATCTACCGATTGCTCTGAGTAGTACAGCCTCATAGCTGAATAACATAAGTCCATACTGGCATTATAACCTGTTTATATAGTAGGACTTTATTGTCTACTGTCATAGGTGATTGCCGCCCAAGGAGCCTGTATATCCTCTGGTAACGTATATCTAACTCCTCTCTCTTCTTTTGGACGTGTTCTTTACAGCGCGGTTTAATATCAAGAGTCACACCAAGACACTTGGCTGTGTTTGTGTGTGGTATTGGTTGGTTATATATGTATACCGGAAAGTACTGCGGATTTTTGTTTAAAAAGTTAATATGTTGAAGTGATTTTTATAGGCATTTCTTGCCAATTACTTTACAAAAACAATTATTGTATTTGTAAAGTTAATATGTGTTGACTTCCTTTTATTTAGATTATTAGCCATTTTGTAGTCCGATCCAGGAGTACAGTGCCTGCCACTGAAACTTTTTGTAGCTGTTTCCTATAGCTACGTCTTCAGAGCATTTTCGATGGCTGGCAGACTTTATCAAATACCTATGCTACATTAAGAAATATTGTAGGACATCCTTTTTTTCTTCCAACGCTTTCTCTTTCGAGTAGATTTTAGTTCTATTTTTAACTTAGTTATAGTTTATACAAATGTATATAATTTATTTGAGATTAAAATTTTACTAATAAAAGCTTGTAAATATTTTTGTATATATATATGCAAACGTTATGTTTGTAAAACAAAACTTACATTTATATAACAAAAATGTATGTGAATACAAGAAATAAGAACAAATTGGTAGGACAATATCATAGGCTTCATAAAACTCATAACTCATTCATGGGTCTAGGTGTAAAATTTTTCAATAAAATCCCAGTCAGCATATCGAGTCTACCAGTAAATAAATTTAAGAATGTAGTCAAGAGACATCTTATACAAAGAGCTTACTATTCAATCGATGATTATTTAACTGATAAAGATAAATGGATGTAGCTCGTTGCTCCCTATTCATGTATTGTGTTGTATAGTTTATTGCATTTTACTAGGTGAATATTGTTGTCACAGTTTGATAATGTAACTTAGGTACTAGTTAGGAAAACGATTTACTTTTGTAAGTAAAGATTCTGCGTGATAAATTACGGCCATTCTTTTCTTTCCTTTGTAAAACATGTATACTTATTCATTAAGTAGCAGTAAACTGGCCAATATTTAAGCACATAAAGTTTTTACATCGTAAGTGGATGCTCCTACAGTGAAATTAGTCTCGAGAAATTTTTGCATATGTAGTGGTGTGTATGTTACTTAGATATTAGAGCGCGTTTCCACTATATCGTTCTGGCCCTTACAAAAATGTTTCAATATCCTAACATTACTATTTAATTTAATACTTATCCCTAGCAACACTCTGATTTTTGTTTTCAATAAAAACAAGTTTTTATTTTAAAGAAAAAGGTTTTGACTTTATTAAAAAATATATGTCATTCAATTTCACGTCCTTGAGCAAACGACAAGGCGACTACCGTGAAACAATAAAATATCGTGTCGTTCTTTAGATGATAGTAGTTTAGCTATAGGTAAAAAGTTTTGACCATAATAATTACGAAACAAAACAAATAAATAAATCGTCACTTGATAGTGGAAAGTGGAAACACGCACAAAACCAGAATAAACCAGTTTACTCTGTCCGCAGGTGCCACGTGCAGTCTGACGTCAGTCGCTTGATACCGTTAGAACATAAAGCACGCATTTCATTAAAAAATTATAATTATTAGATACGTAGTAGTTTCATTGTGAAATTTTGTATTTGTTGATTGTTGTTATTGTTTGTTATTATTGTTAAAATATTTGTTGAAGTGTTTAATTTCAAGTGTGTAAGTGTTGTAACTTTATATTGATAATTCAAAATGGCTCCAGTGTTAAAACATGGTCGAGGCAAGCCTTTGACTTCTCAAACTAAGGAAGTTTTGTACTGTTTGTACAAATATTTCGAAAATGAGTGTAATAACAACCCGAGCAGTATTATGACCCCCACTCAATTAGTTGCTAAATCAACAGGAATTTCAATAGCATCCGTCAGAATGGTAGTATCAGAAAGCAAATGTCGTCCTTCAGATCAGGAAGTAACATTTAAATCTCCTAAAAAGAAACCGAATCGTAAACCTACAATAGTAATCGATAACTTTGATCAGCAAGTTATCAGAAGAACAATTCATGACTTCCACATCACAAATAAAGAAGTTCCCACTTTAAAAACTTTGCACTCAAAATTGAAAGAAGATATCGATTATAAAGGTTGTGTCAGCACGTTACGAAAACACGTCATGTCATTAGGTTTTAATTGGAAGCAAACAGAAGATAACCGGAAACTTCGCATGGAAAAACACGAAATTAGATACTTGCGAATTAATTATTTGATGAAAATTGCTGAATATCGTGAACAACGCCGATCAATTGTTTACACCGACGAAACATATATACATACATCACATACCCTCTCGAAATCTTGGTCAGATGGAAGCACTTCAGGTTTGAAGCAACATATATCGAAAGGCAACCGCTTAATCATTGTTCATGCCGGTGGTATCGATGGCTTTATACCAAATGCATTGCTTATGTTTAAAGCCGACCAAAAAAGTGGAGATTACCACAACAATATGAACTATGACAACTATTCAAGGTGGATTCAAACTCAATTAATACCCAACTTACAACCAAATAGTGTTGTTGTTGTTGACAACGCACCATATCATAACTCAATACAAAATCCTGCACCGAATAGTAATTCTAGAAAACAGCAAATGATAGACTGGCTGACATTTCGAAACATTGAGCATTCATCCACGTTGCTTAAGCCTCAATTATATGAACTGATTCTGCAAAACAAGGCGAGATTTATAGAGTACAAGATAGACGAAATATTACGACAGCACGGTCATACTGTGCTGCGTTTACCACCATACCATCCGGAGTTTAATCCTATAGAAAATATATGGGGGATAGTGAAAACATATGTCGCAAAAAAGAATGTCGCAATGAATATGAAGGTTATAATGTCATTAGCTGAAGAAAAAATGAACGCCATAACTGTAGAGGAATGGAGAAAAGTTTGTTTGCATGCTATTGAGGAGGAAAGCAAATATCAGGGTAGAGACGCAGCTTTAGACACAATATCAGAACGAATCATAATTAATTTAAATAATTCATCTGATGAAAGCGAGGATGGGGATGATTGTGATATGCCTGGGGTTGATGAATTATTAGAATAAAACATTTATGGCCGGAGAACACCTAATTCATACACGTCTTCACTGAAGTGAAAACCGGCATTCAATGCTTGTAATGTTTGGAACTGGCTTGTCTGCCTCATACAGTTCCATAGATTACAATGCGGTGGATACACATTTTCACGACCGTATTAGTACGTAGTGCGTATGCGTAGACGTGCACGCATTTGGTGTGCTCCAGCCACAAACGTATATTACCTTTAAAACAATAAAAACTAAAAATAAAATGTTGTTTTTTTTATTTGCTGACCATACACTACTACAAACGCAAAAATTTCTTCAAGCTAATTTACCTGTACTATGTTGTGCCCATTGAGGCTGATGTATCCGATCTAGTGTACTCTTCTAATATTATTGACATCTTTTTTCGGATTAGTACTCTAATATGGTGTATAATATAATGGTGGCAGCACCTTACCTGCATATACAGTTTATAAACAGAGAAACATTGTAAACATTGGCAATTTGAAAAGAGTGGCCACGAGTTTTTATTGCCTGTTCTTTTCTCGGGCTTTACCTATTGTTTGCGAACAGGCATTACCAGTAAATGTAGAATCGACTTTTCACAAGTGTAGTATTTTGCTTCCTAAGTGAATAAATCATTTTTATTATTATTATATGGAAATTAACGCGCATTGTTTACCTTAAAATTGCTTGACGTTTCGACCTGGTTTCACCGGCCGTTGTCACAAGCGGACTGTTGCAGCGATGTTAAGACTCTGTCAGGCCGATGAATCTTCATCTACCCTCACTTTTTTGTTTCTCGAAAAGTTACGGTCACTGCACACTACACTTTTTGTGTCCATGTTAACCGACTGCGAACTAATGCGATGTTGTGTTTTACGAATCACTGGATTCCACGTCACGGATAGTTTGAAGCCCTCTTCACGATTGAAAATTTTATGTTGTTTAATTTCGATCGCTTCACACACAATTTTTGAATAATAATGGCGGTCTGTGGAGAGGGTTTGTGTACCATGAAACTCAATCCAGTGATTGGTGTTCGGCTGCAGTATGAGTTCTGAAATTGCCGATTTGTTCGTTTGCCGGTTTTTCACTGCTAATTGATCCGATCTTGTCTATCTGTCCTCTGACGTAGGGCAAATAAGCAGGTTGTCTGCTCACCTCCGGAGGTTTGTCACGTTTTGGGATGATTTGATGATATCAGGTGTACCGAAGAATAAGATCGGATCAGTTATGAAAAAGCACTTGATTCGTACAATCTACACAACGGTGGCTAAAGTGGGCAACTGGGTGGGCACTCCGAAGGATATTATACCTCTGCAGATGCCAAGTGTCTACAAAATTGATTGCAGCTGCGGTAGTTTGTACATTGGCCAAACAAAGCGAACTATAGCGGAAAGGCTAAAATAACACATCGCAGCAGTGAAAAACCGGCAAACGAACAACTCGGCAATTGCAAAACACATATTGCAGTCGAACACCAATCACTGGATTGAGTTCCATCGTCCACAAACCCTCTTCACAGACCGCCATTTTTATTAAAGATTTGTGCGTGAAGCGATTGAAATTAAAAAAACATAAAACTTTCAATCGGGAAGAGGGCTTCAAACTATCCGTGACGTGGAATCCAGTGATTCGTAAAACAGAACCTCGTATTAGTTCGCAGTCGGTTAACATGGACACAATCAGTGTAGTGACCCTAACTTTTCGAGAAACAAAAAAGTGAGGATAGACGAATATTCATGTATCGGCCTGACGGAGTCTTAACATCGCTACAACAGTCCGCTTGTGACCACGACCGGTGCAACGGGGTCGAAACGTCAAGCAATTTTAAGGTAATAAATGTGCTTTAATTCCCTTATAATAAATAGTTTTAATCATGCAACGCGAAAGTTTAAATGTCAATATTTTTTTTATATTACATACACACTAAGAAAATAAGAGAAAAATACACAATGCTTAACTATGTAAACTGTAATGTTTATGTAAGGAGCGCACAAGGAGACAACGTCGTATATTCAATTTGGCTTTATTCCGACTGCCGACTAGTACTAGTTTCCATAGTTACCCACTTATTACTAAATGCAGATACTATATCATTTCCTAATACCTACACTACGTAACATCCCTCCCAACTTACTTTACAATAACAACCCCTATGCTACGAATAAATAAATACTTCATACTTTAAACTACAACTAATAACTAACAACATTATTGTGTAACATTACACATATAGGTACCTACCTAGTACTAATGGTAGCTTAATTAATTGATTTAGTCTACATTTACGAATTGGGCGAGGTTGGGGCGGTACAGGGGAAGCAGGTGGCGTAAAAAACCTCTCTACCACTACTTCTGGCTGTTTGGGGCTAATAAGCAGTTCGGACAAGTGCCGAGTCGAGACCAATACTTCGGGCTGCTCCAACTAGACGGTACTGGGTGATTCTGAATGTACTGCCAAGGGTTTGTGGGGACTACCAGCGAACTCTACGATACCCGGTTGCGAATTCTCTCCTTTTAGTTATTGACGACACTAAACTTCGTTACCTACGTTAACCCTAACTACTCCAACTTTATTAACAGTTTGATTATGTTGTTTGTCGCTGGCCCTCTTTTCCCGGTCTGGTTTTAATCTATCTAATCTGGTCCTCAAATGCCTACCCATTAATAACATGGCAGCTCTCTCTCCCGTTGAACAGTGTTTTGAGTTTCGATAGTGTAACAAAAAATATTTAGGGATTTTTGGATACATATTTCTTTAACGTTTTGACCGCTTTTTCTGCTACCCCATTAGATGCGTGGTAGTATGAAGCCGTAAAAATGTGTTCTACCCCGTCCTCCTGTAGGAAAGCAGAATTCAGCACTGGTATGGATCGGTGACTATCTGTCTAGGAACTCCAAACCTACTTCATAGCACCTCGAAATAGTACTTCGTGCGGCCGTACTCGGTACTGGAAATATTTCTAGCTCTAAATATTTAACCAGTACGCCATATTTGCTATGACCTACAGTGGCAAGATGTGAAACACTTACGGTTGGGCTTATACACAAATTCAAAGGTGTGCAACGGGCTACGTAGCCAGCTGTGCTTAGAGTCTCTTTAAAGGATAAAATTCGCAACGGGGTCATACGACAAAGAACCAAAGTTACCGACACAGCACGCAGGTTAGGCACGCTGAAGTGGCAATGAGCTGACTACATTTGTCGAAAGACCGATGGCCCATGGAGCAAACGAGTCCTAAAGTGGAGACCGCAACTCGGTAAATGTAAGGTAGGACGACGCCCAGCCAGATGGAAAGACTACCAAAAAAAGATCACTGAAATGAATTGGATGCGGAAGGCGGAGGACCGGATGTTATGGCGTTAGTTAGGAAAGGCCTATGTCCAGCAGTGAACCGATACATGCTGATTGATTGATTAATATTTCTAAGACCGGATATTGGACAATAAGAAAGACCAAGATATTAACAGAAAACTGTGATTGCTATTGCAACTCCAACTAAAAACTCATTTTATCGTACGTATAACTATTTTTTGTAACATCTGAAATTTTCGGGATTATCCCGGGATTGCTTTTTATCAAATCTGAAATCTTAGAATCGAAAAATAGGTTCGAAACCGAGTTCCCTAATTATCACACACAGGTGGATAATCAGGGCTCTTTTCACATATAAATGGGAAATGTTCCTCGCACCATTGATCATTAAGATTTCCATTAGGCACTATTGATCCACAGTACTCTCCCGTTGTTGCATTGTCGGGTTGTCCTTGCTCGAATTTATCGAAACCAGCTTCCTGAAGTGTTTGACCTGGCAACATAAAAATAACTTAGAAAATGAAAATAAATATGTGTATAAATACTAATCAAATTAAAATACAGAAAACTTTTACTTGTTTTCAAACAACGTAAAACTAAAAATGGGAAATATCACCACAAACTATTTGAAACAAATGCTATTCTGTCAGCTTTCTGAACACGTCACTTATATATGTTGATGGTTAGGATTAGAATATCTTTGTTGGCTGATTTGATATTTTTCCAATTCGATTTTTGTAACTTTTGCTATTGTTTAGGATACCTACTACCTACCTACATATCGTTTTTGTAAAATAACTAATTCTCTGAAAGAAGTAATAAAAAAATATAGAGTTTTGTGAAAATAATTTCACCAATCTAGAGCTTATAATTTGTTTCAAATAGTTTAGGAATTAGAATTTTAGAATTAGTTTAGTTTCAGAATTAATTTAATTTTGTGCACATATAAAAATCAGCGCTGCAGGTAAACAAAGATCTGATAAGTCACTTAGAGATAATATTTTAAAAGTTTCAGATTATCAGTTGATGAGCTCAAAAACTTTTGGACATTCTAAAAGGATGCGGAGACTCATAGCTATCGAAAAAGTTACGTTCAATGCCGTGACATATCGTCATATCACTTATTGTCCGGTCGCTTGTCATTCAAAGTGGCTGCAACGTCAGCGATAAAGAGAGTCGAAACGACAGCGATGATCATTCAAATTAGAGTATTGAGATATATACGACTTGCATTCCTACTCTTTAATAGGCTACGGTGTCCCTGAGCGATAGTCAGCAATAAAATAAGGATAAATTACCATGAACTGTCATCCAATCTCCTCCTTCACCCCAGTTATGAAACCCTATAAATACGTAATCGCTTTTGTTGGGATAGAGTACTTTTTTTTGGTACCGGGCATAGAGTTGACTGAGAACCCTGGATTCTTCCTCACTGTTTATAATAGCAAGATGGCCGCCTTCAGCCGAGCATGCGAAGTGAGCACGTTCAAACTTTTGAATAGCTGTATGAACCTTGTAACATTTCTTTGTGAGGCTGTCATAGTGGTATTCTAAAAAGTAAATTTATTGTTTTTTAATGGATAATTATACAATTGTACAACTTTGTGCATTAAGTTTTAAATAAATAAATAAATAAATAAATTTATTGTTTTTTAATGGATAATTATGCTATTTTGCACGCATCAAGATTGGTTATTAGCGCTTGTCTAGACCGCAGATGCATCTGTGCGGTTTAGACAGCGGATTTAACTATATTATACATATCAACCCATATGATGGCCCACTGCTGGGCACGGGTCTCCCCAGTAGAACCTACTGGTATGTAGATCCTGGGGGTAATTGCCATAATCGCCACGCTTGGCGAGCGGGTTGGCGATCGCAGTAAGGCTTTAAGTACGCAGAGGACGCTGCTGCCCGTCCTCCGGAGTGAAATCCCTTAGTCGCCTTGAAGACACCCACGGGAAGAGATGGGGTGGTACTATTCTTAAGCCGGCACCACACGGCACAACAAAAAACTATATTATGTCCAACTTATATTGTTGTCCAAGGTTTCGAACGCCGGCGAATCTTACATGTTCAAATATGAGGTTATCATCACATTATTCTTCATCATATCATTCTTTTACACGTGCACGTTCTAAACTTCCAAAAAATCGCTTGCGTCTACATGCCAGTTTGAACTCTTAGCCGTGCGCATTTACATGTACGTTTCGATGCGAGGGATGAAGCGGTGTGTGCTGTTTCCCGCGTTCCGAACTTTACGTCTACAGGGCGCTAATGTATTATTCAATGGTTAGACATAAAAGAACACTTCAGTAGAATTTCACATACCTCAGAAGCATAGTAGGTATTACCTGCATCTGGAGTGCCACAAATATTAACGTCCAAATAAGAATGTTTCCTGAAGCACACATAAGGTCGGGCTTCATCACATCGCAAATTTGATAATTTTCCTTCATAGTTTAAGGTTACACATCTTTCAGCATTATTTTTATTGCTTGGCTGAAAATCTGCCCACTTGTGAGGAAATTTTGCTAATGGAATACCTGCATAAGAAAATGATGCAAATTTTATTTTAATTCTCCAAACATAATAGACAATAATCTGATCTCTGTACGTGTCAACGTGTATTATAATGTAGACAGTATTTAAAAAATAAATCTTTTGTGCTTGAAATAGCACTTTTTTCCTGTCAATCATTTCAAATTTCAAGGTCTGAAATTTGTAATAGAGCTTGTGTTTTTGTAGAACTTACAAACCTTTTTTCAACCGCCTTCAAAAACGAGGAGGTTCTTAATTCGACTGTATTTTTTTAAATGTTTGTTGAAAACCGATTACTCGCAGACGGCTGGACCGATTTGTAAAATTATTTTTGTGTTTGAAAGGGTTTATACTTACAGATTGGTCCCATTGTCATCAAAGTTTGGATCTGATGACAAAATTTTGAAAAAATCGAGGGAACTCTTCAAATATAGTTTGGGTATATTTTGTTGTAATTCGTATATTATCTCATAAAAAACATCATTGAGTGAAATGGATTTGATGATAAAGACCACAGATGACCAGCGGAACTATTCAATAATAAATATTGCGGGTTGCGATCTGAGTACCGTGTTTAATACCTAATTCTTCGTCTGCGTCAAATCATGTAATGGAACTGATGGTTTAGTATCAGGTGAACTCCTCAAAAATCAACGGCCAAAACGCAACATTTTGTAAAAAGAAATAAGCAGTTTGGATTATGCTATTGTAATACAAATCAGCTACCAACCAATATACTAAAAAGTAAGAAATAAAAACTTTTTTACAAAAAAATAAAAACCGTCTTCAGAAAATAAATATGTATAAGGTAACTAAAAAGCAAAAAAATGATTAAACATTTTGAAGTTGGTAAAGCATAAAACTACATTTCCTGGCATAGACTTCAAAATGTTTAATATTTTTTATTTGTTGTACTTACATTATTTTTTGCTTTTTAGTTACTTTTATATTTATTTTGGAAGTCGGTTTTTATTTTTCCGTAAAAAAGTTTTTATTCAATTTAACACAAGTAAATTGTATAGTACTCACCATCTATAGTATAAAATTGTCCTCTGGAGAAAGTAGCATGAATCCCCGTGAAGATATCGCTTTTACCAGTAGAAATCAACATTGCAGATTTGATAACTGCTGTTGTAGGAGATGCTAGCATTCCACCTATTGATAATAATGATATGGAATTAAATATAATAATTGCAGATAATCAAGGAGAGGGCTCCTACTCGTACATATACTATCGTATGTCAAAAAACGAAACTTTTCTTCTCTTCTCCTCTTTCTAAACTTTTATATATATATATATATATATATATATATATATATTATTCAAACCCACGACCTCACGATTGCCAGACTTATGCCTTGGCCACTAGGCTACCGCCGCTTTAAATTGTTTTACAAGGCCACACTTCATGATACATTTCAAAAATGATTCCTTATTCAGAGGTTTTGTCAAGACATTAGCTGGTTGCTCACTTAAGTATGTATATGTAAATTACACTTTTCTTATTATCTTTTAACAGATCTTTAACAAAGTAGAACCGGATGTCGCTTAATTAACTCATTGCTGCAGTTAAGATTGCTAACTAATTATCACAATAAATATTTGCTAGGCAAATGTTCTGGAAACAAAAGTAACAAAGTACATTTATTATCCAGCAATCTTAACTGGGTGCCATGCTCAAAGCAATATACTCTAACTCAGTAGATGATAGGCTCATTGAGACTTGTTTTTTACAGCTCCATAATATCGTACGATTTCAAAACATAAGCAAATAACCAGAAGATGACTTTCTGCCTTTTAAATCACCACCCAATCAGCATCACAAAAACCATCTAAACTGACATCAGTACATTTAAAAATTAGTTTATAGTCAATTGTATATTTTACATAGTGTAAAACTCTTTTTAAAGCAGTTAACAACTCATTATATTTGCACATTTTTGAAATCTACATAACATTAAAAACCGAAACATAGATCTGGTCTTGTACCAGGCACAGCATACATTATGCTTCCTATTATTTGCCTACACATTTTTCTGTTTTTTTTATCTGTATGTTGATTTACTAAAATCTCAGACTTAAAATTTGTATCCATTGATGTGGTCATAAGTTAACAATTTTCCATTTAAATTTTTTTAGAACACTTTCTATGTAATTTTGTTGATTTTTGTTCAGTAGTATCAGAGTTTAAGTCTTATTTCACATTAATCCTTTATTGTAATTTCCTATTCAAAACTGTCTTATGATGATCTATTTCAGATTTATTTGTTCCAAAAAGTAACAGGTCGTCTACATACAATAACATTTTTTTTTTATTTACCATTATTTTTTTATTTTAACCAAGAGTCATAACTAGACCTACAAACGCCTTCTTTACTCATAACATCATTGAATTTATTGTTTCAACATTTTGGAGACATCTTTAACCCATACAATGATTTATTAAGTTTAACAATATTATTATTATTAGAATATGCCCCATCTGGCAACTGAACATAGACATCTTTGATTTTCCCATACAGAAAAGCCCCTATAACATCCATTTGATATATTGGCAAGTTCAACTTAGTAGCAATAACCACAAAAATTCCAAAAGTAGCCAGCTTTACCACTAGAGCATAAATATCTTGAAAACTAAACAAATCATATTGCTCAAATACCCTTGCTACTAATTTAGCTTTCTATTAATTTGAACTTATAATTTTAAATACCCATTTATTACTTACAATTTTACTTGGACCAACAGACTCGTCACTCACATCCCATACATTATTATCACTTAATGTTTGTCATTCTCTATCTATGGCCTCTCTCCATTTTGCAGCATCATTTCTATACATAGGGTCCTTGTATATGTCACAGGATTATGGTCACTTTGCACACCTTTAAAATTAAGTTTGTTTCCTTTTCCTTACAAGTCTCTCACAACTGTACCGTTGTGTGATCACTAGGTGAATCATTAACTCTTGCTTCGTATTTACTTTCCGACCCTGCTTCATATGACAAATCTCCAATGCTTTCTTTGCTAGATTTATCCTCCAATTTATTTTGCTTCATTTACCACTATTTCAATCGTCTGGGGTAGTTGGTCCTCTAGAGTCAGTACTTCAACAGATTCCTGAGATTTATTCACTTCATTATCTAAGAAAACTACATCTCTTTTCATTTCTACAGTTTTTTTTTTGTGGAAAATGTATCCTGTAACCTTTTACATCTTTACTATACCCTATATATGTATAATTTCTTTCTCACCTTTTCGGTCCCACTTTGTTCTCTTTTCCTTTGGAATATGTGAGTACACAGGAACATCGAACACCTTCAACGTGCTAATATCAAAAGTCTTGTTTGTCCAAACATCAAAAGGCGATTTTCCAACCGTCTTGCTCTTCCTAGTCTGGATGTATATATAGCTTTGTGGGTAGATTTTTTGCAAGTACCATGGTTCTGGCAGCTACAACCAATGTTCTGTTCTCCCTTTCTGCCTTACCATTTTTTTCTGGCGTGAATGGTATTGTATCTTTGTTTACAAATTCCAAACCATTGTCACTTTGGAACATTTCAACCTTATTTCCTGTACTTTCTTGGCACTGTTTAAAAAAATCTTGAATACAGTTTCTGATTTTAAAATAGATATATCTACAGTTCGAAAAGTCATCCTTCATTAGAACAAAGTGCCTGGATCCGCAAAACGTTGTATCAACTCACATGTCTTTGTGCTAGTATAAACGTTCCTTGGAAAAGCTAAACGGTGAATTTTTCCTTGTAAACATTTTTCACATTTATGAATCGACTGTCTATTCTGAATGTTATTTTTCTGTAACACTTTCTTTATATATTCAAATCATTCAACTCTGACTTAACAACGTTTTGCCGTATTGGATTTAAAACGTAAATTCATATAATAACCATCTCCAATCCGATTTGCAATCACGTATACATCGCTATATTTACAATAATAATATTATGTATTTTTATTTCGGATAAACACAATCCATAGTACAGAAACAGTGTATTTTAATAATTAAAGCTATTTAGCATATAAAAATGGCCTATGGCATCTAGTTACCCTATGTATGTATACCCAGTGGGCCAAAAAAGGACTGTCGGGCTTAGCACTGATGGTTTTGAGAATACGGTTGTTACTGCCACAGGTTCTGTTTAGCATCAAAGCTGTTCTTTTACGGATTACCGCATAGAAATCGTGGATGTGCGCATCAGCAAACATCTGATGTGCGCTACAGAACTGTGGCAGTCCCATCAGAATCCTCAACCCATCATTATATTGGACGCGCAGAGCGTTGTAGGCCCTCTGCGTATACTTAACCCACAGGCTGCACGTATACAAGGGCTAACAATATGATCTAAATAAATAACATCTTGCCCCAGTACTGCAGCGCGCAAACCTACGGGCCAGCATATTGCATCTTACCGCCAACGCCCTGCGCTCCCTGTCTATGTCAGCATCATCAGATAGATTCTCTGTAACGATGTATCCTAAATACTTGAATTGTTTAACTCGATGTAGTGGTATATCGTTCAAAGTCACTAGAGGTGTGTTATCTAACAATGAATTCCTACTTTTAAATATCAACAACTTAGATTTATTAACATTATATGTGAGATAATGAGTTGCTGCGTACGTCTCACATATAGTCAACAATTTTCTTAAGGCACTGATTGACGGACTTAACAAAACCATGTCGTCTGCATAGCTCAGATTATTTAGCATTGTCCCATATATTGAGCACCCGACATTAGCTTTGGTAAGCTCATCAATCAGTTCGTTGATATATAAATTAATCAAAAGAGGAGAGGTTAAACCGCCCTGCCTGACTCCACATTCTAAACTGTAAGGCTCAGAATATGCATTGTCCCATTTAACACTATTTGTTTGCGAGTTGTACCAGAACTTCAATATATTGATGATGATGATACGGGTGGTAATTTGAATCTAAAAACTCTAAAGAAAACCTAAAGCCCTAAGCTAAGCCCGAAAGCCATATATCAAGAAAAGCAGCATAAATAGAAGTTTTCATATCTGTATAATACCTCACGGTCTGTTTGAGCGTTAGAATAGCACTCTCAGTTGACAGTTTAGCCTTGAAACTAAATTGTTCATCATTAAGTGTAACGTATCTATTAATTTGACGATTAAGTAGACCATCAAGTACTTTCCCTGCTATTGTAGCTAATGATATAGGTCTGTAGTTTTATTTTTATCACAAAGATCTCCTGTCTTATTTTTGACTACAAGTAGCACCACATTCTCTATAAACTCTGATGGTAGATAGCTATGACGCACGCAAAGGGTAAATAGCATTGCTAGTATACGGTATATGTGTGGTCCCACATATAACAAGTGTTCAACGGCCAGTCCGTCGTGACTTATCTCTTGTTAAATTAGTCGCCACTGAGGCTCCACTTGGATTCACTGTTAAGGAAGTAAAGGGTATTACCCTTTACCCTTTACTTCCTTAACAGTGAATCCAAGTGGAGCCTCAGAGTCATAAAAAGGCACAGTGGTCGTGCACTGCTCCTGGTTATACGCGGACTGCACTCTAAAGTGTTTTGCAACATGCTCCCGTTATTCCATTCATGCTTAATGGTAAACCCGGTTTTGGATTTAATTTTCTCTATTTTTTTTTTTTAATTCTCTTTATTTTGTTGTGCCTATATTTTTTGTATCCATTATTAGCTGTTCCTTATGGTTTTGGCAATATTTTAACCTACTTTTAAAATAATTTGTACAATTTTTCATGTCATTATAGATAGGACCAAATCTTGGCATACCGCATAACTTCCAGTGACTGAACTTAATACGGGCCTCCGTATGTGCGCCTTTGACATATTTGTTCCATCCTACCACATGTCTACCCCTCCTGATTACCGCAGACTCATGACTTAGTATCGCCGCATCTTGCAATATCCTTACTGTTGACCGATACAACTCACACACAAATGTCCTATATTCAACCTTAGTACATAATCTATCACAACAGTCACAGAGCTCAGTCGGAAAGTCTATGTCTCTCAATGCAGCTGAGCAGGCTTTATTGTAGCTATCTATCTGAGAGAGGCTCCTCTCAGATATGCTGCTTGTAACTACACAATGGTCCAGCCAGCGTCTGAAGCCATGTGCATCACTAATAAATGTGTAAGCATTACTATCATGGATAAGCATAGTTATATCGGCGCATTTCCACTTTTGACCAGCATGAAAGTTTAATAATTCTGTGCAAAATAATTCACTTGGGTGAGCGTTAGAGTCACCTAATATATAAACATTCTCAACATTAGTTGTTTCTATTATAGATACCATTTCGTTTAAAAAGTCATTAAAATCTGTAATATTTTGTACTGAGTCAATAGGCATATAAACACTCCATACTAGTAACTCACAGTTCGAGATGACTCCTTTATTTGCTGCGATTCGGTTACTATTACACTGCACCGTCGACACATCACTAAAGACATCCTTTCGCCACAAAATTGCGACACCTCCATAGGGTCGCCCACGGAATGTGCCCAACGCATAGATCAACCGCAGATTTTCCTGTGTACATAAAATCTTTGTGCCTGCAAGTAGTGGAATAACCGATTCCAATAACCAAATTTCTCGTAAGGCAATATCTGCGGTCTGACATAATAATTTTATAAATCCTCAGACCGTTTGATACCTTTACAATTATAAATTATCCTTTTTAGAGGTACAACTTTATTGTTGTCCATTAATATTCGTTTCTCTATGTTCCTTCCCACGACTGTTTTGGAACCTTTTCATTTTCAAGGAATATATAGCGCCTGAAAAATACTCCTTCTGGCCACCAAAATTTCGTTCATGAACTCATATAACTTTCTATGTGGAATATCAAATTTATAGGCCTCATACTGTTTAGGATGCTTCATTTTCTTTTTAGAGGCTTCTACAACTACTCCTGTTTTACTAAGTATATATCTGGCAATGTCAATTGCCGATGCATCTTTATCAACGTTGTAAATGTAAAACGGTATCTTTACTTCTGGAGCCTTAAAACTGCTCATATTATTCGACAATCCTTTCCCTGTATGACCTATAAAGCAATTTTAACTCCTATTTTGACGTGTTACCAATTGCCATTCTACCTTCACTTGTTTACGATTGGATTGTGATGTTTTATCCGCATAAGTTTTCGTATCCGTGCCTTCCGATGTACTGCTCGGAATCGCTGTATTCGCCTTCCCCTGACTTGTTGAAACGATATCACTCACGCAGGTGTTATGAGGGAGCGAGATGAAATCATTCACTATTAACTCTCTTGCATTTTGTATAGCTACTACATTCTCGAAAGCGACTTGCGGCATGTCGTGCACATATTCGCCTCCTGGTTAAGGAAGCTGATGTTGTACTTGGTGGTGAACGGGCCGCCGTCGTTGACGTCACTGGGGCATACTCGCAACTTTTGACAGTTTGAACACTTTGAACAAGTGTATCAACAGTGTTATCTGATAGATCTTCGTGTTTTTCGGGCGTTGATGAACCCACTGGGTCATGAAAAAGTAGATAATCTAACACACATTGTTGATAAGAAGCACCTCTCCGTGTTTTCAGGTTATTTAGACAATAAGATGACGATACACCCGTTAGTATCTCTTACTTGTTAGTCTTAGTTGTTAGTAACTGACAAGTTTTTTATAAAACGAAAAAACTTTAACTTTTTAACTTTTTCATATACTTATTAACCAATAGGAGCTAAATAGGAATAGTTTTTATACATTGGGAGATAATTTTGTTTTTACTATAACATCTGGACATATATAAATATTTAGCTATCAAATTAAGTAGCGGCTACTACAAGACACCTTTCCACCAAATTTCATCGATATTTAATTTGTAGTGTTTAAATAAAATGCCTGTGACGTACGGGCGGATAGACAGACAGACATGACCAAAATTAAAAGGTCCCGCTTTTGCCATTCTAAGAAACCCTAAAAATCACGTGCCTCATATCTTATTAGCTTAAGGGGACAGTACGCCGAGCGAATCATTTAGCGCTACGCTCACAGCGACACGGCCGGCTGCCTCACTTTTCTACACACAACCATCACTTGCCAGTGCGCAGGAGCGCAGAAAGTCGTATATTCGTTCGTACTTAAGTTAGATTACGAGCACAAAACTATGACAACATGAAAGTCCTCGTTTTAAAAGTAAATTTCGAGGAACAGGGTTCAAGTCTGTCAAAATTGATTTAGAAAACTTAAATATTAGGATACAAAAAATTGTGTGACTAGCCCGAGAGTTCTTCTATCTTTTTTTATTTTCTTTATATTTGATGATGATGATTAGGTTTAACGAATTTTTTTTTAAGTTTTTAGTAAACATTCTTCAAAATTTTGAATGTAAATAAAAGTCAAGTCAGCTAATTAAAAAAGAAACTAAAAAGACACATTGGCCGGTTATACTATATTATTTTAATATCTTTGTACCTTCTAGCTGGCACATGAATCGGGCATCAGCCCAAGTTGCTGGTATTTCGTGGTACTTAAACCATCCTATGTCTCTGTACTTGTAATCGCACCGGAACTTAACACCATCTGCAATGTTTGATAAGTCAGTGAGTAAAAGTTTTAAAAGTTACCAACTTTTGAATTCGGCCATTCCATGTTCATCTAGGAAGTAGATGAAAATGGAATGGCCAAATTGAAATGTTGAAAAAATTTTAATATTGGATGTAGCCTAATTCATTAAGTATAATTTATTTATTTCTTATAATAGTTTATGTCGATACATCAACAAAGTAGTCAACTTTGGAAATACTGAATGAGAAGTTACCTTCGGAGCTACCAAATTTACAAACTTAGGTAAAATCACATGGTAGTAGACAGTTAAACGAAAAGTTAAAAATTTGATAACATTTGAACAAAGGAGCGATTTGGGAAATTAAAACCAATAAGCATTATTTGGTGGTGGTCTCCATTTGGCACCGTCTAACATTATATTATCTTACTAGCTGCCCCGCGCAACTTCGTCTGCGTAAATCTTCCCCGTTTTTGCAACATATATCATTGCTGCTCCGCTCCTATTGGTCGTAGCGTGTTGTGACCATATTTTAAGCGAATAAATGTCTTTGTCTTTGTCTTTATAGCCTTTCTCGATAAATGGGCTATCTAACAGTGAAAATTCGGATTATATTATCAGTAGTTCCTAAGATTACCACATTCAAACAAACAAACAAACCTTCAGCTTTATAATATTAGTATAGATTATTGAGACATCATAATAAAAAGAGAAAACTTAAAGTATGAGACTTTTTAAAGTTGGTAACTTACCCAGAAAACTTACAAAAAAAAGTAAAATCAGATATTTGAAAATTGCAATCATTGCAACAAAATATGAATACACGTCTTGATTATAAGGATCAACAGTCTTCAATAATAGGTAAATTCTCACAATCTAACATAGATAAGCAAAGACGTCACGGGTTATTACATACTTACAGATAAAACCATAACAAGGTTACATTCTTTAGGTAAATGCAGGGAGCATTGCGCGGTCAATAGTGTCAAGTAAACAATTGATAATAAATGACTCGTCGTACAAACAGCTTTGAAGTAACATATTAAAATTAACAGCATTGATTTCAAAATATTTATAAACTAGATAAACTTAAGTATATGATGGCAGATTACTGTTGGAATTTTTGTCAGGATCGGCAAGCAACCTCATCAAAGTTCTAGAAAGTCAATTTATACTCTATATATAGCTTGAAACGTATCTAGAATTTACTTTTGACTAAGAATTTGGAACTTAGGGTAATTTAAAAACTAGTGCAGCTACATAGAACTGATGTTGTTTTCGTAATGTTTTTTCAGTACTGACCCGTAGTAAAAAAGACTTATTTTGAGAAGTACTAAAACTGCAAATTGTTAAGTTTTTTTTTTAAAGATAACTAGCAATGTGGCATTGAGTCCCACATTACTAGTAATCTTGTTAACCCCTCCAGCTAAGCTCAAAGGCTTGTGTTAGGAGTGGGTTCACGTCGATTCAAACCCGTGACCGACTTGATTGCGAGACCGATGCCTTAGCCATTAGGCTACCGCCGCTTCGTTATTGTGATAACGAAGCGTACGTAAGATAACTACCGTTTGCAATTAAGCTGTATTATTTTTATACATTTCTATCTGTTTATTTATTTGGCAATGATGCAAAACTTCAGGAATAAGTTTACTGAATCCAACACTTATGTAGCAATCACATAAACTACGCCAACAAACTAGTAGGTGGATTAATAAAGTGCAGTAAAATAACTGGCAGTGAACTCTCAATTAGTGTTGTTGGGATCAGAAAACATTTATTTATATATTCTTTCATTCATCCTACATCATCATAATTATTTAAAATAGAAGCGAAACAAAACATAGTTAGCTAGCTAAATTTATCTCTAACATTGGGTGGAAAGTTACGTAATTCCCAGATATTCAAATTTGTAAAGCTTGTTCTTAAAACCAAGCTTAGGGAAGGCTTGGGAAATAAATATTTTAAATGAACCTTACAGTTTGAGCTGTAAGCATAATAAACAATGTTGAGTGATACTTAGACCTTTATATGTGCTTATGATGGAATTTCAGTAGATAAAACTACATCTTTTGTCATGTAAGTAACTTCCATTGAGTTCAGGCTGTAAGGACAATATTTACACTACTGTAAACAACAAGAACTTACGTACACGAACGAAAAATAAAAATGAATTAGTAGTTCAATGTTACACAGCTACATGAAACTTATGATTCATTTGCTGAATTCTGTCATTCAATTTTATATCAATTTACCAATAACTAGTTATAAACAGAGAATAAATTAAAGAATGTTCGCACCATTTGTTAAATAATTAACTTACAAGGACATGACAAACTTTAAATGGTAAGTAAAAATGTAAAGTTCTTGTTTGTGAATTCAATGTTAGGAATACTTAAATGGTAAGTAAAAAATTAAAGTTACTGAATGTGTATTTAATTAAAAATTTGTAAAGGGTTGCACCTAACATGTTGTAAGTTTAGAGGCTTTTTAATGTCAATTTGATATAAATGATTCCTATAATACGTTCAATAATATATCAGCGATAGCATCTTACCTACGATTATTAACCTTCTTTTCGCCAGATTGTTTTTGCTTTAAGAACCTGCCATAAATCTGAACATAAAGTCACGTTACTTTTGAATTTTGGAATGGCAGTTGCAACTTGCCAAAAAATTTTTGCATTCTTTGGCAAGTTGCAATTGCCATTCAAAAATTACATAAAGTTATGATTTATAAGACTATCAATTTCTTTTGAATGTCAGTTGCAATTCGCTAAAGAATGCTAAAGTATAAGATTTCATATAGTTATGATTTGCAAGACTGTAATTTACTTTTAAATGTTGGTTACGATTCGCCTAAGAATGTCGAAATAAAGGATTTCTTAAAGTTATGATTTTCAAGACTATCATTTACTTTTGAATGGCAGTTGTCACACGCCAAAGAATGCAAAAATACAGGTTTTTATTAAGTTATGATTTATAGGATTATCGATTACTTTTGAATGTTAGCTGCAATTCGCCAAAGAATTAAAAAAACAAAAGATTTAATCCAAGAATGCAAATGGCAGGACTCTTCTATCAACTTATGGTTAAAATTTTCACTTAGTTTAGAACTTTTTTGTCTTTTTTTTCTTTACAATCAGATAATTTATTGGTAACTTAATCAATCACTTTAGGGACATTGTAGCATTAGCTCGATTTGCCACAAATATCATTCTGTCGTTTGAACATTCCGTTTTTGATCATGTACTTTTGCCGTTGACTGAACAAGCTCTGCGAGGGACTTTACAAACATAGTCATAGGACACAAAGTACACCCAGACTCGAAACAACAATCTGTGGATCACACAAGTGACTTCCCTTGTATGAATCGAACCCCTGACCTCTTGCGTAGCAGTCGGACATACTCCCATCGCGCCACAGAGTCAATCAAAACTTAACTAGCTGATATTCTCAAATACTAATATCAATTGAAATTCCATTTTACTTATTAAGAATAATTGTTTCTCTATTTATATGTAAGATTAGTTGGGAGTTAAGACAACCATATGCTACGCAATACGGTCGTGGCATTTTTAAAAAGATCGCGGACGGTCGTGACGTATGCGTAAATCGCGACCACTGGTCTGAACGTGGCAGCCGCAACTGAGAGCACCGCGAAAACCGCTTAGAGGTCTCGTAGATGTGCGCCTGTGTGAGTGTACTGTTTTGAACGTCTGTACGTAGTTTGCATACTGTATACTTTATCTACTGTGCTCACAACTAGGTAAGAGATTTTATAGGGAACATTTAACTAGTTTGATTTTTATTACTTTTCTCCATAAATAAATATTATTTTGTTTATTTTAATTTTTGTAATATAAACTCTTTTATATCCATACTAATATTATAAATGTGAAAGTAACTCTGTCTATCTGTCTGTCTGTCACGCTTTCACGCTCAAACAGCTAAACCGATTTAGATGAAACTTGGTATGGAGATAGTTTGAGTCCCGGAGAAGGAAATAGGATAGTTTTTATTGCGATAACCGACATCCACACGGGTGGAGCCGCAAGCGAAAGCTAGTTTTCTATAAAATAAGGCTACAACCGTAAAGATTTATAATGGTAAGCAAAAGTTATGACGATTTATGTTTTAAAAAACTTTAAGCTGTCTTATCTCAAAACAGGCTTTTTCGACTTAATGATTTTTAGCTCTGACGATATACAAATTAAGTATAATGTCGTAATTGTAATGATTCAATACCCATCACATTTATTTTCACCGTAACAATACTTCCTTTACATCATTTTTCTGTAGATCAAGTACTATACCTGATTAAGTGTTATAAAATCGATAAATGAGTTATGTAGTTAGTAAAAACAATATGAAGATATTCAAAAAGATCTACCTACCAACTCCAACCGCGAGAGTGAGTGGTATTAGTCAATCAATGAAATTAAATAATGTACACAAAAACAAAGTTCCTCATATACAAGGTAAATAGAGTGGACCAAACCAATGCCACCTGGATGGAAAGTATGCTAAACATTTGAGTTAGCAAATTTTACTCAAAGTCACATTCTTCTATTTTTAAATTTTAAAGAACTGCATTCAAAGATTTTCTAAAAGCCACTTGCCAAACTTGAGCTTCGGACCAGGCATATGCACAAAATAAACATACTGTGTTTTGATTTATGAAAAGATTCCATTATTATTTGCCACAAGACCTTTGTATAGTGGCATTTACGTTAATGATATTAAATTAATTACTTCAAACTAACTACTTCAAGCAAAATTATACTTACTACTAAAAACTACTTCTTTAGATGCAATGTTTTTTAGAGAGAGTTGTTCCTTATGATTGACCCTTTTAATCTGCATTATAAAAATATATATTTATTTTTTACATCGGCTCTTGCAAGTTACTTTTAAATAATCTTAGAATTTAATTATTTTATAATAAAATTTGCTAACACAAGTACTTAAGGTACTTTCCTCTGTATACATGTTGGACCAAACCAATGCTCCCTACATTGGTTTGGTCCAACATGTATACAAGTGTACATCGCACGAGTAAAATCTCTTTAAGGTCCACATATTAAAGTAAGATCACTTTCATATAGGTACCAATAGATACCAGTAGGTACCTATATGAAAGTGTTCACCGAATAGGTAAGTGAAAACTCATTAAGTTCCCCATCTAAATAAGCATGAAATACTGCCGGTATATGCACCAACACAATACGTATGAGTTAAATGTCATCAAGTGCAAGGTTGCTAGTAATGCTAGTAATCTTACAAAAAAAGTGCCTCATTTACAAGCATGCGATATTTCTATTCTGTTGACGGTTCTGTTGTTCAAACTTCCAATCAAATAAAATCGTTTGTTTGCAAAGAAGTCTGTTTACAATAGTGCTCCTAAATTAGGAACTTTATCTCAATACATTTTGCCTATTAGAGTAACTAAATTATTTATTTATATGAATAATACAATTTAGTTACCATAATTACACATGTATATATTACAAGTTACATTAAATATTTTATATGATTATTTATAAGATTTTTAGATAATACCTTTAGGCTTATTAGATATTTTATAACACATGTTTTTGTTAACTGTACTTTGAATATGATAAGTAATGTGGGGCGAAACATGAAAGAAATTTGAGTTCGAACGAATCGTGATTTTTTTGGAATGTAAGGCGAAAATGTGTGACAAACGACGAATAAATCTTGAAATACAATGTTCGTTACCGATATTACCTAGGCCGGCCATAAATTCTGTTACAAGTGAAAATGCAATTTTATTTTAATTAAGTAATGAAATATTACTAAAACTTATATGTACATATTTATTAGACTCAGCCTCTCGAAATAAAAACAATTAAAAACAAAAATTATTCTATTCCAAATGGCCACCTTTGGCTTTTATACAGGCCTTAAATCTGTCTGGCCAAGAATCATTTCCATGGGAAATTTAAAACGCAACAACATATAAAGTAAGCTAAATGAAATTATTAAAATTATGTTTTCATTTGATGCACGAATAAAAAATCTAGAAAACGGAGTTATAGTTTCCATTTCCATAAAAACTAAATTATGGATAACTTGCTTAAAATCATAGCGTGGATTACTAATGGATTACTCAAACATCAACAAGAGCTCTAAATTGTCCTAAACACAGAAAACATCGATGTGTGTCTTGTATCAAAACTTACTCCACCAGATAATCCCACATTAAATTACAAGAATAACGTGCTGCATCCTGATAATTGTGCGAGAAGATAATTGTGAAGCTCTTTTTTAAATAGCACTTGCAACTTGTTGTGAATTAAGGGCGCTCTATAATACATACTTTTGTGCATCATTCTTGTTTTACACGGTACAACAGATAACTTTCCTAAATGGCGTTTTCTTTTCCTGTTCGCAAATAAATATATATTTTGTTTAATAAATATTGCACACTTGTAAATATATATGCATGTGAAAGTCATATAACTATAAGGCTATAACTCCTAAAACAAGTGGTAGGTGATTAAGGGTTAAAAAATGTGTAAATATTTTCCAAAACTGATATTACAAAGTAATTGAGTTGAGCATGACTGTCTCTGCGGCACGGTGGAAGTTTGTTCAACTGCTAAGCAAGAGGTAGGAGGGGTTCGATTCCCACACGGGACACCACTTTGTGTGATCCACAAATTTGTTGTATGTTTGTAAAGTCCGCTGCGACACAGGGCTTGTATCCTACTGCGGGAGTCGTCTTTAAAAAAAATAGTGTTATGTAAAGAAGCCACGACCTTGAGGTGAGTATAATCTATGAACTAGATTTTCACTACAAAAATATTTTATTTTAATTTAGATTCGATTGCTAATTCGATGCTTTAACCACTGTTCCACACTTCGAGGTATTAGTATTATAGTCAAAAAGTCACGAAAAAAAGATAAATAGCGATTAGTAGCTAACAAATGCTCAGAGCACTGGCTGAGTTTAAAGCCATAAGTCGTCAGACAGCAACTAAGATATAAATAACAGACATACTTAATGTATTTTTATATTCTTTATTTATACCTACTACTAAAAATAATAGAACATATTTTTTTTAATTTGTCATTGTCATACTTACTGCCCTACTCACAGTATAACGACTGTTATACTGTGAGTAGGGACTGCTTACTTAAATCAGTGTTTTTTTTTTAAATTCTACAATATGAAATCGTTACTAATGAATGATTCAATTGGAAAAGATAAGATTAATATTTATAAATAATGCTTTAAATGACTGAGTGCAGCAGTGAGTGTGACAGCCTCATTGTAACATTCACTGTTTAACACAACATTGCTCTCTAAAATAGATAAAAATAATATACATTGAGACCAATTTTATGTAAACACCTCCGTATACGTTTGTTATCACGATAATATCGAGTAAGTTCTAAAGTACCTCCAACTACACACATCAAAAGTGTCTAGGGATCAAGCATTTTTATGCGGATTTCTTGAGATTGAGTTGTGGCTTTGTAATAAATTTATGATTTTATAAATTTATATGGATCCTTTTTGGTGCATTTCATAATTTGAATCAGGAACTGTGAATCAAATTCGAGTAAAAGATGAAAATCAGCTGTCAATATTTTCCCTATAAAAACATACAACGCATTGAAGACATTATTAGTGCTACTGTTTCCCTACTACTGATTAAAACCAACGTTATTATGGAGCGGCGACGTCATTTAAGCAGGGAAGAAATGCTCAGAGCCGTGGGAATGATAGAAGCTGGTTCCCGGCAACGTACTGTGGCTTTAGCTCTGAATACAAGTCAGAGTGTTATCAGTCGACTTTGGACACGTTACCGAAGCACTGGTACCGTGGCTGAGCGCCATGGAGGACGGTATCGCTGCACCACACGGAGACAAGACCGATACATTCAAATCTTAACTCGAAGAGGTCCAACAATAACCGCCATGATGTTAGCCGTGAGGCTTCATCACTCTTCAGGGAACTTAATTAGCGACCAAACAGTCAGAAACCACTTGCATGAAGTGAACCTTCATTCCCGAAGACCGCTACGGGTACCACCTATAGCAATGCACAATCGTAGGATTCGATATCAATGGGCTCTTGAACACAGAAATTGGGCAGAAGAACAATGGCGTTTCGTGTGCTTTTCTGATGAGTCTCGTTTTGGTATGAGACCGGATACAAGACGTATACGACACTGGAGAACCCCTGGACGCCAACAGCGATTAAAATCCTGCCAGGAAGTCCATCCTTATAGTGGTGGAACCATCATGGTATGGGCGGGTATTTGGATCGGCGGAAGAACTGAGTTGATTTGGATCAGAGGCAACCTCAACGCTCAAATTTATGCTGAGACGATTGTATCAGACGTCATCGTTCCTCTACAAGTGCAAATCGGTCCCTTATTTCAGTTAATGCATGATAATGCACGACCGCACACCGCAAGAGTTGTAAGACAGACTCTCGCCGCAGCTAACATCAATGTCCTGCCCTGGCCTGCTCAGTCGCCAGACTTGAACCCGATTGAGCATGCATGGGATATGCTACAGAGAAGAGCTCTGCTGAATATGGAGGGTATCCAATCGCAAGAAGACCTTTTTTTGTTGTTGCAACGAACATGGGCGGCCATTCCACAGCGTGATTTGGATGAACTCATTTTGAGTATGCCAAACCGATGTTCTTGTGTTGTTAGTGTTCGCGGTAGAAACACGGATTATTAATTGTTTAAGTTACCCAATAAAATTTTAAAGAAAACTGTTATTTCAGTCTTTTTTTCGAACTTTAATGCTAGTGGTTCAAATGTCAAAAATCCCTTTATTAGGAAAATGGCAAATTTCTTTATTAATGCAAAGGTGACTTGGTTTATCGTTACTGTGACAAACGAAAACACTTTATTTGATGAATCCTTAAAGAAATAAAAAAAAAAAATCAATCAGGAGAAAAGTTATTGCAAAAATATATGTTGATCCCTAGACACTTTTGATGTGTGTATATTTCACAATTGACCCCTCAGTTTCAGAGATAATATCGAACAAATTTTACTATTTTACAACATTATATTACACTTCAACCTTTAAAACCACATCTGATTGTTTATTAATGAATTAAAGTTTCGATAACCTATCAACGTCTTCAGTATCGCACACAGGCGGATAAAAACGTGTCTTTTCACATATAAATGGATAAGATTCTTCACACCAAAGATCATTAAGTAATCCACTAGGCATTACTGATCCACAGTACTCTCCAGTTGTCGCATTGTCGGGCGCTCCTTCATGAAATTTGGCAAAACCAGCCTCTTGAAGTGATTGACCTGACAATAGAAACAATGGTTTTACAAAAAACAATCACAATACCCAATTAAATACACAAAAGAAATTAAATTAATAAATACTGGCGACATCTAAATTTACAAATTACACTTAATATAGTTTTATGAATAAAATATTAGTTTTGTAAATAAGGATAATTGTTACAAAAATTATACCTAACACGATTAAGTTATAATGCAATACCTATCATACAAATACAACTAGTTCGCGGATAGGGCTTAAAGATATTTTACTAAATTGCATCCAGTCTATTACAGATTATCAGTTATCGGTTAATGGTTTTAAAATTTGCTTAACCTTTTTTAAAGATTTTTAAGATTAAATCACCTTGAATTGTTATCCATTCCCCATCTTCTCCCCAGTTATGAAACCCGATGAACGCTGGTAATCCTTTTCCGGACTGTCTTAAGAGTTTCTTGAAAATATTAGATTCTTCGTCACTGTTAATAATAGCAAGATGGCCGCCTTCAGCTGAGCACGCGAAGTGAGCACGTTCAAACCTTCGGTGGGTTGTATGGAGCTTGTAACATTTGTTTGTATTGCTATGAAAGTGATATTCTGAAAAAAGTGTTGAGTCGTCTATTATCGCCTTAGCTTGTGGTCTTGATAAGATAATAAAATATTTTCTATCACCATACCACCTATCGAGCTATCATTACAGTTGCAAGATTACCGAGTTGATTCTATGGCTTGTTGAAATATCCGATTTTACTATGCTAAAATCCAATAACCCAACATAAATCATATTTAAACAGCAAATCAAACAAGCAGTCATTTCAATCACTCTGAGTACGAGTAACAGCAATAAGTGGAAATTCATGAACAATACGTTTGATAACTTAAACTTAGCTATCGATCGTCTTGATATTGATAGCTATTAAACTCATTGAATTTGCTTAGAGAAGAGGTACGTTAGTAGGATTGTAACAATTACCTTCATCTGGAGTGCCACAAATATTAGTGTCCACATAGGAATGTTTTCTGAAGCACACATAAGGTCGAGGTTCATCACATCTCACATCTGATAAATTGCCTTGACCGTTGAGAACTGTGCACCTTTCTGCATTTTCCTTATTGTCTGGCTCTGACAGTTCCCACGTGTGATCTATTTTGGTTAGTGGAATACCTGTAACACATATTTTTACGATGTTGAAAGAGTTGCTCTGGTTTTTAACTAGTTTTCTCCCACGGCTCCCGCCACCGGTTACTACGTCAAAGAAAATCCTATTCTACGTCCTACCCCAGGATATTTATACTACCCTGGGGTAAGGACATTGGTTTGTCCATAATACTAAGATGCCATCATGTCTTACAATTTAGGACATGACATTTTGATGTTTTAGATTATCAATTAAGTATTCAAAATAAAATTTATAAAACTAACCGTCTATTGTATTAAAGTGTCCTCTAGAGAAAGTAGCATGAATTCCGGTGAAAATATCGTTCATGCCTGATGACAGCACCATTGCGGATTTGATTTGAGATGTTGTGGGAGACGCTAATATTCCACCTGTTGATTTAAGATTATAATATAAATTAGTAGCAGTCGGGGTTGTAACCATTTGCATCATCAGATATTAAAAACAGTGCCTTTATTGTTTGTCCTTCTTTCGACATACTCTATTCAATTGGTTTTCAAACTAATAGATATGTTTAAAATAAATACCAATTTAAAAAAGTGGCCTAATGGTCAAAAGTTCTTTCAGTCAAGTCTTTTCTCAATTACGCTACCTTTAACATTGTGAACTTGGTACACAAAGAATGTAGTACTATCTCTTGATTTGTTCATAACTGTTGTTCTTTAAAAGTGCTTTGGCAATACTTCACATAATCCGGAATATCATTGCCACTGCAGAAATACAAATTTCGAAATGATTTACACTCACCTTCTAGTTGGCACATAAATCTAGCATCGGGCCAAGTTGCTGGTATATCGTGGTATTTGAACCATCCAATACCAACGTTATAGTAGTAATCACATCGAAACTTTACGGCCTCTGTAAAATAAAATATTATGTAGTTAGTACATATTTTGGTAGTTCGTATTTTTTTGAGCGTTCAGGAGGGTTAGACAAGGTACATTCGTTCCGTGACAAATTCGATAACGCCGTACTAGTCATTCGCAAACAAAAAAATAAAAAAATGTCTATGGTCTCCACCGCAAACATTAAATTCTTTACTATAATTATTTTCTATTAACGACATCGCTTTACGAATGTGACTTTGTCTAGACCCCCTGGAACTCAGTGGCGGCCTGCGAGGTTAAGAAGAAAAAACAATAAACCGCAACAACCGGATTTTCAATCGAGGAGGTTCAACGAGTTTAAATCTACCTGGGGCGTCCAAGCAGGGTCCGTATTCACATATGTTTTTTTTTCGTTTAACAAGTTTTTTTTTACGAATACAAATACAATTAATTTATTTGCCATAATGTGGTACAAATAGATGTTACATCGAGTTAAGGTCAGCACATTAGTCATCTCAATTTTATGACATACAAATATGTTAACTTAAAACTAAACGGGAAATAATCATAATTATCTAACTATAAGAATTCCTATTCAACTTAATTAAACTAATTACAACCATGTCAATCGAATTTAAAACTTAAAAAATATGCCTGACAATTTTTTTTTAAAACTTACCCAAAAATGGTGCACATAATAGTATCACTAAGTAGTTTAATCTGGACATTATTGCAGAAGAAGAAAACCTGACTACGTCTTGTGTAAGACAATCTATCCTATCGAATGGTGACTGTCAATTATGTGACCCTATATATATATATTTACGTTTATGAAAAAAAAACCAGTGATTACGTCCCCGGTTATTTCATAAGAATAGATAAGAGTTTTGTTTATATTCTTAACATTGGGAACGTCCCGAAAAAAACTAATGATAACATGAATCATAAATATTCCGATATGGTAAGACCTACAAGAAAACATCAATAGATTTTTGAAATGAAAACTTCTTTAGCGACGTCGTGCAATTTTTAGTATGGGTATAAAATGTAAAACTCGCGTCAAGATCACGTGACCGTAACATTGGTGGATTGTGTGATGTAGGTAGTTGCTTATAACTGTGACATGTAGTCATCAGCTGTTGATCTGTGATTGGTAGACATATCCATATAATGTGGGTAGGTTTATAATGTATCGAGGCTCTCTTTCTGATGTATCGTATGTGTACTTAACCAGTGCGGAATAAATGCATGAACTTGACGGACGTTGTTTCTCTCAGCTCCTAACGAACATTCGAGAACATTACATTGGCGACGAGGATAAAAGGGCGTGTTCGGTTTTAAAATTGTGCGTGTGTAATTGCTAATTACGATGTCGATCGGCAAAGTGAAGGAGTTTGACGTGGTCGCGGGAGTGTGGTCGTCGTATATTGAACGGCTGAATATGTACTTTTTGGCAAACGTCGTTAAGGAGGACCTGAAGCTGCCTACCTTGATTGCGGTAATGGGCGACGCGGCTTATGAGTTGTTGGGGAACTTGTCAAGTCCTAAGAAGCCCTCTGAGTTGAGCTACACGGAGGTGGTTAGCATCATGGAAAACCACCTTCAACCGGTTCCATCAGCACTGGCGGAGAGGTTTCGGTTTAGACAAAGGCGACAAGCAGCGGGGGAAAGCATTGGTGATTATGTGGCGGAGTTGAAGAAGATGACACGTCATTGTAAATTTGTCGGAAATCTCAACGAAAACCTACGGGACCAATTTGTATGTGGGTTGAAAAGTGAAGTAACTAGACAAAGGCTGTTTGCGGAGGAAGACTCGTTGAGTTTTACGGGTGCGGTGAAACTAGCAACGTCACTGGAAGCAGCGGAGCGGGACGCGGCGGCAGTGGACAGACCGGCGACGGCGGCATCGGCTACGTCGGCTCCTAGTGAGGCAACAGCGGGGTTACACACGGTGGCGGCAACCCGGGGAGAGCAACGGCGCGAGGCAGCCATAGCGCCGCGCGGGCGCGGTCGCGGCAGCAGCGGCTTCGGCGCGGGTGGTGCGCCCGGATATAGGACGGGGCGCCGGGAGGCCGGAATACAGCACAGAAGTACGGTGGCGGATAGAGGCTGTAGAGGGTGCGGGTCAACATCGCATATTTACGAGATGTGCAGATTCCGGAGCTACGTATGCAGTCGGTGCCGTCAAACGGGCCATTTGAGACGCGTGTGCCCGGGAAGCGCCTCTGGAGAGCAGCAGCATAAGGATGCCATGTACTACGGATGGGCACAGGAGGATGCAGTGGAAGCCAACGACGACGGGGAGGGGTTTCATCATCTGTGTTTGAACGATTACAAACCGGTGAGTTTACCTGTGTCAGTTGAAAAAATTATTATCAACATGGAAGTCGATACGGGTACGGCAGTATCGTGTATCAGTAGTCAAACTTATGAGAAATATTTCAGTCATTTAAATTTAGAGCCTTCTAGTGTAGGTTTGAGATTTTATGACGGATCGAAATTAAAACCGTTAGGCATCATAAAACCTATTGTTTGTTATGACAAGATTAAGAAGAATTTAGAACTGTTTGTAATAGATGGCGGTACTACTTCCCTCTTAGGCAGGCAATGGCTTACTGAATTGAATATAAAATTACCAAGATTTAGTAATTGTAATAGTGTAAGTACTGAAATTTCTATGGATAACGGTTTGAAAATGTTGGTTCATAGATATAAGGAGTTGTTCAGCGGCGGCTTGGGAAGGTACACGGGAGGTCAGGCGACGTTAAGGCTGCGGGAGGGGGCGGCGCCGGTGTTCCACCGCGCGCGGCCGATACCTTACGCGCTGCGGGAGCGCGTCGACGCCGAGCTCGACGCTATGCTGCGCGAGGGGATCATTGAGCCCATCGACAGCTCCGACTGGGCCTCACCGTTAGTACCGGTAAATAAATCTGATGGTTCACTGAGAATTTGTGCTGATTTTAAGGCTACTGTAAATCCGGTTCTGTTAGTGGATCGCTATCCTTTACCGAAAATCGAGGACTTGATGGTACGTTTAGGTAATGCTCGTTATTTTTCTAAAATCGATTTGTCACAGGCTTATAGTCAGATTGAATTAGATAGCAGTAAAGAAATTACAGTGATTAATACTCATCGAGGCCTATATCGGTACAATAGGTTAGTGTACGGCCTGTCATCCAGCCCGGGAATATTTCAACGCATTATGTGTAATTTATTAGGTAGTATCCCTTATGTAGAAGTGTTCCTTGATGATATTATTATCGGGGGTTCCAATAAGGACCAGCACCTTCAAGCGGTTGAAGCAGTGTTTAGTAAGTTGCATAAATACGGATTAAAATTAAAGGCTAGCAAATGTGTATTTTTAGTGGACGAAGTCCAATACTTAGGATACGTGATAAACAAAGACGGCATTAGAACGGATCCTAGTAAAGTGGAAGCTATCACAAAAATTCCTAGGCCAGAAAATGTAACGGAATTACGATCATTTTTGGGTCTCATTAACTTTTATGCTAAGTTTGTGAGGAATATGAGTTCCAAGCTGGTACCGTTATATGATTTGTTAAAAAGAGACACGCTGTGGCGCTGGACAACAGACTGTGAGCGAGCGTTTATACAAATTAAAAGACTATTAACATGCGCGGATGTGTTATCGCATTATGATCCGACGCGAAAACTAGTAGTAACTTGTGATGCGAGTGCGCGCGGGATCGGCGGCGTCCTCACACAGCTCGGTGCCGACGGGGTGTCCGAACGTCCTGTCGCGTATGTGTCGCGCACTCGGAATGACGCGGAAAAGAATTATTCACAAATTCATAGAGAAGCATTAGCTATTATATTTTCAGTGAATAAGTTTCATCAATATTTATATGGGCGACATTTTATTTTACGTACAGACCACAAGCCCCTAGTGTCTATTTTAGGTCCACATACGGGTATACCAACGATGGTAGCCAGTAGGATGCAGCGGTGGGTAATAATATTATCCGCTTATTCGTTTGTTATTGAGTACGTGCGCACCGATAAGAACGGGGCGGACGGCCTATCGCGTTTACCTGTGACGGCTAGTAGTAAACAGATGAGTCATTCGGCGCCCGAGCAAACATTTTTGCATTTCGTTCAACAAACGTTATTGTTGGACTATTATGAAATTAAGAATAAAACTAGTCGTGACCCGGTATTATCTAAAGTACTTAGTTACTTACGAGATGGTTGGCCAGCAGACTGTGACATAGTGAATTTACGACCGTATTTTAATCGTAAAACGGAATTATATGAGGAATTAGGTTGTGTTATGTGGGGTCATAGGTTGGTAGTTCCGAACGACTGCAAGGAAAGGGTGCTACGGATGATTCATGAGCCCCATATGGGAATCGTGAAGTCTAAGGCGATAGCGCGCAGTTACGTGTGGTGGGCCGGTGTCGATGAGGACATTGAGCGCATGTGCCGCGGGTGTGAGGTGTGCGCGGCGCATGCGGATGCGCCACCGCGCCAGACTCCTCGCATGTGGCCGTGGCCACATCGCCCGTGGACACGGCTACACTTAGATTTTATGGGTCCGATTTTAGGTAAAACGTATTTAGTAGTTGTCGATGCGATGTCTAAATGGGTCGAAGTATTTAGTATGGCAAGTACGACAGCTAGTAGTGTTGTAGATAAGTTATCCGAATTGTTCAGTAGATGGGGTCTTCCTAAACAGATAGTATCTGACAACGGGCCACCGTTTTCGAGCACCGAATTTAATAATTTTAATAAGAATCTGGGTATCGATCACATTTTCACGGCGCCATATCATCCGGCATCGAACGGTCTGGCGGAGAACGCGGTTAAGTCATTAAAGCGGGTCATTAAGAAAGCTATTCTCGAAAAACAAAATGTGGACAAAGCACTCTGGACGTACTTATTGCATTATAGGAACACCGAGCACTCAACCACGGGCGAAAGTCCGGCTATATTGTTATTAGGGCGTCGTTTACGTACTAGGTTAGACGTTTTAAAGCCAGATAGAGAAACTAGGGTTAAAAAGGCTCAACAGCGACAGAAAGAATCGGTGATTGGGGCGAATAGAGAACTTCAACCTCAGGACGAAGTATGGTATAGACAGTATTTAAAAGGGGAAAAGTGGGTTCCGGGTCAAATAGTGGACGTCACTGGAGGCAATAATTATAAAGTAATCGGTAGGGAAGGCGAAATCATTCACAGACATATCGATCAGTTGAAAAAGAGATCTTCAAGACTATCATTGGCATGCTCAGGTCAGCCAACGGTGACAGTGACAGAACCTAGCACAAATTCTCAGGTGGAGCCGACAGGAGCACCGAGTTCGCTATCGAGTGAGGGTCCGTCGGAAGAGCGGTCAGTGGAACTTTCTACTTCACCCACTGGTGATGTTATTCCAAGGGGAATTAGGGATGGATCAGACATTGTCGAAGCTCCGTCTTCGCCAGAGTTTTATGACGCGCAGCCTGAGGTGTTACCTTCCCAAAGCCGACCGGTAAGACTGTGTAGACTTAGAAATAAAACTAATTATAAGATGTAATTATATCTAATTTGTATTCTTGTGTTTAGTATTAAGTTTAGGGTTCAATTAATACCTACCTATGGTATTGATTGGTGTGGAAGAGTGTGATGTAGGTAGTTGCTTATAACTGTGACATGTAGTCATCAGCTGTTGATCTGTGATTGGTAGACATATCCATATAATGTGGGTAGGTTTATAATGTATCGAGGCTCTCTTTCTGATGTATCGTATGTGTACTTAACCAGTGCGGAATAAATGCATGAACTTGACGGACGTTGTTTCTCTCAGCTCTTAACGAACATTCGAGAACATTACGACTGCCTCTGTGGCGCGGTGGGAGTGTATCCGACTGCTACGCAAGAGGTCGTGGGTTCGATCCCCACCCAGGATAAAACTTTGTGTGATGAGCACGATGGTTTATTCTGTGTCTGGGTGTTATTTATCTATAATATGTATGTATTTAGAAATATTTAGGTATGTTTATCAGTTGTCTGATTCCCATAGTACAAGCTCTGCTTAGTTTGGGATCAGATAGCGTTGTGTGAGTTGTCCCAAGATATTATTATAGATATTATAGATATATTATAGATTACAGATTGGTGTCAGACAGGTGGGGAATCGGGCGGTCTAGAAACCCGAATCTTTATTGGCTTTTTTAATGTACAGATCTGTTAAATACTTATATTAAATAACAGATCTGTACATTAAAAAAGTCAATAAAAAGCAGCTGCAAATGTAAAATAGTTTTACATAGAAAGTGCAATTTTGGATTAGTTGTAATCGGTGAAAATAGATTACACAGGTAATGTAATACTCGTATCTTCTTGTCATACCTTTAGAAAACTAATTGCCGGATTAAATGTTTTTTTCTTTCTTCCTTTCTTCTATCATTAGGTTTAAAAATAATATTAATTTGCTGGCAGAAGTAAAAACTTGAACATTACCGTTGTGCATTTTTGAATATTTTAGAATGGTTAGGTTATTTTCAGTATAAAAGTACTAGCATTTATGTGGTTAAATACAATATTCATCTAGTGCGCTATCGTACACAAACTTGGCAATTTAAAAAATGACCATGTAAAGACAATTGATAAAAAAATATGAAATATTAAATCACAAATGTCAGGAAATTTAAAAACGTGACGTCATGTCGTTTTTTTTTAATTTTTGTTTTTTATTAAAATTTAATATTTCATATTTTTTAAATCAAAAATATGAAATATTAAATCACAAAATGGAAAAAAAAGGGAAGAAATAATCATTTGGACTCGAACCTAGATCTTCGGGTTTCTAGACCGCCCGATTCCTGTCTTGAGACCAATCCACCAATCATACGGTCACGTGATCTTGACGCGAGTTTTACATTTTAAACCCATACCAAAAAATTGCACGAAGTCGCTAAAGAAGTTTTCATTTCAAAAACCTATTGATGTTTTCTTGTTGGTCTTACCATATCGGAATATTTATGATTCATGTTATCATTAGTTTTTTTCGGGACGTTCCCAATCTTAAGAATATAAACAAAACTCGTATCTATTCTTATAAAATAACCAGGGACGTAATCACTGGTTTTTTTTTTCATAAACGTATATATAGGGTCACTTAATTGACAGTCGCCATTCGATAGGATTCATTGTCTTACACAAGACGTAGTCAGGTTTTCTTCTTCTGCAATAATGTTCAGATTAAACTACTTAGTGATACTATTAAGTGCACCATTTTTGGGTAAGTTTTTTTTTCTTAATTTTTGTTACGCGTGACCTATCAGTAATCTTGTAAACTCCTCCAGCTAAGCTAATTGTTAGTGTTTGATGTGGGTTGTCATCATGTCGATAGTCCAAGCAGGGTCCGTATTCAGTATATTTTTTTTCGTTTTCGCGGCAAGCCCGCGCAAATTGGCGCATGCGCGATGCATTTCTAAGCGCAGCTCTCATATACCATTATGACAAGATTTTGACAGCGCAGACTTGACGCGAAAACGAAAAAATACATAGTGAATACGGACATTGCTTGGACGCCCCAGGTAGATTTAAACTCGTTGAACCTCCCCGATTGAAAATCCGGTTGTTGCTGTTTATTGTTTTTTCTTCTTAACCTCGCAGGCCGCCACTGAGTTCCAGGGGGTCTAGACAAAGTCACATTCGTAAAGCGATGTCGTTAATGGAAAAGAATTATAGTATAGAATTTGACGTTTGCGGTGGAGACCATAGACATTTTTTTGTTTTTTTTCGAACTCGACTAGTACGGCGTTCTCGAATTCGCCACGGAACGAATGTACCTTGTATAACCCCCCTGAACTCTCAAAAAAATATGAACTACCAAAATATGTACTAACTACATAATATTTTATTTTACAGAGGCCGTAAAGTTTCGATGTGATTACCACTATAACGTTGGTATTGGATGGTTCAAATACCATGATATACCAGCAACTTGGCCCGATGCTCGATTTATGTGCCAACTAGAAGGTGAGTGTAAATCATTTCGAAATTTGTATTTCTGCAGTGGCAATGATATTCCGGATTATGTGAAGTATTGCCAAAGCACTTTTAAAGAACAACAGTTATGAACAAATCAAGAGATTGTAGGTACTACATTCTTTGTGTACTAAGTTCACAATGTTAAAGGTAGGGTAAATGAGAAAAGACTTGACTGAAAGAACTTTTGACCATTAGGCCACTTTTTTTAAATGGTATTTTTTTTAAAACATATCTATCAGTTTGAAAACAAATTGAATAGAGTATGTCGAAAGAAGGACAAACAATAAAGGCACTGTTTTTTAATATCACTTGATGCAAATGGTTACAACCCCTACTGCTACTAATTGATATTAAAATCTTAAATCAACAGGTGGAATATTAGCGTCTCCCACAACATCTCAAATCGAATCTGCAATGGTGCTGTCATCAGGCATGAACGATATTTTCACCGGAATTCATGCTACTTTCTCTAGAGGACACTTTTATACAATAGACGGTTAGTATTATGAATTTTAATTATATATTATACTTAATTGAAAATCTAAAACATCAAAATGTCATGTCCTAAATTGTAAGACATGATGGCATCTTAGTATTATGGACAAACCAATGTCCTTACCCCAAGGTAGTTTAAATATCCTGGGGTAGGACGTAGAATAGGATTTTCTTTGACGTAGTAACCGGTGGCGGGAGCCGTGGGAGATAACTAGTCAAAAACCAGAGCAACTCTTTCAACATCGTAAAAATATGTGTTACAGGTATTCCACTATCCAAAATAGATCACACGTGGGAACTGTCAGAGCCAGACAATAAGGAAAATGCAGAAAGGTGCACAGTTCTCAACGGTCAAGGCCATTTATCAGATGTGAGATGTGATGAACCTCGACCTTATGTGTGCTTCAGAAAACATTCCTATGTGGACACTAATATTTGTGGCACTCCAGATGCAGGTAATTGTTACAATCTTGCTAACGTACCTCTTCTCTAAGCAAATTCTTTGAGTTTAATAGCAATCAATATCAAGACGATCGATAGCTAAGTTTATGTTATCAAACATTGTTCATGAATTCCCAAAATCATCCGATCGGTTATATACCATAGCTGTTATTTGTACTCAGAGTGATCTAGAAATTACTGCTTGTTTATTTTGCTGTTTAAATATGATTTATGTGTGTGGATTTTAGTATAGTAAAATCGGATATTTTAACAAGCCATAGAATCAACTCGATAATGTTGCAACTGTAATGATAGCTTGATAGGTGGTATAGTGATAGAAAAAATTTTTTTCAACTTTAGATTGAAATTTTGGTTGCTTAATTTACTTATCAAGATCACAAGGTACAGCGATAATAGACGACTCAACACTTTTTTCAGAATATCACTTTCATAGCAGTACAAACAAATGTTACAAGCTCCATACAACCCACCGAAGGTTCGAACGTGCTCACTTCGCGTGCTCAGCCGAAGGCGGCCATCTTGCCATTATTAACAGTGACGGAGAGTCTAATATTTTCAAGGAACTCTTAAGACAGTACGGAAAAGGATTACCAGCATTCATCGGATTTCATAACTGGGGAGAAGATGGGGAATGGATGACAGTTCAAGGTGAATTTATCTTTAGAATCTTTAAAAAAGGTTAAGCAAATTTTAAAGCCATTAACCGATAACTGATATTTGATAATTTCCTAAAAAGTAATAGACTGGATGCAATTTTAGTAAAATGTCTTTAAGCTCTATCTGCGAACCAGTTGCATTTGGTTGATAGGTATTGCATTAAAACTTAATCATGTTAGGTATATTTTTTCTTATATAAGTATCAAATAGTGTATCTGTACTCGTAAATAGAACCATATTTTATTCATAAATCAATATTAAGTCTATTTTCTCGGTAGATGTCGCCAGTATTTATTAATTTAATTTCTTTTGTTTATTTAGTTGGGTAATTAATTTATATTTATTTTTTTATGATTGTTTATATCTTTATTGATTGATTTTTATAAAACCATTGTTTCTATTGTCAGGTCAATCACTTCAAGAGGCTGGTTTTGCCAAATTTCATGAAGGAGCGCCCGACAATGCGACAACAGGAGAGTACTGTGGATCAGTAATGCCTAGTGGATTACTTAATGATCTTTGGTGTGAAAAATCTTATCCATTTATATGTGAAAAGACCAACTTCTATCCGCCTGTATGCGATACTGAAGACGTTGATAGATTATCGAAACTTTAATCCATTAATAAACAATCAGATGTGGTTTTAAAGGTCGAAGTGTAATATAATACAGTAAAGTAGTGAAATTTCTTCAATATTAGCAATCTCTGAAACTGAGGGGTCAATAGTGAAATTTAGTTGGAGGTACTTTAGAACTAACTCGGTATTATCGTGATAACTAATGTATACGGAGGTGTTTACATAAAAATTGGTCTCAATGTACCTATATATTATTTTTATCTATTTTAGAGAGCAATATTGTGTTTAACAGTGAATGTTACAATGAGGCTGTCACACTGACTGCTGCACTCAGAGTCATTTAAAGTATTGTTTATAAATATTTATCTTATCTTTTCCAATTAAGTCATTCATTAGTAACGATTTCATATTGTAAAATTTAAAAAAAAAACACTGTTATGTAAGCATAACGACTGTGAGTACGGCAGTAAGTGTGACAATGACCTACATTAAAAAAATATGTTCTATTATGTTTAGTTACTACTAAATAATAAATAAATAATATAAAAATACATTAAGTATGTCTGTTATTTATATCTTAGTTGCTGTGTGACGACTTATGGCTTTAAACTCAGCGAGTGCTTTGAGCATTTGTTAGATACTAACTGCTATTTATCTTTTTTTTCGTTTGACTATAATACTAATAACTCGAAGGGTCGAACAGTGGTTCACATCACATCACATCATCAGCCTATCGCAGTCCACTGCTGGACATAGGCCTCTCCAATTGCACGCCACTTTGTTCTATTTTCGGCTTCTCGCATCCAACTCCTGCCAGCCGTTTTGCATAAATCATCACTCCACCTGGCCTGGGGGCGTCCTACACTAGTTATAACAGTGATTAAAGCATCGAATTTGCAATCGAAAGAAAAAGATTGGAATCTCACCTATTATACTACGACGTAAAGTCCCCAACACAAGCAAATTAGCTTAGCTGGAGGAGTTAACAATAATGTGAGATCCAAATTGCTAGTTATCTATTAATAATTTTTTAGCGTTTTATACTAAGGTGATTTAAATTTTTAAAAAATAAAATGTACACTATATAAATTTAATTAAGAATTATTATCAGCAATAAAATATGAATTACTTACTCAGTAACGCCCTGGCTTACATCACGTCTCTTGTGTAGGGCGACGAGAATCTTACCGCCCCATCATTAGATTAATACAAATTACGCTAGGAATTGTGATTATTTTTTTATAATACATGCAACAATATATAATTTAAAACGGAAAAGACCCTGAGTTTTTAAAATAATGATTTTCTATTTACCAATACAAACAGGGCAGATTAGACATGACAACAAAGGCAGTCAAATAAACGTCGGTGAGTATCCCACAGAATGATAATTAAATCTTGCTTATTGAGTCTCTTTTATGACAGTCGCTAGAATAACACCATTACCAACCCCCCTAGACAAGTTTCATAAACAATAATCGAATAGACTAATACTCGTTGCGCGTGCAAAACCGCGAGTATGAAAATTTGCTGAAAATAATATTTCTTCATTTTTGCGGTTGTGTACGCACAAAATGGCAGACCGATAAATATACACTTATCATCTATATCTGGCTAAGGCGTCTACATCGTAGCAAACAGGTGGATAATCAGGTCTCTTTTCACAGATAAATGCAGCTGGCTTGTCACACCATAAGTCATTAAGCCAACCAGTGCGATATATTCCACCGCAGAATTCTCCTGTTGTACCGTTGGTTGGTTCTCCTGGCGAAAACCTGTCGTAACCCGCTTCGTACAATGTTTGACCTAATGGAGAAAAAACATTAATTTTAATATAATATGTAGTACCTAATTACTGTATTCAAATACACTTTATTAAAAGATAGAATTATTCGACCATACGATAAGATCATGCAGGCACATTGACCTAATGAAGAACTGTTTATCATACACAGTATTGTGTTTTATATCTAAACTAGCTTTTTTGGTTATCAAGATAAAAACTAACCTAGGTCCCTAGTATCCTTTCCCGAGACTTAAGCTATCGTTTTCAATCGATGTTGCGGTTTACCTAATCGTGAAAACGTAACCAACAGACAGAAATACTTTCACATTTTTTATTCTTAGTTTGCATTAGCTTTTCCCCGCGGCTTTGCCCCCTTTAGGTTCAATTTTGAATGAAATATGAAGTTTTGCGGTTATCCCCTTTATTTTTTTAATTTTAATATTTTATTAATTAAATTGAATCTTCGGACTTCAGTAGTTCTCGAGTTTTGCGCTTCAGATTTGGCGGTTCATTTTTTTTATTTTAATACCTTTAGATTGCTAGCTATCGCTAGTGGCTTCGCTCTCGTGGATGTCATTTTAACCTATCAAGGGTTGATTAAATAAACCCAGTATATGTTTTCAATCAAAACACTGAAACATGTGTTTTTTTATATGTAAACTCAAAGCTAAATTTTCACAGATCTAACTTTAAAACTGACGGAGTTTTATACAAACACAACTCCTGTTTCAATTCGTTTTGTGTTTGGGATTGATTTTCCAGAAATCCTTTTTATTTATATTAATAACCCAAATACAAAATTTCGCAGATCTAACCCTGAAATTAAAGGAATTTAATAAAAATTTGCAATCATTTTTACCCTTTTAGGAGTTGATTTTTTTAAATCACTGACACCCATATTCCATTATTTTAAACCTTCAACCCAAATACAAAATTTAACAGATCTAACTTAAATACTGGTGCAGTTTCATACGAACTTGCAACCACTATTTTACCCCCTTAAGAGATGAATTATAAAGAGTCTAAATTCTTTTCTTTTTTTCATTTATGGTTCACTAAACTGGTTATAACACTACGCAGTGCATGATAATTTTTGCTAATTAACATATTTTTGTGAATACCCTTCTCTAAGTGGACACCGCATTCTATATAAAAATATCCGTAAAAGGTTGTATATATCATAATCACGAATTTAGTTTAGGTTCCGTCCTCAAAATTTCATGTCTCTACAATTAACGGCTGAGGCTATACGAGTACGTTGATCCATCAGTCAGTCAAGACTTTGAATTTAAATAATAAAGATGTGCCTATTTTGATACTAACAAGTGACCTTCTGTACTACTAGTATGCTGGATAGCCTACCGCCGATAGTAACAGTACCTTAATTAAATTTTGACATTTGGACGGTAAGTTGTCAAAATTAAATGTAAGTCTAAACTTGTGTAACAAGTATAACAAAAACGGCCATTTATCTTATGTGTCAAAATAACGTCCTGTGCATGTCCTGTGAGTTCAAATCTATCTCCATGGTTCACATTTTTTATTTCTATTCTAAATTCGAAATTTCTGTCACTTTGGACGGGGTAGCTAGCCTAGTATACTTGTACTATAGAGGTTAGTGCCAACAAGTTGCAGATATTTATTGAACAAAGTAATACTGTAAAATAAATTATAATATCATCACCGTGAATTGTTCTCCATTCTCCTCTCTCACCCCAGTTGTGGAATCCAATGAAAGCGACATCCTTCCAGAAGTTTCCAACCATTCTAGTCGCAGGATACTTGGTGAAGAGATCTCGGAGAACCTTAGCTTCTTCTTCACTGTTTATAATAGCAAGATGACCGCCTTCAGCGGAGCACGCGAAGTGGGCTCTATTAAACGTCCTCGGTACTGCGTGGAACTTATAACACTTGGCTGTTCGACTTTCGAGTTGGTACTCTAAAAATAACGGTTTGCTTTAGAGAATATAAACATAGTCCAGATAGGTGGTTCGTTTCTGGCCCCGGTTTGGCTACGGAAGTCTTGGGTTCGATTCCTGAGTCTGGACTACAAATTTTTCTATCTTTCAAAAATGCAATTATTGTATTTATAAAGTAATTGGCAAGAAATGCCTATAAAAATTACTTCAATATTCGGCCTGCGACATCATAATTTGTTAAAATGCTCTCTATAACGATGCAATAACAAAAGCCGTGATAGTTCTTTAACTACCGACTAGATGGCGCTGCGAGGGCCTAACGCTCGCGAGCATCAAGGAATAGAAAGATTTTAGGTCTATTACCATAGTCCAGATAGGTGGTTCGCTTCTGGCCCCGGTTTGGCTACGGAAGTCTCGGGTTCGAATCCTGAATCAGAACTTCAATTTTTTCTATCTTTCAAAAATTGCAATTATTGTATTTGCTTTAGAGGAGTCATCGTGTCTGGGAATTATACCTTCTCGATAGGCCCAACGAGTAGAATTCACAATATTTATTTAAAACAATAAAATTTGACTCTATGGGTAACTCTACTTTTCTTCAGTTACTGGCTGAAGAAAAATAGAGTTTATTAAATCTTTGAATTACACGCTAAGGACATTGTACAGTCATGTAATTAAATCAGTATCGCCTAACTTATTACCTTTGCTAAGTCATTTCATCAATAAATGTATAGAACATATCGTTTTCCCAACTAAGATGGAACTGTCAATTATACAACCTCTGTACAAAAAAAGAAAACAAAGAAGTCATCTCAAATTATAGACATCTCGCATTTCCTCTAATATTTAAAAAAATATTCTTACTTCGAAAAATGTAATATCCTAGCGGAAAAGCAATACGGTGTCATGAAATCTAGAACTAATAATATTGCTCTATACAATATGAATAAAAAGATAATAACAAACATTGACAGTATAACTCCAGTCGTGGCATTATTTATGGCAATTGGCTTTTGATCATGTTGACCGTGTCGGACTTCTTAATAAGCTTATATTCCTAGATGTTGAATTGGATAGGGATATGAGCTGGAAAACTTACTGCAATAGTATAAAGACGCCTGATTGAACATTAATATGCTCTATGCAATTTATCTAAGGTAGAAGAATGGACAATATTAATCACCGCTTGTCAAACCTATGTTACATCACTAGGCTTAATATACTGGTCCAATTCTATAAAAAACGGGTTGTACTAATGCCCGCAGAAGTGAAAACTTGAACGTGCATTTTTTTCTTTTTTTTCTAGATTTTTCTTTTCAGTATTAAAGTCCTATCATTTATGTGGTTAAATACAATATTCATCTATTACATTATCGTACACAAACGTGGCGATTTAAAAAATTACTTGATTTGACTGAAGTTTATCCCTCAGAAAAAAATGCATACGATGAAATTTGAATAATATTTTTCGATATGCCAGTAAGGCATAATAATAAAAAAATATAAAAGAATAAATCACAAATCTAAAAACCAAAATTAAAATAAGAAAGGGAAAAAATAATCGTTACGGACTCGAACTTTTGTTTCTGGACCACCCGATTTCCTACCTGGGCTATAATAACATTGTCGATAGTGGCGAAATTAACCTTCGTATTCTAATGATATTGTAGCAGTTTTTCATTGCTCTCCCTCCGTCTTACGATTTTTTGATAAGGGTCACATGATCTACGAATTTTCGAATAGGGTCACGTGATCCTGACGCAAGTCTAACACTTTTTACCAATACCAAACAAAGTGCAGAACACTAAACGCACGCTTTAAAAATACAGATACAGTCTTCAAAGTCCAAAAGAGGTGAATCAAAGCAATATAATTATTATAATAACCATATTTAAAAATATATCTCTTTTTAGTCTGCCGTTGTTAAGAATTTCATTCATTTATGAAGTAGTAAGTCCTATCACATTGATAAGTTTTGTTACTAACGAAAACCATTTTAATAGGTTCTTACCTGAATCTATAGTGCCACAAGCATTGATATCAATTGAAGAGTCCCTGTAGCATATGTAAGGACGTGGGTCATCGCAGTTTACGTCTAAGAAATAGCCTTCGTTATTTATAGCGAGACAGTCTTCACTGTTATGTTTATTATCTGGTTCAAAGTTAGCCCATGAGTGATGGATTTCTTCAATCGGTATACCTGCAAACGAAATATACACAAAATTAAACCATGGTTACATCGGGTCTGATCAGTACGATTTATCAACTCTTTACTGTTTTCCCAACATTACCTAATAAATCCCGTTTTCGACAATTACAATGCCACAAAATGTTAGATTTTGTTTGAAAATAGTATAATTACATTTTCAAAATCTTTCTGAGCTTAAAACATTACACAAGTCAACAAAAAAAATATTTTTCTTTGAGTCTGTTATTTAGTGAATATTTTCTGATTGTATACATCGAAAAAGAAGCAGAAACTCTATTTATAATAAATAAAGTTTGCTTTTGTACCTTTACACAATGTAAAACGAATATTATAGTGTTTTAGCAGTTTTTTTAGGAGCCGTTGCATAGAAGATACAGGAGAGGGGCAGGGGGGGCTGTAGGTGTGTAGCGGGAGTGACAAACTGTCAACGGCAGTGTGCGCGTGCGCTTTGCAAAGGAATAACGTATTTTATGTGTCGGGAGGACAAAAATGTCTTCCAAAAAGTGCAAAAATCCCGTGGACTCTTTTTGTTATATTTGCGGCGAATTCATTAAAGTGAGAGCCAAAAAAATTTGTTTGTCGTCAAATACAAGACTTTGTGAAGCCTATGAAGCTTATTTTAATTTACCCGTGCGAAGTCAAGATAAAGTATGGGCACCTCATTTCCCATGTAGTAACTCCAAAAATACTTTACTTTAATGCCTCCATTGCACATTAAATTAGGTCTGATGAAGCAGTTCGTAAAGGCTCTGCGTCAAGACTCTGAGGCCTTTCAATATTTAAAATCATTTTTCCCGAAATTGTCAGAGGCTAAAATTAAAGCTGGTATTTTCATTGGTCCACAAATAAAGAAAATAATGGCCAGTGAACAATTCCTACAGCTCCTCAGTACCCACGAAAAACAAGCGTGGCTCAGCCTTAAAGCAGTGATTAATGGCTTGGCAACAGAAGGGCAGAGAATTACACGGAGCTTATTACTGATATGCTTCACAACTTCAAAGTTATGGGTTGCAGAATGTCATTGAAAGTCCACATGATACATGCTCATTTGGATAACTTTAAAGACAACTTAGGTGCATATTCGGAAGAGCAAGGGGAACGTTTCCACCAAGATGTAATGAACTTTGAAAAGCGTTATCAAGGACAATATAATGAAAACATGATGGGTGACTACATTTGGGGGCTCATACGAAAAAGTTCCAACTTACACAGAAGAAATACCAATTCTGTTCATTTTTAAAGTCTTATTTGTATTATTTTTTGTATTTGTGGGTTTATATATGCCGTCTTGTATAATTAAAGTCAATAAAAAAATGTGAATTCAAAACTGTTTTCCTTTTACATGTAATAATTGAAATTAAAAAATAGAGCTCTTTCATAAATATAAATTTCGTTGTAGTAACTACAAAAGCAAACTTTAATAGATAAAAATATTTTTTCTTTCATTAGTTAAGCATAAGTAATCAAAATCAGAGGTACAGAACGCAGACTCAAAATTCGTGTTGACCCGTGTTATTAGTCGAATACCAGAACAAACTAGAGACAACAAGGAATAATACTAACCGTTGACAGTATAATATTTTCCCTTAGAGAAAGTTGAATGAAGACCTGTAAAGATTGGAAGTATTCCAGTAGACTTTATCATAGTAGCTCTGATCTCAGGCGAAATCGGCGAAGCTAAAATTGCACCTGCCGATGGAAAAACATAAATTAATAACGCTTTACTTGTAGAATTCTGGAATTTTGTGATATTGAATTATCTTGATCTTTTTCTAAGCCACAAGTTTGCTACAAAAAATATTAATATCATTGCTGAAATCCTTTATTTTTTTATTTTAAGAAATCTTCTAAATCCTTATCCAGATATTACAAATAAATTTTTAAGCTATATTATCCTTATATTCTGAAAAACTAATTGTCGATCAAGCAAAGTAGAATTTTGTGCGGACATAGTATCCGCAAGATCGCAAGATTTTGGTCGGTCATAGGTTCAACCACTACACCAGATATTAAATGATGTCATAAATTTCATAATTATTTAGTCCGATTACCTTCAAGTGCACACATCAAACGAGCGTCACGCCATGTTGCAGGGATCACGTGATATTTGTACCAGGCTTTACTAAACTTGCAGTATTTGTAATCACATCGAAATTTTGCACCATCTTAAGTTTTCAAAGAAATAAATCAGACGTAATAAAAAATGGTAATGATAATTATAGCCTAACAATTAAATAAAAATATAGCAAAATGCTTAATTCGAAGATCACTACTGTCTCGATTAGTTGCATGATTATATAACTTAATAAACTAAATATATTCCTACTGCAAAAACCCAAGAGTTATCTCTGAAAGAGGCAGATAATTGTACGTGACATGTCTTTAATTTTTTGCTGGTTTATGTAAATGAGTGATGAAATAAAGTACACATTATGAAGTCTCCCTCAAAAAAAAAAAAGAAACAGTCAGTAGACTGTTTTGAGATAACTGTTTTGAAACCTCACACTATGTAATAAGTGGAAAAACATAGCAATCTAAAAACTGGTACATGGGTTGCATTAATATCCCTATTTTTTGTTTATTTGACAGTACATAAAAATATTCTTACCAATAACACAAGCCAAGCAAAATATAAATGGTAACAATAATTTCAAACAAGAATTCATTTCAAGTGCACCCCTAAATGAGGCTGAAAAGTAAAATGATTTATACGTTAATTTCATTTCATTCATTTCATTTATTCAATAAACAATTATACAACTGTGTCTGAATGTAAAAATAATAATAACAAAATAATCATAGTAAAAAAAACACACACAAAAAAAAGTCAAACATAAAATTAGTTTTCGATATGATTAAAAATTAAAATTCTGAGTAGGTATGTCAAATTAAAAAAAAAAGTAATAATAATAATAGAATTAAGATAAATAGTTGCACATATTAATGTTTACAAAAAGAAAAAATGACAATTAATTTTCACAATTTTATACATTATTTATGTCAAGTTTATATACTATCATTAACACAACCAAATTCATCTATTGCATAATAACATTTCTCCAAAAGAAAAGCTTTGAGCCTTTTTTTAAATATGTTTGTTTTATAAATTTCCTTTTTCAAAACCTTAGGTAAGCAATTGAACAATTTTACAGCTTGAAATTTTATGCTATGTTTGACAATATTTATTTTTGGCTCTATCTTATTACTCAGACACATTCTCCTTGAACTTTCCCTTGCTTTTCTTTCATCTTCGGTTTCAAAATCCGTTATATGTCTAGCCAGATAACTTAGTACTGTCAATATGTAAAGACTCGGTACTGTAAGAATTGAAAGTCTTTGAAAATATTCCCGACATGTTTCCCACTGAGGAATACGTACAATTGTCCTTATTGCTCTTTTTTGAAGTATAAACGCTCTTTCACAATTATATTTATAACTATTACCCCAAAATTGAATACTGTACCTTAGCCTTGACTCCACTAAAGCGTAGTATACCGTTTTTAAATGAATTGTACTGACTTCATCTCTTAGAGTCCTTAGGGCAAAGCAAGCTGATGATATTGACGCATCAATGGCGTTCAACTCATGTTTCCAGTTAAGTAAATTGTCAATATGAATACCCAAAAATTTAATAGACTGTACTAGATCTATTTTGTTTTCATTTAGTTTAATATCTAAAGTATCGTTATTACGAGATGTAGATTTGAATAACATAATATTCGTCTTATTGGGATTTATTATTAACTTATTCGCATTGAACCATTTCTGAAAGGAATCTAGTACCGTGGTTATTTTTGCATGTAGTGATTGAATATTGTTTGCACTCACAACTGCATTAGTATCATCTGCAAAAACAATAAGTTGTGTACTAATGTTAGAGCGTGTTATATAATTGGTTATGTCATTTGTAAACATCAGGAACAATATCGGACCCATAATAGAACCCTGCGGAACACCTGAATTAATATTATACAATGGAGATCTATAGGTCTTTTGACAATTCGACTTATTTGTTGCTTTTATCTCTACATACATTTTTCTATTATATAAGTATGAACGAAATAACTGTAGTGCTTTACCTCTCACGCCGTAATGTTCTAATTTTACGAGGAGAAGTTCATGATTAACTGTGTCAAAGGCAGAACTTAAATCTAAGAAGATTCCGGCTACCTTCATTCTAGTATTAAGCTTCTCCAGAACGTCGGTTATTAATGTATTGATAGCATCCGAGGTACTGATTCCGCTTTGATAGCCAAACTGACGATTGCTTATTACTTTATTACTTATTAAATGACTAACAAGCCTCGTTTTTAAAAGCTTTTCAAAAATTTTTGACAATGTTGGCAGCACAGATATCGGCCTGTAATTGTTTGGGTCTGTAGATGAACCTTTTTTTAGCAACGGAACTACTCTCGCAATTTTAAGTTGTTCTGGGAAAATGCACTCTTCAAAACACTTATTATAGAAACACGAAAGAGGAGTGGCCAAAATATTTATGAAATCTTTTATCAACAATATTTTCACTTCATCATATCCACTTGAACCTTTATTTTCCATGTTCCCCACTATTTTTTTTGTTCCCCACTATTTTTTGTTCCACCAATACCACCACACCAATTAATAAGTCGAATTAGCCTAAAGCAGCACATGTAAAAATTAATAAAAACAACCACAAAATTGCAGATTTTCGCCTATTAAATTCAGGTCACTTGGCTGAATTAAATGTGGAAGGCGGAGGACCGGTTGTTGTCGCGTAAATTAGGAGAGGCCTTTGTATAGCAGTGGACATATTATTTGCTGATTGATTAATACCTAATAACAACAGTATTTCTCATTTTCTAATTATGATGATATTTTGTTACAAAATATAGAAAAAGATAGAATGTTAAAACAACTGAATACCTTTAAATCACTTTACATCTGAAGTAAGAAAATATGGAGACTACACCATATTTAAATACCAGCGTTATAATGTAAATATAAATGTCAATTTCAGTTATAATTTCTGTTCATATTTCGTTCATTATTTTTATGTAGCGTTACGTTTTAGTTTAAATAGAAGTACAGATTAAATAAATGAGTTCAGTTGTTTCAATAATAATGGTTATTATAGCAAAAGTACTTTCATTATAAGCCAAGATAAAATATTACGTTGGGTAAGTATTTGTTGTATGTTAGTGGTACGTCCTATTCCGTACGGGTCGAATTTACTACTGAACACCTCTAAACTTTTATTAAATTATAAATATCCCAAAAAAATCCCAAGTTTTTCTCTCATATAAATCTTACACCAACACAATAAAAAGAAATCAGACAAATAGGTCGAACCATTCTCAAGTAACGCCGGGTCATATATTATGAGGCAATCGCCACCGTACAACGCGACAAACTGCAAAACATCATTCACACCATCTCGATTCTTCAGCAATTTTCTGCCACGCGCAATCACTTTGCCAACAGTCGCCAGTTAACTGTTATGACAAAAAAAACTAAGAGCATGTCGGACCATGCTCAGTATAGGGCTCTGGAGCCGTTGCCATATGACAAAATCAATTAGATTCGTATTTTTATTGAGAAACACAGTTTTTCGGCAATAAGTCAATGACGCTATATCCGATCATGTCTAAAGTAATTTAGATTTTAGGTATTTATTAAGCGCTATAAGGGGGGGGGGGGGGGGAGAGACTATTTGTGCAAATTTCAGAGCGATTATTTCTAAAAATATTTACTGTAGTGAAATGCCTGTGACATACGGACGGACAGTCAGACAGACAGACAGAGAAAAACAGAAATTATAAGGGTTCTGTTTTGGCCATATCGGGTACAGAACCCTAAAAAGATTCGTTGCCGGGGCGTTCTGGGGAAATGCTACGGCTACTTGCGGTAGGAGTGTGTCTGACTGCTACGCAAGAGGTCTTGGGTTCGATTCCCACACGGGACAGCACTTTCAGGTATATTTGTAAAGTCCCCCGTGACACAGGGGTTGTACCCTACTGCAGAAGCTGTCTTTAAACAAATATATATATATAAGGTTTGATTTGATTAGTGTTATAGAAAATAGTAGTCTTTTCTATAATGCCCGCAATGCATTTTCTACGCTTCTGGTGTCGCAGATGACCATAAGCAGCGGTAATCCCATATTATCAGATACTTTACTATTTCCTTTTTTTAAACTTTCCTTTTTTAATTTTTAAGGCACGAAAGCATCTAACATTTAATTACAATAAAGATGTTAATAAAATATACAATTTATGGCTTTAGATTTTTTTGATAAGTTCAATTAACACGCAACTGTAAACGCGTAAATATATTTATTCTTCGTCTGATCGTGAGTCATATTATTACAGTTATTTTTTGTTAATTAGGTATACTGTTTAAAATAAATTAATTACAAAGTTATTAATATGTACTTTGTAATAAATGCACATTTCAACAGATACTTCTGTACAACATAAAGTGCAAAACTGTTTAAAGGGCAAAAACATAGTTGTCGGCTGATCTCGGTCGAATGCCAACCGAGACTACAGAGTTAAGAAAAGACAGAAAACACTGCGCACGTTGAGATCATCCTAAGTGCGCGTTTAGGTATGCCCACTCGGCCTAGTTCTTGATCTGTCAGCTTGTAGGTGTGTGAGGTACTGGATGTACATTTCGGGTTTTCGGACAAGGGTAAACTTAGTGTTTGAAACCTTTGCTTTAGATGATGCTGTTCCAAATTCGGTTTGTTATTTTAAATAGGTAAGTATAATTTTGTCAATAAATGGAAAAAAGAAGGACTTTTTGTTTGTCGGCAATGCGTAAGGAGTTGAAACTGATCAGTGTTTTTTTTATCATAGCACTCCTAGTGCGAGCCACAGCGCAAATTCAGTATCGCGTATTAATTGTGTTGGATTATTTGACTTAGTTCAGGGGAAATTTTCGTTTCGTTATCCACCGAGTTCCCGGTACTGATACGACGAACTAAGCATACGCCGTCACAGTACCTTTTGATTTGTATCTATGTATTTTGTGGCGAAGGTATTATTTCTAGAACACAAACTTTGTATGAATAATACGTGAAATACTATTATGATAACTAGCTGGGTAAACGAGCTTCGTTCGATATTTATCTTTCAGGAAAACCTAAAAGTTAGAGAAGTTTAGAAAGCTAAACTTTAAGACTAACTTTTCCCCGAGACCTGATAATTAATGTTTTTGCTTGAATGATCAATACATCCATACATTCTTATTCTTTGAATTTAATATTAGTAGATATAGTTTCATTTATTTCAATCAATTTTTACTAGTCTTGGTCTGCCAGAGGCATAAGACTTTATGAGTTATCTTTAGTTTAAATATTCTTTATATATACCTACCACCAAATGAAGAGACAAGCAGGTCGTGATAAGTTTGGCACTGCGTTCCGCATTTAGGAAATGATTTGCCAAGTAATTTCTTATAGTGTATTTCCAAATTATTATTCCCGTGCCAGTTACAGTTATAAATATTATTTACGGAATGTTATCTTATCAACTTGGTTAGGTATGTTATTAGTTTAACAATAACTACTAATTACATGTCCCGAACAGCAATTTATTTTCCTTATAATACAAGTGTGAACTTAACTTAACTAAATATCAATAACAAGTCATTATTTTTCATAAGTATAAAACACGCAAAGAGAAACATTAAAAAAACAAGAGCAAAAAAAAGAGAAAGGAACAACTCAATACATTAAAATAGTAATTAAAATAGTATACAATTTCATAAGTCTTTTTTTTGTTTGAGTACTTTTATTGGTCTGCACAGGCTAGGATGTCCCTAAAACTCTGTTCGTCGGCACTGTCGCAAACAGCAGGGTAATCAGGCTTCTTTTCACAAATAAAAACTGATTCCTGATGACAAAACAAGTCGTTTAGTAAACCGTCACGGGCCACTGATCCACAATTTTCTGCATCCTTGTAATTATTTGGTTCTCCAGGAGAAAACTTTGTAAAACCAGCTTCTTGGAGAGATTGATCTGCAAGATAAAAGAAAATAGATTATTTTAACCTATATACTTAAAAAAACAACACCCCCAAAAGTCCTGGGTCGGGAGACTTTACAAACATACATATCGCAGATACTAAGTACATCCTGAATCGGATCGGTTCACACAAAGTGGTGCCTAGCAACCGTACACCTCACTGTCGTTCTGTAAATTTATCATATAGATAATATTTTAATTTGTAATATATCTAATATAATACTTGCCAAAAATGGTTCTCCAGTCAGTGCCTTCGGCCCAAGAGTGAAATCCAACAAAAGCATTTTCTTTCCAAAAATTTCCAACGATTTTTTTACTTGGGTAACTGGCATAGATATCATGGATGACCTCTGACTCTATGACACTGTTGATAATAGCAAGATGTCCGCCTTCAGCGGAGCAGGCTAAATAGGCTCGTGCAAAACTTCGCGCTTCTGTATGGAACTTGTAGCATTTGTTTGTCCGGTTATAGAAACGGTATTCTACAAACATACAAAATTATCAGCTTAAAATTGTTTTTCTATGTAGTGGAATTCAAGAATAATTTAAACACTGTTTATACCTGGATCAGGAGTACCACAAACGTTAACATCGACGTCAGAATGCTCCCTGTAGCACACGTAAGGACGAGGCTCATCGCAACTTACGTCAGAGAATTTGCCATTATAATCTAGAGCTAGACAGCGTTCGGCGTTATTTTTGTTGTCAGGTTCGTATTCTGCCCATTCGTGATGAATTTCAGCTAGCGATACACCTGAAAATCAATGAGTACGTAATGAGTAGAAGACAAGAACATTGGCCGATCAAAAATAACCTGAAAACTAAATGATTGTGAGAGACACTTGTCTTAAATTATCATGAATAAAAAAAAAATAATGGTGATGCTGAACATATGATATTAATTTATATTAGGTAGTAAAAACAAACCATTCACTGAATAGAATTGCCCTCTGGAGAAGATAGCATGCATCCCCGTGAAGATATCAAGTTTGCAAGCGTATTTCTTCATCTCGGATTTGATTTCAGCAGAAATAGGAGAGGCTAATACACCACCTGTTTGATTTTAAAATATAATCATTTCAGACATTTGAGTAGCAGGATATAAAGTTTTGGTACAAAGAATTTATCGTCAACTATTTCACTTGTGTGATTTGAATTAATAACTTTTGGAAAATAAACTGTTGTAAAATAAAATGCAGTCACTTATCGTTTCAGGAAAATATAACTTACCTTCAAGTTGGCATTGTAGTCGAGCATCACGCCAAGTAGCTGGTATAGCATGGTACTTAAACCATCCAATAATAGTGTATTTGTAATCGCATCTAAATCTTATACCCTCTGAAAAAATACCTCAAGTTAATAACATATCGTTAAACAATAATATTTGTAAAAATGTTACATACGTGAAATGTATAGAATTATAAAAAAAAATACAATGGCAATCATTAATAAATTTGTACAATTAATTTTTTTGGCTTTTTTAATAATTTTAAATACTTGTACCCAAAGGAAACTTACCCAGAAAGCCAGAAAAATATAGTACCACAACCAGAAAAGTTACAAGGAGCTTCATTGTTTACGAATGTAAATTAATAAGGCAGTCAGCTAAGGAATGGAGTTATAAATAACTAAAACTCTTTTATAAGAACAGGACGTCGATAACATTCAGATTAGAAACCGATTTTACTAGTAATATACGGTACTCATTACATTTTGAACTCTGTAAAGGTAGTATTAGGAACGAATTGAAATGCACTAACGGAAAATATTTATACAGAATGCAATAGTTAGGCTTGCGGGTAGGTGATAACTCCGTCAAAGAATACGTAGGTACAAAAAGATGGCTCACTACAACGATTGAAAACAGGCTCATAATAGTAATAATCCGTGATTGTTTTTTGCATTTTTCGGTCATAAATATAATTATTATGATTTTACATTCATAGGTATTATGAAACAAAATTAGCAAAGTATCTAAAATTAAATATACTTATACAGGAAAAGGAAATATTTAATTGCTGAACATTGAATGGATACAAGTGTGTATGAATCCTTTCAATGTTCATATATCCTTATAACTCATAACTCATAACTCTTCAGCGTCTTAACCGATTTTAATGTATGATACGTCATTACATTAATTTCGGTGACGCGGAATAAGACACGCGTCATCGAGATTAATTTAAATTCCGTAGAATACATACAATTCTTAACAAATTTCATACATTTGATTGTGCGTACTGAAAAAAAAATTCTAAGACCCTCGTGTGGGCGAGACCAGCGTAGTGAGGTACTGGCTCTAACAATTTTCATGAAATTTAATATGGCGATAAATGTATCTAGCTAGGTTTCATTAAAAAAAACGCCTTTAAAAAAAAACACCAGAGCAAAGCTCGGTCATCCAGATACTAATATTAAAAAAGTTTGGAGTGATAAATCATCGAAAAAACTACGCTAATAATAAAAACAGCCTTGTAATCTTACAACGACTCAAAACTAGTAAATAAAAAAAAATTAAAAACTATTTGCAACATGTAGTATCTATACGTATAATCTATGTCCGTACTACCTAACGCTAAATTTTCATAGCTATTATTAAAAAATACTTTTTTTTTGTGATTTCTTTATGTATTATTAACTTTGTTATTAAAATTAGCAAATTTTCGTTCAATGTTAGATTGTGTGCCATAATATATATTTCTAGAGCTTTCACTTAGAGTCCACTTTTCTACTGTATTCTCTTGATAAAATTTATAGTTTGATTTCAGTAGCAACTTCAAGCTATAATGTTGCGGAGTGAGGCAGACTCATCATCAAATAAATAAATAATCACCATCAGCCTAAAAATGTCCACTGCTGAACCCAGGTCTCTCCCATGTACATCCACAGCAACCAATTTTAAGCGGTCTGCGTTGACACTTACAGATATTTAGTTGTAATACAATATAGGGACAACTCGCATACTATAATTTAATCTCAAACTAGGCAACTGATAGACTTATTCATATTTTTGTTACAACCAGACATTTGCGTGAAAAATCATGCTAATCATAGGTACTAATATTTATTCTAAGCCAAACTAGACAAGTATGCAATCGAAAAGAATGACGTCATTGCGCGTGCAAAACGCAAATATGAAAATTTTTAAGCAGATTTGCAGTTTTGCACGCGCAACGACGTCATTCTGCCGCCTCTATTTGATTGTCATTCTATTCGATTAGAGTTTATGCCACTTAGGGCAGGACTGGATCCGATCAGGATCGCTAAAATCTTGATCAAAAAGACAAACAACACAAGATATAAAACCTACAGGTATATTCGGAAACATACAGTTACACATATTAGTACATACGTATTATCGTTTCTTGAAAACATTGTTCATTTATTTTAAATTATATTTCAGTAGAGATATTACAGCATAGGGAAAAATATTATATTTGAAATACATTTATTTTATTATCTCTAGGATTATATTTAACAAAAATCTCAAAATCAAATATTTGCCTACTCCGGTGGCTTGGCCTACAAGTACGTTGCAGTTCAAGGGGTTTGGGGGTCCGAATCCTTAATGGGACAACATTAAGAGTCATTCATAAGTTGTTATTCCGAGTGTGGCATGTGGTTGTATTTGGTCACAGAATACCGGAGAGTACATAAGGGGCACGGTATCACGTGAAACCAGTGACAGAGCGAGTGCTTCGCTATTCCGTGTCCGTGAACGCTGTCTATATGTGCGTCCGTCAAGAGCGTTTACTATGAAGCTTGTTTTTGGTACTCTTGGTATTCAGTGGTTTGGTGGTCAGTCTTCCGTGACACAGGGATTGCTCCCCAGAGCGGGAGTCGAGTTTAAAAAAATATATTGTGCAAGTGAGGTCAAATCTGACCTTCTTTTTTCTGAGTTATTCTATATTTTGATTGTTTTCACACACTGGCGTGTAGCTTAGATGGTTATGTTCAGTGGTATTTTCGCAAACTGCAGGATAATTAGGTTCTTTTTCGCAAATAAATGGGAACTCCTGTCCACACTGTCCATCGTAATATAAACCGTTACGGCCCACTAAACCGCAATTTTCTGGTTTGTAGTAATTGTTTGGTTCTCCTGGAGAAAACTGTGCGAATCCTGCTTCATCTAGAGTTTGACCTGGAGATAAAATACAAAATTAATTAAAATCTTATCATAGTGCTCTTACAAATAGACGGATTTTAAAATGTTTTGTGTTTAGCGTTATAGCTTGTCTAGTCTTGTTTGGTGTGCTATATTTGTATCGATTAAGCCATTCTAACGACATTTAACGGTCATGGTGCACTAAAAATGTTTTTTTTTTCTCAAAATATAGAAAAACATTGGTTTCAAAAACAAACAGACAAAAAAAATCATCAAATTTGTACGGAGATGTATCTAGCGTGACAGTTCTAACCTAAACTAACCGATTGATTTAGTGCAAATTTGATTAAAATTTTTCTAAGTTTCAAAAACAAAAACAACATTTTATTTTTGTTTTCTTTTTGGCAGCTTGATTTTGAACCTATGTTTATCGATATTTCAAGAAAAAATATAATTATATAATTTATTGCACCCACTTTGCTACACCCAGACCAAAATTAGATAACATGCAATAGGTATATGTCACACATTACTAGCAATCTAGCAAAAAAAAAACTCTGGTCAACCCTTCCAGCTAAGCTAAATTGTTTCTAATAGGAGTGTTTCTGTCAGTAATATACGATTCCAACCTGCGACCTCTTTATACGAGTCTGGTACCTTAACACCGTTTCAATCATATATACTCGTATATCAGTAAAAAAATTAAAAGTTAAAAACAACTTAAAAAACTTTAAAATAATCCATAATAGTACAAATATTACCATGAATGGTTCTCCAGTCGTACCCGTTGTAAATACCAACAAAGGCAGCATCTTTCCACACGGTTCCAATAATTCTTTCAGCCGGGTACTGGGCAAACACTTCACGAAGGACTGTGGATTCTGTATCACTATTGATGATAGCAAGATGGCTGCCCTCAGCAGAACAGGCGAAATGGGCTCGTTCGTAGTTTTGTGACTTTGTGTGGAACTTGTAGCATTTGTTTGTACGACTATCGTAACGATATTCTAAAAAAATAATATATTTTAGGGAAAAATGTTAGAAATTCTGAAATTAAGACTTTTGCGTTGCATGATTAATTACTAATTTATTAAAACTCGGGGATTAACTCGTTTATGCATTATTTACCTATAAATTGCATTACTTTTTGATCAAGTTGCTAAAATCTCCGCGACGTGGAATCCAGTAATTAAAAAAATACAATTTTGCATTAGTTCGCTACCACAATATATTGTAATATCAATATATTGTATGTAGCGGCACAACGAAAAATAAAAAGAAATAGGGTAGATGAAGATCGGTCTCCGAAACAGAGTCGAGCCACTGCAAAAGTGCGCTTGTGATCAAGGCAGGTGTAACCTGCTCGAAACGTCAAGCAATTCAAACGTGCAGGACAGAATTAATCTCCAATGTTTAAACTTATTTATCTTTAGTTAAGAAAAAGAGAAAAGACATGACTTAAACAAATATTAATACAATAATTACATTTTTAAGAGATAGAAAAATTTGAAGTATAGACCTAGGAATCGAACCCAAAACTTTCATATGCCAAACCGGGGCCGGAATAGAACCATCTAACCAAGACTTTGTTACTAAACCTCAAATGCTTCTATTTATTCCTGCATGCGAGTCAAGCCCTCGCTTTCGGATTTAATTTTTTTCTTTTTTTCAAAAATGCAATTATTAAGGTAATTGGCAAGAAATGCCTATAAAAAATTATGTAATAAATAAATAAGTTTCTTAGACTTACCTGGATCTGGTGTACCACAAACGTTGACATCGACGTCAGAATGTTTCCTGTAGCACACAAAAGGACGAGGCTCATTGCAACTCACGTCAGAAAGTTTACCACTAAAATCTAGTGCCAGGCAGCTTTCGTCATTATTTTTGTTGTCAGGTTCGTATTCAGCCCATTCGTGGTAAATTTTGGCTAGTGGTGTTCCTGTACAGAAATTAAATGTATTATTAAATGTAAATACAGTCATTAATCTTAAATATTAGATTTTAGAAAAGTGGCCGTGAGTTTTTATTGCAAAGCTCTTATGTTACTGACTTTTCTTTTTGCGAACTTCAGAATTTGTTAGACGGTAAAAGTAGCATTTTGTAACCTAAGAAATCTGTTTGAAGATTTGAAAATTTGTGATAAATTTGTAACTTAAATGACAAAACGAACCTTCAACGGAGTGATACTGCCCTTTAGAGAAGATAGCATGAATCCCAGTGAAGATATCAAGTTTGCAAGCATATTCCTTTAGTATAGATTTGATTTCAGCAGAAATGGGAGAAGCTAACACACCACCTGTTAAATTTAAAATATTATGAAAGCATAAAGATATGCTTTGGAATCATTTTCAAGGGCGCATTCTGCACTTTTTTATTAGCACGTTGCAGCTGAGCCACTTGAACCAGGGCTTATTTAGCCCCAGGGACAGCTGTTGCAGCATTGGAGTCAGCGCGTCCTCCCGTACCAGCTGGTGGCGCCAGAAGAGGAGCTGCCTGCCCTTGGTAGGGGTTTCGCCTAGACGGCTACGCCTAGCTCGGCTCTGGGGGCAGACGTGCCTTGATGCTCTCAAGACGCGCAAGGCCCCCGAAAACCAGAGTAAGTTGCCTTAGCTGCGTGTCTGAAAACACGCAGGGCTGCTCTTCACCTATGGTGGAACTCGCTACCGATCCGACCGGGACAGAACCGCCTGGAGAATCGATTTGGAATTACTTTATTAATATTCTGCACCTACATCAACCAATTTTTTTAATTTGAGTCGTTTCGTAGGTAACTACATAGATGTTCGATTAGGGTTAGAGGGTTGTTCCAAAATTGAAATTGTTATTTTGATTGTATACAGTTGTTTGTCATCGATACAATTGCAAAGACTACCTATGTTAGTCAGATAGAGTTTTAGTTTAAAAAATAACATATAAATACTGTATGAATGTGCAGACTTGTTTATTCCGGAATTTCATTAATTTGACCTAATATATAAAACTCCAAATAATTTCTGCATGATGTAGTTTCATTGGCAGTTACCTTCAAGTTGGCATAGTAAACTTGCATTGCCCCAATTCGCTGGTATAACATGGTACTTGAACCATCCTAGATTTGTATATTTGTAGTCGCATCTAAATCTTACACCCTCTGAAACAACAAACCAAGTATCATCAGTGATGAATTTTATATTAAATTTAAATAATTTCAACTGTAATAATAGATTATAACAAAAATAAATTATTTAAAAAAGTTCAATCTTACCCAGATAATCAGAAAAATATAACACCACAACCAGAAAGATTAAAATAATCTTCATTGTGCGCACGTAAACAAGTTCAGGAATACAATTACAAATTAGTAATCAAATGCCTGGAATTTATACAAACAGGATATTGATAACATTCACACACAATTGTTATCACCATTAATTATATTTTAAACAATATGTACCTAGTTGTTTGTGTAAAATCCATAGGTAACAATGCATTAATTGTTCCTTAAACTACATTATTTAACTAAATTTCCTCCTGAAGTTACACTTATCTATAATGTGTGACAAGGTCGACATGTAAATTTTTGATTTAATTGTTTTAAGCAGACCAAAATATTAAATGCACCTGACGGAAACTAATTACGACTGATGTCATGCGTCTTGGTATTTCGATTGTAAGGAATTTGTTATTAAATTGCTCATATTAACGCTAGTATTGATATTAAATCGTGTAGGCATATCGATCTAAATTCATTTGACCAATACTAAAGAGGAAAATATGCTTAAGGATAATCTAAAATTAGACTACAAACTACAATTGATAACATGTGCTCTGTGGCGCGGTGGGAGTGTGTCTGACTGCTACGCAAGAGGTCGTGGGTTCGATTCCCACACGGGACACCACTTTGTGTGATCCACAAATTGTTGTCCCGAATCTGGGTTACTTTGTGTCCGTGACTTGTATGTTTGTAAAGTCCCCCGCGACACAGGGCTTGTACCCTAGTGCGGGAGTCGTATTTAAAAAAAAAAAAAAAATATTGAGCCATCTGGTATCCATGGAGTAGAATAGCACTACGCCATATCATCCCGTGGGTTTCGTAAGATGCGATTTAGGGAGTGTAAAAAGTACTGACCCTTGTAACTATTTCTCCATTATACTGTTTCATCTTTCTCCAGCCATAACGGTCTCCGTTTCACTGGGTACCGAAGGAAAAGACAAGTATGTGCACTAGTGTTTAGTGCGTATAATTGTGCACGTTATTATATCTTGCGCCAGTTGCGCAGGATATTACCGCTTCCGAATATAGGACTCCGATTTCAGAAAGCCCTACGGTGAGGGGCGGAAGTAGAGAGGCTTAGTGTGATGCTCTTTGGGCTTGCGGGTAGGCGACCTTGGGGGTGTAGAATACACCGTGGTTGTTTCTGCTCTGCATCAGGGTGACAGAGTGGATTACGCAGCACACAGTGTGATAAAAAAAGACACAATGGTGCAGCTGTGTGTATTATAATTATGTCGCATATTGACATTGAGAGTGATACATATATAAACCGACTACGAAAGAGAGACTGACATCTTGTGAGGTGTTGTTTAGTCACCTCATTGGAATAGAATAGGGAATAAAAATGTTTTGTTCTTATACGATAGCTTTGAAGTACCTGCAAAAGTTTTGGGATGCGGCTGATAATTACTACACTTAAGTTTGGTTAGGTTTTAAGATGATTACTCTCATAGGTGTTATATAGTTCAGTTATAATGGTTTGAACAATTTAAATAATTCCAATACCTTAAAAAAATAGCCTACCAGATTATGAAATTTTAACTTATTATTTGAAATTTTTACTTGACATCATTTATATTAAATATGCGATGATTTAGATATTTTCTTCTGAATCGTTTATAGGTATAATACAAGCATATTAAGATAATGGATCGTGGAGAAAACCCCGTGTGAAACTGACAGGCGAATGTAATAAAATAAAAGTAGCAGTGGAATAATTTATGATTTTAATTATTTTTCCTTAAACAGGCATCTTAAAGTACTCATTGGTTTAGAGATTCTTCTGGATTACTTTCACAAACGGATGGATAGTCTGGATTCTTTTCACATATAAATGCATAATTTTCTTCGCACCATAAGTCATTGAGTAAACCAGTAGGTAATACTGATCCACAATATTCTCCTGCACTTCTGTTATTTGGTGTCCCAGCATGAAATTTTGCAAAGCCAGCATCCTGGATTGTTTCACCTAAACATAGAAAAAATGCCTGACTTGTTTTATTTTTGAAGACGTTTTCCACTCTAGAAATTCCACTATCTGTGTCATGGGAGACTTTAAACATATAGAAATTAATTGGCACAAATATTCAAATCTGGCAACATTATTATAGATCTCATAAGGTTGCCGTGTGGTGCCGGCTTAAGAATAGTACCACCCCATCTCTTCCCATGGGTGTCGTCAAGGCGACTAAGGGATTTCACCCCGGAGGACGGGCAGCAGCGTCCTCTGCGTACTTAAAGCCTTACTGCGATCGCCAACCCGCTCGCCAAGCGTGGCGATTATGGCAATTACCCCCAGGATCTACATACTAGTAGGTTCTACTGGGGAGACCCGTGCCCAGCAGTGGGCCATCATATGGGTTGATATGTAAGGTACTATGAACTCGCACGCACACTATGGCTATACAGGATGTCCCAAAACTATGCCACACGGAGGAAAAGTAGAAGTAAGTAGTAAAGTGAGTGAATTAAATACTGAAGATAATATAATGAAGAAAATATTTCTGAAAGAAGATTTCATTTTTATTTTAAAAATAATCCGAACTGCATTCAAATATTTTTAAATAATTGCCTGTTTAAGTCGGGAATCCAACTCGCAAAATGTGAATAAAGAAACATTCTGTATTTTTACGATACCAATCTAAAGGATTATTTTATGCTAACTGTAAGGAAAAATATAAATTTAACATTTAGGTTAAAATAATTACACCGAATTGCAATTACTAGGTACAAATTTAACATAAGAAATGCTCAAAGCGTGTCCTATTCGTCAATTTACTAATATTTGCGTGATAAATGTTTGAAATAATACGTTTTAGTTCAGTTTCTAACTTGAAATCATCATAAATATTTGGGCTTAGCGTCGTCTCTAAATGTTAGTAAAACGTTATTTTTTGATTTTTAATTAATAATGGCCAAGAATTTTTCAGCCAACCCTCGCGACATATTTTTATTTGAATATACTATATTTGATATCAATGGCGATGATAGGATGGCGTAGCGATCTATTTTCGTAAATTTTTATGGTTCATATCAGAGACGGAAGTTTAAAATTTTCCTGAAGTAACTTGACGCAAAATATATTATATATATATGGACTTTTTTCCGAGCAATGATTGAAAGGGAAAACCAAAAAGAATTATATTTGAAGAATATCTTTTACCACTAGTTCGTAACTCAGACAATCTATATTGTATGTCGAATGAATATAATATATTGTGCCAAAAGTTTATAAAATAAGTCATAAATACCATGAATGGTCATCCAGTCTCCACCTTCACCCCAGTTATGAAAACCGATGAAGGCAACGTCTTTCCGGAAATTCCCAAGCATTTTGCTCAAGTATTTATTGTAGAGTGTACTGATGACCTTGGATTCTTCCTCACTGTTCAAGATAGCTAGATGGCCGCCTTCAGCTGAACAGGCGAAATAAGCTCGCTCGAAAGACCGTGGTTTCGTATGGAACTTGTAGCATTTGTTCGTTTGGCTATCAAAGTGGTACTCTGAAAATGTATCAATTTTGAATGTACACTAAATAGTAAAGCAAACGAACTTATTAGGAAAACTTGCACTTATATTCTAAGATGTTTTCTTCACAATTCCTCGACTCATACTTGACTAGAGATGAGGCAATAATTGTCGAACTCAAACTCAAGGTACGTCTGTGTCCTCACTTCAAATTAAGAAAAAGTTTAATCTCGGAGTGAGAGGAGGAGATTTTAGGCATTTAAGAATACAGATTTTTTTAGAGCAAAGTTTAGTTTAATCTTTTGGGAATATGTCTGACTGACTGCCTCTGTGGCGCGGTGGGAGTGTATCCGACTGCTACGCAAGAGGTCGTGGGTTCGATCCCCACCCAGGATAAAACTTTGTGTGATGAGCACGATGGTTTATTCTGTGTCTGGGTGTTATTTATCTATAATATGTATGTATTTAGAAATATATAAGTATGTTTATCAGTTGTCTGGTTTCCATAGTACAAGCTCTGCTTAGTTTGGGATCAGATAGCGTTGTGTGAGTTGTCCCAAGATATTATTATTATTATTATGTCTTGGAAAGAAGAATATTCTAAAACTGGCAATTAGGTACGAAGATTGACAAGAAGGAAAGTGAGTGAGATTAGTAAACCCTTTTAGGAGACACCAGTTTGTGAAAATTCTCGATAAAAAAATGTTATACATTTGATGTTAATATTATATCTGTCCGTGTACGATGTTGAAGTTTTCCCATTAAAAAGCTTCCTTATTTGGTTTTTTTTTTAGTATCAATATGTCATGTTATTTTAGGGCAAGAATTACCGCCTTACTACTTCAGTTTGTTTCATAATAACTATAGTATAATAATATCGTTGAGCGGACTGATATTATTAGTTAAATATTACTATTACTTTATTTCCTTATTTGGTACCGTACGTAGGTACCGAGCGAGCACTGTACTTGTAGTAGTACAGCCGTAGATTGTTGATTATGCAGTTTATAAACAAACAAAGACAATTGGAAAAAGCAGTCCGGAGTTTTTATTGCCATGTTCTCTTGTTTACGAACTCGACATTAAATATGATTATGTGTAATGAACTAATTATTTATCACAAGTTTGCTTCCTTGCTAACTGAATAATTTTGGATTTAGCGTTATAAAAGTTGAAAAAAAAGGTTAGTCTATCGGGTTGGGTATTTGCTAAACCGATGCTTTTTCAAAATATTTATTATTTTTCAATTTACCTGAATCAGGAGTACCGCATATATTAGTATCGACTTCTGAATGAGGTCTGTAGCATATGTAAGGTCGAGGCTCGTCGCATCTTACATCAGATAATTTCCCCTCACAATTCAGAGCCAGACAACTTTCAGCGTTGTTTTTGTTGTCCGGTTCAAAGTCTGCCCATTCATGAGGTATTTTCGCAAGTGGTATACCTGTGGTTAAATAAGTTTTAGGTTTTCGTCCTCTACTCGTGTTTCCTTTATCAAAGGCAACATGTAGCAGAGTCAATTTGTTCGGCTTTTAGGGCAAATTGGATTTTATGTCAACAGAGGTAGACTAAAAGACTAAGCGCCCTTTAAGTTCGGAACGGAAACAGCACACGCCGGTCCGTCCCTCGCTTTGAAACATACATGTAAATGCACAAGTTCGAACTGGCATGTTGACGCAAGCGATTTTTTGATAGTTTAGAGCGTGCCCATGTGTGAACGCAAAATAATAAGAAATGACGGTTTGACGTAAGCTTAAACATGTAAGATTCATTGGCATTTTAAAACATGTACACACTATTAGTACGACAGTTTGCTCCACTGTCTAAACCGCACAGATGTATCTGCGGTCTAGAACCCAGTTTTAGATGCGCGGTCGGAACTTTACGTGTAAAGGGCGCTAATGTCTCCCTTGGATATTTAAGTGAATATTAATGAGTGTAAAATATATAAATGAGTGTATAGAGTACAAAAATTTATCATCATATTATTATTTTATAGGTTTTAAGCTAGACAGGCTATTCGTTCCATTTTAACGAGCGCAATTTAGTAACAACAAATGGTTAAGCTCAACAAAGACGTTCATACAAAAAATATTATCTGAACTGCCGCTTTTTCTATCATACAATTATTTTCATAATAAAAACAAACAAAATAACAATCAGCCAAAGGGGTGAAGCCTAAATAATTAAGTGAATCTCTATTTAAGTGGCTATTGACGATTGATTTTTTAAAGGCAGCTCTCGCATTATAGCATCCTGTGTTTTGTAAAGTACCTACACCCAGACTTAGCACTACAATTTATGAATCACACAAAGTTATATGTGATAGTGGGAATCGAACCCTCGCTCCCACTACACCACATTTTTTTTTTGTTTTAATTACATTTCCAAGGTAGTAAATGAAGTTAAGAACCCTTACCATTAATAGAATAATAGTGTCCTCTTGAGAAGGTAGCATGGATACCAGTGAAGACATCGACTTTTCCAGTAGTAACCATCATTGCAGATTTGATTTCAGGTGTAGTAGGAGAAGCGAGAACGCCACCTGTAGGTAGCATATGCAAAAATATATAGACGGCTGGATATTCACACATCACTTAGTGTGAAAATGTCTTACGAATAAAAACAGAGAGAAAAGCGTCACTTGTCTATCTCTATCTTGCGCAAAAAGTATAGAATTGTTATTATTCCTATCAGTTACGAAGCTATCTGTGAATTGAATCAAAAAGCAGCTGTTATTTTATGCTCTTATTACCCCCCCCCCTCGTCTTGCGTGCAATTCATACTTGGGTGGACAAACAAAATGCACACACCCTTTCTGGGGGATGTAACCATCCTGGAGCCTTGCGCGTTTATGTGAATAATAGGATTTAAACAAGGTTCTGCAGTTTTCTTTCTCTTTCTAGCCAAGAGACAACTAGCAGGCTCTATCTAATAACTCTATGGTGTTGACTCCCATGCTGTCATTGTCACCCACGGCTGTTCTCAATAAATTATCTACCAGTTCAACGTAAAAAAAATTAAATTGCATGTTACTCCATTGCACATCTGACTTTGGCCGAATTATTGACACCGGCAGTGGTGCCAAAATAAAAATAAAAGTTATCTACCACTAACAGTCTCTTACAATAGCTAAGAACTCTAATAGCAAAACTGACGCTAGCGCCCTTTACACGTAGAGTTCGGAAAGTGAGAAACAGAACGCGCTGCTTTATTCTAGGTCCAAAACGTACACGTTAATACGCAGGGCTGACAGTTGCCTCTGTGGCGCGGTGGGAGTTTGTCCGACTGCTACGCAAGAGGTCGTGGGTTCGATTCCCACACGGTACACCACTTTGTGTGATTCACAAATTGTTGTTCCGAGTCTGGGTGTTTGTGTCCGTGTCTTGTATGTTTGTAAAGTCCCCCGCGACACAGGGCTTGTACCCTAATGCGGGAGTCGTCTTTTTTAAGAGAAGAGAGAAAGAGTTGGAACTGGCATGTTGACGCAAGCGATTTTTTGACAGTTTGAAGCGTGCTTACATGTTGACACAAAATAAAAAAAAACGGGAGGACGTAAACTCATAATTAAATACTCATATTTAAATATGTAAGATATGCTGGCGTTCCAAACCTTGAATACAGTTATAGCACGACCATTTGATCCGCTATCTACACCGCACGGATCTATCTGCGGTCTGAAAGCCAGTTCCAGAACCGTGGTCAGAAATTTACGTATAAAAGGCGCTATTTCGTTATCAAAACACACAGATGTTAGTTTCACTACTAGAGATAGCTATTTTAACATAACGGTAGTCTGTGTGGAGTGTAGTAACATGACTTTTAAACAATAATTTATTTATTTTTATTTTCTATCCTTTTAATTTTATTTTTTTATTTTTATCGCGACCGCTTAAAAGAGGACTGTACTAGTTAAAAAAACTTTATTCTTTATATTATATCTTTATCTATATAATAGATAAAATATTTTAAATAAATCTTTTCAAAAAACTCTCCACCAGCCTTAATATATAATGTCTCATAACCAATTTTTGTAGTCCGCCGCAGACACCTACTCCACGGCCTTCTCGAACGCTGCTAGCACGTCCTCCGGCGATGAAAACTGTATCCCATTCAGCTGTTTTTTTTTAAATTTTAGGGAATAACAAATGTCACACGGTCATCAGGACTGTAAGGAGGGTGACCCAGGACTCTGACCGGTGTGGTGTTCAGGAAGTGGACGAGCGCGTATGAATATCATGGTGAAGCAGTACCCCGATTTGTCAGCTGTCGCAATGTCGTAAACTCGCCGAGACGAGCCTACTTCGAATGTTTGAATCATACCACGGCACCACTCTACACGGGCCCGCTTCTGAGCTTCGGTGAAATTGTGAGGCACCCAGCGCGAAACTACCTACTCATGCGAAGGTGCTCGCTTCCTTAACCCATCTGCAGTTTATACTACTTAGTCCCCCAAAGAATTCGCTGTGCCAACGGTAGATGGTTGCTTTTAAAGATCCTTTGTCAAGCAATTTGAAGTCAATCAAATGACTCATCGGGTTTTAAGCCATATTTAAAATCGTAGAAAATCATCACATGAAAATGTTCTCGTTATAGATCCATTTTTAAATGAGACACGTTATTTTAATTTGGCGAAAAAATGTGGAATGAAATTTCGAAATTCGGACAATAGTATTTTTACTTTTCCAAATTTTTCAAAATAATTACAAGTGACAGTTTTTATGTACTCGTAAACACTTTTTTTCGCAAAACTTTATGAGTGGCCTGGTATTATAAATAAATAAATTACACCCAGACAAGGAATAAACCATTGTGCTCACACAAAGTTTTATCCTGGGTGGGGGTCGAATCCACAACGTTTGGCTTAGTCTTTGTCACTAACGACTAGACCAACAGGACAAAAAAGCAATATACATTGATGACGTCAGATGCGATTTTTTTAAAGGACCTTTCCTATGCTATATTACAAGCCCTGTGTCTTGGGAGACTTTACATGCATACAAATCATGGACACTCATTTTAAGTGCTGTCACACACACACCCTTTAGTGGTACACAGTGGTGTCCCATATGGGAGTCGAACCCACGACCTCTGGCTTGGTCAGGGTCACTAACAGCTAGACCAACAGTTCTAGTAATATAAAAGTAGTCATGTTTTTAAAATTTTTCATGTTTTAATAATGTTTTTTCAATACTTAAAATCTATTTATGTGAATTCGCAACATCCTGTGTGTGTTGTTTTCCTCGTAGAGCTGATTTCAATAAAGCTGATTAAATAATACCTTAATTTAACAAAAAAACTAAGGATATTATTCTGTAGGTAACATTATTCAATAAATAGTTCAATAACAGAAACGTGTATATCTATAGAAACTAGTTTTATACTTTGAATTTCTTGCCAATTACTTTAAAAATACAATAACTGCATGTTTGAAAGATAGAAAAATTTGAAGTCCAGACCCAGGAATCGAACCTGAGACTTCCGTAGCCAAACCGGGGCCGGAATCGAACCACCTATCTGGACTGTGTTACTAGACCTCATTTTTTTCTATCCCTTGATGCTCGCGAGTTAGGTGGCTGTTCTCAGGTTTGATTTCTTGGTCTGGACTTCACTTCTTTCTATCTTTCAAAAATGCAGTTATTGTATTTGTAGTTTTATACTTAAAGAGTCATTATTTACCGCCTTCAAAAAAGGTTGTTCTTCGTTTGACCCGTATGTATGTATGTAAGTGTGTATGTGTATATGTATGTTCGCGATTTTCTCGAAAGCTATCCCATTTAGATGGGGTTTACGCTTTTCGATTGAATACTTTTCTGGAAAACTTTCTTGTATAAAACGTTGTCCTAGCTTATAAAACACCAGAGATATAGACTAAAACACATAAGTGAGTCAGCGAATTTGCATTTGCTGATTTGTTTGATATTTTTTTCCTTGCAATACATTCCAAGGCGGTTTATTTTTCTTAAAAAAGTTAATGTATGTGTGTATATTGATTAATATCGATTTAAAAGTACTAGGCGATCATAATTTCAAAGTGTTATTTGTGTAATTTAAGGCGTGATGTCAAGATGAATTGCGCTCTTCTATGCGCTCCTAATGATTATAATTTCATACGTAATGATTATTATAATGTGAAAACGTGAAATTGATATACATACATATATCAGTCAATTTACTACTATTGTAATTACATATAAATTTACTTCGATTTGATATTTGGGATTATATCACTTACTAAAAAAAACTGTATCTGTTACGTTCCTATGCCCGTGTTGTTGAACCGATTTCAATGAAACTTGGTAAGGAGATAGATTGATACCTGGGGAAAAACATAGGAGGAGTTTTTATACACACATCCACGCGGGCTAAGCCGCAGGCGAAAGCTAATATAATATTTTAAGGTTACTGTAATCAAAAATCGATTCACTTCGACACAATACAAACATTTATTACCTATTTAATGTCAAGTTAGCGTCATTCTAAAAATAATTTACATAAAATGCATATTCTGTCTTGATTAATTATATTTTCGAGTGTGACTTGAACGAATTACTTATTATATACCTATATAGAATAAAATGATGCATGTGCAGCTGTAATTATTCAAACTTTCACATTATTGTCGCACCTATTTGTGCAAAAAGCAATTACTAACATAATTTGCGCATCGCAAGCTGAAGTGAAGTAAAAAAAAAAGTTGAATATTTTTTTAAAATTACAGAACTGTTTTAACCAAACAAAACCTTAGTTCTCAGAGTCATCCCGAGTTAGTTAAATAAAATACTTATGGATGGACGTAGTAGACATTTGGCCGGTATTTAGACAATTATACCACGTAACCCTATATTCTCCCAAAATTACAAAACCTATGTAAACATTTTCCTACATACCTTCAAGTTGACACATCAGGCGAGCATCAGTCCAGATCGCCGGGATCACATGATATTTGAACCATCCTAGTTCAGAGTAGGTATAATCGCATCTGAATTTAACGGCATCTATAAAAGTATGTTTTTATTTTTTTATATTTCTTAGGAAAACTCACACACTCAGTCAGAGAGCCTGTACTATGGCAACCAGACAACTTATAAATATACTATTATTTCAAAATACATAATATATTTATATTACAGACTAGCGGACGCCTCGCGGTTTCACCAGCTCAGTTCCCGTTCTCGTGGGAATACGGGGATAAAAAAAAGCTTATGTCACCCGGGGTTAGTGTAGCTTAACAATGATGAAAGAATTTTCAAATCCGTCCAGTAGTTTTTTTTTTTTATTATTATTATTAAAAGATAACTAGCAATGTGGGATTTCCCCACATTATTAGCAATCCTGTTAACCCCTCCAGCTAAGCTCAATGGCTTGTGTTAGGAGTGGGTTCACGTCGGTAGTATACTGGGTAGGATTCGAACACGCGACCTCACGATTGCGAGACCGATGCCTTAGCCATTACGCTACCGCCGCTATTTTTCGGAGTCTATTCAATACAAACAAACAATCAAATCTTTTCTTTTTATAATATTAATATAGAAGTATGTAGTAAGTAATATAGATAAATTACACCCAAACATGGTAGGTATAAACAATCGTACTCATCTCACAAAGATTTATCCTTGGTGTGAATCGAACCCACGACCAATTTGAGAATTTAACTCATAATTATTTATTATTTTTTGTATTTTATACTATAATGTGTATATTTAATTGTTAGGTATTGTGTTCCCATTCGATTTACGTCATTTTTTTTTAAAATGTAATGACAAAAAATATCCTACAATTTTTTTCTTTCTGGACAACAGCGTAAGCGGAAAATATTGTTTTGATTGTAAAGACGCCCTAAACAAACAACGCTGATAAAAATCTTGAAAATTTACACATTTCCAAGAATTTTAGTTTTTCCAAAGAACCAACATTTATACATTTTGAAGAGTTATCTCGTGTGGGAATTGAACACATTACTTGATCTAATAAAATCTACAAAACGTTAACTTACATAATGAGGTCACAAAAAATATTATCACTAACACAAAAATTAATAAACCGTTCTTCATCGTATACGTTAATATTGGACAGTAACTATTGGTCTTCTATTTCACAAAGTACGTTCGTGTAGTTACATGCTAATTTCTTGCATTTTCAATGATTGTATAATATTCTATACACATTTTATTTAAATTGATGATTAGTAGGTACAATCTAAGTCGAAACTAAATAGCTACTAATATAAATCACAGCTGAAATCGCTTGATCTGGAAAAACATGGTAAATTTTTGACTATGTTCTTAACAAACTTTGTTTTTTTTTAAATAAATCATAACTTAATATTATTTGAAGTGAAAACTTTTTTAGCGGCGTTGTGCACTTTTTTGATATGGGTAAAAAATAACAAACTCGGGACAGAATCACGTGACGTTATGATTTGTTATTCCATTTTTTTTTATAATAATAATAAATATGAAATGTTAGTAAGATCGAAAAATATTTTTTAAATTTCATCAGTATGTAATTTTTCTGAAATATGTTTTTTTTTAATTGTCGTGTCGTCGTCAGTGTCATTTTTTAAATTGTCAAGTTTGTGTACGATAGCACAATAGATGAATATTGTATTTAACCACATAAATTATAGTACTTTTATACTTATAAAAAAAATATTCCCTAACCATTCCAAAATATTTAAAAATGCACAACGTTACATAATTTTCAAGTTTTCATTTCTGCCGGCACTCCCGGAGTGCAACCTGTTTTTTTAATATGTATTAATTTGATGTTTCCAAAAAAAAAAAAAAGGCTACCTCTGTGGCGTGGTGGGAGTGTGTCCGACTGCTACGCAAGAGGTCGTGGGTTCGATTCCCACACGGGACACCACTTTGTGTGATCCACAAATTGTTGTTCCGGGTCTGGGTGTAATTTGTGTTCATGACTTGTATGTTTGTAGAGTCCCCCGCGACACAGGGCTTGTACCCTACTGCGGGAGTCATCTTTAAAAAAAAAAAAATAAAAAAAAAAGCAAAATAATCATTAATCTGGTTTTACGAAGTAAAGATATTTGAGTTTGAAAACAGTTTATAATAAAATGCGAAAAAAACTACCTTATAAAACTGTTTCAAGTGTCAATCGTTTTAGAAATACAGTTTTCTGCTTATTTTACACACAGGTACTTAGTGTAATAGTACAATTTTGCATTTAGGTAGTATTTCTGGCACTTGTCGGCTAATAAAGGTTTTTCAGTTTTGCATTTTTTTGTGCTGGACAACCCAATTTTCTCCTCAAAACAGCGGCACTAACTCATATTACAAAATGACGACAGGAAAACATTCGGTGTAAGGCGTTTTTTTTTTAATCTTTGTAAGCTGGTGACGCAGATTGTATGCGGGAGAATTACAGAATTTGTCTGCGACATTACTATTTGTTATACGTATAATATGTATGTTAGATACCTACGTAAATTGTTAATATTGTTACCACGCTCATCTCTCCACCACCCAAAGGTTGTCTGGTAGAGGTTGGTTATTGCCTGCAACTTCATTCGCGTGAAAATTTTGAAAAGCAAATTTATCCCACGGGAACATTTTCCTGGTATAAAAAGTAGCCTTTGTGCTATTCCAGATTCTAATCTATCTCTGTTCCGTTTTGTTTTTCGGCTAGATCCGTTAACCCGTTGTAACGTGATTAAATAACAAACATCAATCCATCCACACATCCATACATCCAAACTTTCGCATTTATAATATTAGTATAATATACATGCGGTTGTAGAATCAGGGAACAACATGTAGGTGATAAATGACTTGTGCACACTTAGATAATATGCATAAAATTAAGGCGGCACGAATAACGATGAAACGTTCAGACTAAAAACGACGTAAGTCTCTAACAACAATTGGCAAGATAACGTTCAAAAAGATCACAGTATATACTCACTGTTAAAAATAAGTATTTTAAAAGTACTTTAACCAAAGAAAACTAATAACAACTTTAAAAAGTTTAATCCCTTTCAATGTGAAAGCAGTCGGTAATATACTATGATAGACCTTTGGCTGCTACGTCAAGTTCAGTATCTATGGACTGGACTACATATTAGTTTATTTTTTCAAATGCTGCCTAGTGATACTAATCGTCAGTAAATTTGACTGGAGGTTATCCTACCTTTCATTTACCGCGGTGTCTTGTGTACTCCAGCAGCCATTTGGTCCTTCAGCAGGTATGGCCAGCCAATTGCCATTTCGTTGTGCTGAGCAAATTTAAATTTGTGACTAGCCCAATCGTAAGTGTCCATGTCTCTGAACCGTAGGTCGTAAAAGCATGAGAATTTAAATAGAAAATAAGGATAGAAAAATGCGTCAATTACATTCCTCATCAATGCAATTGAAATTGTAATAATGACTTTAATAACAAATGAATAATTATGTCATTGTTATATATCAGTATCCTGAATCTATAAATTACAACGGAGAGAGTAATTATAACTTCATTCTAAGGCAAGTTCTATTAGTAAACATACGTACAATGAAGCTTCTTTTAACATTTCTTGTTGTACTATATTCTTCTGATTATTTGGGTAAGTTATATCTTTATTATATTTATAAAAATAACAATATTTGGCCGAATTCGTCTCATAAATTAGTAGGTATCTGAAAAGATTTAAAGTTTAAATTAACATGAAAATGTTGATTTGAATAATTTGAAATGTAATCTTACTTTTATTATTTAAGACAGTGCGCTGTTAACTTCTCAGTTTAGTCTATTTTGGTCAAACGTAATTTAACAGGAACAGATTGATGTTTTTGTTTAAAAACATAAAATAATAACAATTTAGTACCGCATTATGAAGTGAAAGGCCTTACTCTAATCAATTTAGTTTTATTTTTTTAAGATAACTAGCAATGTGAGATTGCTGGTATCATATTACTAGCATTCCTGTTAACTCCTCCAGCAAAGCTCAGTGACTTGTGTTAGGAGTAGGTTGATGTCGGTAATGCGACTGCTAGTCCAATGCTTCAGCTACTAGGCCATTTCAAAATTATATTTGATCCTGTAACATGATCTAATTTTAGTAATTAATTTCAGAGGGCGTAAAATTTAGATGCGATTACAAATTCACTAACGTAGGATGGTTCAAGTACCATATTATACCTGCGTCTTGGAATGATGCTCGTCTTCAATGCCAACTTGAGGGTAAGTTCAAATATAAGTAATTACATTAATATATTGTTAAAATAGCTATAAAGTAGTTCAATATAGGGAAATATTTTTATCTGCATTTACGTCGAAACAATAATTTGAAAGCAGCTTGTCAACTGCATAGATATTATCCGATATTTCAATTTTATCGTTAAACTTTGAATTGTCATCAACATGATGAATAATCAGCGCATTTGCAATAATCGTGCAGAGTATAAGATTGTATGTGATTCTGCGTATTCAAATGTATTTTTTCTTATTTAATTATGATGTATGTAAAGTTTATGAAAATGGACACCGACTTTCAAAGAAATTGATTGGCTTTTTTAATTTAAAATCTCTAATGCAATTCTGCCTCTGTGGCGCTGTGGGAGTGTATCCGACTGCTACGCAAGAAATTGTGGGTTCGATCCCCACCCAGGATAAAACTTTGTGCGATGAACTGATGACGATGGTTTATTCTGTGTCTGGGTGTTATTTATCTATAATATGTATGTATTTAGAAATATATATGAACGTTTATCAGTTGTCTGGCTACAATAGTACAAGTTCTGCTTAGTTTGGGATCAGATAGCGTTGTGTGAGTTGTCCTAAGATATTATTATTATTATCATTATTAATTCTGTGCAAGCAAGTAATATCAGTTGAGCTAACCAGAGCACTTAATCAAACATGACTCCTTCATGTAAATTTTTTGTGTGTTATCCAACAGGTGGTATATTAGCGTCTCCTCTTTCTACTGACATCAAAATAGTAATGAAGACCTTTGCTTGTAAACTTGATATCTTTACTGGAATTCATGCTACCTTTTCCAAAGGACAGTACCATTCTGTTGAAGGTTTGTCATTTTTTGTTTAGTTTACAATTAAATAATCATAACGCATTTAATCAAATGGGACAATGCACAAAATTCATCTTAAATCTATACTAATATTATAGAGCTGAAGAGTTTGTGTGTTTGTTTGTTTGAGCGCGGTAATCTCAGGAACTACTGAACTTGGAATTAAAAAAATCTTTCACTGTTAGATAGCCTAATTATTGAGGAAGGCTATAGGCTATATAACATCACGCTACGGTCAATAGGGGCGGAGCAGTAATGAGAAATGTTGCGAAAATAGGGAAAATTTACGCAGACGAAGTTGCGCGGCGCAGCTAGTAGACTAATATAAGAAGGGAACACACCACTTGATCTTTGAATCCTAATACGACAGTTCAAACAGATAGAAAGACCAAACACCTTAACCTCAACTCAGTTGAAAATAGAGAAACCTGCAACACAGGTAACCTGCAGTTAGTGACAGGTACTCCGCCTCCACACAACCCAAGTGGTATTCCGCTACCACAAAGTAATACTTCAACACGTGTTTTGATTCTACACTCCTTATTAATCAATTTAATAAAGCAATAAAAGCGAGCTATATGATAAATTCAAATATGAGATAGACATTTGTAAATATTTATTATTTTTCAGGTATTGCACTGGATGAAATGGTCTATGAATGGGTTGGAGATGAACCTGATAACAAACATAATGCCGAAAGCTGTCTTGCTCTAGATTATAATGGCAAACTCTCTGATGTGAATTGCGAGGATCCCCGTCCTTACGTGTGCTATAGGGATCATTCTGACGTCGATATCAACGTTTGTGGCACTCCCGATCCAGGTAGGTATAGGCGACATTTAATTATTTTCCTTGATTTACATTATTGTTTATTAAATATTGTTAACAATTGCCTACCGTAATCACAATCGAGAGGATACAATGGTAGTAGGTTACAATTAGAATGGAAATTGTTAACAGGTAAGGACAACGTGCATCATAAAACATTGTGTACATTGTGTACAGGTTATAAAATTCCTCACTAGAAAAATAAAATAAATATTGATAAGTATTGAAAATGTAATAAATATTAAATAAATGTTAAAAGAACTACTTAATTTATATAAGTGATTCTTTAGAATTTGTTAAGCGTGTCGGTATATCAACCATATCACTTTAACTATTGAAAACACAAAATTTGGTTTGTTTTAGAATACCACTTCGATATCCGTACAAATAAATGCTACAAATTCCATACAAAAGCGCGAACGTTTGCACGAGCCCACTTCACCTGCTCTGTTGAGGGCGGACATCTTGCAATCATTAACAGTAATGAGGAATCAAAGGTCATCAAAGAGGTCTTTGCCAAATACCCTGCAGGAACAATGATTGGCAACTTCTGGAAAGATGTTGCCTTCATTGGATTTCACACCTGGAACGAGGGTACTGACTGGAGAACCATTCACGGTAACAACAACATTCAATTTATCTAAGTAGTATTTATGTAGCGGTAGACTAATGGCTAAGGCAACGGACTCGCAATCGTAAGGTCGCGGGTTTGAATCCTACCTAACCCACTCCTAACACAAGCAGTGGAGGGGTTAACAGGATTGCTAGTAATGTGGGATCCAATGCCACATAGCTAGTTAACCATTTAAAAAAAAAAATACAATATCCGGTGAACTTCGTATCGCCTAAAACTGAATGTATTTCGAAGTAGCAATTCCCATCTCTCCATTGTAACTCTCTTGGAAATACAGTGAAGCGGTTTCTCGTTGCTTTTTGAACCGGACATTGTAAGAGTTATTTGGATCTATAAACCCGAAGCCAATTCCTCGAATGGGTGTATAGTTATAATAGCTATTGATTAGTCGCCAGAGCCTTGTTGTTATCTAGCCGTAGGTACTATTGTTGAAATAGTGCTTTCCGCTTCGTGCAAGTGAGGATGACACTTGGCACTAAAATTATATTATATTCCTCCTTATAATATTAGAGGTTTACTTCCTACCTTTTTTTTACTTTAACCTCCCTCGTGCTTAACAATTAAACGGTGCAAAAAAAATAATATCGATAACTCATTTTTCTGTCTTGCTTACAGGTCAATCTCTTGAAGAAGCTGGCTTTGCAAAGTTTGCTGGTGGAGAGCCAAATAATTCTTCAATAGGAGAAAATTGTGGATCGGTATATCGCAGTGGTTTGCTTAACGACGCTTGGTGTGAGAAACAATACGCATTTATATGTGAAAAGAAACCTGATCATCCTCCAGTATGTGACAGTGAACAAAATCATTTAAATATACCAGCATGTGATGATCCACCAAAGCGAAAACGAGAAAATAATAATAATAATAATATGGAATATTAAAAAACTTGATTACCCATTGTAACTAACATAAAAAGTTTCTGGTTTAAATATTAATGATTTCTTTGAAACTGTGTATAAATTTATCCCAGTAGAATACTATACAAAACAAAAATAATAGATTTGGTTTTCTCTGACGAACCTATATCCGTAAAGTACCGAATCTTTGACATTGCCTGTAGATTTGTACCTCAGAAATCTTGTCATTCAAGCTGATTTGGAATAAATACACACATATAGGTTGACTTGAATTCATAACCGAGCACGAGGTACTTGAACGTACAGTTAATCTTTTCTAGGACAAACTTACGTAAAAGGTGTATTTATTCCCAAGAAGTCCAGAAAATATACTAACGATGCTCTGATGCACTGGAATAACTTTCAGTAGGGGTTGTACCAAGAGTACAGAAGTCCGCGTACAGTACACCTGTACTGAAAGAAGGTGATAATAAAGGATATAGAGAAAACTACATACAAATTAGGAGAGGCCTGATATAGGCCCATAGTGATGACATTAATGATGATTATGATATCTATTTGTATAAAAAAATTGGTTAAAAGATTTTATCATTTTTTGGAGTGAAGCCCTTTCTCCATTACTCGTGCGCTTAGTGATAGCGCCCCTTATTTCTGACATCAGTGACTGTATATTGCTAATGAGATCTCAACAATTAAATTCCTGGCTTGTAAAAGGTGTATTACAAAGAGGGCAGATTGAATTTCTGTAACGACTCAACGTATGTTAAATAGACATTCCCGGCGAACTTCGTCCCGCCTCGAAATTTTTTATTGTAAATCGGGTTCATTTGTATTTTCCAACCATCCAGGGACCCACTCAAATATACATATCGAATTTCACACAAATCAATCCAGCTGCTTAGGAGGAGTTAGGTGACAAACACACGTACAACGCTTCGCTATGGATTTTTGGGCCGGGAAACGAACAAATGATTTACTCTAGAATACGATCTTGGAATAGATTATATTTCGTGAATGAATTTCGGTTTGGTCGAATCTACCCTTAGTGGGTACAAAATAGAAGGAGCATCTACTTACAACCAAAGTAAAAACTATATGTGTTAAAATATTGGCCAAAGTACTAGTAACGAATTATAATTTTCCAACTTGCTCTAAATAATACCTACTCTATAGCTATATCTGCTTCTACGAATACAATAATATTATACTCAGCTACTCTTATCTACGTTATCCCCGTACAAGGTAAAACCTAATTAGCTATTATTTAACGTTCTGCAAATTATTGTAGCGCGGTGCGTGCAACAATATCAATTATGAATAACAATACTCAAACTCTGATAGTCGTTTTAAAAGACTATCAGCGTTTGAGTACATTCACATACATTCTACTTGTAGTAAGCAAAGTAATACCTTTAAGAACAAAATGCATCGCATTCTAGACTTATTTATCACAAATGATACCAATGGCCTTTGTGAACCACTCCAGAGTAAACTCGTTCTCTTAAATATGATATGCTTCACCTCCCTTTCAATATAATTATTACGTGAACGTTTCCAAATAAACATTTTTTTTTTAAAAGACAACTCCCTCAGTAGGTTACAAGCCCCGTGTCGCGGGGGATTTTACAAATAAACAAATCACGGACACAAATTACACCCAGACTCGGAACAACAATTTATGGATCACACAAAGTGGTGTCTCGTGTGGGAATCGTACCTACGACTTCTTGCGTAGGCACGACCTCCGGCTTAGTAGTCAGGGTCACTAACCACTACATCAACAAGCCAGTCAATTATAATTAAGAACAGCACGGTTTTACAAAGAAACGTTTAACAATTAGTAATTTAGTATTAGACGCATGTAATTTTTTTATCTGATAATCTGAACAAGACGGTACAATATGTATATTATCCTGTTTTATAGTCTGTGTGATTGTTTGTTTTGATCAAGGCACTTCAATAATAGCGCGTTTCGTTCAATTTAAGCATTTATGACAATTACGGCAGGCTACTATGGTAGGTTATAATAATAATAATAATAAAAATCATTTATTCACTTAGGAAGCAAAATACTACACTTGTGAAAAGTCGATTCTACATTTACTGGTAATGCCTGTTCGCAAACAATAGGTAAAGCCCGAGAAAAGAACAGGCAATAAAAACTCGTGGCCACTCTTTTCAAATTGCCAATGTTTACAATGTTTCTCTGTTTATAAACTGTTTATGCAGGTAAGGTGCTGCCACCATTATATTATACACCATATATTAGAGGACTGATGCAAAAAAAGAGGTCATTAATATTAGAAGAGTACACGAGATCGGATACATCAGCCTCAATGGGCACAACATAGTAGGAGCATCCACTTACGATGTAAAAACTTTATGTGCTTAAATATTGGCCAATTTACTGCTACTTAATGAATAAGTATACATGTTTTTCAAAGGAAAGAAAAGAATGGCCGTAATTTATCACGCAGAATCTTTACTTACAAAAGTAAATCGTTTTCTTAACTAGTACCTAAGTAACATTATCAAACTGTGACAACAATATTCACCTAGTAAAATGCAATAAACTATACAACCCAATACATTAATAGGGAGCAACGAACTACATCCATTTCTCTTTATCAGTTAAATAATCATCGATTGAATAGTAAGCTCTTTGTATAAGATGTCTCTTGACTACATTCTTAAATTTATTTACTGGTAGACTCGATATGCTGACTGGGATTTTATTGAAAAATTTAACACCTAGTCCCATGAATGAGTTATGAGTTTTATGAAGCCTATGATATCGACCTACCAATTTGTGCTTATTTCTTGTATTCACAGAGTGAATATCACTATTTTTGTTATATAAATGTAAGTTTTGCTTTACAAACATAACGTTTGCATATATATATTGTGATGCAACTGTCAAAATGCCTATCTCTTTAAACTTTTCTCTAAGGGAAACTCGTGCTCCTAGTTGATATATCGCACGCACTGCACGTTTTTGAAGAATAAAAATAGTTTGTATATCAGCCGCCTTGCCCCAAAGCAATATACCGTAGGACATGACGCTGTGAAAATAACCAAAATATACTAGTCGAGCTGTTTCTACGTTCGTAAGCTGTCTAACTTTGCTGACAGCATACGCTGCAGAACTGAGTTTTCCTGCGAGACATGATATTTGGGTGCCCCACTGTAACCTATTGTCTAATGTAATTCCCAAAAAAACTGTCGAGTCGACAAAGCTAATCACCTCATTATTTAAAATTATACTCGTATTAGTACTTTTCACATTTGGCAAACTAAACTTAATACATTTCGTTTTTTTGGGATTTAGAAGTAGGTTGTTCGTTGTAAACCAATCTTGAACTAGTGCGAGTGTTCTATTTATTTTCTCAAAATTTTCTAGTTTACGATCGATTTTAAAAATTAGAGAAGTGTCATCAGCAAATAGAATGATGTCACAAAAGTTATTAACATAAAATGGTAAATCATTAATATATACCAAAAATAAGAAGGGACCGAGTATTGATCCCTGAGGCACGCCCATACTAATTGGAGATCCAGACGACCTTACTCCTCCTATATCAACATATTGAATTCAAGTTACTACGGCAGGCTACCACAAAAACCTGACCCTCGCAATGTACAACGGACGAAGTCTACGGCTGGACGAACATCTCACCGAACTCAAGGTAAAACTAGATCGGATAAACTGGCAAAAGTCCGCAGACAGGGGAAGGACACAATAACCCTTGAGTCAGTTGACCAGTTTTACTATCAAGAACGCGATCACACCTTTCAGGGTGGTGTCGGTTTTCTAGTTAAAAAAGTCTCCCTAACAACGTTGTGGAAATCAGCAGTGTGTCAAGGGTTGCCTACCTAGTACTAAAGATCACCAACAGGTATTCTCTGAAGGTGGTACAGGTATATGCGCTGACCTCGACATACTCTGAGGAGATAGCCAAAACCATGTACGAAGATATCGGCACAGCGTTACATGGTACCAGGAAAGCTCATTACAACGTTGTCATAGGAGATGGTAATGCTAAAGTGGGAGTACAAAAACGCGGCGAATCGAAAATCAGACCAAATGGCGTGGAGCGCAGAAATCACAGGGGTCAATTGCTCATGAACTTTTTAGAGTCGCATAGGCTTTTCTTGAAGTGAATAATACTCATAATACTAGCTGGTATATTGTTAAATGCTCTCACAGAGAGACCTATAAATAAATGATAGGTTTTATGTAGCCTACAATAATGACCTTTTAAGTTGTGCTTATTTCTCGTGTTCGCTGTGTAACATCACTATTCTTGTGATATAATTATAACGGAGTAAATAACACATACGATGTTAAATCAGGTTTTTGATCGCATGTGTTAATTACGATTTTTAACCTTATATACTTCCGCTGTATAACATTGTAACAACAATATCTCCAAAATGATTATTAATTAGCAATTCAATTTCACATAATTAGAAAGAAACTATTTTCATTTATACATGGTGAAAAAATTAAATATGAGTTTTAAAAACAACAAAATTACACACAATTTTATCTTTAAATCGCTCTCCTGCAAAGTTTTGTTTTTGAATTTCATTGTTCATTTAGTCAACAGTTTTCACAAATAATGCATTTCCTTTTTATGTCAATAAATAATTTTGAATCTGAATTAGGAAGAAAAGACAAATAAAATAACAGACAAAAATTTACATAATATGCAAAACATAAAAAAAATATTAAATCACATAATCTTAAGCTACTACTACTTCACCGGTACTACTCTGTCAAGAAAGTACCGGGATACATAAAATGTTCGACTTTGGCGTGTTATTTTTCGTTTTCAGTTCAGTTGGAAGCCGTCACTTCGAAGCTTGGTAAGTGGTTTGCATGTCATCTGAACATGGACATGTCTCGTTACCAGTTACAAGCGTTTTATAAATGGTAGGTCGGAATTGACTCGGTCTGGCATGTCATCAGCGACTCATATCCGATTGAGTTTTTAGGGAAAAATCAAGTTTTTTGGGACTAGCTGAGCGGCAGCATGTTTTTTTTTATTGAATATTATTAAACATACATCTTATAAACACATACAATATCACTGACCCACAAAAAAAATACACAGTTCGTTTGTGGGATCTAATGAGTCTCAACATTTTTATACTTAGCTTATTTTATATGAGTATACCCAATTGATTATTTAAAATGGTACGGATCTAGTAGCAAGACACAGGAGGTTCAGCGACTGTCTTTCAAACTAGAATGAGGATTTTCAGTCTAAACTTTACATTTGCCCATGGACACGAAATTCTATTCGCGATGCAAAATTTAAGCCAAACACTTTGTTCGATGTTTTTGTCCATTATAAAATTCTTAATACACACTAGATATGATTTAACTAAAAATAGCACTGTATTTTATCTAAATAACCGATGCAACTCAACCTTCACGCCAACATAGAAATCAGTTGTGCCAATCTAACAACAAAAGAAAATGAATTTCGAACCACAAACTGATCATACATTTCCGATACTTTTTTGACTGAATGTATATTAACCGTAGCCGTGGAGTATTTTATAAAATTAGCGTATATAATTTCATTATTTGAAACCTAAACGTCAACAAAACGAATGCAAAAATTATAGCATCACTAATTTAATTTAATACAAAATGTTTCGTTCATTGGAAAGCGTTCCAATTATTACCTTATTACAGAAAGGACAGAGTTCTTAATGTAATAATAACTTTATTATTAAAAGCATACCAAATTCAATTGCATCCTGGTTCTATAAATTACATGGGTTTGAGTAATATAACTTCATTCCTTGCAAGATATATTAGTATACACACATACAATGAAGCTCCTTTTAACGTTTCTAGTTTTACTACATAGTTCTAGTTTTTTGGGTAAACTTATCTTTATTATATTTTAATAATGAATAACAATATTTAGCAAAATCCATTACTTTTACTTTTTTTCCTTTCATTTTTGTATAGTATATGTATTTTGTTAGATTTGGGAGTTTAAAGTTGGAATATCGTTCCGTCATCAAGTTCCTGACAAAGGAAAGGGTCAGCCCGACCGATATGAAAGCAAGTATGGATTAAGCCGTTTTATATTATGCGGGAATAATTAAGGCCATTGACGAGGAACCTCGGTCCGGTTGACCTGTCGAGGCACTCATTGTGGACTGCATCAAATTAGTAGAAGAGAAAGTTCCGAGTGATCAAAGAATTGAAACTAAAAAAATAACGGCAAGAAAAGGGCTTTGGCACATGAATAAAGTTAGTGTTAGGGTGCCCAACCTACTTTCGCGCTTGCAGCGAGGTGAGAGAAAAGCGTGTTCTCAAGAAGTTTTAAGAAGCGTATAGACACGGAGCAAGTTTTATGAAGTCAAATTTTACGAGGAACAAAATCATGGTTTTGTACTATGATCCTGTCTCTAAAAGGGAATCAATGGAGTGGTGTCGTCTTGGTGAGAAGCCGCCTAGAAAGGCCAAGGTACCTACAATATTCTGGGATTATCATGAAATACTAATTGTGGATTAACATAAAAAAAGAAATACCACGAAAAATGGCAGCTATTGGGCCACCCTTATTGAGCAGTAACGAGAGACAATAAAGCAGAAGCGTCATGGAAAACTTAGAAGAGGCGTTCGGCTTCTCCGTGACAATGCGTCCGTTCACACTGATTCAATTGCCAAAAGGAACTTCGAAGAAATTCGTCACTCACATTATAGTCTCGACCTGGCCCCTAGTGACTATTATTTGTTTTCGAGACTTAAGGCAGACTTATAGGAGAAGAAGGTTGCTGAGGACAAAACTTCTGAGTACTTTTGCAAGGGGATAGAAATGCTTAATAAGAGATTTGAAAAGTGCATTAAAATGAAGGGAGACTAATCACAAAAAAAAATGATTTGTGAAATATAATATGTACTTATTTTTTTTGTTAGGCTTAAAACTTTTGACCTTCTCATTCCATATAAAGTTAGTCGTCGTTTGTTTAATTTGGGTCCAGTAAAACTTGTAACGGTCTTTTATTTTTTGGGGATAATGAAATACTAGCTGTGCCCCGCGGTTTTCCCTGGGTTATATTGTCTATGTGCCTTTGTGTTAATCCAGGATGTCAGCTAATTTTATACCAAATTTTAATTAAATCACTCTAGCCGTTTAGACGTGAAGAAATAACAAAATCAATAACAAATATTAGTGTGTTTTTTATTAGATATAACTCTGCAACAGAGTCTAACTGTGATGTTTATTTTTCAGAGGGCGTTAAATTTAGATGCGATTATAAGTACTTTAATGTAGGGTGGTTTAAGTACCATGTTATACCGGCGACGTGGCGTGACGCTCGGCTACAATGCCAACTAGAAGGTTAGTCTAAACAAAATCACTTTAATGAACTTACTTTTTGAATAAATAGAAGACATTTATATCTGGGCTTAATTTTCCCAGTAATTACTAAATGCCGTAAATATAGGGTACCATTTACTGTACACAATAAAGGATACCGTACTACATTCCTGATAATACCCCATAGTATCCCGCAAGGCCCGGCCGATTGTTATTTACTTTATATGTAAATGATGTTGGAACATGCTTTAATCACTTTTATCATAAGCCGAAGATACAAGATTTACAAAATTATTAGATTTTTTGATGACTGTAACTATTTACAAGTAGATCTAATTGAATTTGAAAATTATTTCAAACTCAGAGATAGGTACTTGCTTCCGAATCATACTTTATGTACATTTTAACAAATTTTTGTTTTAAATGCAACAGGTGGCGTATTAGCTTCTCCTATTTCTACTGACATCAGAAAAGTGTTGAAGTATTACGCTTGCAATCAAGAAAATGGTATATTTACTGGAATTCATGCTACTTTCTCCAAAATACAGTACTCTTCTATTGAAGGTTTGTAATTAAGCATATTTTTTCGTGATAACGTTTTATAAATCGATGAAAAAGTGTCACGGTCCGTACGGTCCTTCACGTTTCGCCTGATGATAGGCTGAAGTATTTCGCCCGGGTCCATTAAAGCTGTTACAGGCATGATTATCAAAGTGCTCTTATGACGTTATCACGTAAAATGATCGTCCGTAAATCGACACAACCTTAACAATATTTTTTTAACAATAAAGCATTTAAATCGGGTCTATACTTGATGAGTACTTTAATACACGATTATTAAAGTGCTCATCAAGTATAAACCCGACTTAAAATAATATAATGTGGGATAAATATTTATAACTACTACTATATCTGTTTTTCAGGTGTACCACTAGCTGAAATTCAGCATGAATGGGCTAGAAGAGAACCTGATAATAAGAATAATGCCGAAAGCTGTCTCGCAATAGATTTTAATGGCAAATTATCCGATGTGAGTTGCGATGAGACACGTCGATATGTGTGTTACAGGCAGAATTCTAGCGTCGATGTCAATGTTTGTGGTACTCCTGATCCAGGTATATACAGCAATTATATTTTTAATTTTTGACATGCTTCAGAGAGAAGAACAGTTTCAAGTTGAAAAATTTGTTTGTTATAGAGTATCGTTTCGAAAGCCGTACAAACAAATGCTACAAATTTCATACCAAGGCGCGATCATTTAAACGAGCTTACTTTGCCTGCTATGCTGAGGGCGGACATCTTGCCATCATAAACAGCAATGAAGAGTCAAATGTCATCAGAGACATATTCGCGAAGTACCCTGGAGGATCAATTGTTGGAAACTTCTGGAAAGATGTTGCTTTCGTTGGAGTTCACACCTGGAATGAGGGTACTGACTGGAGAACCATTCACGGTAATACTATTTTAATACTCCAAAGTTGTTTTTCAATGCTGGTATTTACATAAGTATTAGGACATACTAAATAACACGGAGAAATGCGTACCGTAATGAAGTGACAATTCGTATATCTAATTAACCGTTTGTATTTTTTACGGAGTTTCCGATTTTTATTAGATTGATGAGGCAGTTTTGAGTATATTAATTCAAGGCAATTGATTTTTGTTTTTATGTTGATTAATCAAAGGAAACATTTTGAAAGTTATAAATAGATGTATTAAAATGTCAAAGTCTAATAAAAAATACTTTAAACTAAACTTGTCTTGTTTACAGGTGAATCTCTAGAGCAAGCTGGCTTTGCAGCGTTTTCAGCAGGAGAACCAAACAATTCCACAACCGGTGAAAATTGTGGGTCAGTATACCGCAATGGTTATTTTAACGACCTGTGGTGTGAAAATAATTACGCATTTATATGTGAAAAGAAACCTGACCAACCCGCCGTTTGTGACATTAACAATAAGAAAAACACTTTAAACATACAAACATATTGTGAAGATGAATAAAAGATGGTGAAACATTGGTAGCGTATTAGATAAAGATTACCTTTGATCATATACCATTTAAATGTAATTGTTTGTTATTGACATTTTGTAAAACAGCTTTTAAATAAATGTTGGTAAAACACGATGTTTATTTTTTTAATATTTGATTGAGATGAATTAAATATGTCATTATTTTTGCAATATTTGAGTAACAGTCCAAGTTAATTAAACAATCTGCTGCAAAAAAAAACTCTAGGCACGATATAAACAAAGATTGTTGTTGTTGTTGATTTAGTTATGATGTATAATCACAACGCATTATGCATAATAGGTACCCATTAGCAAGCAACAAGAAATAAGGCTGGAACTAATAACTTTATTTAGTGATGGTAATTAATACATAGCAAGGTTAAGGAAAATAATGACATTGGAATATTTCATTCGACATGAGTAGTAGAAAAGTAAATAAGGTTTAAAACTATACTAAAACCGAGATATTACTTTAAAACTTACGCGTTGGATGATATTATAATAATTAGATATTAAACCGCCCAAACGAAATTCAAAACTTAAATTGATATCAAAAATTGTTTTCTTAATATTTTAATATCTGAAAAACCGTTATATTGAAAATGTAGAAAAATATAACAAGGTAGCGATAAGCCAACGTCGCCCATCTAACGAGCGCGTCAGTCACAACCGACTAACGGCCGATTTCAATAATCTAACTATCGATGGATTTGACTACTAGAGGTATATATTTGACATAATTATGTTCCATACATAATATGTCAAAATTCTACCTCTAGTAGCCAAATCCATCGATAGGTAGATTATTGAGACCGGCCGAAAAACATATTGGACTGCCATAATGTAGTCGTTCTACAGAAGGGTTAGCGTACCAATGGTCGATTTCCTTACTCGTCAATCTCACTACTTCACCAGTTTACTCATTAGACAGTTTCTGAATTCGCTAATATCCTTATTTGCCAGTTTCACTACGTTGTCAATTTCCCTATTAAGTAGGTTTTCTAGTTCGCAAATTTCCTTGTTCTTCAGTCAATTTAGATTGTAAGTTAAACAGGTGCACTTTATATCTAGCTATATTGCTATTTGTTCAAAAACTATATTGAGTGTCGATATCTGTAGACTTTTTATATTCGACCGATTGCTAATACTTTACACTAGCTTCCAGCCGCGGCTTCGCCCACTTTAAGTTTGGACTATCATTTCACCCCAATCCATTCAGTAGTGTGAGCTGTGTGTTGTGATATATTAGTCAATCACAGTTTCCTCTTATGCCTTGTAAATACACAGATAGCTGCTCCATGTAACTTCGTCCGCGTCACATGAGAGGGCTAGAGACAGTAGGGTATCTACAATATAATCCTAAAGGAACTGAAACTTTCTTTGTTTTATCCACGAACCACTTGAGAACAATATTATACAAAATTCTTGTTTGATTAGAACAATTAATCAAACAAGAATCCGAAGACTACAAACAAACTGAATGTCTTCACTCTATTAAAAAAAAGGAAATTCGCTTCTAAGCAACCCAAGTGATATAACAGAAGCATGTAATGGTTTTTTGATGGTTTGAGTTATGTGAATAACTATGCTCATTGTACATGCAGGGCAGACTTGTAAAACAGCATTTTTTTACACCCGTATAATTTTGGTAACACAAATGAAATTATAATGGGCTTAAATAACACCAATGCAGAATGCAGGTTACGACAAAATAGCAACTAAAATTCTCAAATCCTGCTCAAAGTAAGTTACCCTTATATTAACGTATTTAATTAATTTATCATTTATGAATGGCTTTTTCAAATTTACTCAAACGGTTTATTGTAAAACCACTGTATAAAAAAGAGAATAAGACAGATTTAGGAAACTATAGACCCATTGCATTAGTACCAATATTTTCAAAGGTGTTTGAGTCAGCCATGCATAAACGTTTAACAAAAACTTATTTCAAAAACATAACATCTTACGACCAGAATAGTTTGGATTTCAGAAAGGAAAATTTACTGCGATGGCATGCTTTAATCTATTAAATAATGTATTGAATTACCTAGACTCGGAGAAAGTGGTCACAGTGATCTTCTTTGATATGACTAAGGCATTTGAAAGCGTATCCCATGATCTGCTGATAAAAAACTCTTGAAAGATATGAAATTCGGGGACTCGCATTGAACTGGCTATATACCTACTTAACTGATAGAAGGCAATCTGTGGAAATAGCAAACATCGATAAAAACAAAGAGCTAAGGATTTATCAGTCCTCTTTCATGCAGAATAAATACAGTGTCCACAGGGTAAAAAAAGCGATTTTTGACGACTGGTGTTATATTCTCTCTAGAAATATACATATACTAGAATATGTCCTATTCCTTTTTAACCCCGGACGCTTACGAATTTCATTAGCATAGCCTGTGGTATAGTAGCGATCAAACAATTTGTGTTTAATTAAAGCATTCATTTTTTCTTGCTCTCAGTATTTAAATTTAATACAAAATAAGCGTAAGCTTGCTGTTCTCAAACCAATAAAATAAATCTTTCGTATTTTAGTCTCGGAATATTTAAAAAAGCTAAATACGAATAAATATTTATTTTCAAATCGCAAACCTAAAATAACTTTGACAATTTAATTATGTTTATACTGTTATGAGAATAATACATTGAAAATAAGGATAACAGAAAATACCCCATAGTTTAATACAAAATTTTGCGTTAATTGCAGAGCGTTCCAATTTTTACCTTAATGACGAAAGGATAAGGTTCTGAATGTATTAGCTTTAATATTAAATTTTATGCCTTTATCAGTATCCTGTTTTTCTATAAATTACAGGGGTTTAGATAACATTACTTCATTCCTTGGCAAAGTATATTGGTATACATACGTACAATGAAGTTCCTTTTAACGTTTCTATTTGTACTATATAGTTCTGGTTATTTGGGTAAGACTTTATTATATTTTTACAATCATAATTAAGTTTAGCAGCATCCATTGCTTTTAGATTTCTTTTACCTCTTTTAGTTGTTTGTAAGTCTCGTATGTTGTTTTTAATATAATGAAATACTGTGTAATATAATTATTCAAGTATTTATTTAAACTTCATGTACAAAGTCAGACTTAATGCTAAAAGGATTCTATTGTAATCTTCAAGTACATTTTGCGATTATTAATTATCGTACAACATAATTTGATTGCGATATTAATTTTTCAGAGGGCGTAAGATTTAGATGCGATTACAAATACACTAATATTGGATGGTTTAAGTACCATGCTATACCAGCTACTTGGCGTGATGCTCGACTACAATGCCAACTAGAAGGTAAGTGCAAACAAAACCAAATCATATTTAAAAAAACACCGGATTCACCACTGTATTTTTGGAATTCCCTAATTTCTTCTGACATTACTAAATGCTCAATATAGTATAAAATCCAAACTTTCAATTGCAATTTGGTTCGTATAAAATTTTGTTAAAATTTGCTGCAAAATTGTTGGTTTTTTTAAATATAACTAGCAATGTAGGTCGCCCATTAGTAGTAGTAATTTTGGTAACACATCCAGCTCCAATATACTTCATCTGCTTTCATAGTGTTCATTGTTGTTTTAAATCTAACAGGTGGCGTATTAGCTTCTCCCATTTCTACTGACATCAAAAAAGTATTGAAGGACTACGCTTGCAATCTTGAAAATGGGATTTTTACTGGAATTCATGCTACGTTCTCGAAGGGACAGTACTCTTCTATTGAAGGTTTGTAATTTACTGTTTAATATCGATAAAGCATTCAGGTTGGGTTTTTATTTGATGATTACTTAAATAATCGTATATTCAAAATTAGTATAGTAATAAAATGATGGATAAACATTTACAATTAGAAATTGTTTTTCAGGTTTATCGCTGGCTGAAATTCATTCTGAATGGGCTGGAGGAGAACCTGATAATAAAAATAATGCCGAAAGCTGTCTCGCTATAGATTCTAACGGCAAATTATCTGACGTGGGTTGCGATGAGGCTCGTCAATATGTGTGTTACAGGAAGAATTCTAATGTCGATGCTAACGTTTGTGGTACTCCTGATTCAGGTATGAACAGCATTTAATTATTGTTTTTAAACTTTCGCGATTTTTATACATATTAGATATATTTCGGGACTTAATCGCGTGAATTATTTAAAGGTACGAACCTTTTATTTACCCGACGTTTCGACGTTTGAGTCGACCCGTGACCACGATCGGTGCAATTCGATCGAAACGTCATGTAAATAAAAGGTTCGTACCTTTAAATAATTCACGCGATTAAGTCCAGAAATATATCTAATAAGCATTTAATTATTTTATTTTATGACATGCTTTAAAGAGAAAAGTTAAGTTCAAAATTTGGTTTGTTTTAGAGTATCATTTGGATAGCCGTACAAACAAATGCTACAAATTTCATACCAAGGCACGAACATTTGAACGAGCTTTCTTCGCCTGCTCTGCTGAGGGCGGACATCTTGCTATCATTAACAGCAATGAAGAATCAAAGGTTATCAAAGACATCTTCGCCAAGTACCCTGGAGGATCAATGGTAGGCAACTTCTGGAAAGATGTTGCTTTCATTGGATTTACCAACTGGAATGAGGGAACTGACTGGAGAACCATTCATGGTAATCTATCTTTTAATATTTTAATATTGTTTTTTCTATTTAGGTACTTAATTTTTTCTATTTAACATATTAAAGAACCCAGTGAACTTTGTACCACATAAAATTAAATTGAAAGTTTTCTAATGACGCAATTCCTATTTTGATTTTTGGCTTTTTGCATGGAATTTCTTATTTTATAGATACAAAATATTGTTCAGCTATTATTATAAAGTAACGCAAGGCAATCGATTATTATTAAAAATAAATGAAAATTAGGAAAGGTAATATTAATTTAAGATGCGAAAGTGTAATAAAAAATTGTCTTTTAAAGTCATTTTGTCTTGTTTACAGGTGAATCTCTAGAACAAGCTGGCTTTGCAAAGTTTTCGGGAGGAGAACCAAATAATTCTACAGCAGGAGAAAATTGTGGATCGGTATACCGCAATGGTTTACTTAACGACCTGTGGTGCGAAAAACAATTCGCATTTATATGTGAAAAGAAACCTGACTTGCCTGCTGTTTGTGACAGTGACAATGAGAAAAATCATTTAAGTGTAGATTCATGCGATGATCAACAAAAGGATGATGATAAATCGGTAGTGTATTAGATAAGACTAACTATCTAATGCTCTTTTACTGTATTTAATTTGTAAAACAGTTTCTAAATAAATGTTGATAAAATACAATGTTCTTTATTATATTTGATTCCTTATGTTCGCAATATTTGAGAAAAAGACCAACAGTTACGAACCTAGTTGATAAGACAATCTGCCTTGGAATATTGTCTTTCTAGCTTAGGTACGAATTAAATATAGTTATCCATACACATGATCAATCAACATTCAGACCAGGACAAGGTTCAACTGTTAATGAGAAGTAAAATAACTTTAACTTAAATAAAATCGTGATTAGGGACTCTGACTTCTACACTAAAGGTCGTGAGTTCGATTCACATTCAGGATAAATCTTTGTATGCTAATGCTATTAAGTCCCGAAATAATCCTAAGATAAGTATATTAGATACCCGATGCCTCTACGTCCCCCCCCCCCGCAAACTCGATGTGTACGACGTGGTGCTCACAACACCGTCACAAAAACCTACATAACTACTTGAGTACAATACCTATAGCAAAAGAAACGGGTTGCACTCCGGAAGTGACGGCAGAAGTGAAAACTTGAACAATAATGTTGTACCTACATTTTTGAATATTTTGGAATGGTTAGAGATTTTTTTTTTAAGCAGTAATAAGTACTATACTTATGTGATTGTGATACAAATACAATATTCATCTATTGCTCATTTTTTTAATATTGTTTTTTCAGTATGATAGTATGTACTATCATATAAGTGGTTAAATACAATATTTGTCTATTGCGCTGTCGTACACAAACATGACATTAAAAAAGTGACAATGAAATCAAAAATATGAAATATTAAATCACAAATTAAAAAACAAAAATAAAATTTTTGATTGCCACATTCGCTGATCATGTTTTTGTTCCATCTACACTCATTTCTGTGGGTATTTTTGTGCTATAACTTTGTAGGAAATTACTTCTACCACCATTTTTTTTGTATGCTTTCAGGGTGTAATATTTTTATATTTGAATTGTGTTCTCATGTAAAGTGAATTTTGTAAAATTCTTTATGAGCATAAATATCTTTACCTCTACTCTAGACGGATGTCAAAACATTGTAAAAAGATTGGCCTCCAAAGCAAACAGTCACGGTTAAATATTTTAACTTAAGTACAAATTAAAATAAACACAGTCTTCATTGAAACAATGAAAATTGCTTTGCAGAAAATAAAGACTTTGGAAAATAAATTTCAAGTAACAAATACATTTCTGCATTAACATAAGCTTGACTGTAACGAATATTAAAAAGTAAATGTTTGTTAGTTTGTCCTTTTACCACGCAGCAAACGGATAAGGGTGGCGATTCTAATGTTTTTTCGATTAAGTCGTTTAGTTTTTTATTGTCTGAATTTGGTCGCATGTTGGTTTTACCGTTTTACTCGCAACGGATTTTGTCCATAGCTTGATGCTTTCATCCATACCGTTGAAGGCTAATCATAATCATGGCTATTTATTTAAAAATATTTTAAATATTATTGCATAGATGAGTATCATGGTGTAGGTTATGGTTGCAGCACCCTATTTGCTAACATAAACTGTATACAAAGGAATATTGTAAATTGAAAACAGGCCTTAAAAAAAAGTGGCCGTGAGTTTTTATTGCTAAGTTTTTTTTCATTGGCTTTACTTTTTGAAGAGTGGCATTTAATGTAGACTCATACTATTCCAAACTTCGTCAGATATTCCTAGAAGTTACATTTTGTAACCTAAGTGAATAATGTATTTTGACTTTGACTTTGAAAAAGGAACACTGTATGTTTCATTGAGATAGATTTGATCCAAAGAATGGATCGAATTTAATTTAAACTATTTCTTGTACTGATAAAAGTCACGGTTCGCAGTATCATCTATACTAATATTGTAAGGCTGAAGAGTTTGTTTGTTTTGTTTGAACGCAATAATCTCAAGAACAACTGGTCCGAATTGAAAAACTCTTTCATTATTAAAAAGGATATTTATTGAGAAAGGCTATAAGCTATATAACACCACGCTAGGACCAATAGGAGCGGAGCAGCAATTAAAAATGTTGCAAAAACTGAAAAAAATTATGCAGACGATGTTGCGCGGGTCAGCTAGTTGTTTATACATGAAGACGTATTTATCTATTAGTAAATCTAATTTATGTATCAAAGGCTCGATAACCTTTACTTTATCCATCAGGTCTGTTAACCTCTCGTCTTTTTTGCTGTTTACTAAGCACTGTTCAATGGTCTGAAATATTAGCAATACGACAGATGTAGGCAGTATATCTTTCTAATTTACAATGACGTTTAATTTAATATGTTTTATCTTAATAATATTTAATGCCACATTTCTTGGTAAGTGAATTTTGATATTTATTTGCTTTACATTTTTCACCCCCTTTTTTGCCGTTTATTTAATTTTAAATTATAACAAAACGACATTGACAATGCCCTGCGGCAGGCACAGCGCCATCTATAGACAAATTAATTTTGTCATCATATATCTACATCTTTTGTGCAAATAAATAAAATTAAAGCGTCTGTTTGTAATGTCAAAATAACAGCGTTATATACCACTAAAAATATTTTTGCTATAAAAACTGTCTCTCTGTCTGTATGATAATACAGATATTTTCTAAATCGGGTGGTTCACTAGCAGGCAGCTGATGTTATAAGGAGTAACATAAACTACTTTTATCAACACGTTAACGTTTATAGGGGGCGAGTAACATTACGTTACCAAGCGAACGGAATCGCGGGTACAGCTAGTGCGATAATAATAGGCTATTTGAAATGATTTAATACTAGCTAAGCCTCTGACTTTGCCCGCGTAAAGTTGCAGTCTAAGTTACTCCTTACATCATCAGCTGTGTGACAGTGAAAGTCCCGCTAAAATCCGTCCAGCCATTTCAGAGATTACCCGGAACTAAAAGACTGCCTGTCTTTTAGACAGACAAAAATGTTTAAAAAAAACTTTTTTACAAAAAAATATTACTGACTTCAAAAATAAATACAAGGCAACTAAAAAGCAAAAAAAATATTATCTACCTAGAATAACAAAAACAAATTAACAAAGCACACCAATAGGTGCTTTTTGAAAGTAAATGCACGAATCACTATGAAATGTACCTAAATCACTGTAGGTGAGCCTTTAATATTTGAAAAGCTCCCTCGTTTTCTCCGGAATTCCATCATCAGATCATGATTTGATAACAATGGGACCAACTTGGAAGTTATACCCTTTCAAACACAGAAACAATTTTTCAAATCGGTCCAACCGTCTTTGCGTAATCGGTGAACAAACATACAAAAAAAACTCCTCCTTTTTGAAGTCGGTTGAAAACTGTTTTTGTTATATGTACCATTTAAGAAAAACAGTTTCATATGCATTTAGTAAAAAAAAACTGTCATTTTGAAATTAAAATTCATAGACACTTCAATTTTATTTAAGTATTTGTATAGATTTAAGTCTTTATGTACTTTTGTTACAGATGGAATTGAATTTAGATGCGACTACTGGTATTCTGGACCAGGATGGTTCAAATACCATTAGATACCAGCAACTTGGGCTGATGCTCGTTTAATGTGCCTACTTGAAGGTATTTCTTTTTTTGCATTAAAGTACAGGCATATTTCTCAATGTCGTAGAGGATTATACAAAAATACATAATATTTAAAAATACAAAGTACCTACACGCTGACCTGAAACAAACTCATATCGTACACAGCAATCATAGGAACTTTTATTGTGCCACTTAATAGTGCCTTCTGTATACTTACTAGCAAATTCTTAAAATGTGCTTTGCTCAACAAAGAATGACCTAGTTTCCAACTAGTCAAAACAACAATTTATTACAATCGAACTAGTCAAAAAAACAATTTAGTACAAAATTTAAACGGAACTTAACTGTTGGCAGTTTAAAAATGTCCGATTTATTTACTAATCAGCTTTTTGCATTTTTTGTTTACTTTGGAAACAAACCTATTCTTACGCTTTTTACAATAACTGTCTCAAAAAGGTTACTTAAACTGTTTTCAGGGTTTGTGTATTTATGTCTGTGAGTTTCATTATTCTACTATAACCTCTAATGGCCTATTAGTATAGCTATACAAGTCCGGGTAACATAAGTAAGGCTGCCATCAGATAAAGGCGGCTGTCACCGAAACATCAAAAGTACGTACTTTCTCAAGTCCATTTCTTAGTTATTTACTGAAAATAGGATCCGAGAATCCTTTAGGTGCTTTATTGATTAGAATTGTTAACCGACTTCAAATAGTTTCTCAATTCGGATGTTATTTTTTTTTGAAGTAAAAACGTTGTGCCCTTTTTTTGGTATGGATATAAAATGTTAAACTTGCGTCAGGATCACGTGAACGTAAGATTGGTGGATTGGTGGGTAGACAGGTGTAAACATTTATTTTTTATTTAGTTCTTCATTAATTACAAAAAATAATAATTAAAATTTGCAAAATGCGAGACGGAAATTCAAATTTACAAAACACATAACTATTGGTCGAAACTAAACGTGACGTCACATGACAAGATCCGTCGTTTATCGGCGTCGATATTTATGCTGTGCTAAAAGCTTTTTTATTTGTGTTTATTAATAATAATAATAATAAATAATAATAAAACATTTATTTGCATGAACATGGTACAATTGTTGGTAGGTGCATATTGTTATTTCCGCATATTCTGCCGCAGTCGGCGTGCAAATGATTTAATTTATAATAAGGATTACAATGATAAAAAATGTCAAATTACAATATTAATTCAAAAGATAATAATACGAGTATCAATTTAAAAAAAGTATACAAATTTCAGGTTAATACAAAAAATAATTAAAATGTCAAGTCAATAAAAAAAAATACAAGTGTCAATAGCAACAGGTAATACAAATGTTAAGTTATAGATATTTAATATTTTAGTTATACATAATTTCGAATTGGTTGATTTTTTAGGTATTAATTAAAACTTGTCATCTAGGTAATCTCTAATACAATAATAATTTTTGGATGTGAGTAATTCAAACAGCTTTGTTTTATATGGCACTAATGGTAAAGAGCTGATAGAGGTCGGTATTTTATTGAAGATTTTAATAGCCATACAGTAGGCATTTCTCTTAAACATTTCCAATTTAATTCGTGGTAGACGTAGTCTATCTTTGTGTCTAGTCCGGCTGTGTTTTGAGTCACCGAGTTTCTCAAACAGTTCTGGGTGTTTTTTTACAAATATACTAATTTCATATATGTATAAGGATGGGAGAGGGAGTATCTTATGCTTTAAGAAAAGTGGTTTACAGCTATCCAGGAAATTAGCTCCACACATCGCTCGGATACATTTTTTTTGTGCCTTGAAAGCTTTATCACTATCTATCGAGTTGCCCCAAATGATTAGCCCATATCTGAGGGCAGAGGATACGTAGGCATGGTAAGTTGTTTTGGCGCACTCTATATTGACTGTTTGTCTGATTCTTGTCAACACAAATACGAAGCGATCTATTCTATTGAGGATGTTTTCAATGTGAGCTTTCCAATTACAAAACTTGTCTAAAGTTATACCCAAGAATATACATTCATTTGTATCGGTTAGATGATAATTGTTGTAATGTATGTCAAGTTTAGATGTGTCTGAGTTGGATGTTTGGAATTGTATAATTTTTGTTTTGGACATATTTATTTTTAAGTTGTTTTGTTCCAGCCAGGTTGTAGTATCGTCTAGAGCCTTATTGATTTTGTCTTTCAAAGTTATTCTATTGTCACTTTTGATTATTAGTGTAGTGTCGTCAGCAAATAGTATACATTCTTTGTTTACCGCGTCGGGGAGGTCATTGATGTATAAAAGAAAAAGTAGTGGGGACAATATCCCCCCTTGGGGGGTACCATAGTTGTTTTGTCTATAGTTAGATCTGTATACTTTTTTATTGAATTGGTCGGTTTTTACTATTTCAACGCACTGAGATCTTTCTTTTAGGAAACTTCTGACCCAATCATTGGCATTGCCACGTATACCGTACTTAGAGAGCTTTAATAAAAGAGTATTGTGGCACACAAAGTCAAAAGCCCTAGACATATCTACGAAAATACAAGCTATCTTAGTCTTAGCGTTTAGACTCTCGGTTATCTTTTTAATTAGTGTAAAACATGCCAAAGTAGTTGAGCTATTTTTCCTAAATCCGAATTGTTCATTTTTAAGGATGTTACACGAAGTTAGGAAGTGCTCTATCTTATTGTACATAACTCTTTCAAAGATTTTCGACATTATCGGAATCAAGGTTATGGGGCGATAGTTACTTATGTCTGTTTTATTACCCTTTTTATAGAGGGGTTTCACTACTGACATTTTCAAGCGTTCCGGGAACACACCTTCTGAGAGAGACATATTAATTATGTGCGTAGGTGGGGTAACTAAGTCGATGAACATTTTTTCAATACTTTGGTACTTAGATCGTCATAGCCTGTTGAATTGGTATTATTTAATGTTTGAATTATTTTGTAAATGTCCATTCTGTTTACAGGTGTTAAAAAGATGCTTTTAGGGTTTGGTGGTATATGTTTAGTGATTTGTGAGGTGTCTATTCGTGAAGTCGTAGTATTGGTCAGGGATATGTAGTATTCGTTAAAAAGTTCCGATATTTGTTTTGGATTATCATAGGATGTATTGTCAATATTGATAGTGTGAATTTCGGTATTTGATGACATATTTTGAATATTTTCATTTATAATTTGCCATGCAGCTTTACTTGTATTTTTTGCTGTATCAATATGACGAGAATTATTAATTTGCTGAGCTTGATGTATACATGTTTTTAGTATCTTACTATATTTAATATATTTATTCTTGTGGTATTTTTTATTATGTTTAGCTTTGCGATAGTTAAGGTATAGTATACGTTTTTTAATGCAGCAGCGTTTTATACTTACAATTATTTTTCTTACAGAAAAAATAATTTTAGAATTTTCATTGGTATTAGGAATCATCTAGGAGGATGATCGAGATTGGTTTAAATAACACTACTTCTCTATAGTAGTGGTAGTAGGTTAATTTATATTAATTGATTGAAACTGAATATATGAGACTGAATTGATGACTGATTTTCGTCTCAAAGTGCATTCCAGAGTAAGACAGATTGAACTAGGAAAGAGTATCCGACAAATCCAGGAGAATGAGCATTATATAGCGGACGAGCATAATTTAGGTTTTCAAACTAAGAAAATTCTTCACACGGTATAAAGCCCGCAGAGTACGCGTAACCCTCTGACTAACACTAATCACCTGAGCTTACCAGTTAAGGTTTTCAATGTCTTATTGTCTGTTCACCTGAGCTTACCAGTTAAGGTTTTCAATGACTCAATGTCTGTCGTATATCAAAATTTAAAAAAAAAACAAATTTGCTGGTCATAATAACCCTTAGCACTTAAAAAAACTTTGATTAACCAAAAAGTAAACAACGTTATCCTAATTTATAAAACACTAGAGATATAGTCTAAAACATAGGAGTTAGTCAGCGAAATTTGCAATCGGTGATGTGTATTAGTTAGTCTTAGTCATTCTGTATAAATATTTCGTGTCACTCAGTCTACAGTCAGCCACGTCACTCAAATGCGGACGTGTTCAAACAATTACACACTGTACTCGACGCGAGCCGTAGCTTGTTTGCAACCATGAGCAACAAGCTCGTGGTAAATTAGCTGCTGGCGTTTCTGCAGCAGAAACTGGACGTGATGGACGAGGTGTACGAAGTGACTGGACGTGACTGTCCAGATCAGCGTCACGAACTTCAGTGAGGACGACATAGCTGCAGCCAAGCGGCTACTTTACGGCGTTCTGAATAAGACCATAAGCCTCGCGGATGTGCAGCGGAAGTATGATGCTTCCAAACTCAACGTAGAAGATCTGCGCCAACAAGTAATCGAGTTGCGCAACGTTGTTACGGGATCTGGTCAAAATGGATGTAGAGGGCTTCATAAAGGTTGGAAGGAAGATCAGACGAAGTTGGAGTCACACCATCACGTCAACTTCAAATCTTTCATGGTGCGAGTTCCCAGTGAACATCTGTCCATCTTTATGAACGAGGACTTCTGGCCAAATGGTACCGAGAACCGACGTTTTCCTGGACCTCATATCTCAACCCGTGTCGTGTATAATTATAATTATAATTAATGATGTATTAGTTTATTGTTTTTATGTGTGTATTTGTATAATATGGGCCTTAGCAGCCTAAAATAAATGGTTATCAATGGTTATTATTATTATTATTTGTTTGTGGTCGCACATTTCCGAAACTAGTTTAATATCATGTATTCACTATGTATGTCGAAAAAAATTAATGTCGCCAAATTACAAAAAACAGTGATCACCACTCATGAGTTGTGGTTAGTGAAATTCTGTTAGCAATAAATTAAGTTAAGTAGTTAGTTGTAAACTAAGTTAGATCCAAAGTTTAGAGGCCCATTTCAGGTTAAAGAATTACTAAAGGGTCGCTATATGCTAACAGCCTTGATTTAAAAGGATGTCTAGAAATCGGAGTGTTATTGATGAAAACGTGGATGGTCAAATTGAGAGTCGAACTAAACAAGAGTAAGTTCATATTGTGATAAGACAGTGCCGCAGGTAGATTTGTAGCCATAGCTCGGTAGAATAGAATGTGCTGGTAACAGTAGTCCGTGAGTACACGCTATTGCAATCGACTCTGGTGGATGTCTGAGTTTTGCAAGAAATTATGAAGTCGGGAGAGAGTTAGCAATCCAGTTGGGATGTACATTTGAATGATTGAGTAACAGGAAGTTACTGGTTTACAATTCAATCACAATGACGTGCCAAACAGATAAGATTAATGATTTAGTTAGAGATTTGATGTTTCAAATCAAGTAATCAGCGCTCCTTTGAACTGTTTAATTTTAATTTAGATCGTTAATGTAAAGTTTTGTTTTAATTAAACCAGATTTGATACTGTACTTTGACTAAGTATGAAGTTAATTTATATGTCGAATCTTTTGTGTTACGTACATACACTCGCGGACTGCTGAAGATCAGCGATGGCCGTGTCGGATTAAATCGCTTATTGATTTCCGTTGACTTAACATTAGATGGCGCTGTAGATGGCGCTGTAACGTCACGGTTAATAACACCTCTGTATTACTTTTGATTTTAAAATATTAAGAGTGTTTATGTGGTTAATAGCTGTGCTCAAAAGTGTAATTGTGAAAGTGATTAAGACAGACAAAGTGCAGTACAGAACAATAATTGTGAAAAATTTAAACTATTTGCAAAAAATAAATAGTAACGACAATTAGTCAAACAAACAAATATCAGTTTAAAGTGGCTAAAAGCACAATTCTTAACTAAGACCTAACTAAAAGTGAAGTGATTGTGAGCAATAAAGTGAATTTTCTTGGAAATAATTGTTGAATATTCCGAAATACACCAATATAAATACCAAATATTGCTAAATCATCTCCGTTCAAGTGTAGTATTAACGCCATTTATTGAAATATTTGTAAACTACGATATGCACCAACTATTCAAAAGGAAACTCTGCACTTAAATAAAAATAGAGGTCGCTTTTCTCAATTATTTGGACTTCGTGTCATATCACCATCGTATCTTCGAAGAATCAAAGAAATTTGATGTGGTAAACATAACATACTATAACTATGGCAAGTAAAAATTATGGAAAACTGCAGAAAGATATTAATGTGACACCAGTATCAATGTTCAGTTCATCGCCCGAACACACCTCAATAACACATGTAACCATAAGAAACAAAACAAAAATAAATATCCCTATCGGAAATTCTTTTGACGAGCTATCTGAATGTTCAGAAATTGAAAATAGTACTTGCTCATCTCTAAATATAACGCCAACAAAAGAAAGTAATAGGAGTTATCCGAACAAGAATACAATTTTAATTGACGATATGCATGAAATGAGGAAAAACATTAATATTTTGGAAGAAAAATTACTGATAGCAGATAAGGAGATTGAAAATTTATTACTTGAGAACAACAGACAAAATCAAGAAATACTGGAATATAAACTAAGAATTGACCAATTAACCAGAATATGTAAAAAAACGACAGCAAAAAAATCTACTGCTAAAAAACAAAAGGAAAAAAGACAAAAACAAAACTTGATTTTTCATTGGAAAGTACCGAAAAACAAAACACAACTCAAAAGTATTTACAAAATAACATGGTAGTGTCACCTAGTGGCCGCGTTACTGAACTACAGACCAAAACACAGGCGCAGGAGCATGTTAATGTCGAACAAAATGGTACACAGACTAAAAAAACAGATGGCGCTCCTAGTCCAAAAAAGCCAATAAAAAAGATTGTCATACTGGCTGATCAACGAGGAAAATTCATGCGGGAGACTTTGCAACATCTCCTAGGCCAAGAGTATCAAGTAACGAGCATCTGGAAACCGTCTGCCAAACTGCGCGATATTATTTGTCATGAAATAGTAAACTTAACCATGAATGATTGTGTCATTATACTGGGTGGCTCAAACGACACAAATCCTTTTGATTTTCAGTTTTTCCTTAGCAACTACTTATACATGGTTAAAAATACAAATGTTATCATACCTGAAATCCAGTACAATAGACACATGAATGAAAAAAAATTAAATCATCTTCTTAAGCATGTTTGTAGTCAATATATAAATGTTAACTATGTGGATATGGACTACAGCAGATTTATTCCAAGGCGTTCAGTATGTACTTTAAATCTCTGTCGAGTATTGTTGAAAGAGGTCTTAAAAATAGGCTATGCTCAAAACTACTTGTTATATAGTACTACCTGTAAAAATAAAAATATGTTACCTTCAATTGTATTGGAAAATAAATGCACACAAACTTTAAACTGCGAAACAATTGTAAGGGACAACTTTACACAAACAAACAGTAACATGTTGAATATACATGTTGATATGCCAGAGAAAAATGAGGGCAGTTGCAATGGGACCTTTTTTCGAGACTCTTCAGAACACATTTCGCACTAATTGTTTACAATCATTAAATATTTATCACCAAAATGTATGTGGAATTAGTAACAAATTAAGTGCACTTGAGATTTATATAAAAGATTTAAATTACGAATTAGATTATATTTGCTTAAGTGAACATTTTTTAAACGAAGCTTCTATATCGCAGTTCTATTTAGAAAATTATATTTTGAGCTCTTACAGCATTAGGCAATCCAAAAAGAGAGGGGGTACCTTAGTATTAGTAAATAGTAAACGGAAGACCGAGGAATTACAAATATGCAAACGACTGTATAAGCAGGATGTGTTTGAAATCTGTGGTGTAAAAGACTGTGAAAGTAATATTAATGTTATATGTTTATATAGAACACCTGTACAAAAATTTTTTGACAACTTTATGGAAAAATTTGAGAAATTGCTACATTATTTCTTTAAAAAGCAATGTGGAGATTTTAATGTGGATGTGCTAAGTGATGGGAAACAACAAAATTCATTCTTTTCCTTGCTTACTTGTTACAATTTTGACTATTTGATAAAATCGACAACATTCATCAGAAATTCCTCTATGTCTTGTATAGACAATATAGTTACTAACATTCCCAAAACCGATTTTGTTAATATAAAAGTAGACCACAATGGCTTATCGGATGGCCATGCGGGGTTACTTTGTACAGCGAGGTTCAAATCAGCAACTTCAAGGAATAATAATAATAATAAGTTTTTAGTCACTAAAAGACGAATATATAATAATAGAAATAAGACTATTTTCAGGAAAAGATTGATAGAAGAAAATTGGTGTTTAGGAACTAATACCTTCCTGTTAAAATTTAAAGAACAACATTCACGAACTTTTAAAAAACAACGCAAAAAAATAAGTTTGCAAAAAAAAGAAAGATCTCAATGGATAACAAGGGGTATTAAAGTATCGAGTAGATTTAAAAGATTATTGGGTTTCATTGATAAAACTAAATGTGATGAGTCTATTTTAAACTATAGAGAAAAATATTTTCGAATTTATAGGAGGGTACTTATAGACGCGAAAAGAAACTCAGTTAGAAATCAAATTCTGAAGTCATCAAACTACGGCAAGACAATTTGGAGTATAATAAATCGTAGGAAAAAATTACAAACAAATTCGCAATGTGAGAATATAGTTATGAAAGTAAACAATAAAATTATAGATGATCCTAGTCATATAGCTAATATATTTTCTGAAACATTTAGTAATATTTCATGTTTAAGTTTTCTTAACCCAAACACGGCAAAGAAATATTTAACAGACTATGTAAATAGAGTAGAAAAGACTATGGTCTTTGATACTATCTTACCAGTAGAAGTATTCAAACTGGTTAGAAACATGGAGTCCAAACATTCCTGTGGCCATGATGGAATACCGTTGACCATAATCAAAGAAAATATAGACATACTAGCAGTTCCCATAGCTGACATACTGAACAATTGTAAAAATGATGGTGTTTTTCCCGAGCAGTTTAAAATAGCAAGGGTTTTACCAATATTCAAAAAAGGATCTAAGACGGATCCTACGAATTATAGGCCAATTTCTATATTACCCGCGCTCTCTAAAATATTCGAAAAAATTATTAAATCAAGACTACTTGGACATCTACTTTCAAATGGAATTTTAAGTGATAGGCAATTTGGTTACCGGAAGGGTGTTGGCACAGTGGATGCTGTAAACGCTTTGGTTGGAGATATAACTGAAAGACTAAATAAAAAACAGAAAGTAGCAGGGCTGTTTCTCGATCTTAGCGCCGCTTTTGACAATGTGGATCATGAGATACTCATAGCAAAATTAGAGCATTACGGAGTTAGGGACAATGTGTTAAAATTATATTCTTCATACTTGGAGAACAGAAAACAATATGTAGAAATAAAATCAGTAACGGAAGGTAATGAAACGGTACATAAATCTAGGCTTTTACCTGTAAAGAAAGGGGTGCCGCAAGGATCTGTGTTAGGACCTATTTTATTCATTGTATTCTTGAATGACCTTGTTGAGTTCATCGGCAGTGTAAGTCCAAGCAGTAAATTAGTTATTTTTGCAGATGACACAAATGCAATTATATCTGCCGATGATATTAATAAACTCGAGAGGGAAGTTAATATTTTGGTTACAGCTTTCGAAAAATGGTTTGAAAATAACAACTTAAAACTTAATATCAATAAAACCAAGTGTATGCTCTTCAAATCAACAGCCAAAAACAATGATACCATAAGCATAGTTTCACCTTCTCACAAAATTGAAATGGTCGAGGAATTTAAGTTTCTAGGTATATATATAGACTCTTTACTAAATTGGAAACCGGAATTGACCGCCTTAGTAAAATCATTAAGTTCAGCTTGCTATGCAATTAGAAATTTAAGAGAGGATTTAACAACTAGCCAACTAAAGATTATATATTATGCACTAGTAGAGTCTAAACTTCGATACAGCATTCTACTTTGGGGCAATAGTTATAAATATAACATTACCCAAGCTTTCGTTATGCAGAAAAGAGCGATCCGTACTATGTTAAGGCTTGAACAAACGGAGTCATGTAGACCCTATTTTAAGGATCTGAACATACTGACAGTTCCTTGTCTATACATTATGGTACTTCTTACAAATTTGATAAAGCATTTAGACAATTTCGAAACAAAGGAACAAAGAGGTATTAGAGACAAAAGTCGCAGAAGGGATTTACCAAGCATAACACACTCTAAACTAAATGTTGTCCAACATACTTCTGGGGTCCAAGCTATAAACATATATAACAAACTGCCGGTAGAAATGAAAAGTGTTTATTGTCTCAATACTTTTAAAAATGGACTGAAATCGTTTTTGTTAAGGAAATGTTATTATAGCATAGAGGAATTTCAAGCAGACAGTATATCAATGAATGATTTTGAAACTAATATTTAAATGATTTATTATTTTTTTTCTTTTTTTTACTTGATACATATCTTTTAATAATTTGACATTTTATATTTTGTGTGACATTGTTTTATATCCATTTTATGCATTGTGTACTTGATTTGTTATTTTTTGTGTACCTACTTATATTTTATTGTATAGTATTAAGTTCAATCTCATATATTCCACACAATGTAAATTGTAATGAATAAATGACTTATGACTTATGACTTGTTTTGACTAAATAACAAGTCTATTGACTCATTTAAACATAGCCGGCGTAAAATGGCGTGACTTTAGTTTGACGTTTACATTTTGGAATGCCGGGAGAGTGGCAGTTAGTCACACTCGGTAGCCTAAATCGAGCGGTCGTAGCCACACCCGTCTTCCGATAGACTTGTCGTTATTTTACAGTCGTGTGTGCAAAGTTGTGTTGTGTGACGTGTGTGCTAGTGAGGTTGTAGTATCAATGCTGCAGTATCATAACATTATGAGCATATATCGATTGCCACAAATTTAATTCAAATACTTAGCCGCTTAAATCCCATACGGCTACTCTACCACGACTTGTATATGTATATACTCACTTAATGAATTTATATTAATTACAAGGGCAGTCGGTCGGGGTGTAGCTAAGAGAGTGCACTAAAAATACATTTTTTTTTACTTTAAATATCGAGAAACATAGGTTTCAAAAACAAGCAGACAAAAAAAATTGTTATTATTATTTATTATTATTATTATTATAGAACCCCTACTGCCAGAAACATCTCCATATAAATTTGATGATTTTTTTTCTAAACGTTTCGATATTTAGGAAAAAAACCCTTTTTGAAGTGCTTCCATTTTGGTACACCTTGACCGGGCAGTCGTGTTTCTTATTTTCTAATTATGATTTTGTTATCAACAGGTGGTGAACTAGCCTCACCAACTACACCTGAAATAAAAGATGAAATGAAACTTTCAATTCGCAAACGCGACATCTTCACTGGAATCCACGCAACCTTCTTTCCCTTGCACTATTTTACTATCGACGGTTTGTAATGCAATTATTTTAACAAATTTTCACTCGCGTATTACCTTAAAAAATTCTCAATGGTAACTTACCAGCTCGATATCTGCCAGGTAAGACTATGTTACCACTGTCTTACAATAGGTGCGTAAGTTGCGTAACCGTTTGAAAAAAAAATCATACCACTTCGTGTGTTGAAGAGCGCGTTAAGCTGTCAAGATCTTGCGCCAGGAGTGGCGGATTTCGTTTTTATAAGAGTGATGGAATTTAGAGTCGTTGTGTCTGCGCGCAGACTTATACACTATAAAATATGTCCTCATTGCTAGTCTTTAAAGAGTTGGCGCCCCTGTAACCAACGCTTACTAAAAAACTGTTACAACTTTAATTGTTTGTAATGTTAAATTGTCTGCAGCTTTTTCCAAAATTACGTTTTTATGTTTACTCACACCGCCTATATTATGTGTTTTGTATCAACGCAAATTGAAGCTCTAGTGTGTTGGTACCGTATCTAACAAACTATTGTATTGTTCCTTGGCCACCTTTAAATGTATACTCAATGATCATGTACCAAACTGATTGTGCCCACTATTATGTATCATCATTCTAGTTATAGTACAGGTTTTCTTAGTTCAGGCATAAGTTTTAAGTTAGACATATTATGTGAACATATGTAATAATTGCTATATCTTGTTATCTTCTACATAAGAAATAAAAAAAACTAAATTTAATTGAGTTGTAGGTATGATCTGATTTACAAGTGGTTTTTTATTAGTGTAAATAACAATAAATTCAAAAAGTGTAACTATGGTTTCATGCATGATGTGTTATCTAAAGTAACAACAATATCTTCAAAACTAAGTCTTCAACAATGGGTGTTCTATTAGATGTACCTAATTTTGTATTAATTAAGTAAATAAATACTATTTAACAGGTACACCACTATAAGAAATACCTCATGAATGGGCAGACTTTGAACCTAACAACAAAAATAATGCAGAAAATTGTCTTGCTTTGAATTTTGAAGGAAAATTATTAGACGTAAGTTGCAACGAGCCTCGACCTTACATGTGCTACAGACTATATTCACGAGCAGATACTAATATTTGTGGTACTCCTGATTCAGGTAATAATAGTTATGCATATTTAGAAAATTACAGGTGTTGAATCATAGATAGCCGGTTTAATTTTTGTTTTTTTTTTTACACTATTTGTACTCTGGTCAAAATCAGTAAAAGGAAACATTATCATTAAGCTGGCATGTTCTTAAACCATCCAGAATTCTGCAGTGAATCGAAATCCATCCATCACATAACCACCGAGCAGTCAACAATTTAATACATAATTATATCTTGCTTCTTCACAAATTGGACCCTACTTGGATTTCCAAGAGGTAGACCTCGTCGCACATTGCAAGATGAGTTAGACTTCTTTAAAGAAATGACTTGCTTCATACCACAACTGACAGTGAAAAGTGGAGTGAGAGACGAGAGGCCTTTTCCCTGTAGTGGGATAGTACACGTTAGTAATAATAAAATAACCTTGCGTCTGGAATGTGGTGACTTAAATTTCAGAGTATTATTTTGAAGGCCCTACAAACAAATGTTACAAATTCCACACTGAGTTGAGAACGTTCAAACGAGCCCACTTCGCTTGCTCAGCTGAAGGTGGCCATCTTCTTATCTTAAACAGTGATGAAGAAGCTGACATCATCAAGAACCTCTACGCTCGGTACGTGGATGAAATTATTCCGACCACGAGAAAAGATGTTGCTATCATCGGTTTCAGTAGCTGGGGCGAAGGAGGTGATTGGAGAACAATACATGGTAAGGCCTTGTACTTTCTATCTCACTTCCATCAAATATTTATTCGCTAAATATATGTCTGTTAAAACAAATAACGTATATAAGTCAACTGACTGAAATCATTACTAAGTCATGGGACTCCCCTAGATTATTAGTCCTCTAAACAGAAGTTTATGTGGAAAGAGAGAAGTGTTCTCCATGTCTTTTTGTAAATTATTTCCTTTATTGAGAGATTGCCTCGCAGAGGACTGCGGATCTCCTGAACAAGGAGAAAAATGTCTGCATCATTATCATCAACCCATATGTGTCCACTGTTGCTGGAATTAGGAGAGCCTAATTCAAGCTACAACACCCGGTTCTCCGTTTTTCGCAACCAGTCCATCTCAGCGACCTTCGTTAGGTCGTCGGTCCATCGAGTTAGGTCGTCCTACCTTACGTTTATTAAGTGGTGATCTCCACTCTAAAATTCGTTTGCTCTAGCAGCCATCGGTCTTTCTGCAGCTATGGCCAGCCCATTGTTACTTTATTGTGCTTTACCTGCGAGCTATATCGTTACCTAACTTTAGTTCTTTGTCGAAGATGGCTGCGAAAATGTAAAACTAAAAGTAAATATCTTGTCATCAGGGCAAACACTCAAGGAAGCTGGATACGCCAAGTTTCATGAAGGAGAACCAAATAATGCCAGAACAGGAGAATCCTGTGGATCAATATATACCAACGGGCTTCTAAATGATGTGTGGTGCGATGTACAATACGGATTTATTTGTGAAAAGAGACCAAATTACCCTCCTGTCTGTGATCATACAAATATGTTACGAACTTAGGTCCATCAATCATTTTTTAGGGTTCCAGAGCCAAAATGGCAAAACGAAACTCGTATAGTTTCGCCATGTCCGTTCGTCTGTCTGCAGCTTAGTTCAGAGAATGTTAGTACTAGAAAGTTGGAATTTTCTATAGATGTACATATTACTTACGCTTTTTATATGTATGGATCCGTTAAATATAAAGCCGTTAAGGTGAAAATTTTAATTAGAGTCAAGATTCCCTATTTTCAACAGTACTATTTTCAGTTTATAAACAACTATTCAGCTAGCAGAGGGGGGAGGGCTATGCCAGCTAAATAGTTGCTTTTAGGGACGTGAAAAAAATCAGATAAATGTATTATAATGTTGCTATTTAGGAAGTAGGTACGAAATGAATACTGCATTATTGTGATGCCAACGGCGGGGCGGCGTTCATCCGTCATCAGGCGTCTACTGTATAGTGATCTGTGCCTGTCCTAGATAGTGCATACTGATTATGTCACACTTACTCAGAATTTTTTAAATTGTAACCCATATTAGTTACATAAACTCGTTATTAAAAATGTATGTCCTAAAATAAATTGAAACCGTAACTGACTAGTACACCAACATACAACTCAAGCCTCGGAACAGTATCTAGGTATAAAGTCTATTTTTAACTATAAAAAATATCCAATTAATATTTACGAAATGTAGTCTTTCAGAATGGCTTCCTACTTTCATTTTAAATTAAATTAAATTTATACCTATATTTTGTAAACATTACGAAAATTGCAATTTTTGCAAGTTGTGAAAAAATGTTTCGAGGGTTGGCCGCACATGTTCTTTTTTTTTCTCTTTCATCCGATATTATTCGGTAGGGATTATGAATCGCACATTTTGTGCAAATGCCAGTTTCAAATTTATTTTAGTAATTTTTATAGGCATTTCTTGCCAATTACTTTACAAATACAATAATTGCATTTTCGAAAGATAGACAAAATTGAAATTTCCGTTGCCAGTTTTAAATTTATTTTCTATCTAGTTTTCTTCTTTGAATCAAAAAGTCTCGTTTTCATCAAGTTATCACCTATTTCAGGTATATTTTACACGTTAAACGCGGAGCTGTGAAAATAGTGACATGTTAGTTTGCCACCATTTTCACCATTAGGCTTCGTTCAATTAAAAAAATTGTTATGTATATTTGGTCGCCACTGAGCTGTATTTTGGATGTACCGGTCCTTTCTGCGAGTGGTGATAGGAGATCCTCCTTTACATCGCTCGATCTCGCCGCACCATAGTGTGTACAGAAGCGGCTTATGACGGCTCGTTGCTGCAACCAGCTTGCAACATTCCGTCGGCTCTCAACATCTCTTCTTTGTTTTTTTTTTAAGATAACTAGCATTGTGGGTTTTAATCCTACATTACTAACAATCTTGTTAACCCCTCCAACTAAGCTCAATGGCTTGTGTTAAGAGTGGTAGGATTCACGAACACACGAACCCTGTGACTCACGTTTGCGAGACTGATGCCTTAGCAATTAGGCTACCGCTGCTTCTTCTTGTGTCAAATAATGCCGTCGTTCCATATCAAAATTACAATAGTATTGTAAAAACGCTATTACAGGTTTTAACAGAAACCTTGATTGACAGTTGATTTTCAATTTTTATGGTTCCGTTGGCAAAATGGCAAAAAACGGGACCCTTATAGTCCGTCCGTATGTCGCAGGCATTTTACTTAGAGACTTCTCAGTGAATATTGATGAAATTTAGTGAAAAGCTGTCCTTTAAGTGGCCGCTACTTAGTTTGATAGCTAAATAATAAAAATAAATATTTTAAGCCCCCCCCCCCCCCTAAAAGTATTTATTTTTATTATTTCACTCGACAGATCTTTTAAAAACAATTTGAGGTTTTAAATAAACTTTTTTGATTGAGTAAATAGTTTTGGCAATAATCGTTCCGAAAGTTGCATAAATTGTGTCCTCCTACCTTCACTTTTAAACCAAGTGACCAAAAAAATTTGAAAAAAATCACAAAGGTAGCGCTTAACAAATACTATAAACTAAAATTATTTTGGCCATGATCAGATATACCGTCGTTGAGTCATAGCCAAAAAACTGCTTTCCTTAACAAAAGGGCGTAAGTGCCATGAACATACGATCTACAGCTGATGCAATTATTTAAGGCTGCGGAACCCTACACTGAGCACGGTCCAACATGCTCTTGCCCGGTTGTTTTATAAAGAATAATTCAAATAGTGGAATTCACTAAAAAGAAGTAATGACGATCCAAAAACGTTAAAACAATAATCCTCAACTGCGGCGATACTATAAAACATGCTTGATCCCTAGGGATCAAGCATGTTTCAATCAACACTTTGTATGTGTGCAATTAAAACACACTCTCACTCAGTCATGGGTTTAAATAAACAACTCTGAACAGGTTGGGTTGTAATTGCGGTGTTTCCTCGTGGCTAAACTATTTTGCCAAACTAATTTGACTACGAGGAATTCCATTTCCTTGTGGCCAAACTGATTTGGCTACGAGGAATTCCATTTCCTTGTGGCCTAACTCGTTTCAAAATAGGGAAAGTATACTCGCCAACGTTGAGGATACTTATGATAAATTCTCTTTGTTGATAAAGGCCACTTAGAATGACTTTAGATTGTCTTTATACTTGATGGTAAGAAATATAGTTCTGACGATTCAACCAATACCGCTATATACCTAATATATAATAATAATATTTTAAAAAGAATATTCGATCAAAATATTTTTGGTGTACGCCATATTGCGTTATTTGTCATAGACTAAAAATATATAAATGTGACAATTTGTGTAACAAGTAGTGTGGGTAAAATTTGCTGGCTTTTCTTTTTAAAGCGGAAAATAATAATCTAACACATATTTAGAAAATAACTAACTGTAGTTATTAGATGAAAAATGATTGAAAAATAATTTATTATTGCCATATAATAAAATAAGATAATTTGTAACATTCTGCTTTTTTAAGGTTTTTACATATAACCGTAAAGATAGGAAAAAATGGATAAAATTTGCCAAAATAACCGCTCTAAAGAAACTACTTATGGTTCGTTGCATTTTCATGAAAAGGATAAATATACCACAAAAGCGGAAAGGAGTTTTCTAAAGAAGTCTGCTGTACCTTGTGTAGATGTAAGTAACAATAATGGAAATAATGCAACAGTATTATTTCCATACTAACATTTAAACTTTCGCGTTGCATGATTATAACTATTTATTAAACGGGAATTAACGCGCATCGTTTACCTTAAAATTGCTTGACGTTTCGACCAGGTTGCACCGGCCGTGGTCACAAGCGGACTGTCGCAGCGATGTTAAGACTCCGTCAGGCCGATGAATCTTCATCCACCCTCACTTTTTTACTTCTCGAAAAGTTAGGGTCACTGCACACTACACTGATTTTGTCCATGTTAACCGACTGCGAAACAATACGAGGTTGTGTTTTACGAATCACTGGATTCCACGTCACGGATAGTTTGAAACCCTCTTCCCGATTGAAAGTTTTATGTTTTTTAATTTCAATCGCTTCACGCACAATTCGTGAGTAAAAATGGCGATCTGTGGAGAGGGTTTGTGGACGATGAAACTCAATCCAGTGATTGGTGTTCGATTGCAGTATGTGTTCTGCAATTGTCGATTTGTTCACTTGCCGGTTTTTCACTGCTGCGATGTGTTCTTTTAGCCTTTCCGCTATAGTTCGTTAAGGTAAACAATGCGCGTTAATTTCCGTTTAATAAATAGTTATAAGTATTATTTCCATTATTGATACTTACATCGTTCGTCTTGAAACATTAAAACCGGTTAACAATATTATTCAGCCATCACTGACATTATGTTTTGTTTGTTTTAGTTAAGGGTGTGTCAAAGTAGTACTAGAATAATGGATCCAAGGCAGATGGCAAAACTATTCCCCAGGGTGGTACCGGCTGCTCCGCAGTCGGAGAATCCACCACGGAGCCCTCGGGCTCCGTCAGTCCCGCCGTATCTGGGGGGGGGCAACATATGCCTATCCACCGCTCAGACGAGCGCATTGAGCCGAGGTGGCTCACAGTCGGACGTCGGATACTCGATGTCCGACCAGGATCAGGCGTCCTTTAAACGCCCGCCCTCCTCCTGCGAGGAGGGCCTACCTGCGCCCAAATTTCCGAAGGACGCAGCAGGCAGAAGGGGCCGCGCCACGGCTAAACTTCCTGCCTCAAAATCGCAGCGCGGCGCGAGAAGCCTAATAAAGGCGTCCGGACGAACCGGCACACCCGCTCCCTCCTGCAGTGAAGCAGAGTCGGATGCACTGACGGACAGTGGCGAGCCAGACCCCAGCGGTGGGTCCAACACGGACCCCAAGGCCCGATTCGCCGAGGCCGTATCTGCCGGCCTAAAGAGCGTGGGCCCTAAGACTAGAACGGCGTCTAAGGCCAAGGCCATAGACGCGGCCATGGTCTCCATAATGGCGGCGGCAGAGGATCACGTCGCGGGAATGTCAGGCGAAACCGCGCGACTCCGGGAGGAAGTCGCCCGCCTGTCGGCTGCAATGGGGCTTCTCAAGGCGGACAACGAGTAGCTCCGAGCAGAACTAGCCGGTTTGCGAGATGTTGGCTCCCAAAGTCAGCCTTCCTCGGAGTCACGACCGCACCAACAACAGCGACAGTGGCAGCAGCAGCAGCAGCAGAGGCATCAGAAACGGGGTCAGCCGGCACCTGCTCCACAGGACCAAATTTTGGAACTGGTGCGGCGGGAGCTGGATGCCTTCCGACAAGAGCTGGGGTTGGGGGGAAAATCGTACACCTCGGTTGTTGCAGCCGGCTCTGGGAAAGCTGTCCAGACTTCACGCAAGCCTCCACCTGCCACAGCCAACCCGATTCCCGCAGCGTCAGGTAAGCGGGACCGCCAAGGCCAAATGGCGACCGAGGTAGCGAGCTGCCAGCTCCCGACTCGAAAGTCCCCCGCGACAGACACCGAATGGCAAGTGGTCGGGGAGAAAAAGAAGGTGCGCAAAGCGGCCAGAAAGCGGCTGCAACGACAGCGCCGCAAGGAGAAACGCGTCGCGGCTCAGCTTCGTGCCCCGAGGTCTGCAGCTGTAGTGATCACACTACAGCCAGAAGCAGAAAAACGAGGCGTGACCTGTGGCGACGTGATCTCCAAGGCGCGGCAGGAGGTGGACCTACGGGAGCTTGGGATAACCGAGGGTCTCCGGCTAAATTTTACCGCAACGGGGGCCCAAATGCTAGAGGTCTACGGTGCCGATAGCGGTCCCACCGCTGACGCCCTGGCTGAAAAGCTCAAGGCGGCCATTAATGCGGAAGAGGCCCGAGTGTCCAGGCCCACGAAGCGCGCAGATATGCGAGTTCTGGGCCTGGACGACTCCGTCACGGCTGTGGAGGTCGCAGCCGCCGTCGCCGGGGTGGGTGGGTGTCCTGCCGAGCAGGTTAAGGTGGGCACCATCCATTCTAATTTCACGGGCATGCGAACCGTTACGGTAAGCTGCCCCGTCACGGCGGCTAAAGCCGTAATGGAGCGCGGTAGGCTTTTGGTGGGCTGGATATCGGCGCGAGTTAAACTACTCGAGCCCAGACCCTTGAGGTGCTTCCGGTGCCACGTGGGGCACCACGTGGGTGTTCGGTGCACCGAGGGGGTGGACCGCAGCGACTTATGTTTCCGCTGTGGTCAGCCCGGGCACAAGGCCGGCTCGTGTAACGCCGCGCCACACTGTGTTGCCTGTGCAGCGGCTGGCAAGCCTGCCGAGCACCGGGCAGGGAGTGGGGCTTGTGCCTCTTCGGCCTCTTCGGCCAAAGCTAGGGGCAGGGGGAGACGCCCCGCCGCCTCCGTAGTTCCCGCTGCAGACGGCGCCGCCGCCAATTCTGCCGCACACATTGCTGCCGCCACGCCCTCCGCCGCAAATTCTGCGGCGGTATCATCACTGGGGGCCAGGGAGGAGGAAGTAATGGAGTGTTAATAATGGCCTCATTACGCCTTCTCCAGGCGAATATCAATCACTGCGCCTGCGCACAGGATCTCTTGATCCAGAGTATGGCGCAGTGGTCAATAAACATCGCCGTGGTCTCCGAGCCGTATTTTGTCCCGCCCAGGGATGACTGGGTGGAGGACCTTAGCGGCTCGGTAGTCATTATGTCGTCGGCCGCCGCCGGTACCCCGTCCCTTGAAAATGTCAGTAAGGGACAGGGGTGTGTCGCAGCCAGGTTCGGGGAGATCTTGGTAGTGGGGGTCTACTTTTCTCCAAACCGACCTCTCGCTGACTTCCAGAACTCCCTCAGGGAATTGAGTGTAGTCGTTGCCAGGTACCACTCCTTGCCCATGCTGGTGCTCGGGGACTTCAACGCCAAGAACTTGGCTTGGGGTTCCCGGTGCACGGATGTGCGAGGCAGGATGGTAGAGGGTTGGGCCTTGGAGACAGGCTTGGTGGTCCTAAACCAGGGTTCTGTCCCCACGCTAGTGCGAATGCGGGGCGAATCGGTGGTGGATATTTCGTTCGCCAGCCCCGCACTGTCGCCGCGCGTAGTGGACTGGCGCGTGGTGGAGGAGGTAGAGACCTATTCCGACCACCGGTACATTCGGTTTGACATCTCGGCCCAGGTCTCAAGCGCGCCGGTGCCACAGGCCCCAAGTGGTCCGCGGTGGGCGTTGAAGCGGCTGGACAAAGAGCTGCTCCAGGAGGCCTCAATCGTGCAGGCCTGGGTGCCAGCACCGGACAGGCCTGCCGACGTCAATGGTGAGGCTCAGTGGTTTCAAAAGGCCATGTCGCAGGTATGCGACGTGGCAATGCCTCGAGTCCGGCCAGGTCGCGCTCGGCGTCAGGTGCATTGGTGGTCGCGGGAGCTAGCCTCACTACGCGAGGCGTGCGTCGCTGCGCGCCGCCGGTTCACTAGACATCGCAGGCTACGCATCCGCCCTCAAAATGCGGAGGCTAGGGAGGCGGAACTGTACGAGGGATACAAAGCAGCGAAGACCACCCTTCAGGAGGCAGTCAGGCGGGCCAAGAACCTCGCCCGCCAGGAAATGATGGAGACTCTCGACAGGGACCCGTGGGGGCGCCCGTATAAGATGGTGCGGGACAAGCTCCGTCCGTGGGCCCCGCCACTGACGCAGAGTCTCCGACCCGAGCTAGTGGAGGGCGTGGTAAGCGCTTTGTTCCCAGCGCGCGCAGAGCATACTCCCCCGTGCATGACTCCGCGTACTACGATCCCCATAGCGGACCACTCGAACGACGACGACGCTCCAGAAGTGACTGGGGTTGACTTGAGGGCGGCGGTAGGTAGGCTGAAGGCCAAGAATACCGCCCCAGGACCCGATGGCATTCCTGGAAAAGCCTTGGTCCTGGCCTTAGAAGCCCTCGGACCTCGACTGAGGGGGCTTATGAGCGCCTGCCTGGAGAGGGGCCAGTTCCCGCTTCTCTGGAAAACGGGGAAGCTGGTCCTGATACGGAAGCCAGGACGCCCTACGGACTCTCCGTCGGCATACCGGCCCATAGTGCTGCTTGATGAGGTGGGCAAGCTCTTTGAGAGAGTAATTTCAGACCGCCTCGTCGCGCACCTGTCAGGGGCTGGACCGAACCTATCGGAGATGCAGTTCGGCTTTCGCAAGCGGCGCTCCACGGTCGATGCCATCATGCGCGTCCGTGCTCTTACGACGGGGGATGCGGTGTCCCGGGGTAGGGTCGTCTTGGCGGTGTCTCTAGACATTGCCAATGCCTTCAACACCTTACCCTGGAGTTGCATTGAGGAGGCACTCCGGTATTTCCGGGTGCCGATCTACCTCCGTCGCGTGGTCGGGGCCTATCTCACGGACAGGGCCGTCATCTACCCCGGTCCTAACGGGGACTGGAACCGGCGAGAGATGTCGTGCGGTGTTCCACAGGGTTCGGTTCTGGGACCGCTCCTGTGGAACATCGGCTACGACTGGGTTCTGCGTGCTGACCTGCCCAGCTGTGTCAGCGTAGTGTGCTACGCCGACGACACGCTGGTCCTGACACAGGGGAGGTCGTACCCAGCGGCGACCGCCGCGATATCATGCGGGGTTGCGACGGTCATTAACCGAATTCGGCGACTGGGTCTTGAGGTGGCTCTGCACAAGTCCGAGGCCATGTGTTTTTATGGCCGACGGAACGGGCCACCCCCGGGTTTCCAGGTGGCAGTAGGGGGGGTTCACATCGGCGTCGAGTTGACGATGAAGTACCTGGGACTCGTCCTCGACAGCCGTTGGAACTTCGTAGAGCATTTCCGACTTTTGGCTCCCAAATTGGAACGGGCTGGGGCCGCGTTAAAACGGCTCCTTCCAAATTTGAGGGGTCCAAACGCCCCCTGCCGAAGGCTATACGCGGGGATCGTGCGGTCGATGGCCCTATATGGGGCTCCAGTATGGGCACGTTCTTTGGGGCGACGAGCCGCCCACTTCCTGAATGCGCCCCAAAAGGTGACAGCCAACAGGGTCATCCGGGGATATCGCACGATCTCCCGCGAGGCGGCTTGCCTCCTCGCCGGAATGGCGCCGTGGGATCTGGAGGCGTAACCCTCGCACTCGCTTACGAGTGGCGAGAGGAGGCGCTACACTGGGGCGAAACTCCGCTGCCGCGACAAATTGCTGCACGTCGGAGGGAGCTCCGCCTCGATCTCATGGCGTCGTGGAGAGAACGACTGTCGCAGCCACAAGCAGGCCACTCCGCGATAGCGGCGGTAAGTCTTCTCTTTGAGGAGTGGCTGGAGAGGCGCCATGGCGTCCCCACCTACCGCCTGACGCAGGTACTCACCGGACACGGGTGTTTCGGGAGGTACCTTCATCGCATTAAGCGGGAGGAAACTCCTGGGTGTCACCATTGCGGTGACCGGCCGGAGGACACGGTGGAGCATACGGTGGAGGTGTGCCCCGCTTGGGCCGAGCAGCGACTTGCCCTTGTTGTAGCAATCGGCGGTGGTGACCTCTCGCGTCCGGGGCTCATTCGAGCCATGCTGCGGAGTGAGAGGGAATGGGAGGCAGTCGTCTCCTTTTGCGAGGAGGTGATGCTGCAAAAGGAGATGGCGGAACGCGTGAGAGACAGACGGTCCTCACGCCCCGGCCGCCCCGCGATACGGCCCGGGCGACGGGTGACAAGGGACGACATCCGGCCACCCTAGGCGCAGGCCTGAGGACGACGAGCAGTGGGTAGCTTGCCGTCCAGCTTAGGACTAGGCCGGGTCGACGGCGCGCTAGTGTTCCACGCGCGCTTCAAAGAGGTGTCAGCAAGTGACGTGCCCCATTGGGCCAGCGCCCACCGGGAGTGCGGGATCGTTCGAAAGAGTTACCGTGCTCCCGGAACACCAGGGCGAAAGAAGGAACACAGATGGGTTTTAGTCAGTAGGAGTCTGACACGCCCTCCCGCTCGTGCCCACAGCGGGAGAAGTCATATGATGATTTCCCATCTATAAAAAAAAAAATAAGCGAGTCAGCGAGTGAACACACTTGAATATTTGATATTAATTTCAGTTTTTTACCTTCACGAGTTCCTGAGATTTCTATTTTGATCTTCAAAATTGACATCATTTTGTGTCAGTGTTTGTACAAGATGCGTAAGTGCCTCAAAATTCATGGCGTTTAGGACCTTTTGGCCGTGAGGATATGATTCCTTAAATAAAATCTAGCGCTACATGTTTGCTCTGTTAGGTTATACGGCACAATTATTGGCTTTTTTTTTGTTATTTTTTTTTATTGCCTATGGTTGGCAGACGAGCCAGCGGCCCACCTGATGGTAAGCGGTAACCGCCGCTCATGGACTACAGGAATGTCAGGGACACACCCAAGCCGCTGCCTACCGTGAAGTGAAAACTCTCTTTAAACCTCGTTTATTTATTTATTTATTTATTTATTTATTGTATAAACCAACAATATAAGCTTACAGTTAAAACCAAAGCGCTTATATGTTATACTAACCTAACTTAAAACTAATTACAAACATAGAATACTTATATCTATTATTATATATTATATTATATCTTATAGCTATTATTTAAATATTGCAACACATTTTTGGTCATTAGACTTATTTGATCATAGAATATGTCTACATCTGAATCTGAAAATAGAAGATTATTAATTAATGCGACAGCTGTTCCAGTAGGAGTACTAGCGGCATTGGATAAGCGCCATGATGGAGGACAGGTAAGTAGTGGACGTTGCCGTCGTCCAACACCTCGCATATACTGATCTGGCACATAGAAAAGGATGCATTCACGTACCGATGGGTTATCCACCTTGCTAGTCAATAGCAAGTAATAATGCATTATGTGTATAAATCTTCGTCTAAGTTCTAATGTGTCAAGACCAATCATCCCAGATACAAATATGGACGGATATAAGAATGGATAGTATCCGTAATTACGTTTGTACAGATATCTAGCAAATTTTCGTTGCACTCTCTCAATCATTAGGATATATACCTTTTCTTTTGGATTCCAGACAATCGCGTTGTACTCTAGCTTACTGCGTACATAAGCGTTGTAGAGTAGTCTTACTACTAGCAAATTATTAAACTGGGAACATGTTCTAATTATAAATCCCAACGATCTATTGGCAGCCTTGCACATAGTTTTTATATGACCGTGAAAATTCAGCTTACTGTCCTGTTAATCCAAGATCCCTTATTGTCGTCACACGTTCTAGTGGCTCTCCTGCTAGTTCATATGTCATTTCAATTGGTACTTGGGATCGAGTGAATGTTATTGTTTTACATTTCGAGGCATTAAAAGATAATTTGTTAATGTTACTCCATTCAACAACTGCATTTATGTCACGCTGTAATGCTTCACAATCGCTAACATTCTTAACAGAGACGAATAATTTGAGGTCGTCAGCGAACATAAGGCATTCTGTTGTTGAGAGGACGCTCGGTAAATCATTTATCATGATGAGGAACAAGGTCGGCCCCAATGTGCTACCTTGGCTTATTCCAGACCGAGTATAATAATGTTGTGATTTATAATTCCCTAGCTTTACGTATTGTTTACGATCTTTTAGATAATCTGCTATGAACTTTAGAAGGTTGGTATTAAATCCTATAGATGATAATTTGGTTAGAAGAACATCATTATCAACAAGATCAAACGCTTTTGTAAAGTCGAAATATGCTACATCAATTTGACAACCCGCTGTCATGTAAGACTTCACATAATCGGTAAACTTAATGTGATTGGTTAAGGTGGAGCGTGCGGGTCTAAAGCCATGCTGAGAGTCATCTAGGAGACTGTTGATTTGGGTGAAGATATGCTTATTTAAAATCGACTCAAATAGTTTCCCAAATACTGACAGTACAGCTATAGGTCTATAATTTGTGATGTCAGTCGAAGATCCAGTTTTGGGTACTGGCGTTACCCTAGAGGTCTTCCACATATTGGGATAAGAGCAATGCTGAAGGGAGAGATTATATAAGTATAAGAGAGGCACTTCAAATATAGAAAGACAGTCCCCTACTATGAAAGCAGGTATATTATCAGGGCCATAGGCAGACGATGTAAATGTTTGAAGAAAGACATGTCGTAGCGCTCGGGAAACACCGCAGCAGGTAGTTCATTCCAGAGTCTACACGTACGTGGTAGAAAAGAACGCCGGAATCGATCCGTACAGGACCGTATTGTTTCCAGGTGGAATGGATGAACCCTACTACGATGTCGAGTGGTGCGGTGGTAGAAAGGTGACGGTGGCACCATGTCAAACAGTTCCTCAGAGCACTCCCCGTTGAACAGACGGTAGAGTACGCAAAGTGCACCAAAGTCACGCCTCTGCTGTAAAGACTCCAGTCTGTCCGTGAGATTGGGGTCATCAACGATCCGAACAGCTCGCCTTTGGAGGGAGTCAAATGGATCGAGCAAGTATTTGGGGGCACCCGCCCAGAGATGAGAGCAGTACTCCACGTGCGGTCGAACCTGCGCTTTATAGAGCACAAGTCGCTGTGCCGGCGAGAAGTAACGCTTCGTTCTGTTGAGGACACCCACCTTTTTGCTCGCCAATTTAGCTTTACTTTCCAAATGACTCCCAAACTGGACTTTGCTGGAGATTTCGACCCCGAGGATCCCAATACTCTCGGTGACTCGGAGTGTAACTCCTTGGAACTGTGGCACTAGGACAAATGGGTCTTTCTTCGCAGTGAACGCGCATACTTGTGTCTTTGTGGGGTTGAATCGAACCAGGTTCCTCTCACCCCATTCGGAGACCCGCCCCAGAGAGTCCTCGACTTCTGGCACAAGTTGCAACCGTCTCTCCTGAACAACGCTCCGAGGGACGTTCTGTTGGCTGCTATATCGCGCATCACCCGTGCTGTCATCCGCATAGCAATGTATGTTCTCTATGGACAGCATATCATTGATATGCAGAATGAACAGTGTTGGGGAGCGCACCGAACCTTGTGGAACGCCAGCATTAATGGTTTTCAGACTGGAACAAGCACCGTCAACGACGACCATAATGCTCCGATTGTCCAGAAAGCTAGCGATCCATCTGCAGAGCCCCTCGGGGATTCCATAAGAAGGAAGCTTCGATAAAAGGGCCTTGTGCCAGACCCTGTCAAACGCCTTGGCGATGTCGAGGCTAACAGCAAGAACCTCGCCCTTGCCTTCCAAGGCTTCATTCAGCCCAGCGGTGCGTGAGGTACACAAAGAGATCACCAGCTGAGCGACCGTAACGGAAGCCGTACTGGCGGTCGCTTATCAGCTGGTGCTCCTCAAGATACCGCAAGAGTCTGGTGTTGAGAACTCTCTCCATCACTTATAACAAGGATGTTATCGCTATCGGCCTGTAATTTGACGGGTCTGACCGGTCACCCTTTTTGGGAATAGGGTGGACATTGGCGACCTTCCACGAAGATGGAACCCTTCCATATGGTTTTATATGAGAGGCGGTAGAGGCGCGTCAGAACGGGGGTCAACTCAGGGGCGCACGTCTTAAGTACCACTGCAGGGATGCCGTCCGGCCCGCTCGATTTCTGGGTATCAAGGAGCCTGAGCTCCTGCCTAACCGCACGTTGCGTGATGCGTATTTCTGGCATGGAGCTCTTACACTTTGGGATGGAAGGTGGTGTGGCTCCTCTATCATCCAAAGTCGAGTTAGAGGCGAAGAGTCGGCCCAAGAGATCGGCTTTCTCCTTAGCACTGTGGGCCAGACTGCCATCGAAATTGCGCAGTGGTGGGAGGTTGGACTGGCGAAAGTTATTTTGTGCAGCTTTGGCGAGCGACCAGAATGCACGACTCCCAGAGGGATGCCTTTGAAGTCGCTCGCCAATTCTGGCAATGTGATCTGCCTTTGCTGTAGCAATAGCCTTCTTGTTGGCTCTGGAGGCGGCGTTGAACTTACGTTTCTCAACATTCACGGTCAGATCCTTACGATTCCTGGCATCGTTCCAGGCTAAGTACGCAGACTGTTTCAGGCGCGCGGTCACTCGACAAGCCTGGTTGAACCAGGGGCGACTACGACCGCCAACGGGAATTCGGGCATTGGGAATGAATAGATCCATTCCCTGAAGCACCGTATTCGTGATGCAGTCCGCACAAGCGTCGGGATCCTCTGTGGAGAAGCAAAGCCGCCTCCAAGGGTAGGCGAAAAATTCGCGGAGTCCATCCCAATCTGCTGACTCATATCGCCAGACTCTGCGGGAACCATTCGCTGGAGAGCGGACGGGTCGCGCAATGGGGGCTTCAGTGCGGATAAGGCAGTGGTCGGACGATCCAAGTGGAGCATCGACGACCGTCCTGTATCCGCGTGGATGTGTTGTCAGCAGAAGGTCCAACAAGGAGGCTATGTGGCTCTCAACGTCTGGAATACAGGTGGGCTGTATTACTAGTTGTGAGAGACCATAGGCCAAGGCCATGTTGAAAGTGGTCCTACCTGGGAGATCGGTGGTCCTCGATGCCAACCACTCTTTATGATGAGCGTTAAAGTCACCGAGGACCACCACCTCTGCGGATGGGCACTGCTTCAACATTTGGTCAATCCCCCTTTTGACGTTCTCAAATAGCAGAGTCGACCCCGAATCACTGCAAGGAGATCTGTAGAGGCACGCGTAGATACGGGTAAGTCCCCCATGGTCTACGCGAAGCCATAAAATGGACAGATCTACATGTTCGAGGCCCCGAAGGCGGCGACAGCATATATCGCTCCGTATGAACACGCACACCCCGGCTTTCCGAAGGAATGTCTGCTCCAATTCGTAGCCGGGGTATTTAAGGTACGAGATGTCATCCGGGGCACATATCTGCGTCTCCGTTAAAAAGAGCAAAGCAGGCCGCGCTGTCTCAAGGTGGTGGTGTACAGCGTCAAGGTTGCTATGAAGACCCCTGACATTGCAAAAATCCATTTTAAATGTGGATAGGGTGTCCGCCGTGTAAAGCCTTCTCTTATTTCTTAATCGTGGCATCATTTAGAGAGAGATATATAAGGGGTTATATGAGGTATGGGGCCACAGTGATACTCAGATAAGGGGGCGGGGCGTAAGTCCCGGCTGGTCCGCGAGTTGTATGAAGGGCTGACGGCGGTGCCCCCCCGCATACCACTAACGGGATCCACTCCGGTCTCCCTCCCGGCTCGGCAGCAGTATGTGGGATTTTCGCCGGTTGGCGGGACAGCCTCCCAGGTGGGATATTCCCGGGTTCGGGTCCCCTACTGACCGGCAGGTGGCCGACGGTAACCATTCCCACCGGGTCTCCCTGAACCCCCCGTCAACCCGTCACGCCCTACGGATCCGCGAGAACTCCTACACCGCCTGTTCCGAACCTCAATGCGACCCGACAGCTCATGTGGAAGGGATAGTTGGAAGAAGGGAGGGATATCGGCTACTTAGCTCTTTGGTCGGAACGCATATTTGCTATACGATCAAAATAAGCCAAGCTGTGGTACCTACCCGGTCGCTAGATACTACCACAAGTAGTAGGAAAGGAAAGGGAGGACAGTGGACACCAATGTGCAGGGATGGTTGGGAGTGCAGTGATTGGCGGCTCGGGAAGTCGGGGTTGCGTACCCGAAGCCACCTGTTTCGCAACCGGACAAGTCACGAACAGGCAACCCCCTGACTATATATATGTTTTAGCGCTGCAGCTGGTTTTAGTTTTAATTTAGCAAAAAAGGACTACATTTTTGTTCCAGATAGTTTCTCTAGTACGTCAGTATATAATATCTCGATGCTTACTACAAATTTGTTTCATTTGGACGTTTAAAAAATGGATGACTTAGAACTTATAAAGCGTAAAAAGGGTCAGTTTTTGCTTTTCGATTGGCGTCAATATCATAAATTACGTACATACAACAAATGGAAATACAATAAGGAACAACAAGATAAATAAATAACTTTCTGACATATCAGGCCGACATTTGAAAAAAAAGTTTGTAATAAAATTGTATTTTTAATATTTATTAGTTAGTGTTATTAGTTTTTAAGAACCATTAGTATGGAACCTTTTCTGAAATAAACATTTATGATCATTTTGTTTATTTATTTCTTTTATATTTTTTTACATTTTAAAAATAAATACATAATAATAAAAGAGACATATAAAAAAATATGAACCCACCGGTACAGGATACATGGACCAAAATACCGGTAGTTAGGGCTTTAAAGCGAGAAACCTCAGTTATCAGGCCCTTGACCAAGGTACCCAACGCGAGCCTCTGAAGATGTTGGTCAAGGCTCTTGGCGAATAGTCCATGGATGGAAACGACAATTGGCACAATGATTGCTGAATTCATATCCCAGATGTCAACGATTTCGTGGGCCTTAGCCTACGAAATAGATAAAAAGATAAAGAAATAAAATACTTGGACTTATCCAAGTATTTTATTTCTTTATCTTTTTCTGCTTTCACGCGGGATGATGACGTTAATAATCATTGAGAATAATCGATCTATCATCACTATGTCAGACTTATTGGCGACATTGAACCTGTCAGTGATGGTAGATCGATCCCAGTACAATATAGCCCGACCATTTTTAAGGTTGGGTTGGGTACATATCATACATATATTTATGGTACCTCTGTTTCCACATTGCTGATGGATTTTTCTGCCTACTTGATCTGTCTATAAAAATATTCGCCGTTAGCAAACCGAGAAAAAACAGAAATAATATGTCTAAGGGACTCTCAAGGACGATTGCCATTAACAATAATATCTTGGGACAACTCAGACAACACTATCTGATCCCAAACTAAGCAGAGCTTGTATATATTTCTAAATACATACATATAATTATAGGTAGATAATGCCCAGACACAGAATAAACCATCGTGCTCATCACACAAAGTTTTATCCTGGATGGGGATCGAACCCACGACCTCTTGCGTAGCAGTCGAATACACTCCCACCGCGCCACAGAGGCAGTCAAATCTCTCACTTCTTTCTTGAGGCCTCTAGGGTTTGGTGGAATAATTACTATAACCGTGGTAATAGAACCAGTCAGCGAGCTTGGGTAAGTGGTTTCGAACGTAGTTTAAGTTAGTCTATAAGTATATAATTAAAGCTTCTATCTAACTATATCTTGGTGAGATGACCTCTGCTTCACATTCCTGACCAGGTTGGATACAATTAGTATATGAAAGCATTTTAATGTTATTTATCTATAATATGTATGTATTTAGAAATATATAAGTATGTTTATCAGTTGTTTGGTTTCCTTAATACAAGCTCTGCTTAGTTTGGGATCAGATAGCGTTGTGTGAATTGTTCCAAGATATTATTATTATTATTATTAGTAAGAAATAATTCCATACCATGATGGCATGACGTAAAAATTACTCGATCACACTTACATATCAACCCATAAGATGGCCCACTGCTGGGCACGGGTCTCCCCAGTAGAACCTACTAGTATGTAGATCCTGGGGGTAATTGCCATAATCGCCACGCTTGGCGAGCGGGTTGGCGATCGCAGTAGGGCTTTAAGTACGCAGAGGACGCTGCTGCCCGTCCTCCGGGGTGAAATCCCTTAGTCGCCTTGACGACACCCACGGGTAGAGATGGGGTGGTACTATTCTTAAGCCGGCACCACACGGCCACTCGATCGATCACACTTAGTCCTCTAATATAGTTCACTTCTATGCACAAATTCTTAATATTAATCCAGAATTTACGGGTTTACCACAAAACGTCACACAACTGCCTGGCACTATGTCATTTCACAATTACGGTCACACAATTGCCAGTCTTCACTAAATTACACTTAAATATCAATAATCATAAAAAAGCCGGCTCGCGACCACCGGCTCCAACTAAACCACATTTTCGAGAGAATGACCGGTATAAAACTAGTGACGAGACACATCTTGACGTAGAGATGCGCCGTTTGAAAACGCAACATCAAGTTAGTCGAATACAGTCGGTTATTAAAGTGAACACTAATAGTTTGTTGTCTATGGAGAGTTTGGAATTTCTTGCCGTAAGCCAATTAACGTTTCTGTAGCGTATGTTTAGTTCGTCCCTTTTACGTTTTATGTGGGTTTTACAAGTTAATCGTTGATCAAGGTGTATTCCCTGATATCTGACGCAGTGTTGCAGAGTGTTACTTCCGAGATTGATTGGAGGACAATTTTCTTGCCTCAGGGTAAATTTAACGTGGACTGATTTACTTGCGACATACGTCAATTATATTATAGTTGTCTCTTCAACAAAATCACACGAATCTTCCTCTCTTGTATTATAATGAACATTTGAGCAAGAGACACCTTTGAGCAAGATAGTTGTACTTGCTTTTTGTTAAATATCTGTACAACTATCTTGTCTTTCTCCAACATCGGCATCTGCTACTCAACATTTGTTTCGAGTATACTATCAAGTTCAGACATGGCAAGGCAATGAACTGCACCCTGAAGACAGGGGTTGGAAATTGATAAATAATACTTTGGAACCGATTCAAACTTTACTGCCCCCTGCTCCAGAAAAACTTCTTAACATTATTTTTTGCAATTGCAAGAAAGGTTGTAGTGCCAAAAACGCGCCGAGTACACTACCTCACAGGTGGTGTGGAAACTTGTGCATACAAGCGATTCTTACAAGCGCAATATCTGGGAAATAGTGGATCTTAGAGAAAAAATCATAAGGATCATTTTTATAGAGATTTTTAAGATCTACTTTTTCGATAAAACTTTACCGTTTTCGAGAAAAATTCAACAAACCTAAAATTTTGACCTTGGGCCCCGAATAACTCCCTTAGCACACATGGGACTGATGGGGACTTTTGACACTTTATTCCTTGTGGTAAACCTAAGGTCTCTACGAAGATTTGGCTCTGTCGGAATTTTCTTTATTAGATTACTATTTTTATGTCTAAATTGACCGGACTATATCATAATCTTAACTAATTATATAAATGCGAAAGTGAGTGTGTTGGTTTGTTTATTACTCTTTCACAGCTTAACCGATGAACCGATTTTATAAATTAGTTCACTAACAGTAAGCTATATTATCAGCGAGTAACAAAGACTGTATTTTTTTAATTAGAAATATATTACTAGAATATAGCAATAATGAAACCTAAGGTAAATAGATGGCAACTTACGACTTGTCGTATGTATTTTTGTGTACAATAGCAGGTCAAAAACATTAATTTCAATCGACTAGTGCACTAGTGCTTGGCATAGTAATACAAATAAAATGAAACAGCGCTTGGCAATCCAAGAGCTGTTTTATTTTATTTTTAACTATTCCGTGATAAGGCCCCAGAGCATCGTTGATTACATAATTTAAATCATCAAATCGCAAACTCAATCAATTGTAAAATATTTTTGTTATGTGATTCCATTGTATGTACAGCAGTAGTCTCTAATTACTCAACCATTCAAATGCGCATCCCAACTGAATGGCCAAGTCGCTCCTGACTTCATGGTTTCTTACAAAACTTAGACATCCACCAGAGTTGATTGCAATACCATATACTCACGGACTACTGTTACCAGCAGATATATTTTTCTAGTGAGCTACGGCTACAAAACAACCTGTGGCACTATCCCATCACTATATAAACTGTTACTCACTCGTCTATAGTTAGACTCTCAATTTGGACATAATCGATTTAATAAAAGGCACTCTGATTACTAACCACATTTTAAACATTAAGTGACCTCTTTCTAGTGCTTATTTAACTGCCTGTGGCGCGGTGGTGTATCCGACTGCTACACAAAAGAGATTGTGGGTTCTATTCCCACACGAGACACCATTTTGTGTGATCCACAAATTGTTGTTTCGAGTCTGAGTGTACTTTGTGTCCATGACTTGTATGCATGTAATGTCCCTCACGACACAGGGCTTGTACCCTACTGCGGGTGTCGTCTATTTAAACTTAAAATAGGCGTCTATACTTTTGAGGTCTAACTTAGTTTATAATTAACTACTTAACTTAAATGATTACTAACTGAATTTCACCTATCAGTCTCATGGGTATGGGGCGGCACTGTTAGCGTGGTAATTAAACTAAAACTGTCAACTCGATACCCGACCTATAAGGAAGTACACACAATCATTGAGCTAACGGTAACCTAGAACACGAGGTTTATTCAAATATTCCATTGAAAACTGGAACTATCGCAACTACAGCACTTAATCAGTAACCTGCATTACTGCTTAACAAATTTAAAACAGCTAAAATCTTATCTGTAACGAATTTAAAAAAGTAAGTGTATTTAGTAGGTATGTCTTCTATCACTCTGCAATGGGATAAATAAACTCCGTATGTTTTAAGATATGGAGACAGTTTTTGATCTGAAATATGATGCTTTTTATAATAATACAAATCATTGTTCGCAATATCAAAGTTTATATCTGAAGACGTAATAATTTATCTATTGGAGAATCCAATTTATGTGTCAAAGGCTCGATAACCTTTACCTTATCCATCAGGTCTGGTAACCTCTTCTTTTGTTTGTTATATTTAGTCTGTTTACTAGCCACTGTTCAATGGTCTGTCATATCAGTAATACGCTTTAGTTTTCTTGCTTACAATGGCGTTCAATTTTAAATGTTTTGTGTTAATAATATTTTATGCAACATTTCTTGGTAAGTGAATTTGGTATTTATTTGTTCTTTAGTTTTCTCCCCCTTTTGTCGTTTAAGTAACTTGAAATTTTATATGCTGCAATTTAATTTCTACCAATGTTTTTTAAATCATAATTAGGTCATTTTTTGGGGTTCCGTACCTCAAAAAGAAAAAAAACAGAGCCCTTGAAGGCTTGAAGGTTGTTGAAAACGCGTGGAGGTATCGAGTTGAAATTAAAACCATAGACTCAGGTCTACAGTCCTTTAAAGTCATGAAAATATCAAACTTCTAAGTTGACGTACAAAAAGATGCAGCCGTTTATTTTAAAAACTACGAGACTCGATTCCTGAACTATTTATTATATGTCCCTACGAATTTGTACGGAACCCTCGTTAGGTGAGTCTGACTCGCACATGTCCAAATTTTGAGATTTATTTTTTTTTTTTTTTGACCTAATTTTTTAAATAATGATGCTGACAATGGCACAGGTGTTGATGTTGCACAAGCTAATAAAATATAATATGCCTCTTAGCATAGATATATTTATTCATAATTATCTAGATGGTCGTTCCTTCTCAGTTTCTATAGGGTATAAACTGGTGGTACCCCAAGGTCCAATCCTAGGGCCCTTTCTATTCATTCTCTATCTTAACGACATACCCAAACAACCACACACCCATCTTCCTATCTATGCAGATGATACAGCCACATTTACAAGTAATAAAGATGGTAATATCAATAGTGGCCGCCTCCAGCTGTCCCTATATCTTTTGAACACAATTTTTACAACATGGAAACTAAAACTAAGCTTCACGAAAACTGAATCCAATAATTTACAGCAAAGCGTACATTTCCCCTAAGAACCTTCAAGATAAGATTATTGTATACCATGGTAGTGTAGTAAAAGTAAAATATCTACGCTTTACTTTAGATAGGCGTAGAACTTATAAAACAAAAAAAATAGCCAAGTTCAAAATAAAATAATATAAGGCAACTAAAAAGCATAAAATAATATTAACAAAACATAAATAAACATTTTGAAGTTGGTGGTTTATTTATTTTTTGTTGATATTATTTTATCCTTTTTCGTAGCTTTATATTTAATTTTGAAGTCAGTCAATTTTGTAAAAAAGTTTTTATTTCTCACTGTTTAGTGGTCGATTTGTAATTCATCTAAGTTACAATAGCCTAATGTCAACTACTGATTCTATTACAAAATATTCTTAAATATTAATCTTTTACAAAATATTGATTTTTCTGATGCTGGGCCTTTAATTGTTGAGGAGTTCATATGATAATCTACCATCCGCTCTTTTTATAACATGGTGTAATAGAAGTATGATGAGCATAAAGTGCTAAGCAATAGTAATTAAATCGCATACTACGAAATGTGAAACAGATCAGTTCCACTTCATCAATGGGTAATTTTTGAGAGTAAATGCACGAAACATATCTAAATCACTATAGGTGTGCCTTTAATATTTGAAAAGTTCCCTCGATTTATCCAGGATCCCATCATCAGATCCTGATCTGATGACAATGGGACTAACTTGAAAGTTATACACTTGCCAACACAAAAATATTTTTTCAATTCGGTCCAGCCGTCTTCGTGTTATCAAGTAACAAACATACAAAAAAACATACAGTCTAATTGAGAACCTCTTTCTTTTTGAAGTCGGTTGAAATTTTTAAAATTGCAAATCAGTTCTTAGTAACTCTTCTAAACTAATCGACACTACACTAGTTAGACCTAATCTCACTTCTGCTGCCCCCGTCTCGTGCAACTTAACAATAACGAACTACAACAAATCGCAAACCATCCAAAATAGGACATTTAAAACGACCTATAACACCCCATTATCATTATTATTTTTATCCCATAATCATTAACCTAACATTGCAACAAAGCTGTTTTAAATATTTTTTAAGTGATTTTATTTTTAAAATAACACAACACATCGGGATATTTTTACTTCGAATATGGTAAAAGTATATTAAACACATTACCTTAATTCCGGCCGTACCTATCGATATTGAGACCCCTATCACTACCCCTATTTCTCAGCCACTCAGCCGGTAACTCTGTACTACCCATCTACCAAGATATATAGATCGATATCGATTTTATGACTTACTTTTTTGAAGTCTGCTAATAAATGGACTTACCTAAACATTATTTGGTAATTGAATATTACCAAATAATGCAATACCTGGGCGAAACTTAACAGATGTAAAAAAACACTCCATCACTATTAATATTAAAGAAAATTTAAAACTAAATTTAACACTTAAACTTAATACACATGATTATGTACTACTAGCTGAACCACGCAACTTCGTCTACCTCAATTTTCCCTCTTAATTAAAAAAAACCTAACGACCTACCTTCATACCTACCAAATATACCAAAAAAATCGTTAAGGTCGGTCGAGGCGCTTTAGTTGGACCACAAACACCGTCCGTTTCATTCACCTAATCGATCACCATACGTGAAAATTGCGTGACTTTCACGTGGCTGCAATAGAAATTTCAAAGCAAAAACATCAATAATTTTATTTACAACCGCTACGTTTGTGATATTTTTATATTTTTTGGTCACAAAAGATAAGGGGGGAAGGAGGATACAATTTATGCAACTTTCGGAGCGATTATTTCCAAAAATTTTCACTTATTCAAAAAAGTTCATTATAAACCTTAAAATGTTTTTGAAAGACCTGTGAATTATGTGCAACACATTGATGTTTGCTGTAAAAAATAAGCTTCTGTTACATGTATGGAGTGCCCCCTAAAAATATTTATTTTTATTATTTAGCTATAATACTAGAAGACATCTTTTCACAAAATTTCATCAATATTCATCGAGTAGTCTTTGAGTAAAATGTCTGCGACATACGTACGGACAGACAGACGGACATAACGAAACTATAAGGGTTACGTTTTGTGCCATTTTGGCTACGGAATCCTAATAATGAAACAAGGTTGTGAAAATAAAATATCGATCATCCTTACGATAGATTTATAATGCGTTAAAAAATATGTAGTAATGCAATACTAAAATACAAATACATTAATTGCATTTTTGAAAGATGCAATTTATGTATTTGTAAAGTAATTGGCAAGATAAGCCTATAAAAGTTACTTCTATACTAAAATACTTTTCATTTTAATATTTAGGTCTTTATTTATGTTCATTTATTACAGATGGAGTCAAATTTAGATGCGATTACTGGTATTCTGGACCAGGATGGTTCAAATACCACAAGATACCTGCAACTTGGGCCGACGCTCGCTTGATGTGCCTACTTGAAGGTATTACTTTGGAGCTCTAGGATATAGGCATACTGCCTGAGAAAATCTTCACCCTCTTTTCTATATTTCAGTCAATACCGAGAGTAGATAAAAGCCATGCGTTTGCTCGCACGTTACAGACAAAAAAAATACGAATATCCACAGATTATAATAATAATAATTTTGTTTTTATTCTCTAAAGCGGACCTTGGGTACTTGGTCAATATTATTGTGACAATATCGATATTGAGTAATATATTGTATACGTGTAAAGAGTACATTGAATTAATATTAATGATATTAGTAATATTGAAGAAAATAAAATCGATTCGATTTTTATTGAAGACCATGTCAATTTTTTTTAAGGCGGCGACAAATAGTAACGCTTGTGTGATATTTATCTTAGAGAAAGAAGAAAAAAATGGCGGGAATCTTTCACCGTGACATAAGCCCTGTGTCATGGGGGACTTAACAAACATTCATTTCATGGACACAAAGTACACCCAGGCTCAGAACAACGATTTATGGATCAGACAAAGTGGTGTTCTGACAAAGAGGGAAATGAACGCACGACATTTTGCGCAGCAGTCGTACACACTCCTATCGCGCCACCACACCGAGGCGGTCAAAGTTAATTATTCCACCATAAAAAGTCCGATAAAAATAAGCTAGGCTACCATTAGACGTGATGAAAGTCACACTCGATAATTTTTCTTTATTTAGTCAATATGTGGATACACATATTGAATTTATGTTAAGGGCAGGCGTGTTTTTTATTTTATAATTATAGTTTTGTTCCCACAGGTGGTGAACTAGCCTCTCCAACCACATCTGAAATAAAAGATGAAATGAAACTAACAACTTGCACACGGGACATCTTCACTGGCATCCACGCAACCTTCTCTTCTTTGCACTATTTCACTATCGGAGGTTTGTACAACTGTAATAATAATAATACAAGAGAAAATTTATTAGATAAATATACACTTTTTGAGCATACTTAGCTGTAACATAAAAATAACAATATGGAAATGATTCAATATCCAAGATGATAATTTACGGTCAAGCATAGGACAGTTTACATGGAATCTGCTAGTACGTAGAATGTACTTTTAATATTAATGTGTTGTTATTAGTTAATGTTAGTATATTTGTTTCCTTAATTAAATAAATATTTATTTATTGTTTTTAAACTTTCGCGATTTTTATATATATATTAGATATATTTCGGGCTCAGTCGACCCGTGACCACGATCGGTGCAATTACATCGAAACGTCGGGTAAATAAAAGGTTTGTTGGCCTTTAAATAATTAACGCGATAAGTCCCGACATATTTTTTTTTTTTTTATAATTTATGAAAACTTACAGCTAATACATAGGTTGTGTTTAAGAAGGATATTACCTAAAGACCAATTACAAGTTTTCATGCATACATTAGTATGTGTTTTCTATATATTGGCAGAACAGAAAAAAGAAAAGGAACCTAAATACAAAAAAAATTAGAAATATATATACTTAACTTAAAACAACATATTTTACAACAAAATAATTGGATACACACAATAATGCTGCTATTTATTTGTCTATCGTACGCAAGACTACACGTTATTGTTAAGCTATTGTATAGCTTTTATCGTGGGCTTTGAGCGCAGCGACCGAATCCTCCGCCTACCATGTAGCTCGGCCGAGCGTTCGCTTAACGTATATTGTATAATTATGGTACGACTGTACGAAGCTCGCACAGATCGAGTCCAGCTGCTCCGAAATCGGATGAATACTTGAATGAATAATTTTGTTGGTGTGTAATTACACTATTTATACTTATTATTTATAACTAGCTATTTTCGTTTATAGAGAAGAAAAACTTAAAGAGCTAAAAATAAAAAGAAATTGTGAACGTCAAATTTTTCATCGTCATTTTTCTTCAAATCTTTCTGACTCTGATAATATGCCCATATTATCAGAGTCAGAAAGACTTGAAGAAAAATGAAAAAAAAATTGCATAAGTTGATAAAAATGCAATAGCTTTACCGCGGCAGTCGCCGAGTGCCACACATTGAGTACAATTTTGCAGCTCATCTTTGAGATTTTTCATATGCATGTTGAGTTTTAAAATATCTTTATGTTAACCAGAGATTTCTTGTTCCGGATATTAATTTGGCTGTTTCTAGTCAATTGAAACATACTTTAATAGGTCTAGGTTTATTTATATTATATTTACATGACTCTGGGCAGTCGTTGTCTATCTGTTTTACTACTTTAACGTTCCATGTTTATCTGCGAATTAGTTTTACACAAGCTAAGTCTTCAACGATGTTCTTTCTATAACATGTACCTAATGCTGTAACAGACGTTAAATAATCAAACAAATAACATATTACAGGTACATCACTAGAAGAAATACCTCATGAATGGGCTGACTTTGAACCTGACAACAAAAAAAACGCAGAAAATTGTCTAGCTCTAAATTGTGAAGGAAAATTATTAGACGTAAGATGCGACGAGCCTCGACCTTACATGTGCTATAGACCATACTCACAAGTGGAACCTAATATTTGTGGTACTCCTGATTCAGGTAATATGGTTTGTAAGTTTTTATATGTTAATGTATTATTTTCCGTAGTAACCGATCCAAATAATGCAGTTGAAAAAGTAAGTTTTCTGTTGTTTTTGTTACATACATAGTAGTATGTAATAAAAACAATGTTATAATGAATGATTATTTTCAATGAAATTTGTATGACAATTCTGTTACTTCTTATTTGATCAGCTGTTACTCGTAAACTTGTGAGCCTACTTAGCTGTGATAGTTTTCCTTTTAATATCACTATATAAACTACTATCTTGAACTTTTTTCACATACCTAACATCAACCATTTAGATTTTTTTTCAGTTAAGCGTGCTAACACTTGACTAAAACAAAAAATTGCACTTTAAAGCTTAATATTTCTTAAACGGATTGTTACAGTACAATATCTTTGTGCTGTATCTACAATCTACATCACAATCTTATGTTCCTTATCGCACGTTCAGTATCTATTAAATGTTTCTACTATCTGTTATCAACACGAAGTCGTTAGTATATAAGATGCACCTTTGGATAATTATAACCAGACTATACTACATCTTTTGTCTCATTTATACCTAATCATATACTGCCAAGAAGTTTGGCAAATTGGTGACCCCGACGAACGAATACGCAGCAAGAAACATGGCACAATCACCGTGCAAGGCGAACATAAATCAGCAAGGAACACTTGAAGTAGCTGCTGGCACCTCGGTTTTATCCCGCATTCCGGAATTTTGGAAAGACCAACCAAGATTATGGTTCACGCAACTAGAAGCCATATTAGCACCACAGAAGCAAGGAGACGAATACAAATACTGTACAGTAATAGCAAAGTTATCCAAGGAAGAAATACTACAAGTTAGTGACCTAATCACTTCACCACCGACTACAGATAAATACAAAAACATCAAGGAACGTTTAATTGATTGTTACGAAGAAACAGAACAGCGACAGTTTCAAAAATTAATATCAGAGACAGAACTCGGTGATCAAAAACCTTCGCAGTTATTACGTTAAATGCGAGTCCTCGGGAGAGGAAAAATCAGTGACGAAACAATTAAACTACTATGGTTCAGGCTTTTACCAACATCAGTTACTACGGTTCTAGCAGTTACGGAAGACATGGAAATTGACAAACTGAGCCAAATTGCAGACAAAATAATAATGAATTCAAAAGTAACCGAAATATCAGCTGTTAGCAACGACACTTCAAACGACAACAATACAGCATGCATTTTAGCCCAGCTAGCAAAATTACAGATAGATATTGACGCAATTCAGCAAGGTCAATATGGCTATCGACCCAACATGCACAATCATTTCAAGAAACGTCAACAATTCCCGATTATGAGGCCGAGAACAAACTATAGAGGAGCAAATCGATTTTGTTACTACCACGAAAGATTCGGAAAATATGCAAAGAACTGCATTAAACCATGCGGTTGGAAACCAATGACTTACGTACGGAACCAGGGAAACGAATAAGAGCACAGACAACGGCGAAACTCTGTGCAATCCACCCATCCAATCGCCTCACCATTACCGACCGAAAAAGTGGTATGAAGTTATTGATTGACACGGGCGCAAATATTTCAGTCATTAGCAAGCAACAGAGACATTCAATTTTACAAAATGAACAATACACACTATACGCTGCAAATGGGACTAAAATTAGGACTTACGGCGAGAAGACGCTTACCTTGAATTTAGGACTACAACGATGTTATAAATGGAATTTTGTAATCGCCGATGTTACACAACCAATAATTGGAGCAGATTTTCTAGAGCACTATAAACTATTAGTCGACATAGCAGGTCGCAAACTTATCGACAAAGTTACAGAGCTGACAACGCATGTAACTTCGGAAAAAGCGACACAACAAACAATTCGTACTATCGCAGTGGGAACGAATCCACGTATTACGCAACTTTTAAACAAATACGAAGACATCTAAAATGGGAAATCAAAGTTCTAAGGACCAAATAACATACAATACGGACAATTGCCTCAATCAAAACGAAGCGGACCAACTCCGTAACCTGATCCAGGAGGACTTACGGTGGACAAGAAATGTTGCAATGGGACAGATTATTTTAACAATCGGCGTGATCCTAATTTACGGCATAATGAAAACACTGGACAGAAGAATGAAGAGTTTAACGGAAAAAAATAATAAACACTCGTGCAACAGCTAAGTCAAAATTACAGACGTCAGCAAATCACACCACAACTCAGGCGTCATCAAATTCCACCGAGTACAATAGCATTATTATTTATATACATCAGCAAATAACTAGTAAGGTCTAGGTCAAATTTATATTGTAAACACTATTACCATAAATTTTTTTTAAAGGGGGGTGTACTGTTACAGTACAATATCTTTGTGCTGTATCTACAATCTACATCACAATCTTATGTTCCTTATCGCACGTTCAGTATCTATTAAATGTTTCTACTATCTGTTATCAACACGAAGTCGTTAGTATATAAGATGCACCTTTGCAACCAGACTATACTACATCTTTTGTCTCATTTATACCTAATCATATACTGCCAAGAAGTTTGGCAAACGTATCATTAATCGAAAAAAGTCATCCCCTAAACATTGTTGAAAGACCTTTTAACGATATTCCACGCGACGGGGTAGGTAAGAATAAAAAACCACATCTTCATTTAACATATTCCCTTATATATTAAGTGAAAATGAGTGGTGGTAAAAAACAAAGATGTTTTTCAAGATTTATTTTTTTCACTTTGTTGACGTAAGTAATATGTGTATCCATGCAAAATTACAACTTTCTATCGACAGACGGACGGACATAGCGAAATGATAAGAGTTCCGTTTTGCCATTATGGCTACGGCACCCTAAAAATATAACAGGCCTCCAAGAAGCTGTCAATTGCAGCTTTAAAACCTAACGACAAGCATGCGTTGTTTCCTATTCTCTGGTCAAAATCAGAGTAAGGAAGTATTATCAATAAACTCGCATGTAGTAAAACTACCTAGCATTCCTCTGTGGGCAGTTATTTGGATAATCATGATAAGTGTAATGAGCCTACCCAAGTGGTTAAGGCCATTAATGATGGTAATGGCTCGAATCTGATCCATCACACTACTGATCTCTGATCCAGGTCCAAAATGTAAATGGTGTAAAATGGTTCAGAGAGATGTATTAAGAAGCTCCTTGAACGTTAGCTGCAATTCGGTGGGGCATGGTGGGGCCTTGCCCTGCAGTGAAACAATATACGCATAAAATAACCTTGCTTCTGGAACAAATCTTATGCGCCATATTGCAAGTAATTATTTTTATTTCAGAATATATTTTTTATAACCATACAAACAAATGTTACAAATTCCACACTGAGTTGAGAACGTTCAAACGGGCCAACTTCGCTTGCTCGGCTGAAGGTGGCCATCTTCTAATTTTAAACAGTGATGAAGAGGCTAACTACATCAAGGAACTCTACGCTCGGTACTTGGATAAAATTATTCCAAGCACGAGAAAAAATGTTGCTATCATAGGCTTCAGTAACTGGGGCGAAGAAGGTGACTGGAGAACCATACACGGTAAGGCTTGTATTTGCTATCTCCATTACAGCAAAAAATACTATCGAAAAAGATTTATTAGCTAAATATATGAACGGTGAAACAAACATTAGGTATCAACAAATGTAAACTGAAGAACGTAGTCTATTCGTAGCCATCGGTCTTTCTGCAGATATGGTCTGCCCATAGCCACTTCGTCGTACATAACATGCTAGTTAAGTCGATTCCAAACTTTTGTTCTTTGTCGGAGATGGCTGTGAAAATGTAAAGTTAATAATAAATATCTTGTCACCAGGACAAACACTCAAGGAAGCTGGATACGCCAAGTTTCAAGAAGGAGAACCAAATAACGCCACGACGGGGGAATCCTGTGGATCAATATATACCAATGGGTTTCTAAATGATGTGTGGTGCGAAGTACCATTTGCATTTATTTGTGAAAAAAGACCGAATTATCCTCCTGTCTGTGATCATACAAATGCGTCACGAGCTTAGGTCCATCAATCTTTTATTTTTATAAGTTTATTTTTTTAATGTAAATTATTATTTTAATTAATTGTATGTTTTAAAAGTATATTTATAGTGCATGTGTATTTATTTAAAACAAACAAAAGCGTTTAACTTTTTGATCGCTCCAGTCGGTATTATAACCCCAATGTAAAGTCCGATATACAACTATAAAGTTGAATCATTCAATAATCTCTTGTATCAACATTTTCATAATAGCAATCATGTATTTATATTTGATTTTATTGCTAAGACTCCCAAATAGTGGTATAAGTAACGCTGAATTGTTTCCCTCTAACTATGTAACGCTGCGGAAAGAGCGAGTCGGTGATGTCGGTTGAGGAGGTGTATTGTTGGTAGTAAAATATTGTTACAAAGTAAAAGAAGTGCAGATCTAGATGAACTTACAGATGATAAAAAATGACTATTTACCATAAAATAGGTAAAGATGTAAAGCTGCTCATGGGTGTCGTTTACCCACAACTTAGCTATACCGATAATCAATACTTAGAACTGCATAGAAAAATGCAATTCGTAAATAAATAATATACCAAATATCAATTTGTTATTGTTGGGGATTTAAACTTAAAGTCTACAAGACCGTAAATTCATTGTAATGCATATATTTTAGAAATTTGTAAACTAAAACAGTGTAATTTTTTTTTTAATAAACATCGATCTATGTTAGACCTAGTTTTTACAAAAATATAACTGTAACATCCTATACTAAACATCTAGTGCTCACCCGCCCTTAAAGATATTGCTTACATTTTGATTTTTAAGTAGAGTACTTAAAAATCAAAATGTCAAACACCACCATCTCGGAAATAAATTTTACTATTATATTACACTAGCTGTGCCCCGCGGTGTTACCGGCGGTTTATTAGCCTATGTGATGATCCAGGGTGTCAGCTAACTCCAAACCAAATTTTGTAAAAATCGCTCCAGCCGTTTAGACGTGAAGAAGTTACAAACATACACACTGACATGCTCACAAACTTTCACCTTTATAATATTAGTGTGAAGTGTGATGTGATTTTTGTCGTGAACAAAGATTGGACTTTTATACTGATATTTTTTTATAAAAAATATCAGTATAAAATAAATGCACAACATTAATGTTCAAGTTTTCACTTCTGCCCCTACTCCAGAAGTGCACCCGTTTTTTTTATTGAGTACCTACGCTACACATAAAGTGGGGATGTGTTTATTTTTCTTGCCTACCCCATTATGTGGGGTGTCGTTAGATAGGTAATTTTAAAATATTTCATCAGATCACTCATTTTTCAATCATTTTTCGGTATAGAGATATTGTAGCGACTACGGATTCACCTTGATCAGGAATGTGAAGCAGAGGTCATCTCACCAAGATGAATCTCTTATATTCTATACTTCGATTCAACGTTATAATTATATACTTAAGGACTAACAGCAAACTAAATTACGTCTAGAACTTACCCAATCCATATGATGGGGGTTAATTACACCAAGGTAACAGTAAATATCCCAAATCTAACTCCTGAGCCCATGAGAAAAGTTAGAAACATATACTTTACCCAGCCGGAACACTGGCTTCCACATAATTCACTTGATCTCACTCGTCGATTCAATATAGTTCATACCTAAGTATAATTTATTTCGCAATTATGGGTACAAGTAGTTAAAATTATTTGTCATATAAATTATTAAGATCAGCCACATTTCACCACTAGGCATGCGAAAGGTACAATACCAGCGACAAACAATAATAAATTATAATTTTATAAAAGAAAAGGATCAGCGCTTAATAATCAATAATAATTATATAAAAGAGAAAAAGACATATGTAATCAAACAAATGCATTTACTTTTTCTGCAAAAAACTCTGAAACCTTATAGTAGGCTTTATTCACTAAGAAGGAGCTTACCTTTTTTTTAAAAACAATAGATTTAATGACTTCAAAGACTTAAATAACTTATTGTAAATTAATGCGGCCATGCAGAAAACACTTTTGTGCTTAAGCGCCGTATTTGCGGTCTGCAGACATAATTTGCTATCATAGCGCCTATTTCGAGGAACTACGTCTGCGAGACGAGTAGAACGATTTGGATTCGTTTTTACAAATACAGCTACTTCAAGAATGTAAAGGCAAGGTAATTAAAATATGTTACACAACTATCGGTAGATTTCAATAGTTTGTAAGTTCAACAACTCAAACAATTACATAATTCATTTCACATTGAAATGCCAGGGGTAACGGTTTATTGCCAACGCGTCACACAAGAAGCCGGCAAACCATACAAATACTTTATTAAGAAACTATTACTAGAGTGACAGGGCTGTCCCCAAACTCGTTACACAAAAGCTAGTTCTCAATAATTACACTTAAATATCAATAATCATAAAATACTGGCTTGCAAGCACCGGCTCCCAACAAAAAATCTTTCAAGAGGATGACACCTATAAAACTAGATACGAGACACACATTGACGTAGTGATGCGACGTTCGAAAACGCAATATCGAGTTAGTCGGTTATTAAAGCGAACAGATTTGTTTGCGAAACATTAAGCTTAAAAGTGCTAATATTCGTTAAATTACAGTGCCCCCTCCCCCTAAGAAGTAAATAGTTGTTTTTGGAAATGTAAAATAAATCTAGGTACATACACTTGGGAGCAAATAAATCGAGCCACTTCCTTTTTCACGCATTATGGTAATTATTTTTGGTATTAAGGAACGCATCGATTCGAAACATATATCGCCTAAAAGGGTATTTAATAACCTTTACAATGAGGGTAGTTAGTTGTCAAAATTTCATTTTTATTAAAGTTATAGGGTAGAATAAAATTATCGCATTTAATTTGCTTATGACATTTTTATTGTACTCTGTTAAGAAAAGATTAAATTTGAGGTTTTTGTTAATCATACCCATATTACTTGTTATTGTTGTCTTTATCTGTGTCTGTGTAATCAAAATAACCTGATAAAATGGATACTACACCGACGGAAGCTGCCCAAGTTGTAGCTTTACTTGAGGTTGGACACGGACAACGTGAAGTGGCACGCAGACTTCATTTGAGTCGTTCAAAGGTACAGCGGGTATACCGCAGGTATCTGGAGACTGGTGCTTTTGTTCGGCGACCTGGAACTGGCCGACCACGGGCAACAACAGAACGTGACGACCGCTTTATTGCAACCAATTCGTTGCGCGACCGTGGACTTAATGCTGTTCAGCTAAAGCAAGCGTTACGTGACGTTCGAGGAGTCGCAATCAGTAGGTGGACAGTGAGACGAAGACTAAAAGAACGAAATTTAACATCACACAAACCAGCAACTGGCCCAAAATTGACTGTAGCTCATCGCCGATCTCGCTTGGAGTTTGCTCGAGAACACATTAATTGGACGTTAGAAGACTGGAGGTCAGTTTTGTTTTCTGACGAGTCAAGAATCTGTCTTTTTAGCAATGACGGGAGAAACCGAGTGTATAGACGTCCTGGTGAAAGATTTGCCCAATGTTGCATTCGAGAAACGGTGAGTTTTGGTGGTGGTTCTTGTATGGTGTGGGGAGGAATTTCTCTAGACGGAAAAACGGAACTTGTCTTCGTCGACCCCGCCAACGATGGCAGTGGTAGACGTGGATTAACAGCTGACCGATACATAACTGACATTCTTGAAAACCACGTAATGCCGTATGCTGGTTTTGTCGGAGAAAATTTCTTGTTTATGCATGACAATGCGAGACCTCATACCGCGCAGATCGTTACGGAATACTTGTCTGCGATCGGGATTCAACAAATGGTATGGCCAGCACGAAGTCCCGATTTGAACCCGATCGAACACCTATGGGACGAGCTAAAACGGAGAGTCCGAGCCAGGGTTCCCGCTGTTTCATCCATTCCCGAGCTTAAAGTCGCTGTGCTTGAAGAGTGGGAGAACATACCACAATATGTCATCGTAACGCTGATCAGATCGATGACTAATAGGCTACAAGAATGTATCAGGGCCCGGGGGGGTAATACCAGTTATTAAGAATATTTTTTTTGCAATCATTTTGTTTTTTATTGTTTTTATGGACTGTTTCAGCCCTACTAAATTTTCTATCAAAATTACCATTTTTCTTGCAGAGCCAATAATTTATCATTCAATAAGGTTATTATTCAATAATTTACCCTCATTGTAAAGGTTATTAACTAAACTTTTAGGCGATATATAGTTCGAATTGATACGTTCCATATTACCAAAAATATTTACCATTTTACGTGAAAAAAGGTAGTGGCTCGATTTATTTGCTCCCAAGTATATAATCAAATTAAAAGGAAGTACCTAACAATATTTTTTAAACAAATTCCACTGAAAATTACTTAACTGTATTATAACGTTGCTAGTTTGTAAGTAAGTATGAAACAAAAACTGCATATCTGTGATGGCTAACACAGAATCAATTAAAACAAAGTGACAACAAAATTCGATGAAGGATAATACAGTAACAAGGAACAAACAACTAGATCCATTTTTCTTTATTAATTAAATATTCATCAACTGTATTCGATCAATACGTATAAGATGATTTTGGACTACATTTTTAAACTTAATCACTGATAGATTCATAATACTAACTTGTATTTTGTTAAGTGCACTCACTGTGTGGTGATCGGTGCCTATTTATTTAGATGCATACTGATTATGTCCCACCCACTCTGAATTTGGCTGAATTCCCAGATAAGTAAATAAACTGTTTGTCTGAAATATAAATGGAAACCGCTGGTGTACCATCATACAAATCAAATCTCTTATCAGGTTGGGTTATAATTAAACACATAAATAGAAACCGTAACTGTCTGCTATACCAACATACAAATCAAATCTCATAACAGGTTGGGTTATAATTAAATACACTCTTACTTATTCTTGGGTTATTATTAAATAACTGTGATCAGGTTTGATTGTAATTTTAAGGATATTTTTAAGACTAGTAGATCTAAGCGCAACTATTCAGAACGTAATTGTAAAAGTTTCTACACATGCCAATTCTGAACTCAGAATCAAAGCACTGCTCAACCTGAATCCTCTGCACATGCAAGTGCAAATGGAACCCAGTGTGGCAATGGTGAGAGCTAACAATACAAGTAGGACAAAATGGAGATCAGTGGCAATGAATAACTTGCACAAAAGCGTCACAGATTAAAAAAATATGGCAATGCTTTCTGATGTCATGCCATCTAAATATAGCTTTCACAAGGTATTTAAAACCCCCAACTGATAAGCCTAGTTCCAACGATATCATCTGATTTATAGATGGTTCGAAAAAAGATGGACTCGCAGGGGCTGGATTCCACGGTCGACAACCGAAAGTCAAAAGATACTGCAACCACGGTCAAAATGCCATTAACTGCCAGTTAGAGCTCCATACAATTCTAGGCTGTGTTTAGGAGAACAAGACTTAAAAAAAAAAAAAAAAACATACAGACGAATTGAGAACTTCCTCCTTTTTGAAGTCGGTTGAAAAATAAAACCATATCTATCTGTTTGAACTATTCTAGCACGAAAGGTGGATTCTAAACTCTCAACGAAACTAATGTCTGCAGGTTCTGAAAAAGGATGAAGAAACATCTATACACATCTTCAGTGGCTGCAAGGCAATTCACCACACCAGAAGCCAGCACCTGAGGGGCACTTAATTACATCTGACGTTAAGGCCTCTCCACCAAGATACATGGTCGACTTCATGGTTAGACTAAACCTTGGAAATATCCTATAAGAAAGAAAGAAACGTCACAATAGATCTTTTAGGTCACAACGTCCTCCTGGCTTTATTTCCTGGCCTCTATTCTGCAGCTAAAAGCGCAGCAGCAAGTGCATGTCGGGCCAAGGCACGCCACAAGGTCCGTAGTCACCCCCTCCCCCCTATCTGAATATTGCGGCTTAAGAAGTGGGTTTTCTGTTGTTTTTATTTCATACTTATAACGTTATAAGTACCTACTTAATAATAAGCTGTGGACGGACGGACATGGCGAAACTATCGAAGTTTCGCTATTTTGGTTACGGAACCCTTAAAAGTTAGTTTGTTTTTTATTAATGTTTATATGTGAAGACGTATTCATTTATCTTTTGGAGAATTCAATTTATGTGTCAAAGGCTCGATAACCTTTACCTTATCCATCAGGTCTGGTAACCTCTTCTTTTGTTTGTTATATTTAATCTGTTTACTTGCCACTGTTCAATGGTCTATCATATCAGCAATACGCTTTAGTTTTCTGGCTTACAATGGCGTTCAATTTAATGTTGAAATGTTTTGTTTTAATAATATTTTATGCGACATTTCTCGGTGAGTTTTTATATTTATTTGTTCTTAAATTTTTAAACCGCCTTTCTGTTATGTTAAACTTGGAATAGGAAAATAGTCTTTACAATCCCGTAAATATTTAAAAAAATACCTATACAACGACCACCCACACGACAAGGTTGATAAGATTTTTTTTTTTTTTATCCTAAAATACTTTCGCATAACGACTTTAGCATACCTAACTTTTGAAGATATAACAATACTTTTGCATATTGATACTTTGGCATCATGTTCTAGTAGGCATTAATATTGTTTAGACTATATTCATATGGTCTAAGTTTGAATCGCATAAAGTTATAATGCATTTTTTTTTCGTAAAAAAATAATCAGGTATAACGCCAAGAAATGAAATAAAAGAAAGAGAGCCATGCTTAATGTAGGGTTCCATTATAGCCTGCAAACAAAGAAATGCACTGACACAAATAGAAACAAATACATATAAAGACTTTTTTTCGCAGTTTTTCGCCAATAACGCAAAAACGGTATATACGTTGAAATTTTTAGTTGAAAGTATTCATTAGCGTTACTTTGTAATTTTTTTCATATTCTTTGGCTTTAAAAGATAAAGAGAGGTGGGGGGGGCACAATGTATGCAACTTTCTAAGCAATTAATTATAACAATATTTAGTTATTAAAAAAAAATCTTAAAAACCTTGAAGTTTTTTTAAAAGACCTATCGAATGAAACTCATTCATGTTTTGTTTTTGAGTAAAATGCCTCTGACATACGAACAGCCAGTCAAATGAACATAACGAAATTATAAGGATTCCCTTTTTGCCATTTAGGCTAAGGAACCCTGAACAGGATGTCCGTAATAGTTCCTTCTAAATTGTGACAGTAGGTTAAGATGCGGCAGGGATGAGTTTATTTTCTACGCTAAATATTTACCTTTTTAGGATTCCGTAGCCAAAATGACAAAACGGAACCCTTATAGTTTCGCCATGTCCGTCCGTCCGTCGTCCATCCGTCAGACCGTCTGTACGTATACATATTATGCCAACAAAGTGAAAGAATGAATTTCAATTTTATTTAAATTTAGCTGAACTCGGTCACGCTTCGTTGTGGCTTTTAAAGCCAGGAACACTCGCCTCCCAGAACATTCTGCTAAAGTTTCATCTCAATCTGATCAATGGTTTCGGAACGCATAGAGGACGCGCGACAGAACGCATACAGACAAAAATTGATTTTTATATATTTTGAGTGGTAGAAATCTATGAATGATGAGTTTTACCTTGTGGTAACACTACTCGATTTCACGTAATAAGAATAGGTACTACGATCATTCATAGTTATTTGTGGAAATAAACACACACTTGTGTGCTCATTTATTTCCACAAATGACATTATTTCAATTTTTATAAAAAAAGTTAATATATTCTTAAACTGGTATTATTTTGGCGCGGTGCGTGAGTGTCCAACTACGCAAAGTTCGTTGGTTCAATCCCCACCCAGGATAAAACTGTATGTTCAACATTTTCGACTTCAAATCGACTACAAATTCACAGTGTAGAGATTTAGGTATTTAATATTTTCATTTCTTACAGATGGAGTCAAATTTAGATGTGATTACAGGTATTCTGGACCAGGATGGTTCAAATACCATAAGATACCGGCAACTTGGGCTGATGCTCGCTTGATGTGCCTACTTGAAGGTATTATTGGAGCACTAGGGTACAGGCATACCTACTGCCTGTAAATATCTTCACCCTATTTTCTATATTTCAGTTACTATCGAGAGTAGAAATAAAACCATACGCTTGCTTGCACTATACGCTTCCTTTCTCAAGAAGACATTTTTATTGAAGCTACTAACAGACTATCAATTTACCAATAACCTTTTGAAAATAATTTCAGTCGAAGTCTTTCAACGTTACCTTTGCAATTTTGTTTCATATTTTTAGCCATGCTATTTAAAAGTTAAAGGGGGGAGGGGGGTGTTTTTGCAACTTTCAGAGCGATTTTTTCCAAATATATTTACTTAATGAAAAAATATTTCAGAATCCTTAAAAATGATTTCAATAGACCTGCCGAATGACAAGCTACACGTATATGTTTCCTGTTTTTTTTTTTAGATTCTGTTACATTTAGGGTGAAACTCTGTTCCCTACAAATATGTATTTTTTATTATTTGGCTATAATAATAATAATAATAATAATAATAATAAAAATCATTTATTCACTTAGGAAGCAAAATACTACACTTGTGAAAAGTCGATTTTACATTTACTGGTAATGCCTGTTCGCAAACAATAGGTAAAGCCCGAGAAAAGAACAGGCAATAAAAACTCGTGGCCACTCTTTTCAAATTGCCAATGTTTACAATGTTTCTCTGTTTATAAACTGTATATGCAGGTAAGGTGCTGCCACCATTATATTATACACCATATATTAGAGGACTGATGCAACAAAAGCTATTAAACTAAGTAGCGGCTTATACAGGACATCTGTACTCCAAATTTCATCCATGTACATGTTTTTATAGGGACCAGCAGACGAACAGACATGACGAAACTTGTAAACGGGTTCCGTTTGGCAATATTGGCTACGGAATTCTAAAAATTGACAATGCTATTAATCTGTTTTTTATTCTCTAATACGGCCCTAAGCATATTTTTCACTATGGGATATAAATATTTTAAATATCTGGACAGAAATTCATATTGCACCATACTTTGAATGGAACCACAAGTACCGTTCACAGTGTAATACTGAGATATATTTATCGAAGTACCAGGTGGCCGTATGGAATATTAGCGGATAAGTAGGTACTCGAATTAACATTGTCATATTATGAGCGTGGATACCTCGAGGAAGGTAAAGTCCGTTTATATGATTGAGATAATACTACTAGAGAAGCTATATGGAATAAAATGTAGTCCTTTATCGTTAAATTAAAACTAAAAGCAACTGCAGTGCTAAAACAATAATTGTGCCGTCTAACCTAACAGAGCAAACATGTAGCGCTAGGTTTTGATGGATGCGGTTTTGACAGTAAAAAATCTCATGAGACAAAAATGTTGGTCCTACTAAAAAGATATATCGCATAGTGTGAACACCAACTGCGATTTGTAATATATATCTCTGGATTTCATATTTATTATATCCCATTGTCAAAAGTCAGCTTTATGTCAAAGAATACTACTTCGCACACACAGAAGAATACTACTTCTACAATTATGAAATATTAATTCTGATATCAATAGAAAGAAAAGAATGGCCTTTATTCGTCACGCAGAATCTTTACAATTAAAACAAAGTGACAACAAAATTCACCCAAGCAATTGGTTCCATTTTTTTTTATCATTTAAATATCATCAACTTTATATTAACATCTACGTATAAGATGACTTTTGAGTACATTTTTGAACTTTTTGACTGATAGACTCAAAATCCTAGCTGGTATTGTTAAATTAAAAGCTGGTATCTTTAAAAAAAAATGCTCACACAGAAAGACCCATAAATGATCTATGGCTTTTATGTAGCCTATGATATTGACCTACTACTTAGTGCCTATATCTCGTGTTCACAGAGTGAACGTCACTATTCTTGTAATATAAATGCATATTTTGTTTAAAAACAAAATGTTTGCAAATATATACTGAGATGCAACTGTCATAATGCCTATCTCTTTAAACTTTTCTCTAAAGATAACTCATGCACCTAGTATGTAAATCACACGCACTGCACGTTATTGAAGAATATATAGCCGCTTTGCACCAACGCAGTATGCCATACGACATGATGCTGTCGAAATAACCGAAACAAACTAGCCTTGCTGTTTCTACATCCGTAAGCTGTCTGACTATGCTGACAGCATGCGCTGCAGAACTAAGTTTCCCTGCGAGATATGATATTTCGGCGCTCCACTGTAACTTACTATCTAAAGTAACTCTCAGAAAAACCGTTGAATCAACAAAATGAATAATTTCATTGTTTAAAACTAGACTTGTACTGATATTTCTTACATTTTGGCAGACTAAACTTAATACATTTGGTTTTTAGAATTCAAGAGTAAATTATTAAATGTAAACCAGTCAAGAACTAATGCGAGGGACCTATTTACTTCGGCACAGTAATCATTTTTAGAGAAGTGTCATCAGCAAATAAAACAATATCGCATAAGTTACTTGTTAAAAAAACAATATTTATGAAGGACTGGATGTAAGACATTTATTGTTTTTAAAGTATATTACCTCGCTTTTAATGCATTTTTGCATCCGCTGGAACCTTTTCAATGGCTACATGATTACAATACAATAATAATAAAAATATTTATTCACTTAGAAAGCAAAATACTACACTTGTACACATGTAAAATATTTTACACTTGGCTCATTCCAATCCCTAACAAACTACGTCGTTTTTATCCATTTCAATAAGTTGTCGCATATTGGCAGTATTAGAGTCTGTAACCGCAGTCACCAGCCGATCTTTACGTACCTCGTCATGGATATGATCACGTGGACGTCCAATTTCTCCAAATCACGAATACAGAGCTGCGACATGGTCATCATCACCAAATGCTAATTGAAGTCTCTGGCAACTCTCTTGTTGACTTTGGTCTGTAAACTAATGATTTTTGGTTGACTAATGACTTCTTGTCAGACTAATGATTTTTTATAAACAATCATTGAACAAAAATGTTCCCAAATTAAATTCATTTTGATAGCGACACATAATTTTCAATTTACATACTTTACAAACGCCATAACAATGACAATACAAAAATCGACGTTTTATTATTTTTTCCGTAACTACAAGATTTTTTACGGGATAACAATAAGACCAGTTTTATCTTAATAATAGACTGGAAGCACTTATTAAATATATTTCGGGACTTAATCGCGTGAATTATATAAAGGTCCCGAAATATATTTAATATGTATAAAAATCACGAAAGTTTATACTAAAAGAACTCTTTGGCTAGTCACTTATTTATTAGTTATATTTCGGGACTTAATCGCGTGAATTATTTAAAGGTACGAACCTTTTATTTACCCGACGTTTCGATCGAATTGCACCGATCGTGGTCACGGGTCGACTGATGGCAGCTTAGCGATGTCTCCGTGAGGCGCGGGGTTTTTCAACTACCCTCGCCTGGTCTTGATAATTTTGATAATTTGTACTGTCGGTACTTCTACACACTACACTTACAACGTCTTTACACTGAGGCGCGGTGTCTTTACGGCTACGATTACATTTGTTGATAACAGGGTTCCAAGATGGTGAGAGCCGGTATCCATCTTCTCGGTTGAAGTTCTTATACTTCTTGATCTCAACCGCCTCGCGTACTATCCTGGAATAATAGTGGCGATCGGTGGAAAGTACCTGTGGCTTATGCAATTCTATCCAGTGATTTGGTCCTGATTCCAACAAATGCTCAGCGATAGCAGACTTGTAAACTTGACGGTTTTTTACAGCAGCGATATGTTCCTTGACCCTGTCTGCGATTGTCCTTTTGGTCTGTCCGATATAGGAACTACCGCAACTGCAATCCACCTTGTACACGCCGGGTGTTTGGAGCGGAATAACATCCTTAGCCGTTCGTAAAAGCTTCGAAACCTTGGAGTGCGGACTATATACAGTCTTAATGGAGTAACTCTTCAATACTGTTCCAATTTTGTCCGTAACTCCTTTGACGTACGGCATGAAAGCTGGCACTCTGTCGGCATTTACTTCTGGTTTTCTGCTCTTTGGACGCTGAAGGTTATGCTTGTATCCGTTGCTTCTTAGTACCTCCCGAACGTGTGCAAGTTCACCCTCCAAGTGTTCGGGGTCGCAAAGGTCGTATGCTCTGTTTGTTAAAGAAGCTACAACGGACTGTAAGTGGCGCGGATGATGGTGCGATAAAGCATGTAAATACCTATCCGTGTGTGTAGATTTTCGGTATACTGCGTGTCCGAGGGTACCATTTTGTCTGGCCGATACCTTCACATCAAGAAAAAGCAACGACCTACCTACCTCCATTTCAAATGTGAATTTGATTTTACGGTGGATCGAGTTTAGATGTTTTACAAATTGTTCTACTGTGCCCCTGTCGCCCTTCATGATACAGAATACGTCATCGACGTATCTCTTCCAGAGCTTGACGTGAAACGCTTGCAAGTCGACAACTTCTTCTATATGCTCCATCCAGATGTTGGCCATTACCGGTGCTACTGGACTACCCATAGCCACTCCGTCGATCTGGAGGTAATGCTGTCCACGGTAGAGGAAGAAGTTACCCTCTAAACAGTTACTCAGTAGAACAATGTACTCTTTTGGCAGGCCGCTGTCACTTATTTGTTTGTGTCCTAATATTTCAGTTTTCTATATAATTTTATTAAAGAGCCGAACCCTGTTACACTTAAGGGATTAATTAATTTATGTTATTTACAAGTGCAGGTTTTTCTTATTTTCTAATTATGGTTTTGTTATCAACAGGTGGTGAACTGGCCTCCCCAACTACATCTAAAATAAAAGATGAAATGAAACTTTCAATTTGCACACGCGACATCTTCACTGGAATTCACGCAACCTTCTCTCCCTTGCACTATTTTACTATCGACGGTTTGTAGAACTGCTATTAGTTTATTCTATTTTACTCACTTATTATCTCCAAAAAATACTCAGTGGCGACCAAGCATGACGAGACATCTGCCAGGTAAAGCAATGTTACCACTGTGGGTCCATAGATGGGTGATGGTTTTCGAAAAATGTAATAAACTTTCGTAATTTAATATTTTTTAGTCAAGTATTCTTATAGTCAACTACCTAGTAGTCGTTTACATAAAGTGGGCGTCTCGTCAATACGAAGCTACCATGGCAATTCCAGCTAGATATGAATCACTTTAAAAAAATGATATTTTTGTCTAAATTAGAATTGTTTTTTGTTTGCCTGTAATAACAACAAATTCAAAATAATATGTAACTTTTATTTCCTGCATGATGTTTTTAGTATAATTAGTTGTACTATTACCTAAATCTTCCACAATGTGTAACCTATATGATGTTATAACGTAACAATTATTGATTAACCAAATAACCAATAACAGGTACACCATTAGAAGAAATACCTCATGAATGGGCAGACTTTGAACCTGACAACAAAAATAACGCAGAAAGTTGTCTAGCTCTGAATTGTGAAGGAAAATTATTAGACGTAAGATGTGATGAGCCTCGACCTTACATATGCTATAGACCATACTCACAAGTTGATTCTCTTATTTGTGGTACTCCTGATTCAGGTAATATGGTTTACAAGTATTTTAAAAAAGTCACAGGCCTCTAAGTAGCTGTCGAGTTGTAGGTAGATCGCAGGTTTAAATCTTAACAATTCTGTTTTTTTTTTTTTTTTTGCTGATCATCATACGTGTAATGTTCCTGCCGAAGTGGTTATGGGTACTGGTCTCAAATGGACTAGAAATTCTTATAAAAAATACTATAATAGTATAAATTGGATAGGTACCTACTATAATAATAGAATTACTAAAATATTATTATACCTTGCTTCTATACAAATTGAACCCCACTAAATGACATGCTTTATTGCGATAGATCTCGTCGCAGATGCCTTCATAACGCAACTGACAGTGAAAAGTGGAGAGAGAGTGGAGACCTTTGTTTTGCAGTGAAACAGTACACGCTTATAATAACCTTGTTTCTGGAACAGATTTGATATAGTACATTACAAATAATTATTCTCATTTCAGAATATCATTTTGATGGTCGTACAAATAAATGTTACAAATTCCACACGGAGTTGGGATCATTCAAACGGGCCAATTTCGCTTGCTCGGCTGAAGGTGGCCATCTTCTAATTTTAAACAGTGATGAAGAAGCTAACGTCATCAAGGAACTATACGCTCGGTACTTTGATAAAATTATTGGAACTCCAAGAAGAGATGTTGCTATAATCGGCTTCAGTAACTGGGGCGAAGCAGGTGATTGGAGAACAATACACGGTAAGGCTTGTACTTTCTATCTCACATCCATTAAAGATTTATTCTCAAAATCCGTCCATTTCAGCGACCTTCATAAGGCCATCGGTACATCTGGCTGGGTTGCACACAAGTGTTATTTTGCATCCTAAGTGAATATGTATATTTTTAAATTTACGTTTAGCAAGTCGAAGTCTCTACTCTAGACATCTTTTGCTCCACCAACCATTGCAGTCAAAATCTAAATCAAAAATTCTTAATTCACATAAGAAGCAAAAAACTATTGAGAAAAGACATGATTCTACATGTACATGTAATGCCTGTTTTCAAGCAATAGGTACAGCCGTAGAATCGCACTTTTCAAATTGCCAATGCATAAAATGTTTGTTTGTTTATAAACTATACATATATGTAGGTAAGGCGCTGCCACTATTATATTGTGCACTTTGTTAGTGGACTGATGCAAAGGCAAAAGATAAAAGTAATATTAAAAAGAAGACATGAGATTAAATTTATCAACCTTAATGGGTACAACAGTAAGACAGCATCCACTTACACTGTAAGGTCCTTCTGCAGGTATGGCCAGCACATTGTCATAGTGCTTAACCTGCGAGTTATGTCGGTAACTTTCGTTCTTTGTCGGAGATGGCTCCGAAATTGCAAAATTAAAAATACATATTTTGTCACCAGGACAAACACTAAAGGAAGCTGGTTACGCCAAGTTTCAAGAAGGAGAACCAAATAACTCCACGTCAGGGGAATTTTGTGGATCAATGCATCCCAACGGCTTTCTAAATGATGTGTGGTGCGAAGCACAGTTTGCATTTATTTGTGAAAAAAAACCGGATTATCCTTCTGTTTGTGATCATACAAATGCTTCACGAACTTAGGTCCATCGCTCTTTTTTGTATTTATTGTAGGTTTTAAAAGTAAATTTTATTGTATATTTATTTTAAAGAAACGAAAGCATTTAACCTTTTCACCGGCCTGGTTGGTATTATACTCGTATATCAAACCAATGGGTGTTTGCCATAGGTTTTAGTTTGGTTTCCAGTCATATAAATACAATCGACACAGCCATGGGTACAAAATGTTGCATAAGACCTACCGAATAATTTAATTAACAACTCGTTTGCTAGAATAAAAGCCTTTCCAGGTGACTTTATAAACATAAAAATAACGGACATACGAGTATGTCCGTTATTTTTTAATTTTCGTTTTAGCAGACGAGTTTTTTATTGTATTACTCGGTAGGTCTGTACGCAGATTTTGAACTATCGTGGGTCTCACAAAGCTCTGTGTTAGAGTCAGCTAGCAGTAAAAATTCTCGAAGCAAATAAAACATAAAATTTGATTTTATATCCGACCAAGCAAAATCGTTCAACTTTTTAACACTTTCTTTATTAGCTTTGCTAATCATTCAGTAACATCATTAGACTCACAATGTTCTAGAAATATACCAAGACAGCGTTCTAGTTTATATATTAAAACATTTTTATGGACTTATAGGTTATGAATATAATTTTAATGGTTATTAAATAATATATTTTAATGAACACTATAGAAGTAAATTTTAATGGTATCTTCACCCGTGTGATAAAATAATGCATATTATGTACTATTTTCTCTATGTTAAAACATTTAATAATGTTGTCTTTTTTGAAAATAAAATTATCTGTATATCAAAACTGATGCTTGCAATTTTCGACCAATATCAGCGTGACCTGCATTCAGTAAAATCTCTTTCTCAATTAATTACTAAGACATTTTAATATGAATACCCTATATTTAATATTAATAAATATAATAGTCATAATGATAAGCATGGTTTTACTAAAGGTCGCTGAAAATAGGGGGAGCTGGCGCTAGTTGTCGAGCTAACTTCGTCTTGACATATAAATATTTGTTAAAAATACTAAAACTGTTTTTATACATTCTGATTTGTAATATAACCTCTCGCTCGTGACAACTTTACACTAAATAACTCTAAATAACTTTTTAATATCAGTTTTTAAAAATATTTAATATTTTAATCCATACTATCTGTTTTTGGTGTTATGACCTTAACCACTTACAAACTATTTTACTGGAGTAAAATTGTTGTTTATTGTGAAAACCTCGAAATTAAATCATTATGGCGAAAGTAAGTGGTTGGTGGTTAACTGTTAATATGTATTTTTTTTTTCAAAACTAATATTATAAAGTTATTTGGGGTAATGTAAAAAAGCCACTACAGGTAGGTTATTAGTATGTTACATATTACTCAATTTATTCATAAATGTGTTAATGCGACCAAAAGCCCGATGTTCAAAACCATGATTTGACATATACGCTGACAATACTACATTGGGCACTTCCGACCTTGTCAGCCAACGATGTAATCGACATATTGTAAATGCTGTAATGTGAAATGACAGATAATTTGTAAATAGAAGATTTTTGAATTAGAATGGAAAAATCGGAACGAACTCACTGTAATGGCGGCTTTGAGTCGTCAGTCCAATCCGTTTTTATCGGGCTCTGTAGGAGCAATTTTATTTATTAAAACCTGTGGTAAAACTCGTCCTTTCCCGGTTCTGTTTTAAAGTTCTTCTATTTTCTTGATTCGGTTGTTTCTTGAAGTTAATTGTGTAATTTTGATTTGTTTCGAGGGTGAGATATTACATCGTTGGCTGAGAAGGTCAAAAGTGCCCGATGCAGTGTTGTCAGCGTATATGTCAAATTGTGGTTTTGAACATTGGGCTTTTGGTCGCGTTAATAAATGTAATTTTTTGTTATACATCATCTAACGATCGACGTGTACTGTAATGCGCTTATTACATTACACTGAATCAGGGACCCTAAACCCTTAAAAAGAGAGGTGTAATAAGAGTTAGGGCCCTAATTCTCTTACAAATTTTCATGGCCATCTCGATTTAGGGCCCTGATTCAAAACAAAAATAGTCACATGCTTTAGCAAGTAAATTGTGAAAAAAGACAAAACAGCGTACTATCAGTAACTTTAGTCGAATGCTGTGACCGAAAGTCGAAAATTGAGAAGGAATGATAAAATTATATATAGAGAAAAGTTGATCGTTAATTTTTTTTAAGAAGGTCATTAAAATTTGTTGCAGTCAATGATAAAATTTTATTGCATGCATTAATCAAACAGTTATTTCGACAAAAACTTTGGTGCAGCCGTGATCAAGTGGTTTATTTAGGCGACTTATTTCGAACCCTCGATTGTAAGGCCGTTTTGTAGGAGTTTCACACAATGTCACCAAGAAATATAACTGCAAATCCTTAGGACCACAACAAGATGGAGCCACTTGTTACATGTAGCAAATGTAAACATTTACAGCAACATCACAGCATTGGTCCAAAATTTATTCTTTTTTAAACAATGCTTTAACAGTTGACCTTATAACTTATGTTTTAGGAGAAGTTTAAATGTTTTCGTATTTATTCTGTACGTCTCATTGATACAAAGTTACAAGAGGGAGATAATATAACATTGTTAAGATTGATTTTTTTATTATTAATTTTGTCTTTGCCACCAACAAAAGACATTTAAAAAAAAACAACCTTTGAAAAACTAGCACCCGAGGCACTTTTTACACGACTGCGTAGGACGGTTATGTATTGGACGCGTATGTTTCCTTCCAATGTCCCCATGTCCGCATCACACAACGCTATCTGATCCCAAACCAAGCATAGCTTGTGCTATGGAAACCAGACAACGGATAAATATACATATATATTTCTAAACACCAACATATTATAGATAAATAACACCCAGACACAGAATAAACCATCGTGCTCACCACACAAAGTTTTATCCTAGGTGGGGATCGAATCCACGACCTCTTGTGTAGCAGTCGGATAAAGTCCCACCGCACCATAGAGGCACTAATTATCTTACAACGACTAAAAAGTACTAAGTAAATAAAAATAAATTTAAAAGCTAAAAAACCGACCTGCGAAAAGACAGAACATATTATGCAGTTGGAGGCATTATTTAATTTTATTAAACATAATATCATGCCTCCGACTGCTTGATATTAAATATGATGGTATCTTGTTTATATCTTTATGCAGACGACTTTTTAAATATAATAATATTATTTTGCAACTTGTAAAAGTGGCAATAAATAAAAAGACTACACAAGTATATTTTATTATTTCGTATTGTTTAAAATATGGCCAGAGAGCGTTCTTCCTCAAGTCGTAACCACCGACATCCAGAGTTACTCCCGTATTAGACAATGCCCAGAAATGAGTTCAAAACACATTATGTCGACACCTTCCACCGAAGGCGTTTGGTAGCTCAGGCAGTAGCTCAGCTTGGATTGGCATGGCTGTTTGATTGGCTATGATTGGCTTTGTTTGGCTATGATCGGCAATTATTAGCTATGAGTGGCTCGCTATGGCGCCCTGTGATTGGCTGGGGCGTTGTGTGCAAACTGTAAAAAAGTATGTAGAAAAGCTGGATTAAAGTGTCTCATTGTGTGTAGATTCTGTAGCGGTGAGGCATGCAAAACTGCATCAGAAAATTGAGATAGAGACCGGGGATAGTAATGAAGAAATTTCTCAATGCAAGAAGTTGGAAAATACTAGTCCGGATAATAAAGTTGTCGACGTTATAAACACTAATTAAAAAAAAAACAATCATAACAATATAAATGACTTTTTTAAATATAATATTTTCTACCTCTTGTAAGTTTGTATTTTATGACGTACATAATAAATACTAATACCATTTTTTAAGCAGTGAGCAGGTTGCATTATTATTACATAGCTATAGCATATTCTTTATATATACCTCCTTATACCTCCCCTGGTACAAAATTAGATTGCATTATTATGGCATAGAACTTTTTAAGTCATACTATTACAAATTAATAAATGTTTCATTCAGAAATAACTGAATGAAAAAATATTAAATATTTTTTTAGGGTACTCCGATTTTGATAAAATTAGGTATGTGCGCTTGGATGGTTTATTTTGTGTTCTTTCGATTGTGTTTGTTACGACACGCTAATAAAAAAAAATGAATTTTGTGGCGTGTAAAATAATTTGAGTAGTAGGATTCAATGTGTTGATGTTAACGGCACGAAGTCTACCGGCTTACCGGTTCTGTTAGGCATGCCGCAAGGTTCTATTTTGGACCTATTTTTGTTTTTAATTTATACTAGCTGTTGACCGCAACTTCGTTTGCGTGAAAATGTTGAAAAGCAAATTTATCCCACGTCAACATTATTTTAGTTTCAAATCCGATCCTATCGAAAAAAAACATTCATTCACATACCCATAATAAACTTTCGCATATATAACATTAGTATAGATTAACGATTTATCATTCATTTATAAAATATTATATAATATACATATATGATATTAGATATAATAATACGTCTCATAATTTGAAATTAGATAAAAACAATGAACATTTTGACGAAGTAAACCGTGCTCTCTTTCAGATAACACAATGGTTTACGCTAAATAAATTAGTTTCAAATGCCAAGAAAAGTAAATGTATAAAATTTGCACTTCCCAATGTGAAGAATCTTGAACATAACATTACATTGAATCAGGAAATTTTGAAACCTGCTAGCCACACTGTATTGCTGAGCTAAGCAGAGCTTGTACTATGGAATACAGACAAGTGATAAACATACTTATATATTTCATAATATACACATATTATAGATAAAATAAGACACAGAATAAACCATCGTGCTCATCACACAAAGTTTTATCCTGGGTGGGTATCGAACCCACGACCTCTGGTTTAGCAGTCAGGGTCACCACTAGACCAACTGGCTAGTCAGTCAGTCAGTGACTGAATTAGGTATGAACACAAAGTGATTTTTGATAATAAAATAACTTTTTTGTTGTGTTGCATGAAAGAAAATTACTTTTGATAGTCTGAAACGAAAGGTCAGAGTTTTATTTTTGTATGTTTTTTGTTTGTATAATCTAAATTTAAAAAGTTGGACTTGTATTGCGCCAGTTGGATTTAGAAGGTTATCTCCAAAACGATATTTTAGAATAGATACATTCGGCTGAAATGTAACATTATTCTACAACTTAACGGCAACATAGCTGCTTATCGCAGAGGGCAACAGGGTCAATTTGATTATCACCAAAAACAAACTAAACAAAGTGAGCTCACTATTCCTCGATAGCAATGTTTTAAATAATTTTATTAATAAATGTAGTCACATGTTGATAAAAAAAACCAAACAAATCATGACGTAGGTACACAAATTTATTAATCACAGTTATATAGGAGCTAGTTGCCCGCGAGTTTGCTTGGACAATTTTTACACAATTGCCCCAAAAAAATGTGTAATGTTTTCAAGGTTATTGTATCTACGAATATCGCTGCGTGTGAGTTCCAGTATTTCATTATAAATTCATAATGATATTGCTATATTCAATAAGCTTTTTTTTTGGGGCTTTTATTCTAGGAACATGTCAGCCCTTCAATAAGCTTAACGCACGTTTACAAATTTTTCGAGGCGTTAACATGGTAGATGGGGAGCCCAAGCAGCTAACTTGGATTTACTCGAGCCCGGCACTCCTCTGTTGAGTACCCCTACTGAATATAAGCTCTTTAAATTAGTAACGTATGTGTTGGGCTACCGATCAAAATTTTTTGTAAAAAATAAATAGTTCAATAGATGTACTCGAGCGCATATATTTTAACGATTATGTGAAAGAGTTTTCATAAACTAATGATGATTTTTTTAAATTTTTAAAAAGCCGCCTCGAACTTGCGGCTTGTCCGAATCGTAGGTCATTTGAATGGGAGCTTCTTGTGTCACTTGTGTTGTTGTCAATTGGTCGGCGTAACTTATATGCATATTCATGCCAAATTACAGCTTTTTAGTATTATGGGTCTCTGAGCTAACCTGGGGACACACGGACAGACGGACGGACGAACATAGCGAAACTATAAGGTTCCCGTTTTGCCATTTTGGCTACGAAATCCAAAAAAAAAGTAGCAGCGGCATCAAATATTAGCCAACAATGCACGATATATTATAGCGTGTGTACCTACTGACAGAAGTGCACCTTCACCAAGACCGTAGACAGGTTAGGCGCAAGATTCTCCGAGGGATGAAGGGGCTTGAAATTTTTATCAACCGACAGTGGTTAAGTTGCTTAACCTCTTAGATATTTTAATCACGGGCCCGTCCGCCGCGTTTGACTTGAAAGTATCCGTGGTGTAAAAGTAAAGCTATGGCATTGAAACTACGAGTATTTTCCTAGTTTTGAAAAAAAAAAATGGTATTTACGATTTTTTTATTCGAAACGAGAAAAACGGCTCCAAAAACGACTGTTTCGTTTTTTGAAACCGAGAAAAGATTATAATAGGGGTATATGAGGTTTTCGATAAGGGTATCGAAACCTCTTTTCTTGGCGAGGCATATACTGAGAAAGCTAGAGAGCTTTTTTTTTTTAATTTTGCCTCTGCCCGTGTACACCTCGCTGCGCTGCGTACTGTATATGCGCTGTATACTAACATGCTGGTATGAATCTAGCTTAAAAGGATATGATTCTGGAATTCCATGTTGATTCATTGCAAAATTATCTGCATCCTGTTTGTGTATTTTTTTTTTTTTAATGTGGTTTCAGAATTATGGATAGCTTTATTACCTAATTGGACGTGACAGTATCAATACATCAAAATGAAGACCATATTATTTTTTGTATTAGTAGTTGGTTTTGCAGTTTTAGGTAAGACTATATTTTAGGTTAGACTAGTAATAAAATATTTATTACATTTAAGAGATTTTTTAAAGTTTTGATAAATCGATCCACCAAAAAACCACTTCTCAGTGGAGGCAAATAAGAATTTATCTTCAATTTAGTTTTAGTTTTTTTTTTAAATTATGATTTTTATACCAATAAACATGAAATTTTCTAACGCATAATGAAATTTAATAATAGCCATATTTTAAATAGTTTTTATGATAAGGGTGCTTCCTCACCTCGAGCATTCGTCTGTAATGTAACATTATAGATCCGAGCACTACATTGGTAGTGAGGAAGAACCGAGCAAACTTTTAAATGTTTATGTTGACGGAAATATGTAATTTCATTTATTTATTTAGACAAACCATAAAAGTAATTTGGGTTGGTCAACCCATTTCATGCGTTTATATTTTTCATGGCTTTTAAATTGTTCTTACGACCTAAACATTTTATTTATGTAAGAGCCCATAATCTACATTCATTGAATAATTGCCTCGTAAATATCATTTTTGGTACCTATCAATCACCACTTAACATTTTCCTTTTTTTATAATTACAGCATTATTATGTACCTAATAAGGTGTGCATCAGAAATCACATAAATATTCATATATTTTTATTATATATATATTGATTAAAGCATTTAAATTGTAAACACATTTCACTAATTTACCAATTTTTTACAGAGGGCGTAAAATTCAGATGTGATTACAAATACGTTCATAGTCTAGGATGGTTCAAATATCACAATATACCGGCGACGTGGCGCGATGCTCGTTTGCGATGCCAGCTTGAAGGTATAAGGGGCTAAGGGGCTTTTACAATAAATTAACCAATTATGGTACCTACAAACCAGGGCTCCGTTCGAATACGACCATTTCTGTTGAGCTTCCCAATTTTTTGATGCGGCTAGTAAACGGTGGTCAAGTGAAACATCTTAAATTATAAAAATACAAGGCAACTAAAAAACAAAAAAATAATACACCTAGAATAACAAAAACAAATGAAACGTTTTGAAGTTGGTGCCATGAAATAGTAGTCTTTATGTTTTATTCGGCACCAACTTCAAAATGTTTTATTTGTTTTTGTCGTCGGTGATATTTTTTTGTTAAAAAGTTTTAATATCTCACTTTTTAGTAGTTTGGTTTGTAATTCACATAAGTTACAATAGGCTTATATCAACTGCTCAAATCCTAGTTTTACAAAATATTGCTTGCCCCGATGCAGGGCCATTAATTATTGTTGAGGAGTTCACTATCAGCTCTATTACATTGTATAAAAGTAGTTAGTATGACAAGAATAAAGTGCTTATCAATACAAAATTAAAGTAACTAAATCGCAAATTGTGAAAAATTGAATAGGCCTCATTATTTGTGGTCTTCATCATCAGTTCCACTTCACCAATTGGTGCTTTTTAAGAGTAAATTCACGAATCACTATGAAATATACCTAAATCACTGTAGGTTTGCCTTTAATATTTTCGAGTAGAGAATATTTTAAAGTTCCCTCGATTTCTCCAGGATCCCATCATCAGATCGTGATCACAAAACAAAAAATACAAAAAGATTTTTTCAAATCGGTCCAGCCGTACAAACAAACATACAAAAAAAACAGTCGAATTGAAAAGCTCCTTCTTTTTGAAGTCGGTTGCGAAAAAAAAAGGTTTTCTTCCGGGCAATTGTTAGATTTTTTTGTCTACGTAAGAATTTCGGACTTCAACTTCACAAATAACAAATCCGTTTGCGTAGTTAAAAACATCTAAGCTAATCTGTCCCCATTTAGGGGACAGATTAGCTTAGCTGTTTTTAACTGTCCCCATGTAGGGGAAAGATTGACGGAAGCCAGTTTGTCTGAAAAAAGTTCGAACAAAAACTTCTTATCTTACTTACTTTTCATGAGATTTATTGAAGAACACATTCTAGCATTTTTTCTTATATTTCGTTTTTTTGGATCAACAGGTGGAATGTTAGCTTCACCAACCATTTCATCAATAAAATCAGCGATTGTGGAACTAATGTGTAATGTGGACATTTTTACGGGGATTCATTCTACCTTCTCCAACGGAAACTATTATTCTGTTGATGGTTTGTGTTGTTTTTTTTTTATTAATAATATTAGAGTAAATATCTCTCTCGTGAGCGTCATGCCCTATTTTACATTACTGCCAGTCGTAACGCATGTAAACAATTGTGAAGGATTACTACTAGTTTTAAAATATGTTCTTTTTAGGTGTCCCATTGGCTGCAATTCCTCACGAATGGTCTTCGTTTGAACCTGACAATAAAAATAATGCTGAGAGCTGCATAATTCTACACACAGATGGGAAAATATCTGATGCCAATTGTGAAGAACCACGACCTTACGTTTGCTACAGGGAGCACTCTCATATTGACGTTAACATTTGTGGTACACCTGATGCAGGTAACTATAAACTTGATAGTATTACTTAGCTCAGTACAACTAAAACTAGGTAAAGTAGTCTTATGCTTGACGTTTCGACGGGGTTACACCGACCGTGGTCACGAGCTGACAGTCAGCTTGTGACCACGGTTGGTGTTACCCGGTAAATTGTCTATAGGTTCATAGATAAGTAACTGTTTTCTAAAACTATCACACACTTCCGTGCGTTAACGTTAATCTGTTGAGGTTCTGCATCTTTTGCGGTAAAAATCTTCAGCTATATCGGATTTTGCGTCTTATCAAACTTTGAAAGAGATAATAGAAGTCACAGTTATTTCTGCGAACACCCTTGTGCCGTGTATATCTCCTGCGTACTTGGCTACTTTCAGTTGAGATTGGCTGCAATGAACAAAATCGTTGCTCTATTAAAATATGCGAAGGAAAACCTCGCCAGAGAATAAAATGATCCGTTACGGGTCGTACCTTCTTTCGTGGGAACATTCACAGAGTGATTAACCTATGTATCTTTATTTCAGAATACCATTTCGATAGCCGTACAAACAAATGCTACAAGTTCCATACAAAGGCCCGAACGTTTACACGAGCCCACTTCGCCTGCTCTGCTGAAGGCGGACATCTTGCAATCATTAACAGCGACGTGGAGGCTGGGGTCATTTCTGAGGTCTTTGCCAAGTACCCTGCAGATATAATGCTTGGAACCTTCTGGAAAGATGTAGCCTTCGTTGGGTTTCACACTTTGTATGAGGGCTCTGAATGGAGAACTATTGAAGGTTAGTACGTTGTTTTATTGTTGTGTACAGACTATACATGACTATATTAATCTATCTGTGAGGTTAGAATGTTCAGTCTAATTGGCAAAATGCTCATTTAAATGATCAATTAAAGAAGGAATTGATCTTTACATGGGATGACTCTTTGTATGAACCACAAATTGTTGTTTTGAGTCTGTGTGTTGATAGTTTTAATCACCTTAAAAAAAACTTTACTCAACATTCAAAATTATTATTATTACACTGCGCAGGATAATATTTTACTGGTTATAAAACGCTAACTCTTTTTTTTATCTTCCAGGTCAATCACTTCAGGATGCAGGCTACGCGACATTTGCTTCAGGACAACCAGACAACGCAACTGACGGCGAAAATTGTGGGGCAGTGTATCGTAATGGTTTACTTTATGATTTATGGTGTGATAAAATCCACCCTTTCATTTGTGAAAAGAGTCCAGACTTCCCTCCTGTTTGTGACAATGCTACTACTGTAGATTTCCATGAACATACAAACAAAACTTGTGATGATAATCACGAGTAGCATTCTGATAATGAAGTAAATATTAATCACAAAATACATGGTGGCGCGTACATAACTAGACCTATAATTAAATGACTATTTAAACATAAACGTCTTTCTCTAAAGTCAATTATTGCAAACTTTTTAAATTTAGGATATGCAAATTAATTCAATAGCTTATAGCTGCATCGTCATAGTGTGCCTACTATCAATCAACGTGCACTTCTGCTACTAAACAATCAAGTTGTTTAGTAGTAGCAGCAGTAGTGCACGATGATTTTTTGGCCTTTATTTGTGTTATTGTATTCGTAAGTATTTCCTGTCTAAAAAGAATAAATGTTTAATTTGTAATCTCTTTTTTTATTAATAAACTAGCTGTGCCCGCGACTTCGTTTGCGTGGAAGTTGGGTTTATATTAAGGTAGTTTAAATTACAATTTAACTTCTATGTAAAACATATTGGAAACATGCTCCACAATGCTCTGTGGCATCTATGGATATTATGGGCTAGCTTTAATCAGGGCCCAACCTATGGCAGGGCAAGCCAAGCAAATGCCCAGTGCAGTAAAATGACGGGCGACAAAGTTTATGGCGCCAGACGGTTAGAAGACAAATTATAAAAAATCCCATGCTTTCAGCACCTCGACAAAAAAGTATTTCACCAAAATAATTAGCATCACATCAAATATTATTAATATTTAAAAATTCCCCCCTCCCCCGTCAACTTGGGCGGTTTCGGGTTAAATGAAGCCCGAAACCGCCCAAGTACTCGCGCGAAATTTTGTGTTAAGGAGCTGCGATTCTGACTCCGAAAGGTCAAAAATTCCGATTGATTTTAAACCTCCGACTCCTACTTCGGCTCCGACACTTTTAAATCGGACGTTTTAATCGAAGGTACCTAGCCGCTCCTTCAAGATAATGTATACATAGGTAATAAAGGTATGTTGGAAAAAACTCTCACAGATTCCCTATGATCGCGGGTTATGTCCTGCCCGAGCGATCTTTTCCGAGTCCAAAGTACGCCCACTTTGTGTCCGTGTTGTAAAGTCCCCCGCGAAATAGGGCTAGTTATGTTTTTAAAAAATACCCTGTTTTTAAAACATTGCATTCCCGCGGTGCTGTGATACGTGTTCAACCAAACAGACAACATTCAAACGTTTTTAAAAGATATACTCAGATATATTTTTGTGTTTAAATACTATTTCTAAACTTATTTCAATATTTTTTTTCACTCACTTTAGAAGATTTAAATATTATTTTATAATGTCTACATTGGTGAATTAAAAAATAGGTGTGTCAACCTGTCGCAAATTAAGATCATCATATATTCATATGTAAGATTTTCAGATTTTTTTTTAAATCAATTTTCCGATTCTTTTTAATTTGTATTTATTTTTTCTATTTTCAAAACTGGATAAGTTTCTTTTAATACTTGATGATTTTATATTAAATTGTACTTAAACTTTCATGCTTATTAAACATAGGTAAGCAAGGTATTTAACCTTAAATTATTCACGCGATTAAGACCCGTAATAGATATATTTTCATAATGTGTACAAATCACGAAAGTTTATCAACATTTTAAGCAATTTTGGCACTCAAAAAATCGAATCACAGATGGCGCCACGTGTTTTATTTTGATATAACACTAACATTTATATATTCTAGAAAATATCAAGTAGTTACTGTTTATTTGTAATGTAATATTGTTTTTCATTTCTACATTCATAACATAATCACGATTCACGCAAAACAATGATAAAGGTGCCTGTTGAAAGTTATTGATTGATATGAAAATTTGTTAAACATGTTAAAGTCGAAAATAAAAGCTTGTATAATAAGTATACATTTGGAAAAATACTTATAAAAAGAATAAAAAGAATTAAAAAAAAACACAAAAAGAGACTCGCACACTTGAGACTCGATCCTCCTACTTCGCTCTTTCATCACCGCCACTTGTGCCATTAGACCACCTCAACCGATACAAAAGCGGTTAAAATAGCTGATCTTAAGAAAATTTAAAAAATATTGTGTTTAGCTCCTTATAGTTTTAGCGTGAAGTTACTGTTTCCATGGGTTACAATTGTAAATAATGTCTTATTGTGGAAAAAATTGTGTAAAACTATAATGGTTCGACCAAACATACGTTGCTGCTCGCTCCCCATAGACGATAGCGTAATGATTCATAGTGTAAATAATGACCTATAGTATTTACAATAGAACTGCAAATTTTCATGAAGATCCGTCTAGTAGTTATTGTTTTATGATGTTAAATAGCTACAGACATGATCCGTTATTGCTTAGCTCCTATGGGAAATAGCGTGATAAATTATAGCCTATATGTTAATCCAGACTTATTAGAATACACACACAAAATTTCAACCGAATCTGTCTGGTAGTTTTTGCGTGATGCGTGTTCAAACAAACAGACAGACAGACAGACAGACAGACAGACATTTCTAAAAATGTAGGAATGTGTTTAAATACTCTTTTCGAACATTTCCCAATTTTTTTTTTTACTATGTTCGGCCATGTACAGACACGTGAAATTTACAATTTTATTATATGTATAGATAGATAGATATAGATATTAATTATCTTTGCTTGTTATTTTTAATAAGGCTCTGTGTATGTGAGCTTTTTATTACCCTACGTCCAAGACGAGGAGCGTTATACAATTCATATTCATAACGTGCGTTACTATGTGAACATCTAGAACAATATGGAAGAAGTTGGAAACGTGTTTCAAGTGGTATTCACCTAAGCAGTGAACAAAATGTTTTGCTATAGCGGCAACACTGAAGCTGCCACATCACAAGCGGACGCTTCTATTGGTACCATTCAAGTGAAGCGATCATATATTTGACTTGAACCAAATTTGAGAACCCTCATCTACTAAATATACTTAAAGCAAAGATCTGTAGAAAATAAATAAGGAAAAAAATATTTTGTCTGTCCCCTGGCACAGTGCAGGGTAGAGTAGTCGGAACCAGTTCCGAAAAATAATGTTAATCTTGGTTACTTTTCTTCCTGGATTTGAGTACTAATATGAATTCAAAATGTCAACCTGACGTGTTTTATTCTTAAGTTACGCCTAATAAAATAAGTGAATAAAAATTAAAATAGAGATGAGTGAAGATTGTTTCACAGACAAGAGTAGGCTCTTAAATAAAAGTAAGTACCACAGATTACCGAGAGTACCTATAGAAGGTATCTATGTACTCCACTTGAGCGATGCCCACATAGACATAGTTTATGGACATATATCGAAGACCTTTTGTTTGGAAAGACTGCATTTTGTTCGGAAGGCGTGCCTCGTTACCGCGTCTGTTTCCAAAGTCTGTATGCCTGCGTCCAGAGCGCTATGTACGAGTATGTAGGTTGTCTTCTGTACTTTCGGTATTGTATGTAAGTTCACTAGTGCAGAAGTTGTCTTTAAAAATATTCCTTTTTGTAGTATTGCTTCTCGTGTTGGTGTAAACATACCCTTATTTTTATGACAAGATTTTTTTCCCTATCCAACAGTAACTCCTGTTTATGTCCCTAATATTCCCAAAATGATTTGGCCTGTCGCAAATCCTAGGATATGTCCCATATTCTGGGATTTGTGATGGGATAAATTGTTTAATATCGATTTAAGGCTATGACAACATTTTATTTACAAGTTGTAGACTAAGCAAAGTGGACTTAATGTTTTTTTGTTATCTAATATCTATACTACTATTGTTTGAACATGCTCCGATAATACTGGACCGATTCAGATGAAACCCAAACTTTGAATAAATATATTATTTCGGGACTTAATCGCGTGAATTATTTAAAGGTACGAACCTTTTATTTACCCGACGTTTCGATCGAATTGCACCGATCGTGGTCACGGGTCGACTTACGGGTGGACTTGAACTTTGAATAAATATTTTTGGATCCCATAAAGTTTTCCAAGGAATCGAAACGGCAACCTCTAGACCAGCAGTGGTACGCACTTGCACTGAATCGCCAAGGCAATTGCTATTTAAACTTAAGTTTAGTACAAAAACGAAAACGTTTAAGTAACAAAATTATTTATTTACATTCTTCATTAAAATTATGATAGGTAACTTAAAATAAATATTAAGCCTAAATATGTACAATAATGGACTCTGTTTAATGGTAATAAATGCTACTTTGATTTGGCTTATTTTCCTAACGCCTTCGCTTGTCCTAGTACTCCGATGGCTGGTCCTGCTTTGACGATGCCATTGCGAACGTTGCGACCGACTTTCTCCTGTAAAAGACAAAAAATAAGGTATTAGTTTCATCAAAATTGGTTCAGAATAACTCTTGATACAGCTTGACCTCTGTTTTAATAGCCACTGTAAACATTTCAGAGCTCAAGTAAAATGGTCCCCATAACCGGCATCCACGCGGTCGGGCGGAGTCGTGGACTTAAGCTAAATTGAAACTAAAATTATAAATTTGAAAATAACTATGTCTGTCTGTTAACGTTTTTACGCTAAAACTGCTGACTCAATCAATCTCAAAAAAGACAAATTTCATATTAATCAGTATATACAAAAGAAAAGTCAAAATTTGACTTTTGTGAGATAGATTGAGTATCGGGAAAGGACCTTATCGCTCAAGAAACGTACATACGTATGTAGATCGCGTGTAAACAAAAGAGATACACATTTTAATCGTTGTTCGCTGATCGCTCTATACTGTATCTCTTTTGTATACACGGATGGGATCTAGAACATACATTTTTACATTTTTTAGGTGTTAAAATCGCTATTGACCTTTGGTGGGACAGCTGCCTTATGCACAGAAACTGTTACGAAACATCACGCTACGATCTACGATAGGAGCGAAGCAGCAATGAGAAACGTTGCAAAAACGGGGAAAAATTACGCAAACGAAGTTGCGTGGGACAGCTAGTTTTAAATATAGATACTTTTTTTTTTTAAAGATAACTCCCGCGTTAGGTTACAAGCCCTGTGTCGCGGGGGACTTTACAAACATACAAATCACCGACACAAAGTAGACTCGTAACAACAATTTGTGGATCACACAAAGTGGTGTCTCGTGTGGGAATCGAACCCACGACCTCTTGCGTAGCAGTCGGACACACTCCCACTGCGCCACAGAGGCAGTCAACTTTACTAGGAACTTAGATAAATATAACTTACACTCTGGCACAGAAAATCGTGCTTATCACACAAGGATTTATTTCTGGGTTGGCATCGAACCTACGACCTCTGGCTTAGAAGTCAAGGTCACTAACCTAGGTTAGGTCAGTTTGGTCGCCTTTGCAGCACGCCTCTCATATTATAAATATTGTATTGATAAAAAACAAAAGTCGGCATGAAAAAATATAAATAAGGAAACAAAAAATGACTTACGATTTTCTTGAAGATTTTCCACTTCGGCTCTGGCGCAGCCGAAACACTCGCCAACGCAACGAAACAAGCGAACACGAAGAACAAGATTCTTGAGAAATTCATTTTTAAAATTAGAATTTGTGATTCCAAAATTGAATTTTAAACTTCGAACACAGTTCACAGCTGCGGCTTGAATGATGCTTTACTTCCGAAACATCTCAGTTTATATACAGAAAACACCGCTAACAACATTTACAGCTGTACAACTATTTATTATGGAAAGTAGATCTTTATTCTTTAGACAATAAGGAACATATTAATTTAACGCGTGGTTGTTAATTACAAACAACAGTTAGCAGCGTTGACTCCAGGGAAGCCCCGATAGCAAATATGTTCTATGTTTTTATCGAAGTCCCTAGTACAGTAATATGAGTCATTATCATTAAACGTATCGTGAAACATATTGTAGCCGTTGCACGAGATTCTTTTATTAATGATCTAACTGCTTTTCGATCACGACTGTTTATTTCCTATTATATTTATAAAAATACTAATTATAATAATTATTTAAAGGTATTTTTATAAAATAAATAATCTGAATATCAGAAACGGCTCCAACGATTTTCATGAAATTTAGTAAACTAATAATAATTTTCACAAAAAAAATACACACTACGAAGTTCGCAAGGGACAGCTACTGTTATGTATGAATATTATTTTGACGAATTTATGCAATTTTCGGAGCGATTATTTCCAAACACATTCACGTATTCAAAAAAGTTTATTAGAAACTTTAAAATGTTTATAAGAGACCTGTCGAACGATGTTACACACATTAATGTTTGTTAAAAGTTTTTTTTTTCAGATACTGTTACAAATACTAATATCTATCTTGGTATCTCTGCTCAGAATCGGTAACACAATCCAATTGGATAGTTTTTGAACCATGTATCTATACTAATATTGTAAAACTGAAGAGATTGTTTGTTTGTTTGAACGCGACAATCTCAGGAACTATGATATGAAAAATTATTTTATTGTCGGATAGCCCATTTATCGAGGAAGGCTATAGGCTATATAACATCATGCTACGATCAATAGAAGCGGAGCAGCAACGAAAACAATTGCAAAACGGGGAAAATTAAAGCATATGAAGTTGCGCGGGTCAGCTAATTTTCAATAATAACCATGGATTATGTACTACGCGATGCTATGAGCATGGTATTGCGAAGAACATAGAACAATTTTAATGGCTTATAACTCTGCAAGTTTTCAATATTTTCATTAACTATAAGTATTATTTTATTAAGTATTGAAGTGAAAAACTTGTTGGGGGTGTTTGAGCTTAGCTCTATACGAAAAATAACCTTGTTTACATACATTATGTAAAAAAGAAATAGCATTTAATTTTACATAACGAGCAAAGCTCGGTCGTCCGGGTACTAATAAATGATATTCTACTGAAATCAATGAATAAAAGGGTACCATAATATTTTTTTAAATCTGTGTAGCACTTAGCACTCCACACGTTGGTCTTCGGATTCGAAACATAACTTTAATGAAAAAGGTACTATTTTTTTAATCGATTTCGGTAAAGTAGTAGGTAGGTACTACTATGAGGAATCGACTAATTAGTAATTATAAAAAATCTTTATTCATTTAGGGGAAGCAAAATACTACTCTTGTGAAAAATCGATTCTACATGTATCCAGGTGACATAAGCTCCATTTCTTGCACTTTGACAGTTACATGGCGTAGGGTGATTAAGAAGGTACGGTATTTTGTATGTTTCTCTAAATCTTAAATATTTGTAGAGTGTCGTGTCAAATAAAAGAGCTTAACAGCATGGGATCATTTCACTTTCGTATCCAACGATTGGTTTGATATAATTCAGGTACAAATAGAAACCTAGACTTCCCATTTACGTGTGTAAATAATATTAAATCCATCTTTTTTGAGACCATTAATCGAACTACGAATTTAGACAAGAATAGAAAAGTTGAAAGAGCTAGCCGAGTACCTACTAGTTGACACACCCAATATTTGTGAATCACACAATATTTTCAAGGGAATTGAACCCACAACCCCTGGCCGTGCCTAGCAGTCGTATGCACTCCTACTGAATAACCAAGGCAGCTGCTATAGGCACAAACTTAAATTTATTAGTAAAACAAAAAAGTTTGACAAAATAATTTACCTATTTACATTTAAATGTTCGTAAACTTTCGCGATTTAAACACATTATAGAATTTTATAAGCTACGTAGTCTTAACCGCGTAAATATTTTATTTTAAGGCTAAATACCTTTGTTTTATTGTCCGTCGTTTCGACCATATTGCAACGGTCGTGGTCACGGGTAGACTCTATACAAAGGTATTTAGCCTTTAAATAAAATATTTACGCGATTAAGACCCCTAGCTTATAAAATTCTATTTACATTTTTTAATAAGATTATATCAGATAACTTAATAATAAATAATACAATAATAGACTCTGTTGTATAGTATCAAATGCTATTTTGACTTGGCTGTGTTGCGATGATCATTTTCCAAATGCCACTTGTCCTAAGACTCCAATGACTGGTCCCACTTTAACGATGCCATTGTGAATCTTGTGGCCCAATTCCCACTGTAAGGAACAAAAAAGTAAAATAAATATTAGCGTGTTTTATTACAAAAATGGTGTAGTAGCTGTATACTAAAGATATTTAAAAAAGTAACATAAATCGAATATAAATAATAACAACTTTTTTTTTTTTAAATAAATTTTACTTTTTATAAGTATAATCAGAGAACAAATTATTAATTAGATAATATAAATACTATATTTAAACTAGAAATTAAGACTAAATAAAACTAAAATATATCCAAAAAATTGGGACCTCTGGGCGTGGTTCCACAAATACTGGCGGCATTTCCTCGCTGTATAGCAATACTGATGCGTTGTGCGAGGAAGCTGCCAGCTCTACGGTCACCAGTGGAGTCGACCAATTTTTTGGAAAGTTCTTTAAATAAATGTTGTGCACTTGGACCCCACGGGCCAAGGGTCTCGGCGCCGAATGTTATAAATATATATATAATATACTTTTATTGGAAATAACACATTTATATGTATCAGTACTCAGATTCATGTAGCCATACTTAAAAGACTAGTACAGTCTTTTAAGTATGGGCTATGAATAGGGTTTGTTTATTTGCTCGGGGTTATAAGTGTATTTTTTTTGTGTCATTTACCTTTACTTTACCTTATTTTACTTTAATGGCTGTACAATATTTTATCCGTCACTTAATTTTAATTTCATGTAGGTATTATTTAATGATCTCATAGAATCAGTACCAACCCGAAAATAAATAATACTAATTTAAAAAGAAACATGTTGGTGAATAAAGGCATGGAAAAGTATAAGTAAAGAAGAGGAAGTTTCACTTACGACTTTCGGAGGGATTCTCCACTTCGGCTCAGGCGCAGTTGAAACAGTTGCTAACAAAACGAAACAACCGAAGAAGAAGAACAGGATTCTTGAGAAATTCATTTTCAAAATTATAATTTAAGTTCAAAATCGAATTTTAAATTTCGAACACAATTCACAGCTGCTGTGGCTCGAATGATGCTCTACTTCCGAAATATCTCATTTTATATACAGAAAATACTATTTGCACTTGTGAAATTTCTTATCGTTGAAACTAGAACCAAATTTTTAGAGTTCCCCAGCCAAAATGGCAAAAATGGAACCCTTATAGTTTCGTCATGTCCGTCTGTATGTCTGTCCATCTATCTAAAGATTACCCAATGAGTATTGATTAAATTTGGTGAAAAGGTGTCTTGTAGTAGCCGCTACTTAGTTGGATAGCTATAAAGTAAAAATAAACATGGGGGGCCACTCCATACAAGTAGGTTACAGAAGCTGAAAAAATAATCTTAAGCAAACACCAACGCGTGGCACATAATTCGGCAGGTCTTTTAAAGAACATTTTAAGGTTTCAATCAAGCTTTTTGAGTAGGTGAATATTTTTGGAAATAATCCCTTCGAATTATAACCTTTTAATTTTTTCCAAAAAATTATAAAGGTTACTTTAAACTAAAATAATTATTTTAAAAAGGCGACGGCTTCGGAACTCTACACTAAGCATGATCCGGCATGCTCTTGCCCGATTTTATTTAGATAATACTAACTGAAATATTAGTATGACAAACTGTTGTTAATTCCAAAAGAAAGGATGTCGATAACCTTTTACAGAGAGTTGACTCCAGGGTAGCGCCTGTAGTAGGTGTCCTGTGTTCTTAACAAAGTCCGTAGACTGGTCTATCAGTTTATTGGTTCGTGACCCTGGCTACTATGCCTTAGGTCGTCGGTTCAATACCAAGACACGTTGAAATGGAACCCACGACTATAGATAAATTTCAATTTATCTATAATGTTCTGCTATGTATTAAGAAATATAAAAAGTTTAACTATTTTATAAAAATAATAATTGCATTTTGAAAGATAGAAAAACTTGAAGTCCTGACCTAGGAATCGAACCTAATACTTCCGTATGCCAAACCGGGGCCGGAATCGAACCACCTATCTGGACTATGTTACTAGACCGCAACTTTTTCTACCCTTTAATGCTCGCGAGTTGGGCCCTCGCATGCGCCCTCTAGCAATTGTCAAGAAATGTATATTTTTTTTTGTTTAATTTTTTATAAAGATAACTAGTAATGTGGGATTGTGGTCCCACATTTTGGCTGTTTCAAAACGAACCAACGCCTACGTAAGTGAAGCGATCGAGAAGCGAAAGGAAAATTTCGATCGCTAGTTTCGCGCGGAGTGGAAAATTTGTTACATAAATTGGTTTGCATACAATTTTGTGCAAAGGCTGGTGGAGAATTCTTATGAAAGATTAATTTATTTATTTTTATCCATAGAATTTAGTTTTTTAGTTTCTCTAAATTTTCTGAGTGTCCCACGAATATCCGTGCCAAATATTGTTTCATTAAAGAGATCCCGTTAAAAACAAAAATGCGAAAATATGTTAAGTCGGCTAAAGGTTAAGCACTAATAACAAAACTTATATTTAACATTTTTATTATTTTAAAATAAAGATCACCAGCAATTTCTTTTTCTAAGTTTTTAAAATAGTACGTAGCTTTTATCATACATGACGTATTCCATTTTTTTACGATTTGTACTAGCAATGTTGGTCGCACATTACTTTGGCCTGAAATGCTTTGGGTAACCACGGCTTGTGAGTCACCACTTTGCAACCTGGTTGACACAGTACGGTGTGTTTATATAGATTCCCGAATAATGTTTATAACTCTAAGTTTGTACGGAACCCTATGTATGCTTAAATCTTTAAAACTACGCAACGGATTTTGATGCGGTTTTTTTTAATAGATAGAGTGATTGAAGAGGAAGGTTTATATGTATAATAACATCCATTAAATAGTGGAGAAATAAGGAGCGGAGCAACAATAGGAAATGTTTGCAACATTTCCTATTGTTGCTCCGCTCCCAATTTCTTTCAAACGGGGAAAATTTACGCAGACGAAGTTGCGCGGGTCGGCTAGTTAATTAAAAAACTAATAAGAAATGTATGAACAAATTATTATGCCAAAACATTATTATTATTATTATTGTTATAAATCTATTTTTTTCCGTGATCATTAACTTCTCAGACATGAATAGTAAAGTTAGTCCAAACACTCAATATATGTGAATCACACAATATTTTCAAAGGAATTGAACCCAGAACCTCTGGCACAACAGTCGTATGCACTCTCACTGAACCACCAAGGCAACAGCTACACAAACTTAATTTTAGTAAGAAAACAAAAACGTATAACATAATTATTTAATAAAATGTTACGTGACTTAATTAATAAACTTTGTACAATAAATAACTCAGTCGAACAGTATTAAATGCTATTCTGGCTTGGCTGTGACTGTTTTGCGATGATTATACCTATGATTTTTTAATTCGTCTTTCCTAGGACATCGATGATTGGTCCTGCTTTGACGATAGTATCATGAACTTTGCGGCCAATTTCCTTCTGTAAATGACAAAAAAAAGAAAAATTGATTAAGCACTTTTTTGGGTTTATTATCAAGTAAGTTTCTTTTCCTAAAAATCTCTACTATTACAAAAATGGTATAGTAGCTGTATACTGAAGATATTTAAAAAATAAACTTACACTTAATAATTTACTTTTACTTTAATATTTACAGTTACTATATAGGTATTAATTGACACCCTGACTCCTTTACTAGTCTTTTCTTACAATTGTATTACAGGAGACTGGCAAAATATTAGGGCTTTGAATTAGTAATTATGCTTTGTTTTGCTAGGAGTTATAACTGAAATTTTACTTTATTTTCTCCGTCATTAATTTTTAAGGTTTCATAGAATCATTACCTATCCGAAAAAAAATGATACTATTATTATTATATTATAAATAAAGTATTGGCGAAAAAAGACACGAAAAAGTAAGTGAAGAAGAGAAAAATCCACTTACGACTTTCGGGGGGACTCTCAACTTCGGCTCAGGCGTAGCTGTAACACTCGCCAACGCAACGAAACAAGCGAACACGAAGAACAAGATCCTTGAAAAATTCATTTTCAAAATTAGAATTTACGAGTTGAAAATTGAATTGTAATATCGAATACAATTCACAGCTGCTGCTCGAATGATGCTCTACTTCCGAAATATCTCAGTTTATATACAGAAAATCTATTTGCACTTGTCAAACTTCTTATCATAGAAACTAGAACCTAATTCTTTAGTACTAACTGAAATATTAAATTAACGAGCTGTGGTTAATTACAATAAAATTAAAAGTAAGTGTGCCGATAACCTATTGCAGAGAGTTGCCTCCAGGAAGCCCTGGTTGTAGGACTTCTTTTATGTTCTTATCGAAGTCCCTAGTACAATAATATGAGTCACAATCATACATACCATAAAACATAAATTTCGTAAACACATTAGGTACAGTAGTTCCATGAGATTGCTTTATTTTTGAACTCCTACCGGTATTTCGATCATGATGGAAAATTCTTTTGGAAAATAATCGACTACCAAAAATATTTATACACTTAGCTTACACAAACGTACCGTACGTTAGGTACATTCTTGGTTTTAAATATATCTTTAATTAGCTGTCCCGCGCAACTTCGTATGCATCAATTTTCCCCGTTTTTATAACTCTTCTCATTGCTGCTCCGCTCCTATTGGTCACAGCGTTATAAAGCCTATAGCCTTCCTCGATGAATGGGCTATCCAAAAGAAAAATAATTGTTCAATTCGGACCAGTAGTTCCTGATATTACCGCGTTCAAACAAACAAACAAACCCTTCAGCTTTTTAATATTGGTATAGATTATTATTGTTATATTAATTAATGTAAATTTACAATCCTACCTTGTCCCTATACTATGCTATGTTTGCTTCCCTTTGAAATATTTATTACCACATATAAAACGCAAGAGCATTTTCCACCTAGCATGTTACAGTAGGAAGCAAAACAAATAAAGTATTGTAACTACTTCCATTTACAAATAAACAAAGAATTTACTCCAGTTCATTTACACACAATATGTTCGTAGTAAATGATAACACAGGGGATGCCCTGTTGAAGTTGTACATAATATTATAATAATTATGAGCATAACATTGGTAACAGTGACTATGAGTCAGTACAATTACGATTTACATTTATTTAATAACTAGATGACCTGCGCAACTTCGTCTGCGTATATTTTCCCAGTTTTTGCAACTTTTTTCATTGCTGCTATCTCCTATTTGTCGTAGCGTGATGTAATATAGCATATAGTCTTACTTGACAAATAAGGTTTGCAACAGTACAATATTTTTTTAATTCGGACCAGTAGTTCCTGAGATTAACGCGTTCAAATAAACCAATAAACTCTTCAGCTTTATAATATTAGTATAGATATATTTAGAAATATATAAATATGTTTATAAGATGTCTGGTTACCATAGTACAGGCCCTTCCTAGTTTGGGATTAGATCGTGTTGTGTAAATGGTACCAAGATATTATTTATTTTTTATTTTTTGCATCTGTCATCTGTATGATTTTTATAGCCTAACTAGGATATCATTTAACCCTGTTCAATTGAGACGGCTCTTAGCTTTGTTTCATGAATATCTGTTTAGTGATTCTAAAATAACCTACTTTTTGTCTCAAGTAAAAGCATGTTATCTCCAGTAAGATTTAAAAATGCGGCTACACATACAAAATTGCACTTTTTAGAACAACATACTTGTACAAATCTCGTTATCATTCATCATAAACAATGTCAACAATTAAACCAGGTTCTTCACCTACGAAACAAAAGATGAGTCAATAAAAATGAGGAAAAGATTTGTATGTTTACATTGTCGCATCTGTGTTTGCAGCTGTTATATGGAGGTCAAATTGATTATTTTATTTTGTTTATTTTTGAGCGGTTCTTTACTTGAATAGTTATATAACTGTATCTATATTCTTCGACAGGTCGTCATGGTAATTGGGATATGACGATAGAAGGATAGACCAGGACGAACAGAAGACACCCACCCTCGCAATGTACCTTGCCATCTAATACTGCATCAGTTCCCATGTGCATTTATAGGACAAATATCTTTTACTTTTTTGCTTATATGTATACACAACAACATCTAAGCAGGTTTTTAAATTTTAAAGCTCATTTTAGATTTATTTATATTCTTCTATGGTGTCGAATTTGAATTGATTGTGATGACAGTTTCAGCAATTCAGCGCTCGGTGTGTGTCCTATCCTACATAATCTTAACCTCTGCAAACATACACACAATGACGTCGTATAATCTCACAAAATAAGTGCAGATTAGATAATAAAAACCGGGCAAGTGCATGTCGGGCCACGCATAATTTAGGGTTCCGTAGTCACGCCCCCCCCCCCCCCCCCCATCCATCCGAATAATGCAGCTTATGAAGTGGGTGTTCTATTGTTTCTTTTTCATACTTAAAACGTTATACCTACTTAATAATAATTTTCTATGGAATTTGTATGAAATTTTGTTACTTCTCATTTGATCAGCTGTTACTCGTAAACGTTTAAAGCCTTCTAGGCTGGAATAGTTTTCCTTTTAATTTACCGTGATTTTTATCACATTCTCAACATCAACCATTTAGCTGGCAGGGGGGGGGGCACTTGACTCTAACAAAAATTTGCTCCTTGAATATTAATATTTCACAAACGGATCCCTAAATCTAAAAATGGTCTATCTAACCCCTCAATGTTTTTAAAAGGCCTATCTAACGACACCCTACACGATGGAGTAGGTAAAAAAAATCACATCCCCACTTTACATATGTATAGGAGAGGTAGGTACCCTAATAAAATGTTTTTCAAGATTTTATTCTATCACTTTGTCGGCATAAGTAAAATGTGTATTCATGCAAAATTACAGCCTTCTAGCACTAACAGTCTCTGAGCAAAGCTGCGGACGGACGGACATGGCGAATTTTTAAGGGTTCCGTTTGGCCATTTTGGATAAGGAACCCTAAAAAATAAGAATATGTAAAGAGCACCTATTTGCTTAATTTAAAGTGAATTAAATATCTAGTAACAAAAGTATTTCTTGCCCTTTTTAAATTCCCCATTTACCTCATTAGTCATTAGGGTTAATCTTTATTAAATAAAATCTAGTATATTCAAATAAGCATTTCTTGTAGACATATACATAATATACAAACCGTATTGGTAACGATTAAGATATTTTTTTGTAAATTCATTTTCTTCTTCTTGTCTTCCGGTCCTACCCCTTTAGCATCCAGCTCCTTCACAGCACCCTTCTGTTGGTCGTCGATCCATTTGGCTGGAAGTCATCCTCTCTTACATTCAGTCGCAGTAATAATATCTTGGGACAACTCGCCAAAGTGGAAACCAGACAACCAATAATCATACTTATATATTTCTACAGCCTTTTTACATACATAATATAAACTAGCGGACTCCTCGCGGTTTCACCCGCGTAGTTCCCGTTCCCGTGGGAACACAGGGATAAAAAATATACTATGTCACCCGGGGTTATTGTAGCTTCATAACGATGAAAGAATTTTTTAAATCCGTCCAGTAGTTTCTGAGCCTATTCAACACAAACAAACAAACAAATCTTTCCTCTTTATAATAATAATATAGATAAATAACACCCAGACATAGAATAAATCATCGTGCTCATCACACAACGTTTTATCCTGGATAGGGATCGAACCTACAACTTCTTGCGTAGCAGTTGGATACACTCCCACCGCGCCACAGAGGCAGTCAAATTGCATTTCAACGTGCATAACCTGCAGGCTTTATCGATATTTTTGGTTAATTGAGAGCCCCTGCGCATCTTTAAATTTGTGGACTACCCCAACCGTTAATGTCCACATATTGGCACTGCAGGTCATTATTAGTAGGACACATTAATCAAAGAGTTTGATCTTATGGAAATGGGTAGATTAGAGGTGAAGTGAAAACTCGAGGAGTAAAATTGTATCATTACTATTTCTAGGTCAGAACGTTGTCAAGTAATAATGTTTGGGGACGAGATTGTAACTGCGATATCAAATTGATGTTAGTCGTAAAATGTGAATGATGGGAGAAGTCAACGAGATAGGCTTCAGGGTTGAACGACCCGCTTGTGGATTGTATGAGGGTAGTACACTTATTTGAATTTAGTATGGGTTGTATTATTTTCAATTCAATTCAATTCAATTCCATTTATTTGCGTAATATGGGTACAAATGATGTAACAATAATAGTAATACAAAGAATCACCAGAAACAGCTTTGAGCATGCAAATTAATTAATATTATTTTATAATCTAAGAAATCAAAACAAAGTGAGAATCAATTAAATACAGTATAACATGTATACTGTATTTAATTGATTCGAGATTTCAGAATATGTCAAGTGTAGAAATTATAATTTTAAATTTGTAAGTATATTATAATTTCATTAATAAAACAAAAAATAATGTAATATTAAAAATCTTGATAGTAATTTTTATAGGCATTCCTTTCCAATATTACTTTATTAATACGATAATTTCATTCGAAAGTGTACTTTCGGGGGTCTTGGATGCGAGTCCTGAGTTTGAATTTTTTTTTCAAATGCAATGTTGTATTAAAAATCGTTTCTAACCTAATGACGTATTGCTATTCATAGTATTTTTTTTTTAAACTACGATTATATTTCTTACTAGCTTTCGCCCGCGGCCCCGCCCGCGTGGATGTCGGTTATCGTAATAAAAACTATCCCATGTCCTTTCCCGGGACTCAAACTATCTCCGTACCAAATTTCATCTAAATCGGTTTAGCTGTTTGAGCGTGAAAGCGTAACAGACAGACAGACAGAGTTACTTAGTATGGATGGATGATGTTGCCACTCTATTATTATCCCGACAAAATTCAGGAAAAATTTCCCGTGTATCTAGCTTTTTTTTCAAGGTGGAAAATTACAAAAAGCTACTTACTCGTGTCATTGACCTTCATATGTAATATTGTAATGTCATAATTTTGTCACCTGTATTAAATAATCAAATAACTAACGTTCCAAGAATCTGACCACAAGATTATTTAGAACATTATTATCGCTCCAAGTATTAGGGACTTTATTTTATAACATAAGACCGGGTCTTCCCTGCAGTTAACATCATCACATACTGTTATCGACACAAACTTACATTTATAGTCATCGGTAATTTGCTGAACGAAAAAGATCTTTAGTTCTAACGAATAAAGTCCGAATTAATATGTAACTAATGTTTTAACTGCAAAGGTTATGTTGTTAGTATTTTCTGTATATAAATGGGATTTTCAACGAGTAGAGCATCATTCAAGCCGTGATCACCAACGTGTTCCAAAATTGAAATATTCCAATTAATACATTCCAATTTCAAAAATGAATTTCTCAAAAATCTTGTTCTTCGTGTTCGCTTGTTTCGTTGCGTTGGCGAGTGTTTCGGCTGCGCCTGAGCCGAGGTGGAAAATCTTCAAGAAAATCGTAAGTCTTTTTTTCTCTCTTTTTTGTCGCAACTTTGTAAGAAAGTGATGATGAGGAGCCATAGTTCCAAATAATAATAATAATATAAACATAGTCAATGCAAGGCTCAAATGTGTCACAAGCCATTAATTTTTATTTATTTTTTTGACAGGAGAAAGTGGGCCGCAATGTTCGCGATGGTGTCATCAAAGCGGGACCAGCCATTGGAGTCCTAGGACAGGCAAAAGCACTAGGAAAATAATCATCGCAATACAGTCAAGCCAAAGTAGCGTTTAATACTCTGTAATAGGGTCCATTATTGCATATTTAATATTAATTTATTTTTAAGTTACTCCGAAGTCTTGTGCCAAATTAATGTAAATAAATGTATTTTATAATGTACCCATTTGTTTTTTTTACGGTTTCACAAAACAGATCAGTAGTTATACTACTTCTAATTCTATATATTAGTGGCCATTCTTCTCGAGTTATCTCGCAGTATGAAGCAGCTATAAAATAGGATGTCAAGCTGTAGGTATATATAGATTACACCCATTGAATTATGTTGAAACTTGTCGAACATTAGCTTTAAAACTGCAACAAATTACCTAATAGCTCTAAGAATCCCTGAAAAATGTACGGTTTCCATGGAGTAAATTTATTTTTCATAATTTCCGCGCAATCGAAGTCGCGGGCATCAGTTAGTATGTATTAAATAAAGTTAATGTATGTATGTACTTATAAACTATAAAATAGTATGCACTTTAAAAAGTCATTCTCCTTTTTTCGCAGTCGGGAAAATAAAGCAAAGTTTGACGTTCAGAACCTCTTTAGGTTAGTTATTTGTTGATATTTCCGACGTATTGACATAGTCTTATTACATTTTTCAAAAAGTAGATTATAATAGTAATATTTTTTTTATTTCCATTGTAATTAATTATACAGTTTTTAAGGTAAAGGATGTAACAATTTCATTAGAAAATATGTGTTATTTTAACGCTAATGATATATTAGTGATGGATTATACTAGTTGACAGTCGCTGGGAGTTGCATAAAAGTGTGATACTTAATCACACTTTTATATCGACTAACAAACATATATTTAACAGAAACAGAGTACACCTAGACTCGGAACAATGGGTTGCTGATTACACAAAGTGTTAGCTTGTGCGGGAATCGAATTCACAAGCCTCTTGCGTAGCAGCCGTGCACACTACTACTGCGCCACCGACGGTTTTTTTGGATACGGCGGGTATTATGTTGAGTAGAACTATGTGTTATAAAATCGTGTCCTGTGAAATGATGATAATTTATTTAAGCATGTGTATTACAGCTACTACAGCACAAAGGTTATCGATATAGCTCAGAGGATTAGTAAGTTGAAGAGGATACATCGTTCGCAAAACTGACTGTAGGTGGGTAGGGGTATGAAAGGTTCTCCAGTGGCAACCACGAGCTGTAAGACGCAGTATAGGATAATCCCTACAAGCTGGATAGACAACTTGATTAAAATAGTGGGGCCGTTGGATGCAGAGTGCTATAAATCAGTCACTGTGAAACTTTTTTGGGAGGTCTATGTTCAGCACTAGACGCCTTCGGAGACAGCTACTTAAATATGCTTTAATTAGCCTAAAGCAGCGGTAGCATAATGGCTAAGGCATCGGTCTTGCAATCATGAGGTCACGGGTTCGAATTCTATCCATTATACTACCGACGTGAACCATCTCCTAACACAAGCCTTTGAGCTTAACTGTAGGGGTTAACAAGATTGCTAGTAATGTGGGACTCAATCTTTCATCATCAAATTATTCTTTAGAGTTTCATTTTTTGATTCAGTCAAAGCCAAAACGTAGAAAAGCATTTGAAAGAAGAGAAAAAAGAAAGAAATTTGGCAGCTATTTCGAAGTACAAGGTCAAGATACACTGGCTGCGGCTTCTGTCGATATCGCTTACTATCGTCGCTACCATGCCGCACTAAAAACATTTGCATTTAACACTGTTTGATTGCCGCCACAGAGTACATGTTCTAAAGAATAAAATTATTTTCCGGGTGCTCAGAATGGACACGAATACATTATGCCGATCCCGCAAGGAAATTTGTAAATAAATAATGGTTTTTAAACCATAGGGATAGGTAGATATCATAATAGTTGATTCTTGTAAGTAATTGTTATAATAATAACTGTATGGGTTAATAATAGTTATTTACTATTACTATTCACTTTATTCATTTTTAATCTTAGTGATAGATTTTTTATAATCATTAAATAAAAAGTAAAATATAACTGAAACTATATTATTAGCTTCTTTATTTTAATTAATTATAATTTTTTTTATCGTACTGTAGTAGTTAGTAAGTACTTAGTTAAATACAGCAAGTAACGTACCTAGGCAAATAATAATATAATTAACGTATATTGATTTTGAATTGATTTCCATCATTAGAAGAACTTAATAGACACAATATTGTTTATACCTATCTGGCAACGCATCTGTTTTATTAATCTTCTGAAGAATCATTATTTTTATCAAAGGTTGCCGAAACTTCCATTGTCGGTATTAACAAATTGTAGTATTACACGCACAATATAGGGTTCCGTAGTACCCCGAATCCGAATAATGTGGCTAAATAAGTAGGTTTTCTGTTGTTTTTGTTTCATACTTACAGCGTTATATCTACATAACTATATTTTTCAAAGGAATTTGTACGGCAATGACAAGTTGTGCTCACGTATGATTACTCTCATTCTTCCTTCAATACTTCCTGTTATCACTCATATTTTCAATTACTCATTTACCTCTTGCTCCTTTCCTTCAGCTTGGAAACAGGCACATTATACCATTACTAAAAACTAATAATCCTACCTTATTAACTCACTTTAGACCTATTTCTATTCTTCCATTTCTTTCTAAAGTCTTTGAGCACATAGTACACAAACAACTATCATTTTTCTTAACATCGAACTCAATCATTTCCTCATTCCAATCAGGGTTTCGCGCTGGTCACAGTACAGTAACAGCACTTCTTAAAGTTACGGATGATATCCGCTGGGCAATGGAGAATAGATCCCTTACTGTTCTTGTACTGCTTGACTTTAGTAGCGCCTTCAACTCTGTAGATTTCGACATACTACTAGGTATCCTTAAATCTATAAATTTCTCTTTTTCTGCTTTAACCTGGTTTAATTCATATCTTCGGGGACGCTCTCAGTGTGTTCGCCTTCAGGAGTCTCACTCTGACTGGTGTAACCTCACCGAGGGTGTTCCTCAGGGTAGCGTTCTCTCTCCTATTCTTTTTTCAGTATTCATTAACTCTATTATTAAAGTTATCTCTTCCAGTTTCCATCTTTACGCAGATGACTTGCAGCTTTACCGGCATTTCCCTGTTGCTGATGCTAGTTCGGCTATTGCTGCAATGAATCATGACCTTGCTTGTGTGAGCGATTGGGCCAAGTCATTTGGTTTGCAAATAAACCCTGCTAAGTCACAGGCCATGATCATAGGCAGCAGATTTCTTCGTAATGCGGTGGATGTTACATCTTTGTCGCCATTATACCTTGATGGTATTCGCATCGACTATACCGAAATTGCTAAAGATCTGGGTGTAATTATTGACTCTAATCTTTCGTGGAGTACTCATGTCAGCGAGGTCAGTCGAAAGGTATATTTCTCTATGCACACATTAAGATGCCTTCAGAGTTTCTTGCCTTTGAAGACTAAAATTTGTTTGGCCCAGTCTCTTATTCAGCCGATTATAGACTATGCTGATGCCTGCTATTTGGATGCCACAGAGGAGCTATTAAACAAACTTGAGCGTTTGCAAAACCTATGTATTCGTTTTGTTTTTGGTCTCCGAAAGTATGATCATGTCTCTCACCTTCGCAAAGAACTTAAGTGGCTCCCAATCCGACTTCGCAGGAACACTCGCATTCTCTGTCTCCTTTTCAACATCCTACATAACCCATCTTATCCTCCTTACTTGCGAGAGCGGTTTTCTTACGCTCGTACTAACGATCCACCATGCAGGTCGCATCTTAGATCCCTCCTTAAATTCCTTCCTCATAAAACCGACTATTATTCTTATTCCTTCTCTATTCATGCTGTAAGATTGTGGATTTCACTTCCGCCTAGCATACGCGACTTAAAAACTATTTCTCTCTTTAAGAAACGTGTAAAAGAGCATTACCTTTCCTCTTAATGGGTATTAATATGTATTTATTTATAAGCATAAGCATTATGTATTTATATAAGTATATATTTAGATATTTGTATGTATATATAGTTAAATTTCTTAGTTTAAGACGCTAGCATATTTATTACCTTCTTTTAACTCTCGCACACTATTAGTCTACATTATTCTTCTACACTTTTCCTTTCGCAGGTCTGCTGGCAGAAATTTCTTTAGAAATAAGCAGTACCTTTGTACTCAATTGTATTATGTCATTTATAATTGTTTTTACAGTGTGTACAATCGGCCCACTTGATGCTCGACCACCTGAAAATATTTTACTATGAACGGTTCTCAACGGTTCGGTCTCACACACAAACGCAAAAACCACTCCCACATTTTACTTCCAACCAATTAGGACGGGCCTAAGGTGTGAGAACGGGAACATAAAACATTTTTGTTAACTTAGTTGCAATTTGCACTTCCTTGTATGATGACGCGCGCGTGTTTACTGTATTTTGCTCACGACTTGTTCTGTTTACGGATTTCGATTTCGATCTTGCCATTTTGTTGACCCCAAAACTACTGATTGAACTCTCGTTGACTTGTGGTGTGAATTAGTGGACCGTTTCTTCTTCATCTGTTTACCTATGGTGGCAGTGTTTTATTGGACTGTTGGGTGCTTTCTTGCTGACCTCTGCGAGTCTTCACAATTAACCGAAATTTAAACCGGGAATCAAATTTTGGATCTTCATGGCCAAGGATACAGGACAAACCTTTACCAAATATCGCGGGAGTTAAATGTTACGGTAAGTCAAATTCAAATTATATTTTATTACAATAATTATTAATTATGTTTAACAATAGAATTGGCTATTGGTTAAAAAGTAATTGGGGGGGACCAAATAATAATATAATCAATATTTCTGAAGACTATGGTTAATTTCATAGCTAAGGTTTGTTTCGTTGTTATAATATAATAATATTCTCAATGATGATGGCAGACATTAGGATTAGTTGTTTCATCATTCGCAGTTATTTATTCCTAATATTTTATATAAACTTATTATTTTAATTTTACTGTGTAGTGTAGTGAAATGTATTTATTTCGTATATAATTAAAAAATAACAATAACTACTAAATGGTTTTTGTTAATAGACGGTGCAATGGGTGAGAAAGATTTAAGTGCTTAGTTTATTAAAATTTTATGAAATATATTCAAATATGACGATGATTGTCGAAAAATCATTCTACTAATTTACTACCGAAATTATAAGAAAATAAGTAATTTTATAAATAAATATATAAATAATTAATATATATATACATATTATCATAATTACATAGGTATAGGACTACTTATGATTTTCAACAAATAAATAATATTATAAATGATTTATTATAAATTCATATGCCGTTAATGTCTTTTTCATAAATCAATGTAAAGTGAAAGTTCATTTACATTTTTTGATGTCCAATAATATTTACATTTAGTTTACTTTAAACATGGTGTTCTGAGTCACTTGGTAATTCGTATATTTTTTAAAGGTGAACTTCTTGGAACTAGACTTTCACTCGTTCAATTAATCTGAAATATTATAACGAAACGTAGTACTAATCGGAACAAAACTATTTTGTATAACGAGTGGCAACATATAAAAGGCTGTCTCTACTGAAATATGAAGAGTAGGAATTTCGTGCTTTTATACACTTATATATTTTTTCTATGATTCATACTTAAATCCACCCTTATTAAATCATGGTGTTATATTTTTATTTTTCTCACATTAAAGATGTTATGCATAACTCTTTTTAAAATATTTATGTTTAAACAAAATAAATTATGTAAAATTTTTTGAAGTATTAAAAATCCTTCATTTAAACTACTTTTGACAAAATAAATTGTTTTCTTTCACACGCTTTAGTTAATTTTAGAAATCATAAACCGTATATTGTGTTGATAAAACAATAGTTAAATGATCCCCATAGTAAAAGTTGTAAAACTGAGAATCCTTTAATCAATTATCGTCTTTAAATCGTTACACAAGAACTGAAAATAGTTTGCATACAAATAAGTTTTTGCTTTCCCACGTGTTGGATGTTTTGTGTAACGGTGTAGAATGTCAATGTGTTGGACTGTTCGGGAGACTCTTCAAGTAAAGATAGTTTTGGTACAAACTATAATATTTTAACAAACACTTTTACAATCTGTATGACCGTTAAACTTATTAAAGCGTGTGCGCTTCGCTGTGGTCTCTGTAGCTCTGCCTAATGGCGGCGCCGGCGTCCCGTTGTTCGTGCCTCGTTCGCGCGCCGTCGGTCGTACTCGGTGTTTTGGCCCCGCCTACCAGTGTGGCCAGCGCAGCGGCGGCAACAACCTCCCGACCCTTGAAGGCCTATGGGGCTTCAAGCCCTGTAGTGCCCTCGTCCAGCAGAGGGCATAGTCTTGTGATGGCACGGCGGATGGTTCCCTTGGTTGTTTCCACGTCTGCAACCCTGCTGCAGCCGTCTGTTCCAGGATAGAGTTGCTTGATCCTACCAAGCGGCCATTTGAGTGGAGGATTGTGCTCTTCCTTGATCAGCACAAGTTGTCCTGGTTTCATGTTAGGCTTCTTCACAAGCCACTTTTTGCGCTGCTGCAGTTCGCAAATGTATTCTTGGCTCCACCGTGACCAGAAGTGCTGACGCATTTGTTCAATTTTGGCGTAGCGATGCAGGAGATGAGTCTTGACTTCTCGCAAGTCTGGAGCTGGTAGTGACGTCAATGGTCTTCCAATGAGGAAGTGCCCTGGGGACAAAGGGGACAGGTCGTGAGGATCGGATGAAATTGGATAGAGGGGCCGAGAATTTAATATTGCCTCGACCTGGACGAAGACAGTAGCAAGTTCTTCAGCAGTTAAGTGTATATTCCCCACAATGCGTTTAATATGAAACTTAGCCGACTTTATACCAGCCTCAAAAAGCCCACCATAGTTTGGGGAGTAAGCGGGTGAGAATCTGAATTGTATGCCTTCGCCAGAAAAATTGTCTGACACAGAGTCACTTAATTCGGTAAGAAACTTTCCTAACTCTTTACTAGCTCCTACAAAGTTTCTACCATTATCAGAAAAAATCTCGAGAGGTTTTCCTCTTCTTGATATAAATCGTCTAAATGCTAAAATGAAACCTTCAGTGCTTAAATCACTCGCAAGTTCTAAATGAACTGCCTTTGTTTTAAAACATACGAATAGACACAAATATGCTTTCAGTAACCTAGCGCCGCGGCCCTTCTTATTCAATATATAAAAGGGCCCAGCATAATCTGTTCCTACAATTTGGAATGGAAACCCTGGCGTTATACGCTGAGATGGCAGACTTCCCATAATTTGACCAGCAACTTCTCCTTTCACGCGTTTACATACTACACATTTTCGGTAGGTCTGCCGTGCTAAGTGTCTTCCTCCTAGTGGCCAATACATTTCACGTATGCTTGAAAGGAGCAGCTGTGGGCCTGCATGTAATAATTGTATGTGAAAATGTTCAAATAAAAGTTTGGTTAAATAGTGTTTTGAATCGAGAATCACGGGATGTTTTTTATTGTAATCGTACATAGAATTATTTAACCTGCCTCCTACGCGCATAACACCCTCTGCGTCAAGATATGGATTTAGGGTTAGAAGTTTTGACTTAATATTAATGTGCTTACCCTGTTCTAAAGAATTTACTTCATTTTCAAATGAACATAGTTGTGCAAGGGAAATTAACATGACATCAGCTGTTTGCAATTCCTTAACGGTTAATGAACCTTGTATCTTATTATTAGAATTTTTACAATTGTGTATAAACCTGAACATAAAAGCAACTGTTCTTCTTAATTTGTTAAACTTGGAAAATTTTTCAATGTCTATAACATCTTTGTTAGGTTGCTTTAGTGTTACAGTTGCTACCTTAATTTCAGGTAAATCTAGGCTTAGCTTTAACAACTGAGAAGGCCAATCTGTCTCGCTGTGGAGCAGGAAGGATGGCCCATTCCACCATAACTTGGCTTCAGGCAACTCTTCCGGTGACAGACCTCGTGAAGCCAAGTCTGCCGGATTCTGAGCGGATGGAACATATCTCCATACCCCACGACGAGACAAATCAGCAATTTCTGTAACACGATTTGAAACAAAAGTTTTTAATTTTGCAGGTGTAGTAGTTTTTAACCATGACAATACTATTTGTGAATCAGTCCAATATATGTATCTACTAATGTTGCAACGTAAAGCTTTCGTGACCTTGTCACAAAGGCGGCTCCCGAGGAGGGCACCACATAATTCTAATCTCGGTATTGTAGTGGGCTTTAGGGGTGCAACCTTAGCCTTAGCGCATAGAAGCTTAACTGAAACTACACCATCATCATTAATACTACGGATATATATGCAGGCGGCATATGCCTTTGTCGATGCATCGCAAAATACATGTATTTCTATGTGATTTGGTTCACCACCCATACAATAACGATCAATTTCAAAGGATGACAGTGACTGAAAACCCTTAAACATTTTTTGCCACAAATTTCTAATGTGAATAGGTACATCATCATCCCAGTGTAATTTTAATGACCAAAGTTCTTGTAATAAAATCTTCAATAATACTGTGCAGACACAAAAAATCCCAAGTGGGTCAAATATGCTTGCTACTAGTGACAAAATGACACGTTTTGTGCACTTGTTAGTTTCCATATTCTGTTGTTTATAATCAGGTAACTTTACCATTAATTTGTCTGTGGACGGGTTCCACTTTATGCCTAGAGTAGTACATTCTTTAATAAATTCAATGTTGCTTTGGTCATGAAACATTTCATCATTATTAAAAAGGTAAGCACAATTTGATTTAATTTTACGTAGATTCATTTGAGCTGACTTTAATGTGTTCTTTATAGATTCAAGTATGTATTTTAATTTTTCAGGATCCTGATGACCAGTACATAGATCGTCGACGTAAAAGTCGTGTTTTATTATAGTGGTGATGCATTCATCATCACAAGAATCAGCTAATTCGAATAAACATCTGACACTTAGAAATGGTGCCGAAGAAGTTCCGTACGTGACTGTATTCAACTGTAAGTATTGTATAGGTTCATTTTCATTATTTCTCCAAAGAATCATTTGTAAAGGTCTATGTTTTTCTTCGACAACTATTTGACGGTACATCTTTTCAATATCTCCTACTAACAAAAACTTATGCTGACGACAGCGAACGAGTATTGAAAAGATGTCTTCCTGAATCGTAGGCCCTACCATCAACATATCATTGAGTGAAAGACCTGAAGTAGTCGGAGCCGAAGCATCAAAAACAACACGACATTTTGTTGTTTCACTTTCACGTAAAACAGGATGGTGAGGCAAATAATTCGCCACGTCAGGTCTCTCAATCTTTGACAAATGTCCCAAGTTTTTGTATTCTTCAATAAATTCGCTATATTGTTGTTTGACATGAGGTTGCCGTCGAAATCGTTTTTCCAACTGGAGTAACCGTTTGAATGCCATTGGAAACGAATCACCCAAGTCCTTTGGATCACCCTTCAACGCCAAACTCACACAAAATTTACCATTGTTCAACCTATGAGTATTTTTTACAAAATGATCTTCGCACAATATTTCTTCTTGACTCCAGGGTAACTTGGGGGGTAACTCCTCAAGTTCCCAAAATTTGCTTAACTGATTTTTTATTTCCTGACTAAAATTACAGTTTATATTGTTACCCTTGTCATAACTGGTACACATCGTTGGACCAACTACTAACCATCCTATCAATGAATTGTGTAACATTGGTTTGTTGTGTCCGAGCTTTATTTGACCTGCTATAATGAGATCCCAAAACACGTCTGCCCCTAGTAACAATTCAACTTGAGAGGGACGATAAAATGTCGGATCAGCTAATTGTATGTTTTGTGGAATATCCAAGCTTATGATATCCACTTCCTCAGAAGGTAAGTTTGTAGAAATTTGATTTATTGTTAAACAGTTTATTTGTTTTGTGAACTGTTTAATTTTCAGTGTAATTAAACACCTTTCCATTGTATTGAAACACATGTTGTTGATGCCTGTCACATTAACTGATGGTACCCTTTGACTCAGAAGCCCTAACCTCTGTTTTAATGAATTAGTTATGAACGATGACTGACTACCTGAATCTAACAAGGCCCGTACCTCATGGCACTGATTGGTTTTCTCATCCACGATTTTAACAACTGCTGTTGATAACAAGACCTGACTTGCTATACAGGAGGACAATGAAACCGAATGTGCATTCATGTCATTATTATTTGGATTGTTAGTGTTTGTTACCTCACTAACTTCACTGATTTGAACAACATTGTTAGCCGTAACTGGCTTGTTCCTATGAATTAATGTATGATGTCTACGACCACATTCTCGACATGGACCTAATCGACACTGACTTGCAAAATGACCACCACGAAAGCAATTTGCACACAATTTCAACCTTACAACTTCAGCATAACGCAATTCAGGAGACATATCAAGAAACCTTTTACATGCATATATACGGTGTTCACCGCTGCACAATAAACATTTCAAATTTGATACACTTTTACCTGACTCAGAAGTAGAAGCCACAAATGATTTTTGTTGTTTATCTAATTTTTTGTTTGTTTCAGGTTTTATAGAGGGAGAGCTGGTTCGGTTTATGGATTCTAAAACGTCAGCCCTTTTCCTTAAAAAATCCTTAAACTCTTGCAAAGTAGGTGAACGCTGACGGTCTTTAACTTCTTCCCATTTACGCAATGATGCTGAATCTAATTTGTTTGCAAATATATGAGTGATTAATGAATCCCAATTATCAGTGGGTTCCCCTAGTGTGTTGAGCGCTCGTAGATGCTTTGTTATGTGATCAACTAAGTTTCTAAGTAATGTATCTGATTCTTTGTGCAATGATTCAATACCTAACAAATCCTTAAAATGATTAGTAATTAGTTGACCTTTGTTATCAAATCTATCACTTACAAGTTGCCAAGCTACTTCATAGTTATCGTTAGAAATTTCCAAAGACTTTATAACAACCAAAGCACTACCCTGCAACGAGGAGCGCAAATAATGAAATTTACTTATACCGCTTAGTTTTCTATTATCATGTATTAACGATTTAAAAATGTCTCTAAACTCGAGCCATTTACTGTAATCTCCATCAAAAACAGGCAGCTGTATCAAGGGTAACTTAACATTTACGTTTTCATGACTACAAGAATTTACTTTACTTTTAGAAAGGTTCTCATCAGCGTCACTAAACTGTTCTTGATTCAGCTGAGCTGCTTCTTGAGCTAAGGGAATCAAAGAATAAAACTGATTTTCTATTTCAGAACGTTCAACAAGTTGACCATCGCTGTCATCCGATAAAACTTCTATTCTACTCTGAATTGTGTCAAAATCGTTAAATAAAACCTCAAACTTGGATAATCGTAAACATAATTCTTTAACGCGGGTTTGTGGTATATCTTTAAAATTCTGAAAGTCATTGAAATAGTTTCTAAACACTGTAATTCTTCCTTTTATCGTGCTTCGTTTTTTGATTAAATCCTTTAGTTCTGTGTCAGACATTATCGTTGGCAAATAAATGAAAAAAAAACTATAAATACCGTTTTGTCCGGCAAACCTGAACAGATTCTCACTCGCCACTCACGCCCTCTGGTGTGACGCGTAGCTGGTATCCGACCGCGTCGTTCCTGGCGTCGGCGCTGGCTGCTGGCGCGCTCGAAGCTTCTGGAAAGTTCGGCCGGCTAATGACTAACATGCACTGCAACCCTTTTGATAGGGACCCTACTTAAATTTGCACTTAGTATGTTATGCAATCATGAACGTATTCATATTTCACTTTTTCATCATTAGAACTTGCGATAGATATTAGGTATCGAATCGAACAAAAACCCCCACACAAAGCTAAAGCTAAAGCTAGCTTGAAATGGCCAGGCAACACGAGTATGCTTATGATAATTTTAGCCTTAATTTTAACTGACCACGCCCAAGCCTTGGCAAATCAAATAGGTAGGTAGGTGATAGAAGGATAGTTATGAGGATTTCGTGGAAAAATAATGGATGGATCGGGCACTCCCCTGGAATTGCGTCCTTGAGGTGAAGTCGACCTGCTGTCTCGCCCTGGATCCTCTTCTTGGCTCGGTTTTTTCTTGAACGCCACGTGTCCGCGCGGCGTCCTGTCACGGTCGCCAAACTTTCTTGTTGGATGTTTTGTGTAACGGTGTAGAATGTCAATGTGTTGGACTGTTCGGGAGACTCTTCAAGTAAAGATAGTTTTGGTACAAACTATAATATTTTAACAAACACTTTTACAATCTGTATGACCGTTAAACTTATTAAAGCGTGTGCGCTTCGCTGTGGTCTCTGTAGCTCTGCCTAATGGCGGCGCCGGCGTCCCGTTGTTCGTGCCTCGTTCGCGCGCCGTCGGTCGTACTCGGTGTTTTGGCCCCGCCTACCAGTGTGGCCAGCGCAGCGGCGGCAACACCACGGTTCGGTAATTCCAGGTGCCATAAATATGTTTGCCGAAAAAATTGGTTCATGATACCTACGCACAATAAATGTCCTAAAACTGGAAACGATTAAGGCAATTATCATCTTTAAAATCAATTAAATAGAATTGAAAATAGTTTGCATGCGAATTTGTTTTCGCAGTCGGTAGCTTCTCATATTAACGCTTATTCCATTTTCAATCATACTTCAACTACTTATGAACTATTATCTAATTTTATCAGTGACAACTCGTTCATTGTCTGTTGATTTGTAAAGAAATAATATTAGGTATAATAAAATAACACCTTTTTTAAAAATGAGCTTGTCTTACTGTTCTATTCATTCAAACTTTTAATGAGTGGGTATCGAAGATACATTTATTTTAACTTCGTATTTTTTTTCAGAGAGCTACAGCGTGCCGTTGGCTATAATAGAATGCTGAGGAGGACTCTCTTAACGTCGGATCAGTCAGCACATACGAAGTGCAGCCATTTACCATGATGTCGACGTTCGCTAGACTATGTGACTGCGGCATGCAGGCTATAAGAAATATGTGCATTATTCCGCTACAAAAATTAGGACAAGAACTACAAGAAGCAAGAGTGCGTTTCGCTTGCGAGTACAGAGGTTTTGATTTACCACACGCTAAATTTTCAGACAATTTTTTTTAAATCAAGTGCACACATTCGTCAGAACTTATGGCTTGTAAATAATACTAGATACAAGCCCAGAAATGTGAAGCCGGAAGTCTGAATGTGAGGACGAATTATTGTTAACAGCACAGTTAATATATATTGACGGTAGAGCTAATGGATTGTATTGAAATTAAATGTTTGTAATTATTTTAAATTGTAATCTAAATTAAACTAATTGGTTATTTTACTGTAATAAATATAAGCTAGCATCTGAGATTAATTAATAATTTATACATTGTTACTTAATTTAATAAAACTGAATATTTTCATTAACTAAGACGTTATTAATATAGTATTTTTATTATGAAATAATTGGTAATTAAGCACTTTGATGACTATATAGCATGATAAAATAATAATTTAATAATATTAAAAATATATCGTTATTGTTAACTAATATGATTTTGGCCTATTGTTTTAGTTTGCATACCTCATCCACAATTTTAAAGAATAATTAAGTATTAAATGATTTATATATGCACAAATGTGTTATGAAATTGTTTGACTGATCCATAAAATTAATAAAACAATTGATACTTATCTTTATTTCTTGCCCTCATTCCAGGTAATACATTTATTTCTATTAAAATAATCTGTGGTTAAAAATTAAATATAACTTGCTGAATTAAAACCATACCTACTTATACTATTAATATTAAAGAGTTAAATTTGTATGTAGAGGTTTACCCTGAAGCTACTAGCCCGATTTAAATTTTAAATTTCATATATTTTATTTCGTTAAATCAATCCAATGGTTATTTGAAATTAAATTTAGATAAAACACCTAAAACAAAGAACTTACAAAATGATATAGGTTTTAAAGCATAGGTGAAGGACGTAGGATTCTTATCACTCGAATCAAGATATACGCAAGCGGAGTCACTGGAAACAACTATATATAGCATACTAGCTGACTGAAGCAGACGAAGACCCGTAAACTTCGTCTGCTTCAATTATCCTCGTTTTTGCAACATTTTTCATTGCTGCTCTGCTCCTATTGGTTGTAGCATGATGTTATAGCCTTCCTCGATAAATAGGCTATCCAACAGTAATAGATTTTTTAAATTTGACCCAGTATTTCCTGAGATTATCGCGTTCAAACAAACAAACTATATACTATATTATATTACTATATTTAAGTATAGATTAATCATTGAACTCATAGTTGCTGATGAGTTGAATTACCTCTCAAATACCTACGGAGGGCAAGCCAAAATAAAGACTTAAATAACTTAAATATTTGAAAAATATTTATGATCGTAACATATATGTTACAAAATGACCATTTCGCATTTTTGAAACATATATTACTAGCTTTAGCCCCCGGCTCCGCCCGCGTGGATAAAGATTATCGCGATAAAAACTATCCTATGTCCTTTCCCCGGTCTCAAACTATCTCCATACCAAATTTCATCTAAATCGGTTTAGCTGTTTGAGCGTGAAAGCGTAACAGACAGACAGACAGAGTTACTTTCACACGTATAATATTAGTATGAATATCTTTCAAAAATGCAAAATAATTTTACAAAAATTAAATAAATATTTTCGATGAACCTACTTAACAGAATCATACTAAAACATACGCACAATATAAAACAACGAAAATAGGTCATAAATTACAGGCACTAGTTTTAAACTCCTGTACTAACTCATATTTATAGAAAAGATAGATTACAGATCTAAAAGTAATTTAAAAAAATATTAAAATCTAACGGTTTCCTGCACCTCCGTCCACAATTTCACATGTATTGAGGCAAAATATACTATATTCCTCTCCAAGCTTTAAACTACTTCTTTACTATTTCAACAACACAAACGAATAAATATACAATATAAACTATTTATAAAATGTAGATTTGTATGTATTACAATAAAATAATTCATTGCTATTTCGCGCAACTGCAAAAAGCGCGCTTACAACAAAAGTCACAATCTCAATCTATAATAGTTTTTACAATCTTCTTATCGGCTCGAAATATGCCCAACAACAACGCAACGCACTAGGACGAAGGACCCCGCCCCCTTGCATTCGATAAGGCGCAGATGTTCCTGTGTGAGTGCGCTTACGTAGAGACCGGACGTTTCTCGCAAGCTATTATAGCCTTAGGGGTGTACGACCGCCGAGTAGGCCGATTGTACATAAATTATTAAATAAATAAATAAATAAACATTTTGTTACTTCTCAATTTTTTATTTGATTAGTTGTTACCTCGTAAATTTGTAAAGCCTTCCTAGCTGTGATAGTTTTCCTTTTAATTTCACTATATATATACTATTACCGTCATTTTTTTTCACATCCTTTCACACCCCCATCAACCATTTAGCTGGCGGGGGGGGGGCACTTGACTCTAACAAAAATTTGCACTTTAAAGCTTAATATTTTACAAACGGACACCTAAATCTAAAAATTGTCTTCACAACCTCCAAACCTTTTTAAAAGACCTATCTAATGATACCTCATACGATGGGTTAGATAAGAAAAAAAAAACTCATTTCTCTTTTACTTTGTTGGCGTCCTAGCGCTAACAGTCTCTGAGCAAAGGTGTAGGCCAAGACCAGGTGTATTGGCGCAAGACCAAGACTGGCTAAGTCTCATCTTGTTCTGGCATTTGAGCAACACTCATCAATTACAACCTAATTTAACTCACCTGTGTAGTTCAGTCCACCCCGGTATGATGATTGGAAGTCTCATGATCTCGATTCCTGAGTCTGAACTTATTGTTTTCTTTCAAATGCAATTATTGTATAAATAAAATAAATGAAAAGAAATTCCACAAAATACTTTTACATTGCAATTTGACCCGTTACTTTACTATAAACAAACATTGTTTCGAGATAAAACAAGAACACAAATAGATAGCTTAAGCGTCTTCTAGACGGTTGGAAACAAACAAACGTACAAACCAAGGTGACCTTGCTGGTTTCCAACAGTGTAGACGGTTGTTGCAAACCAAGTAATTTGGTTTGCAACAGCCGTCTACACTGTTGGAAACAAGCAAGGTCACCTTGGTTTGTACGTTTGTTTACGTTTGGACTGTCTGGAAGACGTTTTAAAAATTTGTCTGCCCTTGTAACACAATTAACAAAAAAAAAAATACGCTAGCGTTATACGTATTTGAAATTGACTGAATAATTATGACCTTTATTTTGATACCCATATTGACCCAATTCGAAGAAAATTATAAATCGAGTATGGCTTTAGCGTCATCTGACGGCAACCTACTTCCCAACATAGCCTAGACTGTAACAATTTTTTTTTTCGGCACTGTCTCTCCTTAACACAGGCTTTACGTAGTCTATCTAGGAGGACAGTACTATCACCATTTAGTAGTACTGTAATTATGTGTTATGTACAATATTATTAAGTTGTCCAATGTACTACTGCACCATTTTTATAAAAATAAAGATTTTTATTATTATTATTATTTTTATAATTTCACCTTAGGGATAAATCCTCCCCAAGAGAGAGTTTATTGTGAAAATACAATACGCTCTGCTATTTGTTTTTTGTTTAATACAGTGGTGGTTGCTTGTTACATGCTTATTATTCAATTAACATATTATTAATGTGTGTGTGTGTGTGTGTGTGTGTGTGTGTGTGTATGTGCGCGCGTGTATGCGTGTGTGCTTGTGTGCGTGTGTGCGTTTGTGCGTGTGTGCGTGTGTGTGTGTGTGTGTGTGTGTGTGTGTGTGTGTGAGTGAGTGTGTGTGTAAGCGTATATGTATGTGTTTTAGGTGTCGTTGAATTTTTAGCGCAGACATTGTGTGATAAGATGTTTGAATGTCTGTGTAGTCGCGTCATCACAAGCGCAGGTGTCATGAATACTGATGTGGAATCTGTGTAGGTATTGTTTATGGTACGCATTATCGGTAAGTAGTTGGGTGAGGGCGAATGTGGGTCCTGTTGTGTTGATAAGTTTATGTAAGTGTGTGAGTGTAGGGCACCTCGTTTTAAAAATTGTACCTTTGGTGTTGTTGTTATAAGTTTCCTCAGCTTTTCTTCCGCTTGTACTTTTGGCCATCTTTTTTACATAGCTTAGCGGAAAGTGAGAAAACGTGGCTGTTGTGCTTTCCTCAGCTGCGGATTTAGCTGCGAGGTCGGCGGCCTCATTGTCGGGTATTTCAATATGGGCCTTAACCCATATGAAATGGACTTGCATGTCTGTGGTGTGTAAGTATTTCTGAATAGCTATGGTGAGTTTGTGTGTGCTGTTAGTGTTTTGTATGTCCTCCAAGGCCCATGGGGTTATTACCTATTCTAGGTAAAACCCTAGAAAAACTTATCACGCAATGACTTACACATCACCTTAACACAACCCATAGATCCAACACCCAACAATATGGTTTCAAACAGCAAACCTCAACTGTACACGCACTCACAAACATCATCAACACCATAAAAACTCACAAAAACAATGGCCTTCACATCGCTATGATTTCCCTTGATATCAAAGCCGCATTCGACAACGCGTGGTGGCCTTCTATCCTGACACGTTTACACCACACACTCTGCCCGAAAAACATCTACACCATCATACAAAATTATTTGTCAGACCGCACTGTCACTCTACACTACGCAGACACAAAGGCAACTAAGAAGCTCACCAGAGGCTGCGTCCAGGGGTCTGTGTGTGGGCCAACCTTCTGGAATCTAGTCCTGGATGGACTACTGGATATTATGTGCGATAATTCACCCGAGGACAAGAGGTTCCCGGAGGGCTGCCAGATACAAGCATTTGCCGATGACATTACACTCATACCATCTCACAGGAAACTCATTACACTGTAGACTAACATTAACCAGTGCTTACAAATAATCTCGGAATGGGGCACATCTAATAGACTAACATTTGGACCGGAAAAAACTATTGCACTAGCATTTACAAGAAAAACTAAACTGAAACACATAGTTTGCACAATACACACATTCCATTCAGTCAGTAAAAATATTGGGGATAGTCATCGATGATTACCTACACTTCACGCAACACGTAGACCACATAACCACCAAAGCACGTAAGATACACAACATACTGACAAAATACATACGACCCACATGGCGCATACACTCACAAAACATTCACACACTCTATACAGGAGTAATTGAACCCATCATTTGCTATGCCTCTAGCATCTGGCACACGGCGTTACACTTCAAGAAATCTCCCAAGAAAATACTCTCAATGCAACGCGGATTCGCATTAAAAATCATTAGAGGTTTCAGAACCGTCAACACAATCAACGCCATAGCCATCTCTACCTTAACGCCATTAGAAATAAAAATCGAAGAAACCGCACAGATCGAAAAGACAAGAATAACTGAGCGATATGACTATTTGCCTCAAATTGTAACAATTAGGCGTGTAAAATCCATCCAGGCGTTTAACACTTATAATGTTATAAAGGAACTTACAGATATACTTCGAAGTGGCAGTAGCCTACTGGCTAAGGCATCGGTCTCGCAATCGTGAGGTCGCGGGTTCGAATCCTACCCATTATACTAATGACGTGAACCCACAAGTTGGAGGGGTTAACAAGATTGCTAGTAATGTGGGACACAACCCTATAAAAAAAAAAAAACGAACATACCTACATACATGAACCCTAAAAATGTTACACTCCTTATTTGGAGCAGTAGTGTATCATTTTGTCATAATTTTATAATCATTATCATATTGCCATTATTTTCTGACCTATAATGAATAATTAATTAACCATCGTTTTGAGAACATTATTTTTGCTCCTAGTAGTAGGGACTTTAGTTTACAACGCAAAACCGGGTCTTCCCTGCAGTCAACATCATTGCATACCGTTATCGGCACAAATTTATATTTACAGTTATTAGTAACTTGTTGAACAAAATAGATCCTTAACTGTGAGGAGTAAAGTTGAAAATAAAAATCCACGGAATTTTTAACTGCAAAAGCTATTTTGTTAGTATTGTCTCTATATAAACGAGATATTTAACGGATAGAGCATCATTCAAGTCGTGGTCACTAAGTGTGTTTCAAAATTTAAATATTATTTCCGATAAATAAATTCTAATTTTAAAAATGAATTTCACAAAAATTTTGTTTTTCGTGTTCGCTTGTTTCGTTGCATTGGCGAGTGTTTCGGCTGCGCCTGAGCCGAGGTGGAAAATCTTCAAGAAAATCGTAAGACTTTTTTTGTTTTTGTGCACTTCTAGATGTATCGTATTCGTATAACAAGATTCCTAATAAAGTAAGAAGTTTAATCATTGTTAATAGATACAAGAAGTTTTATCGTTTTTTTTTAGCTAATTAATAATTATTATTTAGTTGTGTCTCTGTTCCGATGTTATAAACAATTAGTCCGATATTGATGTATCTCATGATAGTTCAGTTATACAAGTAGAGCCTGTAGATGGTGCTTGGTCATTTGGTCTTGATTTTTGTTTCAACAATTCACACTCAGCCATATTGTCATGAGACAAGCGATAAACTGAAGCGGCGGTAGCCTAATGGTTAAAGCATCGGACTCGGAATCGTGATATTGCGAGTTGTAATCCTACCCATTATACTATCGAGATAAACCCACACCTAACACAAACAATTTAGCTAAACTGGAGAGGTTAACGAGATTGCAAGTAACGCGAGACCCACAATCTCACATTGCTAGTTATCTTAAAAATAAATCTTCCATATTTCTAATTAAATTATTTATTATAAATAAATTATACCAATACACAATATAATTATCACAATATATCAAACAAAGATTTATTCTGGAAGGAAATCAAATACACAGCCATTGGATTAGGATTCAGAATTACTAACCAACCAAATCAGAAGGGCAATCAAATTTTCATTTTCAATTACTTACTTACATTTCTTTTTCAGGAGAAAGTTGGTCGCAATGTTCGCGATGGCATCATCAAAGCAGGACCAGCCATCGGGGTCCTAGGACAAGCGAAGGCACTAGGAAAATAATCATCGCAATAGGTACAGTCAAGCCAAACTAGCATTTAACACTGTTCAACAGGGTCCACTATTGTACATACTCGTATTATATTTATTTATTTTTAAGTTACTCGATGTCTTGTGCCAAATGTAAATAAATTATTTTTTTAATATACTTACCTACTTGTTTTGATAATCTACTACTAATTCTATAAACTACTACCAGTCTACTTGAGCTCTCAGATGTTTGGTGTAGGTAGTGAAATAGAGATCAAGCTGAATCTACCGATATATTGGATTTTTTTAAAGTGCAATATTGTAGTTTGGCGTCCAATTCCAATTAACATAGAGACCAAGACTGCGCCATAACCTCACAAAATTGACCACTCTCTAGAAAGAGACAACGCTAATTTGTAGACAATACCTGTCAAAGGCCGCACGAGTTTTTCCTTATTTCACGCTTTGCAGTCAATATTTACTTTTTAATTGAAAGGGATGATGGGATGTCAATGATGAAAACCTACATGGAAAAAAAACAAAGCATAGTTTCTGATACTAAAACTCATAAATTGATGTAGGTCAGTTCTTCTATCTTTAACACTTTACAGAAACAGCTACTTTTTATTTTTTTTAAGTAGACAAGAGAATTTGCTTTACCTAAAGGTAAACATTTTACCATTTTAGATTTATTTTCCCGCTGTAGCAGTAGTGTGCAAGACTTGTGTCACGAATACTTATAAATATACAGCTAGACTCGGAAAAAAGTTGTGAATCCCACAACACAGTCTGTTTTGACCACGGAAGAGTTTGTCTTTAACTCCTCTGAGGTGACAACTCCTGCAGTAGAGTAGGTACACACTTTTATTGCAGTGACTTACAAACTTAATATTACAATCTATACTAATTATATAAAGCTGAAGAAATTGCTTGTTTGTTTGAACGCAATAATCTCAAAAACTTCTGTACGAATTGTAATTTTTAAGCTATTGCATAGCTTCTATCGCGGGCCTTAAGCGCGGGGACCGATTCCAGAAATTCCGTAACGAAAAAACCCTCACGCTCCCCACTCCGACGGGCACAGCGGTGATACTTTTTAGTTTTGCCATCTATCGATGAATAGCAGAACTTTTAATGACTTTTTTAAAAAAAAAAAAAAACATTGTTTTGTTATAATTAAAAAAAATATTTTTTTTTTTAATTCCTTTTTTTGTAATTTAAAAATAAAATTAAAGAAAAAAAAATTAAAAACATTGTTATTTATAATTAAAAACATTTTTTTTTTTAATTGCTTAATGTGATAAAAATGCTATGCAATAGCTTTACCGCGGCAGTCCCCGAGTGCCACACATTTTTTTTTTTCTGTTGGATATGTTGGAAAAATGTTGCAAAACCAGGGAAAATTTACGCAGACGAAGTTACACGGGTCATATAGTTAAAGGATATAGAGAACCTACATCAGGAATAGGAACAACAATTTATATGTGGATCACACAAAGTGATCGTATGAGAATCGAGCCCACGCCCTCTTGCTAAGATTTAGTCCAACAGGCCAAGCGACGTGAATAAAGCTCAAGTGACAGTCAAAACCACAGCATATATGTCATAATTCACGTTTTTTTTTTCAAATTATACACGACACTGGGATTGAGACAGCGGCGTCGTGTTTCGCTGCGTGGTGTCACGTAACCTTCCACGAAAACGTCGGTACGCGACACCCTTCGGCCAGAAGTCCTCCTTCATAAAAATGGACAGAAAATCACTGGGAACTCGCATCATGAATGATTTGAAGTTGACGTCATGGCGCGACTTCAACTTCTCCACCCTCAAGGTCCAATTCGCCTTGATCCGTAGGTACTCCGCTAGTTCTTCTGCCTTTGTGGTGTGATGCAGACGGGACTCATATAGCTGCGTCGTTGGTATTGCCGGACGCAGCAGCATGTTAGGTCCCGTCCCGCCGGTACCACATTAGTTTCATCTGGAGGGCCTCTTCTGCTTCCTTTCAACCTTTATAAAGCCCTCTACATCCATTTGCCCTTTGGCAGGGGCTGTGGGTACGCTCTCGCTGGTCTTCATCTTCATCTCCCGTTTCTGTTGTACAACGGGGCCGGCTGACCTTGGCAGCGCAGCAGGTAACAACCGCAGGCACGGGGGCAGGCTTGCGGGGCGTGCGGGCCGTTCTCAAGGGCTTGTCACGTAAACGGAAAAAATAATGTGATTATGAACCTTGGTCAAACCTAATTAATTGGTGTCAAAGCAAAAGTCGTGCAATAACATTGAATAAAAGTATCTTATCTTTAAATTTCAACCTAAAGTCTTCTGTCTAACAGTGAGTTCTTTTTTATTCACAATAATAATGTAATCAAGGTTTTTTATGTTTAATAATGTTAGAAAACACTTAAGTACAAATATAATACTTAATTTATTTTCAACTTCTAGTCTGTTACTGAAGAATGAATGAAGATAGTGTACTAAATCTAAATGATACTTAAAACAGGCTGAACTCAACATTTTGTTTAAAATTAGAATTTGTCCACGATTTACTTCTTTAAACAAACTTCATATATTTTGATATAATATTCTACATGCGGAATGCTTAATTGAGTCCATAGATTAAATTAAGCATTCTCGCATGAATAAGATTATCTTAATATAATCTATACTAATATTATAAAGCTGAAGTTTGTTTGTTTCGTTGAACGCGATGATCTCAGCAACTACTGGTCCGAATAGAAAAAATCTTTTACTGTTGGATAGCCCATTTATCGAGGAAGGCTATTGGAGCGGAGCAGCAATAAAAAATGTTGAACGAAGTTGCGCGGGTCATCTAGTTAATTATAAGCATCATACTATTATTTTCTTAACTAGGTACATGATTGTAATTTTGTAAACATTTATTTTAAAGATAAAGTTATGTTTATTTGTAGCATGTGTTAAATTAGGTGTTACAGTTTTATTGAAAGAACAACGTTTTGTACGATCACAAAGATGTAGGTAAGCTTAGTATATAAATTTATTTTATAGGCCAAGTGGTAGGTACCTAATTAAAATTATTATTATACTGTATTAATAAAACAGTGGTAGCGTAGTAGACAAGGCATTAGATTTGCAATCAGAGTCCGCGGGTTCTAATCCTGACTGTTACTACCAATGTGAACCCACTCCTAACAAAAGTTAACTTAGGCGGAGGGGCTAACAAGATTTTTTTTTAAAATAACTAATAATGTCGGCTAGTTAACTTTCTAAAACAGAAAATATTGACTTTGTTGTTTTTTCGCACTCGTCCATAGCATTTTTTTATTTTTATTTAAAGATGAATGATTTAGGATGATGTCGGGCATTATTGTCATTGTATGATGATTTATGTTACATTTACTTATTACTTGTTAGGCTATAATGGTTAGTGGCTGAGGCATCCAACTCGCAATCTTCAGGTCACGGGTTCGCATCCTACCCATTATACGATAGACGTAAACCCACTCCTAAAACAAACCATTGAGCATAGATGGAGGGGATAACATATAAAAGTGCTAAACAGTAGTATTAAATGTATGGTTGTTGATACTAAACTACTTTAATGTTGTTTTAAGGGTATATTATAACGGTGGATATAGGTTGATCCTTGCTTTAATCGCTGTACATATTAATGGTCGTTATGACCGGCACACACGCGTACGTAATATGCAGAGTGCATCACGGCGATGCCACACAGAGAGGACGTGCCCTAAATATGTAGATAAAACATTTCGCTGAAAGGTTTCATTTTGATTAAAAAAAATATAATATTACTTAGTGAATTTTGTCATTTATATGTATATTTTAAGTTCAGAATAATTCCTCTTTTGGAAATTTAACAATATAACATAGGCATACGTATCTAAATACTATATCTTCTTTACATTTTGATCTTTTCAAAATGTAAAATACATATCAATTTTAAAAGCTTTTTAGAAAGTACTAACATTTACTAAAATACTATTTGTATAGTTAGGTAATCACGACGACGTGACGCTAGGCCTATAACTATTGCAATTTTTTCAGTGTTTCTGCTTCTATTTATGATGATTTCAAGTCAGAACAAAATCAACTTAAACGAATTATTCCACACATTCATCACACAAATATTAATAAATCAACAAATAGTGATGATACATATTAAAAGAGTGCATATTTGCGTATAACAGAATAGGTCACACTTTAAGCATTTTGTTAAAGTTAAATTCGCCAAGATGCAGTTCTGTTCAATTATTTTAATTAAAATATCTAAATTTGTGGTATATATACAAAAAGTAATCCTTATGACCTTTCGATTAGTATCATAAAAATACAGATGATTTCTTTTTTATATTTTTAGGGTTTAGTAGCCCCAAAATGGCAAAAATGGAACCCATATAGATTCGCCGTCTCAGTCTGCCCGTTCGTATGTCACAAGCATTTTACGGTAAAACTTCACAATGTATAATTCTTGGAGTACTGGGGCCGTACCATGAACATTTAGATTATTTGCCAAGTACAGGGCAGTTCAACATCGTGTTTGAACCTGGCAGGTTTATAATTTGTACCATGAACTTTAAAAAATGCTGTCCTGCAGCAACGTTCTAAAACACGTTTTAATTTTACTAATTTTATAAAGCTGAATAACAAAAACAAACTCAATAAAAGCTTGATTAATCAAAATAAACGATTAAACTTCTGTGCGTCTTTTAAAAATCATAATATCTACTTTAATTAAGACACTAGAATGAAGTTATTAATTCCCATAAGGAGGATACGTTTTCGAACGAGCTTAGCTACATGTCAAAGATAGTGCTGTCAGCATATGTATAAAACGTAGACAGAGAAAAATAGTTTTTAATCTATGTAGGGTGCTAAGACTATCGTGATCTCGAAAAATATTTAAATTTTATCTCTCTCAATCAAAATGCATTTTGTCTTGATACTATTGCATTTTTTTCTTCGAAGTAATACATAATGATGATAAGCAAAATTATCAATAGTTGTACTTACTTACCTACTACTTAAGTGATTTTATACATGGTATCTCAATACTACATGTAGGTACCTATTCCATTGCTACATAATTAAAATTTTAAAAACAAAATCGTAACTAGCACAAATAACGAGACCATTATAAAAATCCATTAGTGTGGACAGCCCTATAGGTAGTATGTTTAGCTAGGACATTGGTGACCGTAGATTGTCACACCCCTCGGTCCTGTGCCTAATCTCAGTCCGGTCGTGTCGGATTTATATCCAATCTGACTGAGAGTGAGAGAATAAAGAATGCACTTGTATCTTCGCATACCAAATACTTGTGCACTATAATATCTCTAAATTAAAATACTCTTTGCTAGTAGGTCAACTATTTATACATCAACTGCATGCTTATACATAGCTTGGCAAAGATAAGGATATTAAGAGACCGTTTTAAAATTCAATTGCATATACAGTATTCCTATTGATAGTAATAAAACACACAAGGTACTTAAGTTTGTTGAAGCTTTTATTAAGTATGGGCATTAACATAATTATTTTGTTGACTAAACATTCCTGCCAAATTTGGAGTTTACTACAAAGTTTATTACAATGGCTACAATTTCTTTACTGAGTTGATAACACTTAACAAATTTATCTGAGAAAGACAAAGTTTTGCTGAACTAAATTTGAAAACAAATCAAATCAATTTATTTTTGCGAATATGACTAGGAACCTCTGTACATTTTTATATGGGAGCTACATAATACTATAAGTCTTTTTGTCATCAGTCAAAATATTGTAAGTAATGCTCCTTTTTTATTTACCTACATATTAAATTAGAACAACAATATATTGCGAAGTAAAATAATAGTAAACAACATTGAATTGGATGTTGAGCTATTTATCACTGTGTATCACTTATGTATTACAACCTACTACACTTACTTGTTTTAATAAATGATTGTGTATTTATGACAGTCTACAAAGAAAAAAGTTATTACTATTTAGGTACCTACTTTTTTTCATTTGTAATGTTTCATTTAGTCAGACTACATATTTCACTATTATAATAAAGTTTTATTAGTTGGTAGGAATGTGTATGTATGCACTTAATAGCAAAATAAATTGCTTACATGAATCAGTAGGTAAACTTAATTCTACAGTTTGCATAGATACATTTCTTTAGAGCTTTAAAGCCAATTTCTATTGAGTTGCTCTAAAAGGTGACATCATATCTTAAAAAGGACACAATGTATGGTATATAGTGATTACACTAAATTGGTTATCCACTCTTTGTGCATTTAAAATGCATAGGAATATTGTTTCAATTTGCTTTCTAAAACTCATCTTTAAGTGTATTTTCCAGTTAAAGTAATAGTCAAAATTAATACCTAAGAATTTTATAGTCTCTTTCACTTGATTATCAGAAAATTCAAGAGGTTGTATTTTTTTTCTATTTCTACATTTTATCACAGTTTGTACATTCAACAAATTTCATGTAAGTACATATACTAATAAATCATGTTAGGCATTCAAATTAATGTATTTATTGTCACATTTCTTGCATTTTCTAACTAGTCATGATTTACTACTTTAATAGGTGGTATCATGAGCAAATAAAACATCTTTTGTTCGATAGCTTTAAGTAGGTCGTTGATACACGTAGTAATAAAGTTACTTATTTCACTGAATTCTGTCCAAGAAACATGAACTTATCTTCATCGCACTTAAACGTAAGTCTTATGAGTTTTGTTCACAGAAACACAACACTTTTTACATGGAATATACATCTCCATTAACACTGCTATCGTAAAAATATGTCAATAATTACTTTTATATTACGTATTGTATTGATAATACGATAAACATTTCAATTATAGTTAGTTTACAATAGCTGCAAAATTTGATAGCACGGCAGTTCAATTATCGAGTTTCAAGTGTCAAAAGGTCTAAAATAGGCGCATGTCAGTTTCTAACCTGCTGTCAAATTCAAAGAATTGACAATTAAACAATAGGCCGCTCGCCGGTTTTAGTGACGTCATCGCTGACTCGCCTGCTTTTTGGCAGATTATTGTTCGAAATTAGCAGGACAGTTCAATTTTCGTCTAAAATTGACCTGTTATAAGAGCTCATGGTACGGCCCCAGGTGTCTTAAATAAACCGCTGCTTAGTTCGGTAGTTAAATAACAAAAAAAAATCTAGAGGCCTCAGTCTTCTGTTACATGTATGGAAATACATGTAATAGAAGCTGATTTTTTGAAAAGCGTCCGCGTGTGGCATATCTTTCAACAATATTTTAAGGTTTAAAAAAACTTTTTCGATTAAGTGATAACTGTCCCGAAAGTTGCAAAAAAATATAAAAAAATTCAAAGGTACGTACTTAATAAATACTTTCTGTTATTAAAAATCTCTGAGTTATAGTTATAGTTAACAAAATGACGTAAGTGCCATGAAGATACGCTCTTTTGTAGGTGCACTTTTTGAAATCGTATTTTTCATTTATTATATTGCATTTCTTCGTAGTAGCAGCTGCGGAACCCTGAGCGTTTATTCGTACCATGACCCACTTTCCTTACGTGTATCATCACCGTGGTTCACCCTAAGCATATTGATAGCGAATTAGATAACTACTGATTTGGTTGGTAAACAGAAAAACAATAAATATACAAGTAATTCATTTATTTATATATGGCACAAACCTATTAGTAAATTAAATATAAATTAATATAATATGTACAATAGTGGACCCTGTTGAACAGTGTTAAATGCTAGTTTGGCTTGACTGTGTTGCGATGATTATTTTCCTAGTGCCTTCGCTTGTCCTAGGACTCCGATGGCTGGTCCTGCTTTGATGATGCCATCGCGGACATTGCGACCAACTTTCTCCTGTAAAAGAAAAATTAATCAGTTATTTGACAGCCCTGTTTCTCTAGTAGTTAGTGGCCCTGACGCTGACTTAAAGATCGAGGATTCAATTCCTTTCTACTCACAATAAATCATTATGTGATCAGTAAGATTGTTTATACATTTTGTGTATTTATATTATTTATAATGTGTATGTATTTAATTAGAAAAGGTAGGTTTAATAGTTGTCTGGTGGCCATAATACTGTCTCAAGTTCGGAATGATATGGCCAAGTATGAGTTGTTAAAAAAAAAACAAAACAACTCATCCGACAATAACATTTTTTTCTGAACTTTAATTAATAGGAAAATACTATTAGACCCAGCAGACTCCCTGAAATCGTTGTAAATCTTAATTCTAATTGTAGATTTGAACTATTATGGGACCCTCACATACCTACATACACACCAAAATTTCATCAATATTGTTCCAGCTATTTAATTTATAAAGAGTTCAGTGAAACATACAATGACTTAACGTTTCGTAAAATTAGAAAGTGCAAAAAAAGAGAATAAAAACACTTACGATTTTCTTAAAAATTTTCCACCTCGGCTCAGGCGCAGCCGAAACACTCGCCAACGCAACGAAACAAGCGAACACGAAAAACAAGATTCTTGAGAAATTCATTTTTAAAATTAGAATTGATTTATTAAAAATAATATTTAAATTTTGGAACACACGTTAGTGACCACGGCTTGAATGATGCTCTACTCGTTAAACATCTCGTTTATATACAGCCAATACTAACAAAATAACATTTGCAATTAAAATATTAGTAGCATATTAATTAGAACTTTATGCCTCAGAGTTAAAGATCTATATCGTTCAGCAAGTTACTAATGACTGTAAATGTAAGTTTGTGCCGATAACCGTATACATACAATGATGTTGACTGCAGGGAAGACCCTATTTTCCGTTATAATAATCTTAACTCCCGAATACCAAGAACGAAAATAATGATGTTGTAGTCGAATTCTCGGAACAATGGTTGTGGGATTTGTAATAGAGGTGAGAAAATTACATTATCAAGTGACAAAATTATGACGATATAATAATTTCATATGAAGGTCAATGACATTTGTCAAAGACTTTATACATGACTGTCCCCATATAAGGACTATAATGTTTTCAGCGTCTATACATGTAGATACCGATGTACCTATATCTGTGGGTTTCTTTATTCCACCACAACTTCTAAAAGCATGTACGGACCTTAGAACCTAAATGTTACAATTAGCATTAAAAAAAAATCCACAATTATTGTTTTTAAACTTTCGCGATTTTTATACATATTAGATATATTTCGGGACTTAATCGCTTGAATTATTTAAACCTTTTATTTACCCGACGACGTTTCGATCGAATTGCATCGATCCTGGTCACGGATCGACTGATGGCAGCTTAGTGATGTCTCGTACCTTTACATAATTCACGCGATTAAGTACCGAAATATAATAGATATCTACAATATTAACAAAAGTACTTTATTTAAACGTAGATAATTGTATCATATTTTAGAGTAAAGTTGAAGTCCATTTAATTTTATATAGATGAACGCAGAGCACTGAGAGTACTTGTACTCTCAGTGTTCTGTGTTCATCTACACATACAAGTTTGTTAGTTTACGTACACGTTTGTATATGTTTGTAGCTTATTTCTTGAGTTATAGGATTTCAATCCATAACTATCTTCTAATGGAATTATATCTGCTGGAACAAACGAGTTCTAGAGCTTAGACCGCGACTCGGTAAACGTAAGGTTCAACCCCAACCACTATGAAGGCTGTGATGGACTGGATAGGGAAGACGGGATGGTGGATTTTGTGACGGTAATTACCGTCACAAAATCCACCATCCCGTTATGAGGGTTAAATTATGAGTGTCCTATGTCTAACAGAAGACCTATTTACCGAAGTTTTTAAGAATGATTTTATTTACGATTGTGTGTATGATGAAGGTATTTTTATTTTATTTTTATTGTTTATTTATTTATTTATTTCTCACACAATCAAATGTACACAAGTATTTAACAAACATCGTTATACACAAATATGTGAGACTGGTCTCCAAGCTAGGTTAAAAACCTGTGTTATGGAGTGATACTTTGAGGTAATTTTTATTGGCATCAATAACTTTACAAATACAGTAAATGCATTTTTGAAAGATATAATTTTTTTAAATCCAGACTCAGGAATCGAACCCGAGACTTCCGTAGCCAAATCGGGGCCAGAAGCGAACCACCTATCTGGACTATGTTATTAGATTTAGATTTTTTCTATCTCTTGTTGCGCTAGTCGGTAGTTAAAGAAATATCACGGCTTTTGGTTTGGCAACGGAAGTCTCGGGTTCGATTCCTGAGTCTGGATTTCAACTTTTTCTATCTTTCAAAAATGCATTTATTGTATTTGTAGAGTGATACTTTGTTTGAAATGAAGGAATCGAGTATGGAATGTGCAATTTTTACCGTAAAGTGAATCTTTCTTAAAGCGAATCTATAAGTCATATTATGAATATCCCGAGATGGTAGAGACTCATTACTACCGGTTCAAGCGAACAAGCCGGAATATGCCTGTTTACGCGAGTTCGGTTTTTGTCTGTATGCCGAAATGACCTGGTACCTACGCAAAAATAAAAAACGCTAAGCTGAACCTGCCCTTAAGCTAAACTCCTAGTATATCTCAATGTAATCTGTACAAAAATTATGTTATTTTTCACTTGGTCAGCTGTTTGGCTTGTTGTACTTAGCTGTGATAGTTTTCCTTTTAATTTCACTATATATACTACTGTTGTGAATTTCTTCACATACCCAACATCAACCATTTAGCTGGCAGGTAGGGGGGTGGGGGGGGGGGGGGTACTTGACTCCAACCAAAATTTGCACTTAAAAGCTTAATATTTTACAAACAGATCCTTAAATCGATAAATGGTCTTTACAACTACGCAACGTTTTTAAAAGACCTATCTAATGATAACCTACGTTGGCGTAGATGAGAAAAAAAATACATCCCTACTTTACATAATTTACATACATTACCCTAGTTTTTAAAAATTTTATTCCTTCACTTTGTTGGCGTAAGTAATATGTATACATAGAAATTATAACCTTCTAGCTAGCACATACAGTCTCTGAGCAAAGCTGCGGACGGACGGACGGACATGGCGAAACTATAAGGAATCCATTTTGCCATTTTGGCTACGGACCCCTAAAAATGAATACAAACTAAGTCAATAAAGTTTTAATTATTATTTCTGTTGAACTCATTGGTCCTGGTACATAATATCTTCAACAACATTTTGCATTATATTGCTGGTCGAAGATTCAATTCTTTTCTACCCACAATAAATCTTTGTGTGATTAGAAATATTATTATAAAATTTGTTATTTCGGCCATGAGGCTCGAATGGCAGAAATAACAATAGCTCTTCGAGCCCTCGCCACCACATCAATGGCTGTAGCAGCTTTAATAATAATACATTCTTTATTTTATTTTAAAAGCCTTACGATACTAAATATACATAAACGGTACCGTTAACATGATCACCACTCTAGTCGGAATCACAAAAAAAACAAAAGTTCTGAAAAAAAAAGCGGTGGTAGCCTAATGGCTAAGGCATCGGTCTCGCAATCGTGAGGTCTTGGGATCGAATTCTGACCATTATACTACCGACGTGAACCCACTCCTAACACAAGCCATAAAACTTAGTTGGAGGGGTTAACAGGATTGCTAGTAATGTTGGACCACGACCCACATAGCAATTTAAAAAAAAAAAAAAAAATGTGCAGTCATTTCCCTCCTTATTCTTATCCACAGTCCTCTGTCACACCGTTGTAGTAGAACTAATTAAGAACGAATTAGTTCTCTTACAACAATGGTGCAAAACTATGGCTTTACACCAATATAGTAAGAGAACTTATTCTCTTACACACTTTCAAAATAACTTTGATATTTGCTCCCTGATTTAGCTTAGTCTAACAGCCGTTTAAGCAAGGTTACCTATCACTGTTGTTGGTCTATGTTGATCGTTTACGAAAAATGCCTCACGATGTCTCAATGAACACGTTAAGTCGTCGTCGGCCCAGGAGGTCAATTCACATAAATAAAGCAGTTCAGTTGCAGTTCAGGTGCAGTTCAGGTGCAGTTCAGTTGCAGTTCAGTTGCAATTCAGTTGCAGTTCAGTTGCAGTTCAGTTGCAGTTCAGTAGCAGTTCAGTTGCATTTCAGTTGCAGTTCAGTTTCAATTAAAACAGCCATTTTTGTATTCTTGTAACTTTGGGATTGATCTCAAATACGTTTGCGTCAAGTATGCGTCTTGAGAGCGCAATAATGACATTCTAATACGGTGCGCAAGCGTTTTTAAGATCGATACCAAAGTTACAAGAATACGGAAATGGCCGTTTTAATCGAAACTTAACTGCAACTGAACTGCAACTGAACTGCTTTAAATACGTGAATTGACCCGCTGGTCTTAATCTGTCTCCGGTCGTTCTATCGGAAATCAGACTATGAGAATAAGCGGAATAGAGAGTGCTTTTGCATCTACGCATACACTTTTGCACTATAACATCTTCTGCGTAGTTTGCTAGTTTTTGTTTTTTTTATTGGAATTTGGCATTGGCTGCCATGACCAGTTAGGTTATCTTTAAGAAAAAATCTTGTTTAAAAATAAAAATAACTAATAAGTAATAATATATTATTAAAGATTTATTTATTAGAATTACACTATTGTTCTTATATTTATGTAAGCCACGGTAAATAATATAAATTAATAACATTTAATGTACGTGCGGATAAAATGTATATAAATATACATTTTATCCGCACGTACATTAATATGATGCACGATTACAAGCAATGATGTAAGTAATCTATACTAATATTATAAAGCTAAAGAGTCTGTTTGTTTGTTTGAACGCGGTAATCTCAGGAAATAATGATCCGAATTGATTTTTTTTTTCACTGTTGGATAGCCCAATAATCGTGGAAGGCTATAAGCTATAGGCTATATAACATCACGCTACGACTAATAGGAGCGGAGCAGCTATGAGAAATGTTGCAAAAATGGGAAAATATTACGTAAACAAAGTTGCGCGGGACAGCTAGTACAACATAAAATCAAACAGATCATCATTGTGTTTCGCTTCCAGAACTTTCTCTTATACCATAATATCAGGCACAAACCAGACCTGAATGTTAATTTAGTTGACAACTGAGCGTGCACTATAATAAAGTACCTTTGGCGGCAAAACAGCGACGACGGAAAACTACGGAATACCGTGATATTTCGCCTCACCTAGCAAAAATTGGCCAAAACAGTTGAAATACAAAATGCGTATTTCATTGATCAGCTACGTAGATAATTATAATTATCTTTTGTCTATTATATATTATAAAAATGCAAAGTAGATGTATAACTGAAAATATTAACTAAAAAGTAACATAGTCGACTGAATCAGGCGTCATATAACGGAAATCTATTTTGTGTAGATTTTAAGGGAGGGGTTCCACCACCTTCCCTTGATCTCGAGGTCTCGAGCCCAGTCTCAGTCAGGCTTAGTCGTTGACAAACTGTCCTGAGGATGCCTCGTATAGAGGCGAAACAAGTGTCGAAGTTTCACTTCGTGGAAGCGGAATATTGCAAGTCAAGGGTCCGGAGGTGCCTACCACTCGATTTGATGAGAGTACCTATCACTAATTTTCTTTGTTGCAGGTCTCTCTTTTTGAGTGCGGTCTGTCAATCTATTTCGATTTTTGTATTAAGGACATTTCCTTACTACTTCAATCGTGGTGATTCACAGATCGAGGGTGGGTGATGGGATCCCTCCCTTATAATCTAGAAAGTAACATTTAAGATTTTCAGGGTCAGAAACAACGCTCTTTTCATTTACTAATATTACATGCCTTATATTATCTCTTTCTATTTTATATAAAACATTGTATGATTGAGTCAAAGAATCAACACAACAAATAAACTAAACATCGTAACGTTCTAACAAAGTTAGTTAAGATTTCTATAATTGTATAAAATAAAACCACATGATTGTATGTTTGAAATATTATTCGTCATCTTTGCCACCAGAAGTAAGAGCTTTGGCCTTCGTCAACACGTCAATGGCTGGACCAGCGCTGATCACTGCATCACGGACTCTTTGCCCAACGCCTTCCTGAAAAAAAACCAGTCACTATTACCATAACGTTCTGCGAGTCAAATAATGTATTTAAAGCAGTGCAGTTGCAGTTAAGTTGCAGTTAAGTTTGGATTAAAACGACCATTTTCGTATTCTTGTAACTTTGGGATCGATCTTAAAAACGTATGCGCACCGTACTACATGTCGTTATTGCGCTCTCTATTCGTATACTTGACGCTAGCGTATTTAAGATCGATCCCCAAGTTACAAGAATACAAAAATGGTAGTTTTAATCGACACTTAACTGCAACTGCACTGCTTTAAATATGTGAATTAACCCCCTGGTTATCCGGACACCGTCACGTCACTAGGCAGAACTACCTGACCGGGCTGAATTATGTTTTCACTTTTTGATTACTTTTTGTGATGTTTGAGCATTTTTTATGCATTTTTTTAAATCGATAAAAACTATCATATCCTAGGACTCACACTATCTACATACCAATTTTAATTCAAATCGGTGCAGCGGTTTAAGCGGCTTAATAAGTATTTAGAATAATCGTAAGTCATCTTTGTGTGCATAAGCCAAGCTTAATGCAGTTATACATCGCCGAAATGATGGTATCCCAATATTCACGGGTTCGAGGGCCGACCGAGTGATTTTTTTTTTAAAGATAACTAGCAATGTGTGGTTGTGGTCCCACATTACTACAAATCCTGTTAACCCCTCCAGCTAAGCTCTATGTTAGGAGTGGGTTCACGTCGGTAGTATACCGGCCAGGATTCAAACCCACGAAACCTCACGATTGCGAGACCGGTGCCTTAGCTATTAGATTACCGCTGCTTTCACTGTGGTGTTTTGACACGTTAACGTACCTTGTCAATCAGTGCGAAAAAATGAAATAATGGCAAAACCGCTCATAAAATAACTTACAAGTTCTTTGAAGAAATCCCAAGCGGACACCATTGAAACGGCAACAAGACAAACACAAACAAATAACAAAATTTTTGAATTCATTTTCTGAGTTCTTTTCTCACACTACTGCACAGTAGAAACTAAAGATCGAGTAATAACGTTGAGTTACTCAAACTCTTTTTATATACCCCAATATGCAAAACATACCTTCTCAAGTAGGTACCTACAAAGAAAAAAGTACTTAAAATTAGAAATTGAGTTTTAATTTGAAAGGCATAAGTTTTATTTTTCTTTGTGAGAGTTTTGCAAAGATATAGTCTCAGGCTTAATGCATAAAGTGTTAAGTGCTGTTTTCCTTAGTTTAGTTTACGATGGCAAGATCGGGGGATTCCTTGATTGCGGTATTTGTGAAATCATCGCCTACTGTCTTTGTTTAAAATTATTATAAATCATTGTTTTTTAATTATAATAATTACCTAATGATTGCATAAAGTTTGTTCATATTGTTTTGTCCGTACATGATTCATAGATGAAGCCGGTTAACGTGACTTTTTTTCCAATGCTGTAATGTCGTTCCTCTTTAATGCAAAAATACGCAAACTTACGAAATCGTCGAACGAAAGCTTCATAAAAATTGTGCAAATGCACGTCGGGCCACGCACAATCTAGGTTCCGCAGTCCCCCTCCCCATCCGACTGATGCGTCTTAAGAAGTGGATTTTCTGTTGTTTTTGTTCCATACTTACAACGTTATACCTACTTAATAATAAATTTCAATGGGATTTGGACGAAAATGTTGGTACTTGTCATTTGATCAGCTGTTACTCATAAACTTGTAAAGCCTATTTAGCTGTGATAGTTTTTCTTTTATTTCCACTATATATACTACCACCGTGTTTTTTTGGATACGCAACATTAACCTCAAAAAAAAATGATGTTCACAAGTCCTAAACATTTTTATAAGACCTATCTAATAATACCTCACACGATAGGGTAGATGAAAAAAAAACCTTAAAAAAATGTGTTTTAAGATTTTATTCATATGTTTTTCAATTTGTCGGCGTAAGGAATAGAATAGAATAGAATCTTTATTTGTCCTATAGTGTGGTAACATACAAGATAATTATAATGAAGTTCCAGAACCATAAACAACATTTTGTCAAAATTTGAAGTGACACAAGTTGACGAAAGTGAATATTCATTTTTACTGATAAAATATAATATTATTCAATGCCATATAGTAGATAATATAAGATTAAAATTAGTTAAAATATTGAATATAACATAAATTTAACAATAATCAAAAGGTATAAAATTAATAATCACAAAAACATATCAATAACAAAATTTATACCTAAGCATATAACACCATGGACCATTTACAATACCTTATTTTTGTGAACGAAAAGTTCCGTAACATGTGTATCCATGCCTTCAAGCACTAACAGTCTCTGAGCGAATCTGCGGACGGATAGACGGACGGACGGACGGACCATTTTGGCTACGGAACCCTAAAAAGGCTATTCTTACACGCACACATAGATATAGTAACAAACGCGGAGAATTGGAACAAGACGGACCAGAAACAGAGCGCTGCGGATTTGAGGTATCTCTTTATTTGGTGTACCTATCTATGGACCGAAAATGGTAACGTTGCTTAATCATGCTGATATATCGATTTGCTCGATCGTCACTGAGTTACAAAATTTAATTAAATTTAAATGACTGCCTCTGTGGCGCGGTGGGAGTGTATCCGACTGCTACGCAAGAGGTCGTGGATTCGATCCCCACCCAGGGTAAAACTTTGTGTGATGAGCACGATGGTTTATTCTGTGTCTGGGTGTTATTTAACTATATTAAATATGTATTAAGAAATATATAAGTATGTTTATCGGTTGTCTGGTTTCCATAGTACAAGCTCTGCTTAGTTTGGGATCAGATAGCTTTGTGTGAGTTGTCCCAAGATATTATTATTATTATTTTTTGTTTCTTAGTAAAAATGCATCAAAATCGATTCATACCTTCAGGAGCTACAACGCCATACACCGACTTATAAATATACTCGTTAAACTTATAACCATAAAACCTATTTTGGCGCCGCAGGGTAAAAATAAACCTTTTTCATAAAAGCTTGTTCTTCCCTGCGGGGATCCCCTTACACCATACGATGGCATCTTGGTACAACTGACCTCCATAACACGCAAAGCAATGAGTGTCATACAAAAATTAACTTTATTTACTTGGATATTAAAACGATAATACAATACATTGTATTAATTGACATTGACTCAGTTGTGATAAGAGGTTACATGTGGCCTGATAACGGGAATGTCCCACGTCCAGACAGATTTGACCTGATGACCTTTTGTTATAGTATTCATTTCATTTGATAAATAATTATGATGTATTTATTCACCTAATGATCTAGCGGTTAGTGATTGCTAAGCCAGAGGTCGTAGGTTCGATTGCCACCCAGGATAAATCTTTGTGAGATAAAATCATGATTGTTTATTTAGTGTCTGGGTGTCATTTAAGCCAAAGATTTTGTTTATTTCAACGGTAATCTCAGGAACTACTGATCCGAATATAAAAAAATATTTTTCTGTTGGATAGCCCATTTATCGAGGAAGGCTGTAGGCTATAATATATATATATATAACATCATCATCATCATCATCAGCCTATCGCAGTCCACTGCTGGACATAGGCCTCTCCAATTGCACGTCACTTTGTTCTATCTTCGGCTTCTCGCATCCAGCTCCAGCCAGCCGTTTTGCGTAAATCATCACTCCACCTGGCCTGAGGGCGTCCTACACTACGTTTGCCAAGCCGCGGTCTCCACTCAAGAACTCGTTTACCCCAACGGTTGTCGGTTCTTCGGCTAATATGGCCAGCCCACTGCCACTTCAACTTGCTAATCCGGTGGGCTATGCCGATAACTTTGGTTCTCTGCCGGATCACCTCATTTCTGATTTTGTCCCTAAGAGAAACTCCGAGCATTGCCCTTTCCATAGCCCGCTGAGCGACTTTGAACTTGTGGACCAGCCGTACCGTCAGTGTCCACGTTTCGGCTCCGTATGTCATGACGGGTAGGACGCACTGATTAAAGACTTTAGTCTTTAGACATTGTGGGATCGATATAACATCAAGCTACGACTAATACGAGTGGAGCAGTAATGAGAAATGTTGAAGAAACGGAAAAAAATTACGCAGATGAAGTTGCGCGGGACAGCTAGTCAATAATATAGTGCTAATATACAGGCCGTCCCAAAACTATGCCCCACGGAGGGAAAGTACCTTATATATTGTAGATAGAACATTTTACTGAAAGAAGACTTCATTTTAATTTTGGTTCGGTTCAAACGATTATTTAAAAAACTTTGAATGCTATTCGATGTATTTTTAAAATAATATACTAAAGGCAGGTACTTTCCCTTCAATGTGTGTGATATACTTTTGCGCCAACCTGTTTAAGTATGTTTATCAGTTGACTGAACATAATGCAGGCTCTGTCTAGTTTGGGATCAAATGATCATGGGTGAGTTGACCCAATATATTCATTTTATTTATTTATGTATGTTTGTTATGAATGATTATTTTTACTACTTAGACAATAGTTTAGCGGTTAAATGCATCAGATTCGCTATCGAGTGGTCCCAGGTTCGAATCTCATTTATTATACTACCGACGCGACGTCAACCTACTCTTAACACAAGCTGTTAGCTTAGCTAAAGGGATTATTAACAAGATTTAACAGTAATCGTTTTAAAAACGAGACAAAAAACATTTCATAACATTTTATTACAAATTAAATAGGGTTTTAAAAATTCAGTCTTAAATTTTGAAATAGGTAAGTACAATAAATAGTCTTAATAGTTATTACGTGTATTATATAATGTTCACTTTCCAGCGATGGATGCTGCTTGTCCAACCACTGCCACTGCTGGCCCTGCTTTGATGATACCATCGCGAATGTGTTGTCCCATTCTCTCCTGAAAAAACATGCGATTCAGATTGAGTACTATTAAACCTGCGCCAGACTTTGTCAGTCTGACATATGCTGAACTACACCCTTTCGTTGCAACAGCGAATCACAATTTTTAATATTATTATTTTGTCATAAATAAATGTGTCTTTTAATTTCTATTTATCTTTTTCTTTACTTAGACAAACCTGTACGCAACAGAAAAGTTAGTATTTTTTGTAAGCTATATGGCTTATGTATCGCACCCCAAATAGTAATCTGATTTCGTTATTAATTACTCCAAAAAAATTTTTAATTTTTAATTTTAGGGTGTTAAATTTCGATAAAGGTACAAGAATTCGGAATCGTTTACCCTGAAATGTCATTCGGTTATTTTTCAATGTAAATGTTGCCAATAAAAAAGTTATGTGCCTAAGTGCAAACGAACTTTGTACCAGGGCAGAGGAGGTACAATTACCTACTTACTCCGTTTACTATTAAAATTTGTTAAAGAGAAACGCCATAATAATGCAATCGGATATGGCGCCTAAGTAGGTACATAAGTTGTACCATACATTGCACTAATATACGTTTATTTATTGATTTAACTAATTAAAACGATCACTCAATTACCATAATCAATGCCTAACTACTTAAAAATAAAAAAAACATAAAAAATGTGAACTTATGAAAACATATAGAATTTTATAAGCAACGGATCTTGATCGCGTAAATATTTTATTTGAAAGGCTAAATACCTTTGTTTATTGCCCGACGTTTCGACCGTATTGCAACGGCCGTGGTAACGGGTAGACTGATCGTGAAAACCTATAGTTGTAGATACTCGAATTTTAGGTAAGAAAGGAACAGGATGTCCTATTTTGTCGTGGTGGACTAGTATAGCCAAAAATTAATTGGGAAAGCGCAATTACTCACTCGACAACCAAAGACAGATTGTCTTAGCGCCGTAGGATAAGAAGAGCCGATCCCACCAATTGTGAGATAAGGTGAAGCCATACAAGAAGAATAATCCTTAAATTTTACGATACGCCCGAAGAGAAACGCCCGTTTGAAAATAGGGTCCTAGCAACACAACCATTATTTATTTCCATACTCAATCTTACCCATATTCCCTGTCCCGAACACTACGCTCGGGTAGATAATAACTAATGACCGGATTGACCGGATACCGGTTAACTATCAAAATATATCTCCTCTATATACATTCATTAATCACTTACAGACCGTCTAAGAAACTGAGATGGATAAATTGAGCCTATTAGACGTCACAAAACAATGAGAGTTCAAATTGAATATATATATTTATATATATTACGGGTCTTAATCGTGAGAATAATTTAAGGTAAAACCTTGTTTGTTGCGACGACCTTAAATTATTTACGCGATTAAGATCATGAATATATATATATATATATATATTCATGATGTGTACAAATCGCGAAAGTTTAACAACATTTAAAGTTGAAATTGTAATGTAATGTGTTTTGATTAAATGTGTGCCCCAATTACGGAAAAATATAGCCTACTAGTATGTCACCCGGGCATTAGCAGACACTTCCCTTGTTGCTTATGAAATGCTAAATCATAACACCATCTTTTGGCATTGCTAGGCGGTTAATAGTGTTACAAATAGGCGATAACTACATCGCACTCAGTTAGTGTGAAAAGGGTCTCATAAGGCATCATTTTCTAATGATTAAGTGCAAAGTTATCCTCATATTGCAAAAAGACCCCTGTTCTCGGTATTTAATAGAATAAAAATATGATTTTGATTAACATCATATTCATTATTGTTTATTAATTAAACTGTGACGTAAGTATAGCATATAGCCATGTCATTTTTCTACGGTGGTCTTCAAACAGATCTGAAATCTGTGAGGTTAAGCAACGTTACTAGTGTCGGTCCATAGATTGGTGACTGTTTTCTAAAATTATTGCACCCCTCCGAGCCTCAGAGAGTATGTTAGGCCGTCGGCGCTGTGCCTCATCTCTTTCAAGTTATGTCATATGCCGTCCAATCGAAATTTGAGATTAAGGGAATAGAAAGTGCACCAGTATCTATGCACACACGTGTGCACTATAATATCTCCTGTGTGGCTGGCTCGTTTATGATGAGATTGGCTGTTAACTTTGGAGACTATTTTAATATTCCTATTGTAGAGATACAAGCCTCATGCACGTACTGTGAAATAGTACGAGCCGTAACTCATCACGAAGGTTCATTACGATGGATAGATTTATTAATAGATTTTTAAAATGGCTGCCTCTGTGGCGCGGTGGGAGTGTGTCCGACTGCTACGCAAGAGGTCGTGGGTTCGTTTCCCACACAAAGTGGTGTCCCTCAACTTTGTGTGATCCACAAATTGTTCCGAGTCTGGGTGTATTTTGTGTCCATAACAGTATAAGTGCCACAAAAATCCTTTTTTGACAAAGCTCTGAATAATAGATATATTTTGGGACTTAATCGCGTGAGTTATTTAAAGGTACGAACCTTTTATTTACCGATCGAATTACACTCGAGTCGCCCCTTGACCACGATCGGTGCAATTCGTATTAAAGTAAAAGGTTTATAAAGGTTAATATTCAAATAGAAGGTTCGTACCTTTCAATAATTCCCGCGATTAAGTCCCGAAATATCTATACTAATATTATAAAGCTGAAGAGTTTGTTTGTTTGTTTGAACGCGGAAATCTTAGACACTACTGATCCGAATTGAAAAATTCTTTTACTGTTGGATAGCTCATTTATCGAGGAAAGCTATGAAATTAATGAAATGTTGCAAAAACGGGAAAAAATTACGCAGACGAAGTTGCGCGGGACAGCTGATATATATTAAGTATGGAAATCGCAAAAGCTTAAAAACAATTAAAGATCTGGATTTCACAGTACCGCGCTCCTCATTTAAAAACATTGCTTGCTACAGTGACCTTAACGGAAACACAGTGATGTTATCACTATCTCACAGAAAAATAACTGACACTGTTGTAGTGGGTGTCAGTTATTTTTCCGTGACCACTGGTTAAAAAATGTTTACAATAGACCAGAGGCGAAGGGTTGAAACATTTCTGAGGTAACACGATACAAAAATATACCTTACTGAACATGGTTTTTTGTACCTATAATATAAGTAACTACAGTCCAAAGGGAAACCGAAAGTAATGGTGTTCTAAGGGCCCTTCGCCACTGCAATAGACTCTCGGCTCCTGTCAGAATTTGAGTTAGTAAATGATGCAATAAATTAAGTTGAACAGAGTATTATACAGTACGATCAACGTAACTTGACCGGATTGAAGTTAGGTTTTTAAGCTATTGCATAGCTTCTATCGCGGGCCTTGAGCGCGGGGACCGAATTCAGAAATTCCGTAACGAAAATACCTCACGCTCCCCACTGGAAGGCCGTGCATCGTCTAACGTCGTTTCATTTTGTACTTATGATTCTGGCTGCAAAAATCATAATAGCGCGATTCAGACCGTAGTACATTTTGTATTGAATAGTAACAAAATTAAATACAGCGCCATCTATTGACATTATGTTACCTATTGTCATTTTAGTCTTCCCCTTTCTTGTTGTTTCTACTATAAAGGCCACAGCAAAGGGCCACACAGGAGTTGTGGTTATGTTTTGGTTTAGGTGTTGGTTCATTTTCCACCCTATTGTGTTGTGTTATTGTATTATTATAAGTAGGTATACTATTTTATGTTCTGTCGCTGATCTAATTAATATGAAGACTAACACCCCCCATTCCGACCGGCACAGCAGTGAAACTTTTTAGTTGTTTGTTCTTAAGCAGAACTTTTAATGACTTTTTTTAAATTAAAAAATAAAAATTAAAAACATTGTTTTTTTATAATTTAAAAAAAACTTATTTAAAAATTTTTTTTTTTTTTTTAATTGCTTAAATTGATAAAAATGCTATGCAATAGCTTTACCGCGGCAGTCCCCGAGTGCCACACGATTTTTTATCACTTTTGCGCATGTCATAGAGATGCAACCCTAAAATTACTTACAAAAACGACTAAATATGTTTAATCGATTAAAAATACTAACAACATTTTAATTATACAATATAAAAACACTATTTACATAAGTTCATAAAAGTTTAAATTTAGAACAGTTACAGTAAATACTAAAGAAACTTTGAAAAACAATTTCTTTACGAAAATAATCACAAAAAAACATGAGTTAGTAATACTAATTATGACAATGTAATGCGTAATCGCATCTCTAATTATCTTGATTTAGTTACCGCCCCCGCCCCCCTTACTGTCACCATTTACTTCCAAAAAATGCATCTGCGCAACCACTTGTCGCCTACTTCAGTCCGGCCTAGTTACGTTGATCCAACTGTAGTTCACAATTTGCTTTGCGAACATGAAGTATTGTTGCATTTTGCATTTTTTATTCCCTATCAAATTGGACGGACCTATAAACAGACCGATGTACTAATCATCTGTGCAGTATTACTAGAAAACAAAGATAATATACTCAATTGGTATATTTACCCTATATGCATATTGCCTACCTACTGAAAGCAATCAATATTTAGACTCAGATATTTTATCCCTAGTAGATACCAGTCTAGTACTATTCATAGACTTGTACAGTACATTAATTTAGGTTTATTTCTTCATTCTAGTTAATCCCCGTGACTAAGATAAATGTTTTAGTAAAAGTAGGCTTATTGTCTAAGCCTAGGTAGTGTGATGGATGGGGTAGCGAATATTGAGGTCAGTTAACTATTATTACAATTTTACTTAATATTACAAAGTTTGTCAGTGTAGATGAAATTTGTCACTGCTTTATCCGAAAACGACTGCACTAATTTTGAAAATAATTTGTAGCTTATTCAAAAAATATCTACAAAAAATATTCTTTACATAGGTAACACCACGGGGGAAAGCTACTAATATTATAAATGGAAGTATGTTTATCTGTTTGTTAGTTAGTTTTTCATGACATATACTGTAAAATTTAAACAAAACTTTGGGTAGTATTTTTTATAGGCATTTCTTGCCAATTACTTTATTAATATAATAATGGCATTTTTGAAAGATAATAAAATTTGAAGTCCAGACCCAGGATTCAAACCCGAGACTTTCATAAGCCAAACTGGGGCCGGAATCCTATCTGGACTATGTTGCTAGATCTCAAATTTCTCTAACCTTTTATGCTCGCGAGTTGGGCCCTCGCATGAAAATTTGAGGTCTAGCAACATAGTCCAGATAGGTGGTTCGATTCCGGCCCCGGTTAGGCTTACGGAAGTCTTGGGTCCGATTCCTGGGTCTAAAATAATTTTTTATAGCTTTCAAAAATGCAATTATTGTATTTATAAAACCTTTGGGTTTGGCAGGAAGGGGTAATAAACATCGAATGGACGTTTGTTATTATTTTCTAACGTACTTTCAACCTCATTTATTTTCTTATTAAATAGGACGTATTAATCCTTGTAAATTAATGCATCTAAACGAAAAAAATACTTACAATTTTCTTGAAAACTTTCCATCTAGGCTCAGGTGCTGCCGAAACGGTTGATAGAACAACGAAACAGGCAAAAACAAACAATAAAACCTTTTTGAAATTCATTTTTAAATAAATATTAAAAACAACGAAATTAAATTACTTTGTAAATCGAACGCAGGTGTTGCGCTGAGAATGTTGCTCTACTCGAAGAAATGTGCATTTTATATACTTTCTTTCATAAGTGTAGGACTATCTAGATGTAAAACAAATACTATTAAAGCTTTATCTCGTTGGCATAAGAGTCACACTTGAACGTTAGAAGGTTCTAACAGTAATCGTTTTCAACGCGTTAAAGCATAATATCAAGGGGACTCCCTGAACCCATTGAATATCAAGTTGTAGGTTCTTTTATTTTTTCGCCTTTTAATGGAGCATGTAGTTTATCGCCTTTTATGGATAACTGTTTAATATTAATGAAGACTATTTCCTGTTACTAATTATAATTAGTTCATTATAATAATTATATTTTAAATGCTTAGTTTATAATAATGCTCTCGAAATAATCTCTTAATCGATTTGGGTCACGACGGCCAATCTTATCAAATACTAGCCTTTATAGCTAACTATACTAATATTATAAAGCTGAAGAGTTTGTTTATTTGAACGATAATCGAGAATCGATAATCTCAAAAATTACTAGTCCGAATAAAAAAAATCTTTTACTGTTGGATAGCCCAGTTATCGAGGAAGGTTATAGCTATATAACATCACGCTACAACCAATAGGAGCGGAGTAGCAATGAAATATGATGCAAAAACGGGAAAAATTTACGCATACGTAGTTGCGCGGGTCAGCTAGTTACTATATATAGATGTAATGATAGATGTAAGTGTATGCTAACAAACTTACTCTTATAGTCTTACGAGTTGGAAATCCGAGAACACGGCGCAAAGGCCAATCGCTATATTAATGGCTAAATTGGAACCATAGGTTTTAATAAGGAACCGTATTCTTATTACACCTCTGATAGGGTTTAAGGGTCCTTAGTCAGTGGGTATTAGGTTCACTTGATTACAGTGTTTCTTATTATGAGCATATTTACTATATTACTGTAATTAGAGGTAGTTGCTATAACTATTTGCGTTGACTAAGTACCCTTGCTAACTTATTGTAATTAACTTGTGTCAAGGGGTCAACTTGGGTCAATAATTTTAAAAAAGACGACGAGTCTTGAATAATTGCATCAGCCGAAAAGCGTATGTTCATGAAACTTACGCCATTTTGTTGAGAAACGCAGTTTTTCGGCAATTAGTCAATGACAATGAATGAATTAAAGTATTTACTAAGCGCTACCTTCTGATTTTTTTTTCATAGTTTTTGTTCACACGGTTCACAGTTTGGTAAAAAAAAAGTTTTCAGCATCTGTTGCATTAGCAGCTACTACAAGACACCTTTTCACCAAATTTCATCAATATTCATTGAGTAGTCTTTGAGTAAAATGCCTGTGACATACGGACAAACAGACAAACATGACGAAACTAAAAGGGATCCGTTTAGCCATTTTGGCTACGGAACCTTAAAAATGGCTAGTAACCGATTGAGACACAAAGTACATCCAGAAACAAGACATTTGTGGATCACACAAAGTGGTGTCCCGTGTGTCAAAACTGTAAATTTTAAAACAATTAAGTTTACGTTAACAAAAGTAAAAGATATTTCAGTACAGTTAACAACATTTTTTGTGGTAAGTAAAGACAATTAGTAATAACTAAATAATCCGATTTCTAAGTAAACTAACGAATTCATTTACATTTAACACTTAACGAACTCATTTTCACACATTCATTTCAGAAAACAGACATTATTAATCTTGTTATTTCTGTTATTGACTTGATTAAATATTTAATATTATTAAATTCCTGTTACCTATCTACATAGCAATAAACAGGAAATGATATCCATATAACTTCGATTGTATTATAAAATAAAATGAAAATGTTACGAAGACCCTATTAAAAGGCCTATTAAAATAGGTATATTTTAAAAGGCTTACATTATAGTAAGTATATTATTATTAGGGACGCACTAGGGTATATAGGACTTTATATACATACATGCACTATCTTAACTTAAACTTAGTATTCTCAAGTAGCCTAAAAATGAGAACAACAATTTTTGAATCACATAAAGTGGTGTTCAAAACTCCAAGTGACACGATCTTACAAATTCAAATAAATTTTATTCGCAGTAAATAGGGTATACAAAAACAGATGTTGAAGTATAATAATGACAGTACAACTATTCTAATCAATTTTATTATTAATATGTAATTAATTACATTAGTGTATCTTTAATAACATTACAATACATTAATATGTTGATAGACACATTATAGATTTTCTTAATATTGTATATAAAAATATATATATTTTTAATGGATTAAATTCGCTATACAACAATCGTACTGCGTAAAGCAATATTTATTTAGATTGAATAAAACTTGTTCGCTAATAAACTAAAGTGTAATTTAGTTCAATAATACAAAGAAAGTATTATTAGACGATTGGGCTGTGTATTGGCTGGTCATTAATAGTGCTACTGACTAATAAATGATCACGTAATGACGTAGTGAATCAAAGGCGTTTGCATATACTCGTAGTTCTTGTTGGTACTTATTGGTGATCATTGCTTGAGTGGTATACTCAAGCAATGATCACTAATAAGTACCTACAAGAACTATACTATACTAGAACTAGGTACTTATTGGTCATCATTGCTTGAGTGGTATACTCAAGCAATGATCACTAATAAGTACCTACAAGAACTATACTATACTAGAACTAGGTACTTATTGGTGATCATTGCTTGAGTGGTATACTCAAGCAATGATCACTAATAAGTACCTACAAGAACTATACTATACTAGAACTAGGTACTTATTGGTGATCATTGCTTGAGTGGTATACTCAAGCAATGATCACTAATAAGTACCTAAAATAACTATATGCAAACACCTTTGATTCATTACGTCATTAGGTGATCATTTTTATTAGTCAGTAGCACTATTAGTCAGGCTGAACTAAACACGAGAATGACTTTAGAGGTGTTCTATTGAGTAAAAAAATATTTCATCGTCATTTATTGATTGGTTGTCTGCATACTATAGACAGGTCTCGGGAACTTTTAATGACGCTATGTAGTTTTTTACCCATTGATGAGTTTTACAAATTGTATAACTGTACCACTGTAATATGAGTCATCGATTATGCTATCGATGCTTATATTTTTCTTTCTTTCTATGTTGCTTTGTGCCTTGTCAATATTAAAACTTTAAGACTTGGTTAGGTTGTTAAGTCGTTTTGACTTCTTTATTCTAATTTCTAGTGACTCGATTGTGTGTTTGAAAAAAAAATATAAATATTGTAAATAGATGTCTAATAATAAATACATTGCTTGCTACCGTTTCGATGGCGAAAAAATTATAATAATACTATTTATAATATCTTGGGACAACTCACACAACAACTTAAACTAAGCAGAGCTTGTACCTACTATGGAAACCAGACAACAGATAATCAACATAAATATTTCTAAATACATACATATTATAGATAAATAACACCCAGACATAGACTAAACCATCGTGCTCATCACACAATTTTTTATTCCATATAGGTCGTAGGTTCGATACCTACGACCTCCGGCTTTGCAGTCAGGGTCACTAACCACTTGACCAACAAGCCAGTACTTTGTAGAAATTAAAATAAAGTGTCTTCTCACTAAATACAATATTTAAATAAGTACCTATCTACTTACTATTTTTTACTTCACCTAAGCTCAGTGTACTACTACCTAGTTAGATACACTAAAACATTAATAGGTACAGCTCAGAACCATATAGATTTAAATAAATATACTCGAACCCGCAACATGAATTTCTTAGTCGCTAATACGATTTCTGTACCGTCTAGGAAGTTACAATTACTTGATTTAAAAAAAAAAGTAAATTTAATAATTGTAATTTACTAAAAATTAAAAAAAAACAAAAATTCAACATCCTTTATTCACTTAGGATGCAAAACAACTCTTGTGATACGTCGGGATACTGTTTAATTATCAAGTGCTTGACCTAAAAAATAGGCTTTCATAATTATTTTCTTATCAAATAGAAACATTGTCATCGATAACATTGATTACCAAGAGCCTAGATAAACAATTAAGATTTCTTATAGATAAAGGATTAATAAATATGAGCATGAGATTCTATTTACTTTATAAAATAAATACTATACGGTAAGCAGACTTATTGACTTGAATAAAAAGCATAAAGAAAAATATATTTTTATAGAATACTATAACTTCGTCAGCCAACAACGTCAGCGTAAATTTTCCTTGTTTTTGCAACATATTTCATTGCTGCTCCGCAGTTTTGGATCGTAGCGTGATGTTTTATAGCCTATAGCCATCCTCAATAAATGGGCTATCCAACACATAAATATTTTTTCAATTCGGCTCAGTAGTTCCTAAGATTATCGCGCTCAAACAGACAAACAAACAAAGTCTTCAGCTTTATAATATTAGTATAAATTTATTTAAGTAGGTACCCAAAATAAATAAGAAAGCTTATGCCCTTTGGGAATTGATTTCCATTTTTTTACCCGACTACGGCGAAACTAAAAAGAAATGTAATGTTTTTAGCAGTCTAATGTTTTTATACTACTAAATAAAGAGTTGAGCAGGTCGTGAGCCGCCATAACAGCATTTGTTGCACTCCACCCATATCTTAGTTTTAAAAGAACTAAACGACACAGCACAAAACTCCTTATTAGAGACATTAGTTCGTAAGTCTCATTAAATTTGAACTTAATAAGATATCAACAACATTTTGTATCTACATTTATACTCTTTTTTTTATTTTTTACCATTATTATCTAGAAGGCGCCAACATAATATAATATCTTGGGACAACTCACACAACGCTATCTGATCCCAAACTAAGCAGAACTTTTACTATGGTAACCAGACAACCGATAAACATACATATTTCTCAATATAATTATACATATCTATACTAATATTATAAAGCGGAAGAGTTTGTTTGTTTGCTTTGTTTGTTTGTTTGTTTAAACGCACTAATCTCAGGAACTACTGGTCCGATTTGAAAAAATATTTTTTTTATTGGACAGCCCATTTATTGAGGAAGGCTATAGGCTATATAACATCGCGCTACGACTAATAGCAGCGGAGTAACGACGTGAAATGTTGCAAAAACGGGGAAAATTTACGCATACGAAGTTGCGCGGGACAGCTAGTTACATATAAATGACACCCACACAGAATAAACCATCGTGTTCATCACACAAAGTTTTATCCTGGGTGGGGATCAAACCATTGCGTAGCAGTCGGATACACTCCCACCACGCTACAGAGGCAGATTTTAGCAGTATATGCAAAATAGTAGGCACCTACTATTACCATTCTAATCTAAAAGCTATAAATAACAAAAACATTGGATAAGGGGATTCACATCTGACCTCCCGGTAGTTACCTCAGTAATTAAACGAGAGTTCTTATCATAGCATTCGCGTCACTCACATCAAAAAATATATTGGAACCCTTATTTCAAAAGCAATAGAGCTTTAAATTGAATAACATTGCAATACTGTACCAGTAAAGTGAAATTTGTCAAATTTTATTGAGCCGGTATAAATATCCCAATGTGTTTGATGAAGCATCATTCGCAGCGTCTTCACGTAAGTGAGATTTTGAAATCACATACTTTCAAACTACAATTTTAAAAATGAATTTCTCAAGAATATTTTTGTTTGTATTCGCCTGTTTCGTCGCTTTGGCGGGAGTTTCGGCAGCGCCTGAACCAAGATGGAAAATCTTTAAGAAAATCGTAAGTTATTTTTACTTAATTACTGGCAGTGTCCCGTGGTTTCGCCCGCATTTTATTTCAATATTATAGCCTATTTTGCCTTCCTCAATAAACTAACTCTTCATCTTATGCAAAGAGTTTTTCTTAAACCTTATAAGTAGTTCCTGAGATTGGAGCGTTCAAACAAACAAAAAACTTAGCCTCATTACAATATTAATAATAATGTATTGGGACAATTTACACAATTCTATCTGATCCCAAACTAAGCAGAGCTTGTACTATGGAAACCAGACAATTGATAAACATACCTATGTATTTCTATATACTTACATATTATAGATAAATAAAACCCAGATAAAGGCTAAACCATCGTTCTTATCACAAAAACTTTGTGTGATGAGCACGATGGTTTATTCTGTGTCTAGGACACAGAATACTAGCCACTAGACCAACAGGCCAGTCAAATAAAATGTTACAATAGATTTGGTAATTTTTACAATCTTTTTTGTTTATTACACCTAATATTTCTCTTTTATCCCTCTGAGTATTTAAACAATCTCGTATATCAATGAGGATATATTATTTTCTAAGTTATTTTTATCGTTAACGCCCTCGTAGGTATCGTCTTTCTCGACAAAATCGGTATATTAAGTCCTTCCTCAGGGTGTCATCCATCTCTTTGCTAAATTTTATTAAAATTCGTTTAAGTTTTCAGCCGTGCAAAAGCCTTAAAAAAAAACTCAGTTTTGGTTTCAACGGTATATTAGATGATAACTAGCTTCACCCCAAGTCTATGGATATTCTGATGAAAAAGCATTCTAAGGTTACATCAAAATTTGTAGATTTTTTTCGTGAAAAATAGTAAACAACCATCCATTAAAATCTTTCGCATTTATAAAATCTGTAGAAAGTAAAATAACAATTCAAGAAACAAGCTTTCGATCGCTGATAAAAGGTTTTATTCCCAGTTGTGATCAATTCATTGAGATTTATATATTTTGGGACTTAATCGCGTGAATTATTTAAAATTGAGGTAAATAAAAGGTTTGTTCCTTTAAATAATTCATGCAACTAAGTCCATAAATATATCTAATATGAATAAAAATCGCGGAGGTTAAAAAAAATAATGGAGTGCTAATTGAAATCAGTATAGACATTTCGGAGACCACCCCGTACATTCCAACTTACTGATTTTTTTTTCTTTTTTTACAGGAGCGAGTGGGTCAAAATATTCGAGATGGTATCATCAAAGCAGGGCCAGCCGTTGCAGTCCTGGGCGAAGCGAAGGCCTTAGGGAAATAGACACTAACATAACTTAATGCAAACCAACTTAAACACCTCATTATTGTAAGTAAAAATATGCCATTGTTGTAAATATAATTAATTTTTAAGATTTTTTTAAGTCATTATAATACTCAGTCAATAAATTATATTGTTGTAATACTTACTTGTTTTGTTTTTAAATGTTTGACCCGAAAGTAGTACCTACATGTGTACCAGAGTAATGTTTGTAGGTAACCCAGTTTTTTAAGAAATATCACAACAAATTCTCTTCCTTAAGTATATTAGTAAGTAGGTACAGAAAGGCTAAAGATGTTAGCCAAAATCAATTTCAAACACATTTTTGACCAATAAGTATTGGGGTAAAAATGGAACCCTTATAGTTTTGTCATGTCCGTCTGCCCGTCTATTGCCAAAAATTGCGTTTCTCAATAAAAGGGCATAAGAGCCATGAACATACTCTCTTCTGCTGATGCAATAAAATGAATATTTACCTTAATAAAATATTTTCTTGACAATGATTAAAGCACTGAACTCTATACTACTAGAAACGATGGACATAATACTGAAGACAACAACAAAACACGAGTATTAGTATGAACATACATTCGATTTTGACATTTAAGTTGTCATAATGAAGAGGCATTTTGCATTGACATGTCAGTAATCTGAATTTTCAAGCGCTTAATTTACTAGCTTATAAAATACTTTTATACTATGGAATTCATGTTAAAAATAGACCTATCTTTAACATATTTTTGTAGTGATCAATTTTCCACACCCTGTTTTAAGTAAAGTACGTGTATACCATTTTGTCAAATGCCAAATTCTTTCATTAAACCTTTTATATTAGACTGTAAAAAATTACCAAAACATCAGATATATAAATTTGTTAACACATATTGTACCACGTTTTTTTTTTAATTCATTACAATAAATTTAAAAAAACAAATAAAAACTACCGTCAATTTTTGCGAATAATGTCGCCATTTTACAATGATTTTTGTATTAAATAAAACTTATTTACAAATAAAATTAAATAATAAAATACGCTTTTATCTTCAATTAATAAAATTATGCTATTTTATTTATTATTATTTCATTTATTCAGATCTAAAACATAATTATCATCAATCCGAATTTCAATAAATTATGATGCACAAACGTCTTTCCATACAATTATGTCAAATTTGCAAAATGGCCCTTAAATGGCTCTTAAATTTCTTTAATGGCTCTAAAAGTGCAAAGTCTATACTTTCGTAACAATGATAACAACACCGGTCATTTGCCTCATAAGTGTCAAAATATCGTCCTGTGAAATTGCTTTTGAAATTGCTCTCATTTTGTACGGGGTAGCCAGTCCAGCGAACGTACTAGTACTAATAGAGTTCAGTGAACTATAGTGATGACGTTTTGACAGTTCGAACGTGTGCGCACTTAAGTATCAACATATTATCTCGTGACGTGTGCAACCTTTAATGTATATGTAATGTAGACAGTTTGTAGACGGAGATGTTCTCTAGAAGGCCGTTCAATGACCTCAGTCGCACGTGCATCAATTGTGTCGTGCGTTCACTTTGTCTCATTTGTAGTACTAAAGAACACGAAGAGTACAGTAATCTTTATACGTAGATACTTTGCTCGAATGACATACGAAATATCGGAAGACTTTTGTATAAAGTGGTCCGAATAGAGCCAAGATTTTTTTTTTATATGTGTGTCGTGTTGCTTGATCGCGTTTGTATTAAGCTTATCTTCTGTATTCTTGGACGCTGACATTGATCACTAGTAATTGTAGTACTGCCGATGTGGCACGGTGGGAGTGTATCCGACTGCTACGCAAGAAGTCGTGGATTCGATCCCCACCCAGGATAAAACTTTGTGTGATGAGCACGATGGTTTATTCTGTGTCTGCGTGTTATTTATCTATAATATGTATGTATTTAGAAGAATATAAGTATGTTTATCTGTTGTCTGGTTTCTATAGTACAAGCTCTGCTTAGTTTGGGATAAGATAGCGTTGTATGAGTTGTCCCAAGATATTATATTTTTTACCTGTTAAAGGGCTAACAAAGATAAAAAACTATTTAACAAAAAAATATTACCCACTTCAAAAATAATACAAGGCAACTAAAAAGCAAAAAAATAATATCTACCTAGAAACAATTTGAAGTTGGTGCCATGAAATAGTAGTTTTTATGTTTTATTCGGCACTAACTTCAAAATGTTTAATTTGTTTTTGTTATTCTAGGTAGATATTATTTTTTGCTTTTTAGGTCGGTAATATTTGTTTGTAAAAAAGCTTTTTATTTTTCACTTTTTAGTGGGAAGGTTTGTAATTCACTTAAGTTACAATACGTATATGTCAACTGCTCATATCCTTTTACAAAATATTGCTTGCCCCGATGCAGGGCCGTTAATTGTAAAGGAGTTCACTATCAGCTCTATTACATTGTGTAATAGTAGTATAACAAGAAGAAAGTGCTACTCAATACCATATTAAAGTAACTGAATCGCAAACTGTGAAATACTGAATAGGGCTGCTCGTCATTTATGGTCTTCATCATCAGTTCCACTTCACCAATTAGTGTTTTTTAAGAATAAATGCCCGAATTACTATGAAATATACCTAAATCACTGTAGGTGTGCCTTTAATAGTTTAAGAGTTCCCTCGATTTCTGCAGGATCCCATCATCAGATCGTGATCTGATGACAATGGGACCAACTTGGAAGTATACCCTTTCAAACACAAAAACAATTTTTCAAATCGGTCCAGCCGTCTTTGCGTAATCGGTGAACAAACATACAAAACAAAAAAATAGATGAATTGAGAACCACCTCCTTTTTGAAAATTAAACTTGCTCTTGGTCTGAATAAACATCGAAAACACCAACACATCATATATATCTCGAAAATTAGCGTACCTACTAACTATTAGCGACTCATCTTCTGAGCGGGTGAAATATGAAAATCTCTATATTAATATAAATGCGAAAGTTTGGATTTATGGATGGATGTTTGTTATTCAATCACGTTACAACGGGAAATTACCTAGTCTATATTAATATAAATGCGAAAGTTTGGATTTATGGATGGATGTTTGTTATTCAATCACGTTACAACGGGAAATTGGAACAGAGATAGATCTAGAATAGAGATTCTAGATCTATCTCTGTTAGAGATAGATCTAGAATAAATTAATTTCATTCAGATCCAATTTCCCGTTGTAGCGTGATTGAATAACAAACATCCATCCATAAATCCAAACTTTCGCATTTATATTAATATAGACTAGGTCTCTACCTAGTCTAGAATAGCACGTAGGCTACCCCCGAAAAAATATTTCCGTGGGATATTATTTTGTTCCAAAATTATCACACGGCAACAGCTTATTAATTATAAACTTATGTTTTAAAGTTGCAGGCATCGACGTCGACGCCTGTAAAAAATTAATCAAGACAAAACATTTATTTGATATATTTAGTCCCAGAGTACTTTCTGTTTCGTAAAAAATGCAATATCCTGTAATTCCATAAGAGGAAGTAATCCATATTTTGTATTAGCTCTTGTCAGTAAAGTAAAACTGATCGATGTGCGGCGTCGACATGTCTGAGTGCCTGTCACATGTTATGAGAAGACGAAATTTTGAAAAAAGCTAATAAATCTCTATTAATCCTTATCTATTAATTAATACTAAAGTAAAAATTGGCGCAGTGTTTGAACGTTGCACTGCTGCATTTGCTGTTGGTTCGATTTCCACACGGAACATGGTTTAATGTATAGATCATAAATATATGGATCTCATTAGGAGAACCACCCATTGGTGATTCTCCCAATCCGTGCAGATTAGAGTTATGTGATGATTGATTTTTATTTGCGGCAAAGCAACAGCTGATTATATAAGTGATAACAAATAAATTAACACAACACTGATGTAAATATTTAATAAATTAATTTCAGGGTATGTAATTATTTGTAATAATTTAAACTAAGAAAATATTTCTGATAAAACTTTTATTAAGTGTTAAAATTAAAAACATTTTTTTTTAATACAATTTTTTTTTATAATAAAATAAAATACTGCTTAATATTGCGATGGAATACCGAGGGTAGTGAGATTATCCTATGTTATTTGCCTTTTTTACCCGACTGCGGAGGAGGGTTATGTGTTTTTATCGCGTATGTATGCATATATGTATTTTTCGAATGTTCTTACGTCTGCTAATAACACTTAAACGGGTCAACCGATTTTATTATATGATACGTCATTAGATTAATCTTGATGACGCAAGTGTCACTAGGTACATAAAAATATAAAAAGCCCATTTATCAAGTAAGGCTTATAGGCTACATTACGCTCCGACCAATTAGAGCAGCAATCAAAATATTGCAAAAATATTATTAAATATGAAGGGTAAATGATTTCAGTAATGTTGCAAGCGGCGGCGTAGTTACATTGTATTAGTTTTTACACTTATTTGTTTATGTAAATACTGAAATTATATAATATAACTTCGTGAACAAAAAAAGCATTCGAATATATAACAAAGATACAGTAAAGAAATTCAAATACAAATGCAGACATTGACATAAACTAGCAGATTCGTAGAACTACCCAAATACGAGTACCCTATCATGTCTGATCGTTGATCAAGTCGGTGCCCATACCGCATATATACTTACATTAAAATGTGTCTTATGACTTTTATTGAAACATAATTGAGAACTAAATAAGGTAATTATAAATTACACTTCTAAGGCCAGAAACATACTACGCTGTCGCGGAGTGTCGCAACGCGCCAGAAGCCTATTAGTATAGCCATATAAAATGTATAGTTAGATACACACTCGAGCATAGTGGCGTGTCCTAGCGTGGCCTGTCGTAGCGTGCCGGCTCAAGACATTATGGTCTTTACTACTCTCCACAGATGAATTTGAGGACAAAAACTAAATTATTAAAAACTAAAATCTATCTAAAGATAATCTCTTAAAAGACCCAAATAGATTTTTTCTTTAATTTAATTATTATTCGTTGATTTAAATATCATTTGTATTTATTTTATTTTAATATTTAGAATTATTCTAAATATCTAATTAAATAAAAGAAATACAAATGCATACATCGTATCGTATCACAGCACATGCTAAAATTTCCTAGTAAGTACAAGCATCTTTTATCAGAGTTAAATGTCATTTCAATTATTAATAATAATAATAATAAAATTTTTATTTGTGAAACATGAGTATACATTTACAGGTTTGTAAAGTAAGGTGTTAAATAATATAAAAGCTCTGCATGTTTCGCCATGTCATTGGCATACAAATATACAAGTTAGATGTGAAATTAAATTTAACTTTACACAACAATAGGTTTATCTACTATTAGTACTGGTCTAAAAAAAATACGTGACAAATATGAGAATGTGAATAAACAAAAATGATAAAATCTAGCAAAACGAAACAAAATATAACAATAACAAAAACAAAACGTCATAATAGTATGTTACGTACTCATAAAATCATCTAATTTATAAAAACATTTCGCAATAAGTTCTTTCTTTAGTTCCTGTTTAAATTGTTGTAGGTTTAGATTCTTTATATGTTTTGGTATTTTATTATATATTGAGGGAGCTAAACATAGAACACTTTTATGCATTAGTGTTGTATTGGCTCTAACCATATATAGTCTGTTTTTATCTCTATGACTGCGACTGACTGTATCGGAAACACGATGGAATATGTGTGGATTTGTTTTGACGAAGACAGCTATCTCATAAATTAAAAGTGACGGAAGAGTTAGTATATTGAAGTTAATAAAGTATTGTCTACAACTATCGGTGCTTTTGAGTCCAAACATTGCCCTAATACATCTTTTTTGGGATTTAAATAAAATGTCTTTATTTGTCGAATTTCCCCAAAATATAATTCCAAAACGTAAGAGAGAGCCTACAATACCGTGATAAGCCATAAGAAGAACCTCGTGGTTTACTACGGATGACAATTTATACAAAGCATATGCAGAAGAACTTATTCTTTTGTTAAGTTCCTCAGTGTGTGCTTTCCAATTAATATTTTTATCCATTACTATACCTAAAAATTTTGTTGTATCTACTGTGTTTATAACTGTACCTTTATAGCTTATTTCAATGTTTGGAATAGCCTTACGTTGACTGAACCACATTACTTTGGTTTTTGTTAAATTTATTATTAAATTATTGTTATTCATCCAGTTAATTAATGATTCTAAGGTGTCGTTTATCTCTTTGCCATAAGTAAGTTTACTATCAAACTCTACAACTACAGTGCTGTCATCAGCAAATAGTGTCATTGGGTACTTCGTTATTTTTGGTAAATCATTTATATATAAGATGAATAATAACGGGCCTAATACGCTACCTTGTGGAACGCCGTATCGGACTGTGCGTCGGTCTGATTTGAATATGTACTCTTTTTTTTGTCGAAATATATTCTGTTAAGCTCAGTGTACTGTGACCTATTTTTTAAATATGTTTCAATTAATCTAAGCAAGTTTCCTCTGATGCCATACGCTTCTAATTTTGTGAATAATATGTCGTGATCCACATAGTCAAATGCCTGAGTTAGGTCGCAGTATATGGCGCATACAGGCGTTTTGTTATCTACATTTGTTATAATATGTTTAATAAAATCAAAAATTGCCATATTTATTGTCTTGCTTCTTCGGAATCCTTTTTGTTCGTTTGTTAAAATATTGTTTTTTTCTAAAAATGAGTAAATTTGATTATAAATATATTTTTCGAATATTAACTTGTAAATTCTAAATGTAAATCGAGTATAGTGAGTAACCTTTATAATCTTACTTATATAACACTAAAAATCAATTAATTTTGCTATAACTGTAAGGTGATAACATAACCAATACTGAATTTTATGTAAGTTTTATGACAGTTGGCTCCAGAAAATAATGTGTACAATACATGCGAAATAATGTCTCAGAATAAAATAGCTTTTGTTTTCTTTTGTAAGTATTCGTAATGTTTTTTATACAAAATGTCACTTGAATTTTACATTTTTATAAACATTTAAATAATTGAAGCGGCGGTAGCCTAATGGCTAAGGCATCGGTCTCGCAATCGTGAGGTCGCGGGTTCGAATCCTAACCATTAAACTACCGACGTGAACCTACTCCTAACACAAGTCTTTGAGCTTAGTTGGAGGGGTTAACAAGATTGGTAGTACTGTGGGACCCAATCCCACATTGCTAGTTATCTTTTTTTAAAAGAAAAAAAAAAAAAATAATGGAGTAGTAAATTCAGATTCAGAACAACAACGAGGACGGTTTTTAAAATTTGAAACATTCTTAACTTAAAGTTTTTTCTTTTATGTCGTCATAAATTAGATATAAACAGATGGCCGGCTCCCTACAAAAGTGATTGCATGTACAGTGTTCATATTAATATTATGCAATATCGTTCTTATTACGTGAAAAAAAAATCGTTAATTTTTTTGTAATGAGTTAGTTTTCTGATACTGATCCACACGAAATTCTTACAGTAATTTTTTTTACACATTGTATATTTTACTATTACAGTATTGTACACATGCCATCGTAAAGTTAAAGGCGTTCTCACTTTTCTTAAATTTACAGTAACAACAGTTTTGGCATATTTCGTATCAGCAGACTACGTGAACGCTTCGCATCCAAGACCTTGGAAGGTTCGGTATTATCCCAAGAGAACTTTGTTTCAGAAAATGGCCCTTATAGACAGGGGATGTGTCGTTTTTATACATGACTGTCCGAAAGTCTACAAGTAAGTATTACCCACCAGTAATATTATTTAATAGTAAGTTTACGTAATTTTTCCCCGTTTTTGAAACATTTCTCATTGCTGCTCCGCTCCTGTTAGTCGTAGCGTGATGTTATATAACCTATAGCCTTCCTCGATAAATGGGCTATCCAACAGTAAAATAATTTTTCATTTCGGATCAGTAGTTCCTGAGATTACCGCGTTCAAACAAACAAACAAACTCTTCAGCTTTATAATATGAGTATAAATAGGTTTTAAGGATGTTCAAAAAAGGGTGCTTTTACTTTACTATCTGAATGACCTTTTTTCGTATATGTTACAATGAAAATAATAGACGTGGCGAATATGTACATAAAAAAAAAAATTATATATTAAAACCCCGTGTTAAGGACGCTGAAATGGGGTGAGTGGGGCATTTTCATGGAAGGAGCGAAATCTGAAGGTACTAGACTCTCGGATTTGGCACCTTCTATTAAAATGCCCTCAAAAACATTTACGCTGATGACTCGTCGTTGTTTTAATAATACAAAAGTGTTATATCTAGGTGGTAAAATATAATGTTATATTTTAGGAATACTGAAATCTGCGCAAGGCACTACGATGGGGCTTTTAAAACCTTTACTAATTATTGTGAAATGGAATATGAAAATTGCAACGGATGGAGAAGTACGTATTTATATAATTACTAGCTTTCGCTCGCGGCTCTCTCTCGTAGATGTCGGTTATCACAGTGAATCCTATCCTATTTCCTGTTTCGGGACTCAAACTATCACCAAACCTAATTTCATCTATATCTGATTAGCAATTTAAGTTTAAAAACGTAATAGATAGAGTGACCTTCACTATACATATGAATATTCAGTATCTATAATTATTTAATGGGTATCTATCGTTATGTAAAAAAGGTCAGTCCTGCATTTTAAGTAATTGAAACAGCGCGTCAAAACCGCACTGTTAACATTTATCTGCACTTTTATGAAAGGTACCAGAAAAAAGGCATTAGAATTTTCAATTGTCAATATACACGCTTAACGGTATCATCGTAGGTATTCAGTAGCGGCCCTAGGCCTGACTTAGGTTAGAGCGAGATCAAATTTTTGCACAATAATTTCATCCAATAGAGCCCCTTGCAAACCAATTTAACGCCCTTGATAACATTTAACACGTTAGATTCCTTAGCCGGCTGGCGCCCCCTGACCTATGGTGCCTGAAGTGGCCGCTCCATTCGCCCTATGCACAGTCCATAAGGCGAACGGAGCGGCCGTTTCCAGTATTGTTATACCATACCTAAAAATACCGCAGGTTCTTTTACTGGCTACAAACAACTCTTAATAGGTACCAAGACTAATTCTTTTTTCTGACTTTATAAGTACTTAAACTTTTGTGGGGTGCAAAAATATAGCCTGCCCATGACAGTTTAAGTCCTTGTTTGGCAAAGATCTGAATATCATCGTACCGCGCGCCTCATTTGAGACCTTAGTTTATAACTGCCGTACTCACAGTCGCTTAATTCTTACTTAAATCATTTCTTTTGCAGATTTTTCATAAAAATATTTTTTTGAATGGTTTATTAAGCTTTAAATGACTCTGAGTGCGGCAATAAGTCGCATTTGCACAGTAATTACACTTGCTACAGTACCCTTTCAACCGAAACACAGTGGTGTGTTGTCATTACTATTTCACGGAAGAATAACCGACACTAGTGTGGTACCATGGCCTATGAAAGTGAAAATATACCTAATATAATTACGAAGTAATAAATAATATCGTTATTTTCAGAATGGAGTTTGATCAAGCAAGAAAGATGTTGAATGTCATATTGCTAGTAATTTTACTACAGGCGTTTTTATACTTGCTTTATATGAAAATAATAATAATCAAAAAAGTCCATCGTATGAATGCTTAAATGAATGATGGTTTAGTAGTTAGTGACCCTGAATGCTAAACCAGAGGTAATGGGTTCGATCCCCATACACAATAAATCTCTGTGTGACGAGTACGATGGTTTATTTTGTGTTTTATATATAAGTATTTAGAAACAATAAGTATGTTAGTCACTTTTCTAGTTACTATAAACTTTAGCTCTGTCTATACAAAAGCGAAAATCTGAAATGTTAAATATCAAAGTTGCTTAGCAACCATTGACAAAAGTAGTAGTGATGAATGGTTGCTAAGCAATTTTGTTAGTAAACATATCACATCAATTTCGGCTTTAGTATAGTTTGGGATCAGATGGCAGTGTGTGATTTGTTCCAATTTATTTATATATTATTAAGATTATACCTTTTCCTCTAATCTTATGTCGTAGAAAGAGATAGATAAACTTCCAAGGTAAATTATGGTCAAATATTGTTATTTCAAGTCGGTATTGAAAAGCGTGCAGTCCATATAGACAGTACTTACCTGTCTTCATAGTAATCATCTCGATTATATTGACGTCGAAATGGATGTGAAATGTCTAATAACAAAGTTGCTCAGCAAGAATTGAATATTATTAATTTTATTCAATGGTTGCTGAGCAACTTAAACCAGTATTAATGATGAATGGTTCCATCGTGCACTGTACCGGTAGATATAAAAGGTACATGCTTATCAAGTTTTCACAAGATATGTATGTACAAGAAAGTTATTTAATATACATTTCCTTCAAAATGAACTCTAAATCAAGATCACAAGGTCATAGTTCGTTTACTAGCAAAGATAAATAAATTCACACGCTCTACTTTAAGCACAGGATAAATAGTACAATTACTTTAAGTTGTAGTTATTAATGATATAAAATAAATTTTAAATATAAATTTTTTAATGTTTTTTTTATTCTACTGTATTACATTACTGTAAAGTTTTTTCAAAATCCGTTTAACCGTTTGGCGTCATTAACCAACAAACATAAGTGGCACTTTACAAACATAGAATCAACGGACATCCAGACAGACGGAACAACGGTGTCCCAAATGGGAATCGAATCCACGACTTCTTGCGCAGCAGTCGTATACACACTTTCGCTACGCCACAAGACAGTCCAATCAGTGCCTCCGACTGCTTAATATACAGGGTACCAATTTACAGACCATGATACTGAACCAAATTCTTCGAAAAAAAAAGTAATGTACTTTTTTTATATACATAAGACGGAGAAGTAAACTCAAAACTATGATTATGCCTTGTTAAAGCATGTTCTAGACGGTTGGAAACAAGGCCTCCCGCCAAGGTGACCTTGCTGGTTTCCAACAGTGCAGACGGCGGTTGCAAACTAAAGCGCCCTCTAGACGGTTGGAAACAAGGCCTCCCGCCAAGGTGACCTTGCTAGTTTCCAACAGTGTGGACGGCTGTTGCAAACCAAATTATGGTTTGACCTCCAACGTCCTTGGCGGGTGGGAGCGCTTTCCCACCACGCCGTTTGCTGTTGGTTTGTCGCCGTGTAGTCGGCGTTTCCAACCGAACAACAAACCAAACCACCACACAGGCACACATAAATTGCCGCAGAATTGATATGATATTTATTACAATGGACATATTATTATGTACCTACCCTTCTTTTATAGTTTTGTTAAATTTATAAAAATGTATTAATTGCCTATTAAAAATTTGCAAGTACATACTGGTGAGAAAATTAAATTGGTGTGGTTTGCAACCAATAATTGGTGGGCTACACAAAAATCCCGCCAAGGTCGCGCGTGTTTGCGTGTGGTTTCCAACCGTTTGGACGAAAACACAAACGGTGGGCCACACAAAGCTCCCGCCAAGGTCACCTTGGTTTGCCCGCTTGTTTCCAACCGTCTAGAACATGCTTAAGCGTCTTCTAGACGGTTGGAAACAAGCGAACAAACCAAGGTGACCTTGCTGGTTTCCAACCGTGCAGACGGCTGTTGTAAACCAAATTACATTGTTCTTGGTTTGCAACAGCCGTCTACACTGTTGGAAACCAGCAAGGTCACCTTGGCGGGAAGCCTTGTTTCCAACCGTCTAGAAGACGCTTTTAATTATGGTTTGACCTCCAACGCCCTTGGCGGGTGGGAGCGCTTTCCCACCACGCCGTTTGCTGTTGGTTTGTCGCCGTGTAGTCGGCGTTTCCAACCGAACAACAAACCAAACCATCACACAGGACACATAAATTGCGGCAGAATTGATATGATATTTATTGCAATGTACATAAGTACCTACCCTTCTCTTATAGTTCTGTTAAATTTATAAAAATGTATTAATTGGCTATTAAAAATTTGCAAGTACATACTGACGAAATAATTAAATTGGTGTGGTTTGCAACCAACAATTGGTGGGCCCCGCCAAGGTCGCGCGTGTTTGCGTGTGGTTTCCAACCGTTTGGACGAAAACACAAACGGTGGGCCACACAAAGCTCCCGCCAAGGTCACCTTGGTTTGCCCGCTTGTTTCCAACCGTCTAGAACATGCTTAGCATGTTCCAGACGGTTGGAAACAAGCGTACAAACCAAGGTGACCTTGCTGGTTTCCAACAGTGCAGACGGCGGTTGCAAACCAAATTATGGTTTGACCTCCAACGCCCTTGGCGGGTGGGAGCGCTCTCCCACCACGCCGTTTGCTGTTGGTTTGTCGCCGTGTAGTCGGCGTTTCCAACCGAACAACAAACCAAACTATCACACAGGCACACATAAATTGCCGCAGAATTGATATGATATTTATTGCAATGTACATAAGTACCTACCCTTCTTTTATAGTTTCGTTAAATTTATAAAAATGTAATAATTGCCTATTAAAAATTTCGCAAGTACATATTGACGAAATAATGTAATTGGTGTGGTTTGCAACCAACAATTGGTGGGCCCCGCCAAGGTCGCGCGTGTTTGCGTTTGGTTTCCAACCGTTTGGACGAAAACACAAACGGTGGGCCACACAAAGCTCCCGCCAAGGTCACCTTGGTTTGCCCGCTTGTTTCCAACCGTCTAGAAGACGCTTAAGCGTCTTCTAGACGGTTGGAAACAAGCGTACAAACCAAGGTGACCTTGCTGGTTTCCAACAGTGCAGACGGCGGTTGCAAACCAAGTACCAAGGAAAAACGGTGGGCCACACAAATCTCCCGCCAAGGTCACCTTGGTTTGTGCCCTTGTTTCCAACCGTCTAGAACATGCTTTAAGCGTCTTCTAGACGGTTGGAAACAAGGCTTCCCGCCAAGGTGACCTTGCTGGTTTCCAACAGTGTAGACGGCTGTTGCAAACCAAGAACAATGTAATTTGGTTTACAACAGCCGTCTGCACGGTTGGAAACCAGCAAGGTCACCTTGGTTTGTTCGCTTGTTTCCAACCGTCTAGAAGACGCTTTAAGCATGCTCCAGACGGTTGGAAACGAGCGTACAAACCAAGGTGACCTTGGCGGGAGCTTTGTGTGGCCCACCGTTTGTGTTTTCGTCCAAACGGTTGGAAACCACGCGCAAACACGCGCGACCTTGGCGGGGCCCACCAATTGTTGGTTGCAAACCACACAAACACGCGCTACGCACACAAGTTCACACTTTCATTTTGACCGCACTCGTCATAGTGAAATGACGTATTTATAGTTGTAGGAATGGCTCCTAATTTATCAAAACTTCAGAAGCTGGGCTTCAGTATGGCAGTTTTGTGTGCTATTGTATTATGGTTAATACATATATGTATGATGACTGCCTCTGTGGCGCGATGGGAGTGTGTCCGACTGCTACGCAAGAGGTCGTGGGTTCGATTCCCACACGGGACACCACTTTGTGTCATCCACAAATTGTTGTTCCGGGTCTGGGTGTAATTTGTGTTCGTGACTTGTATGTTTGTAAAGTCCCCCGCAACACAGGGCTTGTACCCTAATGTAGGAGTCGTCTTTAAAAAAAAAAAAAAAATAATAGTATAATATCTTGGGACAACTCACACAACGTCATCGATCTCAAAGTATCTACCTAAGCAGAGCATAGCTTGTACTACCAGTATAAGTATATAATCTATGGCTTGTACCTACTATGGCAACCAGAGAACGATAAACATACTTATATACTTACTTCTAAATACATAAACATATTATTGATAAATTACACCTAGACACAGAATAAAGAGAACTTCTCTTTAAGCATGTTCTAGACGGTTGGAAACAAGCGGACAAACCAAGGTGACCTTGGCGGGAGCTTTGTGTGGCCCACCGTTTGTATTTTCGTCCAAACGGTTGGAAACCACGCGCAAACACGCGCGACCTTGGCGGGGCCCACCAATTGTTGGTTGCAAACCACACAAACACGCGCTACGCACACAAGCTCACACTTTCATTCTGATCGCGCTCGTCATAGTGAAATCACGTATTTATAGTTGTAGGAATGGCTCTTAATTTATCAAAACTTCATAAGCTGGGCTTCAGTATGGCAGTTTTGTGTGCTATTGTATTATGCTTAATATATATAAATAATAATAGTATAATATCTAGGGACAACTCACACAACGTCATCGATCTCAAAGTATCTTCCTAAGCAGAGCATAACTTGTACTACCAGTATAAGTATATAATCTATGGCTTGTACCTACTATGGCAACCAGAGAACTGATAAACATACTTATATACTTACTTCTAAACACCTAGACACAGAATAAACAATCGTGCTCATCACCGTGGGGATCGAACCCGCGACGTCTTAGAGTCACTGACCGATAGACCAAAAGTTAGCTTCTAATTAATTAGTAGTTAGTGTTACATAATTATTTCATCATCATTCATTTCATTCATGTTAATTTTATCAGTACGTGTATATTACAAAAATATTATGAATGACACTCCAATTTTAACAAAACTATAAAAGAAGTTGCTATAAATTTCGTATCAATTCAATAAATTGACAATATAAGTACTTAAATAATATAAAGGCAATGAAATCTATATAGAGATCCATTCATATATCATAATAATTTCGCGTCCGCGTCGGTGATGCGTCTTGTACACCGACACGTGCGCACTCGCCGCTTGCCGCAGCCCAACTGATTGTATTGTTGTATGTGTGCTGTGGTTTGGTTTGTTGTTCGGTTGGAAACGCCGACTACACGGCGACAAACCAACAGCAAACGGCGTGGTGGGAGAGCGCTTCCACCCGCCAAGGGCGTTGGAGGTCACACCATAATTTGGTTTGCAACCGCCGTCTGCACTGTTGGAAACCAGCAAGGTCACCTTGGCGGGAAGCCTTGTTTCCAACCGTCTAGAAGGCGCTTTAAAGCGTCTTCTAGACGGTTGGAAACAAGCGAACAAACCAAGGTGACCTTGCTGGTTTCCAACCGTGCAGACGACTGTTGTAAACCAAATTACATTGTTCTTGGTTTGCAACAGCCGTCTACACTGTTGGAAACCAGCAAGGTCACCTTGGCGGGAAGCCTTGTTTCCAACCGTCTAGAAGACGCTTTAAGTACAAGGTCACACTTTGAAGTGGGGTAAAACTGTAGTCGCGGAATAAAATGCGAATTTTCGGATTCGAATTTTGATTAACATTGTCATGAAAAAAATAATAATTAGGTACTTTTTTTTATCGGTTCAGTATCATGGTCTGATCAATTCCCTACAAGGACTGGCTGAATAGCGACTGAATAAAATTACCCAAAAAATTTATATACTTACATCCAAAATAAAAACAGATAAGGTAAAAAATAAATTAAAAGCACTATCATTTTTGAATGACTTAAATGCTGCCGTTTTGGCGCGCTTATTCTGTGACGTCAGATTATACAAGTTCGATGTAAACAACAAAGTGTTTGGATCACAAATTTACTTAAAGTAAACAAAATGTGTTAAAATCAGTTTATTTTAATTAAAAGCAAAAAAAAACCATATTATAAATATTGTGTTGTTCCTATGTGCCGAAAGATGCAGGTATAAGGAAAAACTGGTGCAAAGCGATGAGGAAGAGACAGTTATTCAACAGTGTTCAAGTTGTTTATACTGTTGTGAAGGTTATTTTAACGTAACTAAGGACGTTAAAAAAGTGACATAATACATTTATGAATCATTTTACTAAGTTTTCTTTTTTTTTTCTTTTATAAAAGATAACTAGCAATGTGGGATTGAGTCCCACATTACTAGCAATCTTGTTAACCCCTCCAGCTAAGTGCGCAGGCTGGTGTTAGGAGTGGGTTCACTTCGGTAGTATAATGGGTAGGATTCGAACCCGCGACCTTACGTTTGCGAGACCGATATATGCTTGTTTTGTTTACCAACGAAATTTATGAAAAGTTTGTAAAGATATTCTTAATATCTAATAGGAATTCCTACTTTTAATAATAATAATAATATAATAGCGATAAAGGGGTCGATAAATGACGTGAGGTGATTTTGGTGAATTTAGGACCCCTTTCCTCTGTCTGGTGAGATATCACGAGAGAAGGATATAGGATAGTTTTATCGCGATAATTTTGGCGAATCTATACTTATAATAAATCTGTAGAGAGGTCAATTCTGTACATGAAATATATTTCCAAAATAACTATCAGGGGGTGATTAGGGATCGATACTGATGCCAAAAATGCAATCAGTAAAATTTTTGTCTGTCTGTCTGTCTGTCTGTATAACCGTTATAGAAACAAAAACTACTCGACGGATTTTAACGAAACTTGGTACAATTATTTTTCATACTCCTGAGTAGGTTATAGTATACTTTTCATCACGCTACAATCAATAGGAGCAGAGCAGTGAAGGAAAACGGGAGAAGTTACTCCATTTTTTAAGCTTTCGTCGCGTGTGCAACCGTAATGGTTAAAGCTACACAGAAATCATGTATGACGGAAATGTTCTCCTTAAAATTATATAAAAAATATTCCACGACAGCATATGTCTATCTTTTATGGTTGACTCACAATATCACGTGTAACTCCCGATAGCTTAGTAGTTCGAAGCTTTCTGATTATATTTGTCTACTCTTACGTTTATAACACTCTCAGTCATCCCTAATTAAAAAAGTTAACATAATTAACTATTCCATAATAAAAATACTAATAGAAATCGGTATAGAAACACCAAAGTTAAACATGAAATACGCTAATAATAAGCCATCGCGCGCTAATAATAAGCCATCGCGCGTGCATACTGAATCATGCTATCTATCTATATCTATACATATAATAAAATTGTAAATTTCACGTGTCTGTACATGGCCGAACATAGTGAAAAAAAATATTGGGAAATGTTCGAAAAGAGTATTTAATCACATTCCTACATTTTTAGAAATGTCTGTCTGTCTGTCTGTTTGTTTGAACACGCATCACGCAATAACTATTGGACAGATTCGGTTGAAATTTTGTATGTGTATTTTAATAAGTCTGGATTAACATATAGGCTATTATTTATCACGCTATTTCCCATAGGAGCTAAGCAATGACGGATAATGTCTGTAGCTATTTATCGTTATAAAACAATAACTACTTGACGGATCTTCATGAAAATTTGCAGTTTTATTGTAAATACTATAGGTCATTACTTGCACTATAAATTTTTATGCTATCGTCTATGGGGAGTGAGCAGCAACGTATGTGTTGTCTAACCATTATGGTTTTTCACAATTTTTTCCACAATAAGACATTATTTACAATTGTAACCCATGGAAACAATAACTTCACGCTAAAACTATTAGGAGCTAAACACAACATTTTCAATTTTCTTAAGATCAGCTATTTTAACCGTGTTTGCATCAGCTGAGGTGGTCTATTGGCACAAGTAGCGGTATTAAACGAGCGAGGTCGGAGGATCGACTCCCTAATTGCGAGTCTCTTTTTGTGTTAAAATTATTTTTTATTCTTTTTTTTAAGTATTTTTCTAAATGTATACTTATTTATACAAGCTTTTATTTACGACTTTAACATGTTTACTTTGTTTAACAAATTTTCATATTAATAATCACTTCCAATAGGCACCTTTATCATTGTTTTGCATGAATAGTGATTATGTTATAAATGTAGAAATGAAAAACAATATTACATTACAAATAAACAGTAATTACTTGATATTTTCTAGAATTTATAAATGTTAATTGCTTAAAAAAAATGAAAGATTAAGTCCGCGTTACATCAAAATAAAACACGTGGCGCCATCTGTGATTCGATGTCTTCTGAGTGCCAAAATTGCTTACCTACAAATGTTAATAAACTTTCGCGATTTGTACACATTATGAAAATATATGTATTACGGGTCTTGATCGCGTAAATAATTTAAGGTTAAATACCTTGCTTACCTACGTTTAATATGCATGATAGTTTAATATAAAATCATCAAGTATAAAAATAAACTTATCCAGTTTTGAAAATAGATGGCGTTTAAATACAAATTAAAAAGAATCAGGAAAATTGATATAAATAAAAAACTGAAATTCTTACGTAGAGGGATATGAATTTATGATGATCTTAATTTGCGACAGGTTGACACACCTATTTTTAAATTCACCAATGTAGACATTATAAAATAATATTTTATTCTTCTAAGTGAGTGAAAAAAAATATTGAAATAAGTTTAGAAATAGTATTTAAACACAAAAAAAGAGTATATCTGAGTATATCTTTTAGAAACGTTTGAATGTTGTTTGTTTGTTTAAACATTGCATTCCCGCGGTACAAACACGGACACAAAGTAGGTGTAATTTAGACTCGGAAAAGATCGCTCGGGCAGGACATAACCTGCGATCATAGGGAATCTGTGAGAGTTTTTTCCATCATACCTTTATTACCTATGTATAAATTATCTTGAAGGAGCGGCTAGGTACCTCCGATTAAAAGGTCCGATTTAAAAGTGTCGGAGCCGAAGTTGGAGTCGGAGGTTTAAAATCAATCGGAATTTTCGACCTATCGGAGTCAGAATCGAAGCTCCTTAACTCAAAATTTCGCACGAGTAATTGGGCAGTTTCGAGCTTCATTTAACTCGAAACCGCCCCAGTACTCGCGTGGTGGGGGAATTTTTCAATATTAATAGTATTTGATGTGATGCAAATCACTTTTTTGTCGAGGTGTGGTAGTGGGAATTTTAATAATTTGTCTTCTAACCGTCTGGCGCCTTAAACTTTGTCGCCCTTCATTTTGCTGCACTGGGCATTTGCTTGGCTTGCCCTGCCATATGTTGGGCCCTGATTAAAGCTAGGCCCAAATATCCATAGATGCCACAGCATGTTTACAATATGTTTTACACAGAAGTTGAATTGTAATATAAACTACCTTAATATAAACCCAACTTCCACGCGAACGAAGTCGCGGGCACAGCTAGTTACCAATAAATGTCTAAATCAGTCAAAAATATATGAAAAAACTAATGATTTGAGATGGCTGGACGAAAAAAACTTGTGACTCCCCTCTTCCACGTGACAGTAGGTGAGATTCACCTCGACCTCTAAACAGCTCACGTAATTAATGGATGTTAGTTGATCCAATAGAGTATTACCAACGAATGAAATCTCGAACCTGAAAAAAGTGATAAAACGTCGCAGCTTTTTCTCCTCTAGGTTCAGCAGGCGTAAAATCTGAATTAGATGCCAAATACGTGATTAACATAACCACGTCTATTTTAGGAGAATTATCCGATTGTGCTTTGACAAAACCAGTTTCAGTCATTGTGTCAAGTCTTTTTTCACAAGAATTTTATTCTTTAACACAGAAAACTAATAATTTAACATCATCATCATCATCATCATCAGCCTATCGCAGTCCACTGCTGGACATAGGCCTCTCCAATTGCACGCCACTTTGTTCTATCTTCGGCTTCTCGCATCCAGCTCCTTTAACATATTTAGTTAGTATTAGTTTTCTGTGTTCATTTCGAACGGTTATTTGTATTGTTTCATGAAACAACCGCACCAACAACTTGTTGACTGAAGACGTCGAGTGTAAATTGACGTCACTTTTTGTTCCACCAATAGCGTTGCGTTTTGGAAATTTGTAGAAAATTTAAATACCTTTGGATGATTTAACCTGAAACTATACCGACGGTACTGGTTTCCCGTTGTGGTGAATTTCTGATATGGATGTAAGAAAGTTTATATATTTCAATCACACCACTGCTATTGTTGGATTCGTCCCTGCTCTCTCAAGCCGTGTCCCCATGCGAACAAATACGTTACTTTTTTTGTAGTAAAGTAAGATATACATATTATGTTATTTTATAATAATTGTGACGTCTAGATGAAAATTTATGTTCCAACATAAATATATTTTTTGTTTTACAAATACTACGAATTGAAAACAAAATGCATGGATATAACATAGAGATGAAGATATTGCCCAGTGGTTGCGGGAGCTTTTGTAGTATACAATTATATTATGTTCATTACATACTTTTATATTTTCTTGGTACATTTTGGTCTTTCTACCTCGGATAGTTTTAACATCACTTAGGCGATCATCAACCGCAAACATATCAGAAATTCCAATCTGTACCTATGGAACATCATTGTATACTGCCATACCTGTGATGACGTCAATCTCAATCATTAATTAGGAAAAAAATAAGTGTTTGATCTTAGAGCCGAACCGCACGGCACGGTACGTCACCGCTCCGGCACCGCACCGCTCCGACACCGCACCGCAAATAATTAGCCGCACAGGCGTTTTAGGGTGATTTAGGGATCCGTATTATTAAGTTTTAAAGTGAAAAGTTTTGTTAGAGTTAAGTGAACTTGACTCTAACAAAAATTTCCACTCACTCTTTTCATCTCTCCCGCCAGCTAAATAGTTATTTTCGAAGGTGTGGAAAAAATTGAGGTAGAAGTATTAATGACGAAATTAAAGGGAAAACTATCAAAGCTAGGTAGACTTTACAAGTTTCATGTAACAGCAGACCAAGTGAGAAGTAACAAAATTTTCGTACAAATTCTATTGAAAATTACTTATAACTTTGTGAGTAGTATGAAACAAAAACAACAGGAAACTCACGTCTAACATCGCATTATTATGCTGGGTAGCTACAGAACCCTACATTATACGTACAAAGATATGCACTTGCCCTGTTTTTTTATACTTTATATAAAATAAAATACTACTAAAACAGATATTTAAATATTTCATTTTATGCAATAAATCGTTTAAATACACCGTAACAAAATGAGGTCTCCGAAGACTCGATGCGAGCAGCTGTGTGGTTTTCGTCGTGCGAGTAAGTTAAGTTAAGGCGGAGTTAGAGTACCTATCTGTCTCGCAAGCATTTTCATGAATAAATACCCAGTGATCTCCCTCTGAAAAAAGAAACATTAGTATAAAATAAAGGAACCAACTGGAAGCAAAATATTATAGGTTTACCAGAATTTCATGAAATGAAACTAATGTGACTTTTATGTGATATCTTTACTTTTATGTATTGCCCGAGACACCACCCGCGTTGATATCGGTTATCGTCATAAAACTATCTTAAGTCCTTCCCCGGGAATCAAACTATATCCATATCAAATTTAATCTAAATTGGTTTATCGGTTTATGCATGAAAACGTAATAGCCATACAGACAGGCAGACACAGTTACTTTCACATTTATAATAAGTGTTATCTATGGATGTTAACATAACAAACAACAAAATGACTGGGCCCAAAAGGAAAAAAGAGATGAAAGAGGCTTATACCAAAGAATATTAACTATTACTACTCATGTCCAAAGGGAACACACAACATAACAATAAAAAAATATCTTCGACAAGTAAATAATAAATCTAATCTCATATCAAAAGCCACAAAGCAACTGTCAAGTGATAGAGTTACTCTAAGGAAAAGTCAAAAGTCAGATATTTTAGAAACGAGTAAATTTGTACGTAACCATTTTTTTCATAACAAGAGAAGCTAAACGAAAAAAATACACACTAAGACACAAAACCAGATTAAATTTACCAACTTTACATTTAAGCATGCATTCAAATAGCGCTATGTCCACAAAAATGTATGATAAATTACTCGATAGAATTAGAAACGAATGTAAATTAAATAGTTATAGAAAGAAAATAAAAACATTACTACCACAAAAATGCTTCTACACCGTAAATGATTATCTAAATGACAAACAAGTATCTAAATAATTAAAATATAAAGAAAGTAGCTACAAAGATAACATCCTCCTTTCTCCTAACAAGATTTAAATAGAATTAAACATTTTATTTTGCTGTGCCTGACAGGGTCCACGATGGTCTAAATTAAAGCCTAGCACCTAAGTATACATTGTGGAATGCAAATTGAATTTAACAAGATAAATAAACAAACAAAAATATTACTACATCATATAAACTAATACATTATTGTATAGAATAAGCTAATAATTTTTAATTTCATAATTATTAATTGTTAACTGAGAGTTCTCAAAGTATAAGTACTTCAAGAAAGAAAAGAATATAAAGGGGTCATAATTGCAGTCGGAGCCAGTCGTACGACTGGCTCCGACTGCAATGATGACTCCTTTATATTCTTTTCTTTCATTCTTTAAATATGTGTAATATAATGTAAAAAAATAATATGAATGTAATAAAAATGCTGCAGTACGTCGAGCTCATTTCTAATCCCCAGTGTCCTCCCGCAGCGTCAGGTAAGCGGGACCGCCAAGGCCAAAAGGCGACCCAGATAGCGAGCTGCCAGCTCCCGACTCGAAAGCCCCCCGCGACCGACACCGAATGGCAAGTGGTTGGGGAGAAGAAGAGGGTGCGCAAAGCGGCCAGAAAGCGGCTGCAACGACAGCGCCGCAAGGAGAAACGCGTCGCGGCTCAGCTTCGCGCCCCGAGGTCTGCAGCTGTAGTGATCACACTACAGCCAGAAGCAGAAAAACGAGGCGTGACCTATGGCGACGTAATCTCCAAGGCGCGGCAGGTGGTGGACCTCCGGGAGCTTGGGATAACTGAGGGTCTCCGGCTAAATTTTACCGCAACGGGGGCCCAAATGCTAGAGGTCTACGGTGCCGATAGCGGTCCCACCGCTGACGCCTTGGCTGAAAAGCTCAGGGTGGCCATAAATGCGGAAGAGGCCCGAGTGTCCAGGCCCACGAAGCGCGCAGACATGCGAGTTCTGGGTCTGGACGACTCCGTCACGGCTGTGGAGGTCGCAGCCGCCGTCGCCGGGGTGGGTGGGTGTCCTGCCGAGCAGGTTAAGGTGGGCACCATCCGTTCTAATTTCACGGGCATGCGAACTGCGACGGTGAGCTGCCCCGTCACGGCGGCTAAAGCCGTAATGGAGCGCGGTAGGCTTTTGGTGGGCTGGATATCGGCGCGAGTTAAACTACTCGAGCCCAGACCCTTGAGGTGCTTCCGGTGCCACGTGGGGCACCACGTGGGTGTTCGGTGCACCGAGGGGGTGGACCGCAGCGACTTATGTTTCCGATGCGGTCAGCCCGGGCACAAGGCCGGCTCGTGTAACGCCGCGCCACACTGTGTTGCCTGTGCAGCGGCTGGCAAACCTGCCGAGCACCGGGCAGGGAGTGGGGCTTGCGCCTCTTCGGCCTCTTTGGCCAAAGCCAGGGATAGGGGGAGACGCCCCGCCGCCTCCGTAGTTCCCGCTGCAGACGGCGCCGCCGCCAATTCTGCCGCACACATTGCTGCCGCCACGCCCTCCGCCGCAAATCCTGCGGCGGTATCATCACTGGGGGCCAGGGAGGAGGAAGTAATGGAGTGTTAATAATGGCCTCATTACGCCTTCTCCAGGCGAATATCAACCACTGCGCCTGCGCACAGGATCTCTTGATCCAGAGTATGGCGCAGTGGTCAATAAACATCGCCGTGGTCTCCGAGCCGTATTTTGTCCCGCCCAGGGATGACTGGGTGGAGGACCTTAGCGGCTCGGTAGTCATTATGTCGTCAGCCGCCGCCGGTACCCCGTCCCTTGAAAATGTCAGTAAGGGACAGGGATGTGTCGCAGCCAGGTTCGGGGAGATCTTGGTAGTGGGGGTCTACTTTTCTCCAAACCGACCTCTTGCTGACTTCCAGAACTCCCTCAGGGAATTGAGTGTGGTCGTTGCCAGGTACCACTCCTTGCCCATGCTGGTGCTCGGGGACTTCAACGCCAAGAACTTGGCTTGGGGTTCCCGGTGCACGGATGTGCGAGGCAGGATGGTAGAGGGTTGGGCCTTGGAGACAGGCTTGGTGGTCCTAAACCAGGGTTCTGTCCCCACGCTAGTGCGAATGCGGGGCGAATCGGTGGTGGATATTTCGTTCGCCAGCCCCGAATTGTCGCCGCGCGTAGTGGACTGGCGCGTGGTGGAGGAGGTAGAGACCTATTCCGACCACCGGTACATCCGGTTCGACATCTCCGCCCAGGCCTCAAGCGCGCCGGTGCCATAGGCCCTAAGTGGTCCACGGTGGGCGTTGAAGCGGCTGGACAAAGAGCTGCTCCTGGAGGCCTCAATCGTGCAGGCCTGGGTGCCATCACCGGACAGGCCTGCCGACGTCAACGGCGAGGCTCAGTGGTTCCAGAAGGCCATGTCGCAGGTATGTGACGTGGCAATGCCTCGAGTCCGGCCAGGTCGCACTCGGCGTCAGGTGCATTGGTGGTCGCGAGAGCTAGCCTCACTACGCGAGGCGTGCGTCGCTGCGCGCCGCCGGTACACCAGACATCGCAGGCTACGCATCCGCCCTCAAAATGCGGAGGCTAGGGAGGCGGAACTGTACGAGGGATACAAAGCAGCGAAGACCACCCTTCAGGAGGCAGTCAGGCGGCAGTCAGGCGGGCCAAAAACCTCGCCCGCCAGGAAATGATGGAGACCCTCGACAGGGACCCGTGGGGGCGCCCGTATAAGATGGTGCGGGACAAGCTCCGTCCGTGGGCCCCCCCACTGACGCATAGTCTCCGACCCGAGCTAGTGGAGGGCGTGGTAAGCGCTTTGTTCCCAGCGCGCGCAGAACATACTCCCCCGTGCATGGCTCCGCGTACTACTATCCCCGTAGCGGACCACTCGAATGACGACGACGTTCCAGAAGTTACTGGGGTTGACTTGAGGGCGGCGGTAGGTAGGCTGAAGGCCAAGAATACCGCCCCAGGACCCGATGGCATTCCAGGAAAAGCCTTGGTTCTGGCCTTAGAAGCCCTCGGACCTCGACTGAGGGGGCTTATGAGCGCCTGCCTGGAGAGAGGCCAGTTCCCGCTTCTCTGGAAAACGGGGAAGCTGGTCCTGATACGGAAGCCAGGACGCCCTACGGACTCTCCGTCGGCATACCGGCCCATAGTGCTGCTTGATGAGGTGGGGAAGCTCTTTGAGAGAGTAATTTCAGACCGCCTCGTCGCACACCTGTCCGTGGCGATCCTGTGGCGGTGTCCCGGGGTAGGGTCGTCTTGGCGGTGTCTCTAGACATTGCCAATGCCTTCAACACCTTGCCCTGGAGTTGCATTGAGGAGGCACTCCGGTATTTCCGGGTGCCGATCTACCTCCGTCGCGTGGTCGGAGCCTATCTCACGGACAGGGCCGTCATCTACCCCGGTCCTAACGGGGACTGGAACCGGCGAGAGATGTCGTGCGGTGTTCCACAGGGTTCGGTTCTGGGACCGCTCCTGTGGAATATCGGCTACGACTGGGTTCTGCGTGCTGACCTCCCCAGCTGTGTCAGCGTAGTATGCTACGCCGACGACACGCTGGTCCTGGCACAGGGGATGTCGTACCCAGCGGCGACCGCTGCGATAGCATGCGGGGTTGCGACGGTCATTAACCGAATTCGGCGACTGGGTCTCGAGGTGGCTCTGCACAAGTCCGAGGCCATGTGTTTTTATGGCCGACGGAACGGGCCACCCCCGGGTTTCCAGGTGGCAGTAGGGGGGGTTCACATCGGCGTCGAGTTGACGATGAAGTACCTGGGACTTGTCCTCGACAGCCGGTGGAACTTCGTAGAGCATTTCCGACGTTTGGCTCCCAAATTGGAACGGGCTGGGGCCGCGTTAAAACGGCTCCTTCCCAATTTGAGGGGTCCAAACGCCCCCTGCCGAAGGCTATACGCGGGGATCGTGCGGTCGATGGCCCTATATGGGGCTCCAGTATGGGCACGTTCTTTGGGGCAACGAGCCGCCCACTTCCTGAATGCGCCTCAAAAGGTGACAGCCAACAGGGTCATCCGGGGATACCGCACGGTCTCCCGCGAGGCGGCTTGCCTCCTCGCCGGAATGGCGCCGTGGGATCTGGAGGCGATAGCCCTCGCACTCGCTTACGAGTGGCGAGAGGAGGCGCTACACTGGGGCGAAACTCCACTGCCGCGACAAATTGCTGCACGTCGGAGGGAGCTCCGCCTCGATCTCATGGCGTCGTGGAGAGAACGACTGTCGCAGCCACAAGCAGGCCACTCCGCGATAGCGGCGGTAAGTCCTCTCTTTGAGAAGTGGCTGGAGAGGCGGCATGGCGTCCTCACCTACCGCCTGACGCAGGTACTCACCGGACACGGGTGTTTCGGGAGGTACCTGCATCGCATTAAGCGGGAGGAAACTCCCGAGTGTCACCATTGCAGTGACCGGCCGGAGGACACGGTGGAGCATACGGTGGAGGTGTGCCCCGCTTGGGCCGAACAGCGACTTGCCCTTGTGGTAGCGATCGGCGGTGGTGACCTCTCGCGTCCGGGGTTCATTCGAGCCATGCTGCGGAGTGAGAGGGAATGGGAGGCAGTCGTCTCCTTTTGCGAGGAGGTGATGCTGCAAAAGGAGGCGGCGGAACGCGTGAGAGATAGACGGTCCTCACGCCCCGGCCGCCCCGCGATACCCCGCGGGCGACGGGTGAGAAGAGGTGACATTCGGCCACCCTAGGCGCAGGCCTGAGGACGACGAGCAGTGGGTAGCTTGCCGTCCAGCTTAGGACTAGGCCGGGTCGACGGCGCGCTAGTGTTCCACGCGCGCCTGTAAGAGGTGTCAGCAAATGACGGGGCCCCATTGGGCCGGCGCCCACCGGGAGTGCAGGATCGTTCGAAAGAGTTACCGTGCTCCCGGAACACCAGGGCGAAAGAAGGAACACAGATGGGTTTTAGTCAGTAGGAGTCTGACACGCCCTCCCGCTCGTGCCCACAGCGGGAGGAGTCATATGATGATTTCCCATCTATAAAAAAAAAAAAAAAAAAAAAAAGATGTGGAAAGAAACGATAAGAAGAAGAAATATTGGATGTTTGTAGTTTGAATTTTTATTATTCAATGCGAAAACGTACTTTAAAGTCTTACTGCAATCGCCAACCCGAGGGGCGATTGGCGAGGGCCAAGCGTGGCAATTATGGAAATTACCACCAGGAACTATATTAAGTAGTTTCTACTGGTAGTATCAGTGTTCAAAAATGTTTTAAATGTCAGTATATTTGGGCTTCGATTGCAATACATTAACGTCACAAACTTTAATTAAATAATTATTTACATAGTTTTCTTACGTAGGTATAATTTCAAAATGTAACAGGTATGTACTTTCATTTGTAAGAATAGGTATCATCATCATAATCAGCCTATCGCAGTTCACTGCTGGACATAGGCCTCTCCAATTGCACGCCACTTTGTTCTACCTTCGGCTTCTCGCATCCATCTCCTGCCAGCCGTTTTGCGTATATCATCACTCCACCTGGCCTGAGGGCGTCCTACACTACGTTTGCCAAGCGGCGGTCTCCACTCAAGAACTCGTTTACCCCAACGGTTGTCGGTTCTTCGGCTAATATGGCCAGCCCACTGCCACTTCAACTTGCTAATCCGGTGGGCTATGTCGATAACTTTGGTTCTCTGCCGGATCACCTCATTTCTGATTTTGTCCCTAAGAGAAACTCCGAGCATAGCCCTTTCCATAGCCCGCTGAGCGACTTTGAACTTGTGGACCAGCCGTACCGTCAGTGTCCACGTTTCGGCTGCGTATGTCATGACGGGTAGGACGCACTGATTATAGACTTTAGTCTTTAGACATTGTGGAATCGACGATGAGAAGACTTGACGTAGCTTACCAAGCGCTGCCCAACCCAACCGAATTCTCCTGTTCACCTCGTCCTCGAAGTTGTTTCTACCTAACTGCAATGACTGCCCGAGGTACACATATTTTTGAACAACTTCGAGAACGGCGCCGTGCACCGCTGTCGGTTCCGGTAGTACATGTCCATTAAACATGACCTTGGTTTTATCCAAGTTCATCCGTAGGCCGATGCGTACAGAGAAGTCAGCCAGGTCATTCAGCATCCGTTGCAGGTCCTGCCGCGTTTCCGCCATGATGACAATGTCATCTGCAAATCGCAAGTGAGAGATGTATTCACCATTGACGTTGATGCCCCGCCCTTTCCAGTGCAGCGTCTTGAACATATCCTCCATTGCATTTGTGAACAGTTTCGGGGAAATAACGTCCCCTTGCCTCACTCCGCGATGCAATGGTATAGGTTTTGTTTGCTGATTCTGTACTTGGACGGACATGGTGGCGGCTTCGTAGAGACATCTTATCACTTGGATATATCGCCAATCTACTTGGCATCGCTGCAGAGACTCCAGAACGGACCAGATTTCAATCGAGTCAAAGGATTTCTCATAGTCCACGAATGCTAGGCACAGGGGCTGATTATACTCCTGGGTCTTTTGTATAATCTGCCGCACTGTGTGGATGTGGTCTATGGTGCCATATCCGCTCCGAAATCCAGCCTGTTCCGATGGTTGGAATTCGTCAAGTCTTCGCGCAAGGCGGTTCGTGATAACTCTTGAAACAGCTTATAGACGTGGCTTAGAATAGAAGTAGGTCGGTAGTTCTTCAGCCGGGTCTTATCTGTAGCTCTGTTGTAACGCCATCCTCTCCAGGGGCTTTTCCATTTTTCAGCTGTTTAAGAGCCAGCACGATTTCGTCAATGTTGACTTCTGGCAGGTCTTCGGTGTAGTGGCGTGTTAGAGTGGCTCTAGGACCCTCATTTTCAGGATCAGGTCGAGATGCATACGAAGCGTATAACTGGCCATAGAAGCCTTCCACTTCGGAGAGGACTGCCGGCTTCGAAGAAACGACTTCTCCACTTGCTGTGGTCAACTTCGTCAGGTGGCTTCTTCCAAGAGATTGTACGAACACTTTTGACCCCCGGTTCTGCTCGATCGCTCTTTTAATCAAAAGAGTGTTGGAGCACCGAAAGTCGTGTCGTATAAGCTTGTTGATCTCTTGGTTTAGAACGCGCTTTTCCGACGAAGTGACGGGTGGGTTTTCACGTCGTTTTTTCATTAGCCCTAAAGTCTTTTCCGAAAGCTTTGACTTCTTGCCCTTACGCTGCATTTCACAAAACCTCGTACCTTCTTCCCTGAGTATCCGAACCACATTTACGAGCTTCTGGTTTACGTCTGTTGTGGTTTCCATGGCAGCAAAGCGGTTATCCAGGTTTGACTGGAACGCTTCGGATCCTATCATGGTTTGGAGCAAAGTAGGTCGAAGCCTGTTGAGTTAGATACGTACTCGTAGTTCTTATTTTTAAAACTTTTGTAACAATGTATTTTGCAAGGAGAAATGACAATTTTTACGACCAAAACAACAGAGTATAGTAGGTCTAGAACCTACAAATCTTAGCCTTATATTTTTATATTATCGATGGTCTTGTATCCATCTCCATCTCTAAATCATAACTTTCCATTTTTTATTAAATTCTGGTACATCTATAACTTTTGTACAATCTGGAGAAAAATAATTGATAAACCACATCTTTGATTGATAGAAATTTCATTAATTTACGTCTGTAGCTCTGGTGTCTTTTATTACAGAGAGCAAAGTTTTATACATTTAACCTTTTTTAGGAACATACAGGCAGCTACTTAAGTCGCTTATCATTTGCAAATAATCAAATTATGATAGTTCTAAAAATAATGGGACTAAAAATGGTGATTTAACTTTTTTTTCGGCTATTTGGTTCTAATTAAAATTTTCGTAAATATGCAGTAAGTTTGTGATATCTGTGCTGATGGTTTCAATATTAATTAATATTAAGCGACTTAAATAGCTGACTGAACGTAGGTATCCTTTATTTACCTGACGTTTAGATCGAATTCATTTAGACGACGACAGTTTAGTTTAACTACCTTCGTCTGATTTCGTATAAAATGATTTCGGTGTTGAGATAGGTGTAATTCAATCAAAATGTCGGGTAAATAAAAAAATGGTACCTGTTAATATTTCACGCTATTATATTTAAGTCCCGATAACATTATAATACTCGTATGTATTAAAATCACGAAAGTTTAAAGCAATCCAAATTTGGAATAGGAAACCAAGACAAAAAAAACAACAAAAAATCGCAGCTCAACAAAAAATGCACGCTAACATAGACGCGCACTGTTTTAAGCCAAGAAGCCGTGCTTCTTTAACTACGGAAGTTCTATAAGTCAGGCAGTCAATAATTAGCCACGCTTTACGCCAGTTGTCCCTTCATCCTCGTCTCGCGGTGAGGTAAGGCTGCGGCAACGTGAACGAGCGCAGTCTCGGTTGACTATTCGACCGAGATCTATGTACTTGTGCGTCTATGTGCGTGTGAGCCTGTTTTCGCTCATTGTAGGGAACTGGCCGAGAGTCTTTCCCTTTCCACATTTATTTTGCTTTCTATAATCTATACTAATATTATAAAGTGGAAGAGTTTGTTCGTTTGTTTGTTTGTTTGTTTGTTTAAACGCGCTAATCTCAGGAACTGCTGGTCCGATTTGAAAAAATCTTTTTTTGTTGAATAGCCCATTTATCGAGGAAGGTTATAGGCTGTATAACATCGCGCTACGACTAATAGGAGCGGAGCAACCACGAGAAATGTTGCAAAAACGGGGAAAATTTACGCATACGAAGTTGCGCGGGACAGCTAGTGTAATAATTAAAGTGAATTACCTCTTAATGGCTGGTGATTCATAGGATCTGTGAAAACAAGAGCGTAATTTAAAGAAGTAAAAAACACATCTGCCTTTATAACTAACACTAACCTGCTAACCAAGTGTTTCATATATAGAGTGTATTTATTTTATTTGTATTAGGTGTACAAATAAGTTCTCGCCGTTTTTTAAAAAATGCCGTTGCTCAAGTTTTAGTTCCAATTTGCCAGATGAGACACGGCAAAAAGTAAGTTTGGTCATTCAGTAACATTTTAATTTTAAAGTATTGTTGACTTCGTATTAGTATCATATATTTTCTTTAAAATAGTAATTTGCGGGAACTTATGATTTACTTCTTCAATTTAACAAAAACGCATCGGTTGCTTGTTGGAAAGTTTAAAGACTTGACTTTGGAGTCGGAGCACATAGATCACAAGACACGGAATTGGCAGTACTATTGAAGGAAGCTACGTCTCAAATACAAAAATGACTTGCACTCACATTAGAAGTGACACAGCAACCAGTTTTGCAACGTTTAAATCATTAGGGCTTGTTCGGTCACAAGAAGTTCCTTTTTTTTTTAGAAAAAGCGGCGTAACTTATTTGTAGTCTAAAGCATGTTCCAGACGGTTGGAATCAAGGCCTCCCGCCAAGGTGACCTAGCTGGTTTCCAACAATGTAGACGGCTGTTGTAAACCAAATTACTTGGTACATGGACTGCAACTGCCATCTACACTGTTGAAAATCAGCAAGGTCACCTTGGCGAGAAGACTTGTTTCCAACCGTCTCGAAGACGTTTTAGGTAATATTTACTTGCTGTGATCCAAACTCATTCAATAATTCTAATGATACCTAACTCAAATCTGTTCAGGCGTTTAGAAGTTAAACTCTCCAGTTCCTGTGGCCTGTTGATCTAGCGGTCAGTGACCCTGACTGCTAAACTAACATTTTGTGTGATGAGCACGATGGTTTAGTCTGTGTCTGGGTGTTATTTATCTATAATATGTATGTATTTATAAATATTTAAGTATGTTTATCAGTTGTCTGGTTTTAATAGTACAAGCTCTGCTTAGTTTGGAATCAGATAGCGTTGTGTGTGTATATTATTATTAGTATTGAGTCACACCCTTAATTTTATTGACGCATAAAGCACATTTTGCGATTGAAGGTCATTTTAACGCCATATACTGTGTCTTCCAAGGAACTACGAAACTTTTAATTTGCATAAATAATAACTTAAAATTATTTAAAGTAGAACTATTGAGTAATGCGAGCCACTTAACGCTTAAATGTACTGTATTCTATATTTCTTTTACTTCTTTTTCGACTACGAAATTTACTACACATTACGAAATTTACAACATTTACTAACCGACCAAAAGCACGGCGATTTTGCAATTATCATAATTTAATAGGCAGTAATTTTCATATGTCTTTTGACCCATGTAATACCCATCTGCACAAACCTTTACGTTTCTGAAACAAATTATTTTTTTAATTAAAATCGTTTTTTTAAATTAACAAAACACATTTAAACCTTCCTAGATATTGAAAACCCCATCCAAATCGGATCAGTAGTTTATGAAAAATCGTGAAAATATATACCCACAGAGAACCTTCGTTTTTGAAGCCTGTTAACTTTTTCTAAGAAAAATTTTATGGGTTAAAAGTCAGAGACAAAGGGTAATCCGATAGAAAAATATATCTTGTTGACACGGTTCTTCGTACCTATAATATGAAGTAACTAGAATTCAAAGCTAAGCCGAAAATAATGGGGTTTTATAGACTCTCCGCCAATGCATGAAGTAAAACCTTGAAAAATTTTGGATGTCAATTGTTGGCGCATATCATCCGACAAGTACAGTGTATCAGAGAGAGAGAATGTACCAAAATCTGGTGAAATATGGAGAAGTTATAATTATATCCCCCAAGCACGAGTTGCCCGCGATGGTCGAAGGAGAAACTCCTTTCTTCTTCACGCCAGTAAAGTGAGCAGCTCGCAGAGTCTCCGCGTTGGGGTGCAAAGTGACTGTACGCAAGCTTTATTTCATACACAAGTCTCTAAAAAACCCCAAAAAATATTATCTCTAAAGTTTTGGAGAAACCTCGTAGTTAGCGACTGTGCGACATGGTGACCCTATCATACGTTGTATTGGAAAAATCAATGTGAAGAACTTACGCGTCAAACTCTAAACGTGTCTGACAAGAAATTAGTTCCTTCAAGCAAATTTCAACGTCCTTCTCTTTGCTGGTTTTTGCCAAGTTTGCCACAACGTCATCCCGCAATCTTAAAATTGATTTTGGCTTTTCTCTGTTCACTGATGCACCACGTAATAGGACTGAACGGAATGCCAATGATGAAGCTAAAATATAAGTATAAACACAAGCATATTAAAAACAAAATACATAGATGCAGAAAGCCACACATACAACCACAAAACAACGATAGTATAGAAGGTACTGTGGCAGGTGCGTCGGAAACTTGACCGGCCACTCGCATAAAGCCTCATTAATTGTGAACTGTTTGTCTTGACGTTCCAAAACTTTGAAATAATGACGAAGAAGAAAACGAAAGAAACAATTGAGAGAATTGGACCAAGCGTCAAGACGAATGGTCGAGAAAAAGAATTAATATGTAAAGAAATCATATAACAAGTTATTCAATATATAATATCGTTCTGGGCTTAAGCAGTTGTTTGATTCCTCATCCTCGAGAGCAATAATCCCGGCTGCGCACCCCAAAGCCAGCAAGAGGCTCACGTCACATGGTGGAGGCGCCGAACTCTTCAGAGGAAGTCATTTAAAGAGCTAAGTCGTATTTCTATGTAAAGTTAATTAAAAATGAGTGCATTCACGGGATTGTATGAGTCCGTAGATGATTTTGTCAACCAATTCCAGATCATCTGTGTGATTAATAAAATCACTTCGGATGAAGAAAAAAAATTATTTGTGGCGGCGTATCTGGCTGGACCAGCGCTACACCTATACAAAGCAATCATAGAAGATTGTGATAGCTTCGAGAGCTTCATCACTGCATTAAAAGCAGAATTCCCAAACCGTACTAATTATACGGAAAAATTCTATGAAAGGATACAGGCGCCAGAGGAGAATATTGTTTCATTTTACTACGAGCTTTCAAATATAGCCAAAAAGGGAAAAATTGACGACAATACGTTCGTAAGGAGCTTTCCAAAGAAATGTAATAGTTTCTACAAATCAAAGCTCGCTGCAATTGTATGTGCTGATAAAAATATTTTAAAGGCCACAGTTTTACAATTACATTCAGTATATGATAAAGAGGCTGAAAGGGAAGTCAATCTTAAGGTTAAGGTTGAGAATGCGGTAGCAGTGAGGTCTGGGCAGCAAGGAGACTCCAACAGACCGACCAATAGTCCATTCCGGAGCAATCAATCAACTCCGTATAGTAAATACCGGTCCCCGTTGTCTCGGGTTCCACCCAATGATTCACCAAGCGGTTCGTTAACACCAAGGCGGGAGTCAAATCCCCGCCAGTACTTTTTAAGGAGCAGAGAACCTCTGCCGATGCCGGTTCAATCAGCTGGTGATGCAGCGTCGTCGACAACGAGAGTAGGCGAGCAGCACGTCGCAGCAATGAGTACGCAGCGGCGCTCAAACATAAAAGACGTCCAGAAGAATAATTATGGTCAGTCCGAACCAGTCATTTTAGTAGAATTAAGTTCGGGTGCTATTCCTGCTTTATTAGATAGTGGGGCTTCAGTGTCCTTGCTATCAAAGAAAGTAGCGTTAATGAACAAAGTAACCTTAGATATATGTGATAATATTAATTTAAAAACGGCCGATGGTAAGATTATACCAGTCGCAGGCAAAACATATATCAACGTTATAATTAATAATGTGGTGTATAACACACTTTTTTATGTGGTAATAGATGTCAGTTGGCCAGTGATTTTGGGTCAAGATTTCTTAATCAAAAATGGGGCATCCCTAGATTTTGTGAATAATAAAATAACATTGAGAAACTACAATGAAATATGTTTTGTTGCTAGACCAGGCAAAGTTTCTGTTATCGATACACAGGAAATAATGTCTGTTAATATTTTTAAACATAATCATTTATTTGTTAGTAATATTTGTGAGTCAAATAAGAATGACACTTGTATTCTTCCTGATTTAAATGTGTCAAAAGATAAAATGAATATTAATAAAAATCTGAGTACAGGTGATAATAATAAATTACATGACTTAGTGGAAGAATACAAGCCACAATTCTCATTTGGTAAGGTTAGGCCAGGTGGGTGCCGAAATAACCCAATTAAAATAAAAACTTCGAACGAGGTTCCTGTGAAAAAACCTTCATATCGGGTCTCACTTAAACAGAGTGAGATCAGTCGTCAACAAGTGAGTGAGTTAGTGAATGTTGGTAGCATTCGTCCTTCCTGTAATGATAGTTCCTCTTCAGTAGTTGTAGAACAGGATTCGGATTCGGATGCGGAGTTCGTGAGTCGAAATCCGTTAATAAGTCAAGATGATCACGTAGTCACTGACGGGTTACAAATATTTAGGATGAGATGTACAGAGAATAATGAGCAAATCTGCAAATTAGAAATAGACCCAGTAATAAGGGCTCAAATGAACGATAATTTTTGTTCATCTTTAAGAAATAAAATCATAGATGAAAACTTACAAAGATATAAAGGATTCTTTATACACAACGGCATGTTATATAAATTAAATACAAAAAATAATGTTATTAAAAGATTGCTGGTAGTTCCGGATGAACTGTTTCCAGTAATTATGCGTGAGATTCATGATGATCCATTATATGGAGGTCATTTAGGTTTGATGAAGACAGTAGAAAAATTTAATTCAAGATTCTGCTGTCCAAAGTCATATAAGAAAATAGAGAATTATATCAAAGCATGTAAAGTATGTCAAGAAGTGCGGGCGTCAAATAGGGTGGTGCCGTTGCAACCGATTGTTACAAACAGGTTATTTGAAAAGGTAGAAGTGGATACGATAGGCCCGTTAAATAATGCGACGGATGGAAGTAGATATATTATATTGGCAATAGATTGTTTTTCAAAATATGCGATTAGTAAGGCAGTAAAACAGGCCACAGCGATTGAAATAAAGAACTTCCTTATTAATAATATTTTTTCAATACATGGGGCCGTAAAAGAAATCATAACGGATAAAGGGTCAATTTTTACGTCGGCGTTAGTTCAAGAAACGATTACAAACTTCGGGGCGGTGCATAAAGTTGCAACTTCGATGCATCATCAGACATTAGGGTTGGTAGAACGATTAAATGCAACTATGTCGCGCATGATGGCCAAGTACGGTCGAGATGATAGGTCAGATTGGTCGGTATATTTACCTCAAATTACGTTTGCATATAATATTAGTAAACAAGAATCGACACGGGTGTCACCGTACTTTCTGGTCTTTGCAAGACAACCAGAATTGCCATCGGATACGGGAATTAATTTAAATATTAAAGTGAATGAGAATACCGCGAGTAGAATAGAGAATAGAGAAAACATTTTTACAAGGGTCAGAGTAAATTTGGACAAGTCGCGAGCGAAACAAAAACTATTATTTGACAAAAAAGCAACTGAAGTATCGTATGACATAGGTCAGAAAGTTTTACTTTTTAATCCAAAGAGAAGGTCGGGGATATCGAAGAAGTTATGTAGAAAGTTTTTAGGGCCATTTCGAATTGAAAATAGGTTGAATAACAATAACTTCATTATAAAGAAAGTGGGTTCAAGACAGAGGCAGATTGTTCATGCGAATAGATTGAAACCGTTTATTATGAGGATGGACGAATAAATATCGATATCTTAGTATTTAATTTTATGTAGTTGAGAATTTTTATTATATGAACATATGTTAGAATTAAGTCATGATAAACATGAGTAGTTGATGAGAATTATTTTTTTAGGAGTAGGTGATGCCAGAAAAGAAGTGGCGACGTTGTTAATAGTCTGACGTGTAAACAGTTGTATATTTAGGGATGGTTAATGGTTTTAGATCTGATTCTAAAATGTTGTTTGTCTTTGCATGTACAACCACACGGCGAAGAAATGTCCTACAATGTTGATGCCATAGAGCACTAGGCAAACAAAAACGGGTGTATTATTGTTTTGAATTATAAATATAACTCTGTGATTAAGCAGACAGTTTTGCATTTGGTTCAATCGAACTTGGGAAGTTCGTTTGTGATTATTTTATCTAAATAATCAATAGATGTGATCAGATGGTCACCGATAGCTTGATTGACCAATTATTTAACTGATATAAGATTAATACTTAAAGATGAATTTTCTTCCAGTTACAACAAAGCAGGACTTTCACCCAATTTGTTGCCTGGGGTCAATTGGTGTTTAATGACTGATTTAATTTAGTTATACATAAGTTTAGCTAGGTAACGAATCTGATACTGGTGCTTATTTTAATGGCGTTTTTTGCCCAGCATCATCGTATAACTGTTATGTAAAGTGTTTGTTGACATAAATTTTGTTGGATTAGGTATAACAGTTACACGTTGTCTTTTGCATAGAGACAGATCAAGGGGGGTATTAAAAAAAAAAAAAAAATCTATATCGCCATGATAGGTAAATGCACAGCTAGGTTATATTTGTTGTTTTATATTATATAAAAAAAAAAAAAAAAAAAAAATTTGACTTAGTACTCAAATGTAAAAAAATTTTTTTTTTTTTTCATAAGGCGGCGGCGTGTGGCAGGTGCGTCGGAAACTTGACCGGCCACTCGCATAAAGCCTCATTAATTGTGAACTGTTTGTCTTGACGTTCCAAAACTTTGAAATAATGACGAAGAAGAAAACGAAAGAAACAATTGAGAGAATTGGACCAAGCGTCAAGACGAATGGTCGAGAAAAAGAATTAATATGTAAAGAAATCATATAACAAGTTATTCAATATATAATATCGTTCTGGGCTTAAGCAGTTGTTTGATTCCTCATCCTCGAGAGCAATAATCCCGGCTGCGCACCCCAAAGCCAGCAAGAGGCTCACGTCACAGTACCCTTCATACGCACGGACGAAATTCTCAAACCACTTAGGACCACTTGAAAGACGTTCAGTTACGGCTACGGTACGTTCCAAGATTCCTTGTAGATCAACGATCTCTGTGAGGGTGCACCGTTAGCGCATTTCTATGATAGGTACCTTCTGTAGGTACTTGCACTATTTTGTGATATATAATAAGTTAAATAATACTTACAAAATAAATAACAAAATAATGCAACAGTGTACATTTTTAATATATTCACTATATCTCGTTACCTTCGTACTACCATTATACCAAGTCGAAGGAAGACTAATTAAGAAAGAATTAATGAGACATAAAACATAATTAAGGTAGCCGTTGAGGGCAAATCAAATTGAAATTACTTCAATTTAAGATAAGGAAAATGTGTAATGAGGTTTTAATGAAAAAATAATTATATCTTATGTCCAAAATTGTTTCATGAAGGTCCTGTATAATAATACAGTCAACAAGTGTTTTAGGTCCCTCCTGGACATGAATTACAATTGCCGATTTGGAAGTCTTTAAGTAAACTTCGGACTCAGGTCAACCGGAGCAAAGAATACATGCTGAGGTGAGGATTCACAATAGGTGCCTATATGAGGTGTTTATGCAGTGCAATACAGACAATGGCTCACCTTACATCGTGTCCTGTGTGCCCGACCACCTGTATACAGGAGGACTTCACGACTGCCGCAGACAATGCAGTTGACGTTCTGGGGCTCCACAATATAATATATTTTATTTGTTTTTTATTTATAATGTTTGTCGAAACGCTAAATGAACGAGTTGTGTGTTATTCGATTTGAAATAGCATATAGACCAGTTTAAAAACAATTATAATAATTAGACTCTTAGAAGATATTTAAATGAACAACAAACCGTGGTAATTTTTTTTACCGTGATTATTCAATTAGTTATGCATCAATTTATGAACATTTTTTTGTGCTTGGAAATCATTGCCAGTGATTGTTATTGTTAAACTAAAAATATGAAAATTTTAGTTAGCTAGATTTTGCTTGGATTGCCTTCGAAATAAAAATTTAATTCGTAAAAAAAAATTGTAGATGAACTTGATTGTTTTCAAAAACTGTTTTCATTTCGATTCGAATGACACATCATTCATATTTTTCAAAGCCTGCTGTTAAAAGTTTATTTTATTATTATTAGGTTATTATATTTGATCTTGGTTTACTTTGGAGGACCATCTGTCTCTTTCTTCTGTACGTCCGTCCAGATAAGAAAGATAAACGGGTATCAATGTCAAATATTTATTTTAAATAGGTATTTGTAAATTGCACTTTATTCAGATATTATTATTTCATGATTCTTTAAGAAAAAGATACCACGCACAAAATGAGGTTCTGTAGTCTGTGTTCCCCCATTCAAATAATGCAGCTTAATAAGGGGGAATTTGTGTTGTTTTTGTTTCATTCTACTAATAACATTATTTAAGTAATTTTTAATATTGCCGTGTGGTGCCGGCTTAAGAATAGTACCACCCCATCTCTTCCCATGGGTGTCGTCAAGGCGACTAAGGGATTTCACCCCGGAGGACGGGCAGCAGCGTCCTCTGCGTACTTAAAGCCTTACTGCGATCGCCAACCCGCTCGCCAAGCGTGGCGATTATGGCAATTACCCCCAGGATCTACATACTAGTAGGTTCTACTGGGGAGACCCGTGCCCAGCAGTGGGCCATCATATGGGTTGATATGTATATGTAAGTAATTTTTAATGGAATTTTGTTACTTTTCACTTGGGCTGCTGTTACTCGTAAACTTATAAAGCCTACTTAGTTGTGGTAGTTTTTAAAAGACAACTCAACAGAGAAGTATGTAAGAGCTTTTAGAACTTAGTAGTCCTAAAAGTGTCGAATCACGCGGTTTTTTAAATAGATTTTCGAGACAAAGACTGCTACCTATAGTTTCGGGAATAACAAGACTTTATGAATAAAGTCAAATTATTAGCACTATTTCTAACTATATAGACCTAACTACTATATATAGTATTTTACCATAATAAATAAAAATACATATTAGGGGTTTGCAACCTAACCTATAATTGTTGAAAATGTCAAAAATTTTGTTTACTAAATAATGTAACTTCTGAATTTTTGATAATTTGTTAAAATGCTCTCTGTAACGTAGCAATAACAAAAGCCAGATGGTTCTTTAGCTAGCGGTTAGATGTCGCAAGCGAGGGTCCAACTCGCGTGCAGGAAAGGATAGAAAAATTTGAGGTCTAGTAACATAGTCCAAATAGGTGGTTCGATTCCGGCCCCGGTTGGGCGGACGGAAGGATACGGAAGTCTCGGGTTCGATTCCTGGGTCTGGACTTCAAATTTTTCTATCTTTCAAAAATGCTATTATTGTATTAATAAAGAAATTGGCAAGAAATGCCTATAAAAAATACTTTATTGTAACTTTTGGCTAATTTAACTTGTGGTGTAGTGTTTGTTTGAGTTTATCGAAAGGAAATTGAGAATTTTGCAAATTAAACGGGATAAAAAATTGGAGGATGGGAAATATCTTGTGATTTTGTCTTCTGTAGTAGCTGCAGATTCATCCAGGGTTTGACATGTAATTTGTAGCACATGTATTTATAGCTGTAGCTCGCACAAATCTGTGCCATGTGAATCGGACATTTTTCCGGGATAAAATAGTACCCTATCGGCTATACCAGATTATAATGTACCTCTGTAGTAATATTTAAACTTTCGCGTTGCATGATTATAACTATTTATTATACAGGAAGTATTGCGCAAGTCCACTTGCGACCACGACCGGAAATGATCGAAACGTCAAGCAATTTGAAGGTAAACAAATGCGCGTTAATTCCTGTACAATAAATAGTTATATGTACCTCAAATTTCATCCCGAACCGTTAAGCCGTTTTGCTGTGATTGAATAATAAAATTTCCATCTATCCATATCTGCTTCTAAGCTTTCGCTTTCTTATAAGGTACTTTTTTTTAAAGATAACTTGCAATGTGGGTTTGTGGTCACACATTACTAGCAATCTTGTTAACCCTTCCAGCTAAGTTCAATGGCTTGTGCTAGGAGTGGGTTCACGTCGGTAGTAGGTCCTCTAATGGCTAGGATTCGAACCCGCGACCTCACGATTGCGAGACCGATACCTTAGCCATTAGGCTAACGCTGTACCTACTATAAAGATTGTTTGCCTATAATGCCTAGCCTGCACTTATTTAATGGTAGATATATGTTAAACCTAGGCAGATTTCTCCATAGAGAATTTATTATTTTATTTTATTTCAGAATAAAGCCTCTAATATAAGGCTGTATCTAACGGTTACAGGTAATTGAAATTTGATCGAATTGGGAGTTAGGAGTTTTACTATTTATCTAACATAAAGAGCTAGTGGTCAATATTTTATGTACTGTGTGTGTGTTTTTTTTAAGGTAGTTTGCTAATAATGTGGGACTGAGTCCCACATTATTAGCAATCCTGTTAACCCCTTCAAACTAAGCTCAAAGGCTTGTGTTAGGAGTGGGTTCACGTCGGTAGCATAATGGGTAGGAATCGAACCCACGACCTCACGGTTGCGAGACCGATGGCCTTAGCCATTAGGCTAAAAATATATGTGTCTAAGTGACGATTGGCAGATCGAGATAGATCGGAGAACGTATATCGGATTATGAAGTTGAGGAATTGGATTTGTGTCTGTCTACATACTTGTTCTCTATAATTTTTCCTGCGTTGTTGCAAACCAACTAAAGAAATTGGTCAATTGATTGAGATCATTTATATTTCTCATTGCCCAAAAACATTTGGTATCTTTCACACATTAGGAAAATATAATCAAATAAATACATATTCTCCAAAGATTTCATTTAATTAAAAAAGATTCTTAAAACTAATCGAAATAAGGCATTAAATATTAGTACTTTACGTTTTGGGCTCATAAAAACGTAGAGTATAATATTATCATAATTATAAGTACATAATATTATATCTACAAGTATTTACAGGAGAAATGTCAACCTAGAACTCAAAATAAAAGGAACTTTTTACACCGTTACACTAAAACAATTGACGCTATAGTTTATATATTCTGTGTCTCAACACTTATTTCTTCATGCTATTTAAAACAAGCCTTTAGTCAGAAAATCTGAGAACACTGTGATGTCTTCGTGTTAGCCGTTACTGTGTGTTCCAACTGCGCAAGTGCCGTCAACTCAGTGTCCATTTTCCTGCTCTTTATCCTTGTATTCTTGGTCATCGGTCTCTTTTTGCAGCAACACAGTATTTCCTCAAACTCTTTTCGGAAATTGTCATTCAGCCACCCGTATAACAAAGGATTTGAAACAGCACTGGACATACCGAACATGTGACAGATTGCGTAAGTTATTGTCATTGTCTTCTCGTCTTTGAATTGTAGTGCACTGAAGTCGGCCATCAGATTGAATACATTCAACGGTAACCAACTTATTACATAAGTTACAGCTATAGCTATAAGTATGGCTGGAGTTTTCCTTGTGGTCCTTCTTCGTCCTCTCAATCTTCTATGGATTTGGACATGCGCAATAACTACTACAACAACCGGCAGTAAGTATTGGAAGATAAGACTAAATACAGAGTACATAGCCCGTCCCTCCCGGACAGGCCAGTCTTCTATACAGAAACTGAGTGAGTTCATCCCGAAGACACCGAGGTAGTGGGTCTTGAGACTCCGGAAGATGTAGAGAGGAGATGCAAGGGTGAAAGCTGTGATCCATATGATGAGCATAGTGATCAGAGCGCCCATGATTTGCAGGCCGGGGCGCGTTGGGTACACGATTAACTGTGGACAAAGAAAATAAATTAAATCTTTATAATAATAAAATACTTTAAAAAGTAAAGGAAGATTTAGTTTTATTACAGCATTATCTAGCAAGCAGCCTTAACGAGTTAGTATATGTTAATTCATTATATCATAGCTTGAAAGATAGTAATAATCTAATACATATTAAATTCTCGTGTCACAGTTTTCGTTGCCATACTCCTCCGAAACGGCTTGACCGATTTTGATGAAATTTTGTGTGCATATTGGGTAGGTCTGAGAATCGGACAACATCTATTTTTCATCCCCCTAAGAGTTTGTTTGTTTGTTTGAACGCGATAATCTCAGGAACTACTGGGCCGCATTGAAAAAATATTTTATTGTTGGATAGCCCATTTATCGAGAAAGGCTGTAGGTTATAACATAGACCAATAGGAGCGGAGCAGCAATGAAAAATGTTGTAAAAAAAAGGGAAAATTTACGCAGACGAAGTTGCGCGGGTCAGCTAGTAATATTTATAAAAATATTGCATTGTGATTGGTGGTTAATTTATGTACATTAATTAACATTTGTTCGTACACACTACGACTCACGTAGTGACACAGTGGGAGATCCTACCACTGCTGTGCGAGAGACTGCGGATCGATTCGTGGGAATCGAACGAGATGTAACTTCTGATCCATACCTACAAATATTTGTTTCGAGTCTAAGTGTACTATGTGTGTCAATAATAATTCCTATTTTTGTAAAGAGTTTAGAGGAGTTAAAAAACCATAGCCATACCAAATTTCATCAAAATCACCCAAGCGATTTAGCAGTTATCATCTTACAGACAATTACTTTCGAATTTAGAATATTTAACGAATAGTACAAATGTGATATTTATACCAGACTCCTAAAATTTTCGTTCTATTTGGCATCATCATCCAAATTATTTTTATTTCAATTGCCTGTCAGAATTTTACCCGGATCTGTAATCGTAGTAAATATTGAAGTAAACGACTTACGCAAAAACGATTCGATAGATAGAAATAGCGTGATGGGCTAATTGATGACGTAATGCCCACGTTTGTGGAACTAAAATACCTGGGTTAAGACGATCAATGACGTATTTGTTTGAATCTTGTATTCGTATTATTGAAACTCAGAAGTATGTATAAAATCGTTAACGAGAAGATACAAAAAGGAATTACATAAACAACCATGAAACGTTTGCACTTCAGGGACACAGGCCTTAAAAGAGCGTATGGCTAGCCACACACGACGACACACTATCGTCAATAATATTGTTTGTGTACGGTCCATACTGCGGTATTTTTCAATATTATTGTGGATTTCTAGAAATTCTCGTTTCGTCTGACATGCAATAAGAAGGGTGTCAGCGTACGCGCGGCAATATTTTGGTTCAGGAAAAGAGGCCACACGAGGCATGCTCAAGACAGTTTAGCACCGATGTATATTGGAAAATGATAGAACAACGGCATATAAAAAATCGTCTTTACTTAGGTCGTACCTTTACGGACGCACTTTATTTTTTTAATAGTATAATAGGGGAAATTTAATATGATGTAGTAATTTTACCAGAATTAAGTTTGATTTATTTTTTTAATACGACAAATGGTTAATTCTAAAAAATGTCTACTTGAGATCTGTTCGCTTCAATAATTTAATATTGATTTATTTCAAAAAATTGCAGTAAAAGATACATGGTTGTTATACATTTTTGAAACGCCCATTGTATGTTGATATAAAAATAATTAAAATGTTGTAAGTATTATGATTATATTTCTATAAAAAAACTTTACACTCTCTACTACAAAAATTATTTTTCCCCTCACTTATTGTGAGGGGAAAAATAGTTTTTTAACTTCATCGAGACTTATTATTATTACCCTTATATATTGTTTTTCCGATGCTTTACATTGGATGTTGTTTTGTAGCGTAGATATTCATGAATAACATTTACAAAAATTAGCATCGGATTCGTACCCCACGTATCCAATGCTAATTTTTGTAAATGTTATTCAGAAGTTATTCTGAAGTTATTGTGAAAAGTACGTCATAAGTCAGGGAACAGAAAATCTCTATCGTTTGCGGTTCCTAATGTGAATAGATCACTGATTAGTTTGCGGTATATTTTATATAAATATTAGTTATTTATTGATAAAACTGTCTACAGTTTGCATTCAGTTTGCCGTACAATTATAATAATAATAATATCTTGGGACAACTCACACAACGTCATCTGATTTCAAACTATGCCGAACTTGTACTATGGCAACCAGACAACTGATAAATATACTTATATATTTCTAAATAATTACATATTATAAATAACACCCTGTTTCGGTTTTTCAAATGTTGTAAGCCTGAATTATTTCTTCCATACATTGAAGGAGGAAAAATACTTTAAAAATACGTTTAATGTTTACCATATTACAAAATGCAAGAAACCAAACAGAGATGTTATCCACCATCTTCAGCAATAGAAATTACAAATACACATGCAAAAATACTGAATCTTCAGGATTTACTGAGGCCACACTGCAGCTATGCATTCGGTGTATGACTGGATTGAGTCATTTAGTTTTTAAATCCACATATTGTTGTCCCGAGTCTGGGTGTAATTACAATTTGTGGATCACACAAAAGTTGTTAATTTTAATTTCTTATATAAATTCTAAAGAGCTATTTTACTATTGCAATAAACGAATGTAATTATACATTTTTATTAACAATAAATAGTGTTCTCTAAGATTGGTATATTGGTCTAGACCCTGACTGCTAAGCCGGTGGTCGTGGGTTCGTCTACACCCACGAAAAAACTTAAAAAAAAAAAAATGTTATACTTAAAAAAATGCTTGTATTGTTTTTATTTTTTACAAAAAAACTATATGTACATGGCACATAGTTTTTTGGAAAAAAATAAAAACAATACAAACAATTTTTCTTATAGATAATAAATTTAAAAACAGATAAAAGGAATTTTTATTTTTCAAAAGTAATCAGATCTATTTTTTTCCCTCTGTTACAGAAAAAAATGTCATGCTTTGTACGTTTATACCAATCGCATTGGTAATAAATATATTTGGTTTACGACCATTTTTTTTGACGTATATATGTCATCTGCTAAATGCTTTAAAATTTACAAAAAGTAATGTTCAGGCCCAAAACTCACAGAGCTCTACAAGTTCCTTTCCGCGGTGTATGCCGTCACGATTGCCATAAAATCGTATCATGTGAAGGCTAAATTTAAAAGCAAAAAAATAAACGAATAAAGATTTTTCTTTAAATATTATATGGAACGTAAGGTGGGGTGTAATTCACTCTCTTACAACTTTAATGACATTTACGCAATAACCATAACAACACACTCAATCGCTCTATACTTAGTTAAAATAATAATAAGTTGAATTAATATCTTATTCACGATGAACCGTTACAACGTTATTCGTATAGTGCAAACCTGAAAGTAGTTTGCTCAGAATCAGTAACGCAATCCAATGGGGTAGTTTTTGGACCATGTTATATTTTACAATTAATTAATTATTCAATCATTAATTAATTATTTAATCATTCTTACAGTCCAAATGTTGTTCTAAATGTAATGAGAAATGTAATCGTTTACTTATTTTCAATAATAACCATGGATTATAGTCAATCAGCATGGTAGGTACTGCAAAGAACATAAGACAACTACATATAATGGCTTATAAACTATAATCTGCAAGGTTTAAATATTTTCAGTTTCCTTGTTTTATATGATTTCTTAAAGTAAGAAACTTGTTGGGTTGCCTGAGTTTTGCTCTCTACGAACAATAGTCTTGTATATTATATACTCTTAGGTTGCCATCGCGAAAAAGAAACTGGTATGTATACATGTTTGTTCGCTACGCTTACGCACTATAATATGGAAAATGACGCAAAGATAAAGGTTAGCCGATTTTTTCCAAACTATTATTAAATCAAGCACGGAATAAAATGGTATTGTCTTCAGTCAAAAGTAGAACATATGTTGGTACTAGGGCCGTCAGTCTTGACTGTCAGATAAAAATGATCAGTTAAAACTGCCCGTTAAAAGTGATCGTATGTAGCCACTTGGATAGAATCAGAGCTATATTTTGGAATATTAAGCTTGTTTGGACTACCAGCCCATACCGGGATGCTTGCCGGGCTGTCTGCGGGGTTCCGTGCCGAGCCGAATTCGCCGTAAGGATTGAATTTAGCTTTGCGATTCGCGCATTCATCAATTGGCTAAAACAAATAATTATACTATTCACGGAATCGGTTCTAATTTAAGCATATTATTCACGACGACAATAATAGCTAGATCATTTTCCTAGAATGCTGATTCTAGAATTGTTTTACAATACACGTGCTGAGTCCTTATTGACGATCTTCATTCCATGTCCGTGGCTAGCCCGGGCGTACTGGCGCGCATGCGTGTTGATGCATTTCTAAGTGTAGCTCTCCATTAAAAATTGTGACAAAATTTTGACAGTTCGCATGAGCTTGCTATGGACACGGAAAAAAAAATCGTGACCCTGCTTATACTGAAGCCAGCAGCCACGCTTAGCTCATTTGATATTTTCTTTTTTTTTTTAGAAGCATGCTCGCACACTGGGTATAAACCTTGTGTCCACTTTACATAAATACGTGTCACGGACGAAAAGTACCCAGATTTGTAACAATAGTATACATGCAATCTGGGACCACTTCGAAACTAAATTCTTCTAAAGATTCCGTATTTGGGTGGAGTGCGTTGCTCTAGCGCCGGGATTCCCCAAGTAGCAAATCAGTTATATTATATTCGAATTAAACGACTAACAGACTTATAGGGCTCATAAAACAGTTTCGAGGTAACCAAACAGTTGTAAAGGAGTATTTAAAGAGACGCAATAGTTTTTAAGGATATAAGTCACATTAACGTGTCAGGTAAACGTCATTTCAATGAAGTTACACGACAATTATGTAACATGTCTGCCACAACGTTTACAAGACTAGACTTTATGTCAAGCAAACGTTTTAGTCCGATAACAGTCATGAGCGGACATTTTTTGTGTAAATAAGAACCTTTTATAAAATACTTATATAACGATGTCCTATAATGATTTTGTAATTAACTATTAAATAACAAACAGGCATATTAAGTCATATACTTAATGTTTATGTAACTTTTAGCTTGAATTGTTATTCTAATATGACTTGTATAAGTCATTTGATTAGTTTAAGGCTAATTTAGAAACTTTTTTAAAACTCAATCACCATTTTCCTTCAAAATTCTATTAATGGATTCCAAGAAATGGAAAAGAATTAAACGAAGTGGTGGTTTTAGAAATCAAGAATATAGATGTTATAATGCAGTCGCCCAAAATCTAAAGGAATTATGGCGGATGTTGGAGGCATAATGTATTTTAATTTAATATGTGTTATTTTGGAAATATCAAATATTATGAAGGCCTTTAAAAATTTCAACCAGTATTACTATATAGTTCATCGAAAATGTTAAATTCCCAAGTATAAAAGCTCACCACTCTTCATTTTTCACCAGTCTCTAAGTGAAATAAATAATATAAATATCTAATGATTAAAATATTTGAATTACCTTTTTATAACTTTAAAAAACATACAAATCCACACCAGCACAACAGTCTTGAAAAGTGATTTACACGCAACGTATTTGTTGCTAATAGGATCACAAAGTAACTCTTTTAAGACTTATTAGTAGTTGTATGGAACTATTAAGCGACTTTTACACAACGTAACTGTGTGTAATATAACCATAAGACGACCTTTACACGACTTAATTGTTGTATATCTGCGCCCAAACCTGCGTTATATATACGTGTATAAGACTATTATAAAACCATATTCTTTCACTGAAAGTTATATAAAAAACGTTAATGTACCATTTAATCGACATTATTTTGCTAGTTGGGTCCTAACCCGGGGGTAAAATTACAATTCTGCGGGGGTAATGAAGGTGCCATATCCCATAATCAAACCCATCGTGAGGCAAGCTACTCAGTCTTGAGGCCAATGTTGATTCATTTCCATTTTCCCGGCCCCGTCGTTCGAACGATTTACACTTGGCCGATACAGTAGACCCCCGGTAATCCGGCCCCTGGCTAATCCGGAGCTCCTTGTAATCCGGCATGCCTATCGATGTACATTGTCATGCATGAGATTTGTTAATTGTCGGATTACAAGGTACACTCCTTCAAAAAAATCCAGATTATTAATAATATATAATAATAATATCTTGGGACAACTCACACAACGTCGTCTGATCCCAAACTAAGCAGAGCTTGTACTATGGAAACCAGACAACTGATAAACATACTTATATATTTCTAAATACATACATATTATAGATAAATAACACCCAGACACAGAATAAACCATCGTGCTCATCACACAAAGTTTTATCCTGGGTGGGGATCGAACCCACGACCTCTTGCGTAGCAGTCGGATACACTCCCACCGCGCCACAGAGGCAGTCGAAATTGGGGTCTGTTATTGGGGTCGATGACACTGTATAATCCATTTTTTTTTTTTTTTTTTAGAAAAGATAACTAGCAATGTGGGATTTAATCCCACATTACAGCAATCTTGTTAACCCCTCCAGCTAAGCTCAAAGGCTTGTGTTAAGAGTGGGTTCACGTCGGTAGTGTAATGGGTAGGATTTGAACCCGCGACCTCACGATTGCAAGACCGATGCCTTAGCCATTAGGCTACCGCCGCTTCAAATTTCTGATCTTTGATTTGTTATTTGTCGGATTACAAGGTACTCTCTTTCAAAAATCCGAATTATAGGGGGTCTGTGGCAGTACTCTATAATCCAACAGTAAAGTAGTTAAAAAGGGTTACGAGACCTAAAATTTTGAGAACCACTGCTCTAGCGCTTTTTTATGAAGCTTACATTCTCTACTTTCGGTGTTTTGTAATAAGACGTTATTAGGTACATACCTAATAACGTCTTATTACAAAACACCGAAAGTAACATTATTATATATAGTTAAATAACATTATTTAAACAGTATGGTAAATCTAACGAACACGCTTCTGCCTAAAGGCATCATTTATATTCATTATTAATGTAGCATCATAAAATATGTTAGCATATTATGTAAATACTATACGAAAATTCACATTAGACATAGTTACAATAGCTTTGATGAAGTACCAGATATAACAATAACATGTGTATATCATACTTCATTATAGAAAATGTATAGTAGTATATATTAATCATGTCGGAGGCATTAATGAATCTCGATGAACTAGTGTTGTGCCTCCGACAGCGTGATATTACTTATGTAGGGGATTTTGTTTGCATCTTTATTGCGCAGACGGGTTTTTTATTTTTTTTATTTAAGTAATACTTTAGTGGCTGTATGATGTTACCGATGTAACGACTAACTTTTATCTAACAACTAACTTTATGTATTGAAAAAATAATGGTTGCTAATTGACTTTTTTAGTATTACAGTCCAACCACTTTATACCTTTTTGAAATGCTTATAATTAGCCTTTTAATTTAAAACCCATATTACGGTATTCGAAATAACTATTTTTTTCACGCCTCTTGTTTTAAAAAACAACAAACATGGCGGCTGTGAGATCAGCCGCCACGTTTGTTTTTTCAAACGTCACAAAGCTAAAAACACATTGGCGCTCAAGTCAATTCTAATGACGTTTTAGCTGTTCCAATCCGTCTTGTGGTTTGAAAGATACATATGAGGTAATAAAGAATATTACATAAATTCATACAAGATACGTCCGAAAAACATAACCCTTCCTTGCAGTCGGGTAAAAAGAATCTCAAATCATTGAGAAGTCCGAATGACTAAGGCTCTCTCCACACACATCCGGGCCTTGTCCGTACCATGTCATGTTCTATTAGTATCAGTTTTATATGAACACTAGCTGTCCCGCGCAACTTCGTATGCGTAAATTTTCCCCGTTTTTGCAACATTTCACGTTGCTACTCCGCTCCTATTAGTCGTAGCGCGATGTTATATAGCCTATAGCCTACCTCGATAAATGGGCTATCCATCAAAAAAAGATTTTTTCAAATCGGACCAGTAGTTCCTGAGGTTAGCGCGTTTAAACAAACAAACAAACAAACAAAGCAAACAAACAAACAAAGCAAACAAACAAACAAACAAACTATGACTGCCTCTGTGGCGCGGTGGGAGTGTGTCCGACTGCTACGCAAGAGGTTGTGGGTTCGATTCCCACACGGGACACCACTTTGTGTGATCCACAAATTGTTGTCTAGAGTCTGGGTGTACTTTGTGTCCGTGACTTGAATGTTTGTAAAGTTCCCATATTAGTATAGATATTCCGTGCATTTCACTGATGGAGCATGGTCGATGCACGTCCTGGACATGGCAAGAATGTGTGTGAATAGATCATAAATGTAACATAAACATTGGAAAAATTACTTGTTTTGACCTAAATCAAGATCAACATAGCAACCTAGACGCAATCACATTACCTGATATCTATCCAATGCAATCGCAGTGATGGATATAGTCGACACAAATATTGATATTGCTTGAATCGCTCCACATGCCTTACAGAGGCTTGGCCAATCCGGCAATGGCCAATATTTGGTCAAAAGTTCCATCAAAGTCAGCGGCGTACCAACACAACAGACCAAGGCGTCTGACACTGCCAAGTTTACTATGAACATGTTTCTTGCAGTCCTCATAACTGGTTTTCTACATACCTGAAACAATAATAATACAAGTTTAGCTGTAAATAAAACATTGTGACAACATTTGACATGACATTGGAAAAACTATTGCTGATGTTGTGGTATTGGCTATTGGCCTTACATTTTTAAATAGGTACGATAACATGTCATTTATTGATATGCAAACTATCGCCATCCGTAAACTATATTATTCCGCAGAATCTTCAAACCAATGTTGTCCTCTGGAATGATTGTTAATTTTATTATTGCTAGGAAGCTGAATACTTCAGCTATAGGCATTTGGCTTGATTTGTGATCTGTTTGGAAAGGTGTATCAGGTTTAATATTTAAGAGAACGTAAGAAAAGTAAGTTTACAAATATTCGTAGATTTTTTTTTTCCTACGGTCTTGTTGCCATTATGTTATAATTTTGCCAGACTAATACTGAAGTTTAAACTGCGTTACTGTAAAATTTCATCAAAATCCGTTTAGTAGTTTTTGCGTGAAAGTAAAACCAATTTCCACTCATATATCTATTTATCGTAACAAACCTAGGGTCCCGAGTATAATACCTATTAGTTACCTAGGATTTTTTTTTCTATTTCTATTAAATAGTTATTGTAACTGTTTATATCCTTATATACTTTACAAAGTGCATAATTTACATGATTATTTTGTCCGATATTACAAGACAGGACCAAAATCAATACCAAAAGATAACGTTTCAATTTTATCAGTATTTCATTATTGTTCTCATAATAGGACTCTTGATAAAATTGACAATTGTTACAGTTAAATTTATCTAAACATGTGTCAATTTTATCGGATGCTTTAATATCGTGATAAGGGCTGGTTTTCGTTGCACAATCTGAATGGTGAACGATCGACTGACGGACAGTGAACTTCAGAAAAAAACAAGTGAGATTTGTAGTAATGTGGGTGAATGCCATTGGGAAAAAGTGGTAAATTGTAATCATTTTATTTACCAATTAGAGTTTAAACAAAAAGAGTGTTTATGAGAACGTTACTGGGAGTAGGTACGAGAGTAGAACGTTATTGAGGTCGCTCAAGGACACGGAATTCCAAACAAGGTGTTCTGTAATTCTATGTCGTGTGTTCCTCGAGTGACGGTGCGTATACGGGTATTTGTACTCTCGGTATTTTGGTTTTGGTCCTTTATTCCTAAATTAAGGCTCATGTACCGCCATCTCAAAACTGTTTATTTTATTAGGTGCTCTAAAGTTGTCTTTTAACAATATTATTTGTATGTATCTCGAATTAATTTCAAATTTCAAAAGCAACAACACACACTAAAAATTCCTTTAAATGGAAACTGAATATTTTATAAGGTGAATTTAACAATTTCTCTAAACAATCACTTTAATACTCATTAAAAAGTGAAAATTTGTATTTGTTAATTTTGTTTAAAATTCATCTCGTAGATAAAATTTCCCAATATCGTAAGATGATTTTGAATGTTATTCAATCGTAAAGAATTTATTCGGTTAAAATCTTGTGTCTTCCAGTGGCATCGGTTCACTTTCGCCATTACTCAAAATCGGTGGAAGAAAACATTGTGAGATAATCGGTAGGAAAATATGACTGCTCTAGTACTTGCCAGATATCTTTTTTTCAGCTAAATAAATCATAACGCAATGAAGTACAACGAGTACTAACTGGCTTCACTAGACGTAGTTCAACGCAGAGCCCTTAGGCTTATAAATGAAAAAAACATTGAAAGAAAAAAGCTCTATAGCTTGCAACATCGGCATAACGTGGCCTAGAAGACTAGAGTGCGAGTGTTATAAAAAAAGTTAACACACTATGAAATTTCCGCATATAAATAAATAATAAATATCATGGGTCAACTCACACACGGCTATCTGATCCCACAGGATAAAACGATCAAGATAAAATAAAACCTAATAACAAATATCTTAATTAATTCTTTGAATATTCTGGTGTTACCACAATACTCAAACAATTTGTCACTTCAGCTAACATAAAACAGACAGCGTCTTTTAACTGAGTGGCGTTGAATTATCAAGCTGTAAGTCTTTTAATTCATTCAGTATATAAAAGATAGTCTTTTATATACATGGTACAGGTTGAAAAAGGTGCAATGGAAACGCATTGTCCATTAGTTTTAATACTTTATCTATGATGCGTCCGCGTTGACTTCGGTGACTCCTCTATGACGTACAATGACCTGTATTGATTATATTTATATATATATACAACGTGTAACATAGAGGTGTGGTCTTTCAGCCGTAGACAGTTTATGGTATAAGTAAGTATTGCATTTCTCATAGTCTGATATGAAACTACATTATTCTTGCTTGTTGTCTCTATAGCGAACGGCGATGTGATAATTCCCAGATGGGAATCGAACACGACTTGCTTGGCAGTCAGTGTCACTAACTACTACACCAATAGGCTAGTCGATTTGTTTATATTTCCAAGGAGAATGGAATCAATCGCAAAAAAAGGTAAGCCAATAAAAACTTTATTTCCTGTGGAAATCTCTGTCGCCTGTGATTCAATGTATTGCTGCTATTTTCCTTCGCTTACATTGCCAATAAAAATAACAAATAAATTCTGTAGGGTTTTGGCCTATATTTCTGTTATTACACCGAATCCAGCCTGTCACAGTGAAATGTGTACGATTGTACAATAAAATTTGAAGTGAAATACTCATTTTAAGGATCCGTAAATTCAAACCTGTTTTAATATTATAAAAATGAAGATGTTCTGTGAAAAGATTTTGATAAAAGTCTAGTCATTAACAGACGAAAAAGTTACTTTTTGTAATTTTCAAAGCATTTTTTATGCTAATTTTATACATATAAATTTAAAATGTTTTGGAGGAAAAATTCTTCTCAGGCATGACTTGAACCCGCGACCTTAGACCTCATTTACAGAGACGCGGCGCGTCGCACATAGCGTTGAGCGGAGCGGCCCGCACTGAATTCAAACATACGCAATTGTGTGAGTGCGTTGACGGAGAAGCGATTTTACACGCGTTTGTTTGAAATGAACGTTCTTTACGGTGCAGCCCGCGGCCGAGCACGCGGAGGCACACGCGACGGCACACACAGCGGCAATTTTCGATGAATCGACGCCCGCGTCAAAACCTTCTTCCTGTCTTATTTGGAAATCGCATAACCCAGACTCGACTTTTTTGAAACTCCTATGTTTAAAAGTGAATAATTTAATACCATTCCATACCATAATATAATAATATTCTTTGTTAAAAAATTAATTGTTTAGTACCCCGTGAACGCCGCCGCAGCGATGCCCGTGCGACGCACATATGCGTGAGGATTCGCCGCGGTCGCAGCCGCGGGCACCGCTACACTTCCCGCCACGCGTCTCTATAAACAACGTCGTATATTGGCATATTTTTGTGTTTACGCGTGCGAAGATAGGTGCCGCTTCACGCACCGCCTCTCGGTGAACGGAAAAAAACGTCCAACGCGACCGGGGACGCCACGCAACATTTTATGGTAATCGTGACGTCATCCACCGCGTTCCTAAGGAAATTGTACAGCTCTGTGAGTTTCATTGCAGAAACTGTTTAAATACAGATTTTTGATGATGCTGGGCCTGACCCCGCTAAGGGTCTACCCTAAGATCCCGGGTTAAAGTCCCGCCTGAGACGAATTTTTGCTCCACATATTTAAAATAAAAAAATATCCTATAGTTTTTTTGCGAAGATCGTCGCCTAGGGCTATTTTACCGAATGAAGAGACAAGTAGGTTGCGAGCTTGATAGTTAGTATCACGGCAAACCAAAGCAACATTAGCACCACTGCATAAAAAGATCCTAAGGGAATCCTTAGGCTCTTTTTTTGCAACTGAATAAAGAGACGAGCAGGTTGCGAGTCTGAAATATCACGCCAGACCAAAGCAACATCGGGGATGCTTAACAACTTCTACACCTTATATTTTTTTCATTAATCAGTGCAATAATCGGTGACGTGTTTGATTTAATTTCTTTCCTTTATTTTCAATTGAATTCGGTAATTTTTCTTAAAAAGTTATTTAAATTACATAACCGATGTGGATGAAATTTGATAAATATAAAAAGAGATCAGATCTTGCAGAAAAATATAAGGAAGAAACAGAACATGTGCTTTTTATTAAAACGCTCAAACCTACGCCCAAATAAAAAGTTCGTAAGAAGCTGTAGACAAAAACTTAAACATTATACTTACAGATATAACAACAAGTGCATTTCCAACAGCGCCAATAACCACCAAGATGCCGTAGAAAGTAAGAAGAAGAGCTCTCGTAGGGTCATCGACCTTCTTGTTCTGGGAGAACTGCTCCAGAAGGAAGTCCTGGTCGCGGATACCCCTCGATGCTTCTATTAGCCATTTTGCAGACGCATTTAGCGTGAAATTCATGTTAGGGTCCAGACCCTGTAACAAGGAAATAAACATTATTAGAAGATTTAGTCAAAATTATGTGCTTAAAATTAATCAACTAAAAGTATAGTCTATGTTACTCTCAGGATTAAGATGAATTTAACAAGACCTCGCATGATGAAATTTATCTAGTGATTTGATTGTAAAGCATGCCAAAGAAGTGGACATACATCCATGCCTGCTTATATACGCCTGAAAAGCTTTACCTTCTTCTGGCTCAGTGTGTAATATACTTATAAATATAGTTAAAGATTGTTGTTTTTCAAATAGTGCCATTGCTTTGAAATATATCAAAACAAACGAACCTCGAACATACCTCCACATTTGACGATCATCTCAAAAATATTAAAAAGGTTCGCAGATAACTATGTGACTAAGGCTGCATTTGATTCATCATCACCGTCCCTAATATGCCTGCAAACATTCGTATAAAGAATGAATGTTTGTAAGCGTATAAAAAACCTTAAAAACTCTCTGTGCCAATCACCCGTGGTTTGATCATTGTCAAACCAATTCATTTTAACTTCAAATCAACATTTGGTAGAATATAATAAACATTAAACTAAACGAACAAAAATAAATCTAATTAGTTAAAGACCAAGTTTTAAAAGTAAATAACAAAAAAAGAGTGTTGTCAATGCCTAAGCCGTTCCAACTAAGCAAAAGCAATTAAGCCCTGTCTACAGCATTATCAAGTATTCCTTTCGTGTACAAAGTCTGTTTATTAGTTTCAAAGACCTTGGTGTAGCAACTAGCTACTAGTTTGGAAGCTGCAGTTTATTTTTAACCTCCGATGCAAAAAGTAAAAGTGGTAAAAATTGTGCTTGTTTTATCTTATGCGCCTAGGTTTCCTAATGTGGGCATTTATTATTTACTACTTTAAAAACAGTACTTATGATACAAAAACTGAATTAAGTAATATTTTTCGAAACGAATAAATATGAATTGTGATATGAGTGTGATGATTTTGCATCAGTCATCCAATATGGTGTTTAATGTAATTATGGTAGCACCTTGCCTACATATTATGCAGTTTATAAACAATAAAACATTGTAATCATTGGCAATTTGAAAAGAGTGGCCACAAGTTTTTATTGCCTAGTTCTTTCTCCGGTTTCGCCTAAGGTTTACGAACAGGCATCATGTAGAATCCACTTTCACAAGTGTAGTATTTTGCTTCCTAAGTGAATAAAGAATTTTTGATCTGATTTTGATTTTATTTCATATACTTTCCAAAGTCTTACATTTTGGTTTAAATTTTTATTTTTTCTTTAACAATTTTTTTGGTTCTGACAAGTTAAGTATCGAAACCGAAAATTTCAAAGTTTTTAACATAGTCATGAGTTCAGTAAAGCGATTAACATAAATCATGTCTGGGTGCAGTTGGTCGTATAATTACAAGAAAAATTTCGTTAATCTTTGCTTTGTGAAAAGAAAAATAAAAATGTTAACTTTGACCATTATGGGCAACTTGTTTGAAATAAAAAGCAAAGTTATGACAAGTGGAAGAATTTTTCAAAGTTGTTTTTTTGTTACTTCGTTCTATTTACGAAGTGGTGGCAGCCTAGTAGTTAAGAAAACGGGATTTGCAATCGAAAAATCATAGGATCGAACTCCACCCATTAGACTACAGACGTGAATCCAATCCTAATACAAGCAATTCCAATTAACAAGAATTTCTATGCGAGTCATATTTAATATTTCAAAGCAATTATTTATGGAAATAAAAAATACTCTGCCTTGGGATGTCAATCTTATCAGGCTGTCACTTTATTATTGTAACAGAATTAATATAAAATGTCGATAGCATCAAATTAAAAATATTCGTCTATGACATAATCTAAGACAAGCTGTCATTATGAACGTTTTCCTAAAAGCTTAGTCTTGTCATCGTTAACATTGTATTCGTACTTAATTATTTATGATGTCCCGTCGTCGCGCGCCTAACGAACCAATTCACTACCAATCGCCGCGCGTACACACTGAGAATAGGCGTATGTCCACCAGAAGCTTGGGAGGTTAAAAATAAAATATTTTTAAATTAATACGTTTCAGACGAGATATGAACCATAATAATAATCACAACTGAGTGGAGCCCATAAAACATGAAACAACATTTGACCTTGATTCCTCCTGCAATAAATGACTCGCTTTAGTTCAATTCACAGAGAAGTGCAGAAGAGAGAAAATGAAAAAATAAATGAATAAATAGTTTAGGGTGGAATACTTAAACTACCTACCAACAAAAACTTCCAAAAAGGCTGTCTAACAGCCGGTCTCAATAATCTATCTATCGATGGATTTGGCTACTAGATCTAGAATTTTGACATATTTTGTATGTACTTATGTCAAAATAAACCTCTCGATAGTTAGATTATTGAGACCGGCCGTTAAAATTTTCATTCCTAAACTGTTAAAATTTTAACACATTCAAAAACCACAAGTTTTATCTAAAACAATGATTAAATTACAATAATAATTGCGTACGCCATTAACTTTGTGTTCCACTTTCCTACCAAGTTTTTAAGTGTAAAATTATATTTTCCATTTGCGTCCCGGAATTCGTTTATCTGACTCTGACCTGACTGCGAAAACGGTGTTTGCAAAGTATTTTTCTTTGGATATTTTGGTTCTTTCGTTATGAATACTAAAAAGACGGGCTTGTTTTCAAGTGACTTTTTAATTGGTTAGACGTGTGAAGTGAAATAAAAAAAAATGAAGCTTAACATTTCAGAATTGTCAAAATCTTTTGTAAAGATCTCTGGAAGAATCTTTTTGGAAAGTCCTGACTTATCAAAGCTTAGCCCAAACTACAGATAACTGCAATTTTACTGCGAGATTCTTATGACATTTTTTTTTAATAACTAACAATATTGGCTTGTGGGTCCCAGATGTGAATAAAATGGCTTATGTTAGGAGTGGTCTCACATAGGTAGTATAATGGGTAGAATTCGAACCCGTGAACTCCTCATTGTGAGTCCGATGCCTTAGGTAATGGCTAAGGCATCGGACTCACAATGAGGAGTTACCGCTGCTTTTTTTCGATCAAGGATAATTATGTGAACTCTAAGGGAATAATGGTATGAAAAAATAACGCGGACAAAGCTCCCTAAAAAAATAAAATAATATGAAACCAAACTCTTGACGTTTATCTTCAACGAGATAATTACATAAGACGACTAACCATGTGACGATAAAATTGAATATTAATAGGTAAAACAAGAAGTCGAAGTATTAGCTTGTTTGAAATCTGAAACTAATAACACTAAAAAATTCGACAATAAAAAACTTTTTTACAAAAAAATATTTCCCACTTCAAAAATAAATACAAGACAACTTCGCTTGCATTGTATTTATTTTTTAAGTGGGTAATATTTTTTTGTAAAAAAGTTTTTATTTCTCACTTTTTAGTGGCTTGGTTTGTAATTCACTTAGGTTACAATAGGCTTATGTCAACTGCTCAAATCCTTTTACAAAATATTGCTTGCCCCGATGTAGGGCCATTAATTGTTGAAGAGTTCACTATCAGCTCTATTACATTGTGTAATAGTAGTATGACGAAAATAAAATGCTACTCAATACCATATTAAAGTAACTAAATCGCAAACTGTAAAATATGTAATAGTCCGCTCGTCATTTGTGGTCTTCATCATCAGATCCACTTCACCAATTGGTGCTTTTTAAGAGTAAACGCACGAATCACTATGAAATATACCTAAATCACTGAAGGTTTGCCTGTATTATTTTAAGAGTTCACTCGATTTCTCCAGGATCCCATCATCAGATCGTGATCTGATGACAATGGGACCAACTTGGAAGTATACCCTTCCGAACACAAAAATAACTTTTCAAATCGGTCCAGCCGTCTTTGCGTATTCGGTGAACAAACATACAAAAAAAAACTTACAGTCGAATCGAGAACCTCCTCCTTTTTTAAGCCGGTTGAAAATAGGTGACTATTTTTTACGGCTTCCGAAATTAATAAATTAAACTAAAAACGAATGGGAAGGTTGTTCTTTTATTGCTTTCTTTATCTTCATTATGCGGTTAACTCACGTCGGATGTGTTTACATTACCTTTATGCAAACAGCGCGCATCGTTAATGTTCTGTGTTAGATGAATTTACATTTAGTACGTACTAGATTTTTGTATACTAAGCGAAGTAGAAGTAGATAGATTAATTAATGAGCACTTATAATAAGTTTCGTAACATTATTGCAATTTAATACGATATGTGTGTTCGCTCAATCTATTTAAAATATTGTAAAAGGTTTTGAAAATAGAATTTAGAATCAAATTACATAATTTAAAACAAGAAATAGCTATTATAAAAACAAAAAGATAACAACATTAAATTAATTTAAATATTTGAGATGAATCCAACAACACAACAACAACTTATTATAAAATCCGTCAAGCCGTTGCAGCAATAGCGTACCAAAAAAATGTAATATCATAAAATAGGATTCCAAAGTTATTGACACCTTCATTTTAATAAATTTGATCATGGTGTACACTGAAGCGGATTCTAACACAGAGACAGCAAAAACAATTGATCAGATATTCTTACCTATATTTATATAACTGGTGTTCCTAACTCTTCGAATATTAATTTCGAAGTTAAAGATATTAAATAAGAAAGGGACAATATGGTAAAGAATAATGCAAAATTTCAATTACCTAATATTGTAGATACTGCCACTGTTGTCATTATTACCCTTCATTCACAAAGTAACGAGACACATCGATTAATTAAAAAATAACCGCACATGAAATTTATGGCTTAATATTTGACGGGCACGAACGCACGTCATAACTTTAACGATAAAACTTCACACACACTCCGGTGTCCGTTTTATCATTGAACTCAATTTATTAGACGATATTGTATCTTTACTGTTTGATGTTGCAGGTACACTAATTAATGAAGCGGTAGACGGGATAGACTATAGTTATCCCGTTGGTAAGGCGTGTAAATAGTCAACACTAGATGCGGTAATTGTAGCTTGGAATTTAATGCGAAGTAAAAAATGCGTAATAATTTCATTTTTAAATCTATCCCATTCACTGGCCTCAAGGTATGAAGGACTGTGTTAAAGCCAATGGACATCATTTTAAATGAGCTTCATATATTTTATAAACTAACACACATTACAGTAATAAATCTTTTATGCAATAGTAAACAAAAAAAAATTGTAACATTTTTTATTTTTTTATTTGCTTAAAATGTAAGTACATTACAGGTCAAGCATTAAGATTCCATTGGTTCCATAAACATTTTGTCGCTTGCGACGTGCAAATGTTTACTATTGTCAAAAACAAAAGATAAATGAAAATAGACATGACTTATATAAGCAGATCAGACAACGAGTAATATAAGTAATAGAGTAATATTCATAGTATCTAGAAAAATAATTATTTTTCTAGATACTATGAATTCAATTTCTTATAAAATAAACGAAGGCAAAGCATTGGAGATGCGCCCACACATTGCAGTATAATTCTTTAAATACATTGTAGTCCGCACTTTAGATAACACAATTCTATCTGGATTTCTTGTAATTCGATTAAATAAGTCCTTGGTTTTACAAATTTAGCAGCTCCTAGACTAAGTATATTATCGTAACAATAATAATTATGAAATATCATATTCACTACTTAAAATTGGTTAATATACAAAATAAAATGTGTGTGATCTACATAGGTACATTTTGAATCTTCTTACATATTCCAGGCAAGTTTTTAATTTTCTAGATAGGTATTCTTCTAGATACAATCTCAATGTATGATATCCCTGCTCTACTTTGATTAAGGTACGTGTTTTGTACTGGTACAAAGGAGGCTTTTGGTTCATTTTCTTGTGTAAGACCTTAATTAACCAAGTGAAGGCATGGGTTGAATTTCAAGCGGTTTGTGTGAATTATCTCAACATACAATGAACTTACAATTTAAAGGTCCATATGTAAAATAAGATTTTCTTCTTTTAAATAAGCCCTAAATTAGAATGTAGGTTTTTAAGCTACACTAATAATAGCGTCGTTTTGTAACTTTCAAATAACCATTTAATTAAAACCAATCCCATTTTGTGTGGATATAGTCAACTCCCAAAACAAACATTACTTCGTCATCTCGTGTGTAATACCGCTAAACCATTTCATTCATATTTATATTACGTCATGTTTGTCCAAAAGAGGTCTGTTAATAATCTTTATTATATTTTGTTTAAAGTCTGTCAAACATACCTGTAGAAACAATAAACTAATAGTATTGTTGCGTATTGGTACGGATATAAAATATTTTATAGTTTACTGACATTTTATTATGTTACTTAACAAGCGGAAACGTTGCCTTTCTATACAATCACATTGTATTTTTCTAGGAAATAAGACTAGCTACAATATTTTACGGCCATAACATTATTCTTTTTTTAGTACTGAATTCCTAGCAAGGTCATTTAACTATAGAAATAAAATATTTGACTTTATTGCCCCTACGTGCAAGTTTTGGCCTTGAAGACACATAAAATGGTGACTTATGGGCAGTAACATCTTTTGTATCATGTATTTAGGAAATAAACAGTCATATTTCATACTTCTTAAGCAGCTCATTCCTAAATAATTCCTTACACAACATATCAGAAGCTCGCCGTCTTTCGTTTTACACAAAGTATGTTTGAATATTTAAACTTGATGTTGGTATGTGTTCTTTCAACGAATGACCTCAGGGATTCCGTCAAGCAGTTTGTTATGGCTGCTCGCAACTTCATCTTAAAAAAACGCGAATTTAAATAAAAATATAGAAGTACGAGTACTTTCAATTTGAATTGATAAGAGGACCCACAAATATGTTCTAAAAATTTGGAGATGTCTATAAAAAGGTGCACATGTAAATCTACAAAGGAAAATAAATATCTTACTCTATCAGAATAAATTCACATAAAACCTACCGAAAATACACCCAGATACAGAATAAACAATATTCATGACATAAAGATGTATCCTTAGTCAGTGTCACTAACAATTAGACCAATAGGCTAGTATTGTGAAAAATGTATTATAATACATACGAGTACTCATATTTAAAATATCTGCAGTTTGGTGTCATGAATTTATTTGGCAATGTTCTCTTCAAAGACTTACTGTAGTAGATCCTAGCATACAAGATAATAGTAAAAGCCAGGGCAGAAAAAAAACATAAAACAACCATATAAAAAGGCCTACCAAACAACTCAACGTTGAAAGACACCAAGACAAGGATAAGTTATTAAGTTTACCAAAAGCTGGCAAAGTTTCAGTATGTAAATGTATGTTAAATGACCAAGTCTGTAACTTTGAGCAAGTGTTTGCGGTCTCGCATAGTTTACTCTCATAATTGCATGTAAAGTTTCCCATTCTCTAATTAAAGACTCTTAATTAACCTTTCTAAAGTGTTTATTTTGGAAAGGGAGGAGTTGACAATCAACCTTGGAATTTTGGCATTTTTAAACAAAAACTGTATTTTTTTTTTAATTTCGACCAAGTCTGAGTGACATTAATCATGCGATAGTAGTCTCCAAAACTCGCGCTTTAGTGATATACTGAATCAGGGAACCCGTGATTGCGGCTGTTGTTTGTTCGAAACGTCGAGTGTTATCAGGGTTGGTTTAACAATTCGTCACCAATCTTCTCGGACTCTTCTGGTTAATAAATATCAACAACAAAGAGCACGGTGGCGTATATAAGTCAGTGTTTAAATAACATACAAAATGTTGTATTTACACGCTAAAAACGAAACAGAGAAGTTGTGTGCATCGTTTGTTCTCCGCCTGAATCTAACTTATTGCGTGGTGTCACATGTCACTGCTGGATACACAAAAATTGGTTCTTTATACTGGAAACGAACATGACTATGTTTAAGTTGACTTACTACTTAAACCACTTTTAGGAGTGGACTCTTCAAAAATCTGGTCTTAGCTGACGTACCTAATCTGTCTAACTGTCTAATTTCTTGTCAATTATTGAATATGTGCCATGCACTGCTAGATGCCGTCACCATTATTATCAGCCTTTATTATCAGGTTATTGCTGAACATAGGCTTCTCTAAATTTCCGCAATTATACCCGGTCCTCCGATTTCCGTACCCAGTCCATTCCAGCGTCTGTTTATGGTGTAATACTAACGTATGTTTTTAACTGACTCTCTTAACTTTTAGACTCGTTTACTCCAGTGACGATCGATTCTATTGCCCCTTCAGCGGTATTTAACAGCTAAGTTGGTGACTTTGGTTCTTCATCGGATGACCTATATAGCCGATTGAATGTACACGTAGATTTTGTTTTGGTACATCAATAAAAACATTTTACATTTTTCTCGACACAAGAGCTACATAACACAAAGAGTTATTTTGAAATTCTACTTATGTACTCTAATAATATCGATTCGGTTTCTCTATACAGTAATCGAGAACCGATTCAGCCGTTTCATTCGATTCTAGATTATGCAAAATGTATTTTCTAGTACTGAACGTTTGACTATACTCGGTAAAGGTTCTTCAGTATCGGAAACTAATACAACTAGCGACACAAACGTTCGCGTTTGACCTAGTTAGTAGTCAAGATCAAAAGCTGATTGTTCAGCGAAATTTGTTGTTCAGGCAAATAAATTCAAGTGATATTTTCGTTTATAAATAAATCAGAACATTGTGAGGAAATTGGCATGGCTAAGAGCCGAAAATTCGAACACTGTGATATCCACAGTGGACCCACGTGGTGGCCCATTCTCTCAAAGAGGAATCTGTGAGTTCTATGAGGGGGAAGAGTGTAGTAGTAGTGAAAGTAGCCATGAGTTAATATTGCCAAGTAGTTTTATCACTAGCTTTACCTTAAGCGATCTTGGTAACAAAAATGGCATTATTTTGGCTTCAAAATCATCTCTTTTTTCTCAATTTTTTCATCCCATAAAAGTAATTCAGTTTATTTTAAAGTTAAAGAAACGTGCAAAAGTAAGTCTTTAGTTTTCAATACATTTGCATTGTATAGAAGAACAGGTTTCATCCGTGGATTCGGTTGACCTCCAGCATGGATAACGGTAATCGTGTTAAAAAATATCCTGTTTCCTTCTCAAAGCCTTAGTTAGTTTTCATAAAATCGTTAAATTAATATATTTATTACGTGTCAATATTTATGAAAATAAAGGTTTTTGCTTGAAATCTTAAGAAATTTGATCCAGATATTGATGATATTGATGATTTGATTTGATCCAGATAAATATTAGGAAGGAGGAACTAGCAAGTTTCAGTCCTTTTTTTAAATACTCGGTAAGGATTCAAGGGAATCTAGCTAAATGTGAATCCTTACCGAAAATATAAATGTTGAATTTGTAGGATACTGTGTATTCTAGTTTGCGGTTTGATGCTCTCAATCGAAATTGTTTGTGATCTCTGATTGCAACAGCACTTCTGAGATGTGCCAAGTTAGGTTGCCTGTCTAAGACAGGTACTTCAACCAAATATTTACATCGCAAGTCTCAAGCTCTAATTGAATAGTTTGTATCAATATTATTGGTGTCATCGAAACGATTTCAGTTAGCTGTCTAATGTCTTACTAAAATTGGTAAGGACACCATTAGACACGACTAGTCAAGTAGAAAGGAGATATTATAGTGCACAAGTGTATGCTCAGATACAAGTGCGCTCTCGATTCTCCACTCTCTTGGCCCGATAACACGGAAATCCGACAAGACTGGAGAGAGGCTGGACGTTGAACTTGCTTTTGTTGGTTGAGGTTGTGCCATTTTTGTTTTGTCACCCTAAATCGAAATATAAAGATTAGCCGGAGAAGCAGTTTTACTCTTTGCGAGTAGTAACAACATGACAAAACTAACCTAGAAGTGTTTTTTTAATATCTTATATCTTGTATAAGATATACAAGTTTCTTGTAAAGTTCTCTCTCGAATCGAATCTCGAAGTCAGTTTGCTTGTTTTATATTATTCCAGTATTGGAATAATATAAGACAAGCAAACTGACTGAGCATTGCTCGGTAAATTTTAGTGCAGTTTAGGACCAATTGCAAATTAATTTATATTCGGCAATTGCAAATTAATTTATATTAATATATATATCGTATGATTGTAAAACAATCATACGATATTTTCTCTTTGTACCTGAATTCACGTATGTAATTCGATCTACTCAACTTTGAAAACATCCGGCGCTTTTAGAACACTAGACAAATTTATACATAAACCTTTGCCCCTTTGCAAAATTTTAAATGTGGCTTTGAACGACCGAGCGAAGCTTCAAGCGTTCCTACTTATTCGCTTTTACCAGCGTTCTTGCCCTCACTTCGCAGCACTGAAGAATTAACCAGAAAAAATTTAGCACCTACACTGGTTAATTCTGAAGTGCAGTGCAAGTCCGAGGCCTCGGACAATGGATTGGAAAATGGCTTGTCCAAATATTGATTTGCACGCCAACCTGTTCACCCAGAGAGAGAGTGGGACAGCCCGCTATGTATTTTTACTAAACAACATATTTTGGATGCAGCTCCACATCCTGTGGAGCGACCTCGCCTGCTGGCTGTGGGTGAATGAGAACTATGTAACTATATATATCTTCAGGCTCTTCCATCGTCCAACATAGGCACCATGTTGGACGATACCACATTCCGCATTGCTGCTTGCTTGAGTTTGGGTGCCTCATGTGTCTTTCCTCATTGATGTCACTCTTGAGAAGCCGTATCATGGGCTCCGGCATCATAGCCTATCATGCAGCAGGAGCGCAGGACGCATATAACGACACGCTTGTATCAACGATCATGACAGAATCCGTCGGGATTTTGTCAGCGCGCGAATATGGATCCTGAAGGCTATAAAGTACTCCAAGGAAGCAGCTGCCTCCTTCGGTGTGAACTCCTTTAGTCGCCTTGACGACACCCACTGGTAGATATGGTGTGGTACTATTCTTAAGCCGGCACCACACCAGCCGGGCCAGTAGGTATATATTTTGAAATACATACCTACATATTATACCTAATCAGGCCATAGGTTCTGTTACAAATGTTTTTTTTTTTAAATGAAGTTATGTAATATTACTAAAACATAAATGTATATATTTATTAAAGTCTCAGCAAAAAATAAAAACCATATTCTATTCAAAATGGCCACCTTTGGCTTTTATACAGGCCTTTAATCTCTCTGACCACGAATCTATGGATTAATTAATGCACTGTTTCCGTGGGAAATTTTGCCACTGCTTGCTCCAGAGATTTTTTAAGAGGCTCAATGTCGCCGTGTCGTTTACAGCAAGCCTTGTTCTCTAAAACTGACCAAAATTTCTAGTCTATAGGGTTGAGATCTGGGCTAGTCTTCAGCTCTCATAAATTCCGGAACGTTGGTTTCAAGCCAGGCTTGAGTAGTTCGTGCCTTGTGACCAGGTGCAGAGTCCTGCTGGAAAGTCCACGGTACATTTTTAAAAAGTGTATTGCTGAGAGGTTTTCACAACACGATCCAAGACTGTCTCTTGATGCACTTTGGCTTAAGTTTTCATTTCTTTTTCACAAAAATGTAGCCTTGTGACGCCTTGATAAGACGTCCCACCAAACCATAACTGACGCAGGATAATGACCACGCTGTACCTTTTCGACTAGATTATCTTCTTTAGAATTTTCAGTGTACACTTTATCATTTTATAATTTTATTCATTGGAAAGACCCATCACCTGCGTATCGTGACAGAAGGCGTTTTGATCGATCCACTCTCTTTTATTGTAAAGATTGATTTATGGCATGTCCTGCTTATCGACGATAAGCACCGAGCTCATTGGTCCTGTTTTATAATACGCGACAGTTCGAGTCCTAGCGGGAATCTTCATTTCTCGCAATAAGATTTTTTGCTTCCTAATGGGATTTCGATAAATTCGAAAACAATCCGTTCCAAATTCAAAGTAATTAAAAAGTTGAAAAAAAAAGTTTTTATGTAACAGTATTTTAAATAGTCCGGTTAGATTAATAACACGTAGACACAGAATAAACTATCGTGCTCTTTACGCAAAGTTGGATCCGGATCGAACCCACGACCTCCGGCTAAGCAGTTAGGGTCATTAACAACTAGACCAACATACAACTCGACACTAAAATAAGATAAATTATAATATTATAAGGCATAACCCAGCAAGTATATTATATAATATTATATAATATTTATAATCTTTACTTTTTCACAAGCTATGATTCCCAACACTCCAGATCCCTCTTAATTATTTTATAATTACATCATCAAATTTATAGCTTAAACAAACTATGAAACTACAAATTAATTGTTATAATGTTATGAATATAGACATTATATGTGTACATAATACATGTATGTAAACACTTAGAACGTAACAGCTTTTAGCTTTGTTTGTATAAAAACAGTTATTTTCATAAAATATTCAATCATAACATCTGTTTTTATTAGTCTCCGAATTCTCAGACAACATTTAAAAAATGTATTTATGTCCCTAAAATTTATTTTAATGTGACAAGGATAGCATGATACATAACGCTATTATGCCAAAATATGTTGTAGTGCCAATACATTATACTCCGTCCAAGATCTTCTGGTAAAGAGCAAAAATGTTTTTTTTTGTTGATTCTAGCATATTATAGTCAAAATAATATGGCCCAAACGGTACAACCCTGTAAGACAAACTAAAGGGTTCTATGCCTCTTCTTGGGCATGGCACACTAAAAAAGGAAATACTTTAGTACAATAAAGGAAGAGGCTATACAGACCCTAAAGTATAATAAGAAAAGCTGTAATTTTACTTGAAACATGGTTATTTGCCAGAGTTTTGAAATCCTAACTTAGTTGGCGCAGTTTGCGAGTCATTAATGTGAGAGCTAAAAGGGGATAATGTTTTCACACCTACCTACTTAACTATGCAAATACTTATGTATATATATGCTGTAGGATTATAAAACAGGGGTTTTGTGAATATCCTAGTATAATAGGCTAGTTTTCAACTAGTCAAAACAATAGCTCTTTAAGAAATATCAAACCGCATATTTTATATGAAGATCTCATACTAATACTGTCTAATGACATAGCATTTTTTTTCTAGTTAAATCATTTATTTTTATGATTAGATTATTAATAAAAAACGTATTTAACAAAAAATGTAATCAGGAATTAATCGTTGGTTGTTTAAATGCTAGTTTTATTTAATAATGATTAGTCTTTTGGTTTTTTGTTTACCTAGAAAACTAGTAAAAGAAAGGATTATAGATAAAAAAAAAAACATTTAACCGACTTCAATTACTGTTGATTTGCTAGCAGAGTTTCGCTGTCTGATCTTTACGAAATTTATACGGGATCATTTCGGAATAAACCTCTTTCGAACAGAAAAATACCTCTAAAAATTCGTCTATATAGTTATGAAGGAGTTATCCCTGAATATACATAAAAAAACCGAATTGAGAACCTCCTTCTTTTTGAAGTCGTTTAAAAACTAATATGAAGGGCGTAGGAAACCACTGGATGCAGGCACAGGTCCAGTTGTTGTGGTGATTCTACAAGGAAACCTATGTGCAGCAGTGGACGTATTTCAGCTGGAACAACGACGACGACGAAGATAGATTTTCACTTACGTTTTATCAATTTTTAGATGCATTACTAAAATCCTAGAACAATTAGAAATTTAACGAGAGAAATTTAAAGACGATTCAGTATTCTGGTAGTCTATTTATTACATATTTATTATCATTGGTCTGACAGAACATAGCTATGTTCAAGCAAACGAATGTATAAATATGCATAAGCATAATTCTAATATCATAGCATATCAGTTTTTAATTGTAATATCGGCCTTTCAGAGTTTATAAAGAATTGGCAATTGATCTTAGACTACCCAGATTCTTCAGATTTTTTCTTAGATAACTAATAATTGTAAGATTATAGCTTAGTTGTGTAATTTAGTATGTTAGCTAACTATTTTAGAATCGTTCTAGGATTTTCGCGAACATCCTGTTTTGGCGACATTCATACGGCATAAAAAACATCTTGTTTTGTTTCAGAAAGGAGATAAAAGGTTTTTATAGGATTGCATTGTGAGAATTTAGTTATTAGGTACGGTCAGTCACATAAGTCGATTCATTGAGATATCAAGTCCATAGAGTCAAATCAAGAATCAAATGCGGTAGGAGCTGTCTGTGTATGTGTGTGCTGAACACATACACAGATAACTCATCTAATCCTATCAGAGTTACATAAGGGATAAATAGAGTAGTGACCGTTTATAAAAAATGCCTCCGTGTCTCGGCGAGCATATATTACACCAATTTTTTTAAAAGTGTCTAAATTAAATTCTATAGTAATTAGCCGCAAAAAAACTCAATTTTTTTATTCAACCGATGTGTCATAAAAATGCATTTAAATTTTAAATCTTTAAATTTCAAATAGCTGGACGCAGTGGACGACATATTTCTCTGTGGTCATGACGTCAGTTGGCTAGGTAAACAAACGCGCTAACATTTTGAGTGACAATTACGCCGATCAGTTGACAGTTGACACTTTTTAGTTTACACAGCCGTATAACGTCATTACATGGCCGCTTCTATGTCATAATAAAATAAAATATTATCTTGGGACAACTCACACAACGTAATCTGATCCCAAACTAAGCAGAGCTTGTAGTATGGAAACCAGAGAACTGATAAACATACTTAAATACGAGTTGTTGTTCCGAGTCTGGGTGTACTTTGTGTCCGTGACTTGTATGTTTGTAAAGTCGCCCGCGACACAGGGCTCGTACCCTAATGCGGGAGTCGTCTTTTTAAAGAAATAGGTATAAAGAAAAGAAAAATATTATAGAACATTAACACCCAGACACAGAATAAACCATCGTGCTCATCACTTAAAGTTTATCCTGGGTGGGGATCGAACCCACAACCTCTTGTCTAGCAGTCGGATACACTACTGCACTACAGAGGTGTTGTAAAACAAATAAAAAAGAAACTGAAAACTTTGAATTGAATTTTAAAATTTATTTAGTTGTTTTACGAACTAATACCAACATTTCCTGGCTGCTTTTTACCTAAACTATCTCAATAATATATTTATAGACTTTTTCTCCTAAAGAGGTCGCAACCCTGAGGGTAGTATCCCATGGGGGTCGTAGCCCATGACAGAATCAGTACCACCCAAATCTAAAAGTGTGTGATTCCTTCTGATACTTTAGGTTTTCTGATTAAGGGTAACAAAGACTGCTCTTGTGTTGACTTGTTCACGTGCACATTTAATTGGCTAGTCTTCATTGATATTGCATCATTCATGTATTTATTTATGTATGTATGTATGTATTGCTGTAAGTATGTATACTATTGTATAGTTATGTATGTAGGTATATATGTATGTATGTATTTTTGTAAGTATGTATAGTATTGTATAGTTATATTGTTTTATTTGTGTATTATGTAAGAATAATAAGGTAGTTCTTATTTTACAATTAGGTTACTGCACCTTTCACACATTCCATTTCTACATCACCCTAAGGTAGACTGGCAGAGAATGCTTTTAGCATTAAGTCCACCTTTGTACAACTTTGTGCATAAAGTTTTAAATAAATAAATAAATAAATATTGACCACGATGATTAAAATCGGTGAAAGAACTATCTATCCTTAATATATAATTACTTGTTCTGATTAACTGACTGAGTCATCAACCCAGAGCCTAAAACCTTATTTTTCAGATGATGCCTTTTATGTTGCAGGCATTAAGAAAAAAAATCCCCTAAGGTGATAAAATACGTCAGTTATAAAATTAATAAATGTAAATAATATAATTAATGAATGCTAAAGCTACAACAAAATACTTACAATAAAAGTAAAATGGAATGAATAATAACTAATTATTAATTAACTTTGATATAACTCAGTGTAAATTAAGCTTGACTGAAAGTTTCGGTACTTTGATCTTCATTAACAAAACATCAAAGTGTATATTTTATTTCCAATAAACAAACAAAGTACAAAGAAAAATAGTATTTTTTTAATATTTATAAAAAAGTTTATCAAAAATGAGTATTCATAAATACTGTCAAAGACTTTTTTAATATTGGAAATGTGATATCAAAGGAGCACTTTTAGGAATCAGTTTAAACTTTTTTTATAAAAAGGCATAACTTCTTTCTATTTACAAAAAAAAAAAATACAAAGGAGTAAAAAAATACTTTAAAGAGTCCACTACTGAATTCCGTAGTACCGTACCACAATACCGCAAATTTGCAAGAGTAGGATGTAGCGTACGTAGCTTTCAAAGCAGTGTTATTTTTTTGAAATAAATTAAAAGGCCGCAAACCTCGTACTTATTGTCCACAACACACATTTTTTTAAACGACTCCCGCTGTAGGATACAAGCCCTGTGTTTCATGGGACTTTATAAATATACAAGTCACGGACACAAAGTACAGCCAGACCCGGAACAACAATCTGTGGATGTGGTGTCCCGTGTGGGAATCGAAATCTACGCAAAGGGTCGTCTTGCGTAGCAGTCGGACACTCTCCCACCGCACCACAGAGGCAGTCAAAGTATTTGTCAAGTATGTCAAGTCTAAGTGTGTTCATTGTTTACAAAATCGCAAGTAAAACTAATACTAAAAAAAACAAGTGAATTGGTGGGTTACTACCAACGGGAATAATATTTTAGAATTCTTGGTTGTAGTCAAGCCTTCAATGTTTTTTTTCGGTTAGTAAAACCACCGTACTTTAAGTTATACATAACCAGAATTATGCCTGACGATCAATGTTATAATATGAACTTTGGATAGTGATATGAATTCAACAAAAACATCACAATCCCAGTTGATCACAGACCCTTTAGTTCGTTAAAAGTTCTGATTTCAGGCAACAATAAAGCAAATTGTTAAGCCAAACAAAGCCTTCGGTTCATTTGGCGAGTATCAACTCCCGCATACAGATGAAGTTATTAAAAATATATATTTATAATGAAAGCAAAGGTTAACAAACTATTAGGTACTCTCTTGGTTTGAAATATAGGACCTATTAACTGGTTATTACCAGCCAACTGGTTATTATATGTTACCTATCATTGAATGCAGTATGTACTTCAGCAGCTAACTAGCCTTTAAAGACAGGCCGCCATGATCCAAATTCGCTTAAAAGGACATTAATATTACACTACTTTATATCACACCCATTTTCCTAGTAGTTCTCATAAAATGTTAGTACTGAAAAGCTATGAAAGGGATCCGTTGACCGCCACTGGACTGGAGAGCCGATTGACCCAGTTCTCAAGTGCTCAACTTAGGATAGATGCCAGACACTTAACCGGCTGAAATAAAAAGTCATCGCAATAAGGTCACTTGGAGTACAAATGAACCTTTTCGATTCAGTTGTATAATAAATGTTGATTTTTCCGGCCTCGAACGATGAAAAACGTATTCAATATTTTTAAAAATGCGAATGGTTAAATAACATTTCAATGTTTGTAGAGAAGTAATGTATAGAAATAGCCCACAGTATCGATGTATAAATATTTATAATAAGCTGCCAGATTCCTTAAAAACACAGGAAATATTAATATATTTAAAAATAAATTAAAACTGATGCTACACGAAACATACATACATACATATCAACCCATATGATGGCCCACTGCTGGGCACGGGTCTCCCCAGTAGAACCTACTAGTATGTAGATCCTGGGGGTAATTGCCATAATCACCACGCTTGGCGAGCGGGTTGGTGATCGCAGTAAGGCTTTAAGTACGCAGAGGACGCTGCTGCCCGTCCTCCGGTGTGAAATCCCTTAGTCGCCTTGACAACACCCACGGGAAGAGATGGGGTGGTACTATTCTTCAGCCGGCACCACACGGCATGCTACACGAAAAATGCTATTATACCTACTATTAAAGAGTTTTTTTTTTTTTTTTAAAGACAACTCCCGCAGTATGGTACAAGCCCTGTGTCACGGGGGACTTTACAAACATACAAGTCACGGACACAAATTACACCCAGACCCGGAACAACAATTTGTGGATCACACAAAGTGGTGTCCCGTGTGGGAATTGAACCCACGACCTCTTGCGTAGCAGTCGGACACACTCCCACTGCGCCACAGAGGCAGTATATGGAAGATGCATTATAATATTATATTTGTGAATAGTATGTAGTACCTAATATTTAGTTATTAACTTAGTTCGTTTGTAAGTTTTGCAGTCCAATGAATTTCTATTTAGCTTCTTCTCATGACCTTTACATTTGGCTTCCGCCTGACTTCATTTTTTATTAAAATTGGCCTTTAAAAACATTAAATATAAAAGGCAAAGTTCTTAATTTCGATTGACGGATTTGGGTATGGTTTATTAATGTTCTTTGTTTAAATTTGTTCACAAATTCTTCTCGGGTGTTTTTTAATGTGAACACATTATCTTGTACTAGCTTTCGCCCGCTGCTCCGCCCGCGGGGATGTCGGTTATCGCGATAAAAACTATCCTATGTTCTTCCTCGGGACTCAAACTATCTTCATACCAAATTTCATTTAAATCGATTTAGCTTTTTGAGCGTGAAAGCGTAACAGATGGACAGACAGATAAACAGACAGAGTTATTTTCACATTGATAATATTAGTATGGATTCTCATGGGTGTGAGTCAGTGGTGCGTTGTTGTATCAGCTTTACTTGTATCACCGTCAGAGATTTGACTATCTACTGACATCGTGACATGTTATTCGCAGTTATCTGGCAGTTTCAAAGCTACTTTTCTAAATTTGGATAATGATGGATGATGTTTTATATACCTAAATTAGGTCAAATCAATTTGAGACTTATTTTAAATTAATAATATTTTTTTGGTTTATTTTACGATTTTAAAAATATGATAAGGCCTCGTACAGACGTACGCGATTTATGAGCGCGCGGATACAGCGCGCGTCGCGTGTTTTCCCAAAAGTAATGGCAATTTTGGGTTTTATGCTAATAACATAAAACTTATTTTGGTATATTTTCATACACACCTCGTACGCGCAGCAACCGCGCAGTCTACGATCAACGCCCGCGCCACTAGTGTGAATGTCATTCCGTTAATGGAAGAGAGAGATGTATTGTGGGAAAAGATTCTCGAAATATACAAGAACAAACGCACCCAATGTTTTCTTACATTTTTCTATTTTTTGAACAAGTAATATACAATTAAGAGCTTTTTTTTATTCGCGGAGAGCATCGCAAACACGGCTGAATTCCGAACGCACACACTCCCACCGCATCACCATGGCAGTTAAATATTTTAGAGTTACAAATACTTGACAAATTTCTGTCAATTTCGATAACTGGCATCGTTTCAAAAGTTACATATTATATTTGTCCCAAACGTACAAACAACAAACAAACAAATGAAAATAAATAAAAGTTTCTGAGACCTTGGTCTTTCTTGGGCTTATTAAATACTTTATGTCAGCTGTTCATAAACTTTTTGCAGATGGAACCCTTTTGGGCATTTAAATATTTGACGAAACAGTAAAAAATCGGTGAAAAGTGAAATCTTTTAATTTAAATTTGTGTTTAAAGGCAGGTAAAAACTACTCTTAAATACTATTACATACTTCCCTTTCTTCTTTTTCTCAACTTTGTTTAAATGTGCAAGAGTTTGTGATAAGTTAAGTATGATTCTTCTTCGTTCTATAGGTATAAAAACTTTTTTACAAAAAAAAAAATTACCGACTTTAAAATTATTTTAAATAAATAAATAAACATTTTGAAGTTCCAACCTACTTCAAAATGTTTATTTATTTTTTGTTGTTGAAAATTATTTTTTTCCTTTTTATTTGCCTTGCATTTAATTTTGAAGTAGAAGAAGTTTTCGGTGAAACTGATGATGATGCGATTAGTTACTTTATTATAGTATTGCGTAGAACTTTAAGCTCGTCATACTTTAGTACTATTACCCCACGTAATAAAGCTGATGGTGAATAAACATGTAAACTCCACAACAATTAACGGCCCTGCATCGAGAAAAGCAATGTTTTGTAAAAGCAGTTCAACAGTTGAAATTAGGCTATTGTAATATAAATGAATTACAAACCAACCCACTTAAAAGTAAGAAATTAATAATTAAAAATGTGTGGCACTCGGGGACTGCCGCGGTAAAGCTATTGCATAGCATTTTTATCAACTTAAAAAATTAAAAAAAAAAAAAAATGTTTTTTTTTATTTTCAATTATAAAAAAAACAATGTTTTTAATTTTTTTTTTTAAAAAGCATAAAATAAAAATTTAATTTTTTTTTTTATTATAAAATATTTTTTTTTTTTTTTTTTTTTCTTTTTAAATTTAAAAAATGTTTTTTAATTTTTTTTTCTTTAATTTTTTTTTTAAAAAAAGCATAAAAAAAAATTTTAATGTTTTTTTTATCATAAAATATTTTTATTTTAATATTTTTTTCTTTTTAAATTTAAAAAAAAAGTAATTAAAAGTTCTGCTATTCATCGATAGATGGCAAAACTAAAAAGTGTCACCGCTGTGCCCGTCGGAGTGGGGAGCGTGAGGTTTTTTCGTTACGGAATTTCTGGATTCGGTCCCCGCGCTCAAGGCCCGCGATAGAAGCTATGCAATAGCTTAAAATCTTTTGATAAATTATAAAAACACTCGGCCACTCCTTTCAAATTGTCAATTTTTTTTATTGTAAACTTTTTATATAGTGTTGCTACCAATATATTACACACTATATTAGAAAAGTGATGGAGATTATGCTACTTATAATAAAATAAACGGAACATCAGATAAAATATTAACTTATTACCAGAAAAAAGCTTTGTAAGATCCATAACTATTGGTGACAAGTCTGGATGTACTTTGTGTCAGTTAACCCGGCCGCACACCAAAGTAGCAAGCAGCAAGCGTATAGCAGACGCTATACAGTATTTGCTTCCCTACGATTGCATATTGAAGCATTAGGGGGAGAATACACACCTCAGAGCGCTACTCTGAGAGCATAACGCTATAGACAATATTATTATGTCTTAGTCAGACGAAGATGATTTTTTTAAATGTTAATTGCTACGAAGAAATATAAGAAAAATACGGTACTGGATCTATGCTTACAATCATGAAACATTTAAAGAATTAGTTAAAGATCCGGAAAAGTTTCAGTTTTACTATAATAATAATAATAATAATTTATTGTATCAAAATACTTACAAAGGAATAACACGGGAATTAAAACAATAATAAGATTAACAATACAGTTTTGTTGACTCCTGGTACCCAAAGTAAGATTTAACTTGTGGTACTATAGGATACTACCAAGTAATTTCCAAAAAATATTGACATAGTTAATTAAAACATACAGTTATCGTGAAATGTAATAAAATGTAGGATTTTGTTCTATTTCTATATTAAAAGCATTGTAAAACTCCCAAATCGTCTTTTATTTTAACTTTCCGCCTGTGCATACGTCACGCAGTAAAATGCACCGAGACGCAAATGCTTCTTGTATTTACATACAATGTGGGGAAATATATGGGCGCATTATTTTCTGTGTGCTGCTCCGGTGTGCGGCTTGCTTTAATTGACACAGCTAAATGCTGTGTTGTGGGAGCGTTGTTTTTTAGAAGAAAAAGTATTTAATTATAATATATTTTATATTAAACATTATACAAAATCATTCTAAACTCCATTTTGTTTTAATTTTAATGAGTAGGTACGTGAAAATCTATAGAAAAAATTGGTTAGTAAAAATAAATAAAACTAAACATAGGCACATATGTCTTTAAAACTAAATACTATTTGCCCAATATAATATGCATACAATTTTGCTGAATTGAGCAATTTACATACCAACGTTCTAACAAAACACTAAATAAACTTTATTTCAAAATGATGAAACTAATTTCACTAAAAACAAAATACCTAACATCCCACGCTTAATCAAAACAAAATATTTAAGATATATTCACAAAGAAAATCTTAACAAGCCTGTATTATATGAATATATTTTAAACAAAATAACTTTCAGCTTTCAAGCTTACGAATAGACTTTAAAATAATAGTTTATTTTCTGGAATGAGTTAAATGATTTCAAATGAAATTTATTATGAATGACATTCCACGTAATGTTATGTTGGAATATTTTGATATAAAATATGATATTTAAAAGAAAAAAAGATTATACACATACAGATGGAAAGCTTCATACAAAACTCTCTTTGCACACAACTTTTTGCGTAGGCCAGAGTTGACAGCCCTAGCGCGACCACCGAACGTAGGTCAAAAAAAAATCGGACAAGAGCATGTCGAACCATGCTCATTGAGCCAGCAGCCTTGAATAATTGCATCAGCAGAAGAGCGTATGTCCATGGCACTTATGCCATTTTGTTAAAAACGCATTTTTTTGGCAACATTTCATTGACGGTATATCCAATCATGTCCAAAATAATTTAAGTTTAAAATTATTTGTTAAACGCTACCTTCTTGATTTTTTTCATATTTTTTGGTTACTCAGTTCAAACGATAAGGGGGGAGGGGACAATTTATGCAACTTTTGGAACGATTTTTTCCAAAAAATATTTACCTAATCAAAAAAGGATAATAAAAACCTTGATTTTTTTTTAAAAGACCTGTCGAATGTTGTGCCACACGTTAATGTTTGCTGAAAAAACAAATCAGAATAAGCAAATCAGCTTCTGTTACTATGTATGGAGTACTCCCTAAAAGTATTTATTTTTATTATTTAGCTGTCAAGCTGAGTAGCGGCTACCACAAGACACCTTTTCACCGAATTTTATCAACATTCATTGAGTCTTTGAGTAAAATGCCTGTGACATACAGACAGTAAGGGTACAGTTTTTGCCAAATTGGCTACGGAACCCTAAATAATCGTAAAAAAAATACATGAGTCTGACTATACATTCTTTCTTTTTTCAATTAAATTTATTCTATATTTTAAAATGCTTAAATCTTTTATCATTTGTGGGATAAGGCATAAGACAAACAGAATAGACGCAAGGATATGACGAAAACTTGTAATAGATTCTCATTTACAACGTTTTACAGAATGTTGAGGTAAAATTTCATCAGGGGATGGTCTTTAATATAAGTATTGTATCTACCATGGTGCCATTTCCGACTGCAAGACATCGTTATAGCATAACATTATTTATATTATAAAATTTCAGAAGCGAACTGTGTACGGCATATGAACTGAATATATGTGATATTCGTCAATCTTAGCATTACGGTCTCTAACTACCCCCAATAAATTATACGACCAATAAAAATCACGGTATTTGGTAATTATACAACATGAGTAAATAAAGTTACTTTGTGGTTGATGTATCTTTTACATTTTTCCGTCAGATGAAGCCTTCTGCTAAGGGCAGGAGCTTGATCTGATTATTTGGGGTCCTTCGTTATCGTATCATATTTTTCTGCCAGACGTAATTTCTGTTCTTACATTGTTTCCATCCATATCAGTTCTTATACCATCATCTTTATATCCATACACTCATCTTTTCTTACCTTACCTTTTATGCTTTAAACTTTCTTTCAACATTTCTATAATCTCTTCTCATCACATGTTGTCATGACGAAGTCGAAGAAAGACGAAGATGTCAAGCTTACTTCTCACTGACGCCTCTTTCAAACCCAAACTTTACAAAGTATTAACCGACTAAACGCCTAGGCTTACGGTAACATTGGTTCTTTACGACTGTTAGAAACATGAAGCCGCAAAATCCAGCCTACAAATCTTTTCAAACTAGGTCAATGTGCCTTCTCTATTGACAGCAAAGTGGTCAACCAAGTCAGGTACCTTATTCATAACCGCTCAATTGGAAACATTTCCACGTTCAAGACTCTTATAGTCTGTCAAGTACAAATATCTTGGGAATTTCTTCGATTTTATAAATGGGATAAAAAAAAATCAGTCAGCTTGGAAAATTTTGTTTCATGCAGGAAATTTACATGTTTGATAATATTTCTAATAATACCATTGGTGAATGGAATAATCTTTTTTTTTAATGTGATCACTTGATCACACGTTGAAGTTATCTATTTTGTCTGGATGAATCTCTAAATTAAAATCTTGCTGTATTAATTTATAACAAAATAAAAGTCATACCGTTATTCAATAGTTAAAGGTATCCGCAAGTCCATATAGATTTTCTTTAGTAGAATCTTTAATCACATCAATATCACAATATGTCAATAATGTCACAAGTTAGTGTTTAATATAATAAATAATTTATCTTACTCTTCCATCACACAATTAGTATGATGTAGACAAAAAATACGTACATGACAGTGTTAAGTATGCTGTTAATGCTTTTAAATTATAAAGTTGCAAGGTATCCACATCCAATTTTACACATTGATTCATACTCACAATGTCCAATACTTTCATAAATAACTGTCATTTTTATTTTTAGACAAAACAAATAAAGTCTAGATGAACGAACCGCATATCGCACGTAAGAATAAAATACGACTGATAATGTCAACGATGTTTCGACATATACAACAAACCGTCTATCAAACAACGACCATATATCTGATAGATAATCTTTATGAGTTAAATGATCATGTAATAAAATAACAGCTGTTATTAATACGTTATGAGTTTGAGTTTAAATCTCTTCATTTAGTTTTTATTGATGCTACGGTGTGATTAAAACTAGCTTGTACATTTTTCCAAAATACATAAATAGTCTAAGAGCTGGCATCATGGGTGTAGTCATAACTTGCAAGGGGGTTTCTAGTTGTCATATTTAAATGTGGGTTTATGCTTGGACCGGACCGACAAGGGAGCTAGACAAGTTCCATTATATTTTAAATATACATGAATTGGGCATTATGCAAATCTCTCAATCTCTATGTTGGATCTGATATTCTGCTAAAGATTTTCTATTAACCATCTTAAATATTTTTAAATAATGAACTTATCAATGCTGTCCGCATTTTCGAAATCCAAAAACGTTGCCCCCTCCCCCACTTAAAAAGACCTATAAGTCTGTCACAGACAATAACATATGCTAGTTAAAATTTTATACCAGCTGACTTAGCTACAAAATAAAAATCTTTGGAATTACTGAACCCACGACCTCACGATTGCAGCCTTAGCCATTAGGCCGCCGCCGCTTTAAATTTATTGATTTATAAATATAAAATCTGAAAGAGGAACATTTAATCACGATAATTTATAAACGAGTCGGCGAAGTCACGCGAAACAGAAGGTCTTCTTAAATATTTTTATCAAAGGGCACACGAAGCAGCTACTAGTGATGAATTAACTTGAAATTAATTCTAAATGAGTTTAATTTATGAAGATAAGGATTATATTCATTGTTTATTATATAGTTTTGTTTATAGTTAACTATCGTAGATTTATAAATAGTTTGCAAAAAAATATACACGAAATTCAATACCTATAAAATGGATAACAACAACAAGTGGAAATGGTTTCCGAATATGATGGTTCATGACCCAGCCATAGCTTCTACCGCCATATTAAAGATAAGGCAATGACCGTCCCGAATGAAACCCTTCATAATCATTAAAGAGGTCTATACCCAGCAGTCGATCGCTTATGGGCAGTGATGCGCGACTATTAAATGGAATACCTACATAAAGTGCCACCGGCTCTTTATCTACAACATTTTGACTTGTAAATTATTTTGTATACATATTGCTTTAAGATAAGATAAGTAGTGTTGATAAACAGATCATTGAAGATAGCGATTCGATTACTGATAACGTGTCTCTCAACTACAGTAGGTACTGAAATACCACATTATCGTAATATCGAGTTTCTATCTACTCTATGAGATCACTGTCCTAAATGTCCATATTTCTAAATATTTCAATTCAAAACTAATCAAATACTAGTCTAACTCACACTTTAATACCTATAAAGCTAAATGACGAATTCACTTGTTTTTCTGGTCTATCTCATTAGTTTGTCTTAGTAGCTATAATTTTATGCATAGCATTTTTAACGACTTAAGCAATTTAAAAAAATAATTAAAAAAATATATATATTTAAAAAGTTTTTTTTCTTAATTATAATAAAACATTAAATTCTTTTGTTTTTTTAATTTAAAAAAAAGTCATTCAAAGTTCTGCTATTCATCGATAGATGGCAAACTAAAAAGTATTACCGCTGTGCTGGTCGGAGTGGGGGGTGTTAGGTAATTTTCGTTACGGAAATTCTGGATTCGGTCTCCACGCTCAAGGTCCGCGATAGAAGCTATGCAATAGCTTAAAAATACTGACGATTATTGTTAGTTATGATTGTATATGGACACAGTATAGATAAAGTATACATATTTTTACTATGATATTGAGCAGGAGCAGTTTGCCTAAAGGTGAGTATACACTTGAGCATTTACTACTGACAGAACGTCGAGAATTCGCTGTTGTTAAATTTACTCGAATCAAACTTCGAACATGACGCGCGATGTTTTGCTGTAAACGAACGAGTGTTTTGGTGTAATGTTTTATCACGCCAAGCACGAGCAAGGGTGACAGGAATGTATGCAAGACAGAAACAAATGTTCACTTGCCTTACAGCATATACTTGTTATTACGTCGAGCATTCGCATGAACGTTATATTATATGAATACTTAAGGAGACTGAGCATTTGCCTGTATTATATAATTCATAAGAATATTACATTACTTTGTAATGCTCTAGTAAATGCTCAAGTGTATCTGCTCTGGACTCTGTATCAAAATTTGTTGAGGGCCCGGTCCCTCGCAACAAATTTGCAATTGACTCTTCAGTGTGAGTAGCTAGCAGGGTTGGTGTGTAATTGCTAATTGCTAACGCACGTCCGGGACCCCTAAAGCCTGGAGACCCCGTATCATTGTTATGGCTGATATGGCGGTAGCTACGCCCGTGATATGAAGGCATTGTCCTGTATTAAGATATAAAACAAAAATCGTCAGAATAATTCATGATACGATCCCTTAATTATTTTGCCAGCCAAGTTGTTGTTACCTATCATTTTATTTTTGAGCGTAAATTATCGATCACGTTGTAACTTTTCCAACTTTATTTCACTTTACAGTGTTGTTTTTTTACATATCAACCCATATGATGGCCCACTGCTGGGCACGGGTCTCCCCAGTAAAACCTACTAGTATGTAGATCTTGGGGGTAATTGCCATAATCGCCACGCTTGGCGAGCGGGTTGGCGATCGCAGTAAGGCTTTAAGTACGCAGAGGACGCTGCTGCCCGTCCTCCGGGGTGAAATCCCTTAGTCGCCTTGACGACACCCATAGGAAGAGATGGGGTGGTACTATTCTTAAGCCGGCACCACACGGCAGTTGTTTGTTGTTGTTTTTTTAACATTGTTGTAAATATTTGAAGATTTTCAGCATTAAAGAATGCTTAAAACTATTAATATGTTACCTTACCAGTAGAACGTAATTTCCTTCAGATATTTTTATTTATAAATTGTAATCCAGCCAGGATCGTCGACATAAATTGTTCGGATAAAATCTGTGTACTCGATTGAACAGCTTTTGTATCTCAACGCTGTGATATCGGAGATTGTCCTTGTGTTTCTTTAGTGTTTTACTAGCTTATACCGTCGTTGTTTTCAAACAACTTTAACCGAAATATACCTAAGAGGATTAGGTTTTGTTATTTTACTATTCCCAGGCCGAATATTAAACTGAGCTGACTTGATATAAAATAAATAATATTTTATTGAATGTGGTTTTTATAGTCCTATTATTCTGATTCGTTTGAAAAATGTGATTGGCACGCATTTAAGGCGTTTTCCTTCATAAACGGGTTTGTATAATTTATTATACCTATGTATGTCACACATTACAACAAATATTTGTTTGATACCCTTCAAATACCTTTTATTACACTCACGTTAGACATAGCTCGCCAATTCTCAGAACACGACATTTTCAAAACATTTACGACTTTTATATTACATTTTATCGCATAAATTAGTTGTTTCATTCGATACAGTAATGAAAGATCAACTCTATTATTACTAACCTGTTGATCTGTCAAAGGGAATAGAAGTGTAATAAAAACGGGAGAATTTTTATTTGTTTTCTTAGGGAGCTCCCTCACTGCGAGCGCGTTGCATTACAGGCGAATGTCTGTAATGCAACGTTACAGATCCGAGTATTACATCCGAGAGGAAGGAGAACCGAGCATTACATATTGTAATGCTCAGTTCTCCTCCCTCACTGATGTACTGTTAATTTTGAAATAACTTGTAACATCAATGAAAAAAAATAACAATCGCTTTGAAAATAGAATCATAAATATTACATTATAGGCACATGCTCGTTAGCCAGGGAGGCAGTTTTGTAACGTAATGCTCGAAATCGAATCATAAATGTTACATTACAGGGGCATGCTCACGGTGCGGAAGGGCCTTTATGATCAAAACCATTATTATCAACAAATTAACTTGCTTTAGTGTTTTTAACGATTATCTATTTGGGTAGTCCTTTATTGATAAAGATTATAATGGTGTCGTAATGGATCAACGACAAGCATGTTACCACAGTCGGTTCATACTTGGGTTATTATAACCGAACAAAAAATTAAATACATTTTAAAATCGATTCATAAATGACCGGAGTATCGGTGAACATAGTATTTAATACAGTACAGCCCGTTTTGAAATCAGTTGAAAATTTAATTTTAGCAGTGATCCTACGTCTCATCTTTTTTTGGTCAGTTCGAATTGCCATCCTAACGCACAATACTAATTTAAAATTGGCACATGGAACACTAGTTTCAATAAAATATTGCGATAAGTAACTATAAAAACTTTAAGGAAGATACGGCTTCAAGCGAAGATCGCCTTGACGGGCCGCGGCCCAACAGTTTATGTATGTTTCTTGCGTGTTGCGCGATCCAGGATAACGTCATTTTTTACCGTATTTGGGGTAAGAGGTATTATTTGTGTGTGTGTGTCTGTTACCATTGTTCAAAGAAACGGCTGGGCCGATTTTGAAAAGGGTTTTTTAACGTTGTATAAGTCTTATTCCCGAGCATGTTCTTATGTAAGTTTTAATGTTCTAGATCGCCAGGCACTGAGATACGCCAGGCACTGAAATAAGAGCACTGTAGTGCCCACAGTGCTCTTATTTCTCCAAAAAGGTAATTATTTTTATTATTAAAACGGATTATATATGGACGTAGTTATGCTACAACGTTCCAATCCACACGCAGGTCGAACTGAGTAAATCGCGTTTTTGTAATTTTGTGGTACGCTTTTTTTTGGTAGCGAGTACAACTAAGTAGTATGCATTGTTTCAACTAAATAAATAAATATTATTTTATTATATACTTGTCATTAAAATTTATTGATATTTCTCATACAAATTATGAAAAAAATGCACTTGGAACGTTTTTGAAAAAAGGCTTTTTGTATGGAAGTAGGTTTTAACTTAATTTGCAAAAACGATCCAATATCTGAAATTTGATATATTTTGGTTGTTATTATATATTTTTTCTAAAACATAAGTATAACAATGAAACAACATTATTAAAAAAATATTTATTAAGAAAATATAGTTGTATCAAAACTTTATTAAGAAAAATAGTTGTATCAAAACTTCAAAAGAAAGAACGGTTTCGAGAGACAAAAGAGGTATGTGAGATAGATATGTTATGGGAAACGTTTAAGAAAGGAGTAGTGGATGTTGCAACAGACGTTTGCGGAATGGCTAAAAGGGGAAAAGGAATGAAACAGAAAAATGTATGGATGGATAAAGAAGTACGAGAGGTATCGAGAGAAAAGAAAAAAGCGTGGATGGATTGGTTAGCAGCAAAAGCTAACCGAAGAATGCAAAAGGCAACGAATGAAGAAGTGAATGAAGCCAGAGAAAGATGAAGAGTGTGTGTTAAAAAGATGAAAGGAATATTTTGAAAGTGTATTTGAAAGAGAAGAAAAGTTGGAGGATGCCACGAATGATGACCAATTGAATGAAAATGTCGAAAGTGAGATATGTGTGGGAGAAATTATGGCTGCCTTGGAAAGAATGAAAATTGGTAAGTCTGCAGGGAAAAGATCACTGAAAAAGTAAACTAAAAAAAAGTATGAAAGTGAATGTAAGTAAGACCAAAGTAATGGTATTTGAAAGAGACTATGACAGAACGGGCCGGAATAAAAGAAGATGTAGTGACAAGAATTGAGAAAAGTATGCTTAGTTGGTTTGGTCATGTAGAGAGGATGGATGAAAGAAGACTGACTTTTGATAAGGCGAGTGTGAATGGAAGCGTGAAAGGGAAAGAGGCGTGATGGTATGTATGTATGTGTAGTTGTATCAAAACATGGAAATTTCTCTTGTTTTATTCATCATCCAGATCGAAATCCAGCTCCTTACCAAATCCATCGACATCGTCAATAGCGTCATTAGACGCTTTCAATGTTTTATAAAAACTAAGACAATCCGCTGGAATAAACTTGTAAACAGATCGTAAATCAGCCAATTTAGCTGGAGCAATGGGTTTCCCGTTAGGCCATAACTGTTTCAGATCAGATCTATGTATTGTCGAAATCTCTCCTTTTGTCGTTTTTTTAATGTTAAGTTCGTTATAATCCTCATCAAGGGACGTCTTCATAAAAATAGAAAATAATTTGTCTTTTTCTATTTTTATTTCCTTTGCCAGGAGCCAGTTTAATTTAGTTTTATCTATAAATTTCTTACGATTTACTATGTTTTTCTCAATATCTTCCGTGCTATAAAAATCATTTTTGTCCATTCTAAATACTTGAAATGGTTTATTTTTTCTAGCATTTTTCATAATTTCTATATATTCATCAGCTGTATAAACACGTTGATGCTTTTTAAGCGCAGTTTCAATTTTCGAAAAGTCGGTATCATTAGGTAAAAAACTATGTCCTGACTCAAGATACCGAAAAGTTATCGATTTTAATGTAGAATGGGAGTCTAAGATAACCTTCAACATCAAAACAATTTTTATGTTGCGGTTCTGGCCACCGCAACAATCACTCCATAGTATGAGATGTTCTATAGTAGGAGGTAGTTTGGTTTCAATATATTTGATAAGGCATGATCCTATTTCCTGAGCGCCTCTTCCGGCTTCACCTTCTACCCAAATATAACAGTGCCCTATATCATCTGATGCTGAATGTATACCGCTATTATATACCCAAAGCTGTCGTTTATAAAAAATTACGTTTGTCGGTATACGAGGCAGGGGCAAAGTTTTTTCGAGATCAAATGATAAGCATTCTATGTTTGGGGTATTTTGTGCAGTTTTAAAGTCGCGATTCATCTGTTCCCTCATTTTTTGTGCTTTCTCTAAGTGTAATGATTTCTCGGCCTCTACTTTTGTTTTTTCTGATCCACTAGTGTTCTGTAATTGCACGGCAAACAAATCACACTTATTGCAAGTGTCTTTTTTTAACGGTTTACACCTCAAATTAAAATTAGTCAAGAAAATTTTCTTTACAGTATCAAGAGAGGCACATTTTAACTCGGTGCCAAATTGTTCAACAAAAAGTTTCTTGTAAATATCATAAATTTTCGATATTGTCATGCCAGGCTCTAAATATTGGATCTCATTGTTATTCTCCCTACGATAATGCGATTCATATGTAGGTAATTTTGAAATAACTTCCTTAATAAAGTTTAAGTTCTGTTCAGTCAATTTATTCCAGCTTTTGTCTTTCATGCCTCGAAGGTCATTTATTTCATTATTACGAATCTTCTTTAATGCTATGGTAACTTTTTGTGGTGTAATTTGTAGAGTGTGCAGGAACATATCGCGACAGACTTTGACATCGTTAAATTTATAGGTGCGATGAAATTGTTTAGGCTTTTTTTTGGTAACAGGAACAGAAGTCATGGTGTAGCTCCGTTTTTTCGGTTCCTCTGTGACACATGACTTAATATACATTAACTGAGCATTGTAAGATCCAAGAGTTACATAAGTGTTAAATATTTGTTTTCGATCTTCCAACGAAATTGCACTGGCACATATTTTAAGGCATTTGCATTGATAATCCTGATATACTTTTGGTTCAATTTTTTTCTGTGAGCGTACAGTAGTATATGATAAATTATTATACTTTTTAAACTTCCTTTCCGAATTGGATTCAGGATGCTTACGTTTGCGGCCTTTTTTCGGTCTTCCGGCCTGGGAACTAGATGTTATTATTAGTTGGTCATTGTTTTCATTAATGTTTTTTTCATTTGAGCTTTCAAGTTCCCTTTCAGGTGAAATGTTTCCTCTTTTCTGAACTTCAATGACAGGGCTTAAAATTACTCTTTTTTGAGGAGTAGGTAAATTAGTTTCATTTTCATCTTGTGTTATAGTGTCATGTCTTGTATCATTTTCTATATTCATAGTTGTTGAATTCAATACCCTTTTCTTGCTACATTCTTCGCTAATTTTTACGAAACTCTCAATGTGTTCATCTCTAGTGTTGTTATTGGTTTGAGTGTTATTGTCGTCGTCACTAACATTTGATTCACAGTCTGTTTCAGAGACCGTTAAATAATCATTACGAATCTCAAAGTTTGGATCAGCAACACTATCATCACTGTTTTCAATATAATCGGGTGAATCATTTTCAAGACACATTTCTGTTTCATTAAGGACATTAAAAATTTTTCGGGTTTCAGGAGACATATATGGAAGAGGCGATCTATCCTGTTCCACATCATTGAGAGCTGTTGTATTTTCTGGAGTCATACTCGTATATGTGATAAACGATGAATTTGGTTCTAAAGTAATCGTAGTTATTGCTGTACTATTCACAGAAGTTACATCCGCGAGATCGAGTGGCAGTGGTGTATCTGGAGTGGAGCATTCATCTGAAACTAAATAGTTTCAAATTAATATGTACTTAAAGAACTATTTTATAGTGAAACATCGACCAAATGCGAATCAGACTCGCGCACGCAGGGTTTTGTACCATAATGCCAAGCCCTTACGAATATCGACCAAATAACAAGATCCGAAAATACATCATCTGACTCAAATTGTCAAATATCTACCTATCACGGTTCATACAGTATAGTGCTGTCACCAGGCTAACAGGAAGTCTTAGTAATAGGGTCCCATCTTTCCCCTTTGGGTACGGAAACCTAAATACCAAAAAAATCCTATAAAATATATCATTAGTCCTATCATTTTAATTATTTATTCCTATATTATATCATTATCCTATAAAATATACATTTATATATACATAATTATGAACGTACTTAGCTGATTTTTTGTTGGCGAAATAGTTGAACACAAGTAAGTCAATGGCCTGCCAGTATATAATACATCTGAAAACAATAAGATAACTTTTATTTAGAACCATCTACACAGATATTTTGTGATTGTATAAAACTATACTGAATAATAATAATAATAATAATATCTACTACATACACACAACGCGCCATCTAGTACCCAAAGTAAGCAGTTTACAGGCTTGTGTTATGGGTTACTAGACAACGGATATACATACATATACTACTTTTTTTTTGTAAATACATACTTATAATACATAGAAACACCCAGACTCACGAGACAAATATTTATGGATCACACAAATATTTGTCCCGGGTGGGAATCGAACCCACGACCTCGTGCACAGCAGTCGCACTATACGACCACTAGACCACCGAGGCAGTCATAACTACCTACCAATTATTTTCATAAAACTACTTACGTTCTTTGTTTTCTTGGTTATTTCGAGGAGTAATTGGTGAAAATGGTGGTGGAGTAATTGAAATCTCCGTAGTTGATGATAATGGAGTGTTAATAGGCTTATCCAATGCGATGTCATAATTTCCTAGATGATAAAAAAAAATATTATGTTGATAGAACTGATTGAAAGAAAGAAATAAGTAATTAGAGGTAAAGTACATACATACATACATACATACATACTGTCACGCCTGTTAGTCCCATAAGGGGTACGCAACGATTTCATCGTCGGCCCAAACTACTTGTATTATGGGTACTAGAATAACGGATATACATACTATTATTATACATAGAAACACCCAAACCAAGACAAAATATATTCATGTTCATGCACACAAAATGTTTGAAACGCACAAGCAATTGGGCCGGCGGCATTACGGCTACTCAACATTGGTTAACTAACATCTCATTTTCGATAATGTTTTAAGTTACTTAGTACCTAGGTAGGTACTTACCGTCGTCATCTTTTTGGCCACGACATTTTATCGTATCTCGCAAGCTTAATAATTTTCGTCTTTTTGACAACAAGATCATTAAATCCTTGTTATCCTCATTGTTGTCAAACTGCGAAAAAATAACGACTATACTTAAACCACATTTTATGTACCTACATAAATAAACCACATTTAATTTTTAAGAAAATCAATGACTGATCAATACACAAATTAGTTAGGTACTTACTAATTCTTCCTCGTTCATCGCGAACACAAACTTCACTTTGTATACCTATTGTCTAAAACACGCGTAATATTAATTAATTAAGAGCAATTATTAATTAGCCGCACGCACTTGTTTACAATAATATTGCAACCTGTCACTATGACACAAGGTCACAATAAATAAACTTTAATTAAAATTTTACGTAGTGCGCATCTTTCTGCGCATCGTTCTCACTAGTCTACGGAAACAGAGAGACATAACATACGACACACTAAGGCGTGGGAGCAGGATGGTAAATGTAGGTAAAGCACCGCGCCGGCGGCGCCGCCGTAGTCGTTGCGTGATGCGTAAGTTAAAATTTTATAACAAAATCTAATTTGTTTCCCATAGTCGTAAGTTACATTCATGTAGTTTGAAACATTGAAGAAAAGAAGAAATAGATAATAAAAAAAATATAACAAGATGAGTGGATCATTATTTTTATGTTATTTAGTCCAAAACTATTTAAAACAGTACGATCCAAATGAATAGTCACTTTTTAAGATTTAAAATTGTTATTTTTAAAATGGTCCATGTTGATTAAATCATTATTTTTATTTTATTCAGTCCAAAATGAAATAAAATAGTACGATCCAAATGGAATGTCTCTTTTTAAGATTTAAAATTAGTTATTTATAAAACGTTCCAAGTGGATTAGATCATTATTTTTATTTTATTCAGTCCAAAATGAAATAAAATAGTACGATCCAAATGGAATGTCTCTTTATAAGATTTAAAATTAGTTATTTATAAAACGTTCCAAGTTGATTAGATCATTATTTTTATTTTATTCAGTCCAAAGCGAATTAAAATAGTACGATCCAAATGGAATGTCTCTTTATAAGATTATAATTAGATCTTTTGGTTCGTTTTATCATTAAGACCGCTTAATTATTTCAATAGTCATTATCGTAAGAGAGTCAGTGTCTTCAGCACTAGATAGAACGATCCAAAATACCTAGCTTGGGCTCAAAAAATCAAATTTGACAATTTTGTGGATTGGAACGTTGTAGCATAACTACGTCCATATTACAATGAAATGTATATTCTCCACACGAGTTAGTAGGTTCTAGTATATTTTATAAAATTACTCTAAAAAGTTTGACCTGTCACAAAAACTTTTTGTGTTCAATTTGGGGCAGTAAATGGTAGACTCCGACGATTTTCTTTAGTTACTTACCTCTTAATAGTCGGGGGACTTTAACATTTTATTTGATTCTTTTTTACGTAAGTCGTGGGTTTTAAAAAAAAAAAAAATTTTGACATCAATTTCCCCACTTTTAAAGTAACTTGTTAGTAGGCCAACAAACCTTTTTTTCTCTGGCCATTCATCAGTCGGCCTGTCTATGGTTCCACTCGCAGAGCTAAATCAGAAAAACAACAAACAAACACAAACAATTTTCCTCCGGACTAGATTTGTGTCCGTGATTTGAATGTTTAAAGGCACTACGTATAAGAGACTTAAAACCTTTCAGTTGAATTATATTAGAGTTGTATTTAAATGAAAATCATGTTATTTTTTTTCGTCAAAATAAACGAAACGTTGAATGAACTAAAACCAGTCATGTGTATACCATTTAAACATTATAGAAGGTAAAGAGTTGTCACTTATCAACGTTCTGAAAATAAAAATGTTGTGACATATAATAGTGCCTCGTTGACGTGTTTCTAACCGAATGCGACTAATGGGACTTGTTAAGTCCCTGATGAAACATTGATGAGTTGAGACTTAAATATTCGACAGTTATTTTTATCTGGATGGTCAGCGAATTCACGAACGGAGTTAATCAGTTTTTATTGGGGAATAAAAATCGACGGTTTATTATGTTTTCGTGAACAAATGATAAAATCGTATTTATTTGATTTGTATTCTGTGAAAGTTCTGAAAAAGTTTCATTGTTCGCTAGCTTTTACCTGCGATTGCGATTACGCTTGTGAATGGGATTCGGTCAAAGACTAATATGCTCTTTAAATTCGGTAAATACGTAATAAAATTGCAAAACAAGAAACCCGACTGCTTAAAATTTGTAACATGAGAATGCGACACAGTTCTATTAAAATTTTAAGTCTCATGATTGTATGAATAAGATAAAAGATTTTTATGTTGGAATGATTTAAAAAATCACAATAAACTTTTGTCCTTGATTGTTCACACACGGATACGAAATATTAAAATAGCTGGCCGCCTGCAAAAGTTTTCTGTAAATACAAAAAACAGTTTTTGTATTTACTTTATTCATGTTTTTATATTTTGCATAGACACGAACATAACATAAAACAATGAACTTTGTTTTATAAATATTTTTGTGTACTTTTATTATGAAAATAAAGAAATGTGGCACATTTTAGCAGAGGTACAGAGGTTTTTAAACTACATACCTACCTATATATTTGATTATCTGACCCGGGCAACTTTGTCTTCGTAAATTTCCTCCGTTTTTGCAACATTTTTATTGCTGCTCCGCTCCTACTAGTCGTAGCATGATGTTATATAGCCTATAGCGTTCCTCGATAAATGGGCTGTATAACAATCAAATAATTTTTAAATTCGGATTAGTAGTTTCTGAGATTATCGCATTTAAACCAACAAATAACTCTTCAGCTTTATAATACTAGTATAGATTACCAAAATGTGCTTTATAAAATTTTAACCTACACAGATATGTTATACAATTTTACAATTTAATAGAAATAAATTACCTAAATGACACCACAATATGACAATTAGATGTGTACCTGCCTAAATTTGACGGCCTTGCTTACATTGTTACGAGCTGTGTTGTGTCAAAGGAAAAACGTCTTAAAGGCTTATAACTAAAATAGTAGAATAGATTAACCAAAACAAAAAGGTTTATTATCATTCATCTATTAAAAGAATCGCCTACCCTTGTTTGTTTTACCCACTCACTTGGATATCTACTAACCCTCTGATTCTTAATACCTACCTACAGTTGGATCAACGTAACTTGACCGGATTTAAGATAGGTTCTTATCACTTTCGCGCATGTCATAGAGATGCGACCCTAAAATTACTTACGAAAACTATTGATTCTGTTTAATCGATTAAAAATACTAACAAAAATTTAATTCAACAATATAAAAATTATAGTATTTATATATTTTAGTAGTTGAGTTAAAATGTTGTTATTTATGTGAGTTCATAAAAGTTTAAATTTAGAACAGTTACAGTAAATACTAAAGAAAGTTTAAAATACAATTTCTCTACGAAAAAAATCTCAAAAAACATGAGTTAGTAATACTAATTATGAAAATTTAATGCGTAATCGCATCTCTGATTCTCTTGGTTTAATTACCGACCCCGCCCCCCGCTTCCTGTCACTATTTACTACTAAAAACGCTTCTGTGCAACCACTTTTCGCCAACTTCAATCCGGTCAAGTTACGTTGATCCTACTGTACTTTAGTAAAAATTTGAACTAGCAAGTTTTTTGTCTTCTATTTAATTTAGAAAATAATATGAAAAACAACGACAAAAAATGCGCTAGATAAAAACCTATATTATACTATGAGTTATCGCACGCGGCTCCGGTCGTGTGATGTCGGCTATCAAGATAAAAAAACCGTACGTCCCGGGACTCAAACTGTCTCCATACCAAATTTCATCTAAATCGGTTCAGCGATTTAAGCGTGAAAAGATAATAGAGAGATAGTCAGAGTTACTTTCACATTTATAATATTAAATATCAATGAGTAAGGGGGTATCATGTCTCCTGTGTTGTAGACAAATCATTGTTGAGGTTAACTGCTGTAATTAAAATAACAAACGTTCATACAACATTAATTTATTACTAGCTAACCCGCGCAACTTCGTATGCGTTAATTTTCCCCATTTTTGCAACATTTTTCATTGCTGCTCCGCTCCTGTTGGTCGTAGCGTGATGTTGTATAGCCTATAGCCTTCCTCGATAAATGGGCTATCCAACAGTAAAATAATTTTTCAATTGTCAAACAAACATACTCTTTAACTTTATAATATTTGTATAGATAAATTGTCAAATCAATATCATAGTAATAATTCTTAACCAAATGGTACATTAACTTTCCTTCATAACGAAAGCCATTAATTTTCAATTTCTCTAACGAAATGAGACTCCATTCGTATCTTACGATTTATGACTAACAACGTTAATTAAGCTTACAAAATTAATAAATATATGATACTTACACAGTATTTTAAGGTGCTTATTAAATTTTTTTATGAAAAAGTGGTAAATAGAATGTGTTAAAAGTGAATGAGAAACATAACCATGTAGGCAAGAATCAACAACTGCGAGACTGAATCGATGGCTGAATGCCAATAGCAATATAATATACCTACTTACCTTTGTCGCGAATTTGATTTCGTCTGAACAGAATTTCCCCTGTTTCCATGAAATCCTAGTAGAAAGATGTGGCAAAATTTAAATGTCGCTATCAAAATTAAAGTAACTTACATTTTAACAAAATTTTTAATAACTCTTTTATTTGCCAATTAAATATTTAAAATGATTAAGAAAGAAAAAAAATATTCTATGCCACAATAACAAAATTTGAATTTGATCTACCTACTGAAAGTGCAATATTGTACTAAGTTCGCTACTGTAACTAGACTATTTGATCAGACCTCTCTGCATAACCTCTTTTACAGCAGTCCCACGTAAAGCCATTTCCAGAAAAAGGATGTTTCAAAATATTACCCATAAAGGAAAAATAACACCTGCTACAAAAGCCATTCAGCTATAATCAATCAAGTAAACATCGTGGTGTTTGCGGTCGTACGACGATGTCCAATTTATTAAAAAAGTATGTCCTTTTGACAAAACTGACGGGAACAATCATGCTGATTGGTCGTAAAAGGTCGACTTGTATGCTTGGTAAAATGACGAGCTATTTTGTTTAATTACTTATCAATAGTATTGTGAAATCATTTACCCAATTATAAATGAATATTTGAATATAATACTGAGATGATTTAGATAAAACTTGATAAGGAAGAAGCTTGAGAAGGATACTAATTGTGGCGTTCTGATATACAGAAGCAAAAATTTCACGGCCCTATTCCAACAACTTTATCAATATTCGCAGGTGACAATGACAAAAATTTAATGTATGTAATAATTCAGGCTGTCTCAGCACAAACACAAACTTTTTTGTAGAGAATAAACTCACTTCGATACTTTCAAACACTTTATTAATTCTGATGTTCACACTTCGACAGCTCAACAACGACTGACTCCACAATTGTTATAACCGTTATGACATCACATTTTGCAAACAGTAGGTAAGTCAATACAACAACGATTTTAAATAAATAAATAAATAAAAAAAAAAAATAGCAACGGTTTTAAATTAATTTCCGGCACAGATATGAAATTAATACTCTATGTCAAATTAAAACCGGAAATTCGAAATTGTTTAATAAAATATTAAAAATACAACATGATTAATTAAATCACAACATGTAGAATAGTTTAATTACATTAGATTAGGACTTACTTACATAGCAATTACCCCCAGGATTAATAAGTAAATTGTACTGGTTGACCCGTGTCTAGCTGTGGGACATTGTATGAGTTGATTTGATAGAAATCTTTTATTTGTACCCTCGGCATTTTATAACTATAGGATATTATAAAAACAATCAGTTTTACACTTTATATATCGTAGGTATGGTTAGGTAGGTAATTACCTAATTGCTCACTAAACATACCTACCTAGGTATGATCTCATTTCCTTGTTAACTCCTCCAACTAACCCATTTCCTAATTATGATTTAGTTTACGTAGCTGTCAGCACCGGAACCTTTCTACATCGAGATCAATAACAAACTTGGACTAGATTATGAAGCATGGTTTTCATCTAAAATCATATTTATTTGCGTTATTATAGGAGATTGCTTCGTTTGCTACAAATAGATCAGCTACTGACGTCATAAATCTATCAACAATGTACCTTCTAAAAGCTACTAATAATGGCCGAAAACACAAACGTCCTTTTGAGATGCCGAAACCCTAATGCTGTGACTGTTACTTTTAGTTGAATAGTAGAGACAGAAATAGTTTTGAGGACGACTTAAAGTTATTTATCGTTTGAGTATTCAAGTCATACGTTGAAAGTTATTTCAGTTTTAAAATTTATTAATTTTATTGGAACGAAGTTCCTTATCGCGCGTTGTGAAAGGGGGCTAGACAGAAAAAAATCTCACGAAAAGTTGTAATGACACTTTTAGACACACACAAGCCGTGCGGCGTGCGCGTAAGATCATGAACATCTAATTTGACGAAAAAGTCACCTGTGTAGTTGTAGGTTCGAGCCTTCGGTATACAATCGTCTTTTTGTAAGTTATTTTCGTTTCGTCTTTCTATTTCGCATTGAACAGTGTGGTGTTCAATGCGAAATATAAGAAATTATAAAAAAAAAATAAGATAAGAACTTCGTTCTATCCGGGTGTCCCTTGACACCTCTCAAGTTTTTTTTTACTGTTTTGCTGGCTCAGTGGGACTGTGTCCAACTGGTACCTATGCGTTGTGGGTTTAATTTCCACATGGAACAAAGCTTTGTGAGATAACCTACTACCTACTTCCTAATTAAAGTGTGCTTTGTGTTCGTTGATTGTATTTTATAAATTTCCTTGAGACATAGGGTTTTTCCGTGTATCGTAAAACACTTCAAGCCGATTTTTCTCCTAGTATTTCTCCAGTCATGTCTCTAATCTCTCAGTCTGCTAGACCACCTGAGCACTGAGTCATGGACCCTCAGACGAACTATTACAACATATTTATTAGTCTGAGAATCACCAGATGTGGAAAATGCTGTGGTAACTGTAAATTTATTATTATATATTACAGTAACCACAGCATTTTATAGATGATTGTTATTGTTAATTGTTTGATTAATTTGTTTATCAGGTTAGAATGTGTTAGGTAACTGCTGTAAACTACCGTCAAAATACTTTGTAAACAGTTACTTATATTTTAAATTCAGACCAGTCTTGTATGAAAAAATATATATGTTTAAATAGTAATAATTTTCAATACAGATAGCGAAATATTATAAGTGCTGACAGATGCTGCAGTTTTGTACTTTAGGTGCTTTAACAAACGATGGAATCGATCAATAGCGTTTTACTTGGTCATCAAATGAATAAAACGATTGTCGAATATTGTTGGTTGCAAAACACCAAGAAGGGGTCCTGTAAGTATATCTTTTAAGATTCAGTTGTTAACATAAATTTGTAATCATTTTAATATCAATCATATAGCGGTGGTGGAATGGAAAAACTGAAAATCTATTTTGATCGACATACAATTTCCAATTTAGACTGCCTCTATGGCGCGGTGGAAGTGTATCTGACTGCTACGTAAGAGGTCGTGGGTTCGATCCCCACCCAGGATAAAACTTTGTTTGATGAGCACGATGGTTTATTCTGTGTCTGGGCGTTATTTATCTACAATATGTATGTATTTAGAAATATATAAGTATGTTTATCGGTTGTCTGCTCTCCATAGTATCTCCATAGTACAAGTTCTGCTTAGTTTGGGGTCAGATAGTTTTGTGTGAGTTGTCCCAAAATATTATTATTATTATTATTTGTTATTAGTATAGCCTTTTGTGTTACAAAAACTCAATCGCAATTTCGATAGCTTTTCTTTTCTACTATCGATAAATATATCTGTAAATAATAGGTAGGTATAATGTACGTGACGTGACCGCAAGATGTTGTGGGTTCGAAAAGGGTCAGAGCTTGCTAAAATCTTAAATTAAGTTGATTTCAAGTCTGCGCGAAATTTGTGTACATTGATGATATATTTGTAAAATCGGACCCTACAGATAAATATATTCGGTAGGTATATCGCCCCGTTTTAAGAGCAATATGTTTTAGTATAATTTTGTCGTACCGATATACTATGACGCGTTCCCCATTTTCTCCAATAATTCAAAAGACCCCGATTGTGTGACGTATGCGATTTCTCTTACTCGAAAATTACAACGAACTGTAAGTCCCCTTCTAGTATAATAAAACATAGAGTAATCGTTTTAGACCAAAAATTAGACCAATATCCTTTAGTTCCATCGACGCGGCAATTTTTCTCGACCCGAATGCCAACTACAAGTATAGTGACTTTTTCCACCTGACCTATTTTCTTGATTGTGGTTTTTTTACTATATGCCTTCCTATTTTTATATTTATAACGCCGTTCTACTTTTCTTTACAAATCATCTGGTAACTGTTATGTTTGTGGGAGAAATCCGACAAATATCACACGAATGCACCGACTAAGACGAGTTTGTGCATTGGATGATGTTGGATGTGAAGTTTTCCAAGAAAAAGAATATGCTAAGTATTTAATTCTTCTCTCAGCAGATTCACTTGCCGGCCTAACAAATAAACTTGGGTAAAATTAAGGTATTTTTAAACCCCGGCCCAAAAAAGGGGTTGGGGAGTTTTAACATGTGTATGTATCTGTGTGTCTGTGTGTCTGTCTGTGCCATATTGTACCGCGTAAATATGTAGATCGACGGAAATCCGTCGATCTATTTAGGCGGTACAATATGGCAATACAATATGGTAAACCTGGTTTATTAAAATTGAAAATTGCACATAAATATGTGCAATTTTCAATTTTAATAAACCAGGTTTATGGTGATTCTTAGCCGTGTTTGATGAGTGAGTCATAAATATAATCAACATTTCTCTATTTTCCTTGTGTCTTGAACAGTTCCTTCTTAGTAATGTAATAACATTGTGGTTAAGTGAAGTAGTAATATGGGAAGACGATCTGAAATTGACTGTAAGCAGCGGTAGCCTAATGGCTAAGGCATCGGACTTGCAATCGTGAGGTCGCGGGTTCGAATCCTACCCTAATGCGTAGGTTTTGAACCCGCGACGAGCTCAATGCCTTGTGTTAAGAGTGGATAGTATATTTACTACCAAAGTGATCCCACTCCTTTTTCTTCTTTTGGCGGGAAAAATTCAGACGGTGGGGGTAGTGTGGGGTTTGCACGCACTAAAAAACCCGCCACCTTCGCGAACGGGCCGCCGGAATGTGTTATACCGTCGGCGGCCCGCCCAGTGGCAATGCCCGGACGCGATGTTGTTGCGTTCCGGGCATTTCACACCCACGCGGCCCCTGGATACACACAGGGCGCCGCGCCTCCACGGAAGGCCGCGGGCGGGGCAGATTAAAGTGATCCCACTCCTAGCACAAGCCATTGAGCTTAACTGAAAGAGTTACCAATGTAGAACTTACAATCCCATATTGCTAGATAACTTTATAAAAAAAAAATTCCAACGCCCAACTTAAACGGCTATCACACTAACCTAAATTAGGGCCCGAAATCGAGGTGGCCTTGAAAATTTGTTAGAAAAATAAGGCCCTCACTCTTATTACACCCCTCTTTTTAAGGGTTTATTGACCCTAATTTAGTGTAGTGTAATAAGCGCATTAGACATTTTGCATTTTTGTTTTTGTATTTTATTGAAGTATTATACTTCAATAAAATGTTATTTAGTTTTAATATAAGTACTTGAGTAACATTACCTATCAACTATTATGTAGGAATATAGCAGTATGTATGTGTTCCATGGAGTTAACGGACCTCTTCTTTTGACGTCTGAAAAGCCAGTTGATTTCCAATTAACAGAAACATAATATTAAGTAATATTGAACCAATATTGCAAGCTTATCCCACATTCAAACTATACAAATAGTTGTCCAATGTTTGCAAATCATAGCTACTAATGAGCATACAACAAACAAATATGTAACACACAAATTCAGTTGCGTCATAACGCATTTTGTATAATTATTTTATACTAGCTGTCCCGTGCAACTTCGTATGCGTAAATTTTCCCCGTTTTTGCAACATTTCTCGTCGCTGCTCCGCTCCTATTAGTCGTAGCGCGATGTTATATAGCTATAGCCTTCCTCGATAAATGGGCTATCCAACAAAAAAAAATTTTTCAAATCGGACTAGTAGTTCCTGAGATTAGCGCGTTTAAACAAACAAACTCTTCCGCTTTATAATATAATAATTAATAATTATTTTATATTTATTTGACTGTCTCTGTGGCGCGGTGGGAGTGTATCCGACTGCTACGCAAGAGGTCGTGGGTTCGATCCCCACTCAGGATAAAACTTTGTGTGATGAGCACGATGGATTATTCTGTGTCTGGGTGTTATTTATTTATAATATGTATGTATTTAGAAATATATAAGAATGTTTATCAGTTGTCTGGTTGCCATATTACAAGCTCTGCTTAGTTTGGGATCAGATAGCGTTGTGTGAGTTGTCCCAAGTTATTATTATTATATTAACTACCTATGTCGTGATCTATTTAACTGTTAAAGTAAACCGACTAAATCCATCCTGAAAGCTCCAACACCCAAACAAGATAGTCCGATAATGCGGCTTATGAAGTGGGTTTTCAGTTGTTTTTGTTTCATACTTAGAATGTTTTATACCTACTTAATAATAATTTGCAATGGAATTTGTACCAAATTTTATTACTTCTCATTTGGTCAGATGTTACTCGTAAACTTGTAAAGCCTTCATAGTTGTGATAGTTTTTCTTTTAATTTCACTATATATACTACTACCGTGATTTTTTTCACATACTCAACATCAACGATTTAGCTGGCAGGGGAGGACACTTGATTCTTACAAAAGTTTTCACTTTGAATCTTAATATTTAACAAACGGATCCCGAAATCTAAAAATAATCTTTCCATTCCCTAGTTGTTTTTAAAAGACCTATCTAAGGATACCCCATACGATGGTAAGTAAGAAAAAAAATCACATCCCCACTTTGCATATAAGGGAGGTACGCTAGAAAAAAAAAAAAATTAGGGATTTATTATTTCACTTTGTCGGTGTAAATAATACGTATATCCATTCAAAATTACAGCCTTCTAGTACCAACAGTGTCTGAGCAAAGCTGCAGACGGACGGATGAACGGACGTGGCGAAACTATAAGGGTTCCGTTTTGCCATTTTGGCTACGGAACCCTAAAAAGGGGGGCCATCAGTGATTAAGGATGACTGATGATTTAGGTATGTCTTATAAAAATGGGTATAGTGAGAATCTAACTAATAATGTCTGTAGGTAGTTATGGTCTTAACGCTAAAAACAAGTTGTATATGTATTGTGATTAAGGGTTAAAATATTTAATATTTTTCAAAACTGATACTACAAAGTTATTTATTGTTATGTGCAGAAGCAACGAGCGGAAGGTCAGCATTAAATATACCCTGTAGGTATATTAAATCCCGACATCCTGACTCGTTCATTCAATCATAAACTCCTTGATTTAACGTTTTAATTCGATTTGATTAATTGTATTATTTAAACAAAGTTTTATTGTGAATGAAATGTTACCTGTCAGTCATTTTATTGTTACTCAAGACTGTAAATGTCTTACTATTATCCTCCTAACTAGATAGGGTAGACAAATTATTTTTGAGCCAAAAATAAATCTAAAGAAGTATCTGTTTTTAATTTCAAAATAACAGTTATTTACTTAATGCATATGAAAGCATATATGGCACTGATAACAATAACACAGTTTTTAATTTGTTCCAGCTAATCTCCAGAATGGTTTGACGGATTTTGACAGGACTTTTACTGTCAGACAGCTGAGGATGTAAGAAATAACTAAGTCTACTTATCATATCACGCTAACGTATACAGGAAATGAGCAGCCTTGCAAGTTCGTCGCGGCAGAGTTAGTAAAAATAAAAGCCCAAACACTTGGGCTTATAAAGTAAATCTTCGTAATATAGGCAAGGAATCCGGAACCGCAGGCTGAAGCAAGTGAATAATAATACTAAGGGAATCAAGAAAGATAGATGAATGGATAACAAGTTAACAACATTTCGGTGAGGGTGTAAAATGGAGTTACAAAACTTTATCTGAGTTTGGATGTACTTAGAAGCTTTGATTGCGGGCAGGACGGGGATTATTTCTTAGCGTTGATTTATAATGAAAGCCGATTTTCACGAAGTTATAAATGGACTCCTAAATATCTTTTTACATCTGAAATATGTTAACAAAACTCGATATTAGGTTAGTAATTAATCATTTAAATTATATTTTAGACTGAGCATATAAACATAATGGATAAAGTTGAAAAAAAATCTGACCACGAAACAATACAACCGAAATGCATAACACAAAAAGCATGAATGAATAGAATAGAAGTACTCGTACAAATAAGTATTAATTTTCCTTGACAAACAAGATAATGTCGATCTCCGCCAAACGAAATAAAGTGAACGATTCTTGCTACAGAATAATAAATAATACAATTTGTGTAATCTGATAAGGCCCGAATTGTTTGCCTGGTTCTATCTAAAAAAGTAGTAAAATGTAGGTACAAATGTGACTTACAGTCACTACCTACGTCAACAATAAATTTCCTGTCAGGTATAACTTGTGTATTACATTCTATTAAGGGCGCATTTTTGGAATGTTTATTAAAATATTACATATGTCTGTGAAGACATTTTATTCTTGTAATTGTAATTTTGTAAAAGCAATTGAGTTACTGACTGTGATGACAAAATCTGAACGGAAGTATTTATTGACATGCAAAAATGCTTTTCCGGCAAATCAATGTTGCCAACAATTAAATCCTTAAAAATGACAAATAAATGAAAGTAAAAGGGTATAACTTTAACTATTTATGATACCATAATAAGACAACTTACGTACATAATTCTTCAATAAATACCTTTACCTATTTAGAAAAAAATCATAAACTCATAAGGAACTCAAAAAATAATAATTAGGAGCGGAAATACGCCGTATTGGATTATGCGAGACAATATGAGATGAATCTAAATTGTACATTAGATTAATGCACAATCGTTAAACGCTTTTGCCGTCCTAAGCCGGACTTAAATTATATTATCGATCTTAGTCATGGTTCATTCGAATACGCCAAAATCTGTAACTTCAAAAACGGGATTCAAATACACGATATCTCCGTAATCGCTGCAAAATATGCTTCAAATAACTCGAATTGGTAACCGTTCTAAAATGCGTATCGAATACCCCAAATGTAACAGAGCTCAACGTTCTATAACAACTCTGCCGTGCTTATGATAACCGCCGTATCCAACATTTTTCACGATATTGAGTTAGTTACATATTCGGAATCGCCGTATCGAGATCTATAACTTTGTCTTTGATAGTTTATAAAAAAAATGCTTGTTTCATACATTTTAGATATTTATAAGCGCAGTAACTATAAAAAAAAACAAATTTTCCTTAATATCTTAGCCGCAAGTGCTGGATACTGCTATAGCTTTCTCAAGCCCCAGATTATTAATCATGTAGTGCTTAACATAACCGCGGTATCTGTTAACGCTGCTCTGATACAAAGGAATTCTCTATTATGGGGAAACTTTTTCCTTAACATAAGCGCTTTAATCACCGCTTGCGGCATTTATAATAAGGAAACTGTATTAATTTGTTTCCATTCAGTTGCAATGATAACAGCCGTATGTACATATACGGCGCTTATAACAAGATATTGATATAAATACACAGGCTATTTCATTTTGCATGAGTGATAACTACGTGTTACTGCGGTAATAATAAGGAAGCTTCGTTCGTAAATAAATCGTATCCGTTACGTACGGCTCTTATGGCAAGGTATTCGAAAATAAATTATATTTTGCATGCGGGGGGGAGGGGCGTCGTCGCTGGAATCGTTCAGTTAGTTTGTTTGGTGACAACCTGCCAAGGCGCACATTTTTTGTGTGCAGTGATTTAGCGGAATTGGCGGCAAAACATTTTTACGTAAGTATACTATTATATTAATTATATTAATAACGAATCTTTAGCAGAATCTCACGTGATGCAAAAAGTTTCGTAAATACTTGTTTTTATGCCAGAATTTAGCCAAAATTGCAATTTTACCTAATACTTAGTGGGTACTATACTATGTGTAGAAGATAATTCAGTCTTTAACAAAAGTCAGGTTTAAGTATAAAAGTATACTCAGACTCGCCAGAACTACCTGTCTGCAAACAAAATTGAAATTTATGATTGCGCGCGAACCGTAATGTACCTACCGAGCTGCGAAGTTCACACACCGCACAATTATTAGTGACACCTGAGAAGTTTTTTAACCTACTAGTTATTATTTTCCTAAACTGCGGAGTGACACTCCCCTGCTTTGGGTTGGTAGTTGTATTTTAGTTGATTGATAGGCTTGATAGTTGTATTTTAATTTAAATATGCGATATAGTTTCAGCTAAATACCTATTGTTTTTTTATTTTGGTATAATTGTAGTAGTTTTCGTAGTTAAAAAAGATCTAACAATACATATACACACAATACATACAGAAAGCTGGAGCGACTTCATTTTATACTATATAAAACTGTTATATGTACCTACTTACCTATTTAAACATGAGTGTGACATCAATATACTGCAGTCTGGGTCTTGTAGTTAAGTTGTTATTAATCTGAAATTCCAATCGCAAGCGCACTCATACAACGAAGCCCACATTTTGTTGCTATACTTTTGTGCTCAAAATTGGGTACTATGTTTTAACTCACTTGAGTATTTTCTTGATGCAGGTAATAATGTGGACTTCTTCTTCTGGTGCTAGACGTGATAAAATACTTACTCTTGCAACAACAAAAGACCACCTACAACCTAGCAGTGAAAACAACAATTCTACTTTATCACAGCAACCACTAAGACCTAAAACAAATGTAGTCACAAAACCTAATCCCACTAATATGAATGAATTATGGAGCCGAACACTGGATTTTAATGACCATAGCGTTGTTTTTGATTATTATAAAGAATATGAAAATTCATTGAACCACTATTTACAAACTTATGATCTTTCACAATTAAAGTTGTCATTTAATTTTCACGATAATAATAAAACAAACATGAACACAGTTTGTGCAGATTTTTTGCGATGCCAAGAAGTGCTAGATATGTCCCCCTTCATGTTAAACGAAAATGGTAATGAAACAGAAATAGATATTTTCCATGACTCCGACGATGATAGGGACAAAACATATATTCCTAACTCTTCAGAGGCAGATTCGGATGAAAATGAGTTATGCAATAAACGTAAAACACAGTCATCATCAACATTACGAGTACAATATATACCGACAGCACACTTAGCAATTGATAACAGTACCAGTAGGAGTATAATATCGCAAATAACTGAAGAAAGCAATCTTATAATGAATGATACTTTACCTTTAATTAATGTAACGGATTCTACTATTTCAACACAATTTAATAATAACGTCAACTTTATACTAAACGAAACTGAAAATAGCATCGAAAACTCGCAAAACTCACTATATAACACTATTACAACACATGAAATAACAAATACAGAAGAAAACAAAGGACTAACAAAAGATGGTAAGCCACGTAAAAGGAGAAATTTCAGTGAATCTGTGAAGGAAAGACAAGAAAAAAAGAAAAAGGCCAAGTGTGAGCAAAATGTTTTGAAAGAGCCATGCACTGAAAAATGCATAAAGAAATGTTCAACTAAATTCACACCTCAGCAACGCCAAGATATACATGATAGATACATCGCTCTTGATTACGAATCACAAGGGTTGTTTATTAAATGTTCTATAGATATAAAACCTGTAATGCGTAGGTCTCAAGTTACGGAAAACTACAAAAGAAATACAACATATATATATAATTTAAAAGTCTGCAAAACGTTTTTCCTTTCAACGTTGGGTTATAAGCCTAACAATGACAGAAGAATCGCAACTGCTATGAGTAAAGCCATTGATGAACAAAAAAACGCTCGAGGATCTTACAAAAGGACTATAATCGATAGACAAGCTTTGAGAGATCATATAATGTCGTATGAACCCGCCATTACACACTATAGAAGAGAGCATGCACCCTTAAAGTTATATCTTCCCAGTGATATCACGATCACAATGATGCATGAATATTTTTGCTCTATAAGGCCGGATATAAAAGTATCTCTTGAAGTTTATAGAAAAGTTGTAAGAAATGACCTGAACATTTCCTTTGCACACCTTGGCAATGAGGAATGTGAGCAGTGTGAACATTTTAAGCGTCACAATCGACCAGATCATATAAGTGACTCTTGCGAGATATGCCAAAACTATAATACGCAACACAGGCCCAGATACATAGATTCACGCAGAGAATATGATGAAGATAGAGAGAAAGCAAAGACTGACAAGGAGGTTATTTATTATTCCGTTGACCTCCAAAAAATTGTAATGTTACCAAGGATGGATCAATTTAAGACTGCCATTTTTTGCCCGCGATTAATTACCTTCAATGAAAGTTTTGTTCCACTAGGATCCGCAACTAATGATAACAAACCATATGCTGTGTTATGGAACGAGAGTATTAGCGGTCGTAGCCAAGAAGACATGATTTCTACATTCAAGGCATTTTTGAATTTTAAAAGGGATGTAAAAAATATTGTTCTCTGGCTGGATAACTGTTCTGCTCAAAATAAAAACTGGGCACTCCTTTGTTTTATGGTACAAATAGTAAATAGTACAGAAATTTCCGCTGACAGTATTACACTTAAATATTTTGAACCAGGACATACATTTATGTCCGCAGACAGTTTCCATCACCAGGTGGAGCAAACCCTGACGAAAAAGGGAAAAGTTTACGACTTTAACGACTTCGTTGATTGTGTCGGTAATGCCAACAAAAGGAAGAACACGGTAAAAGTTATGAATGTCGATGACTTTATTACCTATGAAGATTTGTCTTCTCAGCACAAATTACGGAAAAACAACCCACGCGTTTATTTAACTAATATAATGGCTGTGAGGGTGGAACGAGGTATTTTCAAATTAAAATACAAATTTAATCATGCTGAAGACTACAAACCGGAACTTTTAGATTTTCTCCAAATTAAAATCTTAAAAAAAGAAGAATTCCCTGAAATTAAGAGGAAGAATATACCCAGAGGAATAACTAACGAAAGAAAAGCAGCCATTATTGAAAAGTTAGTTCCTTTAATGCCAGATAATAGAAAACACTTTTAGATTAACATACCAACAAATGATTCAGCTCAAAATCTTTTGGAAGAGGACTAATTTTACTGTATTTGAATAGAAAGACTAATATTTTGATTGTTTTATTGTGATAAAAACTTTTTTTAATTTTGTTAGATTTTTATACTTCAACAGTGAAGTAAGTTTTATAGATGTTTATTTAGGGATATAAGAAAATTATTAACGGAATATAATTCTGTCTGATTTTATAAGTAAGTATTCTTGTAACAAGATGAAAGCCATATCTGTAATAAGCGTGTAATAAATAGTTAATAAGAAGAATTTGACTGATTAGCATAGAAGTTTATAATAAGACTGCCATCATCTTACAGTGATCTCAGAAAATGCCAATAATAGATTAAGTCGTTGATTGTAATCGTAAAACATACGAAATAATTTTGTTAAAGTTTAATAAATACTTATATATGATACATACACAATTATAATACTATTGTTGTTTTATTTATGCCTACACTATTTACTGTTTTAATTTAATTGTATATTATAAGATAATTATTACAATATACAATTAGTTTCTCCATATATTAACAGCAGCTGTAAGTTAACCTTGCACTTGGTGCCATAAACGCACAAATATTTTTTACTATGAGTTTCTTACCATAAGAGCCCTAAGCGACAAAGTTGCGGCGGTTATGCTTATTATTACTCAAGTATACTTATCTTTGATTCGCTATCAAAAGCGTAGTAAATGAAGTTCCATAGAATAAGCGCCCTATCTGTGTTACTTACGGCGCTTATTCTAAGTGTTTGTTTTAAATTAAACGTCTGATTTCCTTACCATATAATTTTTTTATATCTTTTTTTAGAAAAATCTATTACTCGGAGTAGTTTTATAACTATTAATACAAAGTACAGCCTTTTAACCACTTTACAAATTCATCAAACTTTAAAAATCATTATTTCTATGTGAGTAATCACAATTATAATTTTTTAAACTTTGAGCGCCATTTTCTCGAAACTTGCTGTCATGCACTTACCGCTCTTATCTTTAGCACGGCAGAACTTACCTCAAAATTCGTTGGGATAAATTCCTCAAATACCTCAATTAATCTGGGTAAAGCCGTGCAATCAAGAGGTCTACTCATATAACACAGCAGCTTTTTCCAGTATTCATACAGTCATATGATGAGCGATTCAAAACATCAACGTTCTGAAACTAATGAGACCAGACCAAGTTGTATGCAGGGTGTATATAAACTTTTATACGAGTATATTAAAAAAAAAAGCTTCAAGGCCTACAAGAATATCAGCGTAGTGGTCCACAGACTACAACAATACTGACGTAGATCCTTATTTGTTCCGCGCCATAGGTAGGTTGGCGCGGAACAAATAAGGTACTCTCTCCTACTCTGTAATGTTTTTAATATATATGTCTTCTTTATTCGTTGTAACGCGTTACAAATATAATTATTTTCTTACTTTCTTTTTAATTCATTTTATTTTAAAATATTGACGAATTTAATGAGATTAACCATTGTTTTTTTTGTAATTGACGATTGTAATTACCGAACTCAAAGCACATCCAGAATAGATACCAATACTTATGGATTTTAAATGGAATTACACTCCCTAGCATGACGCTTGCCATCAGGCTCAAGACATGCTTGTCAAAAAAAAAATACATGCAATCTACAATCTAACTGCGCCATCGAGACAGTCACTTTCTATTTTAGGGCGACTATGTAGTTCTATTATAAGTTTTTGTGATTACAGATTGGTAAGAGATATTGGTTACGAGTTGATTTCAATATTTGGGATTGTTAATCAAACAATAATTTATTTATTTAAGTAATTTTGACTTATGCTGTTAGTAACATTTTTTACAAGTTCTATATTAGTTGTTATCTATATTTAACAAACACTGCAGGCTCAACAATGATGTGCAGAATCTACAACAACGATTTACACGGTTAGTCACGTCAGCTCGCAATATTCTGTAAAATGTTGTTAAGTAGCTTTATTTCGAAACAACAACAAAAAAAAAGCAAATTAATCAATCACTTTTACCCTAATCCTTTACAAAAACCGTTACTTAAATTTTCCGGAAAAACCAACCGGAATTTCGGGAGCCACGCAATTCACATAATTTTCACCATAAAACCGTAAAAGGCGTAACACGCTTCGAATGTATATCGTCACGCTCACGGGTTGTTGCCAGTGCAAATTATTGCCATCATGTTGTTGTAAAAAGTTGGAAAAAAGGCTTGATGTCAGCAAAATAAGTAGGTTTATTATGATTTAAGCTAGGTTGGTGGTTTTAAGTGGGGTTTCTGGCTGCTTGTTAGATTATTAAAAATATTATATCCTCATATTTACTCTTTAGACGATGTTACCTTTTTAGTAAAGGATTCAGTAAGTTAGTAGAAAATACTATATATACAAATAACCGTACTGAATTCAAGACGTAATTATTACCCATTTTAATCCATGGATAAGGGTAAATTTAAGTTGTGAAATGAGGTGCAAATTGCTCATATATATTTTGTGAATAAAAAAGAAATGGAAGGTCCATAGTTCAGAAGTCAAAATGGGGTCAAAGTTGTATAAGGCTCACATAATTTTTCTTCTCTGTTAGTAACATTTTTACATAAGTCACAGGCTGACGTCTCCTACTCATAAACTACCAACTTGCCGAGTTTTCAACTTTTGGAATTTAGCAGTTTCAAGAATTTTAACATTTCGCTAGTTTTTGTAGAGCTCGGCAGGGTATTTAAGGCATTTGCTAAAGAATACCGTGTCTATTGTGCTCGCTTATCGCATTTGCCACGTCCCATGAAGGTTTTTAAAGAAGCGCTTGTTAGAAGCCACTGTCCCGTGGGACTAATGCGAACAACTTGCGAGGACTTTCAGGATCGGGTACAATAGAAACCATTAAGTAGTAAGGCGAACCCTTAGTGCAGTTGGGATTAATCAAGGCGAAGAAAGGGATTCTTAAAAAAAAAACATTGCTTCTTAAAAAAATACACGAGTTTTTGACAATTATATTTTTTAATTAATTTTATTCTTAACTTTGCCAATTTTATATCATCTACTTGAAGCTTATGTAATTTTTAGGGCGATATAGACATAATCTAATGTAAGAAGTATTACAAACGATTAGGTTGGCATATTGGTTAAATTAAATTCGTCAATAATTGTTTAACCAATTACCCCAATCTTTGTCCTGCTACTTCATTGCTTCTTGTCATAAACAGTATTTTGTTAACAAATGACTAGTCTGCATGTGTCAAAAGATTTTCTTCTAAAAGCCCTATAACGCCTATGAATGAAAACGCCGTAATATTATGGAAAATCCCAATGGCACATTACATGAATGTTACAATACATGCCGTGTTGGACTTAAATTTTTATGTAATGACTCTTAAGGCCTCGTAGGACGTTAAACTTTATGTCTCTATTTCTTTTTAAGATTTCGTCACAATTTGCTTACTGAATGCGAGAATTCTAAGTAAAGTTATAGGTACCATAATAGGTATGAATACCCGTTGATGGGCCACTGAAAATCTAGGTTTTATACTTGCGAATATGAGGGTGTTATTACATATAGTACCTAATAACAGGTTTTATAAATATACTACAAACATGTTTTGGCTTTACACGGATTGCAAAGTATTTTTACCCGACTGCATCAGAAGGTGAGAATAGTTTTTCAAACGTATACAGGTATGTGTGTCAATTTCTTTGGCATGGTCCACGTGGGTCACTGAGAAAGTTTTGAGACACTAAAAAACTAACTTCTATGGACAATTGTTTTTAATTAAATCTTATTAACGGACTCTCCACCAGCCTTTGTACAAAGTTTCATGCGTCTGAACCAATTTTCAAAACATTTATTCCAGTCCGTCGCAGACACCTCTTCCACGTTCTTCTCGAACGTTGCTAGTACGTCGTCCGGCGATGAAAACTGTATCCGTTTCAGCAGATTTTTTATTTAAGGCACTAAAAAGAAGTCACGGTGCCAAATCAGAACTGTAAGGAGGGTAACCCAAGACTCTGACCGGTGTGTGTCCAAGAAATCCCTCATTTTGAGCGATGGTTAAGCAGTACCCTGCGGAGCCCAGTTTTCGGCCGCTTGTTGCTCATTGCAGATAAAACTGCTTTGTTGCTACTTTGGTCTCGTAATAGAATTGAATCCAGATACCCCGTCAAAGGGAGGAAACTAGCGATCAAAATTTTCCCTGCGTGTCTTGATCGCTTCACTTTCTTAGGCGTTGGTTCGTTTTGAAACAGCCAAACTGTCGAATGACGCTTTGTTTTTGGAGCGTATTGATAAATCCAGGATTCGTCACCTGTCACAATGCCGTAAATGCGCCGAGGCGAGCCTGTTTAATTTTTTTGAATCATATCACGGCACTCCACACGGGCGTGCTTCTGAGCTTCGGTGAGGTTGTGCACCTCACGCGAAGATGCTCGGATAGAATATTGTGAACGCTTTCCGAACCGATCTGCAGTGTATGCTGAATCTCTTCGTTTGTAATTCGCCTGTTTTCTTAATTTATTTTTTTACTGCCAGCTCATATTTTACCGTGACAGCCGTCGTAGAACGACCACTCTTTTTTTTATCCCCCAAAGTAAGGCGACCGCGCTTGAACTAGCTTTGCCAACGGTAGATAGGCATCTTACTCAAAAACTGCACAATGGGCTTGATGAAATTTAGAGCATAGGTGTCTTGAATAAGCCGGTGCTTAGTACAAAAGTAAAATTACAAAAAATAATATTTCTTGGGGGGGGGGGTCCCCCTAGAATATTACTTCTTGTAATTTTATATTTATTTTTGTATCAAGAAATATTTAAGCTAAAAAATGTTATTTTCAGCAAACGTCAACGTGTGCGCATTATTCGACAGGCCGTTTAAAACACAAGGTTTCTAAGAACTTTTTTGTATTCGGTGAATATTTTTGAAAATAATCGCTCCGAAAGTTGCAAATATGGTGTCCTCTCCTCCATTTTATCGGTTAAACCGTATGGCCAAAAAAAAAATGCAAAGGTAACTTAATAAATCCTTTCAAAAAAAATAATTTTCAACAGGATCTGATATACCGTCTTTGAGTTACTGTCGCTGCTCAAACAAAACTGCCCTTCTCAACAAAAAAGAGCCATGAAGATACGCTCTTTTGCAGCTGCACTTTTTCAGATGGTATTTTTAGTGCAATTCTTTGTAGTAAAAGTTGCGGAATCCTACACTGAACAAGGCCCGGCATGCTCTTGCCCGGTTTTCAACTAAGGCAAAAATAATGATATTTAAATTAAACCTTGCTCATGAATCAATCCATATATTTATGAAAATCCGTTCAGTAGGTACTTTGCGTTCAAACAAACGAACGCAAAGTGGAAGTTATTGATTTATCATAATTTTTCAACAACATTTTCGATGTCTAAAAGACTCCAATTCAAAACACTTCATTTACTTTATGTCATTGATAAAATGTCATGGCTGTACATTTACTTTTAGTACCAAGTTTGCTATGTAAAAGTGAACAGGGACTGGAGTAAAGCCGTTGTAATCTAAGCAGTGTTCATTTTATTCATATTGAGGTGGTTAACAAGCTTTTGTTGTTACTTTGTTACAATAAATTAGGTAACGCAAGAAGAAAATTATTTATCGTATACCTTCCAAATAGTATTATAGTGTTCATAAAGTAAGATGGTCCTGTTTGACGTTTCTTGTCAAAGCGTCAACTAACTTTGTACAAACGTAATATAACAAAAACACGAAAATTGGATTACCTTAAAACCTAAAAAAAAACGTCGTTATTTACAAATCAGGGCATTCAGTTTAGCAAATAAATAATTTAAAAGGCTATATTTTGGTAAAGTTTGTAAGATTCTGACCATAGAGTTGTGACCATTTGAATCGAACGTAACCAAGAATAGAAAAAAAAATATTTAAACTCGAAACAAATATATAAGCTTTGCAAAATTCTAAATTACTACAGCGGTTAATATTGCGTAATTTAGTCATATAAAAAAAAATCTAGGTACTAAATGCGTTCGTTAAAATGTTTTCCAACTTTTGCGTTTTGTAACTGAATTAAACCTACTTAACGCATAATTAATCAACTACGGATTTCAGTCACATCAATATCTTATTTCTAAAAGATGTTGATCCTTATCCGTTATCGTGCAAGCGACTCGCAGTTGGCCGATGTTGGGGTAAAATGGCACTTTAATTACTTAAAAGGGTATTGCAAGATTATAATATTCATAAAAATATTGTTTTTATTTGTTTGCGGGACGACTATGGTGTTATAGTTTTAGAAAACACCCCTCGCGGACTAGAGTACTTAAGCCCTGTGTCCCAGGGGACTTTATAAACATACCATTAACGAACACAAATTACACGCAGAAACAACAATTTGTGGATCACAAATAGTGTTTCTGTATGGTAATCGTACCCGACGACCTCATGCGCGGTAGTCATACACTCTCACTACGCCACTGAGACAGTAAGCACTTATTTATTTTTATTGCGTATAGTGTCTGAAAATAAAAACAGCTTGTGATATAAATCCCATTGGGCTTGAAAAAATAAGGTAAATTGTAAGTAAAAGTCTAAGAAAAACAAATTAGGCTACAAATATACGGGCGAAACATAAATCAGCTAAGTAAAGTCGCTTATTATTCGTCTCGTTGGCGACGGTAACGTTATTTAACACAGCTATACCTACTAAAATAGGTACTTTAGAAGTTAAACCGTAGACAATAGATTTATAAATATTATGTTTAATTTGCAGGAGAATGATTATAAAGATATTTTTTATTATAATCCTCGCGCGAAGGAAAATGAAAGATATATCATCTTTATCATCAGCCTTTATCGATCCACCGCCTCTCTTAATTAACACCTCCCTTACGTCTTCCGCATTCAGTCCACCCCAACGATCGTCTTTATGTCATCAGTCATTCTGGCTGAGGGTACGTCCTTCCTTATGTTTACCTAGTAGAGGTCTTCACTACAGGACACGTCTTGGTTGCCCAATATGGCCAGCCCATTGGCTCTTTATCGTGATAAACCGGCGAATTATATCGGTAACTTTAATTTTGTCGAAAGATAAAATTCACAATGAGGTCATTCATAAGCTCATTATTAATTTTATATTTCAAATAAACTCCAAGCTTTCTGCATACCACGTTGCGCAACTTTAAATTTGTGGACCAGCCCAACCATAAATGTCCACATCTTGGCACCACAGGTCACGACAGGTAGTACACACTGGTTAAATACTTTGGCCTTCAGGCATTGAGGCGTACTGTATTCACATCAGAATCGGTCCATTTATTAGGGAGCTGCTACTCACATTAGTGAGATCTATCATCCATTAAATTTCTTTGAAACCGTCACAAAGTTGTTACAAAAATATTCTATGAAACGTCGCGTCGTTTATATTTTCCACTTGTCCGACTCGACGACGATATTTTAACGATATTATTGATAAAAATATTCGCGACCTTTACCGTCACAAAATGTTATATTTTATTTTAAAATAACTGTTTTACTCGATTAGCCAATAGTTGGTGTCAAATGTAAACAAAAATCCATATCTATTTGCATCTTGACCTTAATTGATAAGTCTAAGTTCGGATGAAATGAGCAGTAAATGCGCGTTGCCGAGGCGCGTTTACTACTTCTTCCATATTGTTCAAATCGTTTACATGGTAACGCATTTTGCAATCGCGCATTAACAAAACAAAAAACCGGCAAGTGCATGCCGGCAATGCACAATTTAGGGTTCCGTAACTGCCCGTCACAGTAATGGGGTATAAAAGTTAGTTTTCTGTTGTTTTTGTTTCATATTACTAACAAAACAACATTACCACCAGTCTATCCATGACCACGGCTGTTGCAATACGGTCGAAACGTCGGGCAATAAACAAAGGTATTTAGCCTTAAAATAAAATATTTACGCGATTAAGACCCGTAGCTTATAAAATTGAATGAAATGAAAACAACGTTATTTAAGTAATTTTCAATGGAATTTGTACGAAAATATTGTTACTTCTCACTTGGGACCAAGTAAGTATGTACATTCATACAAAATTACAACTTTACGGAACCCTAAAAAGGGTCCTTCGTCTGGACATATGATATCTTTTAATATTACTTACTTTTATACTTGACAATTCAAAAACCAAAATAATAAAACGAATGTAAGTAATAATAAAAAATAACTACAAAAAATATTAATTCTTCCTTTAACTTTAAAATACAACATAGGTTATGAAGTGCATTTTTACCTCATAAACATAAAATTCTAGACAGTATTTCACTAACTCGTAAAGTAAACAAAACATAAATGCCACGAAATTGTATGCATTAACTGAATGAGTTCTTAGTTGAAAATGCTTTTAGTTTTGCGGAATTTATACATCAACGCAAATCATAGCTCAAACCATTGAATGAAAATATCTCACACAGATAATACCTACATGACTGATACCTATAACATAATGGCTCAAACGGGTTTTTGTTAATTCAATAGACGCGGGCTAAAGTTAGTGTTTTATTTGTTCAATACTTTATTCAAAAGGGTTCACTTTTTCACTCAGCCTTTTCCACGAAATAATGAATTCATTATAAGGTGCTAAAGAACAAATCAAGGATTGATTTCAACTGAGGTCAAAATGTTGGAAAACAAGTAAATTATTCCGTTTCTGTATTTTCCCTGTAAATGTGGAAAACATTCTAAAAAGCTCATTATTTATGTATCCCAGATCGTACACTCAAAGGCATCGGAATGGGTTTTGTTGAACGTTAATGTAATTTTGTGTTTACTTTTCTGTACAAAATGTTTACGAAACAAACGTTTTTATTTCAACTTCCTTCTTATGTTCGAGTGAATACATAATAAGTGTGTTGGGGTAAGGTAAATATGTGTGATTTATCGTTAAAACAAATATATTTTAATGTAATGTATCCTGTCTGTCTCAGTAAAACCAATGAAAGTGGAAACAAGGCAATGACTGCATTCTGAAAACTCTAACACCTGGAACCCCGCTGAAGAACCGAAGAATTTAGTTTTTTGGGAAGCCAGGCTTCTCTTGTGGTAGGTTTTATCAAGGAAAAATACTTACCCACGGGTAAACTCGGACAAATATCTGCGTTTACCCTTGGGTATGTATTTAAAGTATAGTTGGTATGTATTTATGTGAAAGGAAGCTCGAGCTCATTATCTGATGAGATTGCAATTCACCAGAGCTTAAGCACTTTAAATTGGTATCTGGCCGCTAAACTGCATTATTGACATCAAGAGAGAGAGCTAAATGAAACCATTGTATGTCTGCTCCTAGTGTTCCCATATTTCAACGTAAATACAAAGGTTTAGTCTTTTAATGTGGGAAGGGTGTCATCAAAACCAAAATTTGTTATATTGTTTAGTCAAAATCATTCATGTCTTTACAACGGTCCTGAATAACCAATTACTCTCCTTTTCCTAAAGAAACATTTCAATGAGCTCTAACGACGTTACTTACTAGCCACAACATGAAGTAAGTAGTTCCAGTCCTGTCCTTTATACGGGGTAACTTACACGTTAAAAGCTCTATTCATTTTTGCCCTTGACCTTAAGTAAAGAAAATAACATAATATTCCACCGGTTTGTTATATTCTTGACAGACCAAACACGTAGCTGTGACATCTGTTTTCTTCCAATATATCTATCGTTATTATCGGCCCTTATCGATCGTTAAGTGGATATTGTCCAACATACCGATACAGATCTTACTAATGTGTCATACAATGTATACAAGGAATATTTTAGTGTTTTCCTTCAGAGATAAAGGAGTTATGTAGGTCATCGACCTTAGATATATTGGGATTTAATTCTGTGTGTATCATAGATTGTTAGTTTTTAACATATAAATAAATGGAATGCATTGCAAGATTAGCGCGTCTGTCTGTTATATATATTGATAAAGTAGCTTCGTAGTACCCAATATTGTCTTGGGCCTAAACGGATACATATTTGAATGCGATGTTTTTGTTAAATAAAAGGATTTTAACACTATCAGTAATGCCAAAGGACATAAACCTTTCTTTAGGAACTTATCGTTTGTTAATAAAAGTGAGAACAATATTATTATTTGCATTTTTCTAAGAGAAATGACGGGGTCTCTAAACGGGCCATGTTTTACTGCAATACAGTGGCCGGCAACGATGCAACCTGTAGCGAAACATGTTTTTGTATAGCCACATATGGCCGATATTGCTTTGAAAGGTTGCCGGACGATCGCTCAGTAATAGTCCGGCAATCTTTATTGACTGACCAGTTTTATTGTTGTTTCAGTCGCTCTCTATTGTTATGGCATGGTGTATACTTTTCTACGCGACATCAAGTTTGCTGTGAGTGACGCCGTGATTTATTGCTATATTCTGACAGTTGTGTTGTCAGGTGTCGTGTTTTTTTGTGGTTATAAAAAAAGTTATACTAAAAAAAGAAGTCAACTAAGAAAACTTAGCTCTATACTCTATATAAACGTTAAAAATCAACATCAAGAACTTATAAGTAGGAAAGCCACAAGAAACCTCAGTAAAATAAATATTTTTGATAGTTATTTGTTGTTAATATGTAAACCTCGGTGTTGCCAGTCATAGTATGTTAAGTCATATTATGTTATAGATTTTGAATTTGTGTATCGATTTTCATCTCATGATTTTATTTTACATTACTATTTTTGTAATGGCCGAGCAATTAGTTTTCAATGGTGCGGCCGTAAAACATGGCCCGAGATGTACCTATAGTAAAATATGTACGACACATATTAAGAAAAAACACAACAGTGTAATTAATAACTCGAGTAATAAATCTTTAAAAATAACATCATCATCAATAACTATTTAAAAATATTATAGTAACAGAAATATATATACAGACAAACACACAAACAATGCCTATAGATAGTGAATAGATCGTAGATAATATGATAGCCAAGAAACATAAGATCCACTTCTGATTAAAGATAATGATAAAGATAGAATAATATCATCAAGAATTTGACACGGTATTCAAGTGCTAAGAATTCTTAGAAATAATGTCGAAGTGATCCCAGTTTAATCACAATATTGATTTTATGATTGAGCTACTATATGTAAATTTTGAAGTAGGCTAAAATTGTGCTTAGAAATTCGTGCTTGTTTACGTTTGATGCTTATATAATGATTTTTAGCACTTTTCAAGTAACAATAGTAAAAAAGTGCTTGTTTTTTTGTTAAAAGTGGCCCAATTTTTTTTTTACTAAACCTGCAATATAGTGAAGGTTTACCGTTAACATTCATCTGACTCAAAGTACGTTCTCACACAAATATTTTTCTGAGTAGCACAATGTTTTATCCCGTATGGATATCGAACCTACGAGCTTACGAATATAATTTCTATTTATTACAATCTTCATTGGCGTTAATTATTCTATTCGCTTTTCGACTATTGAATAATTATTTTTTTACTTTATTTAGTAATAAAATTATTTAATGTACCAATAACACCAATTAGTTTGTGGCCTTACAAACTAATTGGTGTTATTGGTACATTAAATAATTTTATTACTAAATAAAGTTTATTTTATTTTATTTTATAGAATTTGGAACTCATCTCAAATCAATTTTATTTAAAATAAATTGTATTTAGGCAGTGACATTCACGTGTCAGACTTTTAACGTGTAAAAAGTGACATATTAATTAAAGTAGTACAAAAATAATAACTAAATTGAATAGGGCAAAAAATAAACTTTGCTGTGTCCGTGCAAAACGGGTCTTTGATTAATTAATCAAATTAAAACTGGTTTTGTTTAATCAGGTACTTCATTAATTTGAAGTTGACCTTAGGGCTTATTTGACACTTGTTTTGAAATGTGTTAAATATATCCCTTCTTTATACTATGCATATAACAGCATACTAACGAGCAAATGTGTTGTCTTTGTTATTCATTCTATTTTCAAAATAGATTAGAAGAAGACAAAACATTCGCTAATTATGATGCTGTTGTTAACGTATTATAAACAAGGTGGCTATTACTTCACATTACTAAAAGGCGCTACAATTACGCCAAACCTGAAACAAATCTATTGTGCTAATATCTTGTTGTGTTAAGTGGTTTTTCATGCATATTTAGTAGCCTAGAGACAAGGTGACTTATTTACAATGCATGCTAATTACCTGAAATGAGTTATTGTCCATGCTGACCGGGGGCTGAAAGAAAATGAAGTAATTTAGATTGTGATCGAAAAAGGCTTAATATTACAAGTACGAGTAAGTACCTACACTGAATGAAATTTTTAAAAAACGGTGTCATTTCGCAATTTATAAATGTCAGTTTTGCTTGCTTTGGAAAAACATGTGTGTGTATGTGGGACAAACAAACGTTAAATTTTTGATACTTGTCACAATATTGACTTGATCAATTTGCGAATATTGCACTATACTTATGGGCAGGATATAATTAAACTATAAATCTGATGCTTCTGTAACAAAATATTCAACCCACCTCGTAGTCTACATCTATACTAATATTATAAAGAGGAAAGATTTGATTGTTTGTTTGTATTGAATAGGCTCCGAAATTACTGGACGGATTTGAAAAATTCTTTCTTCGTTCTGAAGCTACACTAACCCCGGGTGACATAGGCTATTTTTTATCCCTGTATTCCCACGGGAACGGGAACTACGCTGGTGTAACCGCGAGGCGTCCGCTAGTCTTCAATAATATTCAAACATTTCAAACAAACATGATTGATTTAATTGTAAGGTATTTTTCTAAAACTTTAAATTGAAAGAAATTGTTTCTTGATAAACTTATTCTATCAAAAGCTTGCTCAATAAGTGTTTGAGACTTTTAAGCAGCGAATGTTTTGTGTTTGTTTTCATTCCATTTTCAATATTGTATACAAGATGACAAACATTCGCTAGATAAAATGCTCTTAAAACGTGTGATATTTTTTACGAACAAAGTAAGTATACTTAATTTGTTTAAATTTTTTAAGGTGGGATTTGGTGGTAGCTAACTACCACCCTAAAAATTTTAGCTGCCTAACTTCATTTTGTTTTTTTCCAAACATGTATCATAATTTTATTATTCTTTTAATATGTATTAATTTAACATTTTCAAATAACCATCGATTTGGTTAAACGAGATAAAGATAATTGAATTAGAGTTTGAGGTTATTAGCTTTCTGTACTTTATTAACATGAGTCGGGTTCGATTTATAATTAACTACATATTTTGATAGCAACACTGCTATGCATTTCATCCTCCGCAGTACTCTAGATGCGCTTAGAGCTGTAGGCGCAGGAAGATAAAAATAAATGTTAAGTCTAGTTCAAGGAGAATTAATTGAGTCAACATTTTGTTGCCTTAGTGTGTACCTAAATATTTAACAATATTTTTATTGCTCCAACAACACAGAGCTTTATATTGAACAATTTTTAACAAAAAATGTATCTTAGTTACCAACCATTGCCGTAATGAGCATATTGCGTGCCTATAGAAAGAATACCAATGTTAGAAGATTCAGTAAGTTTAGTAATAAATCATATGTTATTTAGTACGCTAATCAATTCATCCCTATTACAGAAGTTATGCTAATATAATAATAGCTCTATTATTTTAATTTAAATCAGATGACGTTATATTATATATGAATTATGTTAGTGCTGGTTTCTATAAATCGTACAACAGAATTCTATTATTTCTCAATGTCCAACTATTTTTCATAAGCCGGAGTTTACTGATATACGACCTTTATGTAGATATATGATCTTTTCTTTTCTACTCTTTTTTGTTTATGTCTTTTTGCTCATGATATGAAACTTTACCTAATCTTTCTCACTTACTTACACACTCAAGCCGTTGAATGGATTACGAAGTAGTTTGGCACGGATAGAGGCCTTTTGGATTAACAAAAGGGTACGGTGCCAAAGACCAGTAGATTATAATTTTGTATGTTAATGGACACTATAAACAAGGCTTTCTTAGTCTACAGGCTTATCCCTAATCTTACTACTGACACTTTACTCGTATTTGTTTTTACTATAATGAAGAAGAGAGTGAGTTAGAATAACTCATAGTATTTTATGGTTTGTAATGCCTTACCACAGTTACAACATTTCGAAATAATTTGAAATTGCGGCTTTCAATAATAAGTTTTTATTTAATAAATGACTTATTTTAACTTTAAATTCTTTTACGTTATTGAAATGATATAAGGTTTTCATTATTTGTAATTTGTTAACTTAATTCATTTATGGGTACCTATTCTGATAATTTCGCATGCTAATTATTCTTATTACTATGCTCAGTTTTATAAGTCTATAATTAATTAATATTCAACCAAAAATTTTCAAATGCCGTTGTGCAGCTTCAGGCGAACCTAGTTTCAAACCACATGTATTTACTCTGTAAAATGTGAATAAAAACAAATAAATACTAGAAATACCTACTTAAAGTCAAAAATGTTGACCTTGATTTACTTTCAAAAGTCCATCTATCTCGCTCGCACGTTCGGATATCTGTCTAGAAAAGAAAGAGAGAGATATATGTATATAGACCATCAACTTCAAATATTAAGCCTTCAGGTTAGTATTCCATAGTGAGGATTCCATTTAGATATTATCTTTAACCAAACAGATAGAGACAACAGCGAAGTTAAGTAGACTCCATCGATGAAAGATCGCTTTATGGAAAAAGAGTCACGTAAAGCCATCTAACTTTTGTTTTTTCGCACACATTTTTATATCGATATAGATATATAATTTTATATCTTTTGCCGTCGGATAGTCCCCGTGACCGATATTGGTTCCAAGAATTTATTATTATGTCAATTCTACAACCAAAAGTATCAGAAATTATTTTTTTGGGACAAGAGATAATGTCATTGTGTCGGTTTAAGATTGAAATAAACATTAATACCTGGCGCCTGACACTTGATAAGCTGGTGATAATTTTATCACAGTATTTGTGATACACTGGCTACTGTTTTATCAGTATGCAGAAAACAAGGTCAGCAGTTGCAACTCTCAAAATCTAAATTTAACAGTACAAAATGTAAATTACCACCCCTGCATATCTATACTAACACTATAAAGCTGAAGAGTTTGTTTCTTTGAACGCGGTAATCTCAGAAACTACTGATCCGAATTGAAAAAATATTTTACTGTTGGATAGCCCATTAATCGAGAAAGGCTATAGGCAATTAAAATCACGCTACGACCAATAGGAGCGGAGCAGCAATGAGAAATGTTGAAAAAACGGGGAAAATTTACGCAGACGAAGTTGCGCGGGACAGCTAGTAACCTCATAATTTTAATAGAGTGAGCCATGAGTTTCTTGGCAGCTTCTTCTAATAAGTTTTAGATTTGACTCTAATGCTAACAAAATTATTGTTTCAAAATTCACGTCTTCAAATAGTCACTGATTTGATTATAAATAGAAATATTGTTATGTGAATTGGAAACATTTGGGTACTAGGTGACCCGCGTAACTTCGTCTGCGGCAATTTTCCCCGTTTTTGCTACATTTTTTATTGATGTTCCGTTCCTATTGGTCGTAGCGTGGTTTTAATAGCCTATAGCCTACCTCGATAAATGGGATACATTTTTCAATTTGACCCAGTTGTTCCTGAAATTATCGCAAAACCAAACAAACTCTTCAGCTTTATATTATTAGTATAGATATACTGTGTTGTTTCCAGAGTAAATAGTTTGTATGGATTAGCTGTTATAGTGTTGTGGTCCCACATAGCTTGAGTTCTCTAAAATCATTTTTATGCCTTTTCTACATCAGAAAACAAACCATTCTGCAAATTTTAAGATTGTAGGTCCAAAGGTTTGGACTGATGAAGTGAGTTATGATCAGAACTTTCATTTTTATATAAATACTAGCTGTCCCGGCGATCTTCGTCTCTTTTTTGTAAATCGGGTTCAATTGTGAATCTAAACCATCCTCGAATCCCCTTGAACTCATACAAAAAATTTCATCAAAATCAGTCCAGCCGTCTAGGAGGAGTTCAGTGACATACACACATGCACAAGAAATATATATATATATATAAAGATAGGTAGGTAGATTACATCTATAAACAGTTCTATGATTTTGAAATCTAATGTATACATTTATTTAATAGCAAATAAATATATATTCAAATTTAATTAGTTACTTAACAGTATTTACTATGTAATAATGATATTACAGAATAATTATAAATATATTAATATTTACACTATGTACAAATCAGTAGACAAAATAAAATCAAAATAATTTCAAATGGCAATATAAATTTATTATCAATTGAAATAATAGAGCTTCTCTCATACACAATACTATGATACAAACAAATGAAACGCAACAGCAGATTTCATGTTTCATTGTAATCTTTTATACAATAAAATGTAAAACCTTATTATGTTAAATTGGAAACGAAATGATGATACATTGGACAACATTAAACAGATTCATACTATTTTATTGAATACTATAAAATTATTTCATGAGACAATTAATTGTAAACTGGAAATTCGTGTTTCACGGAATTAATAATAATAATAATAATAATTGTCAGCATTGTCGTAGTATTTCACAGTATTGTTTAATACGTTAAATGGTTGTAATGTATTCATTTTAATATTAAATTTACGAAGAAGTTTTGTACTCGTCGTGATTGTAAAAACCGTATCAATGTCTGGTGTATTTTTTATACGAACTTAGCCCTCAGACTGGCAGACGCTTAAGGCAACCCTTTTATCCTTTATCTTTAAACTCATCGTCTCTCTGTTTGTCCGTTTATGTTGCTTTCACAAGAACCGCTTCTTTGCTTGGTTCTTTTTTGTGTGTAATAAAGGGTACATTAAACGGAAAAAAAATCACAAGAGGGATAAAAAACACCGAATGTTTTAACAATACCCCACTCATCGAAATCCATTCAGGCATTTAGACATAGCGGGAGAATAAAGAAATTCATAAATACTAAATAAAATACAATCTTTTGTTAAAACAGTTGTGTCATAAATACCAAAAAAGACTATACTTCAATTTAAAATAAGAAATACCTAGGTACTTACATGCTTGAAAATTCAATATATTAGCAAGCGTATGAGGTTTGCCAACCAACATTATATTAGATACGACGGGATGGGATACCTATCTTAATTTCAATCTTAATAGAAAAGTCATGTACAGCAGTGAGATAGAAATGAATGATGATGGTGAATTACAGTCACACAGTGACATACGGTGCTGGTAAATATTGAGATAAAGATTCCACATAATAAGACACAAAGCAGCATTTTACATAGAATAATATGTTTTTAAAACAGTACATATTCACTTGTGTACGTCAATACCTACACAAGTGAACAATATGAACAATTTATGACGGTAAAAAATAGTTTGTAGGAAGGCAAAGTAAAGAATTATCTTAAGATTTGAGACAAAAATTCTAATTTTTTATGATTAAGTATACATGCCAACTCACTAACTTTTGCATTTACAGTAATAAATGACTAACTTAAAATATTGCTATATTCGATTCTCACAAGAGAAAAACCGTACGTTTCCATAAATCTTTGCTCTGAGTCTGGGTATTTTGTGTCGTTTTTTATATTTAAATATGATCACAGTTTGTTGGGTCAACATAATCCAATATTTGATGAAAAATATTTTGGTCACCGCACTATACAAGGACATTCTAGCAAAACTTTGGCAGTGCTTAAGCTTTTTGAATTGAAAACTTCTTGACCCTGATCGAAAATTCATAATACGGAGGGAGATCAATGATTTATCATTGCTCTCCCTCCATCTTACGTTTTTCAGTTTACTGTTACAAAATCATTAGAATACGAAGGTAAATTTCGCCACAATCTACAATGTTATAACAGCTCAAGTGGGAAATCCGGCGGTCCAAAAACCAGAAGACTCTAGTTCCAGTCCAAGTAACGATTATTTTTTTGCCTTTTTTATTTTTCATTTTGGTTTTTTTATTTGTGATTTATTATTTCATATTTTTTATTATTATGTCAGTAAGATCGAAAATTATTATTCAAATCATCCGTGTGTATTTTTTCTGAGAGATAAACTTTTTAATTGTCGTGTCGTTGTCATTGTCATTTTTAAATTGTCATGTTTGTGTACGATAGCGCAATAGATGAATATTGTATTTAACCATATATATGATAGTACTTTTATACTGTTAAAAAAAACCCTAACCATTCCAAAATATTATAATATAATTATAAATATTATAATATTCAAGTTTTCACTTCTACCGGCACTCCTGGAGTGCAATCCATTTTATTGGCGATGATAAAGCTTTTATAATCGGAACCTTAATTTTGATTTATCTTTTAAACAATTAAAGCAATTACCTACAAAGTAAACCAGTCAAGCGCTAAATACAGATAGTAATAAAAGACGTGTCGTAATCCTGTTGGCAAATAGTACCTCGTAACAGTTTCAGTAATGAACACGTAAAGTTTAGACGTCTAGATTTAGTTCAAGAACAAGAACGACTAAGTTCTAACATAATAGAGATCTGTGAATTTGGTGTTATTTTCATGGCCCCATACATATGAGAGACAAAGGTGCCGTTAAGTATTTAGGTAGGTCACCGGTCCTAGGAACGATTTCGTCTTAATAGGCCATTGACTAGGCTAGACTCTCTAATTTTATGACATCGATATTTCTACAACTATTAGGCATCAGTCATCCTCATCATCCGTAAATCTATTACTACTAATAATATCGAAGGTCTCCTAACCGATGTCGGTTATTGCGGCTAATCTCAACAGAGACTAGTCAACGGCGCAGGAGACATTAGTGCACAAGTGTGCAGACACAAATGCATTACTATGCACTATACTATGGAACGGAAATCGGCACGACCGGGGACAGATTGGGCGCGGGACTGACGGCAAAGAATCCTATCCCGACGGCTTAACGTGCTCTTCTAGACATCACCCATCTATGGACCAGCAGTGATAGCAGATATTTCAATCTGATACAGTCGCTACTGAGTCAGGGACCCGTGTTAAAAAGACACCATGAAATTTGTATAGTAAGAGTTAGAATCATTGTGCTATGTTCATTTCATTAATTCGTCTCTGTCAGTCGTCATCTAGTTACATACTCCCATTTTGTTCATATCATCTTTTACACAATCTATCCGTGTGTCCTTTGCCTCTTCAACCACTTTCACGTAGGATCGGCCAAGAAAGAGGTCTATCAATTTTGACAAAGCTTCCTTTGGAGCCAAAATAGCGTTAAGGTTTAAATTGCTAACTGTCAATAAGGGAAACTCAACCTTGCAGTTTATGACGTGCAAATGAATTTCAGCCGTAGGGTGATTGACCATATTTTTGGCCGACTGTACCTTGCATCTGTCCAATACGAAGATAAACGTTTTCTTTTATTTTGTTCTAATACTGGTGTCACTTTCATACTTATTCTAATTTTGCATGCTCATTCTAGTCATTACACACATCAACATTCTCCTCTAAATTCTACCTAGTTTATTTTACATGATAATATTACTACAGTCAAACCTCATGCTATCAAATAAAAATGAATCGTTTGAAACTGGTCACCTGAGGTTCAGCTCAATAAAAAGTTATGGTGAACATTGCCGATTAAAACAAACTCTTTAATAAAATCCGTTTGCAACATTTTATTTGGTTTGTTACTCTTATTTTTGTACATATTTGTGAGGTTTGTTTGATGTTTTATATTTTAACTTCTATGTTGTAATCAATATAATTACTCTGGTCATGTACTACATTTTGTTACAAGTTTTTTTTATTTCTTTCAAAGATTACCTACAAATATTAGTATATATGTTAATCTCTTCTAAAAGCTAAACTAAGTTACTTGTGTTAGAAGCGGCTTTACGTCGGCAGTATGATCAATGGGATTTGAAACCGCGACCTCTAGATTGCAAATAACCACTAGTCCGCAGCGCTTATCTGTACTTAAATAAAGAAAGAAACTAGCCTCCCAATCAAAAGACAATTTTGGTTGTAAGCCATCTAGCCAAGATATAATATCTTGGGATAACTCACACACGGTTATCTGATCCCAAACTAGGCAAAGCCTGTACTATGGGAACCAGGAAACTGAAATACAAACTTATTTATTTCTAAATACATAACATATTATAAATATATGATACCCAGACACAGAATAAACAATTGTGCACTTATCCTGGATAGAAATCGAAACTTACGAGTCAGAATAATTGACCATTAGACCAATATGCCAGTCCTAGTCTTTAAAAGAGAAGGAAAAATATTATCATAATGATATGCTTTTCCCCATTGTGCAGTAGCGATATATTAATGTAGTGAGGTATCTTATAAAACAATAAAGATTACAAATTTATTTGATTCACTGCCAACAGCCAACATCTCAAACAAATCAGCTACACGAAGTCTTTTAAATCACTGTATGTTATCAAAGTACAATTAGGTTTCTTTTTCACAAGAATTTATCCGCTCAATCACAAAGTTTGCGATCTCAGCTGCTCTTAAAGTTTCCTTTGAAGTTTCTGTATTGTTTGATAAATCTTGCGTCTTCATTGAATGACAAACGACTTTTCAATCAATAAGCAGTCGAAGAACTTTTTATTTTAATACAGACGAATTGTAATTTTATGTAACAGTTAGGGATGTTGTGGTCCGAATAATTCAAATATCATCAATATTTATTGATACTAGATCCAACTTATATCTTTCAGACTGATATCGGTCACGGTGGCCAAATTTAATACTCTTTCAGGTTTATATTTTTCGTTTAGATATTAAAGTATACTACAATGCGCTTTCAATTCATTCATGTACTTAAATCAATTCTAAAATTATTATAAAATCTAATACCGTCGAGTAATTGTATCAATGCTTAACTTGCTCTCGTAAAGGCCTATGCCTTTACGAGAAGTGCGGCTTGAAAAAAAAGTTTAATTTCGGACAATTTTAAAATCCATATTATGTTAGTAAACAATTTTACAAGCTATGTTGGTTTATTTTTGACACAATTATTGTGTCCGTTTTACATCTTCGGACATAGTTTACAATGATAGACGAGTCATAACGTCCCGCTATTACCCCAAAGAATCTATGGCTCGTAATGGTCTACTTTGCATAGAATACTACCTACTGTGCTTGCGAGTGCAGTTAAATATCCTGTATCTGTTTTATGTGTGTCACGGATGTAGTACGGTGGTTGGATTGGATGTAAACGGTTAAGAGGAGATCTGTTGTGTAACATTTTAGGGTTATCCAACCCTATTAACAGTTGTGTGACTCTATCTCAAAGGAAGTTGGAGATGGCTGGTTTAAAAAAAAAAGGGCAGCCGTCTATGGAAGACGGTGGTCGCATTGCATATCCTCGCTGATATCTCGAGATACGCTGTCCCCATGTACGGATAAGTTTTTTTGGCTAGACTAATACTACCTACTACCTACAACGGTGGTGACTGATGTCAAAATAACCACTTTAAAAAAAGCCATTATAATTGTTTCTAAAAGCACTTGTAAAACTGTCTTTGTTGTTGGGCGCGATGGGTGACAAGTGTTTTCAAAGGGATACGAGTAAGACCACTTAAGGTTACGCGTGCCTGTCCTCTCGTCACCCGGCTTATATCCAGAACATCACGTAATATGTGGGACTACATACTTAATGCGTGAATCACGAAGATCCTAAAGACAATATGTGTACGGTGAAATAACAAGTGATAAGTACCATTAAGTAAATCTGCCTGTCTATCTTCTTTGCTAGAAATAATAGATCATAATACTAGAAAGTTGCTCGATTGCATTTGAGACTTTTTTATAAATATTATCTGGAAGCCTATCAGTATTAAAATCTGAATAAAAATAATGTGTTTCTTATTAGTAATCTGCACACGTTACAAACGATCGTATTCATGATTGATAAGACGTAATGTTCTGAAATAGGCACATAAAGCAAGACAAGTCACCTACTTTAAGTGTACGAAGACAGACAACACACAAAAAGTAATATAAAAAATAAAGGAAAAAGCCAGAACGCAATCCCTTCCATAGCGACTTTTCCACTTCCAGCTAGTACTAGGAAATGTATCTCATAACTGAATAATTGCTTGTAATTGCCTACTTTAAGAGGTCATGAAATTGAAAATAGTATATACATTCTGCGTAAGTAAAGAAAACTGCATCAATCATTTCAACTGTATCAGATGGCTTCTCAAATCGGATTTATTTGTTGGTCGTATTTAGAACCAACAATTACATTTTTATTAAAATTCTATTCAACAATTAAAACAATACAAAGTAACAAAAACAAAGTCTCACCACATTTAAGTTCTATTTTGTTAAGTTTCTTTTTTTCGAATGGGCATTACAATATTAGTCGCAATTTAACTAAACTTAAGCAATAACATTTACAAAGTAAAAGCAGTTAATTGAATTAGTTGAAACAGAATTTACTACTATTGGTTTACAACTGTTTGTAAACTGTTGTTTATTGGTATCTAATCTTAACCTATCGTGTTTATGTTTAGTTTGGGCTAAATTACTTTATGGGCTATATTCTCTTTGGTATCAGTTATTTACTTTAGCTACTGAAATTGTATTTGAACTATTGATGACTAGTATAACTGAACATTGACATTAATAGTTTCAGTTACGGCGATATATCTAGAGCTTCCAGTAGATGCACATAACGTAATAATCTGTATTATGTACCTATACATTTTTTGTTCATAGTTCGAAAAGACGGACACGACCAAACGAAGAGACCAACGACTAAACATTCTCACCTTGGCATGAAAAGGTGTGCCTATTGCAGCGGCCATCTGTCAAAGAATCGTTGGCCACTGAAGAAAATGAATTCTTGAGTGTAGAACGCGAATCGGTAAATATAAAGTAGCATGAACCCCAGACAGATGGACCGACTACCAGTTTTAGATAGACCAGGATGGACTCAATGCAGAAGGCAGAGGACTGGTTGTCATGGCGTTAATTTGGAAAAGTCTATCATTAGTCGTCAGTGGATCAATACAATCTTATGATGAAGATGACGCTGATACTTCTTTACGAACCTGACAATGCCGTGTAACTAATGCCGCCTAACTTAATTTGTTTTCTTTTTAAAAATTGTATTATTATTTTAGTATATATCTATTAATTTGACGTTTTCAAACAATCATTAATTATGGTTTAAGAAATAAAGATATTTGAGTTTGAGTTTAGCTGATCGCCCGATCTACTCGGTTGCGACTGAGTCACGGACCCTTCAACTCATAATATTACAGTAATCAACTAAACAACGACCTTCATAAACCCTTGCGTGTTATAATTTATTTGGAAACTATAATAACTACTTCCGAAATTATTCAACCTGAGTTTTGAAGTGTAATTTTCCACGATTTAATTTCAGTAGTTGATTGTACTTATGCTAAAGTTTAGTTCGAGGTGCATTTTATAAGCTTTATATAAGTATTGTTAATTTTGGTTCAGCGAACGTTCTAAATGCCTGTCGTAAATATTTATTTGGCTGTTTTTATGCTTTTAAGGTAGCTGATAAGTTTTGGCTGCTTGCCTAATGAGCGAGGCCTTCAAGGCGTTGTTTACCGGTTTTCAAGGGAACAGATTGAAAAGCAGAAAAAAAGCTAAGATTTTTACTTACTAACATAAACGTACCATAAAGTACAATCGCGGCTCTGCTTCAAAAGGATTTAACTAGGATTTGGGTATGTCTCCGCCCGTGTGCATATTGATAACAGCCAACCCTTCTAAATAGCTTAAGATAATTTACATAATATTGTAATGACAAGATCAATGTATAAGTTCCAATTTCACCTTAATTCCACACAACGTAAAAATAGTTCCAAAAAAATCTAATATTTAACCTTTTATTTAACTTGATACAAGCAGACTTCAAACACGTTCAACCATACACGCATACACCGTTTAAAAAAATAAACAAACTTCAAGAATAGTAAACTGGTTCTCTATGAGACCAATAATTTAATTCTTTACACAAATTACGTCGAAGTGTTTATGCGAAGTCTTCAAAGCATGTATCTGATAATGTAAACTGAACATACTTTGGTACAGTCATATTTCTCTTCGAAATTTCAAACGAATATTGGGGTTAGAAGCAACGCAACATTACCCGTAGGTATACCTTTTGTATGTTATTTGGGCTATGTAACAAATAAACATTGAAGTACCGGCTATTGTGGCGTGGCCCATGTCTAATCGACTGTACAAGGCTGCTTGATTGAAATATTTTCGTTGAAAGTTTAACCTCTGAATACTTTAACGAGATTTTACTTTGAGTCGTGTTATCCATACTAATATTATAAATGTGAAAGTAACTCTGTCTGTCTGTCTGTTACGCTTTCACGCTCAAACAGCTGAACCGATTTAGATGAAATTTGGTATGGAGATAGTTTGAGTCCCGGGGAAGGACATAGGATAGTTTTTACCGCGATAACCGACATCCACGCGGGCGGAGCCGCGGGCGAAAGCTAGTATCTTATATGTGTACATCTTTCGCTACTATAGTTAGTGGAGGCGCGATGATCGGGTATTGCACCATTTTGTTTCACGAGCTGTTCTTTCGACAGTACGATTCGCACAAAAACCTTTTTTTAAGATGTTGTTTAGAACCGTTGTATTAATCGCCGAATGACTTGACAATGACGGGTAGAAAACAGTTATTAAACAAACAATTGGGGCGCACCTTTTTAACACGCTTTTATTAGCTTCGCCTGTATATAACAGAATAATTATTCCAATATCCCAAAATTACCTTTATTTATTTTGAATTGTGTATTTGAAAGATGATGACTGACTTAAATAAAAAGTATTTAGCTATTTTTACGAAATTTCCAAATTAACCTATGGAAATTTGTGTTTTGATTAGTTATTGAGCTAGTTTTATAGCTTACTCAGTGGTGAATGAGGAGGGGCGAAGTGCTTAAGCCTCCCCCACCCCCCCCTAAATCATCAGAGTTCTTGAGTACAAACCAATAAGTGAACTAAAACCTATACTCGAGAGTGTCAGGGGATACAGAGCTTTTGGAAACAAAAAAAAACCGGGAAAGTGCATCTCAGACCACAACGTAGGATTTCTTCATTCTCAATTGGTCAGATGTTACCCGAAATAAACGACAATCCTAGATCCGCCACTATACCTACTGTTCTAGATTTGTGATGTTATCGACTTGCCACCCGCAAAATTTCTCTCAATAGACAGGAATTTTGCGGGTGGCAAGTCGCCAGACACAAATTAAGATGCACAGAACGTCCATTAATTAAAATAATTTGTAACGATTTAATAATTTTATGCCAAACATAGTTTCTGGCCTATTTTTATGGACGTAAATGAAAATTTATGATGGCTAATAGTGATTGATAGTCTCAGATTGATGGATTTGATTGATTTATTGGCCGAAAACTGTTGGTGGGAAAAATTGCATAATATCATTGGAAAATTAAGCGATGAAGTTCTCTTTAAGAAACAAAAATATAACGTTTTTTAATAGCGGTCATTTTCCCCTATTTATACATTTGTTGCACGGTTATATAACTTTGTTAATATGGTCTGTTATTGTTGTAGTGCAACCTCCAGTCTATAATTATGGTAACATTAACATGTAATAGTAGTAGTAGTAGTATAATAACATATTATTTTACTTAATAATATGAAGCGTGACTTCCTTTAAAAATCAAAATTCAAACAAAATAATAGTACACAACGTTGCTCCGGTCAAAACAAGAAATTTACGATTTAGTTGCAGATAACTTCTAGGTTAGTCCCGAGAATCACAAATCTATAACATAAACTTTTGAGTCGAACAGTATGTATAGAATTGACAGAATTGTCGTTTATTACGGGTAACAGCTGACCAATTGACAAGTAACAAAATTTTCATACAAATTCCATTAAAAATTATTATTATGATACAAATTTAATTTTAATTTCAAATTTAATTATTATTAATATAAAATTATTATTATGAAACACTGCATGTTTTTAAGATACAGGCTAAGAAGAAAAAAAAAAATTTTGGTAGAAATATAGTAGTTTTTCCAGCTTTCGCACTTTTACACTCAAATACCTATTAGTTTATAATATAAAATGTGGGTAGTGTTTTAGTGATATCTTAGATAGCCGTCGTATATTTTTTGGTTACATAAAAATATTATCATAACCTAAGTTCTGCTTTAATATGCAATCATTATATCTTTATAATATTAGTCTACGCATGCTTCGTCACAGAAGACACTAGCATAAGCAAACTATTTTTACTGTTTATCATTTCATTTATGTGAACTGTATTTTTTTTGATAAATATTCTTTAATTCCAAGTTTTTTTTTTACAAATTTGGATGAATTTTTGTTACCTTTACTAAATCATCCTAATAATGTTTCTCATGCTGAAATTCTTCCAATGTTGTATGCATCCTTACCTCCATAAGGTGACGGTACGAGCCATAAAATTCTCTTACTGGGATGTGATTCTTCGAATGTTTAGATATACTAGGTTTAGGACGATTTCCACACAACTTCTTCCTTTAATGTTTTGGTTCATTTGTCTGAGTAAAAGACAGATTTTCCTCAAGGATTTGACTCTTCTAATGGCCATTGGTCCCCCAAAATTTCCTATTGTCATTGCAGGATTGCAATTCTGTGTGTTAAATGGGGCAGAATGAACCCCATATCTAATGCCGTCTCATTCTGCTTGGCTTCATTAATCCCTTATATCAGTTCCAAGGATATTACGCGATGTATTTTTACGAATTAATGTATCTTAATGGCAAAAAAGGGTATTGAAGGATTAGAGTTTTTGTGCTTATTGTGGTTATATTTACAGAGTAATGGTTTTATTCCTTTGCATTTGGAGTATACAGTGTTTATTAACAGATATGGGGATATCATCATTATTACTAATATTATACAAATACGTAGAGAGATTTAGCCAAAAAAAACTTGTTTTTATCACAATTTCGAGGGTAATGGTAAGTAAAAGCATGGAAAAGTCGTCGGGCCTAAACATTTGTATTGTGTTATATATTTACTACATATCTTATTTTTATTTTAACATATTTAAAGGTACCTGTTTCATTTTTAATAATTATATTTTGCATTATTTATTGTACTTCATTTATTTATCTCTGTGCCTCTGTACGTGTGCCACTTAGCCAAGGTTGCCAACTGAAAATCAGCGCTGGGCGTCTCGCCTAGCTTATGCTGAGGTTGTAACCTCTACGGTATGGATCTGCGGAGCAGCATACTGTGCCTACTTGCAATATGTTCAGTTATTTTATTATGATTTTTTTATTATTATTATTTTTTCGATAAGTTTACATTTTGTTGCTTTTAAAATAAACATGTTTTTTCTTTTTTTCCTTTAAACTACTGCTACGTTGTAGTTTCCTGTTGCAGGATTTCAGATAATATCTATAAGCAGGATTTCAGATAATATCTGAAATAATACATTCATAGTTATAGCCAATTGCAAACAAATAAAACAGAATATTCAAGAAAGAATGGTATTGATGATTGATTTCGAAAAGTAGTCACAAATACAAACTCAATATTTTCAGTAGTTAACGTAAATTAATAAGGTAATATTATGCACAAGTATCGATACTCTCAATAGACTTTAGGTATATTATCGATAGTTCCCTAGGTTATGATTGGTAGTAGTATTTATTATATTGATAGTTATCAATATCATAAATCTATCGTTATTATCTCTACCAATTTTCGTTATGTGTAATATGATTTGCAGTAGTCCTCTAACATGGTGTACCTTTAATATATTAGTGTCAACACCTTACCTCCATATCAAGTTTAAAATCATACAAGCATTGTAAAAAATGGCTTACCCTGTACTTTTCTCCGGCTTTAACTATTGTTTGCGAAATTGACATTACATGGTAGAATCATGACGTATCACAAGTGTTGTTTTGTTTCATATGTGAATATAGAATTTTGAATAGGTACTAAAGAATTTGTGTGGTTACCGTTCATTTATACAAATGCTGTTTGCATTAGCAATAGCATTTTGCTGTGCGTTCTAATCAGCCTATAAACTCGCACCATATTACCATTAAATCTAACCCTGTAAACGAGTGTGGAACCATATTTTTCTACTATTTTCTATGAATATTGCGGTATGGTATTCGTAACTCAGCGATTCCCAAGCGACTCATAAGAACTTGTATTTTATTGGAACGTTGATAGCTCTGGGATTAGGTTCAGGGACACCAACGGATTCCGATATAATAATAGAGTTATTTTTATTAAATTTTTGGGCATTCGAAACAAAAGTATTTGTTTTAGGAATAAAATAAACATGAATATGAAATAAAGTAGTGTGCTAATATTAGACTCATTTTGACCAAAAATAAATAGGCTTACAGTTTTGTTTGCCTAAACCATCTTTATGAAACAACAAAAGATTTCTTTGTTTCGTTCTGTTAAGGAGGCAATTTATCATATCACCCTGTAATAAGCAGTTACAGTAGCGATATCATTCACGCGTTGCTGACCCTGTTAATAAGGAAACTATAATTTATTCAGAAAAATTCAAAAACATTCTTGCTCTTTTTTCTTAAGCCGTCACAACGGACTCAACCTTTCTTTAGAGGAAAACTTTTATCCTCACCAGCCCATTTCCCAAACCGCTACCTAAATATGGATTTAACCAAAAGGGTTGAGAACAGACATATTTAACACCTACACAAAACTGATGTATTAAAGATTGTATATTAAGGGTGAAGGTTGAAACCCTTTTATCAGAGAGGATTAAGTCGATCTCAAAATTAATCTGTTGTTTGGCTGCCTTTATGCGATGTTTCTTAGATCTAAAACAAAATTATAATCCAGAATTAACGTTTCTCAAATATTAATAATAAACTATTACGGAGCTAAACTGAACGATCGAATTTGTTTGGCTTAGTTCCTTTAAATTATGAATAATATATTAAATAGTACATAAAAAACATCGAAAGTGAGCAGTTAAGATTTTAAAACTTTATTTACAAAAAAGAATAGGCAAGAGCATGATAGACCATGCTCAGTATAGGGTTCCGGAGGAATAGGAATCCGAATTGAATAATTGCACCTGAAGAAGAGAGTATGTTCATGGCACTTACGCCCTTTTATTGAAAAACAAAACAGTTTTTGGCAGTAACTCAATGACCGTAGGTATATTCGATTATGTTCACAATCATTTTAGTTAAAAGTATTTATTGAGCGTTAACTTTTCAATTTTTTACATATTTATGGTCACACGGTTTAAAGATAATTTTTGGCAATAATCGCTCTGAAAATTGCATATATTGTGTCCCCTCCGACACAATATATGCAATTTTCAGTGCGATTATTTCCAAAAATATTCACATAATCAACCTACCTATTGAAACCTAATAAAATTCACGTATTTAAAGCAGTGCAATTGCATTTAAGTTTCGATTAATACGGCCATTTTCGTATTCTTGTAACTTTGGAATCGATCTTAAAAATGCTTGGGTACCGTACTAGAATATCTTTATTGCGCTCTCTGTTGTCTCTGATGAGACAAAAGTCACAGTTTTGGCTTTGGTGGATTTTTTTAATGCCTTCAATGTCGTCCATAATGATATCTCCATTTCCGCCCATTGCTCTTGATTGGTTCTCATCCTAGCTTCGAGCGTGCCAGCAGTCAGTGCGCCTAAACGATTCTTCGTCGAGGTGAAGCGATCTTGATGCCGGTGTTCCTCAAGGCAGTATTATTTATTTATTTATTTATTATTATTATATATCAGTAACTCCATCTAAGTGCCAGGCAATTGTGATAGGAACTCAACGCAACTTAAGCCGATTGAACACCAATACGTTGCCACCAGTCATCTACAATGGCTCCATTATTCCTTTAGTTCAGTCTGTCATTTTTTCTATAGTCAAACTTTAACTGGCAACCTCAACGGACCAGTATAATTTAGAGAGTTATGTGTTTATACCATCAGAAGATATTCTTCCTATGAAAACTAAAATAATACTCGTCCAGACGTTCATATTTCCCTTGATTGGTTATGGTGATGTATGCTATCTTGATCTTAATGCAGAGCTCTTCAATAAACATGTCTGACTTCTAAATAATAGTTATATTATTATTTTGTTTTCACATAACGTTTATTATAAAGTTTATCTGTCAACAAGTTTTCTGCACCTACTTCAATTTTTATCTCTACATCACCCTAAGTTTGATTGGTAGAGATTTTTTTTAACATAAAACCTTTGTACTGTGGCAGTACCCACATCATCATCATCATCATCATCAGCCTATCGCAGTCCACTGCTCGACACAGGCCTCTCCAAGTGCAATAAATTGACATTTGACAGCTCGCGTCAAATCCTGAATCGCGATATAGAAGTTTTCACAGCTGCTAACTATAAATACAAGTTCCCAACGTTAACCGTTGGGGCGCGGCCCGCCAGGCATGATCACCTCGCCTGGTCGGAGGATCCTCCTTTTGTGTTGGAGGAACTTAACACCTTGCCCTCCACAGTGGTGACCCCGAACGTGATTGGAAGCAGCCTTCATCATCAGCAGCAACACCATCGTCATCGCCACGCTCGCCGTCACTCCCATAGATATGAGCGCTAATCAACTCACATCCAGCCAGCATCCGGCCTCTACTGGGATACCACACGCCTGCAGCGAACGCTCCAGCCTGGTCATCCCTACGGCCTCTTCAGCGTCTAGGCACAGCACACTGCACCTACGGTACTCGTAAGCAGAGCACATCTCTCCCGTCTACGCAGCAGCTAGCCACTACGCAGCACCGCCCACCGCAGCTACTACCCGGTTCACTGGGTTCAGCAGATTTCAGTTCCGACTCACTGGAACTAACGGCATTCAGTTCCGACTCACTGGGACTAGCGGAATCAAGTTTTGACTCACTGGAACCACTGGCACTGGCACGCTCCTCAAGAAGCAACGACAGCATACTCATCAAAAACAATCAATCAACCTCCGGTCTCGGAGGGGCATGATGTGGCGGTACCCACATATAAACAAGACAATCCAATACTAATACCCAATACTAAACCCAAAAACTAACAATCATTGTAAGAATCAGTTTTAATTATAAAACTAATCAGTATTTTATTTAATACTCAAGGAGTGGTTCGTCTAAAATGGTCTGGCTAGTCTTAATCGTATTTTACTAGGTATTTGTTCTGATTTTCATCAAGTTTCTCTCCTCTAATATAGCGTCCTTTATCCGACACAGCTCTTCACTCTAATCTTATATTACTCCCATTAGTTTGTGTTGAGGTTGGATCAACCACTTGCTTGTGCAAGGTTTTGTTCAGCCAACACTTAGCTAAATGGAATCTTGAGAAATTTTAATTAAGGTATTTTATCTTTTTGAGATCTTTTTTTACATAAAAGTGAAATAAAAGGGGTTGAAGATAACAATTATTGATCGAATGATAATATAAAATATTTGAAACAATAAAAAAAAAGTAAAAAAAATGTGCCTTTTTTATTGGCCAGTGTTCGCCGCGTGCTTTGCTACACGCTTGAGGAGTCGCCGCAGTCGCAGCGGCGGGCATCTCTTTAAACAACATCGTATATTGCCACATGTTTGGGTGGCGTGCGAAATTAAGTGCCGCATCACGCGCTGCCTCTCCGTGAACAAAAAAAATGTCCAACGCGAAACACCACGCCACAGGCGACGCGCAACACTAGTTAGCTGCTATCAGAATTGTTTTAGCGCCATTCAGAACAAGTTATTTTTTTGGCGCTAGATGGCATTGACACGCCGCAATTACTTGAAGCTCTGGTTTGCCAAAGTTCTTCAAATTATTAACACAGTGCTGAAATAAAACTTTTGTGTAATAACCGTATCGTTTTGATACAGCGTATAAAGATCCGAAGTTTTTTTTTTGTCGGATACGTACTCCGATTTCCTATAACCGAAAGCATTTCAATTTTCTTTGTTTTGCCCACCCTGGTAATGAGATTTCCCACTAATAGGCAAACAATTTTCTTCTTGTTTATAAGATATCAAATTTTCGTCCTAACAATATTAGTAAGACTAGTTTATTATCACAGCCAAATTGTTTTCTCGCCGAAAATTGTTTTGTATCTATTTACTATATTGCAGTCAGGGTTACGTCTAAAAACTAACTTTGCTCTTTGAAAATAGACCTTACCTTTTTGATTTAAAGTTTGCTTTTGTTCAGGTCTAAACAATACTTTACATACAATTTTATCACACTGCCTCTGCAAGTTTTATATTTATCGGAAAGTTATCTCGGGAATGCTTGTTTACACTGATGTTAAACCAAAAAGGATACAAACAGAAACCAACATGTTATGTGAGACGCAATAATTATACTTCTGTACCATTTGCATATCTCTTCAATTTCAATTAAAGACAAACAGTATGTATTCATAAGGCTACGATGGGTCAATGACAAAAATAGAGCTTCAAAAAATTTGAACAAGTTTTATTAACCACTTGATGATTTTTCTTTAAAACACAACTCACCACAGTGCGGGCTGGAGGATGAGGAAATATTTGTGATTGCAATTGACTTATTACAATCAAAAATATCATCGTAGCTTCATTAGTATTATGCATCTCAATTGTACCGAAATATGTCGATGAAGTGGATTCTTTACTATGTAGTAAGTCGTTTAATACTTATTTAAATATTTTTTTTTTTAATATTTTGCGACAACTCACACAACGCTATCTGATCCCAAACTAAGCAGTGCTTGTAATATGGCAACCAGATAACTGATAAACATACTTATAAATTTCTAAATACATACATATTATAGATAAATAACACCCAGACACAGAATAAACCATCGTGCTCATCACACGAAGTTTTATCCTGGGTGGGGATCGAACCCACGACCTCTTGCGTAGCAGTCGGATACACTCCCACCGCGCCACAGAGGCATCAATCATACCTTAGTAAGATTTTAACATATAAACTTTTACTAAGAAATGATTTGGGTAAGCATTAAAGAACTGAGTAAGTTGCAGTAAGCCAAATTTCTAATACATAAACAGAATACAGATACGTTCATCTGTTCACATGTTGTGAAAATTACCCTAGAGGCCCAGAACGACAGACAGCAGCATCGTAGATCCAATCCAATCAAAAACAATATGAATTGTTTTTGATAGAGATAGGCAAATGAGACTTATAAAGTAATGTCTCTAATGAGGAGCACAGTGCGGTGACATTCAGATCTTTGAGAAACAAAGATTTAGGTGGCACTGATACTGTTATGGGCTAGCGTAACGCTTACCATCAGGTGAACGACCTGCTAATCTCTTTATTACGTGAAATAAAACTAAATCAGGTCTGATAACAATCAAAGTTGGATACATTGCAATTTTGATAAAATGCCAGATTAAGTGTTTTTAGTAATCCCAATTTGCTCAAAATTAACAAATCGTCAATGTAGTCAAACTTGCCAAAAGCAGAATTAATTTGGTAAATTGTCGATTGCAGTACACCCAGTTAGTACTTACTTTTAGTTCAGCTTCGTGTAAGAGAGCTTAAAATAACAAGTGCCTTGGCATTCTGCCACACAACAATTAGTGAATAAAGTTTTTTGGACCACTTTTGATGGAAGTCGACTTGATTGATGTGAATAATTAGGTACTATGGCGATAGCCATATAATAAGTTTATAGCAAATAAGACATTCAAGAACGTGATGTTTTACACTTCTTCCTGATTAGTTATTATTTTTTTTTTAAACAATGCAAAATTAACACAAGCATACATATTATATGTAAGAATTGTGAATTTAACAGATTACCTCCTCTTAATATAAATTTATTTGTTTAGAATTTAGTATAAATAGCTTAGTTTTATATAAATAGCTTAGTTTTAACCACAATAAACTAGTCAATAACTAACATAAGATCTCGTCTCGTATTTGACTCATCTATACTAATATAATAAAGCGGAAGAGTTTGTTTGTTTGTTTGTTTAAACGCGCTAATCTCAGGAACTACTGGTCCGATTTGAAAAATTCTTTTTTTATTGGATAGCCCATTTATCGAGGAAGGCTATAGACTATATAACATTGCGCTATGACTAATAGGAGCGGAGAAGCGACGAGAAATGTTTCAAAAACGGGGAGAAATTACGCATACGAAGTTGCGCGGGACAGCTAGTATATTATAATGTTTCTTCGCTCCACCGACGTAGAAAGACTGATATTACGTTCCTCTATAAGATTCTGCATCTATGGAACCGACGTAAATTGTATTTAAAGGTTCCTAAAAATAAAGAGAAAAAAAAAAAGATTCTGCACGGATATGTAGAATCTAGCTCTAGCTAGCCTCACATTGGCAGCCGTCTGGCTAATAGGAAAATATTTGAACTTCACACCTGCAGAACTAACATCGGGCAGCATTGCCCTGTCTATCGCATGATGAGTTCTTGTAACGCTGTCCGAAACGATATTGACTTATTCAATGGTTCTATCGCCTCCGTTAAAAATAGGTTAAAACTGTATTAAAATGTTCCTCATAAACAGTAGTAGCAGTTGACACATCTTAAATTATAAAAGTTATGACACCTTATTAAAAATGCATGCTGTGTTTGAATATTATAGAGTACAATTGCAACCTTTAAAAAAAAAAAAAAAAAAAAAAAAAAAAAAAAAAAAAAAAAAAAAAAAAAAAAAAAAAAAAAAAAAAAAAAAACAATTAATCATATTTAATTATCAGATGTTTCATGTATCTTTCTTAGAATTGTATTCAGTTTTGCAGACCATGATAAAAAAAAAAAAAACATACTAGCATCTCGCTATAGGAACTCTCGACAAAATAGGAAATCATCACTATGGATAAATTAAAAGACAAAGATAACGAGTTTCTTAAAGATGAAGATATGATTGATTTACGTCAGGTCAAGTAAAAACCTGACCTAAATCAATCACCGATATAATTTTGTGGTTTGGATTTGATATACATACATCATCAATCAATTTATCTTTGTTTGTACAAATAAACATCAGTAATAGTTGTAAATGTATTTAGGCTATTCCCTGATTACTTGTACGTTGCTTGCGTTTGTTACAAAGCATCTTGCAAATTGATAACTAATTATTAATATGTGGCGCAGTAAAACAGAGAAAATGTTTGTCAGGCCACACAATGTAGGGTTCCGTTGCCCCCACCCCCCATCCGTATTATGCGGCTTAAGAAGTAGGTTTTCTGTTGTTTTTGTTTCAAACTTACAACGTTACTTATATACCTACTTAATAATAATTAGCTATACATCTACTTAATAATAATTCTCAATGGAATTTATACGACAATTTTGTTACTTTTCATTTGATCAGCTGTTACTCGTAATAGCTGTGATAGGTTTTGTTTTAATTTTATTATGTCTACCACTACCGTTTTTCACATACCCAACATCAACCTCAATAACCCAACATCAATGGACTGCCTCGGTGGCGCGGTGGGAGTGTGTACGACTGCTACGCAAGAGGTCGTAGGTTCGATTCCCACACGGGACACCAATTTGTGTGATCCACAAATTGTTGTTCTGAGTCTGGGTGTATTTTGTATCCGTGACTTGTATGTTTGTAAAGTTCCCCGCGACACAGGGCTTGCACCCATCTGCGGGAGTCGTCTTTAAAAAAAAACATATTTGGCAGGGAGACAAAAATGTTTTTTTTTTGTCAACAACAGAAAACCTACTTTTTAAGCCGCATTATGCGGATGTGGGGAGGGGGGGGACAACGGAACCAACGGAAAACCTATTTCTTAAGCCGCATTATACGGATGGGGGAGGGACAAAATTACCTATAACTTTATAAGCTACTATACATTAAGAAGGAAAACAAAACTTAGATTTGAGTCAGGGACAACATGCAACTTGTTATAATTCAAACAAGCACACCAAACTAAACCACCCAGGATATTAAAACCACTGGACATTTCCCGTACTTTAATCTCGAATAGTAACAAAAGGGACATCGCGTAACAAGCCCACGTCAGGCCTGAATCGTGACTCCTCGTACGTATTAAAACTGAAATGACGAAGGCTTTTGTGAAAGGGTTTTATGGTTATTTTTGTGAATGGGGAATAGTTTTGTCATTGTTTGAAGACTGCTTAGCCATTAAGGGACCGTTTCCACAGGCAAGTGAATCGCAGCGATTCCGCTATGCTATCGTCGGGTAGCCTCCACGAACGAACGATTATTCGGCCAGGGTATCGACAGCCTCACCGTTTGCTGCGAGAGCGCCACGTTCGGCTGCGAGTGCACGGCGATACGATGACGTTTTCTTGCAATCAGCTACTCGCGGCAACGACGCGATAAAATCGCCGTCTGGAGACACGTTCTAAGATAGTGTTTATAAACGCACGACGATAATATTGCCGCGATTCTCTCTCTTCTTTCCTAAAGTGATAAACAAGTATAGAAAGATATGTAATTCAACGGTAAGCGTTAATTGTAATCTAGGTTTAAGATAAAGAGATGTAAATCAGTAATCTCGTTTGTATTTTTCAAAACGTGCATAAAATTGAAATAATTCAAAGCGTGAGGTTATCAGAATTAATACAATGATTCAAGAAATTAATTAATAAAAATGTTTTAATCAGCCTTAGATGTAACATTCTGACTAGACTAGATAGTCAGAATGTTACATCTGTCAGTTACATCTGCATCCTGCAGTGTCCATCTGGACACTGCAGGTCATTTTTAAAAGATGATATAGGTCCTAATCTAATAAGTGAGTTCACCGCATATTGGTGGATATCATGTCATCGTATGTTTTCGTTCACTAATTTTGAGTAGTGATCATAAAATAATTCACACCGTTTTCGATTAAACCTACGACTTGCAAGTCTGAACCGATATTAGTTTGACATCAAATTCAGAAAGATCGAATTATAGATGATGTTTTAGGTTTGAGACTAAGTCGATAACATATTGTATGCAAGGTCCATTCTAATCCACAATGTTGTACAAATATATGTTTGTAAACTTTCGCGATTTGTACAAATTATAGAATTTTATAAGCTATGGGTCTGGTGATTGCACGACGTTTCGAAAGTACGTATATGTTCGAAACGTTGGGCAATAAAACAGAGGTATTTAGCCTTAAAATAAAATTTTACGCGATTAAGAGCCGTACCTTATAAATTCTATAATGTTGTACAAATAGTCGAGTACAAGTTCTGTAATGCCAACTATAACATTATCAACTGAGAAAAATTTCGTAGAACCATCAACAATAAGCTACTGAAAGAACATGATAATCGTATCTTTGTCTAGATCATGTCTTACTTTACTTTGCTCCGTATTGGACAGTTAGTCATCAGAAATAATTCTCATTTTATCTCTGTCAGCTAAAAAGTGGCTTAATTTATGGAATTTCCATTATCATATCAGGCTTTTGCCGCCTGACTTACTACACGCTTTGAGCCAAGATTTTAAGAGTATGTTACGTAGTACAGGTGTGTAAAATAATTATAAACATTCTGAATACGTACCTACTTTGTTTAAAGAGTATCAAAGATATTGAAGTTCCAAATCAGTTAGTAAACTTTGTTCGCATAGCTAAGCAAAATTTTGATAGAGCTTATGGTGGGTACTTCTTCCTCAACACTGTTTTGCTCACTATTAGACATATGCCTCTCCAATAGATTTCCACTCGGCACGGTCTAAGGCCTGTCGGTGCCATAGATGACCAACGGTTGCCCTTACATCGTCGAGCCATCTGGCTAGTAGTCAACCTGCACTTTGTTACTACTATTACTCGTATGTTGTTTTATTAATTACCCAAGTTTGTTTTAAGGTTGCCGGACAAGTTTGACCTGGTCTGATTTATAAATTCTGTCCCATGATGAGTAAATGCTTGCTAATGCTAATTCGTGAGCTGTGAGAAAAACATCTATCAGCTTAGTATCTAAAGATAATGGAAATTGAAAACTTGTAGCGGACGGCAAATGTTCATTATACCTACATAATTATATTAAAAATATTCTTGCCGATGACGGATAAAGTAAAGTAGGTACTCGGGTTCGATTCCTGAGGCTGGATTTCAAATTTTTCAATCTTTCAAAAATGCAATTATTGTATTTGTAAAGTAATTGGCAAGAAATGCCTATAAAAATTACTTCAAGTAGGTACTAATACAAAATACAGAGAACCCAGAAAGTAATCTCTATACGTACTTCGCTCGAGCAACGCCCACATATACCCCATCGCACACAAACATCGAATTACTTCGGACCCACTGACCTCTATAGTACTAGTACGCTTTCACGATTTCCTTTTGATTTTGACATTTGGTCGGTCATTTGCCAAAATTAAATGAGAGAGTGTATACTTGTGTAACAAGGATAGCAACAACGGCCATTTGTCATTCATAAGTGTGCAAAATTCACAGGACTGTCATTCGATTCGGCATTAGAAATTGCTGTCACTTTGTACGGGTTTGTATGGGGTAGCAAGTCCAACATACTACAGTGTTCGGAACACTTTGTTTGGAATGATTTCCGAGATCCCCTGTCCGTGAGGAATATCTACATGTACGTTGTTACGGGTTGTGTATATCGCGTTGTTAAGGTAATCTTCTGTACTCTCAGTTTTTTGTGAACCCAGCATGGTCTGATGTAGTGGGCGGATATCACACAGCTGCAGTCTCCGGAAGCATAGTAGGAAAACGCCTACGCATAAATAGGTTTATTGGTAAGCCTACGCTTCATTCAACTTGAGTAATAGGTACCTAAGCAGATTATTTTCATCCGAAAACCAGTTTTGCTGAATCGGTTCTGACAAGTCCAACGTGGTTAGGAAATAATATATTTCGTAGTAATGTTTATAGGCATTTCTTGCCAATTACTTTATTACAATTCCTTGGTCTGGACTTAAAATTTATCTATCTTTCATTATTGACAGATAGAAAAGTCCCGACCCAGGAATAGAACTCGAAACTTCCGTATGCCAAATCGTGACCGGAATCGAACCACCTATCTGGATTAAAAAAAATGAGGTCTAAGTAACATAGTCCAGATAGGTGGTTCGATTCATGAATGGTTTAGTATACGGAAGTTTTGGGTTCGATTCCTGGGTTTGGACGTGTTCAAATTTTTCTATCATTCAAAAATGCAATTATTGTATTTATTATATTTTGATTTTAAAGCCATAAAAAGCCGCTTTTGAGAGGTACAGTAAAGATAATTTGAGTGCCGAGAATGGACATTAGATAGATTTTCTTGCGATAACAATTATTTTGAACTGGCTTTCGCCTAAAGCTCTGTCGGCAAAGATGTTATCGCAAGAAAATCTATCTAATGTCCATTCTCGGCACTCAAACTATCTTTAAATAAGAGTTTGAATAAATTTGTATGAATTATTCAAACTATTATTATAAATGTTTCATTCTTTAACAATGTTCCAGCCTTTATCAATAACACTATCAAAAATACACATGTACGAAGCCAGTGCTTATAATAACCTGTAAGTCTATAAAAATATACCAAGATAAGTATACTATAGCTCGCTTCCATTTTTCTTTCTGTCTTTGATCACAAAATTTAATGGATTTTCAAGACTGAAAAATCATCGCGTACAGTATTTTAAACTCCATTCACAAGACGATCTAAGGTTGACGTCGACGAACAGAGATTAATGGCAGTAGGAAGGATACCACAAACTGAATCTTGATTTACGTATCGAGGTGTAGAACCATGAAAAAGTGCAGATGAGGTTTAATTACTCGATTCCTCTATTAATGGTTATTTAAAGATGATTCTTATTTGGAATTCCTATTTTTCTTCTTAACGTTTCGACAGTAAACATTAATCAGGCATCAAAATAGGTGGCACGAGTATCAATATACGAGGTCTAAGCCATAGACCATCTTGGTGGGACCACAAAAGTACCAATTATTCTCCCGTCAAATAATAATGTAAAATTGTGTTTAAAAACAAATGTAATTGCTGTGCGAATGAGACAAAACTTACAAACTTATGTTTTAAATGAGAAGCGCGGTGCGTTCATTCAGATCTACGCCAAACAAAGGGTGGTACTGATGCTGATTAGGTCCAGACATGACGCTTACAATCATTCTAACAACCTGCTCGTTTTTTCGTTTAGTCATATAAAAAAATATGTGGCCTAGAATACGCCCACTTCGGCAGCATTATCGGAGGCAGTCATCAGGTTCTCCTGTGTGCAGATGATTGGGCACACAGAACACGATGTAAAGTGGACCATTGTTTTTATATTTCACTAGCGGCCCGCTCCGGCTTTGCACGGGTATAAAATATATGGATGTTATTATACATATAAACCTTCCTCTTCAATCACTCTATCTATTAAAAAAACCGCATCAAAATCCGTTGCGTAGTTTTAAAGATTTAAGCATACATAGATATATAGGGAAAGAGAAAGCGACTTTGTTTTATACTATGTAGTGATGTTGGTACTCGTTTTGGAATAACGGAATTAAACCTGTAGGACTACTTTTTATCTCTCTCATTTACTTATCCTTACCTTACGATCTTATGGTTTATTTTCATATAAGCCTAAAGCAGCTCGTTTCAATTGAAAATAAAATTATAATAAACGAATGGTTTCAATTAATGTCGCTAGCTCTAGATATTATCATCTAATTTATAAAATTTTCGTTCCAATGTCATTGAATTCGAGTACCGTTCTTGATCATAAATTTGCCACTTTTATAGGTTCAATTTTCGAATTATTGATTCTAAGGACATCTGATTATACGGGTAACCTTAGTGATGACACAAATTTCGCAAGATACATTCTCCTGTCTGTCTTGTAATACTATTTGGTCTGTGTAAATAATGGGCTATGTTAGTAACACTAGATCTTTGTAACCAATTTACTCGTGGATAGTTTTATCTTTACTTCAAAACTGTTTATAAAGATAGATAAAATAAAGAAGACAGTAATCATAAAGTTTACATCCTCAATCATCTCGAAAGATGTTTTTTAATACTCTGTCAATACTTGTAAACATTTGATATCAGTTATCAGGAGATAATAGGTTAGCAATGGATATTATGCTTAAAATTATACGACATAGAGTTGCTTTTTGAGTATTATTGTTTAGGTTATTGATGGCCGTTGACCAAAAGAACTGTGCCTTTAATCACTCTTTTTCTAAGAGCCTATGTTGTTTAAAAACAGATTTTAGGCAACCGAGCAGATGAATATACATTACCAGCATCACTTTATAGATGGGTGATCGTTTTTAAATAATGTTGGAGATTACTAAGCCGTTTGTTCTGCATCTGATTTCTCTCCGATTTTACTTCGACTTTATTCTGTTTGATTTACTAGTTTACCACCATGTCATGTCTTCCCGTGGATAACGTCAAGGCTAGTAAAGCATTTCACACCGAAACACGGGCAGCAGCGTCATCTGCGTACTTTAAAGCCTTAATGCGATCACCAATCCGCCAAATGCCGTGATTATGTCAAACCCCTCATATTTATAATAAGTCAAATCAAATCAAATCAAAACATTTATTTGTGGAACATAGGTACATGGTTATAACATTAAAATACAATCGTCTCACTATGTTACGCCTATGTAAGGCGTACAAATATGTTTAAAACACAAAAAAAAATGTAAATTATAAATAATATAAGTCGTTTCTATTGAGGAGACCTGTACCCAGCAGTGGTACACAAAATGGGTTTATCGGCTTTAACGAGATTGGCCACCATGCTACAAATTGATTAGGAGTTTATCATAAACCAACCCAGAATTGTACATCTATACTGATGTAATAAAGAGGAAATATTTGTATTTTTGTGTATGTTTGTAATGAATAAACTTAAAAACTACTGTGCCGATTTCAAAAAAATTTTCACCATTGGAATCCTACCTTCACCCTGAGTGATATAGGCTACTTTTTATCCCTGTATTCCCACGGGAACGGGAACTACGCGGGTGTAACCGCAAGGCGTCCGCTAGTAATTTATATAATAATATATATGGGTTAGCAATGACAGTCCTATATCAAGAGATACTCTCAGTAAACCAAGTACAATAAATCTCCCCCAGCTATTCGATACTGATACCCACCCGACGGCAAAACATCCTCTGTGAGTGTCACAAAAGAAATATTGTACGGATGTGCAAACATCAACAACTTGAGATACCAAAATGTTTGTTTGGTATATCCAACTTGGATGGTAATTTGCTGTGTCGGTAAAGTATAAATCTTATGTGTATTATACTTGTTTAATAATAACTAATAACTTCGGACAACTCACACATGTCCACCTAATCCTAAACTAGGCTGTAAACGGCAATCTGATAACAGTGAGCCCACTTTTAAATTTCTAAATACGTATCTTCTTAATATGTGAAACCTAAACATGTTTCTATGTACGTTATAAACTTTGAAACCATCTTCGTTTTCATTAGAAAGAAGATGGGTTTAGACCACCAAAACAATAAAAGAAAGAAAAACAAGTTAATAAAAAAACAAGCGTAGAAGCACACGCCGGGTATCCGCTAGTTTTAGATAAATTACATTCAGACATAAGATAAACATTCATGCTCATCACACAGATTTGTCGGGAATCCATGACCTCTGGCAAAGCGCGGGCTTAGCAGTCAAGGTCACTAAACACTAGACCAATAGGTCAGTCTTATTTGCAAAGACTTCATATCGTTTAATTCTGGCAAAAAGAGATGTAATTTAATTTAAATACCGCAAAACAACCTATTCCCGCACGCACAAATTTCAGGAAAAAACACCACATAAATTCAAAGAAGATAAATTCAATGATAAGGAATTTTAAGACAGGCTTACAACGATGTTATGTTTGGTTATATTTCTTTGTATTTTCCTGGGTATCCATGGTTGCTATAACGTATTTTTTTACCCCAAATAATATCTAATCCAAGCCATAAGCTACTAGGTCTGTTTAAAAGCAAAAAACAATTAAAGTATATACAGAATAAAAACTTTATACTAACGGGCACGAGCAATGCACAAAAAGACATCGTCAACGTAAACAGAATCGAAACATAATGGTTCGAGATTTAATGAGACAGATTTTCTTTCTCAAAATTGTATCTTATCCAATTCTAAGGCATTAGATACTGGAACTAAACACTGAGAAAGATAGAAGGTCAGCTTCATAGTAACGCACTCAAACAACGCACACATAGACACCGTTCACAGATACAGCATTTCGTATCACTTTCGGAGCAAATTAGTCCTAGATTTCAAGTGAAGTAGTTTTGTTTCCTCAAATTGTATCTAATCTTATTTCAAGGTATAGGTTACTGGAACTAAACGCCGAGAGAGATAGGAGGTAAGATTAATTTATATGAAACTAACAAAACTCCAAAATCGAAGGTTTGCATCGGCTCGTTGAAATCGAACGAATATAAATTTCTTCACTTCTACTCGAAGCGAGCCGTTACCCGTTCGTAAATACTGTTCGTAAATCGCGCGTCGCTCGATAGATAAATGCTGATGTGTGGACGAAAGCTCATGCCGTGATTTTTACCCAACGTGTTTGCTCGATCGAGTAAAACAGTAGTTAAGTGAGTACGGAGCTTCAGACAAACTGGCTCGAAATACCTTTGGAACTCACTTTGTTCCAAAATGTTTCAAAAATAGGTATCCTTAAAACATTTTGGAACATAGTAAGTCAATGGACGATGTCAATGTGTGCATTTCTCGAATTACATTATGATGCTAACTTTCTTTATTCCCAGTGTTTATGCACTGGGCAATGTTCCATTGGGCATAAGCACAAAGCCTCAGACTCATTACTTAGGGCTATAAAATAAATTGTTTCACTTAATTAACAAGAAAGGGACAAAGGTTGTCTTTCCTCTTTTTGTCTATTTTGTTTAATACATAGCATTTACTCTAGAATATGTACATTTATTATTCTAGACGCTAAACTAACTAGCGATGGTTGGAAAAGGTTTCTTACAAGAAAAATGAATTGTAAACATTAAATAATAATACGAACGGATATTTTTTAAGGGCCATGCTATGATAATACCTCATAAAGTCACAAAATAATATATATTTTTTAAAACTTGACAGTGAAATGATTTATTTTCTCAACGTGACAGCGATGCACTGAAGAAAAATTGCTGTTTAGGAAACACCAGTCAGTGTTCACATTAGTGGCCATCGAAAGCTTAAACCTTTTCATTGCATCGAAGCTTTTGGACAGTAGGCCCCCAACGAATTTTGACACGGGTCTGCATAAGGTATCCTACGCCCCTGGTTTTGTTGTAATCCTAAACAAAGCTAAGTCTTATGTTTGTTTTTATTACCAAGTTCTTTTCTCAGTGATTTACTTTTTGTGAGCTTGACATTCATTTATAATCATTCTATTTCAAATTTTATCAAACTGACCTAACTGTATACAATACTTTGAATTTGACTAAATATTATTACAACTAAGCCCACAGATGAAGACTGAAGAGGGTAAAAATTCGCGTTTCGTTTGGATTGTCAGAAATTGAAACAAAATGTGGATTCTGACACTCATATTTCGAAATGAATTTGGTTCTAAGTGGTACAACTAGTGGAATAATTATGAAGGATCAAAAGGCCGATCTTGACAAGTACATTTTATGTTCTTTCACATCCTACAAAGCATTCTCAGTTCGTTTTAAGATTTGAAGGAGGTTTGAAATTTCAAAGAATATATCCAACCTTTTTTCTTTTTAATAATTTTTGTACAAGGTAGTTTGGAGATTTTAATATTCATTTTAAAAAGCTTAAAAAAATTTGATGGATCGATGTTTCTATAACCTTACAGAGTATTTTATAAATATGTTGAATTAATTATTGTTTTTAATCATTTTATTAATCTTAAATAAAATTGCATGCCTAATGAGGTAAATTGTGTTGCACACCATTACTTTTAAGACCATTATTTTGTAATACCACAATTACTGCAATAAAATTCATTTCATTGAATTTCATTTCAAAGTTTAGTGTTGAAATAGTGTGATAGAGGAATAAACGAAGTAAACATTTATGACAATAAAGTACTGTACTGTGGCGAGGGAAATAGTAGTACAATCATATTTTTTTAAATTGTTTTGTCGAAATTGAATATTGAACACATCAGTCTTACGCGCGGCAACAATTCAGTCGTTGAATAGACAAACCTTGCAGAACGAACAAGAACTGCCCCCATCATTCAAAATCGTTTAGGCGTACATCCACACATGAACCTTGAAAACAATACACTTCTTGCTATGGGAAAGTCGTGTAAACCGGGTTTCAATGCCATGATTTCAGAACTATAAATTCAGATTTCCTTAATATAACTTTGATTTTATTACACCTATATTAAAAAAACTCTTTGTTTATATGGCGTAAAAGTGTTTATTTAATTCAACTAAGATAGTAACAGACTAAAAAAATGTTTGGGTACAATATCGTTTGTTTATCAATCTGTTGTCACTAAAATGCGTCAAATTATGCCAGTGTTGTATCGCCGGCAATAACAGATAAAAGTAGCGGATTACTTTTTCTCTTTTTCGCTCGTGATAATTAAATATGCTTTCCTACTTTTATGACTTTTTATAAAAGACATCGCAATATATAGGTTATCTATGTGTGCATGTGTATGCCGTATTTAAAGATAGAATGTTGTTGATGTAACCCATCTACGCCTATTTACATAAAATGTTGTTTTACACCATACTAAAAACTTAATCCATATCCGAAAGCGATGGCTGCGTGTATGTTGTATGAAGGTTATATTCTGTACACTTAACGTTGTGTAATTTAACACAGACACATTAAATTGACTTCTATCATTACCATCAATACCATAATAAAGTTATTGCAGTCATTGTTTGTTCAGATGGGCAAAGTAATGTTCTCTAACTAATTTTGGACTGACCTGCTACAAAGTGGTATCTATTATAGTGCACAAGAGTTAGCAGACATAAGTGTGGTAGCCTGGTTAAGGAATTGGGCTCACAAAGGAATTGTTTTATGTTTTAACCCATTATATGTTAGATTACGTTTTAACATCATGTGTATTGCTGAGTTAACAATATGTTAATAATGTGCATTCCACATTCTCCATATTAGTTTATGTTCTAAAACAACGTTTCCGATGGGATGAAATAGGCACAGGATCGACGAGTTGCTTCGCAAGGCACGGTGAGCTGAGACATTTATAGAAACTGTCACCCATCTAAGGCTTACTTAAGTGTGGTAATGTTGCTTAACCTCGCTGAACTCTCAATCTGCTCGATCGGGTCTGCAGCACGGACTGATCGTTACCTACCTTATTTATATGATCACAACTATTGTTCAACTAGACATCAATGCAATTATTAGCAACCATATTATGCTTACAGTACTCAACAGTTCGATTGCATTCCAATGGGGAACACATTTTTGCAAGGTTCTGTAATATATTTTAACGATAATATGTTTAACTATATCTAATGTCTTTGTAATAGCATTGTATTAATGTCGATATTGCATGTATCGATATAGCTATTGATACCATTGTTCAATACTATCCATAATGTTCATTAAATAAATTAAGTTAAGTAATTCGATTGATGATTGTTATTAAAAAAAATACTATTGTACTCTGATCAGATTAGATTGAAATTATAACGTATACATGAAATGAGAACGGCTTTTTTTAAATTGTACTCCTTAAGGGACTAACCAGGGTTTCCAAATTCAATTAAAATTATATTAACGTGGGTGACGCCTCGATAAAAGTTAGTTTATCAGAAAATCTAGCACAAAATAATAGACAAACAAATCTAGCTTATTGTCTTGTTATGTTATAGTTAAGCGTTCGTAACTTGATGGTAAACGAACAGATCAAAAGATCAACAAGATTAAGAATCTTTAGCTTCATCAATTTCATAGAAGTATGGAACTGACAAAGATGATAAAGATCTATAATATGTACCTATGTATTAGGAAATATATAAGTATGTTTATCGATTGTCTAGTTTACATAGTACAAGCTCTACTTAATTTGGAAACAGACTGCGTTGTGTGAGTTGTCCCAGGATATTATTACTGTCCCAGGAGTGGGAAAAGCACGTTCAGCCGTCGGTCCTGCGTCTAATCTCTCTCCGATCGTGTCGAATTTCAACACGTTGAGCTTTATAGTTTATTTGTTTTTTTAAAAGACTAGGTTTTTTACAAAATACGTACATTCATAGGTACTTAATTATAAATTTATAAGAGTATCATTGAACATTTTAACTTGAAACTTGTGGCTATCTAGTTTACTTGACCTTTAACTTAAAACTTAATCAACGCGATCAATAAAAAATAATTACTCTTTATCAAAAATATTGGCCAAGTTATGCGTAGTTTTTTTGTTTATAAGTTTTTGTTGTAGATTACATAAGTACCTACCATTGTAGCAGATGATTATATTTGACTTATACTTGCGTGCGTGTATCTTTTAGTGTATAATTGGACCCATTATTCATAATACATTAGTGACAACATTTTATATAAAGAATGTTCTGTCTTTGTTTTCCATTCTACTTTAGAAATCAAATAGAAAAAGCTAGTTTTTAGGACGGAACCCTTATAGTTTCACCATGTCCGTCCGTCCGCAGCTTAGCTCAGAGACTGTTAGTGCTAGAAGGCTGTAATTTTGCACACTTGATACACAAAATACTTACGCCGCCAAATAAAATCTTGAAAAAACTTTTTTTCGAGGGACCTCCCCTTTGTGTAAAGTGGGGATGTGTTTTTTTTCTCACCTACCTCATCGTGTGGGATATCATTAGATAGATATTTTAAAAACGTTTAGGGGTTGTGAGCCGTTTGTAAATTATTAAGCTTTAAAGTGCAAATTTTTGTTAGAGTCAAGTGTCCCCCTCCCTCCCCTCCTAAATGGTTGATATTGGGTATGTGAAAAAATCACGGTAGTAGTTTAAATATAGGTAGTACATAACAAACCTTGAATTCGCCCACACCTTTCTATTACACGTTATATAATAAGTATATACCGTAATTAATTATTAAGCCAGCTTCCAATAAAGTGGTTTAAAGGAATGGATAATAGGCTTTAGCGGATATAAAAAACCCTGGAGATTCAATATGGCTCAGAAAGTTTTACATTTCAGCGAGGTTTTAACCACCATTGACTAGGTTTTAATAAATTTGTGTATTAATATTCCTTTATGTAATAAATTCTATTAAAATTTTAATGAAACTGATCTCTACAACACAAAACATGTACAGAAGGTAATTTTTGTATGTATTTTGCTGGAGCATTTATTTTTTTATCAAAAGATAACTAACGGTTTGAGAATGTGGGTCCCACAATTCTAGAAATTTGTAAATGTTGATAAACTTTCGCGATTTGTACACATTATAAAATTATATATTCCATCTGAGTCTACCCGTGACCACGGCTGTTGCAATACGGTCGAAACGTCGGGCAATAAATAAGGTATTTTACCTTAAATTATTCACGCGATTAAGAACCGTAGTATATATAATTTTATAGTATAGAAATCCAACTGACCTCTCCAGCTAAGCTAAACTGCTTGCAGAAGTGGAATCAAGTCGATAGCATAATGAGTGGGATTCGAATGCTTCGATGCTTTAGCCATTAGGCTACCATCGCTTAAATAAGTAAATTCATAGATATCATTTACGGGCATGAAATGTTGTCCTAAATTCCGTGGCTAATAGCAATGTGGAGTGCGTATAATGATGCTTGCCTTTTACTCTGCCCCATTTTCATAGTAAATTAGGAGATTTTAAACAAATTATAACTAGCGAATGCATTGCTTTTTATTCCATTTTCAAAATCGAATAATAAAAGACAAATCATTCGCTAGCTTAAACATATTTGAAACCTCTAATAATTTACTAAGATGAGTAAGAAGGTTAGTGTTTTGTGGTCACCATCTGCTATTATCTGACGTTATCAAGTTATATCTAAATGGAGTACATACTTACGAATATCTGCTTGAAGACAACATATTTCAAATACATCACAATCTATCACTTTCTACGTCAAAGAGAGAGATAAAGAATGTGTGAAGCAAGGGACAGAAGCACAATTTTAAAGAAAACTTTTAAATTACTACCCTACTCCATTTTTTTATGAAGCCCATTTATATTTTAGTAGATTTAGCTTTTTACACCTATGTGGAGATTTGTAAGCTCTCTGTATACCTACCAAATTTTATCCTAATCGGTCCGTGGGCTTAAGCGTGAAAACGTAATAGATCGAAGACTCCATCTCTTCTCATGGGTGTAGTCAAAGCGACTAGAGAACGGGCAACAGCGTCCTCTGTGTACTTTAAAGCCTTAATGCTATCGCCAACCCACTCGCCAAGCGTGGTGATTATGGCAAATACCCCCAGGATCTATAATAAGTATGTTCTACTGGAGAGAAACGTGCCCAGCAGTAGGGCACCAAATGGGTTATAAAAAAGTTATAACGTGGCTTAGTTAGTGTTTATGGTTTCCTACGGTTTTTTAACTACTTTTTTTGCATTTTTACTTTTTTCTAAATATGACATAATAAGTATTTTATATTCAAACACAATTGTAATGATTGTCATTGAAGTAAATAAATAGTAGATACTTACTTTCTTTTTTAAAATCACCATGAAAAATAATAACCCAATTTGTTAGCAATTCGACTGAGGTAGTGTTCCAATTCTGTTTAAAATGCTCTGAAATTACTTGTTAATGTAAGGTTATAAATTTCAAAATAAATACTTTCTTTCTTTGTATGTAGGTAAGTTGTAAATACCTCATTGTTTTTATACTTATTATAATTAATATAGTTAGTTCGTAGGGTAAATCTAGCTTAATGTTCTTCTCTTTGTAAATTTTCATTTTAATAAAACACTAATATACGAGTAATTAATATATACACAAAAAATATTTTTTCTGTCTAGTTTCTTGTCTAATAGTAACCATGGTCATTGTAATACGGTCAAAATGTTCGGGGAATAAAACCAGTGTACCAAATAAACTCCCAATACTCTATTCTAAAAATGAATTATGTCCATTTTGATTATGGTAACTAACACAGACGCGGACGGGGTGGAACCGCTGATAAAAAATAGTTAAGTCATTTATTTAAAAAAATCTAATATAATAAAAATCTATTGTCACGGTGTTTGTAGTCGAACTCCTCCGAAACGATTCAACTGATTGTAATGACATGGTGTTTTGTATATTTGTTAAAGTATTTTTTTTAATCGCCATTTTAGTAGTTTAGCACGATTTGCAAAAACGGGGACAATGGACTCAGATAAAATTGCAAGGGTCACCTAGTATACCATAAAATTACTTCAACGCACCTACTTGCATACACAAATAAAAAACTTTTTAAAAGACTCACCATATCATCATAAACGGGCATCAGGATGTTTATTAAGCGCTTGATGTGATAATAACATATCGTCCAGTTCACATCACCACCACACGCTGACAGTATACTGTCATTCTGGCCCCTGACCATACAGGCAGAATATTATGCCGAATTACCATATCACAAAAAAAAACACTGCACAAATTTCAACACAAAAAATCCAGAGTCAATAAAAAATATACAAACTTGAAATAAGAATTTTAAGTTAGAGATATAATTCGATATCGTTCGATTTAAAATTACTAGAATAAATAAGTGTTGTAGTGTCACATGAAAATAAAAATTATGCTATATTATTTTTTTCTAAAAGTTTCGAAAGGATTTGTTTCTGAAGAGACGTGAGCTCGCGACAGTTGCTGAAACCGAACTGAAGCGGTGTCTGTACTTACTGAAAATTGTTTGCACCGTGCGTTCCGCGATGGGGTGGATTCTAACGTAGGTAGGTATTGTGTTAGGTGTTTCATATTATATGAAATATTTATTACATTCGTAATTATGTGATATTGACTGAGACTATTTTAATTGATTTGGTGGTTTTAACATTGGATGTTTCTATTCCCACAATTGACGTAAATAAGTTTAAAAAAAACAAAAAGCTAAATTATTTGTGATATGTTGTTTAATGATAACGTCATATGTAACGATGAATTAGTAGAAACGAGTTTTGAATTTAATAATGATTAATTTTGATATATATTTTAAATATACTAACTTAAGGTATTAACTTCACGATCTGATAATACAAAACCGCTTAAAAATATACGTCAACAGCGAATAATTTTTTTTTTTTTTTTTTTTAAAGACAACTACCGCAGTAGCGTACAAGCCCTGTGTCGCGGGGAACTTTACAAACATACAAGTCACGGACACAAAGTACACCCAGACTCGGAACAACAATTTGTGGATCACACAAAGAGGTGTCCCGTGTGGGAATCGAAACCACGACCTCTTGAGTAGCAGTCCGACACACTCCCACCGCGCCACAGAGGCAGTCGCAATAAAAATTATCAATTATCTTTAATTCTTACTCAAATTTCTGACTTTTCTGTAATGTAGAATTTTTTGGTAGCAATATTTCGGCTACAGTACCTGTCCACAGAAAGGCTATGGAAGGAAATCATTGCGGATTGGTAGTATTGACTTCATTGTTGGTCTAACGTTTAGTGACCTTGACTGTTGAACTAGAGGCTGTGGATTCAATTCAAATGATATGAGTGTTTATTTTGTGTCTAAGTATATTTTTTTATCGATAGCGTACTTGGGAAGGTCCAAAAATTTCCGGCATAACAACGAAAATAAGTACATTATTTACTTAAATATTTTTTTAGTTTTCGATATAGTATTCTCTCCATTCTCAATATGCATTTCTATCCCCTTGTAAAAATGCTCGCAAGTTTTGTCCTCAAAACCTCAAAACTGCACGGGTCACTTCATCATCCGAAAAAAATCTTCTTCCTTTTATATTTGCTTTAAATTTTGAAAACAAATAATAGTCACTAGGGTTTAGATTGCGTTACCTTTGCCTTTCTAATGTACAGGATGTACCTTGTTTGATGATCATTCCATTTATAACTTGATTATTTTAGTGGTATTTAGAGGAAATTGTAATAATAAACATACCTACTCACGGTTTTTTTTTTTCATATAACTTGGGTATGAGCTATGTGGCGTTGTTGAAGATGTGTACCACTTGTTAGTGGAATGTGATAGATACAGAATGGAAAGAGAAACATTAGTACATGAACTAAAAATAAACCTATTAGAATTGGGAACATTTCAGTCTATTCTGTCAAAACCATGTAGTGATAATTCCATCAAAATTTATAAATTTATAAGTAAATTAAATAGTACTTAATTTTTCTTTTTCCTTTTAATATGGCCTATGCCCTAATATGGTAAGCAGTTGTTTAGTAGAAATTTAATACGAAAATGTACGAGTATTATTTTTTCACCCAGTGTTAATAGATCTTTATGCGATTAGTTAATAAGACAGTTCTTTAGTTGACTAGACATATATATATAGTTACATATAATATAACCATGAATGCACAATTACTTAGTGAAAAAATGTTTTTCGTGTTTTAATAGAAGTCCACTTAGCTCTCTACTAGATCACTTTTAGTTAACAAAGCATTAAATTGAATATTTTTCTTTAATTAATTTTAATGCACTATACGGAATACATAAAGCCGTACGTCGATGTAATCCGCCAATCAATCAAAATAATCTTAATCAATATTAATCACATCATCACAAGTGTAGTCTTCATTTAATATGAAACACTTATTACAATACCTACAAACGTACGTTAGAATCAAACAATTTTCAACAGACATAACTTCAGTTCAGTTTCAGCAACTATCACGAGCTCACGTCTCTTCAGAAACAAATTCATATAAAACTTTTAACAAAAATAAAATAAAAAAGATTTTTACTTTCTAAGTGACACAACAAAATTATTGTCAATCATTTGAAATTGCACGACGGCCACCGACCTGATAGACCGACGATCTGAATAAGGTCGTCGGGATTGCAGAGGACTAGGTGTGGTTACACAAATGTAGTGAAGCCGATGTCCAGGAAAGAGTTGTTAAAGGCTAATGATAATGAGTATGCATTTATCAAGTACTAGCTGACCGTTTTTCCCCGTTTTTGCAACATTTTTAATTCCTGCTCCGCTCCTATTGGTCGCAGCGTGATGTTATATAGCCCATAGTTTTCCTCGATAAATGGGCTAGGTACCTAATAGTAATAATTTCAATTCGGACTAGTAATTCCTGAGATTCTCGCGTTCAAACAAACAAATAAACTCTTCAGCATTATAATTGAAGTAGTTAAGGAACTGGTCCATGGAGACCAGTCATACTAACGGTTAATTCAATGGGGCTTAGCCACTTGATTGGGTCATTGTGCGTACATTGCGTTTTGTGAATTCGCTTTTCTTCCAGCCAGCCTCAGAACGCCTGCAGTGGCTAATACTCCCAGAACCCCAGCAGTCCCTTCAGTCTATTAATATCACTTAAAACATCATGCATTCTTAAATAAAAATCGTTTTTTTTTATAGTTACATAATTTAACTTTTATTACTTTGCTAAAACTAAACAAACACAGAGAATTTAGTGGTTCGTTTTATCCATGATAAATGGTCTATTATGAGAGTAAGTGCAATATCATTCTGATATTTACCTCGTCGAGCTCCAGCCAACACTCCTATGATGTATCCTTTGAAGGTTATGATGAAGGATCACCAGAATCACCCTCTAATAAATGTTGGTATTTAGAACTTGTTAGATCCGCTTTAACTGGATCCAGGCATATAAAACGCCCAAAATATTTATGTTTAAAAATAGGACACTTTCTTACAATACCTTTAGCTATACGCAGAGGTTCTCTGTGCCAATTTGTATTCGTTTCATTGTGTTAACCAAATCCAGCATAAAGAAGCTTATGACTTGTTCTTAGATTGATTAAGAGCATAATTTGACTTTTGTGACGAATAAAGGCCATTATTTTCTTTCTTTGGATATCAGAAATAATATTTAATCATTCGTTACCAGTACTTTGGCCAATATTTAAGCACATGTAGTTTTTATCCTTGTTCTAAGTAGGTGTTCCTTCTTTATTGTACCCACTAAGGCTGTTTTTAGTTTATCTCAAGTTCCAACTTTTTAATAATATAATTTGCATCAGTCCTTTAATATGGTGTATAGTAATTTACTATACACCATATTTAGGGGCAACACCTTAAGCTTATCAAGTTTATAAACATTCAAACATTGTAAAATTGGCAATTTGAAAAGAGTGTGTTCTTTTCTCCTGTTTTACCTATTATTTGCGAACTTGGTATATTCATGTAGAATCCTGACGTATCACAAGTGTTGTTTCGCATCCTAAGTAAATAAAGAAGTTTTTTTATATTTGATTACACGTAACAAAGTAATATAATTGGGTGACAAAAATCGGTGTTGTTGTGTGTGGTCTTCATTTCATCTTAAAATATCAAATCGATATAGTGCAAAAGCCATGTTGTTTTTTTTATGGTATGGGCGCAAGTCAAAAGTTATTGCAGTTCCTGTACAGGCTCGAAATGTTAGTTTATTTTCCGCAAACCCCAGTACTACTATAGTAACAATATAGGATACTCTATTGGATGCGTTTAAACACCGTTGTATATTCGGGCTAGATTCGGGTATGGTAGAGGAAACAATATTCCCATTATTGTCAGCTTTATATTGAACTTGACAATCACTGATTGACGATCGACACGAGAATCTCAGGAATTACTAGTCCGAATTGAAAAATTTCTATTAGGTAGCCCATTTCTCGAGGAAGGAGGAGGAGGCTATATAACATCACGCTACGACCAATAGGAGCGGAGCAGGAATTAAAAATGTTGCAAAAACGGGAAAAAACGGTCAGCTAGTACTTGATAAATGCATACTCATTAACATTAGCCTTTACACGCAAAGGGCATACAACGCGCTGCGTATTCAATATAATAACGCGTATCGGGTGTTGATGGGGCTGCCGCGGCACTGTAGTGCATCTAGCATGTTTGCCGAAGCACGGATAGGGTTTTACGCCCGTTTTAGTCGGAGGCACTTTACTAAGTTCATCGAGATTCATTAATGCCTCCGACTGCATGAAATTGTATAATTATGTAGGGGGTCTTGTCTCCATATTTTTTGTGCAGGCGGGTTTTTTTTATGTTTTTTTTTTTTTTTTTATTTAAAACTTTTTAGTAGTTGTAGGATGTAACCGATGTAGCAACTTACTTTTATCACAGCTATTGTCAAGTATTGAAAATTGAAAAAACAGTGGTTGCTTACTTACTTTTTTAGTATAAAGTCATAATCATGTTAAACCTTTTTGAAATGCTTAAGATGAGCTCTTTAATTTGATACCCATATTGCAGTATTCGAAACAACTTTTTTTTTCACACCTCTTTATTTTGACATCTCACAGCCGCCATGTTTGTTTTTTAAAAACGTCACCTATCTAAGAACACTTGGGCGATTAAGACGAATCTAACGACGTGTGAATTGTATAAATCTGTTCAGTGGATTGTGAGATATCAGGTAATAAAGAATATTACATACATACATACATACAAGATACGCGCGAAAAACATAACCCTTCTTTACAGTCGGGTAATAATAAGTGTTTCATACTATATTAAGACTACACTTGTGATGATGTCAATAATATTGAATGAGATCTTTAATTGATTCAGCAGTTTTGAACATTAAATGTAAATGAGTGAATATGAAACACAAACAGTTACATATAATTGCTGATGTAAATAAGAAAAAAAATATGATGATGACGTAATATTTAATAACAAATTGGTAGAAACGATTATATTACTACTACATGAGGATAAAGGATTTAAATAGTTTTTTAATCTATTATTAACTTTACGATTTAATTAAACAAAAGACGTAAAAACAGACAGTTAACTATAATCATTTATTTATTTTTAATTCTTACTCACATTTTTTATATTTCGGTTAAGTATTTAAAAATTTTAAGAGCTTTGGCTACAGTTAGTGTCCACAAAAAAAAACTGACCAAGTGCCAGTGGAACTCGCGCACTGAGGGTTTCGTACTAACTTATAAGTACGTAAATAGTTCGATCAACACGGAAATCTATCTAGACACAAGGCACTGTTGTGCTATAGTAATTTAAAAAACATAGTTGCCAAATTGCTCTACTGAGTCGATGTATGATTTTTAGAGTTTCAAAAGCAAACGATTTCAAGTTAGATTTCACGTCTGTTATTTTTGCGAAACCTTGGCATATTTTCACATGTTTGTTTTAACGGGGTCTCTGTAGCGAAACATTATTGAAAGATTTAACTTATATCTGAGAACTTACACAAGAACATTTGATCCCAAACTAAGAAGAAATAATAAAGAATACTTATTATATTATAATAAAGAAAAATGTTAGTAACATAGTTCAAGGAAAATAAATATTACGTCCGTTCCATTACCATACACATACGTACTTTACCCGACTTGGGAGTTTTTGTTGCTAGCGGTACAATTTTGACAAGTACAGAGTGAAGTTGACGCGATCGCGATTATCTTCTCATTTGAAACGCATAGTACATATACATACTAAATGCCTGTTGGCAAGCAATAGGTAAGTAACAAGGCAATAAAAACTCGCGGCCACTCTTTTCAAATTGCCGATGTTTACAATGTTTTACAATTACTGCTTCAGTGGCGCGGCGGGTGTGTGTCCCACTGCTATGCAAAAGGTCGTGGGTTCGATTCCCACACGAGACAGCATTTTATGTGATCCACAACTTGTTGTTCCGGGTATGGTGTACTTTGTGTCCGTGACTCGTATGTGTGTAAAGTCCCCCGTAACAGAGGGCTTGTACTCTACTGCGGTCTTTAAGAAAAAAAAAAAAAATTGTAAATTATGTATGTTTATAAACTGTGTGTATGTATGTAGAATATATTTATCCTAGATGGGATCAAACCCACTAAACCAACAGGCCAGTATTTTGCAACGCTATTTTCACATTATAGACTTTCTATAAAAATTGGGGTCGATTTTCATGAACATTCTTAAATTAAAAAAATTAACCTATTTGAAACCCTACAAGCCTTTCATTTGTTTTCAAGAAACGCCATACCATTTTCATAACGGTTTTTCAATTTATTGTTTTGCCCCTAAAATGACGCTCATGTTCAAAAGTCAGATAGGTTTTCCTGTAATCTATAGATTAAGACCTATCTTTTGTATTTTTTCCATAGTATTAGGTGTAGTAGCGTCGGAGATAAAGGGTTATTTTCATGGTTTTACTTGAATAACTTTTAAATTAATGAATGTAAAATTACAGTATAATATATGAGACATTACAACAAGCCCTATTATTTGTTAAGTAATGCGATAGAGATTTTTTTTTTTATTTTTTAATTGACCACCCCCCCCCCACGCCCCCAGACACCTTGTTTAGCATTCAGGCTCCCATAATCATAATAAGTAAATGAATTATCAGACATTTTAAGAGCATTTTAACTAGCGAATATTTTGTGTTTCATTCCATTATAATTTGTTATTATTCATTTTAAAATAGAATAGAAAAAGACAAAATATTCGTTTACTGTTTTTCAGCACCACGCGGCGTCATATCTTCCTATCTAAATCAACATCTGATGCTGCATGAAAATGAAGTTGCGCCGAAAATTACACCTAGCTTGTCTTCTGTTTGGAGTAATCTATATTTCTATACTAATATTAAAAAGCTGAAGAGTTTGTTTGTTTAAACACGGTAATCTCAAGAACTACTGATCCGAATTGAAAAGTTCTTTCCCTATTGGATAGCCCATTTATCGAGAAAGGTTATTATAAGCTGTATAACATCATATTGACGCCACGAGAAATAGGAGCAGAGCAATAATGAAAAATGTTTTAAAAAATTTAAGCAGACAAAGTTGCGCGGGTCCGTAAAACATAAACTTTTATTTGTATGACAAACTGGGCTGGGTTACCAGCAGAAGGGAGTAGGCTAGCAGACAATGTGCATAACAGCTTTCATGTCCGTCCCAGAGCTCTGCTGCCTTTAGAGGTGGTTTACGATACGCCGCCTCTAAAATATGGAATAATATACCACCACCTTTACGTCAAGTGAATAGTATCACGACATTCAGAACTCGTCTACGTACATACCTCATAAGTATATAATATTAGTTATATTTCGGGACTTAATCGCGTGAATTATTTAAAGGTACGAACCTTTTATTTACCCGACGTTTCGATCGAATTGCGCCGATCGTGGTCACGGGTCGACTAATATGTATAAAAATCGCGAAAGTTTAAAAACAATAAGTATATAATATGTTAATCCTTTACTAATTTATGTTAATTTATTCCTTTACTACTTCTTTTTAGACTAAGTACTCCATTCGTTAAGTCGGTCTCTATAAATATATTTTATAGCTATACCTATAATTACTATTAATTATTATATCGTTTTTATTTAATTATCCAATTCTAATACAATACTTAACTACACCAAATGTCCACCTACACTGGCTATTATATTCGTCAACTATCTTTATACAATAGACTACTTGTATGTCAACACTTTTAATGTACATGATGGAACGGCACGTTTCAATCCTATTTTACTCTTTCGTGGTTCATGGGTTCCAGATGAAAATCAGCGTCAATCAGGTAAGCAGTTTCTGCTTGACATATTAGCTAATCTGGGCCTTGTACCTTTTAGGCTCGGCCTTAAGATCCATTCCATATTAGAGTTTTTACTTTAGAATGGTTACTTTATATTAGATGTATGATCTTAATTATTATTTTGCGTCTCTTATATTCCGTTCCCAAATAAATTAATTTTATTATGTAGATGTTGTAGGTTCTATTCTCATCAAGCATAAATATGTGTGATGATCACGGTGGTTCATTCTGTGTCTGGGTACCTACTCAATGATCTTAAAAAATGGCTCACCCGTTGTTGTTTTATAAATGGTGTAACTATCGCCACTTTGTTGTATGTTCAAAGATATTAATGTATTTATTTACTGTATATATAACTATGTTGTGTTGTTTGTCTGGTTGTTATAGTAGAGGCTTTCTCGAGATTGGGTTTAGATTATATTGTGCGATTTGTCTGATAAAAACTAATTGTTCAATATTACAGAGACCCCGTCAAAAACAAAAATGTAAAAAAACATCAAGTCGTTTAAAGGTTAGGCGCTAATAACAAAAATTAGATATAACTGGAAATCTTTTTTTTCTAAGTTCTAAAAGTCGTACATAGTGACGTGTACCAATTTAACCTGAACCTACCAAAACATGTTAAAAATTATATTACATTATTAGCCATGGACACTTTTCGAAAGGCAAGCTACCATAGGCGTGTTTATAAATCAATAAAATTTGAGACAAAATTTGTCTCATCCGGCTATCAGATCGGTGAAAGGCGATGTTCAGCGTCTCTTAACCTAAAATTACTAGACAATCATTACGGACAGGTACTAGTATTGACTGGATTGTTGGTCTAGCGGTTAGTGACCTTGACTACTAAGCCAGAGGTCATGGTCAGGTTCGATTCAAAGGATTAATATTTGTGTAACAAGTGTTTATTTTGTGTGTTAGTGTAATTGATCGATAACTTGTTTCTGTTCTTATTTAATTCGGAATATAGTATTCAGTCTGGTTGTCATTGTACAGACTGTACGTTGTTTGGTTTCATTCGATCGATAACTTGATTGTTTTGTTAGATATTTATATAAATTAGTTTTAATTGTATTATTGTCTGCACACTTATTGTTTGTTTTTTATGTAACTTGGATACGCAATTGTTTAATTTAGTACCAAAATATATATATAGAGACATATATTTTTGTCTACTGTTAATAGTTTAAGCGACCAATATTATTCTAATAATAAATTACACATAACAGTGAATTTACCATTATTACTTTTCAGTTTTTCGTATTTTATTTTAATAAAAGTCCACTTAGCTCTCTACGAGATTATTTTTGGTTAACAAAGCATGAAATTGCATATTGTTCCTCAAATTGATTTTAGTGCACTATACGGAATACGTAAAGCTGAAAAGTAATTAAATATGCCTCGATGTAGTAGACATATAAAAATCACTTTTTGCTTCTCCGTTAAAATGAATCTTTTTTAAAGTCCAACGCAAAAGTAGGGGTGTTATAAACAATATTGTGTCTGTGTATTTGTGTTTATTAATGCCATGGTTTAATGGTTATATTAGTGTGGGTGGATTTTTAAATTTAAGTAACTTTTATTGTTATCCAGTAATAATATTCAGTAATTGTCATGTTCAATATAACGCTGACATTACTGGGAACATTATTTCCTCCACCATACCCGAATCTAGCCCGAATACATAACGGTGTTCAAACGCAACTAATAGAGTATCCATATATTGTTTCCATAGTACTTATGGAGCTTAAGAACAATAAAAAAACATATCGAGCCTGTACTGGATCTGCAATAAGTCCCCACTGGGTTTTGACTTGTGCTCATACCATGAAAAAAAAATTCGACACAGCTTTTATACAATATCGCAATTGGAAATTATCTGATAAAATAATTACCAAAGATGTTCAAAAAATCGCAATAAGTCCAAAATATAGCCTAAAAGACGATGTTTTGTCAACCGATGATATTGCTTTGTTACGTATTGATAAGATTCATCTGAAGGAATATGGAAAGTTATCAAAATTTGACGATATAAATTTAAGAAACGGTCAGAAGCTTCTTTATGCTGGATTTGGTTTACACAATGAAACGAATACAAATTGGCACAGAGAACCTCTGCGTATAGCTAAAGGTATTGTAAGAAATTGTCCTGATTTGGAACATGAATATTTCGGGCGTTTTATTTGCCTTGATCCAGTAAATGCCAATTCAAATAGTCCTGAACATCAGCATTCATTGGAAGGTGATTCTGGTGGTCCTTTGTTTTATGAAGGATACATTATAGGAGTGCTGGCGGGATGTCCACAAGGTCGATCTTCGAATGTTACTGAATTTACACCCGTAATAGACCATTTAGAATGGATAAAACGAACCACTAAATTGACGGTGATTGATTAGGTTTAGGAAATCAATAAACGATAAGTTATGTAACTATTTAGAAATAAAGTGTCTTTTTTTAATACATAACTTTAAAAGAAATTATTAGACAAGAAAGTGCTATTCTTACGAGCGAATACTCAATGTTTTGGGGGTCGCTGACTCTCATACTGTCACCTACTGCTTTGGTGGGTGCAATATCCGTACCTAGTCCCGGGTATAGACCATTGTGCGTGAGCAGTAGTGGCTGTTACTCAAACCAGCCCACCTTCCAGAAGCAGATCAGCTTTCCTTAACTTCTGAGTGTTTCCGTTAGCGATCTTGGTGAGTCCAGAACCTCTTTCCGGATATGTGCGACGCCGGTGTACATTAGGAGCACGTGCGCAACTGTTTCCCAAGTCTCCAAGCAAGCTCTGCATAAGGGACTGTTCGTGATTCCTATTGTGTGGAAGTATTTTTTTAGCGTGCAGTGTCCGGTGACAGTCCCCACCACCAGGCGCAGGCTGCCTCTGTCGAGACGCAGTAGCCACCACAGAGCCTCTAAAGCGTTTTCAATAAGAATGATGTTAGGCTTATGGGTATATAGACCCGGAAGTATACAGTATATAGAAAATGCTTTGGGTTGCGTGTAGTTGGGATTAACCGGGCTTGGGGATATAATTAATTTCACCATGCAAGTGGTATATAGTTATACACGATGCAGGCCTGATAGGATCTTGCCAGCCATGATGCGATTGGGTCTGTTCCCCATTACAGCAGGACCGGAAGAACACCGTCAAGGCCTGCTGCCTTGAAAGGTTAAAACCGTTTCAATCGCCCACCTTACCCGGTCTTATGTTACTATGAGCCAGTCTTGGTCGGTTAATGTCCTTGTTAGATCCTAAACTTATCTTGTCCTCGGAGAGGTTACAGTCAGGAAAGTGTGTTTCAAGCATTAAATTGCTGATTTCATGACCTGTTGTTGTGAAAGATTTGTCCAGTTATTCAGTATTCCAAGAGTATAAGATCAGACGATAAGATCGTCAATCTTGCAGCTTCATTGTTCGCAGAATTTATAAATAAATAAATAAAATCTTGGGACAACTCACACAATGCTATCTGATCCCAAACTAAGCAGAGCTTGTACTATGAAAACCAGACAACTGATAAAATACATACATTATATATTTGTTAATACATACATAGATAAATAACGCCCAGACAGAATAAACAATCGTGCTCATTACACAAAGCTTTACCCTGGGTGGGGATCGAACCCACGACCTCAGAGTCAGGGTCAAAATCCTTCCAGCCGTTTCGAAGATTACTCGAAACAAACAAACAGACAGACAGGTAGACAAAAGAAATGAAAACTGTGGTTTTGTTATGAGTATCATAAGTAATTTCATATGCATTTAGTAAAATACTGTTATTGTGACATTATAAACTGACACTTCAATATATTTATTTGTTTAGAATATCTGGTAGTAGTTAAAACATTACGTGCATGTCTATTATTATTACTAGTCTATATTGTCCCACTGCTGGGCAAAGGTCTCTTCTCTCTCTCCACCTCTCTCTGTCAGTCGCTGTATGAAACCAATCTATGGGAACCAATCTATAGGCTATGGGAAAATTAGCCAACCGGGGAATAATGCACATGATAGGCCTCTTGGCCTAACCTTAACCTTAACCTTCTTAACCTGTTAACCTTCTTAGGTTAAAGTTGAAAACTGGAGACTAAACTCAAAATACGTAAATGCAGGGCTTGTCATGCTCGTCTGCTGTAAAGAGCCTACATTCTCTTTCTACGAAAGAGAAATACCAAATAGGAAAGACAAAGGTCACAAATTCGATGTCCGACGTCTTTAGTATAACCTTTTTGTTATAGGCCTATGGATGTTAGCATTAGCATTAGAAATATCGACCGTTGCAAGCTTGTTTATATGCAGTACGAACAACTTATTGTGGACTCAACTTTCCGTTTCCTGTGCTGTCTGTACAATAACTCCCTGATAATATGTTGCTTGACATTCTCTCGCTCATAGATATAAAGTTTTTCTTTGTGATATCTAATATATATTATATGATTTTAATATTTTTAAACGAGCAATTCTTGTAGGTACGTATATATTATTTGAATCTCGGCAACGGCTACAACTAAATTTATAAAATTTAGTATGCAGGGGTTTTCGAGAGCGATAAATCGGTCTAGCTAGGTTTTATTTTTAGAAAACGTCTTTTAAAAAAAATACCGAGCAAAGCTCGGACATCTCGGTACTTATCATTATAGGATCAAGGTAATATTCAATCTCACGCCCTTACACATGCATAAGTATTTTTCTCTTATTCCATTCATCAAAATATAAGGAGACAAAATATTCACTACATAATATAAAGAAACAACTTCTCGCTATCCGCTATTTAAAATAAAATATTTTTTTTATAAAACCAATAGTCAAAAACTCAGCAAGAGGCATGTTGGATCATGCTCAGTATAGGGTCCCGGTAGGCAGCCTTGAATAATTGAATCAGCAGAAGAGCGTATGTTCATGACACTTACGCCCTTTTGATGAGAAACGCAGTTTTTCGGCAATAACTCATTGACGGTATACCTGATCATGTCTGAAATAACTTTAGTTTAAAGTTTTTATTAAGCACTACCTTAGTGATATTTTTCATATTTTTTGGTCACACGGCTCAAAAGTTTACGGGGCCACTTTCGGAGCGATTATTTCCAAAAATATTCACTCAATCAAAAACTTTATTGAAAAACCTTAAAAAGTTTTTGGAAGACCTGTCTAATGGTGTGCCACAATTTGATGTTTGCCAAAAAAAAAACTACTAACTAAACTACTACAAGGCATGTTTCACCGAATTTTAATAAGTAGTCTATTTTAATAAGTAGTCAATATTCATTAAGTAGTCTTTTGGGTAAAATGCCTGTGACATACGGATGGATATACTTACATTCGAGAATGCATTTGAACCCTAAAAACGCACTATTTTTTTCGGAGGCAAACCTTCTCATACTTGGTAGAACTTCAAAAATAGCTAAGAAGACTTTATAATTAGAATTATGGTATGTAAGTACGTTTCGTTTGACATTATGTTTGTCTAATATACATCACAACTGAAAATGACGAGATGAGGAACTCTACGTTACCAACATACAAAGAGGATAAATGTTCCTTGCAGTGATTATGAAAATGAAACAGTAAGTGCATTAGCTGGTCTCTTAATTGAGGAAAATTCTTTTGTAACTAACTTTGTAAGGGGCACGTAATGAAAGCAACATATTGTTGGGGGTTCCAAAGTATTTCAAGCGAGTTTCTGTAATGCCAAGTATGAGATGTTTCGTGCATTTGCATTTTTCTCGTACTGCACAATGTTATTACAACTTCCTTTACACATAACATACACGTATTATACATACAAACCATGTAAAATAAATTATATAAATAAATGATAGTGAAAAACGTAACAAAATCCGTTGTATACTTTAGAAGACCTAAGCGTACAGACAGCGAAAGCAATTTTTAGGATCGGTACATATCTGACGGAAAATGCATCGCGTATTATCGCTCCCGTAACGCCAGAACAGACAATTATACATTTAACCATTCACACCTAACCGATGATGCGTTAGTGCATCGACCATACTGAACGCAGACGCATTTTCCGTCAGATATGTACCGACCCTTATTTTATACTATTATAAAGAAAAGATGCGTACATATTGTCATATATTTAACGAATTTCGGCGGGCATTCAGAGACTGTGGTTCCTTATATACATATAAAGATTTGTATATGGTACACGCATATGAAGGACGGTCATCGACGACTCTGGTGCAATAAAATCACATATGGTTTATATGGGCATATTTAAAACTACTTTTTTATCTGTGGTATAATATCACATAATTAGTTATAAATTTACATTAGTGTTCGTAAAATAGGACAACTACACACATCAAAAGTGTCTAGGGATCAAGCATTTTTATGCGGATTTCTTGAGATTGAGATGTGGCTTTGTAATAAATTTATGATTTTATAAATTTATATGGATCCTTTTTGGTGCATTTCATAATTTGAATCAGGAACTGTGAATCAAATTCGAGTAAAAGATGAAAATCAGCTGTCAATATTTTCCCTATAAAAACAGACAACGCATTGAAGACATTATTAGTGCTACTGTTTCCCTACTACTGATTAAAACCAACGTTATTATGGAGCGGCGACGTCATTTAAGCAGGGAAGAAATGCTCAGAGCCGTGGGAATGATAGAAGCTGGTTCCCGGCAACGTACTGTGGCTTTAGCTCTGAATACAAGTCAGAGTGTTATCAGTCGACTTTGGACACGTTACCGAAGCACTGGTACCGTGGCTGAGCGCCATGGAGGACGGTATCGCTGCACCACACGGAGACAAGACCGATACATTCAAATCTTAACTCGAAGAGGTCCAACAATAACCGCCATGATGTTAGCCGTGAGGCTTCATCACTCTTCAGGGAACTTAATTAGCGACCAAACAGTCAGAAACCGCTTGCATGAAGTGAACCTTTATTCCCGAAGACCGCTACGGGTACCACCTATAGCAATGCACAATCGTAGGATTCGATATCAATGGGCTCTTGAACACAGAAATTGGGCAGAAGAACAATGGCGTTTCGTGTGCTTTTCTGATGAGTCTCGTTTTGGTATGAGACCGGATACAAGACGTATACGACACTGGAGAACCCCTGGACGCCAACAGCGATTAAAATCCTGCCAGGAAGTCCATCCTTATAGTGGTGGAACCATCATGGTATGGGCGGGTATTTGGATCGGCGGAAGAACTGAGTTGATTTGGATCAGAGGCAACCTCAACGCTCAAATTTATGCTGAGACGATTGTATCAGACGTCATCGTTCCTCTACAAGTGCAAATCGGTCCCTTATTTCAGTTAATGCATGATAATGCACGACCGCACACCGTAAGAGTTGTAAGACAGACTCTCGCCGCAGCTAACATCAATGTCCTGCCCTGGCCTGCTCAGTCGCCAGACTTGAACCCGATTGAGCATGCATGGGATATGCTACAGAGAAGAGCTCTGCCGAATATGGAGGGTATCCAGTCGCAAGAAGACCTTTTTTTGTTGTTGCAACGAACATGGGCGGCCATTCCACAGCGTGATTTGGATGAACTCATTTTGAGTATGCCAAACCGATGTTCTTGTGTTGTTAGTGTTCGCGGTAGAAACACGGATTATTAATTGTTTAAGTTACCCAATAAAATTTTAAAGAAAACTGTTATTTCAGTCTTTTTTTCGAACTTTAATGTTAGTGGTTCAAATGTCAAAAATCCCGTTATTAGGAAAATGGCAAATTTCTTTATTAATGCAAAGGTGACTTGGTTTATCGTTACTGTGACAAACGAAAACACTTTATTTGATGAATCCTTAAAGAAATAAAAAAAAAAATAATCAATCAGGAGAAAAGTTATTGCAAAAATATATGTTGATCCCTAGACACTTTTGATGTGTGTACAATCGGTAGTATGGATTGCGGAATCTATTCCATGATGTATCTGGAGTAAATCTAACAATGTTGAGTAAAATCATTTGGGTTTCAGTGCTCAGTACCTATTTCTAATTTTTAATGACCCCTGAAGTCAGCTTGTAAGCACCCTATAATAATTTGTGTGGTATCATTGGATAGATATTAAAATAATATTTAATCCCTCATTTAAAAACATATTTTAATTTAACCATAAAGTCACAAAGTATTTTGACGTATGTGCAATATCAAAGCACCGGAGTGTATATCAAATTATGCTACCGTATTCGTATGGTCTCAAAATCAGAAACAAAATTCAGACTACCCAAAGAAGAATGGAAAGAAGTTGCCTAGGTATAAAACTGAAGGATAAGGTAAAGAACGTTGACATTCGAAGGAAGACAAAAGTATCCGATGCCTAAACTTTTGCAATGAAGGCTAAATGGAAGTAGGCGGGTCATGTGGCCCGTTACAAGGACGATAGATGGACTCTACGGTCAGTAAAGTGATCTGGGGCAAAAGGCACCAGATCAAGAGGTCGACCAAGGGCTAGATGGGCAAACGAAATTGTAGCGTGCGCGGGGGGAAGTTGGCCAGACAGAACTAACGACTGAGAAGGATGGCATTCCTTGGGGGAGGCTTTTACCCGAACGGGGTCCATGCAATAAATATTTAGGTAGTTCATAATTAAAGCAAATAATAATTTAAACTAATTACAAAATATAATTTATAATTAGAAATCAAATTCATCTAAGTGTAATAAATGTAATTGAATATTATGGGTTAATAAGTTACCATTGTTATCGTTTAATATGTACTATGCATGGAACTAAGTAAAGCTTTATTATTATTATTTATTTATTATTATTCCTATGGTCATTTGCGAACATCGAAATAATATGTTTGCGATCCCATTTATGAATAAATATTTGACATTGTCGAAGTCTTCAAATGTCGTACCTACAGGTCGAAAACGCTAATTCAGTCCTCTCTCTACTAATAGTAGGAAATAATACATTACTTGCCTTGAAAACATTTCTATTGTACTTGCTACTGCGTGTAGAAGCTGTTGTTTTAACAGCTGTATAAAGGTTAATTACATATTTTAAATGCCAGTTAACTTTACTAACAATTTATTCACTGTATAAATATTGTGTTATTATAAATACCTATTTTCATATTTTTTTTTTATTATACAATTACTACTTAGGTACCTGTTTTTTGCAACCTTTTCAATTATTATGATCTTTCAATAGATTCTGGTTACGGTGGCCAATCCCATCAGAGACAATCGGTGCCTGATTTCTTCCTGCACCACGCAACGCGGGGCGTTGCACGTCGCGTGTGGTGTGGCGTCTCGCGTCGTGTGGGTGTTTTTACTGTTCACGGAGAGACGGCGCGTGAAACGGTACTTATAACGGCACGCGTAAACACAAACATATGGCAATATTCGATGTTGTTTATAGATACACGTGGCGGGAAGAGTGGCGGTGCCCGCCGCTGCGACCACGAATCTTCAAGTAATGTAGCAAAGCACGCGGAGGCTATCACTGCGTCGCAATAGGCGGGAATCGCTGCAGCGCACTAAATTACCTACTCTCTTTTTAACATAGAATATTATGACATTATGGTATGGAATGGTATTATTTATTTCATTTTTAAACATAGAATTTTCTTTAAAAAAGAAGTCTGGGTTATACATATCAACCCATATGATGGCCCACTGCTGGGCACGGGTCTCCCAGTAGAACCTACTGGTATGTAGATCCTGGGGGTAGTTGCCATAATCGCCACGCTTGGCGAGCGGGTTGGCGATCGCAGTAAGGCTTTAAGTACGCAGAGGACGCTGCTGCCCGTCCTCCGGAGTGAAATCCCTTAGTCGCCTTGACGACACCCACGGGAAGAGATGGGGTGGTACTATTCTTAAGCCGGCACCACATTATGCGATTTTCAAATAAGACTGGCAAAAGGTTTCGATGCGGGCATCGCTTCATCGAGAATTGCCGCTGCGTGTGCCGTCGAAATCAAACGATATAACTTTGGCTATATCGTTTGATTTTGTTTCCTACGAATAACTATTGAACAAGCTACAAAAGTATGGCATCCGAAGACCTGCATTAGATTTGCTAAAAAGATACCTACAGGACAAAGAACAGTCAGTGGAAGACAAAAAGTTTAAAAATAATAAAAAAATAAAGGCCAATGGGTCCACATATTTAGTTAACAGATTTGGTGTTTCCCAAGGGAGTGAGACATAAGATCGAAAATTACACCTATTATTTTGACTGTAGACACAAAATATCTATTAGATGAAACTAGGAAAATAGGCAAGCAATTTTGAGCCTGTACTATGACATTGATCAGAAAATGAAAAAACTTAATGTTCTTTAGAAATGTAGAGATAGAAACCAGCAATATAAATTTATAAACTAAGTTTTTAAATTCCCATCGCAGATAATGTTTCCGAGAACAGGAAAGTTCTCGATGCGAAAATATTTATTTATTTCACTTCGGAAAACCAACAGCTACAACATTTGTGGAATAAAATGACAAAATACAAACAAAAAGCCAATCACAGGTCTTCACTCATAAAAAATTATATATTATTCTCGGGAATTTCCCATCACTAGTTAGGGGTTATTTGTTTTGTCTTGGTGATACTTTAGTGCTACATGACTTCCAGGGTCTGATGAGGGAGTTGTAAAAGCTTGTTTTTAAAACTGTTTTTGTAACTATTTATTTATTTTTTACTATTTGTTACATAACTTTTAAACTTACGCGTTGCATTATAAATACAATTTGACACGGAAATAAACGCGTTTAATCTAGATAAAGTTATTTATCTTATGCTTGACGTTTCGATCGGGTCACACCGACCGTGGTCACAAGCCGACTGAAACGTCAAGCATAAGGTAAATAACTTTACCTAGATTAAACGCGTTTATTCCCGTGTCAAATTGTATTTGTTACATGTTTTGAAGTCTGTTCATTTGTATTAATTTTTTTTTTGTATGATTAAGTAAATACTCGTAGGTGATGATGTGTATCTACAGGCTGTAGAGATGATGTTTTGTGGTTGGTGCAGCCTGTTTTATTGATTATGTATGTCCAATATTATGTTCTTAGCTTTTCGGAACACATTGTATTGTAACTAAATGCTCCTTGTATTGACATAAAGTTGCGTAATTGTTGCCAAATAATTGAGTTTCCATTACATTTAAGTAATTTAGAGTTTAGCAAAGGTCGTCAGGTAGGTAATAATAGTTATAATAAAAAAAACAGGTTGCACTCCGGGAGTGCCGGCAGAAGGGAAACATTTTTTTTAAATCGTATTATTTTGCTATCATACACAAACAAGACAATTTAAGACCGACCGATTTTCCACTTGTCTTCCTACCGATCCACCAATCTTACAGTCACGTGATCCTGATGCGAGTTTAACATTTAAACAATTGAACAATTGAACAATAAAAAAAAAGTGCATAACGCTGCCAAAGAAGTTTTCACTTCAAAATCTTTGTTCACTTAAAAAGCAAATTAATACACTTGGAAAAAATCCGTTCTACATGTTCATGTAGCATGCCTGTTCGTAAACAATTGGTAAAGCCGGAGAAAAGAACGAGGCTATATAAACTCGCGGCCACTCTTTTGAAATTGCCAATATTTTCAATTTTTCTTTGTTTATGAACTGAGTATGTAGTTAAGGTGCTGCCACCGTTACATTATACACCCATTAGAGAACTGATGAAAAAACAAGAGATTAAGAATACACGAGATTGAATATATCAACCTCAATGGGTACAACGTAGTAGGAGCATCTATTTTCAATGTAAACAATATATTATGTGCTTCCATTGGCCAAATTACTGCTAATTAATGAATAAGTATAAATGGTTTGCAAAATAAAGAAAAAATAGGCTAAAGTTATTACTAACAAAAGTTAATCGTTTTATTTACTACTACCTAACTAAAATTATCAAACGACGACAATACAATTAACTTTACAATAAAATACATTAATAAGGAGCAAGGAATTACATTCATATATCTTTATCAGTAAAATAATCATTGAGTAGTAAGCTCTTTATATAAAATGTCTTTTAAGTAAATTCTGAAATTAATTTATTGGTAGTTATAGTCACTAATTAAAACTACGTTTATCGTGCTCTCTTATTATTCCGTTTGTGATTTCAAAATGTAAGTCGTAAACGGCTAGAAGTGATTTATCCACAATTTAAACAGCATTGAAAAAGTAACAGTCTGAGAGATCAGTATAGGGTATTTCAACAAATGTTCATTCCAAATACTGATAAAGCACCTCTGTAATAAATAAATAAGCAGTTTTGAAAAAAAAAATAAGTTAGGTGGCAATTCCAAACGTAAAGGTTAGGAGAAGAAACTGCCATGAAAGCTGAATGAAACTCATGACTCACCCATTAATGGATTATGTTGAATGAATCTATGCGTTTGGTATTAAAATTCTTGAGAAAGAAAATTTTTTTGTATCATATATCATTAAAAATAATAACATTTCATTGGTTTATCTATCATAAATATGATAGATAAACCAATGAAATTTTCATCATTTTTTACTCTTTAATCATATTTTACTTTATCACCATTAAATAATGGTGATAAAGTAAAATATGTTGAATATGTCTTTTAAACAAACGATATTTTATTTGCAAGAAGTGTACTTACAAAATTGGTGTTTTAAAGGAGCATTGAATCAATACATTTCACCAGTTTAAGCATGCAAACACTGACAATAACGTTTTGATACAATAAATCAATATTTATTATTTCACAGATGTATTCAATTTTTCCAATATCTATAATTATAATGCCATTATTCAATTTCATTATTTCCAGCTTGCTAGTTGCCCAGCCAATTTTGTTGTTGTTACTGTCGCCCTTTATTTTATTGTTGCCGGGTTGTGTAGCCTGTTTAGGAGAATGCGCCGTACAATTGTAGACATGTTGCCATTATTATTAGTTAGTGATTAGTTGCCAATAGTGCCGCCACAAATTGTCGTAAAAAACGGCCCGTTTAGCCCCCCCCCCTTTAAGTAACTAAGATGTGCTCATAATTTAAATGGTTCGTTTTACATCACGTTTATCTAATTTACATGCCAACTGAAAATGACTATTTTATTCTGAAGAACTTAAACGTACTCATACAAAGAGGATTAAAGCTTCTTGTAGTATGCAGCTATATTCCTTGAATGAGGAAAATTATTTTTGTAACTATAAAATAAAAAAATTAAAGGCTACGGAACGAAAGCAATATATTGTGGAGGGTTCCAAAGTATTTGAAGCGAGTTTTTGTAATAAGAAGTAGGTAATAAATACAAATGTGCATTTGTATTTATAACCGACTTCACGAAGGGAAGAGGTTCTATGTTGGTCTTCATGTATAGTTTTTAGGGTTTCCTAGCCAGCTATATATTTTAGGGGGGCACTCCATACATGAAAAGAAGTTAAAAATTAATGTGTAGCACATTCCACAGGTATTTTAAAAACATTTTAAGTTTTCTAAAAAACTTTTTTAATTAGGTGAATATTATATAAGATAATCGCTCCCAAAGTTGCATAAATTCTGCCCGAGGGGGGCAGATCTTATCTTTTAAAAAATATGAAAAAAAAATCTCAGAGGTAGCGCTTAATAAATACTTTAAATAACTTATTTCGACATGATCGGATACATTGAGTTATTTTCGAAAAACTGAGTTTCTCAACAAAAGGGCGTAAATACCACTGTTCTGCTGGTGCATTATTTAGCATTAAATTTTATTATTAACGCGATTAAGAGCCACAACTTATAAAATTCTGCAATTATTCAAATCGGAATTTTTCATATGTAATGCATTTATTTGTAATAACGGCTACGGAACCCTACACTGAACATGGTCCGACATGCTCTTACCCGGGTTATTTTATGTATACCGATACACCACACGCCTCAGGATATTTAGCACCTACGTGCGACAAAACAGCTTTGTTCCCCTTTAGCGGTTTGTCCCTCTCTACTCTTCTTTATTCAAGACATAATAATAAATCTAGACAATTTATAAAATAACAAAGTATAAACCACAACCTAACCCACGCTAAATGATATAAAAATAAATATTTTAAGCCTGAATACTTTAAACAACAATTTAATTTGCACAAGAATGTAATGTATTTCAACATGTCAGACAAAAATTTTCATGTCTGGTATGAAATTCTATGAATGTAAGGCCCCTAGTTCTTGCATGAATTTTACTAAATTAATGTATTGTAAATGTATAGTTGAAAGTGATTAATTAGTGTTTTTTGTACGTATTTTTGACTAAAATTGAGATCCATTTTTTTTATTTGACATAAGTTCTTAAAGGCATTGTTACCACAACACGCCTGTGCCAATTTGAACGTCTCTAGCTAATGGTGGAATGAAATTTTATTGAATGATGGAAGGAATATAAAAAAAAAATTAGCTCTCTTTTAAAATACGCACATGGGGCGCTAGTTTATGTGATATATGACAACTTTATCTAGAAACTTGCCCGTATGTGAATCGAACTCACACTCTCACTGACGTATAATTCTATAATTACTGAATCTCACGACACAGGGAATCCTAGTGTGAGGTTCAGTGACATTGCTTTTTAGAACGTAAGGATTTCTTGGTAATCTATGATATGTAATGCAACTACTGTACTAATGTATATGATACAGAAATAAAATTATTATTATTTTTATTATTATTATAATTGCGTTAAGATATATCCGTAACTTACGGTTACTTAGGCCGTCGGCCCTGCGCTCAATCTCTCTCCGGTCGTGTCGGATTTCCGTCCCATCGATATGAGAGTGAGGGAATAGACAGTGCACTCATGTTTGCACACACAATTGTGCACTTATCTCCTGCGTAGTTTACTAGGCAACCGCCGCCGCCGTAACCGATATCGGTTAGGAGACCATTATTGCGTTAATTATTCGAAATTAAAGTAAGATTCATGCTAAAGCTACCGGTACGAGAATGTTCGTTGGTAATCACAGCAGCACAGACAAACTGTATAGAAATAGTACAAAACATTTCGACATGTGGTTCGGTTTAAATGAAAATTGTGTATCAGTGATTTTTTTTATAAGACTGGATACAAAATTTGTATCCAGTCCAGTCCAGACCGATTCAAACCATTTAATGGTTTGAATCGGTCACGTAAAACAAAAAAAACACCTCCTTTAAAAAAAGATATAATATCATTACAACAACAAAATATATTTAACGTTTTGAATTTGGTGACATGAAATAGTCGTTTTTGTTTGATTCCTCACCAAGTTACTCACCAACAACGGTATATTGCTTTTACAGACAGCGCCATTAATTGTTGAGGAGTTGACATGATACTTCAACATCATCTCTATTACATGTTCATAATATTAGCATCACGAACATGAAGTGCTAAGCTATACGATATTAAAAAAGTCGAACTGCAAACCGTGAATTGTTCCGCTGGTCATCATCAGTAGTCATCATCATCAGTGTCACATCACCATATGGTGCTTTTTGAGAGTAAATGCACGAATCACTACGAAATATACCTAAATCACAATAGGTGTGCCTTGATTATTTGAAGAGTTATTTCGCTTTCTCCATGATCCCATTATCAGATCCTGACCTGACAAGACCAATTTGGAAGTATACCGATGAACATAGAACCTCCTCCTTTTTATTACCCGACTGTAAGGAAGGTTGATGAATTCTTTATTACCTCATATCTCACAAACCACTGAACGTATTTATACAATTAAGACGTTGCTAGATTCGTCTTGACCGCCCAAGTGTTCTTAGATAGGTGACATTTAAAACAAGCAAACATGGCGGCTGTGAGATGTCAAAATAAATAGGTGTGAAAAAAAAATTTCGTTTCGAATACTGCAATATGGGTATCAAAATAAAGGGCTCTTAAGCATTATATACTTTCATGCAGTCGGAGGCATTAATGGATCTCGATGAACTTAGTAAAGTGCCTCCGACTGCATGGAGTATATAATTCTGTAGTGGGTTTTTTTTTTAACGTCGGTTGACGGCATTATAATCTTATAATCCTTTTAGAGCAAGATTTGTTTTATAATCAAGCATAGAAGATACCTCTAGTATTTTTATCAATAATAATATTATAAAGCTCAAGAGTTTGTTTGTTTGTTTATTTGTTTGTTTGATTAAACGCATTAATCTCAGGAACTACTGGTTTGAATTGAAAAAACATTTGACGGTGGGATAGCTCATTTATAGAAACTGAACAATAGGAACTGAGCGTCAATGAAAAATATTGCAAAAATGAGGAAAAAACGCAGATGAAGTTGCGCGGGTCAGCTTACATTAGCTGACCCGCGTAACTTCGTCTGCGATTTGCCTACTTAATAATAATTTTCAATGGAATTTGAATGAAAATGTTATCACTTTTCATTTGATCACCTGTTACTCGTAAACTTGTAAAGCCTACTTAGCTGTGATTGTTTTTCTTTTCATTTCACTATATATACTATTTTACGGTGTTTTTTTCACATATCCTACCTCAACCATTTAGCTGGCGGGCGAGAGGGGGGGAGTCACTTGTCTGTAACAAAAACTGCACCTTAAAGCTTAATATTTTACAAACGGATCCCTAAATCTAAAAATGGCTTTCACTTTACTTATAGAGGATTTACCCTAAAAAAATGTTATTCAAGATTTTATTCTTTTACTTTGTCTAAGTGTAAGTGATATGTGAATCCATGTAAAATGATAGCATTCTAGTACTAACAATCTCTGAGCTAAGCTGCGGACAGACGGACATGGCGACACTTTATAGGTAAATAAGGCCAATTAAAAGTTTTCACAAATACATATAACAACAGCAAGAAAGAACGGACAGCAGACAGAAATGGACAAAACAAAGTTACCAACCACATAAAACCAATATCGGGTAATAACAATTATTATTTAAATAAATTATTAAACCAAATTAGCCCTGATCAAGTATGCATTTTGTCGATACGTATACCGCACCGATAGACAAACGACGTAGTTCATAGAATGGATTAGATACGGAAGGCAGAGGACCGGAGGTCGTGGTGTACATTAGGATAGGCCTGTTCAGCAGTGCACCAGTAGAGACTAGTTATTTTTAGAGATGCGATCTCGCAATCGTGAGGTTGCGGGTTCCAATCTTATCTATTATGCTACAGACGTGAACCCACTCCTAACACAAGCCATTGTGCATAGCTGGAGGAGTTAACAGGATTGCTAGTAATGTGGGACCACAATTCCACATTGCTAGTTATCATTTAAAAAGAGATAGTCATTTTTACTCTGACACGAGTTTTGTGTAGGTTTTACAAAGTAGTGTTTTCCATAATTAATTATACTTAAAAATACACCACGTTTACAAAGCGAACTTCTTAAATTTATTATTAAAACAAGGTCATGTTTCAGCCTAAATAAACCTAATTGCTAACGCAGACGGCTTCTAGCCTTGCTTACATTAAGGTGCGAATTTATTTTCTTTATATTTTTATAAATTAGTTCGGGCCTCAAAATATACCTATACTTAAATACTACTATTTATTGCGTGATTTGAATTAGTTTATTTAAAAATCCTATGTAACTAAAACAAGAATTAATGCCGTTTTCATATCTTAAACGTGTTTATGGGGTTTGTTACAAGTAAATGTAGTTTATGCTACGGTTGGACAGTGTAATTTTGACTCGCACACAAAGGAAAGAGACGTTCGTGTGCAAATTAGTCTCGTACTTCGATGTATTGTTGTAGTTACGTATAAGGTTGGAGCAAAAGTATATTATTTTTCATACAAAGAAAAAAAAAATATATTTGATCGATGACTTGTTGCCATCTTGTTAGGATCCTATTGCTCTAAAAATGTTGAGATTTTTGATCAAAAAAATCTGACAGATAGTTTTCACAGTGTTATTTTGAGGTTAATTTTATGCTTCCTAAAGAGTTCTGAAGTGACCGAAACAGGTAGAAATCTGATGGACTTGCTCCATCAGATTTCAGGGCTATACGGAGAATTCATCAACACATCCCAGCCAAGCTCTCTCAACTTTTGCTGAGTGGCTATAAATGAGTACGGCCTGGCGTTGTCATGATGGAATACAACGCCCTTTCTGTTCACGAGCTACGGCCGGTTTTTGTCAATGGCAAGATGGTACTGATTTTATCCGTGACAGGCGTCCAGAGCGAGCCTCATCCTTCACACTAAAATTTCCAGACTTGAAACGCTTGAATCACATTTGTACTACTTGTATTGATATCGCATTGTTGCAAATTTTATTCGCGGCGTTCGTAGCATTTTTACGTCTTTAAAGTTTCGTGGGCAAATGGCAAAAACGGAACCCTTACAGTTTCGTCATGTCCGTCTGTCTGTTTGTCCCCTATGTCACAGGCAATTTACTCAAAGACATTTCAATGAATCTTGATGTGTGAAAAGGTGTCTTGTAGTAGCCGCTACTTAGTTTGATAGCTAAATAATTATAATAAATATTTTTAGGGGGGAGGGGGCACTCCATACATGACTGTAACAGAAGCGGAATTTTTTTTCAGCAAACATCAATGTGTGGCACATCATTTGACAGGTCTTTTAAAAACATTTTAAGGTTTTTAATAAACTTTTTGATAACTAACATTATTTTGGATAAGATCGGATATACCGTCACTGAGTTATTGCCAAAAAACTGCGTTCCTCAACAAAAGGGCGTAAGTGCTATGAACATACGCTTTTCTGCTTTTGTTCAACCCTAAACTGAGCATGGTTCGATATGCTTTTGCCCGGTTTTTGTAATAAAACTTTAAAATGTACCGAATTTCTTCGTCATATACGTACATTTTGCTTGCTTGAAAAACAGTTGAAAAATACAAATTTAATTGTATTAAAACCAGCTTGTTACATTCAGTACACCCAAAGAGGTTTGATTACTAACAATACATTCAAAATACGAAAACACTTTTGCCCCTACCTATTACTTCTGTACTGAATACAGCACCTCAATGTTAATGTAGTATGTGTACACCCTAATACTGTATTTATGATTGTAACTAAATTGTACTAAAATGTTTAATATGATAAATATGTAATTAATTATTATTATAACATAACTTGGTCGGTTTATTCTTTCGCAATCAAAGTACCTATTCATAATATAATCATTTAACGTTTTCGATTTTTTATAGCCATGTTATCTGACCAGGGGGCTTAAACAAGGTATATTCGTTCCGTAGCGAATTCGATAACGCCGTAGGTACTAATCGTTCGCAAAAAAATAAAAAAATGTCTATGGTCTCCACCGCAAACGTCAAATTCTATACTATTATTATTTTCCATTAACGACATCGCTTTACGAATGTGACTTTGTGTGAAAGTTTAAAGATTTATTGCTATATCGACTTCTGCCCGGCAAAAGTTACTTACCTGAACTGTTTTTCTTTGTTTTTATTTATTTATTTATTTATTTATTTATTTTTGTTTATTTGCATAAAACAGGTAAGTACAAGCTGGTAAACAAAACATAGGTAGCGCTGTATTATTACCCTTTAAGGGCGTGCAAATTTTTCATATACAATAATAATAATTATAGTTTAAGATTACATACATTAAATAAAAAAAATAAAAAAATAAAAAATAAAAATTAATTAATAATCGAATAATGATGTCCCAAATTAAATGTCAAACAATTTTAAATTATGTCAAAGGAGTAGGTAAAAATAAATGCAGATTAGTAAAGAAATTAAATTATGAATTTATAAAAATGTTAAATATGTAGGATGTCAAAAGAAAAAGATTTCTAAATAAATGTCAATGATTTAAATAATTTATAATTTATCTGTCAAATAGTCTGAGACTTCATAATAACATTTTTCATGTAATAAATTTCTTAATTTTAATTTAAATATATTTACATTACATTCCTTTAAATTAATTGGTAATTTATTAAATATTTTTGGAGCCATTGCAAACACACTGTTGTGCATTAGGGTCGTATTTGTCCTACGCATGCATAATCGGGTTCTGTCTCTTTGTGTTCGACTGTTCGTGTCAGATGCCAGGACAAACAGGTTTGGATTCATTTTTACAAACACCGCCACTTCATATATGTATAAAGATGGCAGTGTAAGAATCCTATATTTTCTGAAATACGGTTTGCAGCTATCGGTCGTTCTAAGAGCAAAATTCTAGTATATTATATTTTCGAAATAGAATACGGTAGTTGCCCATCGATACATCGCGAGTCGCGCGCGGCTTACGACAAGCGACTGACGCGCGCGACGGATGCGACAATAGTCAGAGTATAAGAATGTATGGTGCCGTTTCCGAGGTAAGCGACAGACGCGCGCGGCCGATGACTGTCGTAAGCTGCGCGCGCACTGTGAATATTGTCGCATCGGCCGCGCGCGACAGACGCTTGTCGTAAGCCGCTCGCGATCGGCCGCGATGCACGGAAATGAACCTTTACTGTATTTCTTTTGTTTCTTGACGTTTCTTAAGCCTAATAGTTAGAAAAACGTTGATAGTTGCTCCTTACTCACCGGCGGTTGGACCAGTGGCTAAATATTGAAGACAATACATTCGTTAGTTAGCTATTATTAATGTATTATACAGGGTGTTTGGAGGGTGAGTAGCCATAGGAAAATGGTTGATAGGTAACGCTGTTGGTTACTTGTTGCGCCTAATTAAATAACATTTTGCCCTACGTTAGGCGAGTTATAATTTTTTTTCTATTTTTTCAAGAAAATCCCCATTTTTTTTATAAATGGCTTAATTTTTTTAAAATTAATGATCAAGGTGTCAATTAAATGATTTATTTTTATTGTTTAGTGATGTCTTATTCAGATTTAATCATAATTTCATACAAACAATGAAACAAAAACATAACATACCCTCTCAAACATCCATAACCCAAAAAGAAAAAGTGTTATGTCCACTTTACAAGGTAAATTAAAAAAAAAATTATAAAGTGTGAGATTTTAAAATGCTTTTAAAAACTACCCTAGTTAATACTCTTTGTAACGGTATGTAACATGTACCATAAATACTCGAATAACCTACCAAAAAACCGGTTTGTCTGAAAGAATGCCTTAAAAGGGTGACGACCAAACTAGTCAATTGAGCAGGTAAAATCCTTTTGTCTCATTCTAACAAAGCTAAAATAGCGTGCTATCTCTTTCATCGGTTAACAATACACCCATCGGCCCCCCCGCGCTCTGTGTCCCTGTCGTGCATGTGTCGAGACCAGTCGAGACTTGTCGTTCTCTGCTACCTCACGTGTTTTTAACTCCGCTCCGCGCATTGTTTGCGTTTTCTTCTGTTAAGTTTTGTTATTTTGTTATTGCTGCTGTTTTTAATGGCTGCTTTTACTAACGAAGAATACGCCGATATGCTGATGGCATACGGGAAAGCTGATGGAAATGGACGAGAAGCAAAAAGAATTTACGAAGAGCGTTTTCCCAATAGACGTCAACCTAATCGTCATACTTTTGAGACGACCTTTAGACGCTTAAGGGAAACTGGCAATTTAAATCGCCGTGAACCTGGAGTTGCCAGATGTTACAGTACAATATCTTTGTGCTGTATCTACAATCTCTACAATCTACATCACTATCTTATGTTCCTTATCGCACGTTCAGTATCTATTAAATGTTTTTACTATCTGTTATCAACACGAAGTCGTTAGTATATAAGATGCACCTTTAGATAATTATAACCAGACTATACTACATCTTTTGTCTCATTTATACCTAATCATATACTGCCAAGAAGTATGGCAAATTGGTGACCCCGACGAACGAATACGCAGCAAGAAACATGGCACAATCACCGTGCAAGGCGAACATAAATCAGCAAGGAACACTTGAAGTAGCTGCTGGCACCTCGGTTTTATCCCGCATTCCGGAATTTTGGAAAGACCAACCAAGATTATGGTTCACGCAACTAGAAGCCATATTAGCACCACAGAAGCAAGGAGACGAATACAAATACTGTACAGTAATAGCAAAATTATCCAAGGAAGAAATACTACAGGTTAGTGACCTAATCACTTCACCACCGACTACAGATAAATACAAAAACATCAAGGAACGTTTAATTGATTGTTACGAAGAAACAGAACAGCGACAGTTTCAAAAATTAATATCAGAGACAGAACTCGGTGATCAAAAACCTTCGCAGTTATTACGTCAAATGCGAGTCCTCGGGAGAGGAAAAATCAGTGACGAAACAATTAAACTACTATGGTTCAGGCTTTTACCAACATCAGTTACTACGGTTCTAGCAGTTACGGAAGACATGAAAATTGACAAACTGAGCCAAATTGCAGACAAAATAATAATGAATTCAAAAGTAACCGAAATATCAGCTGTTAGCAACGACACTTCAAACGACAACAATACAGCATGCATTTTAGCCCAGCTAGCAAAATTACAGATAGATATTGACGCAATTCAGCAAGGTCAATATGGCTATCGACCCAACACGCACAATCATTTCAAGAAACGTCAACAATTCCCGATTATGAGGCCGAGAACAAACTATAGAGGAGCAAATCAATTTTGTTACTACCACGAAAGATTCGGAAAATATGCAAAGAACTGCATTAAACCATGCGGTTGGAAACCAATGACTTACGTACGGAACCAGGGAAACGAATAAGAGCACAGACAACGGCGAAACTCTGTGCAATCCACCCATCCAATCGCCTCACCATTACCGACCGAAAAAGTGGTATGAAGTTTTTGATTGACACGGGCGCAAATATTTCAGTCATTAGCAAGCAACAGAGACATTCAATTTTACAAAATGAACAATACACACTATACGCTGCAAATGGGACTAAAATTAGGACTTACGGCGAGAAGACGCTTACCTTGAATTTAGGACTACAACGATGTTATAAATGGAATTTTGTAATCGCCGATGTTACACAACCAATAATTGGAGCAGATTTTCTAGAGCACTATAAACTATTAGTCGACATAGCAGGTCGCAAACTTATCGACAAAGTTACAGAGCTGACAACGCATGTAATTTCGGAAAAAGCGACACAACAAACAATTCGTACTATCGCAGTGGGAACGAATCCACGTATTACGCAACTTTTAAACAAATACGAAGACATCACGAAAGAGTCCTCTCTCCGCAATGCGCCCAAACATAAGATTGAACATCACATTATCACTACAGGACCACCCGTCGCAGCTCGGGCAAGACCATTACCTCCAGAAAAATACGACATAGCCAAAAAGGAATTTCAAAATATGATAGAACTCGGAATTTGCCGACCGTCAGATAGCCCATGGGCAAGCCCATTACATATGGTAAAAAAGAAAAATGGCGAGTGGAGGCCGTGCGGAGACTATCGAATGCTCAATAGCACGACAGTACCGGACAAATACCCACTACCAAGATTAACTGACTTTACATACATATTAGAAAATAAGAAGATACTAAGCAAGATAGATATACGTAAAGCATACCATTGTATTCCTGTTAAAGATATAGAAAAAACAGCCATCATCACACCTTTTGGACTTTTTGAGTACTTAAGAATGCCTTTCGGATTACGCAATGCGGCACAAACATTTCAACGATTCATGGATTCCTTATTTAGAGATTTAAACTACGTATTTATATTTGTAGACGACTGTCTCATTGCATCGGACAACGAAGATTTGCATTATCAGCATTTAGAAACGGTTTTCAAACGTTTACACGAGAATGGAATAACCATTAATCACGAAAAATGCGAATTTCTCAGAAGGGAAATAGATTTCTTAGGTTATCATATAACGAGCCAAGGAATACACCCTACCGAAGAAAATTACAAAGCAATCATGGAATTTCCCAAACCGAAAACAATTCAAGAATTAAGAAGATTTTTGGGCATGGTCAATTTCTACAGAAGTAATATTCCACGCGCAGCGGAAAATCAAAGAATTTTAAACGAATATCTACATGGTTCAAAAAAGAACGATAATTCACCTGTTCCTTGGACAACGGAAGCAGACAAAGCTTACGAAAAATGCAAGGAAAGCATGAAAAACGCAGTGTTAACAGCGCATCCTTCCCGCAACGCATCACTAGCGCTCATGACCGACGCTAGTGCTACTTGCGTTGGTGGAGTTTTACAACAAAAATCCGGACGCAATTGGGAACCATTAGGATTTTTTTCACAAAAATTGAGCGAAACTCAACAAAAATATTCTACGTTTGACAGAGAGCTGTTAGGAATATACATGGCCGTCAAACATTTTCACAGATTAATCGAGGGAAGAGAATTTACAATATTTACGGATCACCGACCTTTGACATACGCATTCTCCCAAAAACCATCATCAAACGATACACCGCGACGGGTCCGGCAGTTAGATTTCATTTCACAATACAGTACCAACATTCAACACATAAGCGGACGTGACAATATTACCGCCGATGCCTTATCTCGAATAGAGGAAATATACGTGCCATCACCTATCGATTACGCTGAATTGGAAAAATGTCAATCAACAGATAATGAACTAAGTAAATTACATGACAATAAAAGATTAAAATTCAAAAATATTACGCTTCCGGGTTCCACAATAAACATCACCTGCGACACATCTACTGGAAAAAACCGCCCCTACTTACCAAAGCATTTTCGCAAACAAATTTTCGATACCATTCATGGTATGAGCCATCCAGGAAAAAGAACTACGAGAAAAATGATAACCCAAAGGTATTTATGGCCGTATATGAACAAAGATATCAATAATTGGTGTAGATCATGTATAGCCTGCCAAAAATCAAAAATACAACGACATACGATATCACCTCCTGGTACATTTATGACAGCGCAACGTTTTGAACATTTACATATTGACATCGTCGGACCACTTCCGATTTCACAAGGGAAGAGATATTTAATCACAATCATAGATCGTTGTACGTCATGGCCCGAAATATTTCCGGTAGAAGATATAACTGCAGAAACAGTAGCCAAGACACTTTTCGAAGGATGGATTACTCGTTTTGGATGTCCATTGCGCATTACTACGGATCAAGGCCGACAGTTTGAATCAAGAATATTTGAGTCACTCTCACAATTTTTGGGAATACATAAAATTAGGACAACACCTTATCATCCACAATCCAATGGAATGATAGAGAGATTTCATAGAACTTTAAAGGCGGCGTTAATGACAAGAGAATCCAACGAAAATTGGTTAAAAGAAATTCCAACAGTTTTACTCGGGTTGCGGAGTAGCTTGCGAGAAGACACAGGTTATAGTTCAGCAGAGATGACATATGGAACGCCAATACGACTCCCTGGAGGATTTTTTGAGTCATCAGCAGCACAGTTATCAACGCACGAAGAGTTTGTAAAACAAATTCAAAAGGACATCACACAAATGACATCAATTCCGAAAAGAAAAAAACACAATCAAGCTATATTTGTGCATCCCGAACTCAAAGAATGCTCACACGTATTTGTTCGGTGTGATAGAATTAAGAAAGCCCTGACACCGCCGTATGAAGGACCCTACCCAGTAATTAGTAAAACAGATAAAACATTTTGCATTAGAATTAGGGATAAAGAGACAGTGATATCAATTGATAGATTGAAACCAGCTTTCATGATCAATGACGAATCAAACTACGTGCCAGATTCAAAGGATTGCGACAGGCATTCACACACGTACACTACACGATCGGGACGTAAAGTAAAGCCAGTAGTACGTCTATAAAAAATCGCTGATATAAGCAAGCTATTCGTATATATATTAACATAGATCTTAACATATACCATTAATTTACAACTAAGCGAACCAACTCCGTAACCTGATCCAGGAGGACTTACGGTGGACAAGAAATGTTGCAATGGGACAGATTATTTTAACAATCGGCGTGATCCTAATTTACGGCATAATGAAAACACTGGACAGAAGAATGAAGAGTTTAACGAAAAAAAAAAATAATAAACACTCGTGCAACAGCTGAGTCAAAATTACAGACGTCAGCAAATCACACCACAACAGGCGTCATCAAATTCCACCGCGTACAATAGCATTATTATTTATATACATCAGCAAATAACTAGTAAGGTCTAGGTCAAATTTATATTTTACAATATAAATTAATTATATGGTAATAGTGTTTACACACTATTACCATAAATTTTTTAAAGGGGGGTGTACTGTTACAGTACAATATCTTTGTGCTGTATCTACAATCTCTACAATCTACATCACTATCTTATGTTCCTTATCGCACGTTCAGTATCTATTAAATGTTTTTACTATCTGTTATCAACACGAAGTCGTTAGTATATAAGATGCACCTTTAGATAATTATAACCAGACTATACTACATCTTTTGTCTCATTTATACCTAATCATATACTGCCAAGAAGTATGGCAAACCAGACAACGTAATGTTGCTGATGAAGAACGTATTCTGGATGCTTTTGAAGAAGACCCCACAACAAGTATCCGCACTGTAGCTGCAACGCTAAATCTCAGCGCATGGAAAGTGTGGTCTGTTCTTCGTGCGAATGGAAAGTATCCTTTTCATTTCACCCCCGTGCAAGGTCTCGAAGAAAATGACTACCAAAGACGGGTTCAGTTTTGTCGCCTCTTGCTACACATGGATCTTGATAACCACGACTTCTTAAAAAGTATCCTGTGGACGGATGAATCAAAATTTACAAGGGAAGGCATTACAAATTTTCATAATTTGCATCATTGGGCCCCAAAGGATCAAAACCCAAAAAAGAAAAGAGCGGTGGCCTTTCAAAGGAAGTTTGCGGTAAACGTTTGGGCAGGGCTAATTGGTAATACACTAATTGGCCCACATTATCTACCAGACAATTTGAATGGCGTTATTTATCTAGATTTTTTGATAAATGATTTGCCCGAGCTCATGGATGGAGTTCCAAATGTCGAGAATCAAGAGCCAATTGTTTATCAACAAGATGGCTGCCCGGCGCACTGGACATTAGCAGTCCGGGAATATTTAGACGATACATTTCCCAACGCTTGGATTGGCAGAAATGGCCCTATCCCATGGCCTGCAAGATCGCCGGACTTGACACCTCTGGATTTTTATGTCTGGGGCCGTGCTAAAGATCTTGTGTATACGGAAACCATTGACACAAGAGAACAGTTAATAGAAAAAATAAATAATGCATTTCTGATAATGAAGCAAGAAATTAGGCTAAGCCATACCACAACGGAAATAAGAAAGAGATGTTACGCATGTATTAGAAATAATGGACAACAATTTAAACAAGATTTACAATAAATTATTTAAAAATTGAATTGCTTTTTTTTTATCAGCCCGTCATAAAGTAGAAAAATTGCAATACATTTAATGTAAATTAATTTATCTACATTAATGTAATGTAGATAAATTAATGTAATTTATTCATTAACTTATCTAACACATAGCCATAGCTAAACCTATTGCACTTTTTCGTTATGTTATCTGTAACAAAAGGATTTTACCTGCTCAATTGACTAGTTTGGTCGTCACCCTTTTAAGGCATTCTTTCAGACAAACCGGTTTTTTGTTGAGTTATCCGAGTATTTATGGTACATGTTACATACCGTTACAAAGAGTATTAACTAGGGTAGTTTTTAAAAGCATTTTAAAATCCCACACTTTATAATTTTTTTTTAAATTTACCTTGTAAAGTGGACATCACATTTTTTCTTCTTGGGTTATGGATGTTTGAGAGGGTATGTTATGTTTTTGTTTCATTGTTTGTATGAAATTATGATTAAATCTGAATAAGACATCACTAAACAATAAAAATAAATCATTTAATTGACACCTTGATCATTAATTTTAAAAAAATTAAGCCATTTATAAAAAAAATGGGGATTTTCTTGAAAAAATAGAAAAAAAATTATAACTCGCCTAACGTAGGGCAACATGTTATTTAATTAGGCGCAACAAGTAACCAACAGCGTTACCTATCAACCATTTTCCTATGGCTACTCACCCTCCAAACACCCTGTATAAGTATACCTGAAACCATGTAGGTTTTAAACTAGAATTTTGCCTTTTATTTACAACCCGCACCTCATTTTAGGCCTTTTTGACCAAGCTCAGTGTCGATAAAACCCACAAACACACAAAAGGGTATTGTTAAACTTTTATCTTTAAAACCAACCAGCAAACAGACATTTTTCATTACATTAACATTTTTTCAGGTCGACCTTTTGAGGAATTTTTGCTTTGTTATAAAATAACATGATATATGTTGAAATAAATCCATCTTTTTGGTTTAAATGTAACAGGAGTTAAGTTTATTATTACGTATCACACTTTTTAATTCCAGTAATGAGGCATTTTTGGTACATCCGGGTCCTTAATAACGTTCTTTTTTCCGTTTTCGCAGCAAGCTCGTGCGAACTGACGCGTGCGCGGTAAGCTCGTAAATGTCCGCCGCGCATGTCGATGCATTTCTAAGCGCAGCTTTCTATTAACCATTATGACAAAATTTTGACAGTTCGCACGGACTTGCCGTGAAAACGGAAAAAGTAACGTTGTAGATATGAAACAAAAACAACAGAAAACCCACTCCTTAAGCCGTATTATTCGGATGGGGCATGCACTTGCCCGGTTTTATCTAATTAAGACCAAGACACCTGGTCCTTTGCTCTTAGCATCCAGTTCATCCCAGTGGTCTTCTTTAAATCGCAAGTTAGTAACTATTTATTGAAAATCCAACGGACAGTTTTAGGTAACTATTTCACAATTTTGTACGCAACATGCATACCAAGCGTTATCTAATTAAGTCACTATATAAACCACAATGTGGCTCTTATCTACCGTCATTTGTAAGGGTTGTAATCGTCATTGGGGTTGAAATGATAGCAGTTTGGGGCCACCTATGTTAGCTAATGACAAACTTCATTTGACGCCACGATATGAAGTGATAGACTAGGTAGTTAGGGATTTTATGGCCCAGGATTCGCCTGCTATAGTATTAATCGTCTCTATTATCTGATTTCTGAGAATGTATAGGTTCTTTACTTAGCGATTTATTTACCAGTTTACCTTGTTGTAGTGGCCTCAATTTTCAAGAAGAAGGTTCGGATTTAAAACAGAAGCAGATAAAAGAGCTTTATATTGAGATAATTTTTTTTACTACCCTAGCTCAGTATTGTAGAAGGAAAATTTAGTTAGGAAACCTTAATATAAGAATCTAGAATCAAATACTAAAACTATTAGGTTCACTAGACTTTCGTGGTCCATATTCTGTCACATAAAGGAGATCTGAAGTTATGATATAGTAAGAGCATATAAAGCTGATTATATTGATTGTATTTAATTTTAGCAGATTCAAGACTTTATCCACATTAAATTTAGTGGAAAAGACGTTTCGCAGGGTCTTTATTGCCAAATATTAAATCCCAAAAGTTGGTAAAGCTGTTCAACTTTCATCGGTTTTTGATAAAACTTTACAGTAAGGTAGTATATAGATCGGAAACAGTAAACACATAGGCTATGAAAACATAACGCGGGTCGCTGGAAAACCTAGTACCAAATATTTTGTCAGTGAATATCTCACAAAATCTGCTTAGCCATTTGCGTTCCTACAAGATAAAATAAAATTATAACGTTGGTATTTTTAGTTAATTATTTAGTTATAAAAGAAACACCTGGCTACAGTTACGACCTACTTCGTTTATTAAAAAGATTGACCTATTTATCTCAAATAAGAATGCTATATAAGCCGCCCTATATACAGGCTACTGTGCCAAACCAGGAAATCTTCACAAAAATCACACGCCAGCTATCATTCACCTAGTAATCCCAGTAGGGTCTGCTAATAGCCACGTACATCGGTGTCAAATAAACGTGGCCGTTAAGTGATAATGACTGGCCATTGACTTGAGATATTGGCGTGACTATAGAGTAGACAATAGACATAATACAATGTAGGATTATTTATGGGGGAAATTATTTGCTTGTAGATGCTCTGTTAGCTTCAATGAAATACGGTTATTATAATAAAAATAATATGAAAGTCTCGGGTTCGATTCCTGGGTCTGAACTTCAAATTTTTCGAAAATGCAATTACTCTACTGGTTAGTTTTGAAGTGCGGTCAGCGGCAAGTCTGAGGCATTAAACGCCTCAAAAATGCCTTGCCTAAACTAAGTCCGCCTTATTCCAAAGAAAAGATCAAATCAAGGTTTAAACCAAGACTTTCAAGTCCAGGATATAGTACAGTACTATTGGTCTTATTACAAAGCTTAAATAATCCGCGGACCAGCTGATACCAAAGGATCTAGCAATCAGCCACAGATTATAATCAATTTAGTTCATTAATTGTTCTTATCATTCAAAAATAACGTTCCGTTTTATACCAATATAATTTGAAAGTATAGTTTTCATTGAGAATAAAATATTTAGATGTTCTATGTAGCTAAATTATTCGCCAGCACTACGTAATTTTCAAAATATTAACCTGACATAAAAGCCCTCGGCCTGCAATTTACGAAAAATCAAATAAATTCTGTCAGGATCGGAAGGTTATATGTAACGTTCCGATCCTGACAGAATTTATTCAGTAGTTGTCATTAGTACTAAAAATGTAAACAAATGATCATAACCTAAATTTAACTATAGCGCCCAAACACTTAGAGGAACTTGGATGCGAGTTTTTATTACAAAGCTAGTTTCATTGGAACAGGTCTTAGCATGGAAGGGTACTTACTGAATAAGATAATCCATTTTTGATATACTTACTGTTTTCTTTATTGCACTCGTTGTTCTGAATGTATTGGGGGAAAGTATGCCTAGATTAAACATAGGTACTGAAGCTTCGGCTGAAGCACATCAAACAATTGAAACAAATTTTATGAATATATTTATTATTTAATATCAGTGAGCTTGCTATGAAATGAAATTCTCAAATAACTACATAGAATCATCTCCCTAGTAACAGAGTTCATTTTCATGAGAATCATAAATATAATTATCTAAACTGTTAGGTAGCACTTAATAGTTATTCCATTTGACAACAAAATGGATGTTAACAATTTCAATAACCTGTAACCATTCTGTATTCCCTGTTCAAACTATGTTTGAAAAGGAATATTGAGTTGATATCCCTTATTTCTATTTAGACGACTAGCTTTCCCGCACAACTTAGTCTGCATAAATCTTCCCTGTTTACGCAACATTTCTCAATGCTGCTCCATTCCTATTGGCTGTAGTGTGATATTATATAGCCTATAGCTTTCCTCGACAAATGGGCTATCCAACAGTAAAAAGTTCAAAAGAATTACCGCGTTCAAACAAACTTTTCAGGTTTATAATATTAGTATAGATATTTATTTTACAATAAATTTTAAATTGTATGCATTTTTTGTATAATATTTAAACAGTGATCAATAATATATTTAAATAATAAAATTGATAATTGTATATCCACCTTATAGTTCACTAGTAATAGGGTATGTGTATTTAGGCATTTTATGTATAAATATATAAACAGTAATCAATCAATAATTGATCAATGTTTATTTAGATCCACTATATAGTTCACTAGTAAGTTTTAGGTACATTATACATAGAATCATTATTTATTAGATACCATTTATTCTCCCTAAGAACATAGTTCATCTATCAGAGAATCTTAAATATAATTATCTAAACTGTTAAGTAGTGCATAATAGTTATTACATCACAATTTCAATAACCTGTAACTAATCTGTACTCTCTGTTTAGTGTTTAAACTATGTTTAAAGGAACATTGTAGCAATGTATTAACTAGCTGAGCTCTTATAAACATACTATTCAGTTCTTGGTACCTACCTATAACCTAAGTTTACATCTATTTCTGACCCATGGTTACACTTTACCAACTAAATTTTAAATTGATCAATGTTTATTTAGTTCCACTATATGTCTATTTCTAGTGATAGGTATACCCATGGTTACACTTTACCAACTAAATTTTAAATTGATCAATGTTTATTTAGTTCCACTATATGTATAGTTCAGTAGTAAGTTTTATGTAAGAAATTTTGTCATAATGATGTTTCTATTACTTTGTTTTGTGCATTTTGAGTAAATTCAACATTGGTTTTTGCCGCACTACTCCAGACCACCTATCAGACATTCCAAATGTGATTTTCTAACTTCAATATAAATAATGTGACATATTATAAGTGGAATGCATCAGATTGTTTTACATAGAGCACTAGTTATTGATACTATTGTCGAACAAAAATAATCTGTGTTGATCTTTAACTTTCCACACTGCGTAGGTACACTTCACGTCGAGTCTGGTTGACCCAAACATTGCACAGACCACTTTAATTTTAGGACATCTCTGAGTTCTGTATATTAAATCTTCTCTCTCAATTCCAAGCTGTGATAAATGTTTTGAAAAACAATAATAAACATGTATTATTAAATCTTTGGTCACACATCGCATTTCACTCGATTTTTGCTTTTATTTTGTTGCCACACCATATTTAGTTAGTTAATAATTTAAAGTCACTAAACACGCATTATTCGTCATTAATATTGAAACTAAAATACGCAAAATAGTAAATGGTCTAACTTTCAAATTGTCAAGTTTTTGACATTTTAAGGTTATCACCATAGTTAAACTAGGGTGATCGAAAGACTAATCTATAGACCAAAGATGATCATCGATTAAGCGATGAACCTCGTTTTGTAATAAAGATTTTCGTAGATCCATGGTTTAAACTAGGATTTTCGTCAAACCAGGTTTAGTCCAGCTTTTGGAATAAGGCGGAGTATGTTTAATAATAAAAAAAGGAATAGCCAGACAATTGAAAAAACCGTCATTAGTAATTTTGTATGGGTAAGTTTTGAACAAAAATAGGAAGTGAAAACTCTTATTCGAGACTTTCGAACTTATGAGGCAAAGACGAGACACGAAAATATCTTCGTTATATATGAGAGCTATAAATCTGAAGGTCAAAAAGCTGACGCGACGTGACCTCTGACGCTCCAATACTCACGCCATCAAGACTGCGATTGAGCAAAATAGAGGCACTAGAGTTTTCGCACAATAGCTTGGCAGATCCTATCTGACGAAACTGAAAACCGCGGATGGCAAAACTGTCACTTCAAGGTTCGAGATACCCGAGGGAATCGAAAGCTTTTATGGACATCTGTACGCATCACTAAACCTACGGGATCGTCGCGTGCGTCGATGCGTCGATGACCACAGAGTCCCACTTACGCGCCGCTACACCAAGGACATTCCGGATGTCGGCCTGAGTGAGGTCGAGGCAGCTCTCTAGCAACTTTAGAACGATATAGAATATCTACAGAGCTTCTAAGAGTGGGCGAGATCCCAGTCCTGAAAGAGCTCACGAGCCTTTTTAATCCACGAAGGCTGGTACAAAAAGGGTGACACGAAATTTGCCGAGTCAGTTAGTCATCAAAAAAATTTAATTCCGTTTTTATGATTTTAAGAACTTCGAAAAACTTCATTTGCTGTAAATTATTACTTTTGATAATTGCGAAACTATATATTTTTTATCGGGATCTTAGGCACAAGAGCCAAAAGCAGATACAAGGCCATCTTATCCCAAACTGAAATCAGACAACGAGACTAACATAATTTTGATTTTGAGATGAATATACCCAGATACAGAATAAACAATCGTGACCATCACACTATTATTTATTCTGGATGGGATGCGAACCTACGGCCTCTAGCTTTGCAGTCACGGTCACTAGCCGCTAGACCCACAGAACAATCGATTTATGTTATATGCACACTCTAGACTTTCTTTCAAAATCGTAGGCTCAGTAATTTCAAGGAGTGTGAGGGGAGGGGGATTTTCACGAACTCGGCTCATAAATTACTTTAAAAATTGTATATGTGAGACCCTTACATATGTCACTCGATAAGTTTTGAGATGCTCGTAATTTACGAATGTATTTAAAAATAGAATGCAAGTAGCCAGCCATGATTGCTGGTTTAAAAAAAAAGTTTCAGTCATTTTACTACGACGGTTCCCGCGTTTTTCTTTGCAACGATGGAGTTTAACCGCGAACATTTAAGTGCTAAGATATTTTATGATTTTAAATTTAGTTTAATTGAAAAACTTAGCCATCAACGACTTCCATCAGCATTAGGGGAGTCAGCTCCATCTCGAGCAACAGTTTTTAAATGGTTCACAGATTAAAAGGGATAACCTCGAATACCTCGAAAATGACCATAGAAGTGGTCGCCCACAAACCACTGTAACCTAACAAATTGTTTGTTTGTAAGGTCCCTGGCACACGGGATATGTACCCTAGAGCGGGAGCAGTCTTTAAAAATAATGGAATTTACAGACTATACGACACGTTAACCACCTCCACCACTCATATATTATGTAGTCTTATGCCAGCTGCTACTCTCTCCTTCAATAACAAGACAGTAAAGTTGGCGTCGTCGTCGACTTTCATATCCCCCATACTTGAAATAACCGTGAAATCCATAAATCTGAAGCTATCGTATACGTATTTCATTCGAAAACCATCTTACACCAGGTCGTGTCAAGTAAACCACACTGAATCTCAAATATCCATTAGTTGTATCAACACGAGACGTTATTTTTTATTCGTTTTGGTGTAGTTTTATTCCGTTCCGATATGTTTTTCCATAAGAGGTGGATAAAAGTAAATACACCTTACCTACCTCGCTGAAGGTGTTTACACCATGTTTGTTAGAAAGCGGGCGTGTGAGGTTTTTCTAGGCAAAAATTGGGTGGGACCATAATAAAAGTACATTATTTTGCATACCGCTGCGTACCAATCCTATCTGTCTCATGTTCTAAAATGCTAACTACAACCAAATCTATAAATAATGGGATTTTTTTTGACGCGTTGATATCAAGTTTAAGAAGGGTTTGACAGATGAATTTAGAAAAAAATGTTTTTTGTGAAACACTTTGATTTACACAAAACTTATTCTTCACCTACCCCAATCTTAAAATTCAGGCTTATTATAAATTTGAATTGCCGTAACAAATATTGAAATCCCTGAAAGCTGCTGGTTTTATCAAAACTTAACACGTACCGTAAACTTTATAGCTTTGACGTCAACTATAAATTTTATTTCCACTTATTTTAACAATGGCGCGCTTATAAAAGCAATTAAAAATTTTCACCCGTTACCAACTGAAGTTAGCGGTTTCAATTTTAATTTTAACACATTTTTATGAGTTTCATAAAGCATTTCGTGACGAAGCTGGTTGGACACGCAGCTTTATCGCTTATGCACACGGCGTATATTTAACGCGCCGACGACGCACGCTAACACGCTTTGAACGCAATTCAGACGCAGAGAGTACATTTTATCACACATCATTCAAATATTTTGTGGCGCCGTTTACGCGCTTTTGTATTGGTACAAACGCACTGATACGGAGATACAGGCGCGTAGTCGGATCGTAAAAACTTCACCCACGTTTGAATCGATACATACTTAAGTGACAATCTGCTTGTCACCTGGGGGCTTAGACAAATGCGGCACACGCTACTGTTGGTTTTTGGTCCACCAATCCAGCAGCAGTCACGTGACGTATTGTCAACTTTATGTCAAATGCATACATTTTCCCGCGTTAGCGTGTTTGGAAAAAGAATCGTGTGGTATTTGTCTAAGCCTCCTGGTTATTTAAAGTGAGCTAGCGTTCGTAAAACGCACGTCGTCGTCGCGTACAAAATACTCAGTGTGCAAAGGTCCTTAGAAATGTTAATTAATTTGTTGACAGGATGAAGTTTGTACTGTTCCATTAAGGAATATTTATATTTCATTATTTTAGTGAAATTATGAAAAATATTTCGGCTCGTGTATACTGTCAAATGAAAAGACTATTCTCAAAAATGGAAACGAAACAAGTTTATTATGAAATAAAAGGTTTTTTTTTTAACATATTTTATTGGCTCGGTGATGTAGCGAGCCCCGGTCGACATAAGGTTTGTAACTTTAGTGTGGTGAAACTAAATACACATTACACAGGATTATCTTACTACTATTAAATGCAAAATTTTGAGATAGTGATGATAAGATTGAGATAGAGATAGATCATCTAGAGCACCATATAAGATACTTTTTATTACGGGGAATATCACGTAGACTGTTTTGTATTTCGGAAAAATGTAATTATATATCCTTACCTATCCTATAGGATAGGTAAGGATATATAATTACATTTTATAGAAAAATAGGTAGTTTAGGATATATCCTAAACTACCTATTTTTCTATAAAAGTTAGAGCGTACTTATTTATTATATATAATATTATAAAGCGGAAGAGTTTGTTTGTTTGTTTGTTTGTTTGTTTAAACGCGCTAATCTCAGGAACTACGGGTCCGATTTGAAAAATGCTTTTTTTGTTGGATAGCCCATTTATCGAGGAAGGCTATAGGCTATATAACATCGGGCTACGACTAAAAGGAGCGGAACAGCGACGAGAAATGTTGCAAAAACGGGGAAAATTTACGCTTACGAAGTTGCGCGGGACAGCTAGTTTATTATACTCGTATATAGAGTTATAAATAAAATTGAAGTATCTGTTTGTAATGTCAAATAACGATTTCGTCACGAAGTATGTCAGTCGGTCTGTCTGTTTGTTCCGGCTAATCTTCGAAATAGCTTAACGGATTTTGACAAGACTTTTACTATCTGCCAGTAGAGGATGTAAGGAGCAACTTAGGTACTTTTTATCATCACGCTAACGTCTTTAGGGAGAGAGGAGCATTAAAACGTCACGCGGACAAAGTCACGGGCACAGCTAGTATTAAATAAAATTATTAATTTGCGCGGGAACAAATCGTTTTTAAAGTTTTTAATGGTTTACCAATGTAAATAATCAATTTATTATCTCACAGTTCTTAATTAGGATTAGTATTATGATTAATCCTACGTTTATCTATACGCATAGCAGCGGAGCAGTATTGAAAAATGTTGCAAAAACGGAGAAAATGTACGCATACGAAGTTGCGCAGGACAGCTAGTGAACTATAAAAGTTCTTACCTAGTACCCAACAATAAAGCTAGAGATTGGCGATTTAATTGTAATAAATTCGGTTCAGTGGACTGAATTTCCCCAGTTAATTTACCTGGGTGAATTAATTATATAATTTGGTAGATTTTCACCCAGATGAATTTAGTCTACTAGACCAATCGGTACAGTAACTACCCATTGAGGGTGATTGTCTTCTACAATATTCATCAACCTGTTTTTATTTCATGGACATAAAAACGTATTTAGGATTATTGTCTGAAACTCTGAAAGGGTACGTCGACTTAGGTAATAAAGTAGATCTAGGTCATTAATTTATTTGTCATCATCACATACATGGTAATACATAAACAGGATGACTTTCATTTCAGTTGACAACCTCAGGTTCATTTCCGTGCATCGCGGCCGATCGCGAGCCGCGCGTGACTTACGACAAGCTTCTGACGCGCGCGGCCGATGCGACAATACTCAGAGTATGAGAATGTATGGCGCCGTTTCCGAGGTCTGCGACAGACGCGCGCGGCCGACGACTGACGTAGGCTGCGCGCGCACTCTGACTATTGTCGTATCGGTCGCGCGCGTCAGCCGCTTGTCGTAAGCCGCGCGCGGCTCGCGATCGGCCGCGACGCATGAAAATGAACCTGGGGTAAGCGCGCGTGTAGTCAAGATAATAATAATAAAAGTAGCAGTAATTTGGTCAATATTTAAGCACATAAAGTTTTTACAATGTAAGAGGATGCTCCTACTATGTTGTGCCCATTGAGGCTGATTTATCTAATCTCGTGTACTCTACTTTTTGATATTTTTGATCTTTTATTTTTGCATCAGTCCTCTAATATGGTGTATAATATAATGGTGGCAGCACCTTACTTGCATAAATAATTTATAAACAAAGAGACATTGTAAACATTCACAATTTGATAAGAGTGGCCGCGAGTTTCATTGCCTGTTCTTTTCTCCGGCTTTACCTATTGTTTCCTAACAGGCATTACAGACTTTACATTTAAATGTAGAATCGACTTTTCACAAGTGTAGTATTTTGCTTCCTAAGTGATTAAAGAATTATTTTTAAATATACCTTTTTTTTCCTAGGTACTTTTATCGGACTAACTTGATAATTAAGGCATAACGCAAGCCATTGAGCTTAGTTTGAGGGGTTGTGAGTTATAATCCCACATTGCTAGTAATCTTTTAAAAAAAATGATTGAGTATTAGACGCATAGCATATATAATCATTTAATATATATATTTTTAGTTTATTGGTTAATTAAACCGTTTATTAATTATAACGATGTAAACAAGTTAATTGAGTAAGTTAGTACTCAATTAATTTGTTTACATCGTTATCGATAGATTATAATAATCGGTTATTTTTTTTTCATTTTAATGGACTTTATTTCGACTGATTTCAAAGTCGGGTGACTTTGAAATCAGTCGAAATAAAGTCCATTAATAATAGTAAGTCACATATTAATAAGTCCGTCAGTTCGTTGTTACGTTTTTGCCGCTGGATTTATTTTGATGAAACATATTGAGATAATATTAAAACTGAGGCTACACTTGGGGTTATGTCTACCTGTGGCAACGTAGCATGTAAACGAATGATCAGATTTTGAGGTAATTTTGGATAACTTAATATTTAGCTTGTTTTTTTTTTTCTTTTTTTTTTAAACGACTCCTTCATTAGGGTACACGCCCTGTGTCGTGGGGGACTTTACAAACATACAAGTCACGGACACAAAGAACACCCAGACTCGGAACAACAATTTGTGGATCACACAAAGTGGTGTTCCGTGTGGGAATAAAAGCTCTTTTTTTCTCTTTATATTTTTAGATATGTGTAGATACAGCTGTATATATTTTATAGTAATTAGAACGATGTATCGTTCTAATTAATATAAAATTAAACCATTCATAGACTTGACAATAGATACATGCAACTTGATCACAGTTATGTAATCATAATATTACTCCAATCCGAACTTAATCACTAATCGATATAAGTAATACTACATAGTAACTACATAGTTTAATCGATTATTATCAAAGGATTAGAAACAGGCAATTACACAAGGATTGATTATTATTGCCATGTCAATTTGTTGCGATAGTACAGTGGTGGTTCTGTGATAAAGATTTAATGGAAAGTCTTACATCGCAGGTTAAAACCTTCATCGCTTTAAATCTATACTAATATCATAAAACTGAAGAGTTTGTTTGTTTGTTTGAACGCGACTATCTCAGAAACTTCTCATCGGAATTGAAAAAAAATCTTTTACTGTTAGATAGCCCATTTATCGAGGAAGGCTATAAGCTATATAACATCACGCTACGACTAATAAGAGCAGAGCAGCAATGAAAAATGTTGCAAAAACGGGGAAAATTTAGCTACTCTGTGATAAAGAAACCAGCATCACTACTAAGTAAAAAATAAAGTCGCTTCAGACGCTTAGATTTTCGAAACTACCAAAAATATTTTCACTTTCTTTCGAATGATTTAAAAGTCAAAGTACTTTATTCACTTAAGTTCGTTAGACAACATTTGTAAATTCTATTCTTAATTTCGTCAAGTCAGTAGGTACCAAGTTCGCAAGAGTAAAGCCGTGAGAAAAGAACTTGGGTACTATGGGTCTATATTGCGTACTTTTTTGTATTTTATTGTAAGGTATAAACGATATAATGCCTTTGTTATAAGGCCCGACGTTTCGACCGTATTGCAACGGCCTTGATTTTAAAATGCTAATTATTATAATTATTACAATACAATCGTATTAAAAGAATTATGTCAAAAAGGTGCTCAACCATTACACTATGAAACTGAGAATTACTGCTTAACTTGATTATATCTACTTTACGTATTGTACACACAGTACGTAAAGTAGGTATAATCATGTTTTAAAATTAATTAGCATCCTATAGTGTTAAAACAATACTTATATAATACACGCAAATTATGTGTATAATAGGCCGCTAGTGTCTTTTAACTAAATCTTTAAATATTGATATGAGATGTGATATTTCGTACTGAGCCACTTGAGTAGATAACGGCATTTTCAGAAAAGGGCCGTGTGTCCTAAATACCAACTGGAAAGCTTAAGTAGTTCAATTGTCTTGTAAATTGAAAAGTATGAAAGTAAAAATCGTATCAGGTGGGACTTGAACCCACGACCTTAGGGGTACCGGTCCTGAGCCGTTCACCAACTCCGGCACCGAGACATGTCCGCCAATCTGTTCAATTACCTTGCCTAAAGAAATAAATAATTGTATTAAGTTGTTTGAAATCTCTATAATCTTAATATGAAAGATGTGTAAGAAAATATTTTCTTACTTAATGTCATCCTTATTTCGGCAAGTAAACGTTAATGGTGGGTTCACATGCTCGCGTTTAAAGCAATATTCAACGGGAACGAACACGAGCGCGTGCGTGTGAATAGGCGTGAATGTGCTGCTCGACTATCTGTAGACTATTTGCGCAGCACACGAGTTTTATATGGGAAATAGCTGCGGAGTATAAAGCTAGAATTTTCTTTGCTGAGACTGGTCCATAGAATATAATTGTATCCTGTTTTTTTAACTCCAATCAGATGCATAGAAGTGCGTGTGATCATCTTACTTACTCTTAACGTCAGTCACATTTGATAAGAGAGGAAATTTGTTACATAATTTTCTTTGTAGCATTCATATTATAAATTTATTTAAAATTTCTTTGATTTTTATTACTTGGAAACTGTACACTAAGCAGGCGTGTCAGAAAGTCGGTTATCGCGATAAATTTTATGAAATAAGTAAGTTTCCTCGCGTAAATATGTCTGCTCTGTGGCGCGTCGGGAGTGTGTCCGACTGCTACGCAAGAGGTCATGGGTTCGATTCCCACACGGGACACCACTTTGTGTGATCCACAAATTGTTGTTCCGGGTCTGGGTGTAATTTGTGTCCGTGACTTGTATGTTTGTAAAGTCCCCCGTGACACAGGGCTTGTACCCTACTGCGGGAATTGTCATTTTCAAGAAAAAAAAATATATATTGATTGTTGCAAAATTCCATGATGATCGGGTCGATTTATGTAATTATCGCGATAAATTTCATAAATAAGTAAGTTTCCTCGCGTAAATATTGATTGTTGCAAAATTCCATGATGATAGGGTCGATTTAAGTAATTATCGCGATAAATTTTATAAATAAGTAAGTTTCCTCGCGTAAATATTGATTGTTGCAAAATTCCATGATGATCGGATCGATTTAAGTAATTATCGCGATAAATTTCATAAATCAGTAAGTTTAGTCGCGTAAATCTTGATTGTTGCAAAATTCTATTATAGTGGGTAGAAATACTTAACTATTTTTAGAATTTTCTTTATACGCTATTAAATTTTGTTTAATTTTTATTACTCGCCGAAAATGATATACTAGGCTGGTAGGTACTGTATATGTACTATTTTTAGTTATCCGGTTCAATACGCCAGTTCACATTGAAATTCTATTACCTCTTCAAAACCAGATATTTTTCTAAATAGATTTTATTTAGTTTCGGCTGTCTGTGTTATTTGGCTTTGGTTGTCTGTTTATGTTTTGGCATTGACCTTTGGAACTACTGAATTCAATAAAGTACATTGATCTTGTTTGTTTTTTACTTGACTATAATGTCGGGAGTTACTATAAAACGATTAATTTATATGGGTTTTGTTTTTGTTGTTGTAAATTGGAATTGAAAACAGCACTGGATAAATCTACTTTTATTGCCTTTATAGTTTGAATTTGATCGCATGTTTCCTTTATTCTCTTTTGTAGGTTAATGTTCTTGTCTACGCTAGGTATAGGAGGCTATAACTCAAATAGTTTTGCTTCTGTGTATTTCATGGGTAAAAAATAAACGGTTGTAGCACCTTATTTGCTGACATTATTGTAAAAATATATATCTGATAATACAAGCGTGGCTACGGGTTTTAAGTTTTTGTTCTTACTGATTCTAACTTATTATTTAGAAAACTTAAACGATAAAACACACACCTTAATATTGTTGAGAGCCTCGGTCAAAAACACTAAACTCACCATTTGAATAGTTTGTTTTATTTTTATTTAAATATTTCATTTGTTTACTTTGTCGGCTTAATTTATATGCGCTTTTATGCCAAATTTCTTCTTTCTTATACTAACAGCCTCTGAGCTAAGTCGCAGGCAAGCAGACAGATAGATGGATGTTATCCGAAATATCAAAGCCCTGACTTGCGAGGGACTTTACAAAATGTACAAATTACGGATGAAAAGTAGTATTTGTGACATAAAATGGTGTCCTATAGGAATCGAACTCAAGGTACTTGCGTAGCAGTATCACTGATTCAAGCACAGACATAGTAAATTACCTCTGTAGTGTTACAGAGGTAATTTACTATGTTTGTGCTTAAATCAACTTCAGCTGATATTAGCCACTTAATACATAAAGTCACGTGTTATTTCAAAAGTTCAATATTTTATAAGTCTCTAAATATCTAACGAAGAAAATAAAACAGACACTCTCCAATATATAAACATAGATGCAAGTATTTATGATAATTGTTACACAAACAGCTGAAAAAACATTTCTTATGAGGTTTTTATACGGGATTTTCTTACATATGATCTGATGATATTTCTGTATAGATCAATTGTTAGCTGGTATTAAGGTGTTGATTAATTTTCAAAATTTGATTTTGTATTAAGTGGTCTTTCAGATTAGGTCATAAAAAAAATATAAAGGATATAATATTCAGAGTTAATGGTAACTTCATTTTTTTCGAAGGTTATTAATTTCATAGGGATCTGTGACGATCTCGTCTCAGAAAGCCGACTAAGGTCATTATCTCACGTTTTTGAATTTTAGGGTCTCCGATTTCTTCGTGTTGTTTACCTTCGCTGATGTTGAGACGTAATGATGAAGAAAATTACAAATTACACCGGTCGAGGTTTTGAACCAGTGAACTAGGTACTTACAGTTGTGTGAAATACTTAAAGGTACGAACCTTTTATTTACCCGATGTTAAGATAGAATTGCACCGATCGTGGTCACGGGTCGGCTGATGGCAGCTTAGCGATGCTCTGTGAGGCGCGGGGTTTTTCAACTACCCTCGCCTGATCTTGATAATTTTTACTGTCGGTACTTCTACACACTACACTAACTACGTCTTTACACTGAGGCGCGATGTCTGTACTGCGACGATTGCATTTATTAATTAAGGGGTTCCTAATTGATGAAACCCGATATCCATCTTCTCGGCGGAATTTCTTGTACGTCTTGATTTCAACCGCCTCACGCACTAAGTCCCGATAATTTGTGTAAAAATCGCGAAAGCGCGAAACAGTTACTCACTACTGCTAATTTAAGAAATACAAGCCTATTAACCATTATTTTCTTTGCAATATCATTAGTTTGACAAAATGACACCTTATGGTACCGGCTTAAGAATGGTACCACCCCATCTCTTTCCCCGGATGTCGTCAAGGCGACTAAGGGATTTCACACCAGAGGACGGGCAGAAACGTCCTCGGAGTAGTTTCAAGTCTTACTGCGATCGCCAAGAGACCCCATGCCCGGCAGTGGGTCATTATTTGGGTTGAAGAAATGACACCGTTATGGAACTCTAAATGGCCTAAATGATAACAATAAAAATAAATTCAAATAGATACTAATTTCAAAAATAAATGTCTAATTTCTTAGTAAATCACAAAATAAATGGACCATTATACGAACAACTATTAAAACAAAATGTCATTTCGAACTACAAAACACAACTTTAACACAAAACTGATTGCTTATTACCACTAAAGCCTACGAATGCCTAATCTAAAAATCTGCCTACTCCATTAGTGAAAGTGATATACCTAATACTCCTACAGAATTTATGCAAACGACTGGAATAAAAAGGTCAAGTGTTTGAAGTGGTTGTCGAACGAAGCACGGCTGGGCACGATCCAATTCTTTTATATTGTGTGTAATACTCGTACAATCTGATTAGCGATGGATGAATAAATGAAAAACGCAATTATGCAGTCCTTACGTTTACAAGAAAAGAATAAAGTGAGATTTTGTATGGATTTAATAATACGACTATTTATACCTACCTAAATTCATATCCTCTGTCCAATCCCAAGAGGGTTTGTGGTTATTAAACACTGTGTAGCAATATTCTATGTGTTGTCATAAGCAATACTAAAAAATATAATGGGTTAATCTAATAAAAAACATTGTTTGAATGTTTGTCCTCGACGCGTTCCGAAACCATTGATCAGATTGTGGTGTAACTTTAGGGGTTATGGGGACGCCCGCGAGGCTTCCTGGTCCAAAAAGCGGCAGCAAAGCGTGGCTACATTCAGCTAGTTAACTATGAAAACAGAATTTTGATACATTTACAATTTAAGTACAAAATTTTCCAAAAAGTAGCAATTTTCAAAATTGTTTTCACAATTTTTGCTCTATCGGCGTTTTCACACTCAAGACTTATTCCAATCATACAAATTATGAGGTTAGAAATGTAGACAAATACTGTAGTTATATTAATATGGATAATTAAAGCAAATAGTACAACAGCTGCATTAAGTAATTCGGATTTTTAATAAAAACACGACTATTCTCAATGAAGCCGATGTTATTGATGTATTTGAAAGATAGTTTAATATTTATGATGTTGAATTGTTGACACTTGTAATGAACAGACGTAAATTTTAATATTAACATTAATTATACATGTTTATTAAATCAGTGACCTGGATTACTAATCACAATGTTAAAAGTGAATAAGTAAATGTTAGTATGACAATCGAGTAAATCCAACTATGGCTACTATGGAAAATAGCCCACATAGTACACCTCAGTCTCAACTGAGGAAAGACCTCACCGTTGAAGCCATGATATCAAGCATTGGATAACATCAATTCAACAATGTCTGAATAAGATATGCCAGATTGCTGCAGACGGGAAACTGAACTAAAAGCAAAATTGATTCATACTTCACTAGAGAGACCATGAAAGAAAACTGCAATAAACCAGTTTAAGTTTAAAGAATAGCTATCCTTTGCCAAAATGGTCAAGACCCTGAATAATAACATTTTTTGGTCTAAAAGTTTTAGCTCAAAAGCAACACTCGTATATCCGAAAAATGGATAAAAATCCAGTGACGACACTAAATTTCTTGTCCAAAAAATTATCTGCCCAGAGCAACTAAAATTGCATGTAAGAGGACTACGTAGGACCAAGAACGGTGTTGTAATTATCAGCACTGAAACTAAGAACAATATAGAGAAACTTTGAAAGTTGACCTTGCTAACCAGTTCCGGGCTGAAGGTGGAAGGGCAACATAAAAGAAGACCTAATTATAGTTATAGGGGTTCCAGCTACTCTACGTGACCAAGAAGTGTTTGGGGTCAGCAAAACCTAACTGCCAAACCTTACGCGTGAATCGTACATGTCTTCTATAAAGTTGAGCCACAAATCGGGAAGAAAAGACGCAGCAACATGCAACTTTGTATTGGAAGTGTCCGCTGGCATAAAAAACGCCATTATAAATTAAGATCGTGTGTTTATCAATTGAACGTCCTACCCAGTTCGGGATTTCACGTTGGTGACCAGATGCTTCAAATGTCAACAATATGGACACGCTGCTCGACCTTGTCACGAAGCAAAATACATGTGCGGACAGAGCGGTGAACTAGGTCAACAGGTAAATGAGAAAATGAAATAAGAAAAATGACTCGCCAAAATGCCAAAAAACCACAAAACAGGTGACTCAGAATGTCCGGCGAAAAATATTGATGAATCACTATAATGAGGACACCTAAAAGCATCATAATATGACATAAACATTGTTAATTACTTTAAATCATATTTTTTTGATTAAGATTGTTAAAAAATATGTATAGTATGCTACAAGTGGGTACTTGTAGCATACTATACATCTGCTTTTATCCTGTGGCACATGTTTACCCTAGTACAGGCACTTGTTATCCCTATATTAGATATTTTTTATGATCTATATATGTTTGTAATTATTAAAATATATGTTTATCAGTTGTCTGGGTGCCATAGTAGTCAGCCGACAGTGTGCTGCCTAATTATATGTATGTTTTTTTTTTTTTTTTAATCGTAACAAAATTTATTCTTGTTATTAATGCTCTGCAATTTTCGAAATATTCAATTCTTTATTGTACACCAATATAATAAACAAACTATACATTGTAAAATATTAATGTACAAAGGGCGGCCTTTTCGCTTATAGGCAACCTTTATAAGGATAGAGACATAAATACATAAATGTCATATAGCCGTTTTATTTTTCCTGGATAAATATTTTGAAGATATCACAATAGGATATTTAACAGTAATACCTTTCAAAAGTGATGGTTAATAGAAGTATATGCCGATTGTAAGTATAAGTGATAATACTTTTTTTCGTGTAATATTTTTCTTAGAATATTGAAATTAAAATATATCTTTTAAATACAACGCAAGAATAACCTCTATTTGACGAACTTCTTGTTATGTAGAAGTTTTTCTAAATACTCTTTGATATTCTATAAGTCGTTAGTCTATGTTAACGACAGCTGGAATGTTAAAGAATAAAGTATTTCTCGTTTATCGTATGTTGCGATTATAATGTTATTTTTTGAACAATTTATTTTTCAGTAGAGATTAATGTTACGATTTTGTGGCTCATCAACTTTCTCATAAGCAAACTTTCAGAGAAATTATTGTCAATCATTGACATATTAATTGATATTGCTTATGCTTCAAATAAGTATCTTATTATTTATTTACATGTCATGCAGTACGTTAAAATCGAAATAAAGTTTATAATAATTCTTATTGATTTCAGTTTGGTACATGGCAATTTTTAAGCAGGCAAACCTCCCTCAACGAAAGTGCTCAATATCTTTTCAAAAACAAAGTAAATCAAATCACTTCTTATATTGATTTAAACCTATATCACACTTGAAAGACCATTTTTATAAGGATATGTGCGCCTACCTATCTAAAAACTTTTCGGAGAAAGAAATCGCGTTCTAAATCTATAGGGAACAAACCCTAGTGATTAATAACTTCTGTCAACCGATCTGTATTTACAGTCTCGCAGGTACCAGCCTGAAAAGAAACGACACTTTTCGGTTTCTCTCTTCGACCACAGTTTTTAGGCAACTTTTCAAGAATCGACACTGCCATTTATCAAAATTTTGACCGGTCATTTGTCATTACTTTTTGTGGATAATCGACCATTCGTTTTTGGTAGTGTCAAGCAATTTAGTATGTAGGTATTTAATCCTAACTCTACGTTCCTAAATTTTGTTTTTTTCGTAAAGTTGCTCAGCTGTCTGTTAAAGTATACCTACAAAAATGACGTCAATTGTTTTAATTGAAATTTGAAAAAAAGAAACCGTGGCGCAGTGGGAATACTTTTAATATTACTTCTTGGCAAGAGATTTTTAGTTTAGATAACTGAATGAATAAGGCGTCTCATGGCGAAAATCCATCTTAAGTAGATTGGTAAGGAGGGAAATCCAGCTCCCACCCTCTCGATCTGTAAATCACTACGACTGAAGTAGTAACGAAATTTCTTTACTACAACAATCGAAATGAATTGACCGACTGAACACAAAAGTAAAGACAGACAATAAAGAAAATTTGTGACAAGTACTCTCACCAATCCTAGTGGTAGTCACCTCCGGACCCTAGACTCGCAACATTTCACTTCTAAGAAGTTAAACTTCGACCCGTGTTTCACCTCCACACGGGGCATCTTCAGGACCGTTTGACATCGACTGAGACGATTTTGATATTCACACAAGGGAAAATTATGTGGGTACCCCGGGTCTAAATGTATTTTAGACCAAATCCTTGCGACACCCCCCCCGGGCTTGAACCCTAGTTTGTTAGCCTATATATGGGCGCTGGCACTACTAGCACTCGCATAGTGTGAAGATTGATACTGTAGCATCCCCCTAAAAAAAATACGCTGACGGCGCCCACGAATCTATCTGCCTGTTTATATCCTTGTACTTTTTAAAATCTACTAAATCTGATTGAAATATATATCTCTTAATATGCCTCTGTCTATACCTTATATTTTCAATTAGTTTTTACTTAACTGTCATGCTTCCACTGTCACTTAATGGCAAATAATAGATACAGAAATACTTTTGAACACGACTCAAAGTATCGTTTAAGTATTTAGGGGTTAGATTTCCATCACAAGATCATAATTGCAATTGAAACTCCGTTGGGACATGTCTAGACTAGACCATGTCTTCGACAACTCAATAATGATTTCTACGTATAAAGAAAAGTTTTTTTAATCCGCGTGAGAGAACCTAAGTAAATATATCTTGTCGTATCAATTTGCTGTCTTTGATTGAGCTAGTTTCGTTGTAAAAACTTTTGGGAATTTTCAGACACTTTGGCCGGGCCAGGTGGAGTGATGATTTATGCAAAATGGCTGGCAGGAGCTGGATGCGAGAAGCCGAAGATAGAACAAAGTGGCGTGCAATTGGAGAGGCCTATGTCCGGCAGTGGACTGCGATAGGCTAATGATATTTCTGTTGGCTGTTCAGGCAAAGAGGAAATTGTTTAAGAAATATGGCTAGTGGCTTCAGCCGTTACGAATTTTAAAAAAAAGATCAGCATAAATACGGTGAAGTGCGTCAAAGCGCGATTTGAATTACACAGCAAAATATATTGGGCGCCTTCAAACTTCACTGAATAGTGAGCCACCAGGACCAATGACTTTACCTTTAGCATGCTATATTCAGCCCTGCCATTCCATTAAATTTGGCTCCAATTTTGATCAAAGTGTATGTGCGAAAAACTTAGGTATAGTGAATAGAAACAAATATTTCAGTTAAAAATTTGATCGCTAAGTGTATGTTTTTGCCTATTCTCGTGATTGATTCTGTCTTTTTGCTTTGAGTTTTTGTAAATTTGTTTTCGTTATCTCACAAGTTGCAATACAAAAAAAAAACATTTGAAAATTCTGCAAAAAGTGTTTGTCATAAATTTGGTCTGTAAATATGTAGCTTGAGAATCGAAACCCGAAACTTCCGTAGCCAAACCGGGGCCAGAAGCGAACCACCTATATGGACTATGTTACTAGACCTCAAATTCTTCTATCCCTTAATGCTCGCGAGTTTGGGCCCTCGCATGCGCCATCAAGTCGGTAGTTAAATAATTATCACGGCTTTTGTTATTGCTTCGTTACAGAGAGCATTTTAACAAATTATGATGTCGCAGGCCGAATATTAAAGTAATTTTATAGGCATTTCTTGCCAATTACATTATAAATACAATAATTGCATTTTTGAAAGATAGAAAAAATTGAAGTCCAGACCCAGGAATCGAACCCTAGACTTCCGTAGCCAAACCGGGGCCAGAAGCGAACCACCTATCTGGACTATGTTACTAGACCTCAAATTCTTCTATCCCTTGATGCTCGCTTCTATCTTTCAAAAATGCAATTATTGTATTTATGAAGTAATTGGCAAGAAATGCCTATAAAAATTACGTCAATATGTATCTTGAGTTTGAAGAAATACAAAGATCAAAGAAGAAGAGTTCTTGCGACAACTGACATCCCGGAGTTGAGGGCAGGCTCAGTAAATAAATTAAGAAAAATATCTACGCCTCGTTATAGTTTAACTTTATGCTTTTTCTTGTCTCTCCATCCATCTTGCATCTCAGCCACACGCCACACCGCACTCTTATCAAAACTGTCATTCACCATCCTACACGCGGTTACTTGCAGTAACAGGTGCTGGAACCATAATCTATAAAACTTAAGTTATATTTAACAACTATCCCATGTGTGTACAGACAATCTTTTATTACAACAGTTTGTCATACGATGTGCACAGCTTAACTTTATAGGCTATCTATACAATTCTTAGTTTGTTAACTTGAGAAGATGATTTACTTTACTTTAGCGAGGGCCTCACTCGTATGCAGGATGAATTTGAGGTTTAGCGACATAGTTCCGATACATGGTTCGATTCCGGCTTCAAAAGCCTCGGCATACAGAAGTCTCAGATTCGATTACAGGGTCTGTGATATGTGTATCATCTTAGAGGACAAAGAGCCAATTCACGTATTTAAAGTAGTACAGTTCCAGTGCAATTGCAGTTAAGTTTCGTTTAAAACGACTATTTTCGTATTCGTGTAACTTTGGGATAGATCCCAAAAGCGTTTTTTCTTTTAAAAAATATTTAAGGATCTAGGCCTTACAATTTCACGCTATGACCAATAAGAGCGGAATTTCAATAAAAAATGGGAAAACGGAGAACAGTGACGCAAACGAAGTTGCACAGGTCATCTAGTTTGTCAAAAAGGTGAGATTCGGTTTTATCAAAGGCGTAACCGTAAGAATGTAAATGAGGCCCCTAAATAAAACATTTATTTTATTCTATTTAAATATATTCCACATAGATCCACAGTATTACCAAGTATATAGACAATCGTGATAATAGAGTGGACAATAAAAACGAACCAGCTGAGCCGCAGTAAAAATAATTGTCAGGACATAAACTTGTTCGGCTCTAGGAGTTTAATCAGAATTTGTTTATTTTTCCACCCCTACTTGAAATGTTTTATTGCCTTAGGTATGAGCTAAATCAGACTACCAGCGTTTTATTTTTAGGCACGTGCAAATAAAATGAAAATAATGTGAGGAATGCGGTAAGTGAAGGAATTTAGTTTAAGAGTGTGAATATACAGAGAACAGAATGAGATATTAAAACTCAAAAAATATGTAGTCCTACATTTAAAATTATTTCATAATATTACCTAATTAAATTACATGAACAAATTGAACTTGTACTCCGTATTTAGTGTTTAAATGCGAACAGCTTTCTCGAGCTGTTTACCATGTAAAACGAAATTCTAAAAATCCTTTTTATACCACATCCGGGGTCGGGATATCCATTCGGGCCGGATGTGGCAGATAAACGGAATCTTCTCGTTGGAAGACTGAAATACATAGTTCTCATTCTGAGATAAAGCTTTGGCTTACGGGAATTTTAATTCAATTTGTAACATGAAAATTTTACTTAGGTTTTTTAAACGTAAACATTAAGTTGATGATAAAAGCAATAGTAGCTGAGCACACACAAAAACCTCGAATAGGCTATATTTTTATACAATTTTGGTCGTTTAAACATTTGTCACTCAGCTCAATGCACCTTTGGTTGCAGAGGTGCATGGATTGCTTATAATACCCTCTCGGAAATACACAAGAGTTATTTAAAGGGCTTAGAACTGAAGATGCAATGGGCTCCATCGCATACCGGCCTCTAGACATAACACAGAATTGTTAACAAAATACATAAATTAATGCCACAATGGTTGTAAAGAATACTTGAATGAAAGGGTTTAATATGGTATAAGACAATTCAATGTGAGCCCCCTCGTATATCTTGGCCTTCTAATGTAACACTTGGAAGAAAACTAATTGTAACAGCTTTCAGTTAAAGACATGCCACTAAATAAGTTTGCATTTTTTATGCGAAAGGCAGAACCCCTAAATGGCGAACTATGCGTTGTAGTAGATAAAGTACATCACCTGCTGATGGAGTGTGTCTAGTATCAAGCAGCCAGGGAGTCTTTGATGAAGATTTTTAACTTAAACAGACTAGATACAGGAATGTTCTACTTCTTATAGTAAGCATCTGTTTATGTTACTGTCTTTCGTCAGTAATAACTCTCTTAGTATTAGGTATTTCTGTTAAGTTAACTTAAATTTATTTTGTTTAAATAGCTTATATTAAGCTATCACGGAATTGGCATATACTCCATAAATAAAAAACCCTTCCAATAAAGAACTATAAAAAACACTTGTCACTCAATAATGTCCTGCATAATAGAATGGAATTAAGCATATGAATTGTTAAAATAATAAAACTTTGTTAGTTTTAACCTGAATAATGCTAATGAAATATGTAGAATACCTATATATTATCGTGTTATCCAACACTCACGAGGATGAAGTCGCAGGCGAAAACTGTTCCCTGCTTCCTGAAAGTCAATTCAGCAGCCATTTCTCACCATTCATATAATAAAACTTCAGCCCAACTCAGACCCTCTTTTTGTTCGACCAGTTTATTAATGTAATCTCATACAGTAATCACGCCATGAACAAATACATTCGTCCAACTTTGACCATCAACGTTTCTCCCAAGTGATAACAGATGGCGTGATTAAACAATTTTACGAGAGTCCAGGACTTAGGGCTTTTATTGAACTCCCTACAGAGATTTAATTAAAAAGGGCTTTTTACGGTCCTTAGCGTAACCGCCATCGGATGGGTCTCGGGCAAAATTAAATTTATTCACTTTACTTTTACCGAGTTTTGTTTAGATAATACCTAGGTTCCTTTTTATGAAAATGACTCAAAACCAAATTGTTTAGTGAGTTCCATTATTATGAGTATGTGGAGGATAAGGTGTTACGTCCTTCCAACACAAAGGAAGGATCCTCCGATCAGGCGAGATGATCAAGCTTGTTCACCTCCCCGTGTTTCCTCCCCCCTTTATCCGTGAATATGTACAGTTTCAGAGGTTACTATGGTAGAAATTATCCTTAGCGGGATCAATCCTTCCTCGAAACAAACTTTACCAAACCAACATCCTGAACCCGCCGCTGGCTAAAATAATATTATCGTACATACTGAAACAGGCAATGTTGTGCCTCTAGGCTCTATTGCAAGTTAAATAAAAGTTTGAAAAAGTTTTTATATAATTTAAATATTATTTTTAGCACAAAATTGTCTGAATCGTTTAATTAATCGGGCTGTATTTTCCTAGCAAACGAATTTATCTTTCACCCTAAAATTTAAAGTTTTTATTAAATCGAAAAGTTATCAAGAAAAATAGGTCTTTGGAAGATTTTGAATAATATTGTTTTTTATACTTACCCTTAACCATTATTTTAAGATAAAAGAGAAATTTCAACGGTTTAAAACAAACAAGTTCTTTAACTTGCAAAGGGAAAAATACGAGTCATGGTAAAAAAAAATTTTAATTTTTTTACTATAGATTTCCTACTGATAACTTTTATGGCGACAATCTTGAGGTTATTGGTTAAGCGTTTAAAAATCAGTAAACAGGTTCGTTTACTAATTTTTGTATTAATGATAACACAATGGTCTTTTGAGTCAAAAAATGGTCCTTCGAGTCGGTAGTAAATAAACTTTATCAATAATTCACAGCGCCGTCAAAAATGACATAAAAACGTTTTGCTGTTAATATTGAATAAGGCAGAAATTGCAAATAAAAGCCAATTCCAATGATTACTTTATTGTATTATAATAATTGTTTCAACATTTCTGCCGCTTGTAGACGTGCCAATCTGTAACATAGGGAAATTTATCATTACTCATTGTTATTACGTTTGTGAGATTATTATTTCATCTGAAAAAAAAATACAAAGCTTTGGATAATAATGATGAACGTAGAAAATTGGTAATATTTTTCTACCCAATTTCCACTAAGGCGGATAATCTCGTCAAATACTAGCGAACTGTGCAGAAGATATTTTAGTACACAATTGTACGCACACACAGAGCTGTGTGTACACTTTACAATTCACTCTCTCTCTCTAGTCGTAGTCTCTTAGTCCTTTAGGACGAAAATCCAACACAATCGGAGAGAAATTACGCATAGGACAGACGGCAAGGCATAGAGAGGAGTGATATTAAAAAAAGGTCGTGCATCTATCCAGTAGCGACAACGTAAGGAAATGTGTAGGTAGTAACAATGCTTATCCTCGCTGATCTCTCAATTTGATCAGTCACTTATCATTTAATTAAATTACTAAGAGTACAGTAATGATGAGTAATCATTACTCATCATTATTGTACTCTTAGTAATTGTTAGCAAGGTGTTAAAAAAATAACTTTAAGACTTACGCAATGGTGAAAAGTGCTATTTATAAAATATTTACGTAAACAAAAATTATATTAAATAATCCGTTTTAAAGTCATGCGTCATTTTCTTTAGAGAGGCCTACGAGGTCTCTCAGTGGCTAGCGAGGGTTATTGTAGGAGCCGGCCATATGTATCTATCCAAACTATGTAGAGAGCCACGATGCGTTGCAGACCGGGGCATCAGCGAAGCCCCATATACAGTGTACATAACAATTTTATGCAATACTTCTTACTCTCTTACTCGCTTCTGGCCCCGGTTTGGCTACGGAAGTCTCGGGTTCGATTCCTGAGTCTGGATTCAAATTTTTCTATCTTTCAAAAATGCAATTATTGTATTTGTAAAATACTTCTTAAGACTAAACTTACTTTATTAAGTGAAAAAAGGATGATTTTTTTTTATAATGTGCTAGTTATTTGATGCTGATCAAATTGTTAAAGTATTTTTTTTTACACCTTATATAATCTTGATAAGATGTTCAAGTACAGCTACGCGGTAACTTTGAGACGCTGCCCAAAGTATTTCTGTCGCTAAGATTTTCATAAAGAGAAAGTGACAGCATGAGGGTTAGAATCAAAGAGCTCTACATATAAAGAACCACATAAGTCCTAATGATTTTATATTCGCAATTATGTTACCAAATCATAACATGTTATGAAATCATTTGTGAATGTACTTCTTTGTTGGCTAGGCCTAATTAAACTTAACGAGTTCTCGCATTGTCAGCACAGTACACTATAAATATTTATAATTCACGCATGTTCGACAGTAATATCAATGCTGTATCCTAAAGACTTGGTACCTAATGTAGTTCTAGGAAATCAAAATAAACATTTACTACTAAGCAGTTAAAATTGACAAACTTTTGCTTTTGTAAAATGAACACTTCCTGCTTCGAATGATAGGCAAAACTGAATTAATGTATCCAAATTCCCTAAAGTTACAAACTAGTTGGAAACGCAAATACTCATCACTCATGCACCGAAAGGGCCAGCGCCCTATGTCATACAATTCGAGAACCAAACGTATAAGAAAGTTATTTGAGTTATGTGTTTCAGAAAGTTATAAAGGGTTACGATTGAAACAAAGACAAAACTGAACCAATTAAAGGTTTTAAGTTTTTAAGTGCTAAAATATAAACTCAGTTAATTATAAGTATCACAACAACAAGGGAGGACAAGAGGGTTGTATTTTAAGAATTCTTTTAAATATTTCAGTTTAGAACAAGGTACACTGCATAAATTCGGAAACTTCGTTATCATACTAAGACAGAACCGACAACGCCATCTAGCGGCTAGAAGTTGAAGTTGCAAGCCCTGAATCACTTAAAAAAACTTGCTTCTTTTAGATTCCATAGTTCCCACAGGTTTACATGGTAATGAAGTATGAAGGTTATTACGTAGACGGAAAAAAACTAGAGCGTACGTTTCCTAAACCCACTGAGAATCTGCATAATGTATTTATTAAGTTTAATCTACATTTTTGCCTGCATTATTAAAATTTCAAAAAAACGTAGAACAAAAGTTGCTAGAACTACTAGAACAAATTAAATTTTGATGATAAAAAAACCCGATAATTAAGCCTAAAGCTACTTATATCATCAAATTGATTGAAAGGATTTTCATCAAACATAGCTTGGAACCATCACGCTTAAAGGTCAAACAAACTGCTCAACACGAAAAGGATTGGCACCGTATTGTCTTGTCGTCAACAGTTCGTGAGCTTGTCCCGAGTCCCAAGGTAAAGCGATTACGTTACGAATTTGATTAGTAACTATACGTTGCTGTAGGATTTTTTTTCAAAGTTGATAAGTGTGCTTTGACCTATGACTAGCCTTGATAATGCTACAATAGCACAGGAAGTATGTCCTTGTCTTTTATGCCTAAAGGACAGGCACATACTGAACACGCACGTACAAAAGTTAAACTTACATCATTATCTTTTTACATCGCCGGTTATAAACATGCCAAAATCAAAAGTGCCAACAGAGCCTTCCATAATGATTAGTTACTGCCCTAACCGTTCCTCCATTAAAATAATGATAGACATAACAAAGATTTGAATAATAAATAGCACATTTTCAAGAAGTGATTTATGATGTTTTCATTTATTCATGAACACATTAATTGTAAGTTGGCGGCTTAAGAAGTGCCAAGAGAGAAAAGCTGAATAATACATAAGACAAGTGAATAGTTTCAAATTCTCCTATGAATGTTTAAGTAAAGATTACTAAAATACAGCCTCTTAAGTGACATTTTAACTGACAAAGCACAAAATATTGTCACGATTGCGGTGTTCTATTTTAGCGCGGACCTGACAAGGTTCGGTGTAAAGACATAAAAGATAACTATTTAAAAGATGTGGTATTTTTGACGGTATGTCATTAAAATAAAGGTTAACTTAATTTTTCATTGTTTTTTTTTTTTTTTTAATTTTTGATATGCCTCTCGTGTGGCTTGCGATGGTTCTTATTTGTTTTTTTGTTTTTAAATTTAGGTAGTATATCGTTAGTTAATAGCAAGCTGAAGTGGCAGTGGGCTGGCCATATTTGCCGAAGAACCGACAACCGTTGGGGCAAACGAGTTCTTGAGTGGAGACCACGGCACGGCAAACGTAGTGTAGGACGCCCTCAGGCCAGGTGGAGTGATGATTTACGCAAAACGGCTGGCAGGAGCTGGATGCGAGAAGCCGAAGATAGAACAAAGTGGCGTGCAATTGGAGAGGCCTATGTCCAGCAGTGGACTGCGATAGGCTGATGATGATGATGATGATGATGATGATCGTTAGTTTCTTTATTTATAATATTAACTTGTGGTATGGTGGTGGTGGTATGATAATCATTATAATCTTTTAAATAGTTTTAGTCAGAATGACATCATGGCGTCGATATGCTTCATTTGATATATTTCATTATAACTGATGGTGGAATTACTTCATCTGAATATATAACACATTGCTATTCAAATTTTATAAAGTAAAATATAGAGCAAAGAAAGTGCAAAAATAAACTTGGACGTTTACTTTGATAAAGAAAATTGTGTGGCACCCAATGAGGTATTTCAACCCATATCTTCTTGGAAGCAGCCCAAATATATTATTTTATTTTACATAATAAAGTAAACAAGCTTCGTCTAAGAAATAATAAATAAAATAAATGTCAATTATTGTAACCGAAATGTTGATGCATATTCACAATTATGAAGATACTAGCTATGCCCCGCGGTGTTACCCGCGGTTTATTAGCCTATATGTTAATCCAGGGTGTCAGCCAACTCCACACCAAATTTTATAAAAATCGCTCTAACCGTTTAGACGTGAAGATGTAACAAACATACACACTCACATAATCACAAACTTTCGCCTTTATAATATTAGTGTGATTATAATATTAAACACGTAAAGTGTTCATTGTAACTTTTGTTTGCGTTGTCTTTTACCTACCTACCTATTGAAGGTTGCAGACATGGGATAGAAATAAACACAACCAAGCCTATTTCCGACTGCACAAGAAGGAGGGTTATGTTTATCGAATGTATGTATATTTCTTTGGCACTGTCTAGAGCCTAAGTGGCTTGATGAGAGGTACCGTCAGATTCATTTCAATTCTGAAAGTGACACATCAACATTTGAAAAAAAAAATGCGGATTTTTGGCGGAAAAATATTTCAGTTCTTCATTTTAAGCAGTCAGACTTTTGATTTTGTAATAGAATTCTTAATTCTCCATACTTTAAATATATCTACGAGTACTATAAAGCGTTACGCTGGCAACCAAATCAATATCATAATGTAGGGCAATATTCTAAATTGAGAATTAAAACGTAATTTAATGTGTTAATGGTTTCAAAAGACTTATATGTTAAATTTACGATGTTAGTGTCAAAAGACCCAAATTGCAAAGAATTCATATTTTATTTAAGTAGAGTAGAAATGTCTCTTTTCATGATAAAGTACTCGTCTACACTGGAAGCACTATATTTTTATGTTTCCATTTCATTTTCTTAATGAAACTGTTGTTTATTTTTTTTAGCTTCGGCTTATAACTCCCTTTCTAGTTCTAAATTAAGTTACAAGTTTTTTTTTTATGTTAAATTACTGACCATTTTGAGTTTTTTAGTCTTATAAGCAACTCTTTTTTTCAAGTATTTCTACTACTTTTTTTACTATTCATTGGCTATTTATATATTTTTAAATGAATGAAAAAGAAAAACATTATAGTCAAGCGCGATTTAAACATAAAGATTTCTGAAATGAATTAATTATTACGCATTATTAAAATCAAAAACCCTTAGAACTAGCTGGAGTCAGTAGACAATTAATGAAAGTTTAAAAGTTAATATTAACCAATAACTAGCAACCACGTGGAAACACGGGCTTAACCAAAATTGCAATAACTGTGATGATATAATTATAATGAAAACTAACCAATATATAAAAATTGTAAACGTTATAAAATGGAGGGGTTAACAAGATTGCTAGTAAAATTGGAGCCACTCCGACAAATGCATTATATATATATATATTAAATTACGAAAATATATTTTATACTAAATCATTTTCAATAATATACCTGAGGCAGTCAGCTGTATCATTCGTGGATAAAATAATACACGAATGATTTGCCTGACAAATATATAATAATAATAAGTAAAATTAGTCCCAATTCCAATAATTTGTCATTTTTAATTAACTGACTTGTTTTTGCAAAATTAATTGTGCGTTTATGTAGATAATAAAAAATATATACAATAATCAAACGTAAACAGTTTTCAATTATCCAAAAAAATGTTGTAGGTATTTATGAACTAAAGCAAAATTACGTATAGATAATTAAATACACCTACACTTTTGATCAATACCCCCTTTATCGCGATCACTAAACATATGCTATTTTCGTATCGTTAACGTAATACTCGTAGTAGGTACAGTAATATTAAAATGTTGTACGGATATTTAATCAAAATTTTCGAAAATCATTTTATATACTAGTTTACATTTTTCGTGCTGACTGCACCTGCTATGTTGCTAGTGGTGCTAATAGCCATACAAAAGAGATAGTCATTTTTTGTGTGGACGTTGGACTAAGTGCTACCCAACTTTCAACCAAAGTGTATAATGTTCCTTAGACTAATACTAGTCGGATTGCGAAAAAAAACGATTGTATAGGTTTTACATTGACGGAAAATCATAACTGCAGCTTATTTTTAAAATAAAAGAGGGTATATTATAAAATAAATTGAATATATTATGATTACAACACCTAGGTTCGTATTACAGAACCAAACTGAAGCTTGATCTCTACTTGAGTACAGATTTGAGACTGTAATTTCATTAAACTACGTCTAACAAACATAACTCATGCAGTAATGAGATCAAGGCCTCAGCGTTCTTTTAAAATGCGGGCCTTAGTTAAGGATAGTCATCCAATCAATCAATTATTTATTTGTTACGTAGGTTTATAACATAATAAATAATTCTCTATGTTTGGCCTCATGTGAACATTAAAATACTTAATCAATCGACATTCTCATCATCCTCAATCGAAACATAAAGCAGGGCGGAGCATTACATAATCTTCGGCCCCCATAGGCTCTGGCCTGAGAGCGACAAGGAGGGCAACTTGTCCTCCTTACAGAAGCAAGTCCGAGATGGTGTTGCGACGTGCTCGACGCGCACCTTTTGTCACGAAGTGGGAATGAAACCACCTACATTAGCCGTCGTAAAAATTGTCGTTGTAACCAACGACCAAGCCTGCTAAAGGTGGAGGCACCAATTCCGCTAGAGACACCCTCACCTTTGGCCATAAGCTTATGCGCCGGAACACCGTGTGATTTTTAGTCGGTTCGATTCCGACATACCCCCCCTGCGTGCCCTCGTAGGAATGGAATCCTTGGGGATTTTTGCATGCGATAAAAAAAGGGTGCTACACACGTCTTGGCGCCTAGCCCACCCTAAAAACCAAACTAGGTAAACAACGTGGGCGCAGCTACAACAATATATGTATATATAAGCAGTAAGATAACTTTTTAGGTAATATAAACCCGTTTGTGTTATTTTTCTATAATATATGTTCATGTAAGTAAAAAAATAAAAGTATTCCCATGTCTGGGCAGCATTTGGTCCAGAAGTCGAGTTAGTACATAAAAGTAATACTTATTTTTAATTATTACACCCCTTGCCAAGGGGCAAAGCGATACACCAAAAAAGGGTGATTGTAACATAAAGATCCACAATCTTCTTTTAAATCTACTTTAATAAAGACATGGCCTAAGAGACATCTGATAACTAGATAAAATAAATTTTGTACCTTTTAGTGATATATAAACACGTCTATGATAGGGTATTTTTATAGTTTTAAAATCTTTTTTTTTCGATTATCAAAAGAGTGGACTCTTTTGATAACCGAAAAAAAAACAGTTTTAACTGCTAGATTTCTACTCAGAGATTTTGCTTTGTTAGGTTTGCCAACTTATTTATATTCATGACTACCTGGCAAGTAAGTACACAAGTAAGTAAGTAAAGTACACAAGTAAGTCAATATAAGGTAACAACATAATCGAAATAAAGAAAATTTTATTACGAAAATAATCGTATAGGCTTAACTATTAAAAATCCTTTAAGGAATATTATTGCTTTGAAGTTTTAAAATCGAAAAAAGGGCTATGAACACTTTTCGATTGAATTACTAACTCTCATAGTGGTGTTTATAAATTAGTAAAATTTGATAAAAATATGTCTTAAAAAAAATGTTCTATAAAGTTAGTACTCTAAAACTACGAAGAAGATTTTGATAAAATTTAATTCAAAAGTAAATTATAATTTGGAAAAAGATGTAGGCGATATTTATCACGAAACTCGTTATTTAAACAATAATTTAAAAGTAATATTTTATAAGTAGACGTAATATCACTAACAGAAAAAATCCTCTACATTTCATAGAGTGTTTATGACCAATAACTTGGCTATATGGACTATAAACTGGACACAAAAACATAACCCAAAAATATAAAACGTAATGCTGCCGTACCAGACATGACATGTATGAAAATTTTCTAGAAACGCAAGTAGAAAACTTATCCTTCCCGCATGAAAAATATGTATGAAATGAATATACTTAATACTCAACTTCATTTTTTCCACGACTTCAAGCGCGCTATGTCTGATATGAGCGAGAACATTACTGCGTAGGGACCCAGTAATGTAAAGCGCAGCTCTCTATTTACCATTATGACAAGATTTTGACAGTTCGCACGAGGTTGCCGCGAAAACGAAAAAAAAAAACATGAATGGACCTTATTTAATTATATATACTACGGATCTTAAACGCGTTAATAATTTAAGGTAAAATACCTTGTTTCTTGCCCGACGTTTCGAACGTATTGCAACGGCCATGGTCACCGCGATTAAGACTCGTAGTATATATTATTTTATATTGTGTACAAATCGAGAAAGTTTATCAACGTGAATGGACCTGTACTATAAAGTTCCATCAAATTCCAATTAGTATTTTTTGTATGCAAGAGCAACAAACATCAATCCATTCTCATTCTCCAAAGTCCGAACTTTCAGATTTATAATATTACGTAGAACTCTGAATATATCGGCGTACCCATGACAATATGATGTATCTTCTAGTTAGATCTGTTAAGGATTTCAAGGGTATTTATTGTATATTTAGAGAATGCATTGTAAGAGGTTTTTAAAACCACATTAAAATCTATATAAAGGTTATTTAAGGTGGATTGCCAGTACAATGCTAAAAGTGCCAAGCACTTTAACTGTAACTACAAATGCAACTAAAATACGTCAAGTTACATTGTCGCAATACCCACAGACATAAATCGCAATAACTCAGCCATTCCAACCACGAACAAAAATGATCTTTCGCCCTGACTCGGTACTGCAGTCCCTTTATAATATGATAACAATAAAATACTGCGATGGCGTCTAGACTGAATGAGTAATACATTTGGGATATTGAAATATTTGCTGGTGTTGAATAGAATGAGAATGTACTAGGACAGAAGCCGTATAAAGTTTAAATCATTATTTTATATTAAAAAAACTACAGCAACTTTGATGCAACTTAAAATTAAAACGTTCCAAACGGTTTTGATGAATTTTAGGTTTAATTAAAGTTTATTTCTCTTTTTGTCCGGTTTTATTTCTGTAATAGTTTTCAAGCCGGAAATAAATCTTATTTATTTTCTACAAATCTACCTTTATGGTCTACTAATTAATGTCGGTTACGGTGTCCAATCTCATCGCAGTCTAGGCAGAAGATTATTATATTGCACAAGCGTATACGCAGACACCAGTGCACTCTATTTTTATCACTCTGATAGCCCAATGGGACAGAAATCCGACACGACCCTCCGGTCCAAAGTTTAGGCACAAAACCGACGGCTTAAAGTGCTTTTCGATACGGGAATCGCTATAAATGGCGTTAAATAAATGTCTAAACAAAGACAATAATCAATAAGTGAACTAATCACTTAAACAAAAATACTGAAAACTGGATTGTAGTAATAACGTCGCACGTAGCATGCTGCTGAACGTTTAAAATTCCCTTCAAAGTTACTAGATTATAAAGTATATATAGATATTTCACTACAAAATATATCGACTAACTACTTAAAAAGGCCAACGTGATTACAAGAAAATTCAAATTACGGCATAATTAGAACGTAATACATCGCGTGTCGACAAAAAAACAGCACATTCACATGCGACTGTAAAGTCTACGACTTATTGCTGAACAACGATGTAAATCCTACTTAATGGGCGCTTCCATTTTCTGGGTTTATTCTTATTTCTGTATTTATGTGTCATTATTTTGTGAACTAACTTTTGTTGCAGAAATGGTGTGTTTATTTTTAAACTAATTGACGTTTGTTTTAATGGTTAATGGAATCAAACCTACGACCTCTTGCGTAGCAGTCGGAAACACTCCCACCGCGAGTCAAAAAAACTCATAGCACGCTTATTCGATTCGGTACAAGAATTTGCTGTCTTTTTGTACGGGGTAGTCCGGCGTACTAGTACTATATAACTATAGAGGTCAGTGCTGGCACGTCTTTAGTGAACATTATGCTAACGGCGAACTGCCAGTAGCCGTCTGCCAAATAATCGCAAACTTGCTATGTATGAAAACTACATGTCTATAGTTTTAATATAGTGCTATGTAAGCACCAATTTACGAAAAGTTACCAAGAAACCAAATAAAGGAATTAATCATTGAAATAAATACAAACTTTTCCAAGTATTGCAGTTCTCATACTGCAGCTCGCAATAGCTCCCGAAGTTACGGAATTCTCCATCGTAATTCCGACCACAGACAATTTGTATCCTGAAATATAAAACAAAAATAATGGTCTAGTCAAAATAGTTATCAAAACAATTCCTTCACAAAGAATATGATTGAAATGCCTCAGGATTCGTCTTCTGGAACTAGTTCTACTGGCACTATAGTAATTACTAGCCTGAAAGTTGTTCATTCTATACGATGAATACAATACCTCATTTTATTCAGTCACATACATGAGAGAGATACATGTAAATGATTGCAAGGATCACTTTGTGTGATCCTCATACCAACTATACTCAAATTTATATAATTTTATTGTTTGTAAATTCTTTCACGACGCGGGTCGCCATTACCGCAGGTTATCCTTATAAGATATTGATAGTGATCCGCTATTAAGCGGTCCGTAACAATTCCTAATACCCTACAACTTCTATAGTACTCGCTTCTGAACAATGACATATTTTGTATTTAACCTCATTCCTTACACCCAGTTTTAGTGACGTCCCATTTCTTTATCTGATCAAATTCATGACAAAAAGTTTAAGTTACCTTTGAATTTTTATTCGTTCAGTAAATATACCTAAGTGTATGCCACCAGCCGTGTTGTATAATGGTCAACCCAAAGTAAGGAAGATCCCTATCTCAGTATTTAATTCTAGTTGGAACAAGACCAACTGTGACTGGCGATCGATCTCTCTTACGATGAAGAAAGTTACAAAGACAGGGAGATAAATATACTAATATTATAAAGCTGAAGAGTTTGTTTGTTTGTTTGTTTGAACGCGGTAATCTCAGGAACTACTGATCCTAATTGAAAAATTATTTCACTGTTGAATAGCCCATTTATCGAGGAAGGCTATAGGCTATATAAAATCACGCTACGGCCAACAGGAGCGGAGCAGCAAAGAGAAATATTGCAAAGACGGGGAAAATTTACGCAGACGAAGTTGAACGGGACAGCTAGTATACAATAAAAAGACAATTACTTGTAAGTCTTGGGACACTTGTCCAAGAAAGTCTTGCATCCTTTTGTAAAGAAGTCTGTCACCCAGAATTGTGTGTCTCGTGGATACATGACCATTTTATGTCGGTAGTTTGACTTACATTCCAATATTTGGAACAATGATAACATCATAGTGAATACGGCTAAAAAATGAAAACATTAATTAATATTTAAATGTGTTTTTTTAAGAAAGGTAAACTAACAATGTGAGATTGTAAATCCCTTAATTCTGTTAACCCTTAAATTTAATTTCCGAACAAAACATTGGTCTACAAATCGTTGTTCTGCATCTGGATGTACTCGTAATTAGAATCTCAGGAATTACGATCTATCGCGGAAGTTATAACAGCTTATCTTACATCTTCTTGCAACTACTTCCCCGTTGGCTAATTGTATTTACTGATAAATAACATTACTTATGCTTTCTTTATCATAATACATTAAGAACAGTAAATCACTCATTTAAATTTTTCTATGCACCTATCACTCTAATAAATGCTCATAATTTATAAAGTACCTACTATCAATACATAGAAGATAATTAGATTTCAACATAAGGATGTTTCTGTATAACTTGAATTCTATAAAAAAATAAACGTAATAATATCTTCAAAAGATATTACGCAATATTACAAATATAACATTAAAACACCTATTTTAGAAATAGGTTTAAACATGTTCTTATATCGTTTTATTAAATGAAAATGTGAAACAGAGGAAAATGTTTAAGTATAAAGGATGGATATTAAAATTTATGTACACACTGAAGTGTAATAATGTAACATATTGCCGTCGCCTGCGGTCTTATGAATGTGACGGCTCAACGAATCATGAGCTTTGAAAACTATATTCTATTTCTTTTTACATTTCGATTGAAATGTTACGTTTTATGAATGAAATAAGCTTGTGTTATTTATAGTGTTAGGTAACTAATACAGGCTTAATGCTATCAATGAGAAATTACAAATTTATATTAGTTATATTTCGGGACTTAATCGCGTGAATTATTTAAAGGTACGAACCTTTTATTTACCCGACGTTTCGATCGAATTGCACCGATCGTGGTCACGGGTCGACTCAATCGATTCGATCGAAACGTCGGGTAAATAAAAGGTTCGTACCTTTAAATAATTCACGCGATTAAGTCCCGAAATATAACTAATATGTATAAAAATCGCGAAAGTTTAATAACAATAATTACAAATTTATTTATTTTTAATTAAAAAAAAATGTGTCAGTGTAGGTATGTTTTTCACATTACTACAAATCTTGTAATTTTCTTAAAATAAATCATACTACTAATCTTGTGAACAGTATATTACCAACATGATTTTTGCATTTCGCTTGGTTCAAAATTCAATTGTAATTTTGGCATAATCGGATGAAAATAAATATTAATCGGGTAAGAATTTCCGTAAAGTATATACTTTAATGAAATTCACATTCTTAGACATATGTTTTATATGTGTGTCTATACTTCTATAGTAGACTGAGGCACAACAATTACATAATATAAAATGTGCGAGATTGAACCTTGTCTTATGAAAAGCTGGCTCCAATTCTTTAAAAGAAATTATTTCCTCAATATTTTTTTACTACTTTAGTAACGAATTATAAAAATGAATACATTACCTACCGTACGCCTCATCGTTTGAGTATTGCGTTAAAGTAAACTATCGCAGAAGGGAGTCATAAATTCTATGTTGTTTAAGATGTAAGGATAGGCTCGTTGTGTACTGGGAGCTATCCGCGGTAATATTTAGCGTAGGTATATTTTGTTCTGTCTTCATCGCTACTTTCACTGCTTTTCTCTCCTTTTACATTATGATAATCCCTACTATATATGTCACTACTGTACTTACAAAAGTAGAAGACACCTTTGTAAGTACAGTAATTACACATTAATTGTATTAAGACAATTTTAAGAATGATTCTTATAATTATCATAATACCATAATATCTTATACCCATGGTTATACTCGCGTTAAGTTTGTTCATACCTTTAGAGCTTTAAGGTTTCACAATATCTTTATTGTTTCTGATAAAAAAAAAGGCTTACCAAAAAGGGTTTGTCTGCAACATTTCAGTTCTAGGGTCCGTGGATTAGGAAGTTATGGTTAGACATTTAAATAATTTCTGTCTGTTTAAATGCGCGAATGATTGAAGATAAAATATGCTTTGGAGGCTGATGATTTGAAGATGAGATAAGCTAGTTAGTTAAAAAGTTTTCAGGCAAAATACAGACTGTAATTATTATCGATACCTACTTATAAAAAGAGAAAGTATTGGAATTATTTTTGTATCAGAGACTGGTGTATAGAGTCGGTAAAAAAAACGCAAATGTTTGCAAACATCGCGTAGCAAATTCAGTACACGCCTTACCTTATACGGCCATAAATTTTATCATTTTAATAAAATAAGCGTACGCGATCTGGCTCAAATTTTCTTGTTTATCGAAACTGTATTTCATCATTATTATTTTTCGATACTATTAGTTTTATGTGTTTATATTTGCTGGAACGGGCGTCATTGCTTCATACTGATTATGATCTATATTAAGTAGTATCTACATAGAGGTTTTTTCCGCCTTTAAAATGTTTGTTTACTTTCATTTTGATTTGCCCTCTTGGGGTCGTTTAGGTCGTCATTTTGGTTCTCAGTTTCAAGAAATTGATAAATCTCTTTCTTTACCCCCACTTTTCTCTTTATACACAATGATATTATAAACCTACAGAAAAAGTAGTAAGTAAAGTTATACATCATTGGTTATATAACATTTGAAATTTGTTTTGTATAATTTTTGGGCGGTGCAACTAGAAAACAGCAAATTAATATAATGGATGCATTTCTTTTTTTTACCGTTATGAATCACTGGACCAACAAAGCAGATGACTAAACAGAGGATGGTACCTATGTTTTAGGTATGTGGAAATTGAATGACCATATTTGCCAAAGCACCGATGGCCGCCGAAGCAAAATAATCCTAGAGTGGAGACCGCGACTCGGTAAACGTAAGGTAGGACGACCCCCAGCCAGATGGACGGACGACTTAAAGAAGATAGCTGGGATAGATTGGATACGGAAAGCGGCGGACCGGGTGTTGTGGCGTAAATTAGGAGAGGCCTATGTTTAGCATTGAACCGTGTCGGTCTACTATTATAGCGCTAAAAAGGAATTTTCATTTGTTTTTGTTAATTTCCGTCAAGAAATTCCATTGCCAATCGGCGTTTAATTGCATACTTAGGAAGTTTTTAAATGTTCACATATTAGCTTGTATATCAATAGGTATTACACCACAAAGTTGAAAAGCCATAACCTTTACGTGCTAAATAAATTGAACGTGAAATATAATTGCCTACGCAAACCTGTCAATATCACAAGCATTTTGATCTACCTACCCGCAATCACCACACCGCCTTTGTAGTAATCTGTGTATGTGACGTCGTACCGAAAATGAATAATTACTCTCTAATACGGTCAATTGGTATTCGATGATTTGACATTCAATTTGGCGTAAGTAGTATGAAATTATTTTTGGGTTTCCGTGTAAAATCAAAAATGTAGAAACACTTATTATATTAGAACAATACAAATAAAATGTTGACCCACCTATTCGATCTATCGATAGTAAAAATAATATAATGATTTTATTTTTTCGTGGATCATAGGTAACTTACGTTATGGTATTAAATACATGTGGTTGTGTACTATGGCCTAACAGATATGGTATACAAAATTAAGTTCTTTAAAATCATGTCATTATACTAAAATAAGATATTACCTAGCTACTATTTTGGTGCCTTGCCTAATGAGTTTTTATATTAAATTGTATTATATGTTGTCTATGTCGGATTTTATAGCTATTTCTCGTACCTACTGTTTCGTGTAGGTGTATAGGTGAAGATTTTTTTTAATAAACATTATTACTTCATATTTATATGGGCATGGCAGTGTTAATATACGTACCTAACCTTAAAGTGAAACGTACACAGCTATCTGTACTTTTATTCTACGTACTGATCTGACTTATGGTCATATTCAAAGATGGGTATTGATGATGTGATGGATGGGTGTGATGGATGCTGTATTTTGTAACAGGAGATACACACATCAATATTTCAAAAAATGCTGTCCTGGCCATGATAATGATTACATAATGACTAACACTATATACTAAATCAAAACGAACGTCCTCAGTCGCACCTGCCTTTACGTTTTTGCAACTGCCTTGCGCCATGATCTCAAAACCTACCGTAGGGATTGTAATAAAGTTTTCACTATCGTCAAGATAATTTTGTTCAAATAGGTTATGCACTGCATAGTATAAAACAAAGTCGCTTTCTCTGTCCCTATATCCCTATGTATGCTTAATCTTTAAAACTACACAACGGATTTTGATGCGGTTTTTAATAGATTGAGTGATTGAAGAGGAAGGTTTATATGTTTAATAACATCCATATATTTTATACCCGTGCGAAGCCGGAGCGGGCCGCTAGTTTAGTACAGTACGTAATAGTGAAGGAACCAAACCCACCAAATCCGGGGAGCTTTAAAATTACAAAAATGACAATGTAGCTGTTTCTAAAATATAATTATTATCCTGTGTGCTTTTCAGAACTTACTTTAATACCTTCCTGTAGAAAACTAAAGCGGCAAAGTTTCAAGTTGCGTTTAATAAATGTAATAACTTGAGCTAATAAACGGGTGCAATATTGCGCATTTCTGACGTAAAATGTTGCAACTATTTCATAAAGTTGCAACTAGTTGATACTGAAGTAGTTTCTATAAAGGATAGAAATATTAGTATTAAACATGTTCAATAATAGCTAAAGTATTGAGAACTACTGGTAGTAAGTTATTTTGTATGGTGGTCTTTTTCATACAAAATAACTTATACATTCATTCAACCGACTTCAAAAAAGGAGGAGATTCTTAATTTGACTGTATGTTGTCTTTTTTGTGTTTGTTATCCGTTTAAGCGAAGATGGCCGGATCGATTTGAAAAAAATAGTGTGTGTAGTTGCAGTAGTTGTGTTTCTCAGGGTATATTTTCAAGTTGGTCTTATTGTCATCAGATCAGGATCTGATGGTGGGATCCTGGAGAAATCGAGGGAAATCTTTAATATATTAAAGGCACACATATAGTAATTTAGATATATTTCTTAATGGTGCCTGCATTTACTCTTTCTCTCTCTCTAATTGTGAAGTTAAACTGATGATAAAGACCACAAATGACTAGTGGAACTATTCAATACTTCACAGTGTGCAATAATAATTATATCGCAAGCTGTGAAGTATTGAATAGTTCCCCTAAAAGTAATTATTACTTTAATATGTTATTGCGTAGCACTCTATCTCTCACTACTATTACACCACTTAATAGAGCTTATGGAGAGGTATCATGTGAACTCCTCAACAATTAACTGCCCTGCATCGGAAAAAACAATAGTTTGAAACAATATTTTAAAAGAGTTTCAGCAGTTGACATTAGGCTATTGTAACTTAGATGAATTACAAACCAACCAATAAAAAGTGAGTAATAAAATTGTTTTGCAAAAAAATATAACCGACTTAAAATTAAATGCAAGGCAGCTAAAAAGGATAAAATAATATACAAAAAAAAATTAAGTTGGCACCTCGGGCCAAATAAAACATAAAAACTACTATTGACTGCCTCTGTGGCGCGGTGGGAGTGTATGCGACTGCTACGCAAGAGGTCGTGGGTTCGATCCCCACCCAGAATAAAACTTTTTGTGATGAGCGCGATGGTTTATTCTGTGTCTGGGTGTTATTTATCTATAATGTGTATGTATTTAGAAATATATAAGTATGTCTATCAGTTGTCTGGTTTCCATAGTATAAGCTCTGCTTAGTTTGGGATCAGATAGCGTTGTATTAGTTGTCCCAACATATTACTATATTATTATTATATTATTATTATTATATTTCATGGTACCAACTTCAAAATGTTTATTTATTTTTTTATTGTTGTATAATATTTATTCCTTTTTTTATTATCTTGTAAAAATGTTTTTGTATGGAAATTTGTATACAAACGTGTCGCGGGGTTTCTACAATAGCACCATTAATAGACACAAAATACCACAAAGGACGAGTTTTACCGTCCTAAACAACACAAGTATTTCAGCTGGAAGGATTAACAAAATTGTAATAACGATGTTATTAAAATAAGAAATAAACCATCAGAAACACATATTACCAGTAATCTTTGAAATGATTTTTATCCACCATGGTCGGCTACATGGTCAGACTACAAGACATCGTTTAGAGAAGAAATAGGTTTCACAATACCTCTATCCAGTCACATGCTGTCTTCGATTAACATAATAGGCATATAGATACCACAACTAATCCGAACCGGGCGGCAACAAAAGACTAGCTACAACAAAAAATATACTACACCAATTGTGGTTACAAATGATAGAATTATACACAATCTGTGTATAAAACAGAAAGACAACAGGTGTGTAAGAATAACCAAAAACGCGAAAATGTAAGTAACCATTTGCGGTCAGAACTTGGCTTAAATTTCAGGTGTGAAGACAAAATTCTAAAAAAAGACATTAAGAAATCTTACTCACATTGAAATCAAAGCTATATTTTCCAAGAGTGCACGTAAACCATTATCCACAAATTGCCCTATATTTATGTATTTACTGCTATACGTGATCTCTTGCGATGAAATTGAGGCGATATTGCGTAGAAAGCCATTGGAGAAACTTTTTATTCTATAGTTTTCACTAATTTCTCAAGGTATTGTACCTTAAGAGAAAATTGGTTTTTCAATATGTATGCTGGTGGTCCTGTGGTTATTGATATCTTAGGTACCAATAAAACTAATACTGTGTGCATATATTTTTGGCTTCTGTAATGTTTGAAGTGAAAGTTCGGTTTTTTATTTAGATTAAATTTAGCATAGATTTAATGTCTTTTATAACCCAGCAATAGCTTAAAATACACAATATGTTTAATTGCATACGCCTTACTTAAAAGATTTATTTTTAACCAATTTTTAATTTGATATATTTATGGTAACCTGTTATTCGTCTTCAATGAAGGAAGATTTTTAACATTGTGTTAATCTTAGGTATAATAGTCCTAACTCACTCATTACGCCCAAATTTTTGGCTCTAGAAATCGGAATCTTCGCAATAAGATCTCTTTTGTGGTATAAGCCAGAGATAACAACGGATTTCAGAGCTTTAAGAGAGTGAACAACCATAATACAAGCAAAGCTGCAGTCAGGAGCTAGTTTACTATAGTACTGGTTTTTAGGGTTCCCTAGCCAAAATGGCACAACGGAACCCTTACTTCGCGTTTTAAAATAAATAGTTAAAAAAAAAAATTTAAACATCCTAATAATTAAATGTTCTAATAGGAATAAAATATTTTATAAATTAAAACAAATCCATCAATTTATTAGGTTGATATTGATACATTCTAGCGATTTGACTCTACTTAAGACCAACGATCAACAGTAAGTAGTCATTTGTGTTTGATATTCTATTTAATCACATTAAATCACTATGATTGACATGACTGCTGAATACCAATGACAACCTTCCGGTTCCATCATCAGACCCTGAACACTGTACAGGTGTAAGAGCATTTGTCAAGATGAATCTAACACGCTCAAACATGGGGAGAGGATCACAGGCTGACTGTTGAGTTAGAAGGTGGAACGGTGATCGTTCCACCTTCCAGCTTCATCATCAGAACTCTTGAAAACATCTAGGATTTAATAATTTGTTAAGACAAATCAAATGAGCCCAAATTTGCAATGTTTCAGTTTTTTAGTTTAGAAGTTCCCGTGGCCACCTTCCGACTACATCATCAGATCAGGTCTATCGTCCTATAATATTTCATTGTCATCAAATATGTACTAGTGTACCAAGTTTAAGCCCAATCAAACATCAGAAAGTGGTACTAATTTAGCTTCCAACATTTGACCTACACAACTTCCTACACAAACTAATATACACACAGGGCAAGTTAAAAAAAATAAGGGAACACTTTGTTACTAAAATACACGTTGTTTTACTATTTTTTCTAAGTTCGATTCATTCGATTTAAGGCTCGGTTGACCTTTCAAAAAAGGGCTCAAATACTTCTGATGGCGTTACGAATCCCATAAAACGCGATTAAAATATAAACCGTGGTCTTTAACCGGTGTTAAATTGTGCCATGAATAATGAGAATTATTGTGGTGACCTTCAGACTAGAAGTTTATTTGTGGTGGGTTCCAACTTCTAATACGGTTTTGAGCCACCTAAGGACTATTGCAGACTTGGCAACAAAGGGCTATGAAGATATGATTTTTTTATATAACTCTATTTTAATTTTGTAGGTACAGATGAAAATAGCAAAAAGTATACTGCTGTCATGGAGAAAGACGACAAATATGAATATAGGCAAAAACAAATCAACACCGCTGACAATACAATACAATTGACAATCTTGGGTTATATTTTTAACGTTTTAAATGTAATTACCTACTTTGAATTGAATCCTAGTGTGTGGTACCACAATGTTTAATTTGGATCATCGATAGGTTGGTCCACTGGGAAAAAAATCCCGTGATACAAATTGTACGGCAGTTGTAGCGGTAGCAGCGCGATCAATATTTTAGCTTTAAATTACTATTACCAACCGTATGCTAAAAAGTTAAGGTTTAATTTACGTTGTTACCATTTCAAACTCTTCTCTCCACGCCTCACCAGGTTTGCGCTGGACTAACACTTATAATTATCATACGGACGCCTAACGTCCGCGTGATTTCATATTGGTACTGGTTTGTGAAAGATATTCGCGTTCGGACGCGGATGTATTGGCTTTGACTTACAGAACACCGAGAGTAAAGAAGGAAAAACGTAATACAAACGCGTTAAAGCAACATGCACTCATAGACATCGCTCACCAACACGAATTCTGGGGACATATTTGTTCCAAGATGTTCCAATATTACGTAACCGCGCAACTTCGTCTGCGTAAATTTTCCACCTTTTTTTTGTAATCCTATGTTACTTCTAATACCTCCAAGAATATATGTACAAAGTTTCATGATGATCGGTTGAGTAGTTTTCACGTGAAAGCGTAACAAACAAACTTACATTCACATTTATATATTAGTATAGATCTATAATATCTTGGGACAACTCACATAAAGTTATCTGATCCCAAACTAAGCAGAGCTTGTACTATGGCAACCAGACAACCGATAAACATACTTAAATATTTCTAAATACATACATAAAACCAGATACAGAATAAACAATCGTGCTCGTCACACAAAGTTTTATCCTGGGTGGGGATCGAACCCACGACCTCTTGCGTAGCAGTCGGATACACTCCCACCTCGCCACAGAGGCATCAACGTGCGTGCGTTAGCAAATAATAATATACAGGCCGATTTGTGATAAATTACCTTTGTCGTGGCTTCTTTACATAACACTAAATAACTTTGTAATATCAGTTTTGGAATATATTTAATATATTAACCCCTAATCACCTACCACTTTTTTTTTAGTTTGACTGACCTGAGAGTTAACCTTAACCACCTAAAGACCACCTTAACTAGAGTAAAATCGTTGTTTACTGTGAGGTTTAGGCTCTGAACCTGACGAAGAAACATCGATTTTACTCCGGGGTCTCTCAGATGTGTGGTAAATGGTTATGTGACAGAAGTAGGTGGTAAGTAGTGAAGGGTTAAATGTATTTTTTTTTCAAAATTTATATTACGAAGTTCTAATATAAGGAAGTCAAGAAACGACAGAAGAGAAGAAGGTTATTAGTTTAAATAAAAACACGCTGTATATTCTATTAATTTACAAACACTAACCCTAGCAGTATAAGTTACAACAAAATCACTTATTAGTCTATTGACTAGATTGTAATCTCACTGAAAATTCTAAATAATAAAATTCTAATAATAATTTACAAATCAAAACTTTACAAACAGACAGATGATTTTTTTTTCTGTATTTATTTTATAAAAATACAGAGAGTAAAATGAAAGGCATACAATTGAAGAATACAAAACATTTTCTCGCGAACGTTAAACACATTTAATCCATCAGGGATCTTACGTCTGTTCCAGCTCTTATTATGTAAATTATTTTATCTTACTTACTTTACGCAATCTATTTTGAATAGTTTTTGTATATTTATGTTTAAGGTATACCTTTGAAAATACCTTTGGGATTAACCCTCATCATTGTTATAAAACAAAATCAGCGGGCGTTTAAGGGGTGATCCTTTTACACTAAACGAATCTGAGCACTTGCAGAGCTTTAATATTTAAAAAAATTAAAAGAGATTTGAATTTAAACCTGATTATAAGAAAAAACAAATCGAAATTGACTTTATGCGCCATATTTTTGTTATTAAATAAACCTGGACAACGTTATTTGGAGTCAATAAATGATTTTAATGTTAAAAAAAAACTATGATATAAAGCTCAGACAAGCAAACTCACAAGCATATTTAACTATATACCTTGAAAACAATACGAAGGTTAATTTATTTTTCGAGGCAGTCCTGTTATAAAAAGCCACAAGACATCCAATAACATTGCACCAGTATTTCCACGAGTACAGGTGAAAATAGTAATTTGTGTGGCAAAATCCGGTGAAGGCGTGCGTGCCGAGGCATGAGTGATGAGAATTCAATTTCTCTCACAAGCTTGGTCTCACCTAGACAGTGGACATGCACCTTTAGATTGCAGTAAATTATAGTAATGAATACTCTTTTTATCCGACTACTGCGAAGCAATAAAGTAAGAGGTATGTAAGGGGTAATCTGTTTGTTTGTTTAACTGAAGCGTCTAAACCACTCATCCGATTTCGATCGATGAGGTGTTATTCGTTGCGTTACAGTACAGTACGGTTGACAGTACAAATGATGTGTGTCAATACGAAAATACGGTTATATATTTTTAACCCGACTACGCACAAAGAAGAATATGTTTTTCGAGTGTATGTATGTATGTATATTCTTTAAGCATGCTCTAGATACTAAATGGCTTGATAGATTTTAGCTTGAGAGGTTTCGGGAAATTCATCTAAGCTGTGAAAGTGATACTGGGTATATCGAAATTAGAAAAAAAAATGACGGAATTTTGGCGCCAAAACTTTAGTAATTATTTTAAGCAGTCGAGTTCTTGTTGTGTAGTTTAGGTTGTTTTATTTGTACATGCTGTGTTAGGTGCTTATCAAATACAAGGGCTTAAAATGCATTTTTTTTTCACATTATTATCGGGCCTATCTCAGTCCACTGCTGGACATAGGCCTCTCCAATTGCACGCCACTTTGTTCTATCTTCGGCTTCTCGCATCCAGCTGTTGCCAGCCGTTTTGCGTAAATCATCACTCCACCTGGCCTGAGGGCGTCCTACACTACGTTTACTAATCGGTCCTTGCTAACTTGCTACATTTAAATTTATTTTCTCTACCAATTCACTACCTCCAAATGTCGCATTTACAATTTCGTGCTAGCTATAATTTCCCAAGCTAAGATTCACTATTAAGCTGCTATACAATTAAATGTATACAATAGAATCCACCCTTAATAGTCCCATAATCATACTTATTGTTTTAGTCTTATTGTTTAAATATGCTCTCTTCCATTCATAAACAAAGGTATGAATTAAACAATGATATATATTGGTCTGGGGATTACTGGGCGTAATATTTCGTTTGTATTTTACACGGTGTAATATTTTCTAACATGTACAATGGTTTTGAAATAATAAATTCATAAATAAAATATGTTTATAAAAGTCTGTTTCCACTATGAGTTTTTTTTTGCTTTGAACTAGGTTGAACGTTTTATTAGCGAGCATTTATTGGATGATAACAGTTTTTTGCAACTTTTCGTTGGTAAGTAAATATTAACTGAATATTTAAATATTAAGTTAACCTTTCATCGTTTTACAACATTTTGTGTTTATTTTACGAACACTAATCTATATTAATATTATAAAGCTGAATAGTTTGTTTGTTTGAACCTTATAATCTCAGGAGCTACTGGTCTGAATTGAGAAATTATTTTACTGTTGGATAGCCCATTTATCGAGGTAGGCTAGGCTATATAATTACGACCAATAAGAGCAGAGCAGCAATGAAAAATGTTCCAAAAACGGGGAAAATTTACGCAGACGAAATTTCGCGTGTCAGCTAGTAATTCATAAAGTCTAAAGACTTTGATGAATATACAATTTGATTGATTTTGTATTTAAATTATATAACATTTGAATACAGAAATCAAATAAACCAATTTGTATTTTTATCTAAAATGGTAAGTATTCGCATATAAAAAACAATGACTTTGACAAATTATCATATTATTTTACGATGAGATCTACTTGCATCGTGACTTTTACCAAAGAATACCAAATACCCAAACTAGAGTATTGAATCATGTTAAAGTACCAACATCATGATACGAAAATATCAGCTAGTGTTGTGGTTTAATATCCGTAACTCGTATTTTTGGTACATATACTCGTGTATGAAATTTAGATGTAATTTAGATAGTATGTTTATAGGTTATTTTAAAAGTGGGAAGATGGTTCAGACAGCAGTACTAGCATTGCAGATCTCTTGGTGTAAAATCCCATTGCATTGTTAATGCTTAGTATACAACGTTATTCTTGGTATTGTGTAAACCTGAAAGTAGTTTGCTCAGAATCAGTAACACAATCCAAAGGTGTAATTTTTGGACCATGTTATATTTTTCAAATTAATTCTTTAATCATTCTAACAGTCCAATCACAATGTGATCCCGTTCACAATGTGATGTTTAATGTAATCATCACTTTTTTTTCAATAATAAATGGATTACGCATTACGAGACACAATGAGCACGATAGCGCAAAGAACACAAGACAACTTGAATGGCTTATAACTACGCAAGTTTTCAATATTTACATTTTCTTGTTTTAATATAATTTCTCGAAGTAAAAATCTTGTTAGGGTGTTCAGACACCCCAACCAGATTTCCAGAAAGCTCAGGCTTTGCACTAACCAAAAATAACCTTGTATATTACGTACACTCAGTCGTATTTTGGTAGCCATATTAGTGATTTAATTAATATAATATTTTCGACGAGACATGCCGATTACGCAGAAAACGGGAGAGTGTGTATTTAAAAAATGATCACCCATTTATTGACATAAAGTAGAAATTTTGTTTGACCTGGGGGCTGTCTCAATCTGCTCCATCGTCACTGGATTTCATACTAATCCATAAATAGTATCAATCAACAGTATCATTGTTAAGAACATTCTATCGATAGTATTGCTCTTCATCACTACACGTTCGCAAAATTCAATTTGTTAGTTGTCTGGTTGGTATAGTACAGGCTCTGAGTTGTCTCAAGATATTATCTCTCCTCGTCCTAATTTATTATTCATCAGTCCAAACCTTTTGCATAGCTGAAATTATGCACTGAGGTTTCTTTTCAGTTACTCGAACACTAAGACAAAGATAATGATATATTTATTGCATAACTGTGTACATAAGGTGTCATTATAATTATTTAAGTAACAACAGTCTACCCATATCGGGTATGCAATAGACACGGTTAGTTGACAATGTTTATACAAAAAATAACAATACAAAAATATTAGAAAAAAAAACAGAAAAACAAATGGGTTTATCTGAAATTAGGTATAAATTTTACACAGTTTCGAAATACTCATTCAAGTTATAAAATACATTATTTAGTAGCCATTTTTTCAAGTGAGCTTTATACAGATTACCGTTTAGTTCTTTAATGGCGACAGGTAGGTGGTTATACACACGAATGGCAGTTATGTAGGTACTTTTATAGTATGTTGCGTTTGAAATACTTTATAAATTTAAATTATATTTATACTTTTGACGAATGTTTCCTCTTGTATTAGATTTCAAATCAAAATATTGCATATTATTTCGGACAAACAAACACAATTCTAATATGTGGTGAGGTGAGAGTAAGTATACTTCCTTCTTTAAATATATTTCTTAATGGCATTAAAGGGCACAGTCGCCCTTTTCATCTTATTCACTACAATTTAACCCAACATTAAACTGAAATACAAGTCATTCATTAAAGCCTACCTAAATAACAACAACCGGTCTATAAATAAACTGAAAAAATCCCGATATATCCATTGTCAATAAATATCCGAGAATATCCCCCTGTCACATACAGGCTTTAGTTCATCACTATTGTTGACATCGTTCGTTGTTTACCTAAACCTGAAAGCTGTTTCCGTTTCGGTAACGCATTTATATAATACAACAGTGAATGGATTATTCGAAGTAAAATGTTGCAAATGGGTTAAACATTTACATTTTGTTTACCGACTTGCGGGTTTACGTAAACTTTCAAGGTTAATGTCGAAAGTGGTGGCAAAAACGGACCCTTATAGTTTCGTCATGTCCGTCTGTCTGTATGTGTGTCCGTCCGTATGTCACAGGCATTTTACTCAAAGACTACACAATAAATATTTATTAAATTTGATAAAAAGTTGTCTTAAAGTTGCCGCTATTTATATTTGTTTGATAGCTAATTAATAAAAATACGCGTAAAAAAATTTGTTCAAAAAAGCATTTTAAGGCTTCTAATATTTTCTCAATCTCAATTTGCTCTTGTTTAGTTTATTTTTGTCTTTAAAATTGGAAAAAATATAAAATGTCTATAAATTTAGCGGCTTTGAGTATTAACCCATAATCGCCTACCACCTGTTTTTGGAGTTATGATCTTAAACACCTACAGACTGTTTTACTAGAGTAAAATCGTTGTTTATTGTGAGGCTTAGGCCTTTACCTGACATAAAACTATGATTTTATTATTGGGTCTCACAGACGTGTGCTCGGTGGTTGTGTGACAAAAGTAAGTGGAATGTGGAGTATGTTTTTTTTCAAAATTAATTGTACAAAGTTATTTGATGTGATGTAAAAAAGCTACAAGCTGTTATTAGTAGTTTACAAATTACCGTTGTATATTGACCATTACTGGCCTCTTGGTCTAGTTGTTAGTGACCATGACTGCTAAGCCGTAGGTCGTGGGTTCGATTCCCACCTAGGATAAAACTTTGTATGATGGACACGATGGTTTATTCAGTGTCTAGGTGTTATGTATTCAAAAATATAAAAGTATGTTCAGGTAGTCTGATTACCATAGTGTAACCCCCTGCTTACTTTGGGATCAGATGGCGCTGTGTAAGTTATTATATTATTGTATTTAGACTTAAACGCGTGAAGTATTTCAAATTCATTCATCATTTTTTTACCCGACTGTAAAGAAGGGTTATGTTTTTCGCGCGTATCTTGTATGTATGTATGTATGTATGTAATATTCTTTATTTTCAATACTTGACAATAGCTGTGATAAAAGTAAGTTGCTACATCGGTTACATCCTACAACTACTAAAAAGTATTAAATAAAAAAATAAATTATACAATAAAAAAACCCGCCTGCACAAAAAAGATGAATTTTATGCAGTCGGAGGCATTAATGAAACTCGATGAACTTAGTAAAGTGCCTACGACTGCATGAAATTGTATAATTATGTAGGGGATCTTGTTTCCATCTTTTTTATGCAGGCGGGTTTTTTTATTTTTATAATTTATTTTTTTATTTATTCATTTAGAATGCAAAACAACTCTCGTGATATGTCAAGATTCTACATGTACATGTAATGCCAAGTTCGCTAACAATAGGTAAAAACGGAGGCAAAAACAGGGTACTCGCGGCCACTCTTTTCAAATTGAATTTTTTACACTATTACAATGTTTAAAGAACTTGATATGGGGGTAGGTGCTGCCACAAATATACTATAAACTTTGTTAGAGGACTGGTGCAAATTATATTAAATAAAAATTTAATCGATCATGGTCACAAATTGACTGATGGCAGCTTAGCCACGGGCGATGTTCGGTAAAATTCGATCGAAACGTCGGGTACCTAAAAAACACCATACCTAATATATATTATAAACTCTGAAAGCTGCATCATACTTGCAAAAATCAAGTTGTAGTGGTAGGTTATCAAGTTCCACTGTTGAGGTATGTCTTACAATAATAAAGATAACAAAGCTATATTTAATTCCATGCAAATTACAATCTATTGGCTATTTTTTATTTTAATTAATTTAATTTAAAAAAAATGTTAAATTTTACGTATATTGTATGGACCCCTTTCAGGTAAAAGCCTTCGTCAAGGAATGCTTGATGAAGTCTTTATTTAGATCTGCCTCTGCTTCTGTGCCTTGTATTATTACTCTCCTTGTCCGTCTGTCGTCCTTAAGTCTGGCTACGTGACCTGCCGACTTCCATTTTCTTTGAAGTAAGAAGGTTTTATTTTTTTTTCCGAATTTCGACATTTGTCAAGATGTTGCCTGGGTATAAAATTAAAAGACAGGGCTATTAATTTTATACTCAGGCAACATCTCTTCATTCTTCGCTGGGTAGTCTGGATTTTGTTCCTAGTCTTGCGATCAAATGTCCAAATCTGGCAACCGTAGGTAAGCCATGGTAGAATTTCAGAAAGTATTTCTTACGTTGGCATTTTATTGGAATACTTCCAATCCTTCGTCAAAAGACTTATATTGTTAACTGAAATCAAGAGGAAATTGTTGGAATAAATTCAGGCAATTTTTCATGTTTGCTTCAAACATCAAGTAGCTACCTATACTTACTTTCATGTTAAACTTGCTAAAAGAACATATTCAATATATTTTCTGAAGAGTAAACATGGTGTATTGAGTGGGTTTCTATACTCGTGTAGCTGAGGCTGCACTTACATTTAGCTGACTATAAAATAGTTAACCGTGACTTCGTTCGTGTTCTTGAGAACCGTACATTTTTCCGGGATAAAAAGTAACCTATGTGGTGTTTTTTAGATTATATATTTCTGTACCAAACTTGACCTAGATCCGTTTATCCGTTTTTGCGTGGAAGAGTTACAAATATCCGTACATCGATCCATGCTCACAAACTTTTGCATTTATAATATTAAAAAGTTTAACAGTTTTTAGGCTGCCGAATGTGTTGTCCACTTTTATCCCAAAGACTGTCTTAGTTTAATCTCAATAAAGGACTGGGCAATTTTTTGGGTTCCGTTTTTGCCATTTTGGCTACGGAACCCAAAAAATTGCCCAGTCCTTTATTGAGATTAAACTAAGACAGTCTTATATTTTCTTTATGTCCGTCTGTCAGTCTATTCGTCCGTATGTCACAGGCATTTTACTTAAAGACTACTTAATGAATATTAATGAAATTATGTGGCACTTCATTCGACAGGCCTTCCAAAAAACATTTTTAGGTTTCTAAAAACTTATTTGATCAATCAAGAATATTTTTGGAAGTTATCGCTCCGAAAGTTGCACAAATTTTGTTTCCTACCTTAACTTTTAAACCGTGTGACCAAAAACTATGAGAAAAATTACAAAGGCTTAAAACTTGAAATTAAAATTATTTTGGACATGATCGCATGACCGTCATTGAAATATTGCCGAAAAACTACATTTGATGCAATTATTAAAGGCTATGGAACCCTACATTGAGCATGGTTCGATCTTGTCCCGTTTTTTTATTGATATTTACGTGTTAGTTTATTTTTTTTATTACGAAATCGAACATCGGTGGCTAGCTCATATAATAAAATTTAACGGGACGCCGTCTGTCTGACCATTTCTGCTATAATAATATTACACAATTTTTTTTTTAATTATTGTCAAAGTAAGTAGTTAGGTAATCATAGTAGGAATTAAAAATCAACTGGGTGTAGCATACGAAATCATATTTATTATATTGAACTTTCAAAATAGCATACGATCAGCGACAAATTATTTGCCTAAAGAGAATAAATCCTTATATTACATATAAATGTTAAATTGCTAGCTCAGCCACGAATATATCAGACGATTATGGTACCGTAATCCTCGAGTTCCTACCACTTTAGGGATAAGTAAAATACGTCGTATTTTATTGACAAGCTTTGCGGTTTTTGCACAAAATACCGAGATTACAGTAGGTAAGTATAATTTGTACTACTACAAAATACCAATAGAACAGATAGTAACTTCCATATAAAGGTGCGAGATCGCACCACGACAGAGGTCGGAGATAGACAGACAGAGACACAGTCGACAGAGGTGTCTCGGTCTCTTCTGCATATATTTTGGGTCAAGCCCGAGACTGCAACCAAAGCTTCATTAAAATTCATACTATTACCACGCCCGAGACATTACTTGTCCGTCTCTGTCTCCCTCGGAAACTGACTCTCATGCGAATTCATACAGTCAAGTAATAGTCTATCTCCTGTCTCGGTCTCTTGTTTCGGTCTCATGTCTCTGTCGCGGTGCGAAGACACGCCACCTTAACGCGCCATTGAACATCTAACATATAAACATTGTTCACGGAAGTCACGGACACAAATTTGGGGACGCTTTCCGAAAATGTGCATGAAGTGATCTCTACTTCCATGTCTGTCATCCGTCCTAACGATGACTGTGTGTTGCACGTGCATGGGACTTATTATGAAAGTTATTTATTTAATATTACAATTATATTAGTTACTTTCTGTACTCTTGATACTTTGTGGTGCTACGCTCAAGTACGGCAACGTAGACCTCTTCGCATCACTTTGTTCCAAAAATGTTAACAGATTTAATAATATCTTAATATTAATATCTTGGGACAACTCACACATCTTATCCCAAACTAAGCAGAGCTTGTACTATGGAAACCAGAGAACCGATATACATACTTATATATTTCTAAATACATATTATATACAAATAATAAACCATCGTGCTCACTACACAAAGTTTTATCCTGGGTGGGGAACGAACCTACGACCTCCGGCTTAGCAGTTAGGGTCACTAACCACTAGACCAACAGGCCAATATTATAATAAAAACTCCCCAATACATAAAACAAAACAGTGAATTATCTTCAAAACGACTGAACTGATTTATCTATAATAATATTATAAAGCTGAAGAGTTTTTTTGGATGTTTGTTTGAACGCGATAATCTCAGGACGTACTCATCCGAATTGAAAAAATAATTTACTCTTGGATAGCCCATTTATCGAGAAAGGCTATAGACCATATAGCATCACGCTACGGCCAACAGGAGCGAAGCAGCAATGAAAAATGTTGCAAAAACGGTGAAAATTGACGCATACGAAGTTGCGCGGGGTCAGCTAGTATTAAATAAAGCTAAGAACCAATCCGAGTCAGCTAGATTTTTAAATAAAAAAATGTTATCCAAATTTGACTAACCGTTTGGTCTAGTGACCTTGACTGCTAAGCTGAAAGTCGTGGGTTCGATCTCCACCCAGGATAAAACTTTGTATGATTTGACTTTGTCTGGGTGTAATTTGACTAAAATATGTATAATATTGTCAGTTGTCTGATTGCGATAGTACAGCCTATGCCTAGTTTGGGATCAGATGGCGTAGTGTGAGTGCCCAAGATATTTATTAAATCCGAGTCACAAACCCTTCAAATGCAAAGGGACAAGTCTTTTACACAAAAGTTACAAAGCTTCAAAACCTTCTCACCGTCAAACTGCAACTACCATTATCAAGTTATCATTAAATGAACATAATACAAACATCTACTGTCAACGCCCCCAGTGCATCGACCTCTTTACTATAAGAAAACACAAGTGAAACACAATCCGAGGGAAAACTTTGGATCATATTACAGCCATCGGTTGAGAGTAAAAGTAGTTTCACGTTTATTTCAGAATTTGTAGCGGATTATCGAAGCTTTCGGGAAATTTGATGACGAAAATTGGTTTTCGTAGTTGAAGGACGGGTATGTGATGAAGGTTGCAACGGTTTGTCTTTTGAGCTGCCAATAATGACGTGTCATTTCTTTTTGAGATGGTTTTTAACGAAATTGCTTGTCAGTATTTTTTTGTAATGAGTCTCATATTGTTAGTTATTATGTTGACTTATTTAGTTAACTTTATGTTAAGTATAGGTATTCATGAAACTTTTTGGCACTTCACAAGAATATTGCGAATACGCAGAAACTTTAATAAACTTACATACTTTTAAGACAAATTAAAGCTTTAAAATTTCAAAGATGCTGTATTGTGTACTAAACAAAGTATATCATAATATTTGAGTTAAGGTTTTTTTGTTCAAAATAGAACAGATTTGTTTAATTTATAGACTGTCAGAGTTTAGGCATGGAAGAACTAGACGCGACGTAGGTACTCTACACGAGCGCAGCCCCCGTGCTATTGATTAGTATTTCTGCAGCAGTTCCCACTTAGGTTTTTGCCGCTATGTACGAGTATGTACTAAAAATGAATTTAAAAATATCGTAGAATAAAAAACTTTAGATATAGTATGCCTCCTTTACAAAATATATGTTACTTCTGTTGTAGAATATGTTGATGTTATATATTGCAAATAAGTAAGGGTCGAATACCTTTTGTAATCGTATCTAATTTATTTTGACTTTAACCATATATAAATATTTTTATCATAGTTAATTGTGACCTTATGAACATTCAATGAACAGAAATAAAGTTTATCTAAAAGCTTCGTTTCGTAATCGCGCCCTTACTTCTTAGACAGCTTTCGTATGTAGGAATAGTAGCGTAATAAAAATGTTAGTCAGTTTTCAGAACGTTTGCAAGCACATGTTACCTTCTCAAACTTTTTGCTTAACTGTTTTGTCTACTTAGTTATAATTTCATTCATTTAGATGCCTATGAATAGTTGAACTAAAACCTTTTTATTTGTTTTACAACATGATATGTTGGCGTTACTGCTCTTTGATCCGGTTCAAGCAAAAGTGGACTTTAAGGTGACGAATCTTTTCATTCCGTGACTGTACTTCCTCTGCGTCAACGAGACAGTCAAATCTGCTGCCCTATTAAAGTCACGGTCTAGTAAGTCCTTATTAAAAGTACCTAACTGAAGGGATCAATCATTGAGACGCGAAACCACACGCTTACATTTTTGTACTATTTAGTTTTCCATCAATCAGCTTGCCCCAAATTTATCTTCACACTTTATAAATAAAAGAAACTCAAAACTTTTACTTCAATTTGTAGGGAAAATCATTTTTCCCTTTGTTACACAATGTTTTAATATTTATAATTCAAAAGAAAAAGTAACGGAAACCGCAGGCGAGTACTAGTTAACTGATTTCAATTTATCCGTATCATATTATAGTTCCGATTCTAGATCGCTTAAATAGCGAATCAGGAGCGATCTAGTGACATTGATCTTGCGACGACCGGCGCGCGCGCAGTTATTTGTCGCAGAATTATCATAAATATTATTGCAATTTATATTATTAGAATTGTATTTTGCTAGCTTTTTTTTAATTTTCTGAAAGTGAAGTGTTGTGTTTTGTGTTTACCTGGTTTTTATTATTTTGTAAGTGTTTTTCAAGTTTTGAAATAAATTAGGAAAATAAGGATAGCTAGACCAGAATAAAAAAGACAATTTCTTTGTCTAATTTTCTGAAGTTTTTGGAAGCTTCTTTTCAAGAGAGCCTGCGCTACTGCCGCCTAGCTTAATTTTTCTACATTTTGGACATATTTTAATTTGGTTTCTCCTCCCTTATAAAATTCTAAAGTGTCTCGGTATACATTTGGGTGGAGCCGCAGGCAAAAGAATAAATATATTATAAAGTATTTTAAATATGCTTAAAACCCACATTCTAGTATTTCAATGTGTTTACTCATTGACATTTTTTTGTAACATGAAATGAATCATTAAAGCTGTAAATGTCGTTATACTTCTACCTGTCTCTACGAGGAAAAAATATTATTCCGCAACAGATTTTACTGAAAAAATATACCATAAAGTACACTTTTACGTAACGTTAATAATTTTCCGATAATTATATTGAGAGCCTCTCCCTAAACTGGCGAAAATCTATATTGATCAGTGTTACGATTGGTTCTCATAGTATTTGTTTAAATGAAAGTTGTATTGTTCAAAATATCGTGATTATAGAAGAAAAGCTTGATGATATTGTGTACTTTGTTCGAACAACATACATAGGTATAGATAAAGATATTATATCGTTCATAGACACGGAATCTATACATTTTCAGAACAAAGCGATCCTAGCTGGTCTAAATATCTTGGGACAACTCACACAACGCTATCTAATCCCAAGCTAAGCAGAGCTTGTACTATGGGAACCAGACAACTGATGAACATAGGTACACCCAGACACAGAATAAACCATCGTGCTCATCACACAAATTTTATCCAGGGTGGGAATCGAACCCACGGCCTCTTGCGTAGCAGTCGGACACATTCCCACCGCGCCACAGAGGCAGTCAAACAGTCGACATTATACATCTATTGTACAATAAAATAGTCGATAGTTGTTTGTTTCTCGCCTGCGGTCGGACAAGTGCCTATGGCCCAACAAAACATTGAAAGAGCATAAAGCTGACCGTTGTGATTATTGATCTTAGCGCAAATTATAACCTCTAAACTCATCGGTCAGCATAATATGCTTTGTACAATTTTATCCAAGAAAGCAAGTATAGATACGCTCTGTAGACTTCAGCCTAGATAGGCCCATAGACAACGAGACTGGACTGCGATATAATATCATAAAATTGACCACTGTCTAGAAAGATACAACGCGACCGCATGGTCAGAGACAGATAGTAGCCGCATGGCTAATATCTGTTTATTTTCTGTAGGTCAACATTTTTGACAACCACTGGGTGCACAAGTGTCTTGTCTCTCGTACGCATTGCAGCCTGTATTTACTTCATACCTGTAAGGAAGCCGCAGTCCAGTCTCTATGTCTATGTATAGGTGCAACCACAAGTACCATGGCGTTCTCTCATCTTGGGACAAATTGATGTGTGCTAAGTACGTGCTCTGTTAGACGAAGGCTTTACAGATTATACGCTGAGTATAAATTGCATTCACTATTTTAAACTCTATAATCTCCCGGTGACATAGAGATAAGCCTAACTAAATTACTTAGTGTGAATAGTTTCCTCTAAAATAAACATGATTCACTTAGTTTATGTTTCGCTATTTCTCATTCCTTCACGCGTGTGGGGAAAGGATCCTAAATGTGACTTAAGGATTATAAGCAAATGTCGTTAGAATCTTCAATTATAAGGAGAGTTTCCATTGTCGTTGTGAATATAATCGTAAATTAAATTCTGCATATGACTTGAGAAGCAAAGACTCTGTCATTTTGGCCAGGGTTGTCACACATACTCATATTAGAGCACTTTAATTTGTACTGTTCTACTCTATACCAATTACAAAGAATATTTTAACACTTCTGAGAAAGTAACTCTGCACGTTCCGCAATGAACTATAAATCTGCCTGAGATGGATAGAGCGTTTTAATTCAATTATTGATCTTACTCAATGCATAGTCATGGCTGACCATGCGTTGAGTAATATCAATAATTTCAATGGCCGTCATTATGCTTTGTCAAGTTTTTTAGGTGAAAACTTATTTAGCGGTGTTGTGTACCTTTTTTGGTATGGGTAAATAATGTTAAACTCGCGTCAAGATCACGTAACCCTGCTCGAAAATTCGTAAGACGGAGAGAGAGCAATCAAAAACCGCTGCAATATCATTAGAGTACGAAGGTAAACTTCGCCTTATTAGTTCAGAATTTTTATTATTATTATAGATCGATTCAAATTTCATCAGTATGTCACTCCCGGAATGCAACCTGTTGTTTTTATTTTTTGTAAAGTGTTCTTATATCAAGCTTATGCTAAACCTATGTACCTACTCTTTATAGATCTTTCTTATTCGCATTGTCTCCTACACATTCGTCGGTCATCCCAAAAACGTTAAAAAGAAATATCATAATTATGCGTACGCTGACCGCCCATCATGCGTTCCAACTATCCGTCAAACGTTTGTGTGTTGATTCGTAAGTCTTTTAAGCGCAACTGTTTTTCAAATTCAATTCGCGTTGTCTTCTCTATGTTTAGTAATTAACAATACCTCATATTCCACAAACCATTAAGTAATGGACAGCCCTATTCAATATACGCTTTTAATAGACGCTTTAAATTAGATGGTACGATTTACTTGGCATGCGCAGACATCATATGGATTTTAATTGTTGCTCAGGTCTACACAATAATTAATAACTAAGTGCGGAGCTTTAAATATTATGATTTAATTCATTATTTGTTGAGAACAAAAATATCTTAAAATGTGGTGCAAAATCGAGCAAATGCTATCGTAATTACAATTCTTGCATGGATCTTTGTTGGTATCATACATAAATGGTGTCTGAGACGGCCTTTCGGCCGAATATCAAAACCCTATTCAGTATTAAATCTCATCATCTGAAGTATAAGCTTGAGTGTTCAGAGGTTAATATCTAGATTTTTTTTATTTATTTATTTATTAAGGGAACAAACGGATACAATAAATATCAACCCATATGATATCCCACTGCTGGGCACAGGTCTCCCCAGATGAACCTACTTATTGTAGATCCTGGGGGTAATTGCCATAATCGCCACGCATGACAAATGGGTTGGCGATTGCAGTAGTAGTTTATAATACGCAGAGGACACTGTTGCCCGTCCTCTGGTGTGAAATCCCTTAGTCGCCTTGACGATACCCACAGAAAGAGATGGGAGGGTACAATATTATAAATTACAATACATAGAGATACAGAATCCAAGAACAGTTTCCACAGATTTTAATGAAACAACGGAATAAGCCTATATTGTGGTGAAAAGAAAATAAAACGGAGTAAACATACTATATAAATCGTCGACCTTCCGACATATGATTAATTCTCTAGTCTCTTGTTTTCAGTCTGATGGGTCGGCAATTCGAAAGGTTTTTAAAGAACTTTGGAGAAGAAGTGGAAGAGGTTTAAGGCACTCTTTTAAACACAGAACCCTTCGATGTATGGAGGAGTATGACATTTTTTAAATAACGATCACTGATTTGTGTACTTGACAGGACAGTCAGCAATAACAATTTTTTAACCTTGTTATTCTCTTGATTTGTGTTACGGATGGAAAGCGCTGGCTCTTTTTTACTTGAGGCAGTAATTAGATCTCGGTATACGACGTGTAACAGAAAGGCGTGGGCAAATTTTTGCAGCGGATAGTCCATTTCATAATAATAACAAAGCGTTTTTTTTGTCAATTTTCAGTAGCAAAGGCATGGGTATTAGACCTTCCCCAGTGCAAAATTCGATTGGAATTTTAAATAGGGTACTCCGATTTTGATAAAGTTAGGTACGTGCACTCAGTACTATGGGTACATAACAACCCTTGAATTTGTCCACACCTTTGTGTTTTGTGGATTGTGACAATGTATATTTTTGTCTAAAACTTATTGACTATTTATACAATTTGATACAGGAAGGCTTAAACTGACACGAACTGTAGTCACAAGCTGACTGTGACCACGGTGACCATCTCAGCTTGTGACCATAGTCGAAACTTCAAACATAAGGTAAATATTTTACCTTGTTTAAACGCGTTTATTCTCGTGTCAAATTGTGTATATAATGCAACGCGTAAGTTTAAAAGTTATAACTGCTATGACCTTGATAGCTAGTAAGTTATGCCAGTATATTATTATATCTACAACTAGTATTCACCTAGAACCACTTCATTCCTGCACCGCAACATAGTAAGCTAGTATCAGTGTACCAGTGCCACTAACATATTAACTTAATTAACCATTTCTCTTGGTTTCTTGTCACGCACGTAATTTTGCTTTTATTTTCACTTTGTAACATGTGATGATATCTAAGATTAAGATCTTAACTATAAATGCTTAAGTGAGACTATAAAAATAATAAAGATAAAAGGAAAAAAAAAGATTCGAAAACGGATAAAAACCTAACGATAAATTAGTATACATACTTACTTAATAACCTAATACTCTAAACATTTATATCATTAAGATTAGACTGCCTCTGTGGCGCGGTGGGAGTATGTCCGACTGCTACGCAAGAGGTCATGGGTTCGATCCCCACCTAGGATAAAACTTTGTGTGATGAAGACGATGATTTATTCTGTGTCTGGGTTATCTTTAATATGTATGTATTTAGAAATATATAAGTATATTTATCAGTTGTCTGGTTTCCATAGTACAAGCTCTGCTTAGTTTGGGATCAGATATCGTTGTGTGAGTTGTCCCAAGATATTATTATTATCATTATTATTACCCTCCGTGCCTCGAAGAGCACGTTAAGCCGTCGATCCTGCTCCTAATCTCTCTCTGGTCGTGTCGGGTTTCGGTCTATCTGACTATGAGAGTGAGGGAATAGAGAGTGCACTTGTGTCTGCGCATACACTTGTGCATTATAATATCTCTTGCATAGTTGACTAGTTTCTGATGAGATTGACCGCCATAACCGACATCGGTTAGGAAACCATTATTATTATTATTATTATAACATTTAGATACCCCTCTACGAGAGAGTCTACAGACAGTGCCTAATTCATCAACCACGTCTTATATGGATACTAATGGAATACTAGTGAATATCAGACTTCTTATTTTTGTTTCTAGGATTTGCTGATTTCCATTACTATCCATTGCCGATTTCGTCCCAATGTTTTCTCGTCACCCACTCCTATTACATTACTAGGGCGTGTCTAATAGGCAATGAATTGGATTCAAAGTTAAATGTATTAGAATCCGTTGTGAGAGAGCAAATAACTGTAAAAACAATAACTAAATATAATTCCAGATTTATTTCTACGCACGTTACTAGTTTATCAGAAAACAAAATCGTTGAGTATCTTCATTATTTATTTGCTCATCTGTAACAAGCAATTAACTTCGATTTACTTCACTGAACATCAATTTATTTTCCTATTGTAAGGCTCTTCAATATCGTGGATATACTTTGAGCGTCATGACATGACTGAATGGCGACCGAGGTAAATGAGAGATCGACGTTAAGTTTGTCACACTAGCAGGTCCCCTATTACATATCTAACCGTTTTGTAAAAAGTTCCCAAGCTGCCTTATTATAGAATTTTATAAGCTACGGGTCTTAATCGCGCAAATATTTTATTTTAAGGCTAAATACCTTTGTAAATTGTTGTACCCAAATTTAAAGTCATTTTGTTTAAAATTTCTATACATAAAATAAAATATATTATGAAAAACAACTGGCCAACATTACATAAACTTTCATTAAACAATGTTATAACAAAAACATCATACAACATTAAGCTTGAGGCTTTCATATACTTCCTAGTATAAAATGTTGGGTAGGTATGCCATCCTTGTTCTGTGGGTATACCGCAGGGCTCAATTAAATTAAAAAGTTTTGTACAACAACTTCTGCTAACATTACATACATCTTTTTGAATAACTATGAGATAAGTTTTTTTTTTGTTTTAAAATGATAAAGCTGAAAAAACAATATACGTCAAATTATTTAAATATCGTGCTTGTTCATCGAATCTTCTTGTTCCATCATCAAAAATAGAGAGTATGCGACTGTCATAATATATTTAATGAGACCCAAACCATCATCATCATCAGCCTGAAAAAGTCAACTGTTGAATATAGGCCTCTCCCAATAGAGACAAGCTAAAAATTATGCAGCCTATGTAATTCAACGACACCTGATGATGTCGCTTGAACTTTAGAGTGTGCCAAACACTGACCTCTTATAGAAAAGGTGGTGTGGTTTTGACATTTGGAGACGGTCATTTAACATAATAAAATGGAAGTATTTTCTTGTATAACAAGAATAACAACGACGGCCAGTGTCAAAAAAGTTCAAATTTGATTCGGCATTTGAAATTGCCGTCACTTTGTACGGGTACCATAGAGGTGGTGGTAAAATGAACATACATACCTTACCCAAATACTCTCTTAAACAATTACGCTTTCGAGTAAACAGACAACCCTGATAAGTATTCCAATATGGTCCACACGTATCATGCTACATTATAATTAGTCACATTTCTCTCTCTGCTAAGTAGTTTTACTCGTGCAAAATCATAGCTTACATCGTTGCGTGTTTGTAAAAATAATTTCTATAATTTGCACTGCGGTTGAAAGTAAGGCTTTCAAGCAAATTGTGTTGCGTTCTTATAAGTGCTTATTTACTTGGTAACAGATAGTGTAGGGGATGTATGCATCCGGAGAAATGTGGACCAGTGTTTCTTATTATTGAGGGAGGCTTTGGAAGACATTTACAATGATTTAAAGTACTATGTTCCTTTTGCACTTTATAGACGCTGTTTATTGGTACATGATATAACATTCACGAAGCTTTATGAAGACTACGGATACCGTGTTGCCTCATAACTGTGCCGAAAAACCCAAACAAATAAAAACATAGGTCCAAGAATGCTTTTTAGAATATTCGTGAGCATTAAAGTATATTCGAGTTACATTCCATTGAAATTTTATTTCAATTTATTTTATAATTGTTTTACTAAACACCTTAGAAAACTTGTTTATAAAATCGTTTTAAATAGTTAAAAACGTACAATTTTACAAACATAAGAAATAGTGCCAATTTTCTACAAGCCGATTTAATATCATTGTCTTTTGCAATACGACTATGTTAGATACTCTACTTAGTAGTCAAGTTACATCGCAGCCTAGACGTGGACCTGCTGATGCATTTTTATTAAGTCACTATCTTGTTAAATGGATTCATCCTTTTTTCTTTTTCTGCATATTTTTCTTTATCTGCTGCACCCCTTGCAAAAATGGTTTTTATATTAATCTCATCTCATCTATGTTGTTATTTAATTTAATGTGTTTAGCGTAGTGAGCACTACGAATACATAAAGGATTATTATTTGTAATTCCCAATCATGAATTTATTTTGATGTCATAATTTCAAATACATTGGTATTTGAAATAATTCGTTTTTATTTTTTTATGTGATATTGATTAATATTTGTATAAATAAACTTTTGTTTTTCAAATCAAGAGAATTTCTTTTGATTATTCTTCGTACATTTTGTCTACCGTCTATAGATATAGCACATTATTGTACATTAGCACGAAGAGCTTTGTCTTATTAAAAATTGTTTCTTGTTGGTCTTCGTTTGCTTCATTATTTCATCTTATGTTTTTTTTTGTTACGTGCTTAATTAAAATGATAATTACGTTTGTTATGGTATCAGAATTGCTTATCTAAATTAAAATTATTAGGATCTTTTTTTCTTATAATTTGTAAGTTCAATGAACTGTGACAGAAATATACCTAGAATTCTCTCTTTAGTCGTCACTTTATAAAGTATTTCACAATATCAAAACAGAACAATAAAGCTACCAAGTAAGATACTCATGGTAATGTGAATAGAACAATTTATGAGGTGTTAGCTTAAACATGAAAAGAGAATTCTCGTTCGATAATCAGGAAAAACAATTTAGAACCATTCAGATTTAATGGTACTTGCTAATAAATCTTTTGATTCAAGTCGCCTCATTATAAATCATATGATATTCCCAATGTTTGTCACCGACTAGTCGAAAGTTTTTATTGCTCTCGGCAAACTAGCTCGTCCACATTTATTTAATGTCGGCACAATATCGGAAGCGAACGTTCAATATACATCAGAAATTCAATTCATTCGCTTGTTTACGGTTAATCACTGAAATGTATGCGCTTTGTTGGCCGGATGCAAAAGTCAGTTGAGAATTTAAAATCGGTTAACTTTTTACATTTAATTCAAATGTGAATAAATGTTTATTTCTTACATTTCATTTATTACCTATATGGATACCTATCAGATACAATAAAAAATCTGTAATGTTCAAAGCACATTTTTCACTTTGATCACTAGATTAAATATAGAAGCCACCAAATAATCCAGCTATCCATCATATAAAACAATATTAATACTGTCATTTTCTGAAAACCCTTTCTCGATAATGACTTTGTTATTTCATAGTCCAGGTAAAATATTTGTCTTTGGTATTCTGATGAAAATCGGTGAATTCTTGTAGGATATAATTTGTAATAGAAAAGTTTTGAAATTCGAACCGCGTTTCCACTTTTGCTCATCATCAATCTTTTAAATGACCAAACTTCTACAATATTGGTTTAATGGTCTATAAATAATAAGGAATGAGAGAGCAACTATTGTATTGTCGTTACAAAGATTTATTATTTGATTTTCATAAAACATAGAAGAAAAATATGTAATAAGAATTATGTACGTTTCGTAGTACTTAACGAATATGTTAGAACAACAAATTAGAGCAAAGAGCAGTAGAAAAACTATTGAAAGATGGATAATAATCATCATAAGAACAAAATTAATGGTATTAAAATGGCAATTTTGTATTGACTTTTAAAATATTCTTGTTTCAGATACCATAATGAATACAATCAAGCCATCACTACTTTTCCAAACATTATTACTTTTAGCAACATTACACAATATACACTCAATAGAGGACGGATACCTTCGCTACGTCAAAGATGGCTGCTTTCTCAGAGGAGAAGCACTATCCTGCGTTAAATACAAAGCAGTAAAAATAGCCAAAACAGCTATATTTGGAGACAATCTAAACAAAAATGAAACAATCAAGGCGAATCAGGTTTTAAGTCTAGTTCCTTTGGACGATGAAACAATTACAAGTTTAGGAATTAAAGAAGATATCCATACTAAAGTATCCAGTGATCCTAGAGGTTTTTTGTCTGAGTGGGCCGAATTAGCGAAGTATTTCATGAAGCTGGTGCAAGAATTTTTCAAAGTCAAAGGACTTAGAGTGAATCTGCCTGAAGGTGCTAGAACAGTTGAAGAGGAGGTTGATGACAATGGTAAGATTTTTGTTGCTGTTTATTCATTTTTAGTTCAAGAAATAGAACATGCACTTGAACATATTTAGTAGCCTGACAATGTTGCAAATGTGAAAGATTGTAAGACAACCGTTGTTGTAATATCTGCGAGTGCATAAAATTGTAGTAAATCTACAAGGAATAAAGTAATTTGTAGTAGGATTAGCATTTTGCTAGGGGTATCTCTGGTATTATTCGAGTCCATATTTTGTCATCTATTTAATAATATTAAAGAGTTTGTTTGAACACGCTAATATCCGATGATACTTGGCCGAATTGATTAAAATGAAAGTCGCTTGAACCTTGAGAAAGATTTAAAGCTACTTTTTCACGTAAGATAAGCCGCGGACACAAGCGAGCATCTGTGCTGTTAGAGTTAATAATAAAGCAAAAAACCTAGAATTTTCTAATGACAATGATTTTCTTTTCTTTTTTTTACAATCCTTGTTTGTAGTGCATTACGTTAAATGTGAAGTAACTTTTACCTACTTTTGTAATTTTTTTTACATTACTTTATAAACTTTTTTCTGCACAGTGGTGCGCGTAGTCACTTTTTATCAATTTCTGAATACCTACATTTTGTATGAAAAGCTGATAGAAAGCAAGATTGTTTTTTTTGTAACCTAAATGGGGTAGGTTTTCTTTACAAAAGTAACTTTATATCATCAATGTTAATTTAAGAGTTTTTTCTACTTAATTTTATTGCAGACATTGATTTTGTATTGAGAAGCTTTTCGATAATAAGCTATAAAGCTTATTATCAATATGAATGTAATCTGATAAAAAGATAATAATATCTTTTTATCAGATTACATTCAGATAATGATAAAAAAAATTAAACTTACCTTTTTTTTAATGATTGTTTTCTCTATCTTTAGTCTTTAATATCTATATTGTAATCTTTTTGAATTTAATCATTTAGCCTAATTAAAATAATAATGTAGGTAGATAGATAGAAATAATAATACTGGAGATTACAAAATTGAAATTCACTTATTATTTTGTTGTGTAAATATGTACTTAATATTTTAATCAAAACCTCATGAAAATTTTATAGTAAAATACTCATGTTACGTACGAATTCCAAAATGTAGGCTTCGTATTTATATTACTAAGTTTCACGAACCCTATATAAATATTAACGTTACGTAAATTAATTTCTCAGTTTAATATACATCGTGATTTTATAGTCGTTTTGAAGCCAAAAATTTTGAACTCCATATCAATAACCTAGTCCATCAAAAATATCAGTTTTAATAAAATATTGTTTTTTTTTATTAAAAAAACTTTAAATTGCCTAACGCGGCGCATGGGGCATTTTGGGAGGTGGAAAACTATGAATGACATCTAGCTAATGATCGTAATACCTATTCATATTACATGAACTCAAGTAGCGTTACCACAAGAGCGTAAGTATTTATTTTTCGCAAACGAGATATTACAATTTTAATTTAAAAAGATATATTTTCTTAAACTGATATTTTTTAGAGACTAGGTTATTGATATGGAGTTCAAAATGTTTAGTTCCAAAACGACTACAAATTCATGGTGCATTAAGCGTTGCTTGGAAATAACAAATATAATAAAATATATCCCCAATCACAAGAATTTATAAAATCACAAGGCTAGAGCATGTCGGTTCATTCTCAGTGTAAAAAAAAAAATCAGCTTCTGTTACAAAGAATGATATGCCCCCTCTAAAAATTGTATTTTTATTATTTAGCTATCAAACTAAATAGCGGCTACTATAAGCCACCTTTTTACCAAATATAATCAATATTCATTGTGTAAAATACCCGTATTTGCCATTTCGGACACGGAACCCTAATAACAAGTAAAATGGAGCATTTCAAATTATTGTTTATATCAAAATTAATATTGTCATTTAGATGACACTAATTTTTGTTGCCACCATTGTCTTGTCAAAAAATAACAAACAAAAGAACTAGCAGTGAAGAAAATTGTGTCTCATTATAAACATTTTGTTACAATACGATTAAGTAGATCGTGATAGTAAATGAGTGAGGTAGTTTTTAATTTAATATTATAATAATATCACAGGTCAGGTTTACTAACCACCAGACCAAAAGGCCAGTACTAAATTCTAAAAGATTACCAACTAATTTCTGCCAATGACATGTGTTTTAAAGTTTTGATTGACGACTTTTTGCCATCTTGTGGGCAGTGCCATGATCCCATTGCTGTAAAAAAATTGAGATTGTTGATCAAAAAAATCTGACAGGTAATTTTTACAGTGTTCTTTTAAGGTTAACTTTATCCTTCCTAAAGAGTTCTGAAGTGACCGAAACAGATGGAAATCTGATGGATCAAGATCAGAGCTATACGGAGGATGCATCAACAAATTCCAGCCAAGCTTTCTCAATTTTTACTGAGTTGCGATGTAACACCGCGCCCTTCTTGTTCACCAGCTCCGGCTGATTTTTCTCAATGGCTTCTTTTGACCTCATCAGATGCTGACAGTAGAGGTCAGAATCAATAGTTTTACTCGGCGGCAAAAGCTCATAGTGCACGATTCCTTTCCAATCCTACCATACACACAGCATTACTTTGTTCCGAGTCAGGCCGGCCTTTGTCACGGTTTGTGGGACTTGTCCATGCTTCTACTACGATCTTTTGCGGAAATTCTTATCGTAAGTGACCCGTAATCAACCGTTCAAGATATGGGTCGGATTGTTACGTTTCAACAAAGATTCGCAAAGGGAAACACGTTGCATTAAGTTTCTCTCAGTGAGATCATGTGGTCCCCAAATTTCAAGTTTTTTCTTGTTCCCAGACTTTTGTAAATTACGTGAAACTATTTTGTGATCAACATCTAGTTCTTCAGCAATTTCATAACTACTAATATGTCGATCTTGCTCTACTTTTTAAAGATTAATCCGTTACTATTTTAATCCGTGACAGGGAGTCCAGAGCGAGCCTCATCCTACACACTAAAATTGCCAGACTTGAAACGCTTGAACCACATTTGTGCTACTTGTATTGATATCGCATTCGTTCGTCGCATTTTTACCTTTTTTGTAATAAAACTTTAAAATGTACCGAATTTTTTCGTCACATACGTTAATTATGCTTGCTTGAAAAACAATTTGAAATATGGCAGGAACTATTTTTTTTTTATTTATTGCATCTTCATAATGTCAAAATGTAATTGTATAAAAACCAGCTAGTAACATTCAGTACAACCAAAGACGTTTGATTACTAACAATACATTCAAAATACGAAAATACTTTTGCCTATTGCTATTAGATTTTAGCTGTATTTCAAGTATTTTCATACGCTAAATGTAATATTTTTAAAACTTTAAGATTATGATTGCATACTAACATATTTGCTTTTTTAGTTGAAATGGATATTATTAAAAAAAACTATTAAGTGGAATGACGAAGTTAGACATCGCGATATGTTCAATGAACATTAAGTGGAAACTGATTGACTTACTGCCTGACTGACTGATCGGTCAAAGTGAAGACGAAACCGCTGGGTGTAATCAAGCAATAAATTTTGAACAATTTGCTGACTTACTTAATGACTATAACTTATTTGTATAAGCATTCATTCACTTCACAAAACAAAGATTTTACAAAAGTTTGCTTATAATTTTTTTAATATGTCTTCTAAGTATACTTTTTTAATCTATGTCTTTAATACTCAAAACATGACGCGATATTAATTCCATTTGTCTGCGAATACTGTTCAACGTTTATAATTTTTAATTCTTATTTAATAAATACACTGCAAATCATTTTTTCCTTTTGCTAGCTAAAATCTGTTAAAGAAATGAAAGCACTAACTATTGTCAGCTGGTGGCGACACTAAACTGTTCGCTTAATTAATACAATTAATAATCTGTGAAATAGAGGTAAAGCACTATGCAGGAGAAATTGTTGAAAGTCAGGAACAATCAAGATTTGTTTAAATATATCTTGATTGTAGTAATGGAAAAGCGAAAGTGGTGGAATTAATATAATATTTTATTTACTTTACACTAAGTTTATGTTCATAAGTTATTATGTGTAGGTCTGAGCTATAGGCCGTCTTGGTTGGTACCACAACACTGTCAATTATTCTTTCTTGAAATAGTAATTATAATGATTTAAGCGGCGGTAGCCTAATGGCTAAGGTATCGGTCTCGCAATCGTGAGGTCGTGGGTTCGAATCCTGGCCATTATACTACCGACGTGAACCCACTCCTAACACAAGCCATAGAGCTTAGCTGGAGGGGTTAACAGGATTGCTAGTAATGTGGGACCACAATCCCACATTGCTAGTTATCTTTAAAAAAAAAAGTCTCAAATGAGGAGCGCGGTGCGGTGTCATTCAGATCTTTGCCAAACAAGGATTTGGATGGCACTAATATTGTTATGGGAGACATATGACGCTCGACCATCAAGTGCACGACTTGCTTCGTCTCTTCATTTCTTTGTATGAAAAAAAGTTATGATTAATATCTGTTACAGATATAATTGCACAAAATATTTCTTCATAAAGGTACTGTGATGTTGAGGATGTCAATAACAAACTCCCGACATCCATCATTTATATACAGAACGGTAAACAACGAAACATTTATGGACAGTGGTTTTAAGAGCTTAACAATGACATAAATCAAAATGTTAGAACAAGTTCCCAAATACTGTGTTTACTAGTTTACGCAGGGTTCGGTGTGGCTACTATCAAACGACCGATGAGACCTTAATAAAATGTGTACCTGCCTCCCAAGTAGGTAGGTACGTGATTGGACGCTTTGTGGTCCGCGATCGTGGGATCACTAGCATAATACTTAGTTACTAGCTTCACGGATGTTGGTTTTTGTAAGTAAAGTAAAAAGAAAAGAAAAAAAGAAAAGATACATTTATTCGTTGCATGACATTAAGTTACGTATAAAATGTTGTGCCTCGCGGTTGCAACGAATGGGTGTCCAGTTCAGTTTATGCTAGACTTAAGAGCCTGGCGCTGATTTTCCACTGGAACCCAGCGAAACGTGTTCGTGTGTGTCTGTGTGTATGTGTGTGTGTGTGTGTGTGTGTGAATGTGGGCAATAGTAACTTTGAGTTATAAACATTGCCTCGGTGGCGTGGTGACAGCTGCGCATGAGATGACCTTTTCGGGTTCGATTCCCTAATACAAATCATTTATTTGCCATAATGTGGTACAAATAGATGTTACATCGAGATAAGATCAGTACGTCTCAATTGTAACTTAAAACTAAACGGGAAATAATGATATCTAACTCTTATTCAACTTAATTAAACTAATTACAATCATATCAGTGGAAGTTAAAACTTAAAAAATCGTTAACAGAGTGGAAACATTGTTCAACGCGGTTTTACAACCACCTATATAATATTAGAATGTTATCGGGACTTAATCGCTTGCAATATTTAAAGGTACGAACTATTTATTTATCCGACGCTTCGATCAAATAGCACCGATCGATCACGGGTCGACGATCACGGGTCGACCCGTGACCACGATTCTAATATGTGTAAACATCGCGACAGTTTAAAAATAATCATCTATATAATTGTCTTTTAAATTTACTAAGTAGTAAGTCTCGGACATCTTGGGGTAGTTGAATAAATATTAAATATAATAAATAGAAGAAAATAGAATAAATTATAAAATAAAATAAAATAAAATAAAATATGTGTACTGACATTCCAAAGCTATTCCGACTACTTACTTACTCACACAAGATACCGCTTTGTGTAAAAGCGGTATCCATAAATTTTAGATATATTTCGGGACTTAATCGCGTGAATTATTTAAAGGTACGAACCTTTTATTTACCCGACGTTTCGATGGAATTGCACCGATTGTGGTCACGGGTCGACTGTGTTCAGTTCAATCGACCCGTGACCACGATCGATATATCGATAACATGTATAAAAATCGCGAAAGTTTAAAAACAATAAATCCGTACTTTGTGTCTGGGACTTGTATGTTTTTAAGTCCCCCACAAGCAGGGCTTGTATTCTACAGCTAGAGTTGTCTTTAAAAAATAAAAAATGATTGATTAGATTTCCTCTAGATTTAACAAGCGTAATTTTTGATTTTGATAAAAATTTTGAACCTTCATCTCACGATCTGTGAGTTTCCGAATATGTTCTTAGACATTTGTCTACTTCAATCAGTCATTAGAATGCCAAATTACAACGCAATCAGTTGTATGGTTTGAGCTGTGTCGGTACAGTCATGGTTTTCTTTTGTAATAGGTATACCAATTGTCCCATGCCTTAGCCACACGTAGGGAAAGTATCTCAAATATTGCATGCAGCAGAAAATAAAAGAAGATATTATATTTAATTTTAAAAATAGTTAGAACTTTTCGTTTGTACTTAACGTTTTCTGAACTGTGTGAACCGGGAATCAAATCTGCAAAAATTGGAAAATAATGGTGTATTTTTAATCGCTCCTTTCACGTATAATAGTATCCATTATGTTAACTGAAAATAAAACATCGTAATGATTTACCCTTTCGATCACTGCCGTTAAAATACATATAAAGAAGGAAACAACAAAAATATGTTGCTATCTCGTTACTGTAGGTATATTTATCCAATATCAAAACCCTGTTAAAAGAGTTTATATTGGTCGAAACATACTTTATTAAAAAACACAATGAACACGGATCAAGCCGTGGGCGGCAAAACAACTCAGTTTACAATAACATGAAACCTAACCTTTATTAAATGTAAATACAATCATTTTACCACTAAACATCGTACGTATAGAAGAAAAATGGGATTTAGGAACATTAAAAAAGAGCCTACTTTTTTTAATGTTTTACTTTTTTTTAAAACCGGAATCGCCTCTTATATGCCTCTGGTGTCACAGATGTCCTTGGGCAGTGGTAATCACATACCATCAGGTGAACCGCTTGATTGCTTAACGTTTTAAATTGACGTCGTTCACGGAATCTCGGCATATCTTCGGAAGAAAGTAGTCAAAGATTCTGCGTCCATGGGCGATGTGTATAATATGTGTTACTCAAGCGAAGTATGAATATGAAGTTTCTTCTCCTTTTAGCAATCTGGCCAAATTACTTGAAACTAATTTCATTTATTCTGAAAAAGATAAATTATTTACATTAATGAGCGAGTGTATTCACAATATAACACAATCTCTAAGCACTATTATTAGGAACATTTGATACGACACGATCGACACATTAAGTTATACACAATCACATATATCTGCTTATTATGTACTAGCTTTGGCCCGCGGCTCCGCCCGCGTGAATGTCGGTTATCGCGATAAAAACTATCCATGTCCTTCCCGGGACTCAAACTATCTCCATACCAAATTTCATCTAAATCGGTTTAGCTGTTTGAGCGTGAAAGCGTAACAGACAGTCAGACAGACAGATAGACAGACAGAGTTACTTTCACATTTATAATATTATAGTATAATAGTTTATAGTATATATAGTATAGATAACAAATGTTTAATATTTCAGATTTATAAAACATTTGAAATATTAAACATAACATCACATACATATATAGCATAGATAACAAAAAAATGTAGGTAACAGTAAAAGTTTCACACGATATAAATATAGAATAAAGTGTATGGACGACATAGCTCTAAACAGGGCCGCGTTTAGATTTTATTTTAGTTTTAAAAATGTTAAAACTTTTTTGCGGTCTATTTGCAGTGGTAATTTCTCAGAACGATTATCTTTGGGTAATTTACTGAAAATTTGTGCTCCCTCTTATGTAATGTTTCTTTTGCCGCAGTTTGTACGCGGTTTTACAAGACAGATATAATTAGCACTACGCAACATTCTTAATCCCTCTTCTGTTGCTATCTATATATTACTACTATTCTATTTACATCTATATTGTACGTTTCTTGAGCGAGAAAATAATCGATAGTTGCGTTCTCGCCGTTGATGGGACAAGTGCCGAGACAATTTAAATAATTTACCTTAACTATTGTTTAAGTAAACAATAATTCTAATCATGCACGTTAAAGATAAGTCAATAAATGGTTCCCATTCAGCCTTCATGTTGCCAGTTCCGTCGTAAAATTGGAACGTTGATTCTCCATGGGACCATTGTAACGTAAGTAGGTTACGTATGAACGCCAAGTCAGTAACAGTATCTAAAAAAATAAGTTATAGGCATTAATGAATCTCGATGAACTTAGTGAAGTGCGACTGCATGAAATTATGTAGGGGATCTTGTTCTCATCTTTTTTGTGCAGGCTGCTTTTTTATTTTTATAATTTATTTTGATATATATTACTTTTTTAGTAGTTTTAGTATGTAACCGATGTAACAACTACCTTTTATCACAGCTATTGTCAAGTATTGAAAATTGAAAAAAGAATGGTTGCTAACTAACTTATTTAGTATTACAGTCATAATCATGTTATACCTTTTTGAAATTCTTAAGACGAGCCCTTTAATTTGATACCAATATTGCAGTATTCAAAACAACTTTTTTTTCACACCTTTTTATTATGACATCTCACAGCCGCCATGTTTATTTTTTCAAACGTCACTTATCTAAGAAGAACACTCGGGCGATCAAGACGAATCTGACGACTTCTTAATTGTATAAATCCGTTCAGTGGATTGTAAGATATCAGGTAATAAAGAATATTACATACATACATACAAACACACATACATACAAGATACGCGCGAAAAACATAATCCTTCTTTACAGTCGGGTAAAAATAGGTACTGGCTAACTTTACGCGGCGTAAAGTACCTACATGCAACAAAGCGAGCATTTGCGCAGTCAGTGCGTGCAAATGCACATAAACGCGAATGTTACATTACACCGCGTAATGTTGATCAGTCCACACTCATAAGAAGCTTTTCTTCTGTAATTTCGATATTTTGTAGATTTACCCACACTTCAATAAAAACAAACGTCAGATATTAGCCAAACTAAGTCGTAAGAATAGGGTGAACGTCATTATTATAGACCTGCGGTTGTTTGCTCTGTTTATTCTGAGGGCGACCGCAAACATAGCTTTCACCCTATATCGATGGACGTAAGAATTGTCTTGTTATATTCCTTAGTTATTTGATAATAATCATTGTTATTTTGTTTTTTTGGGCCTTATCTACGATAATATCTATTGATTGGTTCAAGAAATGTTTGTGTCGAAAATACTCGACTGTGTTCTGAGGGAATTGTTATACAAATTGTAACAGAAAGAGTAGTGTTAAATTAAATAGTCGTTTTGTAATAATACTAGGTGCTTATACCTAATATTTGCAATATATGTTCGTAAATTTTCGCGATTCGTACACATTATAGATTTTTATAAGCTACGGGTTTTAATCGCGTAAATATTTTATTTTAAGGCTAAATACCTTTGTTTTTGCCCGACGTTTCGACCGTATTGCAACGGCCGTGATCACGGGTAGTCCACCCGTGTTGTCAATACCTAGGACCCTAACTTTTTAGCTCTCACTCTTTTAAAATTGTCAATTTAAAAATATATTCTGTATCTACTCGCTGCTGAACTGTCAAATAGAAAATGCTATAATTATACCAAAATAATGCGTTAAGATTTGGTATCATAGAAGGTATAATACTAGATGCTACAAAGTATTTTCTGCTAAAATTTGACCGCAATTTCACGTTGTAATATAAAAATCTCGTATCATGGTGTTTATAGTCGCACTTCTACAAAACGGCTCGACGGATTTCATTTTTTTTTAAATTTAGTAGGCATGTGACTATTCTCACTGTTTAGTATTTTTAATGTTATTGTTTTATCGCTTTTTAGTATTTTTATATGAATTGCAAAAAATGGGGAAAATTGACGCGGATGAAGTTGCGAGAGTCAGCTAGTAGGATAAATTCAGGTTAAATGGGCAATCTCTTTAAAGACATGCCAGTTGGCAGAACATAACACAACAGAGGGCGCAAACCTGAGTGTGTTCTAATAGAGGGAATACCTCACTTTCATAGACCCATCGAAAAATTGTTCAGGGCATTGTATTTTTTTTTTCAGAAAAAGTTCACGCATCTCTCTATTTACCGACAACAACAGACTGTGTGTGTTTGTATTCTTTGTGTTAATATTGCTAACCTCGTTGATCTGATACTCAGGAATACTTCTAGCATAACTATTAGTAATGTGAACATGTTACAATCAAGTCATTAGTCTTGGTTATACGAAACCACTCTCAAAGGCCAAACTATGACAAGGAATTCCAATTTCAGTTAACTTCGTTAATTTTCGGCTATTCACGTCAATATTCGGTCCCTTTAACGAGAATGCGGCGAGTTGCCAATTTCATGCAACTTATGTACAAGTTCAATGACATATGATGCTTGTATAGCCATATTTGACCTGAGTATCGAACACTTGCAATACGGAGGTGCTCATTTGCCAAGAGTGTTATCAATGTTTTTTAATTTATGTTTAAGTCACCAGTATCTTATGAATTACCATCGTTGTACCTATTTTTTAATTTTTTAAAGCAACCGTTACCACAGGGTGTTGAGCTTAGCTGCGCTCTGAAGTCGCTCGGCTGCGAGCTGACCTCGTGGCGACAGGGACCGGTTCTGTCCCGGCCCAAGTCACTTCTCCGGCCGGTTCTGTCCCGGTCGGATTAGGAGCAAGGTCCACAACAGGGGAAGAGCAGCCTAGCGTGTTTTCAGACGCGCAGCTTAGGCAGCTTACGGTGGTCGTCGGGGGCCTTATGGATGCGCGCCTTGAGAGCATCAAGGCACGTCTGCCCCCTGAGCCGAGTTGTCGACCGCCACTCGCGGCGTCCGGGTCGAGACCCCCTAGGGGGCAAGCGGCTGTGCCCCAGGCATCGCTTCCCTGCACGGGAAATGGCGCCGCATCCTGTACTGTAGCTACTGCCCCTGGGGGTACACCAGTCCAGGCCCAAGCGGCTCAGCTTTCCAAAGCTACCGAGAGTTCCCAACCTCAAAGAGCCCGAAAAGGTGCGCGCCGCGTGAAAGCGCCTAGTGTGCACACGGCTCTGATTGATGCACATAAGTCAACACCGGTTTCCGCCCCTGCCCCCTCAAACGAGGAATGGCAAATATCAGGCGGCAGGAAATCGAAGCGTCGGAATAGAAGACAAGCCGCTGCCATCGCCGCGGCCCCCACCGCACAGGAGACCGCTCTGACGAAACCCAGTCGAAGCAAGCCACGATTGACTCCGCCGAAAACGGCTGCCGTCATGGTGACGGTGTCACCGGAGGCGGAGCGACGCGGCATAACGTATGCGGATTTATTTCGCAAAGCAAGGGCCAAGCTCATCCCCCATTTGGGCGACGTAGCCGTGAAATTCCGCGGCTCCCAGACTGGGGCTCGCCTCTTAGAGGTTCCCGGGGTGGATGGCTCCAAGTTGGCTGATTTAGTGGCGGAGACCCTACGGGGGCTATCGGAAGGGCAAGATGGCGTGAGGATCGCCAGGCCCATGAAGTGCGCGGAGATGCGCATTTCTGGCCTGGACGATTCAATAACGCCAGAGGATGTTCGGGAGGCCATCGAACGTAAGGCTCAGTGTCCTACTGGGTCCATTAGGGTCGGCGCCATCCGGTCCGGCCCCGGGGGTGTAGGTGCAGCGTGGGCTCGCTGCCCTGTGGCTTCAGCCAAGATCCTGGCAGAGACGGGCCGGCTTCTCGTAGGATTCTCTGCGGCGAAGGTCGCAATACTTGAGGCAAGACCCGCAAAGTGCTTCAGGTGCATGGCCGCGGGGCACATGCGCAATAAATGCACCAGCGCGTTTGACTGCAGTGGTCTGTGCTACCGTTGCGGTCAACCGGGGCATTTGGCGGCAGGATGTTCTGCCGCCCCTCACTGCCCCGCGTGTGCGGCGGGCAACCAGCCCGCCGATCACATGATTGGGCGAAGCGGGTGTAGGCTCCTCAAAGCCACACGCAAACCGCCCGCTGGACCCAGCCAATCAAGCGCTGCCCCTGGCACCCAGGCTCCGGTGCGAATGGACGAGGGTGTGGACGAAGTGCCTTCCCAGGCCTCTCCCCCTTCCACCTAACTGACTCTTTACGCCGCGCTCGCTCCTCGCCCCTGTCGTCAGTGATAGGGGTACCGGATGTGTTGCGCGGTGGGGGGTCTCAGACGCGGTCGCACCCTTCTGCGAGGACTTTATCTCGTGGGAGGAGGTGGCGGGGCTAGTCTGCCCCGTTGCCGGCGAACCGGGCGACGACGAGGCGCAGTCGCGCGTGACGTCGCTTGGTGGGGCTGTGGGCGTGATGGACGGGGAAGTTTCCCGCGCTCGCGGCCTTTCGCGATGGCGGCGTTCTGTGTGTACCCAGGACGCCGCAGGAGCAGTAATGCCCGACGGGGCTATGCCGCTGGGTGGGTCGCCGAAGGAATAGCTAATCCCGGCGGCCTATCCGTGTGAAGGCGGCGAGTAGGTACACGGCCGATTTTTTAGTGGGGGCAGGTCCCACACTACCTCCAGCGTCTGCCCCGGGTGCTGGAGGTGTGCGTTTAGGCATTTTTTACGGCTATAAAAAAAAAAAAAAAAAAAAGGGTGTTGAGCTTGTAACCCCTATCAGGGACAGAGCATCATCAAATACAAATACAAATGTATTTATTCACTAGAAATGTGGTAACATATAGGTGGTAATAGTGATAAATAAGTTTTTTCACATTCTACCATATCAACTGATATGTTTTTTTTTTATATTTTTAAAAGACTTGATAATATTGCTATAATCTTTGTTTAATTATTTTTGTTTAAATTTGTTTATCTTAATTCTTAGTCTATGATGTAACAATATATATTATTGACTATTTCTATTACTATTTTAGTTAATTTTGAACAGAAGTTTAAAAATGTATCTTTAAAAGAGCTTAGAAAAATTGTTGGGAATAATAATATCTTGGGACAACTCACACAACGCTATCTGATCCTAAACTAAGCAGAGCTTGTACTATGGAAAAGAGACGATAGTACGGCACTGGAATACCATTCACATGGTTCTATAGTCGCACTATTCAACGTTTGATAATAGCTTACCTTTTTATGAATTATTTTATTTTTATATTTTTTTTATATGAGTGATGTAATGTTGCTAGACGTAAATGAATATTATTGTTATTTTAATGATGATGGAAAACGGCGTCGGGTAACCAAAATGAAAACGGGCGTACTCGACTCGGTTTGGCGTAAGTGTAAAACCGTTTGTACGATTTCGATAGGCAATCGAAAACGAGCTAACGACTAATGTAATTTCGCCTTTAAGGTTTAAAACGTGAAGATTTGTACGTTTTTAGCCCCCAACGACGCAAATGCACCTGTCAGTGTATCTATTTAACTGTCTATGCAATTAATAAGAATGTTAGTTTAACCGGGATGGTTCCTATTTTGTTTAATAGAAAAGACGTTTTGAATATAAAATATTTTTTTGATCTATCGTATACATGTTTTTAAAGTGTGCATAAACCTTTTTTTCAAAATTCATATGGTTTTACACACGACCAGTTTGTCACAGTTTACTCGTAGTTCACCTGTTCTAAATATACGTCGGTCTGTCGATGTTCCGAGTAAATCTCTGGAACGGCTAGTCCGATAACGGATAGTATATTTTATAGAGATTATTTAAATTTCAAAAATATTTAAGAATTCAGTGAAAGGAGGCGAGGGATGCTTGTTTTGAATTTTAGTGACCTAATGGGATTCATCTGGTATAAATATACTACAGATAACAAGGTGGATATATTTAGAACTAATCTAATCAAACTTTATTATGACGTACATGTTTTGAGTAATACGGTGACAAATTTAGCTATAATACACATACATGCTTCTTTTCAAAATACCCTAGCATGCGAATATTAAAAACGTGCCATAATTCACTAAATCATTCATTATGGATTATTCTTTTGAGTCGATTAAATATCGATAAACTAGAGAGAAGAATTATATGTTTTATTTCAAAATCGGTATTACTAATAATCATATATGTATAGTGTAAATAAAAAAAAAACAAATGTGCTGTTCGCTAGTCTCCCAGAAACTTAAAAATGGCTCGACGTCTTTAGTCATTCTTTTACTTTGTTGGCAGCGGCATAACCATTTTGAATAATAATAAGTATATTTTACGTGATAGGCTTTAGTCTGCGTTGAAACTAATAAACGCGGTATTTTTTTAATTCCCAGATAACACCAGTGATATCTCGCTAGCTAGAAATATGAAAGAAAATCTCGATGTCCCTAGTTTAAAGACAGGTGTGTACAATGTTTGTGCTTATTGTTTTAAAATGTAGTTCGAAGTAGATTATTTTGAAAATGCTTTTATTAACTCGTCTCCTTCTTTTAAGTAGAGAAGTCTTTTTATTTAGTTTAATTGCACACATCTGTAGCACCGTTTTCAATGTATATTTTCTAACTATTTACTATGCCATTTATTTTATTCAACATATTATTTATCACATATAGGTTTAAAAAAGTTAATGTTTTTATAAAGATAACTAGCAATGTCGGATTTTGGTCCCACATTACTAGCAATTCTGCTAACCCCTCCAGCTAAGCTCAATGGCTTGTGTTGTTAGGAATGGGTTCATGTCGGTAGTATAATGGGTAGGATTCGAACACGTGACCTCACTATTGCGAGACCGATGCCTTAGCCATTAGGCTACCACCGCTTCGAAGCTTATTCTAAGATAAAGTTTAAACTACCCATCGATTTTAAGACTTAATAATATATAAAAATATACATATCTTTGAACTACCCACACGCGGCCATTTGATGCCAAACTAGGCTAGAATGTACGACCCCAATGGGACAACTGATAACATGGCTGAACTAATTTTAACCAAACAAGCAACCACCACGATTAATCTCAAAACAAGAAAACTGCATATTGTGTGTTTTCATAATGTGTACAAATCGCGAAAGTTTATCAACATTTATAAGAAAACTGCATTCTTATACACACATCAAACTGCCTCTGTGGCACGGTGGGAGTGTGTCCGACTACTCTGCAAGAGGCCGTGGGTTCGATTCCCACAATGGACACCACTTTGTGTGATCCACAAATTGTTGTTTCGAGTCTGGATGGACTTTGTGTCTGTGACTTGTATGTGTGTTAACTCCCCACGACACAGGGCTTCTTCTTACCCTAATGCGGGAGTCGTCTTTTTTTAACAAATAAACAAAACTTATAACCCACTGACCTCTATGCTACTAGCTAGTACGCTGGACCGCCGACAACAACAAGAGTTTCATTTGTTTTAGAAATCTACTCTTGTCTTGTCTTGGAAGTCTACTCTTGTGTAACTAGGATAACAAAAACGGCCATTTGTCATTAATGTTGACAGCTCGCGTCAAAATCCTGAATCGCGATATAGAAGTTTTCACAGCTGCTAACTATAAATACAAGTTGCCAACGTTAACCGTTGGGCCGCGGCCCGCCAGGCACGATCACCTCGCTTGGTCGGAGGATCCTCCCTTTGTGTTGGAGGGACTCAACACCTTGCCCTCCACTATGTCAAAAAAAAAGTTCACAGAACGGTCATTCGATTCGACATTTGAAATTGCACTCACTTTTACTATATGTAGAGTTCCATGTACCCTATTATTTTTGCGTTAAGGCAAATAACGTTTTCGTGTGTTTTACTTTAATTCAAGGTTCATCCAAAAATGTATTGAAGCAGTTTGCACAAATTTGATGGCTCTATCATTTATTTTCTTTACTTTTGGCACAACACGACTGTGAGTCTGCCAACTAGGGTGTCGGCCATTTAACAAATATTTTAAAATTGTGCAACAAAATACTTGGCAAAGTCAAATAAGTTATGTTTACTTTGAGTTTTAGACGCTGTTGAAAAATTCATGAAAATATTTTATACATTTTTGGCACGTATCTGCTCAAGTTAGCAAACAAACTGATTGCTAACTAGAGAAGTTTATCTTATGATAGAATAGCTAAGAAATATAAACACCTTGATTTACCCTTAACTTTCTAAAGTTATGAATAAAATATGATTTTTTTAACAATATACTTCCATTAATTTGAGGTCACTGAACTTATGACAAAACTGTCTTCAAAAGAAGCTGCCTAATGTACTGAACATTTCCCTACGTAGGCAAAAGTGACTGCATTTTGTAATATTTTATGTACATGTTACGGTAACAGTGATTAATTGAAAATAATTATCTACCATTGTTAATAATGACCTCATGATTTGGTTAATGTGATAATAACATAGAAATTCATCACTTTTTTCGGTTGTAATAATAATTCTCTACTTTTGTCGGTAAAAGTAATGAATTAAAATCAGATTCGAATTTATTTGTCCATAAGGCATTTATTATAATACCACGATGCTTACCTTAACTTGGTTCATTTACCCAATCTAAACAAAGGTCAAAAAACTATAGAACCGAGTTAGTCCATCTTGACTTTCACGTGGGACTTGTTTATGACACCCCGAGGGTGTTTTTAAAACCGCCGGCAAAGCGCCGGCCGGGTAGCGGCCGAGGCTGGTCGCTATGGGCAACCAGCAAGCCGAGGCTGCGAAGGCTAGCATAATTGCTGACGTTGTTACGCAATTACGAAGAAGCTGCACTTCCAGCAGCGCCGAAGAAGATGTGTTTCTAAAATATATAATAGGTTATTTTTTTATCTCCGATTTTGATAAAATTAGGTATGTGCACTCAGTATCACAGTATGGGTACATAGCAACCCTTCAAATTGACTACACCTTTCTGTTAACCTTGTATTTTTTTTGTGCTTATCTGCAAGTCAAAGACTATAAGCAGATTTGTTTTGTGTCGTATTTATCATGATCAAGGTGCTCCCCAGTAGAAGATCCCTCATTCTTCACTATCTGTCACCAAGTTTTGTATATCATGGCGTTTGAGTCGTTTTATGTTACTAATAGTCGCTAGCGTGGCAGCTAAGTCATTTGGGTGATTTTTCAACCGTGTTTTATATTTATTCCTTGTTAGTTTTAATTCCTCCTTAAAAGTTCTTATGCACCTTGTATATATAAGTAAAATAAAGTCGTGTTAGTTACACAAACGGAACAGTACAAAGTTGGTCAGGCCAACTAGTAGGCTATAAAATCAAACATAAAGCGAGCGTAGCTGCAGGGTAAACTAGTAAATATAAATCAGTACAATTAACAGTAGTAAATAATAGTCGTATAATTACAATTTGTATAGTTTGTGGGGTCATACATATTGAGGTCAGTTTGTGGGAAGTGACCTGAAGACGAAGCGGAGACAAGACGCTGTGACAATTCAATTATTACGATCTAATTGGCGATTTGAGGGCGTGAAACTAAATGTTTTGATTTTGAATTGTATTGGATTTAAACTCTGTTTAGTAGAATTATGAGATCAAAGATTTGCCGTGTGGTGCCGGCTTAAGAATAGTACCACCCCATCTCTACCCGTGGGTGTCGTCAAGGCGACTAAGGGATTTCACCCCGGAGGACGGGCAGCAGCGTCCTCTGCGTACTTAAAGTCCTACTGCGATCGCCAACCCGCTCGCCAAGCGTGGCGATTATGGCAATTACCCCCAGGATCTACATACTAGTAGGTTCTACTGGGGAGACCCGTGCCCAGCAGTGGGCCATCTTATGGGTTGATATGTATGAGATCAGGGTCTTTATTCATGTTCTTTATTTGTTTTCGCGGCCATCCCGCGCGCATCTAGCGCATGCGCGGTGCGCTAAAGATGTCCGCCGCGCCTGCGCATTGATGCATCTAAGCGCAGCTCTCTATTTACCATTATAACAAGATTTCGCACGGACTTGCCGTGAAAACGAAAAAAAGAACGTGTAAGGACCCTGTACTTAATACTTGCGCACCATTCTCCACCTATACCAGGTATCAGATTTCCGATAGAAATTCTCGAGTAATAGTGAAAACCGTATCAAATTCGTTATGTAGTTCAAATGGATTATGCACACAAACAGACTCGGGTGGCCCAACATGTTTGGGGTCGCCGGGATATGTTTTATTCTTTTACACTTTCCTGTCATCTTTGTGCTCAGATGACAGGAAAGTGTGACTTTAATTAATCAAAAATTTAAAAAAAATTGGATAAGGAAATGTAGATAGCTAACAGACATTACTTTTGCATTTATAATAATCATGAATAGTTTATAGCAATACGGATGAAAAATATTTAATAGGAAATTTTCATTATTTTGTACGAAAGCTTTTACTTTCATCTAAATAAATCAAATGAATGAATACTAACCGTACTACATACTTGTAACGATAAAGACGTTAGTTAATAAAATGTAGTTACTATATTTTCTTTGTTTAAATATACTCGTATGAAAAGAAAGCAATAATTTATAATGTTACGTAGCACATTTCTTTTAACTCAAAGATAGGTAAATTATATTTTGTGTGTTCATACACATCTTCAATGAAATAAATAAAAGGCTTTTAAACATAGAGGGAATTTCTTAAGCAAAAGTGCCGGAAAATTACTTCATATAAGATACCTCGAAAGTATCAAAGAATATAACCGTCAATGCGTCGATATGCGAAGTGCGTCTTAAGAGAAGATAGGTTTTTTTTTTAATTTAATTAGTTTTTATATTATTTATTTATAGTATTTATCAAAAGATACGTATTAATACATACATTTATATTTACATATTTTTTTAAAACTTTGTAAAAGGAATAAATAAATGGCTTATTTATTTATAATATTTTAATATGTGTAAATATCGCGAAAGTTTATAAACAGATATTTAGGTGTTATTTTTATATAATTTCCAGCTCGTGGCAAGCGCAAGAAGTTGGCTGTCGTTGTACCTCTACTGACGTTGATGGCGACTTTGAAGACCAAGCTGTTGCTCATTCCTATACTCCTGTCGGTACTGCTGATCAAGAAACTTCTGCTCATTGCTGCTCTACTGCTCCCAAGTGTACTGAGCACGTTGAAGGCTTGCAAGGTATATTATACAAACCAATTTTAGTTCCTCGGGTACTTTTGGAGTGTGGTGAGGTATTGGATAAAGTATAAATTATGTAATAAGTGATACTGCCCTGATGGCGCAATGGTAGAGCATACGACTACTGTGGAGTGGTTGTGTGGGTTCGATTCCTACAAGAGACAGAGGTACGCGAGATTCATAAATGCTAGTTTCGAGTCCGGGTATGCTTAGTGTCATAAAAAAAATCTAAACAAGCGCGTAGGTAACATAAACAATAGTTAAATCGCGGCCGATCGCAGCCACGCGCGATCAATCGCTTGCGACTGACGCGTGCGGCTGATGCGGCAATAATCAGAGTATGAAAATGCATAGTGCCGTTTCCGAGGTCTGCTATAGACGCACGCGCCCGACGACTGACGTAGGCTGCGCGCGCACTCTAATTATTGTCGCATTAGCTGCACACGTCAGCCGTACGTCGTCAGGCGCATGCGGCGCGATCGTGATGCACGGAAATAAACCTTTACGACATAAAAAAAGAATCAAGGAATCGAAGTCAATCTTTTTAAATCTCACATTTTTAAGATTGGATTTGAGGTAACATGTGAGTGATTATGGTAATGCAACCGCTACAGCAGTTGATGTTGTAATTATGAAAGAGTAGTAAGAAAATATGGCAAAACTAGATCCAATGTTAACAAAAAACATGTTCTGTTCTTTACATATATGTAGTGCCCCCCCTAAAAATATTTATTTTTATTATTTAGCTATCAAACTAAGTAGCGGCCACAAGAAGAAACCTTTTGACCAATTTTCATAAAATTAATTGTGTCTCTGAGAATGCCTGTGACATACGGACGGACAGACAGACAGACATGACGAAACTATAAGGGTTCCGTTTTTTGCCATTTTGGCTACGGAACCCTAAAAAGATAAATCAAAAACCACCGAATTCAACGTAATTCAGCATTAACGTTAATGAGATCATTGAAATAAGTATTGGATTTTATAATAACGTAAAATGTAAAACCACAAAAGGTAGCCGCGTCATAACGCGTGGTGACTGGGATGTCATATTTATTGATAAAATTTATCCAGGTGTACATTTATAGAATGTCAATTTAGTTTAGTATTATTATTGACTTTTACTAAAACGATTTTTTATTAAAAGTAACATATATGTAGCTTTGCTTGTTTTGGCTACGTATTATAACGTAATAAAAATATAAAAAAAAATATTTTTAGATTCATAGAAACGTAACTTAGTGGTAAATATGAAAGCACATATTGCCTTGGTGAGTGCGTTCGACTACAGTGCAAGTATTATAATCGAGTTAGTAGTTAAATTGATTACCTTTAAATATTTAAACTCTTAGATGACAAATCAGAATCTTTCCCCAAAGTTTCAGATTTTGGTCGTGCGACACTCTAATAAATTCAAAAAATTTATATCGATTACTTTATACACACATCAAAAGTGTCTAGGGATCAAGCATTTTTATGCGGATTTCTTGAGATTGAGATGTGGCTTTGTAATAAATTTATGATTTTATAAATTTATATGGATCCTTTTTGGTGCATTTCATAATTTGAATCAGGAACTGTGAATCAAATTCGAGTAAAAGATGGAAATCAGCTGTCAATATTTTCCCTATAAAAACATACAACGCATTGAAGACATTATTAGTGCTACTGTTTCCCTACTACTGATTAAAACCAACGTTATTATGGAGCGGCGACGTCTATTAAGCAGGGAAGAAATGCTCAGAGCCGTGGGAATGATAGAAGCTGGTTCCCGGCAACGTACTGTGGCTTTAGCTCTGAATACAAGTCAGAGTGTTATCAGTCGACTTTGGACACGTTACCGAAGCACTGGTACCGTGGCTGAGCGCCATGGAGGACGGTATCGCTGCACCACACGGAGACAAGACCGATACATTCAAATCTTAACTCGAAGAGGTCCAACAATAACCGCCATGATGTTAGCCGTGAGGCTTCATCACTCTTCAGGGAACTTAATTAGCGACCAAACAGTCAGAAACCGCTTGCATGAAGTGAACCTTCATTCCCGAAGACCGCTACGGGTACCACCTATAGCAATGCACAATCGTAGGATTCGATATCAATGGGCTCTTGAACACAGAAATTGGGCAGAAGAACAATGGCGTTTCGTGTGCTTTTCTGATGAGTCTCGTTTTGGTATGAGACCGGATACAAGACGTATACGACACTGGAGAACCCCTGGACGCCAACAGCGATTAAAATCCTGCCAGGAAGTCCATCCTTATAGTGGTGGAACCATCATGGTATGGGCGGGTATTTGGATCGGCGGAAGAACTGAGTTGATTTGGATCAGAGGCAACCTCAACGCTCAAATTTATGCTGAGACGATTGTATCAGACGTCATCGTTCCTCTACAAGTGCAAATCGGTCCCTTATTTCAGTTAATGCATGATAATGCACGACCGCACACCGCAAGAGTTGTAAGACAGACTCTCGCCGCAGCTAACATCAATGTCCTGCCCTGGCCTGCTCAGTCGCCAGACTTGAACCCGATTGAGCATGCATGGGATATGCTACAGAGAAGAGCTCTGCCGAATATGGAGGGTATCCAGTCGCAAGAAGACCTTTTTTTGTTGTTGCAACGAACATGGGCGGCCATTCCACAGCGTGATTTGGATGAACTCATTTTGAGTATGCCAAACCGATGTTCTTGTGTTGTTAGTGTTCGCGGTAGAAACACGGATTATTAATTGTTTAAGTTACCCAATAAAATTTTAAAGAAAACTGTTATTTCAGTCTTTTTTTCGAACTTTAATGTTAGAGGTTCAAATGTCAAAAATCCCTTTATTAGGAAAATGGCAAATTTCTTTATTAATGCAAAGGTGACTTGGTTTATCGTTACTGTGACAAACGAAAACACTTTATTTGATGAATCCTTAAAGAAATTAAAAAAAAAAAATCAATCAGGAGAAAAGTTATTGCAAAAATATATGTTGATCCCTAGACACTTTTGATGTGTGTAGTTTGCAGCTAGTATGTTGATCTCATTGAAATAAAAATTGACATAAGTTTTTCGTATCAACAACGAGACTGGTCTAGGTTAAATCACGCTATCAAAATGTCACAATTAAACTCATTCACTATAAACTGTTTACAGCTTCCATATACAAAGTTTTGATCACCATTCCGTTCCGTCCCTTAAGCGTTTATGGGACCATGTTTAGTAATGATAGTTTTACCGTAGTTGATAATTTTGGCAATTTGCAAATTGGGTTCGAAATATTTTTATATCTCCACAAGGAATCATGAGATCTAAAAATAGATACTTCCTTTTAATAAGCCTCTTGTTATGTTCAAATGAAAATTGTTTTACTTAAGTATTTCATTATTTCTTCAGACCTTAAAGTAAGTTCATATTTATGTTTATTTTTTTCTTTTAAAAGACCACTCTCGCATTAGGGTACAGGCCCTGTGTCGCGGGGAACTTAACAAACATACAAGTCACGAACCCAAAGTACACCCAGACTCGAAACAACAATTTGTGGATCACAGAAAGTGGTGTCCCGTGTGGGAATCGAGCCCAAGAGCTCTTGTGTAGCAGTCGGACACACCTCCACCGCGCCACAGAGGCAGCCAAAGCCAAAATTATTCTATACTGTCTGACTAGAGTGTATTTGGAGAATATTTAGATTTATTAGAAATTTATAAGTGTCACATTAAACTCATTCTGTAGATAACTTTAAAATTTGGTTATACATCATCATTGATTATTCATCATTGGTAACACAATCCATCTTTAATTCGTAGCAAAGCTCGATAAATGGGCTATCCAACAGTAAAATATTTTTTTACTTCGCACCAGTAGTTCCTTAGATTATCGCGTTCAAATAAACAAATAAAACAAACTCTTCAGCTTTTAATATTAGTACAGATTTTGTCACACACTTTAAATAAATAAATCGAAAAACTAAAATGATTTTATCAATAAGTATAATTATAACGAATATTTTAAAACAGTCGTTTCAACTGCCTTTCATTTCTGCAATACAACACTAGCTTCCGATTAATGAGCTTTTATCATTAATAACCTGTCTATACCAGCGGTGCAACTAAACTTCAATAACGTCAAATTCGTTGTCAATTGTATGATTTCCCAAATCGTTAGACGCATATATAGGTACATTAATAACCATTCTCAAAGCTCCGCTATCAGAGATATCATTATTGAGTTCCCCGCATATTGCTCTTTCTATATATCAAACACTCTGCCTGTATAAATGTTTGAAATAAATAAATTTATCTGCGCACTCGATAAGCTTTTACAGATACCGGTTCTACATGTCCTTCAGGTAAAATTGTTGGTTATACTTTTTGATTTTGTGGAGTGTGTTTGTTTATTAAAATTTATATTGTTTAGGACTATTGCTAAAGACAAACGTCTTGAGAAAACTGTCATTAGTTACTTTATCCAGACCGTCAAATGCACTTAGCTGCCATGATAGCTTATGGAGCTAACCAGCCAGTTCTTGAATAAAAAAATTGAAATCATGTGACATCAGTTCATTTGCAGTGGGCTCGTTTTGTGCATGGAAGCTCGTACCCTCCTTCAGAGCCTCCTACCCTCATCAAGAGAAGTTAGTGCAGTTGGAACGTAATATGCCTGATTGTGTTATTTTGTTTACATTAAAATTATTCCTTATTTCAAACTGTTTTGTGTCCATAGTCATAGTTGTTAGCGAAACTTCTTTCAAATTGTTATTGACTTTTATGCCCTGTACTGTATATTTACAACTGTAAGTTAAATTGATTATTGATATTTAGAGTAAACAATAATTAATTAATATATTGAAACTATATTTAGGATTTTAAAATCATTCAATTTTTTTTTTTTAATAGTTTTGATATGACTTATCGCAAAGATTATTTTGGCTGTAATGCATAGGAAGCTCGCCGTGCGATTACTAGTATTTTTTTTAAATGTTTATGTATAACGAACTCGCTAACTCATGTAAGACAGCTCCACGTAATCCCCTCTTATTTGAGCTTTTTGTGGAAACTGTTAAACCTACGAAACATACTTACTCTCACTTTAAATCATGAAGCCTATGTTCCATCAGAGGAAACATTTGCAAGAGGCATCTTATATTGTACTTTTAATGTTACAGAAGTTCAGTTTTAACTCAGTGCGAAATTCATAACACCCTATACGTACCAATAGATATTTGTTAGAAGCGAGAAAATCCCCAGGCTTTTGTTATCATGTTTTATAAAAAGGATTACACTAAGCTTAGCTCTTGTCAATTCAATAGAAATGATAACAAGTACCTATTTACGTTCTATGACTCTGAAGTGTGTAATGAAAACGCGTCGTTGCATCATTGATTTATCAATTGGATAACTGGTCAACTCATGATGAAGTCATTGTTCATTATGAAATAGGAAATCATATTTTTTAGTTTAGTTTAATTTATTTATTTTTTTTAAAATACGAATGATGAGGTGAGCTGTCATACGCAATACTAGCTGTCCGGCGAACTTCGTTCCGCCTCTTTTTTTGTCAATCCAGTGGATTTGTGAATGGTTTACATTCACAAATCCACTGGAATGCACACAAAAACTATCATTAAGATCAGTCCAACCGTTTAGGAGGAATTCAGTGACATACACACGCACAGAAGAATTATATTTATAGAGATCACTAACCAATGTTTATCTTTCCAGCATCACCATCCCATGAGTCACTACTCATACTTCGGCAGCAACGACTCCAATGACTACAGTGCTGACTATGGAAACAGTTACGCTTATTCAGCCAGTGGGGCCTATGGGAAAGACTGGGCGTCCAACCGGGCGTACAATATGGCTAAGCACAGAGCCACACCATCTCCTGCGTATATTACTGCTCCAGGGGCAGTTGCTTAGGTCGATGCAGAGCCATAGAAGATAGCTTTACTGTTTATTATTTATTCTAGAATAATAAGATACTAATATGATGAGGCATGGACTGTTTTGTATAGAATAAATGTAACAGAGGAAAAATTTGAAACTTATTTATGGAACCAAGTTTAAGAATACACGGCAGTACGGATCACACCCAACCACAACCAAAAGAGCCATCCAAATAATTTACGCGATTAAGTCCCGAAATATATCTTATATGTATAAAAATTGCGAAAGTTTAAAAACATTAGCTAGGTATCATTTTTAGAACTCCTACGTTTAAATAAAAATGCCGAGCGAAGCTCGGTCATCCAGATACTAATACAAAAATAAAATAACATAACAGAATTCATGGATTGTTTTATAATACCTAAATGAAAACATGAATTTTACAAAATCAACATTATTATAAAATCGTACAACATAGACGTAAAAGAAAAAAAAATACAAGAGAGCTGTTTAAAGTTGCTAGAAACTGTTCTGGAACGCGTTTAGTGGTCGTTATTCAGAATTTTCTACAAAATCATTTCCATTTTTTTATGATATACAAAACACTGGTTTTGGATATCATGAAACTACTGAAATGATTTTGCAGAAAATTCTAAATAACGACCACATAACGTGAATATCGGAATAATAATTATAGTATTCGCGATACGTCGATTGCATTTCCAATCATCATTATCGAAATCACTTTAACAAATTCGTCATACGAGTATTAGTCCAAATCCTAATATGACAGCTAATTCTATTGAAACTTCACAATTAATTTCACATGCTCTCCGGGCATGAGCATTGTCCTAAATAGTAATTGCGTTTAACGCAGGCTGCACATTGGCTTCAAAGGCCTGTCTGAACACCTACATTGCCTATATCATTTAACACGTGAATTTCGGCCATTCCCAACGTAATTAACAAACACTTAATTGCGTCGAATAAAATCATTAACCTCTATAGTACTAGATGGACATGCTACTGCCAACAACAAAAAGACTTTCATTTGATTTCTTCGACATTTGGATGGTTCCTTGACAAAATCTAATTGAATCTATACTTGTTTTGATTAATAATAATCTAATGTATAAAATGTGGTTGGATATAGTTACATAACCGTAAAGTTCTCACTTTATATTCTTTTTTTGATGGAGATTTTTTTTATGGATTATTATTTTTTAATGTATCAATTATGATGTATAATTTAATTATCATTTTTTATTTTTAATCTATTATTATTATTTTTTAATGTGATAGGATTGAATCTTTTATTATAATTATTGTATTTTTTTGTATGGATTAATGTGTGTGTATGTGAAATGGACTAGATGACAAAATAAATATTTACAAAAAAAGGATGACAACAACGGTAATTTGTTTAATGTTCACAGGACGGTCATTCGATTTGGCATTTGAAATTGCTGTAACGTTGTACGGGGTAGGCAGTGCAGCGTAGTAGTGGTTAGTGGATGCAACATACTATTCGAAATACTCAAAGGGCGTTTAATTGTGAGTTGTGTGAGGTACTCAAAAGTATTTCTGTCGCCACTATTCACCTTGAAGAGACAGTGATAGTATGAGAGTTAATGACTCCTTTGATTTGAGTAGCGTTTGGTTATTCGGTGGATATAGTTTAATTGAACCTTCACAATTAAAAATGTTTTGAGTTGTATTCAGCTAATATTAGAAATATTTCGGGATTTAATCGCGTGAATTATTTACAGGTACAAAACCTTTTATTTACCCGACGTTTTGATCGAATTGCACCGATCGTGGTCACGGGACAAGTAAAACAATAATATTCAGTTCAGGTAAGGAAAATTGAATAAAAGAAAAAATCATCAAATAAATGTAACAATAAATATTATTAACCAACGGTATTCACGATCGATCTTTGAGATTTAGCTATTAGTAGATTGTTTAAATTTCAGTATATTTCTAGTAAAAATTAAGTTCTATTAATTCTAAATCATTTTGTATCATTATCAGATTCATAGTAATGGTATAGATTTGCGATAATTGGTTGGATAAATCTTTCAATAGGAGTTTTGTCAACATAGTTCAGAATTTCGTAAATATATGAAACTTCACCAGAATTTGTATGTAAAATTAATTGGTTAAGTTAAATTTAAATGGGTTTCCGGAATGTACACTTATGAAATACGTTCAAGAGGTTTTGCGTTTATGTAATAATTATGATTCAGGAAACAGGAAGTATTTAAAACTGAATGAAGGTCGGAGTTTCGGCCCATTCCTTAGTTGCGTTACCATAGAGGCGAGGTGGAGATGAGCGGAGAGGTTCTAGTAAGATAATTATATGAGCACGCAGACACGAACAGAAACGCCAGCCCCGTCTCATTGAAAATGCCTTAAGTTAAGCACTCAGATAGAATTATATTTTTACAACGGTTTTATAGGTGCGAACTGGATTTTCAACATTGTTAAAGTTTTGTTATTGTTTTGATATAAAAATTACACTTGAAACAAATTCTAAAGAATAACATTATTTAAAGTACGAATTAATAATATATTGTGTTCATAAACAACATTAATTATTCCTAATTTATTCTTTACATTTTCAGTCCATCTGCCATTGGAAATGAAATTATAATTTAATAAATTATTTTATATTAATTAGGTTAATAAAATAAATATTTATTACATTTACGCGTTAGGTAACTTTATGTTCTTAAGCTAAAGGTAATTTATATACAAATGAATGTACAAAGAGATGTTTGTCTAAATAAAGTATTAATGGAAAATATGTATGTTTATTATTTGGAAGGTATATTTTTTATGGTAGGTATCGTTACAGTTGTTTTAACCCCGAATAATATTAAATATACCTACTTAATTTACCAATGAAAGTGAAATATAATTAAAAAAGAGGTATAAACCTGACACTGCCTCTGTAGAGTGGTGGGAGTGTATCCGACTGCTACGCAAGAGGTCGTGGGATCGATCCCCACCCAGGATAAAACTTTGTGTGATGAGCACGATGGTTTATTCTGTGTCTGGGAGTTATTTTCAACCGACTTCAAAAAGGAGGAGGTTCTCAATTCGTCTGTATGTTTTTTTATTTTTTTATTTTTGTATTTCTATAATATGTGTGTATTTAGAAATATATAAGTATATTTATCGGTTATCTGGTTTCCATAGTACAAATTTTGCTTAGTTTAGGATCAGATAGCGATCGATATTATTTTATTATATTAATATCTTTATTGACCCAGGCGCGAGGGTTCATCAACAGGGTGGTAGAGCAGCAAGGGATGTACAGTTTACAGAGATTCGGGTTTAGTGTGATGTTATAGATGTATTTAACTTGAATATACCATTGCCAGACATTTGAGTCTGAAAAAATGTAGTGCATTGTCACGTCCAAGGTAAGTACATAAAATTGCCGATATCGTCTCATTTAAAAAGCTAGCAATATTTTTTCCTTTATCTGCATAAAAATAAACGAAAATATCCATACGAAAATACTCTCCGGCTACAAAAAAGACACTTAGCTACACCGAAGAACACCTGCAGACACCTGCCTGCTAGAATGCCTAATCCGGGTACATACGTATAGGTATATATTCGTAATACTTATTGGTTAACGTTAAGGCCACTCCACCAAGACATATAGTCGACTTCATGGTCAGACTAGAACTTGGAGATATCCTTTATCTTTTAAGTCGCAGCGACTTCCGGGCTAAACATGCCGGCCTCTATCCAGATATAATACAATACAATACTTACATACATATCAACCCATAAGATGGCCCACTGCTGGGCACGGGTCTCCCCAGTAGAACCTACTAGTATGTAGATCCTGGGGGTAATTGCCATAATCGCCACGCTTGGCGAGCGGGTTGGCGATCGCAGTAAGGCTTTAAGTACGCAGAGGACGCTGCTGCCCGTCCTCCGGGGTGAAATCCCTTAGTCGCCTTGACGACACCCACGGGTAGAGATGGGGTGGTACTATTCTTAAGCCGGCACCACACGGCACAATACAATACTTACTGGACCTTATTTACTTAATTAAGTAATTAAGACTGTAATGTCCTTTTCACACATTCCGGTTTCAATCCGGCGAAAGCTAACGTACAACGCCATACACTTGGCGCGATTCGATCGCCGGATTGAAACTAGAAAAATAGCCTTAAAGTTTTGATTAAGGCATCGTGCGGCTGGCGTGCGGCTGACACGCGCGGCTGATGCGACAATAGTCAAAATGCGGGCGCATCCTATGTCAGTCGCCGGCAAAATGTGACTGTCTGAGACTTTCGGACACGGCACATACATTCTCATACTCTGACTATTGTCGCATCGATTGTACGTTTCAGCCACACGTCGTCGGCCGCGATGCACAGAAATGAAGATTTAGACCAGAGGGATTTCGTTGCTCTATAAATTGCAAACGTTTTCCGGTGGGTAGCTCTTAGACTAACAGGAATTATCTCATATAACAAGAACAGTATTTAGTATAACAAAAGACTCAAATGATAAATAGGGAATTTAGTTCTATTATTCTGTTTCTTTTGGTCATGTTTATCTTTGCCTAAACGAGTTTTTCTTTCCTTAAAACTTTTCCGTTTACCTTTCCATCTGTATTCATAGGAATCCAAACAGACCGAATTTGCCCTTTCTTTCAGAACTTGAGGGTAGTTTAAAATGTAAACACTCTCTATTGTAGTTTGAAACAAATGTAACTTAACTTACCCCGTTATCGGATTAGAATTATTTCTTTTGGAAAACAGTAATGTAATGCACTTTTGGATTTTCTTATAGATTTTGTTTTTCGTATTTGTCCCGGTTGCCATTCTAGGATATCATGTTAAATTGACAAAATGAAATGGGTTTTCTTTACTATAAAAGGTCAATCCTTACTTATATAATAAAAATGCGAATAATCTCCTTTAGATTATAGGTACTTTATAGTCACTTAATTAGTCTTTAATATTATTAACGACTAATTAAAAAGATTAATCTTTTTAATTAGTCGTTAATAATATACAAATTAAGAAATCCAAAAAAACAGTTTTTGACTGACCTTTGTTATCTACAAAGTGCTAAATTTAATTTAGCCTGCGTGCTATTATATTTCGTCTTTTTAGGCCTTAGATCACTGACTAAACACAAAGTTGAATCAGTGGTCTTTCATAAATATCTAGATGAATAGTTAGATAACTTTTTAACTGTCTGTAATTTAGTAAAAGAGCTCTCTAAATAATGGTCCTGTGTACTGTACCGTATAATCACATTTCCTTTGCGGGATATGGCTTAAGGGACTTTGTGGTTTGATGTTTAAAAATAAAGACGGCTTTCATCCAATTTTAAATTTTATTTATTTGCTTTCTTTAGAAGTTTTCGTTGCAAATTCTACACAGAAATGTTCCAGAAGATTTTGTTGTCCAAGTCAGTGTTAAATTGTGTTAGCTTCTTTATACTTGCCGTAGATTTGTTTTAGATGGATCAAGTTATTTTCATGCATTGTTAATGCGTTTTGAGTGCGTGAGTGTATTTGTGTACCTATCACTTCTAAACCACATTTATGATTATAATAAAATAAGCTAAAGATGTATCCTGAAACTTTAAAAGTACACAGAAACAATACTACTAAGTGATGTAGTATGTACTAAACTAGCTAACTAACTAAAAATGTGCATAAAATGCGTTAAAAACTACACAACATATAGCTTTCTAGCTGCACTTCGTAAAACCCTTTTTGTTTTAGTCAACTGCATATGTGTGTATTATCATCAGAGGCTATGTTAATCTTAATCAAATCTACACAAGTACGCAACACTCAATAAGGTAACACAGCATCGTAAAACAAGGTTTAGTACTCGTGCTTCCGTTTATCGTCCATGCTCTATAAATTTTACAGCATACTACTACTGGACGTTTTTATTGAGTACCGATAAATGTGATGTCCTGCGCTTGAATAAAATACGTTGGTACGAAGACAATAATATGGGTAATACTACTAGTAGTGCTGATGACAGATTACAGTCAATTCTAAGCAGCGGTAGCTTACTGGTTAGGACATCGATCTCGCAATCAAAGTTTAAATCCTACCCAATATACTACGAACGCTGCAAACCCACTACTAATTTAGAAAAAAAAAAAAAAAATCGACAAAACAAAAAAAAAAAATAGTACATGTACATGAAGGTACACAGTACAAGTGGGTAGGTACTTATTTAAAGACAATTTGACAACAATATGTAAAGTTAAAGCCGAAAAATAGGAGTTAGTTCAGCATATACCAGCTTTAAAGATTGCTTGTAATGTGGGACCCACAATCCCACCATCCATCATCAGATTCACCAATTTTATTACACAAAATGCAAAGGCGGTCCTCCATGAGGAGTTCTTCTTCCCTGCTCATGGTTTTAATACTCAGTCTATTAGAATAAATACATAACACCAATTTACAATGCCGTAGCATCGAGCGCTGCCTTTTGTACTCCAACTGCCCTTTTGTTGTATTGTGTGAATTTATCATTAATTTTCCACATAATCTTGCCGGACACTATCAGACAAGAATAATCTTAGTTATTGTATTTTGTAGCCCAAAATCCTTACTGGCTACTTCGACAAAAGCTGAACGGAAGTGCTTAATGACATAATGACTTAATGTCAGTTATCGCAACGAAATCAGTTAGATCAACAGCCCTCTGAAAAGGGGATTCCAAATTACCATCAAACCTAATATGGAGGATACTACGGGAAAAGCTTTTTCAATAAAGCATACAGTGATTACGGCAAACACGATCCTATTAAAAATTGTAAGAGAGCGTGAAGCGAACGGAATATTGTACAAAGAAACGTTTAACGTATACGAAAAACATGGGGATATTGGTTGAACGCTCCAATAATTCGAACGTTCCCATATAATGAAATTGCCGCCGCACATGGGCGCCATATTAGAATATTCTATTGTAACAATGTAACTGAGATGTGTACTGGTGCCTATGTATGTGGTGCAATATCGAAGGGAAAATAATATTTTGCGTCTTTGTGGGACCATAGCTTTTAATCTATTTGGCTTTCATTGAATGCCGAAAAGTATCTGGTTCGAAAATGTTGTTATAATAATAATGTTTCCCAACAGATTTCAGTTACGGCGGCGAATCTCATTAGAGACAAGTCAACTACGCAAGAGTTTATATATACACCGGGTCTTAATCACGTGACTAATTTAAGGTATAATATCTTGTTTATTGGCCGTTGCAATACGGTCGAAACGTCGGGCAATAAACAAGGTATTTTGCCTAATACTATTCACGCGATTAATACCCGTATTATAAACAATTTTATAATGTTTACAAATCGCGAAAGAATATGCAAGTAATGCAATTATTGTATTTGTAAAGTATATCAACATTTATGCAGGAGATATTATAGTACATGAGTGTATGCGCAGGCACAAGTGCACTATCTATTCCCTTACTCTCATATGCCGATGCGACTGAAATTCGACACGACCGAAGAAAGATATAGGCGCAGGACCGATGGCTTAGCGTGCTTTCCGAGACACGAAAGGGTGTGACAATTTTCGAAAACGGTTATCCATCTATGAGCGGACAGAGTTAACGTTGCTTGACTTTACAGATATATCTGCTCGGTCATATGTACGTATAACAGCGTTATAACAGTGACAGTAACTTCGTCTGGGCCCTTAGACAAATGGCATTCTATTCGATTAGAGTGTACGCTAATCGAATAGAATGACGTCGTTGCTGCACTGTAAATACGAAAATCGCTAATATGAGATTAGCAATTGTGCACGCGCAATGACGTCATTATTAGCGTAAACTTTAATCGAATAGAATGCCATTTGTTTAGGGGCCCTGGTGTTATCTGACGTTTTCATGTCTGAACCTCTGGGTTGTAGAGCCTAACGCTTGACTTTTGATCGCAATCACGTAGAATAATATTGAAAGATTTTATTTAGAAATCAAGATTCAGCGGAACACTCGGTAATATAACAATAATAATAATAATAATAATAGAGTTTTAGAATTCCATTTAAAAATAATAGTTAAAGTAAAATTAAATAAATCTATACGGACCCCATACGGGTAAAAGCCTCCGCCAAGGAAATCCAGCTACTTCCATCCTTTGCGATGGCTAGCCATTTGTGTGCCGCTACCGACTCTATTTCGTCAGTCACACTCGGTAATAAACTTCCAAAATCAATTCATGAAAGGTAGGTAAAAGGTTTTATCTCAATTGTCAGGGGCACTGACCTTTACACCTAGTAAAACAGGCAACCGCCGACCACAACCAAGATTACATCTGGTACACCCTCTATATACTTGCGTAAACAACAGCCGCTAGGTGTGTTAGGAGTGGGTTCATGTCGCTAGTTTAATGGGTAGGATTCGAACCCGCGACCTCACGATTGCGAGTCCAATGCCTTAGCCACATGACAATAAATTGCTGAGACCTTACACGGGTTAGCAAGTTTGGAGTACTACCATAGTCTGTAGAGTTTAGGAGTTTTCAAAATTCACGCATTAATTGATCAGTTGTCATTTTAGCTAAGTTTACAATTTTTGAAATTATTAAAATAACTCATGTCAACAACATCAACTTATTAGGTGCTTCAATATATTTTTTTAATGACGCCTGATATTTTTCTAAGAGCAATTGATAACGGAACCTATTGATGTACTGCTTTTATGACAGGCGTCTGAATATTCTTGGAATCATTGAAGAACATTTCTTGTTAGTATTGCAAATGCCAACTTCCACTTTCTATGATTTTTTGTAATTTTAAAGCATTTTTATGCTAATTTACGAGTGAGTCGTTTTTGTCATTACTTATAAAGAGGTTGATTTGTCTTCAGTCTAATACCCTATTGTTTACGATGTATCGATTTCGGTGGCATAGTCATTAGAATTGTAATCAGATAGCTTTGAGTCCAGAAATGCAGAGCTAAAATGTAGGTTGAGTTGTTGTTCAACATATTTAGTAACAATAATTGCATGTTTGAAACATAGAAAGATTTGAAGTCCAGACCCAGGAATCGAACCCGAGACTTGCGTATGCAATTATTGTATTATTAAAATAATTGGCAAGAAATGCCTATAAAAAATACTATTATATTCGGCCAGCAACAACATTATTTGTTAAAATGCTCTCTGTAACGAAGCAATAACAACATCCGTGACAGTTCTTTAACTACCTAGCTAGATGGCTCATGCGAGGGCCCAACTCGTGTGCAGCAAGCATATAAAAATTTGAGGTCTATTAACATAGTCCAGATAGGTGGTTCGATTCTGGCCCCGGTTTGGCATATGGAAGTCTCCGGTTCGAGATTCCTGGGTCTGGACTTCAAATTTATCTATGTTTCAAAAACGCAATTATTGTATTTATAAAGTAATTGGCAAGAAATGCCTATAAAGATTGCTATAATATTATGTAACAATGTTTCTTACACTACCGCACAAATATGCTAAATTTGGAAACTTGAAACATGCGTATACTCACTAAAATATTGGAGTCTTTCAATATATGCGCAAGCAAAGATTCGAGGTTTTAATAATCTGCCTTTTAAACAAAAACAGTAAAACAAACAATATTTACCTTAACAAAAAATGTCTGTAAAAAGAAAAGTCGGATTATTTGATGTTTAGGGTTCCGGTGCCAAAATGGCAAAACGGAAGCTTCGCTTTGGCCGTCCGTCCATCCGTCAGTCCGTCTGTCTGTCTCCAGGATAGCTCAAAGACCATTAGTACTTTAAAGGATACAATATACGTATATAACTAATAATATTACATACATACGTATACATTATTTACGCCGACAAAGTGGTACAATAAAACCTCAAAAAAAATCAATACGGTACCTCCCCTGTAAGTGGGCTTTTTTTTTCTCACCTTCCTCATCATGTGCGGTATCGTTGGATGGGTCTTTTGAAAATATTTGGGGGTTGTAACTTTTCTATTTAGGAATCCGTTCGTCCCCCCCTGCCAGCTAAAAAGTTGTTATTGGAGATGTGAAAAAAATCAGGGTACCTATAATGAAATTAAAAGGAAAACTGTCATAACTAAGTAGGCTTTACAAGTTTATGAGTAACAACATACCAAGTGAGAAGAACAATTTTTTTTGTACAAATTCCTGATAAATTGACTTGTTAAATATGTTTGTTTGTAGGTAGTATGAAACAAAAACAACCGAAAACCCATTTCCCATACCGCATTATTGTGCTTGAGACAGAGGAAGCAGGGAGAGGGTCCCTTACTCAGTGGCGACCGAGCAGATCAAGATATCTGCGAGGTTAAGCAACGTTACCACTATCGGTCCATAGATGGGTGACCGTTTTAGAACATTGTCACATCCATCCGTGCCTTGAAGAGCACGTTAAGCCGTCGGTCCTGCGCCTAATCTCTCTCCGGTCGTATTGGATTTCCATCCCATCTGACTATGAGTATGAGGGAATAGAGAGTGCACTTGTGTCTGCGCATACACTTGTACACCATAATAATATCTCCTGCGTAGTTGTCTAGTTTCTAATGAGATTGGCCGCCGTAATCGACATCTACTGGGCAGCTACGGAACCCTACACTGTGCGTGGCCTGACAGGCACTTGCCCGATTTTCTATTTTGTATCTTTCATTGCAAAACGAGGCTTAGAATCGTTTTAACGAATACCTTTAAAGTTGAATACACTTTAGTGCCTTGGTACAGATTACTATAGAACCCTCCGAAGGGCGTAATATTTTACAAGTATGTGTAGGGCTTTCGTGATTACAAATTCCTGAATTTGTATTTGTTTGTATGTAAAACACTTTGAGACATACAGTTATGAAGGGCTACTAGCCTTACCCTTTCCTCATAGGGTACATTTTACGAATGTTTCCATACAATGTTAAAATGCAATGTTATTAGCACAGTCATTTGCGAACCCCATTTGGAATACCGTTTTACTTAACGTTTTTTAAATGATCGACGAGTGTGCACATACAGTAAGGCTGGAATTTCGCGTAATTTGACGTACCTAAAACTAATACTGCACTGCTCAGAAAGCCCTGAATTTGTAGAAAACTTTGTAAATTTGTTCATAAATGTCACCCTTAAAAGGCGATTATTTTCTAAAGGCAGATTGTAGAGCAAAGAAAAACCCTGCCGCCACACTTAAGAGCCAAACCGTTCAGAGCTTCTCAAAAATGTTTTTGTTTATAATATTAAAAAAAAATAAGATTATAAGAATAGTGAAAGCTTTTGAAAATGTATATAATACTAACATAAAACCATTATTTTCGTTAAAAACTCGAAATGAAAGTAGAACATATCATTTTTGAGATGAAGGAACCAAGACTTTGTGATATTGCACAATTTTGAATAAAACACTAAAATATTTCTTGGGGTAAAATTTCGATTTATAAAAAAATAAAATCTTAGTTTTTTATGACTTTGCTTAAAGATTTTAGTTAAAATACTCAGTCCATTAGTATAGTTAAGTTACAAAATACATTTTAATTTATTTCTTAATTCCTTAAATTGTTTTACTATTGTCGTCGCATGTATGAATCAATAAATTTGATAATAATTCTGACAGTGGTGGTAAACTTCATTTAAAGTAGTTTTACTTTATCAGTTAAATTATATTATAATATTAAGACCAGATCAGACATATGTAAAGACTTACTATACATGTTTCAAATTTAGGGCCAAATACTTAAGTTATCCAAATGCAAGCAGTTGTTATTATAACATGATTATTATTCTTTTATATCAAAATTACTAAACTTGTCATTTTTAATGTTATTACTATATATTCTAAAATCATTGCAGTCTGGGTAGATCTCATTAAAGGACTATGTAATTCTACATTCATTATCATGAGGTACGCTTATGAAAACAGTAAATTTTGTTGAGTACACTAAAAATACTAATCAGTTAAACACATGGAAAAATATAGTTACTAAATAACATATTTCACGTCATAACATTTCATAACATATTTCACGTTACGTTGTGAAAATCCTATATGACTCTTTAGTGTTCCTTAATATGCAGGAAAAGGAAGGTTTTTATTAATATTTAATGGAACATTTTTATCATTAAAGTATATGAAGACCTGTGAATTTTCTCGTTCTTTTTTTGGTTCTGTCTGGAAGTTCTTTTATTTTCTTGATTTGGTTTGTTTAATTTGCATAATTTTGATTTCTTTCTAGGATGTTATGTTACATCGTTGTCTGACAAGGTCAGAAGTGCCTGATGCAGTGTTCTCAGCGTATATGTCAAATTATGGTTTTGGTTACAGATTTTTGAGACACTAGGCTGGGGCCTAGTGTCTCAAAAATCTGTAACTTTTTATTCATTGATAGGTACTTACATTTTTCGTGACTCAGAAGCGCGATGATCAAAACCATAATTTGGCTAGGGCCTAGTGTCGGGTTGTGTCCCATGGTGAGCCAGTCAGCTGGATTCTTTAGCGTTTGGAGCAAAATAGGCTTCCACTGTCCGAGGCAACATCGACAAGGCAACACCGACAAGGCAAAAACACAACATTCTCCATGATTGTGTGATGTCACATCAGATTTTAAAAGTATAGTTTGGTTTTCAAGTTACTCGTCATCAGACTTCTCTGAGAGGATACAACCCAACGGAAGGAGCTCAATGAAGACATCTTAAAAAAAAACTATATTAATTAAATCAAGTATGTACGTACGGTACGTTTCAACTTTCTACGTTGCGACTAACGAAGCGTAGATTTTCTTAATCTAAACGCGAAACATTTTAATTTTGATTTATTAAATATATATATTTTTTATAGATAACTAGCAATGTGGGATTGTGGTCCCGCATTACTAGCAATCCTGTTAACCCCTGCAAATAAGCTCAATGGCTTGTGTTAGAAGTGGGTTCACGTCGGTAGTTTAATGTAAGGATTCGAATCCACGACCTCACGATTGCGAGACCAATGCCTTAGCCATCTCAATTCCTTTTTTTAACTTCACATTCGGCTGGGCCGTGTGTCCAACCCTACGACTGTAAAATGGTAAAAGCTTTTCCGTATATTGTTCATTCACCATTGTGCTATTCATCCGTCGCAATACCGGTAAATACAAGCAAATGATCATTACTATGCGTCGGCCATTTTGATGTCGCTTTGACGTGCTTACGACGACTTCTGAATGAACGTTTTGGATTGAAGGGTTTCTGTATTGTGTTCTAGTAAAGTTATCTAAAAAAAGAATCCTTTGGTATATCAACTGAGGTTAGATGGGCAACCTTGGATTGTCATGGTTCCGGTAATGTCGTTTGAGCCTTGACAATTGACATGTTGATATTTAAGTACGTGAGTAATCTCTGTATATTTATATTAAAGTCAGTTGTCGTTCATTATTCACGCTTACTTAAACTTGAAAACGTCTTAACCAGCTTCGTGTTAGCGAAGCCGGTTCGAAACTTGTTTTCCCCTTTATCTTTTGCACCGTGTGGTCACAAAATTAAAAAAAAAACAAATTAGTTTTGAAAATGATTGGATATACCGTCTTTGAGTTGTTTCCGAAAAACTGCGCTTCTCAACCAAAGGATGTAAGTGACATGAACATACGTTCTACTGCTGGTTTTCACATCAATTTTTTTTTTATATGTAGTGAATTTGTTTACACTGAGGATGGTTCCCGGTTTTATTTTCTAATACCGGGGTGCTTAAGATAGAGACAAACAGTTGAAACATCGAGACATGGTAAGTAGAATGGGAAATGCCACTTCGGATAACATTTTTTAAATGGCATGAAGTTCATTAGTCTCTGTTTATTCCTTTTATGATTGACCCCAGAGATTATAAGTCTAAGTTTAAACGGTGTTATAAAATTGTTTATGTATTTAATTGTTTATCGAAATGCAATCGTTCGAAATATTTTATCATAAAATTTGTCACGACGTTAAATAATTCATTAACCATAAATTTCACGAAAACATTAGCTTATTTTCATCATGTTATTATTGTCATCACTTCTACGTATTTTTTGTAATACCTAGTTGTTATGTAACAGTGCATTAAGTTTTCTTATTTCTTTCGTGTCAAGTAATGTTCTTGAATGTTAGACAATGGCATCTAATTGTGTTATCCATAAATATACATAGGATTGTTGAAATATAATGAGAGTCCTCAACACACAGAATGAATAATTAAATCACATTACACAGGGGAAAATGTGTGAAAAACTGGACAATAACTACTCGACTCGTACTCGGTTCCGTATATATTAATATCATTATTAAAGCCACCAACTCGCTTCCGTGGTTTTAGAAATTCATGTTTAAGGTTGGTAAACTGCCTTAACATACAACGAATCCGCAAACCTTTATTGCTGGAGAATCACATTCACTTAACTTGCGGAATGTAACTCTTACGATGCATGTATTAAATGCCAAGTTCGCAAAAGTAAAGCCAGTAAAGTTATGCTAGTAAGTAAGGTGCAGTATGGGTATTAATGACGACGCAAATCTCTAAACTCAGACACACATTTGAGTCTCATCAGGCAAAAAGTTTAAAATTGAATATAAATCTAGATACAGCTCGTACCTGTACCAATCATTTAACTAAACATTGACAAACAAAAACACTTCTATTTTTAAAATTTAAGACTAATAATTGGTAAAATGAAACCCGACTTGTATTTTCATAAAGAGTAGGAGTGCTGAATACAAATCTTTACTTGTTCAAAGAAATATTTTCAAAGACATTATAGGTAAAAGCTATTAGTTCTTATCAGCAAGGCTTCCTTTTACAGCTAAATTAGATTTGCAGAGTACAAAGAGAACAAAATAGTTGCTCAAAATAACTTTTGTGAAAAAATAGGCAGTTACTTTGCTCATAATTTTAACAACATACTGTCAACAAAAACATTTTTTTTATTTCAACCACTAAATTGAGAAATGTACGGCCAATAAGGTAACGTTCAGACTAATGCGTTGCTTAATATCTTATTGGGTTTATAATTATTATAAACCCAATAAGATAGTAACGACTTACTCGTAGTTTACATATGAGTGCTATGCACAACTTATAGATTCAGTTTAAAGAAAATCTTTGTACTCTGTTCGCCATTTTCAGTACAAAACTAAACGAAATATAAATTTGTACAACTATGACATTGAGTAGGTATGTTGGATCTACTTATACAATGAGCCTAATCAATTTAAGCGAAATAACTTGCTGTGGGGTGCCACTAGTTACATAGATCACATTACTAATAAAAAAAAACATACTTCTCATAATAAAAAAAACATGTTTCAAAACAACTACTGGTAGTAAAATCACAGCAAGTTCTTGATAAACTTATCATAAAAGCAATTATGCTCAGCGTAGGGCAACTATTAGAGAAAAACAAACCAAAAAAACTAAACGTAAACGTATTATGAAATAAGCAGTAAAATGTAACAGCTGGTGTGCCACAGGGCACGATATTGAGCCCAACTTAGCAAGGTTGACGACTTTTGAAGCTGGGACTTTTGCAAACTTACTGTCATGTCCAGTTTTGGGACAAACGTAGTAAGCTACAGTATGTTACAGTAGGAATTGAGATATTTCTCGATCTTGCCAACGAATATATTTGAGAATTTTGATATTATTTTGGTTACTTTTTTCAATACAGTTTTCAACATCACAGTGTATGTAATTGTTATTTTAGGTTTTTAATTTAAACACAGTTAACTCATACTTTTTGTTTTTGTGTTTTTGTTAAATTAATAAACGAGCCAGAAAAACTCCTCATTAAAAAGATGATTTAAATATTTCTAAAAACATTCGCTTATTGGTAGGTACTCAAAATAAAAAAAAAATTAACAACACAACGTTTTTTGTTCGCAATGTAGCAGTCGAATCTGTGTCAAATTTTTCTTTGTTTATTTTTAAATTTCTATCAAAGCCTTATCATCATATCAATAATTGAAATCTAAGATGTTCATAAGAATATTGATTAGGACATTAAGGATCTCTAGAAAAATACTTTCCAGCCACAATGATCTTGTAAATGTTTCACGTGGAAAGTAAGTCACGACAGTAGTGGACACGCAACCGAATGCCAGCCACGGTAATTATCAGTCTATTATGTGTACGAATAAACATGATAGAAAATGGCAATGCATCTATTTTTACTTATGCGTGAATACCTTTTGATTTAATAATCAAATTAATTGGGCAGGTTTCATTTTTACTTTCATGTTTGTATTTATACGGATGGCTATTTTATGAACCTATGATATAATTTAAATATTTTTAAACGTCACCTATTTCCATGCCTAGGTTGCTGAACGACTAGCTGACTAGCGACTGCTGCTACTTATGGGTAAAGGTGATTTTAATATAATTATAAATATATAATTATTTTAAAAAATTGCGCTAAATAACAAAAATCATTTAACTTGGGCTCTCTAATGTATACCCATACATTAGGGAGCTCAAGTTAAATGGCTTTAAGCAAACGGCAAGTAAAATGTGAATGAAGCTATAGCTAAACTTTTTGATTTTAATAAAACTTGCAGCAGTATTTAAAATCTACCAACGGTATTGACTGAAATATGAATTAAAAAAAACAAAGAGATTTAGAAACCTATAATTAGATAATCTGGGTTAGTTTTTCTTAAATGCCTTCATGGCCCAGTTGATTTACAATGTTACAATTTAAATCGGGAAGAGGGCTTCAAACTATCCGTGACGTGGAAATCAGTGATTCGTAAAACACAACCTCGTATTAGTTCGTAGTTGGTTAACATAGACACAATCAGTGTAGTGTGTAGTGACCCTAATATTTCGAAAAAAAAGCGAGGGTTGATGAAGATTCATCGGCTTTACGGAGCCTTAACATCGCTGCGACAGTTCGCTTAGTTCGCCTATGACCACGGCCGGTGCAACCTGGTCAAAACGTCAAGCAATTTTAAGGTAAATAATGCGCGTTAATTCCCGTTTAATAAATAGTTATAATGTTACAATAGTAAGTATAAAAAAGAAAGAGGATTTCTAGTCAGACATCTTTTGGTCTAGTGGTTAGGTTTCGATTCCTACACGGGACCCTACTTTGTGTGATCCACAAATTGTAGTTTCGAGTCTGGGTGTACTTTGTATCCATAATTGTGTGCTTTTTTCTCTTTTAAAATAGATAACTAGCAACCTCACGATTGCGAGACCGATGCCTTAGCTGGGGTAGCCGCAGAAGGGTATATGTCACAAGGCCCTTCTGCGAGAGTAGTCTTTTTAAAAAGAAAACAAAATAATAAAAAAGTTCGAGAAAGAAGCCTGTGATATTTTCCAGTAAAAGATTATCCTTTTATGAACATAACAGCGACAATATTGCTTAACTTGCGCTACTTATCTGCTGATCCTTTAACTGTTCGTTCCCCATTGAGTCGTGCACTTCTCATCTATACTAAGTATATTGTAACTTATGACTCCATAGTTATTAAAGAAGTAGTGTACAACCTTTTTAAAAAAATACTCTACACTTAAAATTTTAATTTATTAACTCGTATCTCCTACGTACGTCCTACAAAAACCGAATATCATAATATTCCTTTATTAAATGAAAAATAACATATCGTACGCTTCCATCCAATTAATATTAATACAGTTATAAGAGTTTTTAATACATTTTGAACGTTGGTAAAGAATACATACGCGTGATAAATAAAAAATTAAAATATGAGAATGTTAATTAAAACATCTATCTATCTATAATAAATCAATCTGGCAAAACTACTTCAAAAATAATTGTAATCTATATCTACATACTACATTTATACAAATAAATAAAATTGAAGTGTCTATTTGTAAAGTCGAAATAACACTTACTAAATGCATATGAAAGTATATGTACTTATAACAAAAACACAGTTTTTATATAACAAGTTTTAAACAAACATATTTTTGGTCTGTCTGTCTGTTTGTTCCGGTTAAGCTCCGAAACGTCTGGACAGTTTTTGACAGGACTTTCATTGTCAGAAAACTTATGATGTAATTAGTAACTTATTTTTTGTCTTGAACAGCAATGCAGACGATATCGCGGGCACAGCTAGTTGTTATTAAATATAAAAATAAATGGATATTATGTTTTTTTTAATTGCGACATCATAATTTGTTAAAATACTCTCTGTAACGAAGCAATAACAAAAGCCGTGATAGTTCTTTAACTACCGACTAGATGGCGCATGCGAGGGCCCAAAACTCGCGAGCATCAAGGGACAGAAAAATTTGAGGTCTAGTGACATAGTCCAGATAGGTGGTTCGCTTCTGGCCCCGGTTTGGCTACGGAAGTTACGGATTCGATTCCTGGGCATGGACTTCAAATTTTTCTATCTTTCAAAAATGCAATTATTGTATTTGTAAAGTAATTGGCAAGAAATGCCTACAAAAATTACTTCAATTAGATATTATGTATTCTATAATAACATTGCATTTTATAATAACTGGGCTGATGGTCTAGTGGTTAGTGACCCTAGCTTTCCTTTTGAAGTCTCATTCTCACTCCCTTTTCCAAATTAATAACACAAATTTGAAAGTAACTCTGTTTGAATGTCTGTTTCGTTTTCCGCTTGAACCGCTGTAACGATGTAGATGAAATTTGATATGGAGATAGTTTAAGTCCCGGGAAAAGACACAGTATAGTTTTGTCGCGACAACCGACATCCACACGGGCAGAGCCACGGGCGTAAGTTATTTCATAATACTTTAGTAACAGGATTTTAACTAGCGAATTTAATATTTAATGTATTTGTATACATATATAAATCAATGTTCGTCTGTATGACCTCTATGGCTGAGTTCAACTCGTTTCTTAGATATAACAGAAGAAGACAAAACGTTCCTTAATTAAAATACTGCTACTAAAGTATCATGAATAAGGGGGTCAGTATTTTGTGGTAGATAAAAGAATGATTGAACCTTATTCTAACAAGTTCACAAGTGACACTGCCCTAATTATTTAAAAGCTCTTGTCCGTTTCCCTGTCAGCCTTTGTTTGCAAATGAATTAGAGGATAATGGTATAACAAATAAGGAAATAATGGAAGAAATGTCTCATATTTAAGGAAACATTTTTTGGTCATCTTCAATCATTCATCAAAGAATTTGGGTCGAAATAGCCATATCGGATATTTGGGGGTCTTAATCTCTCTTATTGCAGTAGGCATGTCATCAATGAATAGCTATGACCTTTAATATAATAATTTTAGAGTTCATAATGAGGCAGTAATATAAACAAACGGCACAAATCGAATGGTGTGTCCTGATGAACCACATCTACATTTATAGAAGAAATGTTTCCATTATGAAAATAAGATTCTACAAAATATTTAAGCGATCTACCACTCGACACCATACGGCTGTGTCAGAACTAGCCAATGTATAATATTTCCTTTTATTATCAACCTTATAAAACTAGAATTATAGCCTACTTAATGATATTAAATGGTTGAAAATATTTTTCGTACCTTTAGATTTATATTTTTATTTAATTTAATATTAAAATTTGAAAAAATTGGTGGGCGAAAGACTTTTTTATCGGAATTAGCACACTGAAAACAGAAGGATTATTAAAATGATTAAAAGTCATTTCAGCGTTGGCCTGTGATCAATAAAACTACATTTGTTAAAAAATCTTGGCAAGTAAAAAAAAATTCTTCGATTAACGGGGTTGGTGTTTTTCGAATCTCTAGCAAGGCATAATTAAAAATCTTTAAACCAAACTCATCTATCAGTGAGTTGACAGCTGTCTCCTACAGTGCATCACGCCAGGGGTATTCAACCTTCGGTCGACGACTATATATTTTTTTCGTTCTTATATTTATTGAACATCACGCGATTGCAGAAAGTGAATCGCAAACATGTAAAGTCATTAAAAATTGTCACGATACTATGGACAGTTTCGGTGTAATTTTATAATAAAATCGTAGTAGTATAAAATCGTGGTAATTTATTACATCATGACGACAGAAAAACTATTTTCACACTCATATTATAAAGGCGAAGGTTTGTGAGTGTGTGAGTGTGTAAGTTTGTTACTTCTTTACGTCTAAACGGGTGGAGCGATTTTAATAAAATTTGGTATGGAGTTAGCTGACACCCTGGATTAAAACCGCGGGTAACACCGCCGGGCACAACTTGTCCGTCATAATTACAATTAGGATTGCCTTAGGAAAAATATAATCTTGTATAACTTGACAATTAATATTAAATAATTATTATTATCACACGTAGGATCATGACTGTCACAAACTTTGCTTCTGCTTCCTAAGTGAATAAAGAATTTTAAATTAAATATGTTTAAGTGAAGATATTTTAGATAGTTTCGTGAAAAATATTTTTTTATTGTTTCATTTCACAAATAGCACCTTTCTACAAAAAACACCCAATCTCAAAACTGAAATCTTTTTCGCTAAAGTTATTTTTATTTCTAACTGGCAGCGGCATAGGAAGCCCATAAAATGTTATGGAGCACTGAAACTTAGGACGAAGTATTTCCTACCATATAACAACGTACATTGTTGGTAGAAAAGCTCTCAGCTTTCGCAAGTTTATGATTTATCCGTCACACTTGGTTGATAAATTGCCTCGCACTACATTTAATTTTGTACTCACTTTTCGTTTATACTTAGGTATACAGCTGTGCCTGCATATCCATACTCTTGAAATTAGCACCTACTTATAGATACTCCGAGATCTTTTATCTCTTAAAATGTTATGTATCCCTAGTACTTATTCTTTAATTAATAAATAAAATAATCAGTAGTGTAGTGACTTAATATTAACGGCTTTGATTTAAGATCATGTTTTTTTTTAATGTTTAATTATTATAACAGCCATGAAGCAATCAAAAATATAAGACCCTAGCGGACGCTTCGCGGTTTCACCTGTGTAGTTCTCGTTCCCGTGGGAATACAGGGATAAAAAGTAGCTCATGTCACCCAGGGATAGTGTAGCTTCCCAACAGTAAAAGAATTTTCGAAATTGGTCCAGTAGTTTTTATGTTTATCCGGTACATACAAAAATACAAATCTTTCCTATTTATAATATTAGTGTAGATATAGACGACTGTGATATGACAAATAATATATGTGGGAATTTGAATTCCCTGACAAAAATATCAGCAGAAACAATAGTCAGGATCGATTAAAAAAAAATACAGACTTTCAATTGTCAGTTTTTGCCTGACGATATAATTGCATTATTCACAGTATCTTAACAAATAAAAAAAGAGGGTTTGTTTGTAATGTCAAAATACTGTGTGTGTCTGTCTGTCTGTCTGTTGGAACGTCTGTTTGATTCGAGTTAACGCCGAAACGGCTGGACGGATTTTGATGGGACTTTCACTGTTAGACAGCTGAGGAATCATCACCATCTATAGGGAGAAAGCAGCACTGCAATCACGCTGACGAAGTCGCGGACACAGCAAGTAATTAATAAAACAGTAATAAAGATCATCCGTGGCAGTTTTTTTTGACTACAATGCTTGTATTTTTTTTTTAAGTTCAGTAACTGAATAAATAAGTTAATGCCACAAGACAATGATGACGTCAGTAGTTTTGTAAAATTCCTAGGCGAAGTGCAAAATATATAAATCTTTGTTCTTAGTCCTTAACAACAGTTCCTTCTTATAATATTAATAGAATATTCTAGTCGAAAGATACATCTTACAAACGTATTTTTTTGATCCAAAGAAGTTGAGAAAGCTTTCTAAATTAATTTAAGTTACGCTTATAAAGAGATGTATTCCTTTTCTTGAATGTAACTGCAGTATACTAATAAGCTACTCAATTTTAAACGCTGTTAACTCTCATAATGTGGCTCTCATTTACAGATAAATTGTAGTAACAGAAAGTAATGTGATATGTAATAGTCAAAGTTAATATTGGTTGAGTATTCGTCGATATGATACTTGATTTATTTTAAGTGCCTAGTCAAGAACAACGATCACATCACTAGTCAGAGAACATGTGTCAAAATGTAATCGATTTATTCATGTGAGCCGTATTTCCCTTTCGAAAAGAGTATTTCAAGGTCAAATGACCATTGATTTACAATATAAATAATCCCTTTAAACAAATCCCCGAAGGGCGGTAGCCTTGAGTATTCTTGAGGTCGCGAGTTCAAATAACCCAAACTAACCTACCCATTATACTACCGACATGAACCCATTTCAAACACAAGCCATTGGTCATAGCTGGAGGAGTAACTCAAAATACCACATTGTCAGTAATCTTTAAAAAACATCTACCTGTTTTGGCTTTTGTTTTTTAACTTTTCCCAAATCAACTACATGTTTGTTTATAAAGTAACTATACTATTTCACTTTCCCTTTTGCTCATAAATTTGTATTCGATGTATTCATATTCAAAATATAGTGCAGGAAATCAAGTATGAGTAGCGTGTACTTTGTGATATTTATGGTATTAATTCAATGAGTACATCACTAATGCGCTTAGTGTATTCATCGGTTACGAATACCAAATGGTAAAAAATGAATGAAGAATTTTCGTCGATTTTATTACTTCCAGACACGGATCTTGAATATTTCTGACCATTTTTTGTTTACTTTGCGAGTTTCCTAGTTTTGGTAGACATGTCAAAAATGCCTAGAATTATCGGAAATGTTTACTTATATTTTCAAGTTTTTGTGATAGATACTTTTTATTTAGCAAATTAACGATTTTAATCACTGTATTAAATATAATCCTCGAGCAGTTACTACAAATAATTAAAAACAATAGGCTTGTACACGAAAAATAACATCAGGAAGTTAAAACAAATTTAAATGATTCTTTACAAAAACTTCAATTTCAGAAGACAACTTCAGTAAATCGTAAATCGATTGATACTAATAGTGTAACAAACAACAACAGAAAGACAGCAACAAATATACAGCTTAATATTGGTTCAGATCACAAATCAACAAAAGATAAAGAAAAAAATGAGCTTTTCTTTCAACAAGTTGATATGACATTCCCCTTCTACTTACACAAATACGAAGCAGCTGATTCTCTTTATTACAATGTAATACGCGTGGATAAATAATGCATACTTTACGCTAAGTGGACACGCTAGTAATATGCTGTCGAGTTTGTTTGCATCTTTTTCTACTTCTAGTTTTAGAGACAATTCTTACAATAGTATTAGTTTCCCAAATTTTACTTCCACTTTCTTGCCTTCAAGTAACATTAATGTACCTATCAATATAATAAATGGTAAAGACATAGCAGTAACCAACCTCATCTTAAACATATTATATTGCAGGTTTTGTTTTAATGTTGGTTATTTATAATATTTAGATTAGCAGTACCTCGCGGGGATCGTGCGGTCAATGGCCTATGTGGGGCCCCGGTATGGGCGCGTTCCTTGGGATGACGAGCCGTCCACTTCCTGAACGTGCCCACGCACGGTCTCCCGCGAGGCAGCTTGCGCCGAAATGGCGCCGTGGGATCTAGAGATAATGGCCCTCGCACTCGCTTATGAGTGGCGAAAGGAGAGCCACTCAAGAGAAAGAAACTCCACTGCCGCGACAAATTGCTGCACGGCGGAGGAAGCTCCGGCTTGATCTCATGGCATCATGGAGGGAGCGACAGTCGCAACTACGAGCAGGGCACGCCGTGACAGCGGCCGTAAGTCCCCTCTTTGTGGAGTGGCTGGAGAGGCGCAACGGCGTCCTCACCTATCGTCTGACGCAGGTATTTACCGTCATGGGTGATTCAGGAGGTACCTGGATTACATCAGGGGGGAGGAAACGCCCGGTTGTCACCATTGCGGTGACCAGCCGGAGGACACGGTGGAGCACACAGTGGAGATGTGCCCCGCTTGGGCCGAGCAGCTGCGTGTCCTCGAGGCAGCGATCGGCAGCGGTGACTTCTCGCGTCCGGGGCTCGTTCGAGCCATGCTATGGAGCGAGAGGGAATGGAAAAGGCAGTCGTCTCCTTCTGCGATGTGCTGCAGAAGGAGAAGGAGAAGGGTCCTCACGCCTCGGCCGTCGTGCGATACACCCCGGACGACGGGTGTCAAGGGATGACATCCGGCCGCCGTAGGCGCGAGTCCACGGACGACGAGCAGTAGGTAGCTCGCCGTCCAGCTTAGGACCAGGCTCGGGTCGACGGCGCGCTAGTGTTCCACGCGCGCCTCAAAGAGGTGTCAGTAAGTGACGGGGCCCACCGGAAGTGCGGGATCGTTCGAAAATGTTACCGTGCTGCCGGAATACCAGGGCGAAAGAATGAACACAGAAGGGTTTTAATCAGTAAGAGTCTGAAATGTTCTTCCGCTCATGCCCACAGCGGGAGAAGTCATTTGATGATTTCCCACCTACAAAAATAAATCATTTAAATATCATTCGTCCTGTTTTCTATCAGCTCTCCACTTGCATACGCGATACGATATTGTGTTAAGTTTCTTGACGTCCATAATTAAGTTTTGTAGTACATTGCACTTAACATGATGATCCATCTAATGCTAGGGAACGTTGCTCCACTTTCCGTTGTTCTAAGAAAAACTAACAATGTCAACTATCTCTTTGTCATCGTTTACGACTGACTTATAATTATTATACACTTATTATGAGGTGTGAATTCTTAAGATGATGCGATGATGTTGCAATGAATATATGTGTGAGATATAATGTTACCAGCGCTTGCTTTTGAAGACAAAATTTGGTTCCATGTTGTTTGCTCGAAATGCGTAATGGTTTAGATTGTTTTGAGCATTTAGTTCAATAACATATATTTTTAAATATTTTGCTGTATGTGAAATGTTTGCTGTTATATCATTATAATAATACTTTCGATAAGATATTATTCTAAAGTGAAATATTCAATTAAATTTCATTCCATAAATTTCCATATTTCCTTGTAGCGTTCAAAAGTCCCAGAAGGAGAGTTCACCGGTTACTCTGGCTTTATTTTTTGAATTAATATCTAATTTGTCTTAAAAAAAGATATTCTATCTCAATAAATTAACATAATGTTTTATCAGAGTCGTAGTAAGTTAAAGCTGTGCTAGTTTTTCATAATTACAACTTATATCTTGATCTTAACAACAATTAGGTAAACAGATTCTAATTGTAATTACTGACTACTAACAGATTATTAAACTGACACCGGTTGTTAAACAAAAACAGACGTCCATTTAAATAACTATGACGAGGAGGGAAGATATTCCCTTTACATTAAAAATTAGGTTAAAATTAGTAGAGAAACAACTAACTTAATTGAAGATAAATGTTGTCTTGATAAAAAAGATTTATGAGAATTAAACCCTAAAATTGAATTTTCATATAGATGAAAACCTAATCGCAAAATTAATATCCATAAACAAACAGACATACACTCTTTCCCACATATGTGTCTACCCCACTGCGAGCCCAGTGAGGCGTTGTCATATATAACAGTATAACGTGTTACATTTCAGCATTTGGTTAACACATCGTCGCACTAAATTGCGACTAATCGAACAGTGTATAGTGTTGTGAGATAGACTTTTGAACAAGATGAAGAGCGTATTTTTGTTATCGTTCCTGATATTCGGTATCGTGAGGGCGGGTGAAATCGATAATGAGGTGAGTTGATTTTTAAAATTTATTTGAAAATACAACGTGTATATTTGGATAAAGATTTATTTTAAAATATGACGTGTTATTTTTTTTCAAATAATTAATGTGGTTAGTATTTTATTCTGAAGTACTAAGTTGTCATCGTTTTGATTCATTACTTTGTGTGTAATTTATTACTTGATAGAGTGAATTTTAATTGAATTTTAGCGTGAATTTCAATTTTACAAAAACACTTATATTATATTTTAGTAATGGAGCACTAAAATAAGAAATAGGTTTATAAGAAATGTTACAATAAATCGTAAAATAACAACGAATAACCATTTATTGTAGAACAAGGCTTAATTTGACTAGTGATTAATGAAACCAATACTCGATGAAAATTGGAATCAAGAATCAATTCTGCTGAGTATTTGACTAATGAGGCCAATATATAAGTGTCATTTCTAACGATTTTTGTAATACCTTAATTAAATTAACGTCGAGTTTCTAAATCAATATTTTTGCAAAGCCCTCAAATACTATTTGCAATTCATTTTTTAGGTAAATTAAATTCCTTAGTGTATGTCATAGCGTATAGTTACAGTGAAATTGTTTAAATATTTTTATTTTTTAAAGAAATATCCTTTAACCTATATTAATATTATAAAGCTGATGAGTTTACTTTAGAAACTACTGATCCGAATTGAAAATCTCTTGCACTGTTGGACAGCGCATTTATCGAGGAAGGCTGTAGGCTATATAACATCACGCTTCGACTAATAGGAGTGGAGCATCAATGATAAATATTCCAAAAACGGAGAAAATTTACGCATGCAAAGTTGCGCGGGACAGCTAGATAAATAGATAATAACCATCCAAAAAGATTTCATTTGTAAGCTTTAATCGAAAAAGTCTATAGCAGATCCTTTAATATTTTTTAGTCCGCTGACTCGCATATTAGTTTCACGAAGTGTACCGAATTCCTTTATGTGCCTTTTATTGTTTCTACATCTGAATTGTAATGGATATTTAATAACAATGGTATTTCTGTTGCTAAAAGCTGCAACTATTGAATCAGTGTGTGTTTAATAATATTGTTCGTGTATTTGATTTCGATACAACGGATACAATACTGAATAAATTCATACAAATTGGTTTTTTAGAATTTTTAATTGATTTTTATTATTGAATTTACGATCCCAATAAATGTACTGCTGGGCATGGAGTTATGAGTTAGAGTTCCTCGCTGCGAGTAAGGATGTATTTGTATCCGCGATTTGTAAACTTACAAAGGACACAGTTGCACCCTACGGCACAACTGCGCACTTTAAGAATGCGAAAGTTGTTTCCTAAATTGCATGTAGACGAATTCAGCCACATACTGGATGCCGATTTAGTTAATTGACTCCCCGCGGTAAAGGGATCATCATCGTCTCTATCTACCGAAATCATTATAAAGTACCTTATTTTTTTTTATAAAACCACTGTGGGTACATACGAATTTACGATCCCAATCAATGTACTGCTGGGCATGAAGTTATGAGTTAGAGTTCCTCGTTGCGAGTAAGGATGTATTTGTATCCGCGATTTGTAAACTTGCAAAGGACACAGTGGCACCCTAGGGCACATATGCACACTTTAAGAATGCGAGACTTGTTCCTAAATTGCATGTAGACGAATTCAACCACATACTGCATGCCGATTTTAGCCATTTAGTTAATTGATTTCCCGCGGGAGAGAGATCATCATCGTCTCTACCTACCGAAATCATTGTAAAGTACCTTATTTTTTTTTATAAAACTACTATGGGTACATTGACTCCACGCATTGTCTTAGAATTCGAACCATAATTTTAGTTTTTTTATGGAAAACGTACCATTTTTATTGATTTCGGTAGAGTACCTACCATAGTGTGATCTTCCTACCGCAAGGAAATGATTAACTAAATCGGCATGTAGTATACGTATTACCAAATATTTTATACATATTACCTTATAAATATTTATTGTGATATAATCGTCAATCAAACCCTCTTTGAAATTTACGGAACTCTGACAAAAGCTCCGTATATTATCGTCGAAAGAAATTGTAACTCCGATCCAATACCCGATAATCCCTAACTTTAGATATGTAGCAGGGATTCTTTGTCTGGATGAAATTCAATTATTAGAAGATTATCGGAAAATATACATACTACAAGATAATATTACAAGATTTAGTATGTATACTTTGTTTTGCGTAGTGTTTGAAATTTTTTTGGTATAGGTACTTCTTGATAAGTGAATATCTTGCTGTCTCATTAATATAATCTTTATGCTCATAGCTTTTGTCCGCGACTTCAGTCTTGTAGAAATTTTTGCTTTTTACAGCTTATATACTATGAATTCTAGACTTTTATCTACCTTTGTGCCTGATTTCAAACGTCCATCCCGACATAAGCACCTTCTTGTTTTTAAAAGATAAGTAGCAATGTGGGATTGTGGGTCCCATGTTACTAGCAATCTTGTTAACCTCTCCAGCTAAGCTCAATGGTTTGTGTTAAGAGTGGGTTCACGTCGGTAGTCTAATGGGTAGGATTCGAACCCGCGACCTCACAATTGCAAGTTCGATGCCATAGCCTTGCTAGAATAGTTGAAGCTTTTCCTTTAACCTGTATTTTAAATAAAAAGAGATACAGATTATCACAATTAAACCTTTTAAATAATTGGCTAAAATTTAATGGAAAATCCATTAAAACGAAATTTACATTTTGAAACATCTAAAGCATTTAAGAGCTGAATTTGGTTCAAGTGGTCTAGTGATTGAATAAATAAATTGAATTTGTGTTTAAAAAATAAATTGAATTTGTGTGTAGGTTGTAAAGGCACCCAATATTTTAATTTCTCTTTCAGGATTGTTGAGAGATTTGTCAAAAAGGTACTTATGACCTAATCTAATATTAGATTTTTTTAAAGTATTTTTTCTTTACCAAAATTTTACAATTTGACCAGCAAGTATATACTCGTAAATATCGATAAATATCATATTTTTATCTATACAATATCTATCAGCTCAAAGTAAGAAAAAAAAACTAAAAGCAAAACGACCTTTAAATTGAAATGAATAAGAAATAACATGCAACATACCAATAAACATGGGCTACATTGTTCTATAAACTTTTTATGTTAATAATGTGGCGGCACATACTAATTTCATTAACACATTATTGCTTCAGTTTTTCTTCACCTGTTTTAATGTATGGAAAGCATAAATTTTCTCAACCGCTTGTAGAGAGTATATCGGTATTTGACAGAAAGCGGTAGTTTCTTTTATACACGAGTGCGCACGCGCCGTTAATGAATTTCCTTTACTTCGTTAGTAGACTAGTTGGTAACTGTAATCGATAGTGCAACGTACTGCGACATATGGATGCTTTGTTTATCTTTGTAATTTATTGCCTTAAGAAATTTATACTAAAATTATAAAGCTGAAGAGTTTGTTTGTTTGTTTGATTGCAATAATCTCAGGAACTTCTAATCCTAATTAAAAAATATTTCACTGGTGGATAGCCCATTTATCGAGAAAGGCTATAGGCTATATAACATCACGCTACAACTAATAGGAGCGGAGCAGCATTTAAATATGTTGCAAAAACGGGAAAAATTTTCGCAGACGAAGTTGCGCGGGTCAGCTAGTGTATTATAAGCAGTAAAGATGCTATACTTTTGTTGTAGAGTAACAATTAATAAGACACATGCACTAAAAAAAATGTACTTAGGTATTCATTACATTTCTTTAAGTAGACAGTTTAAGTCACTTTGTCAATCTTTGACAGGCAATTGACAGGGGACTGCCAAAAACGTGTATAACCCTCCCAAATACAAAAGTCGTTCCTCTGTTTACTTGTTTTTATTGGCTTGTTCTTTTCTCCGGCTCAACTAATTGCAGGAACTTGGCTGTGTAATGTGTTGTAGAATCACGTTGAATGCTTTGCTACAATAAGTGCTGCATTTTGCTTCCGAAGCAGCTTCGCGAGGCAAATGCTCGGCCAGCGTGTACTTGGCTCGGGCTGCCTCGGACGTATGTTGCTTCAACTGTGCGATGCGGAACAACTCAAGGCTGCCTCGCGAGGCGATCTTCGCGAACCTGTGCGGCTGGTGTGGACCCGGCTTTTGAATTTGTATTATTATTCTTCGGTTGACAAAAAACAAATGAAAAAATGAGAGAATAATTTAGAAATAAACAAATGTAGTGGGACTTTAATCTCGTCAGATGGCAGGCATATTGTTTTGTAAAAAAGTAATTAAGCATATGTACATAACATGAGGAGTTATTTAACGATTTTTACAATACCCCAATGATCGAATTCAGTTATATTGTTTATAGGTTATAGAGGAAACATACACACACATTAAACTGTAAAACCGAGTAAAATACACCCCCTTTTTGGGGCAGTTGTGTAAAAAGAGCGTATTAAGTGGAAACACTTTATCTGCTGTGTGTATCAACAATAATTAGCTATTCAACCGAGCGTATTGAAAGTAATTAATTTATGATACCGTTAACTAATGCATTTATGCTTTTTATTACTCATTACTAGATAATTAATGGGTACGTCTTAATAAAATGTATATTTCTTATTACCTTTTTTGTAGATGTTATTGAAAGAGGGATTTAACCTAAGTTGCGGGAACTATTTATTTGGATGGGTGATTTGATTTTCTATGTCGTAAGTTGAGTCGCACATTGGCATAAATACAGGACTGGTTAGGTAGGTTTACATTATAATTTTTTATAAAAATATGACACATTTTTCTTTAAAAGTCAACTGCTAGGAATAACTTAAATTATTACGGACATAATATACACACAGACTTGAAACAGACATTTGTGAATCACACAAAACGCTCTCTGGTACGGGAATCGAATTCACAGCCTCTTGCGCAGAAGTCGTTCGCACTCTCACTTCGCCTTTTTGATGACAACTTTAGTCACGATTATAAAATATTTACTAGAGTGCGAGCCCCGATTTCGCAAGTTTTTTTCACTATCTATTATATATAAATATTAGGACAACTCACCCAACGTCATCTGATCCCAAACTAAGCAGATCTTGTACTATGGCAACCAGACAACTGATAAACATACTTAAATACTCCTAAATACTTACATATTGTAGATTAATTACACCTAGACATAGAATAAACCATCGTGCTTATCACACAATATTGTGTTATTACATTTATCCTGCGTAGGGATTGAACCCACGACCTCCGGCTTAGCAGTCAGGGTCACTAAATAATAGACCAATAGGCCAGTCAATTAAAAAAATGTATTTTATATTAGTATTAGTTTTATATTAGTTTAGAAGATCTTAACGTATATAACTAACTTCCTCTAAAAACAATGCCTACTTATGCTACGTTGTTTAATAAAAGGAATTACAAAGAAAATAAATCTTATACTCATACATCGACGTTAGCAGATTGTTTCAATTTGTATCTCCCTGTAATACTAGCCTTCTTTAAGCACAAGGTAGCTCAAGAAAGCCATTCGCTCATAATTTCCTGTTCGAGAGTGAATCTCTCAGTTCTCTGTGCTGAAGGCTAAATGGTCATTGAATACTGCGTCCGGGGCGCTGAAAATATTGTACAATGTCTTCTGTAACGTATATTAAAAATAGGATTCAAAGATTTTCAACAATATTCGTATAAGAGAGTTTGAGCGTATATTAAAAGTCATTCATTTGTCTCGCTTTTGGGTTTTGTTTCTTTCGCCATTTAAAACGTGTCGTGAACGAAAGACACAACACTCAATAGTATAGACATAAGTTAATTATGTATGTTTATACATCACTACATAGTATTAAACAAAGTCGCTTTCTTTGTCCCTATATCCCTATGTATGCTTAAATCTTTAAAACTACACAACGGATTTTGATGCGGTTTTTTTTAATAGATAGAGTGATTGAAGAGGAAGGTTGATATGTATAATAACATCCATATATTTTATACCCGTGCGAAGCCGGAGCGCGCTGCTAGTAAGTTATAACTTCAAGTCATAAGTTTTTGTATTATGATACATCAATTAATGACGACACAAAAGAAGTGACTATAAATTTAATTCTTTATTTTTTTGCCTTTCGTCGGTCTTTGTGGGTACTAAGTACTTGGTATAATAGGCGAAAAAGGAAACTATTCCGCAATATACGAGTACATCCTAATATCTGGCTATGGATAATACCTTGTGTGAATTTTAGTATATTTCTTTTTAAAAAGATATTATGCAATATGGGATTTGGGAATTGTGGGTTTCACATTATATTAGCTGGTGGGGTTAACGAGATGGCTAGAATCTCGTTAACCCCACCAGCTAAGCTCAATAGCTTTTTTTTTTCTCTTTATTTTAAGGAACTAGCTCAATAGCTTGTGTTAGGAGTGGGTTCTTGTCAGTAGTATAATGGGTAGGATTCGAACCCGCGACCTCACGATTGTGAGTACCGAGTACCGTAGATGCCTAAGCCTGCGGCTACCGTTTGCTTTAACATATCTCGATATATCTACGTTTGTAGTGCCTTAAACGGGGTGTGACCGTGAGGGACTTACACATATAAAAATGGCTGAGAAATGAAAGTAGAAAAAAAAAATTAAAACTTCCTTGAAAGAAATACCAAATCTTACTCAAAACGCCAAGTAAAAACACCAAAACTTACGAAACAAAAAATATACTTTTAGGTTAATAAAGACCCAACCCGTTTGAACAAATATTTGCATTACGGTGAACCCAAGCTGTCGGTAATGGAAAAAGGGGTCGAAGCGACCGCAAACGTCAAGGACATGGACTTGTTGTTTTTGAATAATAACAAAGCCGAAAACGGATTGTGTAAAATTAAAGAGTCATTTTAAATTAGAAAAGGTTTTTCAAACGATGTATCTGCAGCTCCAACTGCGTGTATGTCGGTTTTTGCGATGCAAATGTCATCAATCTATTTTTCATCCCTTATTTTATCCCCTTTGTGTCGATAAATATATGTGTCAGTTGATTGTGTTAGTATGACAATACAACTATTATTATTTTTGTTGTCAAGTACTTTAATGGAACTAAAATATAGTTTTGGTTAAAAATACGATCAAATATGAAATCAATTTTATCATCTACATACATTTCATAAACTAAAAGCAATAAATATCAGTATGTTAAAAGAAGCAAGGCCCTTGTCTTGCAAATAAGGATGAAAAAAACTTGGAAAATATCATAGTAAACCAAACCAGAGCCTATGTGATTCGCGGTTTTACGCGCGCAACGACGTCATTCCGTCGTCATTCTATTAGATAAGTGTTTATGCCGTTTGTCTAGGCAATTTAAAATATAAGTTAAAACGACTTATGTGTTGTATGTACTTAATTATGAATAACGACTAGAAAACGAAGCATGAATATTTTCAAATATACGATGAAAGTCAAATTAATAATAAATCTTGTTTTCAGTAAGTTCATCAAAACATTGTTTGGTTTAACAAATTCTATGAAAACTTGATTGGTTTGAATAACAATACAATTAACTATATCCCAAGGCAATCAAATCTATCCCAAGACGGTTCACGGTTAATTAAAAAATACTTTGTTTAAAAAGAACTTCGAGACAGGTCGAACTAAAAAATAAAAACCGGCCACGCACAATGTAGGGTTCCATAGTCTCCCCCCCACCCCTATCTTAATAATGCGGCTTAAGAAGTGGGTTTTCTGTTGTTTTTGTTTTAAACTTACAACGTTATACTTAACTAGCTGACCCGCGCAACGTCGTATGCGTCAATTTATCCCGTTTCTGCAACATTTTTCATTGCTGCTCCGCTCCTATTGGTCGTAGCGTGATATTATATAGCCTATAGACTCCCTCAATAAATGAGCTACCCAACAGATTTTTTTTTTTTCAATCGGACCAGTACTTCCTAAGATTACCGCGTTCAAACAAACAAACCAACTCTTCAGCTTTATAATATTAGTATGGATAATAATTTTCTACTTATTAATTCTTTATTTGCCATTTTATGGATTAGTATTATAAAGTAGCTAGCATTTACATACTTTAAAATCATCTATTAACTTAATAAAGTCAGTCCATGTAACAAAAATTGCAGTACCTTTGTTGTCTAATATAAGTTGTGAAATGAATGCTGCACGAAACATTGCGGTCTCCCGCGTCAGTTCAACAAGCGCAACTGTGACTGCTAGTTCTCTAACTAGAATTGTTTAACATGTTTAGTTACATACAAAGTTAGAAATTTGTCACATAGTGGTTTTATTACTGGAACTGAGCTCAAAAGGTATTAAAGCAACAAAGTTTTGGAACAAATGGGCAGCAACATCCACCTGTTCAGTGTACTTTGTGAATGACAATTCAACTGACAAGCGGTATTACTGTAGTGTAGTAGACCCCAAACTTAGAGATTCCTCATACTATTAATTAGTAAAATAGAATGTAGTAGGGAAGTCGACACAAACATACAAATCACGGTCAGAAAGTGCACCCGCACTTAAAACATCACTGCTGCAGTATAATATACCATACTCCGCCACCAAGGCAATCAGTATTAGTAAGATTATCTATAATATTATTTTTAATTAGCCACAAAATAAAAATGTCATAGAATCCAAACAGCGAAATCCTTGTATGTATCCATTCTCAAAGATAATTTTATGAAAATTATTTTGTTGGGACATATTTCAGCCTCTAAAAGGATCTAATTAACAACATCTTAATTACCTTGTGTCAGTGGCGGATAAAGTTCGCGAAAATCATGAACAAAACTTTGATCATCAAATATTAATCAAATGTGAATTATAACTCCGACCATAACTCAGGGAGTTAGGTGTTGAACAATAAACACCTATAACTTCTGACCGGCAAGTTCTCATCTAAATACGAACTTGCTAATGACGTTATGTCTGTTACAAATGTATCAAAGTTCGCCGAGGATGTACGTAGTAAGGTTTCATTAAGGTTATGGTTTAAGATTAAAGTGAAAAGCGAGTTAACGTTATTTTAATATAATATACTAAATACTGTTATTCGGATTGAAACTGGGTGTCTTACATATAAAAGAAAACTAAAGTGGCCGGTCTTAAGAACTAGTGGTCGCTGGAGCAGAAGACGAGCAAAAGAAGAGTCAACGAGCATATTCAAATACCATATATGTTCGTAAACTTTCGCGATTTGTACACATTGTAGAATTTTATACCATAAATAATAAAATATCGTGTCTTACCTACTCTTCATTTGACGAATGCAATCAATATTGTGTGAGAAATGCAGGTTAAATCGACAGTCTGTAAACTTCTTAGTGACTACTGTCACTGCTTACTATCAAGTGGCTGACCCGCGCAACTTTGTTTGCGTTAATTTTCCTTCCATTTGCATCATCATTTCATTTCTGCTCCACTCCTATTGATAGGCTTACCAACAGTAAAATATTTTTGCAATAAGAACTAGTAATTTCTGAGATTATTGGGTTTAACCAACCAAACAAACTCTTCAGCTTTGTAATAACATATTAGTATAGATATATCACGTCAACAAGACTTCTTATCAAAACTTAGCAATCAATTACTACTAGTTAGTGACGGTTAATTTTCAAAGTTTTTCAATCTAACAATGACGATGTTGTGATACTCAAGTTTTCCAATGACATTATTCGTTTACATTGGTAATATAAACGAATAATGTCGTTGGAAAACTTCAGTAATCTATATAAATCTCAATAAAATCTACGCTTAATATTGTTCCATATACGCGTTGTTAAAACGATAAAAATATAATAACAAAATATTTTCTAACATTTATTTTATCAAGCAAATGCTTTGAATACGAGTTAAGCGACAGGGGATCTAGAACACCAAAACGCACTTACATATAAGAAACATGACAGCAAGGATGGAAGTCGATAACGATTTTGTACACGAATAATGCTTCCATATTCATACGTGTTATGTCGTGGTAATATTACTAAGAGAAACATTATATTACAAAAATATTGTAGAAGCTGTTTCTTATAATAAGTTTGCATACTCAACAAAAACTGTTAGTACCATTTTTATTTAAAAAAATACTAAACAATTAATTTGTTGCAACTGCTGCCTTCTGGGAAAATGTTCTTTACTCACATAAAACTCCATCATTAGAAGCTTAATGTGAGCATTACCTATTCTGTATCAATATAATGTGAGAATAAAATCGCTTTCAATATTTTGGATCTATAATACGGCAATAGTTATGATTGTAGTTATAAAGATGAAAAACTTGATTTCATTGATTATATTCTAATTGATTGACGGCCTAAAGAAGGTCACTGGGATAAACTGGATGCGGAAGGCAGACGACCGAAAGTTGTAGCGGAAATTAGGAGAGGCCTATTAGGGCTGATGATGATGATAATGATTGTGATGATTATAATTAACAATGACAATGTACGAGTAGTATTTTAAACGTGTAATTATTTTGTTCTCACATTTATGCTTTAAACTACCTACAGTTAGATAAAAAAGAAATATAATATATCACCATAAACAGAATTTTATGATCACTAGATGACCAAGCGTTGAACCAAAAAAAAATGGATTATGATCTATGGAGGAATATGTGATCTGTTATTAATCTGAGGACTTACCAATTTTTCACGCAGACAAAAAGTAGAATCCCAACCAGGTTGACACTTTCTATCAGCAATTTTTCAGGAATGTATAATAACAAAACCGGAGATTACTTTCTTCCCTCGCTTTCTCTCATGCATTGGAAGGTAATACAATCCGATGCAAGTATCAGTCGTGCGAAAGTAGGTCTCCGGTTCATAGCCGTACGAAACATACATCAATGGGTTAAGGGGATGCTCTCTTTGTTCCATCAACTTGTATTTAGATCGGAAATCGAATCGAGTTGTAGGTAAACTTGTAGTTAATATATGGTTATTTCTTTTTCGTGTTAGGTAGATTATTGTGATATATTTATTAATGGCACTAGATTGTTTATTTGAACGAGAGAAATAACTTTGAGGCACGGAGAATTGGGACAATTTTCACGAATTGTTACTTTATGGTTGGGTGACAATCGTCAAAAAATCCCCACTGTGACCGAAAGTGGATAATGTTGCGTAAACATTTTGATCTTTCTAATTGTAACATAATCAAATTTAAAAAACGCATTAAACTTAAAGTCTATTTTATACAAATGTCACAGGTTAAACAAAACCAAAATACCTACATTATTACTAAGAATATAGCATGAAAATGAATAAAATAAAAGACAAAAAGCCTTTACTGTTCAAGTGTAATTGAAATGTTTAATTATAAGCCCTAAATCTTGGCTGTCACAAAAAGGTTGAAGAGTGTAAATTAAGGAAAAGAAATTATACAAAAAGAGGTCAAATGAGAAAATTTCCAGAACTTGAAATAAAGAGGGATCATAAAAAACAGACACTGGTTATAATTTTAGAGCCTAAGCCGTAATTTTGGTTTCCAAATGTAACTAATTTTCGTCTAAACCCCTTTTTATGGGCTCTCCTTCACATTCTTGACAGTTTTTTCTTAGCTATTATTGCTATAGATAATATTAAACTATAAAAAGGTTATTGGTAACTATAACTGTTTTTTAATCATGTACTTAGTGATACCAGGAATTAACACGTCGCTATTCGACGTGTCGTTGGTCATTGGTCGCTCCCCATAGAAATGTTTTCGATTAAAGATTTTTACTAGACGATCATTTTGTGTGGGTTGACTCCCACATGGGACAAAAAGTTCATATAAACCAAAAACGGTTGTTTCTAGTCCTGCTGTTATAGTTAGTAAAATTAATTGTAAATTTGTAAAATCCTCCGCGACACATGGCTTATAATGAGGAAGTAAGAAAAAAATCTGTGATCGATCATAATTGAAACAAAACACAAACAATACATCATTGAGTTCTTTTTTGTTTCGTTCGAAGTAAAAAAGGGGAAATAGTTTCTTATCTCTGTGAGTTACTAGTAATGAAAGATGTGAAATATTTTACTTGTAACTATAAACATTGAAACTTAGGTTAAGCTAAATGCTACTCGCACAAATATGTGGCACACATATCTTATTGTGGTTTCGTCTGCCATGCGCATTAGAACGCAGGCGTAAAGGAGCCTTTAAATTCAAATAATAAAATTTATATGAAATATAAATCGCCGTATTTATATTTCATATAAATTTGCAAAAAGACTTATTTGATATTAATGTAGCAGCTGAACTACAATATATTCTATCATCGCATGTACTTATATATATATTCTTTTGTGGTAACAAGACAGGGAAAACCTTTTAATATTATTCTTTTGATTCTCTAAAGACATTTTGTTATAGGCAGTACTTTATGACGGAATCAGCAATTTTATTAAAACATGTAGTGTGTTTTCTTCTTCACTCTCTTGCATTAAGTGTTTTAAACCTTATTGAAAATTATCTTTAGGTATAAAATTGAAAGCCTGGACTCAGCGTTAATGATTAAATGAATTTTTCCAAACTGAAGAGACCCGAATCTTTGCAGTAAGGCATAAGAAATTCGAGCTCTAAAGGGGTTAAACAAAATAATGCTAACAAAGCCTTAGTTCACCAGCATCCTTTTGTAGCTAGTTTAACTTATATCAATTCTGCAGGAAAAAGCTACTTTTTTACTCAAACACATATTTTTTTGTTCCAGAAACCAGAAGAAACCCTGAAGCGTGGTTTGACGAATAAATGCGTGGCGAGAGAAACCTCGTCATGTATCGCCATTGAGCTGGTCGGCTACGTAGACAGGATGCTCAGGACAGCATCCTTCCAGCTCGGCGAAGATGTCATGATTGTTGATGAAAGGTATGTTATTGCGTCTTTTTATGCTATGTCCAGTGATGCTTGATCTACTGTTTTAGCTACTGTTTAATCAGTACATCTAGCAACGCTGATTACAAGTGTCTATGTAATTAAATCCATTTTTGAAAATAAAGTCAGTAGATAAGTGGAATCTTTGCTTAATGCTTTCATGGTTACTATTCTAAATACATCACATCTCATCACGGTAAAGATCTTACAATTACAAATAGACAATAAGAAACAGAATTCAGTATGAGAGCTATCTTAGACAATTTTTTTGGAGTAAGGGGAGAGGCTAAATGTAACGAGATGCAAATATATCTATCACGTCGCTTTTCAGCAGCGCTGCTTTCCCATTAAAGAGAACTCAGTGTTTTAGATAGTGATGTCTTAACAAAATAGTCTTCAATTCATCTCATTTGGTCTTTAGGTTATGACTAACAATATCCACAAACAACAACAATAACCATTAACGATACTCAGGAGATAAACTAGTGCATAAATAAAAATATGCTAACTCTCTCTTACTTTACACGGGCTTTATTTTTTAGAAAGCCAACTTATTTTTTATATCACCATTAAATCATGGATCTCTCAAATATAATCTATATCTTTATAAAAGAAAATCATGACTGACTTATCTAAAAACACACAGCTTTTATTACTAACCTTTTACAATCTGCAGAATCTCGATGTCAACGATAAGTCATATCAACTGAGACACATGATCAATATAGGGTGTGTTTCGATATGCACTAGAGTACTGTAAGGTATGATGTCAATTTGGTATACTGTGAAGCCGTTAATTTATAGTTAGCTATATTGGTTACTATTTAAAATGGAATGCAGTACAGTAGACAGTACAACTGATGAGATCAAAAAGATAAAATATTTTTTGATCGTATATTTAAAAATTGAATAATCAACGTAGGTAATTATGAATTGAATTCATTGCATAATGTGTAACTCAATGGATTAATTTAAATTTCTGGTCGCTGTTGATCAAGTACTGCACTCAAAAATATCAGTGATCACAGTACAAAATGGCGACAATTTATAACGTCACATATTTCCCAAGGATACTGCGTTAGTATACTGTCAGTCATAATGGAATAAATTTCTCCCCAGTAAAAAACACTGTACATAGCTCGCATTGTATATCGGAACATACCCATAATGACGTGACAATAGTGACGTAAACCTATTGACAAGCTGAGGATATTCCAGAACATTCTATGTATGATACGGAGGGCTTGTCAAGATAACAATAGTAATTGGAGTAGGTGTATGTATAGCTTGTAGAAGGCCACTATGTTATTGATGAAGTAAATGTCAACATATCGACACAGTACACTTTCATAGAAGTCGAACTCCTTCGATATTATACTTTATACTCGTCACTTAAGGGCAGCGCCGAGAGTACAGAAAAAAAGTACCTATTATATATTATGTACCTATCTAATAAACTCGAGCAACGCATATTTAATCATTATTCATGGATCTTGGAGTCTTGGTTAGCTTAGTTTTAAGCTATTGCATAGCTTTTATCGCGGGCTTTGAACACGGCGACCAAATCAAGAAATTCCGTAACGAAAATAAAACCTAACAGCCCGCACTCCGCCTACCCTGTAGCTCGGCCGAGCGTTCGCTTAACGTATATGTATATGTTAAGACTGTACGAAGCTCGCACGGATCGAGACGAGCTGCTCTGAAGTGTAATTAAAAAAAAAAATATTTGCTTATGTTGTAAAAAAATGTTATGCAATAGCTTTACCGTTACAGTCCCCGAGTGCTCCACATTTTTATTTCTTACAATAATCGAACCGCATGTAGCCTTTACCTACTTTTTATTGCTCCCATCCACATGCAAATAAATGAATTTAATCTAATCTTATCCACATCATGGGAGGCTAATTAATTTAAAACGCAAATATACCTACTATACGTACTATACTTACTGCTTGCGTAAATTTCAAGAGTTTTAATTGCCAAGTTCTTTTCTCACGGCTTTACTTTCGCGAACTTCTACTACATTCTATTTCAAATTATATCTGATGTTCATAAGCGTCACATTCTGTAACCTAAGTGAATAAAGTACTTTAACTTCAAAGTCACCTTAGGAATAACTTTGGAACAAAGTGGTATGAGATTTCATGTTCATGAGCGATGTCTATATGTGGTTTGCCCAAACATCCATACTCCATGCTAATATTATAAATGTGAAAGTAACTCTGTCTGTCTGTCTGTCTGTTACGCTTTCCCCCCTTAAACTACTGAACCGATTTAGATGAAATTTGGCATGGAGATGGTTTGAGTCCCGGGAAAGAACATAGGATAGTTTTTATCGCGATAACCGACATCCACGCGGGCGAAGCCGCGGGCGAAAGCTAGTTTTTGTATAAATCTTTCTTTTCGTACTCCCAGTGGATTCTAGTTAGAGGTTTCAAAAAAAAATATTAACAAAATTATTTATATTTTACTTGATCGAGGGGACGTAAATTCGATATGACCCGATAGAGATTGGGCGCAGGACCGACGGCTTCACGTACTATCCGAGGCGCGGAGGCATGAGGGACCGATAGTGATAACGTTGCTTATCCTCGCAGATATCCCGATCTGTTCAGTTGCTACTGAGTCAAGGACCCCTCGTTTGAATAATCGAGGAATAAAGAAAGAATACATTTACGTTCCAAAATCTTCATCTTAGCTTTAATATGTAACTTCAATCTCACTCATTATATTTCATAAGCCATTATATTTTGCTTCCGCTTTTGTTCAGCAAAATTGATGTTTATATTTTTCCATTTAGGTTATCGAGAAAGGATATTGTTGACTTGATTTTAGATTACGTTCAATATGATACACGCTTATTAAAATTATGAAGAAAAAATTTGGTCAAGCGGAACTTGAACCCTTAAACAACCCGACTCTGAGTGACTACGGCTACAATAGCTTCTCCACCGTGTCACGGAAGATCCGATGTAGCCGATTTTTTTTATAGGCCTGCTGGTAAACGTCACGCTAGCCCATAGATAACTGTATCAATGCCACCCAGTCCTTGTTTGGCAATGATCTGAATGTCACCACACCGCGCGCCTCATTTGAGACATAAGTTTGTGAACCTCATTTGCCCAGTAATTGCACTAGCCACAGTGCCCTTTTACCGGTAAACACAGTGATGCATTAATACTACTATTTCACGGAAGAATAACTGACACTGTTGTGGTACCAATCAAGACTGGCTATAGTTCATATTAAGTTACAATTTAAGACAATTGTATGTGACATTTACCATATCCCTCGAAGAACTTGTATAGATCTGTGAGTTTCGTTGCAGAAACCATTTAAACACAGATTTTTTATGACGTTGGGCTGGAATTTAAAAAAAATGTTTAAATCACAAAAATGAATACACATATTCTCATACAGCTTAACAGCTTAACTTTTCAATTGAAAATCTTTGCAGGTACCGCTAGGTACATCCAATTCGAACATTCTGTAAAGTTTTCAACTTCCTGAATGTCAATTTAAAACCCTTTTGCAAAAGACAGACAAAACTTTTCGGTTGTCCCAAAACAGTTTACGGAGTTTGAAATAAAAAGGGTTTTTCGATACTGACAAAATAAATTTAGCAGTTGTACGTAACTCAAAACATTTTGATTTTTCCGAACCTTTTTATCTTTTCCAATTTCTGGTAACTACGTTTACTCTTTATTTTATAAAATAGGAAATTAATATTCTAATGTAAAATCGGAACGTATAAAAAATGGAAATTCCACACCCTTGGGTACTTTGTATTTTGTAAATTGAGCCCAGATTAAATGAAGGTAATGCTTGCATACCCACATACTCGATTGTCTTGTATACCTTTGCAAAACGTTTATTTCAACAAACTCAGAAAAGCAGAGTATTTTGTAAGCACACAAATATTCTGATTTACTGACGAAATATTCTCTCGGTAAGTGTATGAGCGATGACATAATTATCTTTTAGTCTAAGATCCGGTATATAAAATATATACCCACATATGTTATTTGATCCTGACAAAGATTATATGTTAAATTTTATTAAGATTGATTAATCGCAAATTGGTTGCCTAGCCAAATCACGGGACTATGTTGTAAATTAGTATTATTAAAATAGACTTTCTTATTTATCGAAGACTATTTTAATGAATTTTTGCATTAGTAAAATTGATTTGCATTGTTAATGATTGGATTGATGTAGTCACTTGTTTTGAATTGATGTGGTGCTCTGGGTTTTACCAATTCATTTATTTCATTTCCGATCGAATCTTCTGTTTTCGTAAAAGCATAATCTGGTGAGACTTTAAACTATTTTTTTTAAAGAAACGATCGTTAAATAATGCCCTTTTTTATTTTCAGTCATGGCATGGCAGCAGATATCCCATTGAAGTCAGAAACCTTAGCCAGATCCGGCACAGCCCTCGAAGACCAGGCCCAGCAGTTGATCATGAATAAGCTGTGGAACTTCGTGAGCTCAAGGTCCCTGCGGTACAGGCTACTGAAGGACGCTGACCTGGTCATCTCTGGCAAGCAGGAGAACGATGGAACCCTTGGAGTTGGTGAGTAAACTCCTAATTTATTTAGTATTTACCGGGATAGTACAAAAGTTTTAGTCAGAAAGACCCATGACGTATTTAGAAAGATCTACAAGATGTTTAAAAAGACCGATTAAGTATCTACTAAGACATGATAGACCCATGACTAAACACAAAAGATCCGCGATGGATTTAGAAAAACACTGCGAAATGGATGGATTTAAATTGTTTGCTTATTTCTTTACTGGAAGAAATTTGAGGTCTTAGTCTTTTTGGTAAATTAGCTAGATTTGGTTCAGAGTTTCAGTTGCATGTCGGTCTATAATTATAAACATATATATATACATATATATATATATTAATTTTGATAACAAACTCAGTACAGTTAAACAGGCAGCATTAACGCTTCTGACGAACTCGCTAACGTTACTTGATTCCCCTTTTTATTTCCTAAGTTTAAGCAAGTGTAGGAAAGTTACGCAAATAACTGAGTAGAACTCTGATAAGGAACAATAAAACTTTGTCACTGCATCTTGCAGCTTTGTTCCAAATCTTGCGACGCTATTTTTAAGTTTTATGTCTTAGTTTCTGTAAAAGCAAGTTCTTTTGAGAACTTTAAAGTTCGCAACATTTCTACTACGTAGTACTTAGACTGACACAATTAAAGTAGTTTTTCGTGTAGCTGTTAAAATAAAAGTAAAAACTACATTTTTGATTTGATTTAATAGGCTAGGCTGATTGTGTAATAGGCTCTAATTTGTAAAATTATGTACTAATTTATGCATACTAATGCTGTCCAATTGTAGCTAGTAGACAATATTTAACCCTAAACTTCACCCCAAGGATAATTTATCCTTGGGGTGAAGTATAATAAACAGAAAAAAAATCACGGTGTCAATCTTCATACGTACTTCACTGGAGCGATGCTCATATATGACATGAATTAAAGACACGTGGTCTTCAATTCATGTCCAGCTGACTGACGAAAAGGTTTATCTTGACTCCAATAATGTGAAGTAATATCAAAAAAATAGCCTTTATCAAGTACTTGCATTTTTGGCGCTCCCCTCTTGCATTATAATTATATTGTTAATCCCGTCCATGTAAATAAAATATATGCTGTATAGAGCGAGTAATCGCCGGCAGTGTGAACAGTCAGAAATCAACTAATAATATTCGTTGGGGGGACAAGTGCCGAAGGCATGCTCCGATTCTGCGTCCATATGCAATGTCTATATGTGCGTGCGTATTCTAGGTGATTGTCTTCTGTACTCTTGTTATTCTGTGCTGATAGTCATAGCCCTGGGGATAAATTAGTGAACCGAAATGGTAGTAATGAAATCAGCATAATCTTACCTCTGGGTTACACTGTTTATCCGGGTTTTATTGCTAATAAGCCTATTTAGTCCCCATTAGTTTCGATATATTATGTTAATGCGGTAATGTACTATTACCACTTTGTTACTCGAATTTCAAGCTTTGCCCGTAAGTTCGAGTTATACCTAAGTTAGTAACGTAGTTTGTGTAGTGATAGTTATGATTTATATCGGCTATCAGGTATACTATGAAATCTTAGTAAATAGGCGGTTACTTTTTCTGTTTCTCTATCTCTATTTCTCTCTGGCAACCCTAAAGTCAGATTAAGAAAAATGAAATGAAAACATAAATGATTCAAAGTATGGGATTAAGTTGTAATCAAAAGTTTGCACGTAAATAAAAATATCATACAATTTTCGTTCGTAAAATAAGTAGCTTATAATCTAATCTGTTTATGATTTAATAATAAACAATTAGATTAATAAAAATAAGATATTGTTGAATAAATAAATAGGCTGTCGGAAGCGTTGGTATTAAAATATTATTCTAAATACGATCCAATAATAACGGTATAATAAGCTTGCTAAAGTAAAATTATTTTTTTCTGTTTTAATTTTAGTTATTAAACAGATTATACAAATTTTAGCTAATAAGCTTTCTTAAAGCCAATTAACACAGGAAATTTGAGAGTTAATTAAACCCTTGGTTTTGTAATTATTTTTAAAAGCGGTGTGGCGGTGACTTAATGAATTTGGGTGCGGATCTGGTGTCAACCGATCCCTTTCTGTTGGAGCCCCAACAGAAAGGAATTGGTTAACTTAAGGCCAAAACTAATAATGAATTTAAACTAAAGTTGCAAGTTCGATTCCTGCATGAGTCATCACTTTGTGTGATTCTCTAAGTGTTGATCTGAGGCTTTAGACCTATATATTTCATCTTCTTTGGCCTCGCTTTATCATGATACACGGGATCGGCTTTCCCTAATCATGTGGCGCTATTTGTTTTGCTCTTTTGTATCCTCGTCTTTAAGGCCTAGCTCTTACATGTTCCTTTGGACATATGTCGTCCAGGTGGTTTGAGGTGTTCCTCTTCCCCTCCTTTTTGTAACACTGGCTTGTTTCGGAGTACATTGACATTATAATTCTTGATTCAAAAATTGAGTTCATTCGAAACCAAGAAGTTTCATCTAATTTGTTTAAAAACTATACCTGACAGATTAATTTCATGAGTCTTTTACTTGCCCAATTTCAACGATTGGGTTTCGTGGTAAATATATGGAGAAACTACTTACATTGTCAAAAATTACGTTTCATTGTATGCTTGCCTCCCAACGTTATCCCAATAAGCCATAAAATATCACGGTAATTGCATTTGATTTATAACCATTATTAATTGAACAAATTGTGTGTGATTGTAAATCATTGCCCGAATACTGCATCAGGCGTTTGCCACAAACTATTAATGTCAGTATAAAACATTGATGTTTATTAGCCAAGTGTTAATATTAACGAGGGTAGTGGTTAAAATAATTAATGATCAATGGTTCGTTCAATAGGCACTAACGATGGAGGACGAACTAAATATGTTAATGAAAATTTGGTTATATTTCCAGTAGGTTGGGACTGGATATTTGTTACGAATTGTATGCTCCTTTTTTTTCAGTATTTTTACTTTTTTGGGCTACCATTAGTAGCTCTTACGGTCACTTTTAAATTGATTTAGAAAACCTACTACTTGCACTTTGCTAAATAACTTTTTTTAAATTTTGATTTCATGAATATATTTTAAGCGATTTTACATAAATGAACCGCACCATCAATGAATCTCGAAAAGCAAATATATTTAACGTTTATGGTATTAAATTAAGTCAGAAGCCATTTAGACTGATTAGGTTATTTTTAACATTAAATTAGAAGAAGAGAGAAGGAATTCACTAAGTAGACCTACTAATATTTATAATTTCCATAATAATTTAAAGTGATAAAACATTTAAGGCAATGGCTCAAAGAGAAAATAAATATTTTCACAAGACTATTTTCATATAAATAACAATATTGACCAAACAGATTCCATGAAGCGAAACAATATGATTATAAAAGCAAATAAAGAAGGGGAATATATTACCGAGTGTATTTACTGTACAGATTATACAGGGTTGTTTGTGAACACATTGTGATTCTGACCTTTGAATATTGACAATGAAGCAGCGAGGCTAATTATAACCTAAGCCTACCTCCGCTCTACGAGTACAATCAGTAGACTACATAGCCTACTATTTAAATGAGTGATAATGCTAAGGCCACATTTTTAAGACGATCCGCAGTAGGTTACAAGCCCTGTGTCGCAGGGGACTTCACAAACATACAAGTCGCGGACACAAAGTACACTCAATCGCGGAACAATAATTTGTGCATCACACAAAGTGGTGTCCCGTGTGGGAATTGAACCCACCACCTCTTGTGTAGCAGTTGGATATAGTGCCATAGCGCCACAGAGGCAGTCGGAATTTATACTGCTAATAGATGGATGGACGTTGAGTTAGAGGTTTATACATAAGCGAGCTGTCCCGAGCAGATATTGATATATGCGGGGTTAAGCAATGTTGCGGCTATCAGCCCCTCGGTGCTTCAGAGAGCACGTTACGCCTGCGCTTAATCTTTCTCAGGTAGAGTCGTTTCCGTCCCATCGGGCTATGAGAGTGATGGAATAGAGGGTGCACTTATGTCTGCGCATACACTTTTGCACTATAATATCTCCTGCATAGTTGCCCAGTCTCTGATGAGATAGGCCGCTGAAACCGACATCGGTTAGGAAAACATTATTATTATACATATGTATGTATATATATCCGCTAAGGATACCGCTATATATCTATATTTTTTATAGTTGTACTTTAAAAAAAAATGTGGTCCCATATTACTAGCAATCAAAATTGTGTTAGAAGTGGGTTCACGTCGGTAGTGTAATGGTCAGGATTCGAACCCACGACCTCACGATTGCCAGACTGATGCCTTAGCCATTAGGCTACCGCCGCTTTATCTATTAGTTGTAGTTCGATATTTGAAAGGTAGTGGACATATAGATATACTAATTTTAAATTAAAACATGCGTTTATAAAGGACTTCAAATAAAAACCCACAGTTGTTTATTTGAACATGTCAATCTAATTAAAAAAATTGTTTTAATTTCAGGTGTAGCATTGAAGCCACCAAAAGCTTTTGAGAGTGGCAGAGCCCGCCAGAAGAACATTGGACCCGTTCTAGCTCTGGCCGCTTTGAAGTTCGGTTTGTTTGGAGCCCTCACATTTAAGGTCCTAGCCCTTATGGTCGGGAAGGCCCTCCTGATCTCAAAGATTGCCCTTCTGTTGTCGACCATCATCGGATTGAAGAAGTTATTCTCATCTCAGGTGAACGACTGAAGCATGATGCATGATTAAATTGTATTTTTAAATTTCTTGTTTGTTTTCTTCTTAACTGTCTGGATTTGCATGACTACTTCAACTTTAATAATATCTTTGACTTTTGCTGTTGCTGGTATCCATAGAAATTTGTTAATTTTGGACTAATTTACTAACGTAACAAGTGTCGATTTTATTTGTTCATTATTTATTTTAGTTCATAATTGTTTTTCATGGATACCAAAATAGTTACAAATTCTTTTACACTTAGGTACCTATTTTGAAGAAATTAGTTTGTTGATTGCATGTTATGTGTTGCATGTCAATTGTGTTGATAAATGGCACTTATGCATGATGTGTTGACGGATTGTATTACTGTTATGAATGCATCAAATAGTAAATAATTTAATCTTTCATGGCAATTTCGGGCATTTCAATTTTCGTAAATATTCTTCTATTTGATCATCATCTTTAGTAGCGTCAGCTATAGTAAATTGAAGATACTTGGGTACAATGGACACGATAGCATCTGTTTCTTGGTCTTACCTGTCCGTGTCCTGGGTGTCGGTTAAGGCGACTTAGTAACTCTTCACAGGTGGAGGTGGACCCTGTTGTCCAGAACTGGAAGTGGGATGTACCTGCTGGTGACCAATTTAGCGGGCCACCGCAATAATGATGACAGTAAGTAGAGGAAAACACTTACATGAGCTTAACTGTCATATTGGCAACAATTAATTAATATTGTTATACGTATCTAACTAAAACACCACACAGGTTTTTTAGGAAAATAGGTACAACAGGGGTGGTACAACCAAAAATGGATAATTTCATAATTCTAAAAAGATAAAAGTAGATAAAGTAAATCGAGTAAAGTACACCGCCTTTTATATAACTCTCATGGACAATATAAATAAAGGTATAAATAATGGATTAAATATTTGCAAGTCTCTAAATGAAAGACAGATAAATCAGAATATATAATAAATGATCACGGAATACCTAATTAGCAGCTCTTTATAGAAAGTCAGTAGTAGTTTTCGATAAAGTGCCGACATCAATTATGAGAAGTTCATTCTACTTTATTTTACACTAGTACCTAATGTATTTTTAAAACTAGTAACAATACACTTCGGATATTGTTGCATACACACCCGAGCAAGGTTATTTTTATTAAGTAATTTTATGTCACTGCAATATGTATAGAAACTGCACACCGCAATAACTGAAAAACTCACTTTATATGCACCACCGCATGTTTGCACCGAGATCGCACGTTGCATTTTCATTCATGTCTTGCATAGCATGTGCAATTTTGTCTACTAGAAAAGTGTGTATTTTGATTGAAAATTCTGAATTTGCTTTTGTTGTTACGACTTCAATAATAAAACTAGTGTTTAAGGAGGATTGTACAGTTGTAGCTCAACTAGGAATTGAATTTGAAGCACCGCTAAAGGTTTTTAGACCTGCACTAGCTAACTGAGGTATAAATATAATAGTAAGTAGGTTCTAAAGCTAATAATAATTTTAAATTCCTCTGAGTTTTGAATAAGATACTTAGATACATATGTCATAATTCACAATTTAAGAGCATTGCAGGAGAGGCTGAGAAGTTGATGATAAGATAAAAATTGATAGAATAGAATACAGAGGCACTAAAATATTACGTGATTGCTGTTAGGGACATTAAAGTAAAATTTCATTTTTGTTTGTTGTTTTTTCGAAAAGGAATATGTTTGTATTTATACTTGGTCATGTGTTTTCTTTTAATAAGCTTTAGTTCAGTATTAAATAACATAGGGCTAGGCAGGCAATTTCAGGGGACTTGTACCGAAGAGCATGAGTGTTTTTAAAAAGACAAGGGAAGTAATAAATAACTTATTATTTTCCAGACTGAACAACTAACAAAATCCGATGAAATTAAACGCATTATTACTTCGTATTATGATATCGAGCCCCTACCAGAGATTCCTTTATTTTTCAAATAAGATAATGTTACATCAAACCATGATCTCTATTACTCAACAGACTTCGCAAAGTAAATAGATGTTTACTTTAGCAGGTAACCATATAATTTTATACTTCGACCAACGAGATAAAATAAAACTTTGCCCAAAAACTAACCCTAACTTATTTAGACTAAAGTTGCATTTACAAAAACAAAAAAAAAACGAAGTGCTGAAACGAAAATGATTTGTAATTGAAAATAGATCATTTAAGTTTGTTTTAAAATTCGTTTTCATTTTTTTCTTTTCGTTGATTCGTTGGTCTGAGTATACTTCGTATTTTTTGTTCACAAAAAATCAGGCTAATCATCTCATTACCCACGTATCATTTCATATTGCTCGAAGTCATCAGCTTTTGGAGAAGCACCATTATTGCCTGGCCTCGTAGCACTCCATTTTTAGAGTTGTCTACAATTTATAATACAGAAATTGTTTAAGTATCAAAAGTGACTAATCAAAGAGTTTGTAAGGGCCAATTTATTGCCTGATTGCCCGTTTTATGGTAGTTTCACATAGGCTGGTTGTGAGTCGATGAGCTAAGCGGCATTTGCATATTTATTACGAAAGTTCTAGATGTCCTAGGCGAGAAATTAATTATTATTTGTTGCCACAATATTGCATTATATTGCCATATATTTTAAAAGTGTTAAACGATGCATAAGTAATGCAACTCACGCAGTATTACCGTTCAATATTGCTCTGATAAATATCAGATTTTGTCCTCCCACAGTGCCATTATCTTTTAGCTTTTCAGCATGATTTCAATTCGCAATCGGCTTATTCGCCTCACCAGTAGGTAATCACCATTAAACTGTGTATAATCTTTCAAGGCTGTACATTTTAGAGCAGTTTCATATTTAACGTCAAAACACTTACTACTGTTTTGTAATATCATTTGATCACGTCATGCACTCTTGTATGATTTATACCTTGGAATGTCATGTTTAAAAAACGCCCTAAACACCGTCGATTACGATTAACCACTCTTAATATAATGATCGACTAATTAAGCCCCCAAATACAACCTCTTAATAATGTTCCTAAGTGTATTGCAAAACTATAACGGATTGACATTTTCACGAGATTGTAAACAATATTACTACTTAGTTTAGGTAAAACCGAGCTCATCAAGCAATTTTATTTTATCATTACATTATACGAACATTATGTGAACGCCAGGCCTTTCAGATCCTCCTGAAATGAAAAAAAATAGGCACCTAAACGTGACCAAACCTCTAAGTAAGAAATAATATTATGGTAATATTTGAAGCGTGAAAACGTGGTAAATTATTATGGTTTTATTACTTTTTGAGATAAAACGAAAATAATTTTATAAAAGTAACTAAATTCAGCAACGGAGTGATTTGTTTTCTCGCCATTGCTCAAAATCTGGAAAGAAAACATTACGACGAATGAACATGTTCTTGAATCAAAAATTCGAAGGCATGTGACATACACTAATTAGCTCTGGACTCACGTGGGTTGGTCCGTACTACCTTACAAAGGATTACAGTGTCCCAGCATTCAGAATGTTACAAGGTGAATAAACAAGCAGATCAATTAGTAGTAATTACTTTCATGTTTTTTTTTTAGTCACCATCGTCACCAGGTCCAAGTATATTCTTCAAAGCCAGCCTTTACAATCTATGACAACTAAATTTAGTCATCACTCTCAGCAACGTAGACTACGTAGTAGATTTTGAAAGTCATTTAAATATTTTTATTTGAACAGTAGAAAACGAAGTCTGTGCCATTTGAATATCTACAAAAGGCTATCAAAGCTGTCGAATATTGTCAAGCATACTTTTAATGTTGCGTCATACAAACGAGTTCGAATCCAGAATAAAGTCAATTGGCCTAGCTTTTGCAAAAAATTGGAACACGTCGACCAATTTTCGATGTTTCGATCAACAAGGGACAGATATGAGGGCTCTTGGAAACAAATATTGCCAATAAAAGTGTGCAAGTTACTTTTACTTTATAGAGAAGACTATTTTTTTTTTTGATAAGTTGAAGTACCCCATTGTGGATTTAAACTTACGGGAATCGGAAAACACCTTTGAAAGGTGAAATTCCAAGACTTTTTTTGGTGCTCACCTGCTTTACAAGAAACTCTATATATGCTATATCGCTAACAGCTTGGCTTCAAGGTTTCGTTAATGGCAGTATTCACAATTTGTATATAAAAAATAACAATCTTGCAAATCAGTTAAACCTACTTCTGAGTAGTGAAATCCCATCAAAAGTTTTTTTTTTAAGATAACTAGCAATGTGCGATTGTGGTCCCAAATTACTAGCAATCCTGTTAACCCCTCGAGCTAAGCTCAGTAGCTTGTGTTAGGAGTGGGTTCACGTCGGTAGTTTAATGGGTAGGATTCGAACCCGCAACCACACAATTGCGAGATCGATGCCTGTTCATGTATAATATAAAAAACCCTTACTCACACGTCAGCACCAAACCCAAACTTGGCACAAAAGTGCAGAAAATTCTTTTGCAATATAGACAAACGTATTTCTTTCATAATAAAGAGATTTTAGATTATGTGTTTAAACCCCACATACCGTCTCTGTAGCCGCGGTTATTAATAGTCAAGTCAGATCAAGTTTAAAATTGCATTCCACGACTTTTTAATCTCGTCTGTCTGCGGTGCCAAGACGCACCTGAATCCTTACTATATTTTCTCGTTTATAGTCTAAGCAAAAAGGCTCACAATTTTTTCTACCTACTCGTACATCTGCCGTTAAGACAAATATGATAACAAAGGCTATATTTGGAAAATTAGTCCTTATTGGACCGTCAATTAAAAATTTGATCACGAAAATATACACGCCTGTTGACAATCCAATAATAATATAAGCGCTAGAAGTTATTTATGCATATCTATTTCATGACAAACTATTTCAATCTAAGCTTTATGTTTATAACCGTAAGGTGCATGAAGTTGCAGTCTACATACACAAAAGTGTTATTTAGCATCATGTAGTATGTATCTACATTGAGAACTGTATTTTTGTTCTTATTGAGTCAGGGAGATTCAAAGTCTGTGTAAACACGAATGTTATACAAGTATATGTTTACTTTCACAAGATGTAAGCTTCAGCCAAACAGATATTGGTTTTAGAAAGTACAGTTGTTGAGATAACATTTAGATTTGATTTTTCCCTTTAAAAATGTTTTGAAGAATGTAATGTCATTAATATAGGTACTAGAAACAAGTAGTATGTTATTTTTTTTTTTTTTTTTTTTTTTTTTTTTTATTATTATGCAATCTGTTTCGTAGCGAACATTTAGCACAGGGTAAGGAATATACTTTGGCTTGAAAGGCAAAAAGTCCAGTAACTTGCGCCCTTTATGTGTAGTTAGTCCCTACAGGTCTCTAGGAGACTTTCTTTTTAGTCTTTTAAATGTCCAATTATTATTCATCAAGTGAGTAGCCAGTTTGTTTGGATGTTTGTCCAATCTATTCCTGTAAGTTGTAATTGAGTGTTTGATCTCCTCTTGGACAGTTCTAATTTTAAGGTCGTGGTGTAGTTGTTGGTTTGTTATAAACCATGGAGCGCCTGTGATCAACCTCAGCATTTTGGACTGGAACCTCTGGAGTATTTCCAGGTATGAGTTGGAGGCTGTACCCCAGAGTTGTATTCCGTAAGTCCAGATTGGCCTCAAGATACACCCATACAACAGCAGTTTGTTTTCTAGCGACAACTGTGATTTTTTCCCGAGCATCCAATACATGTATGTTAATTGGTCGGCAGTAAGTAAAAATTAGATTGATTTTGTTTGTATTGTAATTAAAAAAAATACCTTTTGTAAATGGTTGTGATTTTCGTCGATCGCTTCTCGGACTACTTGGTAATGTGAACTGAGGCAACGAGCAGTGATTATACAAATAATGGACACGAAAGAAATCTATATGGATCATACAAAGTTTTATGATAATCGAATGTACGACTACTTATCATCATTGAGCCATCAAGACAGTAAAATAAAATTAATTCGGCGTTAGCCATTAGGCTAAGACATCAGACTCGCAATCGTGAGGTCACAGGTTCGAATCCTACCCATAATACCACCGACGTGAAACCACTCCTAACGAATATCAGTGAGTCCGTCAAATTACTTGAGCTTTTAAGTCTACAAACACCCTAGTTTTTGTTTCTAGTAGTAGTACTTTTGAAGTTACGATAATATGGGGGGCCTAACTTGCGAGCAGGAAATTAGTAGCATAATCCTGATAGATGGTTCGATTCCGGCGATTTGGGATATGTCTCGGGTTCGATTCCTGTGACTTCAATTTTTTCAAAAATGTGTATAAATATGTAATTGTATTAATAATAATATACTTTATGGTGAAAATTTGTGACATTCTTCATTGAGCTTAGCTGGATGGGTTAACAGGATTGCTATTAATGTGGGACTTAACAACCCCAAATTTCTAGTTATCTTTTTTAAATAAAAAAAAACTTTTACTTTAATCAAAGTGTATGTTAAATTATGTAACACCAACAATTGATTCTACTCGTACTTTTCAATATTCCGCAAAGCTATAACCGACTTCATGCATAGTAAAATAAAAGCCTCGTTGAAACATAAAAAAGGAAATAAATTGGGTATCGAAGGGAGCGAATAGGTTTTTAAAACGATTGGAGAAACCTTTGAAGTCACATTAACATAAGAATACGGGATAACATAATAATGTTCACGTGAGGAAGTTAAGTAGGGCGGGGAATTACATCGATAAGGTTGATGATTTAAAAAAAATGTTTGTCGGTAACTTCAAAAGAAAACATTGATAACATTGTAATAAATAACCATGCCTGTGACAACTTTCGTTTCAATTGTATCGCAGGTAATTGCAATCGCCATTCGCTCATAGGCTGATACTATCAGCCAATCAGCAGACGGAACGTGACACTTTCTCGTGCGTGCAGCCGGTCATCGATTTATAAGGCGTAATCAAAAGCCACTGACTTCTATAGTACTAAAACGCTAGACAGGCTACCCCGTACAAAGTCACTGCAATTTTAAATACCAAAACTATTAGGATGATGTTAATTATTTTTCAGTAATGAGGCAATAGTATGTCATAACGAGATCTGAATAAATGTGTTATTCTACAATTTATTGTCTGTAAGAATTTCTATTAATCAAAAAATACAACAATTTATGATTCGACGTTCCTGAATTGTGACGTCACGCCTCAGTATTCCTTCTATGAATGCGAGAGTTATGATCTCGAATTCTTATAATGGATTCAAAGAACGTTAATCAATATTGTCTTCTATGTATTTGATCTGTAGAATCTATACTATTAATAATAAACTAAATTATTTTTTTATAAATAAGCAATTTAATATTACAGTTAAAAACCAACTCAAAACCCCACCGCCATTATCTATAACATTGAAAAATAAGCACCCGATGTGATAAGAATAAGAATCGAGTAAACTTGTGCCGCCATGATTGATTGCATGAAATGCAGTTCTGTTGAAACTTGCCAAGCCAAAAACGACCGTCTGTGATAAAAGTTAAAGTATTAATTTTAAAATCTGACAACGTGAAATGGTGCCATATATCTAAATGTCTACTTGGAAATTCAGTCACATAGCTAGCTAAAAGCAAGTGGTAAAAGTATTGACGATTTTGTACCAAAACCTTGCTGAAGTCTGCATAGGGATTTTTGAGGGTACTGACAATGCCATAACAAAAACCTACATGAAGATTTGCAACGTAAAGTTGATTACTGAACAAAATCTTTGTACCTCTAGTTTTTGCATTTCATAATGAGCACTAACTACATCCATCAATTACAGCGCACATGACTTAGAAACTATGGACAAACCTCTTGAAAAGGCTCTTATAATACTACGATGTCAATGTAGAAGTTATTCATAAAATAAAATAAATGTAACCATAAGCCTGCGCTACGAGCTACGGCGTAGAACCGATAGTCTACGGCCAATTTCTGTAGGCATTCATTTAATCAGTCCTAATTCATCATTTAAAGTACTTTTCGAAAAATATGTCTTGACTGGTGTTCTCAATAAGAGAAAGGAGAGAGAGGCAATATGTACCCCTCAATCTTTTCATTTGATAGCTTTTGTTACAAATTTAAAAAGAAAGACCGTATGTCTTTCTTTTTAAATTTGTAACACAAGCTATCAAATGAAAAGATTTTTAGTACTATTGTGGTTACAAGTTACCTAGAAGGCCATAAAAACGGTGGTTGTTATTTACCGTATGTGGTGTATTAATGAGTGCATTTTATTAAGCCCAAAGCATGCCATGTGCATCGTGCATGTTTTGCTATTTAAAATTCATCTTTCATTAAAATTCATAATGCATGTCAGAGTTGCAACTTTTGTATTTTATTTCGTGTTCACTTTTTCGCGCGACTGTACATATTTTATACATATAACGTTTTGCTCAATATCATACAGCACTTTATGCACTTTATTGGAACTTAACGTACATACAAGCACAACATGTCTGAATATTATTATAACAAAGTATCGCATGAGTTCATTTTGACGATTTACTATTTTTAACTTGCATAATAATTTAAGCTGAAAATATTTGTATACTTTTGTGAATAATAAAAATATACAAATATTACTAAATAATGCTGTATATAATAATTAGAAACTTTTACTCAAATATTATATTTAATCCTTAATACTTTAATAATCTTATTTTTTTTATCTCTATATAATTTCACTATTTTATTTAATTTTATTCAACTTATAACTTAAATCATAAAACTACTTTTCTCTATAATAGAAGTCCAAGTTTATTGCCTTTCCATCTTCTTCAATTTGCTTTTTAAGTTAAATGCAGATTTCAAGGCAGGCAGTGATTGCGAAGTAAGCTCCTACGCAATCACTGCCTTGGAATCCGCTTTTATGGAATCCCCGCTCACCTGGCGTCATGCCAGCTTCTAATGTTAACTAAATTAGATATATCTGGATAAGACGAGCGTGTACGAGTATTTATTTTATTACTAACATTCTTTTTGTTATATAATTATGAAATTAAGAGTCCCAATTAAAGCCTTTTATGATAGTATTGTCGCCTAACAAGCCATCTTACTTTCACCAATTGATTTTTTAAGCCAACAAAGAGTTGTAATCTTTAATGAGTTGCATTTTCATTAATTTGAATTTTTAAGAGTATGAGACTTTAAAATATAACTGCTTCTAAGTAAGTAAAGTGGTTCATTTTAGGCGATACTACTTTTTTTAAAATATCTATTTATTATGTGTATTTATTTTATTTCTAGTCAAACGTATATTTCTTTTCTTTTCAGTCTAGCGATTCAAGACAATCGTTTGGACCTGAGTAATACGGTTGATTTTAGAGAGTACTAACATTAAAAGTAAAAAGAAATTAAAGTACGACTAATTTTCAGGCATTGGTCAAAAAGGATTAAGTCAATATGGGTGAATGAAACTGAATGGAGTTAACGGCGTTGCATACCTCAGCTAGATAACCAATAATGAGTCTTGTTACACTATCTGATAACACTATATACTGAAAATAGACTTCATAGGAGGAGGAAAGGGAGATATGGATACCTTCGAAAAAAATCTCCGAATTTTGAAGTCTGGAAATAGCATACGACTTTGGTATAAAGGACAATAAAAACTAGCCAACCAAAGAACGTAATAAAAGATAGTGTAATGAGTTTGTTCCATAAAAGTTGACAAAAATGCCCAATTGACATATTTAAAACAAATATTATCATCAAAAAATTACAAAAAAATTACGGAGCTAGAAAATCTGCTCATTAAAATTAAGATTTTGTTCTTAATTCTTATTTTTGTCGACTTTTATTTATTTATTTCCAAATAATATAGATAAGAACACGTATTAATAATGTAAATAACACTATTTATTTATTTTGATTAACTTTAGCGGGACTTGCTGACTTGTACAATAAAAAACTAATTTCGCATTTAGAACAACTAAGCATTTGCCCTAATATGTTAATAATTTATTATTATTGTATTAATTGTACTAATTATTTATTGTTGAATAAATGAAATGATTACTAACAATGTCTAACACATTATTTATTAACCTATGATATTCAAATTGATTTCTAACATTTATCTACTTAACTAGTGCTAATATTAAGTACCTAAGGTTAAGAGCTTGTATTAATTTTAATTGAGAGACTATCCAACTTTTGCCTAAATATACTTTAATGACTAATTAAAAAAAAAGCAGATGCAGTTCAAACGTCTCTCATCATGTCATGCTCTATATGTAACTGCGTCTGTGCTGCGGACTTGATGTCTTTTCAAAAACGTCAGCAGAGTTATAAGGAGGAATATTTCACTGCTCTTACAATACTGCACTTGCTCTTACTGTCACAATTGTGACATAATCCTCCTTATATTACATATCTAAAAGTTTGTGAAGTCGAATAGATGGTTGGATATTTGTCGCTTTTTCACTAAAAAGCTACTCAATAGATTTTGATGTAAGTTCAAATTTTATACATTGGATTAGCACATAGCCTATGAAAATCAAACAAAGCGAGTTAAGCCATTAAAGCTAGAAATGCCTAACTATACTAATATTATAAAGCTGAAGAGTTTGATTGTTTGAATGCAATAATCTCAGGAACTACTGTTTAGAATTAAACAAATATTTTACTGTTGAGTAGCCCATTTATCGAGAAAGGCTATATAACATCTCGCTACGACCAATAGAAGCAGAACAGCAATGAAAAACGTTGCAAAATCGGGGGAAATTTACGCAGACGAAATGGCGCGGGTCAGCTATTTTTTCATATAGATGTCACGTTGTCATATATTTTGTCTTCATCGTCCGAATTCTGCTGCCAGAAAGCCCTACATATATGACTCTCTATCTTATGATAGCCAACAATCACAGTCGTTCAGTCATTGTACACAATAGCTTTTAGCCTTGAGCCCTATTCTCAGTCTTTATATCTCTTCTTAGGGCCTTTGTCATTGACCTCTGAAGTCTAGACAATATTACTATGGCTTTTATGTTCAACTCATAGAAATACAATAGCTGTAAGTAATTTAGACTGTATTGCAAATATGAGCGCAATACGCGAGAAGGACGGATTCGGGTCGGACGTGCGGCTTTCTACATATACATGTCGCTTATGTAACCCGACACTTTGTCGTCTCGACCCGAATGTGAGCTGTAACCTGCTGTCAATTTTAAGTAATATTCTGACCACAGTTAATATAATAATATCCTGGGACAACTCAGACAACGCTATCTGATCCCAAACTAAGCAGAGCTTGTACTATGGACATCAAACAACTGATAAACATACTTATATATTTCTAAATACATACATATTATAGATAAATAACACTCAGACACAGAATAAACCATCGTGCTCATCACACAGAGTTTTATCCTAAGTGAGGATCGAATCCACGACCTCTTGCGTAGCAGTCGGATACACTCCCACCGCGCCACAGAGGCAGTCAACAGAAGTAATAAGTATATAAGCGAGTACATAGAATGTCACAAAAATTACATAATGAGTAACTTTTATAAGGAAATTAAATTCTTCAATATTACTAGTTGTTACTAATAAGTAACAATTAGTATTAATTATTAAGAATTGAATCCTATTGGATTGACGTACGTAAAGGATAAATAAAAATATGCTGCCAGGAGCTAACGTCCCACGCAACATGGAAATCTACAGCAGAGCTCTATACTGAAACTTGAAACTGTATACATATAGATAGTAGCAAATTACGAGCCATGCCTGCACTCTCAACTAGCAACGACCTACATACGACGGAGCTGCAGACTCGGCGCCTCGTGTCGTCCCCGATCACGCCACGCCGAGATGACATAGATTCTAGATCTTACATACCACGGAGTTGCTGACTCGGCGCCTCGTGTCGTTGCCGAACACACCACGCCGAGATGACATAGATTCTAGATCTTTTAGCATAGGGCACTTCGGTACCACCATCGTCCGAGTCTAGACATACCTTTTAAATAATTGTAATTTCTAATATCGAAATTAATTAAATCTAGTATTACTTATACTCTGGTTTCTTTTATCTCCCGGCTGGCGTACCTACCCATAATTGGCGCAGTCGGTACTTCTTCGGGACAAATTCGCGGCGCGTATATTCCTAGAAATCGGATTTGGCTTGACTTCGCATAGTCGCCACCCGCGTTCGCTCCGAAGACAAGAATCTATCAACCTACGAATCTACACCGGCCGAGGGCGTATTCGAAAATCAATACGAGAACCAGACATGCAGATTTTTTATATGTAAGTACTTTGAAAGTTTTTCTTAGTGTTGCTTCCTTGTCCCTCCTTCAAAATTTTCCACCTACGGAAAACCGGAGAGACACCTGTCTCGAACCGGCAGGAACTTAGAAATAGGGATTTAGACAAACATAGACACTTAGATTTTAGTGATTTAGAGTTAGACGTATTCTTCAGTGAACAAAAAATGTCATTCACCGTAGATGAAATTTATAAGGCTGTTAGAGCGGTGCCAGAATTTGACGGCAACCCTAACGTCTTAACTAGATTTATTGCAATATGTGAGACCTTGATAGAGGCTTACATAAAAGATGACCCAAATTTTAGGTTAACTAATATTTGCTTAATTAATAGTATTTTAAATAAAATTACTGGCCCAGCCGCCGCGACGATAAACTCGAACGGCATTCCTAGTAGTTGGGCAGAGATACGTAAATTACTCGTAAATAATTTTGCCGATCAGAGGGATGAAACTGCCCTCTATAACGATATTGCTATGTCATTCCAAGGTAACAGCACACCGCAGGAATTTTACGACAGATGCCAGAACCTTTTTAGCATGGTAATGACGTATGTTACGTTACACGATAACGTGGCTACCACCGTACAAGCTAAACGCGAGTTGTATAAAAAATTAACATTAAAATCTTATATAAGAGGTCTAAGAGAACCTTTGGGCTCTCGTATTAGATGTATGAGACCCGATTCAATAGAAAAGGCTCTGGAATTTGTCAACGACGAACAAAATGTAATTTACCTACAGCGAAGAGGTGACCCAGTAAACGATAGGCACACCGCATACAGCGCGAATTACACGCCGCAATTAAATGGTGCAAAGTTTGCAGGTGAGGTTGCATCTACTTCACTTAGAGGTAATTTACCATATTTAGGTTCGAACGGGCATACGCCCACGCATATACATATCCCCCCGCAAACCTCGCAGTGGAAACCCGCGTTCAGGTTTGACCAGAAACAAGCTCACCAGCAGGGGCACTCGCAACCGCAGCTTGCCCCAGTTTCTGGGCCTAGCCGTACCCAACAGATGTTTCGCGCACCGCCACCGAACTATAACCCGCGTAGTAAGGTATTTAAGATACCACCTAGGAATGATCAACCATTCTCCTCAGGGCATAAGCCAATGAGCGGTGTCAGTCACTTTGTACCCAAATCCCTTCCACCGACAATGACAGGACATGATTGGCAAAGATCAGGGAACCCGCCATCTAACAATTATTTTAAATCGCGACAGGTAAACTTCAACGTGACAGCTGACCCTAATGACTCATATTACTATTGTGACTACGATAACGAGCACGGGGCCGAATGCACTGCGTATGACGTTAACTATACCGACCATTATAATGACTATAATTGCAATGAAGGCCAGCAGGAGTTTACTTATGAGACCGAAAACGATGACTCAAATTTTCGCGAGGCTATCCCGAATACCGAACCAAAATAGAATTAAATTTACAATCAAAAAGGGAACTTCGTTATGTACAGATAGCTAACCCTCCATTAAAATTACTTGTCGATACTGGGGCAAATCAATCCTTTATAAGCCCCGAAGCCGTCGAGAATTATTTTTCACATATACCTTTGAACTTTGACCCCTTCGAAGTAACTAATTCTCGTATGAGTAGTATACATAATTATTCTATTACGTTACAGAACTTTCCAGAGTTTTACAAAAGCAAATTAATTAAACTATTCATCTATAGATTCCATAATGATTTCGATGGGCTATTAGGGTTGGATATCTTGAATAATTGTCAAATAGATCTTAAGCATAACCTTTTAATTACGGAAAATGCTAGTATACCCATGCTACCTTACACTTGTAGAAACTTAAACTCTCAAGAAACAATACCCGCGCGCTCTAGTAAACTAGTAAAAATACAGATGTATAACTATGACGGCGACGTATACGTAACCGAACAGATCTTGTGCAATTGCATCGTGCACGAATGTATTACAAACGTTAGCGACGAAATAGCCATATTAGAGTTAGAGAACCCAACCGACACCGATATAATTATCCCGAACGAACGCTTAAACCATCCTTTCGAAGCGTATGCATTCAATACCGAGTGCAATAGCACTGAACAAGATCCTCAACGCGTAAGCCGAGTGTTGTCGCGCTTACGTACCGGTCATTTAAACGCCGAAGAAAAAACTAATTTAGAAACTTTATGCAGTCGTTATGCAGACATATTTTATTTAGATGACGAACCTCTTAGTTTTACTAATAAAATAAAACACCGCATTAGAACTATAGACGAAATACCGATTTATACCAAAAGTTATCGTTACCCCTTTGTGCACCGGAAAGAAGTTAAGGAACAAATCGCTAAAATGCTACGTCAAGGCATCATAAGACCCTCAGACTCCGCATGGAGCTCCCCTATATGGGTAGTGCCGAAGAAAATCGACGCGACTGGGGAACAAAAATGGAGACTCGTTGTGGACTACCGAAAATTAAATGACAAGACTATTAATGACAAATATCCTATCCCTAACATTACTGACGTCCTTGACAAGCTAGGAAGGTGTCAATACTTCACGACCTTGGACCTATTTTCGGGCTTCTACCAAATACAGACACATCCAGACGATATTTCTAAAACAGCGTTCTCTGTAGAGCACGGGCACTACGAATTCTTGCGTATGCCGATGGGACTCAAAAATTCCCCATCAACGTTTCAAAGGGTGATGGACGAGGTACTCCGCGGACTCCAAAACGAGATCTGCCTGGTATATCTCGACGATATTGTCGTATTCGGGACCAGTCTTCAAGAAATGATGGTAAATCTAGAGAAAGTATTTAATAGATTGCGTGACTCCAACTTTAAAATACAGTTGGACAAGTCTGAATTTTTGAGGTTGGAAACACCATATTTAGGTCATATCATTAGTGGGGAAGGTATAAAACCTAACCCCGATAAAGTTTTAGCTATTCAAAAATATCCACTTCCAAAGACCCCCAAAGAAATTAAACAATTTCTAGGACTCATGGGATATTATCGTAAATTCATACCCGACTTTGCTCGTATTACAAAACCTATGACGAAATGCTTAAAAAAATCAAAGAAAATAGTTTTAGATTCCGACTACATCGAATGTTTTGAAAAATGTAAATCCCTACTGACTAACGACCCCATACTACAATACCCTGACTTCTCAAAAGACTTTATACTGACGACGGATGCATCAAACGTCGCAATTGGTGCAGTCCTATCTCAAGGGACTGTAGGAGCGGACAAACCTATCTGCTACGCATCTAGGACTCTAAATGATAGTGAAGTTAATTACAGTACTATAGAGAAGGAGCTTTTGGCTATAGTATGGGCAACTCAATACTTCAGGCCCTATCTTTTCGGTCGTAAGTTCAAAATAATTACCGATCATCAACCACTTCAGTGGATAATGAACGTCAAGGAACCTAATTCAAGACTGACTAGGTGGCGCCTTAAACTTAGTGAATACGACTATACAATAGTATATAAAAAAGGCAAATCTAATACCAACGCAGACGCTCTATCACGAATTCAAATTAATAATCAGGAAACAGAGTCCTTGATAGTTCATCACACTGAAAAACCTTCATCTATATCGGACTCTACTACAGCTACCGCCCACACAAGTAATGAAAACCCCATCCTTGAGGTTCCCATAACCGAAGAACCCTTGAATAAATTTCACAAACAGATAAGTTTTACTATAGTAGGCGATATTAAAAGACGTCCAATCACTACAAGACCTTTTGACACGCATACGCACACCTCTATACAAGTGTCCGAATCGAACCTCGAGCAGGATGTAGTCAATGCAATTAAAGAACATATCAATCCAAAAATTAGAACCGGCCTTAAAATTACACCACCACTAGGAATGTACTCTATAGTCCCTATTATACAGAATAATTTTAAAAATTCAAGCATGAACCTATCCCTTACTAAACACGAATTAGAGAATGTAAAAGAGTATTTAAGGCAGCAAGGAATTATTAGAAATTATCACGAGGGTAAAACTAATCATCGCGGCATAACCGAATGTTACCTAGCACTATCTCGCGTTTATTTTTGGCCTAAAATGAAAGAAGAGATAACTAAATATATTAATGCTTGCGCTATATGCGGACAATCGAAGTATGACCGTAACCCGATTAGGCCCCAATTGAATATCGTCCCGCCAGCAACTAAACCCTTAGAAAGAGTACACCTAGATATTTTTACGGTACAGAATGAAAAATATTTAACATTCATGGACGTTTTTTCCAAGTACGGGCAAGCTTACCACTTGAGAGATGGAACAGCCCTAAGTGTCTTACAAGCTGTAATAACTTATTGTACCCACCACGGATTGCCTCTAACTATTGTCACAGATAACGGGACAGAGTTTACGAACCAACTCTTTGCTGAGTTCGTAAGACTTCACGGAATAATACACCATAAAACGTTAGCACACTCACCAAATGATAATGGAATAATTGAAAGATATCATTCAACATTGTTAGAGCATTTGCGCATACTACAATTACAACACAAAACTGAAACTATCGCTAATCTAATTCCCTATGCGTTATTAGCATATAACAGCTCAATACATAGCTTTACAAAATGTAGGCCCCATGATATAATTCGAGGTCATTTTGACCCACGCGATCCCCTAAATATAAACGTATCAGAGCACTTCATGCAACAATATATATTAAATCACCGGGAGCGAATGAAAATAGCATATAATCTAATTAATGAATCGTCGTTAGAAAATCGTACCAGCCTAATAGAAAATTGTAATAAGTCTCGTGAACCGGAAGTAAACTATGAACTAAATCAACAAGTTTTTGTTACTAACCCCCAAGCGAGTCGGCAAAAGACCGCAGCTCGTTATACGGAGGATATCGTACTAGCCAACCTACCAATACACATCTATACATCAAAAAAGAAAGGTCCCATTGCCAAAAATCGTCTGAAGCGTGTTCCTAAATCATCAAAATTGTTACAGATTACTGCTAACAACGACCGCCCACCTGACAATGACGCTCGAGATAAGACTTGATTACTTGGGTGACGGCCCCGGGTTGCTTCCCTTTGACCTTGGTCCAACTAAATTTATAACCCATTACCATCCATTTTTACATTACCTAAACCTGACTGACATCGAAAGTAGACTTAGTGCAGTAGAATCGCAACTAAACTTATTTGAGGCTAAACTGGATAGCGAAAAATTTCCATTGTATGAAGCTCAAATTAATTATATTTCTAATAAATTGGTAAAGATTCACGAGCAGATAGACAGTCTGGAATCACATCGCACCAAAAGAAGTCTCTTCGATGGCTTGGGTACAGTAATAAAAGAAATCACTGGAAATTTGGACTACAAAGACGCTCAAAAATATAATTCCGCCATTAAAATATTAGAAAATAATGAAAATACACTTTCTTCCGAACTAAAACAACATATAAGTCTCAATAAGGAATGGATGACACAAAACGATGTACTACTGTCGCAAATAACCGATAACCAACAAAAAATCAATAGTACTTTGGAGTCTGTCATCCACAGTAAAACTTATGACCAAAACTTATTAAAGTTTGTTAGGTTTAATCAACTTTTAACTATAATAAGCGAAAATGTGCAAGATTTAACGTCAGCATTAGTTAGAATAGAGGATAGTTTAGCTTTTATCCGTGCTTCCAGCACACATCATAGTATGATTAAATATGATATTTTAAAAGGTATGGTCAACCAATTAAAATCTTTATATAATGAAGAGCAGGTACTAAATATAGATTTAAGGGAATACTATAGAATTATAAAGCCAAGTTACTTCTACGCAGATAACAGAATAGTTTTTGTCTTTAAAGTCCCGGTCATTTCTCCTGGCACATCCAAATTGTATAAATTAGCAATCGTCCCTAATAAGTATTCTCAAAGTCCTATTCCACCATATCCTTATATAGCAACCGATGGGAAAGCATTCATGTACATAGAGGCTGAATGCCCGAAGTTCAATGAATTTCACATCTGTGAGGAAACTATCAACAATCGACCGAGAGAACAACGAGACTGCATGCAGAGCCTGATTGTGGACCAAGTCATCGACAAGACCTGTTCACCAACTAGGATAACCCTGAGCAAACAAGCCCTAGAACAACTGGACGACCAACATTATACTGTAGTGTTCCCGAAACCGGCAAAAGTAGAGCTACAATGTGACCGGCACGAGTATGTAATTCTCAATGGAAGCTATTTGGCAACTATACCAAAAACATGTCACCTTAGAACGGAGGAACTTACAATCGTCAACACGAATGACGTAGTAAAAGGACAGCCGCTCAAGATAACTGAAATACCCTACGCAACCTACGGCGACAACCAGTCTATAGCAATCCCGCACTTCAAGTTGAACACCATCAATCTGAAAAATCTGCACAGTATCGAGGATAAGATACTACTCCAGCATCCAATAGAGTTGCAACCTGTCGAGCAAACAGAAACATTGTACCATACGACCATACCTTTCTATGGAATATTAGTCGGTGCAGTCATACTCGTAACCGTCGTCGCAATCCGTCGCCATGTACTACGCACTAAGGTAGTAACAGTGCAATCACCACCCGAGGAGGTACTACGCACTAACGTAGTAACAGTGCAACCATCACCTGAAGATGCCAGATACTCTACACCAACGGCACTCAAACCAGAGAAGGATCCGGCAGCAACATTCTCGCTCAAAGTTCTCAAATAGTTGCTGTTCTAAGAGGGGAGGAATTACGAGCCATGCCTGCACTCTCAACTAGCAACGACCTACATACGACGGAGCTGCAGACTCGGCGCCTCGTGTCGTCCCCGATCACGCCACGCCGAGATGACATAGATTCTAGATCTTACATACCACGGAGTTGCTGACTCGGCGCCTCGTGTCGTTGCCGAACACACCACGCCGAGATGACATAGATTCTAGATCTTTTAGCATAGGGCACTTCGGTACCACCATCGTCCGAGTCTAGACATACCTTTTAAATAATTGTAATTTCTAATATCGAAATTAATTAAATCTAGTATTACTTATACTCTGGTTTCTTTTATCTCCCGGCTGGCGTACCTACCCATAATTAGCACAATAACTAAAGCGTACCTTTTATTATCAAACACTATTAAGAACATGACCAAAACAAGAAAAACTTCTTTTGATCGTTTGTAGCACAAGGATGGGATGATGGGTATAATATACCCTACTTTCCTCTAAGATTATATGTTACAACCCTAATATTTTTTCGATACACCGCACAGATTGACCCGGTGGGCACATTCCTTTGAAATGCCACTTACATAGCGATCCTTCGGGATTAAATCTACATAAACTTGGTCAGGTTTTGGACAACACGTTCCTTATAATATCTCTTTAGGGTCGGCAGATATTAAAATAAGTTTGATATGATCTTTTTGTTTTGTTTGTTGAGGACAAACTGTCTTGATACTTTGGGAATTGAGGAGAATAAAGTTGTTCTTTGTTATTTTATGCTACAAAAGTTAGTTGGTTTGTGGTGTCAATTTAAAAACCCTTCTGGGCTGCGCATCTTTCTTTCTGTCTGTCTTTGTCAGTGTTGTGCCAACTTAACTTTCTTATGAAAAATAAAGTTCTATATAAATGTTTGTTGTTTTGAAAGGGGTGTTTATTTAGTGAAACCACCACTTGATCGAGTGGTGCCTTTCTCTCATCATTCTAGTTTGTAAAATAAATAAAAACAAACTATTATGTATTTTTATAATCAAACCTTTCAAATAATTACTTGTATGGCATCGGTGATTAACGATTTATTTGCCAATGTAAACGTAAGTCAGGGTCATATTGCTTTTTAGACGCTTGATTCAGCGGCAGAAGGCCTTTCTTATAGATAATCGCACAAATACGCTGCAGTACCTATCCACACAGGCACTTTTGGCCATAGTAGTGATCTTGCTGAGAGTAGTATTTGTCACTGTAAACGTTTTTGAGAGAATTCTGTTACTTGACTTGAGTCTCTTAGCCTTCCTTACACTCCTCGCTGCTAATTGACACGGCAAAAATAAATAAAAAACACACCAATTTAAAATGACTATATTACTTTGATTTGAGCTAAGCATTTGATTAGTATGTGGTGTTCAAAATCTTACTAAACCTTACTTCACTAAATTACCAAAAGAACTTAAATAATGTATGTGAATAACAAAATGTTGATGGTTTTCTCAACATACTACTGTCAGTCATTAAATCAATGTTATTGCCCATTAACTCATGAAAGCAATCTCTCTGTGGGTACGTTTATGTTTACTGGCATTTGTACCAATGTTCTGTGTGACACAACTACGCTTGACATCATTATAGTATATTATGTGGTAGTTATTGTAACCCTAATAACTACCACAATGTGCATTGGACAAAATGTTTTCCGTTAACCGCCATTTGTTTCAATTCCTTGGCGATATTTTTCTCAAATACTTGATACCTTATTATCTAAGTATTATTGCTAGTATCCCTAAATGGTTATAACGTGTCTGTGTGTACTTTAAGAATTGGTATAAGAAACGTCGAATATGTTACTACAGTTGGATGAGACTTGCAAATATTATTACATTAGGTAGAAGTTTTGTAGTAAAGTTTGCCTTTACGAGACTTTTACCAATGGTATTTTTGGTAACCGTACCTGGTACGATACCCCTGTAATATTGGCTACTTTTAGCCACCAGCTGGTACACTATTCATACTAAAATTCGTCGTAAATTTCAACAAATTGATAACATAAATCTTCTCTTATATTGAATTGTGAACGAACCGAAAAATGTGAACGAGATCATTCAATTGATAAACTGCCTTCGTGCTACGATCTCTTTAGCTGTCTATACACTTTAGGAAGCATATGGCGTATGCATCATGTATATAACATGTACCTTCATAGATATTCATGGCTGGGTGTGCGGTACGTACGTGCGAGGTGAATTAGCTTCTGTTGCTAAACGTTCACAATCAAAATGCCTCAGTGCGAACATGTTTGCGTGTGCACAGAAGATTTTTTAATGGATGGCTATCACACACATATAAAAAAAATATGTTTTTTCAGCGTAAATATCTGATTATTAGATTTTTTTGTTTGATGAAATGACATGAGGTGTAAGGGAATTATGACCTACCTCCCAATATTTTCGCATTTCGTGTAGAGCTAAACACCTTTACTTAACATTTCTCTGTGGCGGCGCCTTGAAATCAAGTACAAGCAATACAATTGAAAAATGTATGCACATAGGTACGATGTGACGTGACATTAAGCCACAATGCATTGTTATACTAACCAATAACTAATGCAATTGGTCTGAGCTTTCAGTCAAATCCACTGTAAATAACTATGCTTGTCAATAAGGTAGTAAGTAAGGGTTTTGTAATTGAATAGTGACTATTCCAGAACAGAGAATAGCTTACTATTAGAAAGCCAAATTAGTCACTATTCAGTGCACATTACATTGTACATCATTCGTATTTAGAATACAAAGAACAAGATTCAAGATCGATATTCAATTCTTATCCATTTATTACGAGATCACAATATGTACCAAAGTCATTATCTGTTATAATGTGAGCCTTGCACGCTATTTGGAGCGCGCCTGCCACATTAACACGGCAAGGTTTCTAAAATCTAATACAAATTAGCGCGTTGTAGAATCGTTACACATGGTCATAATGAATAAAATCAGTGTAATAGTATTTATTTTATTTTTTTATTTATTTGGAATAACTAATAGGTCACTAGAAAAACAAAAATATAACAAAAAATGTACAAACCCTCACTTCGTCATTCACGAAATATAAACTGTGATAACTATTAAATAGTATTTTATTTAAAATTAATAACATATCAGTTATTATTTTAAATATTAACGTTTGAGCAGTTTATTAATTTACATAAAGTGTTGCGTTTGTTAGGCAAATAAGTCTAAATCTGTAAAGAAAGTATAATGATGTTGAAATACACGGCGCAGAGGCACGGACCCAACGACCATATACGGACCTCATTAATTGTTCGACAAGAAGTGACACCAAAGACAGGACGGTGACAGTAAGGACAGTAGGAACCACATATTTTAGTTGTTTTGTAATTTCAATGCTGTTATATTTAATTTTAAATTCCATTCAGTCGTATTTGTGTAATAAGTGACGAACACTACCACGAACACATACACCCAAAAATATCACTAACTTGAGCTAGTTCACATGTAAAAACTGCGAGAGGATCAATATAAGCAATTTCGGAGTTTTGAAAATGGCGGCAAACGGACTTGCCATTATTTTCACATCTCCACTTTTAACTTTAAATACGTGATAGATATTTAAAGTGTACAATAAATACCTTGACATTGGCAGAAATTAGTATATAAAAGTGATGTCATTGTAACTTCCATCAGTCTTCACACACAGTGGAGCACCTTACTGCGTACAGTTTATATAAAAAAAAAAAATTGTAAAAAATTGTAATTAAAAGAGAATGCTTGTTCTTTTTTCGGCTGCTTTATAAATTTGACTTATAACAACTAACTGTTATTATTAAATAACTAAAGAATTTGGAATTCGAGTTGGAATTTCATTGCACACAACTTTCGTCAAAATTTGATCTACATTTAAGGCTTACATTTGCCCACATCAGCTTGACAGTTTCAGTCCACACGGATAAAGATTCTTGTACAAAATAAATAGCAGTCATCAATTCAGAGAATGATCACACGCGCGTCGCATTTATCACACAAATAAACCGTCCGTAGCTACCTTTGTAGCTTTATTTAGAAGCTTTGCTTTATGCCTTCTAACATTAAGACTGAAATCTAGTGCTTAGGTTTAGTTCAAGCCACGCCTATTTTACCGTTTCGTTTAATCTAAGATGAATAAGTTTATAAAGTCAACGGTCGTGTATAAAAGTATGATCAAATTTTATGCTTTTGGATATCTTGGTGTGGACACAATTTGGCTGTTCATTGACGTTAGATCTCAAATCTATCTAAAAAAAGAAGAAAAATATTTCATTTCATAAAATTATACCTTCATAGTACGTACGAAGACGTCGTATTCTCCAACTGTTTATGAATGAAGCCTAAAAATATTTAATACATTACTAAATAACTATCTGAGACAAATCACACAATATTTGGCACTGATGCCTACCTTTCTTTCTCGTTTAACTGGATATCTAGTCATCATAGTGAGAGAAAGACGGATATCCAAAGTAAATCTTAGAAGCAGCGATAGACTAAGCTATTGGACTCGCAATCATGAGGTCACGGTTTCGAATCCTGCCCATTATACTTTTCTTATTTTATACAATGAACCACCCAAATCCTTGTTTGGCAAAGATCTGAATGTCACTGCACCGCGCTTTTCATTTGAGACATTAGTTTGTAAATCTCATTTGCCCAGTAGTTACACTTGCTATTGTGCTCTTTAACCGAGGAAGAGTGTTGCCTTAATTATTTCACGGAAGAATAACTGACACTGTTGTGATACCGACCAAGACGACGTGAACCCGCTCCTAACACAAGCTAGAGGGATTAATAGAGTTGCTATTAATGTGGGACCAACAATCCCAAATTTCTGGTCAAATGTTTGACTACCAATAGGTAGAATCTGATAGATATTATCTTCATAATCACACACAGTTATTTGAGCCCTATCTTGGCCTGTCTGGCAATCATATCCTTAGTAATATTACATTAGTTAATTTTACGGGGCAATAGCCTTATAATTATGTTTATTATACTTACCTTGTCAGTTACTTCAGTGAACTCAAGTACTCTCAGAAGTCCAGTAGTCTGCCCAGACTGCTGCAAGCCACCGGGAGTATTGATGGCGATACTTATAACTATGCCCAATGTTCATCCAAACTACTACACTCTAGGAGTACGTGTCTAAGCGTTCATGCATCCTCTGTGTCTGCAACTCCACAGTGGGTTGTATGTCACCCCAATCCCCAACAATATTTTTGTATTCAAAGTAAAAGTAAAATTCAGTAATTTAAAATGTCATGGTACGAGTATATAAAACATAACCAACACGGGTAATACCCTCATCCTTGCAGAACAAAGATACAAAGATTGTGAAGTGGTCTGATTGAAAGTAAATTGAATTTCTCGTTGCTCGCGACGCGACGTGTCAAACCAATTTATTGAGTTCTTTGTGAAATATACTCTGAATTTCTACCATATTTCCAGCAGAAGGTACACTTGTCTTTCATTGAAACCCTACCGTCTTTTGCTTCAATATTGTCTATCCAATGTCTTTTTCTGCAATAGATATTACGCCTACCTACACGTATTTTTTCATCAACGAACAAAGACCTAGAACAAATGCTTAACGAGCATAACTGTAAAGATTGATAGTAATTGTTACCGAAAGTCACAAAGTCTACAGTTTTCACGAACTATCGCAACTACGGAATATTTTCAGCTCGCAGTGAGTCGATGATAACAAAAAACTTATCGTTGAGAGTGTAGACTATTTTTCCCGTACACTCTAAATAGCCAAGGCTAACTCTCATTGGGTAGGTACTGTTTAAATAATATTCTTCTAATAGTCCCTGCAATTAATCTAGTTCGAGATTGGCTGGAAGTTCTGTTTCCTTTTGCCTCATACTCATACCCCGATAGGACAGAAATCTTCGTTTTTTAGTTTAAAAATAACGACTCTCGCAGTAGGGTACAAGCCCTGTGCCGCGGGGGACTTTACATAACAATTATACGTATGTTAGTATGTAGAGGTATATTAGTATGTAACGGAATCTTTGAACGTGTTCTTCAACCACATGCTTTTGTAAATAGCTGTACAAAAGCGCGTTTTTTTAGTTTTTAAACTATAATTTATTTAATAATTAAATGCGACCAAAATCAGGAACATGCATTGGTATTAGTTATTATTGGTTCATATTTCATGGTTTTACGATGTTTCAATGTTTCAGGGAGTATTCATAAATATTTATTGAAGTTGTAATGTAGAGAATCGTATCCTGATAATAATATTAACAACGTCATACTAATAAATATAAGAAATATTGCTAATTCAGAGTCTCTTTTCTGGATTGTTGTTATAAAAGAGTTATAGCGTAGTTCTATAAAAAAAAGTAGTTGTTTGCTGATTTTATTATACTTTTTACTGCTAGCACAAATAAGGCTACCCACTGAATTTATATGTCTTCAATTAATCTCTTATATACAACGATAAAGACTTTTTCGTCCAAATAGGTCATGAACCTACCTACCTAAACCCTGTGTTATATCTCTATATTATAACTTCTCCATTATTCTCTCCAATCAATTCTGCTGCACCTTTATGTATCATTGGGCTTCCACTGCTACCACTAGTTATATAATGTTTTACCTGTAAATAGATAAATTACAAGTAGTTTCTCTCTACTAAACTAAACGTAAACGTCAAAGCTCCATTATGATATATCCGTTGCCAGCTAAAGGGACTCCGTATCGATTGTTTGTCTTTCCACTCGCAGTAGAATTCTAAGTTAATTGTATATAGACTGTATATAAGGGGTGTATGACTCCGTAGGTACCGTGTTAATTATAAAATCGGCTAGGCAAATAAAGTTATCATTTTCTAAAAACTCCTGCAGTAGGGTACAAGCTCTGTGTCACAAGGGACTTTACAAACATACAAATCACGGACACAAAGTATACATACACTGGGAACAACAATTTGTGTATCGCATTAAGTGTTGTCCCGTGTGGGAATCAACCCCACAACCTCATACGCAGCAGTCGTCGTATACTCCCACCGAGCAGCCAGTTACCACTATGAGGTTCATAGATGAGGGACTATTTTATATAAAAGTATTTATAATTGCCTCGGATATCCATCCCTTCATATTTTAAAAATGACAAAATAGGAACAGCAACTTTTTTCGCCCACAGTTGTTCTACTTGTCTTATCTGTACTTGTGCCATATAATATGTCATGCGTAGTTAGCTAGTCTCCGGTTTGATGAGCTGCCATGGTCGAAATCTATCTCTCGCAGGCACTATCAATATACATTATTCGGTACATTAGTCGTGATCTTTTTTGCTCTAATTCACACACATATTATAGAAAACTATTTTCAGTACTATTATTTAAGTAGTGTAGTAAGTATATATAGTTCATCAAGCGTATATTATTTGGGTAAAACGGTTAAATAAAATTATTTTGACGAGCAGCAATTAATATGCCATTCAAAATGTGCGAAGATGATCGAACCCTTAGAGAATTTAAATTATCTGAGATCGAACCCAACAATTTAATTCAAAGATGTCGTACGCCACAGCTACCTTTGAATTAATTTGTTAGACTAAGTGTTGTCTTAATAATAAAAGCTAGTGAGTTTATATACCTAGTTAGTATTTAGATTTAAGTATGTCCTGTGACTGTACTGTATAGTATTGTAGCTTGTACAAATTACAAGAAAGCTAAAAATAAAATAATATATTTTCAACATCATCATCATCATCACCATCACCTATCGCAGTTCACTGCTAGACATAGGCCTCTCCAATCGCACGCCACTTCGTTCTATCCTCGGCTTCTCGCATCTTTCGGCTTATCGTTTTGCATAAATCATCATTCCACCTGGCCTGAGGGCGTCGAGGAATTTATTTTGTTGTAAATGTACGAATTACAACAAAATATACACAAATTACTATAAATGTCCCATCAATATTTAAAGAGCTCCCTCGATTTCACCAAACGATTCCATCATGCAATTCTAACTTTACGACAATGTGGCCAAACTGGAAGTATACACTTTCAAACGCAAAAAAAAAACAAATCGGTCTAGCCGTCTTGGAGTAATCGGTTAACAAACATTTAAAAAGAACTACAATCGAATTGAGAACCTCCTCTCTTTTGAAGTCGGTTAAAGTAATTTTTTTATTTGTTTTTTTGCAGAAAAATGACGTCACATACCAAGTTTACACAAATCCAGACTTGTATTGGGACAACTGGAAGAAGACCTCAAGGAATCTAGTCATAGTAGATAATTAACAAAAAAATTAACGTATAGACCTGGAGTGCGCTATAACCTCACAAAATTGACAACTCTCTAGAAAGAGACAACGCTACTTTGTGAACAATACCTGTCAAAGGGACAGGGCCGCTTAAGTTTCTTCTCTTTCACGCTTTGCAGTCAATATTTGCTTTTTAGTTCAAAGGGATGGTGCAGTCCAGGTCTATACGTCAATGGTAGATAGTTGTAGAGTTAAAAATAATAAAAGTAATTTCCATAGACAAAATACCAAAGCCAAAACACTTTTGTTAATCAACTTATGCAGCTGACTGTAAAAGTAACTTGTTTGTAAATAGTTTGATCTTTCTATGTCTGTAATAATAATCATATTTATTAATAATATAACCCATATGATGTCTTATTGCTGGGCCTGCCACTAGAACTGCTTATTATAGATACTGGTGGTATTTTTTTTTAAATCGTCTCCCGCAAGCCCTGTGTCGCGAGGGACTTTACAAACATATAAGTCACGGACAAAAATTACACCCAGCCTCGGAACAACAATTTGCGGATCAGGCAAAGTAGTGTCACGTGTGGGAATCGACCCCACGACCTCTTGCGTAGCAGTTGTATACACTCCCACCGCGCCACCGAGGCAGTCAGAAAAAAAATGCCAATATCGCCACGCTTGGCGAGAGAGGGGCTAAGCAGACAAGCTCTCCGTCCTCCGGTTAATGCTAGTTAAATGTAGAAACTTCAATACACTGTACCATCATCTATAAACTAATGCTAAAATGAACCCTAGTCTAGTAACTTTACGTACAAAATAAGCCATTTTTTATTTATTTGACAAATATTAATTGAAATAAAATATCTGTGTCTGTGTTTATGATGTGGTGTTTTTTATCTCCGAAGCAAGTTGTGTGTACATATGTGAAATAGTAGCGCCTAAACGGATAGACGCATTTTGATAGATATTTTTTAAAATTAAATACTTACTATAAATCGGGATGGTTCTTAAATTGTTTGACAAAAAACTGTGTAGCCTTTCTGACGAAAATTATCAACTCTTGTTCTTCTCTTATGAAGGGGGTTTATATTGTTAAAGATTTTTGTTCACAATCATATTATAAAAAACCGGGCAAGTGCATGTTGGACCATGCTCAGTGTAGGGTTCCGGAGTTGTCGCTGTATGAAAAAATCCGATTTGAATAATTGCACCAGTAGAGATGTTCATGCCAATTACGCCCTTTTGTCGAGAAACGCAGCTTTTCGGCAATAACTCAATGACGGTACATAGGATCATGTCCGAAATAATTTTAGTTTGAAGTATTTATTATGCGCTACCTTTTTTATTATTTTTCATATTTTTTGATCACATGGTTCTAAAGATAAGGGTAGGGTACACAATTTATGCAACTTTTGTAGCGATTATTTCCGAAAATATTCACGTAATTAAAAGAGTTTATTAGAAACCTTAAAATGTTTTTAAAAGACCTGACTAATTATGATTTTCGCTCAAAAAAAAAAAAATCTGTCACATGTATGGACCTAAAAACATTTATTTTTATTATTTAGCTATCAAACTAAGTAGCGGCTACTACAAGACATGGTTTCACTTAATTTAATCAATATTCATTGTGTAGTGGGACATACGGACGGACAGACAGACAGACGGACGTGACGAAAGTATAAGGGTCCCGTTTTTGCCATTTTTGCTACGGAACTCAAAAAGGAACATATATTTAAAAAAAAGTGTTATATAATTCGACCTAACTAATAAAAATGTCATTAATCACATTATTCTGAAACTGAGTCTCAATCCATTTGGGAATGTGATAGCTCTAAAAAATGTTCGAAATAATACTTTTATGTTGTGTCAAAACAGATTCGGTGCATTCCCCTCACTCAAAATGATTGGAATAGAAGAATGAAAAAAACTCTAAATAAAATTGAAAAAAAATCTGGCAAATGCATGTCGGACCATGCTCAGTGTAGGGTTCCGGAGCCGATATTCTTCTTCTTCTTGTCCTGTTCCCATTATTGGGGGTCGGCTCTCCTAGTCATTTATCTCTAAGATTTTTGGTCCTGCGTTGTCTCTGTTAGCTTTTGGCCTACATATCTCTCCTTACAGTAACCATCCAGGTGAGTCGGGGTCTTCCTCGTGACTTTGGCGTTCCGTCTAAAGTGACAGTACGCTGGTTTCGGTACCCGCTAAAGTCACAGTGCAGGTTTTTCAAACTTTTGGCAGCTTATCCGTAGGCCTTCACCCTCTAAAGCGACTCTCTATTCTTCCAGCTTTTGCTGCAGATCGTGTGCTCTCTCACTGAAGAGGACTATGTCATCTAAGTAGATTAGGGTTTGATAGGATTCCCAAGCCGATGCCGTATGAATTAAATCGATTTTAATAATTGCACCAGCAGAAGAGCGTTCATGGCACTTACGCCCTTTTGTTGGAAACGCAGTTGTTTGGCCATAACTCAATGATGATACTCGTATATCTGATCGTATCCAAAATAATTTCAATTTAAAGTATTTTTTATGCGCTACCTTTTTGAATTTTTTTGGTCTCACGATTCAAATTATAAGTGGGGGACACAATCTATGCAACTTTTGTAGCGATAATTTCTAAAAAAAATCACTTAATCAAAAAAGGTTAAAGTAGAAAGTTTAAAATAGAAACCATAAAATGATTTTAAAAGAGCTGTTGAATGATGTACCACACGTTGATGTTTGCTCAAAATTTATTTTCAGCTTCTGTTACATGTACGGATTGTTTTACCTAACAATATTTATTTTTATTATTTAGCTAGTAAACTAGGTATATAGCGGCAAGTGCAAGACACCTATTGCGTAGTCTTTGAATAAAATGCCTGTGACATAAAGACGGACAGACAGACAGAACGACATGACGAAACTGACAAATTACCAAATGAAGGGCAATTTTCAAAATAAATACGCTCAAATTTTAATGTGAGCTTACAATACTGTCAGAAATTAATATAATATGAGTTGATTCGTAACCTTAAGCAATAAAGTACTTGGGCTTGAACTTTGATTCAAGGAAGGCTTTATTCAGGATGTAAACCAATGCAGGTGCAGTCTTGAATATATCAAATCTTACCCTTGCGATGATTACAGCTCCTTAAAATTGCTTCTGCTTGCCATAACATGCGTCTTACTATGACCCAAAACGAAGTTACACATACTCGTATCAATAAGAAATATTGTTAAAAGTGATATTTGATTCTATTAGTCCACGTGACTGAGTCTGAATCTAAAAGACAATTTGGAATTTTTTCTCTTCAAATTGCTGGCGTACTATCTACAAAGGAAGAGTATTAAAATAAAAGACGCAACAACTTTATTAACATTATTTTATTTAACTAAGTGCCGAATAAATAAATCTTAACACTTAAAAATAAATTACATTAAACTCGTAAATTGAAATAAAGTCGACGAGCTCGCGCATTCCAAAAAATTACCAGTCTTAGAGGTGGGGGACGCAATGTTTTATGTTCCGGGCAATAATCAAGTAAAAGCAAATAAGGGATCAAAAAGGCCAGGAAGACAAAACATTGCCAATTATGCTAAGCTAAATGCCAGACTGCCACGATTATCACAACAAACGGATCAAGCCACGTGGCAGTTGGCATTTAGCTTGGCTCTTTTAATTGCCACTTGATCCTTTGTCCAATTTTGTTTATTGAGACGGTGGCATGGTCACCATGCCGCCCATGCCGCCCATGCCGCCGTCTGTTTGCTCAAACATCTGTGGCATTACAAACATGGGCATAGTCATTGTCTGTGCTGGATTCAATGGCGCCGCCGGAAAGCCGATAAGGCCTCTGAAGTAGCGCGCGATTGTCCATAAAACATTGGACGTCTCCGGAAGCCTATAACACAATGATCAGAATTTTATTTTAGAATATAGTGTAAATATCAATTCAAATTCTGATTTAATAGTAAAATTACAACTCAGTTTCTGTTACAGTATTGCTATAAATGTAACTGTAAAGCAATGCAATTCGTTAATTACAAAGCTCCAACATAAAAAAAATAAAAAAATCAGAAACTGAGTTCAAACATGAAAATAACTCGACATAAATAATAAAATATATGTTAGTTACAAATATAAACATTATTAATATCTTACAGATGTACGATAAAGTCGAGATAAATTCAGTTTACATAATAAATAAATTTTCATTGATATTTACAAAAATAACCCATTAACTCTAGTTTTATGCAAAGATTATTATTATAATACACACTGATTAAAATCCACCACCATATAGTAATTAATATAAATTACAACCACTGATTAATTTAAAAATGCAAAAACGTTACAATTGACTTTAATATAATTAAAATTGATGAATTATATAAATTCAATTTTTCGTTTCCGTAACATTGCGTTCTAAATTATTTTTAAGTAATGTACAATTTGAGACTTGTTTGACTGTATCTTCTTTACTTTTCTTATCTTGTTTATTTTTTTTATTTTTTAACTTTTTGTTTTTTTTTGAAGTACCTACTTTCGCTTCAAAAAGATTTTCCATCAAGTCTAGACTTATCATTACCATATTGTGGGCAAACGTGTAGTATCCCGGTGCATCAGATTGCATGGAACTATTGATTTTGGTTTTTGTGTAATTCTGTGACTGTACAAACAAGTTGCGAAGGTGACTGATTGGTCGCGTGTATAGCAAATAATTTAAGATATCATACACAAAAAAACCAAGATCACTGACATGATCTTGAATAGATCTTACGCTACCACTATGAGAATTTACACTAAGTTCAGCACTTCTTTTAGACCTATTATGTCGTTTTTTGTTGCGTTTCTTATGTAAGCGTTTTCGTTTTCTCGTAGTATTTGTTGGAAGTGTTTGATTGTAGGCAACAATGGGTTTCCAATCAGAAGTATCAATAGCGAAGATTGGCGTTACGGTTACAGTAGAATCGACGATATTTGATGCATCTTTTGCATAAGGCAATAGTCTACTATTGTTTGGTTTATAGAAATTGTTAGGATTTACAAAATATTTGACTCTTGGATAGTAATAAGTATTAGGATAGTTATACTTGTATTTCTTAGTTTTAATGTAATCATGCAAATCTTTATTATTTTTTAATCTGTCAAGATTTATTTTCAATTCGGTATACTTTTTTGGTCTGTACCTATTTTTTCTGTTGGTCATTTTTCTTGCTATATTTCTAGGCTGAGGTACAAGTATCTGTTTCGGTTTTATAATTTCTAATTCATCCAGATCATCATCCGGGTCGGTGTTTTTTGACGGTGAAACAACAGAGTTGAGTCCTCTAACTGTAGCTGGGATGGCATCATAGAAGACATTGATGATCGGGTCTAACATATTTCTGACGCCATCATATAATGGTTCGAGAAATTTTAGCAGTTTCGACTTACCGTCCCATCTTTCTGCTGCTCTTGTTGAATTAACTAGTAAGGTGGGCGCCTGTTGCGACTGCTGAGCGGTCACGTCGCTTTGGTGCATTATTTCGTTGGACTGTGCATGGGCACCCATTGCCGTGGGGCTATACATCTCCGGTGACGCGAATTGTGGGCTCACTCCGCTTACGGAGTATGCGTGCGAGGAGGCGCTCGGAAAATCGATCGGATATTGCGAGTAAAGATACGGGTGGTTTTGTAAACCGACGCTGCAAAGATAATTGTTTAAGTTATGAGCGTGTCACTCACCTTTTTGTGTATTATTACTACCTGTGTCAAAATTGAATCAAGCACAGTCGTTACTGCAGGATTTTCAGTCGTCGCGTTCCTTAGTCGTCTTGTTTTTTGTAATCTGTCATGCTATTAGTTTTAACTTAATATTTATATTAAGTTAGTTGGCAACGTGGCTCTTATCTTGTAGTGTTTAAAGAGAAAATGCTTATAGAAAATGCTATATTATTTACAAATATAAAAATAAAACTTTAAAATAGAAAATTACATTCAATAAGGGTAAGGTCAGTTACTGAAGATGTTGTTACAAGAACAATTATTGACAAAAACATTTTTTAGATTTTACTAATTAAGTGAATATTAGCATCAGTCAATCATTGTGTAGTCACAGATCAGTCTTTAGTTATTGTCAAATAATAGTCATGTTTGTACATTTTTTTAATTACAAAAAGAAATGTTAGCATTACTACAAAGCCATTAGTAAATAATACAAAATAATAATAAACTGACTAATAACTTTGTAACAATACTTTAATCAACTAATGAATACAGTGAAACCTGTATGTTATAATAGTCACAAAGCCAGTAGTCAGTCATTAGTCAAATCTGTACACTAATTTAATTATAAACTCATAAAAATAATAAATATGTTACCTACAATTTACATTGTTCATTACGGTTCGTTTACATTGTTTAGACGTGCAAATAAATATTGTGATCCAACCTACTAACAAAATAAATTTAGACTACAGCAATAATAATTCATTTAAGGTCAATTATAGAAACAGAAAGAAAGTAAAGCTAGGATTACGTAGATCATAGTTATTACGTTGATGCTGATGGCTGAATTACAACTATACTATATTACAGCTAATACGCTTGTATAGGTACATTGTCAGTACAAAAAAAAAAAAATTCAGTGCTGTAAATATAACTATCTAGGTCTATCTATATATATATATTGAAACAAGGTCTTCTGTATGTTCGCGATAATCATAAAAATTACTGAACGGATTTTGATGAGGTTTTCACTGACATTCAGATAATTTCTTCCATGGTTTTTGTGCACAACACATGTTTATTATGTGTATAAATAATGGAAAAACGCCTCGCGAAGCCGGAGCGTTCAAAATAGTTATTTCCAATACAGCGCTGCTGATAGTATTAATAGTATTAATTCGAGCATTTTTTTATTTGTTACGTGCTTAATATACGACCTATAAAGTTATCAAAACTTTTACTATTTTTCTCTCGTTAACTTTAAAAATACACGTAATACAATATTAATGAACCGTATATTCAAAAAAGGCTGTAATACACAAAATAAGTTCCGTGGCGGTCACCATTTTGCTCAAATTTGCGATAAATAGAGAAAACTTTCAATATCTCATACACTTAATTTCGTAAAATACTGACGAGTATAAAAGATATCTGAACTAAATCATGATAAAAGGCAAGCTACATATGAACAGTTTAGTTTGTCAAACAGGCGGATTACTTAATAAATGTTAAAATGTCTAAATTTTTATTATTAAGTAATCTACTGTTGTGTATGTGTGCGAGTGCATAGGCATGTGTGCGGGCTGCGTCCCGCAAGTGTCATTAATTTTATTATTTGTAGTTTAATAGGCATCAGTTTTCTAATATGGTATATAAATGTTGGTAGTAGCACCTGACTTTTATAAACAGTTTGTAAAAAAGCCGAGTGGCCGAGAGTTTTTTTTGCCTCGTTTTTTCTCCGCCATCACCTATTGCTTTGCGAATTTGGCACTACTTGTACATGTAGAATCATGACTTATCATAATCACAAGCGTCGCTTCTGTTTCCTAGGTGAATAAAGAATTAATGATATTAAAAGCATAGATTTCCCGCTATCGACTAAGACTGCCGACGTGTACCCACTCCTAACACAAGCCATTGAACTTAGCTGAAGGGGTTAACAGGATTGCTAGTAATGTGGGACCACAATCCCACATTGTTAGTTAACTGTTTTTTTAATAAAAGAAAACAAAATAAAAAAAGTTTACTTTTTAAGGTGAATTATTATTACCTCTTTTCCTTCAATTACATTGAGTATGATTATTTTTAATTTCATAAAAATTGTTAGGTAATTTTTGACTGGACTGAATAAAGGGATACAGGGGAGCATATCCAGTTTTATTAAAATATTTACGTCAGTGCCAGTTACAATTGACTCTCTTTACTACTACATTTGGTAACTGTTCGTGTGTAACACACCTAAGTTGTCATCGAGTTACTTTAGTCCCTGAATAAATGGGGCCTATTTTTATTCTATACTATTTGGTTCTTGAAATATCGTACAGGTTTTATTAAAGCCTATGGAGCGTTTTAATAAAAATGATAATAATATTACTCGCTACCACATGCTTTGTGGAGAACTCCATTTAATGGAATTTCTAGGAAAATATCAGTCAGTCTACTATACCTACTTTAGCTACCAATAAATTAAAAAAAAGTCGAAATATATACCTCATTTTTGTTAGTAACTATTTTTTTTGAGTCAATATTTGATAGATTTAGCAATTTCATATCTATCATGTGTATACGTTTATAGGAAATGAGGTTTTTATCTTTAATATAAGTTCTTTGAAGTAATTACTTCAATTTTTTTTCTTAGAAAAGGAGCCATTATGGTTAAACATCTAGTTTGGCGGAGCAAGATACTGAGGAGGCTGGTCGATAATATTTATATATAATAAACCTTTAAAAAATTTATTTGATTCCAGTAAATGCCAAAATTACTTGACTTCAATAACAGCTACCAAAATGACAACAATGTTAAATTTGTATAACCTGTTTGTGAATATTTTTAGTAATATTTCAATTGTGTACATTAACTCTAAGTCGTAAATATTACCAAAAAATACTGTGAGAGAAAGAGAATAAATATTTCATACACAAACAGATAGACATCGCTGTGACAAAACACAATAGTAACGTAACGTTAGTAACGTTAACTTGTCACTGTGTTTCGGTTGAAGGGCACTGTAGCAAGTGTACTTACAGGACAAATGAGACTTATGAAGTAATGTCTCAAATGAGGAGGGCAGTACAGTGACATTCAGATCTGCCAAACAAGGATGTGTGTGGTACTGATATTATTATGGGCGATCAGGCGCACGGTACAAAAAAATGATGCAATTATAATTCAAATTAGTCTAACTGAGGTAAGCAAAATTATATTAAAAGAAAAAGTAATGAAAGAACTTAAAACATCAATACGGTTTAAGCATAAGCTTATTTTAGTAATAATAAACAACGACCTAGTTCAGATAACAAAGAATAAATTAAGACATAAATATTAATCATCAATAAACGGTGCCAACGGAAGAAACTTTGAATATTGGTTTAAATTGATGTGCATGTCATTAAGCTGTCAGTCAATCTTGTCATGCTCGGTGGATCGTATTAACATGGATTCATTCATAAATAAAATTTTATGAGATTTTTCGATAAAATTAAAATCGTTTACGGAATATTAATCAGTTATTAAATAAATCATGTGAAATATTGATGAATTGCGTAATAGTCCGTAAAATAATTTTAATTTTAGTAAGAATGCTAAACATAAAGCTATTCTGAAATCAATGTAAGAGTCTTATAGTAACTTAATTCCTATTAAAACTATTTCTTTTCAAATTATAAGAAGGATAAAATGGGGTAGCTTTCAGCAGTATTGAGAATGTTGTGTTGAAAACTCAAAATTTGTATTTTAACCAAATTGATGTTTATTTTCACTGTCCGATATTTTCTTCTTTCTCTTAATTTCGTTTAAGTTAACGTTTACAAATCTATTCGTTTTATAATAACCTGTTTTTCTCAATGATTAAAAAGCAGGTTTAAATGGAACAATTCTTAGCGTCTATGCATAAAATAAAAAGTTTTTTTGTGTAGTGTACATTGGAATAACACCAGACACAAACTTTATAACAGCCCAAAAAATGATATTTTTAATTATTGTCATTAATATCGGATCAATTCAGTAAATTTAGATCAGTTTCATTTGATGAAATTTCAAGTAATGGTCAAAGATTATTTTAAATGCCTCCATCTCGTCTGGCATTTGAAATTAAAAGCGCTTAATCCCTTGCCCGAGGGCATTCATTAATTGATTTAGATTTAATTTAACATCAGACCCTGAATATTCGAATTTGCAAGAGCAATAGAATTTGGAGAAAGTGGATCGAGTGAGCGTTCTTTCCTGGCAATAAATTTATTAATGATTTATTAATTCTTTAAATACTTCTCAAGTAACGCTGATGCTTTTAACAAAGTATCGTTTAAATTTAAATATTTCTCTGAAAGGGTACCAATAACTTATGCGTTTTATAAACCTAGCCATCTCTAAGCTCTAATAAATGAACCGATCTTTATAAATAGCCACTGGGATAGAAATGTCTACGTGTGTGACATGTGATCGAGATAAAAGAGAAACTCAACAATTTTGATTTCAGAATAGCTTCTGTACAAAAGTTTTATAGGCCAATTCAATTCTATATCATCAGATAACATATGATAATATTTGATTTTCCTATAAAAGTGCAGTTCATAGGATACTTCCTTGAATTTTTAGAACCAATTTCTATCATCTTCTACATTAAACCTCCGTATGACTACTTTGGCGTATATAACTTTCTACGTATTGTATAAAACATTAAATACGAAATATTATATCAATCTCTTCACTCACCCAGTTCCATAGGTTTCATATAGTTTCTTCAGAGCCATGCCGGCCGTCACAAACAGTGCCACCTTGCTTGCAAAGAATGCCTTCAAGGTTAGCACTGTGACTACTGCCATAGCGAATAGCACCACACCAGCTGACTTCATACCGAAGAGCAACGGGATGATCATCTGCATCACCTTTTTCTTTTGTCTTCTTCCTGAAATTCATAAAAATAAAATTTGAATTTAGTGGTAAAATTACTCTTATTGTAAATTCGTCTAAGATCAGATTGATTCTGGATTGCTTTGGGTTTAATTCTGTGGTAAAACACTGCCAAGTATTAATAATAACAAGGTGGTAAGGCCTTTGGCCATTATTGATATCAGGAATATCACTCAGGTGTTGTTAAACGCATTTCTAAAAATATCTTTCTATACGGGCGACATATTTGCTTTACTTTAAAAGAAGTAAAAATAAAAACTTTACGGTTACCTAGCTATTGTAGTGAATATAGTAAATCCCCTATTTATGGGGCGAACTTACTCACTCACTGAAATACGACATCAAGTTACTGTAAGTATAAAGGTTAATCAGTCTAATGACGCTGTTTTTCGAGGTGAAGGTAACACAATCAAACTGTTTAAGATGGCCTGGTGAATTTTACTCAAATCACATATAGAACTTCAAACACGACCGTTTTAACGCGTGGCCGTCTGCTGTCTTTGAAACCTTTTGCATTAATGATTTACACGAAGAACTTTACGGCATCGGTACCTAGTAGTAATTAAAGTCTAGTACGGTACGTAGAAAGTTCTTAGGTAAAATCACTAGACTGTAACTTACAGTCACATGTATTAAGAAAATTGTACGAAGCAGCAGCTGTCCTAAAACAAGTACAATGAAAAAACTGAGTAACTCTTCTTTTCTCTAATAAAAATGGAACAATTTTATCCCTCAGTTGGGCGACGAGAAAAAATGTGTAATGCAATGGGTTTTTTGTTAATAAAGAAGAGAGTGCTTATGTATGTGCACCTATTTATTTTTTGTTTTTATCAATGTCATTACATATATCCAGAAAATGCCTTCACCTTGCTTATTGTAAATACATCAATCATTACCCGTTGAAACACAGTGTTAACGTTTTCTAGAATCTACTGGGAGGCACGTCAAGTACCGCGCGCGTAAATATATTTTTTCAATTCGAACCAGTAGTTCCTAAGATTATCACGTTCAAACAAACAAACAAACTCCTTAGCTTTATAATATTAGTATAGATTGATGATGGGGCAAGCATTATGGGGTTTGTTTATTAAGCTCATAGGCTATAGCTCGTTATTATATCAAAAACTGTACATGGAGGCAAAATTGTTAACAAGCGTAGACGATCTATAGTTCGTTGTACTACATTCTTGTAGTACCGGCTTATTGCTTACGAATAGTACCACCCCATCTCTTTCCGTGGGTGTCATCAAGGCGACTAAGTGATTTCACACAGGAGGACGGGAAGCAGTGTCCTCAGCGTACTTTTAGGCCATGCCACTCGCCAAGCGTGGCAATTATGGCAAATACCCCCAGGATCTTTATTAAGTAGGTGCTACTAAGGAGACCCGTGGAGAGCAGTGGGACATTCAAATGGGTTGATATGTTACAATCTTCTGCTGAAAGTCTAAAGTAGGTAGTTGGTACATTTTCATACAAGACGTCGTTTATTATTCTAGATTCGACCTAAGCTGACATTCTTTGCATAATTTTCTTGGCAAACTTGTGAAATGTGAAAGATAAGGTGGACCCTATTATGTAACGTCCATTTTATAAAAGTTTCTGTCACATAAGTGGTATAAAAGAACTTGTTCTTTTAGTTTAATATGGGTGGTTGCCAGAATAAGAAATGAACTAACTTAAGATGAGAATTACACTTTATGTCTCATTTGACTATGGGGCTTAAAGATTTAACTAAATATCCAATTTATATTTAGGTAATAATATACTACATAGCACATTGAGGTCAATGACAATTTAGTGTTATTCAAACGATGAAATCTAGTAGACATGAAATAATTATACAAGCCCCGAAGGCTACTATTGGTTGAGTTTCTAAAGATTTTTTCACTTTTTACTCCTTTTACGAGTCAACAAATTTTGTAGTGTAGGTTCCTAATAAATTAATTTTATCTTGTAAATATAATAATAAAATAACGATTGTCTTATACGCTTCTGTAACTACCCACGCTTTGAATCTACTTTTTTGTAGGTTATATTTTCCTCCTGCTCCTGGAGCTGGATGCGAGAAACCGTGCAATTGGCGTGGCAAAAAGTGGCGTGCAATTGGAGAGGCCTATGTCCAGCAGTGGACTGCGATAGGCTGATGATGATGATGATGATATATTTTATGTATGTTGTAAGAAAACATAGAAAACGTGCCACAGATAAGATAACATTACTACAAGCCAAGAATTGAAAGGTATTCAATTATATCGAAGCTAACAGTTAGTGCTATTACAAAACCAACCAAGCGTAATACGGCTTATTAAAATACTTAGGTCTAATTGAATTTTGAAACATTCAGTTTTAGTATTATCTAAAGACATTTAGATAAGATCGCAACAATTAGGAGTAATTTGTATGGTTTCTTAATCCAGAGCTCACAGATTCTGTATTATTTTTGTTTTACCAGTCGTTTTTTATAGATAAGTTATGGATACCCAAAATAGTTCTGATCAAGGAAGTAACTATAGCTTTCGAAGAGTTTAGGATATTTTTAATTTTGTATTGCAACTTTTTTGTTTCTGTGAATAAGAACGTATAGTCAAAGATCATCGAGCTTCTTCTAATGACAGATGGAAAAACAATAAGAACAAAGTTCACATTGTCTTAGTTACCATTATCTGCTAGCTATTTTTTACACTAATAGTAGGTACAGTGCGAGGCTGTTTAACGGAAGACCACGTCATGATCCACAATATTAACTGCACTTTAGATGGCCAGTTCACTTTCAATACAAGCTTCGCTATGGCGTTTGCAAGGTAGACATTATGATGTACCCTAACGCCTTCTTTGCGCCACTTTGTCGAATAAACATTTGGTTCGTTTAATTTGCCAGCTTAGGTGTTTTCATTTACTGCATGAACGAACATTTTGCTCGCTCAGAACTGTTCAGAACTTTAAGCGCAGAGTTTTATTAAAAAGAATCACGTAATTACAAAAACTTATACATCTTAGTCTGCTGCATCTCCATGCCTTTCAGTCAATTTCAAGTCTTCAAACCAGCGTTATAAGGTTTTAATTCCCAAACATGTGTTATCCAACAGTATCGTTCGGCTTGTAATGTTATTAGTAATGGTCGAGCTACGATGAGTGTCAAATCAATTCATGTCCGTGAAGAAAGTCGATTTGCTTCTGATTCACAGAACAGTTGATTGATTTTCTAATATATCCCATCAGGTGCAATTATAACGATATCCGCACAGTGTATACGCGTGTATATTTAATACAGTCGACTGAATAAAAAACGCGGTATTGAGATGATTATCATACTTTTGATTAATCGACGATATTTAATTGTGACTTTGATAAAGTTGATCGATAATCGATAACTGAAACCGGAACCGGAACCGGAACTGGACCGGACCTTAATGAAGTACTGTATTAGACAGATTATGTTATAAAGCTGAAGAGTTTGTTCGTTTGTTAGTTTGAGCACGGTAATCTCAGGAACTACTGATCCGAATTGAAAAATTCCTTTACTGTTGGATAGCCCATTTATCGAGAAAGGCTATATATAAAACATAGACGCTAATTAAAATGATTTAAGATCGTCTATGAATAAGAGGCCCATGGTATCGCCTCCACATATAAGATATAAGGCATGGGATGAACGCCCCTTAGTAATTTGACATTACCAGCACCTCAGCTCAAAAACAGTGAAAGAAAGCATCATAAAGTAATCATCTTTTCTTAATCCCAAAAATTAAAATATATTTTAAATTACATTTTTCAATGGGTTTACTAATCCACAAGTGTTAGATTAAGTAGCTACCCTATCGCACAAATGTGACGTGTGTCCCAGTAGAACTAACTATGCCCATCCAACTCATATTTTGAAGAATTACCATAAAAAATTGAGTTATGAAAACGGTAAAGCTGGTTTAAGCATTTCTGAAAATATGTGTTGTGAGAATAGATTACTCAACCATTCGTAGGTATAATTTTAAACCCATCCTATGAAAAAGTTAACCTCAATAATTTCGATCTGAATATCTACGAGGGTAGAATAAAATTTATACTTTTATGTCTAGCTCCTCATAAAACGATGAAGTATGAATGTTTACTGCGAACGTTATTTATTGGTTGTCGATTTTATTGTACTTGGTGGATGTAAATTATTTTGTATGGTCTAACAATATAGATAAGCTAATTTGTTTGTTGTGTATGTGTCGGAATTATATTTGTATTTGGGTAATCGCCCACAACTCACAATAAATTACTGTCTGTATTTTTTCGGAAATAATGGAACATGAAGTCCAGTATACCAACGCTAATATGACACGAGCTACTGCTTACTGTACTGCTTGTGATTCCAATTTATTGGACGTGCTACTGTGTAGTCAACAAGGTAAAACAATAACATTATTGGCAGGTTTTCTCCCGAGCTTCAGACCACAAGATAAACAGAGAGTTCTGCGTTTAGTCTGTCTTCGGTAGTGTCCGATTTTCTTCCAATCGGACTATTCTTCTAAGGAAAAAGAGGAATTACATTATTATGTATGCACATACATTTAGGTATTGTTCTACAATGTAATGGTGTAATGAATACTATGCGTATTTATTTTATTGAAAAAAAAAACGCTTCTAGGCTATTCAACAATTTGAAGAGGATTATAAAAGTTTATCGTTTGTAAATTGACCAGTACACATTTTCATGTTTTACGTCAAACCTTCTTCAAGGTAAACAACAGGTCACGAGTCGTCATGTCCAGATAACTGACATGCATATTATAGATACTCATATTTTATTTTTATGTATCATAAAGTTGTTGGTTGTAATATATGAGCATACTGTCCATCTGTATTAATATACTACCTGTATTTTCCATGACTTTTGAATAATCTTAATGGACTACTGTAAATATTTAATTCTGATCTAATTTGGGTACTGATTTTTCTTATCTGGATGGACGTCCAAGCAATTGTTGAATTACATATAAGCGCTATAAATATATGTCCCAGGCCATTTATACTAGTAAATAATCAGTGTTTTTTGGGCAGGTATTATTTTTTATTCGTAAATCAAAGTGAGTTTAAAAAATTGGGAAGATTGTTCAGCTCTGCATCATAACAGAACATGACCTTCATTATGACTGACAGTAATCCAACTACTTTATAAGATTTATACCGGCCCAATATACCGGCACTAAGGTAAAAGCTTAGTCACTATCGGGTGACAATGGTGACTGTAATGTTCCCGCCTAAATACGCAATAATTAAGCCCTACTAATGAACGATTTATGCTGAAACAGTACACATGCGTAATATTAGACCGGATATTACGATAATAAGCCACATTTCAGAGTTTAGCTACGGATTTAAAACTTGGTTATTTTATTACTATGTTTGAAACATGTGTTTATCGTATAAATTTAAAGTAACAAGGTACAAGTCAGAGAATAACAAGAGTCCATAAATTGCAAGCGAGACTTTTGATTTGAATTTCGAATTTAATTTCGTGTGCGTTCGCTGCTGTCTGCGACTGTGGACTGCAGGCAGCACTATTGTATCGAGATATAACAATCGCAACCGCAAGCAACAATGCAGTCGACTGTAACCTTTGCTGTTCGTCTCGGATATGTTCCAGTTATCGAAAGAGAGTAAAAATCAATGCGTGAGTTAATATATTTATATTTCACATTGATCTTTACGCGATTTCGATAAAATCATATCAATATATTTACATTTCACATTGATCTTTACGCGATTTCGATAAAATCTACGCAGTAATGTCATAAATAAATGCGTACAGAGCTTTAACCCTAGAAGCTCAATCTTCGTATTTTTGACGAACACTGACGAAAATATGGTATTTCCTTCGCATGTACGACTAGATTGCCTAGACCGCTCGAACCAACTCAGTAACTACTGAGATCTATCAGGAGACTGCCGAATCGGTTAGGTAGTAGTGTCGTCATTTTGGTATAATAGCCATGTTGCACGTCAATTTGACGTATGTTCAGGCATTACGTAACATTTACGAATATTAAGATATCTTATAAAGATTATTTGTTTTTTAGTTAACCTATTTGGTATTGATAAAAAATACTTTAATTTAAAAATACAAATCTAAAACACATGGTTTTTTTAACTTTTATAAAAATATAAGAAAAATTTAAAAGAATCCCTTTTTATTTTCAATTTCATTACATTTACATATTTATGACTCTTGCAAAGTCAAAATCAAAATACTTTATTCATTTAGGTTACAAATGCAACGCAACTCTATACTTTAAATAAAATATAAACATTGTTTAAGTAAAACTTTTTTATTTCATTAGACTATATATTAAATAAATAATATAAACACTAGTACATGTCCTATATAAAATTATTTATACATAGTGGTTTTATTATTTACACGTCAGTTTTACGTATGATTGGGCCACAGAAATATGATAGGGCTTCTAGGGTTAAATTAATTAGGTGTTGAGGTTTTTAAAAAGTTTCTACTGCGAACGGAACTAACTCTATTGGAATTTTAAACCTACTTAAGGAGTCCATTTAACTCGCTACAGTAAACTTCAAAGAGCCACCGAGAAAAACTTAAGCGAAAAGTGCTTAGCGAGTGAAAAAACTAAGAAATGAACTCGTTCTGGGAAAGTTTGTAGTCGTTGGAAGAATAATAAATTAAATGAATAAATGGCTACATGTTGCTTATAGTTTATACATATTGCTCTCCCATTTCGATGTAACCCCTTTTTGTAGTTTTTTTTTGGTAAGTTGTAAATACAGCCTCTGTAGCGCGGTGGGAGTGTGTCCGACTGCTATGCAAGAACTACTGGGTTCGTTTCCTACACAGGACACCACTTTGTGTGACCCACAAATTGTTGTTCCGAGTCTGGGTGTACTACTGTCCGTGACTTGTATGTTTGTAAACTCCCCCGCGACACAGGGCTTGTACCCTACTAAAAAAAAACACTTGCGTCATTAAGTTTAAACTAAGTTCTTAAAAAATCTTCTAAAAAGTCCTTGTAAATTCATTACTAAAAATATTTGAAGTGAACCCCACGGTACGTGACAAGTGTTTATAGATAATAGGAATCTCCTATGCTATCTTTATGTAGACTACAATAAAACAATAATTTCCAAACGTGAAAATTTACGGCTTAATTTATGTTACTGTCATTCGTATTATCTAGCAATTGTTCCATCGAATGAGATTTAATTTATGGCGTTGTAAATTTTGGTTTTTACCCACAAACATTGGGAGAAAATTTGCGTCGTGTTCATTGGTACAGACAGCAATATACGGTATAATAATATAATACATTTAAAATTTACAAAATGTGTCTCAAAATATGCTAACTTATTCATAATAAACTAATAAGTTAGTCGACATTTTAAGAGCATTTTAGTTCGTTCCATTTTCCTAATTTTTATAAAAGTTTGATATTTATAATGCTCATAAAATGTTGGCTAATTTTTTTGTTTCTTTTTGGCGCAGGTTCTCTAAAACTCGTAGCCTTAAACTAATTTAGCGTCATATTATTGCATTATTTAAAATAAATTTGCGTATAAGCTAAAATAGCAAGTACGTGTATAAAAATTGCGAGGACAAAAAGAAAAGGAGACAAGAAAAATGAATAAGGAAATTGCGGCTTTCGTGGAACTAATAAATTTACTTAAGGCTGCCAAGTTCAGTTAGCTACAGTTTTTAACGAAACCGGAACCTTTGAAATTTGTATAAAAAAGTAGTGATTTACAAGCAGTCTGTAAAAATTTATAAGTATAATGTGATTCTTTGGTGAATTTTATACAAGCAACTGTTTTAATATACTCATTTAAACGAAAAACACAGTAGTGACATAAATACAATAAGCTGATAATGTTTTAAAAGAGTGGCATATGAATTTCTTGCCAGTTTTTTCTCATGAGCTTTACATTTGAAACTGCCGAACTCTGTTTTTCCGTACTAAAGTATGTTTTATATGATCCTGACTCACTCATTCTCCTACGAACACCCAATTAATTAAATTTTCTAGATCCAAAAAAAAATATCTAGTAGGCTTAATTTTATTCAGAGACGTATTTACTGTGTAATTAAAGGATATGAAAAAAAAACAAAAATCTCTAAGTAACGACTCTCACTTCTTGCACAAGTAATTGAACATGGCAAGAAAGGTTAACAATTGATTTAACATGCAACCTTTGTTTCTTGCAATCGATGAAAAATTGAGTTAGGAGTATAAACTAACCTAGTCACACTGGACTAATTTTTTGATTGATTATTATAATTAATTTAATATGATTTTGAGGAAAGCTCTCATTTGGTAGGTAAGCTCCAACCGAATAAATGGTTAAATAAATGTTGTAAAACATTTTGAAAAATAATAACCATTCCGATGATACCCGCCATCAAGCAATAATCCGAAATGTGCAAAATCCTCCGAATGTGAAAATTTATGGCTATATTTACGACACTGTCATTCAAATTATGAAGGACTCGAACCATTGGGTACGATTGAATTTATGGCGTTGTAAATTCAGATTTTTATGCGAAATTATCTTTGTTAAGTTGACTTATGTAACAATTTTGTTATAAGTAAAACTTTATTTAAATCTATATTATGAATAAGAAATTAAGCGTCGCTCTGTCTCTATTTTCGATTAAATCTAACGATTAAATAATTTCCGCCAAAGCGACCAAACTCAATAGAAACTAGCCAATAACTAACTAATTGCACAGTTTATTGTTTTTGCAAACCCTAGGCTTTTGCTAGGATGGACTTCCTTGGTCACATTAAGAAGAAATCGCCACAACTCCTTTGGTCACAAACTCCTTTAATGTAGATCAGGTTATGTATGCAAAATATCGTTACAAATGCGATATGCAAATGCTTCTTTACAAATTAATTGACATCCACTTTCATATTCGCTTGCGTGACTACTACTGCCATCTATGTTCCGGTAGCCGAACTAAATATGTACACAACAAAATTGTCGCATGCAACCTTCATGCAACGAAGCATGCATAAACGGATATTATGAATATTGAATACTTCTGAAATCGAAAAAAAGAACAATTTCACCTCAGAAAGTGAGAGCCAGTTGACCAGAACGATGGACTGAAACATCGTGACATACCGAAGCATTTAAATTGTTAAAGAGAAAAGTAAAATGGAGTCATTAAAATAGCTACATGATGCAGATACACGCAATATTAGAAATTTATTCGATCTCGGGCTATTCGGATTCCTGTGCTTTATTTTTTTTTTAACTTAAATTGTTGTGTGAGTAGTTGATTTATGAATGACATATGAAATTATAGAAATGTGCTTGATTTATCAATCACCAGCTGTCAGCGGTGAAACTGAAACTACCTACTGTAACTGGTCACATTCGTGGTTAAAAAATAGATAAAATAATATTATGCGTTTTATATCGGTAATAAAGTGTAGACATTATGTATGACTACTTCACGGAAAATTACACATATGGTATGACACTATCTCACACAAATATTACTGTTAAATAAAAACGGTGTGCTGTCGGAGCACTTGGGCTATTTTCAGGGCTTATTTTCAAAACCTACCTATATTATCTAAAATTTAACCCTACGATTATTTCTCTCTGACTGTAGTACGTACTGTTTTCTTTACGACACGATATTTTTTCATAATTAAGAAAATTGACTAAAGCAGAATGATGTTTTGTTATTTTTTTATGATCGTACTAATAAATAATAATAATATAAATATTTTATATTCACACACTAATTTCATAAGTACCTAGGTATCAGGTAGATTTAGCAACGTGTATCGCTGAAGACATCTAAATGAACGAATCGCGTGACTATTGAAACCTAATCTTAGAAATCTAGGTACTAAAGGTAGACCATAAATTAGAACTAATCCAACTCGAGCGTAGTAAATCCCGCGCATTGTATTGTACAAGGTATCTAAGCATTCAAATTTCCGGTTTTCGATGGTTAAAATAACGTTCTTCGTACCAACCTATATGATGTTCCACTGTTGGCCTGATGTGCCTGGTAGGGTATGTGAGACCCAAATAACATTAGTAGTATTTAACTAGTTTGTCAATATATTTTTATTGCTGTAATTAGTGAACTGGGGTTCTTTACCGATGATATAACAAATAAGTCAGAAGCTACAACTTTTATTACTTTAAACTTTTAATTTAACCAATGCGACATTTTTACCAAAAATAAAGAAATAATGCATGTTAATACATGCATTATTTCATTATTTTTGATAAAAATGACACACAGATATGAAAACACAGATATAACATTAGATGTTATAGAGCCCAAATAAAGTTCTCAGTAGCACATTTAAAATTTCATGATCCAAACACAAGTTACTCTTACTTGTCTCTAAAACACATCGTCTTGCGATCTTGATCGACTAAGTTTAAAAAATATCTAAGCAACCATAAACGAATTTGTGTTAAAACAGGAGATCCTAGATTTATATATGTATATTTAAAGCATAATCCAATTTTAGAATATTATAGAGAATTAATTTCACATACTAGAATGTTATCTGGACAAAAAAGACATTAAGTCCCAAAAATATTCTAGTATATGTAAAAAACCGTAGTAGAGCAGTGAGTATCAAGCTACATGTAACAGCCAACTACAGAAGGCGGAAATGCACCAAATGCAAATTGAATGAAATACAGCTACTTATAAAGGTAGGTGGGTCTGTGAGATCCTGCCAAGCATGCCGAGGGTTAAAATATGCAAAGAACGCTGCTGCACGTCCTACGGTGTGAAATCCCTTAGTCGCCTTCACGACAAATACGAGAAGAGATAGAGTGGCACTATTCTTATGCCGATATCACACTTTATATAATTCAGTAATCTCTTATTGTAAATGGAAGCATTTGCATGTTAATTGTAACGATGCTTTATTTTTAACTTATTCTAATACATCTTTGACTTACATTAAAAAAAACATAACCAAGTGGTTACCGAGTAGTTCGTGATAGCAGTGATGTTTAGTAATTTTTGACCGTTTTCTAAAAGTGACATTTCTCTGCGTCTCGAAGAGTGATTTAAGTCTAGTGATTCATTTCTACGCTTAATCTTTATCCTTGTAAAATTTCCAAGGGAATACATGTGATTGTGGTTCATCATCCATTATAAGTTAAAGTAGCGCTCTCGAAGTAAGGTACAATTCCTGTGCCGCGGAGAACTTTAATATGAAGTATAGCTAGACTCAAGAATTTGTAAATCACACAAAGTAGTATTCCAAACAGACTTTTGACTCCTTCGGTATTGTAGTGAGAATATGTAAAGTGGTGGTAGCCTAATGCCTAAGGCATCGGGCTTATAATCGTGAGGTCGTGGGTTTGAATCCTACCCATTATACAAACGACGTGAACCCACTCCTAACACAAGCCATTGAGCTTGGCTCCAGGTAACCCCTCCACAGGATTGCTAGTAATGAGCGACTACTGCGCAAAAGGTTTTTGATTCCTACTGATTTTTTTTTAAGACGTCTCCCGCAATAGGGTACAAGCCTCGTGTCGCGGGGACTTTACAAACATACAAGTCACAGATACAAAGTACACCCAGACTCGGAACAACAATTTGTGGATCACACAAAGTGGTGTCTCGTGTGGGAATCGAACCCACGACCTCTTGCATAGCAGTCGGACACATTCCAAAGTACACATATCCACCGCGCCACATCAATATGTGGCGCGGTGGATATGTGTACTTTGGGTTTGTGATTTGTTTATTTGTAAAGACCTTGCGACACATAGTTTGTACTTAGGGCACAATCCCTGTGGGCACAGGACTGCGGAAGTACTTTTTTTAAAAGGCTCTTAATAACTCATAAACAAATTCCGCAGTCCTTTGTTACAAAGCCGTGATAATTTTAAGCAAATCGTGATATATATTTAAATAAAAATGCTAATGTCGGGCTACTTTATTTCCCTTCCCCAAATAAAATGATTACGTAACCATTATACTAAACCTTTTTTGCGTATAATGTGTGTGACAGGTGTAAAAAGGGTTTTTTATTTATCTCTAGCGTATAATTTGCGTACAGTAATTTCTTTTAGTTTTTCGCGTATGTTTATATTTTTGCTGATGAATCTTACTGTTTTAGTCGAGTAGGTAATTATATAGAAGGTTCAAAATTAAATATGGCAGTAACTCGACGAAGTCGCTATTCATACTTTGTGACTGCTGTGGTGCCTGGGGAGTGTGTGTTTGATTCCCACACGGGGCCACTTTGTGTGATCCACAAATTGTTGTTCTGAGTCTGGGTGTACTTTGTGTCCGTGACTTGTATATTTTTAAAGTCCGCCGCGACACAGAGCTTGTACCCTATTGCGGGAGACGTCTTTCAATAAAAAAAAAATAACACAGTTAAAGTCTTCTACGGTAAAATTCAATTATAATGCATTTTTATTCATTTAGAATGCAAACAACACTTGCTTTCTATACTAATATTATAAAGCTGAAGAGTTTGTTTGTTTGGAAGTCTCAGGAACTACTGGTCCGATTTGAAAAAATATTTTTCTGTTGGGTAGCCCATTTATCAAGGAGGGCTATAGGCTATATATATAAATCGCGCTACGACTAATAGGAGCGGAGCAGCAATAAAAAATGTTGGAAAAACGGAGAAAATTGACGCATACGAAGTTCGCAATTCAGCTAGTAACTACATGTAATGTCAAGTTAGCAAAGAAATCAGAATCACGTCTTAATGCGACGTTCTCTATGTTCAAGAAACCCATAGAGACGATACTCACATTCCTAGCTTCTCGCTTATAGCCGAGATCTTTCATTCGAAGTACGGTATGGAGTGTTTATTGTTCACGGAGTAAGCACCAAGTCCTGCAATGTTTGCTGTTGAAATGCAAAGAAAAAGAGTCGTATAAAAACTTACGTAGACCCACTCGGTGACCAGGTATCTTTGGTGTCTTGTCTTCCTCTTTCTCTTCCTCGTTCTTACCGCTTGATTTTTTCCCGTTCGGATCAGAAACATCTGAAAAATACAAGTGTAATATGTTAAAGGGGTATTAGCAAATTTCTACGGAACAAGGTACATCAACACACATGACAAATAACGAACATGTACCTAACTGTACAATATAAAAGGTCAGAACATTGTGTTATAGCTTGTTAGTTGAGTTTATAATATTAATTTAATTTCAATATCAGCAAAAAAACAAGTCGTTACTGACAAAAACGTTCTGTTTTCCAAACTAAGTAATGGTAAAATAAAAATCAAGCGAGGGTAGTTTCCGAAACCCGCGCTTCACGGAGGCGACGCTGAGCTCAACTAGTCTTCCCGTGACCACGGCCGTTGCAATACGGTCGAAACGTCGGGCAATAAACAAGGTATTTTACCTTAAATTATTCACGCGATTAAGACCCGTAATATATATATTTTAATAATGTGTACAAATCGCGAAAGTTTATCAACTTTTAAGTAATGGTATTCCTACATCATGGTACCTTATTCACTATCTTTATTTCGCTATCGTGACAAGCCCGTGCGAACTGGCACATACGCGGTGCGCTCAAAGAAGTCCACCGCGCATGAGCGGTAGAGAGCTGCGCTTAGAAATGCATCAACGTGCATGGGCTTGTCATGACAACGAAATTAAGATAGTGAATAAGGACCCGTTTCTTTAAAGGTAGGTACAGTTTAGAGTTTAAACGATACCGTTAAGGTTTTCAAAGCATTTACGAGAACATTTAATTATTTAAAACGGCGCCACGGCCGCGCGCTTCAACCGCACATCGTAAGCCGCGCGCGGACGCGATTGGCCGCGATGCTCGGAAATGAACCTCTACATTCGTCAATCGTCTCAAAAACCTCATTTTTTTAATTAAATTACATGTAGTTACTCGGTGTCTGTAGTTACACCTGTCAAATTTCCTTTTAAAGTGGAAGCCTAACTTACTACTCGATGAGCTATAAGAGTGTAACAACATTTAACACATCACACACCATTATTCTTATTCCACCGCATTTTGTAATATGTCTATCTCTTTTCTCCACAAAGACCCCGCTATGTTGCCTTTGCAGCTCACTTTGCCGCGTTCAGATAAGTAACGTTATAGTCTGAATTATTTATTAGTAGTTTCTGGAGCGAGGAGCTTACGTTGCGGTAACTCAATTTCGAATACAGCTTCAACTATTTATAGGAGAACGTATTTGTAATGTATTTGTTACTTCTTTATTGGCCTCAATCCCATAGGTAGGTATTAACTTTTTTTCGATGTTTCGATCGCATTTTAGTTTTGTGATGTCTGATGCAGCTTAGCGTCCCTTTTACATAGTGCTATAGTAGCCTGTCAATCTAATCAATCAAGATCGCGATCTGCTATAAAAAATCAATGATCACGATCCAGATTGAAGGTCAATTTAGGTGGCGATTTGATTTGATTTTGATAGTAGATCGCGATGTAAATTGGCGGCTTAAGGGTCAAAGTAATGGTAGTTTGACCGTCAAGCGATGGTGATTAATGTGACTTACTATGGAACTGTCGATACGTTAATGCACAACATTATGGACATAATTAATAGTATTTGAAGAACAAAAAATTTTTTATTCTATTCTATTTTGATAACATGATATATAATAAAGACAAAACCTTCGCTTGTTAAGTTTATATTATGTGTTATGAATACCGAGTTAGTCTACTATATTACAATAATATTTTCGCATCGTATCGGAAAAATATTTCTTTGCGAAACCAACCGTCGTGACGGCTGAAACCTTTTTTAAGTAAGAATTTTTCCTTAAAACAACAGTCGATCATGAGTATTTCAGTTAAAGGTATTTCAGCAAACGTTCTTCGAACTAATCTGCTTTTTATAAAGACGACTCCCTCAGTTGGGTACAAGCCATGTGTTACAAACATACAAGTCACAGACACAGAGTACACCCAGACTCGGAACAACAATTCAAAGATCACACAAAGTAGTGTTCCGTATGGGAATCGAACCCACGACTAAGGCGTAGCAGTCGGACACACTCCAACCGCGCCACAGTGGCAGTCAACATTGCTTTCAGATAGCATCAGCCGTGGTCACAAACAAAAAATCTGTGACTACAGCCAGTACTTATAATCTAGTCATACATACTTCAAAACGAATAACGAAGAAAAGAAAACAATAATTCGCTTTGTAAAACAGAAAATAAACAGTTTAGGCACAATTTTTATAAATACCAACCTTCTTCCAGGTACAGATGCAATAGTTTGTTTACTAACATTAATAATAAATAAACAATTTCAATATCCACACGTGTAAGCACTAAACTCAGGTATAATGTATGTTCTATTTTTCCAAGAATGCGTCTCCAGGCACTCATGAATTTTAAAGAACCAGTTTTATGGTCCAGGTTTATCTCTTAACTATCTATCTATATGCTAGGTGTTCCGTTTGTAAGTGACCGGAGGGAATTGGGTATGTCAAATTATCTATACTAATATTATAAAGATGAAGAGTTTGTTTGTTTGAATAGCAATAGCTATATAACATCACGATACGACCAATAGGAGCGGAGCAACAATGAGAAATGTTGCAATAACGGGGAAAATTCACGCAGACGATGTTGGGCGGGACAGCTGGATACAAATAATCCTTGAAAGAGGAATTATGTCTCAGATCTTAGGTTCAGTAATGATTTAATCTATGTCTATTGTTTGTTGTTTTTTAAAGTTATGAGTTGTTTTTACCTGACTTCGCCAAAAAAATAAATTAAAAGTAGTTTGTGACCGAATCTAAGTACTTCGAATGTTGGCCTAAATTACATAAATGTTGGACTATTATTCAGTCGATTTATACATACGTCGTCGACTGAGTACCTAATAGTTAAATTTACCTAGGACATATCAACAAATACATTAAATAATAACGAGGATTTAGAAAGGCAAAGAAGAGTACTAGCATTTGAAAAGTGATATACTTGCACGATGCTTTGAATAATGTAGTAAACAGCTAAAAGTCACCCTGCTTAAAGGTTCATTTCCGTGCATCGCGACCGATCGCGAGCCGCTCGCGGCATACGACAAGCGGCTGAGGTAAGTGACAGTCGCGCGCGGGGGACGACTGTCGTAGGCCTGCGCGCGCACTGTGAATATTGTCGCATCGGCCGCGAGCGTCAGCCGCTTGTCGTGAGCCGCGAGCGGCTCGCGATCGGCCGCGATGCTCGGAAATGAACCTTAACCCGTACTGTCGCTCACTATACTCTTGTCAACTTTAGTATGAGTACACACGACGAGCTTATAACATTTTCAAGTTCAATATAATAACACTTTCCGTTGCATTCTTGGAATACCATGGAGGTACAGAGTATGTTCGCGAAGAACAGAGTTGAAGATTTCTTTACAGTTCTCAGAAAAGCTAATGCATCCTTTATGCAACGGGTAAATGAGTCTGGCAACGGAGTGTTGGTGTCCATATACGAAGCAAATTTCTTCTTCGTATGGAGTCATCAATACTCCTGCTAATTGCAAGGTATAATTATAATATAATGCCAATAATTGTAATTATTTTTTACTATTTGCAGTTTTTTTTTAATTTGGGTTTTTGTTTTGTTAACTCATATCGTATTTATTGATTGCCTCGCTGGTGCAATAAGAAAGTATACCACTACGGTAAACGACGTTGTGTGTGCAATTTCCAAAAGCCACACCACTATATTTGTAATCTAAAAATTGGTGTTACTAGTCTGGGTGTGCGTTGTGCCTGTTAATTGTATGTGTATTAAAGGTTTATTTCTGTGCATCGCGGCCGCGCGTGTCGGCGCAGACCTCGAAAACGGCACTATACATTTCATACTCTGACTATTGTCAGTCACACGCGATCGTTCCTTAAAGCTCAGGATCTGTATTGCAGGGGTTTAAGGTTAGCTTCCGTGCATCGCGGCTGATCTTAGCAGAGCGCGGCTGATTACGACGTGCGGCTGATAAGACAACAGTCATAGTGCGCGCGCTGCCTACGTCAGTCGTAGGCCGCACGCGTCAGTCGCACGTCGTAAGCCGCGCGCGGCTGCACTCGGCCTAGATACACGGAAATTAACCTTAAGAGCGAACGTTTTCTTTAAAAAAAAAATAGAACACATACACGTCGAGATAACAATAATGTTTTATTACATTTTAAGCTATTGCATAGCTTCTATCGCGGGCCTTGAGCGCGGGGAGCGAATCCAGAAATTCCGTAACGAAAAAACCTCACGCTCCCCACTCCGACGGGCACGGAGGTGTGGCTTGAAGGCCGTGCATCGTCTAACGTCGTTTCATTTTGTATTTATGATTCTGGCTGCAAAAATCATAATAGCGCGATTCAGACCGTAGTACATTTTGTAAATTAAATACAGCGCCATCTATTGACATTATGTTACCTATTGTCATTTTAGTCTTCCCCTTTCTTGTTGTTTCTATTATAAAGGCCACAGCAAAGGGCCACACAGGAGTTGTGGTTATGTTTTGGTTTTTTTTTTTTTTAATTGCTTAAGTTGATAAAAATGCTATGCAATAGCTTTACCGCGGCAGTCCCCGAGTGCCACACATTTTTTTTATATACCAAAGTAACATACAATATTACTTAAACGGAGGGTCTCAATCGCTTTAGTATTTAAGGTACATAATTACCTTTGATATAACGACGTTTAGGTCAAATTACCAACATTAAGTCCACCCGGGACCACCTTCGGTGTGTGTACATTATAATAACATGAGTCTCTCACGTTGTGTATTTGTCCTTTGACATGAATAACCTTTGACCTCTACAATGTCAAAAGTGTCAGAAAACCGCTTAATATTTAGAGTTCATTTAAACGTGGCGTTTACAGCAAACGGTCGAAAGCCATTTCTTTGTCATTCTATCAATTATTCCTATGTTCACAGGGATAATGGAATACAGTCTCCATTTCTCCACCAACTTATTCTAAACCACTATTTTAATAAATTTTTCACCATTTTCAACAGTTTTTTTTCGGAAGTTATTCAATTTTTTTTATATAGGTAGGTAAATGAAGAGACGAACGGGTCGTGGGACTGATGGCTATCACCACGCTAGCCCATAACGCTATAACAGTAATAATACCTAAAATACTTACAATGCATAATAGAAGTAAAGATAGTAGAGAAAACCGGGCAATTGCCACGCTCAATGTAGGGTTCCGTAGTCCCCCATAATGCAGCTTAAGAAGTGGGTTTTCTGTTGTTTGATACTTACTACTAACAACGTTTTAGTATTTTTCAATGGAATTTGTACGAAAATGTTGTTACTTCTCATTTGGTCTGCTGTTACTCGTTAAGTTGTTAAGCTGTGACAGTTTTTCTTTTAATTTCACTATATACACTACTACCGCAAATTATTTCACATCTCTAACATCTTGACTCTAACAAAAAATTGTACTTTAAAGCTAAATATTTCACAAACGGATTTCTAAATGGCAAAGTAATTTTCACAACCCCTAAATGTTTTAAAAGACCACAGACGGACATGGTAAAACTATAAGGGTTACGTTTTTCAATTTTGGCTATGGTACCTAAAATCCGTGTCTCTAGTAATTTAAGTAACGATGTCCAGCAGACGTTTTATTTCTGCCCAATAACCGATTCGTACTGGTCTAGTACCGGCCGGTGTTGGTTGCCCTTTTTAGCCAATGTAAATACGTTTTTTAGGACTACTCCCGACTACTTACAAGATGGATCTCTTAGGTACAAGCCCTGAGTCGCAGGGACTTTGCATACATAAAATATACGAAATAAAATATAGCTACCCCCAAAACCAATACTTTGACTGTCGTGACGTACAGTATCGTGTCTGATATTAACATACTTTACAAGTCTAATAAAAGTAATGCCTAAGAAGTAAATCTTTTTTACACGTTTTTCTTCTACCTAAATAATATTTACATTATTTGATGTAGTTTTCCAGATATTTCACCTTCGGTAATAAAACTTGTTAGTAACAAATAGAATTTTAACGAAAGTGGCAGTTTCGGTAGTATTAAAGGTTTAGAAAAGATCAAGAAGTATCGAATGTAGTAAATTCCATACTGTTCAAGGTTTAAAATAGATCGACAAGTATCAAATATGGTAGTTTAATTCCTTAATTTCCTTTTTATAGGTTAGCATCTTCGTCGGCGACACTTTGGTCCGTTTTGCAACAATTTTCATTAAATATTTTTGATTGAAGCTTAGCTTATTTTGGTCGTAGCGTGATGTTATACAGCCTATAGCCATATTAGCAAAAAAATTATTGAGAATAGTATCGTTTACTGCCTAAACTAAGTAGTGTCGATTTATTCGATTACAAATATATTAGTATATATTTGCTTAAGAATAGAATCGTTTGTTGTTTAAATGAAGCAGTGTCGATTTTATTCCATTGAAAACTCAATCAAATAATACATAATTATATTCTCGATTAAAACCTACATTTAATAATGTCTTTCTTTCATTTGAAACTGCAGTATAGTTCTTTACCTAAGGAACAATACAAAAAAATAAATTTTGCACATTCAATACTGTTTGTTGCGGCGCAGTCGATTTATCGATCGACAAGGCTTTGTTTCAAAACCCTAAGAGCATGGAATCTACACGTCGTACACTACAGACAGTTTTGTTTGTTTAACTCGGTTAAAAAACATAATAGTTAGTGGTACCTATTATTTCCAATATACACTACGTGATACATTTACCTACAATTAATTACGTACGCAGTATCTCATGGTTGAATTAAGCACAACAGCTATGAAAGTTGATTAAATTTTCACTTTATGTAAATACAGGGTCTTTGCTGCGGCCTCTTCAGGGATTATGATCGTATTTACCAAATGTTATGATTCTAGAAGATTTAGCCAGAGGCTCTTATCGTATGGAATTTGAAATCCACGGAAGTCTTTATTTATTTACAAGAACGCTCAAGGGTTGCACGGGCTTTCCTCGCATTTTATGAATATAATGTGTATATGTAAATAATATATGAAAAAAGAGATTTAAGGCTTATGGACACCCGGTTGGAACGTAGTTTTGCTATGTCTTTTTTGGATTTGTATTAACTAATGAAAAATTTGAAAAAAATCTGAAAGAACATTATATTTTAAAAGTTTTGTCTTATTTTAAATTAAGATATTTCACACATATATTACATTTTTTTACAAAAATATAAACTACGTATATAACATAGTCTCCCTATTCTAGCTTCACATAGTCATAGACAATAGATTTTCGATCGATGTCGAAATGTAACACTTTTTTTCGTCTAGCCTCTTTGACCGCAAACAAAGACGTGCTATAAGGAACAACGTTCCAATAAACGTTCCGGAATATTTAGTCAATATATTTTTAACTAGCGGACGCCTCGCGGTTTCACCCGCGTAGTTCCCGTTCCCATGGGAATACAGGGATAAAAATAGCCTATGTCACCCGGGGTTAGTGTATCTTCACAACGATGAAAGAATTTTTCAAATCCGTCCAGTAGTTTCGGAGCCTATTCAATACAAACAAACAATCAAACAAACAACCAAATCTTTCCTTTTTATAATATCATTAGTATTAGTATAAGTATATATTAAAGACGTCTCCCACATTGGCGTGTGTCGTCCCGAGCGGGAATCAAAATCACGCACAGTAATCAAATGTAATGTACTACCGAGACAGCAAATGATAGCAAAAACCATATTATGAGATTATTTCCAAAAATATTTACTCAATCGAAAAGTTTAATAACAACCTTAAAATGTTTTTAAAAGACACACGTTGATGATTGCTGAAAAAAAAAATATTACATGTATGGAGCGCCCCTTCTCCTAAAATATTTATTATTATTATTTAGCTATCAAAGTAAGTAGCGGCTACTACAAGCCACCTTTTCACTAATTTTCATCAATATTCATTGAGTACAGTACGGACGGACAGACAAATAGCCAGACAGATGGACAGACATGACGAAACTATAAGGGTTCCGTTTTTGCCATTTTGGCTACGGAACCTTAAAAATTACTACACAACCATATAGAATAAAAACTTCGATACACAGAAATTATACCCAGGCAATTCGATCACGCGTATTTTGTAATTTGTTCGGCACAGCTCAAAATCTGTAAAAAAATATACATCTAGAGGAGTTATCTCAGAACAAAACATTCACAGACGTCCACTAATTCATGAGCCTGCGTGGTGAATTATGACCCGGACCCTAACCCAGACAAGAAGCCTGTGTCCCTGCAGTAGAAACGTTAAAAGGTTAATTTATTATAATACTTACTGTCCGCCCTGGCATCCTTCTTTACTTAACAGGAAGACTATGAAATAAAATAAAATGGATTTTTTAAATTGTTTATACAAAATTTTTCTTCATAGTCTAAAACTTGACCAAAAAATAATTAGCCAAATGGTGCTGTCACTCTGTATCATGGGCATAAATATATAACACATTTGGCAATATTTTTTTTAGTAAATCCGTATATAGATCACTAGCTGACCCGCTCAACTTCGTATGCGTAATTTTTTGTCGTTTTTGCGACATTTATCATTGCTGATCTGCTCCTATTGGTTGTAGCGTGATGTTATATAGCCTATAGCCTTCCTCGATTAATGGGATATCCAACCGTTAAAGAATTTTTCAATTCGGACTAGTATTTCTTGAGACTACCGCATTCAAACAAACGAACAAACTCTTCAGCTTAATAATATTAGTATAGATTACGTAACTAATATAATTTAAATTACAAGGGAACTAATTATAAAAGTTATACAAGTTTTGTAATTAAACGTCTAAAATATATATGAAATTTGTTCGAGTGTAATATATTTAATAGCCAACATGAATATATAAATAGCTTTTTACATTAATGGAGATCCTTTTATTAGTCAGTTGAGGATGTAATTGAAAAGCGGTGTTTATTGATTTTTCATGTGTTACTGAGAGCGAATAGCGAGGAGGGAATTACTAGGTGCTTAAGATTGATGTGGTCTCCATAGAGCACATACTTACTAAAGACCGACGTCCCGACGAGTCCTGTGAGGCTAAACAATAGCCGGTTTAAGCTCTTATGTTTACACGTTAGCATGCAATTGAGCCTTACCGCAAACTCCATACTTCCATATTAGATATATTTCGGGACTTAATCGCGTGAATTATTTAAAAGTACGAACCGTTTATTTACCCGACGTTTCGATCGATTTGCACCGATCGTGGTCACGGGTCGACTATACTCCATACTTCCATACTAATATTATAAATGTGAAAGTAACTCTGTCTGTCTGTCTGTTAAGCTTTCACACTCAACAAGCTAAACCGATTTAGATGAAATTTGGTATAGAGATACTTTGAGTCCCGGGAAAGGACATGGGATAGTTTTTATTGCGATAACCGACATCAACGTGGGCGGAGCCACGGGTGCAAGCTAGTAGATTATAAATGTGAAAGTAACTCTGTCTGTCTGTGTATTTGTTACCTTTTCACGCTTAAAGTACTGAACCGATTTATATGAAATTCGGTATGGAGATAGCTTGAGTCCCGGGGAAAGACAAGTAATAGTTTGAACCGATATAACTGCATACACGTAGTGGGAGCCGCACGCGAAAGCTACTTATATATTATTTAATAACATTATTTTGACTATCGAAAGTTTTGTTACTCGTTCTTCTTTCAAAATAGGACAATTTTAAAAGATACGGTTATTAACATAAGTTTTATGAATAATTATATTAGGCAAAAGAATTTACACGTAATTTAGATTGTTTTTGTACACCATTAATGAACCCTACAGTAGAAGATTATTTGCACGTCATATAACAGTACGGTCGATTTTACATTGCTATATTATTGGATACCTAGTTACTAATTCGCAAACTTAACGCGATTTAGTTGCAGAGGAAGTAAGTAGTACATAAACTTTACGTTTCTACATATTTTATTTACGACACGAAATCTTGAATACAGCCTTACGCGGTGGTTTTCGCTGAATCCAAGAAAATGAGCGATTCGCACTAATGCAAGAAGTCCATGAACGCCGCCCGCTTTTATTTGCACCACAGCCTTTGCGCCACAAAGTGGCCCTACATTTTCAATTTCAATAAAACAAATTAGTCCGTTGCTTTAATTAATCACTTTGGTCAAAACTAAGCATCGTACAAAGGATGAAAGTTCTCGAATTTGATATAAAGCAATCAAGTAAATGATTTTCAACTAATTGGTGCCCTTTATACTAAACCTTAATTAACGTAGCAATGTTTGGTTTTATCGTGTTCTAGGCTTTAACTTTTCTATTAAAATGTTAGTTTTAATTGATTTGTGGTTTGAAGCACAAAATACCGAATGTATCTACATATAGAATGAGACCTTGATTTGTAATTAATTCGAAAATTCTGACACAGACATTGCGTATGGACACGGAATTACACGCATTTGGGACCGTGTTTCACTCTTTTTTTTTTTTAAAGATAACTAGCAATGTGGGATTTTGGTCCGACATTACTAGCAATCCTGTTAACCCCTCCAGCTAAGCTCAATGGCTTGTGTTAGGAGTGGGTTCACGTCAGTAGTTTAATGGGTAGGATTCGAAACCGCGAACTGACGATTGAGAGACCGATGCCTTAGCCATTAGGCTAGCGCCGCTTATTCTCGTCATAGAAACGGTATATGCGTTTGGGATAAGAGGTTTTTCTGTGTGTGTCTGTTGCCATGTTTCTTGGAAACGGCTGTACCGATTTCGAACCGGTTTTTTACGTTGTACAAGTCTCATTTCCAAGTGTCAATTGAATTCAATGATTTGGTTTTTTGTTAATGTCTAATTTACATTTAACCTATAAATATATTCAACTGGCTTTGATTTTAAATTCTGAATAAAGTTCACAACAATATTTAAAAAAGTCGTTTTTGTTCAACTAGGTGATTATAGTACGCGGGTGATTCCAAGGTGATATGAAATCAAAAGGCCCCGCATTGACGGGAAATCAAAAAGGTATATCTTTAAATATGTGTACACGACTACTCAAGCCATACTGTCACTGATACCTAAAGGTACGAGTATATAAATCTTACTAGAACAGAAATAAGTACTTTTTAATAAAAGCGGCGGTAGGCTAATGCCTAAGGCGTCTGTCTCGCAATCGTGAGGTCGTGGGTTCGAATCCTACCCATTATAGTACCGACGTGAACCCACTCCTAACACGCCATTGAGCTTAGCTGGAGAGGTTAACAGGTTTGCTAGTAATGTGGGACCAAATCCCACATTGCTAGTTATATTTAAAAAAAATATATATGACATAAAATTGGTAAGTAGTTCGTAGTCCATACTTTGAAATCTATATAACTACATATTGTGTATAATTCGTAAAGTTCATTAACATTTTATGACCAATAGTTTAATTTTTCTATTTCTACAGAATGTCACTTTCAACTAATTACCACATAGCCGTTTAATTGTAACACCGGCTCCACACGTTGGCTCCAACGTCGGCCCCAACGCCAATCGCCCAACGTGTGGATCTAGGAAATAGCATTGGCGCCAACGTTGGTACGAACATTTACAGAAGCCGGCGTAAAAGTGTTCACTAAAATGAAAGCGAACAACATTTCTTTTCAAGTACGTCAAGGGAACGATGGCTGATATATTATTAGCAATTAATTAGATAATGCAACAGAGCAATTATCTGATGAATAATAGAGGAGCTCCTACTAATTTATACCAACAATACGGCTTTTGTTCCGTTTAATAAGTGGCTAGTATATTTCTCTTGTATTTGTGTGGTAAAGGAAATTGATTGTAGGGTGCAAATGCAATTTAAATCAGTTTAGTTCAGTTTCTCAGTTTTGTATATCATTTATGTAGAACACAGACACTTTGAAACCACTTGTCATCCGGAGGTGGGCATTATAAGCTGCGACACAGTTATTTTTTAACTTATGTACTGTGATTTTTTTATACAAATAAATGTTTGATTTGATTTGAATGCCTGAGGCAGTGAGGAAAATACGCACCGGCTATGGTTGCATTGGTAATTTGTAACTATTGGTATAAGCGGCGTCAGATATTTTTTGATTGTTATAAAGTGGCACTAAGCACACATTCTCTTTGGCAACGGTTTTTAATATCTCTTGTTTTCAAACCCAGACAAACACTAGCAATAACTGCGGAGGTAGCTGATTCTATAAATACCTTTTCATTAATATTATGGTCTCGGCCTTGCAACCTTAAAGGATTAAATACCCCAATGGGCTGTCAAGGTTTCATGATCTCTGAAAACGGACCTTTGAACTCATAATTAGACCGTTTAGAAGGATACACTTTTGTTTCACAAACAATAATTTTGTTTTATTTATATTCAATAGCACTTGTATTTTAAAAAAATAATACATTATACTTGATTGGGTGATTAGGTTAGAGGCTATAAATAAGACTAATGCTGCCTCTGCGGCGCGGTGGGAGGGTGTCCGACTGCTACGCAAGAGGATAAAACTATGTGTGATGAGCACGATGATTTATTCTGTGTCTGGGTGTAATTTATCTATAACTAGCTGTCCCGCGCAACTTCGTATGCATAATTTTTCCCCGTTTTTGAAACATTTCTCGTCGCTTCTCAGCTCCTATTAGTCGTAGCGCGATGTTATATAGCCTTCCTCAATAAATGGGCTACCCAACAAAAAAAGATTTTTTCAAATCGGACCAGTAGATCCTGAGATTAGCGCGTTTAAACAAACAAACAAACTCTTCCGCTTTATAATATTAGTATAGATATGTTTGTATTTAGAAATCTATAAGTATCAGTTGTCTGGTTACCATAGTATAAGCTCTGCTTAGTTTGAAATCGGATGACGTTGTGTGAGTTGTCCCATTTTTATGAAATCGTTGTATCATTCTGTCACTAGGATACTAGCGGCAGATGACTTTATTACGCGCAAATAAAAAATCTCTTTCAGTGCGCAAATGCAGGCAAAGGGGTCTATCTTTTTTGTGCTCACTAGTTAGCGCCACTTTTGAGGTAGGAATGCAGGTCGAGCTGTCAAAGTTTAAATTATATTAAAACTTTGTCAGCCCGACCGGCAGCCTTAAAACCGTGCTGTATAAATATCGAACATGCCCCAGTATTGCGCAGTCCCATTTTACTCAGAAAAAAAGGTGGATATAAATTTCCGAAAGTAAAAACAGAGACATTTTAGTAAATATGTACAAGTTTTACTCTTAAAGCACTGAAATTCATTGACTCGTTACTCATATTTGCCATAATTCATCTCAGGCTTTGCAAAATATTCACAACACTAGTCTATTAGAAATAAACCTGCGTACCTTATCCACAAACAATTAAATTTGACATTGCGAAAACTAGTAGCTCCTCTAGCGGCGAATTCACACTCGATAACCCTCTATATGGTGCAAGTTGTGACGGTGCTGGCGCTGCGGTTTGTCTTGGTTTGGTTTTCCTCGTCTAAGGTCATATCTCGATTGCCATATTGATCTCTTGCGGATTACAATTATTTTGTTAGAATATTATCAGGACTTAATCGCGTAAAATATTAAAAAGTACAAATCTTTTGGCCGATCGAATTGCACCGATCGTGGTTACTTTTGAAAATGTCTCAAAATTAAATGTTCGAAAGAATTTCCAGGGTCAAATTACAAAAACCTGTACTGGCAAACTATTGAAAATAATTTCTTAACAAACATCAACAACGTGATGATGATTGTTGGAAAATTATTTCTCGTTCTTAATTTCTCCCGTATAGGTCCACTGCTGGACATATGCCTCTCCTAATTTCCGCCACAACTTCCGGTCCTCTACCTTCCATACCCAATCCATCCAATCGACAAACAATAAAGATAAAATATTCCTAATGTATTCCCAAAGAATACACAGAAATTAAGATGAAGTAACCCAATGGGAATAGATGAAATATACCGCGTTCGGTTTATGAGTTACAATAAATATCCAGATACTCTCGAAATTCCCATTGGATTGGAGTGATATGGTATTAAAAACGTCACTCTAAGTTTTGGTTTCGGGTTTTTCTATCAAAATTTACATCTGGCTGCAGAAGTCACAACCTTCGGGTACATCAAAAAACACTCTAAGCTATCGATCCTCCACCCTCCGTTCTATCGAATATATGGTTTCCGTTTTATCGAATCATGAAAGTGAGCGAATATGTAGCAAAACTTAAGTTTTGACATCGCTTGTGAGTTTTAAAATTGAGATTTTTTTTTTTTTTTATTGGCTATGGTTGACAGACGAGCCAGCGGCCCACCTGATGATAAGCAGTAACCGCCGCTCATGGACTACAGGAATGTCAGGGCCACACCCAAGCCGCTGCCTACCGTGAAGTGAAAACTCTCTTTAAACCTCGTTTGAAGAAAGACATCATTTTCAAGTTGTGCGGAATTGGTAAACTTCCCTACCAAATTATAAATTTTGAAACCACCCGCGTCACTTACTCGTAGAGCAAAATAAAACAAAGGACAAATATAAATCGGTTCATACATTTTTACAAAAATAAATATTGTGATATGTCTTTGTACATATCAAATGATTTAAAGTACTGACACAACACACAACAAGATTAAGTACTGACTAATTATCCATACGAAGAAAGAAGTACCACAAACACAGACTACAATTTTATTAAGTTATTATATCAGCCAATTATTTATTCCAGTCATGTTTACCTACGTCTAATAACGGCACAGCTAAATAAGACATCAGATTTAGAAGTGACAGAAAAACAAACAATATTTTCTTGTATATCTCATACAAGTAGGTTTAATGGATTATGGATATCCATCACAGTCAAAATATATATAGTTTATGCTAAACACCTTTTAAATATATTTACGTATAATCCTTAAGGATTCAGTTCTTACCGATGTTCGCGTTTGTAGTCATACTATGAATAACCTTGAGTTTATAATGAAAATTATAAATGTTTCATGCTCGCGACTTCACTCGCTCTTGATTTGTATAAGTTTTCATTTTTGGTGTAGGTATATCATAAAATAAATATACTGCTGATACGTGAACCCACTAACACAAACAATTGAGCTTAGCTGTAGGGGTTAAGGTTAAGGGGATGTAAGGGGGCGTATCACCATCTTTCGCTCCAAGCCAACCTCACCTGCACGCGGTACATCCTGCTGTACAACGAACGAGGCTCTGGCGACCGGCTGGTGGCGGTATAACCATCCCAATTTAAGGCGTAGCTGAAGTAATAGGTCAGTGACGGGCAGCAGCGTCACTGATGCGAGAGCTACGCCCTGCGATCGCCAACCCGCCTGCCCAGCGTGGCGATTATGGGCATTACCCCAAATGCACAAAGCACTAAGGCCACGGCCCCCAGTTCCCGGCAGTCACGCTATTCCTGGACATGGTGGCGTCCACGGTAACGGCGTGGCGGGGGGTGCTAAGAATCTCCGGGCTACGGAAGGCCACCACAACCGACTGACCCTGGCGACGTATAACGGACGCACGCTACGGCTAGACTCGCATCTGGCACAACTTGAGGTGGAACTTGGGAAGATTAGGTGGCATATCCTCGGGTTAAGTGAAGTCCGAAGAGAGGGAGAGGACACCATAACCCTCGAGTCAGGCCACCTTATGTACTTCCGCGAGGGAGACCAAAAATCTCAAGGTGGTGTTGGGTTTCTGGTAAATAAGTCCCTTTCTGACAACGTTGTGGAAATGTCTACCGTGTCGAACAGGGTAGCGTACCTCATTATCAAGCTCACCGAGAGGTATAGCCTCAAGGTAGTGCAAGTGTACGCACCGACCTCGGCACATCCAGACGACGAAGTGGAGGATATGTTCGATGACATATCGAGGGCCCTCCACTCAACCACTAAGACCCACTACAACGTTGTTATGGGGGACTTCAACGCTAAAGTGGGAGTACAAAATTGCAGCGAATTGGTAGTAGGAGCCCATGGATTTGGAAGCAGAAATCATAGGGGGCAAATGCTAGTCAACTTCCTCGAACGGGAGGGGCTCTTCTTGATGAACTCCTTTTTCAAGAAACGGCCCCAAAGGAAGTGGACGTGGCAAAGCCCCGACACTATGACGAAAAACGAGATCGACTTCATCATGACGGACAAAAAGCATATATTCAGAGACGTCACCGTGATCAACAGGTTTAATACCGGTAGTGATCACCGACTTGTCCGAGGCTCTCTGAATATCGACTTCAAGGCGGAACGTGCCCGTCTGATGAGGTCCAGGCTCCGACCTACTTTGCTCCAAACCATGATAGGATCCGAAGCGTTCCAGTCAAACCTGGATAACCGATTTGCTGCCATGGAAACCACAACAGACGTAAACCAGAAGCTCGTAAATGTGGTTCGGATACTCAGGGAAGAAGGTACGAGATTTTGTGAAATGCAGCGTAAGGGCAAGAAGTCAAAGCTTTCGGAAAAGACTTTAGGGCTAATGAAGGAACGACGTGAAAACCCACCCGTCACTTCGTCGGAAAAGCGCGCTCTAAACCAAGAGATTAACAGGCTTATACGACACGACCTTCGGTGCTCCAACACTCTTTTGATTAAAAGAGCGATCGAGCAGAACCGGGGGTCAAAAGTGTTCGTACAATCTCTTGGAAGAAGCCACCTGACGAAGTTGACCACAGCAAGTGGAGAAGTCGTTTCTTCGAAGCCGGCAGTCATCTCCGAAGTGGAAGGCTTCTATGGCCGGTTATACGCTTCGCATGCATCTCGACCTGATCCTGAAAATGAGGGTCCTAGAGCCACTCTAACACGCCACTACACCGAAGACCTGCCAGAAGTCAACATTGACGAAATCGTGCTGGCTCTTAAACAGCTGAAAAATGGAAAAGCCCCTGGAGAGGATGGCGTTACAACAGAGCTGTTAAAAGCTGGAGGTAAACCCGTACTGAGGAAGCTCCAAAAGCTTTTTAATGCTGTCCTGTTTGAAGGGAGAACTCCGGAGGCGTGGAGTAGAAGTGTAGTCGTCTTGTTCTTCAAAAAAGGAGATAAGACCCGGCTGAAGAACTACCGACCTATTTCTCTTCTAAGCCACGTCTATAAGCTGTTTTCAAGAGTCATCACGAACCGTCTTGCGCGAAGACTTGACGAATTCCAACCACCGGAACAGGCTGGATTTCGGAGCGGATATGGCACCATAGACCACATCCACACAGTGCGGCAGATTATACAAAAGACCCAGGAGTATAATCAGCCCCTGTGTCTAGCATTCGTGGACTATGAGAAGGCCTTTGACTCGATTGAAATCTGGTCCGTTCTGGAGTCTCTGCAGCGATGCCAAGTAGATTGGCGATATATCCAAGTGATGAGATGTCTCTACGAAGCCGCCACCATGTCCGTCCAAGTACAGAATCAGCAAACAAAACCTATACCATTGCATCGAGGAGTGAGGCAAGGGGACGTTATTTCCCCGAAACTGTTCACAAATGCAATGGAGGATATGTTCAAGACGCTGCACTGGAAAGGGCGGGGCATCAACATCAATGGTGAATACATTTCTCACTTGCGATTTGCAGATGACATTGTCATAATGGCGGAAACGCTGCAGGACCTGCAACGGATGCTGAATGACCTGGCTGACTCCTCTGTACGCATCGGCCTACGGATGAACTTGGATAAAACCAAGGTCATGTTCAATGAACATGTACTACCGGAACCGATAGCGGTGCACGGCGCCGTTCTCGAAGTTGTTCAAAAATATGTGTACCTCGGGCAGTCTTTGCAGTTAGGTAGAAACAACTTCGAGGACGAGGTGAACAGGAAAATTCGGTTGGGTTGGGCAGCGTTTGGTAAGCTACGTCAAGTCTTCTCATCGTCGATCCCACAATGTCTAAAGACTAAAGTCTTTAATCAGTGCGTCCTACCCGTCATGACATATGGAGCCGAAACGTGGACACTGACGGTACGGCTGGTCCACAAGTTCAAAGTCGCTCAGCGGGCTATGGAAAGGGCTATGCTCGGAGTTTCTCTTAGGGACAAAATCAGAAATGAGGTGATCCGGCAGAGAACCAAAGTTATCGACATAGCCCACCGGATTAGCAAGTTGAAGTGGCAGTGGGCTGGCCATATTAGCCGAAGAACCGACAACCGTTGGGGTAAACGAGTTCTTGAGTGGAGACCGCGGCTTGGCAAACGTAGTGTAGGACGCCCTCAAGTCAGGTGGAGTGATGATATACGCAAAACGGCTGGCAGGAGCTGGATGCGAGAAGCCGAAGATAGAACAAAGTGGCGTGCAATTGGAGAGGCCTATGTCCAGCAGTGGACTGCGATAGGCTGATGATGTAGGGGTTAAAAGGATTGCTAGTAATGTGGGACCCAAAATCCCACATTGCTAGTTATCTTAAATATAATTTTAAATATATAGTTATATCAGATATTTATTCCTAGGTTTGGCTGCATGTACCACCTACATTTTAATTCTGCAGATTATTGCAGAGTTTTCATTTATATGTGTATTCGGCATACATATAGATTATGATAATAAAAGTATTTTAACGTTAACATTCTAATTCGGTTTTTTATACTTTATATCACTTTTTAGATATATGTCGCACAAATGTTTAAAATAATAAAAATATAAGCAACCAAATCAAATACGTTTTGTGTTTTATTTTGATTCTTTTGTTGCAATTTTTTATCGACGACTTTCATCATTTTACTATCTTAATCTTGAACATTTTTAACTTGTAACTTATAAAGTTAGTTTAATAGTTGATAAGTTAAGTTCAAGTTTTTGTAATGGCTAATTCTTAAAATAAGAGATTTAATCAAAAAAGGAACCGTTTAAAAATTAAGAGACTTTTTGCTAAAACATCAAGTAAAGTGACGTAATAACACTGCTATCTTGATAATATAAAGGTTTATTATAATTTGATAGACAATGTTACGTTTAGGGTTCGCACTTGGATGGTTTTTTATATTATGTAGCTACTCTAGTGACTCCATAGCGTAATTTCGCCTAAAGTAAATTACCTGTAATAAAAGAAATAACTGGTAATATTCCCTAATAATGTAGAAGTATAATGTCCCATAAACTATTTATAAACATACTGCATAATAGTATTTCTACGGCAACGTGCGGATCAATATATGAATACGCATTGATGTTCACAATCGTCACTAAAATGATACCCCAATTTTTAGATCTAAGAAAGTTTAGTATACAGCATTGAAATTTAAAATATTTTGAAAATGTATTTTAGAAAGACGATGCAAATCAAGATACATGTTTTTTTGTGTTACCTAGGTAGCTGAACCTCGTAGATTTGTGAAAACACTACCTTAAAAACTAAGAATGGTAAGAATGTAAGATTAACGAATGAGACAATCACATAAGTAGTAATTCTAGGGAGGTCATGGTGATTGCAAGAAATTTATGTATCTGTTACGCGTTCACAATGCAAATACAAACACGTATGTTTCCATCTCATACACAGCTAATGGTAATAATGTAGTTTTTATTTCGTTACGATATCTGAAAGTGCTCACATTATCCAATATACTTCGTAACTTAACGACTTTTATTAAGTTAATCAGTAAAAGTGTATGTTATTTTGATGTGCCTATTATTGAATATTTTTAATACGTTAAGCTCAAGAAAACGTCAAAAATATTGAAAAAGCACATGCTGATTGTTGACTTTAAAGATATAATTTTCTAATAGTGCACTAAGACATGCGACAAGGCCTGGTAAGGAGCTCAGAATGCAGCCCGACTCGGGCCGGCAGCGCGCGCGTCACAAACAGCCGAGCAGCACATTCACGCCTATTTAACCGCTTGCGCTCGTGTTCATGCCCATTGAATATCGCATGTCCCACTAGCGAGTCCTAGAGTGGAGACCGCTACTCGGTAAACGTAAGGTAGGACGACCCCCAGCCAGATGCACTGACGACTTAAATGAAGTCGCAAGAATGAATTGGATGCGGAAGGCGCAGGACCGGATATTGTGGCGTAAGTTACGAGAGGCTTATGTCCAGCAGTGGACCGATACAGGCTGATTGATTGATTGAACTAGCGTAACCTTTTTTATCACCAATTAGGAACTAAAATTTGAACAGCGCAACAGCTCTGAACTATTGATTAAGTTAAAGCTAGGTCACACTCATCTTCGTTTTAAATTTGTCGAAAGACACCACGTAATTCAACTCTCAACTAATTTATTCTACCTTATGAAGGAAACCAGGTATTACTAATCTGATATCTCACCGGTTAAATGCAATGGACAGATAGACATTACACAAGTCAAAAGAAAGAATAGGACCACACCACCATCAGGCTAGCGCAGTGCAATCAACCTGTAAACGAAGAACCTAGTTCGCTGTATGTCCTATATAGGCAAAAAAAAAAAAAAGTAATGCTGTAAATGAGCAGATGTTGATGATGAGATGATGATGAGAACTCGTGACCTGTGTTACCTTTCAAAGGATCTTAAAAGCTTACTGTAGACCTCGTGTAAGTACTTAGTCAATATCCAAAGGTCGAGGATCAAATCCTTATAATTAAACGGCTTCAAAGTAGGCTTTTGAATTGAAGAGAGGTAGACTATTTCTTAGAAAGACTTTAGCAATACTTATTAAAATTTTTAAACGTGACTGCTGCATTTATATCATTTCGAAAGTGATTTATTGAATGAATCTATGTTTAGATGTTATTGTTGATGCGCACATATATATTAAAGGTTTCTAACTAAACTCGATTATTAAATCACTTACGTTTTGAACCGTAATAACTAAGTAAGCAGTTGAAACTTTTACAGAATAATATCTTGGGACAACTTACAGGATGCCATCTTATCTTAAACTAGGCAGAGCCTGTACTATGTTAACCATACAACTAATAAACATACTTATGTGTTATTTATATCTACTACACCCAGATACAGAATAAGCTATCGTACTTATCACACAAAGTTTTATTCTGGGTGGGGATTAAAACCCCAATCTCTGGCTTAGCAGTCACGATCACTAACCACTAGACCAACAGGACAATCAGAATGTGTATTATAATGACATTCATAAAAATGCAATGAAGTAAACAAGATTTTGTTTTAGTTAGGGTTCGTAAATATAGTACATAATTCTTCGTTAAGGATTACCACTTGTATTTGGTCAATTTTTAACTACATGGATAAACGATAACGATGACGATGAATATTAAAATAACGGTGGGTGTGAAAGATAGATTTAAGGGATAAAAAGGTTCTGCGATAAAGTAATTTGAATATCCAATTAAGTACAACTCTTTTTTTAGTTATTGCTTTTATCTTTAGGAAGATGGTAGGTCTAAGCCATAGATCGTCTTAATGTACTGTCACAGAGGCAGTCATCAATTAATCAATTGATACTGTAATGGAGTACCATTACAGTATCAATTGATTAATTGATGACTGCCTCTGTGGCGCGGTGGGAGTGTATCCGACTGCTACGCCTCTTGCGTCGTGAGCTCGATTCCCACCCAGGATAAAACTTTGTGTGATGAGCACGATGGTTTATTCTGTGTATGGGTGTCATTTATCTATAATATCGATGTATTTAGAAATATATAAGTACGTATCAGTTGTCTGGTTTCTATAGTACAAGCTCTGCTTAGTTTGGGATCAGATGACGTAGTGTGAGTTGTCCCAAGATATTATTATTATTATAGATATTATTATAACTTTGTGTCCGTAAATTGTATGTTTGTAAAGTCCCCCACGACACAGGGCTTAGGCTTGTACCCCAATGACGGAGTCGTCTTATGATTTGGACTGGCATTAATACTGTTATGGGCTAGCTTGTCACTTTACCAACTGGCGCACGACCTGCTCGTCTTCTCATTTCATCATACATAAAAAAAGGTTGATTGAATTTAAACTAAAGTATAACTGTATTTATTTACACGTCTCCATTGGTATATTGCTAAAGGCGAGGTACTGCCCTTTCCTTACCTTTCTACGCCGTAGACACCAAGCTACGAATTTGTAACTGTGGCCAAAATAATTTATTAGTATTTTTTGTTCTTGATAGAAGTCTATATATATATATATATATATATATATATCGCGGAGATATAGCGCGGAGGCTGAAAAGATTGTTTTGATTGTCAAGAGGTTATACAAACAACAGCCGTGTGGTGCCGGCTTAAGAATAGTACCACCCCATCTCTACCCGTGGGTGTCGTCAAGGCGACTAAGGGATTTTAACCCGGAGGACGGGCAGCAGCGTCCTCTGCGTACTTTAAGCCTTACTGCGATCGCCAACCCGCTCGCCAAGCGTGGCGATTATGGCAATTACCCCCAGGATCTACATACTAGTAGGTTCTACTGGGGAGACCCGTGCCCAGCAGTGGGCCATCTTATGGGTTGATATGTATATGTATGTATGTATACAAACAATGTTGATCGGGTCGCACAGGATTAATTTACACATTGTATAAATAGAATGACAGTATAATTTTTCCTCTCAATAGTGAGTACTGATCTTTAGCTGGTTTATTGAGTATATATTTTGGCATTTACTTTTAATTGAGTTTTTATTTGATATATCCACGCATTTCTGTTGAAAATGAATAATAAATAAACAATATATTGGGACAGCTCACACAACGTTATTTGATCCTAAACTAAGCAGAGAGATAATTCAAAAACATACGTATATATATCTAAACACATACCTACATATTACTATACATAAATAAATTACTCATAGATTAGCTGAAATCTTCTCATAGTTCACATTCTTCTCAACACATCATATCTGGTGCAAAGAAAGATTTATGGCCTTGAATCTTCTATTGTAACATGAGAAAATACTTAGGGAACCAAAACCTAAATAGAAAAGTAATTAACGTATTGACTTTAGATTGAATGCAAAGTATAAATTCTAATTGTAACGCTATTAAGGGCCACATCAGTTCAAATAATATAAAATTAGAATAAATATGTAGATTGGAAAAGTTATTACGGACGATCGATGTTCGTAGATTGAGGAACAAATTTACATTTTAGTAAATATGAATTAGGGAAACGATAACCTAAGTGGCGAAGTAGCGCTTTAATTTGGATAATTCAGGGAATAAAAGGTAGGCATACGAAACGAAAGAGAAGATCCCACACTCTTTAAGGCCAAATTATAGAAGACTAGCCGACCCGCGCAACTTCGTATGCGTCAATTTTTCCCGTTTTTGCAACATATTTCATTGCTGCTCCGCTCCTATTGGTCGTAGCGTGATGTTATATAGCCTATAGCCTTCCTCGATAAATGGCCTACCCAACAAAAAAAATAATTCGGTCCGAATTCTTCAATTCGAACTTGTAGTTCCTGAGATCAAACAAACAAACTCTTCAGCTTTATTATATTAGTATAAATTTCGTATATAATGAAGGAAAGAAGAACCGCCGCAAATACAGCCTGCATATACAGTTTATAAACAGAGAAACATTGTAAACATTGGCAATTTGAAAAGAGTGGCCACGAGTTTTTATTGCCTGTTCTTTTCTCGGGCTTTACCTATTGTTTGCGAACAGGCATTACCAGTAAATGTAGAATCGACTTTTCACAAGTGTAGTATTTTGCTTCCTAAGTGAATAAATCATTTTTATTTTATTTTAAAATCACCCTCTTAATGTGCGGCGTGTGAAACAAAACATATTTTGGAGTTGCCTTAATTAATTGTATCAAGGAAAGAGAATGCAAGATGATTTTATCAGAAAGAGAAAAAATGATGAATTAAACCATCTTTAATAATATTACTTAGCAGTGGGACCCACTGTCACAGTCTCCAAAGTCACAGGGGTCCACTGCTGCATTAATGGATGAATTGATGAATCATCATTTTTTTGACATAACTCAAAGTTAAATAGTCAAATAATGCATTCAGCATTAAGTCCGCCTTTGTATATTGTCTTAAATATTATTTTGTATCTAAGACAGAATCCGCTTTTTTTAAGATATTTCCTTTACAGATTATGAGCAAGACTGCTTAAATAAATAATATTTTGCATGATCCGCTTATAATAAATCTCGCGTTAAACGTGCTTTTAATTTACATAGTTTAATCGAGAAATGAATCAGATTATAGAACAATTAACACATGTTTTAAATGTAAATAGTAGTCACGAAACCGATTATGATTCAGCTATAATTAAACGCTCTAAAGACACAAATACTAAATAAATTGAAATATTCAAAACACGCTCGGAAACCGATTAATAATGAAACATCAAAAGACAGATTAACGAGTTTCATAAATAATTCATTCATCTACTAACGAACGTCGGGCAACAAACGAAGCTGAGCGAAATTCTTTTGAAGAAAACCCGGAACATGATTTCACGAAGATAATTACATCCTAACATGATAAAGATACTTAGTGTGCACTATTGTGTGAGCCGATAAATCATTGAATTTTAATCTTTCATCGTACATCTTCACGAGCGTATAAAGGCGATATGTTCTATTTACTTTTCTCCGTATTGAATTTAAAAAAACACGCTTTTATTATTTCTCAAGGTTGATATTTAATATGACTCGAGTAATTTTAAAATTAATGGATGGTTTTAGGACTAGTGCTAGTTTTTAATAGGTAACCAAATAGATATACTAAAAGGTTTATTACTTTTAATGTTAGGGCATGTAATTCTTCTCATAGTTACCCCTAAGATACTTAAATATAACAACTATGACTGCAGTGATAACACAAATGTAATAACATGATACAAAATAATCATTCAAAAAGTTTACATGATAAAATTCAATATTGTTAGTAGTTTCAATAATGCAGTGATAGTGCAACACAAAATATAAAACAAAAAAAAGTAAATTTGTCACAATTAATAAAAATTAAGAACATGATATGAACCACATGTGCACATGTTTTTATATCGTAACGGTCTGCTAAGCCCAACGAAGCATGCCTGAGATAGAATTAGCACTCAGTAAGCAAGCAATAATCTGATTGTAATGCTTATGAAGAGTTATTGATGATGCATCTAACTTTCTTTTCTGAGTAAATCATTGTGCATATCATACAATTACTGATATAACGGTATTCATAGATGTTATTACAAGTTTTGCAAATACTGAAGTAAAAACTATAATAGACTTGAAAGAGACAGACCACTGTTTTGATTGAAATCTAATTTTTCTTTATCTTAAATTTTGTATTAGATAGGCCTTTAGTTTTTATTTTTGTCAACAAAGTATCAATTTAAGTTTATTTTATATTGCTTTTACTTAAGCATCAGAAAGAAACATTTTAGGTTCAGACCAAGCAATTAAACTTGAGGAATCTAGGACCTGGAAGACCTTCTGAATTTTTATTTCATTCTTTCTAATGCATTTAATTAGTTTTTTCCTTACCTTTGGCAGTTCTTCCTTGATATATTTCTAAATCCAAGGCGTTGCTGTCGTCTGCTTGTGACACTCTGAAGGTATACTCATTCCAATCAAAACTGAACGCGTTGCCATCCAGGAATGTTTCTAACCATGTGTCCATAGACCTGGCCATCCTCGCCTGCCTCGTCCTTAGCGGTTCGATTGTCAACACATTGAACAATTTTACAGTTCTTTGTTGCCTGACACTTCGTATTACTTCCTTTGCCATATTATCGATACACGTAGCATTATCACTACAGTCCAGTTCAACTATCGCCCTAGCATCCCGCATCAACGCGAAAGCGACAAAAAGGATAAGGGGATTCATTTTCACCAATGTCTTTCACTAACACTGTGTCACAGGCATTCACCAATCCATTTGTGGGTCACGATTTTCCGTACCATCTAGATCGATGGCTACTTGGTTAATGAGTCCCTGTATGGCTGCCTGATCATTTTTATCTGTCGTCACACTGCACTGCCCACAGCGGACGGCATGTGCATTATTTTTTTCATTGAGTTCTTTGCTTGCATGTGTATGTTGCTCTACACCACTTTTCTTTCCAATGTACAGGTTTTTGTTCAACAATTTTCCGTGATCCGTATACATTTAAGGTGCTTTATCGTGTATAGTTGTAGTGTACAGAAAAAATATCCGTTTCGCTTTGCTATACGTCGTTAATAAGTATTGTGAATCAATATTTTACTTTCATATGTAGTGATCGCAAATTAATTTCGGCTAAATATTAATTGGTGAATTTGATGAAAATGTAGCTCAATTTTTACTACTCTTAAATATTTTATTGTTATTAGAAGCGTGTTCTTGTAAGATATTAAGTAAGATGCGAAAACCATTGCAATCAATGACATATCTTTAAAGTTGACCTGTTTTTTCCTGAAATTTAAGCCGACAGAATTTCGACAAACTTAGTAAAACGCCATCTGTTGCGATCTACAAAGTTGGCAGTTTGACTAATCACGCATATCATTACGCCAGTGTGACGCGCTAGTTGTTTAATAAGTTTCAGGCCCTAAAATTGATTCCGTGATGCTTGAATAATTTAGTAGTTTGACTTCAGGATTTTGTCGGTAAAATTACAATTTTGGTTTTCTTAACCTAACATAAATGCTATGAAATTTACATTCTCACATTAATTCAACATTTTTTTTAAATCAGTTCATGGAGATATTAGAAATGATATCGACCTGTAGGATTAAGTTTAAAATTAACTCGCCAGTTTTTTCTTAAATGTAAATAAAGTACTTTTATTTATTTTAGTATTTATCAGAAATAACTTACAGTTACACATCGAAAAAGTAAATTTTAATTCTAATTGTGTAAGCAAATTTGCACTCATTTCTTCACATTCTATCAATTTGAAAACTAATTAAATAACTATTATACGTCCGTATACATTTTAAAATTTTGGCATTATGTTAGTATTATTTTAATTATAATTGTATTTCACGCATCAATGTTTTAACAATTAATTAATTGTAATAAACTGTTATGAAATTTGTAAGCACGTGGGGCAAATAAGTTCAATATGGTTTTGCCATAAACAGTGTAGAGGTGCACTAACTGTGATGTACGATCATACCTAACGGTGCCGTTTGTTATTTATAAATTTACCTAAGATAAGCTACTGTACATACACATTCATGAATAAATTTTATTATTAATACTATTTATTATATATTATTATTATTGTATGAGAGGTAACACTTAGATTCCGTAAATTGTACCTACCAATAAGCAGTCCAGGTTGAAGCCACTACCAGCAGAACTGGGCCATGCAATTTGATTCGAAATAAATTGATCTTCTCTGTCAGTGGTCAACTGGTCATTTCAACGACATCTACTAGTTCTTCTTAGTTCCTGTCCTTATCTCTCCAGGTTTTGTTCGTGATTTATAGCTTTTTGATGACCCAGTATCATAGTCCAATTTCAAGGCATATTGAACTATTCATTCAGTCTCTGAAATGCGATAACCATTCAGTAATGTGTCTAAGATATTCCATCCACAGAAGCGCAAGTAATCAGAGTGAAAAAATATAATGAAGACAATTTACAATTTATAAAATATGTTCAATTAAAATATGTGAACACTGATTTTATAACTTTATCGTTTTTGACGTTAATTGTGATTTTTTTTCTGTCGTTACACATAAAATGAAACTTATTTTGTTTAATCGTTGCCGTAGTATGCACGCAACAGCGTAGTGATGTGGATAAAAAATATATATCACAGTAGGTACTTGGTGTCCGGAACTACATGTCGTTTTGGACAACCCTTTTATTTTTAAGTTACGTACAGTATTGATTGTTAGAAGGAAACTTAATTTGCTAGTGTTTGGTATGTATATATTTAGTTTAAATTGTAAGCCTTTAATGCCTATAAAAAAAATCTTCGGCGGGGTTGTTATAATGTTTGACGTCTGTATATGTGTGTCTGTGTGTGTCGTCATAGCGCCCATACCCAAATTCGAATGAATTTTAATAACAATTAGAAAGTTTAGTCAAAATTGTAAAATTTAAATAGGAGGACGTTGTCCATCTAGATTTTTTTTTAATTAGGTAGATTGTTTAATAAAAAATTGATCACGTGTTTTCAAGATAATTCACGTTTCGAGTGTTTTTATGTTCTATAATATTATCTTGCATAAAAATATATATTACCAGTAGTGATATCTAGGAAATACAAGCGAAAGTCGAGTCAAGCAGACGTGAGCTCACTCCGTTTCATTTGTTTCATTAACAATGTTCAAAACTAATGTCGAACTAAACCGTGTAGAAACTGGCAGGTTTTCAAAGACGTGTAACATTCGGTAAGATTTCTATCCCAATAGTATTCACTTTGTTAATTCTAATAATTAGTCTTGTTAACCTTTCCAATTAAACCAACAGGCTGCTACGCAAGAGGTCGTGGGTTCGATCCCCACCCAGGATAAAACTTTGTGTGATGAGCACGATGGTTTATTCCAAAGATAATAGCTATATGTGTATTCTAAGGTTTATTCTGTGGCTGGGTGTTATTTATCTATAATATGTATGTATTTAGAAATATATAAGTATGTTTATCAATTGTCTGGTTGCCATAGTACAAGCTCTGCTTAGTTTGGGATCAGATAGCATTGTGTGAGTTGTCCCAAGATATTATTATTATTATTATTATTATTGTTCCACGGCAGTAGGGTAATATTTAGGATTCTTTTCAGTGACTTCTCGTTAGAAAATCCATTACCATATTCAGTATTAAAGTAAGTGAATAAGGTAACAGTATTTTAAGTGATTTTTGTTTTCTTCCACAACATATTACATTGGTATAATAATTAAGGACGATGTAAGCCAGCGAGCTCATACATCAAGTTGATTCAGTAAGGTATTCGGTTAGATGGAAGTACTATCTAATGTTTATTCTTCATAATTCATCATTCGTGCGTGCTCAACGGTTCTACATACATAAAACAATGTACTCGTCCGATTCCGTAGTTATTATGAATTGTAAATATAGGTTACTAGTCTGACGAGTGAAGAATCGTATGCATATAGCTGCAAGGAAGTGCTGGCTTAACTGTTATGGTGAGCTCACATGCTCGCGTTCAAAGCGACATTCAACGGGCACGAACATGAGTGCGAGAGTGTGAATAGGCGTGAACTTGACTGTTTGTGGACGGCTTGTCCTAGCCCTTTCGAACTGTCAACATATGCCGCGTAAAAGGAAAAAAGAATGTGAATAAGGACCCAGGCCTGTGTCAGGCTGCTTACCGAGCTGCTTGTCGGGCTGTGTGCAGTGCATCTAACGCACCATTAGCCTATCTGAAAATTATCTGAAGCCAGAAAGATCTAAACAAATAATACCTACTTGAAGTCTGCCATATTTGATATTAATACCTATCTAACTGAACGGATAACTAATAATCAAAAACTAATAATAACTAATAACTATCTACCTATCTATCTAAACAGATATCCCTGATGCAGTGGATAGAGGATATTAGGATTTTAAAGTAAATGAAGGACGAATAAAGTAGGTATTCAGTAGTAGAACGTAAATGTAGACTCCACAAAATAAGTACTAGAATTACTTTTTTAGCAATTTGCTTTTTTATGAATATTAAAATGCTAATAGAGCTTAATTGGTCTGCGAAGCCGCGTCATAGAAAATCCGTTTCCTATGGCTTTAGCCGCTCAGTCTCCAAGTTCCGTCCGCAGATGTTGAATCTGGCAATGAAACAAATAACATAATCACACGCTCGCCTGTCCATTCTTCATGTGTAAATATCCCCACAAATCCCACCTTGTCAAGGGCACGACAAAGGTTTGTATGTTGGACTTGAATCGTTTATTAAATCAGCTAGAGGTGAGGGTTATCTCTTGCGGAATAGTTTCTTTCATTGCATGCCTTTTTTAAAAAGGTATCTGGCAATGTGGGTTACTGGTAGCACATTACTAGTAATCATATTACCCACTTCAGCTTAACTAAATTGCTTGGGTTAAGGTTCATTTCCGTGCATCGCGGCCTATCGCGAGCCGCGCGCGGCTAACTATGCGACAATATTCAGAGTGCGCGCGCAGCCTACACCAGTCGTCGGCCGCGCGCGTCTGTCGCATACCTCGGAAACGGCACCATACATTCTCATACTCTGACTATTGTCGCATCGGCCGCGCGCGTCAGCAGTTCTTCGTAAGCCGCGATGCACGGAAATGAACCTTCAGGAGTGGGTTCACGTCAGTAGAATAATGGGCGGGATTTGAACCCGTTACCGACTGCGAGTCCGATCCCATAACCATGAGACTACCCGCCGTGTTGAACTCATAACGCACAGGCAGCTTAGTTACTACCATTACGAATTACCCGCAAATTTCATGAAACTATTTTTATTGGTGATACACGAACCGACGTAATTAATCTATTACTTCAATTACATTATTTGAACAGTGTAATGACCTTCGTGATGGTTAATTTAGGTTATCGAACTGTTAATTAATGGCAATGTAGGAAACGACGATACTACTGCAGGTAATGAGGCTGATTAACGATATTGGTTGATTGAACAGACCTGTTGGTCTAGTAGTTAGTAACAATAACTGCTGGGACAGATATTCTGGGTTTTATTTCCATAATTAAAATTGTATGTGTGTAGGTATTGTCCGAAGATATTTAATAGGTATAAAATAAATAAAAACAAATGAATCTATTTCAGTAACTTCATTAACTTAGTGATTCAAAGTCTCTTTATGGGAGAAAATGTTCTATATTCTTGGAAATTCTTCATATTGCACTGCTTACCTTCTAAGGATCAACTTGATTGGAGACCCCAGGACTACTAAACCAACTTAACGTTGTGATTTAAGAGCATGTGAGTTTAAAAATATATTATATGTTTCTCTAAGCGTAAGTTAATTCCAATTAAATTAAAAGTAAATGTAATTACCTAATTGGAGGGCAACTGCTACATTAGCAACTGCTGCCCATGTGGTGATGGGTCGAGGGTTCGATCATCTCACATGCAACCTGAATGATAGTTGTGAACCATTTGCTTTGACGTTCTAAAAATACTAACTTCGAATATTAGAAAATGGTAAAGGAAAACAATTAGTGGAGAGAACCGATAATATAAGAAAGAAAAAGGAGAAAATAAATATTTATTTTGATAAAATATTGATCCACATTAGGTACAATAAAACAAATACAACAAGTAATAATAACATTATATAGCAATACAATAACAATTTAAAAAATAATAATAATGACAATAAAAAAACTTTTAGCAATCAATTTTTTAATAGGTTTAAAATATAATGTATTTAAGTATGTATTTTTTATTATTTTTTTAGATTTTTGGGTACACACACAGTGACACAATACAGCTAGTACATGATATAGATGATTGAGCCACCAACATCTTTGACCACAGATACATCAATGAATTCAATTTGAGAAGTGGTGGTGAAAGAGAACTTAACAGAATTACAGTACTATTACAGTACAGTTATTTATAAATTAAAATAGCATTAGGTACATGGTGACTGGCCAGCTTTTAACTGTTTGAGTTCATTTGTTTTTTTTTTTGAACACGCCTAGTCTTGTGCATGTTATATCAAATTCAGTAAAATTATAATTATTTGTTATGCGACCGGGTAAAGTGTGGAACTCCCTGGCGATATCAGTATTTTCAATGAATCTCGGACACTTTTATGACTAGAGTGCATGCTTAGGCATCTTCTGGGTATGCTCGTTACATCGTAGGCCTTATCAATGATTACGATCAGATATGATCGAAGCCAAGAGTAAGCCCATGTACTATTAAAAAAAATATATTATATATTTAGTACAACATATCTTAGTTAAGATAGTTATTGATATAAAACAGTTTGGTAAATAGGTATGGATATTATGCTTTTTACTGAACAATAACCTTTGTGTAAAATCACAGTAGGTAATTACTACAAAATCAAAAGAAACCACACAATAACACCTGTGTCACAATATGTTACGATTTACCTAACTTTAGTACCTACAGTCGATAACCCGACTGTAGGTACTAAAGGAAGCAGATTTCATAAGAATGGGACGAATTTCTGAATTAAAAAATAAAATTATTTGAACTGTATGATTCGTCCCATGGAACGAAAGAATCGTGGGACGAAACAGCAAAAGAGGCAGAAATGCCTCTAATTTAAATCATGAAGCGGGCGAGAATAAGCCTATTTATCACCATCTTTTTAAAGTTACGTCGTCGTGTTAGAAATGTTTAGATTTATAATGGCAGCTTTTTTATATTGATGACAATATGAAATAGATGCCACGATATATTTTGACGAGTGGTATAAATCTGCGCATTTCTAATCGTAGCACACATGGTTGAGCTGTCAAACAAGCATTGTAATAATACCAGATAATTTTCTTAAATATAACTGAAAGTTAGTTAGTTTTAGATTAATTGTAGGTATTTATCTATACCGTGTGGTAAAAATAAAATAGAGAAAACTAACAACGTGCTTATTTATATATCGTGTTACAAAAATATGTTATCAAATGTATAGATCGTTTTACACATCATACTTCTGACTGCGTGTGTACATAATTTTATTTAAATCTAGAGAAGTACGCGTGATAATTAAATTAACAGATATTTCAAATGTTAATTTAATACATTGAATGTCATAATAATGCATTTGTATTTTGCACAATAATAATAATAATAACTGGCAACACTGAATGACGGTTGACGTGTGTCGTAAAATTTTCACCAAATATTTTATTTTATATTATAATATTTCGCTAATGTTCTTTTAATACCTACTTTAATCAAATATACTCCAGCATAAATACTTCTAAATTATTATAACTCCCATAAATTCGCAAAACCGGACAATAGCCAAGAAATTTACACTATGACATTACATGTCAAAATGAAAATTAACAATAACAAGGAAAAAATGATTTAGCCACATGATAACTAGAAGCAGAGCCAGAGACAGAACAGCACACCCTCCAACCCCGGACTCGTCTCTCCGCTCCGCCTCGCAACCACAGGGTTCAACACCAGCCGTTGCTGAGGCGTCGAGCTCGTCGAGTGACGAGTATTTCTCTCCGCCAACGTCGCCACCACCTGTACGTCGGCGAGGGAGAGGCCGGCCGCCGACCAGCTTAGGACCCCGAGGCCCACCGGCCTCAAACAGGGCCCCCGCTGTCGGTGGTGATGTGCGCCGCATGCGATGGACTACGTTGATGAACGAGAACGTCATGCGGGCATATTTTGCGGCTACAGAGGGGGGAACTAACCTTACTGTGTACCGTGAACGGATGCTGCCTCTGTTTCAGGTGCTTGAGCCGACTGTCAACGTTTCGGCACAACGATTATCGGACCAAGTGCGGGCCATTCAGCGCTGTCATCTGCTAGATGAGGCCGCACTTGAGAGACTACGCTCGGAGTACGCCCAGACTAGCCGCGAGATCCCTGCCCCGGTACAGGTTCCTACAAATGTAGTTGACTGTGAAGCTACGGGGCCGGATACCGCGGCTATTGTGGTAAGTACTCAGTGCAATGAGGAGATTAAGGCCGCTTTGGAATTTGCGCTTCGCGAATATCGGTCCACGCCCCACAATATTAGGCCACGCCTGCCTCGGTTACCTATGCATAGACGGAACATTTCGCTGGTGTGTGCTCTTGATTCGTTATTGCCTACTTACCTAGACAATAGCGAAGACCTCGGCGATACCCACTCAATCCTGTATTGTGCAGCTGTTGCGGCATGTCGTATAGGAGGTGTTAAGCTTTTAGCAGAAACCCCTACTATACGACCAAGGTGCGCCGTACCCGCGTGGCAATGCAGGATTGAGCGCCGTATTGCCGGGGCAAGGGTACTCATCGGCAAGTTGTCCTGCTTCAGGACCGGGAACACTCGCCCGAGAGTGATGCGCTTTGTGAAACGGGCATTCTTGGGGACTGACATCAGACCTCAGGATTATATGTCGCGTGTCACAGAGCGCATCGACTTCCTGAAGCAAAAAATCTATGCATGGGCAAACCGAATACGCAGGTACAAAAAACGCGTGGACAGGTATAACGTGAACTGCATGTTCCAAAGGGACCAAAGGTGGGTGTATAGAGACTGGCAGCGAACGGATCAAGGTGTGGATGGCGGGCATCTACCAAATGCTGAAGCGACAAGCTCGTTTTGGCGTAACATTTGGTCGGTGCCTGTCACCCACACAGAGGGGGAATGGATGCGTGACGTTGAACGAGCGTGCGAACTTATTCCGGAAATGGAAGATATTAACATTAACAGCACAGACGTAGCCAGTGCAGTCCGTCCTTTTTCTAATTGGAAATCTCCAGGCCCAGACGGACTGCACAACTTTTGGCTGAAATGGCTACGCAGTTCGCACGCTTGTTTGGCATCGCAATTCCAGTCCGCCCTAGAATCTGCGTCGCTGCCAGCCTTTATGACTAAAGGAGTGACCCACCTGCTCTATAAGACCGGTAGTACCTCGGACCCTAGAAATTATAGACCGATAACTTGTTTACCATCGATCTATAAACTCCTTACATCCATTCTGAGAGCTAAAATAAATAAACATATACACACAAACTCCATCATGTGTACCTCTCAGAATGGATGTAGAAGTGGGGCCCGGGGTACTAAAGAGCTTCTCCTCATTGATATGACTATTAGCCAGCAGGTTCGCCGCAACCGAAAGGATCTATCGGCATGTTGGGTAGATTATAAGAAGGCGTATGACTCCGTGCCACATACATGGCTTCTGAGGGTGCTGAAGTTGTATAAAGTTAATACAACTTTATGCACCTTCTTGAAGTCGTGTATGGGACAATGGAATACGGTTCTTACCTATCCAGGGTGCCGAGGGATCCAAGAAAGTGGCGGCGTACCTATAAGGATTGAGCGGGGTATATTCCAAGGTGACACTCTGAGTCCCCTTTGGTTCTGCCTAGCACTGAACCCACTTAGTACCTTACTAGAGGGTTCAGGGCTAGGTTGCAGGTTGCGACGTGGTGGTCAGGTTATATCTCACTTGCTTTATATGGATGACTTGAAGCTCTTTGCTCCCACCAGCTCACAACTAATAGCGTTACTGAAGGTAACTGAAACCTTTAGTAATTCTATTAGAATGGAGTTTGGTGTTGACAAATGTGCAGTCGTTCATATAAAGCGAGGGCGGGTAGTGGAATCCGAAGGGACTCAACTCTCGGATTCCATTCACTTAAGATCACTTCTCGCAACCGAGACCTATAAGTATTTGGGTATATCGCAGGCATTGTGCATTAATGAGGTTGACATGAAACAGCAGTTGCAAGAACGTTTCTTCGGTCGCCTGAAAAAAGTGCTTAATAGCCTTTTGTCAGGTGGCAATAAGATCCGGGCTTGCAACAGTTGGGTCATGCCACTTCTAATGTACTCCTTCGGTATACTCAAGTGGACTCAGACAGAATTAGACACCCTGGATCGAAAAGTCCGTACACTCATGACGTCATACCGAATGCATCACCCGCGTTCATCTGTGATGAGATTGTATATCCCGCGGAAGTGTGGGGGCCGGGGTTTGTTGAACCTCAAGTCCCTTCATAACCGCGAGATATACAATCTCAGAGAATATTTTCTCCATATGGACGTGGGTGTGCATCGGGATGTTGTCGCGGTGGACACCGGGCTTACCCCGCTCTCCTTGGCTAAAGAGAACTGGCGCAGGCCTGTAGTACTTGGAGTCAACGAACGCAGGGAGGTATGGCAGAGCAAGGAGCTTCACGGTAGGTTCTTTCGGGCTCTTCATGGGCCCGATGTGGACCTACTAGCATCTGTGGCCTGGCTACGGTTCGGTGACCTCTTCGGGGAAACCGAGGGTTTTGTCTGTGCAATTGCTGACGAAGTTATCATGACGAATAACTACCGGAAATATATACTGAGGGATGGCACTGTTGACATCTGTCGTGCATGTCACCGACCTGGTGAGTCCCTCAGACATATCGTTTCCGGCTGTTCACGTCTTGCTAACGGCGAGTACTTGCACAGACACAATCAAGTAGCCAGGATAATCCACCAGCAACTTGCTCTGAAATACCACCTTGTGGACGTTGAAGTCCCGTACTACAGGTACGTTGCTGAGCCAGTTCTTGAGAATAGTCGTATCACGTTGTACTGGGATCGCTCTATCATCACAGACAGGACTGTTGTCGCTAACAAGCCTGATATTGTGCTGATAGACCGATCTGAGCGCCGTGCAATGATTGTCGACATCACCATCCCCCATGACGAAAATCTCGTGAAAGCCGAAAAGGATAAACAAATAAAATATCTGGATCTGGCGCACGAGATTGTCGACATGTGGGATGTTGATTCGGCAATCATTGTACCGATAGTCGTCTCCGTTAATGGTTTGATTGCCAAGAGCCTCGACCAACACCTTGAGAGGCTCGCGTTAGACGGTTGGATCAAGCGCTTGATGCAGAAGGCAGTACTTCTGGACACGGCTCGCATTGTGAGGAGGTTCCTTTCTCTGGGGCCGTAACCACCGGTAGCTTGGTCCCTGTACCCGATGCCGGTGGGACACTATTTTTTATATTTTTAAATGTATTTTTTATATATATATTTAAAAATGTAATTTATAAGAAAAAAAAGAAATAAAGAGAATAATAATAATATCTTGGGACAACTCACACAACGTCGTCTGACCCCAAACTAAGCAGAGCTTGTACTATGGCAACCAGACAACTGATAAACATACTTATATATTTGTAAATACATACATATTATAGATAAATAACACCCAGACACAGAATAAACCATCGTGCTCATCACAAAAAGTTTTATCCTGGGTGGGGATCGAACCCACGACCTCTTGCGTAGCAGTCGGATACACTCCCACCGCGCCACAGAGGCAGTCACAATGGGAGAAGTAATTCAAAAAAAGTATTTAACACTAATCAGACCAAATACAAATGCTTTATAAACGTTCACTTATTTTACTGGTTTAATTTTCTAATCATTTAATAAACGTCAAAACAAAAACAAAACTTAAAATAGTTTGCCACAGTAAATCATATACGTCGATTTCACACAAAAATCAAAGCGTCTTGTTTTGACGTTTTGTAAAAAGAATGTTGATTGGATATGACAATTAAGTAGCTTAAAGCTTCAATTTTTACCTGTGTGGGACCACAGTAAGTGCAAAAGACATTTGACCATATTCACATGAATAAGATCATGTGAATATGATCGACTTTCATATCCATTTTTTTATATATACGACTCCCACAGTAGGGCACAAGCACTGTGTCGCGGGAGACTTTACAAACACACAGGTCACGGACACAAAGTAGTAAACCCAGACTCGGAACAACAATTTGTGGATCACACAAAGTGGTGTCCCGTGTGGGAATCGAAACCACGACCTCTTGTGTAGCAGTCGGACACACTCCCACCACAGAGGCAGTCAAAATGAACAGAGTTGTAGAGTGTTCTTTAAAATTATACCGCGTACCTATAAAGTCACTACACAAGTATACCCAAGACCACGGCCGTCGAAATACGGTCTAAACGTCGGACAATAAAAAATGTATTTACCTGAAAATATTCACGCGATTACGATCCGTATTCTGCATAATTATATAACACTATACACCAGTTTATAAAAGCAGAGGTTTTTTTATTTTTAACGAAAAATACTTTTGTTCAGAATCTTGGTACAGACCAAGATTCTGGCGAATATTGTAAAGAATTACCGTCCTTTAAAGTATCAAGTTGTATTATGCTACGGGACATCATTTTAATACTTTAATGTGCCTATGTTGCAGACCTTTCATCGATTGCCGCCATAAATGTGATTTATGTGGCACTTACTTCACTTAATGGACCAAGATACAGCTGATGTTATACTAAAAGCAGGACATTTAACCGATTTTTGTATTAAATAAGAACAAAAATACATGCATCACTACCACAAATTAAATTTTACACATTTTTTTTTTTTTTACTGAAACGAAGCGGCAGTAGCCAAATAGTTAAGGGATCGAACTCACAATCGTGAAGTCGCGGGTTCAAATCATACCCATTATACAACCGACGTGAACCCAATCCTAAGACAAGCAATTGAGCTTAGCTCGGGTTACTATAATTTTGTAGTTTGCGTCCCGGAAAAAGATAGATTTCGCGATAACCGAACTTCCACGCGAGCAGCGGCGGAAAAAAAACAGTTTATAAAATCTCTCGTAGGTAAATACAGAAAATAAAGTATCTCATAACCGAAATTCGTTACGGTGGCTAATATTATCAAAGAATGAATTAACTAATTTTTATAGGCTTTTCTTGCCAATTACTTTACAAATACAATAATTGCATGTTCAAAAATGCAATTATTGTATTTGTAAAGTAATTGGCAAGAAATGCCTATAAAAATTACTTCAATATTCGGCCCGCGACATCATAATTTGTTAAAATGCTCTCTGTAACGAAGCAATAACAAAAGCCGTGATAGTTCTTTAACTACCGACTAGATGGCGCATTCGGGGGCCCAAACTCGCGAGTATCAAGGGATAGAAAAATTTGAGGTCTAGTAACATAGTCCAGATAGGTGGTTCGCTTCTGGCCCCGATTTGGCTACGGAAGTCTCGGGTTCGATTCCTGGGTCTGGACTTCAAATTTTTCTATCTTTAAAAAATGCAATTATTGTATTTGTAAAATGAATTAACTATTAACATTTAGGTATTTGCCAATATCATCCTCATGGGTCTATATTTGAAAATACAACTACATGTTAGATATCATAGTAAACAAATGTATTCGCATAAACGACTGCATTCTCTATTTCCTCAACCTCATAGCCTGATGGGACGGAAACCCGACACCGCCAAAGCCTAACGTGCTGTCTGAGGCATGAAGTGGTGTGTAATTTTTGAAAAAGGTCACCCGTCATTCCATTTAAATCAGGCTGTGTCGTTTGTCTTTCAATATTGCATAGTGATGAAGTGTCACGGAGAGAAGCAACAAAACCGTCATTCTGCCTTAACTTAGAGAGTAGTTTTTAAAATAGCTACCTTTCGTCCTTTCCTATTTTCCACCTTCCTACTGTATAAATGCTGTAAAGTACTAACTGTTCACCAGGGAGTACTACTAAATGTGGTTTTAAAACAACATAAGCTGCTCAAGTTCAAGGGTGACACTGCTAACAAGAGACGAAAAGACATAGTCATCAAAACAGAAAAAAAACAAATAATAAATATCTAAGTATTATGTAACTATGTTCCCAATTTCAAGATATGGTATATGAACAGACGAAGAATTTACTGGTAGTATTTTAAAATAAAATAAAAGGACCTATTTTGTAATTGGCATAATATAAATATAAAGGTAAATTTATTTGTGTTTGTTTTATAAGATAACAGTTCTTATTTTTAGTTAGGATAAGTTTTAGTTTCAGAAAGTATTTATTTTAAATACTTTTTTATTTCTCGCCTGAAACACAGGTTTCAACCTAGTTCAGGCAAATATCCAACTTTGCCGTTTGTTATTTATAAATGTACCTAAGATATATATATATATATAATATATATATATATATATATATATATATATATACCTCTATGTAGAGTGCGATGCGTGCGTGCTAAGTGTTTGTTTTCTTTTCTACCCTCAGTGTTTCGTGACTTTACCTTCTCAGATTCGGAATAATCTTCAAATTAATAACTGAAATATTTTAGCGTCATTTAGGCTCTAGAGCTTGCCAAAGAAATATAAATACATACATATATAAACAAACATAACTTTCCATCTTGCGCAGTCGGGTAAAAATAAAATTCCACCATAAAGAAAACAGTGAACTGATGTTACATTAGTGGTTCACTGTTTTTTTTCTCTGGGATAGATAATTTAGTTCAGTGTCTTACGTATCAATACTGTGGTTATTTCCAGTAGGTATCGATGTTCTGTGGTTTCTTCCCTAGTACCAACACAAAAAAAATACATTACTCTGATTTAAACTAGGTTGTTACTGGTAATAAGGAATAAGGAATAAATCAACACACGCACAGACAAAATCAACACGCATAATAATTAATTTCCTATACACAAAGACTAATTGAACAGACTAGACATAGCTTGATACTTTTTACTTATATAATTCTACCTACATTGTCACGTTACTTGTTATGATCGCAAACTATATTTAAAAAAAATAGTTGTCTGTAAAGTCGGTTTAAGGAAGACAATAACTCTTACTTTACGTGATAACGTCATAAGAAAACATTGATGATTTTGTAATAAACAACCATGCCTGGGACAGCTTTAGTTCTGATTCTATAATTGCAATTTTTGAAAGATAGAAAAATTTGAAGTACAGACCCAGGAATCTAACCCGAGACTTCCGTAACCTAACCGGGGCCGGAATCTAACCACTTAACTGGACTATATTACTAGACTTAGTTCCAATTGTATCGCATGTCGCTGCAATCGCCATTCACTGATAGGCTAATAGCTTTAGTTTTAATTGTATCACGTCATTGTTTATTTTGGGGTTTGTTATACGATGTCGTTACTAACTTTTGCCAAAAAACTAATTCTGTAGAGTGTAGGTAGAAACCTATAGGCGTAGTTTCAATAGTCTTTTCTACAATGTAACATAATCTTTGCCGGTAACGGTCGACATGTGGTACGACACTAGCGCGCACATAATTGCAGCTCACTCAATCGCCGCAACGGTTTCCGTTATCATCAGGAAACTACAAAGTAGTGCATATTTCTTGAATTTATCGCTCTATTTAAATAAATATTTTTGAATTATTGTCGTTGTGAATGCGATTTCTATTTGACAATGGATCACAGTGACAAAAGTTCGATTTGGCAGTCACATACTGAAGGTCCTGTACGGTTTAGCAGTGTTTTTTTTCCACGGTTTCATGGACGTGATCGCACGCCCGACTCTTACATTACAAGAGTTTAGCCTGACCAGACAAAAAGAATTTTCCCTTTATGCTAACGACTCACATACACATTCACATAATAATAGGAAAACAAAGAATATGAAATGTAAGGTTATTCGGATGTTCGTTTATGTAGTTTCCTGAATTTGTTTATAATTGTTAGTTTGTTCGCGATTTTAACAAGTACAGAACATGACGGTCATATGTCAAAGAGTAATTGATTGCACTGGTTGGAGAATCCCGACAATGCTAAAAACTTTTAACATTTAGGTATTTGTCAATATCATTCCCATGGATCTATATTTGGAAATTCGTTAAATTGTAAATCAACGGCATTTAAATTCTGAAGGCCGGTGAAAATAAAAAAAAAAATCGTGAACATTATAGAATTTTATAAGTAATGAGTCATAATCTATAACAAATAAAGCTAAATACCTTTGTTTTACTATCCGACGTTTCAACCGTATTGCAACGGCCGGTTGCAATACGGTTGAGCCAGTCTTAGCCAGTTTTTTATTTAAATATTTGTGTTTAAGTAAATATAATAATGGTTTTCGAACCGATGTCAGCGGCGACATTATAATGCACAAGTATGACACAAATGTACCACTCTCATAGCCCAATGGGATGAAAATCCAATCGCGACATAACGCGAACGGGACATAAAGCGAAAGGGATATAACGCGAACGGGGCATAATGCGAAAGGGACATAACGCGAAAGGGACATAATGCGAAAGGGACCTAACGTAAATTGGACATAACGCGAACGGGACATATAGCGAAGGTTTTTTTCAGCGGGCCTAAACGCGAAAGTGCCCAAACCGTCCTAATCCAAAATTTGGATTTTGACATGACTGGAGAGAGATTGGGCACAAGACCGACGGCTTAACGTCATCTCTGAGATACGCAGGGGTAAGACATTTTCTAAAACAGTCACTAATCTATGGTGTAACAGTTGTAACATTACAGTTGTAAAATTACAGTTGTAAAATTTTGTTTGATTGTTTTTATGTTAATAGAGTTTTAGAGAGCACAGAAAATCCCTTCTCCTAGGGATTCACACATTCACAAAATAATAGAGAAGACAAATGAATATTAACAACAGTAATGTTATTCGGATATTCGTTTATGTATTTTTCTGAATTTGTTTATTAATGTTAGTTTGTTCGCGATTTTAACAAGTACTGAACATGACGGTCATATGTCAAAGACTAATTGATTGCACTGGTTGGAGAATCCCGACAATGCTAAAAACTTTTAACATTTAGGTATTTGCGAATAACATCCTCATGGATCTATATTTGGAAATTCGTTAAATTTTAAATCAACGGCACATGAACCGTGAGGGCCGGCGAAAATTAAAAAAAAAAAAATCGTGAACCTAATAGAATTTTATACGTAATGGGTCTTAATCTATAACAAATAAAGCTTAATACAGGTAAATTAGCTTGAAGAAATTTTTGCGTTTGTAGTAGTGTATGGTCAGCAAATAAAAAAAACAACATTTTATTTTTAGTTTTTATTGTTTTAAAGGTAATATACGTTTGTGGCTGGAGCACACCAAATGCGTGCACGTCTACGCATACGCACTACGTACTAATACGGTCGTGAAAATGTGTATCCACCGCATTGTAATCTATGGAACTGTATGAGGCAGACAAGCCAGTTCCAAACATTACAAGCATTGAATGCCGGTTTTCACTTCAGTGAAGACGTGTATGAATTAGGTGTTCTCCGGCCATAAATGTTTTATTCTAATAATTCATCAACCCCAGGCATATCACAATCATCCCCATCCTCGCTTTCATCAGATGAATTATTTAAATTAATTATGATTCGTTCTGATATTGTGTCTAAAGCTGCGTCTCTACCCTGATATTTGCTTTCCTCCTCAATAGCATGCAAACAAACTTTTCTCCATTCCTCTACAGCTAATGACATTATAACCTTCATATTCATTGCGACATTCTTTTTTGCGACATATGTTTTCACTATCCCCCATATATTTTCTATAGGATTAAACTCCGGATGGTATGGTGGTAAACGCAGCACAGTATGACCGTGCTGTCGTAATATTTCGTCTATCTTGTACTCTATAAATCTCGCCTTGTTTTGCAGAATCAGTTCATATAATTGAGGCTTAAGCAACGTGGATGAATGCTCAATGTTTCGAAATGTCAGCCAGTCTATCATTTGCTGTTTTCTAGAATTACTATTCGGTGCAGGATTTTGTATTGAGTTATGATATGGTGCGTTGTCAACAACAACAACACTATTTGGTTGTAAGTTGGGTATTAATTGAGTTTGAATCCACCTTGAATAGTTGTCATAGTTCATATTGTTGTGGTAATCTCCACTTTTTTGGTCGGCTTTAAACATAAGCAATGCATTTGGTATAAAGCCATCGATACCACCGGCATGAACAATGATTAAGCGGTTGCCTTTCGATATATGTTGCTTCAAACCTGAAGTGCTTCCATCTGACCAAGATTTCGAGAGGGTATGTGATGTATGTATATATGTTTCGTCGGTGTAAACAATTGGTCGGCGTTGTTCACGATATTCAGCAATTTTCATCAAATAATTAATTCGCAAGTATCTAATTTCTTGTTTTTCCATAAGAAGTTTCCGGTTATCTTCTGTTTGCTTCCAATTAAAACCTAATGACATGACGTGTTTTCGTAACGTGCTGACACAACCTTTATAATCGATATCTTCTTTCAATTTTGAGTGCAAAGTTTTTAAAGTGGGAACTTCTTTATTTGTGATGTGGAAGTCATGAATTGTTCTTCTGATAACTTGCTGATCAAAGTTATCGATTACTATTGTAGGTTTACGATTCGGTTTCTTTTTAGGAGATTTAAATGTTACTTCCTGATCTGAAGGACGACATTTGCTTTCTGATACTACCTTTCTGACGGATGCTATTGAAATTCCTGTTGATTTAGCAACTAATTGAGTGGGGGTCATAATACTGCTCGGGTTGTTATTACACTCATTTTCGAAATATTTGTACAAACAGTACAAAACTTCCTTAGTTTGAGAAGTCAAAGGCTTGCCTCGACCATGTTTTAACACTGGAGCCATTTTGAATTATCAATATAAAGTTACAACACTTACACACTTGAAATTAAACACTTCAACAAATATTTTAACAATAATAACAAACAATAACAACAATCAACAAATACAAAATTTCACAATGAAACTACTACGTATCTAATAATTATAATTTTTTAATGAAATGCGTGCTTTATGTTCTAACGGTATCAAGCGACTGACGTCAGACTGCACGTGGCACCTGCGGACAGAGTAAACTGGTTTATTCTGGTTTTGTGCGTGTTTCCACTTTCCACTATCAAGTGACGATTTATTTATTTGTTTTGTTTCGTAATTATTATGGTCAAAACTTTTTACCTATAGCTAAACTACTATCATCTAAAGAACGACACGATATTTTATTGTTTCACGGTAGTCGCCTTGTCGTTTGCTCAAGGACGTGAAATTGAATGACATATTTTTTTTAATAAAGTCAAAACCTTTTTATTTAAAATAAAAACTTGTTTTTATTGAAAACAAAAATCAGAGTGTTGCTAGGGATAAGTATTAAATTAAATAGTAATGTTAGGATATTGAAACATTTTTGTAAGGGCCAGAACGATATAGTGGAAACGCGCTCTAATATCTAAGTAACATACACACCACTACATATTCAAAACTTCTCGAGACTAATTTCACTGTACCTTTGTTTTACTATCCGACGTTTCAACCGTATTGCAATGGCCGTGGTCACGGGTAGCCAGTCTTTTATTTAAATACTAGCTGTCCCGCGCAACTACGTATGCGTAATTTTTTCCCGTTTTTGAAACATTTCTCGTCGCTTCTCCGCTCCTATTAGTCGTAGCGCGATGTTATATAGCCTATAGCCTTCCTCGATAAATGGGCTATCAAACAAAAAAAGATTTTTTCAAATCGGATCAGTAGTTCCTGAGATTAGCGCGTTTAAACAAACAAACAAACAAACTCTTCCGCTTTATAATATTAGTATAGATTTGTGTTTAAGTAAATATAATAATGGTTTTCAAACCGATGTCAGCAGCGACATTACAATGCACAAGTATGACACAAATGCACCACTCTCATAGCCCGATGGAATGAGTACCCAATCGCGACATAACGCGAACGGGACATAATGCGAAAGGGACATAACGCGAACGGGACATAATGCGAAAGGGACATAACGCAAACGGGACATAATGCGAAAGGGACCTAACGCAAATGGGACATAACGCGAACGGGACATATAGCGAAGGTTTTATTCAGCGGGCTTAAACGTCCTAATCCAAAATTTGGATTTTGACATGAGAGAGATTGGGCACAAGACCGACGGCTTAACGTCATCTCTGAGATACGCAGGGGTGTGAAATTTTCTAAAACAGTCACTAATCTATGGTGTAACAGTTGTAACATTGCTTGCAGATATCTCTATCTGCTTTGTCATCACAGAGTTAGGAATCCTCCTCAAGTAAATATTCAACTGAACCAAAGGATTTAGTAGGTACTTTAGTAGATGTAATAAAAATAGCATAAAAGGACTGACATAAAACATACCTTTCTGTTACACGTTGAACAAACAAAAACTCACTTTACATTTTTCAAGATACCTTCTTCCTCATACCTTTACCCGTTGGATACAAGGTACCTTGTATCCAACGGGTAAAGGTATGAGGAAGAAGGTATCTTCTGGCTCGTCATTTTGTAAAGGGATTTTTTCCGCCAACCTTTTGTATTCCATTCTCGGTCAGGTTTACCTGTTGGTACACCGATAGCAGTACAAATACAAAACATGAAATGTGCTTTGTATTCTCACCGATTTAATAGTTAAATTGTATTATATTGTAAATTTAACAATATATTCAAACGAGCATTTCTTACTTTATCATACCTTTTCAGAAACGGCTTGTATGATTTTGTTTGTTTGTTTTTATGTTAATAGAGTTATAGAGAGCTTAAACTATATAAGTTTAGAACAAGAAATCTCTTCTCCCTTAGGGATTTTTGTATTTTAAATCCCTTATGTGGGCTAAATAGGGTCGGACAGATGGTATAAATTAAAAACCAACTAATGCTTAATATTTTTTTTTTAATCGATTCTAATGCATGGAAGTTTGTTTGAGAATCTATCATATCTATTTTAATTTTTTTTGGGTAAATTCTCTCAGAAAAGAAATTACTACTAAATAAAAAGTCCTGCGCCTAATTTCTATGTGATAATAAAAAAGTCCTGCGCCTAATTTCTATCTGCTCGTGTCGGATTTCCGTTCTATCGGACTATGAGAGTGAGAGAACAGTACAGTGGACTTGTGCTTGCACATACACTTGTGCACTATAATATCTCCTGCGTAGTTGGCGCGTCTTTCTTTTAAATCGCGGGGAACTTTACAAACATACAAGTCACGGACACAAAGTACACCTAGACTCGGAACAACAATTTGTGGATCACCTAAAGTGGTATCCCGCGTGGGAATCGAACCCACAATCTCTTGAGTATCTGTTGGGTAGTTTAGAAGATCTAAGCGTACAGACATAGGGAAGCGACTTTGTTTTATACCTACTATGTTTACATACTATATTATTACTATACTATAGTACTGTATTATTACTCGATACCACTTTCATTATCTTTCAGAATTAACGATCCATGTTGTCTATTAGCATTTCTTGATGCCATATTCAGATTACATAAAGCTGTGACGAATCGGGCATGCTCACAGAGACACGCCTGTAACATGCGGAACTGTGAGAAAATCCCGGAATATCGGGATCTCAGTATTACGAGATTAGAAGCCCTATTTCTTGGTTGGCACATTTTGATGTGTGTCAAAAACTGACATTGTTTTGAAAACCGCGAGTCTGTCTTTACCGATAATTAATTCGTTTTTGTGCGAATATCAAGGACTGAGATTTGAAGGGTTATATTTGATTTTGTCATAAGCGAAACCATGCTTAATTTAAGCTTAAGATAAAGCATGTTTTCGCTTATGACCGTGTCATAAGACTTCTACTACAGGAGTTGTCTTCCTACAAAAAATATGAAATATATTTTTGTATGTTACAAAGTTACGTATAATTTTCGACTCGTCAAAAAGAAGGAAAACACTTTTACTCTTTTAAAATAAAATATTTTTCTTGGGCAAATAACGGAGACACTTCACTCATAAATAAATATTGTAAATGTATTAAGTAGATATAAATTCCCATGTAAATTCATACTAAGCTTTTTAATGTTGTACGAATCGTGAAAGTTTAAGATTAATAAAGTAGGATTAGATTGAACATATGAATAACTCATTCATGAAAAAAGAAAACATTAAATGGAAAGTCAATATTTCATTCTATTTCGTTCGGCAAATAAACCTAAAAATTATAGTAATGACACGCCCTACCTTTAAAAACTAATCATATGGAATGAATGGACATAATTAATAACTAAGAATAAGATAAAAACGAGAAAATTTTCATTAAAAAACACAAAAGCAGACAACAATAATCAAACATCATTTGCGAAAACGAGATAGATATATTGGACTCAGTGTCGCGTGAACAGTGAAAGTGCTATCGACTCGTGCGCATAGAAAGCCTAACAGAAGTTTTATTTCCAATCTTTTCATTTTTTTACACGATTCAATAGTATCATTGTTATGTTTTAGTTTATTTTTTAAAAGCGAAAGTTATTGTTGAACTGTTACGTTAATATTAGAGTGTTTAAATAATATGTGATGACAGGAACTTTAGTTTTGTTAAGCATATCGGTCGAAGATTGAAACAAAATTAATTCATCTAGCTATAAAATCTGTTACATATACGAAAATGTGATCATTTGTTAGATAAATATTTTACCTGACGAATCGCTTCACGTTTCGACCAGGTTGTACCGACCGTGGTCACAACAGCTTGTGAGCACGGTCGGTGCAACCGCGCGCAAAAGCGGTGGCGGGCAAACTTTACTATCAGTCAGCACTTATAGTATAGTTTGGCCGCGACCGCTGTAACACGCTGTGCCTCGCCACGCCTTCCTAATGCGCGGTACAGCAGTCGTAGTCAAACTATAGTCACAATCTAAGGCCTCATTTGCACGAACAGTTATTTACGCGCGTTAAACCCGGTGATCTGTCCTCTCGACGTGGTCTATTCCCAATGCCCAATGTTCAAAATACGAAACTGCGTGATAAAAGTACGTCGCGTTTTGAAAGCGCTGCTGCGTGAACGTATAGAATTTGAGAATGCATTTCTTCTATTTGAGTGCATTTTCAATACGCGCTAAGTGGGCATTATACTGAAAGAATTATTTATTTAGCGCTACGTACACAGCGACACAATCGCCGGCCTCGTTATTCCGCACACAACCATTTCTTCACAGTGCGTAGGAGCGCAGGTCAAAATAAAGTAGAATATTCGTTCGTACATGTGTTAGATTACGAACGCCATGACTATGAGAATACGAAAATGCTCGTTTTTGCATTTTTCCGCAACTTCAAGATTTATTTGCGGGATCATATTAAAACATATCCTTAAATTTCTTTATTTCATCTACTAGAAAAACTCTGGGACACAATTTTATTCGTGTCCTAGGTTTTCTATATAAATTTTTAAGAGAGCCGAACCCTGTTTCGCGTAATCTACCCTTAAAAATACGCTCGTGTGAATGAGCTCTTATAAACTCAGTTATTACGCTACGATGATAATTTGTCAAAAGTTAATACTAATGCCAGCCACATACGATAGGGTTTGCCGAATCGGCATGCAAACCCTAGCCTGTGTGGCTGGCATTAGTGCCTATTCCCTTTTGACAATTCATCATCGAAGCATAGTAACTGACACAAGAGTCTTTATAATATAGTAAATCAATATTATTATTTAGGTTCAAGTTATTGTGACCACTGTCGGTGGAACTAGAAAAATACATGTAAAAGGTTCGTACCTTTAAATAATCCACGCGATTAAGTCCCGAAATATATCTAATATATACATAAAAGAACAATTTACCAAGCATTACCCCTTTATATCCCGTATCAAATATAAATGAATTTTACCTAACTGCATCGGAAACAGGGTAAAGTTTTTCAAGCATATGTTTATGTGTTCCTTAGGCACGTTCTACAGTCCAAACTGTTTGGTGGATTTTATTTTAAGCTGTTTTGTAGTTGTTTTAGGGTTCCGTAGTAAACAAGGATCCATTATAATTTCTCTATGACTATCCGTCCATCCGTCTGCCTGTCCCCAGGTTATCTTATAGACCCTTAGTACTAGTTACGCCGAAAGTGGTAGAATAAAATGATAAAAAATCTTTTAGAGTACTTCACCTACACGTAAAATAGAAAGTGGGGATGTCATTTTTTTTCTCGCCTACCCTATCGTGTGGGATATCATTGGATAGGTTAAACTATGATTATACTAAAAAACTATATATATGTACCCGGTTTACGGGTATTAGCCGACCAAGTGAGAAGTAACAATAATGTTCGTACAAATTCCATTCAAAATTACTTATATTTGTAACGTTGTTAGTAAGTAAGTATGAAACAAAAACAACAGAAAGCTCTTAGTTTGCATTATTGTGATAGGCAACTACGGAACTTTGCATTGTGCGTGACCCGATATGCACTTGCCCGGTTTTATAATAATTTATTGTTTGATTCTATGCCAGTTTCTACATTATATTTTATTCTTTCATGATTCTTTTTTGTAAAGAATAAATGTTTTGCATTCTTTTGTAAACTTTTTTCACAGGCAAAATTGACAAAAACATTGCATAAATAGCTTAAAACCATTTTAAAGAGCCTCAAAAGAATGTGTTCATTTATCTTCCTTAATCACTTTGAAATGCAATAAGTGGAAATTTTGTCTTTATTCATTGTATAAATCACATAATGTATTTTTAACTAACTTTAAAAAAAAAACACATTATTTGTTTATAACAGCATTTAACTAGTGAATCATTTGTTCTGTGTTTAATCCGGATTTTAAAGCTTTTTTTAATAGGTACTGCTAATTTCCTTTTACAAAGTATTGCTTTTCCTAATGCACCTGATACTTGACTATCAGCCATTACTTGATGTAATGGAGGCTAAGTATCGGGTACTTTGTGCGAACCATATCAATTAAACTTATTAAATTATGTGTGTGTGTGTCTTTCATTACTGTGGTCTTCATCATCAGTTCTATTTCGCCGAATGATGCCTTTTGAGAGTAAATGGAAGAATTACAACATAATATATTCAAATATAAGTAATGTTTGGTAAATCATTTAAATCTTATATTTTTTCATGAATAATCCACATTAAACGTTAAACACTATATTTTTTTCTTCGCTTTACCGCCAACATCGAACTCTATGGCTCAAAACATGTCGTTAATTAATGACCTTGGCTAACGTTAGCTTACATCCGACATTATGCTGGATTTTTTCTGACTGGTTGTTATGAAAATTCCACTGTTTAAAAAAAAGGTCTATATTGACATACGTACGTTCACTAGATTTTAATTTTGTGGCATAAAGGTGTTAACAATAAATAAGACTATTTGCCACTACACTATTTCGAAAAGTCGTCATATCTGACTTTATGCATGAAAGAATCTTAGCAGTGAAGAATTATATAAAAAATGATCACGATGTTAAAAAGTAATTTTGGGTGCATCTTCAGACCCGACGTTATGGAGTCAAGGTCCAGCTTTCAGTTTCTACTCGCAGTGTTAAGTGGCTGTACATTACAGTTATAGCAATTATAACTAAAGTATAATAAATTGCAATTAAGTGACAATTATCTCTATACTTGAGTGAGCACATATATTGGCATAACGAGGAGAGAATGAATAAATTATTATTTTTTATTTCACACATAATTTATGTAAAATTTGGTTTGTACGACTAAATAATGAATATTTATCTATAACATGGAATAGAAAGGTATGGCCAATTTTTATCAGCGGACAATACAACGTTATACTTGGTATAGTGCAAACCTGAAAGTAGTTTGCTCAGACCAATGAGGTGGTTTTTGGACCCTGTTATATTTTTCAATTAATTAATTATTAAATTATTAATCAATTCAATAATCATTCTAACTTTTTTGGAGTACAAATCCCGTTCACAATGTGATATGAAATGTGATCATCACTTATTTTTCAATAATAACCATGGATTACGTACTACAGAACGCAATGAGCACGATAGCGTGAAGAACACCAGTCAAAAAATAAAAGGAGAAAAAATCACGTGACGCGCCTTTAACTTCCAATTGATTAAAATTCTACAAGGTGGTATGTGCAAAGTTATATTTTTTCTCATAGCTTATCTATCAACGAACAATTTTATATTATATATTTAAATAGGTTTAATACATAATTCTAAAGATATATCGTTCGTATCCTTCCCGGCCGACGTTTGACGTCGATTTGACAGATGAGGTAATTAGCGCCATTTTGATGGGACGGGATAGGGGTTATAACTCTGCAAGTTCTAAATATTTTCATTTTCTTTTTATTTTGTGATATCTTGAAGTAAAAACCTTGTTGGAGTGCTGCTTTGCACTATACCAAAAATAACCTTGTATGTTTGCAATCGAATTATTATGGCATAGTTGTAGCATTTTCTTTTCTTCAAATTTTCGTAGCAAACAGCGTACAGCATAAAATAATATTGCTCGACGAAATGAACAATTTATGTCATAATAATGGCGTCGAACTTTTTTATTGACAAATTAATTAAACAAATGACAAAATAATAAATGTTTAGGGTACTTAGATTTTGATAAAATTAAATCCTTTTCGGACCTGGGTTCTTTTTCACTATTTTTTTTTTTCGTTTTTGCGTCAAGCTTTTCTTTTATTTATTGACTTTGGTTTTAACTATCAAAAACTTGTCATAATGGTGTACAAAGCGAGCTGCGCCAAGAAATGCATCGCGAATGCCCGCGGACATCTTTGAGCGCACCGCGCATGCGTTAATTAGCACGGGCTTGCCGCGAAAACGAAAAAAAACTTAGTGAATACGGACTCTGATTTCAACGGACATTGGCATAATAGCTGATGTTATAAGAACTTAAAGCTTTATACCAAAAAAATATTTCGAAATAATATATATTTTATTCCACGCGGACGGCACACAGATTTGCAACCTGGCGTTTTGTAAATCTTATTGTAAAAATAAAGAGATACCGCAAATCATCAAACTATACACTACCAAAATCAAAAATTCTTTACTCACTAGTTAATCAAAATACTACACTTGTGAAAAGTCATAATTGTTCACGTAGGTACATGTAATGCCTATTTGCAAGCATAGCCGTAATTACAATCAACTGTACAATTAAATACATTAATAGGGAGCAAGGAACTAACTCCATTTATCTATATCAGTTAAATAAATCATCGATTGAGTAGTAAGATCTTTCTATAAGACGTCTCTTGACTACATTCTTTAATTTATTTATTGGTATACTTGTAATGCTAAAAAAGCGTATACCTAGTCCTCTACATGAGTTCGACTTCTACAAACTAATAATTGCATTAATTCGTGAGTGTAAATATTCTCTAAATCTACTAATACCTACCTATTCACAAAAATGTGAAAGGTTTGTTTGTTAGTTAAAAGCAATTGGTAAAGCATCCATATAGATTTAAAAGTGAACGTGGTATTGTATATTGTAAAATAGTGATGTAATTTCTCAATCAAAAGTATTATAAAAGACTAGATTGTGAACAATTTCTGAATGACGTAGTACTAGAGTATGTAAGGCCATAGATGAGTCATTTTCATAAAACGTTATGTCCCTCTGTGCCTCGGAAAGCACGTACCGTCGGTCCCGCACCTGTTTAATTATTGCCTATTTAATTGACATCCGACAAGACAGGGCAGCGATGAGTCACTGCCCTGTCTTGTTGGATGTCAATAAGAAACCTCTGTACAACATTTTAACTATCTATCTATGTCTAAGTTTAGAATTAGCGTTGACGAGTACCTAAATATATACATAATTATATTTGATATATTTCGAGACTTAATCGCGTGAATTATCTAAAGGTACGCACCTTTTATTGCCCGGCTTTTCGATCGAATTGCACCGATTGTGGTCACGGGTCGACTGCAATTTGATCGAAACGTCGGGTAAATAATAACTTAATAATATCTTGTGACAACTCACACATCTGATTCCAAACTAAGCAGAGCTTGTATTATTGTAACCAGACAACTGATAAATATACTTATATATTTCTAAATATATACTTTCTATAGATAAATAACACCCAGACACAGAATAAACCATCGTGCTCATCACACAAAGTTTTATCCTGGGTGACAATTAAACCCACGACCTCTTGCGTAGCAGTCGGATACACTCCCACCGCGCCACAGAGGCAGTAAATAAAAGGTTCGTACCTTTAAATAGTTTAAAAACAATAAGTGAGTGAAGACTTTTATTTTATATATATATAAGTACCTATCAATAGTTTCATCGCATCAATTAATCACAGAATTTCCCCACTTCACAATGTAAATACGACATTGTTAATAAATAAGTTCACTCAAATGAAAATGCAGCACTTTCCATGAGTTATGGGCCTCGTTTATACCCGGAACAGCTTAACAGCGAGTTATTAATAATAATTAAGGGTACAGCTGTCGGCACAATGATTGTGCTATTTTGTATTGTGCTATTTTTTTCGAGGGATTTGTGACTCATCGGCAAAAAAATGAGTCGATAAAAATATTGTCCCGTGTGATTTCGCGACACATAATATATTATCTTCTTTTCAACCGACTTCAAAAATAAGAAGGTTCGAATTCGACTGCGTTTTTTTTTGTATGTTTGTTCGCCGATTACGCAAAGACGGCTAGACCGATTTGATTTTTTTTTTGTGTTTGAAAGGTATACTTCCAAATTGGTCCCATTGTCATCAGATCACGGTCTGATGATGGGATTCTGGAGAAGTCGAAGAAACTCTTAGCTGTGTCTGAACATTGATAATATTAAAAAAAAACATCTAAATCAACTAATTAGGGTTTCGGTATGTATGTCTGAAAAAAAAAGCAAGATATATTACCCTATTTTTGAAGTCTGTTTGTTGAGATCATGTTATAACTCACTATTGTTAGTCCATAGATACATAACCATTTTGAAACATGTCACAAACTTCTATGCCTCGGAGAGGGCGTTAAGCCGTATACTAATATAATAAAGCTGAAAAGTTTGTTTGTTTGTTTGAACGCGCTAATCTCAGTAACTACTGTTCCGAATTAAAAAATATATTTTTCTGTTAGGTAGCCCATAGCATAGCATTAAAAAATACGGACTATTAGATAGCCCATTTATCAAGGAAGGCATTAAGCTATATAGCATCACGCTACGACCAATAGGAGCGGAGCAGCAATAAGAAATGTTGCAAAAACTGGAAAAATTCACGCAGACGAAGTTGCGCGGGTCAGCTAGTTTAATATAACTGAGGTTTTTTAAAAGTTTTCACTGCGAACGGAACTAACTCTATTGGAATTTTAAACCTACTTAAGGAGTCCATTTAACTCGCAACAGTAAACTTCAAAGAGCCACCGAGAAAAACTTAAGCGAAAAGTGCTTAGCGAGTGAAAAAACTAAGAAATGAACTCGTTCTGGGGAAGTTTGTAGTCGTAAGAAGAATAATAAATTAATTAAATAAATGGCTACTTGTTTCTTAAAGTTATAACAATATTGCCTTCCCCTTTTTATGCAACCCCTTTTTGTAGTTTTTTCTGGTAAGTTGTAAATACAGCCTCTGTGGCGCGGTGGGAGTGTGTCTGACTGCTACGCAATAGGTTGTGGGTTTGATTCCACACGGGACACCACTTTGTGAGATCCACAAATTAATGTTCCGAGTCTAGTTGTACTTTGTGTTCGTGACTTATCTGTTTGTAAAGTCCCCTGTGATACAGGGCTTGTACCCTACTACGAGAGCTGTTTTTTAAAAAAATAGTAAATTTTAGTTTGAATTTTTAGGGTCTCGTAGCCAAAATGGCAAAAACGGAACCCTTACAGTTTCGTTATGTCCGTCTGTCTGTCTGTCTGTCCATCCGTATGTCACAGGCATTTTACTCAGAGACTTTTCAATGAATATTGATGAAAAGGTGTCTTATAGTGGCCGCTACTTAGTTTGTTAGCTAAATAAAAAAAAAAAATATTTTTAGGGGGGGCACTCCATACATGTAACAGAAGCAGATTTTTTTTTCGGCTCATTCGACAGGTATTTTCATAACATTTTAAGGTTTCTAATAAACTTTTTGATTGAGTAAATAATTTGGAAATAATCGCTCCGAAAGTGGCATAAATTGTCCCCCCCCCTCGCTTAACTTTTGAACCATGTACCAAAAAAATATGAAAGAAATCACAAAGGTAGCGCTTAACAAGTATTTCAAACTAAAATTATTTTGGAAATAACCGGATATACCGTCATTGAGTTATAGCCAAGAACCTGCTTTTTTCAACAAAAGGGTGTTAGTGCCATGAACATACGCTCTTCTGCTGATGCAATTATTAAAGGCTGCGAAACCCTACACTGAGCATGGTCCGACATGTTCTTGCCCGGTTTTTTTATTTAATAAGGTGTCTAATCTTGTTTTAATGTAAGTATATAACTCCGTTGTAAATTTTATTTATCTTATTACATTGATTCAGAAATTATGCAATTAATTCAACATATTATTAATGCACATTTATGATATTTGGTGAAATTTATGGCAAGATCAATTGTCTGTCTGTTACGTTTTCACGCTTAAACCGCTGAACCAATTCAAATGAAATTTGGTTTGGAGATAGATAGTTTGAGTCTTCTAAATGGAAACTGGATAATTGTTTATGCCATACCATAACCAAAATCCACGCTCTTGGAGCAGCGTTCGAAAGCTAGTAAATGAATAAAATGAATTAAAATATGTTCATTCTGCAGTGAAACAGGGACACAGGTCTGTCAAAAGTTTTGATCTACCAAGCAAGTCATCTGTAGATTGAATCAGAAGTTTTCATGTCTGTTTAGAATTTTGTTGTCGTTTCTGTTTGTTTGTTCATGTGTTACGCAAAAACTTGTATATCTATTTCAATTATTTCATAACAGTTTTAAAACTAATATTATAATTTATATATTGTTACCAGTTTCATCAAAATTGTTTAAGTATAAAGGTAGATCTCTATTTTACTAGCGGTATCATACATACGAGGGCTCAAGTAGAATGGTCGGAAGCATCTACGCGTGCAAAAGCTATGTAGTTATTAATATTTTATAATAAGTCTGTTTGTTATAATAATACGATAGGTGACCGAATTTCTCCATAGCCCTTCGTAACTTCATTGTCGTCCACTCTCACTTAAATCACAAATAGAAGAAAACTCAGACCGCCATCACCAGCGGAAATCGCTCGATAAAGTGTTATTTCACCGTTTAATACCAAGATGTAGAGATAATAGATTTTGTTAGAATTGTTTTGAGCGTAGTTGAGGGCTTAGACAATTTTAAGAAGACATGAAACAAAATGGGCTCTTTTACTTTTAATAGATACCATGCTTTAATAGATACAAGGTTATTTTAGTCATTGTAATATAAAATTAACTAAACTGAAAAATTTAACAGGTGTTTTTAAATCCAAGTGCTTTACCTTGAGTTAGTATTTTGGACAGAAACGTCAACATTGTGTAACGCGTTAGAATTCAAGTGTTGTTAAAATGTTAGATAATGGTGGATATAATACTTTACAGTCTTTTTTAATATAATAATGATAATTTAAAAACGCTACTCTAAATTATGCACATATACGTTTTTCATTTTAGTATTATTAAACACTGTTTTATCATAACAAATAAAAAGTTATATTAAAAATATTTTTTATAAAACAGCATCATTTGCTTAAAGACACTGTAAAAACTAATAGATTAATTTTAAGAAATAGTACCTACGCGAATCGAATCATGATCGCAAACCAATGAATGTCACATCTAGTATTTCTACATCTGTATTTATAAGTGTTAACTATTGTTTTATTTTTATTTGTGAATGGTTTCAATGTCTTGTCTCTTGTTGGGTTATTCTGAAAATATTTACAATTATGGAATTTGACTAGTTATATCATCCTGTGCTATTCGAATAATATAATTCATATTTATCCATGTTCACACACAGTTAGCCATTAAATGTTAAACTGAAATATTTATAGAAAAATACCACCAGACATGGTGATTTTTAATAAATGGATAACCGCCTACTCTTGGCTTTTTTACATTACACTAAATAACTTCGTTATATATTTTTTGAAAAAAAAAAGAAAAAAAAAATTGAAATTAACCCTTCACCTACTTTTGTCACAACCATTTACCACATCTGAGAGGCCCAGTAGTAAAATCCATGTTTCTTTGTCAGGTTTAGTGCCTAAACCAATCAATAACGATTTTACTCCAGTAAAATAGACTATAGGTAGTTAAGATCATAACTTTAAAAACAAGTGGTAGGTGAATAAGGGTTAATATCTATACTATATTAATATTATAAAGCTGAAGAGTTTGTTGGTTTGTTTGTTTGTTTAAACGCGGTAAGCGCAGGAACAACTGATCCGAATTGAAAAATTATTTCACTGTTGGATAGCCCATTTATCGAGAAAGGCTATAGGCTCTTTAACATCACGCTAGAAATGTTGCAAAAACGGGAAAAATTTACGCAGATGAAGTAACGAGGGACAGCTAGTATTAAATATTTTCCCAAACTGATATTACAAATTTATTTAGTGTTATGTAAATAAGCCACAAGCTGGAGGTTATTAGTATATATTACAAATCAACCTGTATAACACTTACATTTTTAGCCACCGTTTGTATATGTTCGTTTTAGTTTTAGTTCCATAATATGTTAAAATACGTAGTAAAACTTATTAACTGCGTAAATTTTCCCCGTTTCTGTATTGTTTATTATTGCTGCTACGCTCCTATTAGTCGTAGCGTAATGTTATATAGCCTATAGCCTTCCTTGATAAATGGGCTAACCAACATTTAAAAAAAAAACAATTAGGACCCGTAGTTCCTGAAATTATCGCGTTCAAACAAACAAACAAACTGTTAGGCTTTATAATATTAGTATAGATTTATCTCAATAACGAAGTAAGTACATACTAAATTACATTTTATGTTGGTTTTACATAAAGGTATTAGACTACAAAATGTTGTATTTAAAGTTATAACTGTATTTATACTATCGTTACATAACTGTAGCTCGAATTGAATTGGTACATTACATTAGTAATAAGTCATACGTATAAACAGATATCCGTAAAAAAAAACTTAATATCGTATAGGAAATAATCGTTACATTAAAAACAACGAATACAAAAATCACGAAAAGGGAAGCGTCAATAAGACATTAATCAAAACAAAATTTCGCTAAAAATATTGTACAAAGACTTTAATCAGCTTTAACTTTATATACGCCTTTATGATTTAAAACAATATTTAAGTCGTTTTATCATTACACAAAGACTTATCCATCAGTTTTATCTTCCAAAGTCCTAAACAAACTCTATCAGAGCAATTTATTTTCAAAGTCAACAAGAAATTTGGTATCATTAACGTCAGACTTGTGCCATTGTATTATTTTCACAAATACTGTCACAATTCGTAATCTTAAAATCAAACTGTGACATTAAACGTATGTGACAGAATTAAACTGTTGTAACAATTTAACACTACGGAAGACAAGTTAAATGGATATATTATATTGATAATCAGACTGTGCAGCTTATACTATGTTTCTATAGTGGGTTTGGTTGTTTATTTTCTATCTTTTTAAATATAATACTTGCACCAATAGCCCACGATATACATAAAAATAAATAAACTTATATTTATAAACGGTTAAATAGAAAAAAAAATAGTAAAAGAATCAACTTACAATTAAAAATCCTCATTCAAACCAGTTAACCCTTTTAAAAGCTACAATTTCTCAGATATATATCTAGTTTTAGAACATTATACCCCGCTTTTTATGTTGTTCCTGATTGATCATTTTATATATTTATGATGTCAATAGCTTCATGTTTAAGGAATGAAAATTAGGAACAAACTGTATGATATATAGTCACAGTATAGAAAAATATATATCCAAAAAAGTCACAAATATAAGACTTTTGGGTCGATATGGTAAGGAATATGATATTTTTATAGAAATATCTCAATATACTAAATATCGGTTTTATGAATTACAGCTGTCACATTCCATGAATACAATAACATATAGTAACCAAAAAAATACATACTTATACACCTTTATAGAAAACAAAAAAAGCATGAATCATACGGCGAATTAAAAAAAACGCGTACCGTCTAAGTATAACAATGAACCAACAAAATCATAGATTTTTTACTATACATATTAACAAACCGACAAACTTCTCAGCTCTGTATCTCTGGTTGCAGAATCCGCCACACTTTTTGTACCGCACCGAGAGAGACCGCCAAAGAAATTGTTCGCTTATTTATTTATTTTTTGAAAGCTACTATATAAGCCTTCTGAGCTCCCTTTCTGGTTTATTGCTCGAAACGTCACCAACCAAAATGTATCGGAAACTTACTTTAATAGTCACCTTGTGCGGTGTAACCCTTGGTTCGTTACTCGACGGTGATATAGACTTAGCCGATGGAGTGAAATTAGTTCAAGTTCCAACAAATTCTTTAGAAGACGAAGGAAGATCTTTCGGGAATAATTCACCTTTGACTCGCATGGCGAAGTTTCTAGAAGGTCATGAGTTACACGTGAGGTTACCAAATTTGATAGAAAAGGAACGTGTCACGCAGTATTTGGCTGATTCTTTGAAGTTTGTTGATAGCAGTTACAAGGAGAGTGCGGGTGAGTGATTGTGTTTTGTTAAGTGTTTTTGATTTGTGTCGTTGTGTTTTTAAGTGTCACTATTTACCTGTGATAGCACTTGTGTTGTGTTATTGTGTTTTTTTTAAAGGTGGTTAATCAGAAGTAAGGACGTTCTGCTCGTCTTACTGAGTGATTTTTTTTCATAAAGAATACTCTTTCGTTTATAGAAGCAATTAAAACCTACCTCCAAAAATTTACCTTCATATTTTCTAATTATTTATGCTTTTCAAGGTTTTAAAAACGTTGCATCATAAAATTTGAGTCATTTATTATTTTATTTATCCTATGTAAATTATATTGTTCCTTGGGTTTCCAATGTCCCTAATCGAATTTTGAAATCAGTGGATGGGTGTATACCTATAGTTATCTGTTCTTATGAAATTCATATGACACTAAAAATCTTAAAGATTTTTTTTTAATTATTAAAATGAACCTGTAGATTAATAAAAAAAACTTAGAGGGCAGGTGTAGAAGCTATTTATGCAAAACTGACGTGTGAATTCTGAACACCAGTTTTCGATTCGTGCATTATACAAGTATATAATTTAACAGTTAGCATATAAAGTAATTTCACTACTTTATAGGAAACATCAAACTAGCTGGCAGTAATACAAGTTATTGTATACGATAGATCATCAAGTATTTGGCAGTTGGTAATATTTATTTAAAATAATATAAACTTTTATATTTGCTTGACCAGTACTTAACCAATTTTGTATTGTAATGTTTCCATTCAATTTACACCTATACACATATCCATGACTAGCCTGTTGGTTTAGTAGTTAATGACCCTAAATGCTAATACAGAGGAATTGGGGTTGATTCCCAACTTTCAATATTTGTGTGATGAGCACAATTGTTATGTACGAGAGTAATTGTTACTTTGTAAAAAAAAATATGTTTACTTTATTCAGACAATAACGAAAACAAAAAAAAACAGCCTAGTGCGAGTGGGACTCGCGCACTGAGGGTTCCGTACAAACTTATAGGTGTGTAAATAGTTCGGGAATCTATTTAAACACACCGCACTTTGTCGACCAGGTTGCAAAGTGGTGACTCACAAGCCGTGGTTACTCAAAGCATTTCAGTAATGTACGATCCATATTATTATTGTTAGTACAAATGGTTAAAAAATGGAATACGTCATGTATGACAGCAGCTATGTACGAATTTTAGAACTTAGAAATAAATAATTTCCAGTTAAATCTAATTTTCGTTATTAGCGCCTAACCTTTAACCGACTTGACATATTTTTACATTTTTGTTATTAACGGGATCTCTGTAACGTAACAATATCAGACCACTCACGCAAGACCATCTAAGCCCAATCTGATGAGAGCCTCCTATAGAAATCAGACAAACAACACAACATACTTATATAATCCTAAAGAAATACCTACATCCATATCTATAAATAAAACAGCCGCGATAGTTATACCATTTATAAAACAACAATGGGTGGGCCTTTTTAAGATTTTTGTACTAAAAGATCCATCATCAAAACCTCCGTGATCATAACACATACCTATTTATGCTTGATGAGAATCGAACCCACGACGTCACGACGTGCAGTCAGGCTCCCATAATCATAATTATTAAATAAATTAGCAGACATTTTAAAAGCATTTTAACTGGCGAATGTTTAGTCTTTTTCTATGCTGTTTTGACTACTACTGTGTATTTTTTATAAAATCAACCTCCCCCTTATTCAAAATATACAAATAAATGAGCAGACGGTTAATGAGCATTCAAACCTACCGAGCTTCTATTCAATTTGTATACTATAAACAAGGGGATTAAACTATAATTATGATTGTAATCAAAGTCGACTACAATGTTTCTTATGATAAATAAAAAAAATATTATTATTATTTATTATGAATTAGGAGGCGACACAAACATTTAGCTAGACCAACAACAGGCTAGGCGATGTACCACATTATCTTCACACTACTTTATTTCAAAATTATAGGCTCTATAATTTCAAAGAGAGGATCGATAACATGATTTGATACCTTTCACCAAATCATTTAATTTGTTTTCATGTTATACCATTTTCAAAGGTTTTTCAATTTCCCAAGTTTAAGATTCTGACTTTTTATTATTTTTCCTGCAATCTATAGGTTAAAAAGATAGTTGATCTTTTATATTTTTATCAAAATATTAGGCTCAGTAGCTGCGGAGATAAACTGTGGGGTATGGTCTATTTTAAAAAATATAAAAAAAAAATAGATATCCTTACAACAAGCCCTTTTATTTGATATGTTACCCAATACAGTTAGCAAAACTTTTTTTTAAATTTCTTATTCCTCATTTGTGGTCCTCCATAAATGTCCCCGACTTTTAAAATTCAGTCTTTTCATTATTTTTCCTGCAATCTTTAGATCTACAGCTATTATTTGTATTTTCTTCAAAATATTAGGCTCAGTAGCTGCGGAGATAAGGGATGAATTTAAATAATTAAAAAAATATATATCATAAGGTACGGAACCCTAAAAAAGGAATTATCCATTTTAATGCAGTGTTTCTGAAGTTACTCACGTACATACATTTACTATATTTAATCATATTTATATAGAAGACAGTGATAGTGAGATAATGTATAAGTAGGTATGTCGATCAGTTGTCTGATTATATTATTTCACTTAAGAACATCGAAACAAATATCAACTTTATGTAATATCAGTTGAAAGGTTTATTTAAAAAAAAAAACTACAAAATATATTTCTATTTTCAAGTTACGTATAAATCAATTCTATCTCAATTTCAGTGAGTTTGATTGAATTAAATATTTTTTGATCGAAATGCAGATTTTCCTCGAAATTGTTTTTCGGTTTTGTGACTGAAACAATATTATACAAGGCTCTTTTGTTTGGATACTGTTTTGATATCATTTGTAGAGATTACCACCCGAGTTTTAATATTTAATTGGTATCATTTATTTTTGTTTACTATATTTAGCCTTGTGATAGGCCATTGTCTATGTAGCTGGTATGCATAGTTGCCTATATTTTTCTAAAGAAATACATACCTACATAAATTATTATTAGTTCATTAATTGCTTGACACAGATTATGCATTGGTCACTAACGTCTGGTCTCAATAATCTATCTATCGATGGATTTGGCTACTAGAGGTAGGATTTTGACATATTTTGTATGAAGCTTATGTCAAATTAATACTTCTAGTAGACAGATCCATCGATGGGTAGATTATTGAGACCGGCCATAACTGCTTGATCAGTAAGTCTGTGAGTGAATTTAATAAATTAAGCAGAGATAATCTGACTGCATCTGTGGCGCGGTAGGAGTGCGCTCGACTGCTACGCAAGAGGTCGTGGGTTCGATTCCCACAGGGGACACCTCTTTGTGTGATCCACAAATTGTTGTTCCGAGTCTGGGTGTACTTTGTGTCCGTGACTTGTATGTTTGTAAAGTCCCTCGTGACACAGAGCTTGTACCTTACGTTGCGTTTTTTAAAAATGGAATGAAAATAAAGGAATCTCTGCTTAATTTATTATAATCTAGATAAAGATCATTATTATCATCTCTGATAAGTTAAACCGGCTAATTGTCCTTATTATATATTACATTACCAATACATTTACCGTTCGTACCATAAGAATAAGTGCCTGTGCTTTCCTGTTTCGAATTAAGGGAAATGTAGATATATTCTTACCAAAAAAGTAGAAGGAATCAATAGAAAAATAAACGAAATGGAAGCTAGCTTAGCTTTGTTTTGCCAAGCTTGTTACTGGTTTTCAATTACACATTTGAATGACTCATTATTGCTCATTATAAACAATAAATTTAAAGAACTAGTCCTGTACTAGTCTTTCATTTTATTCACTATACTTTTCTTTGCCGATGTAGTCTCAGAGTAAAATGCCTGTGACATACGAACGAACTGTCAGACAAACAGACAGACGGACATGACGAAACTATAAGGGTTACGTTTTTAGCCATTTTGGCTACGGAGCCCTAAAAAGTAGATTTATTCCGAACAGTGAGATTATATCATAATAAAATCATAGTTTTAAATCATAATTCTCCACTATATACACGCACCTTTCCAGAAAATATGAACTTAATTTGTTTTTAAAAAGACTAACACTGTTGACACCTTTAAATTCAATTGGCAATTAATTAAACACTAGCTTTCGCCCGCGGCTCCACCCTCGTGGATGTCGATTATCGCGATAAAAACTATCCTATGTCCTTCCCCGTGACTCAAACTATCTCCATACCAAATTTCAGAATTACTTTATATTTATAATATTAGTATGGAATTAATATGGATTGTAATAGATTCACTCTATGTAAATCTACGTACTCACTCACTATACAAAAGTGTAGAGTAAAGTTGTACTGCAAGTCTTAACGTCTTGTGAAGTGTCTTTTTTCTTTTTTGCTAAGCACTCTGTTCTTTATGTAGCTTTTTGATTAAACCTGATTGCAGTACTTACATACTTGGAACGGTCAGTATACACAGATCTATGAAGTGATCTTTGCATTACTCCCATTGCGCTATTCGAACCATTGTGCGAATTGCCCTTTTTTGAGCGATAAACGTAGCATTAACGCTGTATTTGTAACTATTTCCCCAAAGGCTAATACTATTACGTAATTTGGATTCGTTATGTGTTCAACTCATAACAGTTTTCAGCTGATCTTGAGAAAACATGTCCCTAAGACTTCTGATTTAAAAATATTTCTTATACCCATGTACAATTTGACCAAAGTTTTGAGATGTTTTTCCTTTATCAAGAAATTTCCGTCCGTAAGACAGGCCGTCAAATTTACATGTTATCGTTAATATTTTTCAAAGTACTACTAGTTTAGAGTTAAACTAATTTAGTTCTATTTCATTTTTTTTTTCGTGTATTAAACTTATTTAGTTTTATTGACATGTCAGTAAAATTCCCCACGACGTAGGGCTTTCACACCAATGCAGGTGTAATCTTTTATAAAACAAAGTGAATCCAAAATCAAGACTACAAAATAGACAAGGAAAAATAATTATTTAAATGTGAACAGTTTTTTTTTTTGCAAAAGGAACTTTGATGGCTGTTCTTTGGTACCTAAAGCTCACATGCCAGTAAGCTTCTTGTAAAAAATAAACCCATTTTTTAATACATTTCAGTGTCCGGCAGAGGGAAGGGCGGCGATGGCGGCGCTGGAGTGGCGATCATCGGGATGATGTTTGCTAAGGCCATGGGAGCGATGGGTATCGGAGGTCTCGGTCTACTCACTATGAAGGTAAGAGAGACCTGATTTTTTAACTACTTTTTATAACTTTAGGTACGAAAGGCGAAAGGCGGGTTAAGTTTTTTTAATGTGAGTACGTATGTCACTTCCAAGAGCCTATTGTTAGGCGTGTAAGCCTAACAAAGCGCGTTCAAAGCGACATTCATTTGGATTGGCGTGAATGTGCTGCTCGGATGTCTGTAAACTAGTTTTTTTGGACCACCGGCCTGTGTCAGGCTGCTTGCCACGCGTGTGAACGCACCATAAACGGCTTGATGGATTTTAGCAGGATTAGATTCATCTTAGTTATTAGAATGACACTGAGTACATCAAAAAATTTTTTCGACAAATTATTTCAATTATTAATTTTAAGCCAAATTATTATAACTCAAACTCGTGTATTTGAACTGATAGAATAGCAGTTGAATTAACGATCATGAAGGCATAAAGCATGAGGTTGTTGGTTCTGTCCCGAGAAGAACATTAGGTACATTATTATACGATGAACGATAATTCTAAAGGGATATTCTCCAACACAATTCTAAAGCATCCCCATCCCTTAATAAGTTTAACAAATCGTAACAGACGCTTAGACCCGTCACCTTCCACAAATAACTCTAGTTAATGATGTTAATTCCCATTACCAAACATTTCAGAGTTTCGTATTTCTATTCCCTTAGGAAGACGTGATAACAAGATAATTATACACTAGTGTTTAATTGGAAAAAGCGAGTAATTACCAACATCGGATAAAGAAGTCGTTCACGAGCGTGACGAGGAAAATCGGTAGATACGTGTGCTAGATACTGCACGTCATGTTCACGAGGAAGTGTTAAATGTTGAAAGAATTTGTGATCGGTATTAAATTGTGTTAAAATTGTAGACTTGAATTCGATAGCGTATTGGTATGATTGTGTTGGTACATGACGAATGAATTGTCGCACGCGATGATGTCTTTTGAATTCTTCGAGCGAAATCCTGTAAAACGTGATAAAGAAAGAAGTAATATGATAGATTGAATAAAAGTAAGCTTATAATACATTTTGGCCTGATAGTACCGTTTTGAATCCAGTAAAGTTTTAAGAGTGTTTGAATGTTTTTTTTGTTTATTAATTTTACCGAAAGTATGCATTAATAGACCTTTTTTTTTTAAATGTGATTTTTTTTTCAACTTTACAAACATTAGTCTTAATAAATTGTACACATTAAGGTCTACGTTATAATGGGTAAATGTATAAACATGACATTTTAGATGGTGCCTAGCACCTTTGCTTAGTAATTAATAGAATAACTAGCTGACCCACGCAACTTCGTATGCGTTAATTTCCCCCGTTTTTGCATCTTTTTTCATTGCTGCTCCGTTTCTATTGGTCGTAGCGTGATGTTATATAGCCTATAGCCTTCCTCGGTAAATGGGCTATTCAACAGTAAAATAATTATGCCCTATTTGCAAAATTATTTTACTGTCCGTAGTTCCTGAGATTATCGCGTTCAAACAAACAAACAAACTCTTCAACTTTATAATATTAGTATAGATAACTTGTATTAAAGGCAAGGTCCATAATTCATATATTTGAATATTTTTTTATCAAACGTAGTTTTTCGGCTAAATTCATTACATTTTTGGGTAATTCCAAACATAGATACATTTGACATTACTTTTCTATATAGGTTTTCGTTACTTACTGAATACTAGTTTTTGCTCGTTTCACCCCTGTGGTAGATTGTGATAAAAGTTATAATCTTTTTACAAAACTCTTTTATTATTTTACTCCTTAGAATACCTTCCATATTTTATATAAAAATTCCCAATATTTTCGGAAATTAGCGCGATCAAACAAACAAACTTTTCATCTTTGTTTCAAAAGTATAGATGAGTAGACATCTTCCCCCAGTATAAGTCTGTAAAGTCATTATGACTCTTCTTTATTTCGACATTTCTATTAACATTTATGCTAATTCATTCGTTAACAGTTCTTTTGATCAACATTTATGTATATATAGTTTTTAAAATGTAAGTGGATGCTCCTAATAAGATTGTACCTAGTGCCGGCACGAGGCGGAGGAGAATTTCATTGGGGAAAAAAAAGATTTGAAATTCAATATATAAATCTCAATGGGTCAAATAATAGGATATACCTAACCTAAATGGGAATTGAACCCACAACCTCTAGCCTAGCAGTCAGGGTCACTAACCAGTAGACCAAAACAGGATTTTTTACAGTATAGACTTTCTTTTAAAAATTGTAGGTTCAGTAATTCAAGTTCAAAATTAATTATGCGTCCGTGTTTGGGTCACAGAAACACATTATCTGTACCAAATTTGAACTTAATCGGTCTATTAGATTTGTTGTAAATTAGCCGTGACATCGCCTGTCACGGCTACAGACAGAAACACGAGTGATCTATAGGGGTTCCTTTTTTACGAAACTCTAAGTAGAAACTGCATTTGTACTATCTATTTATTTTTTAGGTGTAGTCATTTTGTGTATGTTGTAATTTAAAACACGATATGACACAAAGTGGCAAATTACAGTAGAGACAATAGTAAACCGTCTCTTTACGTTACATTTTTACGGATATCGGCGCAGACTTTGCACTCTCCGGCGCGTACCTACATGTTTTTTTTTCCGATGGTGGTATATTTTCCAAAAAGTGTATTTCGGTCAGTCTTGACAAAGTAGGTCTTGACATGTAACACGTGGACCAACGAAGGACTCCTGCTGTTTCTGAATACCTTCATCAATAATAAAGTCTTCGCCGGCTCGAGTAAAAAAATTAGCAAACTTCTTTGTACTCGAATTTGCGTTTGATTTGGTATGTATTCATATGTAATACACACCAAATCAAACTCAAATTCGAGTTTTATTTAGTTACCAATGTCCTAGGCACCAAATCGAAGAACATTTTCTTCCACCATTTCATCGATTTTCGATTGAAAGCGTAGTACGACACGTATTGGTCGTTCAAACCACGCCAACTTTGTGAATATTGTAATTAAGTACGCAGTCTAGTTTGAACTTTTTTATTTTACCGCCTTTTGCTTTTACTTCCACTTCTGTAAGAGATGCGGCGTGTTTTGTAGAAGGAAGCGATCCTCACGCTTGTCTTTCCACTCATCATCATACACACATACTTCCTTTATGACAGAAAGTAATTTCAATGACTTGTGGTTCTTGGTTTCGCCACGCCTGTGGTAAACTACGTCTGTTCAACTTAACTGTCCCTACTTGTACACTGTTTGAGCCACAATATGTCAAATGTGTTTTATTAGAATAATATAAATAAAAATCGTTGTACATTTAATAAGCGCCCGTTTTTGTTTGCCTAACGGTACTAAAAGCCTCATTTCATTCATCGATCACGCATTAGGGACGTGATTATTATAGACTAGTGGACGTCACGCGGTTTCACCCGCGTATTTCCCGTGGGAATACAGTGATAAAAATAGCCTATTTCACCCGGGGTTAGTGTAGCTTCACAACGATGAAAGATTTTTTCAAATTCGTCCAGTAGTTTCGAAGCCTATTCAATACAAACAAACAATCAAATCTTACCTCTTTAGAAGTATAGATATAGAAGTATAGATTTAGAAGTATAGATAATAATGTTATGTTGTCCATTAAGAAATGGACAACATAACATTATTATGTCAAAATCTTGTTGGGGTGTCTATGTAAGAACATAGACACCCCAACAAGATTTTGACTTCAAAGAGTCATCCATCCATACTAATATTATAAATGTTAAAGTTCCTCAGTCTGTCTGTCTGTTACCTTTTCACACTTAGACCCTTGAACTGATTTAGGTTAAATTTAGTATGGAGATAGTTTAAGACTCAGGGAAGAACAGTTTTTGTCGCTTTAAGGGGGCGTCCGTAAATTACGTGAAGTGTTTTTAGCGAATTCTGGACCCCTTCCCTCCCTCTGGTGAAATATCGTGACTAATCATGAGATTTGACTCGACTCATGACTCAACATTGGTCAAGAGTGAGTTGCGCGCGTGTTACAATCTATGTCAAAATCGGTCGAAAATTATGAAAAAAAAAGTTTACTAAATTTAATCCAGGTTTCTAGCGAAAACAAATACGTGAAATTGGCGCCCCCTAACCAACATCCACGTACACGCGTGGACTGAGCCGTGGGCAACAGCTAGTATACCTAAAATGTAATAAAAATATTGTATTTTTGTACATAGATAAGTTATACCTAAGCCATCAGAGTTATTTAGAGTTGTCTTGCGTTGTTTGATGAATTTCTTTTATCCATGGTTATTATTTAAAATAAGTAATGATTCACATTTCCCATCACACTGTGAATAGGCTTTGGACTGTTAGAATGTTGAATTAATTAATTGTAAAATGTAACGTGGTCAAAAAACTATCCCATTAGAATATGCTACTAATTATTGGTAAAGTACTTTCAATTAAGCACTATACGAAGAATAACGATGTAAATATGCGTTACAATAGAAATGGCTTCATGTAATATTTATAAGCTAATTTTATCATGTGAGGTGGTTTTGTTTTCATTTTGGGAATTGGCTATGCTTTATCATTTTACAGTTAAATAATTAAGGATTCTGGTTTTATTTTTAGAATTTATTTTTGGAACTTTATTTCACTACCACAAAATATTAAATTATGTATAGATGAGGAGCCTGTTCTGATGAGGCGAATTACGCGCCACTGATACGCGCGAGACAAATTTGTTATTGCGATCACATGACGCGAAATATTGGGCCGGTTTCAGGACAGTCAAAGAGAATTAAAAATTAAAATAAAATAAAAACCTATTTTTCTGACATTATACTAGCAAAGTTTTTGGTCAAAGTTGATATTATAGTAGGACCAATATAATAGATCACATTTGACAGTTCATGAAAATTGGCCGGCACACGATATTTTACTATTTTCTTTAAATATTTTTGAGTTAAAATGTAATATATTGTAATAAAACATCGAATTTTTTTTTTACAATAAGTTTTTTTGGGTACCAGCCCTACACGTAAAGTGATGTGATTTTTTTAACTCATTTACCCCAGCGTATATGGTCGTGGATGTCGGATAGGTCGTGGTCTCTTAAAAATATTTAGGGGTTGTGATTCACTTTTGTATTTATTTTATAAATAATATATTTTTGAGTCCGTCCACTCGCGCTAGCTTTTTGCGTACACTGAACGCAACAACGAGATCTGGGTATATCTGGCGAGGCGATATGCTGGCGAATGACACGCGATTATGCCCGAGGGAAATCCTCTCGCGCAAATTTTGTGAACGCAATGATTCTGAGCCGTGTACCTCGCTTACGCGCGTACGAACTCGCGCGTAAGCTCTCGCGCATAATTCGCCTCATCTGAACAGGGTCTAAGGCCTCTTCTTTTACTATCGCTATAATTGATGAAAATTCAGGGCTAGTTTAAGTTACTAAGTGTCAAAACGTAAGCAGATATAGCAGATATTTTTAACGGCTTTAGCTTTTTTGTTAATGGATTATAAATGTAACATCTGTCACATCTGTAACAGATGCTGTAAGAAATTCACTTCCAATTGGTGTCCTCGCCAAATGGAAGTAGTAAATTTCTACCCTAGTTACTACATTGTTAACCTAATTAGTGGAATTTCTCAGGTTACGACTTAAGTGCGTCATAAAAACATAAGCCATAATAACAGCAATTAGATGAATCTTTACGATTTAATTAAGTTTTTATGTTGTTGGGTTTGGTAACTGTGCAATTTTATTTATTAGTTTATCTACACTCTGCGACAGTAGTTGGTGGAAAGGTATAGATGGTTTAAACTTCCAAAGCGGCGGTAGTATAATGGCTAAGCCATCGATGTCAATCCCACATTGCTAGTTATCTTTTAAATAAATAAAAAAACTGGAAGGGTGTTTTTAGTTTAGTGTATTTCTGTGTATTTTTGTTGTATCTCCCAAACATACAAATATGTGTGTGGTTGTTTTGATTAGAAATGTCGTTTAATAGAATAAGGTAAATAAAAAAACGGCCAAATGCGAGTCGGACTCGCGCAAGAAGTGTTCCGTACCATCTATAAAAACGGCAAAAAAATCGTGTTTGTTGTATGGGAGCCCCCTTAAATAATAATTTGTTTTGTATTTTAGTATTTATTACAGCGGCAACAGAAATACATCATTTCTGAAAATGTCAACTGTCTTACTAACACGGTTTATGAGATCCTGCCTAGGGACAGACGGATAGATAGACAGTGGAGTCTTAGTAATAGCCTTACCATTTGGGTACGGAACCCTTAAAATTAGATTTTTTTTATGAAAATGTGTCACTGTCGTCAATTTCTCCAACTATCCTTACCCTTAGCCGAAAAAACTCATGTATTATCTTTTTAATTCCAGGCTTTAGCCGCGTCAGCACTTGCCCTGATGTTGGCAGCCATCGTAGGAGTAAAGAAACTCTCTTCACACGACGGGCATGACGATCATCAGGTCATCTACGCTGGTCACCACGGACACCATCGAAGAAGGAGAGACATCACGCCGTTACCATACAGGGGCTGGACACAGTACGAGGATCAAGAATAGTGTAGAAAGATTATTTATTGAATAATTTATTGTATTATTTATTGTTATTAAATTATTTTTGGATATTAGTTATTTTATTGATAATCTTGAAATTTAAAAACAAATGAGATTTTTTATGGTAAGTGTTTAAGGGACAGCGTTGCGCTGCCCTTTAAATGGACGATCAGTCTACCGATCCGAACTGGTGAACACTAGGTAGAGCTTGCAACAAAACTCTAACTTTGTTTTGAACTTGGTGACTTGATCGATGAACTTCATTTGAAATCATACATTTTTATAGTAGGTTTTTGCGACAAACGATATCTTGAATTTTAATCAAGCAATGCCATTTATGATCTATTTAGAAAAACACAATAGTAACAAAGTTGGTCTTGCATTGTAGGAAATAAAAATGGTTAATTTTAATAAAATTATATTATAATATGAGATGCAAGCCTCCTCTCGGTGGCAGAGTAAGTAGGTGTCAGTATGCAACCCTTGTAATCCCAATGTATAACTGAAACATGTGTAAAGTCGACCCGTGACCACGATCGGTGCAATTCGATCGAAACGTCGGGTAAATAAAAGGTTCGTACCTTTAAATAATTCACGCGATTAAGTCCCGAAATATATCTAATATGAAACATGTACTCGTATGTTTTCCCACAATGATAATCTTTAGTCATTTTGAACTATTGAGACAAAGCAAATTGTTCGCCGTAATGCCCGGATGTTGAACCACTGATCTACTTTAGTCCATGATTTATTGATAACGGCAATTAAGAAAATGAAATTAATATATTATAATAAATTTTCAAGACACATAGTCAATTACAGGCTACCAGGTTCATTACCATGACGTAGATACAGAAAAATGTAAGTATAGAAAACAATATCACATGATATATAGTATAATAATAATATCTAGGGACAACTCACACAACGCCATCTGATACCAAACTAAGCACAGTACAAGTACTATAGAAACGAGACAACTGATAAACTTACTTGTATATTTCTAAATACATACATATTACAGATAAATAACACCCAGGCACAGGATAGACCACCGTGCTTATCACACAAAGTTTTATCCTGGGTAGGGATCGAACCCACGACCTCCGGCTTAGCAATCAGGATCACTAACCACTAGACCAACAGGCCAGTCTAAATATATAGTGTTATTATAGATGTAATTATGAGTAGTTAATATATAGGTATAGCTTAAAAATCTAAATAAATCTTACTACCTACTTATAGTAAAAAAAAAAGTTAAGATGACATTAAAGAATATCTATATATCTAATAGTTTTTGAAATAATTTTGCAAACAAACCTAATGGTTTGTTTGCAAAATTATGGTGGGTTTTATAAAAGCTGTCACTTTTGTAAATCCAGTAATTACTCATAATGTTAAATATTAAATATAATATTACACAAGTCTTGCCCACCATTGTACTATTAATTTTATGATATAGGTACATAAATAATGATTAAATACTTTGTACTTACAGCATTTAAAGGAAAGTATTTACATCGAGCGAGATCTTAAATATATATTAAACATAGCTCAAAGGATCTTTAGCAGATACTATGTTCACAAAAGTGACGTTTGTACAACAGCGGCATTATTAAAAAAGGGATTCTTAATAAACACACGATTATTTTCAAAGATAGTTAGAATTGTTGCTAAACAAAAGCAGTATCAGTTTGTTTGGGCACAGATAATATAATACTATACTAGTACAGATACCTCATCCCATACAAAGAAATGCGATCGTCCTAACTCGGGCTCGTTTTCGGGCTCGTTTACGGAGACGTTAGATGGCATTAGCAGTGGTGCATAGCAAGCGACATCTAGTGATTCAGGCTACAGCTGATTGATTTTAATGGCCCTCCTTACTAAAGTCGTCAAAAGATGGCGGTAAAAACATCGAGGGATGAAAATTGAGGCCTCCGCTTGGTTTGTTCTAGGTCGTGCGTTTACTTGGAAATAAAGTTGGTTGCTATTTGCTACTACGCGGTCATCGGCCGTGCTTAGGTCCGTAATAATAGATGAAGCTCAGATTCGTTCTAAAGAACGATATCATCTGAAACGTTTTCTGATGGTAGGTAAAGGGAACCATAACGATTTAAGAATTACCAATTACAGACAAAAATATATTGTAGTGTACAGAAGGGTAATTAAAATGGCTAAGAGGTTGGCAATCCAAAGAGAAATAGCTAAGTTTAAAAATTTGTCTAAAGATATCTGGAAGATTATCAATCAGCACAGAAATAAAAAGCAAATCGTAAAAGATAAGATTATTCTTAGATCTGGTAACAAAGTTGTGTCTAATCCGTCAGAAATTGTTAATATTTTCGCAGAAGAATTTGGGCGGAAATTCAGTCATGCACAAGATTACTCGCAAATGGCAATTACCTTCCTACAAAAAAATACTAGTAGAGTCGAAAACCAGATTATATGGGATGCAGTCACATCTGATGAAATTTTCAAATTGGTTGCCCACATGGAAAATAAATCCTCATGTGGCTACGATGAACTACCCATATCAGCAATTAAAGAAAATATTGATATTCTTGCAGAGCCTCTAACCATAATGTTTAATGATTGTCTAGAGCAAGGTACTTTTCCAGATCAATTTAAAATAGCCAAGATATTACCTATATATAAAAAGGGAGTCAAGTCAGATCCCTCTATGTATAGGCCCATTTCGTTATTACCGACAGTGTCAAAAATTTTTGAAAAAGTTATAAGAGTTAGGTTGATTAAACATCTGAATTTAAACAAAGTATTACATCATCGACAATTTGGGTATATAAGCGGAGTCGGCACTCAAGACGCCATTGAGTTACTAGTCAGTGACGTTGTAAACCGAATGAACCAGAAAAAGAAAGTGGCAGGACTCTTTTTGGATTTAAGTGCTGCTTTTGATACGGTCAACCATGAACTGCTTCTGAAAAAACTAGATCACTATGGTGTTAGGGGTAACGCGTGGAGATTATTTCAATCATATCTCCAAAATAGAAAAATGTTTGTTCAAATTAATGCAGTAGCTGACAGTAATGGTTTGAATGGAAAATATTGTTGTGAGGAAACATTTAAGTCAAAAACGACTCCAATAATAACAGGCGTTCCGCAAGGTTCAATACTCGGCCCTATATTCTTTATTACATTTATTAATGACTTAATACACTTTGTTACAAACATTTCAATGGGAGATATTCAACCAATTATGTTTGCTGATGACACCAATGCTATCATATCAGCAGAAAACATAGACGGCTTGAATTCAAAAGTTAATGAGGCATTACACATTTTTCATAATTGGTTCTCTATAAATAGTCTAAACTTAAACACCAATAAAACTAATATCATGTTGTTTCGTTCAACGGCCAATAATAATGACAAACTAAATTGTGTTTTAAATGGTGAAGTAGTAAATACTGTAACAAGTACTAAATTTCTGGGAGTCCACGTGGATGAGTATCTGAACTGGAAAAACGAACTCACAAGTTTGGACAGTGCAATCAGTTCTGCTTGTTATGTGCTAAGAAGTCTGAGGGATGAAGTTGGCATTAAATATTTAAAAATGGTATATTATGCTTTGATTGAATCCAAATTAAGATATAGCATATTATTCTGGGGAGGTAGTTACAATTATAACATTTCCAGAGCTTTCATTTTACAAAAAAGGGCTATCAGAACAATTGTAGGTATAAAACAAGACGTATCTTGTAGACCGCATTTTGTGAAGCTCGAAATTTTAACGGTGCCGAGTCTATACATACTAGTCTTGTTAACAAATTTTGCAAAATGCGTTCATAACTACGAAACCGATGAAGAACGCCAACTAAGGGAAAACACACGTAGAAAAGATTTTCAGTGCAAAAATATATCTCGCCTGAATATAGTAAAGCATAGCAGTTATTATAATGCTATCAAAATGTTTAATAGGTTACCCATTGGTTTGAAGAGCTTGCTATATAAACGTAATTTTAAATGCAAACTTAGAATGTTTTTGCTGGAAGGGTGTTTATATTCTCTCGATGACATGCAAAAGTGTACTTATCGTGACGAGGAAAAACATTAATTATTACAATAATTTTTATTTTATTTTTTATCATAATTATTTAATTCATTAAGTATTATTATTAGATATATACCTATTTTCTTTTGACATTGTTACATTATTATTTTACCATATGCTTATATTCAATTCTAAATTTTTTTTGTTGACCACTGTATTATTTTATTATATTTTCTTGACTTGTATGTTTGTAATGGTGTGCTAATTATTTGATTTGTATTTTTTTATGATGTCATGGCATTGGAATATTATTATTAAGTTTACCTCTATTCCTTAAAGTATGTATTATGTATTCAAACACAATGTAAAAATTGTTCATGAATAAAAGTTTTGAAAGTTTTTTGAAAGTCCATAAATAATTTTATTGTAAATATTCATTAACGACCACATCGGGAGTAGGTATTTAACTCTTTTTTTAACCCTCGACAAAAATGACGAGTGTTATAAATTTAACGCGTATCTGCTTAATGATGTATCTGTGTGCCTGTCTATAGCAACGTAGCTTCCAAACGGATGAAACGATTTTGATTTAGTTTTTTTGATTGAAAATTGACTTGATCGAGTGTTCTTAGCTAAAATTTATGAAAATCGGGATTTTCTATACTTACCTAAGGACGAGGAACCCTTCTTAAGTTTTCCTCGTCGTTCCGGTTTGTTAAGATCTTTGTGTCAAAACTTTACCGCCTATATATTACGAACTATAAGGCGCAGACCCATCTTGTTTCTACTTAAACTTCTTGTTTTGACGAGATCTACGTGACCACGGGGTCAAAACTTTAAACGGCTATATTTTACGAACTATGGGGCGCAAACCCATCTTGTTTCTACTTAAACGTCTTGCTTTGACGAGATCTACGTGATCGCGGGGTCAAAACTTTGAACGCCTATATCTCACGAACTATAAGTCGTAGACCCACCATGTTTGTACTCAAACTTGATGTTTTGATGAGATCTATGTGATCACAGGGTCAAAACTTTAAATGCTTATATCTTACGAACTATGGGGCGCAGACCCATCTTGTTTGTACTGAAACTTCTTGTTTTGACGAGATCTACGTGATGGCAGGGTCAAAACTTTGAACGCCTATATCTCACGAACTATAAGTCGTAGACCCACCATGTTTGTACTCAAACTTGATGTTTTAATGAGATCTATGTGATCACGGGGTCAAAACTTTAAACGCTTATATCTTACGAACTATGGGGCGCAGACCCATCTTGTTTGTACTGAAACTTCTTGTTTTGACGTGATCTACGTGATGGCGGGGTCAAAACTTTGAACGCCTATATCTCACGAACTATAGGTCGTAGACCCACCATGTTTGTACTCAAACTTGATGTTTTGATGAGATCTATGTGCTCACGGGGTCAAAACTTTAAACGCTTATATCTTACGAACTATGGGGCGCAGACCCATCTTGTTTGTACTGAAACTTCTTGTTTTGACGTGATCTACGTGATGGCGGGGTCAAAACTTTGAACGCCTATATCTCACAAACTATAGGTCGTAGACCCACCATGTTTGTACTCAAACTTGATGTTTTGATGAGATCTATGTGATCACGGGGTCAAAACTTTAAACGCCTACATCTTACTAACTATGGTATCAAATAAAAGAGCTCATCTTAAGATGAGCTCTTTAATTTGATACGCATATTACAGTATTCGAAACAATTTTTTTTTCACACCTCTTTATTTTGACATCTCAATACCGCCATGTTTGTTTTTTAAAAACGTCATCTATTTATGAACACTTGGGCAATTATTACGAATCTAACGACGTGTGAATTGTATAAATCCGTTCAGTGGATTGTGAGATATCAGGTAATAAAGAATATTACATACATACATACAAGATACGCGCGAAAAACATAACCCTTCTTTACAGTCGGGTAAAAATGACACAACTCAACATTATTTTGTCCCCGTGATCCCGTGTCGAAGCACCGTACTGCACGTCTCGCGGGGCCTCTTTGATGCATTGATTTGTAAATATCGAATATTATCTTGGCGCAAGATCGACTGGTCGATCGAGTTCTTTTCGGTCATTTCGATTTTGATGGATTTTAGTCCTGAGTTCTGCAGGACTGTGATTAGGCGCAGGACCAATTGGGGCGATCCTGCGCCTATTCCCTCTTCAGTCATGTCGATTGTAATGCATTTTCTTAGGTACTGTAGGACTGTGATTAGGCGCAGGTCCGATTGGTCGATCATGCGCCTATTCCCTCTTCGGTCGTGTCGATTGTAATGCATTTTCGTACTGCAGGACTGTGACTAGGCGCAGGACATGTCGATTGTAATGCATTTTCGTTTTGTAGGACTGTGACTAGGCGCCGGACCGATTCGTCGATCCTGCGCCTAGTCCCTCTTCGGTCATGTCGATTTTGATGGATTTTCGTCTCGAGCTGACTGTGGTACTAGGCGCAGTCTGTCTGTCTTTTAGATGCACATACTTGCACTTGCACCCAACACTAGATAATGTATGGGAAAAAGTATAAAATCGCTGTTTGAGCGAATTTATAAAAAAGGGACACTGTATTTTTATGAATTTGCTCATATCTCGAAAACAGTGCTTTCAATCAAAAAAATAATAAAAGTTAATACATTGTTCAGCTTTGATGCATGTATTTTTCGATTTTTCGCATTATATCCTTTTTTTATAAATTTGCGCATAACTCGAAAACGAACCACACTGTTGGACCGAAAATGGCATAAACTCGTAGGTTGGGTAGATTGCTATCAACTCAAATATAAAAAACAATATAGTCTAGTCCCATTTTATTTAGTATATTTACGTATTTACTATTTGTAAGATAACCTTGACCGATCCGAAAGTTAGTTCCTCGGGTAAACAATACGAAAAATAATAAAAAAATAATGTCTATTAAAACAACATTATTGCTTAACAATCACGTTTTTAGTAGGCTCATTCAAAAAGAAACAAATTTTAAGTTGTGTCGTGTAACCGTTAGGGTAGTGTAGCAATGCGTCGGCATTACCAGGTTTAAGCGCCCGACCGCCCGATCGCCCGACCGCCCGACTGGCCCTACCGACATAAAATAACGACACTACAGAAGGCATGCTTCATACAATGCATGCTTTACGTACTTTAGACTGCATAGACATCGTTCACGGGCATTGCTTTTTTTGGAATATTATCATATAATTGGCTAACCCTGCATTCGTCTAAGTTATTTTCGGTTACTTTGTAATATAGGTATGGCATTCAATATAAATTAATTCATTATTAGCTTTAGCAACCATATCTAAAACAAACTACAAAAAGGTGTGTTTTACTTATTGTATAACCCAAAGTTTATTGACTTAGCGCGGGCGGTCGCGCTAACTGTGCGCGTCTACTGTAGGTATAAATAATGAAATACATTATTATGAGCTAACTTTCTCTATTCTCGGCATTTTGTGACATCGGCCGGTACATTTGATCGGAAGCCGGCGTCTTTGAAAACACCGCTGGTACGTACCTATTTATAACCTGACCTTGATTATTATTTTTAAAATGCATTTTTATTTCAAATATTTTTGTTCGTTCGCAAAAACATGGACTTCGGCTGTCCGGTTGGTTTTGGTAATTTGAAGAAGGATTTGACGCAGGATCAATGTGTCATAAATGTGTCAATAAATCATAAAATTTGAGTAGGACAAGGCGCAGGATCGACGAGTAGTCTTGTCCCTAGTTATAGCCCAATAGAAGTTAATGGAGTCATAGGGCAGAAGCCCATCAAAACCGACACCATCGACGAGCGACTAGGCGCAAGACCAACGAGTCAGTCTTGAGTCTTTGTTTAGTAGTTGACTTTAACTTTTTTCTTTATCACAATATGGCGTATGGCTGTCGCCATTTTGAATTTAGATTGCTGTCATGTCTTTACAAGAGTAATACAAAGCGATCGACGTATGAATCATCAAAATTGATCAAAATCACATACATACATATATACACGTCAAACACATTACCCTCCGTAGTCGAGTAAAAATACACATTCAATAGCGGGTCCTGCCTAAGACGTTGAGGGGAAGTGTATGATTATGTACTTATTAACCCCCTCCCTCCCCCCTCGCCACATCGCGTGAACTAACTCACTCTTGGCCGGTGTTACCCCCTCCCCCCAAAACGTGATGGGCAATGGAACAGGAGTCTAGTTCTTTTATGGGGTTTAAAAGCCTCCAATTCATTTATCTCTAGTTGTAATTTACTACAACTTCATGTCACTCTTACTTCTCGTCGAAAAATAAGTAAAATATATCAACAAAATGTAGGTATGGTCAGAATCGGAATTCCCAAATAGTGCCATCTATTGTTAGATTGAACCAGTTAAATGTTTAAGTTGTGCCTATAATAACGTAGTACAAATAAATTGCCGCTAGAGTTATGACTTTGGCAGAAACTTTGTAAAGTTATGGAAATTTGATTTGGAACCTATTATTTTACAACCCCTTGTATAGCTTAATAATAAAAAAATAATAATACACATTTTTAGTACCTATCTTCTGATATTCCAAGTTTTAAAAAACTTTAATATCAAATCGATACTTATAACGCCATCTGTTGATATTTATTTGACCTACATTTCTGTTTCTTCGTGATGAGACCCCGTGGTTTGGGTCAGAAATGGCCGCATATTTGTAAAGAAGAATGTTACAGCTAATGCGATTCTTGTTAAAAATATGGACTCGTTAAAGTCATTGTAAAGTGTTTTTATATTGTTTCTATTTTGTAATTTATTGTTAAGTTTTATTCTGATTAGTTTTGTGTTTGTTTTTTGTATTTTATTTATCTTAAATTCTCTTTAAATATTTTTTACCAAAATGTAAGAGGCTTAAGAACCAAAACAGAGGAACTTTATTTAGCAGTACTAAAACATGAATATGATTTGATTTTAATCACAGAGACTTGGCTAAATGACACTGTATCAGACCACGAATTTATTGATCATCGATACATAGTTTTCAGACGTGACAGGGCTTCCACAATATCTTCGACTTTCAAAAAGGATGGAGGTGGTGGAGCCATAGCAATCCTTGAAAAATATGAGGCACAGAGGCGAACAGATTGGGAATCCCATTGTGAAGAGTTGTGGGTTACAGTTAAGTGCAAAAACGACTTAGATCTAAACATTTGTGTTGTTTACCTCCCGCCACCGATTAACCAAACGTATGTTGACACACTTTTCGATAATATTACAGACGTTATAAATAGAAAAACCAAAAACAATTCCATAAATTTGGTAATTGGTGACTTTAATCTGGGAAATATTCTGTGGGAGTACCAGTCAGATTCTCACACTTTAATACCTAAAGGCACTAATACGATGGAGGCAAATTTTTTGGACGTTATGGCTTTCAATTGCCTTAACCAATTCAACAACGCTTCTGGAATCATTAGTTCAAAAACAATTGTATCAAAACTTAAAACATCAACTTAATGACAATCAACATGGTTTTCGACCTAAAAAATCAACAATGTCCAACAGTTGAATATATATCAGACGTATCGATTGCAGTTGACGCCAAGAAGGAAGTACATGCAATTTACACAGATTTCAAAAAGGCTTTTGATCTAGTTGACCATGATATCTTACTGTCAAAACTGGAAGGGATGGGAATACACGGTTCATTACTGCGTTGGTGCGAGTCATACTTACGAAACCGGTCTCAGCTTGTAGTCGTTGGCGGTTTAAAGTCACTGAAATACATGATTCCATCTGGGATGCCACAGGGCTCCCATTTAGGGCCGCTTTTCTTTCTTGTTTTTATAAATAATATTGGGCACGGTATTAAATCAAAATTTAAACTTTTCGCAGATGATTTAAAACTTTATCGTTCTATTGAAAATGATTTGGATATAGCACTACTTCAAACTGATATTGATACGATATTTGCTTGGTGTTTAAATAATTTTATGGAGCTGAATCTCGATAAATGTCATTTCATTAAATTCAGCAGGCACAAAAATCCACGCCCAGCTAGATACACTATTAACAATATTCCATTAAGAGAGGTAGATAGTGTTAGAGACTTAGGCGTTATTGTCGATAAGGACTTGAACTTTAGGAACCACTTTGATCACATCATTTCTAAAACGTCTAAACTATCAGGATTCATCGTAAGGCAAATGAAAATGTTTAAAGAACCTAGCGTTACTATTATAATCTACAACAGTTTCATCCGTAGTATCCTTGAGTACTGCAGTACGGTATGGAATCCGTGCTATCAAGTACACTCAGATAGGCTAGAAAGGGTACAAAAGCGATTTTTATATCATCTAACATACGCTGAAAATAAATGCAGTACCCTAGACTCTTATAAGTCTAGGCTTAACTATTTTAATATGTCAACCCTGAGGGATCGTAGAAAAACTCTTGATTTTATTTTTTTATACAAGATTATTCATGGTCAAATAGAGTCACCCGATATCTTATCTAAAGTCGATATAAACGTACCGCGTCCTTGTAGTCGCTTACATAATCGTAAGACTTTTATACTCCCGAACTTTCGTACAAACTTGGGTCAATCTGCCCCTGTGTGTAGAATGTTACACCTAGCCAATTCTTTGCGTAGCGAGATAGACATTTTCTCTGGTTCTGTAGCCTCCATTAAACTTCAACTTAAGAAATTTATTTCATAATTATAAAATATAATAATATATTAGAATAACATTAATCTTAGTTACCTAAAAATTAAGTGTTAATTTAATTAAGAATGCTGTGTTCACATCAAGTAGATGACAATCCGATGTACTTTATTAGACTTACTTTTACTAGAATGTTTGATTGAACATCAGTTTTGTGAACCAAATAATAAAAAAAAAATTAAAAAAAAAATAGTTGAACGTTTGTTATAGTGCGAAACTGTAATGCTTTACAATTTCCGAAACATGTAATAATGTCACATAAACGTTTTATTTTTCCTGGGCAAATATTTAAAAAAATCACAATAATAAAAGTATCTTTGCCGATTGTATCATTTTAGGTTTGTATAATATCATCATGTTCGTTTAATTTTTTTTTTATTAGAATATTTCATTTAAAAAACACCTATCAGAAACGAAATACATTTCATGATATATCACAAGACTAACCTGACGAATTTCTTGTAATTATGATATTATTCTGAATTTTCTTTGGTATTCTATACGTCTTATTTAGTCTAAAACTAAGTGATTACTTACTCTGTGATTTAGTCCATGACAATGACAGCTACTGTTCAAATGCAAAAAAATAAAATATTCCTCGTCTATCGTATGTGGCGATTTTAGTGTAATAACATTACAATCGTCACATACAAACAATTAATTGTTCAATAGAGATTAAGAAGGATATGATTTTGTGGTACATCAACTTTATCACAAGCAAATTTTCACAGCAATTTAAAATCGTTGACAGATTAGTTGACATTGCTTGTGTTTAAAATAAGTTTCTTACTTATCATGCAATGCAGTACGTAAAAACAGAAATAAAGTTTATAAAATGTTATTTATTGGTCTCAGTTCTGTACATGGCAATTTTTGAAGTGAACAAACTGCCCTAATTAAGTACTCAACCTCTTTTAACTCTTTGACTGCGTGTTACTCAACATAATAATATAATCCCATCAAAAACATTCTGTAAAAAACTAGCCAAGTCTCGATGGAGCTGCTTGTTTATCTCTCAAAAGTAATGAAATTTAGACAAAGTCGTGCCAAGTCTAAGGTTCCTTACTGCGATTTCTTTATTAATATAGTTAATGTTGTGTGACTTGGCCGTTGAACATTCTATAAACGTTAGTGGGTACAAGTCAATTTTGTTCACACGTAATATCTGTTGTAACTTCCTATGTTTGTTAAGCGAGATAATAGCCCATACTGGTATTGGTAATTGGACGCTAGTGTCTCATTTTAGGCTTGTTGATTGTGTAACGCATTCATTCAATATTGACAATGCTGAATTCTGCTCTCTTCTTTTTGGAGCGTCAGATCGACCACCGATCTATCATAAAGTAGACGTGCAGACGGACTTCTATCAATGATTAAAAGTCCGTCTGTACTGGAAATCTTTTTTATACTGTTTGTTTCAGGCTCGCCTACACTTATGTATTATTGAAATACGCAGCTTTATCAAGCCTACAATTGACTGGTTATTGATCGAGACCCCATTGACTTGTACCCACTAACGTATAAAGAATGCAATAATTGCATTTTTGAAAGATAGAAAAATTTGAATCCAGACTCAGGAATCGAACCCGAGACTTCCGTAGCCAAACCGGGGCCAGAAGCGAACCACCTATCTGGACTATGTTACTAGATATCAAATTCTTCTATCTCTTAATGCTTACTGGTTAGGCCCCGTAGCGACATCTAGTCGGAAGTTAAAGAACTATCACGGCTTTTGTTATTGCTTCGTTACAGAGAGCATTTTAACAAATACGAGATATTTGTAGACAAAAGTATACTACAAAGGTTTATCTCATTTAGGTACCTAAATTTTTCTTCAATACCATGTCATTTTCATTCTAAAATAACCATATGTAAAATGCCTCTGTAACAAAAATATTGTTTTACAGAAATAAGTATGTAGATCGGTAAATTTTATTAGATTCTTGCCCTATTGTTCAAAAAGACGATAGCTGGTGCAATGTGGTTGAAACTTCAAGGGAAACAAAGATTAATACTACTCACAACAGAGAAAAAATAGAACTTCACTATTAAAAAGGGAACTCATCACTCGCCCTCGCTTTTGATATAGGTAGTCAGGAAATACCATTCATACTAAAACTGAAATAAATTATCATGATTGGAAGCGGCCTGTTAGAGCGATGTTACGATATTCTAGATTACACGTATTACTAGATTCAACCTTACCGATAATTTGAAAATCTCTTCCCGAAATAAAATCTCTAAGTGTCACCTGATTTAAGGTAAAATTAAAACAAATGGATATTTAATTCAAACGTTTCAATAATAAGAAACTAACTTTAATTTAATTTGGGAACTCTATTGAATGATCCACCGTGATCTACGCTTTCAATTGTCACTTCGTTACACAATCAAGTCACGTTCGCAGCCCGAAATATCCACCATGATCAAGTAGCACTTGTGTGATTTACAAACCTACCGAAATTGGTTGGTACATACACACTGAAATCGGAAAGAGGGAAATAATATATTTCCCTCTCCTATCCGAACACACAATAAAGCTGAAGAGTTTATTTGTTTGAACGCGCTAATGTCCGAAAGTACTGCGTGGATTTAGTCAAAATTTGGCCTGGAAATAATTTGAAATAATAGGTAGTAATGTTTTTCAATCGAGTTTAAAAAGCGAGTATGTTCTTAATTCGACTGTATTATTTTATGTTTGTAACCCGATTACTCGAAGACGGTTGGATCAATGAAAAAAATCTGAAGTGGTCCTATTGTTATCAGATTATTTTATTTATTTTCGATTTAAGAAAACGTAAAGCTAGTTGAACAATAATGTGTTGTGCATTAAAATTAGGGTTATTTAAAAATGTTCACCAGTAATAAATGGTGCTACATTAATTGTTTAAGGTACAACGACAACAAAGTTGCTTAAAATTAGATTTAGAGATACTTATTGCAGTCAATAAATAGATTCGGTTTAAATAAATAAACAAATTTAATATGTACATTTATCAAAGAAGTTGTTACACAGGGTCCTCTTTAATTTCGATGCACTCATAAAAAAAAACTAAAATTTCGAAATATCCCCACGATGAGCGTAAAAAAGAATTAAATAAAATTTACTTGCGTCCTGTTAGTGGGGGGTTTTAAAATTTTATTTGATTCCTTTTTATGCCCGTCGCGGGTTTCCTCAAAATTTTTAATTTAATTTTTTATTTCAATCTTTTTAACAGTGTAACTTAACTGGAACACCGTCACACATCGTCCGAGAAAAAAATAAACAACTGTGTTGGAGAAATATGAGCACTGTAGCGCCCCCTGGTGATCTAGAGCAATAAAACTTAGCTAAAAACGTGTCCGGGAATGAGGCATAAACAACGCAAAAAAACCGTTTTGAAATCGGCCTAACCGTTTCCAAGGAAATTGGTAACGAACAAACACACAAACATCCCTAACCCCAAACGCAGTAACCCCATACCGTCTTCATGGCCCATGCGGGTTGATCAGCTCTCTGACAAATATGAATTTTACTTGTAGGTGGTTTAAGGAAGGCGTCCACATTTCCACATTGTAAGTATTTCCACATTGTAAGATACGCATCAAATGGGTTATTCTTTTTTTCCATTTTTGCGGAAAGCCCGTGCGAACTGTCAAAATATTGTCTTAATGGTAAATAGAGAGCTGCGCTTAGAAATGCATAGATCAACGTGCATACGCGACGGACATCTTTAAGCGCGTTCGTCAGTTCGCAGAAGAATTTGTTGCAATTACTAGTTTGTTAGTTGAAGAAGGGGAAGAAAAATCTTAAAATTAGTTAACCATGCATACTTTAAAATCGCCTTAGAGGCCTAGTTAGTGTCTGATGATGGAATCTTGAAGAAATTGAGGTAACAATTCAAATATTAAAGACACATGATCTATAGTGCTTTGGGTGTGTCTTGAAGAGTAAATACCCTCAAAAAGCAACATTTTGTGAAGTGGAACAAATGATGAGTTTAACTATTCAATATACTAGAATAGTTAAACTGGTTGAAACCGGAGCTGATTTGAGCAAAAATTAACGACCCTGTTTTGGCAAAAGCAATGTTTTGTAAAAAGAGATTATGCAGTTGACATTAGGCTGTTGTAACATAGATAAATCAAAATTCAGCCTACTAAAACGTGTGAAATAAAAACTTTTTACAAAACATAATACCGTAAAAAAACAGTTGTGAGTTGAAGATGCAGACTTCAATTTTTTAAATCTATACGGCCAGAAATAAATGTACAGCACAGTATCAAATACAGAAAGTTCTCTCCAAGGCACGTAGTGTGTTTTTTTTAGAAAACGGTCACCCATCTATGAATAGAGTAACTGATGCCTCAATCTACTCGCCACTAGTTACAGATAATATACATTATATACATAATATAGTTAGAATCTGTTTTCTATCACTAAATAGGTACATTTCTCAACGATTTAAATGTAGTAGATACATAATGTCTTTACATTAATTATTTAATATTGTTACACAGTTTGTTTAAAAGTACAACAATGTTAGATTTATTGCGTAAGTCTTTAAGAAGGTGAAAACAGTCTTAAAGTAAACAATTTAAAACAAAAAAGCCACAAACTTTTCTATTGAATGAACAAATCACTTTCTCTTAGCCTTTAGACCATTTTACTTTTTTGTTATTTACTACTTTCACTATAAATTACTTTATATCACATTTATTTACCTACCGCATTAACAAAGCTATGGTAAATTTTTTTTGGCAAGAGCCCAAAAAAATTAAAATACCGCTCATTATTAATTACGGAATGGTGAGAAGTAGGTACTTTTGCCTGAAATGTCGCACCTAGGAAAAAGTTACAATAATGAAAAGCAATAACCATTAAGATGTGTTGTCTAAACAGTAGGTACAAGATATGAATCATGATAATCACTTCAACTTTTCGGAAAAATCTTTCATGTTTTAATTACCTTTGTACCCGACTTTAAGAAAGGGTTTAGGAAAGAAAGGGTTTCTCGCGCGTATCTTGTATGTATGTAATATTTTTTTTACCTCATATCTCACAAACCACTGGACGGATTTATATAAATAAGACGTCGTTAGATTTGTCTTGACTGCCCAAGTGTTCTTAGATAGGTGACGTTTGAAAAAAACAAACATGGCGGTTGTTAGATGTTAAAATAAAGAGGTATGAAAAAAAGTTGTTTCGAATACTGCAATATGGGTATTATAATAAAGGGCTCCTCTTAAGCATTTCAAAAAGGTATAACATGTGATACTAAAAAAGTAAGTTAGCAACCATTCTTTTTTCAATTTTCAATACTTGACGATAGCTGTGATAAAAGCTAGTTGTTACATCCTACAACCACTTAAAAGTATTAAATAAAACAATAAAAAAAACCGCAAGATGCACAAAAAAGATGGAAACAAGATCCCCTATGATAAGAGTTATATAATTTCATACAGTCAGAGGCACTTTACTAAGTTCATCGAGATCCATTAATGCCTCCAACTGCATTAAATTTTTTAATTTAATTTTTTTTTTACCCGAGTTTTTAAAGGAGTTTTCAATTTCGTCTGTCTTTTTTTTGGGTGCGTTAGGTATTACGTGAAGACGGCTGGACGGATTTAAAAGCATGTTTCTTGTGTTTAAAAGTAAGGTGGTCACATTGTCATCAGGTTGGGATCTGATGATGGGTTCTTGAAGAAATCGAGGGAACTTTTCAAATATTAAAGGCACACCTATAGTGGTCTAGATATATTACTTTTAACGAAAAGCAACATTTAGTAAAGTGGAACTGATCACAAAAACCTAAGATGACCAGATAAACAAATGGCTCGTCACAGTACACCTCATACTTCACCTCCATTGCGCTTTTTAATGGCGCTAGTGCTGAAGTATCAGGTCAAGTCAAAAGATAATATAGAACAACAAAAAATAAATAAACATTTTGTTGTTGGTGCCATGAAATAGTATTTTTTTTTTTGCTAAAAAGCAAAAAAAAAAAACTATTTCCATTTTTTTAAGTCAGTTAAAGTTTTTGTATAAAACATTTTTCAAATACAATTGTGTATACCTAACAGCCACCTGTGAGAGAAATGTGTGAACTATAAAGAGTTAAACTTTCACTAACTTTCTCTAAATATAAATTTCTTCAGATAGATGTCGCTTTCTATCTAAGAATCTTTCTATCTAACTACAAATTGTAAATATCTTTTATCTTTACAATTTGTAGTTGTCTTTGTCTATATTTCATTGTGAAAGTTAATAAAAATTAAATACTCTTTTAATAAGTATTTTTGTTTGCTTCTCCTTAATTTAAACAACACTGCCATCTAGTGATAATTACAAGTAGCAGAGTATTCACAAACACTACTTTCATTGTACATGGAATAGTAAGCACTTTCACCATCTCTTCGTAGTTTTAACGTCCCTATCTAGATGGCGCTACTATACTCTCGTATTCAATTTTAGAGCTTTTTCTTTAGTCTTCTACAAGAAGTTTATATCAATAGTTCTCGAATAATTTCAGAGATGGCTTTGAAATACCTATAGTAAGTACAATATATATTATACGACTGCCATGAAATGGGAGAGTTATATTTTCAGTGTATATGTAGGTACGTAAGTATATATTAACTATACTAATATTATAAAGCTAAAGAGTTTGTTTGTTTGTTTGTTTGAACGAGTAAATCTTAGGAACTACTCTAGGATCCGAATTTAAAAAATCTTTCACTGTTGGATAACCCATTTATCGAGGAAGGATAGAGGCTATACATATAACATCACGCTACAATTAATAGGAGCGGAGCAGCAATGAGAAATGTTGCAAAAACGGGGAAATTTTACGCAGACGAAGTTGCGCGGGACAGCTAGTACGAAATGAAGAGAGGAGCAGATCGTTCGCCTGATGGTAAGCGTCACGCTAGCCCTAATAGTATCAGTGACACCCAAATCCTTGTTTAACAAAAATCTGAATGTCACCGTACCGTACTCCTTATTTGAGACATTAGCATGTTTGTGAGTTTCTTAGATATTATGTATGTCTTTTATTATTGTTTTTAAACTTTCGCGATTTTTATACATATTAGATATATTTCGGGACTTAATCGTGTGAATTATTTAAAGGTACGAACCTTTTATTTACCCGACGTATCGATCAAATTGCACTGATCGTGGTCACGGGTCGACTGCCCCGTGATCCGTCGACCCGTGACCACGATCGGTGCAATTCGATCGAAACGTCGGGTAAATAAAAGGTTCGTACCTTTAAATAATTCACGCGATTAAGTCCCGAAATATATCTAATATATATCTTTTTATATTTGTGAGTTTCTTTATTCCACATAATCTTTGTGTCTGATGGATGGTATTGATAGATTCGTTATATAATCCTAGGTAACATAAACATGCTACTAAATACGAGGTGCATAACATGCTCTGATACGGAGTGACATTTTTTAAAAATGGTAACCCATCAAAGGACCGTTCATGGTAACATTGCTTAACCTCGCTAATCTCTTGATTTGCTCGGTTATCATTCAGCCACGAAACTGTCGGTTAAAATGTAGAACTAATTTCAAATGTATAGTTTCAACCAGTAAATAGGTACCTACTTATTGAACAAAATATTTTATTCAGAACAAGTAAACTCCGACACCCAATAACATCATGCATACAATTCACCCACATACATACAATAGTCTTTTTTTCTAAAGTCATTGCCCGACATGCATCGGAAGCTCTCGATATCAAAAGTGATGCTTGACATTCATCCCACATAACATGCGATGTAAAGTAGGGTAACGATGCATAGTGATGGGGTGCTTGTCGATGTTTGTGTCGATAAATACTTGTTAATCCGGGTTTGTATACCATGATTTAAAGTTTACAATTGGATTAGAAGATTATTAAGGTAGATTTTTAATTTGACACAATCGAAGAGAGACTAGGGAGACCAGTACTGACGGCTTAACGTGCTTTCTAAGGCACAGAGGGTGTGACATTTTATTTGAAAACCGACAGTGACAACGATGATGTCTAACTTCATAAGTATCTTGATCTGTTTGGTAACTTCTGTATTTCAGACCCAGTTTGAACAAATATTCAGGGAACTCCAGACAGAGGTAAACTAATAATGTAGATACCTACATATAATCACTTGTTATTTACAGTAGTCAATAACAAATTTAATATAATATCAATAAAATAACTAAAAACATCCACATTATATCTACGAAAAAAATACACTACTTTTGAACAGTCGGCTAAGTGCGGAATTTTATGCTATCCTATTATTATAAGCTATAGATAGTCATGGTTCATAAAATAAAAAGTTATTTGGGTCAAAAGCCAAGACAAATTGGTTTAGAAATGAGAACTTAACGAGGCAACACAATATAGATACCTAAGAAATGATTAATTTCGCGGACAAACCGCTAGGAAATTAATTCGATGGTTTTTGACTTCCTTTAAAAAATACTACTAAGATGGCAATATTTTGTAATTTAAAAAACACGACTGCCCTTGTAATTTACTCAAAATCTCGGAACACCTTCGGAACAGTGGGTAATCAGTGCATGGAGGTCTGCTGCATGGAGTTGCTACATTTAGATGCTAAATTTATAAGGTCACATGTTTTATATATTTATGTAGTTAGACATGTGATTAATGCCACTGGGTAACCCCGTTTTGACACATATTTAACGCGTTATTTTGTCATTTTGATCAGCTAAAAAAACGAACTAAATTATACAATACATTTGGCTGGCCAAAAATTTTGACTCAAAAAATTAAGTAATTATTTTTTTAATAATATTGATGTACCCAGTGTCAGAGTGCCACTCTCTCACCTAAAAGACCACTGACAACTGAGACGAATCTAACCATACCTCTTAAGCTAAAATCCATCAAGCTAATTAGGCTATAGGGCTTCTCAAAGAAATATACATTGGTAATACAAACAAATATACATACCCTCGAAAAACAAAACCCTCCTATTTGCACAGTTGGGTAAAAAATAGTAGTATATTTGAAACAAAGTGATGGTGGTGTATTTTAGGTTAAGTTAGTAATACTAGCATACTCGTGTACTGACATTACTTGTTATGACATGACATTGTGTATTGTAGGGTAACTTACCTTACGTACAACAGTATTCGTCGACATTGGATAGTCTGCTGACTGTTACTTATTACGAATAGATCAGATTTGTTCGAATTTAAATATCATACAGTAAGTAACTGTCACTTAGTTCTGCATCTATAAAAAAAACATCTCATCTCTTAAATCTCAGATTATATTTGATTGAATATTAATTTCACACGGTAATCAATTTGATACATTGAATCGGTGATTAAAGCCGTAAAATTTATGTGAGAATTTGAAACTAAATCCTTTTACATAATATAAAAATGGAAGATTTGACTTATGCTTTCACTCATCAACATCCAGTCTTAACCCTGGATCTAGAGAACTGAAATATAGCAGAAAGGTTGCATTTTGTGTTTTGTATGGGTATGATCTCGTTTTCAATATTTATGAACCATAAGGAAATAAGTATCTTGTTCACGAAAGACTTAAAATAAAAGTACCTATACATTTGTTTTGTAGTTATTATATAGTTGCATTTATCGGTTCAAGTTCGGTTTACACTATCGTTCATAGAATTTCGTCCGATTGGTTTATATAGGTAGATATAATACATGCGTATTACTTTTACATGGAGTATAAACAATTAAAATCGAGAAGAGTCCTAGCGGGCCGCTACTTCATAATATCGAGATAACAATAACGTGTTATAATTATATGAAATTAACGTCTTTGCATCATCCCATCACTAGGTTCACCGCAAAACTAATCTATGTCGTAAAGTGCTGCACTGTACATGATCTAGGTGCTAGCCCGTTTATAATGGAAGTACCTCGCAAACAAAATCATCTACATATGCCACTATTAGTATTTATGGGAAAATACGATTTTTCTTTTTTTATAAATATGATTAGGTACCTACCTACTTAGTAAAACAATTAACGAAACACTATATGTATACCTCACCAAACACAAATATCAAAATAGTGGGAAGAAAATGCAAAAAATATTCTTAGAAGCCCTTTCTCAAAAAAACCCTCAACCTTAAATCTGGTATTTTTTTCCGACTCTACCAAAAAATCGTGTAATGTTTTTAGGGTCCATATAAGTATGTATGTCTGTTTTTTAGTATTTATCTATGTCAGAACTTCGCATTTATGTTAGCTTTCTGTACACACTTCTTGTTGATCAAAACGAAATAAGGCAATAATAATTATTAATTTATGTCTTCGTCTTTTTTAACTTACTGAACTTATTAAGATTAAGTTCAATAAGTTAAGAAAAACTTTAGGCAAGTTGGTCATAGCACTTTACAAGTATAAAATAAATAACTCTCATAGGGAGTTTTAAGCATTTTTTAGGCTAATTTAAACATTTCTAATAGAAGAAAAAAAACAACGATTCGGGGTTAGAGCGCTTAACAGCATAGGGAAGAATTGACGATCGCGAGTTTGAATTGCACCCGAGCAAATATTTCCTTAATTAATATAAAGTAGAACTCTCATCTATTATCTACTTAAAAAATACTTTTCCTTGTTTAACAATATGGACGTAAAAGGCACAAGATTTCTCGCCGAGTAGAGCCACAGACGGACGGCGGTTATCCCGACACAGAGGAAATGATCATTATTATAGAAGTTGTCAACCGGACTTGTGTAGTACAGTCGTGGGAAAATGGCTTAAGATATTTCCAACCAACAACGGTTTAACATACCTAGTTCTATGCTAGTACTTGCTCTGAAATCTTAGGACCAGAAAGCGGCAAAGTTGCTTAATTTTATACACTAAAACTAAAATACTTTATTGAAATTACGGAAAATTATGGCGTTCGTAATTTAACATATTATGTACGCGTCGTGCGCTCCTGTGCACTGTAAAGTAATGGTTGTGGTCGGGAGAGGAGACGGGCGGGCGTGTAGCTGTATGCGTAGCGCTAAATGAATAACTGGCTCAGCGTAATGCCTCCTTAAGCAACTTTGCCGCTTTCTGGTCTCTTAATTTTTTATTTCATCTACTAGAAAAACTCTTATAGAAGTCAGACATTTTTTTTTAATATCTTAAGCATTTTTTTCATAAAAAACTTAAATATGTATCAACATATTTAAGTTTTCTATGAAAAAAAGCTATTGTATTGCGTAATATATCCCTAACTTTTATCGACATATGACTTGCTCAGTAACCATTAAGTTACGGATCCGACACATATTATAGTATTTTTATAGGCATAAACGTCAGTGGCTTACACCTCCTACATAAGTCAATTTTGTATTTTATGTAGTAGTAATAATAACTTATATATGATCAACTACTTTACTCGGAAGACACTTTTATTTCCAACAGTACTCGGCATTAGCCTTGTTGTAATAGAAACTGCGTGCTGTATATAGATTGTCGGTAGTTTGCTCATAAACATAACAGGAATGTTACTTTTCCAGTATAAAGACTTTATTGGGATTCACTGAAGCCTTTAAAATACATAGATCAGGAGTGGATTAAAGATAAGAGAAGGAATATATTTATGTTCTAAACAGTATGCTAAAACAAAATCGTCGAAAGACAATGCAACATCTACCAATCCACTTTTAGGGCACTAGATTGTTTAAATGCTGATCCTATTTGGGCTCAAAATTTAAAATATAAGTGTCCTTGTTGCTTTAGATATTTGTATAGTGACAAAGTAAGACAATATTTTTAAATCAAAATGTAAGCTGGCTAAGGAGTACTTACCCAGCTTACATTTTGATTTTTTAATATTTTACGAAAACTTTCGTGCCAAATTACTATTTGGCAAAAGTTTTAAAGTTTTCGTAAAATCTAAAGCCTTTAGATATTGTAATTCCTTCGACATTGGGTACATAAGCTAGATGTCGTTGAAACCGGCAATTTAATATAAATTACAATAGCTTAACCGTTATAGAATCACATATTTTACATTTGTTCAATGCTTTCATCCTCTCTCAAAAGGTACTCATTCATCGAATCTATCAGTTTGTTTGATTATGGAGCTATCAAATGTAATTGGTACATAAACAACAAATTAATAGATTCGGAAGGTAAATAAATTTACCCACCACTGTCTACTTTATTGATGTTTTGTTTATATTTAAAAACTACTTGTCAGTAAGTCGAGCCGTGACCACGATCGGTGCATTTCGATCGAAACGTCGGGTAAATAAAAGGTTCGTACCTTAAATCATTCACGCGATTAAGTCCCGAAATATATCTAATACTTGTCAACAGACAGACAGAGTAATGTCCTTTTCACGAGTTCCAGTTTCCCGGCGCAAAGTGTATGGCGATGTACGGTAGCTTTCACATGTTCCGGTCGCGAACGTCCGATTTGAAACCGGAACGTATGAAAAGGATCTTACTTATAATTTATAATATTGGTTTAGATAACACAAGTCCGTGTTTCTACGAGTATGCTAAACCCGCAGCTCTTGCCATTCTGCGGTCCTAATTAGCTTACTATGACAACAAGAGAAAAGAGACTGCGCTTCGACCTGCAGATACAACCAGTGCACTTCAGTTAAAAAGAGTGGAGATCTTGCAGTGCATTCATTATGGACTTAAAAAGGTATTTATCACTCAAAACGATTCGATGCCTTATCTGAATTATGATCGAAATTTTGAAATTGTATTGAAATAGATACTACGATTACTGTCTCAACTTCTTTTAAATCAAACTTCACCTCAAAATCCGTCACACGACACGACATCAGTAGGACAAATAGCTTATCATCAGTACATCCTAAGATCATCTGTCAGTGCACCAAATGAAGTGGAAAGTCTAGCGATTTACCTCGTAACACAGAAACTTGCGGACGCGTGCCTAGAGATATTTGTACGAACGTGTATTACATTATGGTTTACCAACATGTCTGCCAGAATCTTGTTTGGTTCAAAAACAGATCCGGGTTTCTGGAAAATCGTTTAAGTCTTCAAGTAACTTTGTTGAGGGTGGTAAGAGTCGCTATGTCATTGATTGTAATGTTGTAGTTTGTGACCGATTGTTTGGTTCATTGGACGTTACAAGCTGTTTTTGACAAGATTTGAGAAGAGGCAAGCCTCATCGGCAATTGCCCAGATCGAGAGATCAACGAGGTTACAACGTTACCAGTGGCCGTTTTCAAAAAATACCCACGAGTCTTGGAAAGCGTGTTAAGCCTGCCTATATTGAACGCATTTGTATGAAGTTTAAGTTCTATACTCTGGTGTTTTATGATCAGGTCATACCAATCTCTAGGAGTGCCATGAACGGATAACCTTTTGTAATACACAATTTGCTCACAGGAATCGGTAGAGCTCTCGTAACATGAATTATGCCTCACTTGAGAGAGTATGGAAATTTCAACTGCGTCAATTCACTGTGATGATTTTAACCGACGAGTTAAAAATAAGTTTGACTTTTCTGTGTACACAGAGGAGTTAAGTATATGTAAATGTTTATTCACAATAGGTACGTTAATATTGTCCGTTCACAATCAAATGGCCCCTGGCCTGAAAGTTGGTAGTACTGAATATGGTAGTGCCAATCGTTTGCTTATAATTTACCCTAAAGCTTATTGGATACAAATTTAAAAGAAAGTATATATGTATTGGTGTAGAATCTTGTTAGGTTTGTTTAAATGTAAATACGTTCGTGCAAAAGAAGTCGCATTTTCTTTGGTGTTGATAAATCTTGCTTGGTTTCCTAGCTATTATATACATAAAATTAGCTAATAACTTGGCATTAATCAATCCCGTTTGTAGTATTTAATTTAACAGTAACAAGTAAAAGGACATATATTGATGAACGCACAAAACAAGCATTTAAACTAGTAAATGTGCTTTTTTTGTTAATCTATTTTCAAAATAGAATAGAAGAATACAAAATATTCACTCGCTAAAGTACGATTATTATCCATCGAGATTATGAATAAATAAATAAAGAAAGAAAACTATTTTATTTGTTGAGTTGGCATAACATACACTACATACGTACTCAAAAACTTTACAGTGGGGAGTCCGTTTCTACACAGTGATACAGTGGTTTAGGGAGTAGGGCTGTACTAAGCACCTACACCCTCGGTAGCTTAATAGGCTCTGGTCGAAGCTATTGAGGTATTTGTAGCGCCGCGTTCTGCATAAGTTGATTTAGCCCCTATCGTCAGGGTTAGATGGAGTTGGTTGGCACAGATTTACACTTAAACATACAAAACGCTTGCAAGGTGCGGGGCGGCCGCGATATTGGCGATGGGCGCTAAAAGGGTTAATGCGCTTATTACACTACACTAAATCAGGGACGCTAAGCCCTTAAAAAGACAGGTATAATAAGAGTTAGGGCCCTAATTTTCTAATAAATTTTCAAAGCCACTTCATTTAGGCCCCTGATTCAGGGTAGTGTAACAGCCGCTTGAAAGTCGTGGGCAAAAGACGCTATTCCATTATGATTCACCTTATAGTTACATCACCATCAATTTAATAACCAGTTACTTCCAACTTAGTGCCAACATATACTTTCACGGTCATTACTCAATACACGGCTTCAGTTTTTTATTTGTTTAAAACTGTTGAATAATAACAAAAGATTATTTACTTTGTACCTACTCTTTTGTGGCAGGCAGTAATTTGCGCGACAAATATTTAGCTACATTTTACGTAACCTACCTATTCATGGATTGGATTTTGAAATCAACAATATTTAAAAATATTGAAGCCTTACAACTGCTAACATAAACAAATAAATAAAATTGAAATGTCTATTTATCATGTCAAAATATCAAGTTTTTAGTAAATGTTATGAGGGATTAATTTAAGCTGGTCGCAGCCAGGGAGTAATAAAGCAGTAGTGACTCAGTTGTAACTTACGAGCAAAAGTTGAAACCCCAATAAGGTGAGCGAACACAGTTTCATCATCGCCACAACTCAAAATCGGTGACAGAAATCATCGTAAAGAAATCAGCATGTCTTAGAACCCAAAAATCGAAAATGTCAGACATCCCAATGTGGTAATCCACGCTGTAGATTTCCTACGTCCGCGTCCCGTATACTATGTCAGAGAGGAACCCTGTTTTCTGGCTATGAAAGACAAGAAGGGAAAGTCTTTCTAACATAAAATGTCTCAAAACAGGCGAGGTGATCGGTGACGGGCCGCGGCCCAACTTACCTTGGGTACTTGTAAATACGTAGGTATTATTGACCTAATAATGACTTTTAATTGAGTCTACCAAATTTTAATAGGTAAACAAGATTAAAAGCACACAATTATGTTATATTGTCGCTGGTTACAGACATGGCTGGTGACAGAATAAGTTAAAGAAATCTATTCGTTTAAACTAGGGTAAAACGCGGATAGATGCTCTAGTGGGAGTATTATATTAATAATGTTTATTTTTCCTTTCTCACAAAGTTATGACTTAAGAGCTAAGTTTACAATTATTCTCCTAATACTACTGTAAGTCCAGTCCTTGTGAGAGATTGGTACGGTGAACCTACAACAGGCAAGTTTTTTCAAAACCTGTAAATTAAGTTTCTAGAGCCCTTCTGCAGCTTGTCCCATAGAGATAAACAATAATACTGTTACAAAAACAGAGAAAAAGAAAAGATTAAAAATAAAAAGTAAAATAGAAAATAATTAAAAAATACATTAAGTAAAAGACTTCAGTGTTACTCTCGTAGCATATGAAAGGAAGTGAACATTTGTGAATATGAGGTATAGTGTAGAAAGGTGTCGTATGTCAAGCTTATACTAATGCCTTACATAGGTATTTTGTACTTTGAATATATTAAGGTCATCATTTATTTTAATATATTAATAAAAAAGAAGAAGAAAATAGTCCGAGAAAAAAATAAAAAAATTGAGCTAGGGCAGTACTAGGGCAGAGCAGCTGTTGGCATACTTTACCTTTTTAACATTCGTCTTTGTTTAAATTCGGATCATATCAACAGAGGACAGTGTTCAATACAAAAGATTGTCTAACAGTAATTTGTCCCAATTTTTGAATACACTATGTTAGGGAAGTTCGTGGTGAATGAGCTATACTATGGTTAGGAATATCCCTCTTGCAGACCTTATTACCATGTGAACATGTGAACCATCTGAGAAGGCGCAAGTGTTTTGTGGGTGTGAGCAAAAATCTTCCACGGCGACACTTTTACGGGCGTCAAAATTGTATTGATGAGTAATTTCTATTCAATATAATTAATGACTGTGAAGTCGGTCCATTGTTTGTTTCTTTGCATGCATTCCATAGTTTAAATTACATTGTTTATTAGGTTTTATTGCAAAGTTTTTATTTATTTAGCAAAATCAATAAGGATAGTCGCACTAAGGTATTACGCTCTTTGCAAGGGCAACCATATTTTTTTCGATGAGCTAAGTCAAAATTATTCTGAGCTAAGTCAAAATTATTCGCCATTGAGTCAAGCATACCTCTTTTTCCTGGACAACAGTATTTTCAGATTGTCTACCTACAATTACAATGCAGCTATCAAGGAATTAACTTTCTTAGAAAAAAATAAAAATAAATCACTTTAATCGATTGTGCTTCGAACTACCAAGTCTAAACAATCACTAAAATACCAATTTTACCTTATTAGTAGAAGCATTGAAAGTGGATCTGTTTCACTGTTTCATTGTTGTGTCAGTTTTTGCTTGTTGGTTAATGGGCTAATGTTTAATGGGGAAAGTGATCTTTATGCAGTTATAAAACCTTGAAAAATATTTAGAAAATTCATTGTATTATGTGTCATTACGAAGAATGATTGTAAGGCTCATACGGTTTTTGCTGAGAAAACAAGTGACTCTGAGAGAAGTCATACCTACTCAATAGTCTTCTTAACTAGCCGCGAGTCAGTTCTTGAATTAGACTTCAATTCAGTTGTATAGTTAGCAGTGATGAAAATATCATTTGCGTTATTCAAGATTTCAACCGAGCTTGTATTATTAATGATTGTTAACAAACAAACAAAAATACACGATTTTAAATTTAGAGGGGAGGGAGGGATTTGTGCCAGGCGGAACTTGAAACCTTAGGGGCGATCCTTTGGCTTTGGCAGACATGTTTCGGTGCCGAAGTTGGTAAACGGCCCAGGCAGGTACCCCTAAGGTCGCGGATTCAAGTCCCGCTTGACACGATTTTTTTAACGGATAACTAGCAATGTGTGGGATTGTGGTTTCCACATTACTAGCAATCCTGCTAACCCCTCCAGCTAAGCTCAATGGCTTGTGTAAGGAGTAGGTTCACGTCGGTAGTATAATGGGTAGGAATTCGAACCCGTGACCTCACGATTGCAAGTTCGATGCCTTAACTATTAGGCTACCGCCGCTTAAGTACTACATTTAAAATTATATATAAAAAAAATGCTTAAAAATTACAATAAAGGCAAGAGTAGGTTTAGTATTTCGCTTGTTAGTGTGATAACGTATTTCGGACAGTTTTTACTTGAAATGGAAAGAGAGATAAAACGTAGGAAAGCTTGTTACATAAGAAAAAAAAAATTAGCATATAGGGTCCCTTAAAGTGGAACTTTTCCAATGTTTACGTTAGTAGACATTGGAATAGTTCTACTTTAAAGCCCAGAGATAAATCTAGCCACACATAGGTACTTAAAACAATAAAAATATATCACGAAGTGTACCGTGACCCGACCGCATCGAATTTACGTAATGTATCTTAGAATTTCATCTGTAAGAAAACAATGAAATTTGTAGAGTTTCGTGTGAAATGACGAGAAAAAACAAACTTTCTACTTGTTCGTAATGTCATGCAATCTTTTTGATCGATGAGCTAGGTGCTACTGTAGAATGTAAGCGATAAGTTTTACGATGCTGGTTGAAGAGATGAATTTCTTAAAAATATAATTGCAAGAATCTTCAAACTAACTACTGTTTTTTTATGCTACTAATATATTAGACATATTAGTCTGTATATAAAAATAAACTGTGAAATACTGGTATATCAGCGCACAGCTCAAACCTTGTGGATTCGTCGCACAGATAGTTAATATGATGTGGGTATACGTTAAGAAAGGTTATAAATTCGTTGAAAATTTATATCTTAAAGGGAACAGACAGGGTTCCTAAGTTAAGTCAAATTTGGCAAAATAAATTATTGAAATCAAAATACCTATTCTTATTCATATAATAATAAAACCCTGTTTCGTTACATTTAATACAATCACTGAAACTTGGTGATAAGTGTACTTTTTAAAGTAAAGCTAATAAAGTGATATTGCTGCGTCAAAAAAACGTTTTTTATAAAAATTAAAAAACTGAATAATGCTAAATGTATAAAACTTATGAAACAAGTTATAGCTTAAACTGTAATCAGTAAATGGAAACCAAAGCTCATAAAAATTAACCGAGCGATTTCAAAGATAACAGTGGGACCGAGGGTCATAGCACTTCCGAACTTGATGACTTATCACAGCAAAGAACAATGCGACACCATTATTTTATTATACCATGTAATTATTTATTTAAAAGAGAAGATATTTCACAAAGCATTCTTCGTGACTCACAATCCATGTTAAGACGCCGACCAATTATATTTATTCATGGCTAAGGCTAACGAATGAAGGAAGCTCTAGCAAGTTGCCAGTACTTTGGCCCATATTTGAGCACATATAGTTTTTTACCTATGTAGTATGTATAATGTGTAGGTATAAAGAATTTCTAATATAATTGACATCAGTGGTCTAATATGGTGTATGATATAATATGGGCACCTTACCTACAAACAACTAGATACTTATAAACCTACCAACATTATAAAAATTGTCGATTTGAAAAAGTGACCGCGAGTTTTTGTTTCCCTAATCTTTTCTCCGGCTTTATATTATGACGTATTACATCACAAGTGTTGTTTTGCATCCTAAGCGAATATATATATTATCTGATATATTATTATAGTAGAACCAATTCCAAAATCTGAAGCATGTCACATTTACTAATCCACACTGAGCTTGTGTATAAGGTCCTCCCTCAAAGAGAAGACCGATGTTCCAGTAGTGGGATACATAATCCTATCTTTGTGGTAGTGGTCCAGTTATCATTACCCAAACCGGAGCTTTCTGTACGCCAAAATAAACACTGCACGTTGGTAGGGGAGGTGTGGACACATGCCATTAAAGAAATTTGCATTTTTGATGACAGTATTATAGAGCAAGTTCTACGGTAAATTATTACTTCTCTCTTCTCGGGATCCTCACAGGACCTGACATGACCTAGCTGCATTTTGGCTAGCAGGGGCCGAATTCGCGTGCAAGGTAAGAAGAAATTTGAAATTTAGCTAGCATGTTCAGGACTTAAATGACTTGGTGTTCATTTCCTGTCTAAATTGTAGATCAGATATCTTGGTTTTGATTCCTAATTCTGAAATTTTAATCTTCTTTTTTTCTGATTTTGTTTTATTTATATTTTTAAGTCAATTGTTGTATAGATAAAGTAATTGGCTAAAGATAATGAGAGTAATGGGCTAAGAAATGCCTATTACTTTAATAAACAACTCTGACAGTAGTTTTTTTTTTATTGAAAGCCAAGATATAAAGTTCTGCTATAGTTAAGCGTAAAGATTTCTATTAAATCACAGATCTAAGTGATTTAAACGGTATCAGTTATGGTATTGGTTTAATCTACCGCAAAGTGCCACCACAAGTGAGAAATGGTCTCGTGTTGTGGTCTACGAACACAACACGAGACCATTTCTCTCAATGACTAGCACGCAAGAGGTGGAGCAAATGGACTCAATGACCTTAATGGCACATCGGTTGAAAGTTGCCTTTCCATAGGTCGGGGTTCGACTTAATATGTTCGAACAAAACGGAAATTAAAGTCAATATGGCTTTAGTTTCAGTTTTGTTCTGTTCTTTCTTTACATAATCAGTAACTACACCGCAGCAACAGTTTAAATCCAGTTTTTATAACACTGCAATTAATAAAGATTTACATTGTAGCGTTATGCCGAAATTACAACGTAGGTATTAGGGAATAATCCCTGTATTACGAGGGATTTTACACATATACAACTTTGTGTCCATTACACAAAGTTCACGCAAACTCAGAACCAACATTTTGGCCGATTTATCTATTTTTTTTTTATAATTTCCTTGTTTTCAACAGACAACGAACGTGTTTCGAACGTTTATCGTCGGACCGATGCACTATAGAACCAAATCGTTCAAAGCGTCTCAAAAATGATTTTTGATTTAATGTGAATATAGATTAAGCATAATAGAAAAGTGAAAGCATTTGGAAATGTTTAATATACTCACATAAAGCCGTCATTTTCCTTAAAGTAAATTAATTATTATATTAATTAATTAATTAATATAAAATTAAAAAAGAGTGGAAATCATATCATTCTCAAGATGAAGGGAGCCAAGACATTGTGATATTGATTCTAAGTTAATTTTAAAGAAAAAGTACATGTATAATAGTGTATATCACTAGCAGGGTAAAATAATCTTCTTTCTAAAAAAAACTATTATACACGTACAGTTAGTACAAACAATATATTCCACATTCTTATATATTTTCTACATGAAAAACTTTGTATATACTTATTGTTTTAAACTTTCGCGATTTTTATACATATTAGTTATATTTCGGGACTTAATCGCGTGAATTATTTAAAGGTACGAACCTTTTATTTACCCGACAGTCGACCCGTGACCACGATCGGTGCAATTCGATCGAAAAGTCGGGTAAATAAAAGGTTCGTACCTTTAAATAATTCACGCGATTAAGTCCCGAAATATAACTAATTTGTATATACTTTTGTAAGTTACAGATGTTTCCCGATACTTAGATTAAAGCTGTGAAAATGCAGTATGACACTTTTGTGTTCCTTAACATACGGTAATCTATACATATATAATGACTTGTCTTGACTGACTGACTGACTGATTCATCTACGCAGACCTTAAACCGCTAGGGTTACAAACCTAAAATTTTGGCAGTTGATGCTTTTATGTTGTAGCCATCCACTAAGAAAGGATTTTTAATTTGTCCCCTAGGGTCTAAAGGAGTTCTTGGTATAAAGGAGTTTGTATTTGGATTTTTTGTTTATACTAAGGAAACACATATTTCAGCGTTTTTGGAAAATCAACCCCTAAGAGGGTAAAAAAAAGCCGCAAGTTTGTATGGAACTCCGTTACTTTGAAATTAGATCATGAAATTTTGTTTTCAACTTTTTAACATAAAATAAAGAAACACATGTTTTAGCGTTTTTGGACAACCAACCCCTGACGGGGTAAAACAGGGGTTGCAAGTTTGTGTAAGACTCCGTCACAAGATTATATAAGCTCTGGCGGTTTTGAAGTTAGATATGTGAAATATCGTACTTTGAATTTTTTATTTAAAATAAAGACATCATTTATTTAAAATAAAGACACAGACATTTTTTATTTAAAATAAAGACATTCGGCTTTGGCGTTTTTATAAAACCACCCCCTAAGTGGGTAATTTAAGGATTGCAACATTGAACATTGCTTATGAACGTCCCTGAGTTATGAAGTTAGATCAGTAAAGTTTCGGATTTAGCTTTTTGGTTTTAAAAATCAACTCCTAAAAGGGTAAAGTAGTAATTGCAAGGTTGTATTAAACTCCAGTTTTGAAGTTAGATATGTGAAATTTTATATTCAAATTTTTAAATGAAAATAAAATTTACACGTTTTTTAGCGTTTTGGTAAATCTAATTAGTCAATGTTTATAAGCCCATGTGAGTGTCAACGTCACTCTAACGAAACGGCCAAGCCAAACATTTTGACTACGGTGTAGTGTTTGTAAAGAACTTTTGACTAGGATTCACGTAGAACGCTATACGTTATGTTGAGAATTAGAGAGTATTAGGTTAGGACGTGTAGAGTTAGGAGCTCGGCATTTCATAAGATCTAATAACTTTTTTTCTCTAAAAAAAGTTCTTAGAGTTTTTAGAGTGGTATATTGCTACCTCTCCAAAAATGTTTCATTTTGGCGTCAATTTATATGAAAATGTTTTTTGTGGGATATCAATTCTATTTGTAAGTTTGTAAGTTACACTTTTGTCGCAGTTTTTATTACCTATAATGTTTATTTGGTTTTCCTTTTTTAGGTTATTATTTCTTGCACATTAGTAGTTATTTTCTTCAAAGCGCACTTACTATCTTTGCCTTTTAGCCCCCCCCCCCCCTCCATGTTACACTATCTATGAACTAGACAATTGAATCGTTGCTTAACCTCACTGATTTCCTTAGCCACCACAGACTCACACAATCACATACGATGACGGTGCTGTCAGATATCACCAACAATTTTTCACAGCACATCATTATTATAATGCGGACACATTACAAGGTCCGGTGTTATAAGTAAGCTGTTACAGGCTTTCACCTACTTTCGCTTGTACGATGCGGGTGGTTGGATAAGTGTATGTTTACTGGGTAACACCTCCACGAGATGACAATCGGTGGCCCGTATCTTGTGTCTGAATGAACTACTTCATTTTTAGGATTATAGATACCACTACTAAAGACTTTTTCTACTTGGTCTGTACATTGTAGGTCTTTTGGTATAGTACTCGCTTCTTAACCAGAGGTCGTAGTATTGATTTCCAGGATAACTTTTTGTTTTATGAGCATGAATGTTTATTCTGTGTCTTAGTCTGTTTGTGCTTAGTTAGAAATTGAAAAGAATTTTCATCAGTTGTCTGATTGTACAGCTTCTGCCTAGTTTGAGATTAAATGACCGTGTGTTAGCTAGGATTTTTTTTCTAACTACTGAACTGATTTTGCAATGGTTTTCCCTATGTTCTGGTTAACTTACCTTAAGAAATAAATAAATCGATTGACGCCTCATCATTCGAAGTCACCAGAGTATTTTAATCGTTACAGTGAAACGATTAAAATGAACTAAAAACATAACCCTTCCTTTTAGCTTAACTGAAGTCTGCTATCTTCTTTAAGATAAATATTCCACTTTTAAAATAAGAAAAATGTCCCGCTATACTAGATTTACACCGTTAGGGTACAAGAACAGTATCACCGAGGACTTTACAAATATACATTCAACGAACACAAGTATACTCAGACTCGAAATCAACATTTATCATTTTATCACTGCACCCGTACGCAATGTCTCTACGTCATAGATGCAATCTTAAAAAAACTATGCAATTGACTACCTTATGAGAAAAACTATTAATGATAACTTCAATTTATGATGAGATGATTGAAAGTTAGAACTCTACATAGCGCACGTTTTCAAGAAAATTCTCTTACACAAAGTAAGCAATTTACTTCGTATCACATACCTCATTTTGCCATATCTAGGTGTCTCCGTATACGCTCTACTGACACACACGTAGAGTCACATAGAGTTGGTATAATTATGATCTTTGCATTGTTGCCGTGTGAACTCTACAGTGGAGTAGAGCAATGTCAGGTCAAAGTTGTGGTTAAGTTTTTAATTAGGTAGTAGATTATAGAGGGGTAGGTCAATGGCTTCGTTAGAGAACAGTCTGTTTTACTTTTCTTTAGGATGTTGCACAGATAAACTGCGTAGGAAACAACCTGTAACAGAAATGTGTGGTGAAATTTTTGAAGCAGTTAATTTGAGATGTGTAAGTTCGAACTCTCGATCTCTGGCTTAGGAGTCAGGGTTACTAACCACTAGGCCAGTCAAATCAAAGTATTACCTTAAGTAGTACCTTCCATGCGACCAAACTGCATTGGTTTAGTATGGATTAGTTATAGGGTTTTCTTTTAGTCAAATTTCATATACCGGCAGTGTATGACATAGGTTGCACCTCCTGTGGAGCAAAATCTGATCACATTGTTATAGCGTAAACGTAATAACTGATGGTTTTTTTTAATGTTTTTTTTAAGAGTAATTAATAATAACCTATGAGTTTTTGGGGTGCTAAGATTTTGGTCAAAATAGATACACTCAGTACCGTATATAAAATAAATAAAAAGACTGTACCGCGTCATAATACATAAACAATAGGGATATTGACTGTCAAGTCAAATCAGTCTCTTTTTATGAAATTTCAAAACGACAAGCATATAGCTTGCTATAGAAATGTGTATGGAATAACAATCTCTGACAAATCATTACTTTTAGTATTCATTTTATTGCTTTTAAATTCAAAAACATGTTAAAATGTTATTTTAGAGCATTTTAAGATCTACTATTACCTGATTAGTTTAAAATTATGTATCTTTACTGTAGTCAACTACCCAATTCTTATTAATAAAGTGATTAATTAGGCGCAGGACAAACAAGGACATCAGCTATTGTTGTAGTCTGTAAACTTTTTTTTTAAAGATAATTACACTACTACTACCTCGCTAGTATTCTCGTAGGCCTTTATAATGACCCTTTAGTTTGACCACACCTTTTTGTTACAAGTAAAGAATCCAAAATTTGAGGCACTAGCTAGGTGGTAGATTATTTTAAGGACATGACTGATATATTTCAAATCTGAATAGCCGATGGCACATAAGCACTATGTCAAACAATATGCACAAACTATTCTCTTTTAAAATAGACTCGACTATTTTGGAAGAAACAAAACTGATTTATAAGAGGTAAGGTACGCTATGGTACATTTATGGCCGTAAAATCATTGTCGACTAGCAAGCGTGTTTACAAACTGTGCCTTATAAAATCTTATGTCAGTGTGTCGTAGGACAAAATAGAAAATAAAAACAAATTGTGAACTTGACACACAGTAATTATTGTAAGAAAATAAGCTACCTGTTTTGAGTTTGAGATTAACTAAGTGTTTCAGGCCATTTTAGTTAGTTTAAAGGGCAAGAGCATCTCGGATCATGCTCAGTGTAGGATTCCGGAGCCGTATGTTAGTGGCACTTACGCCCTTTTGACAAAAAACGGCGTTATTCGACAATAAGTCAATGACGGTATATCCGATCATGTCCGAAATATTTTTTATTTAAACTATTTGTAAAATGCTACCTTTTCGAGGTTTTGCAACTACGGGGGACTCAATTTACGCAACTTTCGGAGCGATAATTCCCAAAAATATTAACTTAATCAAAAACCTTAAAATGTTTTCAAAAGACCTATCGCACTCGTAATAAAAAAAAAAACAGTTTCTGTTACACGTATGAAGTGCCCCCTCCCCTAAAAATATGTATTATCACTTAATATTCATTGTGTAGTCTTTGAGTAAAATGGTATACGGACGGCCAGCCAGGCCGACGGACATGACGAAACTATAAGGGTTCCGTTTTTGCCATTTTGGGTACGGAACCCTAAAAAGTAATGAAATCTTGCAACTCTAATTTTAGTTCCATCCTGCCTCCGATTCCAACACGGGACAACACCTTTGTGTATTTCTAAAATGGTCGGTCTGGTTTTGGGAAGTCTGGGGCATTTTACTACCATACAAATAGCGGACACTATTTGTATTGTCTTGTCCTCCAATTTATTAATTTAAAATTGCAAAAATACAAGTATAAAACTTATAACAAATTCATAAATAAACTAATTAAAAAATAATAAATAATCACAATCAGATCTTTATTTGCATGAAAACTGGTACAGGAAGGTGTTACAAAAATTTGGCACGCGACAATTTACCAAATCTGTAAAAATGTCAATTTATATTGAATGTACTAAATCTATATAGTTCTTTATATATACGACTAATCCAAAAAGAAATGTAACTTTTTCATATTCATAACGTGTTATTTAAGTATTATTTAAACTTTTGTAAGTTTACTTCTTCAAAGAGTATGTCTCTTTGAAGAAAAGTAAACTTACAGTCAAGTTGAACTAAAACTCGTAACAAAACATGTGAGCTCAGAGTTAGCCAACTAATTATCACTCGCTGACCTCAACTTGACCACGCAATGTTACGTCACATACGTAACTGTTTGCTTTGACGGCTTTATGACGTAAACGTTATGGTGTTATGACGTCACTATATCCGGTTTTGTATGAACAGAAGAAGAACTACATATATGTAAGTTGTTATTATTTTTTATTGTACTTAATAGGGCAAACAAGCCGGTACTATTCATCGATAGTAGATATAATGTATAACGTTTTAGAGCTTATCCATTTGTACATACGTGACCAATTAGGCTTTAGTTAAAGGTATAAATGTTGATAAACTTTCGCGATTTGTACATATTATAAAATACTATTTTAATAGCGTGGATAATTTTACGTAAAATACCTTGTTTATTGCCCGACGTTTCGACCGTATTACAATGGCCGTCTACCAGTCTACCTGTGACCATAAAAACCAGACCATATAAACGTCGGGCAGTAAACAAGGTATTTTACCTTAAATTATTTACGCGATTAAGACCCATAGTAAATATAATTTTATAATTTAGATATAGGTATACAATAATCTAGCCTGGTGACTAATAACTAGTTTCATTTTAATTTACAACACATCCTTAGGGACTCCTCTATTATTCCTTACTTTGGCAAAGCATTATATTTTATTTTTATTCACTACTGTGACTAGTACTTAATCATTGCCCGATATTTAAAAAAAAAATAGAAACAATTAACCGTAATAAACTAATTATGCGGTCGATTGTAATGAAACTTGACACAGGTCGAAATGTAGTTAACATCATGTAGCCATTGAAAAAATATATGTTTTCTGACACTACACTCAAATAGAGGTTACGTCAAGGAAATTTTCAAATAGGCCCCATATTACAATTTTCTTCGACATACCCCATTGGTATGACTCAAAACTCAGCATACCTTTAATGATTCCAATCCATACTAACATTATAAATGTGAAAGTAACTCTGATGTCTGTCTGTTACGCTTTCACACTCAAACAGCTAAACCGATTTAGATGAAATTTGGTATAGAGATAGTTTGAGTCCTGGGGAAGGAAACAGGATAGTTTTCATGGCTATAACCGACATAAATGCGGGCGGAGTCGTGGGCGAAAGCTAGTCCGATTTAAAGAGTTTTACGTACAATTTAACCTTTGTAGTTGATACTTACGCTAACTCATTGACATTGACTATCAAACTTGCCCCAACATGACCCCTGGCTCATAAACTTTTACCAGTGTAATTGAGACGGTACATCTTACATTGCTTATCATACAAAACGCTTTCTCCCATACAATTAATAAGATGAGCATTTATATGGGTTTTTTTATGGTACACGGTGCACGTCTGTTGAGAACTTTAATGTGTAATTATGCGAGTAGGTACTAGTTGAAACATACGACTAAGTGAGAAACAAGACAATGGCTGTACCGAAACGTAATATAAATTAATGTGCAAATTAATGCTTCTAAACTAATTAAGTACGTAGCTAACTCGATAAGTTTTTCCCAAAAAACCCCCATTTTTTTAAAGACGACTCCCACCGTAGGGTACAAGCTCTGTGTCGCGGGGGACTTTACAAACATACAAGTCATGGACACAAAGCACACCCAGACTCGGAACAACAATTTGTGACTCACACAAAGTGGTGTCCCGTGTGGGAATCGAACCCACGACCTCTTGCGTAGCAGTCGAACACACTCCCACCGCGCCACAGAGGCAGACAAAACTATAAAAGATATTACCGATATTTATTTTACATTTATTCCAAATACTCTCCTTCATTCTTTATGAAAAGTTCCATTCGCCTAAACCAATTATTAAAACACTTGCTAGTGATGGGTCCAAAAATGCTACTTCGTAGTCGGCCATGGCTCCTTCGGCACACGCAAAATCCCTTTTGTTTTATCCTTGATTTTTGGAAACAAAATGAAATCACAGGGAAATAAATCAAGACTTTACGGTGGATAAGGCAAGGTTTCAAAATTGGATTCCTCATAAGTGTTCAAAAGGAACGTACGTGCCGAAGAATTGTCATGATGCAGCATGTTTCCAAAAGCCCAGTCTTTGGTACCCTTTTTTGCAGAGCTTGGAAAACTTTTGGCAATGCTACTGTTGTTCCTATACCATTTCGAGTTAACAGATTTATGTTTTCCCTCATTGTTGTCGACACATGCCCGCTACGGGAAAACAAAACTAGCCACCATTTCTTACCTGCAAAACTGCAAAGGTCTCATAACGTTACGAGGTTTTTGCAATATTGTCAGCAATTTTCCCTTTGAAAAGACCCATACTAACGCCTGTGTCTTATTTTGTGAATCATATAGAGAAATCCAAGTTTCAAATCATGCAAATGTTCTCAGTAAATCTTCATCGTTGCAAAGAAAAACGCGGGAACCAGTGTAATTAAATGACTGGAACATCATTATTTTTAAACCAGCAACCTGGCTACTTGCGTTCTATTTTTAAATAAATTTCCTTTCCAAAAATATACAGGCTGATTTTTAATATACTAATAACTTCCATCTTTTGGCTTCTTTACATAACACCAAATTACTTCGTAATATATTTTTTTTAAAAATAATGCAAATTATCCCTGCACTAGCTACCACCTACTTTAATCACACAAACATTTAGCACACATCTGAAAGACTCTTTCTTTGTTAGGTTTAAGGCCAACCTCACAATAAACATTGATTTTACTCCAGTAAAATAGTTTGTAGGTGGTGAAGGTCATAACTCTAAAACCAAGTGGTAGGTGATTAAGTGTTTTATATGAAACTAGCTGTCCCGGCGAACTTCGTAGCGCCTCCTTTTTTGTGAATCGGATTCAAGTCTGAATCTAAACTATCCTCGAATTCACTGTCATTAAAATCGGTCCAGCCGTTTAGGGGGAGTTCAGTGACATACACACGTACAGAAGAATTATAAGATATTTTTCAAAACTGATATTACAAAGTTATTTAGTGTTATGTAAACTAGCTATGAGCGGGAGGTTATTATTACATTACAAATCGCGCAAAACGCATCTGTATTATACAGGTAAAATACAGATGCGTTCCATTTTTAAAAGACGAGCATCTATAAACTTATCGAGTGATCTACGCACGTAGAAGATGTAGAGTGTGCTTTTATACTTCGATGAGACGAAATTACACACTACTGCAGAGATTCGTCATAAAATCTAGGGTGTATGCTGAATCACAGACTACGTCATTTAAATCGAATCTTCGTAATTTTGAAATCATTAGATTTAAAAACATGTTAAAAAATTAGTTATAAGTAAGTATACTGACGAAGTATTTGTTTCGTCAGTCAGAGGCATTAATAAATTATGTTGAACTTAATATCGTGCCTCCGACTGCATGATATTAAATATCTTTGGTTAAGATGTTAAGATGATGTGGTATAAAACTGTACTGTTTTTACAATAGTCGACTGCCTCTGTGGCACTGTGAGAGTGTGTCCGACTGCTACGCAAGAGGTTGTGCGTTCGATTCCCATACGGGCCACCACTTTGTGTGATCCAGAAACTGTTGGTTTGAGTCTGGGTGTACTTTTTGTCCGTGACTTGTATGTTTGTAAAGTACTGCGGCTGTCGTCTTTTATAAAACAAAAAAATAGTGTAGATATTCTACGTAATATATAAATAACCAGTTCTAACTAAATAACTAACTGATTCAAAGTACCTGCATCCATATAGCTAAATAGTATACAACACAAAAGCGCACTCGCAAGATAAAGTTCAAAGTTTCACACGCACGACTCCAAAATAAAACGCACTTATACTCGTGTATCAAGTAAGTCCCATCTAACTTGATACAAGTGAATTATCTCCGCCCTTTCACTTTTCGTCAAGTACGAACGCTGTTGTCACGGTTGGGACGAGTCAACGACACTTATTTAGTAAATTTTGGTTTACTTTTGTATGTTTGTGTACTTAGATAAGATAGATAAAAAAAACTTTATTAAAAACCATACATACATTTTAGGATAACTCCACAAAACCAAATAATCGGTTTGTCTGTGGAAATACATTGCACTCAGGTTACCTACTTACAAAATTTCTTGCATAACTATAACATAAAATAGTAACTATGTGATTTTATAATTAAGTATGTTACATACAGGTTGGCTCCACATTTAACAAATACATTTTAACAAGTACATTAGTCGTTTACGTTATATGTGTCCAGCAAATACGTCTTATAACATTTAGAAAATTTATTTTTGTTTTTCTCTAATCTTAACTCTTGTGGCATTTCGTTATATAACAAAGGAAGTCTACGTCTAAGGGTTCTTCCTCCAAAGTAATTATTTATGGATGTAGTTACAAATTTACCCTGAGTCACACCTCTGGTACATATCTTGTGCTGAAGAGTAGGTAATTGTTCCATGTTGCTATGATTACGGGTTACTAATAAATGTTTATGTTGTATTCGTACAGGAAGTAATTTACATATTTTAAATAATTCTTTATAATTGTGTTTACATTTGTTTAGTGTTTTGTTGTCTACTAGTAATTTTAAAAATCGGATTTGAAGTGATTCTATTTTGCATAAGTGTGTTTTGAATGTAAGTCCGTAGCATTCCAAACCGTAGCCTATAATAGGTTCAATCAAAGCTTTGTACAAGTGTTTTAGTACATTTTTTGGAACTTTATATTGTAGTTGAGTGAACTTAGATAAAAGTATTCTTAATTTACCCGAAATGAAGTCTACATGTTCCGTCCAGCCGAACTTTTCGTCAACCCTCATGCCTAGATATGTAACATAAGGTGTTTTTTTAACAGGAGTGCAGTTACAACTTATACAGTGGTTATGTAAGCATTCCAATGTATGCGTGACAATGATACAGGGTGTATCCGGTGTACAAGAATACGGGGAATGTATTAGTAATAATTGGGTTTTATCGCGGTTTAAAACGATACCGTTATCATGAGTCCATTTTATGATGCTATCGACATCCTCCTGCACGTACTGACTAACTTCCTCCATATCCTTACCACCACGTAATACACACAGGTCGTCTGCAAACATATAGGTCGAGCAGTTCCTAATTACATTAGGAAGGCTATTTACGTGCATCAGATAACAGACGGGACCACATCCTGACCCTTGTGGTAAACCGTAGAGGACTTCAGTAGGAGGTTCGCTATACACATCATTGATTTTGACACGGAGCGAGCGTGCGCTGAGGTAGTCGCGGAACCACTGGTTCAGCGGCTCCCCCACCCCGCACTCGCTCATCGCTTGCAGCAATGTTCGGTGCTGAAGAGTGTCGAAAGCATTTTTAAAATCAAAAAATATAGCTACTACAAATTTTTTATCGTTAAGATTTTGATTTATTTCGTCTGTAAATTTTGTCAACAAGGATACTGTACTTTTACCCTTCTGAAAACCATATTGACAATCCGTTAATAAATGATTACTACTTAAATACGAACTTATGTTATTAATAATATATTTTTCGATAATTTTTTCCATACTTGATAATATTGTAATGGGCCTATAGTTTGTATATAGCTTGTGATCCCCCTTCTTGTATATCGGGCGCACCACTGCTTCTTTTAGTTTCGGTGGAAATTTTCCACTGTGAACTGACAAGTTTATGAGTTTAGCAATTATTGGACTTATTTTGTCGTTAATAAAGACTAAGTCACACATGCGTATGAGATCAGTGCCTGCTGATTTTCGTACACTCATATTCTTTAGTATTCTTGTAATATCATTAGCAGTAGCAGGTTTCCATCGCATAGACATGTTGACTGGATTCACATAGTCCATTCTATTCAGCCACCTATCATTACATTCGTGTTTACTAATTAATACCTTATTGACAAATTCTGAAGCAAACTCAGCCGCTAGAACAGATATAGACTTATCATTCATATATTTTAAAATTATTTCATCAGGTGAATGCTTCTTATTTCCCAATAAAAAACTAATTCTTTCCCATAATTTTTTTATGTTACCCTTACATTCATTAATCCATTTTTTCTCATAAACACCTCTTGTTTTAGTAATTAATTTAGTACATTTATTCCTGTACCTAGTGTATGCTAACCTCTTTATCATATTTCTATTATCATGCTTCCATACAGTAAACAATCTATCTCGTTCCTGTATCATATTTCTAATCTGATTATTAACCCATCCCTTGCTATTTCTCTCAGTTTCTTTACATTCAATTATTTTATAGCTCGATTCGTATAATTTTTCAAATATAGACTGTAATTTGCTGTATAATTCATATGGACACTCAATGTTTAACAAGTGACTGAATTCCATAGCTTCTAACTTTGCGCGAATAGCGTTGTTATCTAGGATACGTCTGCGGCGAACGAGAGGGGTAGTGTCAGTGAGACTCGCTGCGCCTGCACTGGTGCCAGCCGGCGGCAAGCTCTGACTCATTACTCCGTTAGTTAACGCGATCGCAATAGGATAGTGGTCGGATATTTTATGCTCAATTATAGCTGAATCTATAGACGTGGAGCACATTCGAACAAAAATGTGATCTATACACGATTCACTAATACTAGAACTTGTTATCTCACGTCGTGTAACACCAGTTATACACTGCACAAATCCGTAATCGGCAAAAAGATTTAAGTAGTCTTGTACATAACTTATATGTTTATCTAATAAATTTATGTTCATATCTCCACACACTATTATATTGCTACGCCGAGGCAAACTGTTAAGTAATGTACGTAGCTCGCTTAGGAATATATTAATCTTATATTGGCTGTTATATCTCGGTGGTCTATAGACTGATATAATAAAAACATCACTATTATTATTTTTAATTACGACCATTACACATTCAGCTGTTTCCATATTTGTGTATGGCATGCACAATCGCGAACAGAGGTTATTACGAGTATAAACCAACACACCCCCACCTCGCCTACCGCTTCGCGTATAACTGTTAAGCTCAAACCCCACTATTTGATACATGCCTAGCAGATCGTATTGTATATTAGGCTCTGTTATAACAATAACATTAAAAATATGTAAGTAGTTAGTTAAAATTGCCAATAACTCATTGAAGCTTTTCTTAATGGACCTGATATTGACATGAAATAAATAAAAATCTTTAATATCATTTAAAGTAGCGAACCATTGAATTAAATTCTTTACACTTACAGTACTACTGCAATCCGTTACGACGTGGACATCATATGTATCCGTGAATGTTATTTATTAGCTAATCACTACAATAAAACATTTTTGTGTTCACTTTTTTAGCACATTTATATCACTTAGGGATCTAACACGCGATGTCTGATCTCCGTCGGACTTTTTGACCAGGATTTTGCCGTTTGACACCCATATATATTTGTAGCTACCTCGAAGTTCCATCTTTGTTTTCCACAACAGTTCACGGATATCTTTTGTTAGATCTTCATTTATGTAAATTGGATTACATTTTGAACCTCCTGTTATTTTATCACTAGTAGTATGAGGTACGTTGCGCCGTTGTTGCAACCATGAATCTCTCGCGGCTGCCCCCCCATCAGAACGAAAACCTACCACGATGATAGGAGCTTTATCTTGATGCCGAGTAAGTCCCATCTAACTTGATACAAGTGAATTATCTCCGCCCTTTCACTTTTCGTCAAGTACGAACGCTGTTGTCACCGTTGGGACGAGTCAACGACACTTATTTAGTAAATTTTGGTTTACTTTTGTATGTTTGTGTACTTAGGTGATGTTTGCTTTGCTTTTTTATATACTTCGGATTTATTGAGAGTTTTTGAGTTGTGTAGGCGTAAAAGGTTTTGTCAGGTCATCTGGTTTATGTATTTTATTAGATAGAGCACAATCAGATTCCTGCCTTATAAAAACTTGTTTTATTTTTAAATCTAAAAAAAAACGAGAATTTTATGTTATCACCCGACTGCAGAAGAAGGAGGGTTATGTTTTTCGAGTGTATGTATGAGTTGTACGTATGTATATTTCTTAGGCACGCCCTAGAGCCTAAGCGGCTTGATGGATTTTAGCTTAAAAGGTGTCGTTAGATTCGTCTTAGTTATGAGAGTGACACTGGGTACTTTAAAATAAAATAAATCAGGCGTAATTTTGGCGCCAATATAAACTTATGTTTAAAAAAAATCTTCAGTACCTATCGCATGGGGTATAAAGGGTTTTAAAAGCTGATTTAATATCATGCAGTCGGAGGCACAATTTTTTAGTTGAACATTTTAAATGCTATGGGTATTTTGTTTACATCTTTTTACGGGGGGGTTTTCAATTATTTTTTTAAGTTAACGTCTGATTTCAAAAAAAAAAAACAAGACTCCTCTATACCCAGGGTGCACGTTGAGCCGTCGCTCGGTCTTGCGCTTATTCCCTCTCCGATCATGTTAGAATTCCTTCCACATGGGCAGTGCGGTAGAGAGTATTCTGCAAAGTTATCTAGTCACCCTCAAGATTGGCCAAATAACAGGAATTTGGTATGAAAACATTACATATATCGGAAAATGTTTAAATAATTATAATAATATCTTGCATATCATAATACAACGCTATCTGATCCCAAAATTTATGGAAACCAGACAACTGATCAACATACTTATATATTTCTAAATACATACATGATAAATAACACCCAGACACAGAATAAAGCATCGTGCTCATCACACAAAGTCTTATCCTGGGTGGGGATCGAACCCACGACCTCTTGCGTAGCAGTCAGACTTACTCCCTCCGCGACACAGAGGCAGTCGAATGAAAGTTTAGCTATAACTTAATAGTTCATTCCTTTAACAATAAATGAGAATGACAGAGAATATTTTTTATTACCGTTATCGACATCCACGCGGATGAAGTCAAAAGCTAGAACTCATTATGATTGTTTGTAAGCGTCTAGGCAGAATCTAGATGTTTTAGAAACTGCAGTTATGGTCGTGGAGGAATTCATGACTAAGTCCAAAGAAAGTGACATTCTTAACAAAAGTTACCTAATTTTAGTCTCGTAAAAGTGTATGACTAAACCAATATTGCCTTCTGTTTGCCAATGACTTGCGGAGGTTTATTTGTGAAATTTGACTGCGGTTTTATTTGCAAAGTAATCGGAGAGTGATATAAAACAAACATCATATTGATACTTGTCTCAGGATGCCATTGAAGAACTTTTTAACACAATATGCTAAAAATAAGTGCCTACTTAATCAATATAATATGTTGTAAGTATATTCTATAGTTTATGAAGTACAAGATATAAAGCAGTGTCTGCTGTAGCTAACAATATTATATCCCGGTTGTATTAAAATTGTTGAGAAAATTTTGACATACCGTTTGTTGCTAATTTTTATTGAAAACTTAGTCGTCAACCAAAATTATTTCTTATCGACTTGTATTGCATATTTTTTGAAAGAAAAGTACTATAGTGTTTGTGTATTATTTATATATTTTTTGGGTTAATATAAGGCAATTCTCACCCCAGGGTAGACGCCGTGTGTAACGGAAATCTATATATATATACAATTAACGGGCATAAAATACACTCAGACTTGTGGGAATCATTCAAAATCAACAGACCAGTCAATGCAATCAAATATACAAACTTGAATGTTACGCTGTCATTTGGGCTCCACATAAAACTAAATATAGGGTCATGTTGGAGCGGGTGCAGAACAAATTCGTCCGATTTTTGTACATGCGATATCACCCTTTTTACCCACTTATGTATCCCACTTTATTTGTGTTGGGAATGGTTGGATATAACCAACTCGGGGAAAGAAGGGAACTTGTACTGACATCATATATTTTTAAAGTCCTCAAAGGGAAATTACACAATGCTGATGTTTTGAGGCCAATTATTACATGTGTTCCTGACGGATATGTGGGACGACAGCGCTGAACGCCGAAATTTGTTGAGTGAGGCTACATTAACGCGGGCGCTTCGCACTTTCAACGTCATAGCTAACGAAACGGACCTATTCCTTTGTACAATAAATTAGTTCACTAGGGTAACATTATTCACCCTGTTACAAAATGTAGATGTTTTAAAAATTGCTTAGTGTAATGTTGAATTAGGGCAACCGGTAAAGCAATTGTAATATGGATATAAATAAATAAAGTTTCATAAAAACATAATAAAAGAATGATATATAAATCTGAGCTTTAGCTAAATGCCTACCATTTATTTTAATTTAGAACAATCCTTTAATCTGCCAGATCGATCGTGTGCTACATCCTATTAACTAAAGTATTATTTTCCAAACACGGAAACGATGTAACAACTATAACTCACCTAACCAACTAGCCTGACAGTGACACAGTTACTTAATCTTGCTGAACCAACAACAGAAGCTACAGCGTTACGGGTATTGTATGTACAAGTAACTTTGAAAATACATTAGAGACGGAAATAATGATAAATTACGTTTTTATCTGAATAATTTTTATGTTTTATTCTGTGTCTGGGTGTTATTTATCTAAATATGTATGTTTTATAAATATATAAGTATGTTTACCATTTGTTTGGTTGCCATATTACAAACTCTGCTTAGTTTGGGATCAGATAGGGTTGTGTGAGTTGTCCAAAGATATTATTTTTATTATTTTAAGACATCTTGCTCGTTGTAAATTCGTTTTGGTTTATGTATATTATAAATATCAATATCTAAATACTTCAATAAAGATTTGTTCTATTTTAAACACCTCCTTCAGCGATGCTGTCGGCGCTGCCGAGGACAGGGTGGACTGGCGAGAAATTTCCAATGGTCATGACCGCGACCCTCAGCATTGAGGATAAACGACGTCTTATTTCATAAAGGCTACTATGTATCCTAGACAACGGCCTATTACAATGGTGTTCCACCACTTGCAAAAACAGACAAGATACTGAGTGGTGATCATGATGGCCACAATAACGTTAAACACGGGCGTCTAGTTCAGACAATATGCCCCCTGACCCCACCGGCAATATCACCAGAGGCAGAGAGCCCCATGAGTGGACTTAAGCTAGCGATGGCTTAGTCCATGATGACTCCTACGATAGCAGCAAGTATCAGCTTGCTGAGTGGACAAGTCTGCAGGCACCTGTTAACCAACATCATTGAAGCTTCGGTACCGCAGTCTATTACGTAGACTGATACTTCTAATAATGTAATATCCGTTGAAATAAGCATACCTATACTATCCATTATTATATTGTGAGGGAAGTCATTGTGTCAATTCCATACATTTATTATTGAACTTTCAATATCGAGAAGCTTATACCGAAGAAGTACATCTTGACCCTTGAAAGGTCAGTGTTTGAAATATGAAAGTCTTGCTTCAACATCAATGTACACGTATATAAGATAATAATATGAAGATATACCTGAGGTTTTATTAGACCTCCTATTGAAGAAATTATCTAAGGGAACAGAGGTCTAATAAATAATCACACGTCTCTAGGGAAAACTCAGATTCTTAAAATTCTAAGGTACCTACTAATATTAGATTAATAACTTTTAAGTTTACACATACCACACGCCTGGGTTATTTGCAGAAAGGTTTTCTTTAGGTGGAAAGGCAGGGGAGCGCTTGACTTTAACACCTTTCAAAAAAAGTTTATTTCGGGAACGCCTGGAGGTGTGAATTGGAATTTAAACTTTAGGTCTACAGTACCTTGAAGCTGTGGAAAATCACACTTTTAAATTTATGTTAAAAATTATATGGCCGTTTATGTCGCAATAAACGTACATTTCGACACTCTCAAGGATTTTGAAATATATAGGGTATTTTCCGTTGATCTAGAGCTATGAAATTTGGCAAGTTATACCGTCCTATACAATTAACATTTGTAATTAAATGATAAAAAAATAGTTTTTAAGAAACGTCAAAAGACTCAATTCCTGAACTATTTATAATACGTACCTACAAATTTGTACGAAACCAACAAATTTGGGTACCCATATGCATGATACTCGTACGAGTACAAAACTCGGTATAGAAATAATTGAAATCGTTTGCAGCTTGAATTCTCCGCAAAATCCTGCGTTGTGCAGATTATTTATTACGTATTTAGTATGATGTCATGAACTCAAAAATATATTTTGTTTCGTTTCTCAGATATCTACGTCCCTCCTGTCAAATGATGATACGATTTTATATTTGTCACTCCTAAGTCCAAAACATCCTTCAGTAATCAAAAGGAAAACTGAGACTCATTTGAACGAAGCCGTCGGCAAAGACTCAATAGCGTAAATTACCGTCCACGTGTTTGTAGGTTATCATTACTGCAGTTTCAAATGGCAGTTCTGCGTAAGGCATCCCGTCGTAACTACAAAGGCCACGCTCGGTATCAACAACCTGTTTGTCGCATAACTCTTTTCACTTGTCAGCTCTCCCGGAGATGGCCTTCCTCATTGTCTATTTACGTTTTGCTTTTGGTCTTTGAGTACCTTTATACGATTAAATTTTGTAAGATTGATTAGATTTAAAATAGGATTTTTGGTGCTCTAGTTTTTTCGTGACTTTTCAAACAATTCAACGCATACGATTAATGTGAATATTTTTTTTACACTTGACAAAGCATATACCAATTGCTAAACTTAGTGCAAGCGTAGCATAATCATAAATTATTATATCTATATCTAAAATCAACAGTCTGCTCAATAATGCGTTATCAATTTCACATAAACTGCCTAAATTAAATTTTGAACTTAGCCAAAAGACTTGAATATTACAAAAAACAGTTAATTGTCTTTGAACTGGACAGACACGAAATTAATTTGCTTAACATGGTGCTTCCTATTTTGTACTTGAGCTTGTGCCACCAAATTTTAGTATATTCAAAGGCACTGGCAACTACAAACAATGGCACTGGCTAATCATTATAACAAAATGTTTATAAATGTAGACACATGGCAATCTATAATGTGACGAAAGGCATCAAAGTCTTAGCCATAAATTAAATTGGCAAAATGCTTAATTATAGGTAATTACCATATGATGCTTACTGACTAGCGAGCGACACACATATTTCATAATAGCCTGCATTTTGAATAACTCTTTTGTTATAAACCGCTACTAATGTCTAGACCCTTTGTAACATTGCGAATGTTATTTAACACGTCATAAAATATGTTACTAAGACTTCATTGTGTAATTGTGAAACTGTCATCCGAAAAACTTTCGAATGTCTTCAATAAAATATTTTAGGTAATTAAATTTTAATTAGATTGCCACATTACCGCACAAAACTAAAATAGAAATTAAAAGTTTTAAAAATTATTATAAAATGTTATTTCATAATCATCCTGATTTTGTCAACAAAGTTTCGACTTCTGATTCATTAGTAGGTTCATGATTTTTAGTTTTGTAATAAAAAACAAAAGATATAAAAAAAAACTTGATCTTTGATCACTAAATCTTCGATCTAATTTACCAAAATTACGCAAGTAACTTCTCTATTGGAGTGAATTATGTACAAAAAAACTAAACGGAAGCTTGATTTTCAACTATACACTTAAGAGGCATTTCGCATTTACATGTCAGTAATCTGCATTTTCAAACACTTTATTTATCCTCTTATGAAATACTTTAACACTATCAAATACATGTTAAAAATAAACCAATATTTATTATTGACGGTTAATGTACCACATTTACAAATACTGCTATTTTAAGGGAAGAACGTGTATAGCTATTTACAAAATACATTTATTTTGTTAAATAAACAGACTGTAAAAAAATACTAAATCGTCAGATATATAAATTTGTTGACACATAGTGTACCTACCACATTTTAAAAAATCATTATAATATGTATGTTTTTAAAAATATATAAGTATATTTATCAGTTGTCTGGTTTACATAGTACAAACTCTGATTAGTTTGGCATCCGATAGCGTTGTGCGAGTTGTCCTAAGATATTATATTATTATATTAACTTACAAAAAAATAAACAAATAAATAATGCATGCAACTAAAAAATGTCGCCAACGATGATTTTTGTATTAAATGAATGGTTTACAAATAAAATTAAAAGACAAAATATGCTTTGACCTGTCTTTTAATTTTACTAGTTATTATAACTAATAAAATTAAGTTATTTAATTTATATTTCTTTCCTTTATTCAGACCTAAAAACAAATTTACTATCTATCCGAATTTTAAATTACAGTGTACAAAAGTCATTCCATAGAATTATGTCATATTTACAAAATGGCTCCTAAATAACTTATTAGAAATAAATCTAAAATAATGCAACAACATTGTTTAGAATAGATTACTATTTTCTTTAACAGAATATTTCACAAACTTAACATCTAATACTCGTATCGACGCTCTCGAAACTTACATTGATAATATTGAACTTTCGCACAAAACAACTATATTACCTACAATTGACCTAAATCAACCAAAACATTGTTCTAACCCAAGTTCACGACCTCTGTACTGAAGATCAAGGCTTTCGTTATGAAACCTGGATTTACTTTTACTTCCAGACTGAGAAAGTCTAATTTGGCTGGTACACTTGCACAAGGCTATATAGGTACGGCGGAGACGCCGGGCGCGACAGACGTAAACCGCATTCACGATGAAACGGACGATCGTGTTGTTACTGGTTGCGGCAAGTTATGCCCTTCCCGCGCAAGAAGCTTCACACACAGACAATGACATTGACGGCTTAACAGATTGCCTGCGCAAAGAATCAACAACATGTTTGAAGTACAAATTCTTTTCATTCGTCGACAAAATGATTGGACAAAAGGAATCTTTCTCCTTAACCGATGGAGTGACCGTTGTCAAATCTGCGGACATCCCTACAGATACAGGAGCGCCTAGATCACTGGATCCTATTTCAAGATTGAAGAACTACTTTGAAACACATTCATTGAGAGTAGAGGTCAAGGGTTCAGATGTAATTGATGCAGTTTCAAGTGCGGGAAGAGCTTTGGAGGATACTGTGTCATCGTTTACTGATGACAATGAAGTAGAAGGCAGAGGAAAAAAGAAGAAGGCTGCTAAGATTTTAGGACCTTTAATGGCTGCTTTGGCATTAAAAATGATGGCGTTGATGCCATTAGCAATTGGAGCGATAGCATTGATTGCAGGAAAAGCGCTGTTGATCGGAAAGCTCGCTCTAGTATTGTCAGCGATTATTGGATTGAAGAAGTTACTAGGTCAGCAGAAGCACGTGACATATGAAGTGATTGCTCATCCTCATCATTCGTCGAGCCATGATTATAGTAGCGGTGGAACTAGTGGTTATGGAGGTGATTCAGGAGGAGGTTACAGCAGTAGTGGAAGCGGAAGCGGGAGCGGACATAGTGGAGGCTGGGGTCGATCGCTCGAAGCTCAGAACTTGGCGTATCAAGCACAGAAACCTTAGCACGCGACCCGGTTTCATAGCCTCTTTCCTTTGATTTCTCCGGTGTAAAATCTATTTAAGTATTATTTATCTTGTGTGAATGTGTGAGTGCTATTTATTGAACAATTTATTTATTAACATCAAGCCATGACTCGGATTGTTATTCGTTAGTTGATTAGTTTATTTTTGACTTTTGTCTTCCTGTATAGTCACTTGAAGTCATAATGTTATTTATTTTTTTCGATTATTTATTTGTGAATTTATTTTAGTATTAGATGTAAATGTTTATTTATTGTTAAATCAGTACCTGGCTTTAATATTTTTAAGTATTATGTAAGATAAAATATTTATGTTATTATTATGTATTTTCTGCCCCACGAATATTTTAGGTTTCAAAGAATATTATAATACCTAATATTTTACTTTATGTAAATTTATATATTTAATATTTAGCTCAAGTTCTTCCTACTCGTAAATACTCATAATGAATACGTTATAAATAACGGGATACAAAGATATTTTATTGTTGTACTTATTACAAATTAAATAAATATGCAATTTGTTTTGGTTTTCATTTCCAATAGTTGCTAGGCATTATGTATTCTAAGTTACGCAAGAGAAAAATCTTTACTTTTCTATGAATTAACTTCGTAACAGTACCTGCAGTGTCCTCTTTATCGAGGTTTATGCAAGTACAAGCTCATTTTTTTATTTATTTTTGTCTAAGGTACCCTTTTTGACTTTGTTTTCCTTTTCTTATTAAAAAGCATTCGAAAAGGTATTTGAAAAAAGCGTCCACAGCTATATACATAACAAACTACGTGGAAATGAAATTGTTATACATTTAAAATGCAAACATGACGACGTACGATTTTAAAGATAAGCGTTACTCCCAATCATTTTGGCTGATGCCGCATTGCTCACTGAACTATAAAAATTTATGACAGTTCGAAACATTACTTTTGTAGCTGAGGTTGTTTTATGACATACATAATATATTCATCTACATTTTCATGAATCTAGTCATGATTCATCAACGTCATTCATGACAATGAAATATTCGTTTGTAGGAAAAAAGTAGAGCAACCGGACAAGAAACAATTAATTCGCGAAAACTTTTTCGACAAAAAACAAGAATTGGCCTTGACTTGACACCCGATGTCTCTTATGCTTGTTAAATCAAATCCATATATATTGTTTTATTGACACATAACAATGGTATACATTTTTGCTTTGACATTATGGCTTTCAGAAGCTGTGCGTCGATGAATAATTAAAACTAAGTAGGTAGGACAGGAAACTATTTACGAAAAGTTGATTGTAAAAAAGTAGACGCAATTTATCTTCTGCCAACAATAACTGGCTTAATTGACAAAAGGCCTGTCAAAATTGACAAAAGATATTTTTGGACAGATTAACGAAAGATAAATAATTCAGCGAAATGTATATTTTTTACGGTAAATGAAAACGTCTAAACGAGAGAATGTACATTATATTAAATTCAATACGGTAATTGATTTGCCAAATATTTACTGCGGACGCTACGTGAAAGGCATCATTACTTTTTTTTTTTTTTAGCTTTTTAAAGATAACTAGCAATATGGGACTGTGAGTCACATTACTAGCAATCCCGTTAAACCCTCCAGCTAAACTAAATTGCTTGAGTTAGGCGTGGGTTCACGTCGGTAGTATAAAAGGTTGGATTCGAACCCGCAATCTACCGATTGAAAGTTCGATTCCTTAACGATAACTATCATTGCTTTGAAGCAGGATATATAAAACCTATATCTTGTCACCTGCACACTCACATGGAAGGCTTGTACGTTGCGGTTAAGGCAGCCTTTCTTATCAGACCCTAGTCAACTACGCAAGATATATTAGGGCGCAAGTGTGTATTAAACACAAGTCCACTATCTCATAGTTCAATGAAATATAAATCTAACACCATTGGGGAGAGATTATCCACATAATCGACGATATAACATACTCCCGAGGCATGGAAAGAGTGTCATTTTTGTCAAATAGTTCCCATCTATTGACTGACAATGGTCAAGTTGCTAAGTCTGCTTGGTTGCCACTGAGTCCATGACTCAGTGACTCAGTGATCCATCAATACCTACCAAGTTGTTAATAATGATGATGAATCACAATTAAAACCTGCGACGTGAGTGTAAGAGAATGCTAGAACAGTTAATGAACTTGATAAATGTCTCTAATTTCTCACGTTCAAAGTACGTGTATTTTCCCATAGTAAGTGTAACGTAGCCATTATAGTCTTTAGTGTTATGACTTACCTACTTTTTAATGGGATCAGTTCTATATTGCCGTCAGCACGAGTAAGCTAGGATTGATGGTAGTGATCAGTTAGTCTCATGGAAAGCTGTTTATTCCTTAGGTTTACTTTTCTGCCCTGATAACCAAAAGAGCAATATCTCAATTAAATAAGTTTTGAGAATGTCAACTTTTTATAAATTAAAAAAGGTAGTTTTTTTTTTAATTCTCCAATTAAAGGCAAATTTAATGCTCTTTTCCTTATCAGCAGTATTTTAGAGACTATTTAAAGAAAAAGATTATGAAAGTAATGCTAGCAATGTACACACATTATATGCTAAAATAATTCTTATAACCCTCTAGCTAAGCTAAATTGCTTGTGTTAGGAGTGGGTTCACGTCGGTAGAATGATGGAATGGATTAGAATCCAGCCCCTTCTCAATCTAAGGCATCTGTTCTGCACATCATATCTGGCTAGTAGTATAGAAATAGGAATAGTTGCCGATACCGATGGCTTTAGGTAAACTATAACAATATTTTAATATTCTTTTTTCTGGTTTTGTACACATTTAAATGTATGAGTGCTATAGTGTTAACTGCGTGTTGTTTATTTTTTCCTTATCGCCCGAAAAATACCAGGACATGGCTTAGTGCCGGTACCTCTATGTGCGAGGAAAGAAACGAAACCCTTATTAGATAGCTTCGTTGTCCGTCCGTCCGTCCAACTGTCTGTCAAGACCTTTTATCTCGGGAACGCGTGAAGGTTTTGAGTTGAAATTAAAACCATATACTCAGGTCTGCAGTACATTGAAGCTGTGAAAAAATCAAACTACTAAATTAACATAAAAAAGATACAGCCGTTTATGCCGCAAAAACGTATATTTCGAAAATCGATTCCTGAACTATTTATTACTAATTTGTACGGATCCCTCGGTGGCTGACTCCAACTCTCACTTCCCGATTTTGGAAGCATCATAATAAAACCTCTTCTTTATATATCAATCTGTTTTTTTCTAAGAAAATTGTGAAGTTATCAAATTGATTGTCATTAATATCAAATACTTATGTTTCAGTAATAGCCTGACAGAAGATATCTTGACTTACAAGCCATAAAGTGCGGGATCCAAGCCCCGGCCCAGCCAAGGCCAAGCACAATATTTACTGAGTTTGTTTGTTTCACCAGCACTGTTTAAGTTGTTGAAGAAAAACATTGTGAAGAAGCCGACATATCAAAGAAATAAAAAAAAAAACAGAAAACATATATGCACCAGGTCCGTGAAATGGATTTCTATAAACTATATCTTCTCTCAGAGAAGTGTCTCCCTGCAATGGATACATAATAAGACTAACTATTTTATGCCTGTGTAAATATTCTTAAAATTGTCATTTAAAGGTCTAATTTTGGTCCAAATTGTAGTACTTTTCGCTTTTAACTACTTCGTGTGAAGTTAACTTTCGTTTAATTTGCTTGAAGTCGAAACCATTGTTTCAAATTATAGTAACTACATCATTTAGTTATTCATTCGTTTAACTTTTACTTGATAATTAAGTTTTTGTGAAATTCTGGGAATTTTTACATCTCATCTTTGTATGATAAGTACAATAACTTTTTACCCGTAAATGGTTTTAAAACATTAGTCAAAACTAAAAAACAATGGTAATGATGTTTTATAAAAAAACCGGTCAAGTGCGAGTAATACTCGTGCACTGAAGGTTTCGTAAAAAAATGTGTAAATAGTTCGACCATCTCGGGTTAACAATGTATCAACCAAGTTGGTAAACGGCGGTTTTACACGAAACATTTAAGGCCACGGTAATATGCGACCTACATTAAGGTGCATATGTACCTAGTAGTACTTAAAAAAATCTTAGTTGTCAACAAATAACAAATCATCAAAAAAAACATGACAAGACATGTCGTATGGTATTGATCATACGACATTTCAAATAAGATTTTAAACATTTCAAAAAATCTTGCTACTACTAGCGCTTACTGCTTACTAGCGAAACTTTTTACCAAGTTGGCATCATGTGCGAACCCAGGGTTAATTTTAGAAGGGGTTTTAGTAATGTTATGTACCTACTTTTTAGGATTTCAGGGAGGATTGTCATTTTTTCACATTTGTGTTTTTAACTCTGTACCAAAACTAATACCAGACAATTCACGCAAGGCCATCTGATCCCAAACTGGCGAGAGCCTCTACTATAACAACTACAGAACTGATGTTCGTTAACGTACTTTAGTATCTATTTAATTTATAATACAAATGGGCTAGCCGATTTTTATGCTCCTTGATTTGTTGGATTTGTCTATGTCTTGAATAAGATTTCGAAAAAAACACAAAAAAAAAGAATTACGATCCCGGGACAGCCAGACATATGTAAATTAAGTCAGACACAGATTAAACAATCGTGATCATCATACAAATATTTATCCAGACGAGAATCGAACCTACCTGTGGCTTAGCAGTCAGAGTCCCCAACCATTAACTAGACGAATATCCAACATGCCATTTGATTTACCTACCACGTTATCTTCACTTTGTTGGTAATATATTGTTTTTACACTTTCAAAATTGTAGGTTCGGTAATTTCCAAGAGGGGTTGTTGGGGGTCAAGGCCAAGGGGGTCTTATCGATTCCTGTTTTGTCCTAGAAATGACCCATGTTAAAAATTCCAATTTCTTATTATTTTCCTGCCATCTATAGTTTAAGAACAACTATCTATACTAATATTATAAAGCGGCAGAGTTTGTTTGTTTGTTTGTTTGTTTAAACGCGCTAATCTCAGGAACTACTCCGATTTGAAAAAATCTTTTTTTTTTGGATAGACCATTTATCGAGGAAGGCTATAGGCTATATAACCTCGCGCTACGACTATTAGGAGCGGAGCAGCGACGAGAAATATTGCAAAAACGGGAAAAATTTACGCATACGAAGTTGCGCGGGACAGCTAGTCTTTTATATATTAAAGTGAAAACTTCTTATGCGGCCTTGTGCACTTTTTTTGGTATGGGTAAAAAATGTTAAATTCGCCTCACAATCAGGTGACCCTGTTCGAAAATTCGTAGGTCACGTGACCCTGATCGAAAATTTGTAAGTCGGAGGGAGAGTAATGAAAAGACATCAGTTTATTAAAATTTTATCAGTATGTAATTCTTTTTGAGAGATAAACTTTTTAATTGTCATGTCGTTGTCATTGTCCTTTTTTAAATTGTCATGTTTGTGTGCGATAGTGCAATAGATGAATATTGTATTTAACCACATAAATGATAGTACTTTTATACTGATAAAAAAAATCCCTAACCATTCAAAGTATTCGAAAATGCACAACGTTCTTGCTCAAGTTTTCACTTCTGCCGGCACTCCCGGAGTGCAATCCGTTTTTTTTTTTCAGAATATTGGGCTCAGTAGCTTCGTAGAGAAGGGAAAGGTCACGGTTTTCCTGAATAACTTTATAAAATAATTTTATTAAAATTTATTTAAAAAATACATGTGAAGCAAGCCCTTTAATTGGATATGTTACACGAGTTTTGCAAAACTTTTATTTTTAGTTAGCCCCCAAAAGTGCCTCTCATACTTACGGTGCCCGGGTTTGGGTCACAAAAATACAATATATGTATACCAAATTTAAACTTAATTGTTCCGGTAGATTCGGAGCAAATTGTCTGTGACAGATAGACAAAAATACGAGTGGTCCTAAAAGGGTTCGGGTTTTTCTCTTGAGGTACGGAGCCCTAAAAATATTTAACTTCTCAGGCAGAAGACATTATAATGAACAAGTGTATAAGCGTAAATGCTAGTTCACTCTCACACTTTTTATTTTAGGCCATGTTTCACGTTTATCAATGTGAACGTACCTAATTATGTAATCGAATTTTAAGCCAGTTGAGGTATACAATACATACCGTTCACTACTGAATTTTAACCAAAAACAAATGTTAAAACTTCTTCTGGGTCTTTATTCACTAAGTTTTTTTCCTTTTCGCGACAAGGCCGCGCGAATTGGCGCATGCGCCGTGCAATCAAAGATGTCCGCGCGCATGCCCGATGCATTTCCAAGCGCAGCTCTCTACCTAGTCTAGCCATAAATATTGTTACGAAGAAAAAACATTTTTTTTTATTGCAAATAATATTTATTACTTTTACAGTGTGTTAGTTTAATACATAAATAAAAAACAATTCAAAATATAAAAAGCTTATTCGAAGTGGTCTCCATTGGCTGCAACACAGTCCTTTAAACGTTGAGGCCAGTTATCAATAGAAGCACGCACTCTTTCCATGGGAAAATTCTTCACTGCCAATCGTATGGATTGTTTTAGGGACTCCAAATTATCATGGCGTTTAGAGCAAGCCATACTCTCTAAAACTGACCATAAATCATAATCCAGCGGATTAAGATCGGGACTAGACGACGGCCAGTCTTCAGCTCTGATGAAGTCCGAAACGTTCACTTCCAACCAAGACTGCGTGGACCGAGCTTTATGACCCGGCGCTGAGTCTTGTTGGAAGGACCATACTTGGTTATTGAACATGGTGTTGTTAAGGGGTTTAACTACCTTCTCAAGAATGGTATCTTGATACACTTATGCCGATGTTTTGATACCTTTTTCACAAAAATATGGCTCAGTCACTCCTTCATAGCTAACACCCCACCAAACCATCACTGAAGTCGGATAATGCCCACGTTGCACTCTGTCGACTAATTGGGAAGCTTCCTTAGAGCTTTGAGCATAAATACGGTCATTTTGTTTGTTAAAATGTTGCTCAACTGTAAAGATTTTCTCATCCGTAAACAAAATTTTTCTGTGACCTCCCTTTGCGTACCGCTTCAGTAGTTGCTTCGATTTTACCACCCTATTCTTTTTTAAATTATCAGTTAAAAAATGACCAGTGCGTCTCTTATAGGCTGCAAGTCCTAAGTCATCTTTTAAAATGCGTGACATGGTTCTGGGTGCTATCTTCATCTCCCGAGATAAAATCTTTTGCTTTCGGACAGGATTTCTTCGAATTCTTTCCCTTACTGCTTTGACCACCATTTTCGTACGAACACTACGTGGACGGCCAGATCTTTTTCTGTCACAAACAGAGAAGGTCTCATTGTACCTATTAATAGCCCGGTACACAAACATTTGACTAATACCTAGCGTATGGAGAGTTTTAAAAATTACATTCGGCTCCATACCAACTTTGTGTAATGCAATCACAGCGATTCGGTTTTCTTTATCACCCCACTCCATTTTAATATAGCAAAATATTGTACAATGTATTGGCGCCAAAATTAGAAAATACAATGAACAATCGTATAAAAATGACAGATTCCAAATTCAAATGTAATATCTTTCTTATTTTTAATTGTAACAGTATTTATGGCCAGATTAGGTATATACCATTACGACAAGATTTTGACAATTAAAAGCGGGGGCTTGACGCGAAAACGAAAAAAAAGATAGTGAATAGGGACCCAGTTTTGACGCTACAGCTAGGTAAATTACAATAGTAATAGAGACAATATGTCTATATCTCCGTAACCGTGCACTTGAAACCAATAATGGTATTGAATTTTATTGTAGACTAGCTGTCCCGCGCAACTTTGGCTGCGTAAATTATCCCCGTTTTTGCAACATTACTCATTGCTGCTCCGCTCCTGTTGGTCGTAGCGAGATATTATATAGCCTATAGCTTCCTCGATAAATGGGCTATCCAACAGTGAAAGAATTTTTCAATTCAGATCAAACAAACAAACTCTTCAGCTTTATAATATTAGTATAGAAAATGACATTTCTTTACTTTTTAGTTAACTATTTTATCACTTACCTCTGAAGACTTATAGGACTTTGCTTCGACTTTACTTAGACTGATTACATTCCGTACATCATACTGAATATGTCTATAACAAAAAATAACTGCCTCTGTGGCGCGGTGGGAGTGTATCCGAATGCTACGCAAGAGGTCAAGTTTCGATTCCCACACAGGACACCACTTTGTGTGATCCACAAATTATTGTTCCTAGTCTGGGTGTACTTTGTGTCCGTGAATGTTTGTAGTCTCCCATGGCACAGGGCTTGTACACTACTGTGTGAGTCGAAAAAAAAGTGAATTATGTAGGAGTAAAAAAAAATCTCTATTGTCTGTACTAGTAATGCAGTCAGATATGGCACCAAAGTACAATAATTATGTCATACACTGTCCTCTGCTGAAATGAGGCGATTTCTTTCTGTTTCACGTTGAATTGCATTTGCTCATTACTCCTAAACCATGCAGCCTATAATAATGACGATAGGAATAATTCGTTCTACCCATCATCTTCGTCGTCGCTTAAGCCAAAAGACGTTCACTGCTGAACATAGGCCTCCCCTATCGATCGCCATAACGACCGGTCCTGCGTCTCTCACAAGATGAACAGACGACTTGGTCAAGGTAGCTGAAAACCACTGCATAAAATGACTCTAAACTGGGCAATCACAGTAATGTTGCCTTCAATTGACAATTGCGCTTTTCAAATCCTCTTAATAACTTCTCACAATTTGTACAAATGACTCCTTATCGAGCCACATCTTGGCTCTCTAAACTTTAAAGATAAATGGACTAGACAACGACAAAGACGGATACTTAATACACATTCCCACGTACAACGGATCTGGGCAATTATCTTGTTTAAATATTATGTGTTAACTTTAATTGCTGTGGTGTAAATGATGGAGCGCGAGCGATTAAAGCAACACAGTATTATGTTACATTTTTATAGCTTGTATATTTTATCAAAATAGTAGTTTTGATGTATAACATATAAAATTTCATCAAAATCCTTTCAGTTTTGTTTATATGAAAGAGCTACGAACATCCCAACTTTCAGATCTATAGTATTAAGGTAGGTACAAGCAGTTTTTTTTAAGTAAGTTAACTAGCAATGTGGGATTGAGACACATTACTAGCAATCTTGTTAACCCCTCCAGCTAAGCTCAAAGGCTAGTGTTAGAAGTGGGTTCACGTCGGTAGTATAATGAGTAGGATTCGAACCCGCGACCTCACGATTGCGAGACCGTTGCCTTAGCCATTAGGCTACCACCCCTTCCTTCAGTTGAACGCTATTGATCGTCGAAATGTTGAAAAACATCTGTCTCTTGGAAACCGTACATTTTTCTGAGATAAAAAGTTGCCTATGTGCTATTCTTTAATCTATGCTTTTGATTTTCTGAGCCAAATTTCATCCAGATCTGTTCAGCCGGTTTTGCATGAAAGAGTAGAATTACATCCATACTTACAAACTGTCACATCTTCACATTATGTAATTTAAAAATATGGTGTACTTTGTGTCCGAGAAATAAATGTTTATAAAGCGCCGTGACACAGAGCTTGTACCCAACTGCAGGAATTAAATAAAAACAATAAAACACATGAAAACCTACATTTTATATTTATTCTAATAAACCTGAAGAGTGTTTGTTTGTTTGGTTCAACGCGCTTATCTCAGGAACTACATTTATTTAAAAAAATAATGTGGGGCACTCGAAGTCTGCCACGGTAAAGCTATTGCATAGCATTTTTTATCAACTTATGCAATTTTATTTTTTTATTAATTGTTTAAAAAAAAAAAAAAAACATTTTTTTTCCATTACATTTCGGAGCAGTTCGTCTCGATCCGTGCGAGCTTCGTACAGTCGTACCATATACATATAATCCCACTCCGCCTACATGTAGCTTGGCCGTGTTAGGTTAGGTTAGGTTACTGAATTTTTCGTTACGGAATTACTTGATTCGGTCGTGCGATAAAAGCTATGCAATAGCTTATAAATATTTTAGTGTTGAATAGCCCGAGATTGACGCAGATGAAGTTGCGTGGGTCAGCTAGTTTATAATTTTAATTATATGGATAAGTAGAATGTTCAAATTAAACTAATATTATGTACCATCACTGGATCTTAATTATAAGAAAGGAAAAGATCTGTATACTTAAAAAAAAAAAGTTTTTTTTTTTTTGTAGTCTTGGGACAACTCACACAACGCCATCTGATCCCATGCTAAGCAGAGTTTGTGCTATGGCAACCAGACAACTGATAAACATACTTATATATTTCGAAATACATACATGTCATAGATAAATTACAGCCAGACACAGAATAAAGTTTTATTCTGGGTTGGGATCGAACCCACGACCTCCGGCTTAGCAGTCAGGGTCACTAACTGCTAGGCCAACAGGCCAAAATTAGCTCAAATGAAGAAAAAAGAGCGTGAAAATCAAATAGATACTGACTTTAAAATCAACTATCTCCCACAACCTCTCATGATTTAAACCAATCTCAGCTTTCCTTATATCCAGGTCGGACGGCTGCCCCTAACGCTAGAGAAAGGTAAGCACTTGAGCTGAGCTCTTGAGGTGAAATCATCGCTTACGTTCAGTACTCAATAATACGAGATAAAAATAAAATTGTATAACTGCCGTCATAGGTATTTCGCATATTCATCTAATGACAAAAGTTGTTTTGTTAACCATAAGATTAAAGTCTTAAAGACACACGGAGACTACACTGCGCTTTCCCTTTCAGGTGTGAAGTAAATACTGGCGCAAAGTGTGATAGAGACAAAACAATTGTTCGGCCAGTAGTAGTCTCTTTCGTGTAATCTAAGTGCGCAACGTTTAGATTAATAACTAAAGTAATAATTTGAGGGTCCACCTCACAGGTCGACGTAATGTTACTTTGACATTTCAGAAAAGAGACAAGTATTGGCCGCACAGTCACGTTGTCTCTTTCTAAAGAGTGGTCAGTTGTGAGGTTGTGACCAGTTATCGTCACAGGTTGCTATTTACGATCAACAACCTCAAATTCTATATCAAAATGGACTTACCCCGAAATTCCGGGATTGTTTGACTTATGGATTTCGGGATAAACGTTCAAAACAATGTTTGTGTTAGAGTACTAGGTAATTACTATTAAATTGTAACGGTAAAGCAACTTGAATGTATTTTATGTAACAGTTACTCTTTTTTCGAATACCTCTAAATCTCTAGCTAAAGTTTGAATACTTTAAGATACAAACTTTTCGTCGGCCGATAGTTTGGTCGAGTTGTTAATTAGTTCATACCGACCAAACTATAGGCCAACGATGCTCATGCAATGTGGAAGTGCGCACATTACACCGATTTGGTATCGGCCGGTTTTAATATAAAGCCAAAACCCGATCAAACTAAGATTAAAAAGTTTGTGGAGTCTCTTAGGGTACGAGTTTGTTAATCTGACATCAGATGAATCTTAAAATTTCGGGATTTTGAGATGAGGTGGTATGTCCTCGTTGTCCTATGGTTGACGGATTCCGCTGAATAGCACTACCTACGCCGACCTACTTATGACACAGTCCAGTTTCTATGTCTATTATAACCCATGAGTTAAACTCTGCTGCGTAAGAGGTGGTGGAGTTAATTTCTACACCGGACAGAATTTTGTGAATCTGGGTGTTTTTGACATATGTCAATTGCATGCTCATATACTTTTCCGTGAAACATAGCATGTAGGTACTCTAGTGCGGATTCCCTTCCTTACTAAAATAATAGTGCCCATGCCAAATAGTTGAGTTTTACAGATCGGTCTTTAATCAGTGCGATCAACTCATATACATAACTCGACACAAAATGAATATCAGAAACTTAATAATGAGTTTATATAGTAACAGCCGAATAGTCCGATTCGTTTCTAAGACATTCATTCTCATGCTGTCTCTGTCACATAAAAAGTAAATAGTAGCGAGATATATAGCTTTGAAAAGTTCTTAAAGATAAGTATCTTTTCATAAGATTATTATTTGAAAAAGTTTTGACTGACATTAAGTGCATTGAAAGGCCCGCTAAGTAAATCGCTTTTATGGTGAATTGTACTTGAGTTTAATTTCAATAAAACAAGTGATTATTATGGTTTATGGTACTTTCACTCAAAAGTAATTAACTTAAGGTGTTATTTTATTAATTCATTCAATTTTAATGTACATTATACATATTTAGCCTCTAATCACACAGACCACTTTTCTTAAAGACGTTACCGGCGAAATTTACCAAGCGAGCCCTTTGCCGATTGATGGAGGTTTTCTGTCGAATTTTAGTTCTAACGAAAACATCTACAAAAGCGTCTATGCAGCAAATCTGCATGTCCCAAAGGGCAACTGGCTTACCCATGATATTCTTTTTGAAGGGGGGCTTGGTTGGTCTTGATTTTGTTTGGAATAGAATGACTTTGTTACGCGTACAAAACTGCGAAAATGTTTTTTTTAATGAGGATTGCGGTTTTGCGCGCGCAACGACGTCATTTAGACGTGATTATCGTATTACGTCGATAAGCATTTATGCCACTTATTTAGGCAGACTATATAGATTTTTACCAAGAAAAGTTAAAAAATAAATTATTCCATAAAGTCGTTTACCGATAAATATTTCATCTGTTTGGGCGCTACACACAGATATACACGTTAAATTAATAATACTTCTTCACATATGTTAGAAGTTAAAATTACTTTATGAAATATCATTTTTTGTTTTGCGGCTTTATCGCAGATCATGCCATAAGCGTAATAGAAAATACCTCAATATTAACAAGTGGGTTGGAAAGCAGGAACTGAGTATGGCGACTCTGGTTGTGAACGAGTTCTGCGCGTGCGACGGTTCAGAGAAATTATGTTGATGGGGTTTTTATGTGTGGTTGATGGTTTGAAACATAGTTTAATAGTACTTAAGTGATTTATTATTTTGTGAAGAATTTTGTTACATTTATGAAGAATTTCATACCTTGTCGCACTTTTTAGTTAGCGGGCTGACAGGCTAGACCCAAAAAAAGCGTAACAATTTGATATCAAAAAATCTTTTATTTATGATTATGTGATGCTAGAATAAAGAGGTTGTACCTATTATGTATGTTGTTTGTATTATTGTAAAAGATGTGATGTTTATTTTTAGGGTTCCTTAGCCAACATGGCAAAACTTATAATTTCGCAATGTCTGATTTGTTATGGATAATTTTTTTAAAGTTAAATAGTTCCGGATAGATGGTTCGAGTCCGGTCCCGGTTTGTTATACGGAAGTCTCGGGTTCGATTCCTTGGTCTGGAATTATTTTTTTCTATCTCTCAAAAATGTAATTATTGTATTAATAAAGGCTGATCGTCCTGGGAAAGTATTAATACAGTACCATCGAACCTTTGGCTAAAGGTGAAATATAGCATGGAAACTGACGAACGCTTAGGATATTTGCGAAGATAGGTAAACAAAGAGGCACGCGGTGTGAGCCGCAAGCAACGTCTAGTTGATAAGTAACTATTGTCACTATTTGGAAGAAGTAGAGCAGGTTTCACAAACTCAATAACATTTCTATACAAATTACCGTATCAACTATGATTGCTGTTGTAGTACGTTACCGTTGCCTTATCGTTTACAGTCAACGTATTAAGATACTAGGACACATTTAATTCCCTAAAATCCTACAAAATTCCGTGAAAGAATTGAATTCATAGAATATAATTGAAAGATTGTTAAACTACAGGATGAATATTACAATACTAACAACCTCCCGCTTTTGACTTTTTTACATTACACCCAATAAGTTTGTAATACCAGTTATAAACAAAAATACATTTTAAAAGGATTAATAATAATAATAATAATAATATCTAATAATATCTTGGGACAACTCACACAACGCTATCTGATCCCAAACTAAGCAGAGCTTGTATTATGGAAACCAGACAACTGATAAACATACTTATATATTTCTAAATACATACATACCTAATCCTTAACCACTTACCATCTACTTTGTCAAATACCCACATGCACTGTGAGACCCTTGTTTTTGTCAGGTTTAGGGCCTATAAACTTCAGAATGAACTACGATTTTACTCCGGTAAAATAGTCTAAAGGTATTTATAGTCACAACTTTAAAAACAGGTGGTAGGGGTTTAAGAGTTAAAATATTTTTCTTAACTCGTATTACACACATTATATATATTTCGGGACTTAATCACGTGAATTTTTTAAAGGTATGACCTTTTATTTACCCGATGTTTCGATCGAATTGCACCGATCGTGGTCACGAGTCGACTAATGGCAGCTTAGCAATGTCTCCGTGAGGCGCGGGGTTTTTCAACTACACTCGCCTCGTTTTTATAATTTTGATAATTTGTACTATCGTTACTTCTACAAACTACACCCACAATGTCTTTACATTAAGGCGTGGTGTTGTTACGGCATTGGATCTCAAGATGGTGAGAGCTGGTATCCATCTTCTCGGTTGAAATTTTTGTACTTCTTGATCTCAACTGCCTCGCGCACTACCTTGGTATCCTGTCGGGTAAATAAAAGGTTCGTATCTTTAAATAATTCATGCAATTAGTCCCGAAATATATCTAATATCATATACTATAAACAGTTGTTTTGTGTACTGTAGAAGCCACGAACAGGAGGTTAATAGTATAATACAAATCACTCTGTATATGTCAGTATCATTTTTATTTGAACTTTTATCAGCGATTAAATGTTTCTTATCATTAAAAGAACATTGCCAGTCAAGGTTAATATTTAGACCAATATTCAAATATATTATTTGTATAACTGTTAAATTACATTAGTATAATCTATATTTTTGTTGAGTCTAATTTCTTAAAGTCGTACGTTTTGATTTTTAATTAATGAAAGTTAAAACAACCATTGTATCCAATGTGTTTTCTTATAAACGTGAAAACATTACATATCAATTTAAGGTAAAAAAAATCATTGATACTTAACGATTATTTAAAACTAGCTGTCCCGCGCAACTTCGTTTGCATAATTTTTCCCCGTTTTTACAACATTTCTCATCGCTGCTCCGCTCCGATAAGTCGCAGCGTGATGTTATATAGTCTTCCTCGATAAATGTGCTATCCAACAAAAAAATATTTTTTCAAATCGGATCAGTAGTTCCTGAGATTAGCGTGTTTAAACAAACAAACAAACAAACTCTTCCGCTTTATAATATTAGTATAGATATGTTGAAGAGAATATTCATGCAAAAACAATGCTTGTTACAATACTGTAATCAATTATACTTAAAATTATCGCAACAAGATACGCATCGTCTCTAACATAGAAAATATCGTTGTAGAAGTTCTTATTATAATATTACTTGTTGTGAGATTTGATACATTTACTGCAATAAAACCGTAAGTGCTATTAGTGTAATATTTTATCAATTACTTTTCATGTAATATTTATGTTCTTTGATTTCTGAATTATGGTTGAATATAATTTATAATTTCCATCGCAATATCATTTCACAAAAAAAATGATTTTATTTGATGCATCAATGTTTTCAATATTAATATACGCAGACACCACTTTGTTTGAGCCACAAATAGTTGTTCAGAGTCTGGGTGTATTTTATGTTTGTAAAGTCCCCCGTGACACAGGGCTTGTATCATACTGCGGGAATCGTCTTTTATTTAAATATATATTCACTCATTGAAAATATAATCAACAAATACATAACCCTTTAAATCATTCCCATGCCCTATCCGTAATAACTCTAGTCACGCCCAAAAATAATTTCAGCGCCTGAATTGAAAAAGTATCAGTCAGTAACACAGAGACCTCTGAATTCACATACATATATATCAAAAATCTAGAGAATCGTACAGTCCAATAGTCTCTGATTTAACCAATGGACATAACAATATTATCAAAAATTTATTCTTTTCTTACAAAACAAGAGAATAAAAACAAAATAATCAAACAACACAAAAGTACCCATTATGAAACAGTCCACCGTTGTCGTTTACTGCAAGTCATTATAAAAACAAACCAAAAAAACTTACAATACCAGAATATTGAGTCAAATTACTTCACATAAAATAAAGATAAAACTCAAACAAATAGTTACCTGGTAACCGACATCGGTGGGACAATAAGAGCAAACAAACAACGCCATCTAGACGTCGAGTCATGAAATAAAACAAGTTTATCAATGAATGACTACTACGGAATGGCGCGTGAGCAACCGTTTGTAACCTTGGCATTCGTGCTTCATGAATGAAAACGGGCATTCAACAAATTTGTACAATGGAAACTTATTTTTTTCATAAAATAAATATTTTTATACACGTACATAATTATGTAAGACATTTGATCAATTATTTGGTTGATAAATTAAAAAAAGAGTTAAAATCGATTTCACACAGGAATAAATTAAGTCGATTAGGTTAACAATATTTTAGATTTTTTAGCATCGACTAGTACAAACTAGATCTTTTACAAAATTTCGTAAACTTGAGTTCATCGACTTTTGATTGCGTCTGTGTCGAATGCGTGGAACCTTGAACCTTTTATTTGTCATGTAAACAAACTTGGCCGTGAAAATAGTTCTGCATAACTCTCAGAGATGGCGCTGTTATCATTTAAGTAATTTGATTTAAATTTTTGTTTATCTTTTTTTGTAATTAGAATTAAAAGATTGTTTTGTATTGTAAGTCATAAACTTTGCTTAGGGACTGCAAGTAGTATATACATAGATATTATTTTAATTATTTTCCGGAATGACTTGGTAGCTATGTTGACTATAGTACGCGAACTCCTACTCGTTTGCTCAGTGTAGTAAAGAAAGTATTTCTCCGAGTGTGATGGTTTTAACACAGATGGCTCTCTTTTATTTTAGGACCATACTAGCTTTGCCAGCGATTTCTCTCACGATATTATGATTAGTAATTACATGCAGTTTTTTTTGAGTCAAAAACAATATTTTGAGTCACCATCACGGAGATTTTTAAATAAGAACAATTCAATAAAGACTTACCAGACGAACCCAGGCAAACCAAATCAATGATAACTTGGTTATGTGAGCTTTTATACTCTGATCTGATATAGGCTATTCCAGTGCTATCTACCTACTCCAAATGAACTATTTTGATAGAGAAAAGGGGAACTGCGTCAATTTGACGGTGACATGTTAAACATTTATATTATTGGAAAGGAATCTATGCATGTGACCATCAAATTAATGGGAACCGAACCGAGAAATTTGTGAGGTCAAACAACATTATCACTGTCAGTATATAGATGGGTGACAGTTTTCAAACATTGTTGCACCCCTCCGTGCCTTGGTACACGTTCAGTTGTCTGTCCTCTGCCCAATCTCTCTCCGGTAGTGTCGGATTTCCATCTAAGACTATGAGAGTGAGGGAATAGAGAGGGCACTTGTGTCTGCACATACACTTGTGCACTATAATATTTCCTGAGCTAGTCTATGCTAAGATTGGCTGCTGTAACCTGTAGTGTTAATTCTTACCTTCCATGTATATATCTCAGTATTTACTCTATTTTCATCTCATTAATTCACTAGTCATATTTATTTGATTTTTTCCTGGAAAATTAAAAATCTTTGTTATCAAATTTATTTGTCAGTCTGACAGATTTGTTTCCTCTATTTCGATAGATTAGTATAGAGGTCCATTGTATTTTTGTAAAACTATGTACTATTTATTCATACATTTATATTATGTAAACATTTAAACAATATTTATTTATACATTTTTTCAATCGATTTGTATATAATTTACGAATGTAAAACCTTAATTTGGAATGGGATATGTTTTAAAATGTTATATTCTTCCATAGTTTTCTTTATTAGAAAAATCTGAAATTTGGCATTGTAGTTGGAGATTTCTGAAAGAAATGCAAGAAGAGATTCTGAATTTGCACAACTGCAACAGCTGCACAAGTGACTATGTTGCACCTAACTGCATAGGTGCATAATTATCGGCGCTGCGCCTAGCTGCATAGATGCATACTGCATACCTATCCACTTTAACTTGGCTGCATGGGTGCTTGACTGTCTATATTGATGCAACTGAGTGCATGGTTGCATAGTTTGTACACTGCACCTGCATAGCTGCATGGTTGTCCGCGGTACGTTTGCCGGTACAGCTGTTACATCGCTGCGACAACACACCTGCCTTAGGAAGTTCATAGTGACACCGCCATGGGAAGTGCCTACTGTACCTATATTTATGGTGAAGAAAGAAAAAACAGTCTGTAAAGTATTCACTTTTCAATCTCTCTTTTTACCGGCATTTGTAAATCCCAGCCTTATGTCCAATAGTAATTATTTTTAAATAGCCTAAGCTCTTGCCTGTTCTTATACCACCTGACTGTAACTCCCATTATTTATTATCGCAACCTATCTATCCTAGCTCTTTTTATTTCTCTTTAATTCTATCTATTCTTTATTTTCATTACAAACCGCCATCGGTTAGGATACCATTATAATCTAGTTACTATGTATAATGACTAGTTCCTGTTAAAAAAATATGTAAGTAACAAAAGTGTTAGACTAATAAATATTACACAATCTTACAATCGACGTATGTAATACAAGAAATACGTTATATTTTCTTTGTTTCCTAAACATCCGGATAGCTAAACCATCACGTGTATGAAGTCAAGCGTTCTCAAACATATGCGTGATTTCCTCTTGGTTATGAGAAGGAAATGCAAAGACCAAGTAATTGTACCAAAATGATGATGTTACACAAGACACGCGATATTAGTTCCGAGTCCAGGGAAGTAAGTGCCAATTCTTTTTGATTAATAGATGTTTTTTGGCTATTATATAAAATATTAGTTTTGTTAATCGGATATGTACGAGTACTTTTGATAAGTTATAGTAAATACAGTAAATTCAGGTTTTTAAGAATATTGAAAAACAATATTTATTGTTGTAGGATTACGTCCGACTTTTACTTCTACACATATATCTTGTACAAGATACCGGATGAGTATCGTGCGGGAGGTACATTGAAAAAGACCTATGTCCGACAGTGAACCGGAAAATGCTTAATGATTATGATGATCGTCTGATTCCAGATATTTGACTAAGGAAGTACCTCCAATTTGTGTAAAAACTTAGCGAGCATTTCTTTCATTAAGTAAGCTCTTACATAAGCTCATGAAAAAGTTACTAAGCTGACAACAGTTTTACTAAATGATGTCAAACCATATTGCGCTGTCGGTCAGTACAGTCTAGAGAATATTTGGAAAAGTTGGTTTTGTAGTAATTCTGAATTTCGATGCCACATGCTTTAAAGATTAGTTTTTCGTACCTTAAAACCGTTCAGATGTTATGAAGATGAGGATCTTATCTCACGTATGGGATTTGTATGTTGTAATTAAAATGTAAGTGTAATTTATGATTGCCAAGTGTAAAGAAACTTATTAATTCTGAAATGTTTTATCTGTGGATCCTGTATATACATTTTTTAAAAACTTCCAGAAATATGTTTAGAATGTTGGTTAAGAACGAAAGTCACCTGAAGATTTCCATCTCTCGTGACTTTCGCTTTTTATCCAAGATTCGCATCTTATAGCCTCTTCATTAATTCTGACAACTGTATAAAATAGAATTTCTAAAACTGTACACGCAGAAACTTATTTGGAAACCAATGAATATTGTCACTGTCTATTACACTTGAACAAAGTTTTCATTTGTGCTTTGAAATGGGATCTTCATGGTAAATTCAGAACTTGACTCTACAACCTTTGTTGAAAAGCTAATAATGGTTTACAATCACATGAATACAATCACACAGATGCAAGAAGAGTAAGACGGTAAGCTAGATACGGCTTTCAACCCTTATTGAAATGCCTTTTTAACAGTGTTAGAATTTTCTTGGACACCACCTAGTCCAGGTCACGTGCTCGAACCAACTAAAAAATCGCACTATGTGCCGTCAAATTGGCCGGTCGGTAGAGGTGAGGTTGTCCCTTATGAAACAGTTCTCATTACTACCATAAATTAAATACTTAGATGATGGTTAAGGCATCGGACTTGCGATCGTTAGGTCGCGGGTTCGAATCCTACCCATTATACTACCGACGTGAACACAATTTAGCTTACAAGATTACTAGTAATGTAGGATCCACAACTCCATATCACTAGTTGTCTTTAAAAAAATCATAATTATATGACAACAATCTAACCAAAGATAATGAAGATTCTAACAACGGCATAGCAACTACAGTAAATCTAAAATCATCTAACAATACAACAGAAGCTAAGCAGAAAGCGAGCTGAGCAAACAATGGGGCGTAAAACAATGGCTTTCAATTTCAAGTGCACGAACAAGTGAATACTTGATAGTTTGGTCACGACAAGTCGACGAATGTGATACTATTTACATTTACAACCAACGTTTGTTCCAATTTTTGTGTAGGATTTTATAGTGAAAAAACAGAAAGTTGTATAATATCTAAAAAGCAAAAGTAAATTGTTTGAGGTTAATATTTTATTCAGCCTATGCATGTGGTGCCTTAAAGACGCGATAGCGACCAAGCCGATCAAAATGTCAATGAGATTAAACAGTCTCTTATACTAGGATGAATTACCTCGAAATCTATGCGACCTAAAAAATATGGTGACTCAAACTCTGTAGGATGGGTGATCGTTTCCCATAAATGTTTTTCCCCCATGTGCCTCAGAAAGCTCGTTAAATGGGCAGTCATTTCGGATATTCATCGCATCGCATTATGAGGATGAGAGGAAAAGTGTGGCCTATCCACTCTTTGGCTAGTCGGTTTAAAGGATAAAATATTAATGTTTTGGGTGCGACTGTTTATGGTTAGATTCTGCCTTATATGAAGGGCCACCATCTTTTTCTGGCAGTATATTTGAGCATCGGTTATGGTCCATAATTGAATACAAAATATATGTGCAAAAGGCAAAAACTCACTCGAGGAATTTTTTTATGTGATCCATATTATTACGTTTGTTAGAAGACTGGATAAAGATAGGTTTTCTTTAATTATATGTCTGCAAACTTCCGCGGACTAAGATCAGGAGTTTATTTTCAGAAATAGACAAAGATTTAGATAGAGATGAAAATAATTTAACCTAAAGTATGTTCATGTCTGTCTATCTATATTTAATCTGTAAAAGTGCACAAAATATTTTTTGGACTATTTAAAACAAAACATCACCTTATTATTATTTTCCTAACCTAGATTTCCAATCATGATTTTCGAATATTTTTAATTGCTTAGTACTTATTGTACACTTTAACTATAGTCTACAACACTTTCCTAATATAATATAATAGCATCATAACTATATGAGCACAAAACAAAATAAACAAAGTATCAAGACCCATCAAAACCGTGAGCTTTAAAAAGTACCGCTTAAGTACCATCAAGAGCCACAACTTTTCACGATATGTCATGTTATCAAAAGAGGGAACGTTTATTTATTTGATTATACTTACCGAATTTACTTAATACATACCTGAGAAAGTTTAGGCAAAATATGTGGCACAGTTTAATTCTGATCATTCGGAAATACTAGAGTGAACAAAGAAAGCAAAAACATCCTATTGACATAAAACACATTCTGGTATTTTCCTGACTAGCATATCAATGAGCCAAAATATACAAAGACATGTGTGATCTCATACAGATAAAAACTAACACAAAGTTCTCCTGACCGATTTTATTGACGGGTGCCAATCTCATTAAAGATTTGCCAACTACACAAACTATAGTGAAGCAAATACACACTCTATTGCTAACTCTCAAAAACCGAAAGGACGAAAATTAGATACAAATGGAATGAAATTAGGCGCAAGACCGATGGCTTATCATGCTCTTTGAGGCACCAAGTAAAATATATTTAGCAAACGGTCTATATACTAAAAATTGTATTATTTCTTAACTTCGGTGATGTCTCTATGCACCCAATCGTTGCTAAGTCACTAACTCTAAGACCACCATCACTTCTCGTACATTGATATCTAAAAAGTGTACATCGTTTCATTAAAGAAACTTTGTAATAGAATGAATACTTCCGCTTGACCACAGAAACCACTAACTAGTCGATCTTTTATATACAAATAATCTCATCTTATAAACGAGGCGGTTAATATTTACTATGTCATTGCATTCTTGACCCAAAAGAAAGATTAAAGCATGTTTTATCTGTGCCAAACCTATACATACATAGTTTTAGAAATGATTTCCCTGCTTCTTGAATCATTCAATAAGATAAGTTGATGCATCCAGCTGAGAACCAAAGTCATATAGGTCAAATAGTAAAGTCAAGAAATCGAAAGTTTATAAGTTATTATCGAAAGTTAATTTTAACAGTTATGAGCAGGTTAGCAGACGAAACGGTCAAAAAAAGTTCAAGTTAATAATAGTTTTATGATTCTGACATACAAATTAGCTGCTTGGAAATTGAAATAACGGGTGAAATGACAGAAGCGTATAATATATGTATTAGAGAGATACCATCACTAAGTAAACACGGTACAGTATAGTATTGTACATGGATGACTTTGACTTGAAAAATCTATTGTGACACTTACTTCTTCCCTAAAAAATATCCCCAAGGCTTAGTCTGACCACGAAGTTTCAATCTTAAGTAAACTTAAGTGGACGTCATTAAGCAGTGTAGTAAAAATACTACAAGAGTAATGAAAATATTTATAATACTTAAAATTCCATCGTAAAGTTGACCTTATATTTTGACTTAGTTCCTGATGGTCTGATTTTATTTCAGGTATAAAATAGCGTATATCCTATGCATGTCATTGCTTTTATTAGTCTCACATATATAAATAAAACAATTTTTCTAATTAGATCTGCCAGTGAATCGTTAGTCACAATCAACACAATCATACAAACATTATGCTACAACTTTTTAAGGCTTGTTAAGCCTATGAGACTGTGACGAGTTTGTTATGTGCCTCATAATGATGACTGTATAAATAATACCTATTTAAATTGTGCTTAAATTTGTGTAGAAAGTAAATTGATTCAATGAATGCGCTATTAAATATGAATGTATTTCAGTGTTGATGTTCAATTAAATTGAATTAATTTCGAAGTGAAATGTTAAAATATAAGTTGGAAAAAATTGCTGACCAAAATTAAAAAAAAAATGATATTCTTTTATGAACAGTTGAGGTTGGGAAATAAAATAACACAAAGTTTATTAAAACAACTGTTATATTTAGTTTATTTGGGTGGTTCATAATGAATTATAACAGCTAAAAGATAGAAAGATTTATACACACAAAGGCATCACCTAAGACATATTTAAATACATATATGTATATACTTATAATAATAATAAGATAAATAAAATAATATAATATTATACAAAATATACGATAGATACAAATATACAACAAATGAAGAGACAAAAAATAATATTTTACACAAATAAATCAATACGAAACATATTTACAAAAGTTATATAAAGATATACAATATATGTATAAAGAATAGATAGATATAGATGGACTAGTAGAAAATGAACACATAATATTGATACTGAAATAAAATATAACACACGTCGTATCGTCACAGTCAGGCAATAGTAAACAAAAAGTATACAAATATAATTAAAGCTATTGATATCGTAGGTACGTTTGTACTAAAATAAAATATAAGTAAGTACTAATAATAAACAGGTACATTGTAGTGAAAAATAAAGACATATTTTATTTAAAGATAAGCACGGCGATGCTTTGGAAAAAATCTAGACAAGATTCACTCGTCACTCAACAATTAATAAATAATTTAAATAAATTATTAAATAATAAATTAAAATCGTTACTTTGAGGTCCAAACTAGAGTCTACATAAGGATTAACCATGGCCCTTGGGACTTAGATCATCTTAGGTATTAGTTGGAATAGGCGTTGTAGGCCAATTCTTGAGCATCCTGGGAGGATCTGCCCCATCCACCGTGACCGCCGCCGCCACCGTGGCTGAAGTGTTCTTCATGGTGTGGGTGGGCAACGACCTCGTAGCTCTCATGGTGCTCACCCTTGGAGAGGAGTTTCTTGAGCAGGACTAGGGCAGAGGCGACTAGAGCAGCCTTGGCGAGCATCAGACCCTTGATGGCGGCGAAAGCGATGATACCGAGGAAGAGAGGAATCAGGGACTGGATCTTCAGCTGGAGGAGAGCGAGGATGGGCATCAACTGCTTCAGCTTCTTCTTCTTACCACGGCCTGTACCAAAAATAAAGATATTTAATTTTGGAAATAATGACAAGTACTATAAGGGCTGTGTGATGTGTGATGTATGATGATGTAAAGTTAATGATTCTATTCCATTCTAGGTTTTATCCTGATTATCAATGTAGATTTGGAATTATTTTTTAATACTGATAAAGTACCTAATTTCAGAATTATGGTCAGAAATGTCTAGACAGGTGCAAACTACCATTAAGTTCCAAGTTAATAGGCTAAAATAATACTTCAAGACATTAAATATCAATGGCAACCATCATTAGTAAAAGGCTATAAAATTTAATAAGCTTATAGCACTTTCTAGTAACTATTCTCTGCAAACTATCTGCACTTGGAATCAAATAAATAGAAAAGGGTGTTTGTAGGCAATCACAATGTTTAGAATTTAAAATAACCTCGTGCTTAGTTTAGATAATTTACTATTTAAGTTCAAATGTTAATCGGCCATGGAAACCTCATTGACATTCAGTGTCCTTAACACTTGACTGAAATTGAAATTCTCCATGTTACGTCCAGTTTGCATAACCTCATTCACCTAGAAAGTGTTTCGGCTGGTACCAATTCGAAAGCTTCGAGCCTACATCCATATTTCGTTAGCAAGATTACGCCTGGAGCGTTACTTTTACTCGTTTCTTGATAGAGATTTCGATCGCGGACTGTCTTAGCGGAACTACAGAACTAGTTGAGCCTACATACTAAGCGTGTACTATGGCCATCTAGCAAAAACCAGAAACAGTTCGTCCGCTTTCCACGATAATCAACCTTCTTAATAGGTTAGAGAAACCCTCTCAAGACTCGTTTGGACAACGTTTTCTAGCTTCTCACGGTGTATTCCGGATGTCCGTTTCAAATTTTCTTTATTTCGTAACTTAAATGTTTTGAATAGTTTTGCTATTAATTGCCATCTCGTCATGTATAACATCTGATTAATTTTTGATCGTACTTTCTATTTTAAAATTCTCATGCCCACCAAACAGGTTTTGGTGTGTTTTAATTTATTTGGCGAGAGTTATGTCGAGAATTATATATGAACATGACTGCAAGGTTTTATATAACTACTTTTTACTTTTATGATGTTACCTCGCGAGTCTATGTCGTGACTTGTTTAATATTTAGTACAATTGAGAGCTTTGTGTCTTATTTTCACTACAGCGATGACTACCTTATTCTTAAAAATATATTTTTGCCCAATCGAATTTAACAAAAACCTGTTTCGAGCTGAGAAATACATAATTACATAACTTATGCAGTTCCATAATTTGCATAACGAATACGGCAGAACAGACTGTTTAAAACAAGTAACAATGGGGCGTGAAATTGTTTGGTCATACTTTTGCTAATATGAACGCTTATTAAAGCTTCTTGTTTTACAATGATGATGAGTTTTTGATTGACCTCGAGAGAAAATCAGTTGCCCTTTTAACAAGATAGCATTGTTCATCTTTTGGAAACCATTCATGATTATATTTCTTGTATACTTTCACTTGTTGAAATTATTTGATCGCTTACATGAATTACAGCGTAATGATATAGAAGATTTATAAATACTGGTTTCACGGCGATAAATCTGGTAGTTTTTGTGCGAGCATCATTATTTGATGCGACATATGTAATTATTTTTTTACGTGGGAAAAATATGCCTGTATTATACATGCAGTGAGAAGTATGTTAAATAGTTTAGAAAAAGTTCTACCGTAAAATTCTCATGCTAATAGCTCGGTTTAGTTGGTTATTATGTTATTAAATATTTCTCAGGCCTTAGGCTTTTCACTTGTAAACTTTTTTTGAATCGTTGTAGACATTGTAACATCGTGAAATGTTATGTGTCAACTCTAATGTTTTAAATTTTGAGCTAGGTTTTTACTACGGAATTCTTATTTTACGTTTTTTATATTTTAAAAGTTTCTAAGATTCTATGATTTTTTTTAGAATAGTAGTTAAAGGAAGATGTCAAAATGTGTATTTTCTTTTACTACGAAACATTTATTTTCTTCTAGTGGTGTTTAATAATAAGTTAACGTATTGTTGTTAGACCTCTCAGGGATGTAAATATATTTAGTTGAAAGATCGACTCACCTTCTTCGAGAGACCTCTTCATATCATCAACAGTGCTCTTAGGCATGCGGAGCTGGATAACATGGTTTTCCATGAAGTCAGCAGCAGCATCCACCAGCCTGGATTCTACCTGGTTCTCCCTGGCTTGAGGATCTTCAGCAAGGGGTTCATAGGACCTCGCAGAGCGTGTGCTTCCAACATTATAGAGAGTCAGACCATCGGCCAATTTCAGTTCGCGGGCTGAAGCAGCGTTTTCAACGAAACGTAGTGATTTTTCCTGAAGAAACAAAAATAGGTTTAGTTTTGAAGCTATATTTTTGGATGTGATATAAAGTGCTATATTTTATTAGAATCTATGACAATTTTAATTAGTTGTTTTGACCTATTTTTTAAGTTTGTTTAATATTTAATTGGATTTTAAGGATTTGATTGTACTTTGTAGTCAACAAAAGGGATATTTTAGGTAGTTAAAAGATGGCAAGTATTTCAATATTAATTATTATATTTAAAAGTGCCTTTAGAAGGCAAATTAGTATTAACACTAATAGTTAACGGCTAAACGAATACGCAAATAAATGCTTTGAGCCTAAATGGAGTGATAACCTGTAAACTCCATGCAAGCTTTTCTGAGTGTTAGATAATACTTATTGCGGAGTAAAACTTATAAAATATAATGGCTTGTTACATAAATCAAGGTGAATGAAATTAATAGTTACATAGTTATACACCAAGTTTGATTCATTAGTCATGAATGAAACATTTTGATCTTGAATTCAGATTACGACGATTATTTCATCGGAACTTATATCAGATTAGTATTAGAAAAGTATTAGGAGATATAATTTTAAATTATGACGGTTATTTTATTAGAACGTTATGAGATTAGAATTAGAGAAGTAAAATATTAGATTTTTTTTTTTTAATTTTGAAGAGTTTGATAGGGTAATGAAGATAAGAAGGTTAAAACTTGAACTGATGTTCAAGTCAGCACTAAACACATCACAACACACCTTGATACACATCCAGACATCTTCCTCAGCACAACTCTTGACGACTGAAACCACGGAACCGATGACATCATCATCTGAACTCGTAGGCTTGCAGTAAACTGCTGCCACACACACTATCAATACTATGAAGGTCTTCATATTTGAGGTCCTATACTCCTAGACGGTACTAAGTGAAATGCTGTGAGGGACATGTCAGAAAGCGGTTTTATTCAGCAAACCCCCACTTCGGGTTACCGGCCGAATTGCGCCGCCGCAGCACGTGTTACGAATGTTTTAGAGCCGGCAGGTGGAATACTTTTTAGTGTAGGGTTAGGTTTTTAATTGGTTATGAGAAATTTATTAGTCGAATTGATTATAACTTTAGTAGAAATTCTTTATTCTGTTGTAGGGACGAACAGAATTTTGTTGAATTTGGGTATTTTTTTGGCATTTTTGGTTTTGCTAGAAGTTGATTTGTGCATCGTTTGAAGTAGTCGGTATATTTTTATCTGATTTCTTGCAGACTTGGGTAACAAAAGTGTTACTTATATTTATAACAGCCACTTTTAACCAAAGCTTGATGATTTAAAATCAAATGTTCAATAAAAGATCTATTAATATATAATAATAAGATAGTTATGAATTTAAGGTTTAGATATTAATAAAGCTGATTGAATGGTTTAGCATTACGCAACACAATTTACATATAACTATAGGCATGTACTTAAGTAGTTAAATAAGCACTCAAAATTTATATTTCCGTTTTCGTTTGGTTTAGAAATTTGACATCTAGTTAAGATCTCTAATTTTGATATAATCAGTCTTTGAATGTGTTATGACTTGCATAAGCAGTTTACATGTATAAAATTTGCAAAGCAAATTTTTGGAAAAGCAGCCTACTACCTAGGCCTATTATCATTATAAGTTTTTAAAGTGTTTATGTTTTAATTAATATAAGTAGTAATGATTTTTACTGACTCAAATTCAATGATTACATATTTTAAAAAAAATGTTCTGGCTCGGTTAGCTGATTTCAATTACTTATCTCCACTACTGCAACATACAATGTACGTTAACTAGCAATGTAAAAAATTGTAAGTTTGGAGGAAAACTTATAGGACGTCTCTGATTTTCTTTTTTTTTTGCATTTTTTTGACAATCGTACCTACTTATATCAATTTGGGTCGCACATAATTAGAATTGTATGGGATTCGAATTCTTGATCGCGAGTACAATGCCTTGACCACTAGGCTTTTTAGTTTTAAATAAATATAATATCATGAGAAGAATACACACAAATTTGTATTGTCCAACAATCGTGAATAGACAAATATTGCTCAATTGACAATAAAAACACGTACGGGTTTGCGTAGTAGGTTATAAGCCTGTACCCTTATTCAGAGAGATCACCGTGCCTCAGAAGTTGTCTTTAAGAGGCTGTCTATGGTTAAGTTGGGATATTTTATTGTCATTTAAAAGCAAACGGAACACGTAAGTGATGCCCTGGAATTGATGGTATCCAGTTTATAGGCAAGAAATACCTGCGCAGGCCTTGGCCCAGTACATACATACAGACATCTCCTTAGGGAATAATTTTTGTGTCGCGATAGGTCTTCACAAAATTATCGGCTCATCAAACTCTAAAAATTTATTAGTTGATTTCACAAAGTGGTATTCTCGATTAGGTCGCTGCCACTAGCTAGTAGGCAAACCAAACGTATCTGGTTTGCTACCAGCTGGCTGAATACTTAAATGTAACTAAATTTAAAAACGCCGTTAACTACTGTCACTTTCAAAGGGCAATAGTGAAGACAATCGTGATAGTTTCATTTACTCTGGAGTTACTGGTGTATAGGTATATATTGGTAAGGCAATAGTAACATAGTCAGTCCATAGATGGGTGACCTATTTTGATTTAATGTTGTTTGCCTGCGTTTTCGGTTTTGTAAGGTTTTAGTTATATCGTACTACTAATTTCCTATTAGTTCACCCTTAGTGGATGCAGTTTTATGTTTGTGTACAATGCCCATTATTTTTGTAAAAATATATATAACATAATATCTTAGCTTCCTCGCTGGAGGAAGTCTCTAAATTATAGAAATAAATTCGCATACAACAGATCTGATTATAGTTGAAAAGGGACTGATTGCAGATATACTCAGAAAAAAAAAATCATAATATCTAGTGACAACTCACACAAAGCTATCTGATCCGAAACTAAGCAGTGCTTGTATTATGGAAACCAGACAACCGTTAACATATTTTTATATTTCTAAATACATACATATTAAAGATAAATAAATAACACCCAGACACGGAATAAACCATCGTGCTCATCACACAAAGTTTTATCCTAGATCGAACCCACGACCTCTTGCGTAGCAGTCGGATAGGCAGTCGAAAAAAAAAGATCGATAAACATGATCCACAAACAGCCTGATCATCACCTTTTAACTCAACTAACCTATGATGGTTGTATTTTAAAGATTTCTCTAAGATTACCAATGTTTGTAGGTTTTCATAACGGATTTCCACAAGTTCACATTCTTATACGAGGTCACACCGCGTCGGTAATAATTTAAAAATTGGGTATAATAGGTAAATTTTATGGAAAACGGTGAAATACGAGAAATCAAATGTTTTGGATACAGTTTATCGTCCTAAAAATAAAGCTGGTGTCACATAACAATAGGTCAGCTATTTGTTTAGTAGTTACTGACTCACATAATAAACAAATAGGTCAGCTATTTGTTTAGTAGTTACTGACTCTGATTAGTTAGAGGAGAATTAAAAAAAAAAAAAAATTATTACAATACAGTAATGGAATAACGTCTTTTACTCCTTTTGAAACTAGATAGATGTTTCAATTGATAACCTTACAAAAATATCTTAAAAAAGTATATATGCATCTTTGGTTTTAGATTGCTAACTGTGTGACTAGGTGTAATTTGTCTATAAGATTTAGATGATTTATTTTGATATGTATACATGTCAAAATTTCGACTTGTTACCATAATACAGGCTCGGCTTAGTTGATTTTTAGGGTTCCGTAGCCAAAATGGCCAAGTGGAATCCTTATTGTTTCGTCATGTCCGTCTGTTTGTCTGTCTGTCCATCCATATGTCACGGGCATTTTACTCAAATACCACACTATGAATATTGATTAAATTGTGTGAAAAAATGTTTTGTAGTAGCCGCTACTTAGTTTGATAGCTAAAGCATAAAAATATTTTTATAGGGGGCACTCCATACAACACATGTAATAAAAGCTGAAAAAAAATTTGGACCAAACATCAACGTCTGGCACATCATTCGACAGGTCTTTTTAAACATTTTAACGTTTCTAATTATTATTTTTTTGATAAAAAATATTTTTTGGAAATAAGCGCTCCGAAAGTTGCATAAATTGTATCCCGTCCCTTATCTTTAGAACCGTGTTAAAATATAAGGGAAGGGGCTTCCTCATTTTTTGAACAGTGTGACTACAAATACTTTAAACTAAAATTTATTTCGGACATAATCGGATATAGCGTCATTGAGTTATTGCCTAACAACTGCATTTCTTAACAAAAGGGTTTCGTAGTACATTAGAGTAACATACGCTCTTCTGCTGGTGCAATTATTCAAACCGGATTCTTTCATACGGCAACAGCTCCGGAACTATACACTGAGCCTGGTCTGACATGCTCTCACCCGATTTTTTCATTACGGTAAAAGCCCTTTAACAAGAAGTACTTTACATAGGTACCTGCTACCTTTACTATATCTACAGACTCGGAACACGCAAGTTTAGTGTGGATCACGCAAGGTGGTATCCCGTGTGGAAATCGAACACACGACCTCTGACTTAACGACTTGTCAAGGTCACTAACCACTAGACCAACAGGCCAGTTAACATCCAAGTATGGGATTAACTGCCAATTTGCAATTCCATTACCCTTAGATATTGAAGTATTAGCTAGCGTTTGTGTAGAGTCTGACTTACATATTATATACAGTACCTATAACTTTTATATAACTGAGAAAGAATGATATATAAGTGTTTATATAAGAATAATAAGCACTTTTCTTTTATTAATATAACACGGATATATTACAACGTAAGAAGTTTTTAACACGACTGCCCAAAAAAATTAAGTGTAAAATTTTCAGGGTTCATGCACGTACGAGTATGTCTGTAAGTGATTCCATCATAACTTCTAAACGCCTGAACCGAGTTTGCTAATTGAGGTATTAGTAAAATTCTTAAATAAGTCTGAATAGCATAAGCTAAATTGCATGCTGGCCTGTTGGTCTAGTGGACCCTGCGTGTTTCACACGGAGGTCGTGGGTTCGATCCCCACCCAGGATAAAACTTTGTGTGGTGAGCACGATGGTTTATTCTGTGTCTGGGTGTTATTTATCTATAATATATATGAATTTAGAAATATTTAAGTATGTTTATCAGTTGTCTGGTTTCCATAGTACAAGCTCTTTTGAGTTTGAGATCAGATGGCGTGGTGTAAGTTGTCCCAAGATATTATTATTATTATTTTTCAAAGTATTATTGCTGCCGTCAAACGTAATTAAAACATTGTAATTATTTTTATTTTTGTGCTGGTCAATATGAAGGCCACATTATGACTATAGCAAATATGTAGGTAGAACACTTAGCTGGTTTGTGTTAGTTTCAAAGGCAGACGTGTTTTTGAGTATTTAATTATGTTCTTGTTATGTTCTATTATATTTATCAGTGCTTATAGCGTGGCCAACAACCACGCTATAGCACTTATAATAATTATTTAATATACTTTTGTTTTTGCGATGACAACGGCATATGCTAGAACCTAAAAAGAATGTGACAGCCACGGACTCGCACTCTAGGTCCGCATGGTAAATTCCAATCCATAATTTATGTATCAAAAGTGACCTGTGTCTTACTAGGAACAGGTAACGCTGATTATGAACAGGTATGGGACTTATCCTCGTTTGCGTAGTCACATTTTTGCCAAGATTGAATCTTACTGTTATGATGGGCTTCATAATAGTTCAGCGGGTCAATTCACGTATTTAAAGCACTGCAGTTGCAGTTAAGTTTCGATTGAAACGGCCATTTTTGTATTCTTGTAACTTTGGGATCGATCTTAAAAACGCTTTACGTGAATTGACCCCCTGATCGAATCTTTATTATTTTGTCACTTTACACGTTTGTAATAGCAATATAATATATAACGTTTGAATGTGTCGTGTCGGGCGGTTTAAAAAAAATAATGATCTATTCTTCGTCGCAACTTCACTCGTATTGGTGAACGTATTTGGTGGTTAATAGGCTACAATAACTGCTACCACTGTGCAGCTGTATGTATGTTTGCCAGTTTTTATGATCTATCTATATCTATATTTATCCATACATATGTAACTTGTTGTCCTGACTGACTGACTAATTCTTCAACGCAGAGCCTGCCGCTGGAGCGACAAAAATGAAATGTTGGCCGTCGATTTTATATTGTAAGTCCACCAAGAAAGAGTTTTTAAAAAATTTGTCCCCTAAGGAGGTGAAATATAATGTAACATACAATTTAATTTTGGTGGCCTCTGCGGCGCAGTGGGAGTGTGTCCGACTGCTACGCATGAGGTCGTGGGTTCGATTCCCACACGGGACACCAATTTGTGTGATCCACAGAGTGTTGTTTCAGGTCTGGGTGTACTTTGTGTCCGTGAATTGAATGTTTGTAAAGTCCCCCGCGACACAGGGCTTGTCCATTAATGCTGGAGTCTTGTTTAAAAAAATATATCAATTTTGAAGTTTTAAATGATTAATTGTTATTAAGTTAAGTTAGTAATTAAGTTTTATAACTTGACTTAATTGAATTACAATAATTTAAAAAATATTTTTTTTATATATCAGTGATCTGTGTTGCCCCCCCCCCCCCTAACTATTCATTCTAAAAATCAAGTTGCCAGAAATGTTGAGAGCGGTAGGCATGTTAGAAGCCGGTGCTGTCCAACGCGTGGTTTCTGAGCACCAGCCAAAATGTGATTTCTAGGTTGTGGTCACGTTATCGTGTAACTGGGAGTGTAGGAGAGCAGCATAATGGGAGGAATCGTGTTACCACCTCTCGGCAAGCCCGATATCTACAAAACACCGCGAGGAGGCAGCCCAACTTTACGGCCATGCAACTAGTATAGGGGCTCTAGTCAGACCACCAGCTGTTAGTAAGTGACCAAACTTATGAAACATTATGAAAATATATATTTTACGGGTCTTAACGCGTGAATAATTTTGTTTCGACCGTATTGTAACGGCCGTTGCAATACGGCCGAAACGTCAGGCAATAAACAAGGCACTTTACCTTAAATCATTTACGCGATTAAGACCCGTAATATATATATATTTTCATAATGTGTACAAATCGCGAAAATTTATCAAGGTTGCATTATGTCAGTCTTCATGCGCACAAACCGCTTTAAGTTCCAGTCGTGGGAGAAGGCTGTACCAATATTTTTAGAAAATTTAAATCGTCAGTTTGCATGTATTTATGAATGGATATTTGTTATTCAATCAAGCCACAACGGGTAATCGGATCTGAATGAAATTTGGCACAGAGATAAATTATTATAATTTATTTCAGAATATTATTTACACAAAAAAAGCATTTCCGTATATACATATTTTTTTATTTTCACGCGAACAATGTCGCGGGTAGCGGCAATTATTACATAAAATAACATGCAAAATAAATAAAGTAGGTACATGATAGCATTTCCTATTTTACTAAAAGGAAAATTTACTTAGGGATTTCAAAGAAAACATCATAATAACCAACTTCCAGGCGAACGGAGCCGACAAAAGCTAATTAGTATAAAAAAAGAAACAGCATTTAATAATTTGTATGTCAGAGAACGCCAATTACCTTAGTTAATTATGTGTATAATTATAACGATTAGACAGCATATCTCGGTAATGTTACCAATTATAGCTATATTCATCCTTTCATAACCATAGTTTCCTATCCAAGTTGTCTCTTTTAATAATAATAGTTGATAGGTTTGCGTTAGGCGGTTGGATAAAGGGCTTGATGCACACGGCGGTACTTCTAGACAGGGCTCGCATAGTAAAGAGGTTCCTTCTCTGGGGCCGTATAAACCTGTAGCTCGGTCCCTGTACCCGATTATAGAACGTACCCGATCACAGGTAGACTGACAGTCTACCCGTGACCACGGCCGTTGCAATACGGTCGAAACGTCGGGCAAAAAACAAAGGTATTTAGCCTTAAAATAGAATATTTACGCGATAAAGACCCGTAGCTTATAAAATTCTATAATGTGTACAAATCGCGAAAGTTTATGAACATATATTGCCCTGTAACCAATCCCGGCAAGACATCGTTTTTTAAATTTTTACATATTTTTGTTATTTATATTTAAAAACGTAAATCAACGTGGTATTACAGTTAATAAAAACATAATAATAATATTATTATAAGATACACCTGCAACTATGGAGGTTGTCTATTACAGTACCTACTTAAATCATTCTTCATAGACATGGAAATTCGTAAAGATGTATAAATTACTATTTACTGCCGATTCAAAATATGTTATAAGTTTCATCATCATCATCAGCCTATCGCAGTCCACTGCTGGACATAGGCCTCTCCAATTGCACGCCACTTTGTTCTATCTTCGGCTTCTCGCATCCAGCTCCTGCCAGCCGTTTTGCGTAAATCATCACTCCACCTGGCCTGAGAGCGTCCTAGACTACGTTTGCCGAACCGCGGTCTCCACTCGGTTATAAGTTTATAGTGACTGTATATCTGTAGGTATGTGTGTCTGTTTATATGTGTACTGTATATCTAATGTCTGCCTGTCTGTGACACTGTAAAGCCTAAACGCATGTACAGATTTATATACGGATTTCCTTTTTAATAGAAAGCTAATAAAGATTTGACTGTATCTGTGGCGCGGTGGGAGTGTATCCGACTGTTACGCAAGGGGTCGTGGGTTCGATCCCCACCCAGGATAAAATTTTGTGTGATGAGCACGATGGTTTATTCTATGTCTGGGTGTTATATATCTATACTATGTATGTATTTAGAAATATATAAGTATGTTTATCAGTTGTCTGGTTGCCATAGTACAAGCTCTGCTTAGTTTGGGATCGGATGACGTTATGTGAGTTGTCCTAAGGTATTATAGGTATTAAGCAAGTTGGGCCATTATTAAATATACTGATGGCCAAACTTGCTTGTTTCATGAAAATGTCGACTTCCCTATGTAAATGAGTCAGCAATATACTATAACGAACTTAATATTTTATGTCAAATTCGACATATATAAGCAGGAACACAAATAATTATGTACTTTTCTTTAGTGATATTAACAAAAATATAACAACATACAGGTTTATTTGACGGAAAAATAAACAAAATATTATGTTGGCAAAAGTACTGATACGCATCAGTAGCAAATGTTAGTACATTCTATTTTGTTTAGTTGCACTTAACGCAATATTGTCATAAAATAAACCTCATACAGTTCTTGGCAAACACCACTACAAGGTACTTTTGCAAACACCTTGTAGACAGAACGACGTCACTTGCCACTTGAAACCGTCTACGTTGATATAAGGTGATCCTAACTAACTAAAATCCTAACTATTCGACGGAGATTAGTAGACGTAGACAGCTTATAGATCAGACCAGAGACCCAGACGTGATCAAACAATCGAAAAATACTGTGTAGCAGTAGTAAAAGTACTGTGACCTCGCTCTCTTTTTGTGGTGATAGTTACGAAGTGCAGGAGTCCTAGCAAATTGGTGCATCATAAATTGTTTGGTACAGAAGACGAACTGTTTGTGAAGTGGCATCAGGTGCAGCAATACAACCTACTTAAGACTTTCATGAAGGTCAAAAGCAGCATCATGGGTTGATAACTATCGGGTTTTAGTATGTTTTCTCGGGCTAAGCCTCTCCATGATTCGAAAAAGTGGACGGGGTGGAAAATGCCATTGAATACCTGTGTCAATTACTTTTTGTAATTTTTAAAGCATTTTTAGGTTAATTTTTTACATATAAATTTAAATGTATGGAGGAAAATCAAAAATCTGTGTTCATATGTTTTCTGCAATGAAACTCACAGAGTCGTACATGTTTCTTGGGAACGCATTGGATGACGTCACGATTGCAATAAAATCGTACCAACTCTGACACCGAGATTGAGAATCAAATTTAGCCTTCACGCTAAATTTAACTTTAGCGGACATATCTCGGTGCCGGACTTGGTAACGGCTTAGGTCGCGGGTTCAAGCCCCACCTAAGACGAATGTTTCCTCCATACATTTAAATTTAGCTGTGTCAATGTCACGACTGTTTGAGGGGTAGGTGACGCAGAGAATCGTTGGTTCTATCGGGCCAGGAGATTTTTCGCATTGCATTGAGTACGGCAAATCTTCCACTGCACTTAATTGGTAAGCCCTCTCTGTCTTCGGTGAGGTAGAAAGCGCTTTATCGGAGATGGTTTTGTGGACAGTTGGGGGTAAATGCTTGACCAACCGATTTGGAAAATTAGCATCGAGCAACCAAACTGCTTGTTTGATGCTTAGTTGCCAAGGCTAGGTTAAGATTGATTACATTGCAGCCGATCTATTTAGTCGGCAGATCTTTGCGCCCACATAGCTTCTATTCGATTTATCAGAGTAATATGTTAATGAAAGTCAGACAGACGTATGTGTGTCTCGATGCGGTGCAAGGTTGAGTGACTCGTTATGCAATCGCTAAAGCCTGTCAATCCTGTCAGGGTTGAGATGGTGTCAAAAAATTAATCCAGCAAACCGTTGGCTAAAGGATTAAATTGAAAGATGAAAAGTAACATGAAAATCTTCTTTGAGTAATTAGTGTAGATCTCACGAAGTCAACACTTCCATACAGATCAACTACTATTGTCGTTGTATTACGTTAACGCTGACTTATCGTTTAGAGTCGAAGTATTAAGATACCTGAACAGAGTTCTTTCTTTGGAATCCTACCTAATTCTGTAAAAGAATTGTCTGGAGGTATATTTTATAATATTGTTAAACTATATGTCAGTATTAATTAAATATGAACCTTAATCAGCGATTAAAACTTTTCCGGAGGACGGGCAGCAGCGTCCTCTGCGTACTTAAAGCCTTACTGCGATCGCCAACCCGCTCGCCAAGCGTGGCGATTATGGCAATTACCCCCAGGATCTACATACCAGTAGGTTCTACTGGGGAGACCCGTGCCCAGCAGTGGGCCATCATATGGGTTGATATGTATGCCCAAAAGTTAATCAAAAATATATTAATATCTTAAAATAAATAATATTAATAATAATGAAAATTCTTTATTCACTTAACAAGCAAAATGACTTGCCTGTTGGTCTAGTGGATAGTGACCCTGACTGCTAAGCCGTAGGTCATGGGTTCGATCCCCACCCAAGATAAAAAATTTGTACGGTGAGCACAATGGTTTATTTTGTGCCTGGGTGTTATTTATCTATAATATAATTATATTTATCAGTTGTCTGATTTCCATAGTACAAGCTCTGCTTAGTTTGGGATCAGATGACGTTATGTGAGTTGTCCGAAGATATTATTAAATTATTATTATTATATTAAAATACATCGAACCTGTACCTACACGTAATGCTTTGTTCGCAAACAATAGGTACAGCCGGAAAAACGAACGAGGCAATAAAAACTCGCGGCCACTCTTTTCAGATTGTCAATGTTTACAATGTTTCTCTGTTTATAAACTGCATATGCAGGTAAGGTGCCGCCACCATTATACACCATATAAGAGGACTGATGCAAAAACAAGAGATACAAAATATTAAAAGAAGAGTAGGTACATAAGATTGGATATATCAACCTCAATGGGTACAACATAGTAGGATCATCCACATATTTATGTACATAGTACAAGCAAAGTAAAACTAGACACCATAGGGGCGGCCTGGCATTCTTCCTTTCATAGTCATGGAGTATGACTTTGCAGGGGAGAACCCCAGCCGGTTGCGGTGCCGCCACTCGATGATAAGTCCCATGGCGCATGAGGCCAAGGCCACGATGCCGGTGCGAGTGTTCGACTCGCTGAGGATCGTTACGTCGTCCGCGTAGGCAACCAGGTGAACCCCGGTCGGATACGAAATAATCATAGCAAGGCACCATCGATGTCTGATAGTCACCGAAGCTTTTGATCGCGGTTAAAAATGAAAATATCAGACAAAAAACCAAAATCACTGATGCTCTCACACATGCACTCACACTTAAGTGGACGTGGGCTAGACTCAAAGCACGCTGCACAGACAATAAATTAACTATTGAAACCATCTAATGAAAGGGACCAAACGGGAAAAGAAATGTTGGTAGACCAATAGGTTAGACGGTGGGCTGATGACATTGTTCACACTGCGGGGAACGATTGGGTTAAGTTAGCTTAAAATATCACAGTTATGGCCGAAGCTGGAGGAGCCTTTTACCCAAAAAGGGGTCTATATTTCAATTAACAAAGACTAACCATTTAAAAATGGTCAGTCTTTGTTATTTGGAATAAACGGCTTTATTATTATTATTATATTTTTGTTGAGTCAAATGTTTCATTAATAAATAAAATCATCATATTCTAAGTTTTTTTATAAACGTAAAAATGTAACCTAATAATGAATTGAATGATTGCATAAAATATCTTGAAAAGTATATTCATGCCAAAAAAATGATTTGTTACAAATACTGTAAACAATTCTACATAAAACTACCGCAACTATGTTGTAATAATACATTACGCTTCGTCTCTAACTAAGTCCATATTATATTATTACTAATTGGGAGATTTAAAACATTTGCTGTAATAACCACGTATTGGTGTATCACTTTTCATGTAGTATTTATATTTTCTCTGATTTATTAAATATGATTAAATACAATTTATTATTTCCATTCCAATATCATAATTATCACTAAAAGTTAGCATATAGGTATTTGATGCATCAATGTTTTCAATATAATCTACTCATTGTAAAGATATTGAACAAAAACAGTAAATCATTTCTCTTGAATAATTTGCATTTTACATTTTTTTTTTATAAAAAGAAAACAAGCAATATGGGACAGTGGTTTCACATTACTAGCAATCCTGTTAACCCCTCTAGCTAAGCTCACAGGCTTGTGTTAGGAGTGGGTTCACGTCGGTAGTATAATGGGCAGGATTCGAACCCACAACCTCACGATTGCGAGACCGATGCTCATGCCAATTACTGACTTATTGCACGGGGGCGGCAATGTGTTTAGCAGTTTTCAAGATTACCAACTTTTTACCTCACTGCGCAAGAAAGAGGGTTATTTTATCATGCCTATATTTAGTAATATTACGGGTTATTTCTTCACAAAAAATGTTACTACACTGATTTTTAACTCTTTAGAGCAACTTTATGGGGCGACCGAGCAGATAAGATTTAGGGTGTGCCATTTTATCATTGTTGGTCACGATCGATATCTGATTGTTTTCTAGAAAAAAACACATCAAACTGTTGTTCCTACGCCTTATCTCATTCCAGTTATGTCTAATTCCCGTCTTTTTAAATAGAGAGAGAAAACAACAACTGCACCTGTACATACCTATTTACAGGTACGCTTGTGTACATAATAAACTGACTGACTGCCTCTGAAGCGCGGTGAGAATGTGTCCGACTGGGACGTAAGAGGTAGTGGGTTCGATTCCCACACAGGACACCACTTTGTATAATCAACAAATTGTTGTTCCGAGTCTGGGTGCACTTTGTGTCCGTTACTTGTACGTTTGTAAAGTCCCCCGCGACACAGGGCTTTTACCCTAATGCGGGAGTCGCCTTTTTTAAAATATTAAAAAAAAAACTGTGTGAATAAAAAGTGTAGTGTCACCTGTACAGATGGCTGGTCTCGGTTATGATTAAGTGGGATTCTTTTAAATTAATTATATAAAAAAAACTTTTAAATGCCAAATGCAAAATGTTCATCAATATTAGGGGCTTTATTCACATTTTTTAATAATTACGTCAAGGTCAAATCTTGCATTTTACGAAAACTTCAACTTTTCAAGGCGTGGATTCCCAGGGGCTGTGGTTTAGCCGCAAAAGCTCCTCCGAAGAACGGAGCGAGGTGCGATATTTTTCAAAAACCACGTCTGTAGACATGGTAACGTTGCCTTACCTTTTTTTTTTTTTTTTATGGCCGTAAAAAATGCCTGAACGCACACCTCCAGCACCGGGGGCAGACGCTGGAGGTAGTGTGGGATCTGACCCCCCTAAAAAGTCAGCCGTGTACCTACTCGACGCCTTCACGGATAGGCCGCCAGAACTTGGTATATCTTCGGCGACCCACCCAACGGCATACCTGCCATCGGGCTTTCCTGCTCTTGCGGCGTCCTGGGTACACACAGAACGCCGCCATCGCGAAAGGCCGCAAGCGTGGGAAACTTCGCCGTCCATCACGCCCACAGCCCCACCAAGCGACGTCACGCGCGACTGCGCCTCGACGTCGCTCGGTTCGCCGGCGACGGGGCATACTAGCCCCGCCACCTCCGCAGGAGGGTGCGACCGCGTCCTAGACCCCCCACCGCGCAACACATCCGGTACCCCTATCACAGACGACAGAGGCGAGGAGCGAGCACGGCTAAGGGAGTCCGTTAGGTGGAGGGTATAAAGGCATGGGAAGGCGCCTCATCTTCACCCTCCCTCATCCGCACCGGAGCCTGGGTGCAGGGATCGACCGCAGCTCGGCCCGTCCCCGGGGGCAGCTTGGTTGCCTTGGGAGGCTTGCAGCCTGTCCTTCCCATCATGTGGTTGGTGGGCAGGCTGCCCGCCGCGCACACGGGGCAGTGGGGAGCGGCGGAACACGCCGCTGCCGTATGCCCCGGTTGACCGCAGCGGAAACAAAGTCCGCTGCAGTCAAAGCTGCTGGTGCATTGAGGGCTCAAGTGCCCCGCGCCCATGCACCGGAAGCACCTCGTAGGCCTCGCCTCAAGGATGGTGATCCTCGCGGCAGAGAAACCCACGAGGAGCCGGCCCACCTCGGCCAAAATTTTGGCTACAGCGACGGGGCAACGCGCCCATGCCGCACCAACTCCACCGGGGCCGGGGCGGATTGCACCGACTCTCACGGTTCCGGGAGCGCATTGAGCTTTTTTCTCTATCGCCTTCCGGACCTCCTCAGGAGTTACTGAATCGTCCAGGCCAGAAATACGCATCTCTGCGCACTTGAATGGTCTGGCGACCTTGACGCCGGCCTGCTCCTGGGTAATCTCTCTAAGATACCCCGCCACGATATCTGCAACTTTGGCGCCGTCTTGACCGGGGCACTCGAGCAATCGAGCCCCGGTCTGGGAGCGTCGGTAGCTCACTTCCACGCTTTGGTTGACGGCGGTGAGCCGTGCCTTCGTCTCGCGGAAGAGGTCCGCGTAGCTTATGCCGTTGCGCTCCGCCTCCGGCGCTCCTGCCGCTACGTCTCGTCGGAGCGACCTCCTGCGTAGAAGCGACGATAGCGGCCCTCTTCTTCTTCCGGCGCGATCCCTTGCTCTCTGCCACCTGCCACTCCTCGCCAGAGGGGCCAGTGGCGGGTGCAAACGCTGACACCGGGAGACGGATCTGAGCCGTTGGGGCGTTTGAGGCGCCCGCCACTGCAGCACGAGATGCCCTTTTTGGCGCACGCTGCAGCGGGGGATGAGGATCTCCACCCTTCGGCCGCACACTGTCACGTGCCGTTCCTCGGCCTGTCGGCCCTGAGGCAACAACCGCAGCAAGGGTCCCGGCACGTCCCTCTGTACGGGATAGAGGTACTGAAGGTGCCTGCGATGGCCCTTGGGGGGCCTTCGGCCTAGACGCTGCTAGTGGCGGCCGACAGCTTGTCTCCGGGGGAAGACGCGCCTTGATGCCTTCAAGGCGTGCATCAATTAGACCCCCTATGAGGAGACTGAGCTGCCTCATCTGAGCCTCCGAGAAGGCGGCGTCCGATAGCTGCTCACTACCCCCTACGTTAACTGGGACAGAACCAGTTTTGCCCGCTTTGATATCGGCCCGAAGTGCCTTCACCTCTGCCTCTAGACGGGAATTGTCGGCCCGCAACTTATCCATTTCCACCTCTGTGGCGGAGAAACTCTCGACCACCTCCTTAAGCACAGAAGCAGACTCCCTCAAGCCCTTGGCAAAGGTACCCTTTAGGTTCTTGCTTTTGGCTGCCACCATTGCAATGACCTCTACCGATGCAGTCGCAGATTCTACGAGCTCCGTCACGGTTTTCGGGGCAATAGTCCCGAAGAGCGAAGCCCGCCCAACAGTTGCTGTACCTGGTCTTCAGCAACCTGTTCTCTTTCTGTACGGCCTCAATTATAGGCCTCCCGCCTAGAGAAAACGCTGGACGTTGTAGCGACCGGCGTCACATTGGCAGCCGTCTTTGCAGGGGGTGTCTGCGGCCGAGCTAACCTAACCACAGATCTCCCTCTTTGGGAGGAGTGAACCTTCCTAGGGACATCAAGGTCAACCTCAGAAAGGTTCTCACCGTCTCCGGGAGAGGCTCCATGCTTCTGCTGTCGAGCGCGGCACTCATAAACCAACTGGTCCATATCGCTTAGCGACGATCCCGAGCCAAATCGGCCCAAACGCAACAAACTCTCCAGCGACGCAGAGGTCACCGAAGTCCTGGAACCGCTCAGGTGGCCGGACTCAGCCACTTCTCGGGGCAAACTGCTCCCACAATTTGATGCTATCTTCTCTGTATTAGTCTCTTTTTCCACGAGCCTTGGGCTCCTCATTCTATTAAAAATGTTTTTCAACTTGTTTTCATCCATGCTGTTCGCACGAGTATGGGGGAAATAAAGGTCCACCCGGGCAGTGCCCCCTGTACCCGGGTAAGCGTAAATTTGTATCCCAACTGGGGGGTCCGCAGGTGCCCCAGCTGAGGGTAGCGCTTGGAACCGAACATCCCATCGGCCATGCATCCTCTGGTCACGCTCCGCAACAAAGGATTCGGGGATTATTTATAGGTAGGATTGTCATCCTCGCAGCCCAGGCGACGAAGCCAAGACCCTCGTTCCCGTTCAAAGCCGTAAGACATGTCTACGACACTCCTACTAGGGATTACGATATTCCGACGGTGGCAGAAAGAAGATCTCCCCGCCCGCTCGACGGCAGTGTGAGTGCACGTCAAGCCCGTCCTCCGGGCAGCCCAGGAATGGGCCACCCCCTACTCTGCCAGAATATTAGGTGGTTCGCTTCTGGCCCCGGTTTGGCTACGGAAGTCTCGGGTTCGATTCCTGAGTCTGGATTCAAATTTTTCTGTCTTTCAAAAATGCAATTATTGTATTTGTAAAGTCTTTGGCAAGAAATGCCTATAAAAATTACTTCAATATTCGGCCTGCGTCATCATAATTTGTTAAAATGCTCTCTGTAACGAAGCAATAACAAAAGCCGTGATAGTTCTTTAACTACCGACTAGATGTCGCTACGGGGGCCTAACCCGTAAGCATTAAGCGATTGAAGAATTTGATATCTAGTAACATAGTCCAGATAGGTGGTTCGCTTCTGGCCCCGGTTTGGCTACGGAAGTCTCGGGTTCGATTCCTGAGTCTGGATTCAAATTTTTCAAAAATGCAATTATTGTATTATTAGCCGTGTGACGGTGGTTTCGCGAAAAGCCGCGAATCCACCGGCACACGTTGCCCAGGGTGCACCACGAGGAGGTTTTCCGGCACTTAGCACCCCAACGTTGCCTTACCTCGCTTAACTCTCGCTTTGCTTGGTTGCCACTGAGTCATAGTTTGCTTCGCTAATAAAGTATCAAAAATTTCTTAGATGCAGTTTTAATTATTCTACGACGGTCATGACTCATAATGTGATATGATTTGGAAGCATCTGTCTAGACCGATCTATCCGGTCGTATTCGATGCAGTGAAGTTAAATATATCGTACATCGAATGACCGGATTACCTAGATCAAAGTATTTAATAACATATTTTCAGGTTTAGAAAGTTTTCAAATAAGGGTAATACCTTTTTTAAAATAATTGTACATTTCAAACTCTGCAATGTCCACCCTAAGATTTATCAAAAGTTTGCGTATTTTATTATTTATAATACGTAGTTATTAAATATAGTACAGTAGGTATTTAAAGTTGGTTATGAATATTTATCTTTATTTAACGATATATTTATGCAAGTAGTTTATTAAATAAATTATTTTCTAACTAAAGGCTCTGATTCAACCATAGAAATAATTATGTCGTCTAGGAATCGTCCGTTGCAAGAGCATATTTTGGAGGTAGCCTAATGGTATGTATATATATATGGCATCGGACTCACAAACGTGAGGTCGCGGGTTCGAATCCTGCCCACAATACTACCGACGTGAAACTATTCCTTTTTTTTAGGCAGGAAAAAATCCTGACGAACACCCCCACCGTCCGGAGACGACGGTGGAGGTAGTGTGGGGTTTGCACCCACTAAGAAACCCGCCGTGTATCGCTCGCCACCTTCGCGAACGGGCCGCTGGAATGTGCTATACCGTCGGCGGCCCGCCCAGTGGCAATGCCCGGACGCGATGTTGTTGCGTTCCGGGCATTTTATACCAACACGGCTCCTGGATACACACAGGGCGCCGCACCTCCACGGAAGGCCGTGGGCGTGGCAGATTACCCCGTACGCCCGCCCGCAGCCCCACCTAAGGTAGCATCAGGCGCAGATGTGTGCGCCGACGCCGCCCGGTTCGCCGACGACGGAGCGGATCCGCCAGGGAGCTCTCTTCCCTGACGCGCTCCGCCGCCTCCTTCTGCGAGATGATATCCTCACAGAAGGATGCGACTGCATTCCACGACCCCTCGCTCCGGACAATGGGCAGAATCACAGCTGGCAACGAAAGGTCACTTTCGGCTCTGCAGTGAGAACTCGACGTTACCCCTCCCAAGCTGGACAATGCTGGAGGGTGTGCTGAGCCGAGTCCTCACTACAGTCACAGTGGTGGCAGGCGGGACTCGGTTCCCTCCTAGCGACCGTGTGCAGGTACTTCCCGAAGTACCCGTGCCCGGAGTGGATCTGCACCAACCAGAAGGAAAGGGTCCCGTGCTGCCGCCCCGCCCACTGCTCTAGGACCGGCTGGAGCACCTCCACGGTTCGAACACCTGCCCTGCCACCGGGCACGTGAACCCATTCCTAGCAGGCAGGTTAACAGGATTGCTAGTAATGTGGGACTCATAATCCCACATTGCTCATCTTTAAAAAAATATATAATTCATAGGTAATATCATCAAGTTTTTTGAGAAACATTTTTTCTAAGCCAGCACATATATGATAAATGGATCATTAATTCACACATAATGATAAACTTTAAATATGCGGACATAATGTGTTTAATTTTTGTTGTTCTTCTTTGTTCACCAATAACAGGCAGTTTGTTAGTTGTTATATTAAATTGATAAATATATGTACTTATCATACAATTGGGTGGCATTAAATACCTACATAATTAATTAATTGAATTATTATAAAAATAACATAAAAAATTGGCGTATTGTTTTTTGTTGATTTAAGTAGTCCGCCGATTACGCAATGACGTCTGGATCGATTTAAATAAATATTTTTGTGTTTGAAAGGTTATATCTAGGTAGTTAGATCGATACCAAGACCTTCTCACAATTTGACTGTACTTAGGCCGATGGTCGACATTACCTACCATACTGCACTTTGTTTAATGTGGATTACATAATAAGGTAAATCTCGCGATAAGCTTTTATGTCACATGAATGGTATAATGTAATAAATTGATGGGTTTTTTCTGATTTTAAAATTATTAAGATGTTCCTTTTAGAGCATATAAATAAAAGATTATTTTCAAAAGGTTTTTTATTTATTTTTTACATTTTAGTTACAGGACATTTCTCTGAGTCTAGTTATTTGTATTTGCACTTGTCAAGACACAGGCAGAGAAGCGCTCCGGTATCATGGAGTGCCCGCGTACTTGAGGTAGCTGTACGAGGACCAAGAGGGTGAGGTAATCCACAGGGACATCTTGTGTGGTATTCCACAGGGCTTTGCCTGAGGCCCCTCTTGTGGAACATCACTATCAACAGGATGACAACCTCATTACGGCCCGGGGTGGGTATTTTGAGGGGGCAACGCGCCTGGCCAACCTAGGGATTTCCCGAATGGTCGGGCGCATCGAGACGCTGGAGCTTAGGGTGGCTCTTTCCAATACGGAGGCCCTACTAGTCTATGGGCCACACGTAATAATAATAATAATTATTATTTATTTATCATAATAAACATTGTAGTACAATTTTATTACAATCATAATATTATAGTATTAGGGTATACAATGACTACAATTATTTACGTAACCTGTATTAAGGAGTACAGTGCCGATTCCCATTGGAGGTGAATTTAAAAAAAAAACATATATGGTGTAAATTTATGCAACAGTGAGATACTACTTAATTTATGTGACATTAAACATTAATTGAATAGTGTGGATAGATGTGTAGTGTAAATGGCACCGAGTCTGATTAAATGCGTGTGTTGTGAAGTATCTGGACCTATTGGTAGACGGGCACGTAGCTCTTCGACGAGCACTTCCGTATTTTAGCACCTATGTTCGAGGTTACTGCACTGGGGAGGCTGTTGCCGAACCTGGGCGGGCCTAGTGCCTCAAGTCTGTTGTACATGGAGGTGGTGCGGTCAATGGCTCTGTACGGCGCATCCCGTGTTGGGCGTCCTCCCTGGGAACCATCAATATGACCCCAACGAACCATACCATACCACCGGCGAACCGGGTGAAGAAATGCCCGGAACGCAACAACATTGCATCCAGGTATTTCCGTTGGGCGCGCAGCCAACGGTATGACAATTCAGGCGGCCCGTTTTTTCGCGGCAGGTTTTTTAGCGGATGCAAACCCCACGATATTTTAGCAAATAAAGAAATATTCTTTATTCCATTCCACACTACCTCCATTGTTTTCCCCGGAGGGTAGGAGCGTTTATTAGGAAATTTTCGCGCCAAAAAAAAGGTAGCACAATGGGTAGTATTCAAGTGGTTTCACTGCGTTATTTTGAGGTATGAGGGTAATTTTGCAATCGAGCTGCTTCTTAGTCAGCTATCTATGGCGCCAATTAATGCAACTTTTTTGGCACGCTCAATTAAAACGCAAAAACTCTATGTGCGCACCGCAATGTGAGCAGGTAACCACGGGCAAAACAAGGGGCAAACAAACAAAGTGATCATAATGACGAAAAGCCCTGTCCCGCCCTATCATAAGCGAGCGAGATCCACTCGACTTTTTTGACGGCATTTGCAAAATATCTAACATTATATTTATTGTCGGATACAATAATGTGAACAGTCTCATACCTATAAAATGTTCAGCACCCGACAAGTGGGAACGGTCTGTTATAAATTGTGCCTTTACCAAAATCTGTCGCCAAACGGTCAAAAATTATATACACATTGCATGTATTTTTATTATTTTCGATTTCCGCCATAATCAGCCACTGCTTATATCATACCCTTATTATATCCCATCTCATTAGTAAAAAAACTTCAAATGAAAAGCTCCATTTTGTAAGTAAATGAATATCGAAATTTAAAATGGTCCAATTATAAAATGAGAATAGGTGTTAGAAATCACAAAACGTGTATGTAGGGCGTTACGGCGTGTCTAAATGTTTATAGCGTGAGCATGCGCTGGCTAGTGTTAGCGATTGCCCTAGAATTAGACATTTTTGCCCGACAATGACGATTCTATTTTGTTTTTGGTGCTACGTGAATTACTTTTTTTATTGAGGTAGGTAGTTACTTTATTCTGTGACTTTTCAATTAGTTTTTAGTCATTTTCATAAACATTATTAGTAACCATATCTACTGTATGTATGTGATATTTAGATAGTCGAATCCCCGCGGGATTTCATCCCTCGGGGGAAATCGGCTTTGCTACTAACTAACTAAATCTCTTTCGTGAATTCAACTTACTGAGTCGACATACAGTATGTAATACTTGCATTAGAAATGTGTGTAATGTAGTTCAGATTCAAGATCGAGTAATCAGAACTTTAGAAGTCTCAGATTCAGAGAGCACGAACTTCGGCTCGTAATTCGGGGGCCTTACCGCTCAGCTACCACTGCTTTACCTAATTTGAATGCAACAATGGAGAGTACTAAACTAAAGACATTTGATTGAGAATTTGTGAATTAGTCTGTGTACGGAACGTTACAAATAAAATTGAAAAAAAAAACTTGAGAGGTGTCAAGGGACTCCCGGATGGAACGAAGTTATTATCTTATTTTTTTTTTATAATCTTAGCAACACCACACTGTACAATGCGAAATAGAAAGACGAAACGTAAATAACTTACAAAAAGACGATTATAAGCCGAAGGCTCGAACCCACTACTACACAATTGTCACCAATACTGTGTACCAAATTAATGCCTATAGACCAAATCGACAGGTGACTTCTTCGTCAAATTAGATGTTTATATCTTATGCGCACGCCGCAGGGCTTGTGTGTGTCAAAAAGTGTCGTTACAATTTTTCGTGAGATTTTTTTCCGTCTAGCCCCCTTTCACAACGCGCGATAAGGAACTTCGTTCTAAAAATTGATGTAACCCCCGACGTTAAATGATGGATATAATAAATTTAACGTGAGTATCGATATGTCTGTATGTGGCTTCGTAGCGGCTGAATGGTAATATACACAACAGATAATGAACTGCTCATACAACCAGTTTATACAAGCTAAGTAATATCGTTGATATATTATAATATAAAGTTTGGCCCAATATTATATCACACGGAGGGTGAGTGATATATATATATCTATATGTATTTAATAAAAGAGGCTTCTTTTTGGTTTTTAAAATAATTCGAACTGCTGTCAAATCGTATGTTACGATTATTATGTTATTTTTAACAAGTTATTCTTCAATAGAGATTAATGTTACGATTTTGTGGTAAATCAACTTTATCACAAGCAAATTTTTAGAGCAATTGAAAATAGTTGACAGATTAGTTGACATTGATTGTGCTTCAATTTTATTATTTATTTACTTAGCATGAAATGCAGTACGTGAAAAGAGAAATAAAGCTATTGTTATTAAAGTTAATAAAATGATAAATTATGGTGTCAGTTCTGTACATGAACATTTTTAAGTAGGCAAATCGCTCTAATAAACTACTCGACCTCTTTTAACTTAACAAATGCTGAAAGCGTGTTCTATTCTGTAATACGCAAATTAGCACAATTGTAATATCACTATTTGTCGATTTATTAGTCTTATATAGAAGCAGAAACACTGTAAAAAATGCAATAATTGGCCTAGCGTCGTGATTAACTATACAAATTGTATTTTACTATATGTGAAATTTCATACCCCTGTCTTTATTTAAGATACTATGTTATTTAAAAACAAATAATGCTTTTATCTGGCCCTTCTGGTCTTAATTTGGGACACAAAGCTACTTTTTCTGCTAGATTAGTTATTATAATGGACGAGAATAGCGAAAAATGTATAAAAACTACTTTTTTAGAGATGTAGCAAATTCAAATTTCTATAATCACTTAGGAAGTAAAAGCAACGCTTGTGATAGGTCATGATTTCTACATGTACATGTAATGCATGTTTGACTGCTTCTGTGGTGCGGTGGGAGTGTGTCTGACTGCTACGCAAGAGTTCGTGGGTTCGATTCCCACACGGGACACCACTTTGTGTGATTCACAAATTGTTGTTCCGAGTCTGGGCATACTTTATGTCCGTGACTTGTATGTTTGTAAAGTCCCCCGCGACACAGGGCTTGTAACCTACTGCGTTAGTCGCCTTTTAGAAAAAAATAATTAATAAAAAAAATGCCGAGTTCGTAAAGAAACTAGGAATCCATAGTTCAATGTCATGACATAGCACATTCTGACAGTGTTTGACTGTCACATACTTTTATGGAATGCCATACCATCTGCAACATACAATACCACCTACTTTATTGTAAAATAAACATTAAATAAACATGACCTCCTAATTATATTCTGGAACATAATATGCCAGAAACTCTATGCTAGATGTTTCTGGCACATAGTTTCTGGAAAAAAAATACCTATCTAATAATATCAATTCAGAACTGTAGATGCGTTTCTACACGCCGCTTGTCGTGACCAGACCTCATACCAACTGCTAATTGATACTTTTCGAACGGAACGTACCGGCTCCAGTGTTGAACCTAATACTATCACCAAAACTACTTATTACAAGAGCAATGATACGTTTACTCGTTCGTTTTCTAATATTACATAACCTACAAGTGTTTCGACTACTCAAAATCATCATATATTTGCGTGTCTACATGTATTTTATACTTCTATATGTTATATAAGATCCGGTATCGTACAGAGCCTATTTTTAGAATGATTTAAGTGTTATTGTAGTTACGGTGAGATTTCAGTTCATTATTTGTAGTAAAAAGTTGTAATTGTCTAGAATGTAGTTTGGTGTATGACCGTTGGCATTTTACGGTGTTGGTTTGCGTGCAAATAAAAATGAAAGAAAAAGTGCAAGATTACTTTGTGTTTATTTTATGTGTTAATTTACAATGTAGACATGATTTCTTAATTAAAATATTTACACATTGGAGTAAACTTTTTATGCTAAATAGGTATAACCTATTACCTTTTGCTCGCAGCTACGCTAACAATTAATTGGATGTCTTCATCAAGCTCCAATCTACCATCATATAAATTTTCCTCTTAATCACATTGTGACTATGGTGTAAGGTTTTTAAAGAATTAAGATTAGGGGGTGTACAGTTAGGAGCTTGGCTTTCCATAAGATCTGATACCTTTGTTTAGAGTGGTTGCAATATGTATCTACTCGTCTTGGCGTCATTTTACATGAAAATGTTTTGATGGGATCAAATTAACATCATTAACTTTTATCTGAGAGAGGGTGCGGAACATAATCCATCTTCAAATTATTGACTCCAGGATATTCCGACTTCCTACAAATGTTTTCCATCACCTATGGCTCGTAATTCCGGACTATTAACATTGGAACACCATGTTCGCACTATAAATAATATTTCCTTACTATCTTATGTGCACGGTTTCACCCTCATTAGGTTTATTCACCCTCTTAGACCTTGAGTTTCCCCAATTCTTTTCCAATATATTTATATTTTTAAAAAGAAAACTAACAATTTGAGATTGGGTCCTACATTACTAGCAATCCTGTTTACCCCTCCGGCTAAGCTAAATAGCTTGTGTTAGGAGTGGGTTTACGTTGGTAATTTTAGATTCGAACTCACGATTGCAGTTTCGATGTCTTAATCTTTATGCTACTGCCGCTTTTTTGACATTCAATTTCTTTTCATTCATGCTGTAAATCTAAAATGCTGCGTATCAACCCAACCAGTTCCATAACAAAGTCTTACGACACCAAATACCTACACAGAAATACACGGGAATGGAACTCGCGACCTATTGAGCGGAAGGCGGATGTTCTCCGGCGCCATTTGCCTTATCAATATTTAAGTAGACTAGCTCTATGTTAATTATGTAGGTGAATGGAATTGTAAAAGCTTAGTGGTGCCTAGGATCTTAGGTGGCGTTTTGATAATGTAATTAGTAGTATCGTAAGGCCATCTACTTACTTACTCATTACTTTTGATAGCCTTTTTCAGGGGTTCGTCTCCGTGTTTCAAATCGCGACGAAATTGAAATTGATGGAAAAATAATTAAAAAACAAAAAAGACGACAGTTTTATATATCTGAATTATTTTGATGTCAAAAATTCGAAATTCTTTATTCACGACAACAACAACGCTTGTTTTACGTTGGGATTCTACAAGTGCATGTAATACCAAATTAGCAAATAATAGATAAGCATGAGAAAAGAATCAGGCAATAAAAACTCCTTAAATTGCCAATTTTTACAGCTTGAATGTTTGTAAAATTGATGGGGTAAGGTGCTGCCACTAATATACTATACCCCATGTTAGAGGACTGATGCAATAAAATGGGTATGATAAATAATGGATAAAATTGACCTTAGTGGGTACAACATTTTAAAACCATCTATTTGCAACAAAGGTAAAAACTATATGTGCTTAAAATTGGCCAAAGTGCTAGTAGCGAATGATTAAATATTAATATTAATGTTATAAGATAGAAAATAATGGCCTTTATTCGTCATGCAGGACCTTTATTTACAAAAGTCAAATCATGCTCTTATTTAATGTGACGATGAAACCAAAGTGACAACAAAATTTATCCAAGTTTAATAAAGTAACAAGGAGCAAGCAACGATATCCATTTTTTCTTTATCATTTAAATATTCATTATCTGTATTATAACCTCTGTAAAAACGTATAAAATAATTTCTGACTGCATTTATTAAGTTATTCATTGAAATACCCAAAAAATTTGCTGGTATCTTGTTAAAAAATATCACAGAAAGACCCTTAAATTAATTAAAAGTTGTATGGCACGCACTGTACGTTTTTGGAGAATGAAAATTGATTGAATATATATAATCTGAATCTCGGCAACGTCTCCAGCGATTTTCATAATTTTTTTGTATTCTGGGGTTGGGGGGGGGGGGGTATAAATCGATCCAGCTAGGTTTCATTTTTAGATAACGTCGTTTAAATAAAAACGAGCAAAGCTCGATATCATCGATCCAGGTACTACCATTTATATGAGGTAAAAATTTGTCGCGAGATTTTCCTAATGCTGTACTGCACATTGTACAAAATGCAGTGTAGTCCCATATTATGGTAGAACTGTCGCTAGAAGGTCTTAATATCGACCTAGCGACAAGCTTTTATGTTATATATTATGGTTTTGTTAATTATTGAATATGTATTTTTCCTTTTAGAATTAAGAGCATTTCAATAAAAGTTGTTCTTAAAAATGTTTTTCAACTGACTTCTAAAAGGATCTCTCACAAGGCTGTATTTTTTTTTATGTTTGTTCCTGACTACTAACAGACGGATGGACCGATTTGAAAAAATATTTTTGTGTTTGAAAGGGTATATTTCCAGATTGGTCCCATTGTTATCAAAGAATGGATCTGATGATGAGATCTGGAGAAATCCGAGGGAACTCTTTAAATATTAAAGGCACACCTATAGTAATTTAGGTATATTTTATACCCAAAATTACTATCTCTTGTTTCAACTTTTTGATAATACAATTTGCATCAGTCCTTTAACATGGTGTATAGTATATTAGTCGCAGCACCTTACCCCCATACTAAGTTTATAAACATTCAAACATTGTAAAATTGGCAATTTGAAAAGAGTGGTCGCGAGTTTTTTATTGCCAGGTTCTTTTCTCCGGCTTTACCTATTGTTTGCGAACTTGGCATTACATGTACATGTAGAATACCTACGTATCACAAGAGTTATTTTGCATCCTAAGTGAATAAATAATTTTGAATTTTGATGATGAAGACCATAGATGACCAGTGGAATTATTCAATAATAAATATTGCTGGTTACGATCTGAGTACCGTGTTCGATACCTGATTCTTCGCCTCCATCAAATCATGTAATGGAGCTGATGGTCTAGTATCAGGTGAACTCCTTAAAGATCAATGGCCTTGTATCGTAAAACACAACATTTTATAAAAAGAAATGACCAGTTTCGATTATGCCATTGTAACATAAATTAACTACAAACTAATACACTAAAAGTGAAACATAAAAACATTTTTACAAAAAAATAATTAAACATTTTGAAGTTGGTGCCTAAAACGTAAAACTACATTTCCTAGCCCCAACTTCAAAATGTTTCATTTTTTTTGCTTTTACTTACCTTCCTTTATTTTGGAAGGCGGTTTTTTTTTTTTATTTAAGTAAGTATTTTTGAGATTGGTTTTGAATAAAAGATAGGTGTCCTTAGCAATAGAAGAATATCGCATAAATTATTAGTAAAAAATGACAAATTGTTTATTTACAATAAAGATAGGAAAGTACCTAGAATTGATCCTTGTGGCACACCCACTACTCACTGGTGAACAAATACCTTATTCCAATAATATATAAACAAGATTGAGCAAGAATGCAACAAGATTAAGCGCTGTACGCATGACGTCCTGCGAGTTTTCCTAGGCACTATTTAATATGTTTTGAGTAGTTTAGAGCCTGCGTCTACTGTCGAGCTACCCTTTATGAATCCATATTGTCCACTATGCAGTAGATTATTAGAGTTAAACTGTGTTTCTTACTACATTAGTATGGCCTTTTCAAAGATTTTACTAATATTTTTTACCCATGACTTATTTTGATATTTCTAGTGTCACTCTCACAACTGAGACGAATCTAACGATAAACGTCAATCTAATTATGCTCTAGAGCGTTCCAAAGAAATATAACCCTCCCTCTTGTGCAGTCGGGTAAAAATCGAACGAAATGCAGGCGAAGCCACGGGGAACAACTAGTTAAGAATACTTCAGACTGAATTTAAACTGGTACAAGATACAAATAGATGGAGTTCTGTGACGAGTATTGTGACGAAACCAAATTAAAATTCAATGCACTACGTGAAATTTATAAATATAACACGTTTTGTTACCTAACCTAACATAACATTAGTTACGTATAATATTATTCATAACTCGAAACTAAAAATAGTATCAATATCAGACACTAGAAAAAGTGGTACAAAAGTATACAATCTCCAAAAATCTATAGATATAATAAACAAGACTTGTGTGCGAGTGTTTTTTGCTTTTGCAATCGAAACTTTTAATTTGTTTCTATCCGACTGCAGGAAGGAGGATTATATTTTTTGAGTGTACGTATGTACTTATGTATATTTTTGGCACGCTTTAGAGCCTAAACGGCTTAATCAAGCTTAAGAGATTTCATTAAATTCGTCTTAGTTACGAAAGTGACACCGTGTACATCAAAATCATAAAAAAAATTACGGACACAATTACTTGTAATAGTTTTTTTTTTCAGTAATGACTTGTTTATACTACACCACAGTGCTAGGGGTATTTAACAAACATACCATTAACGGATACAAAGAACACAAAGATTCGGAACCCATAACCTCTTGGTCTTGCCTGCTCCCGCTACGCCACCGAATCAGTAATTTAAATTTGTACTCTGGATACCATAATCACACGTAATTAGGACGGGCATTTTGGTGCCTATCAATCATGAAAATCGACTTATAGCTTTCCTCTTCATTATCATCAGCTTGTATCGGTTCACTGCCGGATAGACCTCTTCCAATTTACGCCATCACCCAGTCCTCCGCAATCCAGTCTATCCGAGCAACTTTCTTTAGGTCTTGGACCATCTAACCGAGGGTTTGAAATAAAGTTTGAGGGGTCCGTGGCTTAGTGGTGCCTTAGCATATCAAGATATTTGTGAGAATAAGCAACGTTACCATTGTCGTTTTATTACCGTTTTCGAAAAATGATACACTCCTTCTTGTCGTTAATACTATGTCCATTAATGTAATCTCCCATCCCTCTTTAACGCATACTACACATACACTCACACTATTTCTACACTCATCGTCTGATGAGATGATAAGTGTTGAAACAGTGTGAGTGTGTGTGTCACCTAATAATATTTATATTTCATGTCAATTCTGTCTCATATCGATTAAGAACCACTTACTTACTATGTAATACTTTTGTTCTATAAATAGGTGTTGCCCGTGACTTTGTTCGCGTAGAAAATAATTATGAAAAACAAAATCATCCTACGAGAACAATTAATAAAAGTGGCGTATGTGCCATTATAAACTATATTTTATCTATGTGCCAAATTGCATAAACGTCTACTATGATTTAGAAGTAAAAATTAAAGTTTAGTTTAAAAATTGTTTTTTTTTGTGTGTTCTCTGGTAGTGGCATAGATATTTAGTATCATGGAAAACTGTTGTTTTATTTTTTATAACCAACCTAGTTTATTTTTACGGTAAAATAAACGAATCTGTGCTAAGATAATTACTTAATAACTGAAACGATGTATACCTACAACTGTTTTGCCGCAAATGATAGCTTGCGGTACCTAAAATTTCACGGGCGATGAGCCCAATTGTTTACTACGTAACAATGTTTTCTTTCAATAATAATATCATCAAAAGAAAGTGTTGTTTGTTTGGTAAAATTAGACGTATATTTAGGTTGTTAGGTACGTTAATAATAACAGTCAAAGTTCATTGTACCAAATGACATGAGAGGAAAATCACTGACTATAATGGGTTAAAGTCGTCGATTTCACCACAACGTAATTTTAATAAGTAAGAACCCAGGGATATAAACCATGAGACTAACGAACTTAGTCGCAAATGAGGAACGCAGTGTGGTGACAATCAGATCTTTGCCAAACAAAGATTTGGGTGACACTGATACTCTTAAACACTTTTCGTCAGGCGAAGACCTACTCGTCTGTTCATTTCGAGCTATAATAAAAAAACGATGCATTTGACACAGAGACATCGGACAATTAAGTTACAATGGTGTTCAGAGATTCAGTGTCCAGAGCGGTTCTTAGTGTGTTGCATGAAGCTTCTCTTCTGTACTGTTGGTGATTTCTGCCAGTGATAATGGTCTCTTCGTCGGTTACAGCATCCTAACTCATCAGATACTAGCCAACTATGCAGGAGGTATTATAGTGCATCAGTGTATTACAGAACATGCCCTGAATCAATCTTTACAATTAAATAAAGTGAGTTGATCAAAACGCCTTCTGTCGCGATACGCAGGTGAAAAGCACAGAAATATCCTCTTTACCGATGAAAAAATCTCCACGTTTGAAGAGCACTACAATAGGCAAAATGATAAAGTGTTTCAGTTCCAAAGAAGCTACTCAAGTGGTCGGAAAGGTACAGCGTGGTCATCATCCTGCGTCAGTGATGGTTTGGTGGGGCGTATCTTATCAAGGCGTCACAAAGCTACATTTTTTTGAAAAAGGAGTGAAAACTTTAGCCAAAGTGTATCAAGAGACAGTCTTGAATCGTGTTATGAAACCTCTCAGCAATACACTTTTTAAAAATGTACCGTCGACTTTCCAGCAGGATTCTGCACCTTGTCACAAGGCACGAACTACCCAAGCCTGGCTTGAAACCAGCGTTCCGGACTTTATAAGAGCTGAAGACTGGCCCTCATCTAGCCCAGACCTTAACCCTTTAGACTACAAATTATGGTCAGTTTTAGAGGACATGGCTTGCTCTAAAGGACACGGCGACATTGAGTCTCTTAAAAAATCTCTGGAGCAAGCAGTGACAAAATTTCCCATGAAAACAGTGCGTAAATCCATAGATTCGGGGCAAGACAGATTAAAGGCTTTGTAAAAGCAAAAAGTGGCCATTTTGAATAGAATATTGTTTTAATTTTTTGGTGAGACTTTAATAAATATGTACATATAAGTTTTAGTAATAATACATTACTTAATTTAAAAAAAATACATTTTCATTTGTAACAGAACTTATGGCTGGACTAGGCATATACATACAAATAAATGGTCAGTTGATAAATCAAAGAATACACAAGCGTGTATTACCTACCTATTTTGTAACAAAAACGACTTGTGAGTCAGTGTTTGGTCGGATCATTAGCTGTATAACATCTGTCTAGATCGAGTCTACCGGTATCGACATCAGATGAATGACCGAAGTCTATGTTACTGTAATATCTATCTATAGTAGATAGCTATTACATCTATTATATAGAATATTTATGTGATTGGTGAGAAGCAAGTGGACTGATGTAGCGATATTAAGATCATTGCGTATAAATTGCCCATTAGAATGCATCCGTGCTGAAGTAGTAGTACGTAAAACTGAGCAAGATGTACTGGTTTGATTGCTGCTGTGGACATTGTTTGTGATCCACAATTTGTTTGGAAACACAAACAAATAACAGGTGACAAGGGAAAAGGCCTTTCCTTTCCCCGTCAAATACATGTTTCGTTTCTTATTGCTCTTTAAAGAAGGCAAATATAAACGAAATAATGTATTTGAGATGATTCCCTATCATCATTACAGTAACTTCCAATTGAACTCTGTTAATTATATTAACGTCAGATTTAGTAGTTTTTCTAACAAAATTTATTTCGTGAATGATTTCAAATACCTACAATTGGCCTCTTGGTCTAGTGGATAGTGACCCTGACTGCAAAGCCAGAGGTTTTGGGTTCGATTCCCATACGGGACACCACTTTGTGTGATACATAAGTTGTTATTTAGAGTCTGGGTATAGTTTGTGTCCGTGACGTCTTTTATGATTGTAAAGTCCCTCGCTACATAGGACTTGTAAGCTAGTGGGGAGTTCAAACTGTCACAAGTTGAAAATTGAAACTGATGACAAGTTTTTTAAAAATAATAATGAATGTTTTTATATAGGTTCTTTGCAAGCTTTTACCCGACTGCAAGGAAGAGTTATGTTTTTCGCGCGTATCTTGTATGTATGTATGTATGTAATATTCTTCATTACCTTATATCTTTCAAACCACAAGATGGATTTTAACAATTAAGACGACGTTAGATTTGCGTTGACTGCCCAAGTGTTCTTAGCTATGTGACGTATGAAAAAAAAACAAACATGGTGGCTGTGAGAGTCTAAAACAAGAGATGTGGAAAAACAAGTTTTTTTAAACCGCAATATGGGTATCAAATTAAAGCACTTATTTCAAAAAGGTATAACATGGTTATGACAGTGAAAAATAGATGCAAACAAGATCCCCTACATATGTAATATTATGCTGTCGGAGGCACAATACTAAGTTTCTTTGAGATTCATTAATACCTCCGATTGCATGATATTACATATGTAGGGTATCTTGTTGTCATCTTTTTTGCGCAGGCGGATTTTTTTAGTTTTTAAAATTATTTTTTTAGATAATTTTTCATCTGTTTACTCTCAACGGAAACATGCTTAACTACTACAATATTATCATCTCAAAGTGAAAACGCACACACAAAATAAAACCAACACCTAGATTCATGCCCAACTATGTAGAATGATTTTTTTCTAAAATTCCAACATATCGTAGAATTATTCAACTTTCATTTATGTGTATGTTACAAACTAGTTGTGCAAATTATAATCGAAAAAGTAAAAGTGGTTTTGAAGGTAGGCGAATAGATCGCCGCATCACTCGATCGTGAATTATTAAGGGATTAATTTATGGCAGTTGAAGAAGTGATAAATTGTTGACTACACCTGTGTCCTACTTACAAACTAGTGTTTAAATTGGTGACAGAAGTTTTAATCTTTATTTGACAGTTTTTTCATATTAGTTTATATTCATAAAGTACTCAACTTTATGTATGTCTTTTTCCCCGATTACGTTAGTTTAAATAAAACTTCAAGCTACCTTCGGTCCTAATTTCATTTTTATCAGCTTGGTATTCGGAAACTAATGCATTCCTATAAATAAAATATAAGTGCTAAATACATATAGGTTTATGGATACTCTATGAAATATTGACGTTTCCTCACAATACTTCAATTTTATAAAATACAAAAATTACCCGATGATATATTTCTAGGGGTTAGAACGCAACCATTCTACAACCTAATATACCTCTCGCCCATCCTGTCTAGAAAATTACATCGCAGAGTTGGGGAGAAAATTTCTAGATCCAGTTGGACGAGTTTGGTTGAGGCCAGCGTTGGGGTCAATGTATGGTGGCGGCCTCAGTTAAGATACCATTCCAACACCGCACTTCGCGTTTGTAGGCGGTATTGCTAGAGGCAGAGGTTGACCCCTGTTACACTACTGATTTCCATGTATTTCTTTTGAATCGCGTCCCTGCCTCAGTAGTGACAATGTGAAATATGTTACACTTTTCTGTGCATTGAAGAGCACATTTAGCTGTAAGTTCTGCGCCTGATCTATCTCCGGTCGTGTCGGATTTTCGTCTAATCGGTCTATGAGAGTGAAGGAATAGACGGTGTACTTGTGTCTGCATATACTTGTGCACTATATATCTCCAGCTTATTAGGCTAGTCTCAGTTAAGATTGGCCGCAGTAACCGACGTTGGTTAGAATACCATTACTGTAAATGAAAAAAACAATTGTGGTACTCGGGGACTGCCGCGGTAAAGCTATTGCATAGCATTTTTTATCAACTTATGCAATTATTTTTTTTTTTATTTATGCCGAGCTACATGGTAGGCGGAGTGGGGGTGTTAGGTTTTATTTTCGTTACGGAATTTCTTGATTCGGTCGCCGCGCTCAAGGCCCGCGATAAAAGCTATGTAATAGCTTAAAACTATTTTAACTGCGATGATTCTGCTGCAACCGCAAACTGTGGCACCAGTAGGTAACCGCAAAGTATCAATTAATGAGAGTATTTTTATTAACTATAGCTTGAACTATAAATTGAATCCAGTGGCAATGCTGCTGTTTCTCATTTGCTTTACACTTGACAGTCACCACATTGATTCTATTATCATTTTTTTTTAAGTATTGAGCTATAATGGATTTTATTTTTCTAAATAAAAATGTTTTATTTTGGTGAATAATATCCATTTTGCTTACAATTCAGTAGTAGCCAGATAGTACAATGATTTTAGGTGCTATTCTATAATCTATCTTAACTTTGAGTGTGAAGGTAACAAGCACAAGCGACATTGACCGCAACTGCCTGCGGAAGCGGTTTGCTTTCTGTTTTGGAATGTCACCTTAAGGTGGTTAGAGCTCATTTGATATATCGATGAGATTGCCTCGGCCTTGGAAACAAAACTGGCTAAATCATTTAGGTATTTTGTAGGTAATACTAGCTATCCTTGCAACTTGGCCTGCGTTAATTTTCCCCGTTTTCGCAATTCATTTAAAATACTAAAATCGAGATTAAAAACAAAATACGACCTATTCTGATATTCATAGGTATTAGAATAGGTCGGAAAGCATTTTTATTTTTTTGACAGGCCAAATATAAAAAAAAGATAACATTAAAATCAGGCCGTATTGGACGAGTAACACAAACACCGTGACACGAGATTATTATATACAAGCTGACCCATGCAATTTCGTCTGCGTAAATTTTCCCCGGTTTTGTAACATTTGACATTGCTGCTCTGCTCCTATTAGTCGCAGCGTCATGTTATAAATCTTATAGCCTTCCTTGATAAATGAGCTATTTAACAGTAAAAAAAATGCAATTCAGGCCAGTAATTACTGAGATAATCACGTTCAAACAAACAAACAAACTATTCAGCTTTATAATATTAGTATAGATTTGAATTTAGCTTCTGAATTCAGAAGCATTTATTCTTCCATTGTAATTATACTAATTTACTAACCGATATCAGTCATGGCGGTCAATGTTATCAGCACAAGTGTGTGCGGACACGCAAGTGGCTCACTCTCATACTCCGAAGGGACGAAAGGAAATTCTTTAAGAACGGAAATAAATTGGGTACAAGACCGATGAGGTAACGTGGTCTCCAAAGCACGGATAGGTGTGTATCCTTATTCCAAAGCGGTCACCAATTTGCTCGGTCTCTACTGAATCACGGACCTCTCCAGTTACTCCAATATAAAAGAATGTGTAATCTGAGCAGTAGGTAACTTTACTTCAAAAAACTACATCCGGACGTCCCAGATACCCCCCGCTGTTGGAAAGACCATAATCTACGATAACTGCCTACTATCAGGTGGGCGGCATGCTTGATTCCTACGATATAATATAAAAATATACTATGAGAATCGATATAGAAAGCTTGACCCAAAATTAGGTTAACAATATTCTATAAATATCTACGACAACACGGCGAACAAGAGTGGGTCAGGGGTCAAAGCATGTTTTATTTCATATAATTATATATTCAGTAGTAATATTGACATTAATAGCCGTTTCTCTTGACTGTATTTTGGAGTGTGGGATTTCACGCGCTTCTTGTTGGAAACCATTGAGTTACTGCGTGTTTTGCGGGAATATTGTGGGAAGAATCCTCTCTTGTAGGAGTATAGAACAATAAACAATTTGTTAAGATTTTTGGTATGGGTAAAAAATGTTAAACTCGCATCAGGATCACGTGACCCTGATCGAAAATTCGTAAGACGCAGACAGAGCAATGAAAAACTGCTATAATATAGCACCATCTACAATATTATTATAGCTCAGGTGGGAAATCGGTGGGCGGTCCAGAAACCATAACACCATAGCGCAATAAATGAATATTGTAGGTATATAACCACATAAATTATAGTACTTTTACACTGATAAAAAAAATATTAAATAACCATTCACAAATATTCAAAAATGCACAACGTTATTGTTTAAGTTTTCACTTCTGTCGGCACTCCCGGAATGTTACCCGTTTTTGTTACTTTTTTGTTAGTCACCTAGATGTTACGATTGGTAGGTATAAGCCATAGGCAGTCTTGGTCGGTATCACAATAGTGTCAGTTATTCTTCCGTAAAATAGTAATGTTAACGAATCACTGTGTTTTGGTCAAAGGGCACTGTAGCACGTGTAATTACTGGGCAAATGAGGTTTACGTACTGATGTCCCAAATGAGGAGTGCAGTGGGATGAAATTCAGATATTTGCCAAACAAGGATTTGGATGGTATTGATACTGTTACAAGTTAGCGTGACGCTTACCATCAGGTGCACGATCTTCTTGTCTCTTCATTTCAATTATTAAAAAAAGAACTTGGATGAGACTTAGGCACTCTGAATCACAGTGATGGTATATTACTGTTGTGGCTCCTAGAGTCCAGTATCACATTGAATGAATGGACCTTTTCTACTTATTGTGAATACGATAATAGTAAACATAGTGTATAATCGTGATAGAAGATGGAATGTGTATAGCCTGCAAGTCGCTGCGATCTAAAAGATACATCGTGATGTTGTAAACATAGTAGTTACACTAATAAAACTCCGAAAGAAATAAAAGAAAATCATTTATTTAGCCATACATAGAAAGAAGGTATGACAAATAAACAGGAAAAAATGAAAACAAAAAAATAAAACTAGGATACATAAATACCTTCTAGAGCGGCGGTAGTCTAATGGTTAAGTCGTCGGACTCGCAATTGTGAGGTCGCAGATTCGAATCCTACTCATAATGCTACCGCGGTGAACCCACTCCTAATCCTAATAATGGTTGAGCTCAGCTGAAGGGTTAAAATATTGTTAGTAATGTGAAACCCAAAATCCCTTTTAAAAATATCTTTAAACAAAACGAATTGTCTAAACAATAGTGTTTTTTATTAAAAATCCTTTAACTTAGTTATTTATAAATTAGCGCATGACATGAAACAAATTGAATCTGAATATTAAAATTCTTTTTTTTTAAAAGGCGACTCTCGCTTTACTACAATAGGAATATATTTACAATCGATTATATAATATCTACGTATAATATAATACATAATGTCTATTCAAATGCATAATAAAACAAAAAATATAATAACTAGCTACAATAGGTACATATTTTAGCTATTAAAAAATCAATTAGTTGAAATCATAATTAGGCATATAACTATACATTCATTCATTCATTATAATATCTTGGAACAATAAAATCTTAATATCTTAGGACAGCTCACACAACGCTATCTGATCCCATACTAAGCAGAGCTTGTACTATGGAAACGAGACAACTGCTAAACATACTTATATATTTCTAAATACATACAAAATATAGAAAAATAACACCCAGACAAAGAATAAACCGTCGTACTCATCACACAAAGTTTTATCCTGGGTGGGGATCGAACCCACGATCACTTGCGTAGCAGTCGGACACACTCCCACCGCGCCACAGAGGCAGTCCACCACCAATTAAACCCAGTGAAACAACGAGGAATCCATCTTCACTTTTCATTTTATTTCCCAGCTTATACAGACCAAAACTGAATCATATTATTATACATGCAGTTCATTTTGATCACACAACAGCAAAAAACAATAATCACAGTAAACGTAATGTAAGACTTTTTACCAACTTTTTTCACATTCACGTGCTAAATATTGTACCAATTGACAAGCATTGATTAACACTCTATTGTACAGCCTATACAAATTGATTATCGTATTGTTACCATTCATTAGCACAACAATGAATGGTTTTATTGTTCCACTGGCTGTTGCCAGCGGCTCTGTTTGCGTGCATGTCATCGTGATGAAAAGTACTCAAAGTCACTACAAGGTTTGAGGTCCGGTGTAAATGAGAACATTAGGTTAATTTATTCCCAAAGTTAACACTTTAGGGTCACAAAATGGAAACTTATTTGAGTTAGAAACATCTAATAAATTCTAGTAATTATTCCCAACGTCTTCATTGTGAAAAATCCTATAATTTCCTCATAACCAAACAGCTTCGAGTAAAAAATAGTGTTATAAAATAAAAACATGGGGTAAATCTGGGTGGCGCAAAAGTACGGGCACTAAAGAAAATACTTTTTTTTTTTTATATGACATTTTCTGTCATTCTGTTGTTGAAAATTGTGTAGTGAACAAATGTAAAATACACTGAAAATAAACATGGACCGTTTTACTCCCCAAGAACGTGGAATAATTGTGTCAATGTTCTTACGGAATAATTCATCAGTGATAAGAACACAACGTGAATTTCGTCGACGATTTCCCCACCGTCCGGCACCGATTGGTCGCACAATTCGACACTTTGCCACACGCCTTGAAGCAACTGGCTCAACATTGGATAGACCTAAGTCTGGGAGACCAAGAACAGGCCGTTCAGCTGAAAATATCGATGTTGTGCGCGAAGATGTGGAAGAGTGTCCAGAAACATCAACGAGGCGACGTGCCACGCAATTGGGCATTTCCAGACGGACCCTGCAGCGTATTTTGGTGAAAGACTTAAAGATGTTCCCGTATAAAACTCAAATGACTCATCAGCTGCTGCCTGCTGACCACCGAGCTCGTCTAGATTACTGCCAGCGCGTCATAAACCTCAACCTTGAAGAGGATGATTTTCCTTCAAAATTGGTTATGAGTGACGAAGCGCATTTCCATCTCTCAGGGCATGTCAATAAGCAGAATACTCGGTTCTGGGGCACTGATAATCCGCGCATTATTCAAGAAACACCTCTACACCCACTAAAAGTTACTGTATGGTGTGGCATCTGTGTTGACAGAGTGATCGGACCCTATTTTTTCGAAGACGCTGGAGGCAATGCGATAACTGTCACTGGAGAACGCTACAGAACCATGTTACGTGAGTTTTTGATACCCAGTTTGGACGAATTGAGGCTGGAGCACATCTGGTTTCAACAAGACGGCGCTACGGCACACACAGCGCGCGACACTATGGACTTAGTGAGGGACGCTTTTCCAGGCCGAGTTATCTCTCGTTTTGGCGATTTGCCTTGGCCTGCAAGATCACCCGATCTGACCAGTCCAGACTTCTTTCTTTGGGGTTTTTTGAAATCTCGGGTGTATGTGAACAAGCCACAGACTCTCGCAGCTCTAAAAGAAAACATTCGTCAAGAAATAACGAACATATCGCAGGAAGTGTTACGGCAAGTTATGCAAAATGTCATAAATAGGGCTCATATGTGTATCAACTCTGGAGGTCACCATTTAAAAGACATCATCTTTAAATCCTAATGGTACGAAATTTAATGGCACAAATTAATATACATTTAAAAAAATCTAAATCTAGTTTTCTAATTTAGAAAAAATGTTATAGCTGAACCAAATAGGGTCTTTACTTTTGCGCCACCCAGTATTATATCTATAACACTCAGCCTGATGTGGTGTTAATGGGAACACATTATCTAAATACTTTCAGAGTACTCAATGATGATTTATTAACGGGAATATTTTCTTTGGTTCTAACGTCATCTTAGTATAACACTGTGCCAAAATGTAGCGCTCACTTTCGACTTTATACTGTGAACCCTTGGTAAATTAAATGTTTCTGTCATTTCCACAATATATTTTTTACTTTTGTGAATTGATATATAGGAACACTGGGAAAAATCTTCCCAAGGTTTTATACAAATAGGGCAATAATAGGAATGCAGAATAAAAAATATATAGTATCCAACTGGTAGATTGTGCGATAGGAACACTGTATTCAAATGTAACCAACGGAAAGCCTTATTTTCTCCACTCCCATTAGAAACACTTTAACAAGCCTCATAAAAATGATTAAATTACATAAAGGCTCGTTGCTAAAATTGTTTGATGAAATTGTTCTTAATTCACATTAATTATTTATACTTTTAAATATAGGTGTCGGTAGCGCACATACGCAGAGCTATATTTAGCGAAAGTGTTTTCTATTTACCTCGGACACCTTTACACAGTTAGTTTAGAAATTAATTGCTTCAGTCAGTGAGTACATACGGCCTGTGAATATATTAGATGTAATGACTTTTTGTTTGCCTATTTTATCTGTTTTATTTTAAGACTCTCTTGCTTAATAATTAAGTGGTTTTAGATAAATTGCTTTTTTATTTTAAAATTATTTAAGGAGATATTTGAGCCCGATTGTGATGGAATTAATATGAATCCTGGGTATTATAATTGTATACTTAAATACTAATATTATAAATGTGAAACTTTTTTCAATCACGTCAGAATCGCTGAACGAATTTAGATGAAATATCGCACTCTTAATTTGGTTCCGGCCAAATTTACGGTTTCTGTGGGATATATTATCTTTTAAATTTTTTTATGCAATAGCGAGTAGTTACTTAAGTATTGAATATGCTGATGGCTGATAAATGGTTAAAATATTCCAAAAGTCTAGTTTTGTATACAATGAGGGTCAATGGGAATGGAAAGTAATACATCTATAGATTATTTTCTAAAAAGAATATTAGAGCAATCAAAAGAAAACAAAATAATTTATTCATATAAATAAAGCCCTATCAAGAAAGATAACATATTGAAGGTTTGAAAACTTGATATATTGTTGGACAAATATTTTGACAATGAATATTTTTTTTAGTGTTGTGTGTCAATATATTTAGATCAATATAATAATAATAATAATAATATCTTGGGACAACTCACACAACGCTATCTGATCCCAAACTAAGCAGAGCTTCTACTATGGAAACCAGACAACTGATAAACATACTTAAATATTTCTAAATACATACATATTATAGATAAATAACACCCAGACACAGAATAAACCATCGTGCTCATCACACAAAGTTTTATCCTAGGTGGGGATCGAACCCACGACCTCTTGCGTAGCAGTCGGATACACTCCCACCGCGCCACAGAGACATAATGCAACAGAGATATGAAAAAAGAGATGAAATTACTAAAGATGTTCAGATGTTATTTCAATATTGCTGAATAAAAAAATAAGTGATTTCTGAACCGATTTATATAAATGATAGTAATTATATAATTTGTAACAATGTAGTAAACCTTAACATGGATAAGGACTGGTTAGGTATTTTATAATAAAAACATGACATAATGTTGTTCATTTTCTTTATACATATGTAAATTAAACTAACTTTGCCCCACAACCCAAAATTCAAAGATATTAAAAGATAGATAGACGGTCAACAAAACATTTAAATGTGGAAGCCGCCACGATCAGTTTTTGGAGGGTAAGATGATGTGGCTAAATATAATATGATGATATAAAAATGTCACAAGTAAACCAATCACGCCGCTTTTCACTTCACTGCTATTAAAGGTTTCTCAGTATTTAGAATATAAAGGTAATCAAATACCAATTAATAAAATAAAATACTCTTTATTGTACACCAATAGCAATTTGCGATGTACAATTATGAAATGAGAAAAACGTACAATTTTATTTTATTACTACGTTACTAGTATAAATTACAGTAACATATATAAAATACTAGCTGTTGCTTGCGACTTCATTCGCGTGAAAATTGTGTAAACCAAACTTTAATAAAAAGTAGCCTATATGTTTTTCCAGTCTATAATCTATCTCTGTTTCTAATTTCGTCCATAAAGAATATATATAATAATAATATTCGATAAAGAAATCACACTAATATCATAAAAGCGAAAGTTTGTGAGTGTATGAGTGTGTATGTTTGTTACTTGTCCACGTCTAAACGGCTGGAGCGATTTTAATAAAATTTGGTATGGAATTAACTAACACCCTGGATTAACACATAGGCTAATAAACCCCGGGTAACACCGCGGGGCACAGCTAGTATAAATATAAATATGGACAGCTAACATCAGAAAACTCAACAAGTACTATTTATTTGTGGACCATTGACGCTTCTTTCTACTTAGAACGGTACTAAGCACGTGACACTTCTATTCGATTGCAATTTAAATCGATTCATTTAAAGTAATATCGATGTCGAACGAAAGTTGAATCGAATAATCGAATGATATGTATTCGTTCTACGGATGTCAATACGTGAGGGAAAATTTTTTTAGTGATGTAATTAGGCTTTAGTAGCATTTCGATTTTTTTTACAAGTTTGTGTGGCGTAATATTTTTGCATAAATGTGATAATGTTTGGAGGGTTATTCTAAAGACACAAACATAAAATAAGGTTGCTTTAAAAACATACAAATCAGATTCAGAGCAACTATTTGTGGGTCACACGTTTTTCTGTTCCTACAGTCAAACTTACTTTTTCAATAATAATATTTTCAGCAAAATAGCTCAATGGAAACAGTGTTAACCAAAAAAAACACCGGAAAAAATGTTATGTTTCAACTTTTAAAACTGACCAAAGTTTACTGAAATATTTGAAGCTTTTTAAGTACCTAATAGGCATGCCATGGACAAAAAAAATATTAAAAAAGAAATTTTAAGAATATTTATGAGAACTAGTTTGAATCTTCTATTAGTCTATAAGTCCTAAACTTTCTACTGTCAAATACAAGCTACTTAAACCTTCGAAATAGACAAATATTTTGTTAACTTCTCGTCCGAGTCACACTTTCATACATAATTATAATATTTCATAACATCACTATAAAGATTTATTGGACATCGATGAAAGTTTTATTATAGTGGAACTGATCGTCGGCATATCGATATTTCGCGTGACGTAGGCTATTTGGAACACGTGCGCGTGCTCACCGAGTGAGAAACGAGCTTTTTTAGATGCGGCATTATTATAAATCAACTCTTCCTTGTGATTTATTGTTCTTTGTTGTTTTAATTATGGAAAATATAAAGTTTATTTATTTTAAACAAATGCGGTAAAGCACATAAATTGTCTACAATTAATAAGATTTGTAATTACAAACGAAACGAGAAGGATCTAGTCAGGTTTTGTAAATTGACCTATATAAATTAAGAGCTTGACAGATAGCAACTGCTAGTAAATATATCGAAAGTGTCATATATATTGATGATGAGTATAATTATGTAGTACGAGAATGACATACTGTTATCTAGCAGAACAGTATTGCCTGACTACTAAGACTTATTGATTGACTGCTACGCAAGAGGTCGTGGGTTCGATTCCCACATGGGATACCACTTTGTGGGATCCACAAATTGTTGTTCAGAGTCTGGGTGTACTTTGTGTCCGTGACTTGTATGTTTGTAAAGTCCCCCGCGATACAGGGCTTGTACCCTAATGCGGGAATTATTTTATAAAAATAAAATATGCACAGAATAATAATTTAATCGGACAAACTGCTTGGTTCGTGTCTGTCGCAAATATATAAAACTTAAATTTTAGTACACAAAAGAATTGGGGGACCAGCCAAATAGAAAAAAATACTTTATTATGTTCCTGCGCATTGTGAAGTAATGGTTGTGTGCGGGATAGCTGTCCGTATCGCTGTGCTCGGCGTAATGCCCCCTCAAGAAAGGTATTCCACTGACGCCGAGTAGAGCCCGTGAATTAACAGAATATGACAGTGCTCGAAATAATTCCGGGTACGATGTCGAGCACTGTGACTGGCCTAATTGATGGTCGAATCCGCCCCTTGGGCGTCAGTGTCCATTATTGCGTCAGTCACTATTGTGTCAGTACCTATTATTGCTTTATACGGATTTTCAGTGAGCAGACCCTGGTGCAAAAATTGTAATATATGTAGAAATATTAAAAGTAAATATTTTGTTACTGAAAACAATATTAAAATGAGTTCCGTAGTTAAGAAGAATCAAAATAGATAGACACACAGTCACCAAAATATCAAAAATGCCATATCTATTTCGACAAACTATGCTCAATATTTTCCAACATCAGATATTTAGCATCAATGTAATAACATCGTCAATGCCGTGATTTCCTTTGCGAGTCTTCAGTTCATTCACTACTTGTTCGTTTAATTTTTATTAGCTCTGGAAAATCTGGGTTATTTTAAGACGTATAACAAAACATAAATAAGTTAATAAAAAATAAAAAAAAACACTAAAAAAATTACTGAAAATAATATTTTTAATACACCAAATTGACCTATATATTTTTTTATATTGGTGCCGGTACACGTAGGATTTGTACTAAAGTTTTGACAAACATGGTTGAACTGTTTATGTTTCTCGATATTTTGATATACGAGTAGGTACTGATGTACGAAATAAAAAAAGCTGAGTAAGAGCATGTTGGACCATGCTCAGTGTTGGGTTCCGCAGCCTTGAATTATTGCATCAGCAGCAAAACGTACATTCCTGGCACTTACGCCCTTTTGTTAAGAATGGTGGTTTTTCGGCTATAACTCAATGACGGTATATCCTATCTCAACGAAATAATTTTAGTTTAAAGTCAAAATGAAATTTAAGACTGCTTCGATTTTTATGAAATTAGGTATGTGCACTCAGTATCACGGACAGCACCCCTTGAAATTGAGAACCCCTTTCTTGTAGAAAACAAGTTTTTGCGGAGATATAGATTCACTCACTATTCCCTCATTCCCAAGATGCAAGACCAACGGGTGTTATTTTTAGAAAATTATGACCCATCCATAGTTACTTAACCTTACTTATATCTGTGCACGTGTAGTGTGTGACAGGTCTATAGTCTAGTGATTAGACCCTGACTGCCAAGCCAAAGACTGTGGGTTTGATTCTCACCCAGATAATAAACACAATTGTTTATTCTGTTTCTGGGTGTAATTTTTTATCAATAAAATGTATGTGTTGCCGTGTGGTACCGGCTTAAAAGCCTACCACCTCATCTCTTCTCATGGGTGTTGACAGGGCGACTAAGGGATTTCTCACCCCAGAATGGGCAACAGCGTCCTCTGCGTATTTTAAAGCCTTACTGCGATTGCCAACCCACTCGCCAAGCGTGGAGATTTTAACAATTACCTCAAGGACCTATATACTCGTAAATATGATCTACTGGTGAAACCCGTGCCCATGTGCCATGAATGCAGTGGGAAATCATATCTATACTAATATTATAAAGCTGAAGAGTTTCTTTGTTTGTTTGTTTGAACGCGGTAATCTCAGGAACTATTGGTTCAAATGTAAAAAAATCTATTTTGTCGGGTAACCCACTTATCGAAGAAGGTTATAGGCCATATAACATCACGCTACGGCCAATAAGAGCAGAGCAGCAATGAAAAATGTTCTAAAAAAGGGGAAAATTGGCGCATACAAAGTTGCGCGGGTCAGCTAGTGGGTTTATATGAATGTATGTAAATGTATGTATTTAGAAATATCTAAGTATATCACTTGTATAGTTGTTCGCTTGATTTTTCGCGAGGGTAGTTTCCGAAACACACGCTTCACGGAAGCGACGTTGAGATGAACCATTCTACCCGTGACCACGGCCATTGCAATACGGTCGAAACGTCGGGCAATTAACAAGGTATTTTACCTTAAATTATTCATGCAATTAAGACTCGTAGTATATATAATTTTATAATGTTTACAAATCGCGAAAGTTTATCAACATTTAAATTAGAATCGAATTTCACAAATCGTGGTCATGGATCTACTCTGACCACGATCGGTGCAATTCGATCGAAACGTCGGGTAAATAAAAAATTCGTACCTTTAAATATTTCACGCAATTAAGTCCTGATAATATTCTAATATGTGTAAACATCGCGACAGTTTAAAAACGATTAACATTTAAATTGATAAAGAAACATTTTAGTCTGTCTTGTGATAATCAATTAGGTATCGCAATATTTTTCTTTAATAATATTGTCTTCCTGTTAAGCTAAGCTAAATTATTTGTGATAGGAGTGCGTTCACGTCGGCAATTTAATGGGTAGGATTCCAACCCGCGACCTCACAATTATTAGTCCGATGCCTTACCCATTATTTAACAATAGCAGTACGAGGGACATCCTTAGCAAACATGCTATAATGATATTATATCATAGCATAAAGGAAGTGCTCGGCTAGCATATTGAACACGCGTCGTGTACACAGCGTTAATGGATATACGAACATTATATTGTTACGTGATAACTGCTCCACAATGATTTATTGTTGTAGTTATGATTCAGGATGCACAAATAGAGGGTAACCTAAGAAAAAAAAAGTTTTTTTTTAAAGATAACTAGTAATGTTATGCTTCTACTTATCTTTCCTCTCGCTTAGAAATCTTTGGTCTTCTGATACCCTTTTACTTCTCTGTTCGTCTCAGAGCTCAGGCATTATACATTCTTCACTCCCAGTGCAGGCTTCTCGTCTTTGGAATGCGTTTCCTGTGGAAATAGAGATTTGTCACAAAACCAGATTTTCCACCAGCCGTTTCGTATTTAAAAATAAAGTACGTCAGCTATATAGAAGTTATCCGGAAACTACAGCAGAGTAGTCGTTTGACCTCGGTATGTTACATATCACACTAATATTATAAAGGCGAAAGTTTGTGAGTATGTGAGTGTGTATGTTTGTTACTTCTTCACGACGAAACGGCTTGAGCGATTTTCATAAAATTTGGTATGGAGTTAGCTGATATATAGTTTTATTTTATACTAGCTTTCGCCCGCGGCTCCGCCCTCGTAGATGTCGGTTATCGCAATAAAATTCTATGTCCTTTCCCGGGACTCAAACTATCTCTATCTCAAATTTCATCTAAATCGGTTTGGCTGTTTGAGAGTGAAAGCATAACAGACAGACAGACAGAGTTACTTTCACAATTAAAATATTAGTATGGATGTATGTATTGTATTGTTTATTATATTATATGATATTTATTCCTTAGTATGTATATGTTTTGTGTTTATTTAGTTTCCCTTTGTTTTAATGTAATAATTTAAATAATATGCACCTGCGTCCCTCTTCTCGCCACCACCTGCCAGTCTGCCTTTTGCAATGTATTTGCAGGAAGTGTTAAATAAATAAATAATGTGCGATTATAGATCTCACATTGCTAGCAATCCTGTTAGCCCTTTCAGCTAAACTCAATTGCTTGTGCTAGGAGTAGATACACGTCGGTAGTATAATGGGTGGGATTTCAACCCGTGACGTCACGATAACGAATCCGCTCTGCCTTACTGCATAGCTTTAACGCTTTGTATCTAAGTCATAACGTCTGACAGAATTAACCTTGATGCAAAGCGGCGGTAATATTCGTTCAAAAATTTATATTTTCGTACTTAGCGTTTATCGTTAGATATGTCTAACCCTAACGTATAAAAATAGAAATTGTAATTAAAAAATAAAAGTGTGGAAGAATTTAACTTATTCCTACGTCAGCCTCTAAATAAAATAAAGCATTTCGAATGGTTTTATTAATATAATTTTTAACAAGCACAATGTAACTTATGAATTATAATTTACAGAACGATTAGCGGCCGTTAATTGTTTTAACGTACTTTTCTATAGGTGCTTTTATATGCACATAATTTGTATTTATGTGTATGTGATATTCATAAACCTTGCAGACATTTCACATTTAACAAAGCTGGGACAGAGCTGAGTCTAGAAAGAGAGTCTGGGAATTGAACTCACAAACTCTACCCCAGCAGTCTTACGCTACGTCACTACGATGCCATGGAAGTCTACAGACCACACAGTTAAACAGTATCACAGGAAGTATACTAAACAAAATTGTAACACTTAGTAATTCCACTAACGATGTCAATATTAAACCTGCATACAAAAGACATCAACGCGTTTCGTTTGCACATATACCACGAAAGTAGGTGCAAAATTGAATAAAATGTACTCACAGGAATCTAAAACGCCGATCTAAATATAAAATGTCCAATATTATTATATTAAACTACTTCAAAAAATTGTAACCTTAAAGAAAGCGTAAACTTTCACTAATGATATTGCTCATTATGGACCCTTTTAAAACATTTCTTTAATTAACTGAGCATATTGTTGTAATGATATCTTGGAGATCTAACCTCCATGCTCAACGTGGTGATAAAGGAAAAATATGTGAGTTATGCTCAACTCGTGAAAGTTATTTATGTTGTGTTGTATACGGGACAGTATTCTGTCGAGCAACGGAGCGCCAACATGTTGGATGGTAATACGAAGTGGAAAATCTATGCTTGCGTTATTTTTGCCATAAAATATATTTTGGTAATGTATTGCATTTTAAATAAAAGATCAAATCACCAGTTGAATTTTATATCAAACTAGCTTTCGCCCGCAGCTCCGCCCGCGTGGATGTCGGTTATCGCGATAAAAACTATTCAATGTCCTTCCCCGGGACTCAAACTATCTTCATACCAAATTTAGCTTTTAGTTTAGCTGTTTAAGCGTGAAAGCGTAACAGAAAGACTTACAGAGCTACTTTCACATTTATAATATTAGTATGGATTAAAAAATGGTACTTTAGTTAAAAGAAAAACGTTGTTTTATTACTTTTAGTAACGAAACAACGTGTAAACGTTTTGTAATAAAACCAACAGGTTTTGTTCAAAGATTTTATATAAACTAAATAATTGGCAAAATAAAGTAAAAAACAAAAACTCCTTAAAACTGCGTTTCGATAGCGTATTTGCAAAACGAAAAAAAACTAATTCCTAAGATAAAAATAGTTCGAGTTTCAAATTATTTTATTTTTTAACTAGACATCCATATTTAATAAAAATTCCATAAGATACAATCTCATAAATTACTTCAGTACCAAAAAGGCACAACTTAATTATTAAAAAATAGTTAAACAGTTGATTGTGATTAGTAGGTAATTGTTTTTTTTTTGCATTGTTAACATAATGAAAATTTGCTAATTAAAATGAACTTTCAAATAGTATGTGCCTTGGGTATCTTTATAAAGACTTTATTATGTTGGACGATTTATTAGCAAACTTGCTCGACCATTTATCATTCAATATTTTTCGTTCCTGCCAACAAGTCTCGCACAGCCAGACAGTGCCAAAAAAAAAACACTTTTATAACATATTGTCGCATTTATATAACAATTTCATGCAGTTATCAAGCTTTACTACTGAAAAGGTTTCTCTAACACTTTTCTACATGATGTTTTAATTTAATTTAATTGTACATTATATAAATTTATATTAACTGCTGAGATAACTAGGAATAAACAGGCAGAAATGAAAAAAAAACTGTTTCTGTGAAATGAAGTTTTCCAAACCAAACCATATGGGTTTACGGGTCCTACATTACTAGCAATCCCGTACAAGAAATAGCTTAGTTTACTTGGGGATGTTAATCTCCAAGTAATCTAAGCTATTTCTTATGTTAGGAGTGGGTTCACGTCGATAGTATAATGGGTAGGATTCGAATCTGCGACCTCACGGTTGCGAGTCCGGTGCTAATTTATATAATTACAAAAAGTATTAAAGAAATATTGAGTCAGTTGGGTTTCGACAATACAAACATTGGAGTTAACTTCTCAGATACCAAGCTTAGAAAAGAGAAGACTAGTCAACTATTGAAAAAAATATTTAATAGAGCACAAGTATGTGCGCAAACCAAAAGCATTACTTTATTCACTTAGTAACCACTCACTCTCATATACGATTTTACTACCTTCACCACAAATTACTCTTGGATAAAATAATTTCTCACATTACTATACTATACTACTCGTAAGTTCTTGTAACGATCCTACAGAGAGAGAGAGGGACATGAAGAGAGAGAGAGAGAGAGAGAGTCGGACTTTCGGCTTATTGATTAATTTTACATAATTTCTAATTATTTATAAAAATGTGCCGGTTTTCTTACTATATTTTAATCGATTTAGGTAGTGATGAAGAAACTAGAACGAAGAACCTCGGCTTTGAATTCGTAACCGTTTGTAAGTTGGAGTTATTACCTGGAACTCCAATACTCTGGAAAAATACTATTAATTTTTTTTTAATTATAACTAATATTATGGAATAACTATTATCAATAACTTTATCTCAACTATGTACAAAAAACGCTGTATGCGTTTTAGTTACTTAGCACAGCGCCATCTAGTGTCATCTAGTGATACTAGCAAGTTAAAAGCGTTATAAGATCAAGGTCAAAGCCATGTGTGGAATTCCAATATGTAGAAAACTTGATTGGCGATTATTTCCATATTTTGATATCGTAAGACAGTTATTAGTGTTGTTTTCGATAGATGGCACTAATTTATTGCAATGTAACTACAGAGTATATCTATTTCAATCTTAATACGTTTTTCATTAAACCAATAGAAGTAATTAATTTATATGTGTACCAAATAAAATATATTTAAGTATTTGAAAGTTGCGGTCAACCTGTTCATCTGTCAGTCATATATTTCTCAGTGGACTTATCAAAAGAATTGCTTGTACCTATTGTCATTTTAGCAAAATCATCCGTGTGAACCACGACGTAAGTTTGAATGGGTACTTTATTAAGTTTTTTTTTTAAATCAAACAATGTGTATTTGTAATAATAAGTCCAATTAGTGTAATTTTAAATATGTAGGTACACTTTAAATAATTATGGTAAAAATAATTGTATTCATACAAACATCACAAAATAATTACTTTAATTTTGATAAGTAAAATTGGTTATAAACATGGTCCATTTCCTAGCTATTCACGTCAAAATCTACTTTCTCAAATTCATATTAATCGTCTAATATGTCACATATTCAAAAATGTCAAATATTTTTTACTTGAAATCATTGAAGTGACAATTTCTTTAGCGGCGTTGTGCACTTTTTGAGATGGGTAAAAAATGTTAACTCGTATCTGGTGTACACGTGACCCGATCGAAAATAAAAAAAACTGCTACAACATCATTAGAATGACCAGCCACCATCTACATGTTATTAAAGGTGGTTTTTGTGTATAGTGTTTAGTCACTCAGGTGGGAAATCAGAAACCAGAAGATCTCAGTTTGAATCCGAGTAACGATATTATTTTTACCCTTTTTTATTTTAATTTTTGATTTTAGGTTTTTGATTTGTGATTTATATTTCTGCTTTGTGTTTCACATTTTTATTATTATGTCAGTAACATCGAAAAATATTATTCAAATTTCATCAGTATATAAGTTTCCTAAAACTGCATATTTCACATTGACACTGTACACTAATATATATTAGTTGTACAATAATATACATCGTAATATCGCTTTGCTTGGCTCATTATTTTAATTTGAAAAAACTTTCCTTAAGATCTATAAAGGATTATTAGATGTTGCGTCCTTGGCAACTGCATACGGTAGATGGCAAGGCTTATGATGCCCGTACACACGAACAGGCCGTAGGATATCAGCCTCTCGGTTAATCGCAGCAGAGAACCTAGATATGTAGCATAAACACTAATGGGATGACAATCGAATAGTTATTTTATTCGAGGGGCTCTGTTGCGATTAATTATCAGGTCGATATCCGCCAGTTGCCTGCTAGTGTGTAGAAGCATTTAGACCCAACTATCATAGCCAGCAAGAATCAGTTACGCATTTTATTGTTTATCTTGCATTTTACCCATAGTGGCATATGGATGCCAAACGTGGAACCTAACGAAACAAAATATACACAAACTTAAGACCTGTCAGCACAGTATAGAGCTAAGCATGGTCAATGTCAAATTTAAAAAAAAAGGTAGAAACATTAAAGAAACGAACAAAAGCCAGCGATGTACCGTACTGTATAAAAATAATAAAATGGAGATTTCTTATGATGTTTCATATGATGAGAATGGTGTCCTAGACAAAACGAAAGAAAGAAAGGACGTCTTAGGGCGTCTCACTTGGGAAGACGATATCAGAAGAATAGCAGTGTGTTACTTGGGCGAGAAAGAGTTTAGGGGACGCAAGACAATCTTACTATCGGTGTCTAACAATTTATTTTAAGTCTAATATAATCAATGAAGTATCTAATATATAAAATTCTCGTGTCACAGTTTTCGTTGCCATACTCCTCCGAAACGGCTTGACCGATTTTGATGAAATTTTTTGTGCTTATCCGGTATCTATGAGAATCGGCCAACATCTATTTTTCATACCCCTAAGAGTTTGTTTGTTTGTTTGAACGCGATAATCTCAGAAACTACTGGGCCGCATTGAAAATATATTTTATTGTTGGATAGCCCAATTATAGAGGCAAAATATAAGGCTATAGGTTATAACATCACGCTACGACCAATAGGAGCGGAGCAGCAATAAAAATGTTTTAAAAAAAAAGGAAGAAAAAAGAAAAAAGGGAAAATTACTATCTATTATTCATGCCCCTAAGTGATAAGGGTTGTCCACCCCTAACATTTATAACTATACTATAATATTAGAAGAGAGAGAAGAGTTTGTTTGTTTGTTTGTTTGAACGCGATAATCTCAGAAACTACGGGTCCAAATTGAAAAAAAAAAATTACTTTTAGATAGCCCATTTATCGAGGAATGCTATAGGCTATAAAACATCGCGCTACAACTAATGGGAGCGGAGCAGCAAGGAAAAATGTTGCAAAAATGGGGAAAATTTACGCAGACGAAGTTGCGCAGGTCAGCTAGTTTATTTATATTTATACTCATAGCATACTAGTTTAAGATAATCTATACTAATAATATAAAGCTAAAGAGTTTGTTTGTTTGAATGCGGTAACCTCAGGAAATACTGATCCGAATTGAACACGCGGGACAGCTAGTTTAAGATAATGTTTTATAAGATTGTTGAAATTATTATTTTCATAGCCAGAAGAATTGTCTCCTTAGATGTCATTCACTCTTCATTCGTAATGTGTAGTCTTTCACTATATACGATACAAAAACCAGCCTTATTACATTCTTACTCAAGACTCAAACAGAGTAGGTTAGTTTATGTAAAACATCTTCCACTTTTAGGTTACAGGACATGCCGGTTTTTTGCGGTCTTTTTAACAGACTGCAAAAAAGTATGTTACTCGTATATATTCGATACGCGCATATGTAATATTATTAGAATTGCGTAGTTTTCACATTATGATAATAAATTAGGGCTTCTAACAGATTTATGAAATATTTTGTATGTATATGTCATTTCTTCGAAACTAAAGATGGCATTGTAACCAACTTTTTTTAATTAAATAATATTTATTGCAACTTAGGGCACAAGTTAGGGCACAAGAAAGTTTTATCAAAAACGGTTATGTACTTTGGAAAATATGAACGAAAATGTTTAAATTTGACGGCCTGGCTTACATTTTTACGGAAATTTCAAAGGAAAAATATATCAAAACCTAGTTGAAATAGTACTAATATGTATAAGAAATATTTTTTTATTACGAAAAAAGTAAAAAAAATAAAACAAAAAACAGAGTTCAATAATTACTTTTATATACCATATATATATATATATATACATACCTACCTACCATAATATCATTTTACCTACACAAAATTAACCAACATATTTATTGAGGGCGGTGGCAACACATATCAGCAGTAGGTGAAAAAGAGAATCCGTAATGTCAAAAAAAAAATATCAACCATGTTTGTCAGAATTTTAGAACAAATTTTAAAGTAGGTTTAGGTTTAAGATATTTATTCTCAATAAGAATTACAATGCAATTCACTTAACTTGAGAACCTAATTAAATATTACAAAGAATATTACTTGAGAGCGTACATAGTAACAACAGTAGGTAGTTAAATAATAATGATTAACAAATGGTTTTTCAAAATACCCTCACAAACTCGAACGTAGACGGACACAGACATCGTAATACAAAGATGTAAAATTTTAGTACGTCCAACTAGAAGTGACATTGTCTACATTTTCAGTTTATTTTTAAGTGTCGGTTTTTTGTTTTTTAATTTTTATTTTACTCTTTTTATTGCTTTATTTCTTGTTTAGTATGTGGTGTTTTAATATTTTTTTAAAAGTATGTATAGATTGAGATTCTTTAATGTCTTTTGGCAGCTTGTTATATAATTGGGCGCCTTCGTACATAAGACTCTTTTTTCCATAGTTGGTACGTGCTGGTTTTAAAACTAGATTGCTAGCGCTCCTAAGTTGCATTGTTTGAATGTCTTTCTTTTTTGTGAAATTTATTTGTGTATTTATGTTTTTAGTTAATATTTTACGTATCAATAAACAAGTACAATATGTATACGTCTGGGTTATATTAAGTAAATTTGTATTTTTATATACTTTTTCAGAGGCGGTATAATAATCAAATTGGAAAAGAACTTTTAATAGTTTATTCTGAGCTCTTTGCAGGGAATTTAAGTTGGTTTTGCTAGCTGTACCCCAGATTTCTATAAGGTAATCGATATGAGGCTTTACGAGTGAGTTATATATATAGTAACGAACTTTATTTGGTAGCAGATTTGAGATTCCTCTAATAGCTCCTGTGAGAGATGATAGTTTATTTTTATTTTTTTCTATGTGAGATGTCCACGTCAAGTTACTGTCTATAATTAAGCCAAGATATTTTTCACTGTCAGTTCGGTTAATATTTTGACCATTTATTTTGAGGGGAGGATAGTTGGTAATTTTTTTATTTTTAGCCTTAAAGAGGATATAATTTGTTTTTGAGATGTTGATAGTAAGCAAATTGTATTGAAACCATGTGCTAAGTAAATTTAGATCTTCTTGAGCATTGGATATGACTGTGTCTATTGAATGACCGAAGTAGAATATGCTAGTATCGTCAGCATACAAGGTGACGTCACCCTTAAGGTTCAGATCGAGCAGGTTGTTAATATATATTAGAAACAATTGGGGCCCTAGAATTGATCCTTGTGGGACTCCGTAAGTAATAGATTTAGGTTGACTTTCCTGACCACCGATCTTTACTATCTGGCTACGATTGGAGAGGTAAGACTTGAATATTTTATGTGCAGAGCCAACTATACCTATGCCATTAAGCTTTTTTAAAAGAATTTCATGACTTACAGTGTCGAATGCCTTTTTTAGATCAATAAATATACCTAACCCTATGTGTTTTTGATCTATGTTTAGTTTTATTTTAGTTACTAAGTCTACTGCAGCAGATAGCGTATTGGACTTTGGTCTAAATCCGTACTGTTTTTTTGAGAGAAGTTGATTTTTATTTATAAACTGTTCAAGACGGTTGGATAGTACCTTTTCAAAAATTTTTGACAACACAGGTAGTACCGATATAGGCCGATAGTTACTAGGATCAGATTTGTTACCTGATTTGTGTATTGGAGTAACTTTAGCAATTTTTAAACTATTAGGAAATGTACCTAACTCGAGGCATTTGTTAATACATTTGGTTAAATTTTCAATAATTAAGTCTTTTACACACAAAATTGTTTTAGTGCTGATTCCGTCTACGCCCATAGCCGTGTTACAATTGAGATTGTCAATGATTCTGTTGATTTCGTTTGGAGTTGTTGGTTCAAATTCCGATAACGTTGCATTTGATTGTTTCACAGCCTTTCCATCCGTATATATACTATTCATACGATAGTTACTAGGTATTGCATTAGCCAAGGTTTCACCAATACTTGAAAAGAAATCGTTGAAGTAGTCACAGATTGCTTGTGGGTCATTAATTGTATGCGTTTCAGTCTCTAGAGTAGATATAATTGGGAGTCCCTTGTTTATATTGTTACATAGATTATTTATTAGCAACCACAGTTTTTTGGGCTTATTATGACAATCTGTAAAAACTTTATGGTAGTATTCAGATTTTGTTCTTTGAATTGTTTGTGCAACACTTTTTCTCGCTCTAAAATAGTTTTCTTCTATTTCTTTATCATTACAGTTCTTTTTGTACTCTCGCCATAGAGTGTTTTTCCTGTCTATAGCGTCGATAATGTCTTGTTTTATCCAACCTTGTTTCGGTGGATAAGCATTTCTAAATTTTTTGATTTTACCTTGTTTTACGCTTGACATCAGGATTTGTTCCAACTTAGTGTACTCATTGGTTTCATTGACTTCTTGTAGCGTTTTAAATGTATTATATAGTTTTTGGTAATTTATAGCTTTATAGCTTATTTTTTCGATCCGTTGTGGTTTATAATTATGTAATTCCATATATATTTGTTTGTGATCCGACATATCAGACTCTATTATTGTTAGGCTGAATTGTTGTTCTCTAACATTGGTGCTAACATGGTCCAGTATAGTGTTTGTTAAGTTTGTTTCACGTGTAGAATGTTGTTTGTCCACTTTGTTTATAATGTTATAGCCACTTTCTTTGACAGTATCTTTATAATTTTTAATGCGTCTATCTGGGCTTAGGAGATCATAATTAAAATCACCAAACACTAGCGCCCTGTTTCTTTTCTCTAATTCGTTTGAGTAGAAATCAAGAAACTCCTCATCATTAGTACGTCCTGGTTTATATATTGCTCCAATATCTAACGAGAATTTGTTAATGTGAATCCATAGGTAATGATTGTCATCTACTGTTCGTTCTTCTATTAGGTTGTGTTTGAGACTATTATGAGCAAATATTGAGACACCTCCACCCCTAGTATTTCGTCGAAAATTGAAATAATGTGTGTACTCTGGCAGCTGGATTTTTTCAGCCTCGTCTTCTGAAGTTATCCAAGTTTCACAGATAATTATTAAATGAATAGTTGTACCAAAAGATTGGACAATACATATAAGCTGATCTAGTTTGCTTGGTTTAACAATGCTTCGCATGTTTGCATACAAGCATTTTAGAGACTTTTTGTTTGTTATAATGTTGGAGTAGCTACTAGTGACATGGTAAGACATTTGTGAATCATTTAGGGGTTTAGGTTTTTTGGAACTGCTTTGATGATTTTGGGTAGGCCTTTTACATATTTTATAATGAGTCCTGTTTCGCCGCCACTTGTGCGACGATCAAGCTCCGCTTTGAGTGTTTTCATGTAAGCTTGTTGCTGTGGTGTTTGGTCAGAGAAAATCTTAACTTTGTCCATTCTACAGCTTTGGTTGTTTTTCAGTAGACGTTTAGCTGTCTCTTCAGTTGCGAAACAGACCTTGATCAGCCGATTTTTATCAGAATTGTACTTGCCTAGACGTATAACTCTTATTGGTGCTGGGCAATCGGCAAGTATAGTCCTTAAAATATTATTAACTGCTGATTTGTCAATATTTTGTCTTTCTTCGGGGTTTTTGGAAGATGGTTCAGTGACACCAAGCAATATAATATTTCTGGATCTTATATTACGTTCATTGATCTCGGTTAATATATTTTCTTGTAAAGATAGCGCAGAAGAGGAAGTACTTGGCGAACTTGTTTGTTGCAGGCTTGCTTCTAGCAATGCGATTTTGTTTTCTGTAATAGCATTCAATTTTTTGATACTTTCAATTTCTGACCTAAGGTTATTCTGTTCCTTAGCTACGCAGTCGGTGGTATTTTTTATACTGTTAACCTGTTCTTTGACAGCTGAGACGCTATCGCATAATTTATTGAAGTTTTCTATCTGTTTTTTGTTGTTAGTTATAAGACATGTCATCATGTCACTCATTTGGTTCTGTAGATCAGTCATTTGTTTCCGCATTTCAGTAAATTCCGTTTTCATATCTGCGTACTCTTGTTTCAATTCATCAATTCCATTATCAAACTTTCGTTAGTACTGCCACCAACCTCAAAAAAATTTGATTAATTTCATCTAAATAAAAGTATTATTTTATTATTTTTAGTTAACGTTTGAAGTAAGTTTATCTTTTTTAAATTACTTTTTTTTCTTACAATTTAGACGCCAAAATATTTCAGTTATTAATTTTAAACTATCAGGTTTTTTTGTTTTGTAAGAGAGAAGACACTTTTTTAATTAAATAAATTCGCATCATATTGTAGTTATTATAACATCCAGGTTCATTGCCCAAGAACATAAGCCACGGGTAAGTGCGTTGAGTTATTGTACATGAACCATAATTATTAATGTATGTTAGAGAAAATTACAAGCGTGAAGATTTTTTTTTATTTTGATTTGTTGATCGTGTGTCGTCTAGTGTTGTATAGCTATCGATAGATAATCGATACAAAAAAGTAGGGACAATATCGGTATGGCTATTGATATTATATAAAAACTTTTTTTCCAAAAAACATTAAACCGATTTCAAAAATAAATCCTTGTATTAATTTTTTATGTCGAGCCGATGCCAGGAAATGTAGTTTTTATAGGCACCAACGTTAAAAAAATATATTTCTAATTTTTAATGTTTTGGTTTATAGTTTATAAAGTTACAATAGCCTAATCCAAACTGCTCATTTCACTTTGCCTCTATCTCTTCATTATATGATGTGATGGAGAAAAAGTATCAAGTGCAATGTGCCAAACTCAAAATACTTATTATTTGGTAGTTTCGCTGGACATATTGTCTTCATAATCAGTTCTACTTCACTAAATTGAGCTTTTAGATTTTTTTAATACACGAATTACAACAAAATATATACACATTACTACAGGTGTGCCTTAAATATATAAAAAGTTCCCTTGATTTCCCCAAGATCCCATCATCAGATCCTAACTTTCATGAAAATGAGACCAATCTCAAAATAAGACTTTAAAATACAAAAAGTTTTTTTCAAATCAGTCTAGCCAGTCCAACAAACATAAAAAAAACATACAATCGAAGCGAGAAAAAGAACCTCCACGGGACCGTCTTCAAATGCGAAAGAATTGCGACGATTCCGATCTACTATCGTTGGGTAGTCTCCACAAACAAGCGATTATTCCGCCAGCTTATCGTTGCGACTAGTTACAGAAACGCCGCGTGTCCGCGATGGAATCGTTACGTTTTCAAAGCAGGATGCCTGCGTTTGACAGCGCGCTTTCCGCGCTCTCGCAGCGAGCGCCACGTTCTGCGGCAAGCCTGTGGTGATACGATGACATTTCTCACGCACTCAGCCACTCGTCACAATGCCGAGATAATATCGCCGTGTGGAGACACGTTCTAAGAGAGTGTATAGAAATAGGTGGCATGACGATAATATCGCCGCGATTCTCTCGCCGTGGAGACGGTTCCTTAGGGAAAAGTATCTGTAATATTATCAGTCACCGATACTATTGAATAATAATACTTATGGCGTACGGGACGATGGTTGACTCATGTATCATACTCGTGAACTGGTGCTAATTGGGGTGACTCCACTTTGTCACTGATAACATTGTATATGGATTTTTTATTAACGATTCAAATATTTTTTCGATTAAGTGGTTCAGTTTTATTACTGTCCTAATCTGATCGCATGTTGCCTTTACCTTTTTCCATAGGTTGATGCTCTCATCCATCCACCATAAATGCTAATCATAATTAAATCATGAATTTACAATATAAATATACTTATACTATTCCATATTTAGTCTGACTAAGTGGATAAAATATTTTGACTTTACTTGACAATGGCAAACATTAGCTGACAAGCCACTAGGTAAAGTCACTTCAAAGTTAAGAAGAACTATCAATACTTAAACTATCGATGGCTATACAGCACTAGTGTCGTGGTTTGTGTTTTTATGACTATTGAGAGAAAAAGTGATGCCTGTTGTTACATAAGTTACTGTTAAAAGTGCTTTGACCGAGTACTTGTTTAGTTTTTGCAATTATGTAGTGTCCTCCTAACCGGATTTCGATGAAGGCATGCCTACCAACCTTAACAAAGACATGCTAACTACGCAGGGCATGTAATGCGGTCTCTATTTTCTGACTTTTGTCTGTTGGGAAGGCAATTTGACACTACTGGAAAGAGATTAGGCGCAAAGACGTGCTCTCTATCTCACGCGAAAAATACATACAATATCATTCTCTCACAAAACTATTTACACAGTTCGTCTGTGTTTGTCTGTCTTCTCTCTGTAAGGCCTATCTCAAGCTTCTTTAGATTTACAACCTCTAATATGATACAAATTTTGATATTATTTAGTTATTAAATTGTCTTATTCTTGATTTTTTACTACAAATCAATCTAGATTTTATAAAGATAACAATAAAAATTGTGGGTCCATATTATTATTATGATGATCCTGTTAACCCCTCCAGCTAAGCTTATTGGCTTGTGTTAGAAGGGACTTCACGTCGGTAGTATAATGGGTAAGATCTTCCAACCCGCGACCTCACGATTGTGAATCCGATGCCTTAACCATTAGGCTACCGCCGCTGACTAATCCTTTTTTTATTGCACCAATTAAGTGATTACGTATTTTTTTCCATTAAGCAGCATAAAAGAAAAATCCATAACAAACGTTGTAAGATGATTAGATGACTTTTACTCATCATAGTAAAAGTCAATCTCCCATAAAACAATGGTGTCTATGTGAAACAAACACAATGGTGTTAATATCGTAATCTTAAACTATGAGATTTTCACGAGATCGTTCTTGTTTGAAATTACATGTACATAATAATAGATAATAATGATTCTTAGAACGTGTAAGAGAAAGATATGGTCAAATTAATAATAATAATATCTTGGGACCAACTCAACCAACATCATCTGATCCCAAACTAAGCAGTGCTTGTACTATGGTAACCAGACACCTGATAAACATACTTATTTATTTTTAAATACACACATATTATAGATAAATGACACCCAGATACAGAATAAACCATCCGGCTCATCACACAAAGTTTTATCCTGGATGGGCATCGACCCCACGACCTCTTGCGTAGCAGTTGGATACACTCCCACCGCGCCACAGAGGCAGTTTCTAATATTTTAATCATTTGTAATGCCCCATAACGCGCCCTATGAACACATATATTTCAAACAGATATAATTCGGGACTTAATCGTGTGAATTATTTAAAGGTATGAACCTTTTATTTACCCGACGTATTTAATATGTATAATAAAAACCGCGAAAGTTTAAAAACAATAATAAAAACAATGCATGTATAAATTAAGATTTTTTGTGAGCACTTATCTGAAATAAAAAAATATCATTAATATAAAGATCTGTGCATCACGGGTAGTTGCAGTATCTATTAAATAGCAACACATGCTATATTGCCTCTGCCTAAGTTTAGCAAAAATAAGACGCTATAAATATGTCATATCATATCACACCAACTTTAAATAAAAAAAACTCTATGTTCTTCCCCGGAATCCAAACTATCGCCATCACAAATTTCATCTAAATCGGTTCAGCGGTTTAAGCGTGAAAGCATAACAAAAAAACAAACTCACTTTCGTATACCTATTTAAATCAAAGTATGGATAGTGTGTTCAGATTTGGCATCATGCACGTGAAATAAAACATTATGCCATTCACTATCCGCTGCTGAAATTTAATCACATCTTTAGTTACACATCATGTATACGTATTGCTTATGCAACTAAGCGTGTTCAACGAAAAGGCAGATTACAAAAAATGAATTAACTAATGATCTCCGCTCAGTATATATACCAGCTTTCGCCCACGCCCCCCCCCCCCCAATGTCTAACTATCTCTATCCTTCCCCTGATCAAATCTTATTAAGATACGGTCAGCTATTTAGACGAGAAAATGTAATTTATGATTTTATCTCGCATATCAAAGCATTATCAAGTCGTTGAACTTATTCAAAATGCTAATGTGTAACCAGACTCACGTACTTATTAAAAAAAATGAGCTAGTGATATAACAACGCTGCATATTTATAAGTTTGCAAATTAGTTAGTAAAAGTGGAAACTATACTTTCGGTAGAACATTGGATAATTAATATTTATATATTGTGCAAACGGATGTCAAACACATTAATATGTATATGATGACGCTTATATCCTTAACGGACGCACACAGAGTGATATCTTGATGTGTGAGGGTAACATTTTAATTTATATACTGTGTGTTGAAATTGTTGCTTTTATTTGCACTTGCAATTACAACCGGCACATTGTATTGTATCTGGATAGAGGCCGAACTTTATGCACGACAATTACTGGGCGACTATCTCTATTGTGAATGACACTTTCCTTTTCTAAAGGATATTCCGAAGGTTTAGTCTAACCTTGAAGCCTGAGGGCCTTGGTAGAGAGGAGTTTAACGTCATTTGATGTAGTTAAAAGGTCTTCAAGGTGCTGGCTTTTGGTGTGGTAAATTGCCTGTACTTGAAACGACTGGCACCTGTAACAGCTTTATGTGACCACAGCGCTGAAGTTGGTGTTATCGCCAGAGGTAATGGATAAATCATTCATGCAATGCATTCCGCGTATTGGCGTCGCGATGTCATATTTTCTGATAAAATGTCAGCTTATCCTCCAGTGTAACATTAACATGTGGCATGTTTCAAGCAAAAGATATTGCCTCAATTCACATATTTTTTTGGAGTACAGTTATAATTATAGTAGTTATTATTTTAGGGCGGTTTCAGACTACGGTTTTATACATTAGTAAGCTCATTTTTAGAAGCGTATGCAGGCGCGTATTGTCGCGGCCTCTGTCACACGCGCAACTAATACGAGCGCTGACCCGCTTATAAGCTCGTTGAAGGGTACTCACCCCTACAGGTGTAATCCAGTGCTGTTTTTTAAAGCGCGATATATAGCGCGCGTGTCAGTGCGTATGCCGAAACGACCGTATATGCGCAGGAAAACACGCTAGTGTGAAATCGTCCTAAAGTTTCTGGATTTTTTTTCAGACACCTAGTAGTTGAGTAGGAAATTTAGGTCATTGAAGTAATTTTTATAGGCATTTTTTACTAATAAAATAATTGCATTTTTGAAAGATTGAAAAGTTTAGTTAGATAGTAGTTTAGTTTTTAGTTAAGTCCAGATCCAGGGATCAAACCCGAGACTTCCGTAGCCAAACCTGAATCGAACCACCTATCTGGACTTTGTCTAGACCTCAAATTTTTCTATCCTTTAACTCTCGAGTTGGGCCCTCGCATGCGCCATCTAGCCGGTCTACTATCACGGCTTTTGTTATTACTTCGTTACAGAGAGCATTTTAACAAACTATGATGTCGCAGGCCGAATATTGAAGTAATGGTTATGGGCATTTCTTGCTAATTACTTTACAAATACAATAATTGCATTTTTGAAGAAAAACTTTAAAAATGCAATTATTGAATTTAGGTCTTTTTTTTTAATGACTTTCGCAGTATGGTAATAGCCCTGTGTCGCAGGGGACTTTACAAACATACGAATCATGGACACAAAGTACACCCAGACTCGAAAGAACAATTTGTGGATCACACAAAGTGGTGTCCCGTGGGAATCGAACTAACGACCTCTTGCGTAGCAGTCGGATACACTTCCACCGCGCCACCGAGGCAGTCAGATATTTAAAGGAAACTTTTTTTCTTGTGGACACGGCTCGACCAGTCGACTCATGACCATGATAGGTGCAATTCTATCGAGTCTGGTAAATAAAAAATATCATTCCTCCATTTAATATTATCCCACAATTAAGTACCCACTGATTAATCTAGTGACCTAGTTTTTACATAATGTAGGTATTTACATTGAGTTTAATATCACCTGCGGGCTCCGATTAGCATGGCTACTATAATCAAAATCTATAAGAACATACTTATTATCAAGCAAAATGACTTCCATGCGCATCAATAAGTACTATAGGTACCTCTTATTAACCGGTAAAACTCCTTCTCAGGTATTATTGAATGTCTAGGTCAAATAACAGCCGCTCCTTGAACATACCAGCAGTGACATTAGGCTGGGTTAACCAACACTAATTTGCCTAGATATTGGAATTATTAAGCTTTCCTTTAATTGCCGTATACATAAGATAGTTGAAAGCTGAGTATACAGTAGGTAGGGTATCAGAATGTATGGCAACTGCAATATTTATCTCATAGAATTACTGAAATGTAATAATAATAATCATTTATTTCGAACATACGTCCGTATGTGTTAGTAACAATTTTTATGACTTACAAGCTAGTGTTACAGAAACAACACAATAAACATAGATGCAAGAACAAAATACATACAATATTTGCTTGCAAGATTCGACGGTGCCACATGCATCCTTGTCCAATGACTAAAGATTGGATCTTCAAATCTTGCCGCCATTATTTTCAGCACATTGTTAGGGCTATATACTTGTACACTTAAATATCTCCTGCGTAATTGATTTGCTGCCATAACCGACTTAGGTTAGAAGACCCTAATTGAGATTATTGAATTGCCATATCAAAACTTCTGCTCTGCCTTGAAAAAACTGTTAATAGATGAAAGTTTATATTCAGTAAACGTTATTTAAAGAAATTCTGTTTTCGTTTATATCACTTTAGAAACGCATTGTAAGTTAAATAATAAATATGTTTATTAAGGGCTTAGATTTCATTTAAATTTGTGAATGCCTCATAAGTTTAATATTGTTTTTTTATTGTAAGTTTAAAACTGCATTTTTTTAAATTTGTATGCTATTTTTTTATGGCGAAATGTGTCTTGTGCAATTATCTTATTTTATGCAAATAAAGGATTTATGATTATGATTATGAGAGCGGCTGTATTTATAAGCAATTTCTTTATGTGCGTTAGTGAGTAGTATACTCGTATGTAAGTATGTCTTTTTCCTTACAGCTCGAACGGCTTGACGGATTTTGTTGTTGAAAAGGTCTCAATACTGTGAGTTATGTCCCTCTAATAATTGTTGACCTAGTTATATTTATGCAATCCTTTTTTTGTTTTTATATTAAGATAGAAACGGTAATATTATATAAAAAATAGACGGCAAAATAAGGATGCTTATTGATTACACTCGTCATAGACACGAAAAAAAACGCCAAGTGATTGATGGCTTCCCGATCAATCAAGTGGCAATGAACAGCTGTATTAAAAAGTGAATGTGAAGTTTCGAGACTGAATGAAGAAAGGTTGATTACCGAGGCACGTGTCAGAACGTTCTAACATAATCTCGTAAGATAATAACAAGTTCACATGCTCGTCAACTATAATTAACGAACGAGTACAGGATGCTTTAGTTATGTTTTATTTTTTTTAACTCAACTTATATTTTACTAAATTTTATAAATAACTAGCTGTTGCCCGCGAGTTAGTTCGCGAGATTTTTTTTTCCCACGGGAACATTATTCCGGGATAAAAAGTTGCCCATGTGCTATTACAGACCGTAATCTATTGCGACAACCATCTTATACATCCAAACTTCCGCATTTATAGTATTATTAAATAGTATTGAATAATAATGACTGCCTGGGCTCGGTAGGAGTGTGTCCGACTGCTACGCAAGAGGTCGTGGCTTCGATTCCTACACTGGACACCACTTTGTGTGATCCACAAATTGTTGTTCCGGGTCTGGGTATACTTTGTGTCCATGACTTGTATGTTTGTAAAGTCCTCCGTGACACGGGGCTTGTACCCTACTGCGGGAGTCATCTATATAAAAATAAAAGAAAGTTTCTTGCTTGGCTGACTTTAGTTACGAGAGCTCGTCTTGTCTGAGACAAGCTAACTATGCAAAAGATAAATTAAAATATTATAATAAAGAGGCAGAGTTTGTGTGTCAGGACGGGATAATCTAAATACAGAAACTCTGTTTATTGAATAAGGCTATATATGCTATATTGTTGACGCAGGTGAAGCCGCGGGGCACAGGAAGTTAGGAAGACACACTTCATAGTACCTAGGATGAGTCGAAAATCTCACACGAACTGACAAAGACTGCGACATTTTTTGTAAGCGTCATACATTGATGAAACGACAGTGGTCAAGTTGCTTAGGTGCGCTAATATCTTAATCTGCTTTAACGAATCAAAATGAATAGCAGTTGTATAATTTGTAAAAGCTTTAGATTTAGATGTTTAAGCTTATGGAACATGGAACCATTTTTTTACAGACTTATAAAAGCATGACTACTGGTAAGAGTAAAAATGTGGAATTTGATTTTTATAATTGAACTTAAAGTACATAAACCAAAATCGTAGGCCTATTGAACAATAATGTAGGGACCGACGAACAGAAGGACATACCGAAACTATAAGTGTTCATTGTTTACTACGGAACCCTAAAAAACATGTCATTTTAATTATTTATTAATTAGTGATAATATGTAAATAATTTTAATAACAAGTTTCTTGTACAATGTAGGTACTAACATTAATGTTTTGTTTATACATTCTAAATTAGTAATCAATGGTAAAATATATATCTAATTACGCAGATAATTACGTTACTAGGGTCAATATTCACTATCTTTTTTTTCGTTTTCACGGCAAGCCCGCGCTTCTAATTGTCAAAATCTTGTCATAATGGTCAATAGAGTGCTGCGCGCGGACATTTTTCAGCACAACGCGCATGCACCAGTTCGCACGGGCTTGCCACAAAAACGAAAAAAAAAACATAGCGAAAAACAAAAAAACAAACATAGTAAAAACCCGCGTACATTTTTCTTAGACTCAATGTGCTCCAACCTAAGTAACGTTGCCAAGTTTTTATAATGTTTTGTGAGTTATTAGGTATTTAGGTACATCATATCATAATTTAGTATACATTCTACTTGACGTTTGACATCATCGATCAAATTTTCAAGACAAATTTCTTACTCGCGTGGCGCCTTCGGTCGCAATTATACCTCTGGAAACATAAGTTTGCAAAAGATTCAAAACACTTCTATAAATGGTTACTACTTTGATTATAATAATTAATTGTTTTTAAACTTTCACGATTTTTATACATATTAGATATATTTCGGGACTGAATAGCGTGAATTATTTTAAGGTACGAACCTTTTATTTACCCGACGTTTCGATCAAATTGCACCGATCGTGGTCACGGTAAAAAAAATCATGCAAAGCCTGTTGTTGTCGATGGAACTGGATGAGGTGTTTCTATTTATCACTGTTAAGGACGGTATCTTTTACTTTTCCATACAACACAGAAGCTACTTTATGATTTTGTAATATTTGGTTTATGTAGCTGATTCAAGGGCTGAAACAATTAGGTGTTTTAAAACACCCTGTAAGTACATCAACTGATTGTTTTAGTGAACAAAGGCGATCTGTATTGATGGATAGATTGAAAGTTTTCTCAAACCGCTCTACCTTTGACCCGCTGAGAAAGCGATTTAAAGAATTCATAGCAATAGTTTGAAAGCGAGGTGTGGAGGAAAATGAAAGTTACACTAACGTGTCGTGTGGACGATGAGTTTCAAAAAATTAACCATATTGATCGATATTCATTTAAATTGTACGATTTTTTGTCGTGAGGATGTCGTGTGACGTCAGTATTCAGCCAATTTTTAGGGTTCTGTAGGCAAAGGGTAAAAATGAGAACTTATTACTAAAATTCCGCTCTGTGTTGTGTCTGTCTGTCACTAGACTGTATCTCATGAACCGTGATAGGTTGACAGTGAAAAATTCACAGATTTTATATTTCTAACTAAAATAGAATAAAATTCCATACAACGTACGTGTTACATTTGTCGTTTTTATAATAAAGGCTGCATCTCATGAACCGTGATAGCTAGACCGTTGAAATTGTGACAGATGATATATTTCTGTAATCGCTATATTAACAAATACTAAAAAAAAAATTAAAAAAGAAAAACCCGCCTGCACAAAAAAGATGGAAACGAGATAATATGGATTATATAATTTCATGCAGTCGGAGGCATTAGTGAATCTCGATGAACTTAGTAAAGTGCCTCCGACTGCATGAAATTATATAATTATGTAGGGAATCGTATCCATCTTTTTTGTGCAGGCGGGTTTTTTTATTTTTATGATTTATTTTTTTATTTAATACTTTTTAGTGCTTATAGGATGTAACCGATGTAACAACTAACTTTTATCACAGCTATTGTCAAGTATTGAAAATTGAAAAAAGAATTGTTGCTAACTAACTTTTTTAGTATTACAGTCATAAACATGTTATACCTTTTTTAAATGTTTTAGATAAGCCCTTAAATTTGATACCCATATTGCAGTATTCAAAACAACTTTTTTTTCACATCTCTTTATTTTGACATCTCAGAGCCTCCACGTTTGTTTTTTTCAAACGTCACACATCTAAGAACACTTGGGCGATCAAGACGAATCTAACGACGTATTAATTGTGTAAATCCGTTCAGTGAATTGTGAGATCAGGTAATAAAGAATATACATACATACAAGATACGCGCGAAAAACATAATCCTTCTTTACAGTCGGGTAAAAACGGAATAAAACAAAATATTTAAGTTGGGCTCCTATACAACAAACGTGATTAATTTTCCGTTTGTTTGCTCGATATTATAACTTTTCTTTTTTATAAAAGACTAGCTGTCCCGCGCAACTTCGTATGCGTAATTTTTCCTCGTTTTTGAAACATTTCTCGTCGCCTCTCCGCTTCTATTAGTCGTAGCGCGATGTTATATAGCCTATAGCCTTCCTCGATAAATGGGCTATCCAACAAAAAAAGAATTTTTCAAATCGGACCAGTAGATCCTGAGATTAGCGCGTTTAAACAAACAAACAAACAAACAAACAAACAAACAAACAAACAAACAATCAAACAAACAAACTCTTCCGCTTTATAATATTAGTTTAGATAACTAGCAATGTGGGAATTGAGTCCCACATTACTAGCAATCTTGTTATCCCCTCCATTGATTGTCTAATGTTGTGAAGATAATGGTACGAAACTCTGCGTGCATGACTCCAACTTGCACGTTGCGGGTTGTTTTTTGTTTTTTTCGCTTGCTAATTTTTACGCTGATTACTTCCTTCTTTTGTTATTTTTAACTTTCAATGTAGGAAAAAGGATGATATGAGTTTAAAACCGACCTCTGGGTATGTGTATGTGAGATTATAGCTTTAAAACTGTTGTTTTTAATTTTTTTTTAAGTTATTGTTTTTGTCAAGATTCAGCTGTCTAAAGATTTGGCTTTCAAGTGTCAAGGTGTTAGAATTCATTAATGGTTGTTTTTGGACCTATTTTTACTTAAATGTTATAGCTAGTAACCTTAATTACCTCTGTAGATGTAAATATGGCTACTAGTCTAATTAAAACGTCTAAAAAAATCTACATTTCTCATAGGTATTATTATACTCCTAACATTACTTACCTGTAAAACAAAGATTCCAATCTATAATTACCATATCCACAACGCTTGGCCGATGTTTTGTGATCGTGTTAAGATAGATATTGCTCGGAATAATTTAAGTTCAATAATACTTTAAGACACGACTTTTTGCTATTAATTCGCTTTTGACAATTTTGCATCCATTTACAGGATATAAAAATAGAATGTAGAATACATAATGTATATTTACTTGATTAACAACAAATTATTATTTATTATTTAAAAAAAATCGGTCTAGCCGTCTTCACATAATCGGTGAACAAACATACAAAAAATACAGTCGAATTGAGAACCTCCTCCTTTTTGAAGTCGGTTGAATAATAAAATGATACAACCTATCACTTTCACATTAATATCGAAATCCGCCAAGCCGTTTGGGCTAAAGATAGTGCCAAAAAAATGGCCATACATATGTCGAAAAACCCTCCTTCTGTCGCAATCAGCTAAAAAGATCATTAATCATGTTTATAACACTTATCAGTCCGGTTTGGAAATATGAAAAAATCAGAATAATAGAATATATATATATATATATATAATTAAATTAAAAGGAAAACTATCGCAGCTAATTATGCTTTACAAGTTTAAGAGTAATAGCTAAGCAAGTGAGAAGTTACAATAATTTTTGTACAAACTCCAATGAAAATAACTTATTATTTTATGACTTTGTTAGTAAGTATGAAACAAAAACAACGAAAAACTAATTTCTTACTCCGCATTATTGTGATGGGCAAAAAGATAGATATTATTATTGTAAGATATTATACCTATTACAGAAGTTTCACCTACTTAGAATACCCCTAATTTTTACCCCTAAAGTTGTAAAAATAATAATTTCGTAAATAAGAGTCACGACAATTGATCGATGTAAGACTCCAATCCGATCAGACAAATCGTACATTATAAAATACCTCTAACGGTCTCCTGTCATACACATCTTAACTTTCGATGACGATCGATTACCATCATAATCCCTCTCTTTCTAACACAACACATTTGTCTTCCATCTTCCTCATACACAATCCATATTAATTTCATGGATCATCTAATTGTCTACCATTTAATAGCTTTCTAATGGCTATTAAAAGTATAACAATCTTGTTGCTTATATCGTGTTATGTAAGACGCTCCGTTTCAAAAGTAATCGGAGAGAAGTGAAACAATGACGTATTCATTACTGCTTTTGACAGGCAAGTCTGCGTAGCTTTCGGATAAAGTGTCAATGATCATCAAACACTGACCTCTACAGTACTAGTTCATTGAACTGACTACCTCGTACAAAGTGATCACCCTCATGAAATCATCATCTTCGCCCTGAAAACGTCTATTGTTGAACATAGGGCTCTCTTAAGGACTTCCACTGTGACCGACTTTGAGCGGTCTGTATCTAACGGCACCTTGCTACCTTACTCAGGGTTCATATTCACTTTTTTTTACATTTTCGCGGCAAGATTGCGCTTTTAATTGTCAAAATCTTGCCATAAAATAAAATCTTGTCAAATATTCAATAACTAGCGGGCTGCCCTGTCTTTGCATAGAGTTTTATCCTATAACTATACACATAATATGCATGAATAATACATATGAATCATCAGGAGGAAATTATTTAAATGATAGTGAAAGCCGCATCAAAAATCTTTGCCTAGTTTTGAAGATTTAAGCGTACAAACGACAAATTTGTATGCACTCCAGCTGAGCTACAGGCTTTTATAAGGTTGTCTAACATTTATAACATTATGAGGTGTTAGTAATTACAACACTGTTCATTCTATGTTTTAACAAGTTAGTGCGAAAATGTTACTTAGCATAATATTTTAATTATGTTATAAGTGGTTATATATATGTATGTACAGATTAGTACATTATATTTACGCATTTATATTTTTTATTAAGTGCATATCATTAGGAATATTATTCATAATTGTCGCTTACATAAATTTTTACTCTGCGACCTATGACTCGTAAGTCAGAAAAGTTTAGATATTTATAAGGTACTAAGCGAACTAGTGAACATTCTAAGCGGCACAAAGTTCACTTATTGAAAACACTGACCAAAGTGGAAATTTTCTGAATGACTACAACCCTTATGATGTCCCACTGCTTTGCACGGGTCTCCCCAGTAGAACCTAATTTTGATTGTAGATCATGGGTATAATCATAAGTAGAGGATAAGTCCTGAAATATATCTTATAAGTCATAAAGTGTTTTGAAAAAAATTGTTTGTACATAATTAACGTATTTATGAGCTTTTTATCATCATTATCGATTCCGATTACGTTGTCTATAAATGATTTTATTTCCCTTTATGCGTTTATTTTTTAAAGCCATATTTACATTCTGTAATTAAAATTATTCATCATCATTTTATTTGATAGGAACCATAAAGTGAACATGGCTACCGGGGAAACACGTATTACTACTTAGTTGGAGCATATTATACGGGCAGTAATGATAGTGCTTTGTATGTTGCGAACTTCATAGTGGCCCATTTCTCATCGTTATTCACTTAAATCTATGGTAAGCTGCCTAGACATAGGTTCTAGATAGTTATATCTGTTTGTATCGTCCTACCATACATTAACAGCAATTGCACTCAACCCTAGGTAACAAATGGCGCCAAAAGCCAAAAATGCAAATACAAAAAACATTTTTTTAAGCGAAAATTAAAATTAGTTGTTGTCTTTGAAGAGGCGTTATATTACACTGCTTATGGAGTGACGCACTGTGGGAAAAAATAATCATTTCAAAAAGTTGTAAACTTTACATTGATTCATTTTCAAGATGTTTCGGCCCTCTACCCTGATTTCAGACTTGGACAGGTTTTGTACTTACGGAACACAAAACATAAATAACTACACCATATATGTCATTTACGGTGTATTTAATTACCCGACTGTAAAGAAGGGTTATGTTTTTCGCGTGGATCTTGTATGTATGTATGTATGTATGTAATATTCTTAATTACCTGATATCTCATAATCCACTGAACAGATTTATACAATTAAGACGTCGTTAGATTCGTCTTGATCGCCCAAGTGGTCTTAAATATGTGACGTTTAGTGAGATGTCAAAATAAGAGGTGTGAAAAAAAAAGTTGCTTTTTATACTGCAATATGGGTATCAAATTAAAGGGCTAATCTTAAGCAGTTCAAAAAGGTCACATGATTATGTCTGTAATACTAAAAAAGTTAGTTAGCAACCATTCTTTTTTTTTCAATCTTATTGACAATAGCTGTGATAAAAGCTAGTTGTTACATACACCTTACAACCACTTAAAAATATTAAATAAAAAAATATATATATAAAAAAAACCCGCCTGCACAAAAAAGATCTCCTACATATTTATATAATTTCATGCAGTCGGAGGCACTTTATTTATTTATTTATTTATTGACTTTATGCACAAAATATTGTACAAAGGCGGACTTAATGCTAAAAGCATTCTCTACCAGCCAACCTTTACTAAGTTGATCGAGACCTATATATTATCCATGTACCAAAACCATGTGTTTCAAATGTGTTTGCGGACGATGCCTGTACGACAATATGCTGGCTAACACAATCCCGCGTGACGAAAATGTCCCAATCAAAATCAGTCAAAATAACTGAATGAATTAATATTTGTTACAAGTTTTGGTAATATACTTTGTGAACTGTATATTTGTAAAGTCCTATTCGACACTAGTCCTGTTACCGTACGCGGACTTAAGAATTCTCAGTAAAAGAAAAAACACTGACAGTCTGGTAAAAACCAATAACACAGAGCAGAGTCATACGGCAATAAAAGTAGAACAAAACAATAATAACAATAACTTATCTAAGTTTCGCAATCAACGAACCGTAGGCATTAATTAGAATAATTTCTATAAGTAAAAGAAAACTATTTCTACTACGTTTTCTACTACCTATTATAATAATTTATCCCTACTAATGCAAAACCTCTCAGGTTAACTTATTTCTGAACGCTATTATACTAACGAAATCTTGTACCTTCTTATGGTTTAAAGACGCTAGATGTACTACTGAGATGATAATAATAAAAATGTCTTAAGACAACTCACACACGGCTATCTGATCCCAATCTAGAAAAATAAATTTACTTTTGTATTTATACCCACATATTACAGATAAATTACACCAAGACACAAAATTCAAAATTCTTTATTCGCTTAGGATGCAAAACAACTCTTGTGATACGTCGGGATTCTACATTTACATGTAATGCCAAGTTCGCAAACAATAGGTAAAGCCGGAGAAAAGAACCTGACAATAAAAAGTCGCGGCCACTCTTTTCAAATTGCCAATATTACAATGTTTGACTGTTTATAAACTTGATATGGGGGTAAGGTGCTGCGACTAATATACTAAACACCATGTTAAAGGACTGATTCAAATGATATTAATCAAAAGTTGAAACATAGGATAAACTAAAATCAGCCTTACTGGGTACAACATAGTAGGAGAATCTACACACAGAATTAATCATCGTGCTTGTTGCACAAAGATTTATCCTAGGTGGCAATTGAACCCACGAGGTCCGGCTTAGCAGTGAGGGTCACTAACCACTTTACCAAAGACCAGTCATAAATATACATAGACTAGCCCCCGTAGTAGGTTACAAGCCCTGTATCACGGGGACTTAACAAAGTACACCCAGACCCCGAACAACAATTTGTGGATCACACAAAGTGCTGTCACTAACAGGATTGCTGCAAAGAGGTCGCTGGTTTGATGTCCATACTGACAAAACTTGCAGGATCCGTTAATTGTTTATTTTTAAAGTCCCCAGGGTCACAGGGCTTGTAGCCTAATGCAGTAGGTGTCTTTTTGAATCAGTCACCAGTAATCTTAGAATTAAATTAAATAAATTTGAAGGCTTCGTGAGGGGTTATAATCTGTACTGCCTGCCAAAAAAGAATACTGCAGGATTCCAGTAATCCTACTTCCAGTAATAAAATAATGTATCGTTGTTAGCTGCTGTTTAACACAAAAAATTCTGAATAATTTTAATTAAAAATTTTGCATTAATGTAGTTTATGCATCAAAATAGCACAAAGGATATAAAAATCAAATAAAACTCAGGCAAAGTAGCGGAAAAAACTAGTATAACATATTATAACAAATCAAAGTATTATACAATATTTATAAGACCATTATATCAATAAGTTGAATGGGGTTTAAGTTGTAACGGGCATATGAATAATGTATTACGTCTTCTGGTTTGACACAAGCGTAGACGAAACATAATCTTTGTTTAATCTTCAGATCAACGACTCTGTTATGAGATACGGTCATTAATTTGCTTAAGTGTCTTAAATATCACCTGCACGCTTAGATCCTGTTCTTATGTCATGGGTGGTTATTCTAACAGTGAAATTTATCAAACATCGCCGTGCTACTACGGTGATGGGTGTATATAACTATAATTATAATAATAAAAGTGAATTATGACCTTACATAATATTATTTTCTCAGCAGCAAAAGAACGTTCGTAGGTACTTAGTCCTGTAAATTTTTGTATTTGTAGTGATTACAGGATACTGAATTAATCATTCGATTACAGCCGTCTGTGTATTATGAGACGACTCCATACAATTAATTTTATTTAGTAATAATTATATAAATATCTTTGAACCTAAACTAGGCAGAACCTGTATTAAGGGACTTGCCTGTTTATTTCACCGTACATAATCAAGATTCACAAACTCAAAATGTATTAGTAGCCTGGAATGATTGATCGTTGTTATTCTAAATGTTCAAAACAAAGCTAATTTGAATAAATCAAAACAGAGCCTTTGGCGACAACCAGTAGACTATAGTATTTTTTTACAAATACATTGAAGCTGTAGTAGTAGAAGCTGACCCAACATACTAAGAAAAATGTTACGATGAAAACGAAAGTGGAAACGTTCAGTACACCGGTGTGGTCAGTTTGTATTGAAGTTTAATGAAAACTTTAAAGCCAGGTGTAGACTAAGCGAATAAGAACTGATAATATGTTAGTATCAATTTTAAAATCGATATCATGTTAATTATTCTACAGGCAGTGGTTACTCGGTGGCAAAGGTGATATGCAAAACGTTGGTTGGTCATTTGTTTTAATGTCAAGTGTTTGTATAATGGGAACTGGCATGCCCAATAGAAAATAAAAATTAGAATGTCTGTGACATTCTCTCCAGTAGGATAGATTATTTATATTTTGTTGAATTACGTACATAATAAAAGTAACTTTTTAGTCGAGTTATAGTGTCTTCTTGACAGGTACGTCCGATTATTAAAATCTTAACTACTACTTGCGCACTTTTTAACTTAAATTTACTGGCAATTTGCATGAAAGACAAAAAAAATAGCTAAAAGCAGTGCTGGGGTATAGTCCTCCTCTCGAAGCGAGAACTTTTAACTTGCAATCCACCACACAGTTGTCACCAGATTTCGATTTTTTGGTTCTAGGACATGCAGGTTTCCTAACTAAGTTTCAATTTACCGATTTTGAGCAGAGGCAATAAAAATCTCTTAAATTATTATTATAGTGCCCGCGCCTATACCTGAGTTTTAAAATATCGATATGGAAAGCTTCAAACAGAATCCGGACTCAGGTGGGACAGAACAAGGAAAACATGATCAGGTGAGGATTCTCTTGAACTCGCTTGGAGCAATACAAACAATATAAATAAATAAAAAAAAAAATAAAAAAGTATTTATTGACACAAAGGTTACAATTACGCTTTATATTAGGTGCTAGCTTACGTATAAATGTATTGTACAAAAGTTACAGTTACTGTTTTCCAAACTAAGTAAAAACTTGTATCTTGGAAAACAGTGGTTTGGTGGTGGTTAATATTACATTACATTTATGTAATCATGTTACATTGATCGGTAGTGAGTGAAAAGTGCCGCTGAAAGTATCTAATTATTTATGTGAATGTATGTGTGTGTGTGTGTGTGTGTGTGTGTGTGTGTGTGTGTGTGTGTGTGTGTGTGTGTGTGTGTGTGTGTGTGTGTGTGTGTGTGTGTGTGTGTGTGTGTGTGTGTGTGTGTGTGTGTGTGTGTGTGTTAGGTAAGTAATATCACATCCTACAACAAAATAGTGCAGGTTATTCTGCATACAGGAGAATATGATGGCTGCCTTCTGACGTGGCCGCGTTCTTAGCTATCTTCATACAATATTTATTAAGCAAACATTGTACATATTAAATATTATATGAACTGGGCCCAGAACGAAACGCCGAGAAGAAGAATATCTCGAAAAGTTTTTTCGCGGATATTCAATTCATGTACACCAGCTTTAAATAGCAGTTAATAGTACAATCACACTGGAGTAGCAAATGCAATATGTTTAGTCATAGATAAACGTTAGAAATCACATCGATTTATTAGCTTTTACACCTGGACGATGTTAAGTTTATCGTTTAATTAGCTGTTGCTCGCGGCTTCGCACGCGTGTATGATTATCCAAAAACTCCTTTAGAAATGATTTTCAAATAACGCTGATACTCGATTACATCGAACCAGAAATTTAAAGACGAATTTTCTCAGATCTAGCTTCAAACTGGTAAAGTTTCATAAAAAGTTGCAATGCCCATCTTACCTCCTTAAGGGTTGATTTTCCAAAAATGCTGAAATACATGTTTCTTTATTAAAACCACAAAGCCAAATACAACATTTCATAGATCTAACTTCAAACTGACAGAAATTTCTACAAACTACAACCCGCCCTTTAGAGAAAAAAAAAAACTTTTTGGTTTTTAAGTTATCTTAAAAGGTTTGTAGCGATGTGTTGATAAACCAGCCAGTCAGGACAAGTAATTATTATGTATACAATAATATTGTGGTTTCTGTTTTTATATTTAACTGTAGATACCTAACTTCTATCAATTTCACGTGTTTTCAAACGAAATAATATACATCGCTTTATCTTTTTAACAGTACACAGAATTTTCCCACACTGAACCGGCTAAATTGCCGACAGAATTGTAGGAGTGGCATAACGTTAAATAGGTAAATAACAATGACAGTAATACGTTAACATGTAGATCAATCATGACGAGTTTGACCTCTAGAATTTCTCCTTGAACCATGTATCTGGCAGAAACATCGAGTCATTGTCATTGCATAGTCATTTCCACAGTGGTTAGTTTTGATGTGAGTTTTAATGCCTTACTGTATGCTTAGAAAGCCCTTAACTAACTTTCATAAACCTAATTAAATCTTCTTATAATTTGTTTATTATCTTGCTACTTTTGAGTATTTTTTTCTATATATCAGAAACTCTACTATATGTAGTTACTGTATACATGTATAAATAAACTAGTTTTATCGAAGTGAGTTTTCCACGCTTCAACAATATTGGAATACCATGTATTGGGTAGGTATACCCATTTTGTAAATTAAATACAGAGGTATGTAATATTTGGCACTCGAAACCGAAAACCAGAAACGAATATATTAATAATTAAAATAATTATTATAAAACTCTGTGGTAACCAGTAGCTTCCAGTAAGTACTGTAAAAAAAAAAATATGTTTATTTTTTTTAAAAAGACGACACCCGCATTATGGTAAAAGCCCTGTGTCGAGGGGGACTTTACGAACATTCAATTCACGGACACAAAGTACACCCAGACTCGAAACAACAATTTGTGGATCACACAAAGTGGTGTCCCGTGTGGGAATCGAACCCACGACCTCTTGCGTAGCAGTCGGACATACTCCCACCGCGCCACAGAGATACACCGCGCCCATACATTTGTGAACATATAATGGTCAGAAGTAATAAACATATCCAATTGTAGCAACCAGCAAATATATTCAGTTGTCATTGCCTGTCATTAAAAAAAAGGTTTACATTTCTGCCTATAAGAAACCTTGCTTGCAGTGTGCAATGACATAATTCTTAATGCCTACTTTTCAAAGTAGGCGTAAGAAAATGATTTAAAGATAAAGTTAGCAAACTGGTTATGGTACAAGGATTAGAAAGCTTGAAATCAAAATCTAAGGATTTTTAGTTTATTTACGTAACAATTATAAAGCAAAGACGTATGTAATCTTCCTGATGGTTAGCATTAACAATACAAGTTGCCCGTATAATAGATAAAACTGACTGAAAATAATAATAAAAATGACTGCCTCTATGTTGCTGTGGGAGTGTATCCGACTGCAACGCAAGAGGTGGTGGGTTCGATACCCACAAGAGACACCACTTTGTGTGATCCACAAATTGTTGTTCCAAGTCTGGGTGTACTTTGTGTCCGTGACCTTGTATGTTTGTAAAGTCCCTGGCGACACAGGGCCTGCACCCTACTGCTAAAGTCCATACAGTTAGGTTTCCATATAGTCTTTAGCCTGCTAGACTAAAGACTGTATGGAAAGATAATGTAGCTTCGAAACTTGACATGCCTCGAAACAGGGAATAAAACTTAGGCAAAAGCGTCTGCTTATTATAATTGGAAGTTGAGAAACAAAAAATCCAACGCTCCATACGTTACTCTTCCTTGTTTTTCTGAGTTGATTCTATTTTTTCTCATTTCAATTAACTTTACACATAACACAATACGAAACAACGAAAGTGATAAGTCATTAGTCATATATGATTTTTTTTCTCCTATCCATCGACATCGATAGATCTAAGGGCACATTAACTTGATGTAGAATGATGCAGTAGATTAGGTAGCGAGATAAGCCTTATAATTAAAAGCTAATAGGTTTTAAAGACCTCAAGCTCAACCTCAAATTAAAAAAAACAACATTATTTTTTTGAAAAAAACCTTCCTGTTTCGAAATTGGCCCAGCCGTTTGCGAGAAAAGTGGTAACACACACACACACACACACACACACGCGCGCGCGCGCACAAACACCTCTTACCCCAAACGCATATACCGTCTGCATGGCCATCGCGGGTAAAAACGAATGACATTTTTTTTTTTCAAAATAGATTTACAAAACGAATAACAGAGAACTAAAAACTTGGTCATTTTGTTAATTCTACCTAAAATATTTTAAAATTTCCTTTGAATTCCATCATCAGATTCAGATCGGATTACAATGCGATCAACTTGAAAGTATACCTTTTTAAACATGAAATAATTTTCTAAATCGGTCCAACAGTCTTGTAGTAATTAAGTAACACATACAAAAAAAAAATCTCCTTATTTTAAGAATTAAGTCAGCAAACCAAAAAAATGAATCGATTTTCTATTGATCAGTCTGTCACCATAACTACAATAAAAGCACTTTGCCACCCCATTGTTTTTTAAATAAACATGTCTTAATTGAAGCAAAGGCGTGTTTGTATAAGCCTTCTATGCAAATATTAAAGGCAGACGAAGCATAGGAAGAAGAATTCATAGAGTGCAACAGCATAGTAAAAATAACAGGCACAGCTCCTAGCATTGCAATAATTCTTTCCAAAGGACTACAGCGAGCAAGAGAGGCTCTGTACTTAGGGAAGTATCTCGGTTAATTGTCGCGACTGAACAGATAAATATGAGCGCACAATGGCCCAATTATGATAATAGGAGTAGAAAATTTTCCTGCAAAACTTATGGCGTTCCGTCAACGTTGGTACTACATTTTTCCTTTTTAAGCTTCAACAAAAATCTAACTGAAGTTATTTACTGTATATTTTTTTATATTATTGGTTGCTATAACGATAACGGGGAGTACAGCTAGATTTTCAATACTCCACTAAGTAAATAGGATAAAGACGTCGCTATGCGTGATGAAACCACCATAAATTGTATCAAACTAGAATTCTACTCGAGCGAATCTGTGAGTTACCGCTAATCTGTGCACTTAATTGGTAACAGATTTAATCCATACTTCATAGTCTGGCGTTACATTCTACTGGATACATACTGGATATCGCTAGATTAAGAAAGGTGTAGAAATTATGTATCGTTTTTGTTTTGAGAAAGATATTACAAAATGTAAATTTCTCAAAATAATTTGATCTTTAAAAAAAATATTCAGTTTATTATTGTTAGGCTTTGATTTAGTATATTTCTTTAAATTTATAGCCATACCAAGGATGTTTTGCCCGGATAAACCGTTTAAACACTTTTCTAGTGTTTTACCATAATTATGAGATCTCTATTATAGGTCTTTTTTATCCAATACACGATGAAATTAATTTGCATTGATGTCCAACTGACAAAGAAGTTACCGTACAAGTGACAGTCAGAAATACCCTCAATTCTGACACTAGAACAAAGTGATACTTTATCGCAAACATAAAAAAGAATAATCTTAAAACAACTGAGTAACAACCGTGTTTACAATCATTATTAAAACTTTTTAAGGTTCCGTAATAAATAAGGAACCGTTATACTTTTTTATACTCTTTTGTTTTTAGAGTTCATATCCGTGCTTATCTAATCCATAATATTATAAAACAATAAATATTAAGTTTATTATTATACAAATGCTTGCCGATTTCTCTAAATTTGACAAATTATTGTAAATTCTGAATTTAATAACTAAATGCATAGTCCAAAAGCAAGTTCGTTTCTATTTTACATAATTGTGCATAAATTGCATTTAGAAAGGTACCTACTCAAATGATTTTTAAATAAAGAAGAATGTACAGAAATTCATTATGTACTACTAAAAACAACAAAGTAAGTAAAACATACCTTACATACAAGCCATAAAACCGTTCATTCACCAAAACTCATTCACAAAGGTAAAAACTTTTACCAATCTCAATATTTTTTTCATTACTCATACTATACAACCGATAAACCACATTAACATTTACTCATTTTATGTAAATTGTAATCAAAATAGAAACATTTACAACCAAGCATTCAAAAATACCTTACCCTAAGTATACAATAATCCCTCGTATGAAACTACCAATCAAAAATATACCTTGTCGTTATAGCATAAAGTCTGAACTTGACCAAATCATATATTAACCCAGATGGTCCAACATGCTTCACATAGAAAACAGGTGGGGAGGAATATCATAAAACTGTATAGCAGTCCAACCGCCTCGCCAAACATTGCTTGACATCACTAGATGTCGGAAATTATTAGTAAAAAAAATATTTAATAAAAAATATAACAAAATGAAACTTTTACTCGTGATCTTAGCCGCCACGGCTTTTGTCTCCGCTGAAGACAGTGATAACACATTAGAAACGGCAATTAACTTCATAAAGGACTGCAAAGGAGATTACACTTTATGTGTCAAGGTTAATAATTTTATTAATATAGTGAAAGTGACGTGTGTTGTGGAAACGGGTTTCTGTGGATTTCTCATTTTACTTAAAAAGTGCATTGGCGATCTAAATAAATATTAAGCTTTTAAAACGCAACGTTCTTTTGAAATTAAAGTGCAAATTTAAAATTTTTGGCCAAAATGAAATTTAAAATTTTAATTCAGCTTTTAAATTGCAGGAAAAAATGCTACGAATCGTTGATAATCTGAGAGCATCAAAGAGTGTCACGATTGTTGACGGCGTCGTGTTTAGGGGCGAGCCCGAGCCAAGGTCGTCTAAGAAATTAGATGCTCTGCCCGTTGACACTTCTGCTAGAGAAGCAGAAGTCAACTACAGGCTCATTGATGGCGTTGTGAGTCTGTTCGAAACTCACGCCCTTGAGGTCAAAATGAATGACGCTGACAAACAGTCCATCCAGAGATCACTTGAAGAAGGTAATTACTTTAATTAGTTCGTAAAATGTAGCATTAAACGTAAAAGGGTTGAAATAGAAAAGATTATTGTTTTTGTAGCTAATTTACATTGCATATGTGAAGTCAATGACAGTTTATATGCAAAGTAAATACAAGTAATTGAAGTAGTAGCAAGATGTTAATTTTATCTCGATATTACAAAAGCATTGTTCTCTTTTAATAGTGCTGTAAAATCATATCTTATATGAACCTACAGTTTTAATCTCTTTTAACGCAAATTTGTATTGTTAGAAAAAAAGAAAGATAGTTCCCGGGAGAAAATCTTGTGTCACTTTAGAAAATGTAATAATCGATGTTATTTTAAATTCCAGGCCGTGGTAAGAAGAAAAAGGGTGGTGCTGCTATCGGAGGTATCATCGGTCTCTTGGGAGCTAAATTGTTGCTTGGCAAACTCTTAATCGTCAAGCTCATCGCTATAAAGGCCCTCGCCACCGCCAAGATCGCCTTAGTCCTTGCCGCCATCCTCTTCGTCGCTCACTGTCTGAAACAGGGTCACACCAAAACCACATACGAAGTTATTCCTCACGCTCATCACCAAGAGACCCATCATCCCGCCCATGTTGAACACGTTTCCCACGACTCTGGTCACGGTGGCGGCTATTCCAGCTACGGTTCAGACTGGAACAAAAACATCGATGATGCTCAAAACCTAGCCTACAGTGGCTACTCACACTCATCTTAATTTTAGCATAGAAAATCTTTAGGAAAAAACCTCTATTGTACAAAGAATTTATTTATTTCTAATTTATTGCCATTAATTTATTGAATTTGTGAAATACATTATTTATTACAATGATATATTTTGTTTTATTACTAAAGAACTTCTGATTTGATTGGATACGGAAACTGAGATTGCTCGAAATTTCGATGGTTATCTGGTTTCGGGTCAATAACATAGAAGTGAACGATCTGGACTATTACATCTTACTTTCATTCAATGATTGATAATATTTATGGTCGCCTGCGGCTGTTCTATAGAAACTGTGTTTATTTCTGATTTGAATTGAATCGTTCTTTTGAATTACTGTCTATCTGACTATAATTATATCTAATTTTAGCATCCGTAACTGTTGAATGTATTTTTTTAAAATCGTCGAATACACATAATATTATGTTTCAATAATATTATGTTAAGTTAGGTCTAGACAGTGATTAATCAAAGTCCAATATTATGAATTTTATTTCTGACCTATGAATCCGGAACTAATCATATTGTTAGCATGGAAATTTGAGACAACTCTCTCTAATCTGATTATCTAAAATCCGTTCTACATAATTTATCAATTTATTACTAGTCGATTCTATAAAAGTGGTGAACAAAAACAGGTTAAAGTATATACATTGATATCTCCGCTTTCTATAGACTGAGTTTCACGTGTTTTAGTCCAATTTCATCTTCATCGAGAGTGAGGCCAGTTGGCGAGACGACGCTTTGTAGATGAGCAACTTTTTGTCGCCAGTAGCAGCTGCATATACAAGACTGACGCTTTCAATTTATAAGGCACTTTTTGTGATAATTTCTCTATTTTATTTAATTAATTTAAAAACAACATTTGAACTGAAAAACTGAACGCAATGAACGCAATTGGTATTACCAATTGCGTTCATTGCGTTCAGTTTACATAACATTACGAAACTGTTTAAAAGTCTTTTATAAAACTATCTAACACTTTTTTCTCTCTCGTTATAATGCTGAACGGATATTACATCTTTGAAAAATTTATGACACATCGGTTTTGGATCTAGATGCTGGTTAAGTCACGAATTCTATGACACAGCAATAATTAATCTGGGCAACTTTTACCAAACCATAGAAAGTTGCTATGTAATAGTTCGTGAAATGATAAAAGTCAGGATTATGAATATGACTTGCATTACATCAATCATGACATTGATTTTTTATTCAATAACTGTAAAGTACATTTTTGTTCAAGACAAATGCTGAGGTGTAAGCATTGTACATAAATAAATTGGTAATCATTTTTGAATTTCATTCACGATGTCTACATATATTATATAACAGTTAAAGTTAAGTTATGTTTAAAAAATCTAAGCAGGCAAACTAACATCTCAATTATTATTATAATTAAGAAAAGATTTTGAAATAATTAAGATATACATGCTGAGGTAAATAGATACAGATATATTTTAGTATTTATAAAAATAGTATGAAGTACAATTTGAAGAAGAAAATGTAACAAGTAGCAATAAGTAGCCTTTGGCAACTGACGGCAACTTGGAACTCGCTCGTTTACTGCACTGTAACCACGGAACCGGCTCCAATGTACATAACTTGGAATCGGTCAACTTCTTTGTTTAATTATGTTTGGGTTCCGAGTTACCGGTTAGAATTGTACACCCCGAGGGTAAAGCAGCTTTCATTTAAGAAATAGTAAATGTTATCTGCAACAGTGAACTAGTCGAGATGTTTAAAATTTATATAAATGGATTCAGTATTTTTGGCATTCTAATTTTAAACAACTTTATAAATGACGTTTGTATTAGGTACGAATGAAGGTATTATTTGGATCTATGAGTGAATCATATTTTTTTTAATTGTAACTTGTTTATTCGTACTTTTAGGGTTCCGTAGTCAACAAGGACCCCTATATTCTTTATCGGAACTTATTAACCAATTATTGTGATCTAGTTCGTTCGCTACATGCCGCTATATTATTAGCATTGTTTAGGTTTAAAATAAGTTATAAATTTAATAAATTTTCACATGCAGAAAAACCGCACAATAAAGAGAAAATTTCAAAAATGAAAACTGGGATAAATTAATGTGAAAAAACTATATACTGTAACAGTGAACTTGAGTTAATTACCTCGTTATATCTGGTATAATGATAATGACTAACTAAAATGAAACAAACAGTGGAGTGCTTACGTTTTAATTAGTTAATAAAAAAGATCCAATGCACGTATTTTTAATTCCATATGGGTGTTTTAAAATTACCTCTTAAAATTAGAATGGCTGAAAACAAAAGTTAGATAATATAAAACAAAATTGCTTCCAGCTGAATTTATTTACTTATGCCCAGAACTTCTAACCTGCTTAACGGATTTTAATGCTGTCAGAAAAAAAATATTTTCAATAGTTCATAAATGTGTAATAAGGCTAGAGGCTAAAATTTTAATAGGTATTGTTGTGGTATAGGTAACATTATATTAGTATATAATGTTGTTATTAGTTAAAAGCCTACTTTTAAGTGCCTTGCCAGCTTCTAATTAGACGGACGTGTTTCCAGAAAGCTAATTAATTTAAAAAAAATTAAGCGATTGATTACCTCAATGTTCCAATGTAACCAGTCTTGTGCATCGAGATAATGTGTACTAACGTCTGTATCTTCAGACGTCAGTTTGTTATTATCTCGATGCGTTGGAATGGCTGCGAATTTGGAACAAAAAGTTTATTCATCCGTTTTGTATAAATATTCAAACGCTTTCATGCACACTCCGAAGCAGAAATGAAACAGAGCAGAGAATATATTCTAAAATTTAAAGAAATTATTTAGATATTTTGTCTAAAAGTTCACACGCCAACATTTTGGTTTCGTTTACTGTAAAACGAATGCTTATTTATATTTATCGAATACTTGTAATTATATTCGATCTTTCTTATCAAGATCATGTATTATAATCATTCGTCTTCTTTTTATCACTCTTTTAATCAGTTTGTTCTTAATCGTTCAATTATTATTACTGATCAAGTTCCAATACTCGTATCAAAGTGTAAGTCATTAGGCTATTGTAATAAATCAATAAAGTTACATTGTCTAGAGAAAGGAGTTCAACTAATTGCAACCTTTCACATAAGAGTACTTACAGCTTTTTCTTAAGATGCATATATTAAAAATCCGTGGTATATTTTACACTCACATTTTTGTTCATTTTTAACAAGGCACTGCTCAAATGGCTTTCATACAAAATATTATGACTTTTTTTACTGAATACAATATTATTAATGTCGACAACTAAGTGACGCCTTCTATGCGAAACATCAATCAAAACACAGTTGCAAATTAAAGTTGTTTTATGTATTTTCAGATTGTATTCAGTCGGGCTTTGAATAGATAAATATTTATTCAGTTCATCTATGCTTTTTATAGAATAGAATGCATATATTTGTCCAAATATGGGTGTACAATGTTGTTGCATTACATAGTAGGCGCTGGCCATATTTTACCATTAATTGGTATACAAATATTGTTCTTAAAACTACATTGATTAAATGTTATAAAATTAAAATACGATGAATAAAAATTAATTATGAATTTATTAACATTAATAAAATATAAATTGATGATTTAAAAGATTGTCTATTTTAATTTCAATCAATTAATTATTATTTTATTAATTATGGCGTAGGTTATTTATAAACATCTAATGATTAATAATAGTACATAACTTCATTTTATGGTGCTATAGCTTTTGTCATCTAAAAATTCTTTAACACTACAGTGTTAAAGAATTTTTAGATGACAAAAGCGTTAATATATATATTCATATATATATTATATATATTGTTAAATAAGCGCTTTTACAAAAGCGTTTATTTAACAATAGTAGAAATGTTTTTACTTTGACAAATTGATTAACAAAAAAAAGTTCTTGTAAGTTGAAACCTTATTCTTTTCATGACCCAACCCTACGTATATCTACCAAAATGTACTATATTTATTGAGGTAGACTCAACTAAATATCCGATGATGACGTGAGCCATTGTGTCTAAATTATCTATAATATTATGTATTTGGCTTCACATAACTCATTATGTTAATCAGTTATAGCTATTTCGCACAACTTTCGCTATCGAATTGGTAAGGCATTCTTCATTATACAGAATGTTGACGTCACAAGAGGCGCGCTGAATGAGTGAGTACCGCATTTTTTGGATGAGGCCAACTGATGGCATTTCCGGGGCCTCAGTCTATTTTCAGTACCTACAAGTTAACTGTATTAATTTTATCACTTTTAACAGGTGTTATTTTAGTTCCAATTCTTTGAAATATTATTTTTTATACGTATTTGATAGGTCTGAGAAAAAGTTGCGAAGTAAGTAATGTATTTGGAAGGTTTTTTTTGTATGAAGTACAAAAACGGGGAAAATTGACGCAGACGGATTTGCGAGGGTCAGCTAGTAGGCTATAAAAAACATAACAGACATCGCACTGGCGAAGCCGCGGGGAAATGCTAGTTATTCATAATCATGTCGACTGGCCTGTTGGTCTAGTGGTTAGTAACCCTGACAGCTAAGCCGTAGGTCGTGGGTTCGATCCCCACCCAGGATTAAACTTAGTGTGATGAGCACGATGGTCTGCACTGATGAATATATTTAAGTATGTTTATCAGTTGTCTGGTTTCCACAGTACAAGCTCTGCTTAGTTTGGGATCAGATAGTTTTGTGTGAGTTGTTCCAAGATATGATGCCGATTCTTAATTTAAAAGCATATTATTTTAATGTTGAATAATAAAAGATGCTTTATATTTTCAAATTTCAAATTTCAAAATATTTTTATTTTGTATAACCAAAATAAACACTAATAAATAAATACATACTAAAAGATGATTTGTTTCAAAACAAAATGCAGTTAGGCGGCAGTTCCAAGTGTAAAGCTCATGAGCTTAGTTTCTTGGCAGCTTCTTCTCATGAGAAGAAGCTGCCAAGAAACTCATCGGGCATTATTTTTCTTTACAGTAATAATTTTATTAAACTAACACACTGGTGTTTGGTGAATGTGAAGGTTTATAAAAAAAAGTATTAAAAGATTTATAACCACAGCAACATCATAACTAAGTTACAATTCAACTTAAATTAAATATCAATGGTAGAATATTGGATTTGGTATTGTCTAACGAATACTGCACTGTATCTGAATGTACAAATCCCTTGGTACTAATTGATCCACATCATAAATCTCTTACTATTACATTAAAACATATTGATCCCTCATACTTAAGAGTCGCCCCACGTATTAAATATATGTTTACGAAGGGTGACTATGAGGCCATTAATACGGAGATACAGAACCTAAATTGGAGTCAATCTTTTTCTGGTAAAAGTATAGAGGAGGCTGTACTTTTACTCATTTGTTACCCAATTAATTAATAAATATGTACCTACGATAAAAACACATAACAATAAAAACTATCCAACTTGGTATTCAATAGCGTTAATTAAACTAATAAAAGAAAAATATAAATACTTTCGTAAGTTCAAGACTTACGGAAATCGTTCAGATGAGGAAACGTATAAACTGTTAAGGGAAAGAGTAAAAAGGTTAGAGAATGAATGCTATTCCACTTACATATCTTCTGTAGAATCTTCTATTAAAGTAAATCCTAAACATTTCTGGTCCTATGTAAAATCACGCCGATATTCCTCAGGCATACCAAGCACTATTAAGTATGGTAACATAGTAGCTAACACGGGCGATGCAATATGTAACGTTTTTTCTGAATATTTTTATTCAACTTTTTCTAAACCCAGCCAAAATACAGCCAATAATCAACGTAGAAATAGCGACGCCCTAGCTGACATAACAAATATTCAAATATCGGCTACAGAGCTCGGTATTATCCTTAAAAAGTTGGATGTTACAAAATCTGCTGGTCCTGATCAAATACCACCGATTTTTTTGACAAAATGTGCTGAGACTATCGCGATTCCTATTAAATTGTTATATACAAGATCACTCTCCGACTGTATCGTTCCATCAATTTGGAAGTCAGCATTTATTACGCCTATTCACAAAAAAGGCTCAAAGACAGAGGCCACAAATTATAGACCAGTATCAAAATTATGTGTTTTGGCAAAGATATTTGAAAAAATCGTTTACAATCAAGTTTATGCGGCATTGAAAAATTCTTTTAGTGCCTCTCAGCATGGTTTCATCAGGGGACGTTCTACTATTTCCAATTTAGTATTATTTAATGACTTCATATCCGAATCGATGAGTAAAGGGAAGCAGGTCGATGTCGTTTATACAGATTATAGCAAATGTTTCGATAAAATTGATCATAACGTGCTAATTTATAAATTAGAAGTTGCGGGAATACGAGGAGATCTGCTTCGATGGTTCTCATCTTATATTTCTAACAGATCCCAGGCAGTTGTGATCAACAACTATGTATCAAGTTGGATTAAGGTGCCTAGCGGGGTACCGCAAGGCTCTCTTCTTGGTCCACTACTTTTTTTAATCTGTGTAAACGACATCGATACATGCTTCCGACACTCCCATTTACTCAGTTTCGCTGACGATATGAAAATTTTCAAGGCTGTTACATCAAATGCTGACGCTGAGGATCTGCAGTCCGATCTCCGGCGTTTAGAGCAGTATTGTATAGACAATAAGCTAGAACTCAACCCTATCAAATGTTCAACTATATCTTTCAGCAGAAAAAAAACAATCATTCGGTCTGACTATTCCCTACATGGACATGTTCTTCGAAGGAACAATAGTATCCGCGACCTTGGTATCATACAAGACTCCAAACTCTTATTTGAAGAGCATATTGATCACATAATAGCTAAGGCTTCCCAGTCATTGGGATTCGTAATGCGTATGTCTAGTAATTTCAAGGAGGCTAAAACATTTAAAATTTTGTATTGCACCTTTGTACGGAGCATATTGGAATACGCTAGCCAAGTATGGAATCCAAGATACGATAAATACGTTCCGCGTATTGAAAATGTCCAGAGAAAATTCATAAGGTATTTATGTTATCGTCTTAAACTTAAATATTCATCAAGTGAATATTTAAAACTATGTGCCAAGTTCCACATTTTGCCATTGAAAATTAGGCGTGAAATAGCAGATGTGACATATATGTCAAACATAATATCAGGAGCGATTGATTGCCCTGAACTATTGTCAAAAATTTCATTTTATGTACCCATCAAAGTTGTTAGGCACTATACTCCAATTCATTTACCAGTGGTACCCTGTAATTATCGGCAAAATGCGTTTATGTGGAGAGCGAGCAAGACATTAAACAATAAATGTAGGGAGTTAAACTTCGATATTTTCTGTATTAATTTGGAAACTGTGAGGAGGATGCTGAGTCGGGACTTCTTCTGTAGTTTTATATAATGATTTTTATTTTTTAAGTTAGTTTATAATTTGTCGTCAGTTGGGTTCATGTATCCCCTACAAATAATAATAGTATACACTGAAAAGTTACAATGTTGATACTGCTTGGTCCAGTCTGCGCACTAATGTTTGATTTTTAATTAATTATGTATAAGTGAAAACCTTTTATTGGCTAACTGTTGCATATGTTTCAATCTTCAAAAATAATTATTATTTGCTGTTGGTTTTCCGAACATAAATAAATAAATAAATAAATTAATTTATTTCTATAATATAAATTTCTAACCAAAATATATATCGACTTCAATAATAGAAAAGATGCTTTAAACAACATTAGTGAAATAGACGCAAAACTATTAAAACATCCAAATTTCTACATTTATAAATATGTATTACACTGTCTACTCGGAGAAATGTAAAATATAGTTAATAATAATTCCGGTTGTAACAAGATAAGGCTCAACTAAACAGTTTCACTTTTATATATATGTAGGGAGTTGAAGCGTTCGTTGTGGTTTTCACTTGTGGGAGCTACCATATTTATGATGTACTTTGTAACTTTAATTTATTTAAATAGCCTTCTGACAAATATCTTAAGCGTAACCACTGATAACTCGACGCCCTGCAGTTTTAATATTTTAGAATGTTTTTGGTAGTAGTATTAACTAGTGTAAGACCAATTGAGATTAACATCGATTCTTCTTTTATTTATAGCCTTTTTCCTAGTTACTAACTACTGTTTATAATAGCTTACTGATCTGCTCTACCAACGTTGGAATTTACTATCCTATCAGAGATCCTACCAAAATTCAACTGTAGTACGTAGTGTAGCAGGTATCCAATCTCGCGTAAACTTAACGCAATTTGGATGAGACACACAAATGGTGATATAACTTAGCTATTTTGTTACAATAAAGACATTGTTTCTTATTGCGATAGTTGCTTATTACTTTAAAATTGTGCACCGTACAAAAGCACAGACTTTAGTCTATACTTTCATTAAATTTTGCTTGTGCGATCACCATTTTTACAAACACTCCCGCCCTTTGATAAAAGCCTTATGTTGGGGGGAAATTACAAACCAAGAAGTCCAGGCTAACTGAGAAACATTTTTTTGGATCTCACAAAACTCTGTGTATGGCAATCAAACCCACCACTATATGTGTAACTGTTAATAGTGAGTCAACTCCAGCACACAGCGTATGATCGATGAGGTGCGACAGGCGCGAGAGCGGAGCATCCTATTTGCCTCCAGTAACTTCAGACTACCCGCGTAGACGGTACGCTGCGAGACGGGGTGTTACATTAAAGTAATTCGTGTACTCGAAATTAGTTGTTAATATTTGTGTTCCTCTATTCTCACTTGTCTATTATATATTTGACTGCCTCTGTGGCACGATGGGAGTGTGTCCGACTGCTACGCAAAAGGTCATGGGTTCGATCCCCACCCAGGATAAAACTTTGTGTGATGAGCACGATGGTTTATTCTGTGTCTGGGTGTTATTTATCTATAATATGTATGTATTTAGAAATATATAAGTTTATTTATCGGTTGTCTGGTTTCCATAGTACAAGCTCTGCTTAGTTTGGGAACAGATAGCTTTGTGTGAGTTGTCCCAAGATTTATTATTATTATTATTAGTAACGAAAAGTTACGATATCACCAGTTTCTAAATAATGTAATAATAATAATAATAATAATAATTGGCATAAACTGGCAACACTGAATGACGGTTGACGTGTGTCGTAAAATTTTCACCAAATATTTTATTTTATATTATAATATTTCGCTAATGTTCTTTTAATACCTACTTTAATCAAATATACTCCAGCATAAATACTTCTAAATTATTATAACTCCCATAAATTCGCAAAACCGGACAATAGCCAAGAAATTTACACTATGACATTACATGTCAAAATGAAAATTAACAATAACAAGGAAAAAATGATTTAGCCACATGATAACTAGAAGCAGAGCCAGAGACAGAACAGCACACCCTCCAACCCCGGACTCGTCTCTCCGCTCCGCCTCGCAACCACAGGGTTCAACACCAGCCGTTGCTGAGGCGTCGAGCTCGTCGAGTGACGAGTATTTCTCTCCGCCAACGTCGCCACCACCTGTACGTCGGCGAGGGAGAGGCCGGCCGCCGACCAGCTTAGGACCCCGAGGCCCACCGGCCTCAAACAGGGCCCCCGCTGTCGGTGGTGATGTGCGCCGCATGCGATGGACTACGTTGATGAACGAGAACGTCATGCGGGCATATTTTGCGGCTACAGAGGGGGGAACTAACCTTACTGTGTACCGTGAACGGATGCTGCCTCTGTTTCAGGTGCTTGAGCCGACTGTCAACGTTTCGGCACAACGATTATCGGACCAAGTGCGGGCCATTCAGCGCTGTCATCTGCTAGATGAGGCCGCACTTGAGAGACTACGCTCGGAGTACGCCCAGACTAGCCGCGAGATCCCTGCCCCGGTACAGGTTCCTACAAATGTAGTTGACTGTGAAGCTACGGGGCCGGATACCGCGGCTATTGTGGTAAGTACTCAGTGCAATGAGGAGATTAAGGCCGCTTTGGAATTTGCGCTTCGCGAATATCGGTCCACGCCCCACAATATTAGGCCACGCCTGCCTCGGTTACCTATGCATAGACGGAACATTTCGCTGGTGTGTGCTCTTGATTCGTTATTGCCTACTTACCTAGACAATAGCGAAGACCTCGGCGATACCCACTCAATCCTGTATTGTGCAGCTGTTGCGGCATGTCGTATAGGAGGTGTTAAGCTTTTAGCAGAAACCCCTACTATACGACCAAGGTGCGCCGTACCCGCGTGGCAATGCAGGATTGAGCGCCGTATTGCCGGGGCAAGGGTACTCATCGGCAAGTTGTCCTGCTTCAGGACCGGGAACACTCGCCCGAGAGTGATGCGCTTTGTGAAACGGGCATTCTTGGGGACTGACATCAGACCTCAGGATTATATGTCGCGTGTCACAGAGCGCATCGACTTCCTGAAGCAAAAAATCTATGCATGGGCAAACCGAATACGCAGGTACAAAAAACGCGTGGACAGGTATAACGTGAACTGCATGTTCCAAAGGGACCAAAAGTGGGTGTATAGAGACTGGCAGCGAACGGATCAAGGTGTGGATGGCGGGCATCTACCAAATGCTGAAGCGACAAGCTCGTTTTGGCGTAACATTTGGTCGGTGCCTGTCACCCACACAGAGGGGGAATGGATGCGTGACGTTGAACGAGCGTGCGAACTTATTCCGGAAATGGAAGATATTAACATTAACAGCACAGACGTAGCCAGTGCAGTCCGTCCTTTTTCTAATTGGAAATCTCCAGGCCCAGACGGACTGCACAACTTTTGGCTGAAATGGCTACGCAGTTCGCACGCTTGTTTGGCATCGCAATTCCAGTCCGCCCTAGAATCTGCGTCGCTGCCAGCCTTTATGACTAAAGGAGTGACCCACCTGCTCTATAAGACCGGTAGTACCTCGGACCCTAGAAATTATAGACCGATAACTTGTTTACCATCGATCTATAAACTTCTTACATCCATTCTGAGAGCTAAAATAAATAAACATATACACACAAACTCCATCATGTGTACCTCTCAGAATGGATGTGGAAGTGGGGCCCGGGGTACTAAAGAGCTTCTCCTCATTGATATGACTATTAGCCAGCAGGTTCGCCGCAACCGAAAGGATCTATCGGCATGTTGGATAGATTATAAGAAGGCGTATGACTCCGTGCCACATACATGGCTTCTGAGGGTGCTGAAGTTGTATAAAGTTAATACAACTTTATGCACCTTCTTGAAGTCGTGTATGGGACAATGGAATACGGTTCTTACCTATCCAGGGTGCCGAGGGATCCAAGAAAGTGGCGGCGTACCTATAAGGATTGAGCGGGGTATATTCCAAGGTGACACTCTGAGTCCCCTTTGGTTCTGCCTAGCACTGAACCCACTTAGTACCTTACTAGAGGGTTCAGGGCTAGGTTGCAGGTTGCGACGTGGTGGTCAGGTTATATCTCACTTGCTTTATATGGATGACTTGAAGCTCTTTGCTCCCACCAGCTCACAACTAATAGCGTTACTGAAGGTAACTGAAACCTTTAGTAATTCTATTAGAATGGAGTTTGGTGTTGACAAATGTGCAGTCGTTCATATAAAGCGAGGGCGGGTAGTGGAATCCGAAGGGACTCAACTCTCGGATTCCATTCACTTAAGATCACTTCTCGCAACCGAGACCTATAAGTATTTGGGTATATCGCAGGCATTGTGCATTAATGAGGTTGACATGAAACAGCAGTTGCAAGAACGTTTCTTCGGTCGCCTGAAAAAAGTGCTTAATAGCCTTTTGTCAGGTGGCAATAAGATCCGGGCTTGCAACAGTTGGGTCATGCCACTTCTAATGTACTCCTTCGGTATACTCAAGTGGACTCAGACAGAATTAGACACCCTGGATCGAAAAGTCCGTACACTCATGACGTCATACCGAATGCATCACCCGCGTTCATCTGTGATGAGATTGTATATCCCGCGGAAGTGTGGGGGCCGGGGTTTGTTGAACCTCAAGTCCCTTCATAACCGCGAGATATACAATCTCAGAGAATATTTTCTCCATATGGACGTGGGTGTGCATCGGGATGTTGTCGCGGTGGACACCGGGCTTACCCCGCTCTCCTTGGCTAAAGAGAACTGGCGCAGGCCTGTAGTACTTGGAGTCAACGAACGCAGGGAGGTATGGCAGAGCAAGGAGCTTCACGGTAGGTTCTTTCGGGCTCTTCATGGGCCCGATGTGGACCTACTAGCATCTGTGGCCTGGCTACGGTTCGGTGACCTCTTCGGGGAAACCGAGGGTTTTGTCTGTGCAATTGCTGACGAAGTTATCATGACGAATAACTACCGGAAATATATACTGAGGGATGGCACTGTTGACATCTGTCGTGCATGTCACCGACCTGGTGAGTCCCTCAGACATATCGTTTCCGGCTGTTCACGTCTTGCTAACGGCGAGTACTTGCACAGACACAATCAAGTAGCCAGGATAATCCACCAGCAACTTGCTCTGAAATACCACCTTGTGGACGTTGAAGTCCCGTACTACAGGTACGTTGCTGAGCCAGTTCTTGAGAATAGTCGTATCACGTTGTACTGGGATCGCTCTATCATCACAGACAGGACTGTTGTCGCTAACAAGCCTGATATTGTGCTGATAGACCGATCTGAGCGCCGTGCAATGATTGTCGACATCACCATCCCCCATGACGAAAATCTCGTGAAAGCCGAAAAGGATAAACAAATAAAATATCTGGATCTGGCGCACGAGATTGTCGACATGTGGGATGTTGATTCGGCAATCATTGTACCGATAGTCGTCTCCGTTAATGGTTTGATTGCCAAGAGCCTCGACCAACACCTTGAGAGGCTCGCGTTAGACGGTTGGATCAAGCGCTTGATGCAGAAGGCAGTACTTCTGGACACGGCTCGCATTGTGAGGAGGTTCCTTTCTCTGGGGCCGTAACCACCGGTAGCTTGGTCCCTGTACCCGATGCCGGTGGGACACTATTTTTTATATTTTTAAATGTATTTTTTATATGTATATTTAAAAATGTAATTTATAAGAAAAAAAAAGAAATAAAGAGAATAATAATAATATCTTGGGACAACTCACACAACGCTATCTGATCCCAAACTAAGCAGAGCTTGTTCTATGGAAACCAGACAACTGATAAACATACTTATATATTTCTAAATACATACATATTATAGATAAATAACACCCAGACACAGAATAAACCATCGTGCTCATCACACAAAGTCTTATCCTGGGTGGGGATCGAACCCACAACCTCTTGCGTAGCAGTCGGATACACTCCCACCGCGCCACAGAGGCAGTCAAATGTAAAACGTTGGTGTGACAAAATTCCAGGATAATGTGTGATAGAAGCTTAAAGATAGTTTGTTAGGATTGTGTGACGTCAGTAGTAATATGGCTAGAGATTTGAAGTCGCAACCTCATGATTGCGAATTATTAACCTTCATCACTAGACATCTTCACCTACATATAGATTTTGTCTGACTTTTATGACTTGTTTGGTTGTTAATTACGTTATTATTCATTTTATGAAAAAAACATTTCAAATGTATACATCAGAATGAGAATTTATAATATCATTAAATTTGTTAAAAAAAGCAATTATAATTTGTTGGTTGCACATCTGTTTTTAAATAAACAATACATAATTAATTTTGTTAATAAACAATATATATTTGTGACAACCCTTGCATTTTTTTAATGACCCGCCGCCGAGCCGCATTTTTCGCTACTTCAAAGGAGTTGACTCACTGTTACTAGTTACACAAATGCCACCACTCTCTGTATTTTCTATTTCGAAGTAATTAGATAAGCTTAATAAGGAATTTATGACATAATCTTAATCATTATCATTTCAATTAATGACTATAAATACACAGTTATTGGTACGCTCAAGTTTCTCATATCAGAATCATTTCAGTTCTCTCCAACATTACTGACCACACTTAGACCATGTTTTCTAACCATAATTATACTAAAGGGTGACCTAAATAAAGCACGTATTATAGTTTCACTGTATGCTGAGCTTTGGCTGTAGTGTGAGAATATGTATGTTTAACTGGCTTAAAATAATCTTGTTTGCAAGTTTGGTGAAAAGGTGTCTTGTAGTAACTGCAACTTAGTTTGATAGCTAAATAATAATAATAAATGTATTTAGAGGGGCAACTCCATACATGTAATAGCAGCTGAATTTTTTTTTTTTTAGCATACATTAATGTGTGAATTGTGAATTTTAAGGTTTCTAATAAACTTTTTGATTCAGTAAATATTTTTGAAATAATCGCCTCGAAAGTTGCATAAATTGTGTCCCCCATTAGCTTTTGAACAGTGTAACCAAATAATATTTTCATTTTTTGGTATAATAAACACTTTAAACTAAAATTATTTCGGACGTCATCAGATATACCGTCATTGTGTTATTGCCGAAAAACTACGTTTCTCAACAAAAGGCGTAAGTGCCATGAACATCTCTTCTGTTGATGCAATTATTTAAGGCTGCGGAACCCTACACTGAGCATGGTCCGACATGCTTTTGCCCCATTTTTAGATATTTCATTCTTACAACACTATAGCGCTTTATTTTTTCTAAAGTAAGTTTTTCTAGAGTAAGTTTACCAAAAAAGTCACTAGAATTTTCTTTTAACGTAAAAATCGCGCAACTTAATCTTAACTTCTTATTTCCGATCGTCATTGACCATTTTCTATTGCCCGTAATTTTGACTAGTAACATAAAAGCCACTTTTGTTTTCAAACGACTAGTAGTTCCGTTTAATTATGTTTAAGTATCAATAATTATGTCCATCGTGCCGTTGTATCGAGAAAGTGAAATAAAATAGAAATTCTGTTTAATGTGCTATAATCATTCTGGCTGGCTGTAATGGGACCTGGTTTGCTGCCTACCTTTGTAATATTTAAAACGTAGGTACTTCGGTACCGAGGTATCGATGATATTGAAATTTTATAACATTCTCTGCAATCTAAGTTTCGTGTCAAAGGTGAGGTGCTGACATTTTGTATTTTCCCTTTTTGAAACTAATGTCATTGAATAGTTAGGTTTGGCAGGCGTCATAATGAGTGATTAAATTTTAGGAAACTTTTGAATTGTCAAGTTTTACAAGTAATTTGGGCGACCTAACTTGGCGATGTGACTTGCCGATGACATCGAACAATGATCGACTGGCCTATTGATCTTGAACTTATTGACCCTGACTGATGGTTTTGATTCCTACCCAGGGTAATTGTGTTATGAGCATGTTTATTCTATGTCTGGGGGTAAAAATATTGTATAGATGTAAATAAGTAGATTTACTAAACTGTAATATTATAGCTCAACGACTTAAGCAGGAATGTTATCCCGCTATGGATTAATTTCTCGGGTAGAACCATTCCAACCGGGATCAAATGATCCCGGTTGAAATTGTTCTACCCGGTCTGTTAGTATCAATCAATTTGTAATTGATTGATACTAATAGACCGATCAATTAACTGATACTAATAGATCAGTTTTCTTCAAATAATTATAATTATAATGACATGATCGATGTGATGTCTTAGTCAAATTGCATACTGTTTATTTACGAGGTGACATATTGCCTTTAATTATAGGTTACATTGTTGCCAATACAACACCAAACTACATTAAAAACATATCTAACAATCTGATAAACAAGAAAAAGCGTAAAGATAGAGATAACAATAGCCCAGTAGTACCAAAAATGTATTCTTTGGCCCACCCACGCGTAACAAGAGTTACTACGATTCGGTTTCGCTTCTTATTTAAAAAGAACAGATTTGAATTTTGTTTCTGTTCTGCTCTCTTGAGCTTAACAATAAATATGACATGTATTTTGTCTTGTGAAAGTGAGTCTGTCAACGATATAGTTGTTATAAATAGATTCATTACTTTGGAACATGTGACGAATTTGATATTTTGAAGGATGTTAACCTTTGTGTAGAAAATAACAAACGTAAGTACAGAAAACAAATTTTTCAAAAGAGTTGTGTTCTAAAATTTATAGAAATTTGAAGACAAAAGACCGATTTATCGTAATATGCTCGTATAGGCCGATTGACATCGGTTTATATGAGCACATTAATATTTTTTTTCTTTTCAATTTCGTTTACTAGCAATTGACCTCTACTGTGATAAGGAATGAAATACAGGTTCTGGTACACCTAATCCGCTATCGGCCAAACTATACTCTCGGGCAAACTCAGCCGATCCATTCAAATGTTATTTTCGGGTGTCATTAGACTATAGCAATTGTACTACTAGACGCGTTCTTCTACATGCGTTTAATTCACATCTCAATTACAATATAACTCAATTACATGAGTATGGCCGATGACGCTGAAGCAAAGTTGGGCCGATAAATGATATGATGTACGCTAGCCGTACTACAGCATGCGGATCTTGTCATGTATCCGTTTCAAATATTCTTCTTGTAGGGCTACATGTAACATTTCCTTTAAATCTCTCCAGCTGAGTTATTGTCTCTACAAACCGCCTTTTCTCACTATCTTAATCGACAGTTTCCATAAAAAAACATCTAATAACATAACCACTGTTATGCGTATTTAGACAACGAAATAAACTAGCCATAACCATAATAGCTGGCTCAAGTTCCGGTAGGTTGATCTTAACTTTAGCAACTGCGAAATAGATTTTATCTTCTCTTGTAACCAAATTCACTTGTACCAAGATAAAGGAAAATTTAAAGCGAGCACAGGGTATACAGGTGATTTAGTTTACTTTTGTTTTCATTCTTTGCTTTGGATACTTTTTCAAGACAAGCTTCTTTTGCCAATGAACCAGACTTGTGTGGATTCGTGTTCTTTATTTCAATCAATCAATCACCCTGTATCCATCCACTGCTGGACATAAGCCCCAGAACACCTGGTCCTTCGTCTCCGGCATCCAATTCATCCTAGACCTTTTACAGGTCGTTGGTCCATCTAACTTGGAGTTATCTCACGCTTATCAAGTTACGGTCTCCTCTGTTGGATTTGTTTGCTTCAGCGGCCATCGGTCCTTTAGTAAATATGGCCAGCCTATTGCCACTTCAGCGTTCTTAACCTGCGTGCTACGTCGGTAACTTTAGTTTTTGGTCTCCTTAATTACAAATGGTAAATTATTTTCGCAAGAGCGACTTTATGTGGCAAGTCAAAACTTTTTTAATGGAAAGGTTTTTTTTTATCCTATAATTTTAATAAATATAAATATATATTTATCAAAAAGCTATTTAATTATTAAAAACTTGTATGTATGCATGATTTTTTAGGGCGCTTTGTTGATATCCGTGGGTTATAACAGGTCTTAGTTGAAAACCAGCGCCAGGCATCCCTGCCTGGCTCATGCTAAACTGGGAAGTCAAGTTTTCTTAGATATGTGACGTTTAAAAAAAAATAAACATGACGGCTTTGTGATGTGAGCAGGAAATGTGAAAAAAAGTTTTTTTCAAATACCGCAATATGGGTTTCAAATTATAGAGCTCATCGTTAGCATTTCAAAAAGGTATAATAATTATAATTTGTGTAGGTAATATGACTGTAACCATAAAAAGTCAATTATCAACTATTCCTTTCTCAATTTTCAATACTTGGCAATAGCTGTGATAAAAGTTAGTTATTACATTTGTTACACCACCACTAAAAAGTTTTAAATAAATAAAAAACCGGCCTGCGCAAAAAAGATGCAACCAAGATCCCCTACATAATATAATATTATTATCGTGCTGTCGGAAGAACAATTCCAAGTTCATCGAGATTCAATGCATCCTATTTAATATATATACCTACATAGTGGCTCCTCGAGCCTTTTCTTAAAAATAATAATTGTCAAAATGTATTGTGTAATGTACATGTATTTAAATTGCAATAATATTTTTCTTAGACCTATTAGAGATAGTATAGATACATACTAGCAACACTTGGATATGTTTTGCCGTTGGTCACTTCCACAGGCTATTAAAAAGCGTTATTTGGACGTTGCTTTATTTCAGATATAAAAAAAAAGAAATAAATATTACCACTAGAACTTAACAGATCTGTACAATTCCAACTCCGTAAAATAAGATGAAGTAACTAAAAACATAATTTCTGAAAAACCAAATGTATTAACAGATAAAAATAAAAATAAAAGCTTGTTATACAATGGTCTCAATGTCTAGTTTCCAACTAGTCAAAACAACAACTCTTTAAGAAATGTCAAAACGCAGATTTTATGGAGATCTCATACAATAAGCGGTCTATGACGTCACTATTTTTTTTCTAGTCAAATCACTTCTTTAGATAACAAATTTAATCGGTTCTAACTTTTACGTTGACAGTTTAAATGTCACGTTTATTTACTAATTAGTATTTTAGATTTTTTGCTTATCTAGGAAACTAGCCTATTAAGAGCATAATACACTAATTAAATTATTATACAACTTTTAAACAATAGTGAGAGCATTACATAATAGCTGTAATACTATAGTAAGTGTAAAAATATTCAATTAACTTGGACATTTATATTCATTGTTATGATCTTAAACATCTGTTATGTTTAATTTTACCATTGTTTTTTATTTTAATTACATCTTTGTTATGTTGTTTTGTATAATTTCTATTTTTATACAAAAGTTCTTCTGCCAATCATGTTTTATGGAAAATATGGCGCATCTTTTTGGTGCTACGCAAAATGTTACGTCGTTATCGTTTCTAAAAATCCTATTTGATTCCCTAAATACGTGTAAACACCGGCCGGAGGACACGGTGGAGCATACGGTGGAGGTGTGCCCTGCTTGGGCCGAGCAGCGACTTGCCCTTATGGTAGCGATCGGCGGTGGTGACCTCTCGCGTCCGGGGCTCATTCGAGCCATGCTGCGGAGTGAGAGGGAATGGGAGGCAGTCGTCTCCTTTTGCGAGGAGGTGATGCTGCAAAAGGAGACGGCGGAACGCGTGAGAGATAGACGGTCCTCACGCCCCGGCCGCCCCGCGATACGCCCCGGGCGACGGGTGACAAGGGACGACATCCGGCCACCCTAGGCGCAGGCCTGAGGACGACGAGCAGTGGGTAGCTTGCCGTCCAGCTTAGAACTAGGCCGGGTCGACGGCGCGCTAGTGATTCACGCGCGCCTTGAAGAGGTGTCAGCAAGTGACGGAGCCCCATTGGGCCGGCGCCACCGGGAGTGCGGGATCGTTCGAAAGAGTTACCGTGCTCCCGGAACACCAGGGCGAAAGAAGGAACACAGATGGGTTTTAGTCAGTAGGAGCCTGACACGCCCTCCCGCTCGTGCCCACAGCGGGAGAAGTCATATGATGATTTCCCATCTATAAAAAATAAAAAAAAAATACGTGTAAATAATATTGTTTCCAGTTCTCTACCTTTAAAGGCTACAACGGAGATTTTACACCCGGGTCACTTCATTTTTTGCCCATAGTTTTTTTTGTTTTGTGAACGCAGCATATTGAGATTTCGTGTATTTTCCTAAGTCGGCAGTAGCCCGCGAACACGAAGAACTATGAGTTTTTTTGGAGTTGTTTGAAAAAAAAAAATAGGTTTACATTTTTGATCAGACAAATTTGATGTTTTTTTAGCTATTAATATAAAGTTTATGGCAAATTGTATACAAGAATACTTGACAACAAGTTATCTTGGGTGAGCCACATCAAAAGAAAAATAAAGAATACGTGTGTCGCCTTCTGGCAATATAAGATACTAGTAGGAAAAAGATAGCGACTTAATCCAAAAATCACGCTATGGCTCTACACTGCAATATTAAGACGGACCGCTGATGCCCCTGCCACTGGCTCAGATTCGGGCATGGTTGCGTGAAAAACGGAAACCAGCCATGTAGCGGAAATGACAAACAAAAGAAGCTGGAAGCCTCAAAGAGATTCTCTCGAAACCTCATTAGACTTGAAAGGGACAAGCTATTCATGGTTGTAAACCCCCCCTAAACAAGCACCTCCACACCATCGGGTCGACGGACAGCCCGCTCTGCAGAGGATACTTGAAAACTGAAGTGCAGTGCATGTTATTCTGGAGTGCAGCAGTGTGGCCGAACACCGGGTGCAGTTCCTGTCGTCTATATCATCCCTCCCGGAGGCGTGTCGCGGTCTGAGCGGACTGCTGAGCTTCTGGGAGTGCCTTGGGTGGCTGGAGTGACGGATAAGTATCTAATGCACAACGGCCCATTCAAGAGGCTAAGTGCAGTTTTTGTAGTTCCGTAAAAACCAACAAACAATGGCAAATTGAAGACTTCCGCCTGTGTAAAAAATAAAAATTGAATAACATGAAGCCAGCTAAGCTCAATGGTTTGTGTTAGAAGTAGGTTCACGTCGGTAGTAATTTGGGAACCCGCTACCTCTCGATTGTGAATTCGATGCCTTAACCATTAGGCTACCGCCGCTTCTTAGTTATACGTAGTATTTTGTTAATTAAAACCTAGGTGTTTTTGCACTCACAGTGGGAGTAAAACACAAGAAGTTAAGACGAAATACAATATTCCTTTCGATTTAGTCTGGCCTCTCAAATTTAAGCCGTAAATACGTCTGTCAAAATTACATCAAATGTTGTGCCTCTCCAATAAAAAAAAGATAATCTAGTCTATTTATTTTTATTGGTTTACAACAAATAAAATTTAGATGCTTACCCTTATGTAAGCATCTAAATTTTATTATACTAAAATAAATTAAAATAATACCTACCTACATCAAAAAGTTTTTAATCTAAAGCACAATAACATTAACATTAACCTGAATAGTCCGTAAAAGGTCAAAATTGTTTGAAGCGTATACAGTATATCATATGCGTAATTATTTAGTTCTGAGTACGACTGTTGTGTGAAGAGATTTTGGGTTCGATACCCACAAGCAACAGAGCTTTATGAGGACGGTTACACATAAGCGGGTCGGCACATGTGTAGTAGTTGCTTCGGGCCGTCTTCGTAGGTATGTTATTTTTTTTATTTAGAAGAATAACTCCCGCAGTAGGAAACATACGGATCACCGACACAAAGACTTAAAACAACAATTTTTCACACGTAGTGGTGTTCCATGTGGGAATCGAACTCAAGATGTCGTATCTTGCGCAGCAGAAGTGCACACTCCCACCGCACCGAGGCAGTTGAATTTTATGATATATCTTTCTAGGATAGGCAAACTTTAGCAATAATTTTTTTGCAGGTTTTGGGGCCGTCAAATACTAGGTTTTGATATTCTATTGCCCAATATGTAGGCTGCTTAAGATTAGAGGCACACTATGTCTCCTAACTCCATGTCTAAAATCAAATGTTTTGAATTCACCTTAACGTTTTGAACTCGGCTTTATTCCTCACGAACTAATTCAATTTTAGGACAGCAAAAACTGTGACCATGATTTAGCATTGTTATTAAACATAACTTCTACATGCGGAGCTAATGTTTGCAACTTGATTTATAGTTCACTTTCCATAATCACCTCGTCCACGGGAACAGGTCGAGAAAGTTAAAACATCTATTAGCCGAGATGATGGCGCCAAATATGACATAGTATTGTGATAATAACTTAAACTAACATGTTAATACGTCAAGTCACCTTATTATGAGTTCGCGTAGCATCCGATAGATGGCGTTGTTCTTGAATTGTTTCGTGTATGTTTTGAGTCTTACGGTAAACTTGAAGAGTTATTCCCATACAAAGTATTTTACAATTTAGATTTTTTCAATTTTTCTGTTTTCTTTTCCTTTTGGTTTTTCCCCGGCTAGACTAACTGAACAAAATAGGAATTTTGAACTAGAGGTTTAAAAAAGAAGGTAACTTAACATAAAACCTAACTGCGAAATTCAAATAGTTACCGCAAGTGATAAAAGAACATAAGTGGAAAAACTCGGAAGACCCTGTAAATATAGTGACAGCAATATTATAAAATGAAAAGTTAATATACAAAATGCTGCTCTGATTTTTTTAGCAGGCGTTCAAAATTACGTTTTACTTGCCCCTGACAGATTTATTCGACTAAAGGCATAAAACATGTGTTTTATTTCGAATAAGTTCGGTACAACAGGGGCACAGTAAAGCATTCCCGAGCCGAGTTTGGGGAGGGTGGGTGGGGGTATACAAATCTATAGTGCGAATTACAACGTCCCGTGAGGTCGTTCGAGAGTCCGATTTGGACTTGGCCGGCGATCCAGTCGGACTCCCACTTATCCAGTGTTATTATAAGCTTTTAGGCCGGGACTGATCGATCCGACTTTTAGAAAAGCCTCATTGTTGATTAAGGAACTTTGCAGGTTTACACCTTTTTGTATTTTTTAAAGCATTTTATACAAATTTATACATATTAAATGTATAGAGAAAAACCGTCTCAAGCGAGACTCGACTCGAATGGAGGATAAACTCGATTGTGTCAGGCGTGTCTCGGAGCCGGAATTGGCTTAGGGCCGATCTTAGGGGTCTTAAGGTCGTGGATTTGAGTCCCACCTGAGACAGATTTTCCTCCATACATTTAATATGTATAGGCTTACATCTGTTGTTTTATCTGTCAGGCGCAATGCTATGAAGAAAAAGTGATGCTACTCTTGAATAGCATCACTTTTTCTTTATAGCATTGCGCCTGACAGATAAAACACAGAAGAAATTTGATTGCTCCAAGAATGTTGAACCATAGAGTCATTAAATTTCTTTGGAAAACACACGCCCAAACTTTATCAAACTACCTGATTTTTGTAAACCAGAGGTCGTGTGTTCGATCCCCACCCTGGATAAAACTTTATGTGACGAGCACCATGATCCAGGGGTGGGCGGGGGGACGTACCTAGCACCAGGACTTGAGCTACGATTTTATAAAATATTTTTTATAAATTACACCAGTCACAGCTCTACAGGAGGGGACGACGCGCGACGGGAGAAAGGGGTAAAATACCTGTAAATGTCAGATCGGAATTGATATGCTCACAGCATATCAAATCTCTGTGTGAGTCGAGCTGGGCGCAGCTCTACCTTAGAAACCTTTAAACAAGCCGAGATTCGCAGCACAGTATTATAAATTACTACGTAGAGGGTACTCAGCGTGGTCTTACAATTCACTGCACAAAACAGATGGGCGCAGCCCTACGGTTGAAGTTAATGCACGAGCTAAAAGTCACTGCGCAAACAAGGTGTAACCCGCGAGCGCAGCGCAAACTATCGAAGCATTGAGCAAGCTGCATGTGCAGATCAATTTTAAGTGTTAGAAGAGGAGCACAGTGTGATCACAGTGGCCCGCTGCAGCGCTGTCTTAAAATTCAGTGCGCAATGAAAAGCATTTTGTTAACAAGCACAGTGTGAGGTTAGAAGCCGTTCCGCGAGTATGGAATCCAATGCAATCTTTACAGCCACTGCGCAGACAGAGAGGCGCAGCGCAAAAATAAAAACCCCTGAGCAACCAGGAGGGGGAGGGGGAGCCCTTGAGCAGGGTGAACACAGATGAGATCTTAAAATTTAAATTAACGTAAACTTAAAAGTCACTGTGCGAGCTGAGGGACACATCCTGAACTTAGAAGTATTAAGGAAACTTAGAGAAATGTACACAAATGACAGAGATAAAAACGCCCTTTTATTACATCCTGCCCTACTTATGCATTGGACAACTGGTAGAACAGGATGGAACTAAGGACAATTGCGTGAGTGGACGTCGCGTCGTCGCCAAGACGCACATTGCTGGAACTGTAACCAATGCTTGAAACACAAAAACAGACAAAATTACTAACTTTAATAGCTTTGCTACTCCAGCTAGGTACGCAGGGATATTCAAACATTTTATATGTTAAATAAATCGTCTCGGAGTGCGTTTGATGTCATTGCCTTAAGCCTGCATACCTTGCCTTCTGTAGAACCGAATCCTCTGCTAGCGCAGATACCTTTTCTATAAAACTCTTATCTCCTACTCACGAAGTGTATTTTTAAAAAGGGGCAATTTTTTGTGGGCCTGTTATATAAAAATATAGAATCGTTGCTACAGCACCCTTTCTTTTGAATTGTATACCCGCATAAAGCTAATAACAATATTTTACCTGAACTTAGTTAAAGCGGAAATTACGTATAAATTACATCAACAATATTGATGAGTACGATAAATTTAAGCTTTGTCTGGGTGTAATATCAATAATATGTATTTAAAAATATTTTAATATGTTTAATAGTTGTCTGATTGCCATGGTGCAGGGTCTTCCTAGTTTGGGATCAGATAGCGTCGTGTGAGTTGTCCGAAGGTATAATATAATATTTTTGTAACCAGATAACTATTGACAATTCTTTTTTCCCCCGGGATAAGCCCTATCTATATATCATCGCTATATTGTCATCACTGCTAGATTAACACCTCCGCTTTGAAATGTGGATTGATGATAAAAAGTCCACGAATTCCTTACCTTTACTCTTTATCGATTTTAAGCAGAGGCTTGAGTAAACTTTAATTTCGAACCAGTACCTGTAGCTGGGTTCGTGGGCCAGTTCTGCTCTTTATGATGTTCTAGGAAAAAATATAGAAAATCATAGACTCCAACCTGATCACACTTACAAAATCTCCTCGAAGCTTCAAAATCTTATTCATAACGCATAAGCAAAAAGTTGAAAGCCTTCAATTTAAGTTCATGGCTAAGATTCGAAATATCCGACACAGCATGCAATGACTCGACAGACATACGGTCAAGATCATTGCCATTCGTTATAAACGTTTATTTTAATAATCATTGTGCTTTGAAAGTTTGAATTTTAGATAGGTAGGTACTTGATACTGACGTTGATGTAGTGTTAGGCATCATTGCCAGGGGATATTTTGAGAAAATATGATTCTCAAATTCGTTCAATTATACTCCTTTTAATTTTTACAGACAAAGACAGGTTTTTTGAAAGTGATTGGTTAGCTATTTTTAGCCAACTTCCCACTCAATCGATTTAGATATAGAAAATGTTTATTTTTGTAAAAGTAGCTCATGTTTGTATTTATATTATTGGCTTTCATCTGACTTATTTCTATAGAGAATTTCACTAACGTGTAATAAATAAATTGAGATCACTCTTATAAGAGTTGGAATAATTATTTTGGGAAAAAACAGTGCAAGAGATTTAAAGTGAAGTGACAAGGTAATAAAACTTCATAGACGAACCATAAAAATGTGTAAGAAAAAGCAGTACTTCAGATCTATTAATGCTTTACTCATATTTAGCTTTTTTCGAAAGCTGTAAATAGTCCTCAATACAGCCAAGATATTAATTCTATTAATATATTTTTCTTTTGTAACTCCTTGTATTGACAAGCATTACTCAAACTACTACAGTTTTAAATGTTTTTGTAAAAACTTCAAATCTTTAAACCAAGGTTTTAGACCGCCAACTTCAAAACAGTAGTATAAATTAATAAATGAAACAAATTATGCAATGCGATTTGGTATATTTGTTGATATAAATAACATAATTTACACACATTCATACAAACACTCAGTAAATAGTATAAAAAATACTTCGTGATACACGATACAAGATGTAATTGATGAAATATATAGAAATATATAGAGATCATATTTAATATATTAAATATAAACTATATTGGTGTATACATACGATATATACAGAAATATACATAAATATATTTAAGTAATCTAGCCTTTTTTTGGTTTAAAAAAATGAACAATATAATACATATCATACTTATTATAAATAAAAAAATACGTATAAGTATACCCGTATACTTGTACTTATATATTCATAAGTAACTAATAATACTATCACATAATCTAAAAACTTCCTTTTCAGTCAGATTAAAAAAATTACACCATCATGTAAAATATATAAAATGACGGAAAAGAATAAAAAAAAAAAATAAAGAACAAAAAAGAAATAATAAATCAAATATTCATCCATTCACACTTAATAAATACATTCTCTCAAGCAGTCTAGTTTTTTCGGTAGCAGATTCAATACATTATTTTTGGTTATCAGCTTTTTAGACTCCATATGCAGAATAAGCCATACTGTTGGCATCAGCTTTGGAACCACGGGACCAGCCGCCTTCCCAGCCATGGCCGTGTTCAACAGGAACGGAGTGGGCTTGGGTTTCCCATCCACTATGGGGTTGCCACTCGATCTCTTCATGAGCATGTTTCTTGGCCAGAAGCTCCTTGATGAGGGCGATTATTTTGATAATGAAGGCGATCTTTGCAATAGCCGCTAATTTGGCAAGGGAGATGGCGATGATGACGAATGAAATGACGATAGCAGCAGCAGCTTTGGCCTTTGCTAGTAAGATGAGGGGGATGAGTACCTTCAGCGTCTTTTTGATTGCCTTCTTCTTCTTGCCACGGCCCTCCTCAACTGTAATATTACAAAATATTAAAGCTTCGAACCCGAATTCCCTATTTAGTCCATATGAGTAGCTTATGTATTCTTTATTCATATGGACTAAATAGGGCGATCTCCAGTAATAATTAAAATGTTTATTAAACTTAGATTAGAAACGGAGTACACACAGGCCTTGTGATAATTTATAATTTTAGAAAGTTCAAAACGTAAATTTAGTCTAAATTGCTTTTAGTATTTCCTAAAATACTATGTAAATTAAGCGACGTTTATGGGAATTAGTCTGTGCAAAATCCTGTCTAAAACAAGTAATCACTTTCTCTTTTCTTGATTTACTGTGTCTGTTATTTGTAGACTATCAAATACGGTATTTTCTGAATCACAACTTTTATTTATATGTTTACCTTCGCTGTCAAATGCCCTAGATTCTGGGGTTTCATCTTCATCAAGGCCTCCATAACTCAATTCTAACTCAGAAGACTTCAGGATTTCGGAAGTGCTCTCCCATAGTTTCTCGGTCACTTGCTTGTTCCTCAGTGAAGGGTCAGCAGACAAAGACTCTAGACTCTTGGCTTCTTTGGGATTGTTATTCAAAAGGGTGACTCCTTCAAAGATTTTGAGTTTGCGAGCCGCGTTGAATCTCTCAGCAACTTTAAGTGCATGTTCCTGGAAAATATAACATAAGTTAAATTAAATAAATTTGGAAGGCTTGGTTGATTTTAATCTGAATGTCATAAAAATTGATTACAATATATCTGTCGGAGAAATCTACAGTCCGGATTTCTGCTATAATGAAAATAAGTTTTTGATTGATTAATTGTTTTTTTGTGAAAGTAAACCCATGGTTACACTTGACCTTTAGTTGACAATCAAGTAATAAACATTTTTTTTTATAATGGTAAGTAACGGCAGCAATTATCTGCCTGTATCTAATTTAACATGGACGTATCTAACGTGGTCCACTAATTATGTGTCACTTTCTCTGTCGCGTCTATTTGTGGGATTTAAGTTTTTGGTTTTTCTAACATAATAATTTCGAAAATATTTTTGTTACTTTAAGCCACTTTTGCTTTATTCCGTTGGTATAAATTACAAAACTATAAATAATTTCGTTGTTATCGACGACCTTGCACTTCACACAGTTTTGTAAGATTTCAAAAATATTAAATTTAATTATCTAAAAATTGTGTCCGTGTCATAGTCATAAACCTTTGTAAACACCTATTGTGTGTTTTAACTAAATATTATACATCTACTCCCTTTATTAATTATTTATATTTAAAGTATTACTTGTATTGTGTATTATTTTTATAAGTTAAATAAGTTATTTAAAACTGTTTGTATAATTTCACTACGCCAATTAGATTTCTTTATAAGAAAAGTGTACCTATTATCTCTGTAAGTGATATTTTTATGTCTTTTGAGAAAATAAATATCTTTAAACTGAAAAAGATGCCTTCAAATACTTTTTTACGCAGTAATTTGCAAATATATATTATAACGACTCATGATTACACTATAATTCTACGACGCACTATTTAACACAAACACTTCACGTACCTTCATACACAGACTTAAATCACTTTTACAACTAATTAGAGTCCCCAGAACTGATCGGAGCACTGACTCTTCAGCAGACACGGAACCACATGACGCCAAAACGACCGCGCACAAAATCACTGCAAGGCTTCTCATTTTGCTCCGATCTACTGTCACGGTCTAATCCAACAACGTTCGAACTGTGATGCTAATTCGATCAGAACAGTTTTTTTATCCGATATACCCCCACTCACATTTCTCGAATTAGCATATTAAAAACATTTATACCATAGAAACTTGACGATACTATGCAAAAGTGCGTGGCATACTTAGTTTTCATTAATATTTATAATTTTGTATTGGTTGACGTTTTTCAAGTTTAAGCTTTTAAGGTCTATGTCGGATATGAATAATTTGTATCTGCACTTTCTCCGGATTTCTGGACGAATGCCATCAAATTGAAATGTCTCATTTACACTACATTCTTCTGTTGGACCACACGCGCTTGCTTGATTTTTAAAACCTACTCCTCGTGAGGGGTTCTTAGGGGCATTCATCATTAGTAAGTCCAAAAATGTGCAAGTCGATTTTTTGATAAAATCACAGTTTTTTGTGTTATGAAGAACCAGTTAGGCTATTGGTTCAAAGTGGGCAATTTCCCTAAGTCCCTTTACTATATCCTATTCTTTACAATACAATGTCACCTGCTTAAATTTTCCCATTGTTCATATTTTCTATAATTAAACAAATTACAGTGAACTTCGATCCAAAGTACATTCACCATTGTATAATTTGATATGGATCATTTAAAATCGATAATACAAATTATGTAAGTGATCGTTTCGTAGGCATCTAATTGGTATACGGTTACACCTTGTAACATCACAGCAGCGTCACTAAGCATAATATATTAAGGTGAATGAGCATTTCCCTAACTAGCAGTGTTTCGCAGCTTCGTCTTGGGTGTGTGTGTGTGTGTTACATATTACCCGCGTTATCATTGGTATTGATTATAGTTTGAAATTTGTTTTTAACTTTTAGAGGATACTTATAGATTTTTACATTTAACAATCTGTGTGTCAAATTTGAGCCGAATCCGTTTAGTGTTTTGAGCTTTGCGCTGATAAATTAGTCCGTCTCAGTTTTTAGGGTTCCGTAGCCAAAATGGCAAAAACTGAACCCTTATAGTTTCGTCATGTCCGTCTCTATATCGGTCTGTCCGTCTGTATGTCACAGGCATTTTACTCAAAGAGTCCTCAATAAATCTTGATGAAATTATGTGAAAAGATGTCTTATAGTAGCCGCTACTTAGTTTGATGGCTAAATAGTAATAATTAATATTTTAGGGGGGGGGGGGGCACTTCATACATGTAACACAAACTGAAAAAAAAACTGTAAATATTAACGTGTGGTACATCATTCGACAGGTCTTTCAAAAATATTTTGAAGTTTCTAATAATAACTTTTTTGATTGAGTGAATATTTTTGGAAATAATCGAATCCCTTAACTTTTGAACCGTGTAACCAAAAAATATGGAAAAAATCACAAAGATAGCGATATACTTACTATAAACTAAAATTATTTCGGATAAGTTCGGATATACCGTCATTGAGTTATTGCCAAAAAGCTGCGCTTCTCAACAAAAGGGCGTAACTGCGATGAACATACGCTGTTCTGCTGATGCAATTGTTCAAAGCTGCGGAACCCTACATTGAGCATGGTCCGACATGCTCTTGCCCGGTGTTTTTTCCTTTCCCAGGCTAGCCTGAATTACTACATGAAAGTTGGACCGATAGTTTTAGAGAGTTGAAGAGAGTACCCACAAGAAACAAACAATCCACCAATTCCTTTTTATTATATTTGGCAGTTATAGACAACAGCTATAACAAGCTGTGGCACGAGCAATCGACAAAGGCTAAAAGTAACCTGTAATCAAATTTCTGTTCACAAAAAAAATAAGTAGGTACTAAATATTTATTGAACATAATAAGTTGATAATGATTATCTGTCAGAACTGTTTTTGTGTGACAGGTATAATACAATTGTATTATTATAAGCATTTAAATAAAAATACATTATATTATTAGTGCCCGCTTTCTGGAGGCGTTAGTTGTACGATGATAGGAGTACCCTAAATCGTAATAGATAGTCGCACGAGATAATTGTTGCGGAGTTGCTTGGTTATGTCATTTTTTTTGTTTTTTCCGAGTATCAAATATTTTGTTACAGTTTTAAAGCAGTAGAATAATTTTTAACTTAAATATTGTTAAAGATTTGTAGTAGTGCGAGTCGAACTCGCTCACCAAATGTTTCGCACAAATTTATAGGTATATAAATAGACTTCCGAGCAATAAACTGGAATTACTTCACCGCGCGTTGTCTCATAATGGAATAAAGTCAATAGTCTGAAAAGTGGAGTGTTTTATTCACGGGTCATTGAAGTTTTTTACACGGTTGTTCGAGCTAGATACTAGCGCACAGGAAGAGCTAATTATCACCAGATTTGGTTTACTAGCGTAGAAACCAGTGATGGAACGTCACCGAAGCGCCTGCTGACCATGCTGCATAGAAATTGTAAAAAAAATATAATTGGACAACGCGCGATGAAGTTATTGCAGTTTATTGCTCGAGAGTCGAGTTTAAAAATAAATATAGGGCAAAAAATAATAGGTACAACAACAAAAAAAATAATGAAACCTTTTGAATACTTAGTTAGTCAGCTAGTTGGTGCCATTAAATGTAGTTTTATGTTTAAGGTACCAACTTCAAAATGTTTAATTATTTTTTGTTGTTGTACCTATATTATTTTTTGCTTTTTAGTTACCTTATATTTATTTCGGAAGTCGTTTTTATTTTTTGTGAAAATGTCTTTATTTCTCACTTTCTAGTGTATTGATTTGTAGTTGATATAGGTTACAATAACATAATTCAAACGGCTAATATCTTTTTACAAAAGAGAAGAGTTTGCCTGACCTCGTGTCAGGCGAACTCTTCAAAAATTAACGGCCATTACATGACTTGATGGAGGTGAAGTATCAGGTATCAAACACGGTACTGCGTTCCATTACATGACTTGATGGAGGTGAAGTATCAGGTATCAAACACGGTACTCAGATCGCAGCCCACAATAGTTTCGCTGCTCATATGTGTACTTCATCATTACTTTAATTTCACTCTATTTTGCTTTTTAAGAGGAAATGCACGAATTACAACAAAATACATCTAGGTGTGCCTTTAATATTTGGAGAGTTCCCTCGATTTCTTCAAGATTTCATCATCAGATTCCGAACTTGGATGACAATAGGACCCATCTGGAAGTATACCCTTTCTAAACCAAAAAAATCTAATCGGTCTAGCCGCAGTGATTAATCGCAGACATCAGTCGAAAACACTGGAAAAAAAAACAGTCGAATGGAGAACCTCCTTCTTTTTGAAGTTGGTTGAAAAATACACCAGTTAAGTCTGTTATTTAAGGACTAGGGGGTGAGAAGAGCACTTCGGTCTCTAAATTTGTGATTACTCTGACTATCCACTCCCGTTTAGATTCTAATTTTACTTTAAAAGTCCAGGCGTTTTTATAGATCACATCGTTGTTGCACTCTAAAAAGATGAATTATTTTGTCTGGCTAGAATTGAAGGCAATAAATTTAGCGGATCCCAAATTCTACACGGCCAATAAGATAGGCATGTTACTTAGTGCTGAAATCTTTGCAAAATTTCTTACACTCTCTGACAGGATTTTATACAGGGTCGACCGAATACACCTGTCGCTCAGAAGACAGCTTTTGGCTTGGTTATATCTGGACAGGTATTGTTTGATCGAAATTTAGTTGGATGTCACCATATAATTACCAGATAATAGCTACCAGCAACCTGGCTATTCTTTCCAGATCCAGACCTTATAGGATACTCATAGCTTTATACTAAGATGATAGAGTCCACAATGTCAAAATCATGGTCATCAAAAAAAAAACGTGCTGTGAAGGTGAGGCCACCCTGGTTCGGATAAAGTCGGATATCTAGAATTTGTGAATTACGAGATTTGCCAGTCACAAATCAGAGTTATTTTTCTTTGTTAAGTTTAGTAAGTTTTTTTCTTACAGTTCAGTTCATTACACATCATTCAGCTGTGCATATGTTGAAAACGTGTATATTGTAAGTATTTTTTCAATCCCTAGGCTCATCGTGGGTAGTTCTTCTTAGGTAATAATAATTATATCTTATGATAACTCACACAACGCTATCTGATCCCAAACTAAGCAAAGCTTGTACTATGGAAACCAGCCAATTAATAAACATACTTATTTATTTTTAAATACATACATATTTTAGATAAATAACACCCAGACACAGAATAAACCATCGTGCTCATCACACAAAGTCTTATCCTGGCTGGGGATCGAACCCACGACCTCCGGCTTAGCAGTCAGGGTCACTTACCACTAAACCAACAGGTAAGGACATTTATTTAGATTATAATATAGTATTTATACAGAAATATGTTGCTGAATCCAGGTAGTTTCGTTACAAGCGGTAACATATAAACTCTCCGAATTTTGTAATTTTTAGATAACACTTTATAGAGTCATCTCATACTGGAATAAAGTCAATAGTCTAAAAAGTGCCATTGAAGTTCTTTACAGGTATATCATTTTAAAAGGTAATTTTGCTGGGTATATCATTTTGAAAGGTAATCGGTTCCGTAGATTCGGAGTAAATTGGCTGTGACAGACATACTCACACACGGGTGATCCTGTAAGAGTTCAGTTTATACCTTTTAAGGTGTGGAACCCCAAAATCGCTTAAGTTATATCTGAATTCGTCATCCACGTGAGTGGATTACCGATCGTAAGTTAGTAACCAATACGAGTACGGGAGCATGTAGGTTTGTCAAACTCAAATCTTACATAAAGAAAGACTTCAATATATTATAACCTACAGTGGCTTACATTCAACTACTAAGTAGGTACCTAGCTTAACAAAAGCAAAATCATCATCTTTTTCATCAATTCTGACTATTTTGTCCTACTTAATCTGATTTCTTATTATACTATGACTTATACTATACGGTAGGAGATATATGTGTGTACGTTTCTGCATTTATCGCTCATAATGGCAAGTAGAGTCTTGTTCTAAATTATATCACTTAATCATTTAAGTAACGATCCCGTTAACCTCTTAATCATACTTACTCTATGCTCAAATGATTGTGTTAAGAATCAGTTTACGTCTTTAGAGCAATGTGGGGTATTGTGTTGTTTCTTCCGATGAGTTGTTCGTTACACAGTACTTAAGAGCATGACTATTCGTAAACAACAACGTTTAAAAGGTTCTTGTATGATTCGAACCTGTGTCCCTCTTGAAAACCTTAACTACTAAGCTACACACGTTTCAATTTTTTTTTATACTTGAATAATGCAACTTCCGTGCTTGAGTATACAACCCATGCGTCACGGAGACTTTATAAACATACATAGTTCTAAACCAACATTGTTGTGTTCATGTCACAAAGCTCTGTCCCGTATGAGAATCAAATCCAAAACTCTTTTACAGCAGTCGAACGCGAAGATTTACGAATATGCATACAATAAGTGTGCCTCTCTTTATATTTTAAACTATCTGAAACGGCCAATACGGCAGCAACCAGTTTAAAAGTGTCATAATATCAACAGAAAGTAATACTGGTTCCCCTATTGACTTTTTTAAAAATGCAGTAGTCTTTATTTTTTATTTAATTTTATTTACATGAATGTATTATAAAGTTTGTTATTTTAGCAACAACTTCGAATCATGATTTATTCATAAATTTAAGCAGAATTTGTTAAAAGGATAGAATCATATGATATTGTAGAATAAAATTATTTAAACAACATTATTTAATTTTATATGAATTAGTAGCATTTTGGCAGTAACAAGATCATTTTAGTGAACTCTAACTTTTTAAAAGTAAATCATGAATATACCACTAACCGTTAATCAAGCAGCATTTAGCAGCAAAAATGTTGATAATAATTTTATTAAAATATGTTCTGACAACAGACTATGAAGCTTTTGGAAATTTAAATAGTAGATCATGACCTTCCCTCAGACCGGAGCTATCTCCATGCCTCTATTAGGTATTTATATTATTTACGTAATCATTGTAATTGTGTGCATAGGTACATTTCTTAAAGTTTATATTGTCAGTGTCCACTGTTTATTGTTAGTGTCAGTTAATTGTTTATTGTATTTTTTAATTATTTTTCTAAAATTGATCGTTTAAACATGCAAATATTTATCTTACTCACTGATGCACTAAATAATAAACATTTTTAGGTCATTTAACTACTAATCATAGTGTGAGATGTCTTTTCGGTCAAAAAGCTGTACTATCATTGACCTATCTGGCGATTAATCTCCCGTCTAACAACTACCAAAACCAAGTGGAGTATCTCATACTAGTAGTACTAATGCTTTGGGTGTATATTAAAAATAAACAAATGAAGTAAGATTGAAAATAAATATTATATATTTTAATAAATAAATTAAGACTGAGGTACTTGTACATGGCATCAAACATTTAAACACATTCACACGAATAAATACACGATCATACTAATTCAGTTCAGTTTGGTACGTGACCGGCGTAGGCCATGGCAGCACCATCGGAGGCTTGTCTACCCCAGCCTTGACTGGCGGGCTCATAGTTATACCCTGGATGTTCCTCTTGGTGTTGAGGAGCAGCAAAGGAAAGACTAGATAAGCCTCCGCTTCCACCTCCCTTTCCTTTTCCAGACATGAGTTTCTTGATTAGGTTGAAGGCACTCAGGGCGAAAGCAATCTTGCCCAGGAAGAGAGCCTTGAGAGCGACAATGGCGATGATTCCAAGGAAGATAGGGATGAGGGCGGCGAATTTCAGTTTTAAGAGGAGGAGGAGGGGCAACAGCTTCTTTAGCTTCTTCTTCTTCTTCTTCTTGCCACGAGCTAGAAAACAAAGAAAATGTTAAGATAAAGTAACTCAAAGGACAGACCTAAGTCAATGGCTAATACTTGGTCAAACGCTACAGACAAACACTACGTGTATACATCTCATAAACCATGAAATCGTCTATTCAAAACATTCTCTTAGCACCTACTAGGAAAGGGCTTTGTTTAACAACTATGTAAATATGTATAGGAGAGAAAGTTCAAGTACCTAGGTTTCATGTCATTGTTTGAAACTCGTTTGGCCTTTTAGTGGCGTGAAGTTTCTCGAATTCTGACAATAGCTGTTTATTGCTTTGCTAATGATTTTACTTGTTATATAAGATATACCCCTGAGAGGAGATGATATTGGTGATGCTGTGTTTAAAGGTGCCCAAATTGTATGCAACTTAATTTGAGTGTTTATTTTTTCTTCTGCCGTTCTTTTGTGGCCCTTACTAAAATATTACTTGCAAAACCACTATATAGTGTCAACATTTGTTTCAAGATATTGATTAAAATATGATATTCCTTCTTACCTTCCTCATCAAGAGACCTGGATTCTTCTTCAAGAGGGGACAGACGTAACTGCAGTACGTGGTTGTCCAAGAAGTCACCAACGTTGTCAACTATTCTTTCGTTAATTTGCAGTTCCCTGGCTTTGGGCTCTTCAGATAGAGGCTCGTAGCTGCGAGCCGACCGAGCTGATCCAGTGTTGACCAAAGACATGCCCTCGAATATATCCAAATCTTTCAAAATAGATAGCCGTTCCGTGAATTTCAGGGCTTTTTCCTGCGAATTTTTATTTAATTTTTAACACTTATTTTATTATTCTCAATGTTACATTACTGAGTAGGGCATTTAATCATTTTTTACAAAGTGATTAACAACTGACTAAAATAATCTAGGTTAATGGGTATTATTAAAATCTTTAAGAAAATTATGCAAAAAATTATTAAATAATATTCTGAAAAATGTAAAAATATGCATTTTTTCCAATATTGCACAACTGAATGGGAAATATTAATAAGACGTTATAACTATTTAATATCCGTTGTTACGTAAACAGTTATTTACTCAATGAGCATCATCTGTGTTAAATAAGATAAAACTCATCAGAAATTCTGGTCACTGACACTAAACTTCACAAGCTATGGGTATCCACAATATTCACCTTCAGACATAACGAAGTATCGGTATCAATGCACTCAGAAACCGCACCCACTAAATTTTCAGCCACACCGTTTTCATGCACTGGGCTGCACTTCACTGTAGCCAATATGGCTAATACAGCCACTTTCTGCCACATTTTTAAAAAATATTATTTTTTCCGATCCACTGGATGCTTGTGCTCCAAGTGGCAACGTTGGCAAACTTATGATGATTTCCCAAAAAACTGATGGATTTTATCCTTCGCGTCCCCACCACAATTTTTTGACAAGGTGACGTAAAGTATGTGCGCGCTGTTTGAAGTCGTGTGCTAACTGATCGACCGTAGATCGCTTAAGCTCACGTCAGGATAAGTAGGAAAATAAATATTGGATGTTAGAAAGCGAAGTTTGCGCTTACAACATCTAAAATACGCATACGTTTGTGAGCACTGTGTAAATTAAACTAAAGAAAAAGTGTGATTGTTTGATTTTTCGTAAGTCCATAAAGTGAAGTGAAAATTAGTGTCGTAATTTCTAAAAACACGTATATCATTAAATTTTATAATGTTGTTGTAATAAAATATTTTAAAGTGAAATTCATTGTTCTCTCTCGCATGAACTCTATCTAATTTTATATGTAGCTATTTTATTATGAACTTTGGCTATTTCGAGGTCAAATTGGAAACCGGAAAGCTTAATATCGCGGCTCCAAAGCTTTCTGCAGATTTATTTATTTACCATAGTTGCATGTTAATTAATTATTTTTTGGTTGTAATAAAATATTAATCAAAATCTTCACCCTACGTAATATATGAATGTGTAAAAACATGAACTAATATCCATTTTCAATATTTTGAAGACATTTTCATTTTCCAAATTTGAATATGATTTAATTGAGTCAGGAAGAGAAAATTATATATAAGTGCCAAGATATTCTTTAATTTATTCATTAAAAGTAAGAACCTATTTCATATTAATAAAAAATATCTAAACTTGCTCAATCGTAGTCAAAATTCAATTGTATATCATTCATACCTAATTTATATGTTGTAGTGTATACCTATTGTAATGTCTAAGACATTATTATGCTACACGATGTGAAACCGAACTAATAAATAAAAATAATTCTACCAATTAAAAAAAAAAAATCTTAACTATTTGTAGTTAATATTTAAAATAAAAATACAAATAGCGAGAACCTGTAAATTACTATTTATAGTCTTTGATTAAATGACCTATTTTTAATGCTGTTTGTTTTATAACTAATAAATAGGCATTAACGATAACTATGAAAACTAACAATATTATCCATATTTAAAGAACAACTACAAAAAAGTAAAAATATTTAAAAAAAACTATAATCGAGAAAGAAAGAACTATTCTTTATTTCTCGACTAAAAAAGCAACTAATGATATACAATCGTTTTTTTTCTAATTCAAATCCAATTGCACCATAAAAACAAGTAAAAACAAACAAAACACAATTCAATTCTAAGACCCATAAAGCCGCGTACATCACACATAGCAACAAATGTCTAGGTCACAATTATTATAAAACGATTAAATAATTGGGCGCAAGTGTACATCGAATTGTGTCAATGATGTAACATTACTTTAGTTTTGTGAGTGAAAGTACTTGTGAATGATTTCGTAAAAGCCTGACTGTAACTTGTAAGAAAAAGTCGTGTTCCGAGTCGCTAATATGTATGTACATATGTATGTAACACTTAGTGAATGAATCGACTGATATATTTTGGAGATGGCTGCCTTTTTGGCTGGAAGTTGCATCAGTGCGATGGCTACGTCAATTTTGATGTACATTGCTTTGATCAGCAATGTTTTGGATAATGTTTGATTATTGATATCAGGCTACGTTATAATTTTCCAGATTTCTTCTATTTTATTGTGTAGCAAGTAAACATAGTTGTAATTTAAATTAATCTTGGATTAATAAATAATATAATATTTATGCTGCCATTAATGATTTTTTGGTATTGATTGGTTTATAAGAAATTTGATGTATCTTAAAACGTAATACGTATGTTTTTTACAGTCATGACTGTATACTTTCTTTTAAATTTTGTGTCTTAATAATATTTTCATAATATTATTGCAATAAGTATTATGGTTATTAATATAACCGAAAAACACTAAATCAAAAACCTGCCTAATAAATATCCTATAATAGTAGAAAAAGTAGAAAAACTGTGTAGCACGAGAATTCTAGTCGAAGAAGAAGGAATTCTAGTAGTAGAGTAAAAGACAAAACTAAGGATCAAAAATAAATCATCATAAACTTGAACAATCATAAAATTCACTACATGACCTAAATAAAAACAAAAGTTTAAGCAACACAATCACGTGTCCGGAACTTTAGACATTGAATCAGCAAACATTCCTTCTCGAGATATTATGTCATCCTCAACATCCTGCAATCTGCCGCTACTCAAATCGATGAGACTTCATTGCCTACAATATTGCGCAACATGGCTGCTAAACAAGTAATTATGTAGAAAGCAAGGGCCCATAAGCCTGTGTTGACGTTGACATAGATTCTCTGACCCCATTGCCACTTGATTTTGGTAGGACACTTGGGTGGAGTTAAATCTAGAGGTATGGTCGTCAACGGATTGGTCTTCATGTTTATCTACGTGGGTTGCTAGAAAGTGTGCGTATAATGTTATTTGTCTGTTAAACCTAATTTTATTATCTTTTAATTACTATGTATTTTGTATCATTTAGTTTACCTTAGTGTACTTAAGTGACAACCAAGCAAATACTCTTTCTGGCAAGATTGGACTATTACTTATATCGTCTATTTATAATTTAATTCACAAAATGTTAGTGCGACTTTTACAGATTTTCTCGTTGCTTAAACTGGGTCAGATCTGTCACAATATGATATTAAACTATTTGCCGTATTGGCAGTATGTATGCTTCTTCATCCAAGCTTCCTAGACCATAGATTTGAAAAATATATTTTGTTGTCTACGGCTATATTATAAGTCACTAATAAAGAGTAAGTAACCAAAACATCGAGAAGGTACAAAACTCTGCGTTTTCTGAATTGCGTTTCATAAAAGGAAATACCTAATACAAAATTGAAAAAAGTAAAAAATAAAATACGCTAATCCTAACTAGTTTAAAAAAGCAAAAGGGTTTGTCTGTCCTATTCACGAGTAAATGGCTTAATAGATCTTATTAAAGAACCGGCAAGGAGAGACATTATGATCATGGAGATGGATATACGAGCATATTTTATATTGCGATAATAAGCTACAACTATGCGGGCAAATCAGTAAAAATAAATTCGTGTAACATGTACGAAAAATCAAGGCGTGATGAACTATGTGGAATGGAAACTTCTTCTTCTTCTTCTTGCATTCGATAGACGGTGTTGTCCAACAATATAGACAATAGAGACAAATTTAGACTGTAGATATCTTTATTCTTACTTTTCTTTATATTTTTGTGGGCTTTGGGCAGTACCTTACCTGCATATATATTAATTTGACGATTTCAAATAATGATTTAATTGGTTTTACGAAGTAAAGACATTTAAGTTTGAGTGTTTTACACTTAGAAAGCTAAAGCAACAGTTATGTTATAACACTTGGCATATTATTTTATTGAAAAGGTAAATTTATTTCCAGGTTTAAAAACGATAGATAAAGTCAAAGAAAAGAACAAGTACACTACCTATATAGTTTATAATAAAATGATTGCAGTTTAAAAGAGTGGTCGCGAGTTTTTATTTGCTTTGGACATTCCTTTGGTTTTGCCTATTGTCTTGCGAACTTGGCAAAACATGTATTTATTAAAATAACATGATTTTACATGTACATGTCATGCCAAGTGTTATAACACAAATGTTGCTTTAGCATTCGAAGTGTAAAATACTCGAACTCAAATGACTTTATTTCGTAAAACCAATTAAATGATTATTTGAAAATGTAATAATAATAATAATAATAATAATAATATCTTGGGACAACTTATACAACGTTATCTGATCCCAAACTAAGCAGAGCTTGTACTATGGAAACCAGACAACTGATAAACATACTTATATATTTCTAAATACATACATATTATAGATAAATAACACCCAGACACAGAATAAACCATCGTGCTCATCACACAAAGTTTTATCCTGGGTGGGAATCGAACCCACGACCTCTTGCATAGCAGTCGGATACAGTCCCACCGCGCCACAGAGGCAGTCAAAATAAATCAAAGTAAATTAGCAGTCAAAGTAAATGAATACATAACCACGTAATAATAAAATTATGATTGTTTGAAAAAAAAAACAATTGAAGTAAGTGTAAAACTCACGAGACGAAGCGGCCAAGAAACTTAAACTAGTATAATTAAAAAAAAAACAAAATCAATAATACTATACGTAACTTGAAAATAAGTAACCATTACAACATTTACAGCAAATACAGTAGTTTACTTCTTACACAATATCTAAAATGATGTACATACTAATAAACAGGCTTTATGAGAAAGCAGTTTAATCCTAAACGTTATTGTCTTTTATATGATCGGCTATTAACACTTAGTTTTCTCTTAATTACACTCTTAAATTTATTGAGATTTAATTTTTGAATATCGCTTGGAATTTTATTGTAGAACCGTATACATTGGCCTCTAAATGACTTATTATTTTTTTATAACCTAAACGCTGGTACAACTAGTTTATGTTTATTCCGTGTATTAATTGTATGTATATCACTCTTTTTATTAGAAGTATCAATATTTTTACCTACGGTCTAAATTATAAATTGATCTAATAACCCTTTTCTACAGAACAAAAAGTAGTTAGAATATCGGCAGCATTCCCCCACATTTGAATACCGTAGGACATCATACTGAAAATAACCAAAATAAACTAATCGCACCGTTTCTGTCACCGTTAATGTCCGTTATCTGACTATATTTTCTAACTGCGTACGCTACAGAACATTTATATGTGGGCCCCAAAGATGATTAGTGTCTAGAGTAATGCCTAAAAAAATTGTGGTCTCATTAAAGCTCAATTTATCATCTTCTTTTATTTATATTGTAATTTTTACTGATTTATCGTTAGATGTTATAAATAAAGTGCATTTAGTCTTGATTTTATTTGAGAGAAAATTGTTAACATCAAACTAGTGAACCACCTTAGAGATTATATATCTTCCATGTTTGTTTGCCGGCGTTTTAGATGAAACACGAGTGACATATCATTTGTTAACAGGACTATCCCATTGTTATTATTTACTAAATGTGGTAAGTCATTTGTATAAATTAAAAACAAAATATAAATATATTTTTACTGTTGTTTTATTTTCATAAAAAAACAATGATAAACAGGATAAAATATATATAATCAACCAATAAAAAACCTACTTTGATGTCAACGAAGTTTATCTTTGTAGTAATAATATATGTTCGTAATGCACGCATTTTATCGTTAAATACATCTTAGCTAGTAATTACGATAAAATAATAAATATTGTGTTTTCCCATGATAAAATTTTACCAACATTCTTTCGGTTAGTTTTACGAGCATTACTTCTTTTATGACTGACCAGCTTTGCAATCATTATCTTTTGTCATCTTCTCTAGTTCATTTACTATCAAACTTTATTTCCTAATTGGTTGAATATCAGATCCATTATGATCTTCAACGCTATTATCTTGTTTGTCATTAAAGAAACTTGGCACCACTTCAACTGAGTGGCAATTCAATTTAGACTTATTACGTCTACTAATCACGACAGTGCTATTTAATTTCTCTCTTTTCTGTTAAGTGATATCACTTCACAGACTACATCATCACTTTCCATAGTGTTGTAATTTGCCATGTCTATAATACATTCAGCATCAGGTGGGTACTTGTCTCATTGGCTGTCATTTAACTGTGATTAGCAATTCGAATGCCAAGCATGAATATTGTTATGAGCTTCCGTTTAAAGACTCCTTACATTGATTTTTATTTCATTAACACTGTAAACTTTCAAAGTTCATAAATGTCAAATCGATAAATGAAGGTTATGGATTTAACCTTAAGTAGTTTAGTAGGAGTTAAAGCTGTGATTTGAAGTGATCAGTGTAGCAAATATTTAATCAGTTTCATTTAAACCCCGATGCAAAAAGAGGGGTGTTGTGTTATACTCGGAAGTTTGAAGCATCTTTGTATCTGTGTCGCTTAGCGGCTCTTAAATGGGTCAACTGGTTTAAAAATAGTTTATAACTATAGATATGTGTCAATAAAATAAAATTGTTTTATCCAGTTACAAGATAATTAACTAAGGTAACATAGGGTCCTCATTATTTTCATCTGGGGATATAAAAGTAAGATTTGTCTTCGTATTAGGTCAGTTTTTGAGTACGTCAGTTTCTTACTACGTTATTAAAACACTATTTAGAACAGAGAAACTGTATAAATCACTGACAAAGTCACAAGTCACAACCAAAACACTTTTATTTGCGTAGTTTAAATTATAACATTGAAAAATGAAGTGTCATCTATAGTTTAATGCTTTATTTTCTACTTCAAAACGTAGTCTTACTACAGACAGCAAAATTGTAAATATTGTGTAAAATACAGGGTTCTTGTATTCTGAGTATTCTGACGCAATTCACTTTTACATCAGCCGCCACTTACCGTCTGTTGTGTTTGTCCCACCCCATAATTTTCACCAAAGGTTTTAACGCTCAATTTGAAAGATTTCTCGTTGTGTCCTACGTAGGAGCATATTGCGAGAAATCGCCATAATGAATGTTCTGACTGGTGATGTACCAAAACCCTACTTATCAAATTGAACAATTTGATGTACTGTTGAAAATTTGGTTTTGTTTTGATGTTTTGTGGGTGAAATAGATACTTTGATCGTATATTAGAGTAGAAGAAAACTGAAATATTAAGCCACAGCATAAACCACTGAGAAATGGGTTAAAATTTGGTACAAACAAGAAAAAATATATTTTAAATACTGAAAATGAAATGACGCTAACGATGATGACAATGAAAAGCAATAACAATAATGCACGTGAATGATAGGGTGGTAACCTTAACTTACCACAACACTACCGTTTGTAACATCAGAAGAAAGTATCGGATGAGTCAGTGGCACTTGCGATTGGGAGCAGGCGACCTTGAGCTAACGGTACGTCGAATCACACTGGTCGAATTTCTGACGAGCCTTTGCAATACCGGTTCCGGAGTTATGTGAATTATTCTTGGTATTCGTTCTAAATGTTGTAGGTTAGTATTGTTTACCTACATTTTTCATGTGGGTTGGTTGTTTAAATATAAATAGGGTAATGTCCGCTTGGGCGGTAATGGATAATCTCTTCTGAATACAGTGTTAGGCTATTCTTGACTAGTTTTATTTATATTTACATATCGAACTCGTTGATGAAAGAGAGAGAGTGAGTGATATTTTTTTCCATTGAACTCAATGGAATTGAGATCCAGTTTTGTAACGTAACAACATGATAAGTTATTGCTAATGTTAAATGCATAGGTATGCTAAAATGTTTGAATATTAATTGTTACTGAATAACGCAGAAATGTTTAAAAGGATTTTGTTTAAAATTTGGAACACAGCTAGATTATAACCTGTGCTAACATACAAGATACTTTTATGGTGATATCCTAATACTAAAGAAGACACGAGTGAAAATTATTGAAAACAAATCCAAATAAATAGCTTTTTTGAATTTGTGCATAATTACAAGTACACCTAAATAAAACGGACGTAATTGAGACACGTAAATGTCAATTAAATCGTCGCAAAAACTGTTAATTTGAAAATGAAAGTCATACGACAACCAACTAAATATTACTAATGTGAAAGTAAAAATGATTGTGACTTAATCAGTTTCAAACAACTAAACAGGATTTAGAGAAAATTAAGCACACATATAGAGCTTAACATCCTGTAATTACAGTTACAAAGAATACGAAAGCTGATGTTTTACCCATATGGAACTATGGGTGTACACTAGGAATTAACAGGTAGTTTTATTGAATCCAATTAATTCAATTCAAATTATATTCACAACACAACAAAACTATGGGTCGATTCACTGCTTAACTTTAGTGTCCATTTTTTCTAAAACTAACAAATATATTTTAGTCATTTTTCTAAATCTTTTCTATTGATAACCACAAAAATGTTTCGGGTTTCAAGCCATTTTACCTATTTTTAAAATACTATATACCTGTAAGTTACATAATAAATACATAACATCCTACGAATCCCGTGTCCAAAGTAAAACGACGATGTCAAAAACTATAATTTTAAAAACTCATTTAAATATAAAATATTCTCATCTCTCTAATATATATTTTTATCTTAGTGAACAAAATTGAATTCACGATTTGTAGTCATTCTGGCTTATTTTATGTCATCCTAAACCTATAAATTATAATATTAATTATTTACAAAACTGTATCCAAGAATGACGATGTCCAAAACTATTATATTAAAAAATAATTGACAATAAATATTGATAAACTTTCTCGATTTGTACACATTATGAAAACATATATATTACGGGTCTTAATCGCGTGAATAATTTAAGGTAAAATACCTTGTTTATTGCCCGACGTTTCAACCGTATTACAACGGCCGTGGTCACGTGTAGACTACCCGTGACCACGGCCGTTGCACGCGAGTAAGACCCGTAATATATATATTTTCATAATAATTGACAAGTTACATGATTACTATGCAACACAACACACGTTTTATTGTGTGTTGTGTTACATAAAAATCACTATATCTGTAATTGTAATTTACCATAGTACTAGACTTTACTTCTAGTCCTAAAGTCTATTAATATTCTCAAATAAACAGTAAACCCCAAAAGTCACACAATAATGGTCAAATAACCGCAAAACTTTCGCCCCGTGTGTGTTGAGGCCTGGTAGGCGAGGCAAGCACTTTCGCGCCGCACCTACAGGTCCCACTTGTACCGGAAATGAACTTGTATACCTCCAGTGTGTTGTAACGATGACACGCTCGTGGTAATCACACTAATGTTCGATGAAAGTTTTGTTTAAAGGGTTAAGTATTTAAATAAGTACTAAAAAGTAATCAGTAAAGTTTTTTTAATAGGCTTTCCAAAAGGTGGTACACAATAAGAAAAAATCTTACACACACACGGCCTTCTGATCCCAAATTAAACAAAGTTTGTACTATGGTAACCAAACAATTCATAAACATATCTCTTATTTATACATTATCACGTGTATGTGGTCTAATGGCTCCGAAACGGTTCGACCGTTTTTTTTGTATATAGGTAATAATAATTTCTTGGGTAAAACAACTCACACGACGTCTTCTGATCCCAAACTAAGCAGAGCTTTTATGTTTGTAAACTTTCGCAATTTGTTCACATTATAGAATTTTATAAGCTAATCTGTCTTGGTCTTAATCAGTCTACCCGTGACCACGGCCGTTGCAATACGGTCGAAACGTCGGGCAATAAGCAAAGGTATTTAAAATAAAATATTTACGCGATTAAGACCCGTAGCTTATAAAATTCTATAAGCAGAGCTTGTACTCGTACTATGGTAACCATATCTATAATATGTATGTATTTAGAAATATATAAGTATGTTTATCAGTTGTCTGGTTTCCATAGTACAAGCTCTGCTTAGTTTGGGATCAGATAGCGTTGTGTGGGTTGTCCCAAGATATTATTATTAACAATCGTGCATAACACACAAAAATTTACCGTAGGTGGGAATTCAACCTACAGCTTGTGAATTAGTAGTACGAGTCCACTAAACAAACAGTCCATCTTTCTCAATTGAATTTAATCTGGGCTGTTTGACTACATTTTTTTAGGAAGGTTATCTATACAAGTGTAACAGATAGGTCTGGTCATACTCAAGGGTTGGTATGTGCCGAAGATACAGAGTGCAAGTACCTCATCATCATCAGCCTATCGCAGTCCACTGCTGGACATAGGCCTCTCCAATTGCACGCCACTTTGTTCTATCTTCGGCTTCTCGCATCCAGCTCCTGCCAGCCGTTTTGCGTATATCATCACTCCACCTGACCTGAGGGCGTCCTACACTACGTTTGCCAAGCCGCGGTCTCCACTCAAGAACTCGTTTACCCCAACGGTTGTCGATTCTTCGGCTAATATGGCCAGCCCGCTGCCACTTCAACTTGCTAATCCGGTGGGCTATGTCGATAACTTTGGTTCTCTGCCGGATCACCTCATTTCTGATTTTGTCCCTAAGAGAAACTCCGAGCATAGCCCTTTCCATAGCCCGCTGAGCGACTTTAAACTAGTGGACCAGCTGTACCGTGAGTGTCCACGTTTCGGCTCCGTATGTCATGACGGGTAGGACGCACTGATTAAAGACTTTAGTCTTTTGACATTGTGGGATCGACGATGAGAAGACTTGACGTAGCTTACCAAACGCTGCCCAACCCAACCGAATTCTCCCGTTCACCTCGTCCTCGAAGTTGTTTCTACCTAACTGCAATGACTGCCCGAGGTACACATATTTTTCAACAACTTCGAGAACGGCGCCGTGCACCGCTATCGGTTCCGGTAGTACATGTTCATTGAACATGACCTTGGTTTTATCCAAGTTCATCCGTAGGCCGATGCGTACAGAGGAGTCAGCCAGGTCATTCACCATTCGTTGCAGGTCCTGCAGCGTTTCCGCCATGATGACAATGTCATCTGCAAATCGCAAGTGAGAGATGTATTCACCATTGACGTTGATGCCCCGCCCTTTCCAGTGCAGCGTCTTGAACATATCCTCCATTGCATTTGTGAATAGTTTCGGGGAAATAACGTCCCCTTGCCTCACTCCTCGATGCAATGGTATAGGCTTTGTTTGCTGATTCTGTACTTGGACGGACATGGTGGCGGCTTCGTAGAGACATCTCATCACTTGGATATATCGCCAATCTACTTGGCATCGCTGCAGAGACTCCAGAACGGACCAGATTTCAATCGAGTCAAAGGCCTTCTCATAGTCCACGAATGCTAGACACAAGGGTTGATTATACGACTGGGTCTTTTGTATAATCTGCCGCACTGTGTGGATGTGGTCTATGGTGCCATATCCGCTCCGAAATCCAGCCTGTTCCGGTGGTCAAGTCTTTTTAATTCGTCAAGTCTTCGCGCAAGGCGGTTCGTGATGACTCTTGAAAACAGCTTATAGACGTGGCTTAGAAGAGAAATAGGTCGGTAATTCTTCAGCAGGGTCTTACCTCTTTTTTTAAAGAACAAGACGACTACACTTCTACTCCACGCCTCCGGAGTTCTCCCTTCAAACAGAACAGCATTAAAGAGCTTTTCGAGCTCCCTCTGTACGGGTTTACCTCCAGCTTTTAACAGCTCCGTTGTAATGCCATCCTCTCCAGGGGCTTTTCCATTTTTCAGCTGTTTAAGAGCCAGCACGATTTCGTTAATGTGGACTTTTGGCAGGTCTTCGGTGTAGTGGCTCTAGGACCCTCATTTTCAGGATCAGGTCGAGATGCATGCGAAGCGTATAACCGGCCATAGAAGCTTTCCACTTCGGAGAGGACTGCCGGCTTCGAAGAAACGACTTCTCCACTTGTTGTGGTCAACTTCGTCAGGTAGCTTCTTCCAAGAGTTGGTACGAACACTTTTGACCCCCGGTTCTGCTCGATCGCTCTTTTAATCAAAAGAGTGTTGGAGCACCGAAGGTCGTGTCGTATAAGCTTGTTGATCTCTTGGTTTAGAGCGCTCTTTTCCAACGAAGTGACGGGTGGGTTTTCACGTCGTTCCTTCATTAGCCCTAAAGTCCTTTCCGAAAGCTTTGACTTCTTGCCCTTACGCTGCATTTCACAAAATCTCGTACCTACTTCCCTGAGTATCCGAACCATATTTACGAGCTTCTAGTTTACGTCTGTTGTGGTTTCTATGGCAGCAAAACGGTTATCCAGGTTTGACTGGAACGCTTCGGATGCTATCATGGTTTGGAGCAAAGTAGGTCGGAGCCTGGACCTCATCAGACGGGCACGTTCCGCCTTGAAGTCGATATTCAGAGAGCCTCGGACAAGTCGGTGATCACTACCGGTATTAAACCTGTTGATCACGGTGACGTCTCTGAATATATGCTTTTTGTCCGTCATGATGAAGTCAATCTCGTTTTTCGCCATAGCGTCGGGGCTTTGCCACGTCCACTTCCTTTGGGGCCGTTTCTTGAAAAAGGAGTTCATCAAGAAGAGCCCCTCCCGTTCGAGGATGTTGACTAGCATTTGCCCCCTATGATTTCTGCTTCCAAATCCATGGGATCCTACTACCAATTCGCTGCAATTTTGTACTCCCACTTTAGCGTTGAAGTCCCCCATAACAACGTTGTAGTGGGTCTTAGTGGTGGAGTGGAGGGCCCTCGATATGTCATCGAACATATCCTCCACTTCGTCGTCTGGATGTGCCGAGGTCGGTGCGTACACTTGCACTACCTTGAGGCTATACCTCTCGGTGAGCTTGATAATGAGGTACGCTACCCTGTTCGACACGCTAGACATTTCCACAACGTTGTCAGAAAGGGACTTATTTACCAGAAACCCAACACCACCTTGGGATTTTTGGTCTCCCTCGCGGAAGTACATAAGGTGACCTGACTCGAGGGTTATGGTGTCCTCTCCCTCTTTTCGGACTTCACTTAACCCGAGGATATGCCACCTAATCTTCCCAAGTTCCACCTCAAGTTGTGCCAGATGCGAGTTTAGCCGTAGCTTGCGTCCGTTATACGTCGCCAGGGTCAGTCGGTTGTGGTGGCCTTCCGTAGCCCGGAGATTCTTAGCACCCCCTGCCACGCCGTTACCGTGGACGCCACCATGTCCAGGAATAGCGTGACTGCCGGGAACTAGGGGCCGTGGCCTTAGTGCTTTGTGCATTTGGGGTAATGCCCATAATCGCCATGCTGGGCAGGCGGGTTTGCGATCGCAGGGCGTAGCTCTCGCATCAGTGACGCTGCTGCCCGTCACTGACCTATTACTTTAGCTACGCCTTAACTTGGGATGGTTATACCGCCACCAGCCGGTCGCCAGAGCCTCGTTCGTTGTACAGCAGGATGTACCTACCGCGTGCAGGTGAGGTTGGCTTGGAGCGAAAGATGGTGATGCACCCCCTTACATCCCCAAATACCTAATTTTATCTAAATCGGAGTACCCAAAAAATATTTTTTATTTTTTTATTCGTCTATTTATAAATGAAAAAAGTAATTAAATAAAAAAGTATGACTTAAAAAAATCTATGCCATAATAATCGAATCGAATTTTGTACGAGGGGAGGTATAATTCTTATGCCATACGCCTTTCACTACTGAATTTTGACAAATAGAATATGTAATAATAATACAACCAACTATGGCACCATGGTAGGTTCAATAATATAATAATATCTAATAATAATAATATCTTAGGACAACTCACACAACGCTATCTGATCCCAAACTAAGCAGAGCTTGTACTATGGAAACCAGAAAACTGATAAACATACTTATTTATTTCTAAATACATATATATATTATAGATAAATAACACCCAGACACAGAATCAACCATCGAGCTCATCACACAAAGTTTTATCCTGGGTGGGGATCGAACCCACGACCTCTTGCGTAGCAGTCGGATACACTCCCACAGCGCCACAGAGGCAGTCAAAAACTGATAACACACCCTATTCGCTGCTGGAATTTGACCACACCTTTCTGTTACAACCTGTATATATAAAAAGAAATTGACTGACATATCAACGCATAGTCTAAACTATAAGGGTTAGAAACGTGAAATTTTGCACAGAAATTCCTTTTACAATGTAGGGGAGCACTAAGAAAGGATTTTTGAAAATTCATCCCTTAGGATGGTAAAACGAGGGTGCAAAGTTAGAACAAAACTTTGCCTTTTAAATATTTTGGTAACAATCTGGCATACACGCGGGCGAAGCCGCGAGCATAAGCTAGTAGAGTATAAAATGTTGGTCTAGATTATAACACACCAGAGCTACAGTCAAAAACATAAAAGTCAGTGAAATACCCATCGAATGTAATCTATAGGCGATTGTTAGTACCAACACGATCCAAAATAATAGACGTCTTGACAAGATTGCCAGCACAAAATGTATCATTATGTAAATAATCATCGAAGAGTTGGCAGCAATGCAATAGTCTAGAAGATTGATGGAGACGTGCGGTTCCAAGACTAGAGTTTAGATTACAAATACAATAATTGCATTTTTGAAAGATAAAAAAATTTGAAGTCCAGACCCAGGAATCGAACCCGAGACTTCCGTAGAGTTTAGATAACTCTATACTATAATAAGGTCTATACTCCATTCCAATTACGAAGTCATTTTTGTCAGGTGCCAAATAGGTGAGTGAGACAAAACGCCATTGAAATGCCTTCATTATTTTTAAGTATAAAATAAAAAAATAAGTACTATATCGTTAAAAGTTTTTAAAGGAATTTTTCAATTATTTGTATAATATTTTAGAGTGATCGTGACACCTTCAAATAGTAATTTTGAAGGTTTCACGATCAATGATACTGAGACCAATGACACTTCATTTTTGCGATATGATAGACAAAATAAATAAATCCCTAAGTAATCAACATAATATTTGGACATTCGCTCCTGTTACTTAATTAATCAAACACTCGATTTCCGGACAAACGGGGCAAAGCTTTGTTGTTGAATCTATTAATACTTTGCGTCAGTTAACTGAACGTTTTTCAAGGCTTGTACCCTAATGCAGGGTTTGTTTTTTTTAAGTAATGATAAATATAACAATAGTTTAGAAAAATATAAGGTCGATTTTCTTATTTTTCATACAAAGAAAATACATTTTTTATTTATTTAAAGTATCTATGTAAGTGCCGTTTTGATCGATGAATTGTTGCCATCTTGTGGGTAGTTTTCACAGTGTTCTTTTGAGGTTAACTTTATGCTTCCTAAAGAGTTCTGAAGTGACCGAAAGAGGTGGAAATCTGATGAAGCAAGACTATGACTAAACGGAGGATGCATCAACACATTCCAGCCAAGCTCTCTCAATTTTTGCTGAGTGGCTATATATGAGTGCGGTTTGGCGTTGTTATGATGGAACACCACACCCTTCCTGTTCACCAGCTCCGGCTGGTTTTTCTCGATAGCTTCCTTTAACCTCATCAGTTGCTGACAGTAGAGGTCAGAATCGATAGTTATACCTGGTTCCAAAATTTCATAGTGGACGATTCCTTTCCAATCCCACCATACACACAGCATCACTTCGGTAACCACGATCTCTTTCAGACATTCTTATCGTAAATGACCCATTTTTCATCACCCGTAGTCAACCGTTTAAGAAATGGGTCGGAGTTACTACGTTTCGACAAAGAATCGCAAATGAAAACACGTTGCATTAAGTTTTCTCAGTGACATCATGTGGTACCCAAATATTAAGTTTTTTCTTGTACCCAGACTTTTGCAATTGACGTAAGACTGTTTTGTGATGAACATACAGTTCTTCAACAATATCTTGCTCCACTTTTTAAAAAAATAGCACTGTTCGTGACAAGGCGTCCAGAGCGAGCATCGTCATTCACACTTAAATTTCCAGACTTGAAACGCTTGAACCACGTTTGTGCTACTCATATTGATACCGCATTAGCGGCACAATTTATGATTATCAAACCGCACAAATTTTATTGGCGGCGTTCGTCACATTTTTACCTTTTTTGTAATAAAACTTTAAAATGTCCCGAATTTCTTGGTCATATACGTTAATTTTGCTTGCTTGAAAAACGATTGAAATTAGTTTCAAGGAAGTTTGTAATTGGCATATAGTTATTTTAGATTTAATCCAATTTGTGAAATTGGCTGTAAGCTCCCCAAAGAAAATAAAATAAAATAATTTCATTTTCGTAGTGTATTTTATAAATTTCAGCAGCGGACAGTGTATATATTGTACAACATTCTACTAATATTGTAAAGTCGAAAGTTTGCGAGGGTGTATGGATAGATGGACGTTCGTAAAAAATATTTATTTATTTATTTATTTTTATTTAAAACTTTATGCACAAAGTTGTACAAAGGTGGACTTAATGCTAAAAGCATTCTCTGCCAGTCTACCTTAGGGTGATGTTGAAATGGAATGTGTAGGTGCAGTAACCTAATTGTAAAATAAGAACTTCCTTATTATTCTTACATAATACACAAATAAAAATAGCTAGATAGAGAATATAAAATAAATACTAAAATCCAATATAACTATACAATAGTATACATACTTACAAAAATACATACATACATATATACCTACATACATAACTATACAATAGTATACATACTTACAGCAATACATACATATATACATAAATAAATACATAGATACAGACTAATATTTATGTTACTAATGTTGTGACGATTCAGCTGATCCATCAAGGAATAAAGTGCGTACCTTCCATTTAAAATTAAGGCGATTGGGTGCCATCCTAATTTCGGGGGGCAGGGCATTCCAGAGAGAAACAGATTGAACTATAAAAGAGCATCCGACGAATCCAGAAGAATGAGCAGGGCATAAAAGAAGTAGATTGTCGGAAGATCGAAGATCTCTACTGTGATTTGAGTGCAGGTACTGAAAGTAGAAAGTCAAGTAAAAAGGGGCAGTAGGAGAATTAAGAATAGAATAGAGTGTAGTGAGAGCGCGTAAACTATGTCGCTGGCGAATAGGGAGCCATTTAAGTTCGGAACGGTAGGAAGAAACATGGTCATACTTACGAAGATTGAAAATGAATCGAATGCAGTTATTTAGAAGTCGGTCAAGTTTATTAAGGAGCTCTGCATTCAGGTCAAGATAGCATACATCACCATAATCAATCAAGGGGAATATTAGCGTTTGGACGAGCATTACTTTAGTTTTATAAGGAAGAAAGTTCTTGAGACGATATAACGCCCGCAAAGTACCCGTAACCTTTTGACTTACATTTGTTATTTGAGTATGCCAGTTGAGGGTGGTATCAAGGAAAATCCCGAGATTCTTAACCAAATAATGTAACGCGATAATGGAGCCGTTAAATATGACAGGTGGTAATGTGTCGGTGTTCAATCGAGTTAAAAGGCGTTGACTCCCTATGACAATGGCCTGACACCTGACGAAGATAAGATGAGAACCAGTTTAAAGAACCTGCCGAGAACATCAGATGAGATAGGATAGAGAGTAAGATATCATGGCTGACAGAATTGAAAGCATTAGAAAAATCAACCAAAACTAAAACCGTAACTTTGGTATCATCCATGCCAGTTCTAATGTCGCCAGTTACTTTGAGAAGAGCAGTGGTGGTGCTATGTCCTGGCCTGAAGCCTGATTGAAACTGGCTCAACAAATTGTTTCGATGCACAAAATGTGTCATTTGTTTATGCACGCAAGCCTCCAGCACTTTAGATAAAAAAGGAAGAATAGAGATAGGTCGAAAATTATTAGGAAGAGTGGCATTTGTAATTTTAGGCAGAGGAATAACAAAAGCATATCGCCACGAAGACGGGTAAGTCCCTGAATCTAAAGAAAAATTTATGATGTGTGTTAAAGCAGGAAGAAGATGATCAAGAATGGGTATAATCATGCAACGGCTAATACCATCATTACCAACAGCATTCGATTTAATAGAAATAATTATCTTATTGATCTCGCCAGGTTCAACTGAAGAAAAGTGAAAGAAGTCTACGTTGGGGCGAGGAAGGTTAGCTAAGTACTCACAGGTACGACGCTTGGTTAGATGTTCAGTAGGTACGAAGGAGGTGAAATGAGTATTGATTTCATCAACACTTCCATGTTTGCCAATTCCTAGAGTCCCCAAGAACTGCCATATACCCTTGGGAGAAGATGAATTAATATGAAAAAGAATATGGCGGCGTTTAGCGTTGCGAATCATCTGATTACACCGATTCCTTGCAGTTTTATAAAGGGCCCAGTTATCATCATCCCGGTCTTTCTTAAATTTGCGAAAAGCTCGGTCTCTGCGCCGCATAGCCATCCTGATTCCATTCGTCATCCAGGGAGCTGGAGGCCGCTTAATTTTAACTTTTTTAACAGGCGCATGAATGTCATACAACCCCACGACCAAATCATTGAAAACGTCAATTTTATCATTTACCGTAGGGGCCTCAAATACCGGTTCCCAATCCAATCCCGACGCATCCTCACGGAGTTTATCTTCATTCATCCGACCAAAGCAACGCACGTAACTTTAGGACAAGGTTTTGGTGGTTTTAGCTTGTAGGAGAGAAAAATTAAATCAAATTAAATTATCTTGTGGTTAAAGCTGCTGGCTGTGTTTTATAAAGAACATCGAAAGCCATAGGTATTTTTGCAAAATTATTTGTTAAAAAAACACCTAAAACACAGACAAAATAAAAATATATAAATATATTAAAAAAACAGCGCAAAAAATTTAATGCATATAGATTCTGATAAAATAGGTAACAGTAAAATAACAGCATTATGTGTATACAGGGTGATTTTAATATACTAATTACCTCTTACTCTTGGCTTCTTTTAATTACGAGTAAATAACTTAATACAATTTTTGAAAAATAAAATTTTATTACTTTTATCATACAACCATTTACCACACTTCTGGGAGACTTCTTTGTCAGGTTTGGGGCCTAAACATCATTATAAACAACGATTTTACTCCTGTAAAATAGTCTGTAGTACCACATCATGTTTATGTAGTATATCTTTCCAACTAAGACCTGCACGCACACTTTCTTTAATACGAGAGCAATTTGTCAATCAATATCAAAATAGAACTCAAATATATCATTGAAGTAATAATCAGTCGTTTATTATAATTATGTTACAAGTACGTTACAATGTAAGTTAAAATGAAAGCCTCTAATAGTATAGCGGTATTAAATGTTGAGTGACAACCGATGGGTCATGGGTTCAAGTGCAGTGCCATTCAACTATTGTTGAATGCTGTCTTTTGTGCGTTTTAACAACTATGTTATATGTAGTACGACTTGTTTATGGTGTTCTTAGTTGACCTCTATAAACTGTAGTCTTAGTTTTATAAAGGGCTGTTGTCGGTTCTAGTGTTGAAATGTTTTGTAAGTAGGTACATTTTTGCCCAAACGCGCTAAAGCAGGGTATAATGTATTTTTTTGCATACCTACTATTTTTTTTTCTACTGGTTCAGACTTTTACTGCCAGAAAGCTGAGGATATAAGAATTAACTTAGGCTACTTTTTATAATCGCAATAAATATAAATATAAATATTTAAATATAATCGCGAAGTCGCAGGTACTCGTACAGCTAGTTTTAATTTTAATTTTAAAACGCCTGTTTAACCCCTTCAATGTTGGCATTAGTCTATGTGACAATAATCCAATCTATTCAGTACTTTAAGCTGGGGGTTGATAAATCAGTGAAGTCAGTCACGGTTGTCTTTTAGATTAGCAGTCAGTATGTGATCAAGCTTAAGTAACAAAACCGGGCAAGTGCACATCAGATCACAGGGTTTAGTAGTTTCCCAGCACAATAATGCGGTATAAGAAGTGGGTTTTTTGTTGAATTTGTTTAATACTACTAAAAACGTTATGTAAGTCATTTTCAATGAAATTTGTATTAAAATTTTGTTACTTCTCTCTCGAATGTTACTCGTAAACTTGTAAAGTCTACATAGGTGTGATTTCCCTTTTTCACTCCTCCTAAAACAACCATTTAGTTGGCAGGGGGGCACTTGATTCTAACAAAAAATTGCACTTTAATATATTAATATATTTTAAAGAATGCTTAATATATTTTAAAGCCCTATAATAATTTATATACCTCCACTTACCACTTTACCAATTAGGATGTAGAGTTCTTATATGTTTGTATGTATTTAATTTTAATTTTGATATTGTATTTTAAATTGATTTTATTTTGATTCTAATTTTATTCTTTATGTTATTTCTTAATTTTAATTTTAATTTTAGATTTACTTATACTTTATAAACAACAGTCTCAATATTTTTAATATAAAGGGAAGGAGCGAGACAGCCTCATCACAAATATTTATAATTACTTACTAGGGATGTCTCATTTAAACCAAAATGTATGTAACTGTTTGGAGACAAATAAACAATTTCAAATTCAAAAGATGTACATCCATGCAACATTACAACTTTCTAGTACTAACAGTCTCTGAGCTAAACTGTGGACAGACGGGCGGACAAGGGGAAACTATAAAAGTTTCGTTTTGCTATTTTGGTTACGGATCCCTAAAAAGGTATGGTCAAATTGAACAGATGCGTAGCACTCCCGTGGTGCTCATAACTTAATTGCATTATTATATCATATTAACTAGATAGAGCATTTGCTATTCATCAAATTAGCGAACAGTTTATGGCCTACGTATTGATCTATCAATTGATTGATTGATTCTATCAAAAGTTCTATATTACAACCACAAGTAACTAAGTAATAGACATACAAATAAACAATTTATGTGCAAGACAGCTGCATTGAGAAAAGTTAAGGATTTCTACGAGTGCACATCCGCTTGGCTTTCGAGGCAAACATCCTAAGTGTGAGTCGCGTCGTGAAGCCTTATTCTGAATGCTTACTTTGTTTATTAATTAATAAATAATTATTTAGCTAAAATATATTGTGCGATTTAATGTAAAAATCTACTAACATTTTATTTATGTTAAGTTGGTATGGTATTTTTTACAAAGTACGTATTATTTCGTAATGCTGTTAACTAAACTAATTTTTAAATTATATTATACCTATGAGAATATAAGATATCTAGAAAAACAAATAAAAAGAAAGATACAAAACCTTTTAATAATATTAATTTAGATCGGACAGATCCTTTTTTTTTTAAAGATAACTAGCAATGTGGGATTGAGATATTATTAAGAAATTATTTTCAGTGTTTTTAGGAGGTTGCCTCTTCTTTGCACAAAAAAAATTACAGAATTCATCTAACGTGTCCACGTTTTCCAGCCTACTGGAAACATTACCAGTTTACATTGATAAAGAGGAATTCTTTGATGCTGATATTATAAGTAGTAACATTATTTTTTATTATCATATATACTAATTCTTTGAGCTTAGCTGGAGGGGTTAACAAGATTGCTAGTACATTACTAGCAATCTTGTTAACCCCTCCAGCTAAGCTTGGGACAACTCACACAACGCTATCTGATCCCAAACTAAGCAGAGCTTGTACTATGGAAACCAGACAACTGATAAACATCCTTATATATTTCTAAATACATACATATTATAGATAAATAACACCCAGACACAGAATAAACCATCGTGCTCATCACACAAAGTTTTATCCTGGGTGGGGATCGAACCCACGACCTCTCGCGTAGCAGTTGGATACACTCCCACCGCGCCACAGAGGCAGTCTACTGATGATCTACTTCAATAAGTATTTTCTTGTATTTAAAAATGAAAGTTCCGACTCTTTCGTTGACTCATCAGCTGTCGACTGTCGAACCTAGAAAGATGAAAATGTTAATGCTATTGTAATGTACAATATTGTCCACACTTTAATTTTCACACATAAATCAGTTCGAAGCTTTTCGTCTTTTGCAAAATTATATGAAGTGCTGAATTTACTCTATTATATGCCGTACAATAATCTATGCTAATATTATAAAGCTGAAGAATTTGTTTCTTTGTTTGTTTGAACGCGATAATCTCAGGAACTACGAGTCCGAATTAAAAAAACATTTTACTGTTAGATAGCTCATTTCTCGAGGAAGGCTATAGGCTATATAACATCACGCTACGACCAATAGAAGCGGAGCAGCAATGAAAAATGTTGCAAAAACGGGGAAAATTAACGCACACAAAGTTGCGCGGATCAACTAGTATATTCATATAACTGCATGCTTACTTTGTTTACTGTCATATAATTGTTAATTTCACTCTTAATAATATGTTATGTCAAATACGTGGTGAAATACAGTTTTTAATATTAGATTAACTAGGTGTGCTCGTGACTTCGCCAGCGCGAAATTGCAGTGCTGCTCACTCCCTAAAGACATTAGCCATGATAAAAGTAGCCTAAGTTACCATAAGGAGTAACTTAGGCTGTCTTGTCAAAATCCGCCCCGCCATTTCGGAGATTAGCCGGAACAAACATAGAGACAGACAGACAGACATACATAAAAAAATTATAAGTAATGTGTTTTTGTTTTAAGTAGCATAATATATACAGTTTCTTATGCATTTAGTAAAAAACTGCCATTTTGACATTACTTACACTTCAAAGAGTCTATATTATTATTACAAAGGTGAAAAATTTGTTTGTTTGATTGTTTGTTTGAACGCGGTAATCTCAGGAACTATTAGTCCGAATTAAAAACTTATTTCACTGTTGGATAGCCCATTTACCGAGGAAGGCTATAGGCTATATAACTTAACGCTACGACCAATAGAAGCGGAGCAGCAATGAAATGAAGTGTTGCAAAAACGGGAAAATTTACTCAGACAAAGTTGCGCGGTACAGCTAGCAGGTATAATATATAAATCATTTTAATAAATTCCCAACCTTCGAAGCAAAAAAAATCATATTCATTAATCTTTACCACAAACACCAATAAACTGAGATATCTGATTCCAAGTAGGCCATGTTTGACAAATGCGAATCCTTGGTGAAGAAAGCGAAAGTTGTGACAGCACATTATTTAGACCTGCTCTGCTAATGTGTAGTACTAATTTAATCAATACCTTGTTTGTATGAGAACAGTGTTAATGTAGATTTTCATGTAGTACCTACCATACTTGATACTGGTTGCCTGTAGATACCTACCGACTTATTTAAAAAAAAAAATCTTACACTCAAAATAAGATAGTAAGTATATTAATGATTTACTTACATTCTAAAATGCTATCAATAATCAAATAGTAATTGAATAGCTTTCATTTATTTACTCTGTGGCGTGGTGGGAGTCTGTACGACTACTACGCAAGAGGTCGTGGGTTCGATTCTCGCACCGGACAGCACTTTGTGTGATCCACAAATTATTATTCCGGGTCTGGGTGTACTTTGTGTGCGTGACTCGTATGTTTGTAAAGTCCCCCGTGACACAGGGCTTGTAACCTACCGCGGGAGTCGTCATTAAAAAAAAAACTTGCAATTTTGTACAAAGCATTATCTGTCTAACTTAGGATGAAATAGTGTTAAATTTATTTATGGAGGTGTAATCAACTAGTTGACATCCAAAACCTCACAAATGGTCAAATTAAGTGTCCAGATGTATGCCATAATAATGAAATCGTATTTTGTACTGGAGGAGCTGCAATATTTGTTCTCTGTGTTGATACTATATACTGTCCACTGCTGAAATTTGCCTACACGTTTCTGTTGCACATTGGGCTACATAAAAAAATCAACCAACCTTGAAAGAAACAAAAATATTTAATACTAGCGGACGCCTCGCGGTTATACCCGCGTTAGTGTAGCTTCACAACGATGAAAGAATTTTTCAAATCCGTCCAGTACTTTCGGAGCCTATATAATACAAACAAACAATCAAATCTTTCCGCTTTATAATATTAGTATAGATATAGATATTATATTATATATAATATCAGTATAGACAATAATTGCATTTTTGAAAGATGGAAAAAATTTAAGTCCAGACCCAGGAATAGAACCTGAGACTTCCGTATGCCAAATCGGGGCAGGAATCAAACCACCTATCTGGACTATGTTACTAGACCTCAAATTTTTCTATCCTTTCATGCTCGCGAGTTGGGCCATGCGAGGGCCCATATATCTTTTAAAAATGCAATTATTGTATTTATAAAGTAATTGGCAAGAAATGTCTATAAAAAAATATTATACCAAAATTATTTGTTGCTCTTTAAATTTTGTTGAAAATTAATATTAATGTAAAAACATCAGAACAGCATTAAGGCTATAAATATTAAGCACACCGCATATGAAGCCGCGGAAAAAACTGATGTATCATAATATCGCCAGCTTTATTCAGAATAGTCCGTTAGCTAAGGTAACTAAGTTGTCGGTACGCAGCACATATCCGGCTCAATGTACCTACAGTTGAACTAAATTAGTGTTTCATGTTAACTAGGTAGATAGGACTCTTAACAATAGACTCTCTAACTAAGTCTTATTTTACAAAAACAGAAGAATTTATTTCCCTCTCAGTCATAGCAATAGACTAAAAATCGGAGATTGTTCAAACAAATTACGATAATCGATTGTTAAAAATGTTCTCATTTCGATGACTAATTTTAAGGAAGACTAGCTCACATTTACAATAGGTATATATTATAACATACAAGTGTGTGCATCAACACAACAGTACACTCTCATATTCCGTGCATATTTCGATGGGATGGGCAACTGACACGACCGAAGCGCGACTAGACGGTGGACCGGAGCTCGGAGGTTTAACGAGATACGAGACATAATTTTAAGTAAGCTAATCCATTACTAACCTGACAAAGTCTAGTCAAGCTTTTAGGTCTTTTCCGACTGCCTCTGTGGCGCGGTGGGAGTGTGTCCGACTGCTACACAAGAGGTCGTAGGTTTGATTCCCACACGGGACACCACTTTGTGTGATCTACAAATTGTTGTTCCGAGTCTGGGTGTAATTTGTGTCCGTGATTTGTATGTTTGTAAAGTCCCCCGCGACACAGGGCTTGTACACTACTGCGGAAGTTGTCTTAAAAAAAAATGACATCCCGTTCATATTTTTCGGAGATTTCTAAAAAGTTGACCTAAAAAGCTCTTTGTGGCTAGACTGAGGTCCACTTGCTGAGTAGCCGTTGTTGGGTATCCGGCAGCCCTATGTATGTTAGCTTTCACATGCACCGTACATGGCCAATTTAACGTACATGGCCATGCCCTTCGTGCCGGGTACTGGGTACCCTGAACTGGCTACCCGGCAACCGGAAGGTCTGAATAGGAGCCTAACAACGGATACTTAAGGAAAATTAACACACCATATTTTATTTAACTTTAGTTTATTAAGTTAAGTGTAAACTATTTTATTTAAATTAGGTTAAAATGGCGTGAGTATTGTTCAAATATTTCAAAATTTCTTAATAAACCCTGACAATAGAAAATTACTTGGTTACTACTGAATACAAAAAAATGTAATTTAGGCAATATAGTGAAGACGTAGGTGCCGGCCTACGTTTAGATGACGAGCGCCTGACGCGGGTTTTGCTAACGTTTACAATTTATTATTTATAAAGCGCCTCAGCATGCCTAGAACATTAAGAAAAAATTGTAAACCTGTGTTACCTCAATGCCCGTTAGCTAAAACCTATGCAACCCTGACTATAGAACCAATGTAGGTCGATTTCAGGAATAATCGAAATATCTACTAACTTTTACATTAGAGTAATACAAAAAAACTATAATAATTACTCACATTTTACTCCTATAAGAATGAAAAAACAATAAAAAATCATACCTAATCTAACAGGCGTCGTAGAATGCCTCTGCATCGCTATCGACTGGTAAATACCTACCGTGCCCTTATAGCTGACAGCATAGCCAGAAATATCTTGTAATAATAAAATTGAAATATTATATTCTCATGGTGTTTAGAGTTTTGTATTTTTGTTTATGACTGATTTATCATCGTTTTAATACATTTTTTTTTTTTTTTTCTCTGTAAAGAGTAAAAGCTTTACTCTTTAAAATATTACAATCTAACATTGGAGCTAATAAGTAATTTTATGTTAACTTAAACTGCTAAAATACTTAATCTAAGAAATTATCCATTGATTTTTCTTAGTGTCTGATAAATTGATAACACTTTGTTCTTGTGTTTTAAATGTGAAGCACTGTCACTGTCACTATTTTTCTCACTTAACACTACACTAACTCAAATGGCTTAGTTCTTTTGAGTCTTCGTTTTAAGTCCGTACAATCGAGGAGTTGGATAGCCTCAAGATTGACATGGCTATGAAGTCTTTTGTCATGAGCTTCTGCGAATTTTCGAATCACTTGATCTACGAATTCCACTTGTAGGTCCCGGTGAAGATCGTTATTGCGGATATACCAAGGTGCACTTACAATGTCTCTTAGCACTTTGTTTTGAAAGCGTTGGATTATATTTCTGTTACTCTGTTTGGTACAGCCCCAAAGCTGTACTCCATAAGTCCATATGGGCATAAGGACTTGTTTATATATTAAAAGTTTGTTAGGGATTGACAAATTGGAAGTCCTTCCGATTAGCCAATACATCTGTTTGTAGAGAATATCTAGTTGTTCTCGTTTCTTTTTGACGTGAGCTTTCCAACGTAGTTTCACGTCAAGAGTCATTCCGAGATACTTAGCCGTATTAGCATATGGGATAGTCTGGTTATTAATATATATTGGATGGTATTGCGGTTTCCTGTTGGTAAAATCGATATGAATCGATTTTGATTCATTTAGTTTAATGTGCCACTTTTGGGTCCAGTTATACACTTTTCTGACAGCTGTTTGGACATTTTCTACAGCTTCCTTATGAGAATTACCTACAGACATTATGGCCGTGTCGTCAGCGAAGGTTGCAATAGTGTTGTTTTCTAATTCTGGGATATCAGAGGTGTATAATAGGTACAGGACCGGCCCTAGCACACTTCCCTGCGGTACCCCAGCTTTTATTTCCTTAAGTTCGGAGTAGGCATTTTCCTGTCTGATCCTGAACATTCTGTTTGATATATAAGACTCTAATATATCGGCAAACTGTTTGGGCAGCATGACGTTTAGTTTATATATCAACCCTTTGTGCCACACTTTATCAAAAGCTTGCGCAACATCTAAGAAGACAGCAGAGCAAACCTTTTTCTCTTCTAAACTTTTTTCTATAACGTTTACGATTCGGTGTATCTGGTCTATTGTCGAATGTTTCGCCCTGAAGCCGAATTGATGGTCAGGTATTAGGTTCCGTTCCTCAATTAATGGCTTAAGTCTTTTCAGCAAGAGCTTTTCAAATAATTTTGACATAACAGGCAATAAGGAAATAGGCCTGTAGGATGTCGTTTCCTCAGGGGGTTTCCCAGGTTTTACGATCATAATTACTTCTGCTACTTTCCAGATTGAAGGTACATGCTTTAGCCTGAAAGTTGCATTGATGATATTTGTTAGTTTAACTAGAGCTTTCCGGGGCAGGTTTTGAAGGATTATTCCTGTGATAAGGTCATAACCTGGAGCTTTTCTAGTATTAATATTTAACCTTATTTCATTTGCAACTTCCTTCGGTGTTACAAATTTAATTTCTAGTTGGTTGTGCTGAAGATTATGATGGGTTATATCTTCAGTGAGTCCTTCATTGGGTTGAAATATCGATTGTAAATGTTGCGCAAATCTTTTAGCTTTTTGCTCATTGTTGGTGGCCCACTTCCCATTTTCTTCCCTTATTGGAGGGAGTGAAGGAATTGGGCGTTTCAATTTCTTGGTTGCTTTCCAGAGTGAGTAATTGGTATTACGGTCATTGGCCAGAGCATCCAAATATTTTTTTGTCGAGTCATTTTTGAACTCTTGAATTTTTCGTGTCAGTAGTTTCGTGAGATAGTTTAGAGTCTTTTTATCGTTCGGTGATCTTGTCTGTTGCCATTTTTTTCGCTGTTTTCTTTTATCCCTCAGTAGGGTTACAATATATCGGGGATATTGATTTTCTTGTAATTTCTTAGCGATTTCGGGTGTGTTTTGCCATGCTGACTGTTGAATATCTGAAGTAAATTTCTCTGTTTCAAAATCAAGTTGTTCAGCATTTCGAATGGGTACTTTAAGATTTATTTTTGATTCTAAATCTATTCGAAAGCTTTCCCAATCTGTTTTGATATTTACAAGGCTAGGGTTGTTTTCTTTTAGCAATATATTTTCACTGAGTGTCAGAATTATAGGTGAGTGATCGGAACTCATATCAAAACCTTCTTTGATACTCACATGGTTGCGTGAGATATTTTTGAAAATAAAAAAATCTACTAGATCTGGTATTTTCTTTGGGTCCGTCGGCCAATATGTTGGTTTTCCTGTAGATAGTACGTCACATTTAGTTTCTGTCATAGCACTTAGTAGTGCTCGACCCTTTGGATTGTTTAATCTAGAGCCCCAATGCGTGTTTTTGGCATTGAAGTCGCCTCCAAGAATAAACCGATTTCCCAGTTTTTGTAGAAAATTAATGTATTGTTCTTTTTTTATAGAATACCTTGGTGGACAATATATTGCTGAAACAGTGATGGTTGCATAGCGTTTGGTTTCGATTTGTATTGAAACAGCTTGTATTTCATGTTCTTCCCATATCATGCTTTGATAATGTGAAATATTTTCTTTTATGATCACGGAGCTGCCTCCCCTTGCACAGTTGTTAGGGTGAATAGCGTGATATATCTTGTAGCCTTTTAGCCTGATAAAAGATTGTTTTGTGAAGTGAGATTCAGAAATCAGACACACGTCGATGTTTTCTCTATCTAAGACAACTTGCAACTCATGCTGATGTTGAAGTAGTCCATTTGAATTCCAGTTCATAATTTTTAGAAAGATATTCATGACCGCTGTTTAGGCATAGCATCTGTAGCGCTATGTTCTATTTTCTTAAGGCGTTCATCAAATAATGACATAAACTTAAGTATTTTGTTTATGTTTTGTTGCAAGTCTGAGTCATTGTTTACACTGTTCGTGGATTTAGACACTGTTTGTGCATATGTTTTATCGGACCTCGTTTTGCTAGACTGGCATGGTTGCAGTGCGACCGTGACCTTCCTTGGTTGCGTAGTGCTTGTGTCAGCATTCTTATTATTACTATTATGCTGTATGATTTTTTTCTTTAAGTTTTTATTTTTAAAACTTTGCAGCTCTTTGGCTACTACACAGCCTCTGTAATTTGCGGGATGTTGTTCACCACAATGTATACACTTAGGTTTGTCTGTTGCCGGTTTTTGGCAGTCTTTTGTAAGGTGCTTGCCGACACACTTAACACACCTCGGCTCTTTCGAGCAATATTTCTGCGTATGCCCGTACGCCTGGCATCGTTTACATTGGGGAATTAATTTTGGGGTTTTTAGGGGCTGGATTTCAACTTTACATCCTAAAATATTTTGAATACTATAGATTTTATTTATATCCTGGTTATTTTTGAATGTAAGTATGAATAAATTCAGAGGCTCTTTATTTTTCCACTTAAGTTTATTAACTGCGGATTCTATTTCATAGCCTTTTTTCTGTAGATCCTCAATAATCCTTTCAGGCTTGCATGTGAAATGTAGTTTTTTAGCAACTACTCTAATGGGCCGATCCTGCTTATTCTCATAAGAATGCCACAAACAGTTATTGGAAGACAGGTGTTTGGTAATCAGCCTGTATGCTTCCTCGTTGTTGGCATTCACTTTAACGCTGTCTCCATGCAGCATTTTTACGGTGAAAGGATCACCTGACAATCCCGCTACAAGAAAGTCGTAAAACTTTTGGTAGTTTTCGATACCGTCCACTATAACGGGGGGAGGCCGGGGACTCTTTTTTATTTTATTTTCTTGGGTGTCCTCACATGTTAGTGAAGATTTCGAAGCGGGTGATGGTGTTGAGTTGAGTTTTCTTTTCTTTCGATTTTTAACTCGCACCCACTCCGTTTCCTTGGCTAGTTCTTCTTCATCAGTGCAATATTCAGCACGTTCTGAAGAAGTATTGGTTACTTCTTTCACGGAAGATTGTTTGAGTTGCTGATTTTCTTGCAACAGTTGCCCAACCTGTTGTTGAATAATGTTCAGTTGGTCTTGCAATTCTTGGACCTGAAGTTTCAGTTCTTCTTTAGCGATTTTTTCTTGTTGGTAATAATTGTACAATAAACGTTCATTTTCAGATTTGAGCGTAATGTTTAGCTTAGCAGGGGATGTACCACTAGCCATTTTGATTGAAAGTTTTTTATAATTTACCTATCAAATAAATTAAATCATCTAACTAATAACACCGTGATACGCGGAAGTAGGTCATCGCGACGCGCACTACCGACCGTGGGCGCACGGCAGCGAGCGCGGGCGCTGCTGCGTATGCACTTTATCTAGAGCACGAGAGCGTTGCAATCGACACGTTCGCTCTGCTGAGAATCAAAACGATGACTCTAACGACGTTTTAATACATGAGGCAAGTATTTTTTTTATTTGATACGCCTCCATTATGAGTCATAGCAATATACCAAGTTGTTATTTTGTTTTTGATGTTTATTTATTTTTTTATTTATTTATTTAGGTTTACCAACGTTTGCTTACACTAAGATTATTCATTATGCATGCACAACAATAACAGTAATAGCGTAACAAACACTTATAGGTAAACACCTCATGCTTATAGTAATTAGTTATACACCTTACAAAAATATTTTATTACAAAATATATATATAATATTGATATGTATCACATGTTGCAAATATGTAGGCGGTTAAATGTAAAGGAATCAAAGAAATGAATATTTAAGTTTTATTTGCGAAGCATTTACTCACGGTTGCACTATAATAAAATTTATGTGTCATAACATCTAAATTATAACGTAAATACCTGCCCTATGATTGCATTTGTTTCCATCGATTTAGACATTCTCATTTAATAAGTGTATAAGTATTATACCGAGTTTAAAGTTTTATTTTAGTATATGTAAATACCATAAAAAGGGTTTAACGTTTTTCATCAAACAAAGCTACCATCAAATAAACTAGTTTTCTAACAAAAACTTTGCTTCTAAATCCGTCCATTCGTTTTAGCGTTATGATGGTACAGACACGCATAAAATTTATACCAACGTCAGGGGTTAAACCGCTAAGAAACATAAAAGCGCTGTGTCAACACCCCGCAAACCTGCTTGCTAATTAATTAGAGATGCTCATTATAATAATCATAATCTGCATTAATTATTTAACCTGACAATTTATGTAAAGAATAAAGGTTGTAGCCGCTAATTGGCAAAGAGATTTGCTGGTGCCTGCATTTGCGTGGCTTTCAGTTGCCACCTTTCAATATATTTTTCTTTATCAGCCTTATAATGTCAAAACAACGAAGACATACAACACTTCTCTGGAAGAGATAAATAAATATCTTGGGACAACTCAAACACGGCCATATAATCCCAAACCACGCAATGCCGGTGCGACCATAACCAGACAATATATATTTAAGTATATATAATTTATATTAAACCTATCAAACAAGCTCGAAATATGTATATTTATAAAAAAGCACACAAAATTATACGAAACTTTTAGAGACTCAATAAATAGCCGCACTAGACCGATCAGTTATAAGACTAGAAGTGATAAGGAGAAATGCTTAAGGTTCATTTCCGAGCATCGCGGCCGATCGCGAGCCGCTCGCGGCTTACGACAAGCGGCTGACGCTCGCGGCCGATGCGACAATATTCACAGTGCGCGCGCAGGCCTACGACAGTCGTCGGCCGCGTGCGTCTGTCACTTACCTCAGCCGCTTGTCGTAAGCCGCGAGCGGCTCGCGATCGCGGCTTACTATATTCGTCGCGATGCACGGAAATGAACCTTTACTGTATGTCTATTAAAATATTTAATCATTTACCAACTAATATTAAAAATTTAAATAATTTAAAAAGACAATATATAAATTATTAGCATACAAAAAATACTATAGCGCTAAAGATTGCCTAGATGATAAGCAAATTAATGTTTATAATAATAAAAATATGCGTTAAACTATTTAAGACACAAATTATATTTGCACGCCATAATGCGGCAGTATATGCGAACTAATAATAAAAATGTAACATCTTAAGTATCTACTATATTTAAGCAAATAAATGATTTAAACTATATAAATATTTAAAATCAAAATATATTATAAATAGATTATATATAGTTATATATCTCATAACATATTCATTTATTTTGAGTCATAGTTATCATCAATAACGTTCAGGATGCTGTTAGTGCTCAACGAACTCAGTTTTCGGCGGTCTTTTTGCGTAGGATGGGATGGAAGCCATTTACCATTGCTTCTGTAACAATCCCAGACGCAGTGCAAAAACGGGGAGCCCCAACAGCATCCTAAAGCCATTGTTGTATGGCACCCTCAATATATTCAGAGAACGCAGAGTACAATTGACCCCATAGGCTACAGGTGTAGAAGGTTAATAGGTTTTAAAGAGAGTAATTTTGGTTTCCTTTTTAAAACGAGCAAATTTACGAGCCAACATGTTAATCTCTTTTTATTATAATAATATAAGTCAAACTATTTTCTGACGATATTAGGATATAGTCATTATTTGGTCCTGGCTGCTTTGACCCTATCATCAGTTAATCTGATAGGAGATTGAGGTTTTAGGTGACTATAAAGAACTAGAACTGCGGTCCCAGTCACCTGATACAACTTTTGAATCGGTTGACTGGGCATACTGTTAACAACAAGAATTATTTTTTGTAGTATTATAATGAAGTAATTTGTGTACTAGGTATAAGAACGTCAAAAAAACCGCATGCAAATGATTCCCAGGACACAAACGGGCTACCCTTTTGTTTCATAACAAGTACTCTAGACCACTAACGGCTAGGTTAATCACAATCATAAAGATTATCGGTCTCTAGAAAATTTGTACATACATGTAAATTAGACTTCGTTAGTTGGGTTGACCAGTATAGTGTGTGTGGACGACCTATTAAACTTTTGTGGTTTTGTGTGAGTGCTTTGTAATCCTCGTGTCATTTATCTTTAATGCTGAGGATCGTGGCCTCTGCGAATAACCTTCTACTTGACCTATTTTCGCCAGCCCACTCTCTCTCGGTATCGTAGATTGCGGTGTTTAAGGTCTATCCAGATGAAAATGAATCTGGTCTATCCAGCGCATTGGGATTCTGCCTCTAGGCTTCTAGTATTTTTAATATCAGAGAGTTGTACTATTAACGAAGCTGATAAATTTAGTACATAGCATAAGTATACGTCATTAACATAATTTAAATAATTGTTTTTAAACTTTCGCGATTTTTATACATATTACCTTTTATTTACCCGACGTTTCCATCGAATTGCACCAATAAAAGGTTCATACCTTTAAATAATTCACGCGATTAAGTCCCGAAATATATCTAATGTCATTTGAATAAGTTGTTTACTATATTTGAAAGAAAGAAATACACATTTTAAGTTTTTTTGCTAATATAATTTTTGACAAGACACAAGTTGAGATGTAAGGTACTAGTTATATCCATACAATACATGCGGACATAGAAAGTAAATAACATTTTATAAATATTGTTGCAACCATTTACGTGCTGCTGCCTGACAAGAAGATGTCTGAAGTTCGTTTTGCAATTATAAATAGCCAAATATCAGAAGCCTTACTATAGTCACCATGGATTTTGAAATGTCAACAATGAAATGTTTTACCTATGAAAATAATGGGTTGAGGTTTTCATTTTAAACGAAGCCTGTATAGAAAAGCAAAAATTTAGGTGTTCTAAAGAATAAGTTAGGTAAAGTTCTCTGTCGCATCTTCCACCTCAATTTATAGACAAGGCTGGCTATATGTAAAAATAGGATAAGTTGTCACCTTTTTTTAGCAGCTCTGAAGTGTCTGGCGGTAGTTATGGCCGGCGGGTAGTATCTAGCAACGCTGAATAATATTTTTTTATTGTATACTATAGCTGTCCCGCGCAACTTTGTCTGCGTAAATTTTCCCCCTTTTTTATAATCCTATGTTACTTCTAATACCTCCAAGAATATGTGTACAAAGTTTCATGATGATCGGTTGAGTAGTTTTCGCGTGAAAGCGTAACAAACAAACTTACGTTCACATTTATGTATTAGTATAGATTACATCATATTTATAAAAATCACCTGTCAGAAAGTAAGATAACTTAGTCCAATTCTTTCTTACCTTTTACATCTGGTACCTAAAAATTGGCTATTAATACAACTTAGCTGGTATGCTAGCATTGAGTGTACAAGTAAAGACTACCCTACGCCCCACACCATCTGTCAGAAAATAAAATGTCTGGCACGTCTGGGATCTTGGAACATTTTGAATGCATTCGTATTGTCAGTAAGTGGGCAAATCAAAAAGCTTATACTATTTGCGTCTTGCTTAGAAAAAGACTTATCTTCTCTTTCTAAGCATAGTGTCAAAAGTGAAAGACGTCAAATTTGTTCTCATATAGACAATTCATATCACAAATTTATAGTATTGACAGCAGTATTTAGTATAATCTACATGCATAAGCCCAAATGGGGGTATAGTCAATGGTGCCATAATTTTGCGTCCATTCGGAAGGCTTTCAAGTGGACGCATCGTCATTGGCCACCTTTAGGTTCATCAAAAGTACCATAGAAGTTTTATAGAAGGATGATACTGCTATGACTTCAGAATTGTTCACTTTCATGAGCGAATCGTGAAAAAATATGACAAGAACAATAATGATAATAATAATCATTAATAAGTGACTCAGGAGAAAGTTGTTGTTAATTATTATACTGATACCGATACTTACTTCATATTGACTTTCCAAACTTTTAAAAAAGTGTTATGACTCCTGTAGAAAGTTTATAATTTAAGGTTCTGTATTTTCGAAAGGAAATTTCATGCTCTTTGGAATTATATTCGATCACATTTACAAACATTCTCATCATGGCCTTAGAATACACAATCCATAACAGATCCAATAAAATAATTACAATTTTTTTCTGTGCGAGTAATGACCGAGACCTTATGTGTAAGTTAACTGTGAAAAATGAGTTGCTTGTGCTGTGCAATACAAACCCTCTCTCTCTCTACCACCTGCATACAAACATCTCCGACAATGCAGCTGATGTGGCTGCGTTCTATGCCACGTTCATACAATATCTGTTTAATGTCTACAATGTCGAAACAATAATAAAACCTTCTTGTACTACTTATAAGAAGATTTCATTATGCTCGTTAAGAAATCAACGACAATTTGCACTTTTCATTTTAAATGACGATATACTTTCGCGATTTGTACACATTATAAAATTATATATACTACGGCCCTCAGGCCAGATGGAGTGATGATTTACGCAAACGGCTGGCAGGAGATGGATGCGAGAAGCCGAAGATAGAACAAAATGGCGTGGAATTGGAGAGGCCTATGATGATGATGATGATATAATTCTGAATAGAATTCTGATCTTAATCGCGTGAATCATTTTAGGTAAAATACCTTGTTTATAGCCCGACGTTTCGATCGTATTGCAACGGCCGTGGTCACGAGTAAAAATAAAATAAGATGAAAGTTATTATTTGCTTTAGCAATTAAGTCAAAAAAAATAAATTAATGATTCTTGTTTAATTTAGCGTGAGCTTCTTAAAGACACGGCAGATACTTTTTCAGACAATTGACTTCCCATTGTATTAAAAAATGGAGAGCTTTATTCAGAATAGACAAATGACAATAGCACAAACAAATTACTAGTAAACCATGAAGTCTAGACAAGCATAAGAATACAACACCATAAAGTCACGATACAAGTAGTATGACACGAAAATATTTATCTCTCGCAGGACATTTTTAAAACTTTATTCAACTCACATAAACTTTCACTTTCCCAATGTTGAATCATCACCTTCTTATAGTCTTAACAGGGTTATATAATACCTATAGATGTAACGTGATAAATAGGTAGTGCAAATAACTTTGCGAGGAAAATAAAAAGTATATGTATAATTTTTAAATATGTCGTTTATTGTTTTTTACGTGGATCCATCGTAAAATAAATTAAATACAACGCACCAGACAAACTGTTAACATTCTTCGCAATAATATAATTGCTTTGTAATAAATATGACTCGAAACACCCATACACATACATCATAAACTGACTAAGGAAACAACGAAAATCATAAAAATATAAAAGTAAATATAAATAAAATATCTTTGGAACTGAAAACTTAAAATAATAAGACGTACATATTATACTCGCAACTTCAAAAAGAAAGCGAGACAAATACTTAAAATAGAGTACATACAAATACTTATATACAAATAAAGAGAAGACTAATTATATCAGTCAGTCAAGAAACTTAAAAGAATAAACATATATATACAAAAAATATAAAACTTAGCATGTGTATCGAACGGTGGTCAATATATACAAGATATTAAAAAGTTTAATAAGTTAAATTACCTAGAATAAATAAATAAATAATTTAACTTCACGCTTGTTTGACATGAGCGCCGTACGCAATGTCTTGCGCATCTTGGGATCTTCCCCAGCCACCACTACCGCCACTGCTTTCCCATCCGTGGTGTTCCTCATGGGCAGGCTCAGACCAGCCACTGCTTTTCTTTGATTCAAGGAGTTTCTTGAGAGCACCGAAGGCGGCGGCAATGAAGGCAATTTTACCTAGAATGTAGGCCTTGAAGACGGCGAAGGCGATGATACCAAGGAACAGAGGGATGAGAGCGGCCAGCTTCAACTTGATGAGAGCGAGGATGGGGAGGAGCTTCTTCAGCTTCTTCTTCTTCTTACCACGACCTGAATAGAAGATATTAAAATTATAAACACCATAGAACATTATTTCAACAAAAAAAGTTGCTAATCCAAACAATTTAAGATAAACTTTCAAACAATCCAAGATATGAACAGTCATAAAGTTGATGTCTTTAATTTCTCACAAGTTTCTAGCACCAAAACAAACATCGAACAATGAAATTATGATCCGTTTAATCTTTCACATAGCAATCTTAAGAATGCTGTTCACAAAAAAGCCTTTCCCACAGACAACATAATAACCGACAGAGTTCTTTGTAAACGTAGATCTGACAATTAAAAGAAAGCCACCTCGACTTTTGGCATTCATAGTAGAATTAAATTATAACTTTGTCGAGAAAGTGCACGCATGTATGTCACAAAAAGGTCAATTTTGAGTTTAATTTACATGTTTTTCGATGGTTTTCGACTAAGACTTTCCAAATAAAATCCATAATATTAAATCCATATTCAGTTACCACATCTTTCATTGAAGTAAAGAATCCAACATTTTAAATTGTCTTGGCAAATGGCATAATTACAATGACTACACCAGATTGACTCGAAGTTTTAAACTACATATAAGAAATTAATTTGTATCTGATGGGATCAATTAATGACTAATCTCTAAAGAAAGAGACTTTATTGGCCTAAATAACTTAAGGTGAAAAAGAATTCATACATGTCAGATACAGATCTCTTTGTTGAGAGATATGTATGTCACAAGTTCAACTTAAGAAGTGTATAGAAACAGGTTCATCAAGAACTATTACGCGATCAAATAGTGAAAACTAAATCTAAGCTGTAATCGTATTATGTTGGCGACAATCTAAACCGGATTTTTAGTTAAAGTAAAGAAAAAAAAGTAGAATAAAGATGACACTAACTATAAGATACTTTAAGTTAAAATAGTGATATAATTGATATAAGTGTATTATTTGAATACCGGTCGTATAAGTTATAAAGTGAAATGAAATTAACTGTAAATGAAAATAAAATTGAAAGGTAATAACTGAGCTTTGCTAGGTCATATGGGTGTGCCCGTAAATTCTCAGCTTATGTAAGCCACCCAAATGTGAATACTTAACATAAACTGGAAATCTTTAGTGAAAGTTTTGTACCTGTAGCAAAGTTTGAATCAAGAATAACAGTGGTTTAAAGTTGAAATTTTGAAACTATTTTAATTTAATAAGTAGATATTGAAAGCAATGAATAAAGGAAATTTATATTGCAGATAAATTTTAAACAAAAGTGAAAGGTTTCCTAGACAAAGGTTTGATCTAATTAAAGTTTCCACTTTGCAGTAATAACGACTCTGAAAGAAAATTTCTAGCATCTCGGTGTAAAGGAAGTGAACTCATTAACAGCAAGTAGTCGAGAGTCTAGAATGTATGAATATCTAGTAGTCATAGAATGTATAAAGCATTATCAGATAAACTTTATTTAAATAGTGCTTAATTTTTTACATTATTTTCTTAAGAAGATCTTAACTGCGTACTAACAACTCATCTATGTAATTTGCTCAGTAAATTTTCATTCCAAGAAATAGAAACACGGTCTTTAACATACACTAAACCTAACTAAATAGTATTACTTTGCAAATAAGTGAACTAAAAGAACTGTTTAAAATGCGAATCTGCCGTTAACTTAGAACGAGAATGTTGATTGCGACCTAAGAAAGTGCATTTAAATTACCGTGTCAAATTCAAACGTAGACATTGAGATTTTATCGTGAGTCGTGGGAAAAAGTTCCATACATTTGGCTTGTACAAGACGAATATTGTGTGTAGCTAATAGCGCGACTAATCTTTTTATTGTCAGCATGAGTAATTGCAGTATCAATACGAGTCATTAGATTTTAGTTCTGTTTAAATTGGTTCAATGAAATTGTAGGAATGTTTATAAATATTTTTATATAGATTTTTGACATTGTAGGTCTGTCCAATATACCTTAGTATATTGTAATATTGTATGTGTTCAAGTAAAATATATTTCTTATTCTTAATATATAAACTTTTAACACTTGTGAGATATACAATGATAAAGTATACTATAAAGTTTTATGCATGTAGATGAAAAACGCATAAAACTTTATATAATACTTATTATTATTATTTTATTATATTCGTGCTATAATAGTTTTCCTTTTTTTAATTCCCTTTTTTTTAATAGTGTCAGTATTTCGTAATATTCAAGAAGCGACTGAATGAAATTAGATTTAACATGATTTTGATAAGTCAGTTTGTACATACCTTCCTCTTCTACAGAGTTATCATCTTCCAAGGCTTTGGGCATTCTGAGCTGCAACACATGGCTGTCCAGGAAATCGACGACGTTTTCCATGATCCTTTCTTCAACCCTCAGCTCCCTAGCTTTAGGTTCATCAGGTAAAGCCTCGTAGCTGCGTGCTGATCTTGTGTTTCCATTATTTTTGAAGCTAACTCCATCTAGGATTTCTAAGCTTGATGACGAGGCTAGTTTGTCCGTAAATCTCATTGCTTTTTCCTGCGAAAAAAGGATATATTTAATACGCATTATTTAAGGGAGACGATTTTTATATCAGGGGTTTTATTGATTAAAGAATTTTAAAATTGAAAACCAATAGATTAGTGAAAATCACAGATTTTTAAAGTGCTAAATCTTGAACTATTGAAGTTTTGAAAAATCAAATGTAGGTCGGCTTTATTTGATTAAAAATTTGGCAGGTAATCCTGTTACATAGCCAATTGCAATAAACTGATAGCTGTTTACTATTAAACTCGCCAATTTTTTTTTGCAACAAATTCACCTATAAACCGTAATTATTTTTCAAAGTCCTCAATTTAATCTTCAAAACTTATCACGATCACCCGTGCACCCGCTAACCCATCACAAAACACTGTCACTTCACTGCACTTCACCACACACCTTGAGACACAACGAGGTATCTGAATCCAGACAATCCTTCAAAGCTGAGATGAATCTTTCCGCTACACCATCCTCCTTCGCCATGGGCAAAGCCCCGGCTACTGCCAGAGCACACAATAGCACTACAGCTTTCATCTTTCACGATGGCTAAACTCAAATTGTTGAAGATCAGTGTATGACCGTGAGTTTTATTTTGTGTCCCCCCTCCCCATATTTCCATATGTCACGGATTGAGTTCGCTGTGAGTGTGAGGCCTATGACGAAATACAAATATGCTTACGCGCAGCCCCTGGGTATGTTTAGTGATATTTGTCAGGTTTTAATGAAAATGTGTGGTATGGTGACATAGTTTTACGGTCAAATTTAGTATTTAGACGTAGGCATTTTTAAATGAATACTGGTTTTTCAAGTTTTCTATTACACTGATTTTCGTTGCTAGGCAGTTTTAACTAGTTATTAGATATATTCATTCATTTAATTAAGAAAATTAACACTATTCCATATTCAGAATGATTTGAAATATGATTTAATGTATTTTCGATGTTTAAAATGCTTTTAGAAATTTTATTTCAGCATGACAACTAAAATTCGTTATTTTATAAAAATATAAATCAGTTAATATCTTACCCCATTTCATCACAAAATCTGTACAGGAAATCCTTATGAAATAATTACTCTGTCCGAAATATTTTGAATTCCACACTTATTTCCGGTTTCGTCCGAAGGTTTCGCAAAATCGCTTTCTAAAACCCATCAATATACTTATATCATCGTCTGAATTTCTATATTTTTAACCATTTGTATTCTGAAGTAAATTGTTTAATAGTCCATTTATAGGCACAGTTGCTGCACCGAGCGAAAGTTCTACATACTTAGAGGCAGAAGTGTTATGTCTATTTGGAATATAAAGTGCAGAATTATGTTGGATATTCATAGCTATTGCCAACACCTTTGTTAGTTTTGATAATATTTTTAATTTCATTAAAGAGGTTGAACTTCAGAGCATTGCGTAACGCGAACTTTCTTTGATTCATGAATAATTACGTCATTCAGATTTTTTTAATTCATTACAAATTCGATCTTCCTTTCATTTTGCTTCATACCTTCGTGAGACTTGATGGAGACAAGTTTTATATTTATTTTGGTTTGTAAAAAAGAAAATTTGAACGAAAAAAAAAATAAGAAAACATTTTTATTTGTTGAGTTTGTATAGCACTCAAAAAATTTACAGATTTACACTTAAACACATAAAACGCACGCATTTCAGACTTGATGTGTTCAGTAACTTTATCGCCTTATAGTAAATAGTAACTAATAATAGTTATGTACTGTCGTCGTTTAAAATTTTACCAAATTAGAAATTTTAAAATTGGTCAATAGGTGCTACTTTGAATAGTTGTCTTATTAAAATTCTGCAGATGCAAATTATGTATAATTAATTTAGGAAATGCAGATTCATTTCCTAAATTCAATAATTACGTTACTATAGTGGACTAGTTACATAGAAGTATTATAATAATACTGTAATCGTATTCATCTCGGACGTTATTTGATGCATAATACCTACATCAAAATGCAAATTCTTCAATGTGTACCTAATACTTATTACAAACAAAACTTTCCTCAACCCAAGATTGGTATGACAATTACATACAATTATGTGCTATACAACCTGCACATAACGAAGTTGGATAATTATTCATCTATTATAACCTGAAAAGGTCTCATTGACAAACTGTTCAATCGTATTCAAATCGGAGAGAGTTCATTGTCGTGACATCTCATTTTTTTGTTCAAAGTTCGATCTTATTTTGAGAAGGTTAAATTTCAAATTGAGTTTTCCTGATTTCCTATACATTGATTGTTATCTAGGTACACTGTTGGCACCGGGGACGAATTAGTTAATCACTTCTGGTCGTCCACTGAATGTGTAAACGCGAAGGGGAATTTCTCCAACGCAGATGTCGGTGATGTTAATGATTTATGAGCTTTTGTCGCTGTGTCCTTTTCTAGTTGGTAATTTTATGTATGACAAAGTATTCCTTGGACTACTAATGCTGCAGAACGATCTCACTTGAACTTATTTCCGGAAAGAATATGAAGTATAATTTATAGCTATAGTCTAATTAATAAAGTTATTGATTCTTTTTAATAAATTTCTAAGTTCGTTGTAAGCACAGATATAAATAAAAAAGGAGATTATTTTAAATCATATTGTTTTTGTGTTTTAACTTTATCGACTTTTGCAATACTATAAAAAGCATAACTTGTGTGAAATTAATTTAAGAAATTTATCTTGATACGTCAAGCTTTTGAATATTTCGTCGCTCGCCAATGTTCTTTATTACATTGTACGGTATTATTTTAAAGTATTTAACTATAGCCTGTAATTCAATTACTCATATTAATATAATATTTTTAACAGTACCTATCAACTTTCGCCAGACCCGTTGTTTGTTAATGCAGTATTTAAAGCACTTACTTAATTAACATTATCTAAAGAACAGATAGCGTGACGGTGTATATTTTCAAAATGCCTACAAGTACCACTGATTGTTTCCTTTTCAAACCTTGTCATTGTGACATAGTTTCTTTAAACAAATATTCAAAAGCAATTCAATACTATGCGGTAATAAAGCGCTTGACCTTAGATGGGATAACTAAAAAAAGAAATGAATTCTTAATAAATTGCAGATCATTCAACGATGAGTATCAAAATGAGTATCAGAATGACTATAAGATATTTTGTAGTGCTAGTCGCTTCAACCTGTCGCCACTTGCTCATAAGTGTGAACTTTCATAATACTATGTTGCTTTTGAGCATGACTTTTGTGGTGAGGCCTCACCTGTGAATAGAATTCCATAACGTACACACAACACTTTGAAAACATTAACAATAGAAATGGTAAGATAGACATGCTACATCGACAAAGCTATGTAAATGCTTCTCATTTTAATTATTTGAATACTATCAGTCATGTTTAACTTACTTTAAGCGGCGGTAGCCTAATGGCTAAAGCATCGGTCTCGCAATCATGAGGTCGCGGGTTCAAATCCTACCCATTATACTACCGACGTGAACCCACTCTTAACATAAGCCATTGAGCTTAGCCGGAGGGGTTCACAGGATTACTAGTTAGGTATATGGGACCACGATCATCCCACGTTACATCTTTAAAAAAGAAAAAAAATGTATCTTGAGTACTATAGGCAGAGGCATAAGTTTCTCCGTTTTTTGTTGTCCATAATCGTCGACCAGATTTGAAATGCATCAATAATCTTTTGGATTTTTCTACAAATTGATGATTAAGATTATTTCATATCAGAAAACAGGTAACAGAAAAGATTTACATAGATAACATAAAATAATAATTTATCAAGACTAGGAATGATGAACAACCAAAATTAATTTGATTTTACTCTCACTTCTACTTTAGTGCTTCATTAAATATTTTTAATCCATCATCGGTAATATCAATTTACCTGATATCTTGTAAAGATTTTAAAATTCATTAAAGCTATTAAAAAGACAATGATACTGTACTGTATATTATTATTATCATCAATTAGACTGTTATATTTTTTTTTCTGAACCTGTACCGTTATAAAAGCAGAATAAAAATAAATTCAAAGTTTTTGCAGTCTATAGTGTTTGTGAGAACTGAACTAGTCTTTACTGCTGAGATCTTTGTTGATTTAGTGCTATCTAACGATGGGTTCTGTAGCATGATTGTGAGCACCCTCTGCTGAATTGGTATCCATAGTTTCCAGTCATATTCTTCCGCTTTTTTTCTTGTATATAAAATAACAATATTGCCATAAGAATCCTGTTAACAAATATCCATGATAAAAAATGATTCCTGTAAATTTAATCAAATAACTGATATTAATTCCAGAACATAGAGTTCTTCATCAGGAAGAACATACCTTCTTGCTACTAGATATGGATAAATTTAATTCATAAAAATGAACGTTATAAAAGTTTGAACTGCCGTACTTGATAATTTCACACCGTTATGAATATATATATATTACGGGTCCTAATCGCGTGAATAATTTAAGGTAAAATACCTTGTTTATTGCCCGAAGATTTTTCACACCGCTCACTTTCACCGTACAGATTATCAAAGTATTTCGTATACGGGCTGATCTTCGTAGTACTATTTAATTTTATGGTTGTAATAGTCCTAAAACTAAAAATGGAGTTGCACCTAGCATTTACGAGGACTGCCCAAATAAGATGACCTGTGTCGGCGATATAGTGCTATGAGGTAATGTTTCAAGTTTTGATTGTCTTACTTTGTCTCTTAAACTTATTGAGGTAAGAAATATGCCAGTATCTTAGCAAAAGTCTATTTAATTCTATTAATTATGTATTATAATGCGATATACATATTAAAAAATATAAACCTACTTTACAGTTCACAGATTTTTTAATCATCGTGTTGTGATATTTATCAACAACAAGTGGTTTGTCTACTTGTTCTTAACTGTCATGGTAAAACAATAAACAAGCCTCGTGAATTCGTGACAGATATACTGGCTGTTATCGTGGCTCAGTGGGAGTTTGTCTGTGAGGAATTCATACTTAACTCATACTTACTAACTCCAGTAAAGAGACACGCTCAACACAATCGAATTTATTCTCCATATATTACAATTTTATGGCAATCGTCGCGCTATCTACCATGTCCATGAGGAACTTGTAGTGCTCTGTGAGTTTCGTTGCAGAAACCATTTTAACACAAAATTTTAATACAGTCGTGCCTGAATATTTATTTTTTTCTTTTAAGATTTTTTCTTTAAAAAATATTAGTAATATCAAGATCTCATTCCAGGTGCATATTATGTCCGTGAATTGTATGTTTGTAAACTATTCTAGGGACACATTACTTGTACTCTGGATGTAATTTGTTTTATCAAAAATAAATTATATGGCGCCATCTACTGTGTCCCCGAGGAACTTGTACGGCTGTAAGTTTCGTTGCAGAAACTATATAAACACAGCATTTTTATGACGTGGCCTAAATATACTTCAGATCCAAATCCAAACGAAATTTTCTTTCATAAAAAAAAATGGGTTCTTAAGTCAAGTTTGCAGTACCCTAAAAAGCAGTTTATGTGAAACCATGAATCTGCTAGTCTAGCGTTTAGTTTCACACGTTATAAAACCGTTTTCTCTCAAACTTTTTACCTGTTCACGGCCATTGTTCACTATGATAAGGAGTTATTGAGGTTCCGCAGTAATCATACCGAAGTCAAGGAAAGTGGTTTGGTAGGAAGATATTAAGCATTGATTGCTAATAACGAAGCTACCAATGTGTTTTATAACAATCATAATATTACACGGTGTTATTTAGACATTATAAACATTAAAGGCTAACTCAGTATATTAAATTAAGGATCCGATCATGCTTGACAAGGTGCAAATTTACTAATGACAAACTGCTAAAATGAATATCACTTTACAGACATTTATTGAGGATTTTAACATTTTTTTTTGTGACAATATTTTTATCTCTTAGGATTTTTAATAAAATAGATTCGATTGAGACGTTCTCAAGTGATGATTTTTGATGCATATGACATAATATTTATTTAAAAAAAAAAGTAAGTTGTGCATTGCATGTAGCCGATACTGAATCTTTTATTTTTGCATAGACAAACTGTAAACTACTAACTAGTGTGACCTTTAAAAATTAATTAAAAAAAAAAATCTTTAAAGCTTCTTCCAACAAAAACTAAACATATCATCTTCACATTTAGACAAAAAAAGACCACACATCGAACACTGTTAACATTTCAAAGAAAGTAAAACGATTGATTAGAATTGGTTGTTTGTCGTAACATCAACTTGACACAACATGTTCCACATATAAATGGCGCCTACTATTGTTATTCTAAGTTCATTACGTACAACTCAAAATTATTTACACGTTCGTTTCCTCATAGTTGGATGCCATATTTACTTCTGATTTGAATATTCATTCAATATGTAACTTTGCCAAGTTTGCGTAAGTTTTCTTTGCTTCCGATTGATAATATATTTTAATTGATTCAAATGGGATAGGTAATTTAGATTATTGATATATTTTATGCATTATTATGTTAAATAAAAAAACTATTGAACCCACAACAAGAATACCAATGAAACCAGACTCTTCTTCTTTAAAATCATTTCATCATCTATTTTGCTTATTAAGGACAAAGAAAGTGTAACATAAAATGAAGGTCCAGTCTTTTAAGACAATTCTTATACTTTCAAAGGTTTAAGAAATATAGGAATTGTTTTAGACGACTGCGGTTGCGATTTATTTATGAATTTTATTATTAGTTCATCTTTAAATGGTCGCATGTTATAATGCAAGCAACAAGTACCTCAGTTCACTCTCTTTGATAAACATTGATTGCAATAGATAATTAATGATTAAGCTAAAGTTTCAACAGGAAGTAAATCCAATTTATTTAAGATTGACATCTACAGAGCGTGGTGAAGCTCAGCTTAACTTAGGCTTGCGCTAAGCTACCAACAACTTCAATGGTCAACAACTCAGTATCTTTGTCAAATTTTAACTAAGCCAAGCCTAAGAACTCTCTGTAGATCCCACTCTAAGATTCCTATTTCCTTTCGTAGTTATGTAATTTATCTAACGAAGTTCATCTCTAAAATGTTTCACGTTTCATCTGTCTAGTAATATGTACCTTTGTAGAGCCGTGAGTCATAAAATAAACCATTATTACTCACAGCCAAAACTTGCCGAACTAATCACGTGTCTCAACTCACGTTCAAAAACTTTCATTCTAATAAATACTTATAGTAATAAATAATACTTGTGCGTAACGTGACCATTGCCGTGGGCGTTTTCTAGTCATAACTTGTAACTAAGCCAAAGCGAACATTTGATAATTATGATTTTATAGGACCTGTTTTGTGAGAACGCGGCGATAATAGTAATGTTGCAACAGATGACGCCTCTCTGTCTGGTGTAGACAGAATGTTATCAAAAGCTTTAGTATCAAATATAAATATCATGCACAAAAACTTGAATAATAAATAGCTAGTGCAACTTACAGAATAAATGTAGCGATGCATCGTGGAGACAAATTTATTAGTAATACAATTCGAAATAAAATATTTATTTATTCAAAAACCTGCAAAACTAGTTAAGAGTGAATGAATACTTTTTGCAAAAGAAATTAATTTAATAGTTTCCATTTTTAATGAATTCAGCTTTCATATTCGTGATTGGTAAAAAGTTGATGGGAGGTCAAGATCCTTCAAAGCAATTTAGGATTTTAACCTGACAATGCTAACAACTTTCAGCTAACACCAACCGTCCCGGTTAATTTCATACCACCTAATATTGAATGTAATCCAAAAGTGACAATGGTCTTATAAAATTATCCATTAATTTTTTTCACAATGTAGACATTGAATTTGGGTTTAACCCAAGTAATAAGTCACACAAAAAAACTAAAAAAAAATAGCATCTCGGACCATGTTCAGTGTAGGGGAACCCTACACTGAACATGGTCCGATAGCCGTTATTAAATATTTAAATGCACTACATATACAAAAATATGATGCAAGAATCACACTAGCATAAGAGCGTGTTCATGGCACCCTTTTGTTAAGAAACGCAGTTTAGTTAGTTTAAAATTTAAAACCTTTGTGACTTTTTTAATTTCCAAAGTACGAGAGGGGGTTTTTTCAACATTCGGAGCAATTTTTTTCCAAAATATTCACTTAATCAAAAAACCTTCCTAATAACCTTTTTAAGGGAAAAGTTTTGCCCCCCTAATATATTTATTAAATAATACTTATAATTATTGTTTAACTTTCAAACTAAGTAGCGGCTAATACAAGACACCAATGCTTCAAACTTCATCAATATTCATTGTTTATTTTTGAGTAACATGGCTGTGACATACAGATAGACAAACAGATGGACGGACATGACAAAACTATAACGGTTCTGTTTTTGGCATTTTCCTACGGAACCCCAAAAAGAGAGACGAGTCTTATGGACACCCGGTCGAAACATAGGGTCTTTGAGTAAAAAAAATCTGGAAAAACATTTAAAAAAATGACCTATTTTAAATTATGATTTCACACATTTATTACACACAACCACCAGTTTAATTTATTTGATTTTGGCATTTTTTTTTACAAAATCAAGAAGTCTATACTTGTGTGACAATGTTAACAACAACAGTAATTTGTCTTAAGTCTCAAAATAGTTCACCAAAAAGTAAAATAAACATTAAAACCTTTTACAAAAATACAAACAACCTATGTAATACAACCTTCTTAATCTAGCTTCACATGATCATAAAGAATAGATTTTTGATCGTCAAAATGTAACACTTTTTTCTTCTAGCAAAGAGTAAACTAATACTACGGAAAAAGAGGGCCCACTTGCACTGTAAAAAAGCAAACCGTTTTGATTTTGACAGACGACAATGCGCCATCTGAATTTTGTTTCCAGAAATATCATTTATGCGGTATGGGATGCTAGGCATATCTGTAGGTTTTATTAGCAACAACTCATTTTATTAATTTCAACGATTGTTTTAAATGTTCTCATTTTTTTAAGAGAGGCATTTTTAAGTTTATATGGAATATCAAACTTTAAAATTACTCTCATGAAAAATGCTATAACGTCATGGAATCGTTAAAACGAATAAACAACCTTGTTGCTGATAGATGATTCAGTTATTCGTGGTAGGAAAAATAAGAAAAGATGAGTTTTTATATTAATATAATATTTATTATATACCTACCTACTTACAACTAGGTTTTCTAACAAAAGCACAAAGTCCAGATATTTATTCTAACGCGACATTATCCAAGGCCATATTTTAAACAATAAAGTGTCCGTTGCAAGATAAAATTTTAACACGGGGTGTATTCAACGCACTTGTACGAAATTATCACAGCCACAATTATGAAATGGAACAACAAACACGCAAACCCAAGATAACACATATATTATTCATATAACTGATAGCTCAGGGCTTTTGAAATTATCGCATATGAAATTAATTTAAATAATAAAACCAATGAATAAAACTTCCAATTCTATGATGGCTTGTTTGACAGTTGTCAAAAGATAATTTTTTTTAAGTATCATAAACAAACTGGACACTTACTATAGAGGCCAGTATTATTTAGTAGTGACAAACAACATTATTTTAAGATAAAGCATTTTAAGGACCATTATTTGATAAAACAAATAAAAAAGCACTGTTTTATTAATTTCTTAAAACAAAATAAAACCTTAAATTTTATTGAAAATGGTAATGCCATCTATTGAACTTGAAGGTAATTAGGTAGTGACTAAATATTTTCGGAAACAAAAAACAGATGCCGACTCTTCAATTACTGATCTGTCACTTAAACGACAGTGTCCCCACACTGCCTTCTAGCATCTGAGCCTGCAAACCAAACCAACGTTCCAAAAGAGTTATTCAAATCGGTTGAGCCGTTTTTGTATTTTGGAGAAATGAACGATAAGGAAGGTCCTTTTCGACTGATGAACCATTTTGCTAACATAATTATCTTTTACTAAAACGGATCTGTGTGTTCGTTCTACAAATAAGTTCAAAAACCATATCTCAGAAATGTCTTATCAAATATACGTAATATCCAGTCCTCATTAAGTGATACTTTCTATACACATTTAAAAGAACAAATTTAATTAAAATACGTAGACATATTCAATGACATAACAAAGAATTTGGATATTATGACAGTCACATAAAAGTGTAGATATAATATTATAGTATTACCGCTGTAGAAATTTTTCTAATGTAGCAAAAAATATTCATAAGGCAATTAACCCGCTTAATAGGAATAACATTGAAGATGATTGTAATGATTTACTAGACGGCTGCGTGAATAGTTTTAAAAATAATTATGATGGAAGAGCTGTAGGTTATATTAAATTTGTTGCAGAAACTTTCGTATATAAGTTAATTACGGAAGCGTTCACATAGTCAAACACTCTCACTGAACGCTAAATAACCATAAATCATTTTCTATGTGTAAATCGAATGATGAAGATGAACAGACTCGTTTTCGTTCAAAACCGTTTTGTCGTGAGTGGCATCAGCGTTTAAGAAAATAATAGCCATCTAAACCAACCAACCAACAAAAGATGTTATACGACTTCCAAATATATCCCCTATTTTTGGAAGTCGTAAAACATCTTATCCGTGCCCGAAAAAGGTGGAAATATACTACTTCTGTATTTGATCTATCCCTTTTTGGGCATGGCAACCTAAGAAGGCGTGTACAAATTAAATAGATTCTGATAATAAATGATCTCGGAATGGTTAATTTTCTGTCTAACACAGTTGGTATACTGAACAACTTTTTGAAAACGTGAATTTTTCTAAAGTCATATTTCAAAAACTATAAGAGCAGAGCTGTGAGTTAGCTTAAATTGTCTCAAATTTAATTTACTTTCAAAATGATAAACACATAAAATATAAAAAAAAACATAATTTCAGAATTGAACTGCAAAACTGAAATCGTCTGAAAATTTTGCAGTGTTTTTACGTATTACACAGTTAGCACAAATTTTATTTGCTTTGCAAAACGTCCAAATAACATACCAAAAATATAGCTTTACGTCACGTAATAAACAAGACATTACCTTAAATTATTCACGCCATTAAGACCCGTATTATATATATTTTCATAATATTTACATCACGTTTTTTACATGTAAAATTTGACGGGGCTGGTAACCATTCTAATAATAACAATAATAACCACTTATTTTAGGCTACTAAGGCCCATAATATACAAATTTATTATTAGAAATAGTATACAATAAATTAATACATTAATATGTTTTTATTTATTTTATTTTGTATTTATTAATTTATTGTATAAAAATAAATAAAAAATTAAGCCAATTGGTTAAAACCTTGACGCGTCACGGTGGCGCCCTCGTCGCGTTTTGCTGCGTGGTGTCACGTAGCCTTCCACGAAAACTGGCGGTACGCGACACCCTCCAGCCTTCTTCAGAAGTCTTCCTTTATAAAGGTGGATAGATGTTCAGTGGATACTCGCGTCATAAGCGACTTAAAATTTGCGTTATGGCGGGACTCTGATCAGAAGACATTATAAAATAAAACTATCATTTAATTTTATAATAAAACTTATTTATTATATTTCATCGTCCTACATTATACAAATTACGACACCCCGGTAAGTTATAAAAAACACTTGTATTGGGTTTGCCTCGTATCTTTGCATCCACAAGTAATAAAATAAAAATATGTTTAAAAATGTAAACATGAGACTAAAAGCGTACATATTGTTAAATTACTTATCATGTTGCATTAAAAGTCAGTTTCTAAGCCAATACTGAAACTTAGATAGGACGTGTTTTTTATTTAAATAAGCAATGAGCTTTTTATTAAGTCGTTTTTCAAATATTATGAAGATAGGTACATGGCGAAACTGCAATAGGCCGATTATTGTTGACTTCGTTTCTGTCCCCTCCCTTATACAGGAGTCATCATGGACTGCTTATTGGTATTTATTTTGTAGAGCCCAGAACCACCAACTATAATATATTATACCCTGTCGTGAGTCGCCTTGTCATGCAAATTCCAATGACTGTCATTACGTTCACATGTACTAGTCAGAAAATACTTCCACCGGTCTTTACTTCAGCTACCGGTTCTTTCACTGAATTCAAAAGTAGTAGTTACAGCATGACTAGACGGAAAGCTCATATGAATTTAGAAAACCACAGTAATGAAGAAAATAGTATGGCACTCTCATAGTCACTTTAAAATTCAATGACCTTTGAAAGTGATGAAAACAAAACTGATACTGATTGACTGCAAATCACGATTTCGTCGAACAAGCATTATGATAATAATTCAAAATGTAATTAAGAAACATAGTTAAAATCATAAAAAAAAATTGTGTCTTGAAATTTTTTGAATTAATTTGAATACGAGCACAAAACGTGAGATCGAAGAACTTCAAAAAGTTTCAAAATTTATCCGCGATGGTCAGTTAAAAGATACCTTTGTTAATAACAAAAATGTATACACTCATAGAGCACTAAAATATATCCTATTTAATTGGCTATCAGTGGTTCGTGGGCAATAAGCCCTATTTACGAGTCATAGGTATCGTTTCTTAACGAGCCCGCTTGTAGTGTGGTTTGTTTAAAAATCAAACTAAAAAATACGAAGCAACGTATTTTTCAAATTTGATTTTGAAAAATATATATAAAGAAGTTCGAAGTTCGTTACACGTACTCAGTGTGGATTAATATATTAATCCACACTGAGTACGTGTAAAGAACTTCGAACTTCTTTCCAGCATTCCTTTGCATCAGCAGAAAAGCGTATGTTCATAGCACTTACGCCCTTTTGTTGAGGAATGCAGTTTTTCGCAATAACTCATTGACAGTTTATCCGATCATATCAGAAATTATTTTAGTTTAAAGTATTTATTTATAAAGCGCTACGCTTAGGAGGGGTGAGAGGCACAATTTATGCAACTTTTGGAGCGATTATTTACAAAAATATTCACTCAGTCAAAAAAAAAATAGAAACCTTAAAATGTTTTTAAAAGACCTGTCAAATGATTTGCTACACGTTGATGTTTAGGAAAATAGAATATTTTTCAGCTTCTGTTACATGTATGTGCCCCTAAAAATATTTATTTGTATCATATATGTAATATCAATTAAACTATGTAGCCATTACTAAAAGACACCTTTCCACCAAATTTCATCAATATTCATTGGGTAGTTTTAGAGTTAGTGCTCTCTCTGTCTATCCCTCCGGATGCCACAGGCATTTGCCTGTGGCATCCGGAGTCTATGTTGACGTAGTTTACGATGTCCGTATACAGGTATTACAAAACAAATAGGATAAACAGATAGGTAGGCAAAGCTTGAAGGAGCATGATTCCCTTTTCACAGATAAAATAAATAAAAACTCAGAATATATTTCAGTTCTTTATTTGTACGAATCGTAAAGTGAACAGATTATATTAATATATTTTTATATAAATATAATAATATATAAAATACATTTGTACTCATATAGGGAATCGTTATCAATTCTTTATAATATTGTATAGAAAGTAATTAAAAATATTAAACGTGATATTTTATATAGTTATAAGAATGAAATATATAAATATATAATAAATATATACACATAATAAAATAGTTATTCAATTACATAGTAATAATATCACAAAATATACATATTTACACACAATATGTAAGTATAAATAATATCATATTGATAAGAACAAAATATATGTATCTATAAACTTAAAATGAGGACTTAGTGAGAAAAAGACTAGATGAATAAAATTAATAGTAAAATATTAAAGAAAAATAATCTTTTTAAGAAAAAATACACAAATACGGATACCGTATAGGATGAGTTACTACTAAAACAGTATAGTAGTGTAGCAAGAGACCATACAAACATAGAACAACAATTTTATGGAAAACAATAACAACAATCTCGCTTCGGTAAAGATCCCTCACAAAGGGAAATTCGTCTTTAAATATTTAATAAATATTCCTTAAAGCCTAGAATAAATAAACTCAGTACATGCCGTTTTACTATGTTGCTTAAATAACATTGGACTTAGAATATCTCCTCGCGATACACCTTAGCTTAATCTGTTTTAACGTGAGCAGAATAGGCTAGATCTTGGCTATCATCGATAGATCTACCCCAGCCGTGTCCGCTGCTACCGGCATAATGTTCCTCATGATGAGGATGGGCTACAACTTCGTAGCTCGTTTCGTGATGTTTGCTTGCTAGAAGCTTCTTCAGGGCAATGATTCCGGCGACGAGGAGGGCAACCTTGGCAAGAAGAACAGCCTTGGCGGCAGCGAAGGCAATGATACCCAGGAACAGAGGAATGAGAGCGGTGATCTTCAGTTTAGCGATAGCGAGAAGGGGGAGGAGCTGCTTGATCTTCTTCTTCTTGCCACGGGCTGGAATGAGTTGAAATTAATTAGTGAATGCAAGTTGTGTAAAAGATCATTTCTGTTTATTTCAAGTATTAAATACAGCTAGCTAAGTTTTAAAATTTTTTAGTAAAACACTGATTATAGTCCTTACACATTAGAGAATTAATATTTAAAAAAATAATAATTGTTAATCTAGCGACTCAGAAATATGACATGTAAAATTATTACGTTCAGCTGATAAGATAAAACATAGACAGTGATTCTTTTAAATCATCTCATGAAAGTATATCACAGTGATATACCTACTGTCTAACTTTAAATAAAAAGCATTTTAAGATAAGCTATAAAATACCACTTACAACGTTAATTACAGTTATTAGTGGTGATTATCTTAATTATAATGTTGAGATCAAACACATGATTTCCATAATTTAAAATGAAATTTAAAGCAATATAAATCAATTTATTTTGTTAATCAATTAACAGACGGTTGTTAAAGTCTTCGATAAATTTGTTGATTAGTTAATTAAATTGTGCAGTATTTTCTCAATTTAATTATTAGCTTTGGTTCGAATCTTTCAACTATCTCTTTTTTGCTAAAGACTATATGACTAGCTTCTATGAAGTTGCAAATTATGTATCATATAACAACGCTATAGTCTACCGTTTAAACATTAATCTCACTAACTTTCACATCAACTATTTTAAGGCCATTTTGAAAAAAATTGTTGACATGATTGTCAAGATTCATTACCTCTAACATCAGCATAGACAACCCACTTAGTTCGTGATGTATGGAATTTTATGAGAAGTAGTTGTCTTTTCACTTTTGTTGTTGATTTAACGTGTCTTAAACTAGATTTTGATGGTAATTAAAATAAGAATTTCAGATATAAATTACTCCATCTGTAGTAAAGTTCAATTTATTTTGTAAAGGTATAAATGTCCTATAGAATAATTATATGATATATTTTTGATTAGGTACCTAAAATGCAGTTATTCTAAGCATTAAAAAATAAGTTGTACGCGTCTATAATTAAATGATAGGTATAACAAATCATTTAAAAAAATATATTATACCTAGTTATACATTTATAACAATTTTAACAAAAGTGGGTACAACTAACCGTTAAAACCAGGTTACCCATCAAAATGTAAAGCTTAACGAGTCTGAAGCTTTGAGGCGCCATCTGTTCGATAGTGGCTGAACTACTTAACAAGCAACTTGAAGATTCATTCACAAGACGCAAGGCCAACTTTGTTTTCCTAATCGACGCTCTGACATCAAGAAGTTTTAGTAATAGGTACATGCACTTTTGAGTTTTAAGTTTAAGTTTATTACATCCTTTAGAAATAGGATTGGAATTGACTTGTTCCCGCAACGGTAAAATAACGAAGAAAATAATTTAAAAACGTTGCCCTGACCAACTACTTTGTTATATTTATTAAATCAATTACCAATTATCCAATCTATTCAAAGATGAAACCAAACGATGACGAGCTTGTAACAGATGAATTGGTATATTTCTTAGTAAAAGCAGTAGGTATTTTGACATTGTAGGGCAATGGGTTAGCAGGTTTTAAAATATCTATTTAAGAGCCATCAATATTCTTGTCAATTAGCTTCAAAAATATTGTCGTGTCTACTTAATATTTGAAATCCAACTTTATTGATCGTTATTTTGATTAAAAGGTGTATCTTTCATTACGCAATATTTTGACAAAAAATACTGTCCTGGTTTTTTTTGTAATATAAATAGTTTACTAGCAATGCGGGATTAGGAGTCTCACATTACTAGCAATTTTGTTTACTCCTCCAGCTAAGCTAAATTGCTAGTGTTGGAATGGGTTCACATCGGTAGAATAATGGGGAGGATTCGAACCCGCAACCTCACAATTGCCGGTCCGATGCCTTAACCATCAAGCTACCGCTCCCATTGCTTCTTTAAATAAATATATAAATTTTAAAAGTCAATATAAAAATAGCAACATGACATTATTTGTCATATTATAATAATAATTATATTTATAATTATTTTTTTAAATCAATTTATGTTAAGCTTTTAGTTTAGAAAGAAAATAAATTCTGGAAGAAGCAAACCCCCATTGCTATCATTATGCTTCTAAGTACATAAATAAAAACGTTTACACTAAATAAAAACAGTGCTAACAAGATAGCTATTTGCCCATTTAGATAAGTGAAAATAAAATAACAATTTCGCAAAAACGGATGTAATATACGAGTATACCCGTGATTACAAAACTGTTGAAGAAATTCACGCGTAGGTGCGAATTTGCTGCATCATCGTGTTTTGTGAGAGTATATTTTTATTTGATTGATATAATATTGAAAGCTAATTCTCTGATTAAATAAATACCTACGAGTACTATTAAATCAATACTGTTGTTGTTTAAAGTACAGGGATTGTAATGTTTACAAAGATTGTAACAATCAAACTTGTTGTTTCCGAGGTCAATCACAACAAATCTAAAAACTAATGCTTTAGTTATAGCAAAATATATTTGAATTGACTCGGATCAAAACTTAATAAATTTTGCACTATAGTATAAGGCTGAGAACTACATATCGTACATAAACTTAGGTCACGCATAGCAAATTTTTGATAAGTTTTAAAATTTTCTAAATTTAACAAAACATTTGCTTTTGCTGATTTTACTGCGGCCAAAATAGATTTATTAAATAAATGTCTCAGCTTAAAAGGTATGCTGTTAAAACAAGGGATCTTGTAACTAGTAACTATTTATTATCATCATCAACAAAGCATTCTTCTTCTTCCACCCAAGAATCGACACCTAGGCAATTAATAATACCACCATATTAAATTTTTATTATCACCCATAATGGACGCCGTGACATGAACATCTCGTAACATAGAAAGGCGACTTTCATATAGCTTAGGAGTGGCGAGATTTCTCGATGAGTCGCCCAACTGGTTCCAAGCAGGACGACTGAATTGCCTTAGCGGGAGTGGCCCGCTTTCCACATCTTCCGATGACATTGACAATGGTGAAGAATAAACTTTTCTAGAATTCTCTTTTTGGCTTTCCGAACCAAACTTGGTGTTCAAGGAATAATAAACCTATGAAAGTACTCGTAGTTAACACGTCTTGTATGGCAATTTAAGGTAATTAATTAACGAATTTTGTCTTCGTGAATAGATTTCAATAGATATTAGAAATGCCTTTCCGAACACGATTTTTAGGTTATTTCAGAAGTGCAAGGAAAGTAGGCTTAACTTAATATCTTTTACAAATAATGCAAAAATCTTATTAGTAAGCTCTTCACTATCTTAAAAATGGTGTTTCGAGTAATAGGTGTGTGTGCACCTGCACAGACACCTACCTACTGACATAATTATTCAGGCAATGAAGAGGAAATTATTAGACTAAAGCTAAACTGTACGACGTGAGCCAATTGAAAATAAGTATAATGAAGATCAATAACAGCATTGCATGTTCAACTTTATAATTAACATGCTAATATGGAGAGCATCGAATTCAGAGCATGGAAATTGCATATCAGCAACAATAGTGCAGTAGAAACTTTCTATTTATATCAATAACTTAGATTAACTGGATATTCTAAAGATTTCACTGTTACCTACATTGATGTTAGGGTTGGCATCTTTAGAAAAATAATTTTAATTAATATTACTTTTCATCGTAAAATCATCATCGTCTGGCCGTAAACTCTCATTCATAGTGATAATTACATTTGATTACTAATTGATTATATTATTTCTTTTTTTGTAAGTACTATTTCACAAAGTAACTCGATGTTAAAGCGTACCGTAGAGTCATTACGTACCGTATAGTCCTTTTAGAATTTGATTCAATGTCGTCATGACAAAAATATAAATATTATACTTTTTGCGTGAGGTGTGACAGAATTAAATTTATGGAAATTATTAAATGAAAGGAATGGAACATTGACTTTCAAATACAGGTTATTTTTACGTTTGGGGTGCAAAGGTTTGAACCACCAATGACCAACATGTATGTAACTATTGTTTGCTAAAATAAATTTTATTATTAAATTACTAAATTAAATTCAGATGCAATTAAATAATACTTAGAAGATTCTACTAACAAGTTAATTATAAAACGTCAATTTTAGTTGCAACAAACTAAGTGTAGAATTTACTAACAAGTCAAGCGTGTCAGCCCTAGAGAGATATAGAGTCAACACTTTGCATTAGTAATTTGTAACGGAACCAAGTATAAGCCGAACTGGTATTTTATACTCGGTCACTGTTGTTTGTCCGTACAAGTAGTATAAAATCAAGTGGATTACTTGACTAGATAGTCAAGTAGTAAACAGGTGGGTTCTCTCAGGTCGTAACTCGTATACTGAGAAACGATGATTATTCGATGATAATTAGAACAATCTTCTGCCTGATATTGTTTTGGGTACATTTGTGGTTTGTTTTTAGGTGCTATGACCATACAATACATACATTCTATTCTGTTCATAGTACCCAAAATAATCTCAACTTTATAAATGTAATCGAAATATTTGTATTAATTTTTACTTGCGATTAGTTTAGTTTAAGTAAATTTTGATTGACCTCGTTTCACCCTTTTAGAGGATGAATTTTCAATTTTTTTAGCAGATGCCTTTATTCCAATACTATTATAACTAAGGGCAATTTCAACTTAGTTCTTTCAGTTATTTGAGTGATAATTAGTCACGGTTGCCTTTTATCCATAACGATTGCTAAACCACGAAATAATAAAAGTACCTACTCACTTAGTTTATATCATAGAGAATGACATAAACTATTTTTCATAATTAGGCAACAGTTACCTGCTATATTTGTTAAGTTAAATGTGTTTAACGAAGTGTAGAGGATTCAATTCGTTACGGTGTATAGCAGTTACATTAGTTATGTTAAGATTTTTTTTCTAAGAGCTTTTATAAACTTAATACGCTCGTTTTTTCTTATTTATTTGTTTGCTTTAGAATGTCATTCTGTAGTACCACAGTGCCAAATTTAAATAAATTAGAGAAATTCATAATTATAAATTTCTCATTATGCATGTATTTTTACATATTTAAAGAATGTACTCTCTCTTTCTCTATAGTAAAACTATTTAGTCTGTTGTATTTTCTAAATCCGATATCTACTTAATTAGCATAACTTTCCATTTTTTATTTATAGAATCTTTTACAGTTATATCCTGTTCTATAATATTTGTTTGTTCAACATTCTCAAGCGTAATAGAACTAATTAATTATGTAATTGCAACTAATGCAATGTTGTAATTAATCGTATAGAAATATCAAAAAAATATAGTTTAATGTAAAAAAATACGGCAAAAGATTTTGCTCAGTTTATTGAACTTTATCAAAGCAATAAAATATCTATTGGTTGTTATTTAGTCTCGGAACATTGAACGACAATGTTTCAATTTCTCTTATTTCTTTATTCGTGATTCATAAAATAATTGTATTAAAACAAGCAATCACCACCATTTAAAATTGACCACATTTAGATTTGAATAAGTTTTATTTAATAAAACGTTTTCCTATTTCTAAGCTTTAAATGACCTATTTATATAATTTAAAAACAACAACGCCTATCTCTTAATTTAAAGTGCTTTCAAGACGTTTGTTTAATTCGATTCGCCGCGGCTGCGATGCGTAATACTGTAATTAAGTCTTTAGCTCTGCGTTTTTACCGGCATTGAACGTAACAACTTTATTCATAAGAAATGTAATAATGACATAAGCTGTGCTTACCTTCCTCGAGAGACCTCTTCATGCCTTCAATAGCTGATGAGGGCATCTTGAACTGAATGACATGGTTCTCCAAGAAATCAGCAGCAGAATCCACCAATCTCGACTCGACCTGAAGTTCCCTGGCTTTAGGCTCCTCAGACAAGGGTTCCAAGGCTCTCGCAGACCTAGGAGACCCATTACTAAGGATAGCCACACCATCAGCTACGTTCAACTCCCTCGCCGTGTTCACAGCTTCCACATATTTCAACGTCTTCTCCTGCAACCAAAAGATATCTATATAGATCTTAGATCTTATTAACACTTCACTTCACATCACTTCACTGATCCCACCTTTATGCACAGGGCAGTATCTCCATCAACACACTCTTTGACGACACCTAGCATAGACCCGAAAAATCCAAGTTCATTGGACTCCTTGTCCAGAGCAGGCATAGCCCGCGCCGTCGCGAAAATAACTAGGACTGCGATGTATCGTATCATGGTGAGGAATCAAATCACCCCTACAGAAAGCTTAGCGCAAAGTGTAGCGTCGGTGTATAAGACGGCCTGTTTTAAGCATCTCACCCCACTCCTCGGTGGACGGTCAAGAAAAGTGAACTCAATAAGTTGCGATTAAAGTGGTGACGACGAAATGATTTTGTTGTGAATACGAAATATATTTTTGTTAGCACGTGGTTTGGTTGTGTGGGTGCGGTTGTGGATCATAGTGACAGTTGCGGTTGTTTGGTTGACCAATGCGGAAGAAAACATCTTGAGACGCGGTCAACAAATAATAATTAAATAAAATTAATTTATTATATTTAGGAGAAGTAGAGAGACATTTGTTTGTAAGGGGACACAGCTAGCCTGTTTTGTCCGATAACATAGATTATAGAAGTGAATCACTTTGAAAAAAGATGACTGATATTTTTATGTTTGACTAAACAAGTTAAAATTAGAGTAGTTTGACATCAAAATTATATCGCAAACGAAATTTTGTAATAGATAACCTATATGGTGACTAAAATAGAAAACCTATAAATATTTACACTTTGATACGGAAATCTTATATTCTCATAAGACAGTACCGATGTCTACATTCTATAGGCTTGTAAAATTGTAATTTGTTCGCAATTAGATGAAGATTATTTTATTTCTATTTCTCACACTTTAAGTGGCACACCATAAATTCTCAAAGACTTTATCTATACATCAGCAAGATTTCATCTTGTTATTATATGTAAACAAAGAACAACTTTAACCTAAAGAGATAATATTCTCAGAGGCTGTGAGACAACAAAATGAAATAAAAAGAAGTGATAAATACGAATATGTCGCATTAAAAAACAATAAACTTATTAAAAAATAAGCTGTTATAATTTTTGACTTCCGCTCTCTCGAATGCTTGCACCCAGGCTAGTGCTTCCTCTGCATTTGTTATTCTCCATACATCTTGCCTATTTTATTCTCCTCATTTTTGAATTAAGGTATCAATTGAAAAGTACTTGAAAACTTTTACAAAATTATGAGAGTTTTTAATTACCTAAATTATTTATTATTTATTTCCTTTAATACTCCAGTTTATTTCCTAAATAGGTCTTATATGCCGCAATTCCGCATAAAGATAAGTATATTTAATATTCATCTGTTCCAAATCTTTCTGAAACTAACAAACATGTTATTTTCGCATCAATAATATTCGTACTATTTCTAAAGCTGACTCACGTTTGAAGAGCACTGAGGGCGATTTAAACTTCCTAATATTACTATGAGAGGTTTATTTTAATGACTTGTATGTTTGTCAAGTCCCCCGCGACACAGGGCTTGTATCCCACTGCGGAAGTCGTCTTTTTTTTTTTTTTTTAATTTGTATTCGGTATTCTGTAAGGAAGTTCTTTGTAAAAGGTTGTTAGTATTTTCCTATTCTAATAGCCCATCCTAAAAGAGAAAACGAAACAAATACCCAGTAAGTACAAGTAATAATGTCCTGTATACACCACAGGCATGTTCTAAACCTCAAACTGTTACGTGCGTAGTTTGGCAATGACCCTGTTACAAATACTTCAAGTGTGTGTGCTTTGGATATTGATTTGTTAAACGTTGAATAAGTAGTAAGTAGTTAAGTAAACTAGTCTAGACTATTTGACGGCAGGCAGAGTGCACTCATGAGCTCATATAAGTTGTTTTTAAACAGATTGCGTTTTTTTAAGGAATTTCAGGGATAAGGTGAAACTGTAGGTTCACTAATGTTTTTTTTTTTGACAGTAAAAACACTTTAAAAGCAAATAAATTTTAGTTTATCTGGCCCCATATTAGCTAAATCTGATGTATAAAGGTTATGGCAATAAAATCACTCTAGGTATGTTCTTTTCCAAGCTCCAATCTCCAAGCCATATTTTATAACGATTGGCTCAGTATTTTTAGTAAGACACATGTAAACCAGACCGTGTTTATTCAGTCATTTCATATCATCTGCATTCCATCTGGAGGCTCAAAGTAGTTTAACAAGATAATTAAACTTCTAAATATGTCGAAATAAGCTGCAGCAATAAAAAGATAAACAAACAAATACATTTATTCACAATTTCCCTAAAAGGTAATAATGCAATAATTGATCAGAAAGTACCGCATCAAAATATTACTTATTCTGTGCCAGAAACATGTGTAACAAATTAAAACCAGGCGATGCGAAATGACAGCAATGATAAAAACAATAGTGAAAACCGTCAATTACTTATAGGCCCTTTCATTCATTTAAAAGAGTTCAACGTCAGTACAACAGGTGTACAAGTTAACAATAATCATAATAGTTGTTATTATTATAATCATACATTACAATCATAATAATATGGCTAATTTTTTTCTAAAGTATGTCGCATCTAATATAGTAAATAGTTAGAAAGTGGAACTTAAATTTAGCCTGAATAACAAATAGTGACGTGTGCTTAGAAATGTAAGTGTTTTTATTAAAAGGATTAGTGTTAAAGTTGGCTCTAAATTTCTCTTTCACTAAAACAAGAGTACTTTTGAACTGGTGTAAAATATACTAGTCATTGTCAAGTATGATTTTAATAAATAAAATATTAATGATGATGATATTTTTTGACATATTTTTAAGATTACTTTAGCTATGTTTGTCTTGATATGAATTTTAACACTAGCGTTAGGCAAAATTCATTATAGATCATCCAGCCTGAATACAAAAATGTATGAATATTTTGATGTGGTTTTTTTAATAGATAGAGTGATTGAAGAGGAAGGTTTATATGTATAATAACATCCATATATTTTATACCCGTGCGAAGCCGGAGCGGGCCGCTAGTATTATATATATTGGGACTTAAAATATTTAAAGGTACCAATCTTTTTTTTAATTACACCGATTGTGGTCACGGGTTGATTGTACGACACGGCTAACCAGTCAACCCATGAAAACGATCGGTACAATTCGATCAATACGTCAGGTAAATAAAAGGTTCGTACCTCTTAATATTTCCGAGATTAAGTCCCAATATATTATATCTAATTATAAAACATACATTTTATTATTTTATCCATATATCTCATGGGACTGGACATTTAATGAGGACTAATAAAAAAAAATGGACTAAGGATGTAATAGAGTGGTATCCGAGGAACGGGAAAAGACAACGAGGAGGTCAAATCAAAAGATGGAAAGACTACCAAAAGGATGGAGAAGGTCTGCCAAGGATAGAGAGACATGGAAACAATTGGGGGAGGCCTATGTCGACAGATAACCTGACCAAAGTGGTTACTAATAAAATTATTATATTTGCAATGTAAATTAGATTTAAGAATACGACTGTTTTCTAAGAATAGCATGTATGTTAAAAAGGTCAGCGAATAAAGGCTTTTATAATTATTATATATCTCATAGTGGTAAATTTCGCTGACTCACTCCTATGTTTTAGGCTATAGCTCTGGTGTTTTATAAGCTAGACATTTTAAACCTTTACACTAAAACCTTTCCAGAAAATAAGTCATCGAAAAGTGAAAATCGCATCAAAATCGGTTCAGAAGTTTCTGAGAAACCACCGTTGTTTCTGAGAAAACACTAAAGACGGTTAAAAATGGCATCTTTGATTTACAATCGATGGTTTGATTCAAAGGGGCAAAGTCTCAAGCATAGGTCGATTTATGTTAATGAAAGGTTTTGATTCACTCATCTACGCTTAGTCCTAGCTTTGGGACCTAGAAAGATGAAATTTGAAGACAAATTTATTTTGGATAAAGTAGCAGTAAAAAAAATATCAGGAAACAAAATCTATAATAGGGAAAACAGGACTATTATAAACTCAACGCTAGAACTCAAGTAACTGAAGATTTATTGCATCATACACTCACAGCAGAATGAAAGCTGTCAATGTTTATTTGGTTATTAACATGTGTTTTCTTTTCTCTATTATAAATGTCCATATATTTGCTTGCTTTAAACACTATATCCGAACTTAAATATTGACTTAGTATAAATGAGTTGGGTTTGTTTACCCAAAAGCTGTGAATTGGTGTGGAGTATTTATTTTATAACATTGCGGATTTTTTTCATCTCCTCGGATTTAATGGGATATTTAAATACAAACATACATTTATAGGATATCAAGTACAATAAGACTTAGCATCATAATTGTTGGTATTTACAAAGCTCTGTTTCCTGTGAATCGAACCCACAATCTACAACACGAGTTTGCATAGCAGTCGTACACACATACCCACTGTATAAACAACATTTCTGAATAGCTGTGATACTCTTACATCCATAGTAGTAGAAAACCCATATTTGAACACTTTTCAGTAAGCAATGGAATCCATATTTATCACAACAACAACTACTCATTTACTTCCACATAACAACTCATTACCTAATTAGTAACGAAGCTTTTCCAAAAGTGAAAGGATTTCCCAAATCGGTCAGTCAGTTCCCGAGAATGCGACACACGATCTCACAAACACGCCTACATCTCAACCGGTCGGTCTTCGCTTTCTTTTCACCGAAAAAAATAAAAAGAAACACCGAATTACTTTTGTGATGTAACCTGGTTTTTTAAGTCTTTTCTTCTTTGCGCATAGTTTTCTTTTTAATATTGTGTAATGTAGTTTGTAGGTCAATAGCAACTTAGTCGGCTTGAATAGTGTCTGAAGTTTTTTCTTTGAGTTGTAATATTATGTAAGGTGTTTGTAATGTTTGGTTTTTAAGCCTTTGTCGTTGTACTGTAATGGATGTTTGCATATGTAAGTCGTAATTATGTTTAAGCGTATCACATCTTTTGTTGTGAGGTGTGAATGTGATATTCAGTGATATGTTATACCTATGTGAAGAATTCTGTGTGTAGTTATAATAAAATAAGTAGTAAAACTTTACTATATACCAAAGTATCTTATCCTATAAATATACAATGCATTATTACTACTCATGATATTTTGGAGACTTTGTTGAGACAAAGTCTCTTAAAATTTATTCGGGTCTTATTAAATACCAAATGGATTTTTAAAAAGATAGTTCAGAAATTAGTGACCAGTATAATAAAATACTTTGGTTTCATATAATCGCATATAAATAACAAGATTGATATTTTACATATAGACTAGTTTATTACAGTAGAAAGCGATAATAAGAAAAAGTTTAGCTATTATATTTTTAATGGATACTGTATACTTACATATATAATGAATGTGAGGATTATGAATATATGATTAAAATATATGATTTATTAAATTATGTATAGCGTAAATTTCTTTTTACATTTTTGAGTTGAAAGAATCAGCATAAACTACTCTTACGTGTGTAGATAGTAATTTACTCTCTTCTTAATACTTCCAGCTGTCTAATAACTGGTGGCAGTGGTGGCAGGTCCTTCTTAGAGGATACCATCGCAGTGTCAGTCATTTTCCCCTAAAAAAGTGATGCAAACACATTTATTTCATTATTTCACTTCAGAAAATCAACAGTTACAATATTTGTGAAAACAAAAAGCCAATTACAGGTCTTCATTTATATGTAATTGTATAGGGAGGCTGTGATAGGGCACATTACATTTACATACTTTATAAATACATTTTAAATTATATATAATACATACTGTTCACATTATTTTAAAGAAAAAAGTCCAGTCTTAGACTACAACAATACTGTGCTTCGGTTAAAAGACACTGTAATAGGGCGAATAAGACTTACGAAGTAATGTCTTAGAATTAAGACTGACGCTTGAATCTTTGCAAAACAATAATTTCAGTGGCACTGAAGCTGCTATATAGGCTGGATCATCAGGGCCGCGACCTATTTTTCTCGTACGATAAAGCTGGCTTACTCATCGTGCTCTAATAGAAATAATCGTATTTTTCTTGAATCCTATATGTGTCATAATACTACGTCGTTTAAACAAATTGAGAAGATCAGTTCAACGTCAACACGCATTTTAGAAAATGAGTGAACTAACAACGGGGTGTTGCTTGTGATCCCACTGTTTAACTGCACTGAGTCGACGAACAAAAATATAGTTCTTCGTGTTCCCATTTTGAAGTTTCTTACCGACTTCATAAAGGAGGAGGTTCTATGTCTTCATGTTTTTTTAAATGTATGACCATTTACCGATTACTTGAAGATGGTGAACCAATTTCAAAAATGATTTTATTGTTTGAAAAAGGATACTTCCAAGTTGGTCCTATCCTGGAGAACTCAAGGGAACTTTTAAAATATTAAAGGCATATCTATAGTAATTTAGGTATATTTAAAGCTATTCGTGCAATGGAACTGATGATGAATGAGTCTACAGAAGACCACAGATGACCAGCGAAATTTCACGTTTGCAATATTTCAATATTCAATAATTAACGGTTTGCGATTCGAAAACTTTAATATGGTATTGCTTATTTTTTTATGATTGTCATACTACTAATACTCTGTGTATTAAAGCCGATGGTGAAGTATAACGTGAACTCCTCAACAATTAACCCTGCATCGGGAAAAGCAATATATTGTTTAAGGAACTGAACAGCTGATATTAGGCTATTGTAACCATGAAATAGTAGTTTTCATTTTATTTGGCGCCAACATCAATTTTTTTTTTTTATAATGCAGTATAGTACACTATAGTTTAATTTATTATTTAAATTATGTACAATTTTCGTTGAAAACTATTCTTAATTACATCCATATATACAATATGTTTACAGAATTAAAATAAAAAAGGAGGACAAAACCGTTTAGGCGTAAATGCTAAATATATTTTGTTGTAAACTTGGTATCAAATATTATTTTGAAGGTATTAATAGTAATAGACTTACAAGCAACAAATAAAATCGATGTTGATTCAAGAAGCACTCCGTTGATTTGAGACATATCGTTTAATATTTTCTGTCTTACATTAATATATTATTAGCCCAATATTCAATTCCGCAAAGAAATACACGATACAAATTTCTACTAATTTATTTAACATCGTATTGAGCATTGATATATCGTACTTTCCCTCAGTTTGCGTTTACTTGAAGTGACTCCGCTGATCAGTGTCACTTATTTTCTCTTTCAAAACATTATTATTTTACTTTATTGATCATAAAGAAACCCGAGAGCTTGCTGAGCCATTGTATTGAAACTTAAATGGTTGACAATTACCTTGAAGATAGGATAGACAGACTTGCTTCTAGACAAGTAAATAATAACACGTATCAAAACGATCTCTTTTTATTTTTACATCAACTCAAAACTATCCCGGATGTAACTATCAAACTGCTAATCATTAGACGGATTTAAAAGCTTTAAGACTTCATAACCATGTACTAGTGTGAGATTAATAGCTACCAACATTAAATAATAAGTAACTAGATAATGACTTTCCGCTTCATCTGCATTCATAATATTATGTATACGTATAAACTCATCAGACAATGGTACGAAGCCCTTACGGTCATTGAACTCAAGAGAAAGTGCCTCAGCATCTATCTTTGTAAGTAATTATGCCCTACCATCAATATCTTGGAATAGGCCTGGAATGCCAATTAAATGATCTGGCACTTCTGTTCAAATTATTTTTTTGTCTGGAGAAATTTCTGATTGCGTAAGAGGCTCGTTCATCTACTCCTACGTATTACTTTCATACCTTTTAATTGTAATTATGATTATTATAATAAGGTATTTTTGGACCGGCGTCTAGAATAACTTATCGGTAGGCGGGACGGAGAAATTTTTGACTGTATAACCGCGGGCGTTTCATCATGCTACCTGTATTCTCTACATTTAAGTGTACCTGATACTAAAAATAACATTGCTTATCTCAAGTCAAACAGGTTATTTAAAGCTACTTTTCTCTTTTGCTCTATGAATGAAATCGTTCCCAAAGCAATATTTCACCTTTTTTGTATGATACCATTTCCTATTCTTTGCCGAAAATATTTAGTAAAATATATGAATAATTTAGTTTTCTCTTCCATTCTAATAAAGGCACTTTATCGACATAGTTTTTATTTCGCAAAAACATAAGCGAAACACGTATTGGCACAGTTTCTTTGACCATTTATAAAATTTGGCGACCGCACCTTTTTGCATTATGTATGAATGCTTTGTTCTGATGTAAAGTATGCGCGTGCGAAACCGCCGTGGAACTGCATTAAGTAACTGTACGACATATTTGCATGGAGGCGAAAGTGAATCGAAGTTCAAAGTTCGAGTAACAATATTATCGATGTTTATTTTTAAAGATCAATGAAAAAGAGGACCCTTGTGAAGCTTTGTATGAATGGACGGATTCCGATGTAAATTTCTAAATAAGACCGCTTAATATGCGGTCCAATAATAAATCAAATTAGGTTTTATCTGTACCATCATAGTTGTATTATAAATAGAAGGCTTAGTGCAAAAATATTAATGAAAATGCCTTTGAGTACTAACAGTTTTATTAAAAACATTTGATATAAAATCATTAAATAAATTAAATTTACGAATTGACTGTAACACAAAACAAATAGAATAAAAATAAATATATTATATAATATTTACATTGTTTTAAATAAATTAGCACCATTTTAAGGAAATATAAATATTGAGATCTGTAACCTAAGTGGATTAATAAATATTAATTGCATAAATATAATATTTGGCAATCTATAATACTTTAATTTATATACATATATAGGTATTTAATATAACAAAAATGATTTAATTATTTACATATGTACATGTGGATAATTATTATATAAATATATTATTTTCAGTCTTTATGTCACATAAACGATAAAATTATACATAAACATATAAATAAATATATATGAATAGATTCAAAACAAAAATATATCTTTTTAATATATATATAATACTTATATTATTACGTTTAAAATCAAAAGAAAGAAATACATATAACAACGGCACTCTGCACATATATAACAATTTAATTAAAGCAAACCCCAAAGTCTTGTGTTTAATAATTTATGTTAATAATATATATACATTTAATAAACAATAAAATATATAAATAATTATTTTTAACATTAATATTGTAATATACGATATTTAGTTTTAATATAGAGAGTATTTGAGGTACTTTAAATAAAACGGTAAATGCTAATAAGTATTATCTAAGTTAATTTTCCATTTTTTTACCATATTGTTTTTCCAAAATATTTCTCTTTCCATATAATATTTCCAAAACATCCCATTATAAATCATGATTATTTGGCATTAAAGACTTTTTTAGTTAGTAAATTCATTTTCCATTAGTAAGTACTTTTAAAATTATATAACATGCTATTTACTTAAATAGTGATGTTTATCGAAAATAGTAAATAAATTTACATATAATTAAATATGACACGTTCAACGTATAGGATTGCAATTTTGGAACATTTTAAATTATTTATGGAACTCAATAAATAGTTATAACTTATCTATATTTATAGTGCAAAACGAGTCCCAAATAAATATTAAATAACAATTAAAAATAATTAGATTTTAAGTTAAAAAAAACATGAAAGGTATCTTCATTCAAATGTTAAATAATTATGTACTCCATACTTGTTATAAATTAAATTATATGTTTTTTTTATTAAATAATTTTAATGAGAAACGATTGTTCCTTATTTTCGCATTATATTAACGTTAAGTGGTGGGTTCCGTGGCTATTGGGTGTAGGCATTGTACGCTAAATCGTTGGCCTTTTCGAGCGACCTGAAAAATAAAATACGAATATGTAATTAATAAATACAAGCATAATATTAAACAAATATCTGAAAATATAAGATATAAAAGTATAAATATAAATATGAATTTAGAAAAAAATATTATAGTTAAAATATTTTTTAAATAAAAATGCTTTTTCATGGTGTTTAATAAAGCCTGTCTATATATTAAAAATAATCTCATTTTAGATATACACTATTTTAGGTAACATGCTAGTTTTAAGCGCATTAAATAACATAGAACAAAATAGAAAATATATTAAAAGCAGGTAAATAAATAATTTATATATGATTAATTGGCTTTAATTTATTGCTGTAATCCATCAGCAATCTAATGTCAACTTGCACTTAATAAGTTGGCATGCCAGCACTTGTCACACCCCTTAGATATTATTAATAAAATACCATGCACTTAATATTAAATAAAATGGGTAAATTTATTATGATCATGCTATCATGCACACATATATTTTTTTAACATGTAATTGTTTAATATCCTTCACCAATAAAACCAGTAATAATTTCTAATACGCACATGATATTGAAATTCAGAGGTGCCTTGGGTGTGTACTCGAGACCTCCGATTTGATAATCAAACGATCGAATCACGGCTCGCTTTAAAAAAATTGTTTATACAATATATATTTAGTACATACAAATACATAGACATAAAAATAAATATAAGTACATATTAGAAAGAGTTAAAAGTTTTTTAAAGTTTGAAAACTAAATACTGCTATTCCACCAACTTGCCCTTTCAGAGATTTGGTCTTTCGTTCGAATTAGTCAACCTTTTTATGGGCTCTGGATATGGGAACTGCTTACCAACAGGTGAGCTCTAATTATTATCATTTTAGTTACATTTTTTTTTATTGAACCTGCAGTTGTTAATGGCCGGTCTCAATAATCTATCTATCGATGGATTTGGCTAGTAGAGGTAGGATTTTGACATATTTGTATGGAGCTTATATCAAACAAATACCTATAGTAGTTAGAACTAGATTGACCAAGGCCCAAAAATGAACTATTACTCTATTTCACAATACTATGTTTTTAAATATGAGTTTAGGTAAGTATTATTGTGAACCCTGTAGAGCACAGGAATTTAGAAAAGAGAACAAGAGACCTACATGAACATGTTAAATCATAGACTAAGACTACATTAGGAATTATAGAAAGGCACACATTTATGATACCGCCGGAACACACACAACTTGGTCATAGGGTGTCGCTGTATTCACTCTTATTAACAACAAGATTTTGAAAAGGCGATTTAGAAACAAAAAACTTTCAATGTTTGAGTCAAAACTGTGAACGCTATTTTCTGAAAATAGTAATTGATCACTAAAGATTGTTATAGAAATGAAAACGAAAATTCAGTTCTTAACAACTGTAATATCAATATAAATAGTCATAACCCGGAAGGTAAATCGTAAAAAAATATTTTTGGTTGACAAAGAAAGTCTTTCTACGGGGGATATTAAAATCAGATGCCCAGGTAAGAAAATATATTGGCAAAATTAGCAAAAACTAAAATTGAGAGTAGGTAACGGAAACAAAGTTATAATTTTAAAATAAAAGAGAGGCCTATGTCCAGCAGTGGACCGATACGGGCTGATGATAATGAAGCTTATTAAGTCACTCATCAGTACAATCACCACAAACGTAGATTATCCCTGTTAGGTATTGTAAATGTGGAAACTAAGTCCGAGTCAAGGGTCGGTTGTTCGAACTAGTGGTTCAAAACAACATCCCCAACTACTTGTAAATAAAAGATTTGTTTCTTCTATTCATTCCTACCTCTCCAACAGTAAGAAAGTATTTTAGCATGAGAGAATAGATGCAAATCGCAGAGACCGTTTGATAATATTGTTAACTCTTATGAACGTCAGACGAATTTTGGAAAAGAATGGCGAAACATTTGATGCCAAGTTCGCAAAAGTAAAGTCGCAAGAGAAAACAATGGTAAATAACTTGGCATCATAAACTCGGATCATATATTTCTATAAAAATATAATAATAAATCTTTTGATATCTCACCTGCTCCACCCTGGACCGCCGTGTCCAGCAGACACAACAACTTCATGAGCTTCACCACCTCCACTTGGCGACAGCAGCTTCTTCAGCCCAATAATACCAGCCAACACTAGAGCGAGTTTTGACACGATGAGCGCCTTTCCAGCCAACAGTGCCAGGGCTCCGAATGCTAAAGGTACCATCATTCCACCAATGAGAAGCGGGATCGCGAGGAGAGGGGCGAGTTTCTTCCTCCTGCTGCGACCTTCTTCCTGAATGTCGTTGACATCCTCAGCCGGGAATTTGATCTGAAATTGAGCAATAAAAATGTTTGAGTAGGTACTTCATTACAAGTCATTATAATATATACTCGTAATTTCGTGCACAGCCCTCATCTAACATCGACTTATTCAACGTAATGGAGCTTGAATTTTTAAGCTCTAAACGATTTATTTCATTGGTGCAAGTCCTAGTGTTATTTAATAATACATCCTAGTAAAGTAACTTGATTGCAATTAGACTAACTTGACGTTTCTTATAATCATTGTTGGCATGGGTAAAAAATTATAAGCGTATTCCTACGAGTATGTCATGTAATCAGATTCAAGTCTATTCACTGATTTACTAATGCCTTTATTATGTCCATAGTTATTTATTAATTGCCGATCAATAATGTATCTTACATGTACCCGTAATTGCAAGCTTTTTATCATTGCAAAAACAACAAGTGTTTCAATATGCGTGTGGCAACGATTCCAATGTATAATTAAAGCATTGTTAAATTACTTCCCTAAAATATTAGAAAGTACGGAAAATAACCGAATTGTAATAGGTTCACGAAGTGATTGTAATTATTTTTGCTATTTTTACTTATAAAAAAGCAATATTTTGATTCGATATATTTCGGGACTTAATCGCGTGAATTATGTAAAACTTACATTGACGTTAACATTATATAACTTTCGGAATTTATATATCTAATAAGTATAAAATATTTTAGTTGTCAGCGATTCCCCATAGATGGAAATTAATTAAAAATAATTATCCTTAAAGTCATAAATTAAGTCGGCTCATGATTACGATTTGTACAATTCAATCAAAAATCATTAGTTATATATGACAGAGAAACAATATTATCAGGTTATAGTCCTGAAATAATGTTTTCCTGAAATAATGTACTAACATATCTGCTAAAGGACCGATGACCGCTAGAGTAAACGAGTCCTAGAGTGGAGATCGGGACTCAGTAAACGTAAGATAGAATGATCACTAGCCAGATTACATAAGGGCCTAAAGAAGGTCGCTGAGATGGATTGGATACGGAATACGGAATCAAAAGACTGTGTGTCGTAGCATACATTGGGAAAGATCTATGTCCAGCAACTGATCGATACAGGCTAATGATCATTATGTTTTAAGTAAAAAAAAACAATGGATTTAGGTCGATTTTGGTCAGTGACCCTGACTGCTAAATCAGAGGTTGCTGTCGTTCGATTCCCATCCAGAATTAAATCTGAGTGTAATTTATCTATAAGTCGATAGATTAATATGTATAAGTAGTTATACGCTCTGTGGGCCAATTATGGGGCTAATTACCCTGTAAAAACTAACCAACTATTAAGAAATCTAATATATTCAAGTGTAGAAACAACTGTCATCATTTTGAATTACAATGAGAATAATTTCAAATGAATTAGTATTTGTTATCATAACTATGGTAAATTATGCCACAACGTACGATTTTCACCTACGCATCGCAATCACAAATCAACACGCTCAGTCTAATTAGAAATAAGAGCTTAATAGAGCATATCGTGAAAAAAGTGAAGATGATAATTGGATGCAATTATGAGATGTGCACTTGAAAGCAGCCACGGTGCGTTGCTGGACGGTATGCAGTTTTTACAAACGCATTGGCGTCACGCTTTTATGGGAACGATAGAAAGAGATATAGATAGACATAATTTTTGCGTACATCCTGTTCTAGAATTATGATATAGTTTGCTATCTAGATAACTATGAAAAATTCAATAAACCTGTAGAAACTTTACTATTGCTGTTTTTGGTTTAGGTACTTTTTTCTAGGGTTAGGGTTTAAGGTTTATTAATATTATAATGGCAAAGAATTATTAGGTTAAGTAGATTATTAATCTGTTTAATTTGTTTACTAATAAAATTTATAAATAGTATTTTAAAACAGGCAGAAAACATTTTTGAGGTCAGATTTCAAATAAATATTGATTTCAAATAGGAACTTCTAAGATGGAAATTGTATGTAAAGGTAAACTAGATTTAGCACATTTAAATTATTTATAGTTCATTTTTGTAGACTGGGCATTTTCATTTTATCTCGGATTCGGTAGAAGCTACTAAGAATGTAACAGGTTTAATGATTGTGACAGAAAGATTAATATGCCCTAAAATCAAATAATTGAATTTGATTTTAGGGCACATATATGTTTCTTGCTGTTGTCAGGCACAATAATAATTTTAAAGAAGCAAGGTTATGACTAGAGGATGAAAATATATTTAGGCTTCAAATCAATTATCGCGATTGCTTCATATGACGAGCTTCTGTACCAATACAAGTCATAACCCTTCGCATACTTAACGAAAGGAATGATTATTTAGGAGACAACATTATAAACCATGGGAAAGACTTGACTGATTAGTATTTTGTATAAAAATCTCAATTAAAATTAGACGTTGAGGTTAACAGTTTATCATTAATAAAGTGTAAATGTAGAAATCGATGTGAAATCAAATATTTTGTTGATTCGTACCTACACAGTCACAAGGTTGTCTGGGCAAATCATAATCTCTACAAAACTAATGGTACTAAAGTATAAATTGAGATATTATGGATCCCCATACGAACCACAACTTTGTGTGAATCACAAATTGTCCCTCGGTGTAGTTGTTCGTGATGTGTGTTATGATTTCAATAAATCGTAAATGTTGTTGGAATTTAAAAAAATAATGCAATATGTTTCGTGCATGTCTATGTTATGTTAATGGTTTTGAAAGTAATTGCATGTACAGTTTTATGCTAAATGCATAAGACTTGAATTGAATTAAATCAATGAAGCATTTGCGTGAATGTACATTGAACTTATCGTAATCAGTATGCGTGATGAAGTATATAATTAATTGAACTAATGAAGTGTAACATTTTATATAATTTTTATTTCCGATTAACTTTTAAACTTTCGCGTTCGATGATATAAAATTCGATAAAGGAAGAAACGCAAGCATGCTAAGACAGACTTTTATATGGACGGGATTACTTACCGTTTCAACTTGCTTTACTTTAGATATGACTTATCTCTATCTTCTACTACTCATACTATGATGTGTAAATAAGAATCATCATATTCGAAATACGTTAAAAACAGCATTATAACTAAATTATGTTTTGTCTTTGTCTTTGTTTTTTATTTTATTTTCGAAATAACATAGAATGAGACAAAAAATGGATCTGTTAAAATACTATTAGGGGGTTAAATTTCAACGCTGTGAATGATCATGAACAAAAAAAGAATCAAAATGGTTTTATAGGAAATTGGAGTAATTGGGCTATTTTGACCCATGTAGTATTTATTGATTTAAGAAAATAATGCCCTATTTGCTTGTATTTATTACTGTAATATTGTCTATTTGTTACATTGACAGCTATGTCAAATTAGTTTGGATTTTTCCAACAATGTAATGTATACGTCTATGATCACGCTTTTCGGACATAGACGGAGTTAGTCGAGCATGCTGCTTACAAGCAAAATAACACTTGATATCAAATTTAACAGCTGGGTGGTTCTTTGTTGCTTTGACGTGCTTTTCAGAAACCAGATAAGAATCTACAGCTGTAACCGAACACACTAATATAAATCTTCTGTTTCCAATAAAATAAAGTGATAAATATAAATTAAATTTGTGATAAAATGAAGCCGCACTTGAGACGGATATTCGAATAGTTCACTAGAGTTACCTAATATTTCTAGCCCTATTGCATAGAGATATATATTTCATAGAGATCAAATTAAAAGTAATACAGATGTCATAAAACAGACTATTAATAGATATTATTTACTAAAGATGTGCATTGTGTAGTAGTATTTGTAGGTTGATTTATAGATTTCCATTAATTGCTCAGAACATGATGATACATTGCAACTTTATAAACATTGTTGAACTAAATTACTTTATTATATTACTAAACAGAAATAGATAAAAAATCAACTTATTTTCAAGATATCATCAAGCTCAATGCTGCTACTGCCAGAAATACTTTCAAGAACGACTTAGAGCCAAGTATCTTTTGAGAATTTGGGGATAAGGATAACAATGAGCCGCGATTCCAAAAAATGATCCAAACGCATTCGTGGTTCGTTTTGAATGTTTTTTTATTAACTACCACAAAATTTACTGTAAGAGTATAGAGTATAGTACCTGGAACGTATGGGATCGCATGAAATTGACGACCTTGTCCAAAATCAGGTTGTTCAATGACCCGTCATCCAGCCCCCTAGGGATTGCTTCCTCAGCCTGCTCCACAATTTTAACATCTTTATCCTTTGTTATCGTGACGCCGCTAATTAGATTCACTTCATCAGCTTTCGTTAACCTTGTCAATGTCTTCGCTAATTTCCTCTTGAGACAATGAGAAATGTCTGTTTCACTGCATTCTTTGTATGTCTCGTATGCTAGTTTCAGGTCTCCTAATAAAGTGTCTTCAGAACTTCTTCCTTCTAGTTTGTTCTGTGTGGTGGTGGCCGTTCTAGCAGTGACCACTGCTGCCAGGGTTAATATCAGGAGGTATTTCACCATGTTGATGTTTGCACTTGTTGAGCTATATGGGCACTGTGTATAACTGGAGCACTGTTTCGCTTATATGCGCTTATTTTCACGGTACACTGGGTACCGAGAGGGATGCGACGATGCATTTATGCTGTTGTGTACTGTCGGGAACATTATTGATTTATATTTATTATTGGTTCTTTAAATTTTGGATCATGTCAGATTTTAAGTAATTCTGTTTGTTATTTCCTTATGTAGTGATACTGTTGTTTTCTTATCGGAGTTGTATAATGTTATACGTTATATTAAAGCGTTTTTATTATATTTTCCATGCATTTAAACTATTTCTGCGGAGAACGTTATATAATGAAATTTATTATTATTACTTACCTTAAAACGATAAAAATATTAAAATTGAATTTGAAAATCAATCAAGCATTTGAAAATTGATAATATTTATTTCATAAAAAGATCACGGAGAAAAGTACAGCCCTATTTGTAATTTAAAACTTTGTATCTTGTTTCAAACCTCAGAACCTCAAGAGAAATAAGTCTCAGAGAGTATTGATCTATGTGACGTCGTTACTGACTCCAACGAATAAAACTCTTTCTTAAATTTTTAACGTACTTGCAACTTGTACTAACAATGTTTTTGCAGTTGTATTCTTCGCATATAACAAAGTAAAACTAAATTAGAAGAAAACGGATCGCTGATTTACTGAATCACCAAAATTGTGCATATATTTTTAAACTGGCGTTTTTCAACAGATCTGCAGTTTTAATGATTATTGCTAAAATTTTGACGAACATCCTAAATTATCTAACAAATGTTCGATTCAGAAATCATTTTTTTTTTGTCAAATTGATGCAATTACTACGTAGGTTAAAATAACTATGATATATGTAATAAAAATGACTAAAAGAAATCGTCAATACCTGTTCAATTTTCGAAGCCCAAGTTTTGGAAACTATTTCCTTCATTTAAAATGCGTGTTTAATATCAATATGGGAACTTTAAGGAAAAGTACAATTAATAATATACTTTAAAAACTTTTATCACGAAACAAACCGGTATTTCTTCTTATAGAAAACTCAAAAATCAATGTCTTCTTGAAAAAATAATCAAAAAACAAATACCATATAAGATCTCCATCTTACTCCACCCACGGGGTAAGACGGGGCACCCCGAAGGTAAGATGGGGTATATTGACGGCTTTACGTTTAGCCGTCACCGTCTTTGCAAAATAGATATAAGCAGGTTCTTCAGGCAGCATAATGTTTGTCTATTCTTCTTCTTCAGTAGAACTTGTAATTATTGAAATATTTAATGTACTAGCATTTTTGCAACATTTTTCATATATGCTTGTATAGGCCGTAGCGCCGTGTTGTGTCCTAAAACCTTTCTCGATAAATGAACTATGCAATACTAAAATACTTTCTTTATCTACCCCCTCCCCCCCACTATTATCCGTTTTACTTTTGTAATATCGAACCATAAGCTTAAACATTAACTTTAAAAATAAGAAACGATAAATATATATAAATATATAGTTATAATAATATAATTAAAATAACAGTTCAATGTTTAGTATTAATTATTTTCTCCCTGTCACGCTCTTTACTTACCCTCAAAATTAGTTATTAAATATTACATAGCGACAATCTTTGCGGCATTGAAAAAGCTCTCAAAAAAGGTGCTAGACGGCATTATCACTTTGTTTCTTCCTACTTCGGAACTTTGATTTTTTCTGGGTTACCCCATCTTTCCCCATCTTCCCCTACATAGTCTTAAACGTGACATTGAGTAGCGTTACCACAAGTGCTTATGTATTTTCCGCAAACGACATTAATTTCAGTTAAAAAAAAATTGTATACTAGGTTACCTATTGATTTGGAGTTCAAAATATTCGTCTCCAGAACGACTACAAATTCACGGTGTATAATGCAAAGGTATTATACGTAAACAAATTTATAATAATCAGCAGACAATTTACAAAGAATTGAACATTTTCTTCATCAACTGTACTTCAGCAGACTAGTTCAATTTGAAACAGTTTGATATCATGACTTTACTGTTAGCTACAAAGCATCTTGTACGTCCACAGATATAATAAACAACCATAATAATTTATAGACCAAAGAAGAAATGGGATCAACATCCAATTGGCAGGTAAGTAAGGTTTTACCATGCCGCCGACTGTAAAGACAATTCCGGCGGTCCGCTTGCGAAGGGGCCGAGAGGTACATGGCGGATTTTTTAGTGAAGACCAGTACATCACTTATATTACTATTATTATTATTATCAGAAGGTACGCCCCGTGTCTGCTCCAAGTACTGGAGGTGCGCTTTAGAATTTTTTTAAAGTCTAAAAAAATATCTCTTCTAACAGACAGGGATAGAAAGATAAAACTGTCAAAATAAGAAAAAAAAACGCGCAAGTACATGTCGGGCCACGCACAATGTAGGGTGCCGTAGTCCCCCCCCCCCTCCATCCGAATAATGTGGCTTAAGAAATAGGTTTTCTGTTGTTTTTGTTTCACACTTAAGTTACAACGTTACATCTATTTATTAATATTTTTCAATGGAATTTGTAGTAACATTTTGTTATTTCTATACTCGTACTCTTTTAATTTCACTATATATACTACTACAGTGATTTTTTTTTACATACCCAACATCAACTATTTAGCTGGCAGGGAGGGCACACTTGACTCTAATAAAAACTTGCAATTTAAAGCTTAATATTTTCCAAACGGATCCCTAAATCTAAAAATCGTCATCCTAACCTTAAACATTTTTAAAAGACCTATCTAATGATACCCCACACGATGCAGTAGGTGAGAAAAAAAAGTCACAACCACACTTTACATATATAATTTTTTATTCCAGATTCTTTTACTTTATCGGTGTAAGTAATATGTGTATTCATGCTATATTACAGCCTCCTAACACTAACAGTATCTGAGCAAAGGTGCGGACGGGTGGAGGGACGGACGGACGACATGGCGAAACTATAAGGGTTACGTAACGGAACCCTAAAAATCAATCATTATAAGCCGATTATAATTTTAGCGTAGGGCAGATTTTGACGAAACTTAATATTATAGCCATCACCACAGTGACAGTCTTTCGTGAAATAATGATGGCCTGAGAGGCGGTGAACATCGACCTTCACCCATCTGTAAAACATCACTGTCAGATAAAACAAATTTCGCATCAAATGTTATTATTTAGTTTAGGATAAAGTTAGTTACCAACAATTTTCGCTCAAATTTTTGGTAGTTACACTTAATTACGTCTTACAACTAAGACTTACACTAAAAAGTATTAAATAAAACAATTAATTTTACAAATAAAAAAACCCGCCTGCTTAAAAAAGATGAAAACAAGAGAACCCTTAAATCATGCAGTCGGAGGCATTCATGAATCCCAGTGAATTTCTAAGCAGGCGTGTTTTTTGATTTCTTAAATTTATAAATTTATTTTATTTTTAATACCCCGCACTCTTATGATAACCTAACAAATTTAATTAAAATTAAGATTATGTTTTGATAGGTTTGCCAACTTATTTATGCTCATGACTACCTGGCAAGGTGCGAACATGAGAGTTAATATAGGTTACTACACCCCTCTGATGACCAATAAAATAGGTTAGGTATCGAAAGAAAGATAATTTAATTACAAAAACAATTGTTTAGGCTAACCTGCAAAAATCTGTTTACGGAATATTATTGCCATACTTTGAAATTTAAAATCGAAAAAAATACCTTTATGCACTTTTCGATTAATAAACTATCAAATTCGTGTTTATAAATGATTAAAATGTGATAAAAAAATATGGTTTATCTAGTTATCAGGTCACGTCTCACCTACTGTAGTGTTAACACATTACTGTGTTTCGGTTGAAGGGCACTGTAGTAAGTGAAATTACTAGGCAAATGAGACTTACGAAGTAATGACTCGTAAAAAAAAAATGACAGTCAGATCTTTGCCAAACAAGGATTTGGATGTCACTGGGAAACCGACGCAAGCGTTACGCTAGTCTATAATAGTATCAACTGTTATGGGCTGGCATGACGCCTACCATCAGGTTCACGATATGCCTGTCTCTTCTTCGAAGTTCTTGAGAAGTTAAGTAATTTTGAGACTACAATCGGTGCATCCCGGACAAAACGTTCAGCAAATTATTGGACTGATAACAGCATTCCTGTCCGACTTGCAGTTTAATTTTAAAAAATGAAGATATTTTTATTGTTTTTTTATCTTGCGATTTTCACACAAAGTAGGTATATAATAATTATTTAGACTACCCTGTTGGTCTAGTGATTGGAGATCCTGACTGCTTCGACAGAGGTTGTAGGTTCGATTCTCACCCAGGGTAAATCTTTGCATGATGTGCATGTTTATTTATTCTGTGTCTGGGTATATTTTTAGTAATATTGTACATATATTAGTATATTTATCAGCTGTCTGGTTGCTATAGTATAAGATCTGCCTAGTTTGGAATCACATCGCCGTGTATGAAATGTCGCAAGATTAAGTATCTTAACTTTACTATTTTTTATATCGAAGCGGGACGTTTTGATTGAATTGCATCGATCGTAGTCACCGTCGACCCGTGACCACGATATATGCATATCGATCGAAACGTCACTCTGGTGAATTAAAGGTATTGTGCTTTCAAATATTCCATGCGATTAACCCCCGACATAAATATATCCCACTAGCGACCTGCTTGGCATGGACTTCTCTTTACTATCTATATACATAATATACATACATATAAACGAAGAAAAATCGAAGTCCGTAGCGCAGTTTAAAATACCTAGGTTAGGCGTAGGTTAGTATTATTGTAAACGCTCGGTGGCAACCGAGCATAGCAGGATATCTGCGAAGTTAAGCAGCGTTCCCACTGTCGATGCATAGACATACGACCGTTTTCGAAAATGATCCCAACCCTTCATGTCTCAAAGAGGAGAGCCGTTGGTCCTGCACCTAATCCCTTTGTGTCGTATTTCGGTCCCTTAGGACTATGAGAGTAAGGGAAATGGGAAAAGAGAACCTGCGCATATACTTGTGCATTATATTATTATGAAAATATATATATATTACGAGTCTTAATCGCGTGAATAATTTAAGGTAAAATACCTTGTTTATTGCCCGTCGTTTCGACCGTATTGCAACGGCCGTGGTCACGGATAGACTACCCGTTAAATTATTCACGCGATTAAGACCCGTAATATATATATTTTCATAATGTGTACAAATCGCGAAAGTTTATCAACATTATATTATTTCCAGTGATGAGAATTAGATTGGCCATTTGTACCGTCTGTAGGTAATTATGATTAAGACATACCCTGTTTAGTATTTAACAGGACTTACATGGGAAGAATCAATGTAAGTCCTATAAAAAACATTTATTTCTGAATGAAATATAACAAGAAATCACTCAATAAGTCACTCGCTGCATCTTATAAAAACATCGTATGGTCATGTCACTCTGTGTGACAATAATTGTATCCAGTTAGTATCACTAGTTTGAAACCAGATGATTTGTAACATAATTAAGTCGTCATTCATTTTGTTGTTACGCTACACGGCTTTACTAATTATATTTTAGTAATTCCATTTATTTCTACAATAAAGCGTTATACCAGTTTGTTGTCGCAAAATGTTTTTGTTGTTTTATGCGACAGCAGCTACCAGAAGTGTTGGTTTGTTAAGTATCTTATAAAACCTTTTATTGGAAGCGGTCGAATAAATTGTTCGTTCTATTTCTTTTAAGCTGAATTTTGCCACCGCATAACGCGAGATCCATTAAAGTATATTTCTCATCCTCATTAAAGATCTTCGAAAAAAACCTACCATAATTGCGTTAATTCTATTTTTTTTATTCCACTAAATAAAATGACGTGTCATGAACTTGATGGGAAGCATCACGCTAGCCCATCACAGTATCAGTGACAAATTTTTGTTTGGCAAAGATCTGATTGTCATCGCACTGCGCTCGTCTAAGTCTCATTAGCCCCGTAATGTCACTAGCTGACATAGTGCACATAGTATAGTGCCCATTAGTTGAAACACAGTGGTGGGTTAAAATCAATATTTCATGGAAAAATAACTGACACTATTTGCAAATATGCAATCTGAAAACATGATGACACAAAGCTACTTTTGTATATTTATGACTATTATCATGATGATTATATAACTAATTAACTGACCCGCGCAACTCAGTCTACGTCAATTTTCCCCGTTTTTGCAATATTTTTTATTACTGCTCCGTTCCTATTGGTCGTACTGTGATGTAGCTTAAAGCTTTCCTCAATAAATGGGCTATCCAACAGTAAAAAGGAACAAATGGTAATATGTAGCTTAAGAGTAGTGCCACCGCTTTTCTTCCCGTGGGTGTCGTCAAGGCGACTAAGGGGTTTCACACCAAAAGAACGAGCACCAGCGTCCTCTGCATACTTTAAAACCCATAGTTCCTGAGATTATCACATTCAAACAAACAATCATATTAGATATGTATTGTATAACTTTATTTATGCGTGATTGATCAATACGTAACAACACGCAGATATTAAATTAGCTTTAAAATGATTCCTGCTATAAATAGCAGTTCACAAGATGCACGCAAATTATGTGAATGTTATACAAGCTTCCGTCTGTGGTTTGCATGAACCATAGTATCATCTTACGACATAGTAGAAAAAGAAAATACATTTAACGTATATGTACAAATTGGCATAAAAAAGCTTTAAAATTACAAAAAAGCAAGAAATAAATTAATATTTTATTTTCTAAAAACCACTTACTTTCTGAGCATAAAAGCTGTATAATATGTGGGATTATATATTGGGCTGTAGAGCATAACGAAGCAATGGACAATGAGATATGGATTCAAAAAATATTAAACCACATTCTGGATAAGTCGATTAAAGTAAATACCAACAGCCAGTTTCGATCCACTGCTGGACCTAGGCCTCTCCTAATTTACATTGTAATACTCGGTCCACCACCTTCCTTGTCCAGTTTATCCCAGCGAGTTTCTTTAGGTTGTCGGTTCATTTGCCACCTCCACTCTAGGACTCATTTGCACCAGCAGCCATCTGTACTTCAGCGTATTTAACCTGAGAGCTATTTCTGTCACATTGGTCCTTTATCGGAAGATCTCATTGCGAATTTTATCCTATAAAGAAATTGAAAGCGTAGCTCGCCCCAAGTGGATTAAATATTTCAGGGTAAGGTTTTTTGTTTTTAAAGATATAACTAGCAATGTGGCATTGGATCCCACATCACTAGCAATCTTGTTAACCCCTCCAACTAAGCTCAAAGACTTGTGTTAGAAGTGGGTTCACGTCGGTAGTTTAAGGTTTATATTTCATAAGAAAAAATAAAACGATCAGACAAACATACTCTTATATTGATGATACAGATGCGTGAACCACCAGCCTTCATCATGTAGACTAGCGATAAGTTATTAATTATGTTTTCTTTCACATCTTGTTTACTCGCGATGATTTCATTGTAATTGGACATCAATGTTCAATGAACTTAAACTAAAGAAAATGTAACGTGAATGTCATGAGAACGCAATCTGTCATTTATGTAATAATGTAATCTTTTTTTATTACAGAAGCGTAATTGTATGCTGTAGTGCAATATGAACCAAAAGAAAAAAGATGAATGTGGTTACATGTCTAATTAGTTTGAGCATGAAGCCTTTTACAATGTATTTGCAGGAAGTTTTTAACCAAAAATGGTTGTCTCTAAAGTTGGTTTACGGACGATAATTTTACGTGATAACGTCATAAGATAAAAAACTTTTTTACAAAAAAATATCACCGACTTCTAAAATAAATACAAGGCAACTAAAAAGCAATAAATAATATACCTAGAATAACAAAAACAAATTAAACATTTTGTAGTTGGTGCCTTGAAAAAGTAGTCTTTGTGTTTTATTCGGCACCAACTTCAAAATGTTTAATTTGTTTTTGTTATTCTAGGTATATTATTTATTGCTTTTTAGTTGCCTTGTATTTATTTTAGAAGTCGGTGATATTTTTTTGTAAAAGAGTTTTAAGCTATTGCATAGCTTCTATCGCGGGCCTTGAGCGCGGGGATTAAAGAAAAAAAAATAAAAACATTGTTTTTTTTATAATTAAAAAAAAAACTTTTTTTTTTTTTTTTTTTTTTTCGATTGCTTAAGTTGATAAAAATGCTATGCAATAGCTTTACCGCGGCAGTCACCGAGTGCCACACATTTTTTTATTTCTCAATTTTTAGTGGGTTGGTTTGTAATTCACTTAAGTTACAATAGGCTTATGTCAACTGCTGAAATCCTTTTACAAAATATTGCTTACCCCGATGCAGGGCCGTTATTTGTTGAGGAGTTCACTATCAGCTCTATCACATTGTGTAATAATAGGGTGCGGTCTATTTGGTAGAAACTTGATACTCCGAAACCTATTTGGGATAACTGACTTCGCAGAAACTTCTTTAGTCGATCATTTATTAGGCATAAAAAATATTTGACATAAATATTTTTAGGCATAATGTGCTTATGACCGAATTTAGAATGGCATACATTTAAGATAGTAGAATTTTTATTGGCATAATTACCTTTGGCATAGTTAAAATTTTGTATAATTTCATTTAGCATAACGTTCATTTAGAGTACAGATTATTTGGCATAATTTGACTACGCAAACTATGAAGATCATAGAATTTCAATTAGAATAATATAGATTGGGTTACTTTCTTCTTTAAAAATGCGTAGGTTAGGTTAGGTTAGAACTGTGACCTCTTATGCACGAGCCGAGCGAGCGAAGCGAGCGTGCCGCGGCAGCGGCCGGCGAGTGCCAGAAACGAACATGCTCTCATGGGCAAGGATATAAAAACCAAATAATTATCATTAAATCAACTTTTATTTATTACAATTACTAAAAAAAAACAATTAAATTAATCAGAAAACAAAATTAAACTAATCTTATATTAGCTCCTATTGCTGTAAGGTACCCAACTTCTGTGTAATCCGACTGATTATTTATAATATTTTGAAGACGATTTGTTTTATTTAATGTTTTCCTTTTTTTGGCTGGTGGTGGCGCGCCGAAACTTAATTTATCTATTTCTATAGTTGAATATTTTATTTCTTTGATCAGTTGATTTGATATATTATAAAATCCCACATGATTCGCGCTCACAATTTTATTTATTCTGTGATGCCACGATTCAGCAGAATTTTGTGTTCTAGGGATATTCTGGTCAAATAAATCTTGGTGGTTCTACTTTTAAATAGTTATGGATAAGAAATATATGCCAAAAGATGAATCTGGTTTTGAACTTTCTGCGATGTGATGATTATACATTGTGATTATTATGGATACCAAAATTATGCGTACAGATGATTCTGACTTACAAAATTATGGGTTTCAATGTATGCTAAATGAGTTTATGCCAAACGATATTCTGCGAAAAGAGTTTATGCTATTAGTTGTTATGCAATATTAAATTATTACTTAAAAAGTTCTACTATAATAGGTGTACCCGTAATAATAGTATAACGAGAATAAAGTGCTACTCAATACCATATTAAAGTAACTGAATCGCAAACTGTGAAATATTGAATAGGTCTGCTCGTCATTTGTGGTCTACATCATCAGTTCCACTTGACCAATTGGTGTTTTTTAAGAGTAAATGCACGAATCACTATGAAATATACCTAAATCACTGTAGGTATGCCTTTAATATTTTATGATTTCCCTCGATTTCTCCAGGATCCCATCATCAGATCGTGATCTGATGACAATGGGACCAACTTGGAAGTATACCCTATGAAACACAAAAATATTTTTTCAAACCGGTCCAGCCATCTTTGCGTAATCGGTGAACAAACATACAAAAAAAAAATAAAGGCATGCAAACGAATTGAGAACCTCCTCCTTTTTGAAGTTGGTTGACATTAAATAAACAAATATGCCTGTGACCCCTTTTTTTAACAATCTTATTGTATCGCATGTCGCTGCAATCGTCAAAACATTGATGAACCCTGCCTGTGACAGCTTTAGTGGATTGAAGATTTATGTCTTCACTTACATTAAGAGCTAGGTACTACTTACAATAACCCCCTTAGAGGTTAAGTTCTACAATACTCTTTTCTTATTAAAAAAACTGTCTTCACTTGCCATTGGGCGTTGATGAATTAATGAAACAACGAGTTGGGTTTTTCATTTTTATTTTTATAATAGTATCTTTTGGCCTTTACCTGAAGAAAGAAGTCACTTACGTCTCAATGTAGGTGACAGGTACATGCGAAATGTTCTCCTAACTGATATCGATTACAATGGCCAATTTTATCAGAGACTAGCGTGTAGTGGGAATACAGGGATAAAAAGTAACCTATGTCACATGGGGATAGTGTAGCTTTCCAACGGTGAAAGATTTGGAATAGTTGAGATCGGTCCAGTAGTTTTTAAGTTTATTTGTTACATACAAAAATACAAATCTTATATAGAGTATAGACTAGCCAACTACGCAGAAGAAATCACAATACACTGATGTGTGCGCAAACATAAAAGCCCTTACTTATGGAGCCCAAAAGTTTAAAAAAAATAATACGACGGGAGAGAGATTAGGCGCTGTGCGTAGGGTAAAGACCCTTTTATAAAATGGACATCCATCTTTGGACTCACAATAGTAAAATTGCTGAACCTCGCTGCTCAATTTGCTAAGTCATTAAGTCACAGATATCTTCGTCATTATTAGTATACACTGAAATATATTTTAACAACCAACAGTGTTAAAGTTAAACCTCCAGATATCGCATTTCGATCAGCCACCACTGAGTCAGAGACCCCTCTTAAAGTAAGGGACTTATAGTAATACTAGCCCTAGTCTGGCCATAAATACTGTTACAATTAAAAATAAGAAAGATATTACATTTGAATTTGGAATCTGTCATTTTTATACGATTGTTCATTGTATTTTCTAATTTTGGCGCCAATACATTGTACAATATTTTGCTATATTAAAATGGAGTGGGGTGATAAAGAAAACCGAATCGCTGTGATTGCATTACACAAAGTTGGTATGGAGCCGAATGTAATTTTTAAAACTCTCCATACGCTTGGTATTAGTCAAATGTTTGTGTACCGGGCTATTAATAGGTACAATGAGACCTTCTCTGTTTGTGACAGAAAAAGATCTGGCCGTCCACGTAGTGTTCGTACGAAAATGGTGGTCAAAGCAGTAAGGGAAAGAATTCGAAGAAATCCTGTCCGAAAGCAAAAGATTTTATCTCGGGAGATGAAGATAGCACCCAGAACCATGTCACGCATTTTAAAAGATGACTTAGGACTTGCAGCCTATAAGAGACGCACTGGTCATTTTTTAACTGATAATTTAAAAAAGAATAGGGTGGTAAAATCGAAGCAACTACTGAAGCGGTACGCAAAGGGAGGTCACAGAAAAATTTTGTTTACGGATGAGAAAATCTTCACAGTTGAGCAACATTTTAACAAAAAAAATGACCGTATTTATGCTCAAAGCTCTAAGGAAGCTTCCCAATCAGTCGGCAGAGTGCAACGTGGGCATTATCCGACTTCAGTGATGGTTTGGTGGGGTGTTAGCTATGAAGGAGTGACTGAGCCATATTTTTGTGAAAAAGGTATCAAAACATCGGCACAAGTGTATCAAGATACCATTCTTGAGAAGGTAGTTAAACCCCTTAACAACACCATGTTCAATAACCAAGTATTGTCCTTCCAACAAGACTCAGCGCCGGGTCATAAAGCTCGGTCCACGCAGTCTTGGTTGGAAGTGAACGTTTCGGACTTCATCAGAGCTGAAGACTGGCCGTCGTCTAGTCCCGATCTTAATCCGCTGGATTATGATTTATGGTCAGTTTTAGAGAGTATGGCTTGCTCTAAACGCCATGATAATTTGGAGTCCCTAAAACAATCCATACGATTGGCAGTGAAGAATTTTCCCATGGAAAGAGTGCGTGCTTCTATTGATAACTGGCCTCAACGTTTAAAGGACTGTGTTGCAGCCAATGGAGACCACTTCGAATAAGCTTTTTATATTTTGAATTGTTTTTTATTTATGTATTAAACTAACACACTGTAAAAGTAATAAATATTATTTGCAATAAAAAAAAATGTTTTTTCTTCGTAACAATATTTATGGCTAGACTAGGTATATGCCCAAATCCACTTGGCCTCGACAAACAAGCAAAAACAGTTATACGTAACTTATGTAATGTTTGTCCGCTAGTACTTGAGCTATAAGCCTCCATATTACAAAACGTACAATATCGGCTTCTATTGTATTAGCTTTCGGCGGCCTTCAGTCAACCCTGGTTCGTTGAAGGCCACAGAAAGCGTCACAGATCCGGATGATCTAATCTGTCAGGTACTATGTGACCCACTTAACTATGCTAATATGAGGTCTATGACTCAGTGGTTTCACTGTCGTGTCTAAATATAGGCGTCATTTTACCTGACTGCGTCAGAAGATGTGTAATATATTTCGAGCATATGAAAGTATGTATGTCCAGTTCATGTTTTTGACACTCTTCAGCCCAAACCGCTGCACTCGCTAGTGAAATTTCATCATGTGATGTGTCGTTGGATTTAGAGAGTATTTTTTTAAGTTATATATCTATTGTTTTTAAACAGTTGAGATTTTTGTTTTTATAATAATTGCTTGTTTGAGAGCTTAAGTATGTATGCCCATTATTGTTGCCAAGCTCTGCAGCCTACCAGACAGCTACCGCGAGCGGTGTCCTTGGTTTCGTTTAAGTAGTATAAGTGACATAGGTATTTCATATTTCAGTTAGTTAATTTTATGGAGTCGTAGTTTTTGTTTGATTAATGGTTTCTTGTTTTAACAATATATATCTATACACTAGCTGTTCCGCGCAACTTCGTGAATTTTTCCCGCTCTTGCTACTCCGCTCCTATTGGTCGTAGAGTGATGTTATATAGCCTATAGCCTTCCTCAATAAATGTACTATCCAACAGTAAAATATTATTTTCAATTCGCACCAGAGTTCCTGAGATTATCGCATTGAAACTAACAAACAAACATAAAAACAAACAAACTCTTCAGCTTTATAATATGATTATAGATAGCGTATCTCGGGAGAGAATGAAAAGTCATCGCGGTCCAAATATTCCCTCTGAATCGTCCTATTAGGCTATGAAAGTGAGAAGATTCTAATGCTATCTCAATATTTTTGCACTGAGTAATCTCGTTTGTAGTTTATTAATATGCTCATTTTTTCTAAATTTGAAAGATATTAAAAACTTCCTTTGCTGTATTGAGAACGATGATATTTCACTTTTCTTTTAGTTAACGTTTCTATGTTGTTATAGTATTAGTTTTATGTATTCAATGTAAATGAGATAACAATTACTTACACGTACAAGTCTGTCAAGTGTGACGGTTGTTCAACGTCCTTTGCTGTTGGTCTCTGACTGCATCTACATTGTATTGAACTATTCAGATATGGCAAAAATGGAACCCTTATAGTTTCGTCATGTCCATCTCTTTGTCTGTCTGTGTCCCACGAAGAAAAAGGTGAAACGGTTCAAAAGATAAAGGGGGGGGGGGGCTTATCGTTTGAACCGTGATCAAAAACATATGAAAGAAATTAAAAAGTTAGCGTTTAACAAAATGCTTTAAACTTTTTTATTTCAGCCATGATGCGACACACAATGTGGTCCATAAATATTTGTGAATGCGTTTTGTGTTTGTTAATTGTATGTTTGTTTTACTCCAACACAGGGTTTGTGATTGACATAAAAAAAAAAATATTCAAGAATTTTCTTTCATGCAAATTTTGCCTGAAAATTATAAACATAATAATAAGCCAAATAGGTGAACCCGTCCTGAAGTTATGCGCTTACAGTCAACCGCCATTTGATTTTTATTTACATAGATTAAAAAAAAACTTTTATCTCAACAATAAAATGAAATGAAAAAGCACACACCCCCAATAGACACGCTTGACTTCAGAACTAGGTCAGACCGAAGCAGCTCACAAAAAAGGTAAGTACCCTATAAACCTACTTCAAAAAAAGGAATGATCTAGGGTCTATTCACATGCAACGCTGCAGAACCGTTGCGCAAATGTAGACCAGTAATTACCAAGTGAGATGAGCTGTAACAGATGAATAGCGTGGTAATACTACTTGATGTATCATGGTTTAAAGATAAAAGCAGAGATCCAGTTATTGGAAATAAAAGAGGAATTTAGTTAGTTAGTTTTATGCCGCTTCTTACCGTATTCATCCATGAATACTCATGGTCTGTTGCTACTTTATTCACTTTTAAGTGACAGTGGCAGCATTTGAGTTCCTATGATGTCCCACTGCTGGGCACGGGTCTCCCCAGTAGAACTTACTAATTAGTATATAGACGTTGATAATTGCCACAATCGCTATGCTAGGCGAGCGGTTTTGGCGATTATATACGGCTTTAAAATACGCAGAGGAGGCTGCTGACCGTCCTCCGGTGTGAAATCTCTTAGTCTCCTTGACGACACCCATGGAAAGAGTTGAGATGGCACTATAATTAAGCCTTTACCAAACTACTTAGTAAAAATAACTTTAAAGCTCTATATATATCTCTCATCCAGATAGATGTCCAAACGTCGTAGAAAGAGAACAACTGATAAGTGGCCGTTTCTAAAACTTATGTAAGACAGATGTTCCTTTATTTTATTCCCTTATAGGTTGATTACAACATAATTGGCAGTCTACTATATTTTATTTGCCTTTTGTTAGTTCTGTGACTTGCCACTAGAAAATCTGCTCATTAATTGACTTCCAAAGTAATTCGAAGTAAAATATTTTGACTTGAATGAGTGTGTCATTGTGCTTGCAACTGACTTTTTCTAGCAACTATTTTCTTATTTCCTTCTTCTCAGACAGTTTTTCTTATATCATACTTCTATCAAACCCATGAATAGTGGCTTTGCCATTGGAATTCATTTTGAAAATAACCACTAACTATCATTTTGATTTAAATTTCAAAACGTTGACGCAGTATTCTTATAAAATAAAATGGTAAGTTTCAAACACTGTTTGATAGATGGCGTTGTCACCAGTATCTTTATAAATTATAATTTCTTGCAACAACAAGAATCTATCATCACTTTTAACCCTCGTTATTTTTAAAAGCATTCCATTAATCTTTTTATTATTATTATTATTATTTTTTAAATGATTAAATCTTAAATCAGAGAGGAATATAACATTATTTTAAATTAGTTGAAAGTATTATGTCGGAGTTATATAATACAATAATTAAATCCTTTGTTGGATTTAATTATCATAAAAATCTGTTTTCAGTTACAAAAACACATAGTATTTAAACTATAGTCTTCTACTCATTTTCAGTCAAGTTCGTCAAGTAGTCCACTTCCGTTCACACCGGACTATCGAATTGTTAATACTCATGAGGCAATAAAACTAGCGATTAGAGTCATTCACGTAACAACATCCTGTAGATTATACAGTTGACGGACTTTCTCAATTTGCATACACTTAGTTTACTTTACGAGCTCATAGACGGTCGTACGTAAGTACAATGGTCTACGTCAAATTGTTTAACGTTATGTAAGAATTTTAACCTCAGCCAGATGGATCGACGACCTAAAGAAGGTCGCTGGAATGAATTGGATACGGAAGGAGGAGGACCGGGTGTAACCGGCGTAATTTTATTTTTTTATTTAAGTGTCTCATTTTGGTAATATTGTTTACAAAAAAACGTCGTCGCCAAACTGCTCGCGCAGTTTGTAGGCGTTCGCTCTTTACACATTATAATTAGTTACGACCTAAATACTATTTTTATCTACAACTTTTCTACTTGCTGCCTTTATATTAGGTTTCTCAAATGATGTCTATTTAAAAAAAAAAAAAAAAATTAGGAGAGGCCTATGTTCAGCAGTGGACTGATAAAGCTGATTGATTAAGGAATTTAAACGCTAATTCAAACGTGACACATACTCGTACGTTTAATATTAAGTATGAAGAAATAAAACGCATCTCCGAGAACTTTTAGAGTAAGTTTTGAAGGGAAGCGTCGCTCCATCTACCGCGTCCTCCGAGAACTTGTGCGGCTCTGTGATTTTATTTTTTTCTTTATACATTTAATATTCGTAATGTAATTATTTTAGTTTTTACTTGACTACGATTTTTTCACGGTGGCATTTATTGAGGAGTTCTATCTGTCTCCAATCTTCATCTGGGACTATTTTGGTATAAACCAAGAGATTTGTTCAAAAAAAGAATTTTGAAAATCCCTCTTTATATCACGAAGTTATTTAAAAAAAAACAAACATTAAAAAAAATCAGTCGAATCAAGAAAAAAAGTTGGTTAAAAAGAAGGATATAACTTTTATCAGTTCCGTCTCGAACACACCTTATTCACTCTTCAAAATATGCATAATAAATTCATAAGCTATTATGTACACAATAGATAGTCATAACTCATAGTTTTCAACAGGTGAATGCGTATCACCAGTGCAAGTACCATAGGGCAAGTCAGGGTTAACACCTTTTTGCCTAACCACAATACCTTCGGAAGCTAATATGACTGAAATACGTTAACCCTTGTCAAACTGAGTGTAGATGAAGAGAATGGATATCACATATTAACAGGTCAATTCACAAATTGTAAAACCATTGTAGTACTACCTCCATGAATGAATGACGTTTTCTTCATTAGTATTAATTTGCAATACATCGCTAGTTCCTATACGGATATCATTGCGTATTTAATTAGAACGTTGTATAACTGTTGTGTGCAACCAGTAATGGACAGCGAAAGTTTTTTGTTTATTGATATAGCCGTATATTTTTTCTTTTTACACTGATTATAGTTTTTTAACCGCTAAGTGGTAACTGAATACTATTCATAAACTGGTAAATAGTTGTTACTGTAGTCGATCTATAGAACCTTTTTTATTTTCAATAAAATAGATAACTAGTAAATGAAATATGCTTGAGCAGGACTGGTTGTTTTATTTTGTAACATATAGTAAATTTACTGTATATAAAAATAAATCATGAATAAATAATAGTAAATAAAGAAATAACAGCCCAAAACACATGTACATGACGAAGCGTAACATTCTGTAATAGTTTAAAGAAAATCAATGACTTAATAAATCTTTAAACACATTTTTCACTATACAAGTTCCTAAAAATTATAGTTATACAAATAGAATAAATTCGTATTATCTAAATATATCTTCGCTCAGGATATATGGAAGTATAATGAAAATGAGAATGTATTTCGACAGTGGAACTATCCGGGCTTAATTAATCTTATGCTAGACTTTAAAAAATCAAACATAACGAAGGTACGATGACTGAAAGGCATCGTTTGTAAACAGTCTATGATTAAGTATATAAATAATTGATCACAGACATATTAATATACAATAATTTATATTTTCGCTCAGAACTGTTGCTATGTATTGCTAAATATAGTAAAAATTCCTAAACCAGAACAAAAAAAAACTGATATGAAAGTGACGATCGATAGCCCATGGGCATACGCCATATCAAACAACTTTATTTTATATTCTGCTCGGATGATTTGGTATTCGAATCGGTGATTAGAAAATATGTTTCTAATGACCGATTCGAAATCGAAATCATCTAAGCAATAAAAATTACTAAGCATCTCGGCGTGTCACTTAAGATAAAAGCGTGCTTCCTTTCTGAACAGGAAACGAAACCAGCCTCGACAACTACGATCAAATTCTTAAGCGGACCCTTATTAAACATAAAATGACATCGAACACAACCTATACTAAAGAACCTTAGAAACCGCTTTCCCTAATTACAAGTACCTATATGTATAAGAGCCCAAATATTTGTGTCAGACAAACCAACAACATCCTTTTTCGAAAAGAGAGAGAAAAAAGAAATTTCACTTCACACGCGTTCCTGTGTCCGGTTTACATCCAACGCTTTTCCTTTAAAGCATATTACAAATAAACATTTGCCACCCATATTTCAATATATTGACTATTTTCAACCCTACGACGGTAGAAATACGGGTGCTGTCGATTATGATCAAAGCTTATAGCAGTAAATATAAAATTGTCCAATGGACAAGGCAAATACCTGTTTTCTGTATTTATTGCCAAACGAAAATGAACTTTAAAACGTGAACATTAAGATTAAACGCAGACCTCGGTATGGACATGTTCTTCAAGGTGTGTGAACTCTAGACGTGGTTTACTTCGACCAAGTTACATTTGAAACTTGTATTAGCAAGGCAGGCTATAATGATCCTTATGTCTGTTTATATAATGCACATTCTTTGATGATGAAGTGATTATAGATACAGAAGTAAATTGGGGAAAAAATGTGGGAGAACAAGGAGGGGGGAGGTTACATAAAATACATGAGATACAGAAAGCCGATGGGCCTCAGGCAAAGGCAGCGAAAGCAACTCGTCGATGAGTAATGTTTGGAGTTCTCATAGGTCATGAATGAGGTCGTAAACACACAAAATATTCAAGAACCTAAAAGACTTGACCGTTTTGGCCAAATACCTTCAAATTCCAACATTATTAGAACTTTGATGACACTAAAATTAAATCAGTAATGTAGGTGTCTATTAGAAACTCGATGCATAAAAATTTATGAAAAATATTGATTTGATTTCCGCCAATTAATGCAAATATGTCTATATCTTTTTAAATAGTATATTGCACCTACTTTTATTGCTGTTCTAAACCTACTTATGCATAAAAAGTAGATGTGTTGTATCTTGACGATTTCTTTAAAGTTTTAATTTAGTTGGTATCCTAAAATTTTAACTAGCTTAATGAGTAAATATGAGTCTGTGTACATACTTATATTTACTCAATTTGTTAAAAAAATCCAACTCAAAATACTCATTAAAGATTTATTTAGGTAGTGGGCAGAATAAACATGGCTCTTCTTTTACATTTATTGAAGTTACGTATAGCTAAATATTATAATTTCGTCTTAAAAAGAAGAAATTACAATATTTAGCTATATATTTGCAATACACAAGTGACAAAAAACATATTGTTATCATCGCTCATTGACAAATAAAGTTAATAAAATTAAACATGAAATGTATCCATACATATATTTATATTCCAAGAATATTACATCATACACTTTTACTTAGAACGCTCTTGTGTATAAGAATAAAAAACACTTTCACTCCTTGCGCATGCTAAATTTGGAAAGGATGTAAGAGCTGATGTATTTGCACAGTACTTTGACCTTTGATCTTTACAACAAAAGAATGAAAATCTAATGTGTCCAAGATGCAACTAGAGTTTGTAAGACAATATGAGGTCAAAGGTTTCATAAAGTAAGTACTAAACATCTAAATGCACTTTGTGTAATGACGTTTAAAACGTAAAAGCTGGTGGTATACTCATATACCATAGTTTTAAGGCCAATAGCGTGATCTCATTGAGAATCAGTTAAAAAAAAATATATTGTGATAATATATTTTTTTATCTTTAAATTTCTTACTGATTAGATTGCTAATCAACCTACTGTTAAACTTGTTGGTTTGAATAAACATTTCTGTTTGTGATGACAATTTGCATTTATAGGATACCTACTAATTATTCAACAAATTCAATAAGCACAGTGAACTTGTTCTTCAATACAAGCGCTGGTTGTGCTAGATCTCTTCTAAGAAAAAGGTTAAAGTTAAAGTTTTGTTGCTGCCTAGTGGTTAGTGACACTGACTGCTAAGCCGGAGGTCGTGGGTTCGATCCCCACCCAGGATAAAACTCTGTGTGATGAACACGATGGCTTATTCTGTGTCTGATTGTCATTTATCTATGATGTGTATGTATTTAGAAATATATTAGTATGTTTATCAGTTGTCTGGTTGCCGTAGTACAAGCTCTGATTAGTTTGGGATCAGATGGCGTTGATTGAGTTGTCCCAAGATATTATCATATTATTATAACTTTATGAGTATTTAAATTCTGTAAAAATAAAACAATAGATATGTGTTCATTTGTAAACACATATTTTGTTGTTGTCTGTAGCAGTTATGTTTGCTGTTCTGTCCAATCTGTGGAAGCTTTAGACAGATATATTCCATTAATGACTGTTAAACTATTTGTACAATTAGATAGCTTTTAGCTCTAAAAAGAAATACAATAGTTTTTTTTTACTGTATTTAAACTTCTCTGAAATTAATACAAATTAAACGTTATATTCCCTTCAGTTACATATCATATCCAAGCAAAACTTAAAGTTATACAGCTAACACAATTTTTTCTATTCAACAATATCATACCTCCGAATTCATTCAAATTGTATTACCGTCATTCTAATACACCATTTCACTTACATCAGAAATTACACGTATTACACAATATACCGTAACAGAATTAGAGATTGTTCCAAAAGATACCTTCGCAAATTATCCTCGGCGAATTTTCACCCTATTGTCTTGTATGAGAAGTCGCTGTAACAGCCGAAACAATGGCAAAGTTCACCGGAACATAACGCAGAAAGTCTATAAAGTACTGAGGACTGATATTGTTTTGTTAAAACTTCCATTTGAGGTGAACAGGATAGTTGTGTTTGTGGAAATTGTATCAATGGTCTTAATCCAAAAATGAGTGCACGTAACGGTTTTAAATTTGTAGTTTTACTAATACTTATTATTGAAGTGATACCAATTCAATTAGAACTTCAAGAAGGTGAAGAGATGAAAGGCAATAACATTGATGAATCTCAATTGAATGAATGTTTAAGTGTACGCAGGGGTAATGAAGTCGGTGTGTGTTTTGGCAAAGAGCTGCTAAATAAATTGAACACATTTGACGAAGCTGAAACATTTAGTTTGGCTACAGGTGTTTCATTTGTAAGAGATGAGAAGACTCCAAGAGATATTGGGACTTTCCTTGATAAAGATCCTATGGATTTCCGGTATAGATATGTTTTGTTTTACAGGCTATTTAATATAAACATAAACCTTCAAGTTGGTAGTTTAAATGCCAGGAAAACCTAGTTTTTTTTAATTCTATACATTTTATGAATCCCTTCTTCACTTTTTATTTCATCACCATTGACAAGTTCAATTAACTTTTGCAATGTTTTCTAAAGACAAAATATCATTCATTTTATCTTTCTAGCTCTATAATCGAAGATGCCAGTCATTTAATATCTAGAAGGTCTCTACATTGGGATATGAGTGCTCTCTACCCTGGACTAGTTATGAGAATTGCTCCAACGTTAGCCAATGGAGTGCTAGAATTTGTCATGGATCCAAGAATAAAAGACCGGACATATCAACATCAAACTGAAATGTCTACAGGTAATCATGATTAAACTGTTTTCAAATTTAGAATTATTATTATTATTAAAAATGAATACAAGGTGACGAAACAGCAAAATATAATACTTAACAACCAAAACATATTTCTTCTTAGATAAAAAATCTCCAAAGGCCTCCACGCATCGTCTCCCCATCTCTTTGCTTGGAAATTTTAACTCCCGAATGGATCATAGTTTCTATGATTTTTTGTTAAGTTTAACAAAACCATGTTGTTATGAAATTAAGAATATTATAACGTTTTTCTGATAAATAAACGTTTATATAACTTGTTTAAAATTATGCAGCCATTTTAAAGTTAGTGCCATGAAGAAGTAGTTTTTTAAGCTTTATGTGGCTCTAATACTGAGATAACATAAAAAAACTGCAAAAATCCGAAATATTCAAAATTAGTACCTTTTAAGATTATTATATTTTAGCTAGTAATATGTTACATGTTACAGTTTTAATCATTTCTTTATATTTTTTTTAGGTTATTATTTATCTGAGAAATACTTTAATACATTTCAAGATTTGTTCTGAGTAGTCTTACATTTATTTTTGTTTTCTATTTCTATACTTCTATACTAATATTATAAAGAGGAAAGATTTGATTGTTTGTTTGTATTGAATAGGCTCCGAAACTACTGGATGGATTTGAAAAATTATTTCATCGTTGTGAAGCTACACTAACCCCGGGTGACATAGGCTATTTGTTATTCCTGTATTCCCACGAGAACGGGAATTACGCGGGTGAAACCGTGAGGCGCCCGCTAGTATTAGATATACATAATTATGAGATTGGGTTCAACATTACTAGCAATCTTGTTAACCCCTCCACCTAAGCTCAAAGGCTTATGTTATGAGCGGGTTCCGGTCGGTAGTTTAATGGGTAGGATTCGAACCCGCTACCTCGCGAGTCCGATGCCTTAGCGACCCTTATTAATTAAAATCTATAAATGTTGATAAACTTTCGCGATTTGTACACATTATTAAAATATATATATTACGGGTCTTAATCGCGTGAATAATTTAAGGTAAAATACCTTGTTTATTGCCCGACGTTTCGACCGTATTGCAACGGCCGTGGTCACGGGAAGACAGTCTTCACGTGACCACGGCCGTTGCAATACGGTCGAAACGTCGGGCAATAAACAAGGTATTTTACCTTAAATTATTCACGCGATTAAGACCCGTAATATATATATTTTAATAATTAAAATCTTCTCAATTATAATTATAATTTGTTTTTGATATCAATATTCATCATTTTAATATTTCATAATCCTGAATTTCACCCTGTTTGATAACATTTATCAACAAAAACAAAATCATTGAAAATCCAAAGCCATACATGGCGTTTTCAATTATTTGTGATTCACGCCATCTGTTTTAAAACATCGAAACAAGCCAGAGCTTCACTTTCAAGGTTTCCTTGACATTGAACTTGCAAAGACGCCACCTGTTGAATAAAAAAATAACTTTTATGTACTTATTTAAATTAGATCGATTTTTTGTTGTAAAATATAATAAGTAATTATGATGAACATAATAATTACATCTAATGCTTGTTTTGTTCCGTATACATCATAATTTCGCTTACTATTAATACATTTTTTTCAAATTTGAATAACAAGTACTTATTAAAAAAAATTGTGCGATTTTGGTTCAATATGCAGCATTAGCATTTAATTTATAAGAAAACTATTACAATAACGATTGCAATCCTTTGAAACAACTGTGACATTTACAAATTTCTTTTCCATTTTCAGGTCGCCTTCTAACGCGAAATCTTTTGATACCATTCCTGCTGGGATTTAAATTTCAACTGTCAACTTTGCTTCCTTTGGTATTAGGTCTACTATTGATTGCTAGTAAAAAGGCTTTCTTACTAGCTAAATTAGCGTTGCTAGCTATAACTGTATTCAGTGGTGGATTTGGTGGGGGTCAAAGTGGTGGTTCACTATTTGGAGGAGGACCATCTTTTTCTTCTCCATATACATCTTATGAACCTGCGGCTCACTATCATGATCATCATGATCATCATTCTTCAGGTTCGTAACTATTATCAATTCTCAGACAATGTAGAATAACACATTCTTCAGAATTTATTATATATATTGACACATAATAAATATTAGGTACTTCGTCTTGCACACACATTATTCCAATATATGTAAAAGAAATTAGACAAAACAATTTACATTGGAATGATATACTTTCTTTAATTAACTGATCATTTTAAATATTAGTTGAAGTATTCTTAAATAATTAAAGTAAGTTTAACCTGTTAGGCACCGGCCGTGAGACTAGTGCCATCTATCGAAACATTATAGATACTATACTAGTTCGATATGTACTGCTAGATAGAGAAATGAAACAGTACGACTTAAATATAATGATAAAGTTATAACTTTGTTGCCCTAAGTAAGCAGTGAAAAAATGACTATCCTTTATTTTTCTTGAATTTGAAATCACTTGTTGTTTTCTCATACAAAGTTACTTAGTCAAGCAGTTACTTAGTAATCATGACCTAAAATGTTTTTGCCTACCTATTTAAACAACTTTGTAGTAAATCGTTAGTTAAAAAAATCGTATATTAGGTTATTTGAATGAAAATAGAGAAGTTTACCTATAAATGTTGATAAACTTTCGCGATTTTACACATTATGAAAATATTCATATTACGGGTCGTAATCGCGTGAATAATTTAAGATAAAATACCTTGTTTATTGCTCGACGTTTTGACTATATTGCAACGACGGCGACGGGCAATAAGCAAGGTATTTTACCTTAAATTATTCACGCGATTAAGACTTGTGATATATATTTTTTCATAAAAAGTAGAAGTGTTTAATTTCAAAAATATTGTTTATTTTAAGTCAAAACATACCTAACTTTCAAAGTTGATGTTAATATGGATATGAACTTCTGTGGTCTGAATTAAATGTATAAAAAAATGTAATACAAGTATTAAATAGCATTTTATATTAGTGATATTTAAATATCAATAGTTTAGTTTATAAATAATTTATATTTTTTATTATTCAACATTAATGTCATCTAACGTAAACTCTCGGAGACATTTACAACGTTTCCGTTTCCGGTAGGTTCATTGACCTCTTGCCGGTGCACTGTAACAAAGCCTTCACATGATATATTGAAATTTAATTATTCTGGACCATAAATTAAAATCATTAAAGTTGAAAATGCCTCCGATTGGATCATGTAAGTATTTTGAAGTTTTCATGCTTCAAATTTGGAAGGGCTATTAAAGTACTCGTATGCTTCATTTTAGGCTTTTACTTCGGCAACATTTTAAGTTGTTTGGGTAATGCTTTCTTTCATGTGATTAATTATTTGTTTGTATTTGATGATTCTGTTAATAACTTCATGAACGCGTTGGTTACAATTTTAGGGTTCTAGTTTACTTGATACGACTAAGCAATTTTCTCTCATTACATTCGTTTCAATTGAATTAAACGATATTATGCTTTCATACCCATTGTTTATTAGTACTTAAACAATCACAATAATCAAAATATATCTTATCAATGTAACTGGGTTGTTGGTTTAGTGTTTAGTGTCATTGACTGCAAAGGCAAAGGTCGTGGGTTCGATCCGCACTCATGATAAAACTTTGTGTGATGAGCACGATGGTTTATTCTGTGTCTGGATATGATTAATGTGTAATATGTACCTATGTATTTAGAAATATATAAGTTTGTTTATCAATTATCTGGTTGCCACAGTTGCCTAGTTTGGGATCAGATGGCGTTGTGTAAGTTGTCTCAAGATATTATATTATTATTACTTTTATAAGATTCCCAAGAGATAAGTCAGCATCAAATAAACCCTTTAGGTAAATTTCATTAGTTGTGAATTAAAAATTGCATAATGGATGCGATTTAAACGTTTGATTTCTCGAATTCCATACAATTATATAATTATATTTTTAGGTTACCACAGCTTCTTTTTTGATTTTGTCACGGGACAGACAATATGTTTATGTCTTGTATCACTGTTTCCAGGCTACTACCGTCGCCCTTCATCCCACGACTATTACTACCGGGAGAAATCAGCAGACCCGACAACTGCTGCTCCAATAACTCCTGAAGAACTCCGAGACAGGCTGGAGAGACTCTTCGTGACTAAGAAAGAGGAGATAAACGATCCTAGAGAGGACGTGAGCGGGAGAAACGCAAGAAATTTTCAATGGACACCAATTGGTACTGGTTAGCATAAGATAGAATTGCAATATTAATATTAAGAGTTTTATATCTTTAGCATGGTTGCAAAATATAACTTCTGATGAAAAGGTGTGGTTCGACTTACAGGCAGTAATACTTTACAATTTTAATATGCCAAACTTAACATAATGCAACGTTTAAATGGTTTGTAAATTTATAAATCAACCATCCACCATAATTTTATTTATTTGATTTTGACTGTGCTTATTAAAATTGTCTTGTCCTTAATTATGTAAACGTCTATAACACAAAAATATGACAGCGGAAATACTACATATAACTTATACAAAAAATAAAAACTAATAAATTAAATAGCTAAATTATTAGCTGATTAGTTTATTGTTTTGATGAGTATAAAAAGTAGATGGATGAAGTCTAATTAATCAATCCATTAACTGGTCTAAATACATGTCGCACGTAAAAAAATAATGATTAAAAAAATCAGTAACATGTATTCGACAGACATGCTACTGATTTTTTTTAAGCCACTTATTTTTTTATTAATTGAAGAATTCATTATCAATTTAAAAAGTCTAAAATTAAACTATTGCTCGAATTTTACACCACTAGAAATGCAAACTTACCTGCTATTCGTGATTTTTTATCCTTATTATTTTTGTTACAACTTGTAAAATAATAGATAAATGCATGAACGTTATTAGTTAGCATACCTGTTACATTTTTTTAATGTAACTGGCAATATGGGATTGTGGTCCCACATTACTAGCTATCATATTAACCTCTCCAGCTTAGCTCAATGGCTTGTATTGGGAGTGAGTTCACGTAGTATAATGGGTAGGATTCAAACCCGTGACCTCAGGATGGCGAGACCGATGCCTTAGCCAATAAGCTACCGTCGTCGCTTAAATTACAAGTTGAATCGTTTCTCAGCACTTTTGTTGTTCAGTTTTTTTTAATATTATAAATTGGAAATGATTATATTAGTATTAAGTTAATGTTAAAGTATCTTAGTATGTATATGTAGTAATGGTATTAGAACTAGTCAACTTTTACCTTTTACTATTAATGAGGCGTCTGCCGTTGATGTAATAAAATAATATAAACATTTTAAATAATATGGTTTTATTCATAACGTCCTTTAGAAATCCTATACTATTATTATTACTATACTTATTGTTATTATTACTACTAATGGTCACCCAGTGGTCGAAATTCGACCATAAATAATTCACACCTATATATATTTTTTAATATTAGCATTCCACATTCCTTTCCAATATAAACTATAAGTGTGTAAAATTTCATACTCCTCCGTCCGCATAATAGTCGGTAAAAGGGGTACAACCAATTTTGCTTCACACATTAATATATAGATCATTTGTTTCTATGTGGCAAAAAAAACATTTCCTTCAAGCCGTAGGCAGATCTACGTCTGTGAGGCAAATCTAATGATCTCCCTATGATGCTTTTTTCTTTTACAAAACCTGGGTGACTTTTAAACACCTACGTATTTAATAACTGCAAATCGGTATGCAGAAGAATGCACATCGCATTTTACGGCATTGAGCTATTTTGCAACTATTTTATGTTTGAAATAATTTATATTGTCTAAAGATATTTCGTACTCATTTTTATAACTGAAAATACGGACAAACCCGGGTTCACTAAAAATTAAACCTAGCTTGCTCGTTTAAAAAAAAACAATCGCGACCAAATGTCCATAAACCTTACTATATATTTAAAGAGAAATAGAGATTCACACTCACATGCAAGTTAACAAGCTTATTGCTAATTAACCTACTAAGTACTTTTAATTATAACAGCACTAACACATTTCTTCGTAAAAAGAAACGCACGGTACATCCTGTCTCTGTTATTTTACGGTCTAGATCCGATAGAAATGACTGAGCAACAAGGAACCGTTTCCTATTTACATTTGGGATATATATAACAACTTTACACACGAATGAATGTATAAAATCTTGGTGATTGAGATTACACATTAATGTTAGGTCAATTCTGTCACTTTTTATTATATGTGGTCAATTCTGTCACATTAATGTTTGGTCAATTCTCTCACTTTATAAAAAAAGTGGCCATGAGTTTTTATTGCCAAGTTCTTTTCTCACGGCTTCACTCTTGCGAACTTGGCATTAAATTTAGAATCATTCTATTCCAAATTTTGTCTGACGTTCATAAGCGTTGCATTTGTAACCTAAATGAGTAGTAAAGTATTTTGACTTTTACTTTATGTGTATTGTAATACTGTACAATTTTAAAGACTTCGCGTAGACATTTTAAGATTGGTGTTGATTTAACTCTGTCTGTCTGTTACCTTTTAACGCATAAACCGTTAAAGCGATTTAAATTAAATGTAGTATGGAGATAGTTTGAGTCCTGGGGAAGGACATAAGATAGGTTCTTTTTTGTGATACCGACACAAAGCTAGTCTATACTTCTATACTAACATTATAAAGAGTTGTTTGTATTGAATAGGCCCCGAAACTACTGGACGGATTTATAAAAAAACTTCATCGTTGTGAAGCTACACTAACTCCGGGTGACATAAGCTATTTTTTATCCCTGTATTCCCACGGGAACGAGAACTACGCGGGTGAAACCGCGAGGGGTCCGCTAGTAGTCTATAAAATTCTATAATGTGAACAAGTAGCAAAATTTTAAAATATTATACGAGATAATTTACCAAAATTAATTGCTGTAGAAAACAAAAATATCTTACATGGGTTTTAACCAAAGACGCTTAAAAGTTTTTGAGACAGGCCTATGTTAAACAGTTTACGTATTAATCTTGCTAAAACTAAAAACTCAAGAATGACTCAACTCATATGTTTATTTCGTACGATATATACCTATAGATATATATGGTTTAAAAAAATATGTAAAATCCATCCAGACGACTGTTACATGTACGACACAATATATATTTCTTAATATGGCGTTATAATAAATTTATACATATTTCTATGCTGCTTAAACCACAGTACAAAAAGCATATGTAGCTTGAGTTATTAAACTGAATATTAAAATATTTGTGTATTTTATAAAACAATCAGCCCCTTAAAATTACCGTGTAGTGCTACTGTCATTTACGTGACAACTCAACCAATTATTATTGTAATGCAGCACGAAGATGCCTCTCTATGTAAATAAGCTACAACTGCTCGAGTACATGCAATATCATTTACTTCGTAGAGCGATCACTATTATAATTATTCATGTAAGGCCACAACCAGATATGCGCTCTCCGTATGCTTCAACCCACGAACACTGCATCTCGCCGAGTGCCGAGCCGACTGTTCGCCAAATTACGAATAATAAGGGTTCTCGTAAATCACTGTAAACAATGCTATGGCTCCCAAATCGGTCTTTTTAGCGATCGAAAATGCTGCTCCCGTTACGCTGTTTTAATCATCTGATCATATCTGATCATACGCTATATTGCTCCAATTAACAAAATAGGTATTCGAACAATGATTGCAAGTGTGTATAGACATGCTCACTATTAGGTGAACCCAAAGCCGAGAACTTGGCAATAGATGTTAGGCATCTGGTTGCGGCTTTACATGGCATAGAAACACAGAAACATAAAATGTTTTCAAAATTACTATGACCGATTACTATTGACACAGGTCAATTACTATTGTCAAGCAATTGTAATTTTTTGCATAACAACATTTCGCGCAACAAAAACCACTATCTAATCAATTTTTTTATTCGTATTATTGCCAAAATTTTAAAAATACGTTTAGTATAATTTGTTTTTTTTTTGCTTAAGGACGTTTTTGGGATTATTCATTTTTTGGCGAGAGTCAGTTGTCGATTTCAATCAAGACATGAAAGTAAGATGGTAAGGACCAAGATACTAGGAGTTCTCCAAACGAGCAGAGCCCATGCTAGTTCCCGAAAGAAGTATTTATTAACTCCAAAATTACCTCGTAACTAACGTCAAAGACTATTGGTAAAATTTACTCATAGAAGTGAAATTATTTGAGTCAAAACAAATATGCAATAACTTTGAAAAAACCTAACAAAAATAAAGTACATAATTCCAGTCACGTTTCCTGTTGATTTTTTCAGAAATGATTTTAAATTGCTTGTATTCTATAAATTTTATATTGTAGTCTATTCATACGCTAACATTGCCTCGTATTAAATAAAACAAATCTTTGCTAGAGCTAATTTATAAAGCGCTTCTGCAGTATAGTGGGTACTTTCGATAGTTTTTATACGAATGCCTGTGAGCTATGCTGGGTAATCGCGTGAGCTGCAGTTTTGCGTGAACACCCCAGGCTTTCTCAGTTTTCTTTGATAGAATTCTTCGTTTGTTTTATCTTCGTAAATACTAGGTTTTACCGATGTGTTTGTTTGGTTTTCTATTTAACCCTCAATGCGAATTTGGAGTTGAGTCGATTATTTGAAATGAGTCTTTTTTTATTAAAAAAATATTTACTTCCTTTTATTTTCATAAAATTATGTTTTTTGTTTTTTTTTAGTATGGGCTAGGGCTTAATTATATTCCTTACGCGTTTGAGAACGCTGACTAAAGCTGGTTTAGCACAAGCAGCTAAATTCTCTTAATAAAATCATGTTTTGTAAATCTAAATTCCTATTGTTTTCAACAGGCATAAATTTTAACTGATATTAACAATCCATATCAGTCAGCAATTACATAGCGGATCAGTCTTGCTCTAACTACATCCTAGTTAAATGGTCAGGTGCTTCCGTTACACTAATAAACTTTTTTACAATTGCAATAAACTGTAATCACAAAATTGTAGTCATATTTTATTGGAAAATTAAAAATATTTTTTTTAGTTCAATATTATAGAGATTGTCAATCTCCTACCGACTGTGTCAGAGTAAGGGTATTGTTTTTATTATTGGGCTTGCTGTTAATTGGTTAGTTTTTATTTATTTCAGGTTATGAAATCTAAGGGTGGTGGTTATTTAACTTTAAGTTGTCAAAATCTTTAAAAATCGATTACATTTGAGTTTAAGTTCTAGACACAGGTATTCAGAGCTAAGATTGCTTTGCTATCATCAATTTTCAGTGGTTACTATGATGATAAAAATGCAAATGCACTTGGAAACAAAAACCTGGTAAAAACATGGTCTTGGATGATAATAAAATATTCTATCATAATAAAATAATAGAATATATTCTTTCATAATAAAGATATTCTATCATAATAAAAGTTGATTCAACTTTTTGTACACATTAAAATGAAACAAATTCTAAACGTGAATAAGCATTTAATGGTGGTTCTAATCTTTAGCAAAATTGTTCAAATCTTTGTAGTCAACTTACATCTCCACTGTACCTAATAATTTGTCATTAATTTGAGTAGACAACACAGAAATTGCTAACATTTTAGTACAGATAATGATAAGTGACTGTCATCACCATCATATTACTGCAAAATTTACTTCTCAAAGATGGAAAAGCTTTACCATGACTAACTTGCTTTACTCTCTACTGATTTCTCATGATGATTCAAAGTTATGACAAATTGGCCTGGATATACGATTATTCATTAAAAAAATGCAATTCGTTTTTAGGGACCGCGGTCCTCGTCCTGAATGACAAACGACCCCAAAAGTATGGATTATCTTTTCGATTTGCTTGAGTCTATATTTTTTAATGTGTACAATCTGGGCATTTTAAATTAGAAACTAATAGGTTATCTTAAGGCTAGTGTTTCATCGTAGACCACATTATCGCTTTACAGCAGGCAAGACTGCGATTAATCGTTATTTTTACGACTGGTGTAGGACGCGTACGGTCTTAGTCTTCCTCGTCTAAATTCTCATATCCCAACTGCCGTGTGGACTTGTTGCGAAGTATACGCACCTATACAGTCTATAAAGAAATAGAGATGAATCTTAAGCAGATTAAATATTCGGAAGAAGTGAAATGAACTTGATGAGGTCACTCGATAGAAGTATGTTATAATCCACGAAAATAATTAGCAGGTTAGTCTAGTTTTTAATTTCATTAACAGCAAGAAAACCTAAGAAAGTAAAGTTTCACGGAAATTACAGACTTCATTACATATTTCACGAAGCGACCAGTCAAGCGTAGAAATAGAAAATACTTTAATACTAAATCGAGTTACTAGTATCGGGGTATGGTCTATTTTTAGAATTGACGTAGTTTTATAAATCATTGAAGTGATTGATGTCGCCGTGACGTCTTTTAGTATTTCGCAATATTTAAGGTTTTGTGAAGTGATATATATGATATAAGAGTACTTTAAATCGAAATTGTTTGATATTTTATCTTGTTTTTTCGTATTTTGTTTTAGATTTTAAGCTTTTTTTAAACGTGTCATGGCATCATTAGTTGTGGTAGCTTTTCGTCTCGTTCGTCGTCTCGTTTTTCTTCGTTGTGAACTGATCTCTTAGTATTGATTGGCTCCTTCTCAATTAAATTTGATTGTGATAAATCAGCATAGATTTGATTGGTTTTGAGTACTAAAAATTAGTCTTTGACTAGGAACCAGGTGCACACTGCAGGTTTAAACATATAGTTATGAGAATGGGACTCATATTATTTTAGCAGTAACAAAATCTACATACATTCACATATCAACCCATATGATGGCCCACTGCTGGGCACGGGTCTCCCCAGTAGAACCTACTGGTATGTAGATCCTGGGGGTAATTGCCATAATCGCCACGCTTGGCGAGCGGGTTGGCGATCGCAGTAAGGCTTTAAGTACGCAGAGGACGCTGCTGCCCGTCCTCCGGAGTGAAATCCCTTAGTCGCTTTGACGACACCCACGGGAAGAGATGGGGTGGTACTATTCTTAAGCCGGCACCACACGGCACACATACATTCACATCATTTAAAATCATCTAAAGTAACAGATGACCCAACTTAAAAAAAAACCTCTGGAATGACAAAACCAATAGCATCCGTATTTTGATCACCACGCTATAAGAACAGAAACGACTCGTAAATAATGTGAGGTCATCTGTTAGCCTATTATGAGATTTGATTTTGGTGGGGTCTAGATGAAAACAACATTACAAAGTTTCAAATAATTTTATTATTTACCTGCCATCCTGAATCAAAACTAAAAATAAAACCAAACCTTCAGTTCTAATATTTTTCTTCACACTGACCATTTTCTGTTGTCGTTTATAAATATTTTTCATCATCATATTACTTAATACAAACTAAACAAATATTCTAAATTATAGGGTTATTAGTACACAATTATTATTTCTGATTACAATAAAATAAATAAAAGGTACTCGCGTAACCACCTTGCAGATGTTATTTTAAATAAAAAAGATAATAAATAAAGAATTAATTAACTACTTAATCTAAACAGCACCGTCTGTAAAATAAAATAATATAAAACTTAAACATAGCTTAAAACTATTTTTTACAAAATTGGACAAAGGAATGAAACACAGAAATGCACAGTACCCGTCGACTAGCCTAATTATTATTACTATTTTAAATAATGAATATTATTATTTGTATATTTAAATAATGTTTTAATTATTACCGTTATTTTTGGTGCATTCGATTACATAGTATTTACCTAATTAATGTCATAATCATAATACACATGCAAAAAAATGCGCACTTAGTATTTCTTATTTACATAACTATAAATTAATATAATCTTATAACATTAAAAAAATAATAAATACTTAATCATAGAATTAAACACATTTTTTTAATTAACTACCTAGTGTCGTTGAATAAGCATAATAAATATATTTTTTTTGGTTAAACATTTATTCATATTTGCATTAGCAAAATAGACCAAAACTTAGTTTGGATAACGTGCTACTAAAATGCCGTGTCGTTGTAAATTTTGTAAATGTATGGAGTCGTAAGCCTGTTTTATTGTTTGAAACCTACTGCTTCTTGGCATAGGCTTTGTAGGCCCTATCCTGAGCAGCTGCCTCATCTTCCACACTCCTTCTGTAGTGTCCTCCAGGACCCGTCGCATCGAAGTCACTACCGTAGTGAGATGAGGAATACGTGTGACTTTGGGAAACCTGAGGATGCTTCACGATCTCGTAAGTAGTCTTCTCATGAGATTCACCACCAGAAACCAATTTCTTTAATCCAATGATCGCCGACAGCAATAGAGCTATCTTACCGATAAGAAGAGCTTTGCCAGCAATCATCGCTATCGCCTGGAATGCCATTGCCACAAACCCACCTTTGATTGCCACTCCAGCAAGTATAGGTCCGATCATCTTCTTCAACTTACCCCTAGCTTCATTCATAGACCGTCCTATATCCTCACCAACGTCCATAGGAGATATGAATACCCGATGAGTCTGCATCAATTTCGTCGTAGCAAGTTGCAAATATTTGTCTAGTTTATCAGAAGACACATAGTAAAGGTCTTCATCTTCAGGAAGGGCGTTCGGCGATGCCCTTCCGGCATCAGGTTTCTTCACTAACGAAATTCCATCAATGACAGGTAAAGTGTCCATACGCGAAGCCCTATCAGCTAATTTCACGGCTTGAATCTTCAAGCACTTAACAATCTCTTGAGATTTTTCGCAGTTATCGTACACCCTGCCCAAAAGCCTCAGGCTGGCTCCAAAGGTGTCAGCTGAAGCGGAGAGCACACAAAAACACAAAAGGACTAAACCGCGGCACTGCATCTTGTTGGAAAACCGCGGGTGTCCCCTCAATGTGGACGAAGTGGACGTTGTCCGACGTAAGCGGTTGCGTCTATAGAAATGTACACTCTGTAAATGTGCACCGGCATTTATCTATTTTCACCGGGAACTGCATTTATCTATAAATCTTTTAGAGCGTGCAATCGTTGCATCGTATGGTCGTGCACTGAGCCATGCATGTGCACGTCGAAGATACGCTTGTGTGAGTGCCAGTCATCGATCTCATGCTGACGAAGCGGATTGTCAAAGTCAAGGTCGCTGTGTTGGTTTAAGGATTTTGAAGAAAATTCCAGATTACGACATTATGGTAGCATGTGTAAGCGAAAGACAATTTCATGTATATTAACTACCTTTAAGAATGACTAGTTTTGAGATTGCATTGCTATTGCTATTCTTAAAATTGTATACCAAAAAGCTTAGGTGATATTTTTTAAAGCAAAATATTTAAATTTTGCATGCTGTGAGCACGTTTTATTGAAATATATGTGCGAAAACTCATTTAGCTACTATAAATATGTAATGCACTGATTATAGTCTTATTTGATTGCCTATGAATAAATAAATAAATAAAATCACTATATCTCCTTCTTATGCGACAGTTATTTGGTACGACTAGAGAGAGATCAGGCGCAAAGGTAATATAATGTATTTTCCGTTGAAAGGTTGTAACGTTTAGAAAATAGTCAAAGAACAATAACTTTACAGGTTGGAACATGTTCACAAAACCTCGAGTATACTTTATGTTCGTACTTTAGCAGATTTTTTGAAGTTGACAAAAAGTACACTGGGATGTCCGTTTTTTTCGAAATGGAAAAGAGAAAAAATAAAGCTTATTAAAATGTATATTTGATAAAACAGGAACCAAATTAAAATAATGCAATCACTTTATTTCGTTGTGCTCTCTCGGTCACTAGATTCGCTTCAATGAATAAGCTCAGTCCGTGACAAAGCTTCACACTGTTCCACACATAGGTACCTTAAGGTTGGTGTGTGAAACATTGACCTACTAAGTCCGTAGGGCCAGATAAGCCTTCGATGCTACGCCGAATATCGTTTCGGTCAAATCGTTCTTTCCATGTGACCTTTCATGGAATGTGCTAACATCCGATTGTATTATTAAAGCATATAAACAGCACTTATTATTAATACATTTCTGTGTGTGTGTGAACGAAATATGGCATGAGTATTGTACCTCCCATGGTGAATCTTTTTAAGCGATAAATAAACGAATGAACTCAATAATCCTTGAGAGTTGATGGAGTGGACAGCTTAATTTTCACAGTGAAACTTACCTGTGTATAACAGTTAAGAAGTAAGAACATAGATACTTCACTGGCCCGTTGGTCCAGTGGTTAGTGATCAGAATCACTAACCATACAATTAGGTTAGGATGGAATTAGCTATACAGGGTGTAACAGAAAGGTGTGGTCAAATTTCAGCAGCGGATAGGGTATGTTATCAGTATTGCACCTACCATGGTGACATTGTGGTTGCATTATTATTACATAGTTATAGCACATTCTTTTTGTCAAAATTCAGTAGTGAAAGGCGTATGGCATAAGAATTATACCTCAACTGGTACAAAATTTGATTGGATTATTATGGCACAGAACTTTTCAAGTCATACTTTTCTTAATCAATAACTTTTTCATTCATATAAACATCATTAGGTATTTCTATTACATCCTGTATTTTGTTCAAAACTTCCTAAATTAAATAGATATTTTAAAAAATAAGCATTATAAGTAAAATTATACTCACATCACCATACTGAATTTCCCTATATAAACCAACTGCTTATAATCACGAAAAATGATAAGTGATGTAATTGTATGCAGCGCTGCTGGGTGACAGTGCAGAATCGTAATTTTAAAAGTTATTGGTGTAATTATATCTGTTTACTGTAAATATTACTCAAACAAACAAAAATATAATCAACTAAGTTATGGTATATTGACTGCAACATGAACGGGATTCAATATTATTTGCTCTCAATTATGAAACGATCCGCCATTCAGTTCAATTATGCCGTGCGTCTTTGCAGTATCAACGGAGATTGGTACATTTAAAAGCAGATACATTTTATTTCAGTAGATTGATAAACTAACCGCCTTATTCATAATAGTTTAGTAACAGCATTTTAACTAGCGCATGTTCTGACTTTGTCTTTCTTTCCATTTTAAAATGTAATAGAAGGAGACAAAACGTTTACTAGATTTTTTTTATTACTAAAGTACTATGAATAAGGGGATTAATTTGCACACATATACTATACACCATGTTAAAGGACTGATGCAAATTATATTATCAAAAAGTTGAAACATGAGATAAACCAAAATCAGCCTTAATGGGTACAATATAGTAGGAGCATCTAATTATACCATACGCAAATACAGCGAAATACCTAGGTATGACACTTGACGCTAAGCTTCGATGGAAAGCTCACGTAAAAAAGAAAATACAAGAACTAGACATGCGTTATAAAACTATGTACTGGCTACTTGGAAGGAAGTCAAGTGTGTCTATACATTATAAAATTTTAAATTATAAGCACATTCTCATGCCAATATGGACGTACGGAATTCAACTCTGGGGCTGTACAAAACCAACTACTATAGTTATTATCCAGCGGTTTCAGAATAAAGTGCTAAGGGACATTGTCAATGCCCCCTGGTATATCAAAAATGAAAATCTTCATCGTGATCTCAACATAGATACAGTCCACCAAATTACCCATAAAAGTGCTGAAGCACATGAACATAGACTTCGTCACCACGTGAATGTCGAGGCACTCCTGTTGACCGACCACACGGACTTAGTGCGAAGACTAAAAAGAACTAAACCATTTGAGTTAGTGTAGTTATAGTGAACAAATAAAAGTGGCAGTCTTTTAAATTTACACAAGAACATTTTGAACTTAATTACTAATAGATTCATAATACTAGCTGGTATCTTGTTAAATACTCATGATACCGATGAGGTTATTCCAGAATCTCTAACTAAAGCTAAAACCACACTAACACTTTGCATACACAACTAAAAACATAGCGACGACTATCGGTAAACGTGTTGTCACTACGACCACTCGCTTAAACCTGCCGAAATAGACTCACTGCCCCATTACTGATACTTCAAATATAAACGTCAAACTAAAGTCACACAATCTTGCGGCGGCCATGTTTAAATGAGTCAATAGACTTGCGTTTTAGTCAAAACAGATACTAGGTCAACGGAAATCAATTAGCGTTTTAATAATTCTCCGACACGGCCTTCTTGATCTACACCCGTCCTCGGGTGTATATCTGTAACACAAAAGGTTTAACATAGAAATGAACTTCACTAATTGTGTCAAATTTGATTTAATTACAACGAAACTGTACGTGAACAATCTGATTCAAAATAAAGCCAAGTCAGAGCAATCAGAGCATCGTTGATTACTTGAATCAAAATTATAAATTAAATCAATCATTTTATCTGTTCGGCATGTGATTCACTTGTAAACCAGTAACCTTCAGTTACTCAACCATTCAAATGCGCATCCCACCTGGATGGCCAAGTCTTTCCCGACTTCATGGTTTCTTACAAAACTTAGACATCCACCAGAGTTGATTGCAATACCGCGTACTCACGGACTACTGTTACCATCGGATACTGATTTCTACTGAGTTAACCTCAAATAAACACTTTGAAAATTACCCGGTTTAAATGTCAGATTTAATATATTTAATCTGACAGGTTAATAGTATATATATATGAAAATCCGTCTATATGTGACGGACTTATACCCGAACATAATAAAAAAAACAAACATACGAATTGAGAACCTTCTCCGTTTTGTAGTCGATTATAAGTAATATTTAACTTTATTTAGAAAAACTCTGGTGTTAAACTATTATAAATTACTCAAGTATTTCTAAACATGTCAATTTTTGTGTTCGATACTCACTAAACTTCACTTTATTTTAAACTTTTTTCAATTAAATTTTATGCGATTAATTACCCTTATTTCCGATATTCAAGTTATTTATTATGGCTCAGATGTGGCTTATGTTTATACTCCTACACTACACATTCACAATGTGGCTAATGTGCAATGTCATGTTGTAACTCATGAGTCAATGATATGAAAACAGGTCTCATGCGAATTTCATCTTTGTGACAAATATTAGTAGGAATTACAGATTTAGGTTTGAGTTTGCATATAAGTCACAAATATTGTAATAGTCACTTAAAACACGAAAGACAAAAAAACTTAAGAGGTGTCAAGAGACACCCGGATGGAACGAAGTTCTTATCTTATTATTATTTTTTTTTTATAATCGTCGCGACACCACACTGTTCAATGCGAAATAGAAAGACGAAACGAAAATAACTGGCTTGTTTTCTATGAGAGAGAGAGAGAGAGAGAGAGAGAAACACGCGCACGCCACACGGCTTACAACTATAGCAAAAAGTGTCGTTACAACTTTTGGCCTTTTGAAATAACTTACAAAAAGACGATTGTATATCGAAGGCTCGAACCCACAGCTATACAAGTGTCAATACAATACTGTGTACCGAATTTATGCCTCTAGACCAAAGTGACTTCTTCGTCAAATTAAATGTTCATATCTTACGCGCACGCCGCACGGCTTACAACTATAGCAAAACGTGTACGTTACAACATTTGGGTGTTAAAGTGTCGTTACAACTTTTGGTCTTAATTTTTTCCGTTTAGGTCCCTTTCACAACGCGCGATAAGGAACTTCGTTCCAATTATAAATACTAAATAAGATATTTAAGTTTCTTTCTTACTATTTACACCCTGCGCATTTCAATAAACATAACATAAAAATATATTTGTCACAGTTTTATAATGTTACTTAGTGACTAAAAAGTGTTCCTAGGTAGTTATGAAAACGATTTACTTTTGTAAGTATAGATTCTGCGTGATAAGATACGGCCATTCTTTTCTTTCTTTTGCAAAACATGTATACTTATTCATTAAGTAGCAGTAAATTGGCCAATATTTAAGCACATAAAGTTTTTACATCGTAAGTGGATGCTCCTATTATGTTGTGCCCATTGAGGCTGCTATATCCAATCTCGTGTACTCTTCTTCTAATATTTTTGACCTCTTTTTTTGAATCAGTCTCTAATATGGTGTATAATATAATGATGGCAGTAACTTACCTGTATATACAGTTTATAAACAAAGAAAAATTGTAAACATTGGCAATTTGAAAAGAGCGGCCACGAGTTTTTGTTGCCTGTTCTTTTCTCCAGCTTTACCTATTGTTTGCGAACAGGCATTATAAGTAAATGTAGAATCGACTTTTCACAAGTGTAGTATTTTGTTTCATAAGTGAATAAATACATTTTATTATTATTATGTATGTCGTTTCCATATCACGGGACTATGGAGTCCCGATCATTTGGGAGGCGTGCGTGGGGCCAAAGCCAACACGTAAAGGTCCGTTAGACACTTTAATCTAAAGGCTATGTGACACATAAACCGGCGAATATCGTTGTATACACTATTTAAATATACCCAACGACATTCCCCGGTTAGTGTAAAAACTATTGTCAAAAAGTGGTAGCTAATAAACTGGGTTATGGAGGTGATGTGTTAGTGGAATGGTTAGCTGGTACTATTGAAGGACTATGGCGCCTGCCCTGCAAACACATGGTAAAAACACACGGACAAATGGGCAGGCGGTGACTCGCCACTCACTAGATGGGCCCCCTTCTGGCCGCCACAGGCATACAACCAAACAGGCGACAGGGGGCAACATGGGTGTGAGTTATTATTATTATTATTACATACACCTATTTACTATATTTTAGTTCATATTTACTAATTGAATCACCTCACTTATAATAATGACATATTAATTTAGTCAAAAAGTATTGGTAATCGATTATTAGTTTAGGGTTAAAAATTCCATTTTTTGTTTGTTGTTAGATTGGCACAGTTGTTTTTCATTCTGGCGCGGAGTTTGAAACGCATTTTGAGTCCGCAAAGAGTTTGTCTTAAATTTTGCATCGCCCATGGAATTTTGTGTTCGGAGTCCCTGAAAATGATACAGAAGGCTTAAGGTCAATCGACTTTTACGTGCTTATAATGTGTTCAAAAGCGGTTGAGATGTGATGGAAGATTTACCTCGCTCTGATAAACCATCAACATCTTCAAATGAAGTTAACATTGCAAAAGTGTAGGAAGTAGTGACTTAAAAACCTCATTCAAGTTTGAAAGAGATAGCCGCTGATTTTTCTATGTCTTTCTACGCTGATTTAATTATGTATGATACATATTGCCGCTCAATTAGTCACATAAGACCTGAATTTTCTCCAAAAACTCAATTGCATAAGAGTCGCTGAGGACATGCTAGAACGAGTCAATTCCGACCCAACATTTATGAATCGCATTGTTACTAATGACAAGATATGGGTTTACGAGTTTGACATGCATACTAGACAAAGAGCTTCGAAGTGGCGCCTTCCAACTGAACCGAAACCGAAAAAACCATCACAAAGTTACTAAACAATAATGTGCCTTCGCACAAGGCTATCATTGTGGATAATTGAAATCGGCGCACCTTTTACCATGTTAAAAAAAATAACGGGTTGCACTCCAGAAGTGCCGGCAGAAGTAAAAACTTGAATATTAACGTTGTGATTTTTTGAATATTTTGGAATGGTTAGGGAATAATTTCGCACAGATTGCTTTATTTATCAGTATAAAAGTACTATTATTTATGTGGTTGAATACAATATTCATCTATTACGCTGTAGTACAAACACACATGCTCACTCGCGCAAGCGCCCTGCGCCGCTTAAATAAAACAGCAGGAACAGGCAAACATTTTCGCCACGCGGTAGAAAGAGAGGGGGATATTACATCCTATTTCTTACGAATTTTTGATCAGATCACGTGTCCTGACTCAAGTTTACCATTCCTTACCCATCCCAAAAAGTGCACAATACCGCTAAAGACGTTTTCACTTCAAAAAGTACAGTACAGTACTCGAGCAAAAATCCTAAAGATCAGCAATGACAGTGTTATGGGCTTATTAAAGTGTATAGACATTAATACCACTAATAAAAAACGATTCTAATGTCTACATGCCATATAGCAACGTACCTTTAACAATAATTAATCACAAAAACGTAATAATAAGTGAACGATATAATTAACAAAATTACATAATAGTGAGTAATTCATGCGATCACGAATATTGGTAAGGCCCTAAGCACACAAGAGCTATCGGCGATCGGTGAATCAGTTGCCGTTTGGAACGTTTCAATTCAGCATTCGCGGACCCCATTGGAGAATCAGAAGGGGCTTAAAATTGCAAATTGACTGCCTCGGGGCACTGTGCGAGTGTTTTGTACACACTCCCTGCACTGAGGTCATGGGTTCGATTCCCACACGAACCACCAATTCAGATTGTACTTCGTTCCCGTCAATTATATGTTTGTTAAGTTCCTCACGACACAGTGCTCGCAACCAACTGCAGGAGTTGTCTTTTAAAATAAATAAATACGTGTTGATAATCTTTCGCGATTTGTACAAATTATAAATACTACGGGTCTTAGTTGCGTGAATATTTCATACCTTTTTTATTTATTAGAATATTATCGGGACTTAATCGCGTGCAATATTCGGGTATAATCGACAAGTACAATTCGATCCAAACGTCGGGTAAATAACAGATTCGTACCTTTAAATAAATAACGCGGTTATTAATTAGAATATTATCGGTACTAAGTTGCGTGAAATATTGGGTATAATCTACAAGTGCAATTCGATCCAAACGTCGGGCAAATAACAGGTTCGTACCTTTAAATAAATTTCGCGATTAAGTTCCGATAAAATTCTTATATGTGTAAATATCGCAAAAGTTTTAAAACGTTTTTTTATTGCCCGACGTATGTACCATATTATGCAACGACCGTGGTCACGGGTAGACTACTAAAGCATGCTAAGGGGTTAAGCCTCTGCTACCTATCCAAAACTAAATATTGGCTTCCTCGGCGTTAGTCGTCAAATTCTCTTCCCAAATCAAAGTTTTGAATCTACCGAAAGATCCACTTGTGATTATCAAGTTGCTTTTAAAACATGAATATAAAATAGGCCAATTAATACTTTTACCTGACCTTACAAACATAATTAACAGATACAGTATACACCCAAACAAAATACGTATATATATATATATATATATATATTTTTTTTTTTTTTTTTTCGTGTGGGAATCAAATTGAGAAGCGAATATGTAGTGACCGATCGCCAAAAACCGCAACACGAATCACGCAAATCGCGTTTGCATCTGAAACGCGATGCAATTATCTACTAATTCGACGGTCATCGTTGTTAAAAATAGCTTATGTGGCTTTTAATGACACATGACAACAAATCATAGAATAGATACATAAACCTAACAAGTACATTAACTTTTTATAATTTAGTTTAAATAACGAGGATACAATACCTATGTCCTTTTGTAAAAGTAAAAATTAGCTAAAACACACTAATTCCTTTTGAATTAACAGAGACAATGTTAATCTTAGTGTCCATCTTCTTGCCAACTCAAAGGGCCAGATCGAAAGAGAGATCATCCTTAAATGGGTTTAAAAAGGTTTTATCTCTCGGGAGAGCTCGGTCGGTGGTAATCGGATGATTTCCATCCCATGATACTTTATGGGTTAGGAAGTGGTACCTTGTGTGCACTTGAGTTTGTAGATAGGCTTGTATTATTATTATCTGTGCAGTTAAGTATTCTGCTAAGATTAGACGCTGTAACCGAAGTTTTTAGAACTGCCTCGGGAAAGTAAAACTTTAAAAAAACCGCCTAAGACACTGACTATTAGTAATAGGTTTATTTACCTCAATCTACAACTTATTAGAGAAAGGTAATGACTTTTTTTATGAAAGAGAATTAAAGGTTCGTGTTATGTATCTACATCATAGGCTTGTACCTAAGTTTATCAATATCGAAGCCCTTTGAATAGCATTAATTATTTTTCTCTCTTTTATACTCGTACATCACCTAAAAAATTAGGTGTATATACGTAGGTAGGTGTAAATAAAAAATCTAATTCTTTTACTTCATTTACATATTGCGCCTAGGACTTGCAATTATGCAATATTTTGTTCGCTGCTATTGACCACTATGCGACCCCATTATTATAAAAACTAAAGTACAAATCATAAAACTCCTCTTTTTCGTTCAAATTAGCTACGATAATACAGCGCCATCTATGTATTAACGGTCGAACTAACTACGCAAGTGAATGTCAAGTTCAATGAAGACTTCTTGTAGAAATGTAGTGTTTCAATAAGAATGTTTACTTCCCAAATCACGATATGATCTAATCACACAACTAGGTACACATTATGTTACTTGATATATCTATATTTTAGTTTTATCCTTGCTTAAGGTACCTATATCTTTATATTTAAAAGTACTAGTTATGTAGGCTCTATCTGTCAAAAAAATATATTTTTACTGTTTTATGTAATATATTTTTAAACAACTCAACAAACATAATATGAGGGTAAAAAAATAAATCCAAAATCAAACAATAATTTGTGAAACACAGAAAATGACGTCTCGTATAGAAATCGAACCTACAACCTGTTGTGCAGCAGTCGTACATACTCCCACTGTATCACCGGTGTCAGTCTTTATATATTTGTTGTGACCATTGTCACCTCTTTACATGTACAGGTGCTCAAATCTATACTAATATTATAAAGCTGAAGAGTTTGTTAGTTTGTTTAAACGCGGTAATCTTAGGAACTACTGGTCCGAATTTACGAAATATTTTACTGCTGGATAGCCCATTTATCGAGGAAGGTTATATATTTATATAACATCACGCTACGACTGTTGCAAAAACGGGGAAAAATTACGCAGACGAAGTTGCGCGGGACAGCTAGTGTAATAAATTTAGAAAGATCAATCTTTTTGAATTTTATTGATGATCAATAGCATTATTATAGCTGTTTTCTGATACTAGATATAAAATTAATTATATGAAATACGTGACGTTGTTAGTATATTTTCACTTTTACGTGCCCTTCTCTATTATACTTAATCGGAAATGGTACATAAGCACATCATACAATTTAACGGTGTATACATGCTGGCGAAGTTGGATCACGATGCTATTTTTTTTTTCCTTAGTGAACGATATCATTTGTTTGCAGGCATATTATTTGTGCTCAAAAATCTACTATTCATGATTATGTGAAGCTAGAATAAAGAAGTTGTGTTATATAGGTTGTTTGTATTTTTGTAAATGGTTTTATAGTCCTCACGATCTAAGGGTATGTTAGCACTGTAAGGTATGACGTCAGTTTACCTATGCATAGACGGAACATTGCACCGGAGAGTGCTCTTGATTTGCTATTGCCTACTTACCTAGAAAATAGCGAAGACCTTGGTGATGCCCATTCGATCCTATATTGTATGGCTGTTGCGACTTGCCGTATAGCAGGTGTTAAGCTTTTAGCAGAAGCCCCTACTATACGACCAAAGTGCGCCGTACCGGCTTGGCGAAACAGGACTGAACGCCGTATTGCCGAGGCAATGTTACTCATCGGGAAGTTGTTTTGCTATAGGACCGGGAACATTCGCCCAAGAGTGTTGCGATTTGTGTGACAGGCATTCTTAAGATTATACGTTGAGTGTCACACTGCTGAAGCGACAAGCTCGTTTTTGTCGGTGCCTGATGCACAGGAGGTCTGAATGCGTGATGTTGAACAAGCATGCGAACTTATTCCGGAAATAGATAATATCAACATTAACAGCGCAGACGCCAGTGCAGGCCGTCCTTTTTCTAATTGGAAATCTTCAGGCTCTGACGGACTGCACAACTTTAGCTAAAATGGCTACGCAGTTCGCACGCTTGTTTGGTATTACAATTCGGGTCCGCCCTAGAATCTGCGTCGCTTCCAGCCTTTATGGGTAAAGGAGTGACCCACTTGCTCTATAAAACTGGTAGTACCTCGGACTTTAGAAATTATAGACCGATTACATGTTTACCATCATCATCATACTGAGAGCTAAAGCAAACAAATACATACACATGCCACATACATGGCTTTTGAGGGTGCTGGAGTTGTATAAAGTTAATACAGCTCTACGTACCTTCTTGAAGTCGTGTATGAGGCAATGGAATACGGTTTTAGCTATCCAGGGAGCCGAGGGATCCAAGAAAGTGGCGTACCTATAAGGATTGAGCGGGGTATATTCCAGGGTGATACTCTGAGTCCTCATTGGTTCTGCTGAGCCCTGAACCCTTTAGTAAGTAATTAAACTTACTAAAGGGTTCAGGGTTAAGTTTCAGATGGCGACATTGTGGTCAGGTTATATCTCACTTGCTATGTCTTGTTTAACCCTTTAGTAATTAAATTAAAATCGTGTTTGGTGTGGACCAATATGCAGTCGTTCATATAAAGCGAGGGCGGATAGTGAAATCCGAAGGGACTTAAATCTTGGATTTCATTCAGCATAGAAATTGGATACAATACAGAAATTCGATAAATAAAACAACCGTTTTGAGGGGCACGTGCCCCCGTGCCCCTTACCTGGATCGGCCTATGTGGAACTACTAAAATGTTTATTTTAGTTCAAACATTAACATTTTAAAACTTGCGATTGCAGAAAGGGTAGGTAGTATGGTTTTATTTTTCGAACCGATAACTAGCAATATTGGATTGGCTCACAATCCTATTAACCCCTCTAGCTAAACTAAATTGCTTGAGTTAGAAGTGGGTTCACATAGATAGTATAATAGGTAAGATTTGAACCCTTACTCACGATTATGAGTCCGATACCTTAGGTAACATGACTTTTGTTACTCATGAGAGTTCTTTCTTTTTCTATTTTATGAAAGTGTGTGTTAAAAATCCTATAGATAATTTCTCTTAACGACTATTCTTAGTAAATTAAATAGTAAAGGTCTGTCATTATCCATTCTCGCTAGAAGTCAAGTCATTAGTTTCACAGTGATTTAATCAGCGTATTGTTAAGACGTTTTATCTTACGCAATAGAACTCATTTATTTAACATTTTATGGGTATTGTACTATTTATGGAACTTGTATCTATTGCATTATTTATTATTGAGAAGTTTAATATTAATGTCAGTTACATCAATTTCTTAAATTTTACATTAGTTTCTTAAATTTCGTTAATCACATTTCTCTAAATATTAATATTTAGTACAAAAATCCACCACACTACAAGAAATTAGTTTTAATAACTTAAGTGCAATAAAATCCATTTAAAAGTAATATGTTTGTCGTCAGGAAGTCATCAATATCACATATTTTCATCTAATTGAATCAATATCCATATTGATCCGATTATCTAGCACTTTTTTGTTTAAATATCCATATTAAAACAAAAATCAATCGATGACGAATATGAGGGTTTCAAACAGCGTGTTTTTGTTAGTTACATTTTTTTCAATTTTTCTAACAAAATGCTAGTCCGAAGCCAGTTTAGCCAAGACGTGTACCATGTAGTTCCCATGAAAGCGGGTGTATAATAATTGGATAGCTAGGGATATTAATATGCAGTTTATTGTGTGGAAACTTTAATAAATGTAGATGTAGAACATCATTGTTCCAGTTGTGTTTTGGAACTATAAAATTAATTCTTATCGTGGCTTTTCACTTAATTCTTATTATATCTTAGCACGAGAAGTTGCTGGTTTCGGTTACAATGAACACCTTTATAGTATGTGAAAGGTTTCTATAAAATAGCTTAACTGCTGTACTGATTCACAAAAGGCCAAGGTCGAAGGGTTCAAGGTAAAAAAGGTTGGAGTTTGAGGTGGCTATGTAAAATAAATAGTAGTAGAGTTGCAGGATTAAAGTAAGTATAAAGTGTGATCACAAAAAAATAAGTTAATCAATAAATCAAAATATAAATAACAATGTCTAAAATATTAAAGTTAATAATGCAATAAATATTAGGTAGGTATCGGTAGGCTGGCCGCAGATGTCCGGTTTCCTGATTAGAATGAAGAAGTTTTTTTTTATTTTTTTGAAATCTTTATTAATAAGCAAGAAAAAAGTAGGGATTTATCACACACGATAATGTTGCAAAGTTCGGTTGATATTTTTTAAATATAAAATCAGTGTTGTTCCCGAATTAAGGAGCTGCCTATGATAAGAAGCTGCAACAGGGCCGTACTTGAGGACTGGCTATCCAGGGCCATTCTTGGTGGCTAGCAAGTTGGACTCGCATTACCAATGAATTATATTTCGGCACCCCGTCTCTTCTTGGGTTACCTCGTCTTACGACCGTGACGGGGAAGTGCTTGATTGGCGTTTGGAAGCGATTACCGGTTAACCTATTAACGACCAAAATTTAAATGCCGCCTCTGAGTTAGGACTCAATAAACCTTATTAAGTCTATCTTTAGTTTTATTTCTTAATTGTTGACGTTTCTGCTCAGAGGCTAGCCGGGCCGAAGAACATGCGGTACAGACTAGCGCAAACGCAATTTTACCCTTTTCAGATAGAATTGAATCTCTGTTAACCTCTGAGTATTCAACTGTTGTACCTAATAACGACGTTTCCTCTTCTTCTTGTGTAGCGCTAGTTAAAGTGCAATAGCAATCAATTGGTCGTCGTCCATGATAACGTACTTCCACGAAAGCGTCGCTGTATGCACTAGTCATTTAAAATTCTTAATTCCAAAAATCGGACTAGTCTAGTCAAGTCTCTCGAAATTTTCAATCTGAATTCCTGATCAGGAATCTTAATCCTGATTAAGATTCCTGAAACCGGACATCTGACGTCGTAATATACATTTAAATTGTAAATTTTGTGTGTTCAATACGAATCTTAAAGCTAAATAAGAACCACTTACTGATGGTTCTGATAATGGAGCCGGAAAACGACTACAGGAACTACTTAAATATACATTAAATTTGTAAAGTTTGTGTGTTCTATACAAATCTTTAAGCTAAATAAGAACCACTTACTGATGGTTCTGATAATGGAGCCGGAAAACGACCACAGGAACTACTTAAATATACATTAAATTTGTAAAGTTTGTGTGTTCTATACAAATCTTTAAGCTAAATAAGAACCACTTCCTGATGGTTCTCATGATAGAGCCGGTAAACGATCACAGGAACTTTTTAAATAAATAAGATAACCCATCGAGTTTGGGCTCATGTGTTTTGTTGAGTACTTTAGTGCTGCATTATATCGAGGGTGTGATGATAGAGTTGAAAGATGGCCATAAGAACTTCTGAATGAATCAAGATAAACCCATTAAGTTTGGGCTCGATTGGTTCGTCTTGAGCAGTACTTTTTTAATATCAAATCTACATTTAAAAGCTTAATGCTTTTTCCGTTATCAATGATGACGTAGTCTTTTACTTTGGTTACTTTCCTGTTTATTTATTTTATGTTATTTGTTAATGAAGACAACTACTGGCTTTTTGAAATAAAGGCATTAGATAGTTTTAAACACCTGATATAATTATTTAGGTAAACAATTCCTGTATATACGGACTTTTCAAAAACGACTCTAACGATTTTGATAAAATTTTCTTTATAGGCAAAAAAGGAAAGGTTTACTTAATAAGATTTTCTACACTTTTGTTTTTTCTAAAAAATGCGACTTTGCACAACTTTAATCACTTTACTTTTTATTTTTAATTAAGTATTTTGGCAGTCAAAAAAGCTTATAAAATTTTAACAGACACAGAGTATATCCAGACTTTCAGAACCAACATTTATGAATCGAACTTACATCCTGTTGCACAACAGTCACAGGTACATTTACTTAAAAAACTCAAAAAACGAGCTTCCAACCATGGCTCCGCCTGCGATATGTCCTTTCCTGGGACTCAAACTATCTTCAAACCAAATTTCTTGTAAATCAGTTTAATGGTTTAAGCGTTAAAACGTAATGGACAGGTTTACGTTCTAGATTACTTTCACATTTGTAATATTAGTTAAGATTTTTTTTTTAAATATAACTAGCATATTGGGATTGTGGTCCCACGGTCCTAGCAATTATGTTAACCCCTCCAACTAAGCTCAATGGCTTGTGTTAGGATTAGGTTCACGTCGGTAGTACAATGGGTAGGATTGGAACTCACGACCTCACGATTGCGAGACAGACGCCTTAGCCGCTACTACAGGCTACCGTCACTAGGTACAAGATGAAAAACGTCTGAATAATTTATTATATCTATCAACCTATTAATTCTACATAAAATTAGGTCAACAGTCCACTGTCATCATAACAATTATTTTTAACAATTAAATGACAATCGTTACAGCTATCACGATAATTACTTTTACTATAAAAGTAACAATTATGACTATAAACACTATAAATAAAAAAGTGGTAGAAAGTGATAATACCTATAGTAGGTAGGTATATGAAATAATTCGATCGAATCGACTGCCTCGTGGTCGCGGTGAGACTACTGCGCAAGAGGTCGTGGATTCATATTCCACTCGGGACACCACTTTGTGTGATCTACAAATTGTAGCTACACAGGGCTTGTCCCTACTGCAAGAGTGGTCTTGTCTCAAAACGATAAAATAATGTTTTTTTTTTCTTAGGAAGATAGCTTGCAATTGATTAATTTGATTTTTCAAGATCTATATTTCTATTTCCAAATAGCTACAAAATACCAAAAGGTTAACTCTACAAATAATACATTGTTATCAAACAAGATACAATAAATTTAAAAAAATTTAATAAATAAAAAAAAAATCATTAGCTATTTTAAAAGCAAAATAGAAGACGCATATTTAACCTGATCACCTGTATTTACTCTATTTTATGTGAAATAAATGACATAGAATTTTCGAAAAAAAGAAACTCCGACCACTTCGGATCATTTTATTCGGAAGGCGGAGTGGAATAAAGTAGCAGAATGGACGTTGCCCCCAATCATGAGCAAATTTTCCTAATTGATATTTTCATAATAATAACCGGCTAAGATTTTATTATATTATATATCTCTAACACTTCTTAACCGCTTTATCTATGTGTTAAACCGTCAACGTCGGTCCTGTGTCTAATTTCGCTCGGGCGTGTCGGATTTCTGTTCCATCGGACTATTAGAGTGAAGGAATAGGAGTGCACTTGTATCTCCTATAATCTCCTGCGTAGTTAGCTAGATGGCCGCCGTAACTGACGTCGATTAGGAGATCATTATCTATTGCAACATGAACTTGGCACAAATGTAAATGTAGAATCATGCAAAATAAAAATCTAAATTACTTAACAAAATTCTTTATTCACTTAGAAAGCAAAAGCAGTATTTGTGATATGTCATGCATGATTCTGCATGATTAATCATTTAATGCCAAGTTCGCCAAATAAATAGTTGGAATAAAAAAAAGGCAATAAAAGTTGCGGTCACGCTTTTCCAATTGCGGATCTGCAAATCACAAGTGCCGCATTTGCTTCCGAAGTGAATGATATATATTTGAAAGTGAGTTTAATCTGAGAATAATGATCAGATTATTTAGTGAATAAGTTAGTACTAGGTAGGATCATTAGTAGAAAGTGTCGGCGGCTAATCACAATGGAGACATGTCAACTTGAAAAGTTTTAACAAACAAACACTTCTGTTTTTTTATATATATAATTTTAAAACACCAATGTCACTAGCCCTGTTATGCGGGAGTAAAGTCAGATTCCATTTTTTTTTTTTGATAAACAACAAACCGAAAATGGAGATTACATGGCATAAATAAAAATAAAATAAAAACTAATATCGAATGAAAATTTTATCAATTAGATAATTATCTAATAATCAAAGTTATAACCATTACAATCCATTCGTACACGATAATTGTCAATAGAAATGAACTTTTTAATCTATACTAATATTATAATGCTGAAGAGTTTGTTTGTTTGAACGCGGTAATCTCAGAAACTACTTTTCCGAATTTAAACATTTTTTCACTGTTGTATAGTCCATTTATCGAGGAAGCCTATAGGCTATACAATTTCACGCTACGGCTATTAAGAGCGGAGCAGCAATGAAAAATGTTTCAAAAACGGGGAAAATTGACGCTTACGAAGTTGCGCTGGTCAGCTAGTAAATCATATAAATCATCACAGACTTAGATAATTCTAAACAACAAAAGTAAGGAAGTTTCGTTTCGAATCTGTTAGTCACTGGTATTGTATCTATTAGTTGGAAAATGAATACGTTAAAGAATCAAAACTTTCACTGTATGACATTTGCATGACATGTCATGCCAACATATCGTAATGTCACGATTGTGACCCTTGGCGAACACGCGTACTACCAATTTGTGGAAACGCAATTGTAGGCACGTTTGACATCAATGTTGGAAACTGAAATAGGGGCGGGTATTTAGTAGAGATTATATCCTTTGCATGCCCTGTTTAGTAAGTCCCTATGAACATGTTCTTTAAAGATATTATATGCTTTGTACATTATCAACGCACAGATCAAACCATTGCTTAAGTAATTGGGTACACAAATAGTTAAGTATTCTGTCAATCAAGTCTATCAATAACCATATTGCTTTAATAAAACATAGCCTATGTTACCCAGACATTCATTTAACTATCATCTAAATCCTTTTAGCATTTCAAAGTTATGGTAGAAAAAACCTCACTGACATACATATTTTTTGCAGCAGTCGTTTGAAAAAACAACTGCAACTGCCTGATACATAAAGACACAGATCAAATTTCGAACGGATTATGTTGAAATTTGGTATACATGCATCAGCCAAGAACGGATTTTTGAAAAATTTACCTCTGAAATGGTAAAGACGTAGGGCAAAGCTACTAATAGCTAATATAACTTTGTCTATTAGTATCGTTGTCACGCCTATACCCCTAAAGTAATTTTGATATAAAACGCGTTTTCGTTCAAGTATACCCCTATCGATATACTTGAACCAAAACGCGTTTTATATATAAACATACGTATCGTATAATCTATACTAATATTATAAAGCTGAAGAGTTTGTTTGTTTGTTTGAACGCGGTAATCTCAGGAACTACTGATCCGAATTGAAAAATTATTTCACTGTTGGATAGCCCATTTATCGATGAAGGGAGCGGAGCAGCAATGAGAAATGTTGCAAAAACGGGGAAAATTTACGCAGACGAAGTTGCGCAGGACAGCTAGTTTAAAATCAATCTTGCAAATTTCGAACACTTCCGTTGATAATCTCAAAACCCTCGAAAAGGAGTTCACAAATGCGTTCGCAGATGACTATGCAAATAACGTTGCATTTGATATACCTACGCTGACGTCTCCTCATATGCGTGTTAATTTTTGTACAATGTACAAATCTTTACGATATAATCACGATATAATCAATCAAAAGAAAATCAATTACTAATACTTAGCCCATTGCCTTCGTAATAACTACAGGAAGTAGTAAATTTGGTGCATAACCAAATCATTTCTTGTCAGCTACCGTTTATTTATTTCCGACAGCTCACACGAACGTGAACTATCGCTTTCGTCAATATTAACCCTTGATTATGACTGGCTTGTCGGTTTAGTAGTTACTGATCCTGACTGCTAGACCGGAGGTCGCGGTTTCAATTACCACCCAGGATATATTTTTGCGTGATGAGCTTATTTGTTTATACTGTGTCTGGGTATACTATGGTTATCTACAAATGAACGTTTTTAGAAATAGTTAAATGGACTGTATATCTGAGTATATGGTTTTAGTTGACTGCCTCTGTGGCGCGGTGGGAGTGTATCCGACTGCTACGCAAGAGGTCGTGGGTTCGATCCCCACCCAGGATAAAACTTTGTGTGATGAGCACGATGGTTTATTCTGTGTCTGGGTGTTATTTATCTATAATATGTATGTATTTAGAAATATATAAGTATGTTTATCAGTTGTCTGGTTTCCATAGTACAAGCTCTGCTTAGTTTGGGATCAGATAACGTTGTGTGAGTTGTCCCAAGATATTATTATTATTATTATTAATTTCTACTCGATACCGCGGACGGACCACAAAGTGATCCTATAAGGGTTCCGTGTTTTCATTTTGAGGTACGCAATCCTAAAAATGGACGTACATCACGCCACACCGTTTGGAAGACGGCCATATTGGCCGTTGAAACGGTTCAGAGGAAATGTTTCATCTAGACAATATTATAATCAAAGCTATAAATATTATTACCGTGACGTCCAAAATACCAGACAGGTACTTAAGTTTTGGTGTAAAGTTGATGTTTAGCTACATTCATAACCCTTTCACCTTCCACGGTTCACTTTCTCGATTTTGCAGCTATTATCTTTGTATGTTTTTCTTTTGTTCTGGAGATTATCTTAATCTTAAGCCTACACCGCTTGGATAATAAATGACTGAGATAAATGTAAAGGCAGTGATGGGACTATAGTCTATTTCTTACTCTGAGAATTTTCCATATAATTGCGTATTTTTAACCTTCGATGCAAAAGGGAGTTAATATCAGCTTAAAGTGATTATCTGACAGACTTATATGCATCTACATAATATGAAGAATATACTTATAGTATTGATAGACTAGGCTGTTGGTTAGTAAGTAGTCACGGTCACTAACCGCTAAACCAACAGCCTAGTCTATTGACTAGGCTGTTGGTTTAGCGGTTAGTGACCCTGACTGATAAGTTGGAGGTCGTGGGTTCGATCCCCACCTGGATAAAACTTTGTGTAATGAGCACAACGGTTTATTCTGTGTCTGGGTGTAATTTATTTATAACTAGCTGACCCGTGTAACTTCGTCTGCTCTGAATTTTCCCCGTTTTTGCAACATTTCTCATTGCTGCTCCGCTCCTATTGATCATAGCGTGATGTTATATAGCCTATAGCCTTTCTCGATAAACGGGCTATCTAACAGTGAAAGAATTTTTCAATTCGGATAAGTAGTTCCTTAGATTACCGCGTTCAAACAAACAAGCAAACTCTTCTGCTTTATAATATTAGTATAGATATGTATGTATTTAGAAATATATGGCGTTGTGTGAGTTGTCCCAAGATATTATTATTCATCATCATCATCAACCTATCGCAGTCCACTGCTGGACATAGGCCTCTCCAATTGCACGCCACTTTGTTCTATCTTCGGCTTCTCGCATCCAGCTCCTGCCAGCCGTTTTGCGTAAATCATCACTCCACCTGGCCTGAGGGCGTCCTACACAACGTTTGCCGTGCCGTGGTCTCCACTCAAGAACTCGTTTACCCCAACGGTTGTCGGTTCTTCGGCAAATATGGCCAGCCCACTGCCACTTCAGCTTGCTAATCCGGTGGGCTATGTCGATAACTTTGGTTCTCTGCCGGATCACCACATTTCTGATTTTGTCCCTAAGAGAAACTCCGAGCATAGCCCTTTCCATAGCCCGCTGAGCGACTTTGAACTTGTGGACTAGCCGTACCGTCAGTGTCCACGTTTCGGCTCCGTATGTCATGACGGGTAGGACGCACTGATTAAAGATTTTAGTCTTTAGACATTGTGGGATCGACGATGAGAAGACTTGACGTAGCTTACCAAACGCTGCCCAACCCAACCGAATTCTCCTGTTCACCTCGTCCTCGAAGTTGTTTCTACCTAACTGCAATGACTGCCCGAGGTACACATATTTTTGAACAACTTCGAGAACGGCGCCGTGCACCGCTATCGGTTCCCGTAGTACATGTTCATGGAACATGACCTTGGTTTTATCCAAGTTCATCCGTAGGCCGATGCGTATAGAGGAGTCAGCCAGGTCATTCAGCATCCGTTGCAGGTCCTGCAGCGTTTCCGCCATAATGACAATGTCATCTGCAAATCGCAAGTGAGAGATGTATTCACCATTGATGTTGATGCCCCGCCCTTTCCAGTGCATATTATTATTATGAAGGACAAATTCAAATTGGGTGGTACTCGAACCCATGAATGTACGGCATTAACTGCGGAATAGTTAACGCCGTATGTATCAGATGAATATACGGCGTTAACTGTTCCGACATCAAGTCTCGTGCGAAGTTGTCGAATTTCATTCATATGTTCTAATTTAAGGCAATCGTAAAGTATAGTCAACGTGAGATGTGAATAAACTCCTAACACAAGTAAATTAATAGATTAGCTGGAGAATTTGACAAGATAACTAGTAATGTACGATCCACATTGATAGTTGTATTTAAAACAATAGTAAATCACAAAAAGAAGGATTTAGATATTTGTAAAATTTAGATGTTTTTTAAAAGGTAGTATAATCCGTTATCTATATAATCCGAAAATCTGTTTAGTTTTTTTTGACGAGTATAATCCATGATTAAAACTCAGTCAAGTGAGACACTTTCCTGAGTTTTTCAGGGACTAATAAATTTGGTAACGATATGAAAATACCTATTAATTCATATTCTGTATCGGTACAATTATATCGATATAACTTTGGTATCTATGTCAAATACCGATATAATACAGATGTATCCATATTCAGTATTTTGTACAATAAAATCGCTATTTCATTCACTACCTATTTATTGATACCTTAATGTCGTTTTATCTGTGTAATTACAAATACCAAAATTGGGATAATCTCATTCATATTTTCGTTCAGTGCGCTGTTGGCATTTATTTTACATAACGTCGTTATCAATATGATTTTACCGATAATTAATAAAAAAATATTTACTACGATATTTCTTTGTCAATACCTACTGATAAAATTTAGATATAGATATCATACCTTTGTTTTTTTAAATAATAAAATAGTAAATGTTTTCCTATTTCTGTCATATTTTGATCACGATGGCTATCAATGCAACCTCAACAAAGGCTAGGAAAGTACGCTGAAGATTATTATGGCGTACAAAAGTGTGCGCAAACGCGGACTAAAATCTGATACTACAGGTAAGAGATTTAGTCTTAACGTACTCTTCATGCATAAATAACATAGGTAACCACATTCACTTTTATAGACGGATTATCATTTTTAGGGTTCCGTAAAATGGCAAAAACGTAACCCTTATAGTTTTGTCATGTCCGTCTGCCTGACTGTCAGTATGTCCTGTGCATTTTATTCAAAGACCATACAATGAATATTGATTACATTTGGTGAAAAAGTGTTTTGTAGTAGCCACAAATATATTTTTTTACCAAATTTTAACAAGTGGCACAGCATTCGACACGTTTTTTAAAAACATTTATATTTTATTTTTCAATTTCTAATACAGTTTTTTCATTAAGTTAATATTTTTGGAAATAATCGCTCTGACATTTGCATAAATTATGTCCCCTCCCCCCTTATCTTTTGAACCTCGTGACCAAAAAGTACAAAAAAAATACACGCTTAACAAATACTTTAAATTATAATTATTCGATATGATCGGATATACCGTCATTGAGTTATTACCGAAAAACTGCATTTCTCAACAAAAAGGCGTAAGTGCCATTAAAAAACGCTCTTTCGCTGGTGCAATTACTCAAATCGGATTTTTTCATAATATGTAGTACACGCTGTGGCTGCGGAACCCTACACTGACCATGGTCTGACATGCTCTTACCTGGTTTTTAAAAATAAAATCTGCATATCTCAGACACATCGTTTTTTAAAAAACCTACATTGAAGATTTCTCAGATATATATCTAGATCTATATCTGAGAAATCTTGCTAAAATCCCTCTCCGTCGTGTTGGAGTTCCATCACATCAAACTTAAAGTGTGAGGCAATAAAGAGTGGGCTTGTAGTTACATCGCACACTGTATCTACTTTAACATACTGTTTCCTGCCTCGTTGGCTAGCCTCAGTTGAGAATAGCATCAATCATATAGGATAACATTTTGTTACATTACATTGCAATTTCTTCAATCAATCAATCAATCAAAATTTTATTTGTAAAACATGGGTACAATTCGTAGGTCTTAAAAAACTAAACATAATGCGCCATGATTTGTCATAAGACATACAAATATACTTTTTAGTAGTACAATACAACCATTATTATTATTATATAAAATTAAGAAATAAAAAAGATAAATAAGATAAATGACATTAGATGAATTACCAAAAATATTATATCACAAACTCAATCAATTACAATAAAATTATGCCTATTTATTAAATTGAAATGCCATTCAAGAAATCGTCTACAGAATAATAACATTTATCACTCAAGAGTTTATTTCGCGGTTCTTGGTTCGCCCACTTTATGTTTGATTTGATTGAAATTAGGAACTCCTGTCATGACCTCATTTATGCAGACAATGGACAGCGCGGCCCGCACTGAATTCAAATATATGGCGTTGTATGAGTGCGTTAACGAATAAGCGATTGTGCACGCGTTTGCTTGATATGAAGCGTTTTTTGCGACCGAGCCCGCGGATGATATCGACGCGTTTCACGCGGCGTTTAACGCGACGGCGCACGCGGCAATGCACGCAGCGTCAATTCTTGATGATGTAGTGCCCGCGGCGGAATATTCTGCCAGTCTTATTTGGAAATGGCACAACGCTATGCTCGCCGCGTGCTTCGCTACACGCTCGAGGATTCGCCGTAGACGCAGCGGCTGGCACCACCACATTTTCCGTCTCGCATCTCTATTAATATCATCGTATACCTAATGCCATATGTTTGTGTTTACGCGTGTGATGATAACTGCTGCTATACGCGCCGCCGCACAGTAAACAGAGAAAAAGTCCATCGCGACGTGAGACGCCACGACACACGCGACCTGTCCCACCAATAACGATGAGCGAGAAGCGAGTAGCGATTCATTGGTTCGTACCTTTAAATAATTCACGCAATTAAGTTCCGAAATATATCTAATATGTATAAAAATCGCTAAAGTTTAAAAACAAGTATGGGTTTTATTTTCAAATTTCAATCTTGAATTTCGGGCAGTCACATTTTTCATGTATGTGTATACCTTATACAAGCGGCATAAGCGCCAATTCAATAGAATGCCGTCCCAATAATGTTATTGCGCGTGTAAACCTGCGAATCTCTTATGAATAATTTTCATTTTCGCGGTTTTGCACACGCAACGACGTCATTTCATTCGATTGTTATTGCATTCAATTAGTGTTTATGCCACTTGTATAGGGCCTCCGACTAACTTTTGTCCGTGACTTCACTCGTATAGGCTTTAGTTATCGCAATCAAAAGATCGTGTTTCTCCTGTAGGTTTATAAACTATCTGCATTCGAAACTTTAATTGAATCCGTTTAGACGTTTTTGCGTGAAGTTCAAACAAACAGACGGTCCCTAGCAAAACATACTCTCGGGTTTAAGAAACGCTTAATAAGTTGATTGTGAGTGGTTGAGTGCCGTGTGGTGCCGGCTTAAGAATAGTACCACCCCATCTCTACCCGTGGGTGTCGTCAAGGCGACTAAGGGATTTCACCCCGGAGGACGGGCAGCAGCGTCCTCTGCGTATTTAAAGCCTTACTGCGATCGCCAACCCGCTCGCCAAGCGTGGCGATTATGGCAATTACCCCCAGGATCTACATACTAGTAGGTTCTACTGGGGAGACCCGTGCCCAGCAGTGGGCCATCATATGGGTTGATATGTATGTATGTATGTATGTAATAAGTTGATTTAGGTTTTTTGTTTTAGGTTTCTTCAAATTTAATATTTTAGTACATGGATGACCGAGCCTTGCTCGGTATTTTTTTAAACGACGTTTACAAAAAATAAAAACCGAGCTGGATCGATTTATACCCCACTAAACCCCCAGCACACTAAATTTCATGAAAATTGCTGGAGCCGTTGCCGAGACTCAGATTTAAGAATTGCTCGTTTAAAAGTATAATACTCGTAAGATATTCACCGAAGAAAAATGCTTGCTTCTTGTGCTTCACCGGAGATCTCCAGTCATAATTTTATACGTACGTACATGTAATGTCAAATTCGCAAAGCGGTAGGTAGATGGATCAATCAATCAATCAATCAATCAATCAATCAATCAATCAATCTTTATTTGCGAACAAAGGTATACATACATTGTTGTTCATATTATAATTTTAAGTTTCTCTTTGTTCTACCTTTTAGGCATGCAAACATGTTTATAGAAACTAAATAAAAAAAAAAAAAAACAAATACGGTAGGAACAAAATACTATTCATATAACTAGGTTTTAAGGAAATGTCTAAATAAAATCCATAGAAAAATAATAATAATAATAATAATTAATATAATAAAAATGATGTCATGAAATTAAAATTGAAAAATAAAATAATATTAATAGCAAGCATGTCTTTACGCATAATGTCCAAATTATATTTAAATACACATCTCTATAGATTTGTCATTTAGATATTCACTTAGTGAGTAGTAACACTTATTAGACAGCATTTCTTGTAACATTATTTTAAATTGTCTCACATTGTTCGACTGTTTAATCTTTTTATGTAATTTGTTGTAGATATGGGGTGCAATACAGAAATAGCTTTTTTGCATTAATGTTGTTTTGCTAGGAACGACACACAACTTATCAGCATGACGAGCTCTAGTCCGCTGTACAAATTTATCAATATTTTGTACTACAAAGACCGCACATTCTAATATATATAAACAGGGCAAAGTCAAAAGTTTATATTTCTGAAAATATGGTTTACATGTGTCCGTGTGTTTCAAATTAAAGATAGCTCTTATACAAAGTTTCTGGGCTTTGAACGCAAGGTGCCAATCAGTAGAATTCCCCCAAAATATGATCCCATAGCGTAGTACTGATGACACTATTCCATGATATGCTGTTATGACTGTGGGCGTATTTGCTATATTTCTCAGTCTATAGAGTCCATACGCGAATTGACTGACTTTGGTGCAGACATGTTCTACATGAGCTTTCCAGTTCATTTGGTTATCTATTTGTAACCCTAAGAACTTTGTTACTTTTCCTTCCTCTATTTTCTGTCCCGTATAACTAATATTAATAGCTGTTTCAACTCTTCTTTGTTTAAAATTGATTATTTTAGTTTTATTAAGATTAATTTTAAGATTATTAATTTCTAGCCATTGTATAATTAATGATAATGAATTGTTAATGTCAGATTGGAGTAATGTCAAGTTTTTGTTTGTAAAAAGAATAGTGCTATCATCGGCAAATAAAGTCATTTTATAAACATTAGTCGTAGTTATGTCATTAATACATATAATAAATAATAGAGGACCTAATACGCTTCCTTGGGGGACTCCGTATCTGATATTTTTATAATCTGATTGATACACAACTTCAGTTTTGGTTTTTAGACAGATATTAGATAGCTCCACAAGTTGCTGTCTATTATATAGATATGATTTCAAAAGATTATGTACATTTCCTCTTATGCCATATCTATAAAGCTTGTCTAAGAGAATATCATGCCTCACATGGTCAAATGCTTTTGACATGTCCATAAACATACCTATAGTAGGTTGATTACTATCCATTCCAGTAACTACATCTCTCAAAAAATTGAAAATGGCCATATTTATATTTTTATTTTTCCGAAACCCATATTGTTCGGGTGCTATAATATTTTCTTTTTCGAAAAAGGCGTACATGCTATCAAATATTACCTTTTCGAATATTTTAGCAAATATCGGTATGAGTGCCACAGGTCTATAATTGCTAATGTCTTGTCTGTCTCCTTTTTTAAATAACGGCTTTATAATTGTTTTCTTTAATTTGTTGGGGAATATCCCTTGTTCATTGCTCATATTAATTAAGTGACATAGGACTGGTGAAATGATATGCCCTACATCAAATTGAGAAAAGTTAATCAAATTTTAAGACCACTTTCTTTAAATAGCATAATTTTTTTATTATTATTATTATTAACTGTAGGTTATGGGCTGAGAAAAATTGATGTACAGTAAAGAGACTTCTACTTTAAAACTTTATATTAGCACAACATAGGAAAGATTCTTAGATTTTTTTAATATTTTTCTAATTAGTTTTCTTTTGTAACGAATGTCTTTCACGTACCCACGCATCAGTAAACATTACTTTCAGCTGCTTATAGTAAAAAAAACAAATATTTTCAAGATAAATGTTCCGTATTATATGTTCCAATTAAGATAATTTCATAATTTGCCACTACTACTTCAATTAATATAAATAGCTACGTTTCATCTTTCTTCATTTATACTAATGTTATAAAGAGGCATCGTTTTTCAGTTTGTGAGATTGTATGGGGTAATCTCTGGATCTAATAAACGAATTTAAAAAATTCTAGCCACGTTATTTGTGAGTGTCATAAGGCCAACAAAGTCAAAAAGCTTGTTTGATACAAAATGCCTCGTTGGCGCAGCGGGAGTGGGCACTACTGCTGTGCACGAAGATGTGAGTTCACGGAATAACATTTTGTGTGATCTGTGAATATTTATTGACTGCCTCTGTGGCGCGGTGGAAGTGTGTCCGACTGCTACACAAAAGGTCGTAGGTTCGATTTCCACCCAGAGTAAAACTTTGTGTGATGAGCACGATGGTTTATTCTGGGTGTTATTTATCTATAATATGTATGTATTTAGAAATATATAAGTATATTTATCTGCTGTCTGGTGGCCATAGTACAAGCTCTGCTTAGTTTGGAATCAGATGAGGTTGTGTGAGTTGTTCCAAGATATTATTATAGGTATTTGGCGATGTTAAGCAACGTTACCATTGTCGGGCCACCATAGATGGGTGACCATTTTCAAACATTGTCATACCCTTCCGTGCCTGGGAAAGTATAATAAGGTTCTGTTAATCTCTCTTCGGTCGTGTCGGATTTCCGTCTTATCGGACTATGAGAGTGAGAGAAGAGAGTGAGAGAGAATAGAGAGTGCACTCGTGCACTATAATATCATCTGCGTAGTCCCAGTCTCTAACGAGTTTGGCCGCCGTAACCATTTTTATTATTTTCGGTGGAATCAAACCCACGACCTAAACCCAACATAGCAGTCAGAGCCTCTAGACCAACGGACCAATCATGTCTCTCTTGAATAAAGGAATTGAAAAAGATATATTTTTTTAATTTGCTATACTTGTTAAGTCTCCTGCGAAATAGGGCTTTTAGTCTTATTCGGCTAATGTCTAGTAATAAAGGATAAAAAAATATACTGACTGAAATTAAAACAGATCAAAATCAACCAACAACGTCAGTTTCAAAATAACAAAAAACAATAACATTCTAAAAATAAAACAAACCTAATGTGAAACTAAGCCTAGATACAGACGCTACTCGTACTATGCAATCTTGTACAAATCAATGTCAATAGGAATATACTCGTATAAATGGGAATTCTAAATAGCGCAGCCTATCTCGTAATTACTTCAAGCGTTAGAAATACCGTTATGCCTGCCTCATATTATTTTAAGTTTTCATAATTATGGGCTTTGCAATCGACAGCCCTTTTACAACTTGAAAATAAACTGATAAGCTTTTCTTGTTGATAAATCTAAAATAAAAAGAAATATCGAAAAGAAAACAGCTCTGTGTATTTTGTGTTACTTTACTCAAATCCAAAGGTTAGCTTAAATATAGTTAACACTACCTATTGAGGATTAAAATAAACTAAACGATATATTTATTTGTAATTACTACCCTTTTAACTTATATTCCCATAACAAACCCAAGCGAGAATCATTACTACGAACTATTATGCCGCGGTAATATACACTATAAAACGCGCGGCCTCGCCAATTCACCCACAGTCATATTTTCCCGCCCGTACCGCGAACAACAGCCATGTACAAAGTGATCATAGTAGCATTGTGCCTTAGTTCCACCATCGCAAAAGATGACCTAGGGTTTCGGTACATTACAAAGATTTACGATGACTGTCAAAAAACTGAAGGAATAGTTCCTTGTCTCAAAAAAAAGGCAATATTATTCTTTGACCGAGCAGCGAGGATGGAAGTAATACCTTTAATTAATGGAGTTAGTATAGTCAAAGCAGGAGGTAATGAAGTGACCCCAACGATTTCTGAAAACGAGATAGATGCTGTTTTACCAAGGAATTTGGATAAGGATGAAGCTTTGACACAAATGCTGTGGGAAAGAATAGCTTCGTTTGCTAATTCAAGAACGGTGCAATTGTCTTTACCGAGAATTTCTGGGCAAGACTTGAATAAAGGGATTGAAGAAGGTATATTTTTTATTTAATATTTTAGCTAGTTTAAGCTTTAGAGGTGACAGTTAAGAAGAAACTAACAGCTGTTTTCAATAGTCTATCTATGGATTCGGTTACTAGAGATAGAATTATGACATAGGCTATACCAAATATATATATATATATATATATATATATATATATATATATATATATATATATATATATATATATATATATATATCTAGTAGCCAAATCGATGGAAAGATAACATATTAAAAACTGTCGTAACTGTTGATAGCAGAAACGTTATTTTTGGTTTAATATTATAACAGGGTTGATTTGTTTAGAGTAACAAATTAATGTTATTGTGAATAATGCATCGTGATGTTAATCCAGCGCTTCAAAAAGGTACGCGGTTTGTTTATACTTAAAAAGTCGCTACCGAATACTAACACAATACGCAAACAACTATCAACAATTAATGTTTCATAACTGCAAATTAAAAATATCATTAGTTATTGAATTTAACGTATAAAATACTTCATAAATTGTTGATGAATCATTTGATTTGATTAAAGATTCGGCAAGCATAACATTATAAACGAAGGTACAAAAATCCTAATTTAATTCACATTCCTTTTAACATACTCTCAATAAGCCTGTGTTTTCAAACTACTAACTATATTCTGTAAGAATTGTAGGTCATCAGAATAGGATTTGAACTTGCAACCTTTCTATCGTGAATAACGTTCAGTATGTTATTTATTTGCTATGCGTTAATGAGCTGTTGTAATTCTCAATACAGGGATCTTTCATGATCGTTATGTATGTATATTAGTTCGTTCACATTAAGTGATAAAAACTTTGGATCTAAAAACTGTGAAATTACGTCTATTATTTTGATACTTACGCTTCAAAAACTTACAATATTCTTCTAGTATTTTTAAGTGGTAAGAATCACTAAAAGCTCTTCTGATCTCTCTACCATCATTTCACATCTGCGTATTCATGTGTGAATGTCTCTAATGGTTATATCTACGTTTAGGTAGTTCATAGATTGAATCTACCCTAACCTTTGAGGTATTTCTCTCTTCTTCTATCTTTATTTAATAATTTTTTTAAATAGTAATAGTAAAATAAGTTACTTGGTAAAATGAAGACTTACCGTTTTGGAGTAGTTTTGAATTACTTTTGTCTCGAATTCGACTTCCCTAACAAATTAGGAAACAGAAAAAAGTTATGTGTGTGTCTGAAATAATAATAATAATAACTTAGGACAATTGCACACAACGCCATCTGATCCCAAACGAAGCAGAGACCAGACAACTAAATTTGTATTATAGAACAAGTACACCTAGACACAGAATAAAACATTGTGCTCATCATAAATAGTCTTATCCTAGGTGGGGATTGAACCCTCGAAGAACCCTCGAACAGTCAGGGTCACTAACCACTAGACCAACAGGCCAATCACTATGAATAGCTTCTTAAAGTCAAATTATTTGAACTTGGTTTACTTTGGTTTATTTCTAGATATTTGCCCAAAGGAAAGAGGCAGTTAAGTATCTTGTCCTATACTGGAATTTAGAATCCGTAATTGCCAAAGACTGACCTATATCACAATGCAAATAATAAATATTTTTGCAACTATATCGTATCGTACAGCCTATTTTCTATTGTCATCATAAATCATCAACTCCATTGAATATTTGACAAACCTAGCCTTTCTGATCATAGTTACATAAATATAATCTTTGACTTCAATTGTCGAAAAGTTTTCTAACGACTTTTAAATTAGTAGAGGCTCCATTATCATCTCTTCATAGGCATCTTCTTATATGCATAAATGTTTCTAAAGATTCTTTCTTGAAGAGAATTTAATCGTGAAAGTATAGGACCTATTATTGATAGTATTGTAGGTTTTTATGTAGATTGGCAGACAGACTAACAATTAGCTAGTTATGCTACTTTATGCAAAAGAAATAATATTACAATGCCTGTGCGATAGCGCAAATCATTTTGAACGGAGAAGATATTTCTAACATTTCTGCATACTCTGTCATTTAGTAGGTGGCAAGCATAATAGCAGGTAATAAAGAAAACAGTTCTTTCTGTTTTGTCCACCTAAATCACAATTTCGTTCTGCAATGCATCATTATTTATATCAGCAATATAGAATTTTTTCACTTAGTTAAAATAAACCCATACATTGTATCATCTCTAAGTATTTTGCACTGAATTTACATAAACATTCATCTGTAGCATATTATTAACATACCTTTTCTATGTTTATGCACCAATACTTTCTGTTTCAAATGAACTACTCATTAAATAAGTACATGATCCATTGTTAAAAACCGCATTTTTAATCACACATAAACACAGTTGTAGGTACCTACATTTGAATATTTGTGGGGTCCGTAAGTCAGTAGCGATCAAGTAGATCGAGATCAAGGAGGCTAACAAACGTTACCACTGTCGGTTCATAGATAAGTGTACCTCGAACAGCATGTTAAGCCTTCGGTGTTTCGTATAATGTCTCTCCGGTCGTGTTGAATTTCCGTCTCATTGGCCTATAATAGTACCCGCAGGAAATAATTACAGTACTGTAATTATCTTGCGTGGTTGTCTAGTCTCTAATAAGATTCGCAACATCTGAATCTAATTTTCATATCCCTATAAAGACAGAAACGAACAATAAAATTGAAACACTACTCTCTACAATAAAGCGAAACTTAGTCTTAAATGTATCGGTACGATGTCACCATTATCGTAAATCACCATATTATAGTGAACGATCGCTTTTATCGGTTTAAATAAATGGTGATCATCTTTAACTGTGTGGTTATCCGTATTTTTAGTGGACTGATTTCTAATAGCTGCCATAAGCTTTATGTGAAATGCATTATCATCTTGTGGTAGCAATATCGGATGCGGATGTATTTTTTTATTAGATTCATCACTTATTTTATTGGTTATTTGTTTACTATGTCTAAATCTGGATAACTCTATTAGGTGCAACATAAATTTCCAGGCCCTTCATTTTGTAATTTGTTTGTAATTAAATCGACGGGTTGACTAAAATTTAGTATTATCTAATATTTTTGATTAGTAAATAACAATCGGAATATATTATCATTTGTACTTAAATATTTACAAACGATTAGATATTGTGTAAGTGATTGTTAATGCAGAACCATTTAAAGATGACCTACAACGCATAAAAGCCTCCAATGCGAGACAATGGTATGCAAATATTTCCCTAGATAAAAGCTTTTGTCTAAACAAGAAGAAAATAGTGCAATAAATATAAGAATCACGAGTCGCCTTCATTTCATTTTCACTCGTTTAGATTTAAATACTTTCTTTTTCCGCATGATCTTTAACTTTACTTTTATTATATGAACATTATCTATTGGAAACTGGAGTTTTGAAAGTTAGCTTTTAATAAAAATTATAATAAGTGCTAACTGACCCGCGCAACTTCGTCTGCGTCAATTTTCCCCGTTTTTGTAATATTTTTCACTGATGCTATAAACATGTTATATAATAAAAATAGCCTTTCTCAATGAATGGTCTATCCAACACTAAAATATTTTTTCAATTCGAACTAGTAGTTCCTGTGACAATCGCGTTCAACCAAACAATTATATTTTAATATTGGTTCAGATTATGTTTATAACAACATTGTATTTTATAGATTCGTAAGTAAAATTCGATATAATATTCGAGTAACATTATATATTAACTATTAATTACAATTTAATTTTGATTAAAAAGTATTGCAAAACATATACCCGCCATGCAAACTTCCACTTTTTGCAAATTCCCTAGTAGCCACATACGGAAGCCGCTAGGGAATTTACAAAGAATTATGTTTTAAGGACTCTCCCGCCACTAGTAATTGCGTATATGTATTTATTTAGAATTCGCGAGGCTGACTATGGAAATTTTGGTATGATACTTTACAATTAAAAAATGATATACGTTACAGCAGCGCAGCCCAAACAGGTGGAAATGCAACAGTTAATAAGTAGATTATAACTAAAACATTAAAGAAAAACCCAATAAATATAGGTGATTGTTAGTTTGCGTGTATCATTATGTTACTAAATTATTGACTACATTACATTTCCTATATCATGCTTTCTATAATTCCTGAAATGAGGAAGTATTTTAAAGAAGTCTGAATTATTAGCTGCATGCTGTAAGTAACTCATGCCGGTATCAATTAATCAAGCAATCGTTGTGTTTGATCACATCATAAATTATTTTTATTACGATTTCCTCATCATTAAAATAAAAATAATAGAGTGTGAAATTATTCATAAAAACGACAATTTTATTTTAATTTAACATTCACAATTTTATATATTTTCTTTATAATAGCTTCTTACCATAAAAAAAATCTTTACCGCCTGTATTGCCATGTAAGTTCCACGGAAAAATAATTTGTGTTGGCAACTTGTGTCATAAAGAAAAAAATATTGTAGCTAGAATCGGATCATACCAAACAACACAATGGATCGGGCAGGGTTCTTAAATACATGTTGTTTATAGTTATTTTATGTATTTATATGTGATTAACTTGCCAAAACCTTTTCCTTGTTTATTTAAGAATTACGTGATCAATTCCTGATAATATTATTTTAAAGATATTTTTCATAAGCTTGTCTTGTTATTTATCAAAAGTCTTGTTGTTTTCGATGTATACGATTACAATAAAAATTTAATAACCCAAACATTAACAGATAGTATATTTTTTTTAATTTATCATATTAATATTGACAGGGTCAAATAGAGCAGAGAAGCTTAGATACCTTTTGAGATGTGAACTAGATAAAATGAAAGCTTCCGGAAAATCAAAGCTTTAAAGGGTTTAACCAAGTTAATGAATACGCTATTAATTTAATTTAATTTATCTAATATTATAACATGAACATTCCAGGACGAGGGAAGATGAAGAAGATGATGAGCATGATGATGATGGGTGGAGCGATGAAAATGGCCGCCATGATCCCGCTCGCTATAGCAGGGCTGTTCGTTCTAGCAGGGAAGGCACTCATAGTAGCTAAGGTAAGCCAGATAAAACATAAAAACTTTAGAAATAAGAAAGATATAGGTGACTTATAAGTAAGTTTGAAATACTTGAAGCGGCAGTAGACTCGCAACCGATGTGAACCCACTCCTAACACAAGCCATTGAGCTTTGCTGGAGGGATTAACATGATTGCTAGTAATGTGGGACCCAATCCTACATTGCTAGTTATCATTAAAAAAAACTTTTATCTTTTAGTTATTAAAGCTATCTCAGTACCGCTAGTTGCTTATTCTGTAGAACGCTATGATGTGTATACATACCAGAATTTTGTATTAAGTTAGCAAATAGGAACAGTTTAAATTCTACAAAAGAAAAAATAATCTGTATCAGTTACTTCTGGTATTCAATTACTATTGAGTTTTCTGGATTCAAGACCAAAGTTAAGGAACTGAAACTTTCATACCAACTTACGTAATTAGATATATAGTCAAATCCCATATTAAAAACGAATAAGAGAAGAGAGAAAATAATACATGCGTATCACAGTAAATAATAACATCCAACCAGCTGACAATAACAACGAGTCAATAATTAACGAATCAATCCACCTAATTTACTTTTCTCACTCCTAAGCACCAGGAAACATCAGCTACAGTCCTACTTACTCAATCTAGTTCAAGTTAAGTAGGTCATCCATGATCTTGACATCAAATAAGCTCTTTCACATTACATCTCTTCAAGATTGTATGTACCCAACCATATCTCATAGCCACTTAGATAGTTATATGAGTAAGTAGGTATGTCATACTCTCACGAGACTGGAACAACAATGGTATGGGAAAAGAAAAGATTAATTGTTCTAATTAGTCCACGTTAGAATTTTCTCTGAGTAAAAACTGATGAGATGCAAGGAAATTAATGAATGACTCATCAGCATAATACATCATTATCATAATGTGATGATAGTAAATTCAATGCACTGATCATTGATAAATTTATTGAGTGTTGTAACGTAGAGCAAAGAGAACAATGTTTTTAAATTTGCTTTATAAGTAGGATTGTTAGATTGTTTACTATGCTTGGACTTTTATAATTTTATTTTTATACAATATGAGAAGCTGACTGGCTGACTGACATCAACGCAGGGCCTAAACTATAAGGTTAAGAAACTTGAAATTTTACACAGGGGTTCATTTTATAACGTAGGGGAGCACTGGATGAAACGGGGGTGTTAAGTGTAATCATTGACGTTAAAATATTTTGGTATCTAGAATCCACGCGGGCGAAGCCGCGGGCATAAGCTAGTACTGCATAAAGTAATAAACATAATGCCCTGGCACTCATATTTATTCTTGATATTTTACTTTAAGATAACGTTAAAAATCAAAAAGTATTGTTACAGGTCAAGTAGATAGTACAATATAATTGTTAATTCTTTCATTAAAAGCAGGTGGCTTAATTCACATAGACCCTATTAGTAAATTCTTCCTAAAGAATGCGCATTCACTACTGGAAAGTATTTTTCCCAAGCATTTTCTTTTGACTTGATCCAATTTTTGATATAAAACGGTTACATTTTATATGTTTGTCATAAATATTTCTCATTTTACTGTAGTATAGATACGTCTATAGTAACATCTTTTGATAAAGGGTCAGAAAACCGTTGCTACCCACTTTCTTCGCAATTAAAAAGTCTTAGTTACTATAAAAGGCATGACCATGATTTAAGACAATGCGCTGTAAGTTAGACACGGTTAGTTATGTAATGATGAATATGCATTTAACATGAAAGATTTATCTGTTTTGGACATGCAAGACAGGTTGATAAACATTATTATATTACAACTTAAAATTGTTTCAATTCTAATATTAAATTTGTTTGTTTATAATGTTTAACTTTAGAAGATCGACAAGATGATGACCGATTCATTTATTGAGAAAGCCAAGTGTAAAAAGTGCTAATGCAAAAAATTAGCACTATTTACAGTTTCAATAATATATTTTAAAATTGTGTCATTTGAAATTCACAACAAACGAAATACAGTGTTGGGTAAATTTAAAGAAATTACTGACACTTCCTGTAACTTAAGACAAGTTGTAAAAACGTTTAGTTTCGGTATTTTACCATCATCTTCCACACTCTTTTGCATATTAGGCCCTGTTTTATTGTAAAACAGTTTTGAATAGACTTCCACGAAACCATGAAGTTTAAGTGAGACCCTGTGACACAAATCTAAAATGATAGCTCATTATGGCCGCGAGGTACAGGCTACATTATTACTTAGTAAGTCATGATCGTCTCTACTGTGGTTTTCGAGGTAGCAGTTATGTAACGTAAGCAAAAAAGGGAAAATGGCTTATTGGAAAAACCTTAAAAACAATTACATAAGTTTTACAGGCTTTTATTTAACTTGCCTTGTGTGTTATTTGTGTTTGTCAAGACTTGGAAGTTTAATTAGTATCACTTCCTGACGGTTAATTAAGATCAAATTTGGTACACTTCTGTATGCATGACAATGCATTATTATTGTACTATAGGTCTGTTCTGAGAAACAAAAAAAAAACTAGCGAATAGACGAAAGAGACAAGACAAATAAGCCTAAATTCAGGTTCATTTGATTCGTCTTGACAAGTACTCCGACCCTATACGATTTCCGTGGTCTGTCAGTCAGTCAGTGAACTTCAATTTCGTTGAACAAAGTATTAAATATAAATAAACAGACTCAAAACAGACTTAAAACAGCCCCATCTATTTTTAACAATATACCTACCATTTAATTGACATAAAAGCTTGTCTTCTTGAATAAAATAATGACTAATAGATTTATAATTATTGCAATTTTATCATTATACCTAGTATCGACACAGTCATTATTATCACAATTTTGCTCTTATAAAAATGAAATGTTAAGTACATTTATGAAAATATTAGAGATCGGCAATTGACCTACAGAACCACATACAGAAATTTCAGGTGTAAATGCCATGCTTTGGTGATTTACAACACAGCTTAAGTAAAATTTACAATATAGTGCCGTGTGGTACCGGCTTAAGAATAGTACTACCCCACTTTCCATGGGTGTCGTCAAGGCGACTAAGAGATTTCACACCGGAGGACGGACAGCAGTGTCCTCTGCATACTTTATAGCTATACTGCGATCGCTTACCCGCTCGCCAAGCGTAATAAAATACTCCCAGGATCTATAATAAGTAGGTTTTACTGGGGAGCAGTGGGACATCATATGGGTTGATACAATACGAGTATAATGACCACTTCAACTGGATAGTTATTGAAGTTTATAAAATTATCATAGTTTATTGCTGGAATCTTTGATTAATATTTCAAATATTCTCAATTGAGATGTTTTCTTTTCTTCCTGACGCTACTCTTTACGTTCCATGATTGTTAGAAAGGAACACTGTAATATTTCTAGTACATCGGAGTCACGATCTTAGTATGTTTGTACTTACTTCACATATTTTATTTGTAATTATATTCAATCTGACCCTAATTTATGTTTTATTTGTCAGAAATAGCTTTAACATTATATACATGTTTTACGGGAAACGATTTGAGTAATTAAGGTTCCTCTTTAATTTGCAAATGTTGCATTTGAATTACTTCTGGATTAATGCTTGGATTTTACCTAGTTTCTATTTCAAGAAAAATTACATTCAGTTTATCTAATTTTATAATATTGAAATGATGCATAAGTCATATCTCAGTACCACTGTGCTTGCAAGCAATTGATGGCAAGATTCCTATTAATGATACAGTTTCCTAGAAACTACACAACATGATCTATGTCATCGTCATCGTTTACTTCCGAACCAATAACATTTTCTTCCTATACGACTGTATCTTTGTCCCCAATGACTCGGCACTGATTCATGACATAGATTACATGCAACAATCATGTGAGCTTAATCGATCGTGATCATCGTTTTTGTACTTATGGTGTAGTAAAGCGAATAGTGGCCTGAATGGTGCATCTGCCTCGTGAGGTTGATTCCCATGTGATATGTGTCAAGATTGTGATACTCATTGAATTTTATCTATGTTGTCGTTTATGGTTCTTTGTTCTTTACGTAGAATTTCACTTTTATTTTACTATCGTATTACATACAATATGGTCTTATAACAACAATAGATATAGTTTCAGGTATTGCGATTGCTGGCTCTGGTTCACAATAAGTAGTATTTAAAACTTAGATAATATTTTTCAAGAAGTAATCTTCAAATTTATGCACATAATTGTACATAGGCGCACTTAAAGCTAAAAGCATTCTCTGCCAGTCTACCTTAGGGCGATGTAGAAATGAAGTATGTAGGTGCAGTAAACCTGTTGATATTACATATAATCAAACAAATGAAACCAAAAAAAATCTTTTCATGTAGTTTTAGTCTATGACTTGTCTTATCTTTAGACAAATAAAACCGCCTTTCCTTTTTCAAATGCCTAATTAAGTTCATATTATTATGAATTGTGCACGTCTCGTTTGTCATCATCATTATCAAGAACATCATCATCATCAGCTCACTGACTTGTCACTTTCAAGCTTCGTTGACCTTAAGATGCGTCGGGAGATAAAATCACGTGTATAATGGGTAATGGGGGCATCTATTTTTTGCTGTCATCTTAGACACACGAAATCTGGAAAAAATGCGGTTAGTTTGTTGTAAGAAGCCTTTTCATTCCAAAGTACATATATACATTTTCTGTTGTCTTTATGGTACCTTACTACTGGTGTAACTAAGAATAGAAGGCAATATATTTTATAATTGGTGGTCTTTTTAATCTAATATATAAAATTCTCGTGTCACAGTTTTCGTTGCCATACTCCTCCGAAACGGCTTGACCGATTTTGATGAAATTTTGTGTGCATATTGGGTAGGTCTGAGAATCGGACAACATCTGTTTTTCATCCCCCTAAGAGTTTGTTTGTTTGTTTGAACGCGATAATCTCAGGAACTACTGGGCCGCATTGAAAAAATATTTTACTGTTAGATGGCCCATTTATCGAGGAAGGTTATAGGTTTTATAACATCACGCTACGACTAATAGGTGCGGAGCAGCAATGAAAATTGTTGTAAAAAAAAAGGAGAAAAAAGAAAAAAGGGAAAATTTACGCAGACGAAGTTGCGCGGGTCAGCTAGTAATATATATAAATCTCCTGTCACGATGTTTGTTCGCGATAGACTCCTAAACCGCTTAACAGATTTCGTTCAAATTTGCACGCAATATGCAGTTTGGTCCAACTTGAGAGATAGGATAGCTTAGATCTTTAATTATAGTCGCAATTACTACAAAAAATTAGGGATCCCATGCCCACCCGTGCGAAGCCGGGACGGGCCGCTAGTATAAGTATAATAATTGTTTATTATTCTCTGTGCAGCGCGGATTTTTAAAACATTTTGTCGTGGGCAAATGCATTTGCCCACGATAAAATGTTTTAAAAATCCGCGCTGCTACCTATTCCTAACGCACCATCAAATCAATGTAAATATTTAATTCAAACAGGCTTCAATGTTGCAATAACTAACTAACTGATCGAAACTGATAAATCTATATTTTATAGCGAGTTTCCATAGAAGTTCTTTACGTATTAATACTTTTTATAGGCGTTAGAAAAGGGTTTTTAAACATTACGCGAGCAAAGCCGTGATTGTCAGAAAACTACGTAAAAAAAATAAACTATCAGTGAAAGAGGTTTCATTACCCAAAATGAAATGGCATTAAACTATAAATTAATTTTAAACTGCGTAGTCTTCATAGTTAATAGGCGTGAAATGGTAATTATTACTTTGAATATATGAATAAGTTCATTAGGCTTTATTATATTAATGAGCCTTCTAAAGCGGCTTAAGGGTAATTAAGAATATTATAATGAACACGACTTTGTGGGTTAAATTGTCATAATTTAATAATAAAATGGTTAAATGCAGGCATGATGGTTAAACTTTTACCACAAGTGCAGTAATAAGTAGGTATGTAGAGAAATGTTAATGCACTACGAGTATATTACTTGATATTGTCCTACAGATGAAATAGACCGATGGCGCATGCTTATTTTTTATAGCAATCGTCGTTAAACAACGTTTACAGAAAGATGTGTCAGAATGGTCACAATATACTGTGTATTTGATATGCCTTATTAATACATTGTGATCCGGTTGCATTAATAAAGTAAAGATGGAGCTTTATATTTTAAATTCGCCTCTCCAATTGTATTATTAAGGCATAGAGTTTTTTTCTTTTTACTACAAAATCCAGTTGTAGTTATTGAAAAAAAAAACAATGCAAAACCTACGCTTATAAGGCGTTTTGTTTCATTGTTTTTTTTTTATTAACTAGATATCTCTATATTATTTTTAATCGGACCTTTTTTAATTTATTAAATGTTATTAAAAATATAGCCATAGTTATTTTTTTGATAAAATTAAAGTGCCTTGGTATGCTTGTACCTTATTTTATGTTAAAATCTAAATACCGCTACTAAAATTTCATGTTTAGTAATATCCAGGGTTACGACTGTTGAATTTGATTTTGTACACGTCGTACGAACGCTAATGATCGATCCTATTTATTGGATAACGTCAAGTTGGTTGAGTTTTCTGTTACATTTACTAGTGTTCTGTGCAACCTAAAGCATATGGTTAAAGCCTGCTCGTATTACAAATAGCGGTCCGCCCTGATAGAGTGGATGGAATTTCATTGCCAATATATCGTTCAATTTATATTTATACTTTACTGACATTTTAGGGAATTTTGAATATTGCACTCACATTGTGTCATTGCATGTCGTGGAACTTTATGTAGTGACACACTAGCACTAAATAGCGACGTTATAACTCGAAAATATCTTGTCAAATCACTCTATTTAATAGTTTGAAATTAGGTAATTACTGTTACTTCCAATACCATGATATATTTTTTACTTTCTTTTATTACACAAAATTAATTTAGAATTCAATTCTTTCTACTTTCGCTGAATAAAATTATAGGCATATGTTATAATTATTTAATTTTATACCGTGTAATTGATTGAAACGTTGTAGTGATTGCTTTAAACTTAAAAAGAAATTGACTTTCCGCACAACAAGTTTTAAATCATTATTTATTAAATACTATTTAATTTATAATAGAAAAAAATATATTTATAATAATTATTACTAACTTATCACAAAAGGTATAATATTAATTTACATATGTATGTAATATTGAAATTTATTTAATACTTATTAAACTTATTAACACGTTTATTTTCCTGTGAAATCACTCAACGCGTCCCTACGTTTAAAAGTTATAATTTCAAAGCTTCAATTAGATGGATCGACGATCTCAAAAAAGGTTGCAAGTATTGACGACTGGATGCGGAAGGTGGAGGATCGGGGTGTCGTGGCGTAAATCAGGAAACAAATACAAAACCAGAGATCGTTTGTAATTAAATTAGTTTGTAAGAAATTAAGATGGCGAGGGAAAATGAAATCCAGCTTAGAATCCAGTCTAGGTCAGCGATGGAATGCCGCAGGAATTAAATTATAAACCTTCACGGATGAAGCTTATAAATACATTACCTTATCAGTATCAGTATAAGTATCAGCCTCCAGGTCCGTAAAGCAATTAGGTGTAGTATTAATTGGATAACTATCATGACAGGAAATTAACCAGATTTTCAAAACGACAATTAGACAGTTACAGATATCATAATGATTCTTAATATAAAGTTTTGTAAACATTATCTGCTAAGTTAGTACTGGTAGTATTTTCACTAGGCTAGCCTGTATTTATAAGATTATTTAATGATTTTTTAATATTAATTAACAGCGGTCTGCTTACAAGTGCTTAGTTAATATCAACTAACATTTTAAACTTTAAAATCAAATTAGATAAAACATTTTTTTTTAAACTGACACACTGTAGATTAAAATTAAACGTTTTTTTAAATATTTCTAAGAACTAATATATAATCTAATGCAAAAATAAGATTATTATTAATGACTGAGATCAACGAGTAATATTATTTAATTACGGTAATATAATTATACTTACTAACATGTTTTGTTTTCTTAGATATCTATGCTTTAATTAGTAATAGTAGATCCCTTTATTATTAATATTTTTTAATTTTTTCATTCATCCATTTTTATTTGTCGTCACGTTACCGCATGCAAATATATAATAGGTATGAGTATTATTTCATATCTGACATGAAACAACACGTAGTTAGAAATCGAAATATAGAGAGTCAATTGCCAATACCCAGAGGCAGTATTCTGCCCTTTTCCTACTAACAATCTAATCACCTACAGTCATAGGATGGAGGAGAAAGTCAGTAATCCAGGGTTACGGGCCTAAGGTCAGGCATAAGTTGGAAGAAAGTTGACATAACAACGTATCATTGACCGTAGAGATAATTATGTTGTTACGTGTTTTAGTGCCTAATGTCGGAAACATTGACTTTGAGCGGTGTATGATAGCAGTAATTTTGGAATAACGTGATATCGGTAAAGGCTTTTGATGATGTCTCTGTAATGGGTAACAGAAAGTGCGATTAAATTTCATGAGTACAGTATATGTTATGATTATTGCGACTCTTGTGGTGCTATATCCGATTGTACTAATTGGTAAAAGTTGTTCTCTTAACAATCTGTTGGAGAAGCATTGTTTATAAATAATTGTTCAACTATTTGTACTGTAGCTGTAAGCTCCCCAAATAAATTAGTTATTTTAGAATAAAAAAGTGCTTAAGTTGGTTATGTTGGTCCATTATTTCAATGCAGTTGAAAGTCCACTTAATTTCATTTCACTAAAATTAACATTAACTTCGTTTAACACACGCGTTACTGACATCTTCATCAGTAATAATTATGAAGTAGACGATAAAAAGTAGGTCAGTCTATTTTTAAACTCATTTTAGTAATAATTGGGTATAAATTATGCACCATATTTCCTTCAAAAGTGGTTCACAAAGTGAACGCTTTTATAATAGAAACAGTCTTAAAAATAATTTATACCATGTTAAAGATTACTTAATTTATTTGGTTGTAATATTAGAGCTTTGATAAAGTATTAAATACCTAAGAATTAAAATATACAATCTTCGTAATTTAATAATTAACTTTGTTTAAAATTATATTAGAGATTATAGTGAAAATGCCATACAACTTTATTTAACTGGGTTCAACGCCATCTATAATAATACATCTGAATCACTGTTCACCATGTGGAACCAAAATGATGCAGATTTTAATAATGAAATAATATTATTACAATATTTCGTTGCAATTAACACAATTTGGGTAATATCAGATTCAGGTTTATATTTTGAGAAATTTCATCACACTCAAACTTTATAATAATAAGAATAGAAATCTGAAGCTTAAAATAATCTGTATAGAGCTTAACTTGAGCAAACATTGTATAGTGTTCGCTGAAGTTAAGCTCTACAAAAATATTGGTTTAATTTAATTTACATTAATAAATCTTACGATGACGCACACAACGCCACTCGATCCCTAACTAGGCAAAGCCTGTACTATGGTAACCAGACAACTGATAAACATACTTTTAATTATTTAAAAACATACACATGTGAGGAAGCGGCGGTAGCTTAATGGCTAAGGCATTGGACTCGCAATCGTGAGGTCGCGGGTTCGAATACCTATTAAATAAATAATAATAAATAAATAAAATCTTTATTTTCAACTATTATACTATCGACGTGAACCTACTACTGACACAAGCCATTGAGCTTAGCTGGAGGGGTTAACAGAATTGCTAATAATGTGGAACCACAATCCCTCATAGCTTTTTCTTTAAATTATCTTTAAAAAAATACTTATATAAAAATGAATCCTTATTTCCCTTGGTCACCAGATAACTAGAGAACGACTTTATTGATTTAATTTATTTACTTTTATTTGTTCTTTAATACTCTGTAGAAGTTTGTGTGGAAGTTCACCGGGACAGCTAGTTAAAGATAAATTACACCCAGATACAGAGATAAACCATCGTGCTCATCACACAAAGCTTTATCCTAGGTATGGATCAAACCTTAGTAGTTTTGACCCCAACCAGGATAAAACTTCGTCCTCTGGCTTAATAGTCAGGGTCACTATCCACTAAACCAACAGGCAAGTCGGGAGAAATATTGTTTATTTTAAACTGTAATGACTAGTTTAGTGATCCTAAATTTAAAAAAAACCAGACATGTGCATGTCGGACCACGCAAAAAGTAGGGTTCCGTAGTCTGAATGAATAATGTGGCTAAAGAAGTGGGTTTTCTGTTGTTTTTTTTTATACTTACAACGTTATACCTACTTAATAATAATTTTCAATGGAATTTGTACGAAAATTTTGTTACTTCCCATTTGATCAGCTGTTACTCGTATACTTGCAAAGTTTACTTACCTGTGATAGTTTTTCTTTTAATTTAATTATACTACTACAGTTATTTTTTTGACAAACCCAACATCAACCATTTAGCTGGCAGAGGGGAGGGGAATACCTAAATTTAAGAAAGTTCTTAACAATCCCTCCCTCTTCACAACCCCACTTTATACTTAAAGTTGGCTTTATATATAGGAGAGGTCCCTAAAAAAAAATATTTTCAAAATTTTATTCTTTGGCGTAAATAATATGTGAGCTAAATACACACATGTCGAAACTATAAGGGTTCCGTTTTGTTATTTTGGCTACGGAATCCTAAGAACCCGGCAAGAGCATCTTGGACCATGCTCAGTGTAGGGTTCCGGACCCGTTGCCGTATGAAAAAAATCTGATTAGAATAATTGCACCAGCAAAAGAACGTATGTTCATTGCACTCCTTCTGGCCATTTAGGACGGATTCCATCTTGAACGGATTCCATATAGGACGGATTCCATTTTGGACGGGTTCCATATTGGGCGGAAACGGTACAGTCATTACCTTTCAAGTGAAACTATGGACTAGTTCAATGTTATAATGAACAGAATTATCAAATATTCAGTTAAATACTTGTAGTTTCGTAAAAGAAATTATTTAAAAAAATCGAACGACCATTTTATCCCTATTCACCCTTTGATCCCTATACACCCCATTTTAGGTACCTACTTAGTATTGGATTTCCTTGGATAATGGATACGAAATGCTGGCATATTATAAATAGATACTTATTTATTTTTCCTGTGCATATCCGTGATGTCATTATTATTGTCTTGTCATTATTATTGTCTAACATTATTTGTATGAATTATTGCAAACACAGATTACTTTTGATTGCAATTTAAAAAATAGTTTATTTGTCTGAAGTCTTATAAATAGATTTTCATAATGGAATTACCTGGGCCAAGCGATGTGGACGGTGTAAATTTTATTACTAGTACACGTGGTAAGAAAATATTGTTGTATTCAGGGCATAAATATAAATTTTGTGATGAAAAATAAAAACGGTTCCACTAACTGGCGATGTTCAAATAAATTTGAAAGTTATACATCTTTAACATTAGACCAACAATGTAATGTAACTAGACAACCGAAACACACATGTTTACTGAATTTAGCTAAAATGGAAGCGGAAAAGTGTTTGCATGATTACAAAAAGGAGGTTTGTGAAAGTGTAGAACCTATACCAAAGATATTTGAAAGAAATGTAACGAAACTAACAAGTACATCCTCACAGGAAACAATATTTTCGCAGGCACCAAAATGGATAAACAAAAAAAGCGGTCTCTACAATGCACGCAACAAGGCTTTCAATATGCCGAAAACTAAATTTAACAAATTGTCTGAAGTAAATGTGCCGGCTTTTTTAAGTAACCAATTTATGATATGTAATGATGGTGTGGATGACAAAATTTTAATTTTTTCGACACCTACAGCTATCGAATCAATAAAAAATATAACCAGTTATTTTGGAGATGGGACATTTTCAATAACGCCACAGCCTTTTTATCAATTATACAGTTTACATGCAAATTTTAGCACCACCGTCGATAAAACTCACTTTATACCTATTATCTATGCACTGTTACCGGACAAAAGTGAAGTTACATATAAACGGTTTTTTTTACTATTGAAAGATCGTTTTGGCTTGTCCATGGTATCATACAAATGTGATTTTGAAGTAGCTACAATTAACGCGGTAAGATATGTTTTTCCGAACATTGCCGTCACGGGTTGCTACTATCACTATAAAAAGGCCTTGTGGAAGAAATCAAAGCAACTTGGCACTTTCTCTACCTCGGATGGACATAAGTTAACGAAATTATGCACAATGTTGCCTTTACTAACGCCACCTTATATACCAGAAGCTTTTCTTGCAATTTGTGATGTAATCCCAGACAATGAAGAAAATATTAATTTCCAAAGTTATTGCATGGATTACTGGATAAAACAAATAACATCAAAGATATTAAGTGTTACAGCTGAAGAACATAAAACCACAAATTCAGTGGAGGGATATCATCGCCGATTAAACAACAAAATACCAAGAAATACTAATTTACTTTATTTTATTAAACTTTTAAGAGATGAAGCTAAGTATCAAGATGTGAGAATAAGACAGGGACAAATTCACTGCAATAATAGAAATCGTAGGTCAAGAGACATTGATGTGTTTATGCAGCAGAGAGAAGTTGTAAACGATCTCTTAAATGAGAAATGTTCTATTATGCAATGTCTCAACCGGTTATGTGAAGTGTAAGTTTTATTTTTTTTGTCAGGTTTTCCTTTTATTATAAGAAGTGTTATGTTATGTTATTTTTGTTATGTTAGAAATACACTACAGAATTTAAGTTAAATCGAATGGTATTTTATTGTTAAGTGTACTTCCGCCCAATATGGAACCCGTCCAAAATGGAATCCGTCCTATATGGAATCCGTTCAAGATGGAATCCGTCCTAAATGGCCAGAAGGATTGCACTTACCCTTTTGTTGAGAAACACAGTTTTTCGGCAACACAATGACGGATCACGTCCGAAATAATTTTTGTTTAAAGCATTTGTTAAGCGTTATTATTTTCAAAAATATAAACTTAATCAATAAAGTTTGTTAGAATTTTTAAAATGCTTTTAAAAGACCTGTCAAACGATGTGCCACAAGTTGATGTTTGCTAAAGAAAAAAAACAGCTTCTGTTACATGTATGTGACTCAGTGTCCCCCTCAATAATATTTATGTTTAATAATTAGCTATCAAACTACGTAGCAGTTACTAGAAGAAACCTAATCATCAAATTTAATAAATATTCATAGTCTTTGGGTAAAATGCCTGTGACATACGGACGGACAGACAGACAGACAGCCAGACAGACGAACATGACGAAACTATAAGGGTTCCATTTTGCCTACGGAACCTTAATAAGTCAGTTTTAATATTACCATTAAATACATCTGGTTGTAATACAAAAAACAATGAACAATATTAAAAAAAGAAGAACGCATTTATTACGTCTGAGGTCAATAACCTAACTGCCACGTGGTTTGGTTTATAAGTACACGGTGACGTAATAATTGTGGTTGTCATACTGCATAGCCTTGGAGAAAACTAGTGTTGCATAAATATCGATACATTATTCCAAAAACAATAACATTAATAAAAAGCCTTCAAAGATATTGATTATATTTAATGATGCTACAATTTTTAAATATTCACACTCCCTTTATTATCCTGGCTAAATATTTCTTCGATTCTATTCAAATCTCTCTAATAGGTTCGAATAGGTAATCAACATTTGTTTTTTAACATTTTTAAAATCAGTTTTCAAAATGACAAGTCCTGAGCTATGGTGTATGTCCTGTAGATATATTATCGACACAATACAACTATTGGACACAAATTACATTAACATTTTAAGCATCTCTCAAAGATCTATTCTGTAGATAAATCGTACCCACAGCTGATCGTACTCCCACTGCACTATCAAGGTAGTCAAAAAGAATCAATTTGTAAGATTTATCGATTCGAAAATTTCAAACGTATTGACATTCTGACTACTTATCGAGGCTGCGATAGTATTGACAGTTACAACCCTAGAGAAAACGATGATAGCGTGTTTAGTTCCGATCGTGAATATATTTCCGTTTATTAAGGTTTTGAATGATAAAAGGTAGGTAAAACGGGAAACATTGGTTGATAAATATATATTTTTTTTGTTTTCATTATAAGACGACTCCCGCATTAGGGTACAAGTCAATTAAATAAGGGGACTTTACAAACATATATGTTTGTAAAATCCCCTGCGACAAAGGGCTTGTATAAAGTGATGGTGTCCCGTGTGTAATAAATTTCTCAGCGTAGTGAGAGTGCTTATAACCGCTGTGCTAAAGGTTCGACTCCTACACTTGACAGACGTTTGTGAGAACCATAAATACTTGTTTTTAGTCTAGGTGTATTTTTAATTTCAATTTCATTCAATCAACCTATATCGGTCTTCTGTTGGACATAGGCCTCTCCTAATTTAGGTCATAACACCCGGTCCTCCGCCGCACGCATCCAATTCATCCCAGCTTCTTTAGGTCGTCTATTCACCTGGCTGGGGGTCTTCTTACGTTTGCCGATTCGCGGTCTTAGGATTCGGTGAATTTGGTAAATGTTAATTGTGTGTTTGTAAGGTCCCCAATTTTCAACATATCTTCAATAGGCTTTTCCTAATTTACGTCACAACACTCAGTATTTTTTATTTAGTAAATGAAAAAGGTGAGAAAAAGTCCCCCGCGACACAGTAGTCTTTTCATGACCAGGATAGCGATACCTATGCTGCCAAAAAAATCGGTAATCATACTCAGTCAAAATTAATAACATTAATTATTTCTTCATTACAAAATAAATTAAAGTGAAAATATTTTTCTTGTATGCGCGATAAATACTTATATAACTATTACGCAGCAATTAAAATTACTGAAACTCTATAATCCTTCTACAAGTGTTTTGAACCACCATCCTTTGAACGTTGAAGTTAACTGAAATGTTCCTAATTGTCTTTGTCATAAATTTCAAATTGGTTTGTAGTTAAAAAAGGATTGTTGATAACACGTTATAATTTAAATATGAACTCTATGCAAATGTGAATAGAATTTATAATCGTTTATGTTAGGACTGGGATGGAATTTAATAAGGCATACTTCACCGACCTTCAGTACTCCATTCTGGAATTATGTGCTTCAGCTGCACGCATTGTAATGTAAGCAGTGTTGCTATGCAAGAAAATATTTCCCTAGAATATGGGTATATAGAAGCAAAATCCAGGGGTTTTTTCGCATAAATTGCCCAAATATCGCTCATAGGGACATACTGTCAAAATTTTAATAAATTGAAAGAAATGTCATAAACAATTACCCTCTCTTTAACTTTTGAGCAAAGTTTCTTCAACCAATTAATAAAATTAAATAAAAATGTTGTTGTAAATAAGGCTTATATTTAATTTCGTTTATATAACCAAAACATCGCTTAAAACCATATTCTAGTACGACTACAATAATTAAAAAAATTGAAGTTAAAAATACTAACACTCTTCAAGAATATTTTGAGTCAAGTCCATTAGTTAAAAAATAACCAAATTCTAAATAATAATCATACAAATAGTGTGCCAGAAAATTAGACTAACGAAATATTTGGCACAAAAAAATATTTAACCTTTTATTCTATTTATGGCAAATTTAAATATTACAAGCAACACTATTCAGCTACCAACAGTTATCTTATTGCAGCGGCCCGTATCGCTCGCCTGTATTATTATAGTCGCTACAGAAATCGAAGGCGACGTATTTGTTACAAAAATAGAAGCGTTTAACGAAACATTTGCTGTCGTTTCAAGTAAATCTCGTGCGGCTTGTTTTAGTTCTAGCCGTTCGAGATTTATTTCTATTGATAGTAAATTATCATCTCTAAAAAGTTTGATAACTGTTTGACCACGTGGACTAGTTTGTTCTTTATATTTTTGGTACTTGTGTTTGATTTGCAGGCTTTAAATTCAGCAGCAGACTTTGTACTCTGTAGGTGGGTCATACTTTCTGTACTATTTCATATTATTTCTTGTGTTGTTGAGATCAATGTTAGCTTGATGTTTCTTTTATCAGTAGATCCTACCTCGAAGCATGTTACACTATTTTTTGTATCATTTTTATTAGTTTCATAAGAAATTAGTGCATTTGTAGAGGGTCTAATAGCGGATTATGTTTTTTAATTAGTTGATATAGTTATACGTACTGTTTTTTTTTTAATAATGCCTACTGTGTTAAAGTTATCCTTAGAAGATTTTAAATACTCACAGGTGTACAGATACCTGTATACATGTGTCTATCTGTAGCATTGTAGAGAATTCGAATCTCACTCAGTGCTAGTAAAGTGTGACGCAAATGCTTGTTACTTTTACAAAAAATAAAAAAAAATAGATTTTGAGAGAGCTGATTTTATCGGGATGGTGCTTAGTTATGTATGATGAAAATCATCATTTTGAAGATAATTCGCTTTTATCTCAAGCATCTAGTTTTTAAATGTGCATACATTAGCTATTAGTGTTAAAATTGCATGTTTTCGCTTGTAGATATTATCATTATTAGAATTTTAAGTCGTTGTTCTGTTCACTTGTTTACCTTGTCCTACTTTCTGTTTGAATCAAGATTGTACATTTGCTTTCTGCATATAAAGTCATGATTTATTGAATTGGTTTTGAGGCTGTTTTCTGATAAGGGTTTATTTATTATTTGATAGGGTATTGTTGTAGCTTGTTCAAGTATTATGTTTTGTACAAATAACAATATTTTTTTAAATGATATCAAGAAACATTAGTTGCATATATTAATAATTTCTTTTTTACATTTAGCCCTTAAGGTGTTAAACTTTGTTTATTAAATTTCAGAGCTCAAATGTTTTGTGGTCATTCCGCTGTTAACCACGTTTTGAATATGCACATGTGTTTCAGGCTATGCATTTTTTATAACTAGGTATTTTACATTTTTTATCAATATCATATGCAAATGGAGAGTTGTTATATGTATGTTATATGTATTAATCCATATGTAACCTCTCAGAGTCCCATATGCCTTTGACATTATCTTAAACGAGTAAATGGATTTGGATGCCATTTTTTAAATTGAGAACTGATTTTCTATAGGCCGCCTTATAGATATTATGTATACCTTTAAACGATTATATAATATATTATCTGAATCTTGGCAACAGCTCCAGCGATTTTCGTGTAGTATAGAAATTTAGTATGCAAGGGTTTCGGGGGCGATAAATCGATCTTGCTAGGGTTCATTTTTAGAAAACGTCGTCATAAAAAAATATCAAGCGTAACTCGGTCATCCAGGTGCTTTTATTAAAATTGGTTTAGCTGTTTAAAGATCATAAGCTTGTTAACCCACGTGGCGATTTTAATGTACAATTAAGCATGTTTATCATATTTATAGCTTTGCTCCTGATTTAACCCAAAAAAAATATTGAAATACCTTTTTAAGTACTCATTTACGGTACATAAAACAAATATTTAAAAAAACAATATTATTTCGGTTGTCAATTCATCAGTCAATCGATTATATTTTTAAGAGACACGATACACATACACACATGTTATATCTCTTGGTTTTAGCTCAATAAGTTACAAGCAGTCATTGTTTTTGTAACTGCGTGAACCCATTGTTTTTGTAATTGCGTGTTGTTTTGTGCTTCAAAGAAATAAATTGCTTTTTATTTTCTACTTTACTTTAACGTTTTATTAACTACTTTGTTTTTAGAAAACAAAATAACACAAAAGCTCAAATATCATTTGAAGGTAGTTTAAATAAAAACTAAGGGAAGTATTATGTGTTGTAAAATCGAGGAAAAATGAAGACCAAGCACATCACCAATTAATGGAAATTTCATTGACTTACTCCTACGTTTTAGTATATAACGTGTATCAGAAAGGTGTGGTCAAATGTCAGCATGGATAGTCCTTGTTATCAGTATTGCACCTACCATTGTGCTATATCCGATTACATTATTATTACATAGGTGCTCTGTGCCGCGGTAGGAGTGTATCCGACTGCTACGCAAGAGGTCGTGAGTTCGATCTCCACCCAGGATAAAACTTTGTGTGATGAGCACGATGGTTTATTCTGTGTCTGGGTGTTATTTATCTATAATGTGTCATCATCATATCAACCCATATGATGGCCCACTGCTGGGCACGGGTCTCCCCAGTAGATCCTGGGGGTAATTGCCATAATCGCCACGCTTGGCGAGCGGGTTGGCGATCGCAGTAAGGCTTTAAGTACGCAGAGGACGCTGCTGCCCGTCCTCCGGAGTGAAATCCCTTAGTCGCCTTGACGACACCCACGGGAAGAGATGGGGTGGTACTATTCTTAAGCCGGCACCACACGGCATATAATGTGTATGTATTTAGAAATATATAAGTATGTTTATCATTGTCTGGTTTCCATAGTACAAACTCTGCTTAGTTTAAGATCAGAAAGCATTGTGTGAGTTGTCCCAAGATATTAACTTAATTTAATAGGTACAGCGTTATCTTTTTGTCAAATTTTAGTAGTGTAAGGCGTATGCCATTAGTATCATATCTTCCCAAGTGAAATATTTGATTGGATTATTATGGCCATAGACTTTTTATGTCATATTTTTAATTGACAACTTTTTCATTCATAAATAAACGAATGAAAAAATGATTAATGAAATTTTAGGATACCCCAGTTTTGATTAAAATACATTCATGGGCATGTAACAACCCTTGAATATGACCACACCTATCTGTTAGACGTTGTATAACTCTAGTATTTTAGAACACTGTTTCTATTGAATAGAGGAAACTCCATACATACTAAAAACTACTTAATATATACGGATTAAATAAAGCAGAAAATCATTTCTTTTTTGCCGGTTAACAATTAAAACAAATCCTTGCTCACCCAATATTAATGAATGACAGAACTATACTTGTTGATTAAATTAAGAATATTTTTTGTTGCATTATTTTATAGAGAGTGTTTTGTAATTCTATAGTAAGACTTCTATACTTTATAACAAAAAGGGTAAACAAAGAAAATATATGACTTTGACTAAGTACTTCGTTTAAAGGGACCAGTGATTCTCGTATGTGTCAGTATCGATATTAATAAGGACATCCTAATGTACGGGAACCCTTCTACGATATCCTCTTTCATATTACGTACCTATCTAAATATTTGTGTAACTATCTATAAATGTTGATAAACATTCGCGATTTGTATCGTGATATATTGAATACTTTAAGGTAAATTACATTTAAATAACCTTTAATTGAAATACGGTTGAAATTCTTTACTAGCTGTGCCCCGCGGTTTATGTTGGTGTATAGCCTATGTGTTAATCCAGGGTGTCAACTAATTCCATAGGTACCTAATTTTATTAAAATCGCTTCAGCCGTTTAGACGTGAAGAAGTTACAAACATACACACACACTTACAAACTTTCGCTTTTATAATATTAGTGTGATGAGTAGCTGTCCCGCGCAACTTCGTCTGCTTAAATTTTCCCCGATTTAACCTTTAGCCTCCCTTGATAAATGGGCTATCCAACAGTAAAAAAAAAATCAATTCGAATCAATAGTTCCTGATATTGTCGCGCTCCAACAACCAAACAAACAAACTCTTCAGCTTTATAATATCATTAAAGATTAAATAAAACATATTTGCATCCAGTTGTATTAAAAAAAAAAAGATTGAACCATTTTTTTTTTGTTTAAGTAACTTGTTGTTATGGCAAAGTTTCCTATAAAGTTTTCTCTGAAATTTTCTGTGAAAACATTAATCTAAAAACTAGTTTCAAATATTCAATAGAACAAGAACATTTGGATACCAAATTGATATTATTTTGAATTGAATATTAAATTTAGTTGTAAGAGCTATAAGTTATTTTTGGTTTTAAGTACCTTGACCCATAGTCAATTTGTATCGACTGACCAAAAATAACCCTACTTGACAAACAGTAACCTGTATAACGTTATTCACATTCATGAAAAATATTGATATACTCGTATATAATCTAAAGCTTCCAAAACAAAGTACTCAAGGCCATTGTAATCGCATCCGATAAAATGCACGTTTAAAAATGGCGATCTCCATCTGGATCTCAATACTTATAGTTAGCGTGGATGCAACCATTAGGAAGTTTGCTGAAGCCCATTAGAGTAGAGGCTAAATTTTTAATGAGCAATCTTTGAAATTATACGTGCCAAATATAAACAAAATCTGTCTTGTAGTTTTTACGTGATGCGAGTTCAAAAAAGCATAAAACTGTATTTTCTACGTTCTATTACATTTTTAACTTCACCTTTAAAAAAAAAACTAATGTATAATAACCGACATCTATGTACTTGGACGGAGCTATGAACTAAAACTTATTTAATAATACAAAACAAAGTTAACTCTTGGAAATTTTAAATTATGCAACAAATATTGATTTAGTTTTCACTTTATCATTTCTACCATATAATTTATAGATACGAGTATGTGTGAATGAGTAAAACCTCTGTGAAGTCGAAGCCGATTGTTAGTTAATTGTGATTTCAACCAAATATTCTAAATTTCTTTCTCTCTGTCATTTCAGATCGCTCTCCTTCTCTCCGGTATCATGCTACTTAAGAAGCTGATGTCAGCCAAGGGTTCTAGCGGAGGTGGTGGTGGTCATGAGTCTCACGGCTGGTCATCTGGAGGTAGCAGTGGAGGGTGGGATCGACGCGCTTATGATGAGCTGGCATACTCGGCTTACAAGCCAGAATAGGGGACTTGGCGATTTAAATGGATAAGGTTAAAAGTATGAGCAATAAACATACTTTATTATTTGTAATAATAAAGTATACCTACTAAAAATATAAGCAAGTTTTTAAACAAAATATAACTTTTTGGATAGGGTCGTTCATTATTTATTCTACTTGGTAATACTTACAAAATAATAAAAGTTCTAAACCAATCTAATCAGTTCTAGACTTGTACAAATGGAAATAATTTCAACATATACTAAACGTACAATTTAACTATCTCGTGCCTAAGCACATACCTAAATCATTATGTTATCATGTTGATGTATACAAATCACAAATATCGTGACAGAACACATTTGATTAAAATGACTTATATCATCAGTTATATGAAATACATTTACAAGGGGATTGTCAGTTTTCGAATTGACATACACTTAATGTTACTTCAATATTTTTAGAAAAAAATATTCTTAAGTGCTATTGCTTCATATTATTAACCTTTATACATAATTAATTAGACAAAAACTAGAATAAATATTTTTGAAAATTCTCATTATCCTAATTTTACAACGCGACACGGTGTTCCAATTTTAAAATATTTTGAAATATGATTAACAAAATAGGTTTTTGTTAAGCCCACCTTCTTGGAACCCGTGTCGAGTTCTTAAAATTATTTAATTTATTTTTAAATAAGGGTTTTGTAAAGATAATCGTTCAAAAGACGATTTTTGTACTTTTTATTAAAAGGTTTATTTATTTTAGTTATAACGTGTGACTGTTTATTTATTAAATTAATTTATTTACAAAAAATACCTATTTATTTTAATGTTATTATTGTGTTTGTGCCTGAATACTCGCTAGTTTTTTAATAAATTTATTTTATAATAGGTCCTCATTTAACATGTGCAAATCTCGGTGATTTTGATTGTGTAACCTTTTAAAGTAGGTTAATAAAGTTATAAAATAAATTTTGTAGGTGCATTTTTATTTAACCTCATTAAATAAACATTATAACATGCGAGTTGATTTTTGTAGCACTTTTCGACTACAGTCAGGAGAACGCTTACTTTGTGTTTTTTATGACACTAATATTATAAAGGCGAAATTTTGTGAGTGCGAGTGTGTATGTTTGTTACTTCTTCACGTCTAAACGGCTGAAGCGATTTTAATTTAATTTGGTATGGAGTTAGCTGACACCCTGGATTAACGAATAGGCTAATAAACCGCGGGTAGCACCGCGGGGCACAGTTAGTTACTCATAAAATTGTTCGCAGTAGAAAATCCTTATCTTAAAATTAAAAAACCGGGTAAGAGCATGTCTGATCATGCTCAATGTAGAATTCCGCAGCCGTTATTACGAATAAATCCGGTTAAAATAATTGCACTAAAAAATAATTGCACTTTTGTTGAAAAACACCGTATAGAGGCAATAACTCAGTGACGGTATAACCGATCATGTAAAAAATAATGTGGTTCAAAGCGTTTATTATGGAGTGCACCCCCTAAAATATTTGTTTTAATATTTACCTTTCAAACTAAGTTCTACGCACTAAATTTCATAAATATTATAGACACACGGACGGAAAGACAGACAGACCGGCGGACTTGACGAAACTATAAGGGCTCCGTTTTTGCCAGTCTGGCTACGGAACCCTAAAAAGCAAAGCCAGTTGTAACTTTTGCCAATCCGTATTAAGTCTGAAAAATAATAATAATAGTAAAAAAATGTACTTTTCTATTTTAGAACGTAAATGTTTCATAAAGTACCGTGTATTTTACGAAGTATTAACAGAATTTTTTGCGATTTGCCCCAAAAATAGATATTATACATTAAGTTTAAATAATTATTTATCGTGTAGCTAAAGTTATACCCTTTTACTTTAGCATTTATTAGTAATTTTGAAAGCTTTTATTACTCGCAACATTGATTTGCCGGAAATGCATTTTTGGTGCATACTACACTAATCGCATGTCACTTACTTCCGTCTTGGCTTATCGAAATTTCACCACGCTATGAATAGCGTCTAAATTACATTACAAAAAATAATTACAAATTACTAGAATATGTATGGATAAACAAGAACTATGAGCATTGTTCTTACAATTAAATGAAAAAAGTGTTAGAAATGTGGAGGAGATAATTTCTTTTTTATAAATTTATAAAACCAACACAAATGGCATAGATAGGTATTCAGATAATAAAGATGGTAGGATAAAATAACTCTCACTTTTGTATGAACTATATTAACGGCTAAGTTACTATATCTATATATATAAAATGTTTGTCTGTATGTCCTCTAAGCGTTCCGAAACCATTGATCAGATTGTGATAGAACTTTAGCAGAATGTTCTGGGAAGGGCGGCGAGTGTTCCTGGCTTTAAAAGCCACAGTGAAGCGTGCCCAAGTTCAGATAGTACCTATTCCATAAAACAGTACCCTAAAATAAAAATCGATATGAAATTTTATGTTAAAATACAAATTTTATTATCCAAAATAGTCATGTTGAAACATACTAGAACAATAATATATTTATTTTATTTATAATAATATATTTACAAATAAATATTTTAATGTATACTACTTTAAGTCCACATTGTCTTAACGTGAATGACTGACACCAATAATAATAACGACGTCGTCTACGGCAGGGTTATAATCACACCTAAAACGTTCGGACGGGACTTGATATGTTTATTGGGGCAAGTGTACCTACTACAGTTACTAACCTGTCGTAGGTATCTTGTGACTAACCTTTTTTACGTTTCTGTAGCCAAAATAGCAAAACGAGAACCCTTATAGTTTCGCCATGCCTGTCTGTACGTCCGTCTGTCTGTCTCCTGGCTAGCTCGGATACCATTAGTACTAGAAAGTTGTAATTTCATTTGTTATTTATGTAATTAAACTTATTAAATTTTTTTGTCACATTAGTTACGCTGACTAAGAAAAAAAAATCAGGTACCTCACCTTCATGTAAAATGGGATGTGATTTTTTTTCCACCTGCCCCGTCGTGTAGCTGGATAGGTATTTTAGAAATATTTAGGGATTGTGAATAACACTTTTCGATTTAGGAATTCGTTTGCGAAATATTTAGTCTTAAAGTACATTTTTTTGTTAGAGTCTAGTTGTTTTGAGAGATGTAGAAAAAATCAAGGTAGTAGTAGGTATAATAGAATAACAAGAAAAAGTATCACAATTAAGTAGGCTTTACAAGTTTACGAGTGACAGCAGACCAAGTGAGAAATAACAACATTTTCGATCAAATTTCATTGAAAAATACTTTTATAAAGCTGTTAATAGTATATTATTAGTAGTACGAAACAAAAACAACAAAATACATACTTCTTATACCACCATTATTGTGCTGGGTAGCTACGGAACCGTACATTGTGTGTGGCCGGACATGCATTTGCCCGGTGTTTTATAGAATTAAACTGATAATAAATACGATCGAATAGTCAAAGCTAGCAAAATCAAACAATTCGCAGCTCAAAAGACCCTTTCAGCATTAAGCCGGTTTAAAAACTATGACAGCGTCAGTTTGACATTATTTTCCAAGATCAACAAACAATAACACATTGTTATGTTTTTCATTAGGTATTCTGACGGTCATTGTCCCCTCAACAAGCAGTGTACACCATCGGGATCACATATAGCCCACTGTGCAGAGGATGCATGGAACACGAAGAAACGCATAAGCACGTAGGTACTCATGGTATGTAACACCGGGCACAGTTTTAGGAGCACCATTATCTCTCCCTGAAGCCTGCAGTAACCTGCGCTGGAAGAAAAGAACTGACACAACAAAATGTACGCACAATGGCCCAATCATGAGGCTAAGTGATATTGCGGCCCCGTTGAAACAAACAATGTTTTTCAATACCGTACTATAACCTATCTCCTACATCAAATGATCGCATGTCTCGTGTATACCACAGGAGATAGGCGATCCTTTGATTTGAGTCTAAAACACAGAAACACCTAGACATTTTTAAATTACAACATGATCAGACATACCTATATCGAGAAAACTCCACTACTGCACTATCACGTGTGTGACGATGTAAGACACTCTAAAGTGCTTTTCGAATTTCACACAAAACGCAAATTGTTATTCTCATGTAAATTTTCTCAACTACTTTTCACAAAGTTGTTTTGAGTGAAAAAATATTTTAAATTTTATTTTAAACTAGCTTTTTTATTGCGATAAAAAACTATTCTATGTCCTTCCCCGCGACTCGAACTATCTCCATACCAAATTTCATCTAAATCGGTTTACCTGTTTGACCGTGAAAACGTAACAGATAGACAGAGTTACTTTCAAATGTATAATATAAGTATGGATTAGTACACTCGTAATCCGTCGTACTAAATTTTTTTCTTGTTAGCAGCGCCATCTATGAAAATAGTTGGTAACTTCAAAGTGAGTACGCTAATGTTACTTTCTATACATAGAAACACAATACAGTATCAAACGGAAGCAAAGCCATCTACTAGTTTTGTTGGGAACCTTTATAGATAAATAGACCGTACTCGCTGAGGTCTAACCACCAGAGAACCACTATCAGGGCGAAAAGAGACGTGCTAGTAAAACAGAACAGTGGCATGCATTCTAGTTGCATGCCAGTCATCAAAATCAGATATAGGCATCAAAGAAAATATAAAACTTATAGGAATGCATGTTAGCGTATAATTAGGTAACATGGCAAGGAGCTGTTATGCGAATAATCAACATTAAATACCTATAATATGGATATAACAATAAACATTCAAAAAAAGAAATTAACGCAACAAAACTGATTGAAAAATGCTATTACACTGTAAACGATTTTCGTTAATATATATGTATCTAGTATGTTTATGTTTGACCATTCATACCTATTTCAATACATAAAAATTCAAATTAAAAAATACAAGGTAAGTAACAGAAATTTATTTTGTACTTTTTAGGTTGAATTTATATTTGTTGTATGTATTTTTATTGCATGCCATATATAATGTATATATTGTAGGTAGCTATTTTGACAAATCCATCATTATTTTGTTACCTACAAACAAATTCTCTGCAAATAAACAATTCAAATACTACAAGTGTGTACTTCAATGGTTGTATACTTGGTATTCCATTTGTAAACTTTAAACTTATTGCGTGTCAAAACGGTAGATACACTAGCACAACTCCCATAAGAAATATTATTTTGTGACGGCTCATTAACGACCCTCGGTAGGTTAATGTATCTAGAATTTTCTAATATCCATACTAATTGTTTTTAAACTTTCGTGATTTTTATACATATTAGATATATTTCGGGACTTAATCGCGTAAATTATTTAAAGGTACGAACCTTTTATTTTTTTAAACGTCGGATAAATAAAAGGTTTTAACCTTTAAATAATTCACACGATTAAGTCTGAAATATATATAATATCCATACTAATTAAGCGAGAGGCCGAATTCTGTAAGTTTGTTTATATCTCTTGGGTTATCTTCGCAACCACTGCATGTTTTTTTTTTACCATTTAAAATACACATATTCTATCTATATGGTGCAAATTACCTATAGTTATGACCATACAACTTACGTCTGGTCTCAATAATCTAACTATCGAGGGATTTGGCTACTAGTGCTATATATTTGACATACACGGATACAAGATATGTCAAAAAATTACCGCTAGTAGCCAAATCCATCGATAGGTAGATTATTGAGACTGGCCGTAATATACATAAAATCAATCTATTCTCAAATCTCAAACAAGTCCGATACAGGCTATGTAATGTGATCAATTGACTCAATACCGGCTTACCTACACCCAAATTTTAGGAATGGGGCGGTGGTCTCTGTGAATTCTGGTAGGTACGCCCATCAGTTAAAGCATGTGGACGTAAATAAGTAATATCACAGAGAGTGTTATTTTTACACAATTAACAGACCCACCAAAAGGAGGATGACTTTGAAATACATTACTATTGATTTATGTGTAAACCCTACTCTAAGCAAATAATGTAATTGTAACAAACATAGGTCGGTTACATGATGACCACCTTCAATGCTCAATTTCCAACCAACTTCAAAAAATGATGTTCTCTGTTTGATCCGTGTTTATGTTCGATATAGTCATTGAGCTTAGCTGGAAGGGTTAACAGGATTGCTAGTAATGTGGGCCCACAATATCACATTGCTAGTTACCTTTATATAAAAAAATCTCAAATGATTTGATTGGATGGGGTTTTTGCTATTCTTATTTTTCAGGTAAGGTTTTAGTGTTAAACATTGTCATACATATAATAATAATAATATCTTGGGACAACTCACAGAACGCTATCTGATCCCAAACTAAGCAGAGCTTGTACTATGGAAACCAGACAACTGATAAACATCGATATATATTTCTAAATACATACATATTATAGAAAAATAACACCCAGACACAGAATAAACCATCGTGCTCATCACACAAAGTTATATAGATAGAAGACACCGAAATTTCATAATAAAACATAGGAGTAAGTCACTGAAATTTCCACCGTGATGTGCTTGATTATTTTCAGTTGAAGTCAGTTCATTTTTCATAAATTAAATGATAACTTCTCATAATTGTCTAATTTACTAATACATAAAAATGTAATTTTTCGAGTTTTGTACATTTTTTTAACTTATTTAGGGAAATCTCCTAAACTACATGGTCGATTTTAATCTAAACTAAAAAAGCCGGGCAAGAGCATGCCGGACCATGCTCAGAGTAGGGTTGCCGCACCAGCAGAATAGCTACGAGTACTATTCGTTTATTCACGTTATTTTGTTAATAAGCGCAGTTTTTCGGTAATAACTCAAAGACGTTATATTCGATCATGTCAAAAATAATTTTAGTTTAAAGTAGGTATTTATTAAGCGCTCCCTTCGTGATTTTTTTCATATTTTTTGGTGCCAAGGTTCAAAAGATACGATTTATGCAGCTTTTAGAGAGATTATTTCCAAAAATATTTACCTAAGTCACACGTTGATGTTTAAATTTAATAAATTACTGGAGTTATAAAAAATACATATAAATCGAAGCGAAACGAGGGCGGGTTGCTAGTCTTTTATGAAGTTTCTTATTCAGACACGAAGCAACAAAATATTATCTATAGAAAAGTGTTCACATTCCTATAGATTGTATTTTGTTGCTTCGTGTCTCAATATGAAACTTTTGGATTGTTTGACGTTTCGATCGAATTTCACCGATCGTAGTCACAGACTGTGGCCACGGTAGGTGCATTCCGGTCGAAACGTCAAGAATTGCGTTTATGCTACTCATTGTATACCACGTAGCGGAAATTTCAAGTTAATCATAAATATGAAAATAAACGTTAATATCTACGAAGTCTGAAGCAATGTTCAATTATTAACGCATGTACTAGTAAGTATTTCTACATAAAAGAATATCCAACACGTGATAAATTAGTAGTACTTATTTGATTTATTATCATATCGTCCACAATCAAACTTGGTTAAATACTTTCATTGACCACTTTGATTCACTCACGGTATTGTGAAATGTACAAAGCAATATTGCGTCCGGGATTCTATCATGAATTTATTGCACAAGCTCACACACAGATTTAGATATGAGATTATATGAGAAAAACAACATTTTTAAATCTTCAAAGCATAGAATGAAAATATGATTGTGGTCGTCGACATGGTCACGGGTCATGGTCGTAGTATACCCGTGACCACGGCCGTTGCAATACGGTCGAAACGTCGGGCAATAAACAAGGTGTTTTACCTTAAATTATTCACGCAATTAAGACCCGTAATAAACATATTTTCATAACGTGTACAAATCGCGAAACTTTATCTTCAAAGCATACTCTAAGAAATATTCCGATCTGCCACAGACAGCGAAGCAAAAATGACAAGCTAAACTATTAATTTACACCTCGTACGGTAATTAAACGGTACGGTAAAAACGTTAAGTGGTTTATTAAATATTTATTAATTCTAGTATATCTACCAATCAGTCAAGAACGACTGACCTGTTGGTCTATTGATTAGTGACCCTGACTGGTAAGTTAGAGGTCGTAGGTATGATTCCTACACTGGACACCACTTTGTGTGATCCATAAAGTGTTGTTTCGAGTCTGAGTGTACTTTATGTCCTATTTGTATGTTTGCAACGTAACCCGCGACCTCGCGACGCAGGGCTAGAACACAAGTGCGGGAGTTGTCTTAATTTTTTAAGTTTTTGTTATTTTTCACTGCGTCGCGGTAGTAACATTTTTTTGAGATTCGTAAATATGTGTCCTGACTTTGGGTACACTTTGTATCCGTTAATTGTAAATTTGTACACTACAATGCGGTAAAGAGTTTGTACTCTAGTTCGAGAAACTTCTTTAAATCGAGTAAACAAATGTCTTTCAAGCGATTTTCAACCAACTATGTTGCCGTATATTCCAAGAAACACGCATTCACTTTCCTTGGATGCGATTAATTAGCTTATAATTATGGAAGTGCTGTCAGCTTCCGTATATGTTTTGCACATATTAGTACATTTACGCACGATTCTAACATAGTTCTGTGTTAGAAAAGTAAATAGGTGAATGTTAATAATTTCCGTCTGGAAATGAATTAGTGGGGAAGGTGGAAATTGCATGTAATTTGCTTTGTGTTTTTAAGTGTTGCTTGTCTATTAATTGACTACCAATGAGATGTTAACACTGTAACAAACATAGCTAGCGATGTGGGTCGTTCGTTCCTGTGTGACACACTTTGCTAGTTATAAGATCTACACTAGTACAATAACATAGGTCTTATTTAGTGAAAAAAACTAATAATCATAATATAGGTCTCAAATTACTAGCAATCTTGTTAACCCCTCCAGCGAAGTTAAATGATTTTTTTATTTAAAAAAAGGTAACTAGCAATGTGGTAATGGTTCATGTCAGTCAGTATTTATGGGATTCAAAGCCGCTACATCATTAAGCTACACCTTTTTGATATTATACCATTGCAACATACAATGTTATAGCGTGTTTGTAGGTTTACATTTGCTCTAGATTTATTTGTATTTTGATGATTGACTTTCATAATGAAATAAATGCTAAATTAAGATAATTTCAACTGAGCGAGATAGTGTTATTTTGTGAGCAGACGTAGGTTTTTTTAAGGGGGCAGTACGCCTAATTAATTATTTATTAAGCGCTACACGAGAAGTCCTCCCGCCTCACTCCTTCGCCCATAACCTTACCAGTACGCAGGAGTGCAGGGTAAAATAAAGTTAAATAAGATTACGAACGCCATATTTATGGCAGCATGAAAACCGTTTTAAGCTTTTCCTCAACTACAAGATTTTATTTACAGGTTAATATTAAGACATATCCTTAAATTTATTTTTATCAACTACTAGAAGAACTCTTTGGCAAGTTACATAATTATATTGTGCCTTAATATTTATATTTTATTAATAGTTTTTAACAGAGCCGAACTCAGATTTGCCCAATCTACCCTTAAGTTGTCTCACACGTAAAAATGAGCGAACTTTAGTTAAATGTGCGATAGTCACATTCACCCCTTATCGTCAGCACAATATCTTAATCAAAAATTACCATTCATAAACAAATTCTTCCCAAATAACTTCGCAGATGAATATGCGAAGATAAAAAAAAATTCGTTGACCAAGCCTAGGTTGATTTACTCGTACAAACATTCATTTTAAGTATTTGCAGGCCTTTAGTAATATGTAACTTGTTTAATGTGTGCTAACAAGTACCATAGAAACAATAAACTTTTTTATTTTCTTAAGATAACTAACAATGTGGGATTTTGGACCCACATTACTAGTAATTCTATTAACCCCTCCAGCTCGTCATACAGGTCGTCCCTCAAACATAAAATGGGGATCCGGCCACGTAAGCTGGTCGTGCCTGGCAGGCCGCAGCCCAATAGTTAATGTAGATCATTTCTATAGAACTTTACTAGCGCGATGCAGGAATTGAATGAATCTTTTTATTTATATGGGTACGGCCATTAGCACAATGACTCGTGCAGCAAACTCAGACTACTTCAATGTGTACACGAATTACACGTGGAAAGCTGACGTGCAGCTATGCAATGTGCAAATATTTTTGTACGAACTTCTAACGTGTGACTGTAAAACTATTTATCATAATAGTGCTGTAACTCCAAAAAGGGTTGTTTGTTATCAACTTTGATAACAACTTGAACCAGTAGTCTGGTTCAAGTTAAAAAAAAATCTAAAACTGTTGGATAGCCCATTTATCGAGGAAGGTTAAATCTACACAACATCACGCCACGGCCAATAATAATATAATATATCTTGGGACAACTCACACAAAGCTATCTGATCCCAAACTACGCAGAGCTTGTGTTATAGAAGCCAGACAATCGATAAACATACTTATATATTTCTAAATACATAGATATTATAAATAGATAACACCCAGATACTGAATAAACCATCGTGCTCATCACACAAAGTTTTATCCTGGGTGGGGATCGACCCACGACCTCTTGCGTAGCAGTCGGATACACTCCCATCGCGCCACAGAGGCAGTAGGAGGAGCAGCAATGAAAAATGTTGCAAAAACGAGGAAAATTTACGCCTACGACATTGCGCGGGTCAGCTAGACATGCATAAATTAAGCGAAGCCGCGGAAAAAAATTGTCTATAACAGCCCATGATGTAAGGACACGTCAATATGATACAAAATATTGAAAGTTAGTGTGTAATAGCAAATAATAATATAAACACTAATTAAAAAAGAACGAACACCATTTAAAACTTATATATTATAGTAATTAAAGTCAAAAAATAAATTGCATGAAAAGTTTTTTTAATGAGTTATATCTTTGTTTCGTGCATTTTTACAACAAACTGTTCCGACGAGTAAAATTATTATGTATCACTAATAAACTAAATGTTCCGTCATATTAATTACTTTTGTTTTATAAGAATTTGTATTGAGTCTTTTTTTAGACGCGACCGTACGCGCTACTTGTTCATATTGTTCATGCTATAACCAAACATTATGTGCGTAATAATAATAATGGTCTCCTAACCGATGTTGGTTATGACATCCAATCTCTTCGAAGACTTTCCAACTACGCAGGAAATATAGTCCACTTAGTGAACTATGTGGTGGCTGAGACCTTTGTGGTTCGTTCAAGCCATTCAAGACTTTTAGAAATAAAAATAGAAGTAGGTGCAGTAAGATTGTTGGCAGCTAAACTATTTATTAATAAACAATACGTGACAACAAAATAATAATAAAAGTAACTACACACATACATTCAAATAAATACATACAAATATACATATATACGTACATAAATACATACCACATGATTACATATTGTCATACTAACTTGATAACTCAACTGATTCTTCTAAGAATAAAATACGAACCTTCGCCTAGTTGAAACGGTTAGGTGCCATCATAATTTCGAGGGGCGGTGCATTTCAGAGTAAGACAGATTGAACTAGGAAAAAGGAACCGACAAATCCAGAAGAATGAGCAGGACATAGGAGAAGCAAATTGTTAGAAGATCGAAGATCTCTGCTATGGTTGGAGCACAAGTATTGAAAGTTACATGACAAGTAAGAGGAGGAAGAAGGAGAATTAAGGATAGAATAAAGTGTAGTGAGAGCGCGCAAACTGCGTCGTTGGCGAATAGGGAGCGATTTCAATTTGGAACGGTAAGAAGACACATGGTGGAACTTACGAAGATTAAAGATGAATCGAATGCAGTGCAATGCAATTATTTAGAAGTCGGTCATTCAGATCAAGATAGCATACATCACCATAGTCAATCTAGGGAAATATCCACGAGCATTGTTGTAGTTTTCGTATGATTTGGTATGAGTTTAACATATTTTACCCATCTAAAGAAGTTTTCACTTCAAAAATTACTTGGAATTGTTGAAAATGTGAAGCGATAGCTTGCAAACATAGGAAGTTAATTTAAAAACTTGTTATAAAGAACATATTACGTATAAAAGTATGATTTCAGCAAACGGGTCAGGCGGCATATGCCGCGACCGCAGACTTTGTAATATTAAGATCGCGGCAGACAGTGATGGCTTGACTTTGTAGTATTAAAGCGTGTTTTCGTGGAACGCGGCAGACGGCAGCAACAAATGGCGACGTCGGCAGACAGTATTATTTGCAGTATTCATTTGTATGCGACCGTTTCCGACATCAACTGCAACTGTAGCGTGAACAACGTTGCTCCTACCACGTCCTACAAAATCATACCTAACATTGCTTATAGTGCCAATTGGAGATAATTTAATACAGCATAATAAAAAACACAACATGATTAAGATTACTGATCTTTTCCGCTAGACAAAGCAGAGCCATCTATTATCCAATCGCCATTAGTCTTATTAGTCATATTAATGAGAAAATGTACTAATGGATATAGACGAAGCAACGCCTGAATGAATGTTTGATTGATGTTCTTCATGGAGGAGATGTTTGTCAGTATTTCTTTCAGAAACGTTCAAACGATACACCCGTAAATACAATTCCTATGATCAAATTATTTAGTTTAAATGTTTATAAATTCATGATGTTTATGAAACATGAATTTATAAAAATTCATGTTTATAAAATCTTCTACCCAACTACAGGTACAATTTTATAGCAAAGAACAAGACAGCTATAGCTGAACAGTTACTGGTGAGTTTTGACTACTGGTTTGAACAACGGTAATAAAAAAACCACGAATACTATTTAAAAAAAAAACAATTTTTCGGTTTTGCACGCGCAACGACGTCATTCCATTTGATTAGCGTTTTTGCGACTTGTCTTAGGGCTCATTTTTTCTCCACTGATCACTACTATTACCCCAGAATGTAGCAGGAAGCAATTGAAGTTTAAAAAAACTTATTAATTTTGTTTGAATATATACTTTTGCCTGCGGCTCCGCCCGCGTTCATGTCGGTTTTTGCATTTACATATTTTCACACTTTCCCAAAGTCTGTCGACAACAGAGGGATCTCTATAGAAACCTGAATTTTTAAACAAATAACAATTTTGTTATTTTTCATTTGATTAAATTAAATAACAATTAATAAATTGCGCTGTGAAATGGCGGTCAAATAAAGTGTCAAAGAGATTTTGTTATTTGTTAGAAAATTTACCTTTAAAAAAACAACAAAATGGCAGCGTACCTCAAATAATTACCATACCTTGGGTTACATTATTGTAATTTTCGTAGATTCGTTAGATCTCTATTTAAAAAGAAATACAGTCTTTATTACTCGCTAATAATCCACACAGCCAAATACAAATACAAAATTTCGCAGATATAACTTTAAAACTGATGAAGTTTTTAATAAACTTGGAACCGTTTCTTACACACATTACATACTGAAACATATGTTTCATTATTTAAAACCATAAAGCCAAATACAACATTTCAGAGAACTTTAAAACTGACGAAGTATTATACAAACTTACAACCACTGTTTTAACCCTTAGGGGATGAATTTTCAAAAACCCTTCTTATCGGATGCCTACATTATATAAGGAATTCGAAATTTCAAGTCTCTACGATCAGCAGTTTAGGCTGCGCGTTAATCCATCAGTCAGACGTCAGGACAAAGAATTTTAAATATATAGATAGATTAAATGTCGAAGCAAGTTGTAGCAGATTATATGAAACTTTTAGTGTAGAACAGCTACCGCTATTTGTAGAAGTACATTGACCACTAAGTCAGGATATAATAAAGCAGTAACTTTAGATCAATACAGTAAGTATTGATAGGCAATCTAAGGGTATTAAATTGACAAATCAATGAATGACAAGTTAAGATAATTCATTGTCAAATGCAATTCAGTTCTTACAATAATTTGCCTAATAATTACAATTTACCCCAAAAGAAACCAATAGACAAGATTATTGCAATGTTCTGCAGAGCAGTTCATAAGTATTATACACACAATATATATTATATAAATATAAAATAATCATATTGCGATATCTGTTTTTTGGTTCGGCGGGAAAAATTCCTGACGAACACCCCCACCATCCGGGGAAGATGATGGAGGTAGTGTGGAATTGGCACCCACTAAAAAACCCGCCGTGTATCGCTCGCCACCTTTGCGAACGGGCCGCCGGAATTCATTATACCGTCGGCGGCCCGCCCCGTGGCAATGCCCGGACGCGATGTTGTTGCGTTCCGGGCATTTCACACCTACGCGGCCCCTGGATACACACAGGGTGCCGCGCCTCCACGGAAGGCCGCGGGCGGGGCAGATTACCCCGTACGCCCGCCCGCAGCCCCACCTAAGGCGGCATCAAGCGCAGATATGCGCGCCGACGCCGCCCGGTTCGCCGGCGACGGAGCGGGTCTGCCAGGGAACTCTCTTCCCTGACGCGCTCCGCCGCCTCCTTCTGCGAGATGACGTCCTCGCAGAAGAATGCGACCGCATTCCACGACCCCTCGCCCCGGACCATGGACAGAACCACGGCCGGCAACGAGAGGTCACTTCCGACCACTGTGGTGAGAACTCGACGTTGCCCCTCCCAAGCTGGACAATGCTGGAGGGTGTGCTGCGCCGAGTCCTCACCGCAGTCGCAGTGGTGGCAGGCGGGTCTCGGTTCCCTCCTAGCGACCGTGTGCAGGTACTTCCCGAAGCACCCGTGCCCGGAAAGAACTTGTCAACATACCTTTTTTTTTTTTTTTTTCTTTTGGCGGGAAAAAATCCTGACGAACACCCTCACCGTCCGGGGAAGACGGTGGAGGTAGTGTGGGGTTTGCACCCACTAAAAAACCCGCCGTGTATCGCTCGCCACCTTCGCGAACGGGCCGCCGGAATGTGTTATACCGTCGGCGGCCCGCCCAGTGGCAATGCCCGGACGCGATGTTGTTGCGTTCCGGGCATTTCTCACCTACGCGGCCCCTGGATACACACAGGGCGCCGCGCCTCCACGGAAGGCCGCGGGCGGGGCAATTTACCCCGTACGCCCGCCCGCAGCCCCACCTAAGGCGGCATAAGGCGCAGATGTGCGCGCCGACGCCGCCCGGTTCGCCGGCGACGGATCGGATCCGCCAGGGAGCTCTCTTCCCTGACGCGCTCCGCCGCCTCCTTCTGCGAGATGATGTCCTCACAGAAGGATGCGACCGCATTCCACGACTCCTCGCTTCGGACCATGGACAGAACCACGGCCGGCAACGAGAGGTCACTTCCGACCACTGCGGTAAGAACTCGCCGTTGCCCCTCCCAAGCTGGACAATGCTGGAGGGTGTGCTGCGCCGAGTCCTCACCGCAGTCGCAGTGGTGGCAGGCGGGACTTGGTTCCCTCCTTGCAACCGTGTGCAGGTACTTCCCGAAGCACCCGTGCCCGGAAAGGACCTGCACCAGCCGGAAGGAAAGGGTCCCGTGCTGCCGCCCCGCCCACTCCTCCAAGACCGGCTGGAGAGCCTCCACGGTTCGAATACCTGCCCGTGGAGCCTCCAGTCGGCCCTGCCACCGGGCCATGATTGCCCGGTGGGCCTCACCCCGCCAAGCGCGTAGCTCTTCGGGCAGGGGCACCGAACCCCCTGCACGAACAGCCACCGCCCGCCGATACACTTCGGCGAGCACTTCCGCCTCCAAATCCCACGGGGGTGTGCCGGCCAATGCGCATGCCGCCTCTGCTCTCTCTCAGTATCCGCGTATGGCCCTGACCGCCATGGTCCGCTGGGGTCTCCCTAAACGGACCCGATTCTGGGCGGTCAGGGACGCCGCCCACACGGGTGCGCCATACAAAGCCATCGACCGCACCACCCCCGTGTACAACCGTCTACTCGAGGCACTAGGCCCGCCCAGGTTCGGCAACAGCCTCCCCAGTGCGGACGCAGTAGCCTCGAGCTTAGGCGCCAAAATGCGGAAGTGCTCGTCGAAGAGCCACCACTAGGCCCAGATACTTCATCTGGGCCCGGACCTGTACGAGGGCCGAGCCGACGGAAATCGAGGCGCCAGCAGGTGGACCGCGACGGGGCCCATGGAATAATAGGGCCTCCGTCTTGGAAAGGGCCACCCTAAGCCCCAGCGCCTCGATGCGCCCGACCATTCGGGAAATCCCTAGGTTGGCCAGGCGCGCCGCCTCCTCAAAATTCCCACCCCGAGCCGTGATTAGGGTGTCATCCGCATAGCAGATGACCCCTATCCCGGGGGGGAAACCACACCGCAGGGCCCAGTCGTAGCCAATGTTCCACAAGAGGGGCCCCAAGACAGAACCCTGTGGAACACCGCACGAGACGTCCCTGCGGATTACCTAACCCTCTCGGTCCTCGTACAGGATCCTCCTGCCTTCGAGGTAGTCTGCCACTAGCTGCCTCAGGTACGCGGGCACTCCATGATATCGGAGCGCCTCTCTGATGCAGCTGAATGGCAGAGACCCGAAGGCGTTGGCGATATCGAGTGATATCGCCAACATCACTCCTCCACCGGCGACGGCCTCCTCCGATGCGGCCCTTAGGCGCAGAATGGCCCCAATGGTCGAGCGCCCAGCACGAAAGCCGTACTGAGCGTTCGACAGATCAGGGCCGACCTCGTTCAAATGCCGGACGATTCGGGTAGCGAGAATCCTCTCCAGCAACTTCCCCGCGTCGTCCAGCAACACGATAGGCCTGTAGGCCGCAATTGAGTCGGGAGGCCGTCCCGGCTTCGGAAGGAGCACCAGCTTCCCTGCCTTCCAGCAGTCAGGGAACCGTCCGGACGCCAGGCACACGTCGAACAATACCCTGAGGCGGTCCCCCATATGGTCGAGGGTCAGGGCCAACACCCGGGCGGGAATCCCATCCAGCCCGGGGGCGGTGTTCTTCGAACGCCCTGGATGAACAGCCGCGCCCACCTCCGCTTCGGTGACAGGCGGCACAGTTGTGTCGGCCTCCCGGTCATCGGTCTCATCCTCGGAGACCATCGCCGGGGGCGTGTGCTCTGCCTGCAGCGGGAATAAACCCTCGACCACTTCTGCAAGGAAGCTGGGCTGGAGAGTCTCGGTAAGGGGGGCGCCCGCCGAACGGAGCTTGTTTAGCGCCGCTCGATATGGGCGACCCCAGGGGTCACGGTCGAGACCCTCCAGCATCTCCTCTCTCGCCCTCTCCTTGGCGCGACAGATAGCCAGCTTAAAGGCGTCCCTCGCCTGGCGATACGCCTCATAAAGCTGGCTCTCCTCCTGGACATCGCGGTGACGAGTCCGGCTGCGGGTATAAGACCTCCGCGCACTGATGCAAGCGGCGCGGAGGCAGGCAAGCTCCTGGGACCACCAATACATCCCCTTCCTCGGGGGGCGACGTCGTGAGCGGGGCATGGCCGCATCGCAGATCTGCGTAAACGCATCGCGAATGCGGCCAGCCATGACGTCCACCTCCTCGGTCGGAGGCGGAGACGACCATGAAGCCACAATGGCCGCCTCTTCCAGCAGGTCCCTGTCCAACGCACCCACAGCCCACCGCGGAAACCGAGACGTTCTGCGCGCCGTGTAACCCCTACCTGGGTCCTGGATCCTGGAAGACCGGGAGAGCTCCAATCGGATATATCGGTGATCCAAGAGCGTCTCAACCTCATCCAGGACGACCCAGTTCCTTACTCGCGCTTCAACGGCAGGGGTAGCGAACGAAAGGTCCACTATCGACCCCCCCCTGCCGCCGAACGCACGTGTCGGTGGCGCCTCTGTTTAGGAGACAGAGACCCACCGACGCCGCCCACTCCTCAACCGCCGAACCGCGGACGTCCGTGCTGGGTGACCCCCACGCCGTAGATTTGGCGTTGAAGTCCCCCAGCACTAGCACGTGGCGAGGTGCCAACCGCCGTATCGAGATCTCCAGGTTGGATAGAAAGACCTCGAAATCGGTAAAACTCCGGTTTGGGGAGAAGTATACGCCGTAGAGCGTGACTCCCCCCCAGTCGGCAGCAACATATCCCGAACCCTTGTCTCTGACCGACAAGGGCAGGGAATGAAGCGCAGCGGAGCTGACGATTGCCACGGAGCCGTCCCGGTCACCCGCCCAATTCGGGCGGGGAGGAACAAAGTAGGGCTCCGCGGCTACGGCGACACCTATCGACCACTCTGCCACGACCTGCAGGAGAAGGTCCTGGGCGCTGGCGCAGTGGTTGAGGTTCGTCTGGAGGATAGTGGAAAGGCCGCTGTCCATTTAGGAGTGCGGCACTACATCCATCTCATCCTCCACCTCTATCGGCAGCTGATTACCGGGGGCAGCCTGGGTCGCTTGGCTGCCCGGGAGTGGCTTGAACGCCTTGGGAGGCTTGCATCCCTCCCGCCCCATCATATGGTTGGCGGGCAATTTGCCCGCCGCGCACACGGGGCAGTGGGGAGAGGTTGAACATTCTGCCGCTCTATGTCCTAGTTGACCACAGCGGTAGCAAAGATCGCTGCAGTCAAACGTGCTGGTGCGCTTGGGTCGCAAATGACACCACGGTCGGCAGCGAGAGGTCACGACCCACCACTGCGGTGAGGACTCGACGTTGCTGCTCCCAGGCAGGGTACTGCTCGAGAGTGTGCTGCGCCGAGTCCTCACCGCAATCGCAGTGATGACAGTCGGGACGCGATTCCCTCCGCGCAACCGAATGCAGGTACTTTCCGAAGCACCCATGCCCGGAAAGAACCTGCACCAGCCGGAAGGAAAGGGTCCCGTGCTGCCTCACCGCCCACTCCTCAAGGACCGGCTGGAGCGCCTCCACGGTTCGGAAACCGGCACGTGGAGCCTCCAGCCGGGACCTCCACCGGGCCATGATGTCCCGGTGGGCCTGACTGCGCCAGGCGCGCAGTTGTTCGGGCATGGGGCAAGAGCCCCCAGCCCGGACCTCCGCCGCCTGCCAGTAAACGTCGGCGAGTACTTCCGCATCCAGATCCCACGGGGGAGTTCCGGCCAACGCGCACGCCGCATCGGTGGACACCGTGCGGTAACCGCGTATGGCCCGGACCGCCATGGTTCGTTGGGGTCTCCACAAACGAACCCTATTCTGGGCGGACAGGGTCTCCGCCCACACGGGCGCGCCGTAAAGCGCCATCGACCGTACCACCCCCATGTAAAGCCGTCGGCTTGACGCACTGGGTCCGCCAAGGTTCGGCAAAAGCCAGCCCAGGGCGGCAGCAGTAGCCTCAAGTTTGGGCACAAGGATGCGAAAATGCTCGTCGAAGAGCCATCGCCCATCCAAAACCAACCCCAGATATTTCATCTGGGGGCGTATCGGTACGAGGACCGAGTTGACGACCAAGGAGGCGCCAGCGGGTGGACCGCGACGGGGCCCATGAAACAACAGGGCCTTCGTCTTTTCAAGCGCCACTCTCAACCCCAGCGCCTCGATGCGCCCGACCATTCGGGAAACCCCTAGGGTGGCCAGGCGCGCCGCCTCCTCGAAATTCCGTGCCCGGGCTGTGACGAGCGTGCCGTCGGCGTAACAGAGTACGCTGAGCCCGGGTGGGAAGTTTCCTCGCAGGGCCCAATCGTATCCCATGTTCCACAAGAGCGGTCCTAAGACCGACCCCTGAGGAACACCGCACGACATTGCCCTGCGCCTCACTTCTCCTTCACGATCCTCGTACAGGACACACCGGCCTTGCAAATAGTCGGCCACCAGCTGCCTCAGGTAATCGGGCACTCCATGGAACCGGAGCGCCTCACCGATGCAGCCAAATGGCAGAGTATTGAAGGCGTTGGCGATGTCAAGCGATACCGCCAATAAAACCCCGCCGCCGAGGACTGCCTCCTCAGCCGCGGCCCTCAGACGCAGAATGGCATCGACCGTCGAACGCCCGGCACGAAAGCCGTACTGGGCATCGGACAGATCGGGGCCGACCTCGCGCAAGTGGCGGACGATACGGGTAGCGAGAATTCTCTCAAGCAACTTCCCCGCCTCGTCCAGCAGCACGATAGGCCTGAAGGCCGCGACCGAATCGGGAGATCTACCCGGCTTCGGTAGGAGAACCAGCTTCCCCGTTTTCCAACAGTCAGGGAACCGTCCGGACGCCAGGCAAACGTCGAACAGCCCCTTGAGGCGGTCTCCCATGTGGTTGAGGACCAGGGCCAACACTCGGGCAGGAATCCCGTCAGGCCCGGGGGCGGTACTCTTCGAACGAATCCGAAGTACGGCCGCCCCGACCTCCGCCTCCGTGACGGGCGGAACACTGGGCTCGGCCTCCCGGTCGTCGGTCTCAGAGACCATTGCCGGTGGCGTGTGCTCCGCACGTTGCGGGAATAGGGCCTCAACCACTTCCACGAGGAAGCTGGGCTGGAGAGTCTCTGTAAGGGGGGGGCCCGACGAGCGGAGCTTATTCAGCGCCGCTCTGTAGGGGCGACCCCAGGGATCACGATCTAAACCCTCCAGCATCTCCTGTCTCGCCGTCTCCTTCGCGCGGCAGATGGCCAGCTTGAATGCGTCCCTCGCATTGCGATACGCTTCATACAGCTGGTCCTCCCTCTCTACGTCGCGGTGACGCCGTCGACTGCGGGTGTAGATCCTCCGGGCACGAATACAGGCCGCACGGAGTTCCGCCAACTCTGGGGACCACCAGTAGACCTCCTTCCTCGGAGGACGACGTCGGAAACGTGGCATGGCCGCATCGCAAACCTGCGTAAACGCATCGCGAATACGGACAGCCGTGACGCCGATGTCCTCGGTCGGAGGTGGTGAGGACGACCACGATTGAACGATAGCCGCCTCCTCCAGCAGTTCCCTGTCGAGTCGACCCACAGCCCACCGCGGGAATCGGGATTGTCTGCCCGCGCCGTGACCCCTACTGGCGCCCTGGGACCGGGAGAGCTTAAACCGGATGTACAAGTGATCCGAGAGCGTCTCAACCTCAGCCAGTACGTGCCAGTTCCTTACACGTGCCTCGATACCAGGGGTAGCGAACGAAAGGTCCACTATCGACCCCCCCTGGCGCCGAACGCACGTATTGGTGGTGCCCCTGTTCAGCAAACAGGGGCCCACCGCAGCTGCCCATTCTTCCACCGCCGTTCCGCGAGCGTCCGTCCTGGGAGATCCCCACGCCAAGGATTTGGCGTTAAAATCCCCCAGCACCACGACGTGGCGAGGTGCTAGCCGCCGTATCGAGGCTTCCAGGCTAGCCAGGAAAACCTCAAAATCAGCCAAACTCCGGTTTGGGGAGAAGTACACGCCGTAAAGCGTGAGTCCCCCCCAGTCAGCAGCAACATATCCCGTACCCTTATCTCTGAGCGACAAGGGCGGGGAATGGAGCGCAGCGGAGCTGACGATCGCCACGGAGCCGTCCCGGTCACCCATCCAATTCGGACGAGGAGGAACGTAAATAAAAGGTAGTAATTAAAAGGTGTAAAAACAAAATGTGAAAGACTATTGCAAAAATATAAAATAAACCAAAAACCAAAAACAAAACAGAAGTAAAACAATATAAAACAGAATAGAAAATAGAATAAAACAAAATAAAACTAGAGGGGCGCAGGGAGAAACGCCCCGAGTGGCCCGAATACGGGCCCCTCTCTTTGCCAGAACATTAGTCGTCCGGCGATCAAAAAGTGATCACCGTCCGTTGCCCAGGGTGCACCACGAGGAGGTTTTCCGGCACTTAGCACCCCCTTGTCAACATACCTAGTCCAACCATAAGTTCTGTTACAAATGAAAATGCATTTTTTTTAAATGAAGTAATGTAATATTACTAAAACTTATATGTACATATTTATTAAAATCTCAGCAAAAAAAAACCATTAATCTATTCAAAATGGCCAACTTTTGGCTGTCTGGCCACGAATCTATGGATTTACGCACTGTTTCCAGAGGAAATTTGACCACTGCTTGCTCCAGAGATTTTTTAAGAGACTCAATGTCGCCGTGTCGTTTAGAGCAAGCCATGTCCTCTAAAACTGATCATAATTGGTAGTCGAAGGGGTTGAGATCTGGACTAGATGAGGGCCAGTCTTCAGCTCTTATAAAGTCCGGAACGTTGGTTTTAAGTCAGCCTTGGGTAGTTCGTGCCTTATGACCAAGAGCAGAGTCCTGCTGAGAGGAACACGATCCAAGACTGTCTCTTGATGCACTTTGGCAGAAGTTTTCACTCTTTTTTCACAAAAATGTAGCTTTGTGACGCCTTGATAAGACATGCCCCACCAAACTATCACTGATGCAGGATGATGACTATACTGTACCTTTCCGACCACTTAAGCAGCTACTTTAGAACTGTGAGCGTACACTTTATCATTTTGCTTATTGTAGTGCTTTTATTGGTAGAGAGGATGTTTCTGTGCCCTTCACCTGCGTATCGTGACAGAAGGCGTTTTGAACGATCCACTCTCTTTAATTGTAAAGATTGATTTAGGGCATGCCCTGTATATCGACGATAAGCTCCGAGCTTCAGGTCTTGTTTTATAATACGCGACAGAGTCCTGGTGGGAATCATTATTTCTCGCGATAAGATTTTTTGCTTTCTAATGGGATTTCGACGAATTCTGGCTTTAACAGCATTATATTACATTGTTAAATTATTTTGAAGTGTCTGGAATATGACCTCCATACCCACTTTGTGCAAGGCGATCACCGCAATCCTATTTTTTTTAACACCCCAATCCATATTGTAATTTGATAATGAACACGAAAAAATATGTTAAATGGCGCGAAATCGAAAGATCTTTAAAAAAAAAAATAAACGCGTTATAAATTCAATGTAATCAAAAAGTTGAAAAAAAAGAAAGGTTTTTTATGTAGCGTTAGTATTTATGGCCGGACTACTTATATTGACCCGCGCAATTTTGTTTGCATCAATTTTCCCCGTTTTTGCAACATTTTTAATGGAACTCTTATTGATCGTAGCGTGATATTATATATCCTATAGCCTTCTTCGATACATAGGCTATCCAACCGTAAAATATATTTTTTAATACGAACCAGTAGTACCTGAGATTATCGCTTACAACCAAACAAATAAACAAACAAAGTCTTAAGCTGTATAATATTTGTATAGATTACATTACATCTACATATAGGTGTATTTACAATAATATAAAATGAATATAATCAACAATCAGAGTAAAAAATCCCTTTCCTAGCTGACAACAGTCGAGGAAAATGAGAACTAAAGACAGTTTGTCACTGCTTTTATAGCTGTCCCATTACACATTATTTTTAATGGGTACGTGTAATCATTATAATTTAAAATCTACTAATAAATTGAAAAACTATTTACTACTAAATTATGTGCAAATCATATCCATCACCTATATACAATATTGTATATTAGTAATTAAAACCACAAAATTGGAGTGACATAACAAATTAGTTAGTACGAGCTTAGGTACTACATTTAAACTGATTATTTGCTCAGCTTAACAAAGTTACACTAATTAAATTCAACAAAAATATCCTGGAACAACTGTATGTCCTTATTTTTAAGTAATATTATCCATACTTAGAACATCAGCATCTCATTACGCATAAACTTTTAAGCCACACATGTTAGTGAATGATACCTCAATTCTCTGGATCTTAAGAGACAATAACACATCTTTTATTAAATAGTGTTATACAAAATCTATTAATATCATAATTATGGCTATTGACATAGCCATAAATATGTCAAATTCAGAACAGACAGCTTGGAATCCTGTGCCGAACGAGTATTCGGTGGTTGTACACAAATGCTGATCATTTGTGTACAATCACCGAATAATCGTTACACGGCAATGTGAAGATGTCTTTAGAGTTGTACCTATGTCGAAGTATGGAAAGCTCCGTAATGAGTGATATTAATCAAACGATGGTAATCGTTTTAAGCCGCGCTTCAAACTTTAGGCTCCATACAGAACAGAGTTTTCTGAAATTCATATTTGTTGGTACAGAGTATGGGTGCACATTGTATTCGTTATATTGTATTTTTGTAAATTTCCCCACGGGCTTGTAGCCTAGTTTGTCAGCTGTCACATTAAAATACTTGGACAACAAAGTGTTCCTACCTAATTATTATTACTGTAGCGGCATCAAACCATTTACTGTAATATCGTGGTTAGCCGTAATAGGAACGAGAGTATTACCACAAGCGTACCCTACCTACAAAATACGTCACTCAGTGCTAATCTCTAACTTTGTGGACACTACCACAAACTTTGCTTGTTGCTAATATTATAAAAAAGTATGCTGAAGCTCAAGAACGACGACTTCTTCGATATGTGAATGTCGAGGCCATTCAGCTCCTCAACATAGTGCGAAGACTCAAAAGGACTAAACCCTTCGAGTTAGTTTAGTGAGTGAGCGTTACGTAGTGCAATAAGTGCAACCAATTAGAACACAAGATCAAAGTGATCCTCTTCAATAAAGACAATAAGAAAAAGTGCCAATGGACACTTTCTTAGGTTTCATATTAAGTTAAAATCAAATTATTTACAAGTCTTTAAGATTAGATTGTAATGGAATGACGAATCCAATCAGGGTTCTTCATTTAGTATAAAACAAAAACTACCACAAACTGACTGTTAAGATGCCAAGTTCTAGTACTTATGAAAAAAAAATGGTTGTCTGTGAAGTCGGTTTACGGACAATTATTTTACGTGATAACGTCATTAGAAATTATTGATGACATTGTAGTAAACAACTATGGCTATGCTGTCGCATGTCGCTGCAATCGATAGTGACAGCTTTAGTTCAAATTGTATCGCAAGTCGCTGCTATTGCCATTGTATATCGCTTGTCCCGTGTTCTCGCTTGCACGCGGAACGTAACACATTTTCGTGGGTGCAGCCGGCATTCATCGATTTATAAGACACTAGCTGACTTTTCCCCGTTTTTGCAACAATCTCATTGCTCCTATTGGTCGTAGCGTGATATTATATAGCCCATTTTGACAACACTTCTAACTCGTGTTTGTTTACATTTTATTCATAACACTACATAGATAGGGATTTCTAACTAATCAGGACATGGATCCAACGAACAGAGGCCATTTATGATTTTTATTTTAGAACGACATGGCCCACTATAGATCAAAAACCTTTATCTATCTATCTTCTTCTGTACTGCTGAAGCACAGACCATCATAGATAATATTTGGAATGCTTTGCTGGCGTGGTGGGAGTACGTAAGAAGTTGTGGGTTCGATTCCCATACTGGACACCACTTTGTGTGATTCCCAAAAATGTTGTTCGAAGTCTGGGTGTACTATGTGTCTGTAAATTGTTTGTTTGTAAAGTATCCTGCGACAGGCTTGTAGGGTACAAGCCTCTCTCTACTCCAAGAGTAGTCTTTATATAAAACTAACGTAATAATTTTCTAAATATCACATACATGACTATTTAGTACCGACTAGAAGCATTATATTATTAGTACTTCATACTTAGGTTTAGTTATCGATAATACCGGTAATATGAAAAGTTTACGAGGTCATGATAGTATTTATAGGCAAAGTACTGTTATTAAATCGATAGTTAAGCACTGATTGCTACGCTTAAAGCCTTCATCAATCTCTTTAAAAACTATTAGGATGCTTTATAAGCTACTTAGGTATGTTGTATTTGTTTAGGGAGAAATTTCCCGTAAAGAAAAATAATGACAATAATATAAAAAAAAATCAAGATGTCTCTTCCCCATTTTTATTACGCTATTTGATGACGTTAATGGTGTAGAACCACAAAATACCTAAAGTATAGAAGGTCGCTCAACGCACGCTCATCACATAAACATCGTCACAGACACGTATTCTTGTAACGTTTTCCTAAGAAAGTGATCCTTAATGGTCTAAGATAGTTGTCCGTGGATAATGTCAAGAGGGCACTGACGAAACATCGTCTCGTTTTGGAATTCCTAACGGAACGACTCTAGATCCGACTGTCAATGTCAAAAACGTACGCAACGCCATTTAGAAGACGAAAAATGTGTCAGAATATTACAACGACCGACGCATTCCTAATCTATGTACGCAAAATTACGGCACTATTTACTATACTTCTATTTGGACGTCTTCTTTTTGGACGTCTTCTTTTTGGACGTACATCTTCATTTCGTACGGGACGGGCATCATATTCTTACACATTTATCGTCTTACAAATGGCGTTGCGTACGTTTTTGATATTACCAATCGGCCGCGGAAGACGTACCATTTGAAATTCCAATACTGGATGACGTCCATTCAAATGGAATACGTTTTCGACATTCACAATAAGGTTTTGGAATAAGTCCACTCCATTTGGATTGATGGCCTTATGTTGTATGAAAATTGCCTTCTGCGCTCTTTGTATTTTATGGTGGAACCTAGGAATGTTTATACTTTTTAATTACTATCATCACGATATATTTATCTTAAGAACAGAACATCGAGATAATAAGGAGCACATGCCTCATTATGTGCGATTTGTCCGATTGTGGAGAACAAAAGACGTGTAATACAGTTCTTTCAATGACCCTAAAGCCAAGCTTCCATTACAAACGAAGACTGCCTCTGTGGCGCAGTGGGAGTAAGTATGGTGGCAAGTGTGTCCGACTGCTACGCAAGAAGTCCTGGGTTCGATTCCCACACGAAACACCACTTTGTGTGAACCACAAATTGTTGTTCCGAGTCTGGTTGTTACTTTGTGTCCATGACTTATATGTTTGTAAGGTCCCCCGCGATACAGGGCTTGTACCCGAATACGGGAGTTGTCTTTTATTAACAAAAGAAGTTCGTTTAACTTGCATTGATAAATTTCGTAAAAAGGCTACTAGGTGCTAGACTATTTTTTAATATCTATTTTTTTTTAAGTTGTTTTTTTAAGTTGTCTTACTTTGTGTACGTGACTTGTATGCATTGATATCTATAGTACTAGTACGTTTGACTGACTACTCCGTATAATGTGAAAACAATTTCAAATGCCGACTGTCATGTAAACTTTTTTGACATGAAAAATGACCGTTGTTGTTACACAAGTATAGACTTCCATACATATACATACATACATATCAACCCATATGATGGCCCACTGCTGGGCACGGGTCTCCTCAGTAGAACCTACTGGTATGTTGATCCTGAGGGTAATTGCCATAATCGCCACGCTTGGCGAGCGGGTTGGCGATCGCAGTAAGGCTTTAATTACGCAGAGGACGCTATATATATAGACTTCCATTTGATTTTAATAATTAACCGTCCAAATGTCAAATTGGAAGTCTTCTTGTTTTCGGCGGTAGCCTGTCCGGCGTTCTACTATCTACTATACAGCTCTTTGTTTATTTACATTACACCAAATAACTTGGTAACATATTTTTGGAAAAAATAATAATACTGAGAGACCCTGAAGTAAAATTGATGTTTCTTTGTCAGATTGAAGGCCCAAACCTCACAATAACAATCATTTTACTCCAGTATAATAGTGTGTAGGTGGTTAAGTTAGTAACAAATCCAAAACCGGGCAAGTGCATGTCAGGCCACGCACAATGTAGGGTTCCGTAGTGTGTGCCGACCCCCCCCCCCCCTCCCATCCGAATAATACAGCTTAAGGGGTGGGTTTTCTGTTGTTTTTGTTTCATACTTTTAATAATAATAATAATATCTTTGGACAAAGCTATCTGATCCCAAACTAAGCAGAGCTTGTACTATGGAAACCAGACAACTGATAAACATACTTATATAATTCTAAATACATTTTATTATAAATAAATAAAACCCAGACACAAAATAAACCATCTTGCTCAACACACAAAGTTTTATCCTAGGTGGGAATAATCGAATCCACGACCTCTTGCGTAGCAGTCGGATATACTCCTACCGCGCCACAGAGGCAGTCAAAACTTTTTCTTTTTATTACGAGTAACAGCTGATAACATTTATATCATATCTTAGATATTCAGATATATAAGCTGTTAGTCGTAAACTTGTAAAGCATACTTAGCTTAGCTTTTCATTTCACTATATTACTATAATATATATATTATACCGTGTTTTTTTTTATACCCAATATTAACCATTTAGCTGACAGTGGGAGCCCTCTCCCACTGTACATAATTCTAACAAAAAATTGCACTTTAAATATTTCACAAACGGATCACTTAATCTAAAAATGGTTTTCAGTACCAGCTTTAAAGACCTATCTAATTATGCCCCAAACGATGGGGTAGGTGAAAAAAAAAAAATCACTCTTTACATACAGGGGAAGATCCTCAAAAAATTTTGATTTTATTCTTTCGCTTTGTCGGCGTAAGTAATATGTGTATCCATACCAAATTACAGCCTTATAGCACTAACAGTCTCTGAGCTAAGCTGCGGACGGACGGACACGGCGAAACTATAAGGGTTCCGTTTTGCCATTTTGGCTATGGACCCTATAAACTAGTGGTAAGCGATTAAGTGTAAAATTATTAAATATTTTCCAATACTGATATTACAAAGTAAATTAGTATTATGTAAAAAACCCACGAGTGAGTGGTTATCACCTATAATATTACAAATCACCCTGTAGAAGTCAGGGCTTGTTTACTTTACAAACACAAAGTACACTCAGACTCGGAACAACTATTTGTTGATCACACAAAGTGGTATCACGTGTGGGAATCTAACGTACAAGCTTTTACGCAGTAGGTAGTTATACGCACTTCTACTACCCCACCGAGGCAGACTAATCATTGAAAAGGTGATCCTTAATTGCGAGCATTCGCTTGTAACGTAACATTTATGATTTGATTTTGAGCATTTAGTTTGACGAAGCTGTGGTTTTATTTTTTCATTGATGTCACAAGTTTCATTGATGTTAGGAAGCGGCGGTAGCCTAATGGCTAAGGCATTGGTCTCGCAATCGTGAGGTTTAGGGTTCGAATCCTACCCATTATACTACTGACGTGAACCCACTCCTAACACAAGCCTGCTTAGCTGAAGGGGTTAACAGGATTGCTAGTAATGCGGGACTATAATCTCACATTGCTAGATTACTTGAAAAAAAAAAAGTTATATCAAAAGTTTACATTTGATATGATTGACTCGCCTTTGGTCTAGTGTTTAGTGACCCTGACTGCTAAGCCGGAGGTCGTAGGTTTGATCCCCACCTTATGAGATAGTCTTATTTAAAGTAATTGTAAATATTAATATTATAAATTTATTTTGTAAATATTAATATTATGTTGAAGTAATTTTTATAGGCATTTCTTGCCAAAGACTTTACAAATACAATAATTGCATTTTTGAAAGATAGAAAAATTTGAAATCCAGACTCAAAATCGAACCCGAGACTTCCGTAGCCAAACTTCGCTTCTGGCCCCGGTTTGGCTACGGAAGTCTCGGGTTCGATTCCTGAGTCTGGATTTCAAATTTTTCTATCTTTCAAAAATGCAATTATTGTATTAATATTATATGTTATTAATCTATTTCAATATTAAGTAAATATTATTTAACACGAGATTATTACAACTATTCTATGTTAACTAATGTAATTGGCATTGAATCGTTTTAATTAACTAGCTATAATATGAAAACTGTTACACAGTTGAAGATAAATAGATCTACTATTTTGACTGAGTGCCTCTGTGGCGCAGTGGGAGTGTATGCGACTGGTACGCAAGAGGCCGTGGGTTCGATCCCAACCCAGGATAAAACTTTGTGTAATGAGCACGATGGTTTATTCTGTGTCTGGGTGTTATTTATCTATAACATGTTTGTATTTATAAATACATAAAATGGTTTATCAGTTGTCTGGTTTTCATAGTACAAGCTGTGCTTAGTTTGGGATCAGATAGCGTTTTGTGAGTTGTCCCAAGATATTATTATATTATATTATTACTAGCAGTCCCGCGCAACTTCGTCTGCGTAAATTTTCCCCCTTTTTTTTATATAATCCTATGTTACTTCTAATACCTCCAAAAATATGTGTACAAAGTTTCATGATGATCGGTTGAGTAGTTTTCGCTTAAAAGCGTAACAAACAAACTTACATTCACATTTATGTAATAGTAGGGATTATAACTAATTCAAATATGTTCAACTAGTACGTCATTAGTATTTGAGAACATTATAAACTTTACAGTAAAAGTTTATAATGTTCTCAAATACTAATGACGATCTACGACTAGCTACTGATTAGCTAAGCGGAATAGTGAAACCAAAAACCTATTATATCATTACGCGATATCAATTTCTACTAAGTACTTGAAATTTACATCACTTAATACGACTGCCGCAACGAACACTATTAAATGTGCAAATAACTTTTTTATTGTTCCATAAGTTAAAAATAACTTTTTTATTGTTCCTTAAGCGGGTTCGAATCCTACCCATTATACTACCGACGTGAACCCACTCCTAACACAAGCCATAGAGCTTAGCTGGAGGGGTTAACAAGATTGCTAGTAATGTGAGACTCAATCCCACATTGCTAGTTATCTTAAAAAAAAAAAAAAAAAAAAGTAAGGAACCATGCTATCGAATGAAAAAGAGACGCAATGAAATATAAGATTATTTAATAGGGTTTCAATCGAATAAACGACATTGCTCAGTTTAAGCGGCAAATATGATGGAATCTGTCACGTTCGATACAGTTCTCAAGGAGATGATGAACCTATGAAAAGGAAAAAAAACGACAAGTGACAAATGTGGTAAGTTTAGCAGTTTCGATACTGTTTTCTTCTATCATTTCCTTTTTATAAGTTCATCTGCTTGATAACAGTATCGAACATGACATACTCGATCAACACATATAAGTAGGTATCTATGTTACGGAATTTTTGAAAGTGATTTTCACCCATTTCAGAACGTCGAATTGAATTGAAACTTCGCGCACTGATGACAATACAATCCGACAAAAAAGGATGTTAGAAAATTCATCCCCTATGGGAGTAAAATATTGGTAGTAACATTCCATCATTTTATTAATAATAATAAATTAGATCTGTAAAAAATCGCATTTGGCTTTGTGGGTGTAAATAATTAAAAAAACACTTTCGTAGGTAGCTATATTAAAAAGTAGAAAATATTATATAACAGTTTAAAAAACAAAAATACACGCCTTTAGCTGAACTAAAAAAAATATAATAATTATCTATAAGTTAAAAAAACCGAGTTTTTAAGGAAAAAATAATGTATCGTAAAAAAGCATGTAGTGCTTGATAAGATACATATTGAATTATAATCACTCAATTTTTTTTCTTAATAACTCTATTTTTTTTAAGTTATAGAAAATTATTTTGCCAAAGCGTGTTTTTTTGTTTTTTTTTTTAACTTTTATTTATTTAAACCTTGATTGTATGGCATTACATTCGATACTTTTTTAATCGTTCCTAAACCTTGAATGCTCCAAACTGCCAATATGCCATATTTTTTACTAACAAGTTTTATTATCGCATGTAACTTATAAAGAAACAAGATGAAGTTATGTAAATACAATTAAGTAGATGAAAAACGTGTAAAAAGAAATAATTCCTAGGCATTACTGTCACCGTTGAAGTTCAAAATTAAATTTCAAAATACTCTCAAGTTAAGTATTTTATTAGTAGATAGGTGCAATACTGTACGTTGCGACAGTCGAATAGATCTACTTAAATTCTATCAAAAGCTCTTGGAACTACCCACACATAAAACATTACGTTACAATGCAATATAATACAGAAATATTTAGTTATTAAACCAAATACGGAAATATTATTACATGTACACTATTATGCAATCAAATTGTCGTTTGTTTCTTTTACATTAAATGTAAGCCTCGCACGATTGGTTTTATGTTTAGGTTGTTGACGTAAGGCCTAGGACAAGCCGTATAAATCACAAACCGCTATAGATAGCGGATCTTATTTTCACACTACAGCTACGGTTGAGGCCAGAACAACAAGATCAAACTTATTAACTGTTTTTCTAATAGGTACAAGTAATTTATCTGTATATAGTATTCGTATAACTTGCAATGGGTAATGCAGTTTTCGGAAAGTTTATATTGTATATTACATGCAATTGTATATCTATAAAAATATTAATTAGTTTTTAATTATATGAAGTTATTTTTGCTGATAATGAGAAAGATTGTATGCTGGAGGCGGAGGACCTGGTGTTTTGGTGCAAATAGGGAGAGGCCTATGTTCAGTTGTGGACTGAAAAGGGCTGATGATGATATTCAATTTATTTGCATAATCTATAATTAACTGTTTTGTGTTTTATTTACTGTAGATAATATTATTTAGTTAGATAAAATTTTCTTCCCTTTTGACTTTGCTGTAGTCGAGTAAAACATTACCCTTTCTTTTTAGCTTCGCCTTAGTCGGGTAAAGATCAATGTAATAGTATTCTAATTTCGATTAATTTAAAACATTATAACAACTAAAAGCTATTATTTTGTTAAACTTTCATTTATAAAAAAATATAAAAAGTAGATCTAAATTAATTTTGGGCAAAAAAAATTTGAAAGTGATTTTTGATACTCATCCCACTTGCGATTTCTATGCTTGGGAAAGCTATAACTTATTGTAAGTACCAAATTCTCTAAATAATTACACCTCAAAACAAGTTATCAAGATCTCAACTCATCTGGCAGCCATCAACCCATATGTCAGCTTCCGACAAAGTCATAACGATCCAAAATTACACTACAATCAATTGGAGAAACTGTCACTAGTCTATTAACGGAAGAACCCACGCGAATACAACCAAGTTTTTCATTTCGGTGACTTTTAGTTATATCGGAATTGAAACCAAAGGAAGCCTGTAGACCCGCCCGACCGTGAACTAACTGGGAAAACGCAACTTTAAACAACACATGTATAAATATAACGTCTAGTAGCGACAGTTATTCAGTTTTGCGCGAACGCTTGATGCAAAATGATGGTACTGGTTGTGATATAATTGAAGAAAGTGAAGTGCTAAGTGATAATTATAGCTAACAAGATGCATTACCAGACTCTGTTTGTGATTTGTTGTGTGGCACTCTCATACGCAGAAGAGTATCAGGACACTTTGAAGAAACTATGGAATAAGGACAGTGATTCTGTGATTGACGTTACGAGTGCTTCTATTGTTATTCAACCTTCAAGATTTTCCAACCAGTATGGCAGGGAAGCTAAGATTCCTTACACTTATAGAAGATATGCCTTCAAGCCTCGTGCTATTCCTCTGATGGAGGAACCTCAGGTAGAAAGAAGTAACTATTATGCAGATGAAATCAAAAACAAGACTGATATACTTTTCCCCGGTAATTATGTACCAATTGCCAAGGAGAAAAGTGACTCATCGAATGTTCAGTTCCAGGCTAAAGCGATACCTTTAATAAGGAGTAATGAGTATCAAGGGAGGTCGTTGGATGTGGAACCCATTATTGAGAAACCTGAGGACTTCTCGGAAGCTACTGCATCAAGAAGATCGATATCATGTATGTATTTTGTTGGTCGTTAATGGTTTTGTTAATAACATTGTCAATAAATGTCTGAAAATCATGTATCAAAAAATTGGGTCACGCCAATGATGATGGCGTGACCCAATTTTTTGATACATATGGCTAGATATGGCTCAGAAAAATAACAAATACAAAATCTAAATATTCGGGTTCGATTCCCAAAAAAAAATGTTCCAAAATCTGGATGCAACTTACTTTATGTTCCTGATTTATATATAAAGTTACCACTTATTATAGATTATTTAATACAACGACAATTTTAATTAAAAAAATAAAAATGTATTTCTGGCGATAAAGGCTGATTATTTCAAAATCTACAGACAGAAAAAGGCTCTTATTATTGAGCCCTAATGATCTGTAATAAAACAAAATTATAAAATTTTGTTGAAGAAGGTACAACAAATTATATAATTCCTACAATATGCAGTCATTACTAATTTATAATATTTCAAGATGTATTATGTGACATGCTTTTTACTTTCGTAAAGAGCTGTTCTTTGTAAGTTTTGCTAGCACTTAAAACATTGATAACGATGACACAGCTTTCAACGATAAAACAGCTATTAATATTTTATTTAATTGCTTAAATGATACGTTGGATCGTGTTATCAACTTGGTAAACTACTGTTCTTTGTTAGTTTTAATAGCATTTATTAAAAACGTGTTATAATGATTACGGTGACACAGATTTCAGTGAGAAATCAGCTATTAACTACTCATTTAACTGCTGTACAGAGATGAGATCTGCTAGAAGTGTGTGGAGGCCAACTACATATATGCCGACCCAAATAATTTGGGTAAAGGGCAGTAAGTTAATTTTGGATGCTTTCGACATCAGGGATATTATTCACGTGATTTACAAAAAATCTAAATCTAGCTCCTTGAAGCATTTAAGTCTGATGTCATCAACAAAAACACATTATGCACTTTTTCAGTCAAACGCTTCATAGAAAATATTGCTTAGATTTATTATCGAAACCGCTCACTGTAGTGAATTAATACAAAATTCATGTGCGTTCACGCAATGCAACAGCATACACGCTGAAAATGTGTTTGATGTCAATGAACAAGAAATAATATATGGGTACAATAATAGTTACCTACTTGATTTTGAACATAAATTATTACGCAACAATTTAGCAACCTCGCATAGCCACGAGAAAACTTATGAAAGTCAAAAAAATAACACAGGAATTTGTTAGAACTGAACTTGATAGAAAATGAACAACTAGGATTATATGGATCATTATGCTAAGCTTATTAAAGACAGATCTAACCAAAATTTGTCACTTTGAAAGTACTAGATATACACTTTATATTAACCGTAAACTGTGATCTATAATTACTTTACGTTTTTCTTATCTATTTCTTATTTATCCTCAAAATGAGTCCATTTCTTATTTATCATTAAATTATGTTGTACATATAAGAAAATAAGATTTAAAACTATCCTAGGTAATCATAAAAATAAAGGTACTGCGTACTAAAGTAACAAGTTCCTACTTTGAAAAAAATATCTGACGTAAGAAAAAAGGTACCTACTGCGAACGTGTTATACAAAACAAATTGTATAAAAGATAATTACGGACATTTCAGTTCAAAAACATAGTTGCGTAAAATCTATTAGTAGCATAACAAAAGTAAAAGCTACTGAAATAATAATATTTCTTGTATTGTAGTAGTTAGTTTTTCTTTTTTTTCACGACGCCTCTTGAATGTTGCTTGTTCTTGACAACTTTCACAAAACCCATTTTAGTAAATTCCTAAATAATTGACGAAACTTAGGAATCTTAAAAATTGAATAATTAGGTTCATTAGATCCTTTTTAAATTACAAAGTAGGAAATCAATATCTTATTTCTATGGAAATAAATAGTCAAATTGTAGCACTGAAGTCTTGATCGACATTTGATTAAGTGAAATCAAAATATTCTTATTCAGTTGAGGAGGCTTTAAAGCAGTAATAATTGACCAATGGCCTTATCTTGCTTATCGTTCATTTCGCTATAAATGCTGTCTGATTGGTCGATCACAAATTGTTCAACATCTAGCTGACCTGATGCTATTTTCTTGCATCAAATTTGATCATCGTCTATTTTAACGAAAACCCTGATAGGTATAAACACTGAAAGTATACACGTAATCTCAAGAGACGACAATGCGAAATCCGTTTTTATTCTTAGTGTAATTATTGCTTGATTGCTGTAATAAAATGACGGTGCACTAATTATTATCTATTAGAATATAATATACAATTTATTGCATTATCATTTTACTTTGTTGAATTGATGAAAATGTTTTGTTTAAAGAAAACTAAGCGATTTCTAAAATGTAATGTGATATCATGTTATTATTACAAGCGTGACTTATATATCTTCGCAAACGATTTATTATGTAAACGTTTTTACTGTTTTTAATCATTAAATTAGTTGTCAATCTCTAAAGCAAAAGCGTTGATAATGTACGCGATAAACATGTCAGAAATTATTTAATACTTTCGCCGATATGAAAAAATGCACATGTGGGCTTTAAATCAACTCTGTAACAGAAATTGTACTGATCAGTTAAATAGTATCAGTTAATTGGCCAGTGTGTAATTAATGAGGAAATAGCGTGCATGTTAAACGTATAAGGAAGTAAAACATCAGTATCCGAATAGCCCCATATTTTTAAACTAATAAAAGTAGCATGATCTAGAAATTACTTAAAGAAAATTATATTTTAGGGGTTAGTGTCATAAACATATTTAAATCAAAAATATAGTGTATTTATCTACATAAATAAGCCACTTGACACTGTTTTCATCAAAATTTACCTCATGTCATATACTAGTAACTTTTTCCTGAAAATAAAATTATTTTGTAACTTAGACTGCACTTCAAGCTGCCAGAACAGAATTTGTCTCTGATCGTTTTGGATTACTGATCCATACGATTTTAAGAATGAATAAACAGAGAATGTTGGCTACAAATTTCTGATAGTCTCTGATCATCATGGTGATAGGATTGAAAGCTGCCAGAAGAACATTATTACTTCAAGTTCGAAAGTGTCAATAGCGTCAAGCCCTACACTATACTTTTATCTCTAGGTACCCATCAATAAAGTAGACAGATTGAATATTCGAGATCTATTATTACCCTCCGTTATTCACCGTCCACTGCTTATAACAAACTCTCGCTGAACTGAATTTCATCAATATCGTAACTGGCAATCATTTCCGCTGGTGCATAAGTGGGTACAATGTCTGTTATAACTGTATCAACCGATGACAGTGTTACGGTCATTTTGTCTTTAATAATAGTTTTGAGTTTCTTTGTCTTGTCATTTTATTGTTTATTTTGTTCTGTTTTGCACAATGCATCAGCATTGCAATACAGCGAGGAAATGCTGCTAGTATCTGTGGAACCATGCGCAGGGGTCCCAATTTTGGAGATATATTTAAATTTTTATTATCGTTTTATTAAGTGCTAGTTTTTAGTTTTAATCAAATAGTTATTGTATATTATCTGTTAAATCTATTATGTAATAAAAATCTATGTTTGTCCTTCATATTAAATATGATCTGATTCAACTATACTTTTACCTCTTATAGTATACCATAACATCAATGCTATGGTATACTTTAACAGTCTAGTGAATTGCTAAATTTTGAGTGAAATTGACATTATTTTTATCTAATGAATGGAAATATGACTAAGCAATATAACATTTAAGAAGTTGAACTTCACCTACAAAAAAGGTTTTTTTTATTACTTCTACTGTACTGTTAGAAAGTGATTTTGATTAGATGCCACTAATTCAAAAAAATCTTATAGATGTTTCAAAAGCGAAAGTATTTTTTTAGGTTTCCGTATCCAAATTGCAAAATAGAATGTTTTTAGTGTTACATTAGAAAAGCTCAATAAAATTTCAAAAAGTTTTAAGATTACTAGTCACGTGTTAATTATATAATTTTATAAGCTACGGGTCTTAATCAAGTAATATTTTATTTTAAGGCTAAGTACCTTTGTTTTATTAAAAAAACAAGTGTGAATTGTACCTTTGATATTGCTAGTGATAGCGTCTTGTCTTCGCTCACTAACTAACATAATGCAGACTGCTATTGTTACTTTATTGACAAATACATGAAATTGAAACATGAAATGCGTGTGAACAAATCATAAAGTAACAATAACAAATATTTATGACTTTAAAAGAAAATAAACTTATTAATTATTTTGTTCATCGTTGATGATGTAAAAAATATTTTTTTTACTAAACTTTCCTAATAAGAATGTACTGTAATAATTTATTAAAAGATAGTAATACTTCAATCCTAATACGTGTTAATTATGCAGGTAATTATAATTGTAATGTGCACGCGACTCATAAACGTAATGTGTTTTGTTTGTTTGTCGCGTTGGTCACGCTTTTGTGTTGGCAGTTAGCTTATCATTCATGAGTCGGATAATGACCCGTTTTCTTCATTAATTGTATAATTACAGTAAAAGTGATGATTTAATCTTACGATAATGTCGCTGCATTGCATTTTTGTTGACATTTCGTAACAGGTTAGAATGAGATTCTTGTTTTAGAAAACTTTAATAAGGGAACAGGGAAATAAAAGAACCTTAATATTAATTATACAATACAATATTACAATTAATATTACAATACAATGAAATTTAGATCTTAACATAATAATGATCACTTAAAAGTACATCAAGAATTTTAGAGCAGATAAAATCTGCAGTTTTGGGTATTTGTAGAAACAATTAAACAAAATTTAGTTTAATAAAAAATAATTTAAAAAAATTAATAATATTACTTTTCTATGTTCCAGATATCTTGGGCGTAGACGGCGACGAAGAAGAGGATTATGGTGAATATGAAGAGGAAGATGTCAAAGATGAAGAAAGTAAAAAGCATGGAATAAAGAAGCCAAAGCCAAAGAAATTTAAAAAGTACATGCTGCCTCTGTTACTAGCTTATAAAATGAAATATTTCGCTTTAATACCTGTGATGATCTCCGGACTAGTACTATTAATTGGTGCGACAGGATTAGCAGGCTTTTTCTTCGCGTTGTTTGCAGCAGTTATGGGATTACAGAAAGGAGGGTATTAAACACAATCAAGACAACTTCAAATAAAATCAGAAATAAAAACGCACTGATGATCAAACAATCGAATTTTAACCATTAGTGAATGAAAATCTGGTTGATTTTTTGAAGTTGGTTTTGGTTGGAATAAAAATAAAGTCGACGTCTCGCAGTTGCCATTCGAACTAAATAAGCATCATTGAAATCCAGAATCCTGCTGCTCCGATGAAGAATATCGTAAGAATTCCATTGGAGCTGATGGGCAGTATCTTCTTTCACAGGAACTTTTTGTATTTTCCCTTAAACTGTTCTCGTGTGATAGTTTCCCTCTGTTAGCTCGCGCATTGTAAATATAGTTGAAGTACAGTAAGTTATTTATTTATTTATTGTTAGTACGAATAGTTAATGTAGTTACCAATTGTATAACTTAGATGAATTGTGTATTGTATCGCTAACAGTTATAATTTAACAATTAAACATGTGGTGCTTTCATTTTCTAAGGATTTTTATTTATTAGTTTTTGATATAGTTGTAAGTACATTCATTATCCTCGTCTTCAATTGTTAAAGTGTCAGGTGGCTAACATTTTTTTTTTTAAATTAAATTCTAACTCGAACGCCTGTGTATACCTTAAGGAGTTATAAATATATATATAAGCATAACGTAAAATAATGTGGTAGATTTATCTTAGGTTTAGCTTTTGGTAATTGAATTAGGCGTCACATCGTGAAAATCTATATTAAATTCTCCAATTGATAACCAATTTAGCTTTTAGCTAATTTATGACAGATTTTCACTTTGAGATTGGTATTGGTATGAAATAATAATTGTAAAGAAAAAGTAAAAAAGAAAATGCAGATAAATATCAAAGAAATAGATTAACATGACCGCAAAGCAGCCTCAATGTTATTGCAATGCTCCATTTATTGGCTATCATTTGCAATAACTGTCTTCAGTGGTTATTTAAATGTAGTATTATTAAGAAATATATATCTTTTTCATACAATAAACAAAAGACACATATTTCAATAATTGCTATCACTTCAACCGACGTTATTTAAAAAAAAGTGATAAAAAAACGAAAAAAAAATGGATTTTTTTATTTTTTATTTTTATACAATGTAAAAAAAATAAAAGATTAAATTTATTAAATACTTACCTATGACTATTTGCAGTTAAACTTAAACACGTTAATAAAAAGTTAAACTAGGTGCACTTTTTTATAAAATTATAATCTAAAATTACAAGGATTTTTTAGCTGACGGAATATATTTACAATATCGTAGAAAAGCAACTGTTATAATACTTCTGAATATCTATAGTTCTTATTACCGTGCTAAATATGCAAGAGATTTTATCTATATTGAATACTATAAATGCGTAAATAACTCTGTCTGTCAGTCTATAAGTCTGTTTGGCTTTCATTGAAATCCCCGCAAGTGGTGCCAGTCGTGAGCTTAAATTAGTATAAGTCACAAAAACAAATTTGTAATTTCTATCAATTCATCAACACCGGTACATAATCGCCCCTTTTGTAATGCTCGTCATAATAAACATGATCCTCACTCTTCGAAGGTACTTGAATAATTTCCACCTGTGTTTTTGTGTCGTCTTTTCTGTTCTGAGAGCTATGATGATGATCAAACATGCCCTTGAGACTGAGGACTGATGCCATCACCGTAGAAAAGAAACCCATCATGAGTCCTGGAATCAAACAAAGCAAAGTTTGTATCTATAGCTACCCAAATTTAGAAAAGCAGAGTAAGTATTCGATACTGTAGAACTGGTCTTTGGAATTTGATAGATTTTATCGATTTTGATTCGACTATCAGGTAATTAGCAAAAGCGGGTTCTAACAACGAAGGAGTAAAAGTTTTGCCAGAAATTGTAACATTTTATTTATTTACGCTTTTGTTTTTTCCATTTCTTGGTAGCTAAACCTTTGTTATATAATCTATAAATTCAATATAAGATTTAATACCAATTATTTTTAAGTATAAATCTCCCTTTCTTGACTATTTATCTGTCCTTTAAAGGAAATCGCTAGCTGTTTGCTTTACATGGGAACAACAATGCAACATGCATTGGATATTTAATATAATAGAACATTATAACGAAGTCGCCCCTACTACACTGCACGGGGACAGTATAGATTCTCCTATTTTGCTTTTTAATAACAATATTTTAATATATTGGGACATCGCGCACAACGCAACATTTGAATCCAAACTAAGCAGAGCTTGTAGGCAACCAGACAAATGATAAACATACTTATATATTTGGAAATACATACTTAACATAGATAATTGACAGCCAGTCACAGAATAAATCATCGTGTTCATCACACAAAGTTTTATCCGGGGTAAGAATTGAACCCGACCTCCGGCTTAGCAGTCAGGGTCACTAACCACTAGGCCAACAGGCTAATCTAGTTAATTATTTATTTTAATTTATAACTTTTAGCCAGCCAACAGGTTTTGGGATTGTTATAATAAAAATGAGTTTTGAAATAATATATCTTACCTTTGGCTGAGAGAAAAGCGAGTGCCTTTAACGCAATAGGTATAAGAAGACTCTTCGCAGCAAGTAACCCTAAGATCAAAGGCATCATATACTTTTTTTGCATCTTGGGAAACCTATTGCTGCTTCCCTTGCGTTTCTTTGCATTCTTTCTAATGACTTTAAAGATGCATTTCTTCCCTTTACCTTTGCCTTGGCGTTTCTTTTGTTTGAAAGGTTTTTTAGTATTCGTAGTTTTTTTTCTAGGAGTGTTAGTTTGCAGTGCTGGTTTAGGCTGATCAGCTTTTATTTCTCGTGGTTCTGCTAATTCGGCATCTGAAACTGATATGATGGATTTTCTATTAGCAGTTTTTTCAAAAATGGCTTTAAACTTAAAAATATAATAAAATATTAACAAAGGTACTTAAAAAATAAATATGGCCCTATGAATTAGGCTAAATAATTTCTTTGACAGAAGAAGTGCAGAAGAAGAAGAAGGGTGTGCACAAATCTATCAGATGCGCCGCAAATGCGCGATAAGATAGATGCTAGATTGGTACACACCATAACATGATTCTTACACTGACCTTGCTAAGCTTTATTATCATACAAATAAAAAACAAATTAATTATACAACCACCATCTAAGCTGTCGTTATCCAGCAGGAAGGAAAGCACTGAGAAGAGCAGGAAGGTTCTGACGACATTAAATGGGAGTATAAAAGATGAGCTATGAGCTGTATACGTAGAAATTATTCACGAACACTGGAACTTGGTCCACTTCGGACCAGCTTTATACTATCAGCATTTTGTATATGAAGTCTGTGAATTGATGATTATAGTTAACCTTTAAATGCTACTGGGTACCAAATATCTGTCAATGGTATGATTACGTGCTATTACAATGAAGTAACAAAATTGCAATTATGCTGGTTATCACATAATAATATCCATTAAAAATATTGCAGCCGTTATGGCATGGTAACAGAGTCAGCAGTGAACCGGTTTCTTTGGCGTTACTTGGTGACCATTAAGTAATTTTATATTTTTGGAGTCTTATGTCCAGCAGTGGACCGATAAAGATAACAAAAGCCATCTGCAAAACTGGTTGTGGCGAAAATTGAGAGAGACTTATGTCCAGAATTCGACAGATAAAAGCTAAAGACGATGAAAACATACATTTTAGTGTTTCTTTGAAAAATCTCTTAAAAAATTTATTAATAAAAATAAAGATACCTTGCAAAGACCTTGGAGCAAACTTTCCTCGAGCTATGATCCACTCCAGTGGTTCTGTTGAATTGAAACTCTTATTCACATAGTTATCATGGCTAGTTGGGCCGAAACCAAATAGCGTCTCAGTTTTCACTATGCCATAGTTATTTGCATTATCCAATATTAGACCACGGGAATAAGGCAGCATGTTTACGTGTTGAAACACAAGTTCAAAGTTCAAACGTATTTATTCAAGTTCATGGTTTTATTAACTGTTTCTTTACAAATGCAGAAATGAAATGGTGGTCACATAGGTTGTCAAAGACATTTATAGTGACTCAAATGAGTTCAATACGGCCTATCAAGCATTACGTTTTAATGGCTCTATGTTTTTCTAATTACAAATTGTGGCTAATTTAATGTCTGGGAAAGCTCAGTCTAGTTTTCTTTTGGTTGCTGTGGCCGCTTGTAGAAAATTACTCAAAAGTGTTCCAAAATAGGGCATTTTTGATAGCGTTGACAGACAACACAACAAGGCTAGCTTCATAATTGTTGGGACTAACTCGAGCCTCTAGTTAAGCACATGTACACAGGAGGGCTTACTGGCTGTCTGTAGTTGACGTGGTCGCGTTCTGGGCCACATCCATAATAAGATTGATTATTTACAATGTTTGCTGTCGAACTCCAAGAAGTAGAAGACTAAGCACCAGCACCAACTGTTTTGATTGTAAACAATATAAATTGCCCGAAAGCGCAAAACAAGCGAGCGTAAATTTCGGAAAACTTTGTTCGATATTCGTTCTAAAATTGTCCATGAACAATGTCTGTGTTTGATTAACGTTTATATGAAGCTTCTATCTGGTGTTTTATGCCAGAAGTTTCCTAAAACTAGCAAAGAAATGGGCGAGCTGTATTTTTACTTAATACTAATTCATGTATTTTTGATTTGCGAAGGAAAATCAGATCAATGTTATATATAAAATAATGTTTTATATATCAGAACAGTGTCAGTTTCCGTAAAATAGTGATGTTAACATATCACTATGTTTTGGTTGAAGGGCACTGCAGCAAGTGTACCCATAGTTACTGGGCAACAAAACTTATGAGCTAATGACTCAAATAAGGAGCGTGGTAGGGTGACATTATAGATCTTTGTCAAGCAAGGATTTGGGAGGCTGAGATACTGTTATTGGGCGACTCCTCATTTTGTAGTATAAAAAACCCGGGCAAGTGCATATCGGGCTACGTACAATGTAGGGTTCCGTAGTCCCCCTCCGCTCCCCTCCCCATCATCCAGGCAACCTTTGAATCTCTTCCAGGCATACAAGTGATACTGTTGGTTGACTCATTCTATTTAGATCGCTTGCATCATCTTGAATTTGTCGAAATATAAAAATATTAAAACCATTGCTGATGGATAGTGTTGACCTATGAAATGAATAATATGTAAATTTATTACTTACCCCTGCACGGACGCATGTTCTTATTGCAGTCAAAACTTTCAAAAATGGGGTGGTATAAAGCCACCTCTTGTATCACGAGGTAAATCATTTTTCACCATGTCAAGAATGAAAAAAGTATCTGTACTTAGTTTTAAAATTAATTTCTTGAAGCTCTTCCAAAGGATTCTCACGAATCTTGTAAATTTTCACTCGCCTCATTAACAGGATTTGATTTTCAACATCATTCAATTTTTTTATAATCCTTCCTCCTTACTCTTTATTATTAATAATACTGAATTTGGCTACTATGGACTTCAAACATGAAGTAAAATTAATCATACTTTAGTCTATGTTTATTAATAAGGCTAAATAAGTATAGATTCTACAGAATAGTCCTTTAGTAAATTCTCTTTGGTTAAAGATTATGAGTATGGATGATATAAAATAAAATAACTGAAGAATGACACTGACATGACATAACTCACTAACAAAATCTTCTGCTAACCACCTGAAACCAATAAAATATTAAATAAACTTAAAGCATAATGTAAAGCATAAAATATCAAACCATAGCTAATCCAAACAACATTACACAAAACAAAATGAACTGAGGAAGCAACAAGACAATATATGGGTAAAAACGGAATTTGCATTTTTACGCCCCGTCTGAAAAAGGACACAATAGTGCTTAGAAAAAACCCCACGAAAAAGAAAAAGGTATCAATGCATAAAAAGAAAAGGATGTTTAAACGTAGACGAAGAAGAGTCTTTTATTATAGACATAAACCACATATCTGGCAAAAAGGTATGAAGAAAATAGTCGCTGGTTTTTGTACCGTGTCAGACAGAGTAAAGGACAAAATAATCGATAGTACGATGCTTTTAGACAATCCTTTCGGTAAACGGTTTTATGCAGATCGGTGTACTATCCAGTAAGTCTTCTAGAAGATTATGTTAGTCTTGGTGACCTGAACAAACGATGTAAACCAATACAGATAATAATGATGGGTGATCGCTTTCTAAAAGGTCGTATACTTCTCAAAGAGTACGTAGTAGTGCTTTCTGAGGCACAAAAAATGTGTTACATCAGCTTTTGATCTGGCGCCTAATCTCTCTCCAGTCGTGTGCTGTTCCATTGGATTTTCAATGCAGTTGTCAGCCCCACATTTGTTTATTCATATACCTTGTTACTTTAATATTTCATGCATAGTGAAGGTCACAATAAAAATATTTGCAAAGCTTTTAGTTTGTTTTTGCACGAGACGTCTATATGATCCAGCTTTTGATGACATTCACCAGTGGTTTTGCAGTATCTAACTTTTCTGAGGTTAATTATACCTTAAAGAACTTTGTTTACTTACTTCTACGTAAGCAAAGAAGCAGGTTGTCAGGTTAAGCACGCTGAAGTGGCAATGGGCCGGCCATATTTGCTGAAGGGCCGATGGCCGCTGGAGCAAATGAGTACTAGAGTGGAGACCACGACTTGGTAAACGTAAGATAGGCTGGGATAGACTGGATACGAAAGTTGTGGCAAAAATTAGGAAAGGTCTATTTCTAGCAGTGGACCGATTATTTTAATATATTTAAATTTAAAAAATGCCTATTGCCTATAAGTAATCTACATGCAACTTTAGAACGGCATCATCAAATTGAATAATTCTTTTTTTGTTGTTTTTTTTTTTAAAAGACAACTCCCGTATTAGGGTTCAAGCCCTGTGTCGCGGGGGACTTTACAAACATACAAATCACGGACACAAAGTACACCCAGACTCGGAACAGCAATTTGTGGATCACACAAAGTGGTGTCTCGTGTAGGAATCGAACCCACGACCTCTTGCATGGTAGTGGGACACACTCCCACTGCGCCTGTGTGTTTATTAGATTTATAAAACGTATTAAATTAGTTTTAGTGCAACTTGTTGATTATTTACATTTCAAACAGCCTGACTGTACAATATCTGCCATTTCAAGAATCTGCCATTACCAGAATCTGCCGTTTAAAGAATCTGCCATTTCCAGAATCTGCCATTCACCGAATAAGGGAATTATTTTTGGTAATTATTATTATTTAAAAGTTATTTTTTAATCATACGGAGATTGCTTTGCGTAGCCGTGGTGGGCAGCTAGTTATCTACATAAATAAAAACTCATTGCCAAATGTGTTGCTAAGCGCAATACCTACTTAAAATCGACTGGAACAATTTGGCAAATTTTATTATTGAGGCAGGTCTTAAAAAAAGAAAATTGGGGAAAAGCCCGCTAAAATTAAATAAAAAATCCTTTTTTTTTCTATAACTGATGGGTGTTATGGGAGTTCTTTATCAAAATCAAAGTTAACGAGAGCAAAGTAGCGTGGAAAAGCTAGTTATGAATAATATCATGTAAATGATGATATAATACTTCATAATATTATAATATGTGACCACAACGATAAATACTAGTTATACAACTCTTAAGTGTGCCAACGCACTCGGATCATGTTGTGTAACCCACCGCTTCTCACGCGGTGTGCAGTATAAGTAAAGTTTACAGAAGTTAAAGAAAACGAATGTTTATTCGTTTACGTAATTTTTGATTTAGTTTTTATGTAAAAAAACAGTTTACAAAGTTTATTTTATGGTTTTGTATACAGCTGAAAAAAAAGCTTGTTTGTCTAAGATATCAATAAAAAACTATAAAACATTAGGTATACTCAATAAGAATATCATAAGAACCTTCAATTTACCTTACCATTTTAAACCTATGTTATCCTTTGTATGTTAGGGTACTTCTCTACTCCCTCTTCACTTTTCTCTATCTACTACTATGTCTATGGTTAGTCTCACAACTATATTATTTTTAAACTTTCACTGTTTTTGCATGTTGGGCTACTGCATTAGTTATTACAAATCATCGTCGAAATAAGGTATTTAACCTTAAAATATTTTCTCAATTATGACCCGTAGCCGATAAAATTGTATAATATCTACAACATTTTAGGCAAGAAATTATACTTTCACACTTTACAACTACACAGTTTTATCTCAAACCTCAGCGTATACTACGTGTATCCAGTACAAATAGAAAGTATACGATGGTACAAGTTCATTGTCGCGACCTTGAACGCAGCGCTGCATCTGACTATCTGACGAGCATCGCGCACTGTGCTACCGGTTGCAACTTTATATTGTTGTTTATTTTCTGTCAGTCATTGTTCTTTATTAAATAAGGTTAGTAAAGATTTATTTAAATCATACTACTTTTTAGATACTTACTAGCGACTTCATTTTAAATTTAAAACTAAATTAAATTTAAAATCCGTAAATTACTACTAGAACTAAACTATAAAGAAATAGTGTAATTTAATCTACATAAATAAAGACAAAAACATGACGCGTATTGTATAGCAATAAATACTTACTATATTAATTTATACAGATATATACACACACACACACACACATGCACATTCTCATCCACGCTGAAATACAACATGCTGATAATATTACCATAACTTTAGTTTCGGGGGTCCTCGAGCTCCGAAATATAGGCCAAGGCGTAGTTTGGACTCCAGAGCTCCCGCAAATTACAATATAACTTTATGTAATGAATTGTTATTATTTGGGCCCTTGGTCTAAAAATACAGGTGCCCTTACCTATTTATGAGATGCATTCGATTTTTTTAAAGTCTGGCCCAGGAATCGGCTGATCTAGGCCGTGTCTTAACTAGCCTTTACAGATTTATGTTGTTAAATTCGGCTACATGCACGCTTCTGTAATTCAACAAATATTTCATTTGGCCTGTCTTGTCGGAATTTTAATTCCCAAAGGTCATAGACGAGTCATAGTTAAGTTTTTTTAATACCTTTTTGAGGAAATAAGCAGGTCGTCTACCTGATAGTAAGCGTCACGCCATCCCATAAAAGTATCAGTGCCGCCCGAATCATTGTTGGGCAAAGATCTGAATGTCTTTGTACTGCGCTCCTCATTTGAGACATTATTTCATAAGTTTATTTGCCCAGTAATTACACTTGCTACAGTGTCCTTAAACCGAAACACAGAGATCTATTGGTATCTAAGGTAAATGGTAACTTCTGCTTAAGGATATCGGCAACGCTAGTCATTTCGTTCATGAGCCTGAGGCTAACGTTCTTAAGTCTATCCTGAAAAAAAAAAAACATTATTTTGGTTTGGTTTTACCATGTTATAACGTTCCTACTACTACTATAGATGCACACTTCTCTGAGATGAGGGAAGCCGTCAGGATCTAGCAAGCGAGTCTACAGCGAATTGTGGGCTGGTTTCTTTACAATATTTTCCTTCGCCAATTATGACCACATAAAAAATTTTAATTTTTCATCCCTTTATATATAAAAATATTCTAAAAGTTCTGGGCACATATTAAAAAAAATAAAATGAAAATTATTGAACTAAAATATTTTTGTTGCACTTTGTAGTATAATGTGCTCGGACTCTTAAGAGGCTCCTCCAACGCATAGAGAGAAAGTTTCCAGTAGCAGGCCTTGACCCGTTTAGGAGATCGGGAGTTAGATAGCATTTCTAATTTTGAATGATTTGAACTGATCTTCGAGATACTTCAAAAAGCTCTTTTTGGTTTGTGTTGCCCTGATATTAAAATAAATTTAAAACTTGTTGGTGTTGTAAACTTTTTTGATATTTTATTTATTTATAAACAATATTATATTGTATTTAAACTTTCGGAATTTTTATACCTATTAGGTCGGGACTTCATTGCGTGAATTATTCAAAGATGCCCGTGACCATGATACGTCCTGTAAATAAAAAGTTCGTACCTATATTTATTTTTATTAGGCGAAAAGTCATGTAGGCTGATACTGATTTCCGATCAAAATTTCCATGATTGTCTCGATATCGAAATTTGCAAGATCTACACTTGCAAATTCTGATTTATAGGCATTTTAGCATAAATAATTATTAATATAAAACAATGAGATGTTTTAATAAAGGAATTATACCTAATGCTTTTCCATTTTCAACTGTAAACGATTAGTACACGATTATATCTTAACTTATCTTATACCTTTAAACGAACAACTCTTGTATATATATACCTACCAATTATATTATCTGAATCTCGACAACGGCTCCAACGATTTTCATGAAATTTAGTATGAAGGAAGTGTCGGAGGCGATAAATCGAATTAGTTAGGTTTCATTTTTAGAAAACGTCGCTTAATAAAAATATCGAGTGAAGCTCGGTCAACCAGGTACATTGCATTATAATCGAATTCGGTAAGAGCACGTCGAAATCTATAAAATTAATAATTTTCCCTAATTTCGGACTTTTTTAACTAAAGTAAGTACCCACTAGATAAGTAACCTATAGTAATTTGAAAAACTAATAAAAAACTCTATAAAAAAATAACAACAACAACAACAATCCAACGATTATATAAGATTAAATAGATCATTGCAGTTGGATTCTAGAATTTCCTCTTTTTTTCGTTTTCATACAATTTTCATGCATCTGGCGATTAATGTATTTTCCAAAAAAAAAAATCACTTCGATCACGGTTGATTTGCTCCGAAATTCATCATCAGATCTTTACGAAATGTTAATGGGACTATTTTAAAATAAATCTCTTTCGGACAAAAAAAAAAGAGTTTTACAAATCCGTCTATACATGACGGAGTCATGCCTCAACATACATCAAAAATGGTTGTCTATAAAGTCGGTTTATGGTAGATAATTTTACGTGATAACGTCTTATGATCGTCTACATTGATGATATCGCATGCCATGTGGCTGCAATCGCCATTCGCTGTTGCTTAGCAACCAATCAAAAAATGACACTTTTTCGTGCGTGCAATCCCGTCATCCATTTAAAAGACGCCATCACGTCAAAAAATATATAGACATACGAATTGAAAACCTCTTCCTTTTTTAAGTCGCTTAACAAACTATATCACTTTCTAAAACAACGAATTGCCTTTGGGGGGATAGCACCAACAGAAAACCAACATGATTAATTTATTTCATACAACAAGAACTGACATAAACTATTTCTATTCTAAACATTCATTACTTGTAGCTCGTTTAACTAGGCCGAGTAGCAAAGTGTGACGTCACAACACACGTTAACTTACCGGATCCTCAAAATACCTATAGAAAGTAGGATTTTGACAGCAAATCGGTTAAGAATGTAACAATAACATAAGTTGTGCCAACATTTATTTTGGAAGCCACTTTAAATTTCACTGTGACACATATTTCATTGTTACAGTAATAACGCCATCTTAACCAAAGTTACGGTGGCTAATCTAAACGGAGACTAGGTAACAAATAATATTACGAGTATAGAGCAAAAATCTGAGACTGGTCCGTTGGTCTTACGGTTAATGGACCCTGACTACTTAGCCGGAGGTCGTGGGTTCGATTCCCACACACCACTTTGTGTAATTTACAAATCGTTGTTCCGAGGCTGGGCGTGATTTGTATTTTTGTGAAGTCCCCCGCGACACAGGGCTTATACCCTACTGGGATTTGTATTTTGTCGCGGGGGACTTTCAAACATACAAGTCACGGACACAAAGTACACCGAGACCCGGAACAATAATTTGTGGATCACACAAAGTGGTGTCCTGTGTGGGAATCGAACCCACGACCTCTTGCATAGCAGTCGGGCACACTCCCACCGCGCCACAGAGGTAAGAGTATGTATGTAATTTTATGAAATAAAAGTGGAAAAAAATGTATTGTTTTGTCCTATGACTTCATCTATAAAACAAATGGGAATTACCCGACGAGGGCTTGTGCCCTCGTTGGGTAATTCCCATTCAAATTTGAAATTCTTTATTCACTTAGGATGCAAAACAACTCTTGTGATACGTCGGGATTCTACATGTACATGTAATGGCAAGTTCGCAAACAAAAAATTAACCTGGCAATAAAACTCGCGGCCACTCTTTTCAAATTGCCAATTTTACATTTTTTTAATGTTTATAAACTTGTTGTGAGGGTAAGGTTTTACAAAGGTGAGTATATTAGACTCGAACTGACTTAATAGTTAGTCCATGGCCAGAGGTTACAGTGCCCCTTACGGAATAATATCCTTCACCATAATTTCTAGAAAAAGATCCTGTGTGACACAAACTACACCTAGGCTGTAAACCAAATATAACAGCTGAACGCAAACAACCATTGGACAGCAGTCATACGGGATCCCATTATGCCTAACACCTAATCGTTCAAACAAAATTATGATATATCAAATTATAACAAATAAAAAATTATGCGACCCAATAGGGAACCCAGTCGTACATACTCCCACTACGCCACTGAGAGAGTTTGCGAGGAAAATGCCTGGAAATATTAATACTTTGATCTTTTTGACAAAGAAATAGTGATAATTGAATGATTGATTAGTCTTTGCTTTTCTGACATTGCCCTGATTCTAAAGAAAAGCACAATACTTTGACTTTTCATACCTTCGGTAGCAATCATGTGTGCATTTTACCACGAATACCATTCTATCAGTTTATTCAAAAGAATTTTCAGAATACAATGTTTGTATTGCACTCCAAATAATTCTTATTTGTGATATGTTAAAGCCTAGTTTACAATTTCACGGTGTATTGAATAAATGTGTTTCAATTCTGTACTACAATTGAACTTTTGTTCGAAGGTACGACGCTCTGCGTACGCGCATGGCATGAATGGGTGTTTAGTTTCGTTTAAAAACTGTCTTGATACTTGGTTTATATGTATTTATTTTATAAAATATTTTAAAATAAAATTACATTAATCTATACTTAGAGATATTTTGAAATATTTTTCTGAAATAGAATATAATTTAAAAATCATTTAAGCGATTAAAATATTAAAACGTTTTCTAATATACAACGTGTAACAAAAAGATCAAACTCAAGGTTTCAGCCCATAATATTGAGTGCATATCTTAATATTATCAAAATTTATTTTTTTAAGTGTTTATTCGTTTATTGTTCAATGAATGTATAATAATTATGCCATAATAATACAATCGTATTTGCTACCAGGGGATCTATATAATACATATGCCCTACGCGGTCTACTACTGAAATTTGACAAAACGCTATGCCAAAATAATTCAAACGGATATATCGGACTACAAAAAAAAAAAAAAAAACTATGGTAGGTGTAACACTGATAAAAGCCAAAGTCAAAGTCCACTTCTAAAATTTGACCACACCTTTCTGTTACGTTGTATAAAAAGTAATCTAATAAATTTATTCGATTAATTATTATTAACTTAACCCCTGTAATCACTGAGATTTTTTAAACGTAAACACACTGACATAAGATATGTCTTACATTATTTATAACAGCTCAGCAGCTTTTTCTAAATGACCTTATATTTTCGAACTGTGACGAAATAATCCGACCGACTAATAGGCATCTATTGACGCATACCGCAAGTACCAAAACACCTCGCCGGCTATACAAAGTTTCGTAGCAACCATCCTTGTGACGGACTCAACACTCAATATAAAGGCGGTTGCCATCCCGGCCGCATCTCACTTATTTGAAAACCATCAATAAGGACACAACCTTAAACTCAACCTCTTTTTAAAACAACGTTAGTAATTTCAAAAAATGCGTGTATTGTGTATTTTCCTGGCTATTGCCGTGGTGGTCTGCAGTGCTGCTCCTGGCGCTTCGAATGAAAATGATGGAAGAATTGAGCTATTTTCTGGTGTCGCCATTGAAAAGTAAGTGTTTTTGTGCCTTTTTCTTAATAAATAAAGTTGATTTTTCTAAAAAAACGATTGCCGATTGATCGAATTTCGGTATTTTTTACTAATAAATTAATAAAATATTGGTAAAATAATTATCACAATTTGATTATGATCGTATGGACTTTTATGGTTAAAATAAGTTGTTTAGTTATTATATTACAATACACAAGGTTTTATAGAACAACCATTAATAGAATATATCAAAGCTCAATTAGCAGCTTGATCTTTATTATATAAAGATAATTAATGTTTTGACTTCTTCATATTTTTTGCCCTCTTATTCTACTCTCAATATTACGAAAGTTCAAATCAAAAATTTAAGAATAGCATGTACTTTGCAGTTTATTGTAATTACAATATCTACTTGATTTTATCTCTTATGGGTACATTTAGACAAGCGAGGAAAGAAAAAAATCACTGATCTTACTTCAAAATTAATGGAGTTTCAAACAAATTTGCGATTTATATTTTATCCCTGGGACTAATCGTATAGATTTTACTTTTATTTATAATATATGTATCGCAGAGTATTTTGAAATCTGACCCAAACTCGTGGGTTAAACCCTCAATACTTTGATTTGAACTCGTTACTTTAAGCACACCATTCATTTAGGCAACACAAATTAAAGTTTTTGAAAGTAGGCCAAGAAAAAACCCAAAGCTGAATAAGAACTGATAGTAAATAATTACTGTTTAGTGTATGTAGGCAACTGTATCTATTGTTATAATAACGACGTATGTACAAAAGTTCCTTTTAATATTATATTTCTAAACTTTCTCGGATGGTAAAGGCATAAAATACAAAAAATACAGAAGTCAAGTAGTATACTGATTTCGCTTGAGCAACGTATACATAAACATCCCTCGCGAACTGACTGACCTTTACTTTTTCTTTTTTTAAGAATTCCTCGACTCGACTAAACCTCACTCAAAAGTTTTTCATTTTTTTATAGATGATACTAGCAATGTGGGATTCTGTCACAGTACTAGGAATCCTGTGAACTCCCCCCCTCTCCCCAGTTAAGCTCATTGGCTTGTGTTAAGACCACTCCTACCCACGTATAGGATTCGAACACGCCACCATAATTTAAAAAAAAATCTCGCCTCGCTTGAGGTGAGGAAACAATAGTCAAACTCAAGGTACGTTGGGATCTACCTTAAACCTGAATTATTATGTAAATTATGAATTATTATGAGTCGAGGGATTGTAAAGGATTTTTTATACTACGAAATGAGAAGACGAGCGGGTGGTGCGCCTGATGCTAAGCGTCACACTAGCCCATAACAGTATCAGTGCTACCCAAATCCTTGTTTAGCAAAGATCTGAATGTCACCACGCCGCGCTTCCTCTAGCTCTCATTTGCTATGTATACTTGGAACCAAAATACACCAATTTTTTATCGTAACCATTTCATGGAAGAATAACTGACATTGTTGTGGTACCTAACAAGACAACTACCTAAGAAGAGAGCCTACGGCTTAGATCTACCGTACGTATACGTGTAAATCTCGAACCCCTTTGGAACAATGTGTTCCTAAATTTCGTGTGGTTGAACGATAGCAATGTTTCGTTGCTCGAGCGCGTTTGCTTAAAACTTTTCTTCTGTACTCTCGGCTTTTTGTACCAAAGGTGAAAAGTCCTCCACAATAGGTCTATGCTATTTATCAAAGATATACTCATTGTTCAGTTTAGTCTATTTAACAAATAATAGGCATTCTCGACAGGTAAGTAGCAAAAATCGTTTAGTTTATTCAGTACAATAGTTTACTTTGGTAAGTAAGTATTTTACGTTTCATAATGCGTGTGACTTGGTAACGACTAAGAGATCAGGAGATCAACGAGGTACAGTAACGTTAGTGTATGTCCTTAGATGGGTTCTTTTTTAAAGTGATATATTTCTTTGCCTTAGAGTAAACGTCAAGTTCCGGCTCTGTAGAATTTCCATCCTTTAAGTTTTTGAGAGAAGGAAGAATATATGTAAGGAAATCCTATCCTAAAATCTCGAAAAAGTTAAACATATGATATCCACCGATCCACCCAGGGTACGCGTGGTGAATTACGACAGTGAGTCCATAACATCGAAGACTGATTATGTTATTTATTTTAATTTAATAAAAGCTTATCTGTTTAACCAAAATTGTAGCGACAGGAGCCTAGTAGTTAAAACATTGGATTTCATACTCGATACATTTTACTACTAGTGTGACACAAACAATTTAGCTTAGGTGGAGGGTTAAGGAAGCTTGTTAATAACCATCTCACTCCTAAATATATGTTATCTAATAATATCGGAGTTTATTATTGCGCACGAAATCGCAATCAGACGAAGATCACGCCTACTTTCATTTCAAACAAAGACGATAAGATATATATCCTATACAACAAATTCAATTTAATAATCCTCTTACAGCTTTCAAAGTGAATTTACATACAAAAATATAAACACTTTCCCTTCATTGTTTTATAAGTGCTAAGCAGAACAGTTTTAATTCAAACCTTTATCTGAATGACAGTGTACTGACGACCTTACGACATTGCCTATGCTTGATATTAAAGACACAGAACACCGAGAGAGCAGCAGGAAAGCTTTTTAACACGGGTTCTGGGCACATCTTCATAACAAATCAATCCATGCTGGAACGGAACAAAGGTGTCCGTGAGCGATATCTAGATGTGCGTTACTTTTCTTCTATGGTCTCGGTGTTTTGTGCTGTTATTTTGATGCCTAAGATTATCAAAATAGCCTCCATAACAAAACCATACGGTTTATTTGTGACATGCAATTAGAGTCCTAGATTGGAGGGCACGACTCAGTAAACGTAACGTATGACGGCCTTCAGCCAGATGGACCGACGACCTTAGGAAGGTTCCTGGGGTAGACTGGATTCAGAAGGTTCTGTGGCTTCATAAGTGTTCATAAGTGATGATGAGCAATTAGTATGAAATACACTTTGTATCCTAAAAATAGCCCAATTGGACTGGAATTCAAAATTACCAAAGAAAGAGAGATAACGTGCTCTCAGATGCACAAAGAAAATGGTCAGAGTAACATTTTCAAAAAACGGTCACCCATAAAAAGGCCCAATGGACCAATGACCCATGATAGTGGCAACATTGTTTTACCTCTCTAATCTGTTAACTGTTTCATTGAGTCACTAACTTCTCAATAAATTTTTGGATTAACCAAAGTTAAGTCTCGTGTGGAAACTGAACCCACAAATTCTTGCATAGCACTCTTACGCATTCGCACTGCGCCAACGACGTAGAGTCACAGTTAGTTTAAGTAACTCATAAATGAATATTTCAAGTTAAAATTTAGAAATACTTAGTGTATTGTTCTTATGGTAATTAAGTGAAAATGTTTAGAAAATAGTGACGTGAGTGTTATGAAATAACACTGGAACGAATCCGGTTTCCCAATACTCCTTAACGTGAGCTTACATTTTTGTTGAAGCGTTGTTATGGTAATTGAAAGAAAGGTCATTCATGAGTCTTTAGTCCTCAATGACAGCTACAGAAATGTCTTATTTAACGATAGTTGACAAGACCTCTACAAAGATAAGCAGATAATTGATGAATCGGGCATCACATGGCGAAAATTCTTCTTAGGTAGATTATTTAGGTAATCCCTTCCCTTAAAATGTACTAAAATTGAGCAGACATTTTTATTTAGTGCACTGAAACGTAAATAATAAATGACGAATAATAAAATCTGCGGCTGCTAACAGATTAACTCAGTTAGCAGCAAGTGGGTTCACGTCTCGGTAGTATTATACGAGTACTATACGGGTAGAATTAGAACACGCGACCTCACGATTGCGAGTCCATAGACTTAGCCATTAGGTTACCGCCGCACTAATTTAAAAATAATAGTAACAAATTATAATACGCAGAAAAGCTATGTCAAGATGTTTCAATGCTTTTGCAAAATAAAACCACTACTCCAATTAGGCTAATTAGCAGTTCTAGTATTGCTTTACTAACTTTCGATAGGCTGTCAGTAGAATTGAGATCTCTAAAAGTCGATGGCGCAGCGCTAGTGTGTATGATTATTGTGCACGAGGAAGTGGGTTCGATTTCCACTTGAAACAGAGCATTTTGGGACATTAGTTCGGAATCTGGGTACAAACTCACTAGCCAAAGCTGGGATTCATAATAGTTTTAAAGAAATGAGTTAACTATACTAATATTATAAAGCTAAAGAGTTTGTTTGTTTGAACGCGGTAATCTCAGGATCTACAAATACGAATTAAAAAAATATTTTATTGTTGGATAATCCATTTATCGAGGAAGGCTAAAAGCTATATAACATTACGCTACGATCAATAATGGCGGAGTAGCAATGAAAAATATTGCAAAACGGGGAAAATTTACGCACACGAAGTTGCGCGCTACAGCTAGTATCAGATAAAAATCAAAACAGCTAAGGCTACAGGCCTCGCTGAACTTAAACTACTGAAGCTAGAAACATGAATTTGGGCAATGGGTTTCTCTTGTGACATAGGTACACACAAGGGAAAGATTTATTTATGTTCGACCCCTAAAGAGGTATTTGGACTACTACGCTGGCAATGCCGCGGGTTACAGCTAGTAACCGTACTCGTATAATTATATTGAATTAATTAAGGATACTGGCTGACTAATGACAGGTTCTATTAATTATTTACCAATATCTATCTGCTAAAATAACCAACTATAGTAGTAACACTGGCATTTGTGCCGCCAATAGATACCCTTTCGTGTAAGATAATACATTACATTATTTGTTTGTTTGTTTGCAGAGACGCATCAGGGGCAGAAAAGTTAAACGTCAAATTTGAACCTGGCGAACTGAGAGCTGCGGCTGTCACTTTTGAGGAAGGTATTTAATATTTTTTTTATTTGGCGGCTTAACGTGGTTTTTGAAACGCGGAGAAATGTGTCTATGTCCACCTAACTAAAAGTAACTAGACTTAGCTGGTTATATACTCACCCATATACATCTTTCAATGACAGTTGGTTCATGTTGAAGTTTCCGTATCCTTAAACGCAGTTAATGTCTGCGTTGCTCCAATGAATCTACACTAATCTAAACTTATATTAAAAAGAGGAATGATTTGAACTTTTGTATGTAACAAATAAACTTAAAAAGTAATGAGCCGATTTTAAAAATTCTTTCACCATTAGATAGCTACATTATCGGGAAGTAATATAGGCTATATTTAACTGTCAAAAAATCTAAAGTTCCCTACGAAAATTTCAATAATGTAACTCAAGGTGTAAAAAACTACGATATGACATCCGTGCAAAGCCGGGGCAGTCGTATTAATTATACTATGAAGCTTTCCTTCTGTAGCCACTATGAATTATATTGCTGCAATAATTTTTTTTTTTTTATTCAGTGCAGTGTGCATCATGTCTTACATGTAAAAGAATAATATGATGGCTCAAACGAAAGTTGTTGCGAGCGAGTCATCGACCTCTTACGTCAGAGTAATGGCCGCGCGGTCAAGGTTACAAACGTCTGTTTCATTGTTGTATGTATATACTATAGCGACAATTGAATAGGATACTACTATCAAAATTGCATTGCACTGTTTAGGCATTACTTAAAAAAAATATCTACAATTTAACATGTTTTAGAATTTACTGTTATTAAAATAAATTCTAAGCAACAAAATTATTAGGCAGACATACCAGACAGGGTGCTGAAATATTAAAACGATTAGTGTTGTACCACCCATGCTGGCATTCAGAATTCGATTAAACTGTTTGCCTAGGAATGAGTTACTTATTTGTACTAAATGAAAGTTAGAGATAAACAAATCACTATTGTATCTTTTTGATACAATATCTAACTAACATAAAACAATATTTTAAATTACATATTTATTAAATATTTTTAATTATATAAAGCTAACACAGATATTAAATTATTATAAATAAAACTTTATTAAAAATAACAAAAATTGAATTTGAATTTTATGTCTACTAAATAATATTTATTTTTCATATCTTTACTACTAATAACTTCATCATCATCATCTTCCAACCATTTTAAAATTGGTTGATTCTCTCTTCGGTCTAAAACAAAAAGAAACAGTTATCAGTTAAAAGTAATTAACAAAATTACTGTAAATAACGTTAAAAGTAAACAATCTTATTGTAAATAATATAAAAATAAACAATATCAATGCACATAAAGTAAAAATAAACAATAGTAGTAACAATATTTTTTCTATGTCGCGTGGGGTCTTTTCCAGTTACCTATCTCTCCTACACTTGAAGTAGGGGTGAGATTTTTTTTCAGCTACCTAGGGATGTCGTTGAATGGATCTAATAAAAATATTTAGAGGTTGCAAAGACTTACGGATGATTCTGGTTTACGGCTCCGTTCGTTTTGTTTGTGTCAAGTGTCCTCACCCCCCTTGCCAGCTAACTGGTTATTTTTGAAGATGTTAAAATATTCAGGGTTGTAGTATATACGAGTAATAGCAGACAAAGTGAGAAGTAACAACATTTTTATACCAATTCTAATGAAAGTTACATAAACATACGTTGTTAATAGTATGAAACGACAAAATATTAACTTTTTATACCTATGCTGGATAGCTACAGAACTCTACGTTGTGCGTGGCCCAACAGGCACTTGCCCGGTTTTGTATTTATTAACTTCTTTTTCATTTCTAGCCCGTGGTAAGATCAAGAAATACTCGCCTCTTCTGGCTGGTATCGGTGTCAAAGTCTTGGCTGTGGCCGGTTTGTTGTTTGGAGGTCTAACGCTGATGGTGACCAAGGCCTTGGTGGTGGCTAAACTGGCCTTCGTTGTGGCAGCCGCACTTGGCATTCAGAAACTGTTGAGCGGAGGTGGATTAAATAGCATCAGTGGCAAGGTAAGATATTTTGTTATAGATTATAGAAGATATATTGTATATGTTGTATAACATTTTAGTCAAAAATATGTTTTATTAGAATTTCAAGATTAATTTAAAACCTTAAATTATACATAGTTATATATCAATAGCGTCCATAACAGTCATTAGGCATAGCTGCTATAAAATAACGTAATAGATAAAAAGGATCATGAACTGCGTGAAAATTAAGGAAAATTAGATGAACTGAGTCAGTAACGGCATGCATCTTGATTCACTCACTCACCTTAATTCATTCTCTTCATCCCTATTAAATGTAATGAACACTTTCATTTCAATTTTTGAACCGCACTTTATGTCAATCCAATATAAAATTGTTATAAATTTGTAAGTGAGAACATCAACAGGCTTATTAAGAATCGAAATTTCTCACGAAGCACAACGCCATCTATCGAAAAGAAAATACTGTAGAACCATAGATGCTGCGCCTGTGGTTTATATCACTTTTTAATTGAAATTGCACGTTGCACATAATAGTATTATTTATACTCAATGTTATTTTTAGAATTGGTATTTAATATTTATTATGTAGAATTTTAACACTATTTTTATCTTATTAGATCGCCGGTATCCAGTCATCTCAACAATGGTCAGCCCCAACAGCATCTGCAGCAACATACCCCTACGCCAGATCATCAAACATTGCGAACGATGCCAACGACTTAGCATACAAGGCACAAATATCTTCATAAGAACATTTTAGAAACTATAATAAGTAATAAGAAAATAATAGTCTAAATTATCAGTGACGTTCTGTGCTTCGTTTCATTTCCTATGCTTCGAAAAAATCTTGCTTCGAGAATTATTCGAAGCGTAAGAAATATAATTTTCTGAAAAATATTTTTATTCATAATTTTATGTTTATTTCACTAATTTGGATTTTTTAAATAAGAATTTTGATATTTTGCTTTTTTGTATTACAGTGCTATTTATTGGAAAAAATAATTTAAAATCATTATTTAATTAGTTACTAATCATTAATTACTACTGTTGTAATAATTTAAAGTGGTTACAGATTTCCAATGATCTTTATAATTGTAAGAAATTTTATTATGAATTTTCCCTATTAGTTTTAAGATTAATTTATAGGAAAGGTGCGTTTGTTAGCTTGAAATTTTAATGAATTATTTATAAAGCTGAATGTATGGTGCATGAATAGTTATGAATTATTATTATTTTAATATTATTAATATTATAATTTATTCCTTTATATTTTTTATAAATTTTATTAAAAATTGTATAAATAATGAACATGATTGGATAGTGCAGGGTAACGACGCAACAACTAAAACTATTTTCTTCTTATAATTTTCAGTTTGTATAAAGCGGTCCGCTAAGGCAGTTTTTTTTTAAACTATTAGTTTTATATTGTAATATTACGGGTTTATGTGTCATAGAACCAAACATTGTACTTAAAATTAAAGTAATCATTTATAAGACTGTACAATTAGTTATAAGATAAATAAATATATTTACATTGATTTTATTTCTTTTATTTAAATAGACAATTTAATGGTTTGGGACAATCAATTACTAATTGTAACGTATTTACTATTCTATTTTTCAACGACTTTTGATGACGTGAACACGGTTATAGAGTTCAACATTATAACAACCTACTTCACTTTATGGCCACAAAGAATAGTATTCGATTTTTTTTTATAAATTATGACTTGCAATGTGGAGCTTTGGGTGCCACATTACTAGTAATCTTGTTAACTCCTTCAGCTAAGCTTAATGGTTTGTTTTAGGAGTGGGATCACATCGGTAGTATAATGGGTAAGATTTGAAATGGTGACCTTACAATTGCGAGTCCGATGCTTTAACTATTAGGCTACCCTATGGTACCAACCATTATGTATTCCTATGGGGTTTTCTTGTTTCGATGGCACAGAGTAGGGGGTTCAATTCCCTTATGGGCTTTTGTGTCCTTAATTAATTTTATATTGTAAATTACCTTCTGCAACACACAACTTTTAATCGTCTTTTTATGTAAAAACAATATCTCTATTTCATGAAGAACTTACGATAATTGAAGTATAAATAAGCCATTGTAGAAGTTAATTCACCATAACGCCTAAATAACAGCTCGCAAGACGTAGCGGCACAAATACATAGCGGTATCAGAACCGTTCATAATACTTAAGAAACTTTGCGTTTGGATATTTTTAGAACCGGTAGCGACATCTATCGGTGTTTGAAGTAAACTAAAGTTTTGTTAGAAAATTTGATAGATTTTTATTTAAATATTAATGTACAGTTACATAGTTCCTTATACATATTTAATTTAAAGAACATTTAAGCTAACATTATAATATATTTACTCGTTTTTTTATAAAATTAGTTAAACAATAATATTCGAACATACATAAAACTACTACAAACGTTTGATTCTTATGTTTGGATTATTTTTTAATAATAGATATTATTATATACATTGGTGACTCAGATACATCAAATTACTGAAGCTATAAAAATCATGTAAAAATGTACTGTCGCTGGAAAACAGCAGGTGTGATGAAACATAAATGACTTGGGTATTAATGTTGACACGTTTATTTTGCAATTATACTCGTAGAAGAACATTTTGATCTCGTTACATAATTAAATATTTATTTAATTAAGTAACGTACAAAAATGTTTATATAAACAAAAGTATTCCACATACCGATGCATGCCGTTGCTTAAAAATAAACGATTAAAAAATTTAAAAAAAAAATAACATGGCAAAATTTGAAAGATTATGTTAAAGCATTATTTAGTATAACAGACGATATCATATGACCATAATAGAATTAATTGAAACTTACGCATTTTTTTGTGTAATTCAATCATTACTGGATTTGAGTTTAAAAAAACAAGGATTTTCCTTATTTCTCGTTAACTGTTGTTTACACTCAGTTTCAGTAGGTAGGTACATCATTTATCAAATAAATAATTTGTTTAATTGTATCATGCTTTAAATATGATTTTCTAAATTCACTGTTTAAGTGACTACTGTAAATAAATATGCAATTACTGATTTATAAGAAAAACTAAAAGGTAATGAGTAAGATTTGAGTCATTTATATCTTGAAGGGTTTTAAATTCCTCGGGTTTAATAAAGACACCTCGAATATGTGGGCTTTTTATAATTTTCAAGATTTGACAAATGTTTCCTAGAATTAATAAAGAAACCTTTTAATCTACTTCAAAAGAATATAAAGATTAAAATTTGTACAAACAATGTCCATTATAATGCACAACTTGTACACATATTTTTCCTAAGTTTAAAATTCTTCAATTAAATAAAAAAATAATTCAAGAATTCAACAGTTATTAGAACGTAAAAAACAGACAGCAATTGAAATAAGTAAAATGCTATAAAAACGCTGTAAATCATAAACGCAACATGTCCATCTGTAGTTGTTTAGAAACTAAGCAGTTTATACGGACAAGTCTACTTTTATACTAGTTTTCAATATAGATAGAATGTGAAAAAAAATAACATGCCATCTTCACCCACACAAGTATGCAGTTGCGTGAGTATTGTCGTGTATGTATACGCCTTTCACTCACACATACTATTGTACAAATGGTTGCACAGTGAAATGAGTGGAGTAACTTAGTAAAATATTTATACTTCTATTAGTACTTATTATCTTTATTATTAAAATACAGGTCCGTTGACAAACCTTTATTCGAACTTCTATAAGTTTTCATTTTACATAATAACGCTAGTGTACTTTGATTATTATGATTCAGTAAGATTTAAATATCACCTAATTTTATCAAGTATTGTTAATATTTTGTCAAATCACAATTAAGAAGTCGGTTTCACATTTGTTGAACAGCTTCATATTAATTATATAATTACATACCTACAAAATGTCTGTTATATTGCACAAAAAAACTTTGATTATTATGATTCAGTAATATTTAAACATCTCCTAATTTTATCAAATATTGTTAATATTTTGTCAAATTACAATTAAGGACACGCTTTTATTGTGTTGTTTTATATTAATTATTTAATTACATACCTACAAAATATATATGTTAAGTTTAATATTGAACAGATTCAAAACCTGTCAAATTTGCGAAACATTGGGCAGAAAAAATAAAAATAAATTGAATATTGCTGAAACTCGCTTTACAATAGAAATCATACGTCAAACTACTGCCTATATGTAAATCTATAACAACATAATTCGACTCCATGTCATTCACTAGCCTTATTATGTAGACAGCTAACTTTCTCCACCACTACACTAACACCTTTGCATGTGTGCGTGACACTTTCACTTACACATTTTTGTTGTGTTGTCTTTCCATTTTCTTATTAATAAATGATTATAGATATCTTCAAATGAAACGAGTGGTATTTAATTATTTTATAATAAAAATATACTTGAAACCAAAGTAAAATCTTTAGATTTGGATTTTAAGAGTCTATTAATATTCCATTCTTGCTATAACTGACATAAAGAGAGACATAATAAACTAGATAATATAATTTGTAATAGAAAATATTTGCAAAAATGCTACTAAGTACGTCGTGATTTTTTAATATTGTGGGAGAGCACCTGTACATGGAAACTTACCTAGAATCAAGAATTTTAAATGAAAAATAATAATTTAATGGAACATAATTATACGGAGGACAATAACTTTTGTAACTATAATAATACCTTTATTACTTTAATATGCCTTATAATATAATAAGAAATTTATAAGAAATGAATTCTAATTTTGCATAATGCGAATTGTTTTTAAACTTTCGCGATGCTTATACATATTAGAATATTATCGAGACTTAATCGCGTGAAACTGGGAATAAACCAAATATTTTACTAGGTTAAGCCCCAATAATATTTTAATTTGCATATTGCTGTATATAAATGACTAAATATTTAATTTACTTTATTCAAAGAGTTTGTTTATGGAAATGTAATAGTTGAATGTTTTGGTAAAAATATATAATTTTGGATATCCAACATAAGACAGGACCGGGGATTTTTTGCCATAAAATAAGAATAGTTGTAAATTTGGGTACGTCCTTACGTAGACCAAAAATCAAATTGTGATTTTGTTTCTTTAACAGAGTCACTAAGCTGTGTGTTTAAATCTTTTAAACTGTATTTAGGCAAGGTACTTATTTAAAGAATAATTACCTATTAATTAATACTACATTCTTTTTTAAACTAACAAGAACTTTCTAGAAGATATTTCTCGTTTTACCAATTCGCTGCAATATTCTTTATATCGTATATCACACCGTACCATTCGCATTCCTTATGTTATCGCATATTTGAATAAAACTGTGATTTCTTCAGTAGAAAATTGCATTACGTTTTAAAATATTTTCATTTAAATACAAGCAATCGTCGTCTATTATTAAGTAAATCTCATTCGATAATTCCAATATGTATTAAAATTATTATATTATTACGTCTACATAGTTTTTCTCTATACTCTTCGTACTTTTCTTGATCATGTTATAAATTAACATTCTTTATAGTTTTATTTTAATAATATCTTCAATGAGACTATGCAAGGCCTTAGAAACGGTGAATCATTTGATCTAATACAAATTTGTACTAGTAACTACCAACTATTTCTTGCTGTTCCACCGATGTAAAGTTATAAGATTTATATTATCATTACTCAGACTTCCTTCTATCTTCGTACAAAATTCTGATTCTTACATTCAAACTCTATAACGAGGAATTGCAGTTACACTACTTAGAACTTAATTATTTTGAGTACGATGACTTCAAAAAAAAGCATTAATTGTAATTATTAATAAATTGTAAAGCAAACTTATTAATTTTTTAAATTTATTTGAAATGTGTAGAAATGTTAAAAATGACTTCGTAGTTGGAATAAGGCTATATCTAAATAAGTATCTGCATTTCGAAGACCAAGTATGCACCTAAGAGAAACACATACGCAGAACTGAACCACAGTCGGATAAAAATCATTACCATCAATTACTAAAACAAGAAAAATCAACCTGTCTTGTGGGCTATTAAAAAGAAAAAAATGTCTTTCACCAGCAAAGGAATTTGGGGCTTAGTAGCCGCTTACACCTTTCTCTTCGCTTTCACACCGAGAGATCGGGTAAACGCAGTGCCCTCAATGGTTTTATTTACCTCAAAACACAACACCATAACTACCTCAAATCACACTTAAAGACCCTACTTAAGATTTAAAAAATAGAGTTCATATTACAATGAATAATTAAATTGAGTTGTGACATTTTTGTATTTTTTATTATAGTAAAAACAGGTGTGCCTGTCAATTCTACTTTTTTATTTCATTGTAAGATTAGGCGCCCACCCATGTGTTAATCACATAATTTATAGAGTTTTGAGAAATTTGGTTACGTATTTTAAATAAGTTAATTTTCATTGATTTTTCCTGTGTCTTCATTTTACAGTAGGTGTTAGGCGTAGGAAGACGTTATGGCAGAATAATTTTGTACATTCAGACAGTTTTTTTTAATTATTTTTGTTAAAATAGAGGCACATTAAACATGTACCTATTTAAAGAGCTACCCACCAGCTCTTCAGAACGTCTTTACCATACCTGCCTTACTATATTGATAGATCATCGTACGTAGTATGTCATGGCATATTTATAGTGATGGGTCTAGTGTTTTGAGCTGATTTCTACTTATTTTATACTAACTATTTCGGGTTTCTAGCTATTTTTTTATGTATACATATCATAATTATTTCTCAGATAAATACATTTTGGTTGAAAAACTTAAACATATTTCAGGCACCAGTATTAACCTTATAGTATACATTTCCTCATTTAAAGCTTATAAATTTATGAATATCTTATCAAATTCCAGACCCCAGCCTTAACTAATAATTACGATGTCTCCATCTTTGAAAACTTATTTTACGATAGTTGACTTGACTGCATAATATATCAGATAAATATACATGATGTACATCTTTACCATCCTTGGATAAGTTACCCATAATCTTCATTATTGATAGTTTTTTCAGAAATATGTAGGAATTGTTGCTGTCGGAATAAAGGGTTTTTTTATTGTGAGATTACACTAACGGGAATAAATATTTAATATTTGTGGCATCTGAGACTTCATCAGACATCACTTACTCATAATGCATATAACATTTCATGTAGAGATTAAACCAAAGCATTAATTAATGTCTGAAATGGGATTGCACGTCACAAAGCCCTGAAATTATAGGCTATGTATTCCCACTTTCATAAATATAAACTATCTCATTTGAGAACGCCGTGACAAATGTTACTGATGAAAAAACTAAAATTAATTTATATTTTAAGTTTGCATGCCTTCATCATCACAATCAGCCTGTATCGGTTCACTGTTGGACATAGGTCTTTTCTAATTTACGTCACAAAAACTAGTTATTTGCCTTCAGCATCTATGTCATCAGACTTATTAATGAGTTTATCTTGAGTGCACCCCTTCAAGAGATGATGATTCTTTTAACCATTACAAATACTGTTAAGCCCTTTTTTCGCAAATTCATAATTTGAAGAATTCAAAATCATTTCACAAATTAACCAAAGCCAACCAAATAAAACACATTGACTCAAAAACCTGTCAGAAAAAAACATTACGTCCTATTACTACCAAAGCCTCTCGAATCAGGTGTTTTGCAACACTCGTTTGCAACCGGATGTAGGCTTTTTTCTCTCGCAGAAGGTGAAAGTGTTTAAAGTAGCACACGTTGACTTGAAAGTTGTGAAAGTGAAGGCTGTGGATGTGTTTTGGTAAATTTATGTGTACGAAAGCGTGGTAGGTAAGATAGGTAGGGCCCCACCCATCACATTATAGACCTCAGTGTGCTGGTACTACAAGCATTCAGTTTGACCATGCTTGCAGGAGGCGATGGGAAGGTTGCTCTGTTACCGTAGCTTGAGTTAAAATAAATGAAGGTTGCTCTATTTTAGATTATGAGATTTGAATAAGGGGCTGTTGAATTTTATTCAAGACTTAAGCATTCAAGATTGTCTTAAATTAAGCTTCAAAGTTCAGTTCAGTTTTTTTTAAGGATTTTATTTGAATAAAGGACCTTCATAAAAAAATTGATAAGAATAAGGAGAATTTTAATAAAATGGATAATTATCAAGATATAAGTAGAATATTGTTCTTTACTTATTATACTCAAAAACCTTTACAATAGTTTTAAATAGAATCACCTAGAAGTACAAAAATAACAAGATTAGAAATTTAACAACATCCCTAGCATTCCTATGGTTTTATACCCGTGAAGAGCTGGACCGGTAATACATACGGTTATTATTCGGCATAGAACGTTTCATTTTTAGAACTAATGCTCTGTATAAAAATTGGAAAACATAATAATTATTCATGACAGAAACTAACTATCACGCATATTTCATATAAAGAACATTTTAATAAGAAATTTGATCGCACTGTCATGACTATACTGTTGTGTTATTTTCTAAGCATTTAATAACAAACATTAAGTAGCAATTAAAAAAATATATATGCTAAATATAATTCAGGCATGAATAAAATGAGTAAAACTGTTAACACACATAAATAAACCAACAATGTTCTTAAAATTAACTTTTAGTATTTTATTTTTATCAGATTTTACTATTAAATTACAAAGATTTTTATCAGCCTTCAATTAAAATAAATAGTATTACTAAAATAAATCATAAATATAAATGTCTTATTTTTATAATAATACATATTTTTATTACATTCTTCATTAATTTTATAATAAAAGTACAAAATTACTAAAATCATTTTTTTAATCATAAAACAACAAAATGTTCAAGCATTCAAACGCATCTAGTTCAAAGACTACTTACAACAGCTATCCTATACATTACCAGTAAGTACGTATACTCGTAGGTACGTTGGCACGAAGTGTGCCGGGTTCAATGCCCGACTTTCTACCAGTCAGTGATGTAACAAGGATGGAGTGATGTCACTCGAAATGAAAGTTTACGTTGAGATTTTGAGTGAGGCCGCTTTTTTGTTGTTATGACACCATTATGTAAGCTGGTTTTACAGTTTCAGGGGTCAGTAACAAAATCGTTTTATGTGTAAGTAATTTTGTATGAGGATTTTGGATTTTTTGTTTTTTTTATGTTGTAAGGACTTGTGATGGTCTTTCGATGGATCAGATTGAAATAAAAATAATTGTATGATTTATTTTCCTTTTGTAAGAAATGAAGGAAACTTTTTGCCAGAGATTCCCTTACTTCTGAATATAGGCCAATATGATGTTTTTTGCAATTTCATCGTGCCTTTGAAGAAAATCCATGGGGATATTAACAAACTTAAAAAAGCTATAAACGGTCTCAATTCCAACTTCCTATTTTCATACCTAATTTCTTCTAAATCGGCCCGATATCTTCGAAGATTAGGGAGCTCAAACAAACTTTTCAGCTTTGATTAATTAGTATACATATAAAAAGGAATCGCTGATAATCTTGAAAGAATATACACAATGTACTTACAAATTCAATTAACTGACACTTAAACAGCCTTTTAATTATGACGTTCCCACTGCATGGACATAGGCCTCTTTTCTGAGCTAAGTATGTTTGCATTGCCTCTAGTGACAATCCACCCACGACCAAAGCCGACACAATTTTGGCACCATTTAATAGAAAAACAAAGGTATTTCACCCTTAAATACCAAAAATATAAACTTCTTTTGTCAAAAAATGTATGACGAATACCAATTAAACGAGTTAAACACCGTCATACAAATCATACAATTTTCATATTATTACTTATCATTGATACTGTTCATTCACCGCCGCAGGTGTTTCATACTTTCACAGTTTGTATGTATGGGTGTCATTGGCATTCATACACTCATACATACACCCATACAAACAAGTAAACATCCGTATTGACGGCCCCGTTTTCCATCCCGGTGTATAAGTATATGTATGTAGGCTATGCGCAGGTATGCGGGTTCGTGTCTGTTTGTATGTAAAATGTACGCGATGTTATTTGTGGGTTGGGTGCTTATAAGTGGGTTATGTTTTAATGGTAATGTTTTTCACACATTTTAATGTCTTTTTCATACAATTTACATACATAACCATTTAACAACTATTTGAATAATTAAGTATTTCTAAATAATGCCGATGATTAACCAACTTCAAAAAGGACGAGGTTCTCAGTTCGGATGTTTGTATTTTTTTTTATGTATCTTTATAACTTCGTTGTATAAAGATAAATTTAAAACATTTTCAAAGAGGCGTTGTCGAATTATAAGTTTTGTAAAGATCTCATTATGAGTTTCGGAGACAGACAACGTCACTCCTTAATAAATGCCAGCAAATCAACCGTGATTGAAGTCGATCAGTTTTTTTTTTTTAAACAATTTTTATATAAAATTGATACGGTATATTTGAGACGTCTAAATTATAATTCAATTTCGTTTTTACCCAGCTGTTTTATTAAACATAGGGCTGTGTACTTTTAACATTTGCTTTTTCTATTTTTGTTGATTCCAGATGCTCGGAAATATGGTAAAAAAGTAGCTTTAGTCCAATATTCTTTAATAAATCAATCTGTAGAGGTATTTGAATGCCTATACAAATTAATGAGATAGTAATTATTATTAAACTTGAATGTGGATTCACTGGTTTAGACAGATATGTGAAAAACAACAGAACGCGTTGATGTCTTTTCATGCCATTTTTGTTTTCTTAAATTACTATACATTAAACGTTTTTTAAATGCCAAAATTTAATAAACATACAGAAATAAGATAAACAAAGACTGGATAATACTGAACTTTATTTACAACATCTAAAAAATAAGTAAAATAAACAAAAAGTCGCAACGAAACATAAAAGTAGTAGTAAATAGCCATCGTCTCTCCCACAGTCTTGACCATGACTCAAACACAGACAAAAAACACACACACATATACAAAACGTAATAAATCTCACAAACATACCATTATATAACTCATGACACAGGTGTTAACTTTCACAAAACTTTCATTTTTCAAACATTTATTAACCAAAAATATATCAAAATGTCATTAAAATAGAGTCGAATGTCGAATACAGAAATGTGACTTTCAGAGTTGCATAACCATTCTTTGTAAGGACATTGACCTCTGAAATTGAAGAAAGTTATATTAATATGTATTTTTATGAGGGATATTCACATCGAAGAGTGGGCGTGGGCTTGAGTATGTGGGATTTATTTTATGTTAATGTAGGCAATTTTCTTTTTAAAATTGTCTTTTAAGAATAATTTTAATTCTATATTGTTCTAGTAAAGCTATATCTTTTTTTTTGATATATTTGAGCAATATTAAAAGAATAATTAAGCCTTATTAGCGTTTGGTTCACATGAGCAAAGTAAAGTTAAGGGTGGTTCATTTACTTAAAAATAAATAGTATTTATTATAAGTACAAAAATAGTATCAAACTAACCTTCAAAACTATTGCTATCAAACGTATTTTTTTATTATAATTTCCAAAATCACGCACTGATAGGAGATAGGCTTGGTTGTTATCTTTGATAAAATCACTCAATGAAAAATAGTTTCATTCATGTTAAAAAAAAGGGTATTACCGTATATCATAAAAAAAAAAAAAACAAAAACCATATGCTGATATGATAATTTAAAAAATGTTACGAATAAATTCAATTATTAGAAACTAGGTATCAGAAATATTAATTTGTGTTAAAAATCAAATAGTCTAAATTGTTTCTATATATCACTTTCTCTAATCTTATAACATGATTTTGATGTCAAATAACAAGTATTTAAACGGTATATTTATTTGTCGTACCTTATTTAAAAAACCAGTATATAATGCAGATTTTACGTATATGGTTATACTTTTTTAAATTATTTAGTTACGAAAAAGTATTTTTTAAACCACAAACTATTATACATATTTTAGCGAAAGCATATTTATAAAAATTATTTATTTACATTAAAATTGTTAATTTTTATAATTATTTATTTCATTTTGTTCCATTATTGTTTTTTTTCATTAGTTAATATTTACTTTAATTCAGTCAAAAATATGTGGCACCTATTTAAATAAAGAAATATAACACACAATATGCCAAAAAAATAAAAAAAAAAAACATATTTTTGACTGAATTAAAGTAAATATTAACTAATGAAAAAAAACAATAATGGAACAAAATGAAATAAATAATTATAAAAATTAACAATTTTAATGTAAATAAATAATTTTTATTTATACTCAGCGTTCAAACCTAGCTAAGTTCATAGAAAAGTAAATTACATATGCAATAATTGTAAACTAAAACAGTAGAAATGACGGAAAAATTTGGAACTATTCTAAAAATATTTCAGTTCAAATAATGTCTTTAAATAATTTTGCAAAAAAAAACTTTTTTTTTCTCTGTTTAATACAGACATGTGAAAATAATATATGTTAGCCGCATTTCAGTATAAATTCCTTAATAGAGGCATCAGGCACTTATCAAAGTAAAATATTCACACTATATTTTCTTTCACAACACATAAAATAATACTACTTATCTACCTACATACAGAAATACCAATTGTTTAGCAAAATAAAAAGTCAAAAATAAATTTGCTTGACGTAGGTTTATAAAACAGTCAACAATCATGCTATTACCAACTATAATGTCTTCACAGATCATTATTTAGATAAACGAACCTCGACATTTTTTCACAAAACGACATCATTACTCACAAAATTTATTTTTCTTTTTAACTACAAATGAATACACGTAGCGCCATCTATTGAAAAAAAATATAGAAACTTTACAGCGCTGTGGTGCTGCCATCTCTTGATATTATTTTCGAACTTTTACTATTACTCGAGTACAAAAAGTCAACAACAACCTCTATTAGTCGCTAGAGAGAGTTGTTGTAAGTTTTTTTTTGCTTTATTTTTTATTTCTTTGCGTTTGATAGAAAACCTATTGTCTGTTTAGATTGTAGGTATTATTACTGTAAGTCATATTTGTGCCTTATAACCTCGATTTGCAGATCATTATTATGAGCTTAAATTTATTCGCGTATCATTAATTGAACATGAAATAAAACTATTGGTGTTCATGAAATAAAACTATTGGTGCTTTGCTTTTGGCTAAAACTTCACCCGGGACTAATCGTGTCTTTCATATCTCTATAATTTCCGTTTCCTTTAAAAAAATGGGTTTCTACTTACAAAAGCTACCTGGCTTTATATACATTATTTAATATTTTAACTAATCAGCACAAATACCTACTCTTCAGGGTATAAGGACACTGTATTGAAATTGTCAAAAGCATTATAAGTCCAGTTTTACCTTAGCTTATTTGTTTATACTATTTCACTGTTGAAGCTTATTTCAGCAGTGAAATAGTATTAACTTACTAAAGCGCTGTTGATTTTGTAATTATAGTTAATTAATTGTTATTTTTTATACAAGTCAGCGCCTGACTGGTTCATATAGCATTCATATGTATTTCTATGTTTTTGAAGACAGTTGTAAAAATTCATTATAATCTATACAAGAAAGAAAACGATATTATTTACTAGGTTAGTTAAAAGTTTATTTTTTAGTTTTCATTTATTATAAAGTAGAATTGGATTTTCTAACAAAATCTTTTTCCATATCCGTATTCAGGTACTAGTACCTATGCATTAAAAGAAAAGTCATGTTTGTACACTTTCAAATAACTTCATATGAGTGCAATTATTTTGATGGTTTACAATTATTATGATGGTACTCGTGTTTTACCGAATGTGGTTTTGAAGTAAACTGATCGTCATTTTGATATCGTGACTTGTGAAAAGTTTTACTTGCATTACGTACGATATATTCGATACCAATATGACTAAAAATGTTGTATCCGTGACTTAATTTTGACCAAGCAGGTTGAGAGATCAACCAGGCTATGCAACGACAGCGATTTCTTAAATTTCACACTTATTTATATACTTATCATACACCTAATATCCCCTCAGTCGCGTCGAATTTAAATCTCATCGGACTATGATATTTTTACATATTTGTACGAAGTTGGCTAGTAAATAATGAGATAACGTGACCGAAATTTGTTAGAAAAACATTAAATTAAATTAAACAAAACATAAAAACTTTGAACAAAAGAAACAAACAAGTTCAACCTACTTGCAGATTGAAGATGGTTTTTTGTGCAATTGACGTAACTGCATTCTAAACTGGCACACTAGATGTTTATGTAGGCTTCATACAACCTTAAGTTTTAGTTGTGTTTTTAATTGCTAAAAGTAGAGTAATGCAATTATAGAGCTTTAATTGTAGGTACTAGGGTTAAAATTGCATACTAACCACAAGTATATTAAACTTCAAGTGAACTAGATAGCTTTACCTCAAATAGTTTTTATTAAACCTTGGTGTACCTACTCTCAGTTTCATTAAAATAAACTAAAAATAAGTATGTGTAAGGAGTACATGGTACCTACCTTTTTTAATCTTTATTTTATTTAGTTGGGTCTAATATGACCATGTAAGCCCCATCGTAACCTTATTAGGGGTCAAGACTTTGAGAGTCTTTAACGGTTGATTGCACTGATCACATATTTGTTAATTTTGACTGTACGATAAAATACTATGAAAATATCCTATTCCTATTAATTTTTAAATTTGCCATTAAAAAACCTACCTGATGTGACACTTTTGCATAGGCCGTCACCCGCACAGGCTGTTTTATACATTTCATTTCATTTATTATTTCATAAACAATAATAAATGAAATTAAATGTATAAAACAGCCTGCATACTACGAAATTAAGGGACAAACAGGTCGTGTGTCAAGGTAAGCATCAAGCTAGCCCATAATAGTATCAGTGCCACCCAAATCCTTGTTTACGGTGACCCGTACCGGGCTCGTCGTTTAAGACATAAACTAGAAAAGAAAGAAAGAAACACTTGCTACAGTGCCCTTCAACCGAAACACAGTAATGTTAACATCACTTTTTTATGGCAGAATAACTGACACCATTGTGGTACACACCAACATTACCCATGGCTTGAACCTACCATTGGTAAATGTAGCTACTATTTATCCATTTACCTGTGCATTAGTGTAAAAAATAATATCTGTCAGGGCAATAATAGCTCACCGCACTAATGTTTCATCCTGGAACAGCTTCACATCAAACAAAGACTTTCACCGATTTATCAAATGCGAATTCTTACCATGTTTAAACATATCATCCGTAACGATAGCTCCTTGAAACGATTAGTACTACACAACTACTACTACAAGGGAGAGTAGAAGACCAACATCCTCGGAGCCGATTACCCACCAGATAGACCAACTTCGTTAAATCGTGCACCAAGTGTTACATCAGTGAATGTTTACGCAACGCAAGAGAGAGATGGAGAAGTATCGCAAAAGCCGCTTGCAACCCACCAGACGGTCCATGATCTAGCTTTATAATATTATTATAGACTAGCGGACGCCTCGCGGTTTCACCCGCGTAGTTCCCGTTCTCGTGGGTATACAGGGATTAAAAATAGCTTAAGTCACCCGGAGTTAGTATAGCTTCACAACGATGAAAGAATTTTTCAAATCCGTCCAGTAGTTTCGGAGCCTATTCAATACAAACAAACAATCTAATCTTACCTTTTTATAATATTAGTATAGATAGGGATCAGTGGTGACCGTCTTCCAAAATGTGATACAGTCATGACCACGTTAAGTTATTAGCCCTAAGCCTAATCTTTCTCCAGCTGTATTGGGTTTCTGTTTGAAACATCTATGAGAGTGAAGGAATTGAAATTGCACTTGTACTTATGAATTATAATAGGATATTACTATTACTTCATGAAAGATTAGTCAACTACGTAGGCGTAGTTGACTAATCTGTTTTAAGGTTGATCACCGCGACCGACGCTATATTTCACTGGCATGTTCGTCTAGGCGTTAGTGACATTGACTGCTAAACCAGAGGTCGAGAAATTCTGTGTCTGGGTGTAATTTTTTTAAATGTGTATGTCTTTAAAATAAACACCATGACTTTGTAGTCATTTTGCAGTTGAAGAATATTAACTCCATATCAATAACCTAATCTATAAAAACTATCAATTAAAAAATATATTAAAATTCATTTTTTTTATTGATATTTTTTAAAGTTCAAAATTGTCAGCTTCAAAACGACTACAAACTCACGGTGTAAGTATTTTTATCTAGGTACTGCCTAGTGTAGATGGCGTTGTGTGAGTTGTCGCAAGATATTATTAAAATGTGATTGCATTCCGACTAGATCATGTAAACATTAGGGTCTTATTCAGCGTCATTACCTGGACTAGTCCATTATTTTATTTATCAAAAGTTCACGCTCCACGGATAGGAAGACACCTGACAGGCCGTTATTAGACACACTTTACTGCGCCCGCGCACTTTCTGGTGCCGACCAAAACTGTTCTTTAGACAAAATAATTGTCAAGGAGAACGAAAGTTGATTATAGGAGAGATGGTCAAAGATATTTGAATAGCTTTGTGCAAAAGAATACAATTGTTATGTACTTGGGATTCTTGAATTATAGTCCATACACGTAATTTAAATGTATGAAGGGAAATTTGTTTATGACGTTGAACCCGGTTTGATTCATTTTGTTTAACTTTGCTGCTGAGTCTTACCCAGGGTTGTCGAATCCGGTAGGTATCCATGTGTTTTCATGTAAGGCCATCAATTATAATAAAAATCCTCAAAAATGAAAAAAATATTTCTGGTGGGATTCTAACACATGAGCTCTAGCTTAGCAGTCAGAATCACTAACCACTTCATGAACAGGCCAGTCTTAAAGATGAAAAATGATTATCATCACTTACAGTTTTAAGCGGTAGCTTAATGGCTATGGCATCGGTCTGGCAATCGAGAGGTCGCGGGTTCGAATGCTACCCATTATACTACAGCCGTGAACCCACTCCTAACACAAGTCTAAACTTAGCTGGAAGGGTTAGCAAGATTGCTAATATTATGGGACTTAATCCCAGATTGCTATTATCTTTTTTTAATAATAAAAAAAACTAAACTTTTCAGGTACGGACTCATTGCTTTGGAATTATATTAAAGTAAGTTTATTAGAGCCAGATAGTTTTTTCTTGACATAAAGCTCACCAAATCTACACTGAAAATTTGTTGTTTACTTTTGGAATGCCAGCCGCATCTTTGATAATGCTGGTTTTAACCAACCATCCCTTATTGTGTATTTAAATGTCTCGTACATGTACATTAGAATAATTTATCTAATGCCTTAACGTATATCACAACTCTCTTAATATACACAATTAGCCTTTAAAATGATGAGTCAGTTAAATCGAAACTATTATTTTTAAAAAAACTCTTTATTTCTTTTATGGGCAATGTACGATTGCTATATCACTTATGGCAGGCGATTGCAGAAAAAAACTTTAAATCAATAGTAAGGTGTACCAAAATAAATAGCTGGAAATTTAGTAATTTATAAACTAAAATAAGTATATCTGTCTGGTACGTTTTTTGCGCTTGATTACCTGGCGTTTCAGGAAATTACGTGCAAAACAACGAACGAACTATCAAAGAGACGAACAAGAAGTACGACAAGTGATAAGTAAGTTTTGCATCCGACATCCACGTTAATGGATCCACGGATCAAAACTAATAATTCAAAAATATACATATACTATATTTTTCTTTATTTTTCTTTCTTGCCTTTCACTGATGATGGGCAAAACAAACATTTTGACGGTGCCAAATAGCGCTACAACGCGTTGATGTCTTTTGTATAAGACGTTTTTTGTTTATTATTTCGTTCGTTTCGTTATATCTATGCTCTCAATAAATGTATTTCATTTATTGAACTGAATATTTATTTTCTTACTACTACTACTAGTACCATTAAGTATAATTATGCTCCTGCTTATTAAAGTATGTGAAAGTTTGTGAACATGAATAGGATCAGATTTTAATGAAACTTTACAAAATACAGTACAGATTATAATGTACGATGGACTGGGGCAATGTCACATCCCTATATGTTGAACTGCGGAGTAAGACAGAGGAGATTGAAGTCTCCATCGCTCTTTAATCTTTACATTAATGAACTAATCGAAGAGCTCAGTAGCACCAGAGTCGGTTGTTACATTTAGTTCACATCAAACGTGACAACGTTCAGTTTACGTCGTCTTGCAATGGAATTAAAACTAGATATCCCATCAAAGTGAAGAAACTAGCGATCAAAATTTTCTTTGCACTTCTCGATAACTTCACTTTCGTAGGCGTTGGTTTGTTTTGAAACAGCCAAACTATCAACTAACGCTTTGTTTCAAATGCTTCAAATTTTGAATCATACTCTCTAGTTACTCCACACGAATCAATCTGCAGTGTATGCTATATCTCGTATGTAATTCACCTGTTTTCTTGAATTATTTTATTTTACTGCCTGCACACTTTCTTCCGTGACAGCCGTCGTAAGACGACCACTCCTTTGTGAAAATCATCACATGAAAATGTTCTTTCTTGATTCCAATCTCCATTTTTAAATGAAATATGTTAAATTATTTTGTCTCTCGAAAAAATGTGGAGGGAAATTCGAAATCCGAACAAGGGTAATTTTACATTAAAATAACCATTTTTTTTAAATAAGTGGCCATAGCCATATCATGCATAAAAACTTTTTTTCGCAATACTTTCTGAGGGGCCTGGTATTTAAAAAAAAAAAAAACTTTACCAAACGAATAACAATTGTGGGTAAAAGTCGACCCGTCTCACTTTAGTTGACACGTGAAATACAAAATTGAACAAAAATGACCGAATTTGTAAAGTAATTTGATTGTTAAAGTTGTGTGAATTTCCATTACAAAGTGACTTGAATTGGTAAAGTGGAATGTCTAATAATAATAATGAAGTCATGAGTATATATCACATGCCCCCGTGCAATAAGTGGGTAATCAAAAAACCCAATTTTTGCAGGAGAAATTTTTCATGAATATTTTAATATAATGTTACCGTTCAATACCAATGATTCTTTTACTAAATATAACATTTTCATGTTTATAAGGAAAAACGTCGAGTATGATGATTTTCATAGCTTTGATTAATTAAAATGTAAGACTCTTAAGAATAAGACTCAATAAAAAAGATATTCAATTAATGTAACTAAACAATGGTTTTAAATATGGGCTCTTTGGTCTAAATGTGAACCTTGAAACTAAATGTGAACATTTTAATCGCTAATTAAGTGTCTTAAGTAATACTGACATTTTGTTTAACAATATCATAAAATATACCCAGATCCAATTCTTTCACCAATCGCTGCGAATATCCTAAGTCATTCACCAGCTTTTATGCTACCTTTCATGTTGAGATTTTTACCTTTAGCCAACGGTTCGATGGTGTTGGATTAATACTTCATCTAGGAAATGCCCGTCCTATTGAGAGTGTCCTAGTGTATCTAAGACCAGACAGCAACGAAATCATCTCGACACTGACAGGATTGATAAGCATGAGCAATTGCATGACGAGTCACTCGCCCTTTCACCGCATCGAGACCAACGCGGCTTTGAAAATCTTAAGACAATGAATAACACATCACTCTAATAATCGACAATAGAAGGTACATCAGCACGAAGATCTGTCGACGGGAAAGAACGGATGCACTGTAATCAATCTCAACTAGGCTTGGCAATTACTAATCGAGCAAGTCGGTTTGCCAAATCGGTTGGTCAGGCATCCTCCCCAATTCTCCACAAAACCATATCCGATTGAACGCCTTTCTACCTCGCTGTGGACAGAGAGGACTGGCCAACCAAGTGCAGTTTGCCAACTTAGGAAAATCTCCGGGCCCGATAGAATAGACGATCCAATGCGTCACCCGTGCCCTGCGAACAGTCGTTCATCGTCATTGACACATCTATGTAATGGCATTTTTCACCTCATCCACTTTTGCGAATAATGGAGACTTGAAACTATTTCAACATGCTGCTTTAGCCCGGAAAAACATACTTATATCAATATCGATATCGATAGTTATCAGGCCATTTTTTCATTTTCATTCGCTGCTTTCGACTATTACAAAAGTCTTTAAGACGGTTGTGTTATTAGGTATAACCCCTTATTCAGCCAGTTGTTTTCCATACCAAACAATCTATGCCGAATCAGCTTCCTAGATTACGGCACTTCATAATTAACACAAAAAGGAGGGCGCGGTCACAGCAATGTAACTACTGCCACACAGTCCTTTCAATCGTTTGATCACGTCGGGATCTCTGATCTGATCTAATTTGTCGACTTAATTTTTTATTTATTATTTCGTATAATAAAACATGTATGTCATTATATTTTTTTTAATGTCACTAGATATTACATAGGTCTGCCTCAGCACATAGATGCCGAATTTGATATAACAACATTGAGTCAATAATAGTATATTACTTATGGCACGGGGGCGTCGAAATGTTTGTATTTATTTAATAGTAGGTAATATGGTGTTAAGTATAAAAAGTAGGTGTGTGAATTATTTCAATTCCCAAAAAAATACATGTTAATTAGAAACCTTATTTCTATATTTTGTACTAGCGGACGCCTCGCGGTTTTACCCACGTAGTTCCCGTTCCCGTGGGAATACAGGGATAAAAAATAGCCTATGTCACCCGGGGTTAGTGTAGCTTCACAACGATGAAAGATTTTTTCAAATCCGTCCAGTAGCTTCGAAGCCTAGACAAACAAACAATCAACCAAACAATCAAATCTTTCCTCTTTATAATATTAGTATAGAAGTATAGATATAGATTGACTGCCTCTGTGGAGCGGTGGGAGTGTGTCCGACAGCTATGTAAGATGTTGTGAGTTCGATTCCCACACGAGACATCACTTTGTGTGATCCACAAACTGTTGTTCCGAGATTGGATGTACTTTGTGTCCGTGACTTGTATGTTTGTAAAGTCCCCCGCGATACAGGCACCATGCTGCGGGAGTCGTTTTTACAAAAAAGACAGTTACTTTCACAGTATATATTACGATACTAAATTTTGATTTGGGTTCAAAAGAATTTCTGTCGCCACTATTCACCTTTAAATGACAGTGACAGTGAATTTGAGCATTTGTCTAAAACTGACACTAAATGATAAACTGCAAATGTGTCAAGATATTTACAAAATTTATTCGCAAATGCCATCCGTCACTTGCAGACGCCGCATTGTCAATGAGTGAAACTCTCGTGGTCCACAAATTTTCGGGTAGGCTGTCAGCGATTGGCACTAACACAAAAAACGTGAAAAATGGACACGGACTTCATAGTACCTGATAAATAAATAGATAATTAGGTACTTACTTGTAATTCAATTCGAACTCAATACAAATCATGAGTTGGTAGGGGGAAGTCTTTGAATTTGAAAATGAATTTATGGAATAAAAATACTTATGTTGTTTGAGTTATTACACACATGTAGTTTATGCACTTTTAATCGATTGGCGGCACTTTGTCCTTTGACACCGCGTGAATAAGCCGCTACCGTGAGTTTGTAACTGGAAAATATACATAGAACAAGTTACATCTAAATTATCTAAATTTTGGTATGCTCTCTTTCAAAAATATAGCACTAATACCCAAACAGGTCTATACGCCTATTATGTACACGCTTACTTTTGGCTTTGATACGGCATTATCCTATAAGGAAACAGTACAAATGCAAACGAAATATTATTGATACAAAAATAAATATTATCGGAGGTCGCGGTTTCGAAACCTACCCATTATACTACCAACGTGAACCTACTCCAAACACAAGCCTTTGAGACGATTTGCCTGATTGCTCTTAAAAAAATGAAAACACAAAGCCCTAAACCACGTTTTATAAAACTCATCATACTTACACTACCCTCAATATACAACGTTATTCTTGGTGTAGCGCAAACCTGAAAGTAGTTTGCCCAAAATCAGTAACAGAATCCATTGGGGTAATTTTTGAACCACGTTATATTTTTCAATTAATGAATTAATCTATCAATAATTAATTCATCAATCATTCTAACAGTTAAAATCTTGTGTATAATTTGATGTGAAATGTGATCATCACTTATTTTTCAATGATAACCATGGATTACGTAATGGACGCCTTGAGAAAAGAACTTGGCAATAAAAACTCATAGCCACTTTTTTAATTGCCAATTTTACAATATATTTGTATAAATACAGTTAAGCCAGTAAGGTGCTGCAACCGTTACACCATGAAACTCACGCAAGCAATAACAATAGTACGTAAAGTAGGTATAATCAAATTTTAAATGAATTAACCTCCTACGGTTTGGATGGGAGGAAAAATACAGAAGAAGGCAGTAAAGGCAACATGCGATATTATAAGAAAAAAAAAAAACATTTTCTTTTTTATGTGACTTCTTAAAGTAAAGTAAAAATCTTGTTGGGCTATCTGAGCTTTGCACTATACCAAATATAACTTTGTATACACTATACATATGCACTTTTGTATTTAAAAACTTAACTAAAGAAGACATCCACAACATACACAACCGCAACAAAAACAGATTACACCTACCATCCTCAAGAATTAAAATGTGAAATGAAAGTCGCCATTACATCACTATCAAATACTATAAGTTACAAAATTAATAAATTAAAAACGCCTTAAACATTAAGATCATACCTCATCCAAAAATATTACTACTCAATTTCAGAATACATAACTAATACCTAAATATACCTACCTATCTACTTTTATAAATATTGATAAACTTTCGCGATTTGTACACATTACTGTAGACCGTATTGCAACGGCCGTGGTCCCGTGGTCACGGGACCACGGCCGTTGCAATACAGTTTTATAATTATTATAATTATTGTTAGGAACTAAAAGTAGACATTATTAAAATATATATATTACGGGTCTTAATCGCGTGAATCATTTAAGGTAAAATACCTTGTTTATTGCCTGATGTTTCGACCGTATTGCAACGGCCGTGGTCCCGTGACCACGGCCGTTGCAATACGGTCATGGTTGCAATACGGTCGATTAAGACCCGTAATATATATATTTTAATAATGTCTACTTTTAGTTCCTAACAATAATTATAATAATTTAATATATAACACACTAAGTACTACAGCATCATATACCTATGTAAGTATTAATAAAGAGTGTTATAATATACATATCAACCTATATGATGTCCCACTGCTGGCACGGGTCTCCCTAGTAGAACCTACTTATTAGATCCTGGGAGTAATTGCCATAATCGCCACGCTTAGTGAGCAGGTTGGCGATCGTAGTAAGGGTTTAAAGTCCCGTCCTCTGGTGTGAAATCCCTTAGTAGCCTTGACGACACCCACGGGGAGACAGAGACTAACATTATAAATAATAATAAATAAATTTTATTTTCTCTCTACAATAGTATTATTTTTCAATATCTATGTACGTATACAATAATTCATTTGTTAATATTGTAGGAGACTGGTGCCTAAACTAGGCTTGAAGTCTCTATTTCAGGACACCAGGCCTCATCCTCAGCTTTATATTATTACAATTTGTGCATTCATTTCTTACAATATTCAATATATATATAAATGGTAAAAAACATGGTAAAATTTAAAACATCTTATCTACTACATTAATGGTTAGTATGGGTGTGTGTGGGTGTACGTGTGTGTGTGTTTGTATGTGAGAAAGAAAGAGTATGTATTATTTATTGTATTAGTTTCAAGTATAGCTCTCCCTTGCAATTGCAATATGCAAAGGTTGAAAAGGGCGCTAAGTTTGTAAAATACTCTTACTTAATTAATTGATACTTATTTGTTTGTAAAATACTCTTACTTAATTAATTGATACTTAATATTTGTTTGTAAAATACTCTTACTTAATTATTTATATGTAATATCTGTATGTACACTTAGTTGTAATAAATGATTTGATTTTATTTTAAAGTACTGACGAGATGCCTCGCTGCCGCCGCGCCGTGATCAAATCGGTTAGGAGACTACCACTTGTCATCTGCTAGTCTATAATTCTGCTACGAATTCTCAATACTATTAGCAAACTATTCAGGTCACCTCCAAACTCAAATTCATTCATACCATTCTATAATAAAAGTAAATAATACAAATACTGTCTTACTTTTACTCTACATCAAAGTAATGCTACCTACTATAACAATTGTTTTCATAACAAAACGATACTTGGCAAGCGCGAGTCGGATTTAATGATACGGGTTTTTGAGCCACGAAAAAAATGTTATATACTTGCTCAAATTTTCACGTTGTACTAAAATATTACGATGATTAAAAAGTAAAAAAGTTTTTACTATTTACCTATACAATGTACGAACTCTTTTATTTCTTTTTCGTTATACAATGGGATTTTTGTTTTATTTTTTCCTAACATTCACCCTTGACAATAAAATTACCTTATAAATACCTGAAATATCGCCCCCGAAACCCCCTGCACTCTATTAATGAAAATCTTTCATGATATTCAGACTATATTTTATACAAGAATTGCTCGTTAACATAGGATGGATAGGTTAAAATAGGATGTATGCACTTACAGCAACTATCGTATAAATAAGACACCATCCACCATTAAATAGACTTTAGACTCAGCGATCACACTACAAATTCGAATATCCGGTCAATTAAAGACGATAATAAACTATCCTGCAAACTTCGTACCATAATCCTGCCAAAAAGCAAACGAGTCAGTGATGACGTCACCAAACCTATAAGCGACCCATTGTCTATTTGTCAATTCTTTGCACTTGGCAGCAGTTTAGCGACTGACATACAATAGGTTTAAACATGAAGTTGAACTGCCCTGCACTTCGCAAATATCTTGATGTTCATGCTACGGCCCCAAGTCGGCCAGAGCAAGGAAAATATGTCACCATCCCACTCAAGCTAATACCCGCCTAGAATCCCCATTCTTGACGGGTAAATACCAACTTGATTTGCTTGAGGGGTGCAATACAAACAAAGAGCCACCTTAGATCGTGTCCTGTATGCCCGTCTACCTGCACACGGAAGGGCTTGATGGCCGCCTCCGATAATGCAGTTGACGTGGCCGCGTTCTGGGCCACATCTATATAATGCGTCTGTGGCGCGGTGGGAGTGTATCCGACTGCTACGCAAGAGGTCGTGGCTTCGATTCCCACACGGGACACCACTTTGTGTGATTCACAAATTGGTTTTCCGAGTCTGGGTGTACTTTGTGTCCGTGACTTGCATGTTTGTAAAGTCCCCCACGATATAGGGCTTGTTTTAGGAAACAAGCCCTATATCGGGGGGGACTTTACAAACATTAAATACGACTCCCGCAGTAGGCTGCGGGAGTCGTATTTAAATAAAAAAAATCTTTGATGCCCTGTCAATGTATAGTGTCAATACGCTAAGAAGACGAACACAACAGTGAGTAATGAAAAGGTGTAGTTAAAGCCAGACGATTTTACCATAGTGCTATAATCGATCATATTATTATGGCACAGTTATAGCGTTTTCTTTCAGTCAAATCTAGTATACATAAGTATAGTACCTCTGTAATTAATGTATTATAACAATTTTGGGTACTCACATAATACACAAATTACCCAATTTGTATTAAATGTATGGAGGAAAAAATCGTCTCAGGTCGGACTTGAACTCGCGACCTTAGTTTGTCTACACTTTTTTGTTACATGTTATATAATTTATGAATGCAAATAATAAGTTACTACGAATAAACTATGCCTCATTCACACTTACGGCGTAAAATATGAATATGTATTATAAACATAATTACACATTTGTAAACCAGATAAATGATGTGATAATCTTATTATTATCATATTTTAGAATTAATTATTTCATTTTATTTATTATTCATACGCTAGTTAGTTTGTAATTGTATTTTTTTCTTTTCTTGCATTTTTATTTGCTGTGATTTTTACGATTATAATTTGTTTTTTAATTTAATTTGTGAAGTATATTAATTGGTAATACATTTTTAGTAACATTTTTTTTTTCTGTATTGATTTTATATAGTAATGCAAAATTATAATCAAACTAACAAATAGCAAGATTCAACACTGACTTCTGACACTTGGAACACAATGGATTCTGTTTTACTATTCATCGAAGGAACCCCATTATAGTGCGTATCGGTCTCATCTATGTTCGTGAAAGTATTATGTTATCAGATATTATAACACTGTTATAATGGAAGTATTTTTTTACTTTCAGTTAAAGAAAAACGTTTTTTTAATTAGTTTTATTTGTATGAGAGTCTATTGACTACTTTTTCTTTAATTCTGAATTCAATCGGACTTCGACATAGTTTTTGACCTACGACAACATGATTGATTTCTTTCAGAGCCCGAAGTTTGTTTCATATTATGCAAAATCTCCTAAAGTAGACACAGAAATACTATGTGGAATCTAGACAACCTTACCTTATAGACTCTCCCCATTTTCAGGGAAATTTGAGAAGGTATAATTCACCCTTAGTGAGGTTCAATGATGAATGATGATTTTACTATACTTGGAGTCATTTGAATACATCGAATTTCTAGACCTTCATTTCAGGGGTTAAATGTGCAATAATCCATGTGGACTAGACGCTTCTAACATACTAGGTTCAACACTAATGATGTAGTGTCTAGAATACTCACATTAATGTAAAAATAATAACTAATGTTTTATTAATAGCTACTTGTTAGAAATTACGAGTTATGTAGACCGATTCAAAAACAAAAAGTACGCACACATAGCTGCAAACTATACTTTTTTTGGTTTCATTCTCTTGTGTGTCGCACACATTATAACAACAAGTAAAAGTATTTTTATCAAGTGAAAATCAACCATCTCACATTACAATAAAGAATAAAGTCTCTATAAGCAAACTGCCTACCAAATTTTATTTTGCTAACGACCCTACGAAATGTAGATACGAAACCAAAATAACTTTGCTATTCGAAAGGTTCAAATAAATTAGAATTCATTTGAAAATGGATCTTGTTGCTTAGGACGTAAGGTGGATGATGATATCAAAAATTATATTTCAAATGCAAATTATGTTTAAAGTGATATAGAAACAGAAGCACGCATAAACTGGGAGCAATCATCTGGCTGACCACAAGCGTGGAATATAAAAGGGTATCACAATATACTAGATGAACACACAGTTTTATTGTAGGCTGGCCAAAACGGACGTGTTACATCCAAAATGTCCAAAATTTTCGTGTTAATCACTGTAGTTACTAGTGTGTTTGCTCTACCGAATCCTGATGAAGCAAATAAAGTGGAAACAGTTCAAGTTGTCAAAAAGGACTGTGTCAGTGGAATCCTTAGTCTTTCGTGTTTAAAACTTGGAGCTATAACATTATTGGAGAAGATAAATAATAAAGATGAAGTGGCTTTGATTCCTGGTGTTAGTCTTGTGAAAGAAGGTGGAAAGTCTAACTATGAAGCTGTGGCTACTGATCTTGCACGATCCTTCTCAAGTGATCCTGAAGATAAATTGGACAAATCACTTCTGTATCAACTGGGCTCCTTCCTGGATGGTCATTCGGTAAAGCTGAGACTTTTAGATGATTCTGCTGTGGAAGAAGCAAAGACTGCGATGGAAGAAGGCAGAGGAAGGAAGAAGAAAGGAGGGCTTGGTGGCATCATTGCTATGGCTGCTATGATGAAAGGTATTTAAAAAAAAATATTTTTTTCGGTAGTAGTTAACACTGTACCTGGATATAATTAAATTTCAGAGTCGCTCGAGAGAGTAAAGAAGGTCGCTGAGATGTATTTTTAACTCAAGGCAAAGGACTGGGTGTTGTGACGTAAATTAGGAAAGTCCTATATCCTAAAGTGGACCGATGTAGACTGATTGATTGATTGTGTTCTTCATACACCCCATGGTGTATGAAGAACACAATCAATAGTCTTCAATTGCGATTCTTGTTATTTTATCCAATTTAAACCTTTTTATCAACTTTTTTTTATGTAGGTATCGTTAAAAAGACATGCACAAAAAAATAATTCTTTAAATGGTTTTATAAACTTCTTTCGATCATGTGTGAGTGCGTAGGTATAATAAGTTAGTTTTCTCGGGGACATAATGGCAGATTATATTACTTACACCTGTGGGTTCTTTAAGTGTTGACTCAATTGCTATAATCACACATAATATTCTGTCATCTTCTTTCATCATTAATGCTTTCGATTTCTTCATATGACTAGATAGTAGTACTAATATCGATTTAATTTATCGTTAGCCTGTGTATGTTATATGACACTGACGTAAAAGCTTCGTAGAAGATAACAATAATATAATAAAAAAACCTTGTACTTATGTCATAATAATATCTATAATATCTTGGGACAACTCACTCAAAGCTATCTGATCCCAAACTAAGCAGAGCTTGTACTATGGAAACCAGACAACCGATAAACATATTTATATATATCTAAATACATACATATTATAGATAAATAACACCCAGACACAGAATAAACCATCGTGCTCATCACACAAAGTTTTATCCTGGTTGGGGATCGAACCCACGACCTCTTGCGTAGCAGTCGAATACACTCCCACCGCGCCACAGAGGCAGTCATAATACCAGTTTAGTCTTAAATTATTATCAATATTTTAGTCACTTCGTATCTTTTCGTATTTTTTTCTCATCCTCACTATGTACTAACATAATTATTCGTAATACATTGGGGATTTAAAAGATTATATATTTCTTATTTCAAAAAGCCGAAAAAATCTACACAATATTTTAAATCGAGCCTTTGTTGCAATGTAAAAATATTTCCGCTCGTTTCTCACGAACTTATTGATACCATCATCGTCATTAGTATATCTATACTAATATTATAAAGCGGAAGAGTTTGTTTGTTTGTTTGAACGCGGTAGTCTCAAGAACTACTGATTCGAATTAAAAAAATATTTCACTGGTGGATGGGCTATCCAACAGTAAAATAATTTATCGAGGAAGGCTATGTAACATCACGCTAGCTATAAAGAATATCTATGTTTTGCATATCAATTCAAAAGGCTGATCTAATTTTTATAACTGAGCATTATTTAAAACAATTTTATTTGAATAATAGGCTATTTCAGAAAGTATCTTGAATCATATTCGGTCCAATTACTAAGCGTTTATTAGGTTCTAAAATAAATGCAAGTCATCATTGTAAAATGTTTATCATGTAGTTATGTATATCAATAGTTATTTATATGAATATGATAAGGGCGATTAATTATCGCTTGGCATAAGGAATACTAAAAACTTTAACAACAAATGTTTTTTTTATTATTATCGTGACCAAGTCCAAGTTGACCGAAGACCTAAATAAGGTAGCTGGGATGGACGAGGAAGACAGAGGACCGGGTGTTGTGGCGAAAACGAGAAGAGGCCTATGTCCAGCAGTGGACCAACACGGGCTGATGTTGATCATGATAATGAGTCGCCGTGTAATGTGAAAATCTATATGTATCTAGGATGGAAAGCTATCTCAATTTTCCCAAAATAGTTTATAAAGATACAGTTTCATAATATTCTTTTGATCATCTTTGTGATGGATTGGATCTAGACTTTCATATCGTTAGTTCGATTTAGTATTCTCATATTTTAACCGCAGATAAATACAAAGCTTTCGTAAATATTATAAAATCTGATTCAGCAAAAAGAAATTCTCTCGTCTTTTGCTTAATTACGTAGTAAGAGAATTTATTACACAAGCTTTTTCAGATTAAGATTTGTACGTCATGTGCTTACGATGACTTTTTAAAACCTAATAAGAGGTTCTTTTTCTACTTTTTAAATATTTAATATCAATATCAGTATAAAATTTGTTAAATTTAGATAATAATAAAACATAATTAAAATTAATAACGAAAATTACTCCTCTCAAGTATTTTTGAAGTTCTTAAACTATGTTACGGTAATAGTCAATTTTGGTAAATATTTTATTACCGAAATCCCATAAAATCGCTCTTCATTCAAATTGGTCACCTACTCCAATGACTGCATACGTTAATAAATGAATACCATATGATGAAAAATAAACAACATAGGCGACTAGCTGAATCAAACAGACCTTATGCCAACGACATAAGGTATATTTTCCTTTGAAGAAATCCCGGCTTTTTGCAGTCAGCCTTCTATGAAAATATAATGGATATAAGAGTACTCCGTTCTAATCATACATCTACGTAAGACATATAAAAAGGTGGACGAAACAATCGGTTATCAAAGTGTACTAGCATTCGTTCAATACAGACGTACGACAATGTATCTCATATCAATATTATTCCTAACAAGCGCAGTATTTGCACTGCCAAATCCAGAAGCAAGTGAAACACCAAAACAACCAGTGGAACCAACAATCGCAAATGCACGAGCTTTTGGCAAAGATTGTACTAATGGAATATTTAGCCCTACGTGTTTGAAGATAGAAGCTATTTCAATGCTTGAAAAGTTAAGTGCTAAAGAAGAATTACGTCTTTTGCCTGGAGTCAGCTTGGTTAAGGAAGGAACAGAGAATGGAAGTAAAGTGGAAGAGTTTGCTGCAGAATTGGCAAGATCTTTTCCATCCAAACCTGATGAGAGATTGGACAAGTACCTGCTGTACCGGCTTGGAAATTATTTGGATACCCACACTGTGAAGCTGAAGTTGCTTGATGAGAATGCTGCTGAAGAAGCCAGGGCTTTGGTTGGGGAGGCCAGAGCTAAAGATTCTCTTGGAGGAAAGAAGGGCGGAATGGGAGGTTTGATGGCTGCTGGACTGATGATGAAAGGTATGTAATTACGTAGGAGTCGTTGGCATTAGTTGTGGTCTCATGGAAAATTCTTCAACAATGGTATTATGGATGTATTGTCAAATTTAGGTAACGTCAAAAATTGGTTCATAATGTAAAATTATCAAAAAGTAGCAAAAAATTATAAGTACAATAGTAGTCATCATTTACTTCTTCTATATGTTTGTTTCTTGCCTATGGGAAAGATTTCAAAAGGTAGACTATTGTTATTACCGATTTGGGTGTCAAAATTCAACGAATTCACGTAACTCAACATTTGCATCGTTTAGTCATGATTTAGATAAATATTAAGATGACAGCTAGATTAAAAAACGTTACCACTTTTGCTCGTTTTCTGAAAAATGTGACATCTCTCTGATTCGTACATATTCATTTCTCGACCATAGGTCTAATCTCTCGCCGGTTATGTTGGCCGTCCCATTTAACTATGGATACTGAGGGAATAAAGAGTGCACATTATGCACTACTTACTTATAATGCGGAGATACATATCGACATCTCAAGGGCCAGTGGGCTTGTGTATGATGAAACTGGCCTAAGAATATTTAATTATCCTTACCTCAATCAGTTGGGATTATATATATCGCTCACTTGTTGCAAGAACGTCATAACTAAAAAATACTCATTTCACAGCAGGCCAATTTAACCTTTAATTCGATATAAGTATTCACAAAAAAATAACACAAACAGGCTAAACCATTTTGGAATGTTTTTGTTAGTTATTAGTGTTTAAAATCATAGCATCAAATTATTTTATATATTTACTCATGTGCACTCGTGGGTTCTCGGCGAACACACAGACCGCCCAGCAACAATGTGACATTACGATTTTTACGCCATCTAGCGACCACAAGTGACTTAACGTGTTTGTTATTATGGTACTAAAAATATACTTGTGAAGCATTGTAGTTTTCATATTTTCGCAAAAAATCTAGATTTTAAATGATGACGGTCTTACAATAAGTGAGCAAATATCGGTTCTTAGTATTGAACATTCTGAACTTTTTTATATAACAATTGAATATTTGAAAATGTACTTATGTCATGCTTAGCAACTGTGACAACGAGCCCTCGATATTTACATTGATTACATACGCATCTCGTATTTTACTCTTAATGACAAAAAGAAAGCTTATATCTACAATCAATCTAACGATAGTTACACGAAAGCGTCACAAAGATTATTTTCTTTAAGCTAAAATTGTACTCTCATGACAAACAGAGCATATCGTGCTAGGAAAATACAGGTTGTCATTTAAAACATACTAATTTTTAACTTTTACTTACACTACATTGTATGAGAAAAATAGAAGTGATTTCAACCGTGCATGTCTAGAAAAAGACCGCAGTTTTCTAAAAGAGTTATTATGCAATTTGAAAGCACCATTTAGTTTGACCACGAGTATAGAAATAGAAAACTTTATAGAAATATAAAGTCACATGATGTAAATTAAGTTTTCAATACTGCGAACAATAACCACCTCAAGAAGCGGCAGGTAACAAAAGGAATAAGCCAAAACCAGAAGTACCTAATAATGTTTTTATATCTAAGAATCAGATATTAACACAGCCAAGGCAGCACCCGGTCAAAGGTTGTCACATCACCACGGATGAACGCAACTTAACCAGCAAGATAAGAAATAACGTTTGACAGAAAAGTTTACAAGAATAAAACATTATTGCGCCGACGCCAAATATTTTGGGATAAGGGCAGGAGGATAAAAGCCATAAAGCCGCAGGATGTAAGAAAGCGTTATCACTGCTACAAAGTTTGAAATGTGTCCGCTTCTCTTTTTCTTTAAATTATGGTTTTCATTGCGAGACTTCTTTACGTTTTATATAAAATTCACTAACCATTTCCATTGTATTGTATGGACATTTCCAGAAATGGATTGTGTGTTATTTTTTGGAGTCTTGTACAAGATCACATTATTGATCTGATGAAGTTAGATTTTACTTTGCTTATCCGTTGTATACAAATGGTTTGTACATTTTTTGATGGGATTTTATTGTTCCTCGTGATACGTACTATCTAGTTAGCTGGGCTTGTTAACCCTATTCTTATTTGCCTTGATTGTTAATCAGTTTTTCTTTTTTCAGTAAGAGTTACGAATTCTCAGATCATTATTCTCTATTTGATAACACTCATGGTTAAATAACTCAATTGCATAGATGGCCAATCCGGAATAGTAAATCGATCCATTATTGATTTGCTACGCTTTTCGGCAATTATTTGGCATTCTTAATAGAAATACAATAGATCGTTTTTTTTTTAGGAAAAACAAAATATATAAAGACGTAAATCTAATTTATTAAACATTGTATTTCTCTTTAATACTATGAAGAAATTTATTATATATCTAGATTTATCAACGTGTTTAAACGTTCTCCGTGAAAGATACTAAACTCATAATTTTAAAGCCAACTGATGGCAATCGCATAAAGGTATTTAGGCTACGTACTTTTTATTCCCCAAAACTGTCGATGTATGTAATCAGCATAAGATCCGCTGCATCTGTCAACCCAAAAATATTCTAAAAAGTATATAACTTCTAAATGTCTACGCAAATGATATTCGTATCCTCAAATTTTACCTCGAAATGTTAAGACATTCTCAAAAGTATTTTTGTTGCGCTAATTTCACCATAAATTAACAGCTACAAGATGAGAATATTTATATTTCAGTTTCAAAAATATTTATACTCGTGATTACATTCTGTTGTAACACCCCCTACAGACCTTAAGAGAGGATAAAAGGCGATAAAACGACTGGACAAATTTGATTGAAGTTGTGTTTTTTAGAAACATGGTTTAATCAGGATAGTTGCTTAGCCATGTTTAAAAAATAATAATTAAGTCATTTTGAGTTTATAATTGTATCACAAATTACCCTCCGTTACGTTCGTTCTTAAACGGGTGAACCACTTTACAAGAGTTTTTTTTATATTTCCGTACCGTTTTCCGGGTTTCGTACCTCAAAAAGAAAAAAAACGGAACCCTTATAGAATCACTTGGTTGTCCGTCCTTCAGTCCGTCTGTATGACAAGACCATTTATCTCGAGAACGCGTGGAGGTATCGAGTTGATATTAAAACTATATACTCAAGTCTCCAGTACGAAGCTGTGAAAAAAGCAAACTGCTAAGTAAACTTAAAAAAATATACGGTCGTTTATGCCACAAAAAAACCTACATTTCGACACTTTCGTGTATTCAAAACTTATAGGGTATTTTTCGCATCTCGCAGCTTTTTAGACTTTATTTAAAAAAAATAAAGTCTTTAAAAAGCTGCGAGACTCGATTCCTGAACTATTATAATATGTATCCAAAAATTTGTACGGAACCCTTGGTGGGTGAGTCTGACTCGCACTTGTCCAGATTTTTTGTCTTAATTATGTAATAAAATGTATCTTCCACAGGTACTATGATGTCGATCGCTCTCGGCGCTCTGGCTCTGCTTGCTGGCAAAGCCTTGATGACCGCTATGATGTCACTCCTGCTTTCAGCCATTATTGGCATCAAGTCCCTCTCAGGAGGTCAGAAGTCCACGACGTACGAGATTGTCTCTAAACCAATCTATACTCATTCACACTCCCATTCAACGGCTCATGAAGATGTTGGTGGATATGGACATTCTGGATATGGAAGGAATATGAAAATTAGAAGGCGTTAAATTGGGAAAGTATGTTCTTTCGTTTTAAGTCAGCGGCTTTATTTAATTTGATGTTGGTAAAATATTTATTCTTAACTTTTTGTTTTTTTTTATATTTTTTCCGTTTTTGCTTTTTGTTTATGTTATTACTTATTTTTTATGTTATTGATTGTCTGTTACGTACTATTCTTTTGTTAATTTTTATATAGTACTTGAATTTTTTACTGACTTTGTAATGAAAGAATGATATTTCCACTTAATGTAAAAAATGCTGAGTACAAATCAATTTAGTTTGTGAGTGGTCGTCACTGAAACGAAAATGTAGCTATTTATTGAAATTATTTATTTTTAGGTTAAGTTCACAGTTTCCTATAGTCTTTATTATTTCTATGTGTTATATTTGTTTTGTTATATTTATGTACGTAATGTTGTAGCTTTTTATGTAACATTTAGTGTCATATAATATCGTATTTATGTATATAATACGGGTAAAAAAGTCTTTATGTTTTATAATAAATTATATTTTTATCAGTATTCTATTAGGTTATTTATTGAAACTTCTATTGTGATATATATTTATATTAATTGTATTGTATAATTTAGTACAGATTGTTCCTATTTATCTTACTTGTATTATGATAAAAATAATGATATGTAGTATAAATCTATGTATATACTTATTGTATATAGTGTGATAATTACTGTATTGTAATATGTGTAAATTATTAATATTAATCTGTTACACTTCTGCACATGAGAAAAAATAAAACAATTTTAATTAAATTTATTGTTTTTATTTTATTAACCTATATCATGTTTCTAATGACGTACTATTGCAGGTAATATAATAGTGCCGAATATAAATAATTTTCTTTTATGAAACCTCAAGTGACAAGGTAAATGAAAACCTGTAATTTAAAATTTTGTAAAGAAAGAAACAAAATATAATTTATATACCAAATTGTAGGTAAACATATATAAATATATATTTGTTTTATGATCACAAAACAAACCAGGAAACTGTTTTAAAATAAATATTTAACGTTTCGACAGCATCATCAAGTAATGCAGTAATATATGCGCCCAGAGCCAGAGCATTAATATATCTATATGAATTTAGGGAATGAATTTAATCAGAGTGTATATAAGTAAATACTGTCTTATTTTAACAATATTATAGGGGCACTATTTGTGTTGTCCTTAACAGTGTATGAAAAGCATACAATGAGTAAAAATAACAACAAAAAGAATTTCAATCAACTGGACAACGAAACGAATATTTTATATATATATATATATATATATATATATATATATATCACTTTACATTAACACTTTCACTGTCCTAAGACAATTATCAATATCAATATTGCAAGTCCAAAAGTGCGTTATATACAATGCACGGACGTATGAACTTCAACCGCCGACCAATAGTGTTGTCCAAGTACGTCGAAACACGATCGATGTATATGTAACAAACATGGTCAAATCGTTGATCTCGTGTATATTTTCGCGGACTGTTTATTTAAGTTGAATTTTAGTAAGAGAAACCATTTTTATTTTTGCTTGATTAAAATATAATATACTAAGTGTTATGTCATGTTATTTTCAAAAGTTTATCTGAGCGCCTGGTAGACGCAACGCGTGATCAGAATGCTGGTATTTATCTGGCCCAGCGTAAGCATTGCGATCCAAAGAGGCAATGCCGCCAGCATGCTGGGCACGCTGCCTAGTGGCAGCGGGCTAGAACTTTTGGACTATCTTTAGACCTTTAGGGGTCTATGGGCAGCCCAAGGGTTTCAGTGTACTAGCAGGTATATAGTTCAAGTTTTGTTGTTATTATTCAATAAAGTTATTATGAGATATATACATATATTGTATATTTAAAAAAAATATATATACTAAGTTTTACTTTATTTTTCTTACATATTAGATATGGCAACCTAGGGAGCCAGATTACGTACTTGGCAGGTTTAAAGAATTATCTGTTTTTTTACTTAATTAATTTTTCAAGTTTCTTGTGATTAAGAACAACACTATTCTTGGTGGTTAATAGTGTATTGTATGTCATGCACGGACGTACGGAGCTAACTCATCAGTGCATTACATGTAATGCACGGACAGTGAAAGTGTTAACAGTCAAATCAAACAATAACACACATTAAAGTAAACAAACCCGTACTTCATTTATTTCTATTGCATTTTATGCAATAAGTTTTATTTTCTCATTCTACTTTTACTATTTGCATAACTTTTAAATTCACTGTCGTCACGTACGAAATAAATAAACATGACAATACTTACATTGTAAAAATCGACTCCAATATATTTCTTTTTTTCAGAAATAAACGACATCGGCTTTCATTCACTGATGAGTCTTACCGCAAGATGCTTTTTTATTTTATTTTTCAATATAACAACTGTGGTGAAAGCCAATTCTACTCTAAAAAGATGTTTATTTTGTTGCTCATATTCTATTGAGCATTATTATGTATTGTTCTAAATACTGGTAAACAAAAAGGATGGATTAATGAGCTTGGCAAATGTAGAGCTAAAAAAAATCGAGGATACGTCAAGAGCTCTATGTTTAATGTCACTGCAGTCGTACCTGATTTCCGTCCCATTGAACTAAGAGAGTAACAGAATGTGAATACATTAACTCACTCTCATAGTCCAATGGGACCGACATGCCACAATCATGTACGTATATGAACACAAGGGTCTGTATTCATACACGTACATAATTGTGGCTATAATATTCTCCTGCTATAATATTCTTTGCTCCTATGGATCGGGTCGATAGCGATAAAAAGTAAAGTATTATCATAGTGTAATAAGTGTAAGTGGTGTAATTCGAGCCTTCGGCAGAGAAATGATGAGCTGCGGTAGATGGAAGAGCGGAGCGCCCAATCCACCCGCGACCTCTACGGTAATACCCCAATAGCTCGATTTTACTGGGGTACGCTCCGGTAAGGTGTGTCCGGAACTTGAAACTCGTGGTTAGATTTTAAAACATATAATAATATAATTGTGAACGGAACAAACTACGTTGCATACTTTATTATTTTAAAGATCGTTTGCAATTCTTCGTAATGTAAAAAATATTATACTCAACAATCAATGTTTCCTTTCATCTACATCAAATATATGGATAATGTAGGTAATATCCTATTGAAATGGTTTGACTGAATTCTAATAAGTACGTGTGACATACTTAATATTAGAATATTGATCGGTAGAAAATTCAATGTTTGCAACGATGATATAGCTGATGTGATACACTCCTGTGTTACATCTTTAATCCATACTAATATTATAAATGTGAAAGTAACTCTGTCTGTCTGTCTGTCTGTCTGTCTGTTACGCTTTCACGCTCAAACAGCTAAACCGATTTAGATGAAATTTTGTATGGAGATAGTTTGAGTCCCGAGGAAGGACATAGGATAGTTTTTATCGCGATAACCGACATCCACGCGGGCGGAGCCGCGGGCGAAAGCTAGTAATATTATAAAGCTAAACAGTTTGTTTGTTTGAACGTGATAATCTCAGAAACTACTGGCCCAAATTGAAAAAAATATATATTATAAACTACTGTTGGATAGCCCAATTATTGAAGAAGGCTATAGGCTTTATAACATCACGCTATGACCAATAGAAGCGCAGCAGCAAAGACAAATGTTGCAAGTACATGTTTTTGGGAAAATTTACGCAGACGAAGTTACACGGTTCAACTAATCAGCTATATAATTATAAAGATTTGAACCCGCGAACTCATTATTGCGAATGCATGCAAGTTTGTAATAAAGTGTATTTTATACTATAAAGTTATAATATTATAAAGCTGAAGAGTGTGTTTGTTTGAACGCGGTAATCTTAGGAACTACAGGTTTGAAAAATTATTTTACTGTTGGATAACCCATTTGCGACTGCTTGCTACGACCAATAGGAGCGGAGCCGCAATGAGAAATGTTGCAAAAACGGGGAAAAATTTATGCAGACGAAGTTGCGCGGGACAGCTAGTGAACAATAAATTATTCAATATTTATATTTATTGTTCTCTTTGTCACAACCCTTGCATATTTTTTTAATAAGCGTCGAGGACGGCATGTATTCTTTATGTTCTTATTACACCTGCGGTATTATCTTCTTCCTTAAGTCCCATGTCAAATTTCAGCTAAATCAACCCAGTATCTTCGTTACCATATTAAAAAGTCACTGTTCAGCTTTATTGTAATTATAAGTTTGCTCGCTGCGGCTTTGCGCGGACTTTTTCTCCTACATCCATACACATAATATGCACGTATTATATAGTGAAAATTGCATCAAAATCAGTTGCGTAGTTTAAAAGGTTTAAGCATACTGACAGCGGGAAGCAACTTTGTTTTAGACTATGTAGAGATAAATATAGAAGTATCTATAGATGACCTACCCTGACATGTTCTATACATAAACTATGTAGTACTAAAATATTTTTATAAATGATGCTATAAAATAGAGACATACAAACTACATAAGCCACTTTATACGATGTATTGACGGTACTCAACCAATCAGTAGTTCGAAAGTACTATGTAACTATCGACAATTAGTTATACGGGTACAATGAGACTGAAATAAAAGAACTAAATAATGTCTGAAAGAATCGGTACCAATGACTTGTATTTTTTAACTTTGAGTTATTGAATGAGTCTCAATTTTGAATCTTACTTTCGATGTGTTTACAATAAAATTTGATTTAATCTATTGAGGAGGCAAATAGCGTTATCCAATTTTGTGGTAAGCAGTTATTAACTGTAAACCTTCTTCAGAGAGCTTCATATTTCATTAAGAACTGCCGCCTAGCTTCATATTTCAAAACGTTGATGACTTCAAATAATACTTGATTTGTACACATTCTTTGGAATAAACAAATCAAATTTTCAATGTTTGCAACAATGATATAGTTATATCTAAATGTAAATGAGTTAAGTGTTTTTTATAAGGTTATTATTTTAATAACGTATCGATATTATATCAAAAACAGCTATAACGTAATAGTATCCTAGCTGTTATATCGATAGTCTTTTACTTAAATAGCTGTTAGTTTGCGTGATTTTAGCTATGTTTAATTAAGAAAAGCATTGTCTCCTTATGTTTATAATATTATTTAAGTTGGAGGCTTTATTTTAACTGCTAAGATAGCTTACTAATATCAAAATTAATATAAAATTATTTATGGAATGTGAAAATTTTAAATTTGTATGTGTTTGCTCTTTAAGTGTTATTAATTGACATTAACAGACAAATAATGAAAAGGTTTTTATAAACTTTTGAAAATAAAATTAAATAAATTAAAACATAATCATTTCGCCTATAAATAATCTTCATCCACGATTACACACAAAAATTAGTAACCCATTACAGTCAAAAGTTTATTGATTGGAAACCAAAAATTGAGTCACTTTCAACGTTTTCTTTTCCGAACAGCCTTTTATTAACTAAACGAAAGTTGGACAATACGCTCCAAAACTTCGTTTTATTTTTGATTTCTTTCTTGTACTTTTTGTCAAAGTGAACAGTATAAAATAAATTGCGATCAGATTAGAAATATCAGTCGGCTGCGACTTTCCATGGAAATGCCCCAGTGATTCTAAGTGTTGCGATTAAAATGGTTCACAAAAGTGTTTACGTTGCTGTTTTAGTGTTGTGTGTTAGCGGGTCTAAAGGTTCTATTGAAGGATCAGATCCGAATGCAATAATTGATATTGTCAAAACTGTGTCAAATAGTTCTGAAAGGGTTGGAAGGACTTTACATAAAGAGTGCAACAGTTTGCTGAATCCAAAATGCTTAAAAATACATGTGCTATCGTTTTTGGAAGACTTGAGTTCTCGCGATGAGCTTCATCTTCTACCTGGATTGAGTATTGTAAAAGAGAATACCACTTCGGATACTCCAAGTCCCGAAGAAATGGCTGCGGAACTATCGCGTCAATTTCCTGGAAAATCAGAAGAAAAATTGAATCGGTTCTTGCTGTATCGCCTCCAGGATTATTTGGATGGGCATTCCTTGAAGTATAAGCTGTTGGATCCACAGACTACGAAGGGGGCTTTGGATGCGGTTAAGGGTGATGAGGCTACTGGGAGGAAAAAAGGCGGCGGTGGCGGAGGTTTCGGTGGTGGCAAAGGAGGTGGCGGCGGTGCTCTTTTAGCAGCTGCGATGATGATGAAAGGTAACTTAATATTTAAACTCCTATTGAACTGAAATACTTTCCATTAGATTTTTTTTTTGGTATTATGTATTATAACACGGTTATCTTTCTATGTGACTACAATAAAAGAGGTTTATAGTTTTACATACTTTTTAACAAGCAATTTTATTATTATTTAACTTATTTTATGATAGAAATATAATAACTATCCTGCGGTTACAGATTAGAATATGAACAAATACTTAATGTGAAATGGCAGTTCAAAAGAAGTGGCTGTGATTTTTTAGTGCCATGATCTTTTTTATTGGCTATAATATAAAATGTATAGTCATGTCAATGTCCTACTAACTTATATCAAGCGGTGACACTACTTAATAATAATATTAAGCCTTTTATTCTGTACTACAAGAAAAAGTTTAAGTTTTTTTAAAAACCAATTTTATATAATATCACACAGTACAGTGTGCTTTTCGGCATAGGCCTCCTCTAACGCTTTTCACTGAGTTCTGTCTGTCTTGTGCGTTCTGATACTATTTACATATAGTCAAACTATTATAGATATCTGTGAATATTTTTTTAATCACAAATTGTTTTAACATGTACATCCCTAAATATTTTTTATAATCATAAAATTACAGTTCTTTAAAAAATGATTTCAGGTACATTAGCAGCTGCAGCGCTTGGAGCGCTTGCACTTCTTGCTGGTAAAGCGCTCATGACAGCACTTATGTCAATCCTCCTCTCTGCACTCGTCGGACTTAAGGGACATGGCGAGCATAAGTCCACGACATATGAAATCATCACCAAGCCGGAGGTTTCCCATCACCATTCTCATAGCCATGAAGAACACCATGAGCACGATCATGGTCACCATGGGGGATACAGGAGAGCTTATGACTATAATAGCTATATGCCCTACGATACTACCAGTAGCAGTTAAATGAGGGTTGACTGTTTCGATTGCATCGTTGACTATGGCACTATCGTTAATTGAAATATTTATTTGCTACTTCGACATTGATATGAGATTTAGAGTTAAAATTATACTGATCAATATTTTGATGGACTTCGCATCCATGAAACATTCAGTGTAGATAATTTTAACATTAAATACAAAATGTAACTTAATATACTTACTTTTGTCATAAGTAGAGATTTATGATTTTGATAATTTTCGAATTAATCATTTCTGTCTCAACATTAATAATCAATAATATTAGATATATTTCGGGACTTATTGTCGACCAGTGACTACGAAACGTTGGGTTAATAAAAGGTTCGTACCTTTACATAACTCACGCGATTAAGTCCCGAAATATATTTAATACGTATAAAATTCGCGAAAGTTTAAAAACAGTAGGTATTAATAGGTAATGCAACTATTTATTTTAATTTATAACGAGAAAAGTATATTAGATAAGTTAATTTATTTTCCATAAATTTAAGTCAGTATATGCATTTTTATACATATTATTTATTTTTAACATTTGACAGAGTTGCTTTATTATTATTATTTATTTATGGTTGATTATTATAAATTTGATATATTATTGTATGTACATATGTATTATTATTTTTATAATATTTGTCTCCCACCGTTAACTATTCCTCCCCTTATCTCTTCATATTATTTAATTCATTTAATATTATTGTAATATTAATACTTATTCTACATTATTTAATTTTGTGTACATTTTGCTTATTTCAATTATTTTTATATAATTATTACTAATACTATGTTTTATATTTAAGCAGTATATGTAACTGTGATATTTTCTTAACTTATAATTTATTTATACGCTTCTTCTTATACCAAAAATATATTTAGCTTTTATGTCATATATAGTGAATATATTTAGCCTTTATGTCATATATAGTGAATACCTCATTCTTGTTTAGTTCTTCAAAACATTATTTTATGTTGCTTTGTATGTATATGCATTTATGCTTCTAGTAATATTTATAAATCTTTGTCATCTATTTACAAATAAATGAAATAAAACTGTATAAAACTAAAAAATATTATTACATAGTTGTTTTATTCTGACTGCCTCGGTGGTGCATTTGGAGTACATACGGATGCGATAAGTTGGTTGGTTAAACCTTGTCAGATCCAAAGTCTTTTGTAACAAGTCTAGAATTACTTTGTGCTTGTTATTTCCATATGTGTACAAAAAAAACTCTAGGACACTATACTGCGACTGTGGACGAAAGGCGTAATTTGTTAAATGCGAGATTTACCTTTGTGAAAAAGGAAAATCTGTAACAGCCAAATTAGCTTTTCTATCACTATCATGTGTCAAATGTAATAATATTATGATATTAATCTATTTTCTAATGGACAAGTTAAATATCCATCATCATTATCTGTTCGAAACACTCTCGCTATGGGCTTAATGGACCATCTATACATACTACTGGCGTAAGTAGAGGTAATTACGGGTAATAAAATTTAAAATGGTGATAATCGTCTCTTCTCGCTTAAATGATAAGTACTCAAGTTGTTAAATATGATAGTTAAATTCAAAAATGCATTAATGATATTAAATTTTAAGTTGTAATCGAAACTATTTTCAACCGACTTCAAAAAGGAGGAGCTCCTCAATTCCACTATTATTTTTTTTTATGTTTGTTCACCGATTACCCAGTGACGACAAGAACGATTTATAAAAAATATTTTTGTGTTTGAAAGGGTATACTTCCAAGTTGGTCCCATTGTCATCAGATCACGATCTGATGATGGGATCTTGGAGAAATCGAGGGAACTTTTCAAATACTAAAGGCACACCTACAGTGATTTAGGTACATTTCATAGTGATTCGTGCATTTACTCTGAAAAAGCACCTATTGGCAAAGTAGAACTGATGATGAAGACCTACTTCAGTGAAGTGACGAGCGGATCTATTCAATATTTCACGGTTTGCGATTCAATTACTTTAATATGATATTGAGTAATATTTTTTTCTCGTCATACTACTATTACACAAAATAGAGCTGATAATGAACTATCATGTGAACTGTTCAACAATTAACGGCCCTGCATCGGGGCAAGCAATATTTTGTAAAATGATTTGAGCACATAAGCCTTTTGTAACTTAAGTGAATTACAAACCAATCCACTAAAAAGTGAGAAATAAAAAACTTAAAAAAAAAATATTACCGCCTTCAAAAATAAATACAAGGCAACTAAAAAGCAAAAATAATATCTACCTAGAATAACAAAAACAAATTAACGTTTTGAAGTTGGTGCCATAAAATAGCTGTTTGTGTTTAGTTCGGCACCAACTTCAAAATGTTAATTTGTTTTTGTAGTTGTTTTTTTGTTTTAAGTCCGTAATATTTTTTTGTAAAAAAGCATTTTTATTGGTGCTACGCGACACTTTAAAACAGGACACCTTATTATACATAATTGAAAAGCATTTAAATATTCGGCTAGACGTTATTCCAGTGAACAAAATAATAAATCTTTTACTATTAAGTATTAAATACCCTCAAAAGACATTCTCAAGTACGATCACATCTTACTTCAAAATAAATAATGTACTCTTATTTCAAATAATACTTTTGCAGAAGAAAATGTATACATCGTACTATTAATACACGAAAGTGTATATAAAGCACTTTACATTGCTCAAATTTACTTTTTGCGATAACTTATTTAACTTATTGCAAGTGCATTATAAACAAACCCTTTGCATGTGGCTAGTCTCATAGTTCCGTCTTAGCACGTGTCAAAATAAGTAGATACATTACCTATCTAATAGTTTGTTAAACAAATCTAAACTTTAAGGGAATAGTACTAAGAACTTTAAAATAAAAATAATCAAACAAAATAAATCATGATTTACAAGACCTTTTCTCTAATCCGTCAACCACAAAGTTACTTAGTGAACAACAGAATTACATGTTTTCACAACTACACCATAGTAGTTGACCTTATGTCCTATAAACTAAGAAAATAAATATTCAGGGCTTATAACACTGATTTCCATTTGAACATCAGCAATGGCACTACATAGTTTTATAGTAAAACTTACTTTATTATTGGTAGTAAATGCTAAAATAATCAAACAGGATAATGGTGTAATAAAAGAAGAATTTTATGAAGATACAAAAAATGTAGATGACGTATTTAAAGGTGTTTACACAGATTGTTTTACGAAATTTTCGTTTCCTTGTGTTCAGAAGAAAACTTTGAAGTATTTGAAACAGTTGAATAATTTAAGTGAAGTATCTGTTGTTGGAGATTATGTGAAATTTGGTAAGTAGATCTACACTATGTAATTTGTTAGGATGACATAGTAAAAATAAGGTGCTAAAAGAAAACTGATATTATATACTATTACTGAGGAACAAATAGCAATATAGGGAAGAACAACTTGACTCTACAATTTTGTCAGGAGTTAGATAATGTTCCTCAAAGAGTTCGATTGAAAGTAGTTCGGAGCATTAAACATAATAAGTTATATTTTTATAGTGAAACTTAACACGAGTAAACCAGATGAAAATAATGATATAGAAGAGCAAACTTCAGAAAATAATACAGAAGATCTTACACAGATGATTGATATTGCCATTGATAGATTTTTTGATAACCATGTTATCAAGTTCAGTGCATTGGGCAGAGATATTTCAATACCCAATAATGGTAAGTTGGTATTTTGTCTATTATTTATAATTGATTTAATTAATATTCTAGGGGTGAAGTAAATTAAGAAATGAATTAAATAAGAGTCGAAATAAATATTGCGATATTTAAAATAGAACTTATGTTCCACTCTAATGGAATTTTGCAATAAAAACTGAATTTATGCCTTACTATTCATCAATTTATTTAAAAATCACAATTTAAAAGCAAATAAACAGCAATTTGCTATTATAATTTTACCAGGCGCTGCCTATATGACTTTAAAACACATTAAGGTTTCTAATAAACTTATTTGATTATGTCAATATTTTTGGAAATAACTGCTCCAAAAGTTGCATATGTTGTGTCCCTTATCTTTTGAACTGTGTGACCAAAAAATATGAAACAAATCATAAAGGTAGCGCTTAATAAATACTTTAAACTAAAATAATTTCAGACATGATCGGATATACCGTCATTGAGTTATTGCCGAAAAACTGCGTTTCTAAACAAAAGGGCGTAAGAGCCATGAACATACGCTCTTCTGCTGATGCAATTATTCAAGGCTATCCTACACTGAGCATGGTCCGTCTTGCTCTGGCCCGGTTTTTAACGTTTCATATTGGTTAAGTCGTCAATACGATGTTAAAATAGAAAGTTTTTTTTTAAAGATAATAATGAATGGTGATGATAATAAATTATATCAATCTATTACAATCTTACAGTAGAAGAATTTGTCGGTAGAAAAAAGCGGAAGGGGGGCGGCGGTGGAGGTGGCATGATGAGTGGACATGATGGGGGTCATTTTGGTAACAAAAAGATGATGATGATGGCTATGATGTGTATGAAGATGAAGATGATGATGGTAAGCATTTCGTTACAGCTAAATTTTTTGAGGCTTTCGTTTTTAGTACAGATTCTTAAATATTTTCTAAAGCATTAAGACATAATACATTTTTTTACAGCCACAGCAGGAACTATCCGAAAATTCTAAAGCTCGTATCAAACATTGTGTGCATAAACTGTAATAGGTCAGATTAGATATATATAAATATATTATTCAATATTAACATTGCTTGTGTTTCAGATGCTACCTGCAATGATGGGAATGATGGGTATGATGTCATTCAAAGGAATGATGTTCAGTATGATGTCATTTATGATATCAAAGGTAATAATAACACGATCTTAGTACCGTGTTATCTAAAATCGATAGAGCGTAGTTTTAACAAATGCTTAACCTAAGTAAACCATAACAACAACTTGACAAAGACTAAACATAACTGTTAAAACTATTAGTCTTAGCATATTATGTATTAACTTAGTATACTTAATCGTAATAAGTAATGACTATAAATTCAATGTTCTATTGGTCGTCAATGTCATATCAAGCTTTTATAAAGTTTAGATAAATCTAAGCACGCTCTATAGATCTTAGCCTAAAACTAATCGAAATTTGTCTTGAATTTGCTAAGAATATTTTGAATATTGTAGATGATGTTGCTGATGAAGCTTTTGGAGAAGAGAGGTGGTGGTGCAGGCGGTATTGGAGGTGGAGGAGGCGGAAGCGATGGGGTACAATGTTTTTATAAAATATTTACTCCTTAAGTCACTACATTCAATTCCGTAAACGAAAAAAATACTTGAAGCTATAGGTATACAACTGCAATAAAGGGTGCCTATACAATATTTATAGCAATATGTGGATGTGGGTGAAGCAATGGTAGAAACAAGGAAAACTGAAAAAAAAAACGATATGTTGCCGCAAAACTGTGTTTCTGTTGAAGGGCACTGTAGCAAGTGTAATTACTGGGCAAATGAGATTTACGAACTAAATGACATTCAGATCATGACATGCGGTGCGGTGACATTCAGATCTTTGCCAAACAAGGATTTTGGTGTCACTGACACTGTTTCAGACTAGCTTGACGCTTACCAATAGGCGCACAACATGCTCGTTTATTCACTAAGTTGTATAAAAAAAGACTAGTGTCACGAGTTTATTCCCCGTATAGAATACCACCTTATGTGGTCTGGAGTTCCACATTATAGATGTTAGGAGTATGGTTGTACTTTTTATTATTACAAAATACATCGCAAGCTAGGGTTTAATTAAAGTAATTCGTTATTAGGCAAAATTAAAACAAAAAACACACTTTTACAATTTAATAAATAATTTTAATGAATTTATTTTATTGCTATAAGCATACCTACTTATTACAATTTTCTCAGGGATGGGCAGCCGGTGGGGGCGGAGGCGGAGCCTGGATGCCAGCAGGTATAATCCCCGTATAATAATTTTTAACACGACATTACAAACGTAGAATGAAAAAAATCCGTTTGAAATTCAGGTGGACAAGACTTTGGCGGCGGAGGTGGTTACGACGCTAATGGACAATGGCAAAGTAGATCAATACTTGAAAACAGAGAAGACATAATTGATAATAAGCCTGTTATATCATATGTGGCACCTGTAGTAACATACAATAATCCAAATAAGCTGTACAAAAAGGTTATAAATAATAAAAGTGACGCAAACGCTGTAATAAACAAACATGGATCTACAATTAAATCTCGAAGGAAGAGAAGTATTATTGATGTCCTCCAAAGTTCTTATTTGTATTGGATCAATCAGATTTTAGGCGGCAATAATAATAGAAGAACGTCGAATTACCCGAAATACAAAATTATGAACGGAATCAAATACGTTTTCTATCCCTATCGACAATCAAAACACAAAATGCCTAAGGATTTCCAGACAAATAAGATTAAAAACAGTATTGACGAAACTCCTATAATAACTGCTGAAGACTTCAATAAAGGAGAAATTATGGAAGGAGGAGTGGAAAGCAGAATGAACAAGAAGAAAATTATGAAAATGAAAGACACAGTGAATGAAACTCTAGATGATAATCCATGGGAATGACTATATTATTTGATGAAGTTTTATGTGCTTGAAAGTATTGTTGAGCCGGACATGAAAGCGTTTATATTTTTGTAGACAAAACAGTGTTGATTTTTTAATTATTTATTACTAGTTTTTAAGATTTATTTTAGTACTTATTTAACTTTAGTTAAGGGCTAAGTATTTATATAACTAACCTGCTTTAATAAAATTTTATAGTCAAAATATTGTCTTATTTATATCAGTGGGTCAGGACTGGTTAAATTTATATTATATCACCTTGTACTTTTCTAATAAGAAATTGTTTAATTTTCTTTGTAAAATCGTGTTCTATTTGAAACTCACCCTTCACCGGTGTCGTCTGGGTCTGGGAGCATGTCGAAGAAGAGTTGTACTTTAACCTTAAATAATTCTATAAACTTTAAATAAAAGTTAACTACTTACTAAGTTATTCGGTGGCTTTATGAAAGAGTAGTACGACAAAATATTGTTAGGCTTCCTGTTACGACGTAATATTTTATATTAAATGTTAACAAAATCGATTGACTCACAACAGACTATTTCTTAACTCTACCAATATGACGCAATATTAAAAAACTTGCAATTCTTTGTCGCTACCCTTTAGGACTATTTATCATTATATTTTCAATGTAAAATGGAACTTGTAAACCGTTCTCACTAACTGTTAATTAAACAAAACTTGCAATTCTTTTAACTTTGCCTTAAAATATCTGTGCGTAAGCATAGGTACCTGCTTTGCAATCGCATAACACAATCTAACAACGTTGTTGAGAAAGAAGACGCTGTTATGAGTCCTTCTTTGGTACATCTAGGTATATTTACAGTTCTACTATTTACAAAGGTTTGAACAGACTTAGTAACAAAAAGGAAACCTGCGACTTCGACAAAAGAGATACATAAATAAAACACCGTAGTATCAACCACGGCTTAAAGTTTATTTATACCTGACATTAAATATATTCAATAAGTTCCTAAATAAATATAATTTAGTGCTAATTGAGGTTATTAAAATTTTTAAAATCACCCAAAATTATAGGTAAATAAAACTATATAAAAATACATCGATTTAGAAAGTTATCATTCTTTTAAAATTATATATTTAAAGAACACAGGTTTTTTTTTTAAACGATGTGCCCTTAATACTATTGTTACAGGGTTGTCCCTGTTAAACCCTCCAGCTGAGCTTAATGGCTTGTGTTAGGAGTGGGTTCACGTCGGTAGTTTAATGGTAAATACTACCGATACCAAGGCCATTAGGCTCCCGCCTCTTCAAATTTATATAATTACCAAAATCATTTTTAATTCAAATTTAATATTTCAACAGAAATGTATTTTTTTAAGAAATACATAACTTAATAAAATTATCAAGATTATATTCATCAAATTCTGTTTTATTTTCATTAGAGTTAGATTTTGTAATCTATGTGAATAATAGGTAGGTAGGTAATTTATGTTTACCAACGCAGATAGCTAACTTGCTCCAAATCCGCTTTTAATAAAACTATAGTTTTCATCACAAGTAGTTTATTAGTACAGATCACTAGATCTGTCCTAATATTACAAATGCAAAGGTTTGGCACATGGATAGAATAAAATCTGGGGTCCACAGACTGTATTCAATCTGACTATTCACAGACTGACCTATTTGATATTCCACAGTGGCTACATAGGCCACTTTTGGGACAATATCTAGTAACTCATAAATACTTTAAGCAAAAGCGCCATCTATGTTATCAATATTGTACTGATAACATAACTAGTCAACGTAGTCAACGTAAAGTCGAAATAATAACACATGACAAAACTTCCACTTACTGACGCTAGATGGCATTGCAAATAATGAAGTCTTCAAAAAGGTAAAACATTTATTTGATCTGAATCTGTAAATTAGCCATTGCTTTTGTTCGGTATTGTTCATTATTGATCGAATTTGTTAAACTTTTTCCAAATCATATATTTTGTTCGTCATTCAGGTTATGTACTATAATTTCAACACTCAATTCAATATCCGATATGGTCTAGTGGCTAGGATACCTGGCTCTCACCCAGGAGGCTCGGGTTCGATTCCCGGTATCGGAAGTTTCTTTTTGTTTTTAAATATGATACTGAAATTATTATTTCGAAATTTTAAACTATAAAATCTGAATTTTTTCACATCACTAGGGATTTTTAAATTCTTTAGAAAGAGAATCAGTATGTTGTATGTAAAGTAAATTGAATGGCTATTGTAGTTTTTAACCGACTTTAAAAAGGAAGAGGTTCTCAATTCAGATGTTTGTTCGAGCATAATTTCGTGATAAATAGACGGATTTTTACCCGGCTGCGCAAGAAGGAAGGTTATGTTTAAAATTTATCTTTTTGTTCGAAATAAGTTTATTCTAAAATGGTCCCAAATAAATTTTGTAAAGATCTTATGATAAGTTACGAAGACACAACGAAAGTCCTCAATAAGTGCAGGCAAATCAAGCGTAGCTAAAGTCGGTTAGACTTTTTTTTTTGAAGTTTTTTAAACCTGTGAAATAAATACTTTGCATAGTTTTAATACAGATCCCATTATCTGAAAGCAAGTATCAAAATTGCCCACAGGGCAATGTATGCCCATACATTGCCCTGTGGGCAATTTTGACAATGTAGGCATACCGATATTATGCCATACAGATCAAATTTTATAGGTAGCCTAGCGTCTTAATAACAGTAATAACAAGTGAGCTCTAAGTAAACAGTGTTAACGTTAAGAACAATGAGTAAAAAGCAGAAATTTAATTCTTTTCTAAGCGGGATCATAAACTGTAGATACGGTCTGATTTTCTTCAGAATTGTAAATCAAAGCATCAGCTACACTGTTATAACTTAGTAGCCTTACTTAAATAAAACACTAGTTTTACTTTACTTCTTAAAAACATTGTTATAAAAATCTCCGACTAAGAAATACTGGGAGGCATTAGATCTACGGTCTATGTAAAGTCACTTTAAATGCACACTTTTTCCATTTGAATATCAAGTGTCGAAAAATTTATTTTATTTTTCGTTAGTTTAAATATCTCCAACACTTGAACGATTTCAAATCATTCTATAACTATCACGCATTCTCAAAGCAACTCTCGTATTTTATGCGAAATTATAAAACGCTAAAATGGACCTCTTATATTATGAATTACTTTATATGTGCGTAAACTTTCGCGATTTGTACACACAATCGCGTAAGTATTTTAAGACCTAAGATCCGTAGCTTATAAAATACTATAATAAATTACTTTTTCTGACCGATTTTAACTAATTATTATTTATCTTATTCAAATTACACAAATTGCCCCGGGCTTACCCTATATATTTCATTAAAAAAAAAATCGCTGGCTTGTTTACTCGTTGTCATAAATGACTTCGCAAAAAAATACTAACTACTACTACATACCGTAAACAAAAATAAAACAATTTTCTTTTAGTAACCTCTTGCTTTTTAATTTTATTTTTTTCTATTGTTTGTTGTTACTGGCGCTATTATTGTAAAATATTTTACTTACTATATTTCACTAACTAGGTATATACCTAGTTAGATACCTAGTTAGTGAAAATTTCGTGCCGTGTACGATGCGTGATATTTCGTCTCCATCAAATCATGTAATGGAACTGATAGTCTAGAAGCAGGTGAACTCCTCAAAAACTATAATGGCCTTGTATCGCAAAATGCAATATGTTGTAATAAGAAATGAGCAGTTTGGATTATGCTATTCTAACTTATATCAATTACAAACCAACACACTAAAAAGTTTTAAATTAAGAGATTAAAAAGCTAGTGCTTAAAATGTAAAACTACATTTCCTGGCACCAACTTCAATATTTCTGGGGTTTTCTGGGGTTTCTTTTAAAAGTCTTCGTCTAAAAACTTTTCAACTGCGCTAAAGAGTTTGCTTGTTTGTTTGGTTAAACGTGATAATCTCAGGTTTGCAGTGAAAAGTTATTTCGTTGGATAGCTTATTTATCAAGGAAGCTGTAAGCTATATATCATCACGCTAAGGCTAATAATAGCAGAGCATCAAATTGCAAAAACGAGAAAAAATTACGCAGACGAAGACGTCCAGCTAGTATACGATAATATTACAAGTAGGTACTTTACTATTATTTCTTTTACACTATTGTTGTGTGTATGTTTTTATAAATTGTGTAAAAGAAATAAAAACTTAGTTACTTCATATTTCCAAATAATTAGACTTTAAATATCACGAGTTTTAACGCAACTTCTGTTATGCTTAATTCAAGCATTATTATTAATGTGAAAATAAAGGTTTAAATAATTATAATAAACGGTATGTAATAGATGGATTAGTGGTCTTGTAACACAAAATAAATGTAGGCAATAATATTCATTTTATATTGTGACAGCATGTCCAACCGTTTGTTCTACGTTCGCCAACTCTGCGCCGGTCCATATCAGGTGGGGGTTGTCTTATCTTATGTTTAATGTCTAGATGAATGCTACTTCATTGTTTGTCTGATAAGTTCTCTGCGAATCGTACACCAATATTCCAAGACTTTTCCTCGACTCGACTCTCAACACTCAAACAAAATCTGTATTCTTCGTTACAAAATCTCCTCCTCTCTCGTTACAAAATCTTACAAACAATAAAAAGCTTTTCTTAATTGAAATGAGGAACAATTGTCAAACTCAAGGTATGCCGAAACCTACCTTAAAACTCAGTCAATAATCCAAGAATTGTAAAGGAAACGTCTTAGAACATGGGTGTTAATGTTAAAAAAATATTACAATTAGTATTTTTCAGATAAAAGCAGCAATTTTGCACCTACTAAAAAATAATTAACATCTACAAATTCAATATGAGAAATTTAAAAAATAATGCTTATAAGAACTCTATTCAACGTTCTTCAATTATATTTTACAAACGAGTTCTCACAATTGACTACTACACAATGGCCGAATGATTAGCTCACGAGCCTATGGTCATGTAATTTGCATTTAAACTATTTGAATTATATCTAAATTTTGTAATGTCATCATAATTATAACATCATCTTCAAAACATACACAGTAACTTACCCCACAATAAAAAAAGTAGAGTTTAAGAACTCTACTTTTTTATAAATTTGGTTATTTCTAAATTTGGTTTACATGTCAAAAACATGGATTATGGAAGTAGAAGAGATACAAGAAAAGTAAAAGTGGAGATAAGAAAATAGGTACAACTCATCCCCTCCTTCAATCTTTGGACGTTGTAGTCTCTTTTGTACGGCTTAAAACTTTTATCGGTCAGATCTCATGAAGCCCATCGTCTTTAAGGCTAAGGGGAGTTCAGCCTCTTCACAATTACATAACAAAACAACCTATTCCTTTCTATTACCAAAAAACTAATACCATACCATATAAAACTAATGGTATTTTGTTTATATTACTGCGACAATAAACAAGTACCAATGGCATTAGGTTTTGGTATTAGAAACGGAGGCACCAAGCAAGCCATATCGGCCGAGGTTTCATTGTTATCTATACTAATATTATAAAGCTGAAGTTTATTTGTTTGCACCCAGTAAGCTCTGGAACTACTGGTCCGAATTGAAAAAAACTTTTTTTGTTGTGTAGCCTATTTATCGAGGACGGTTATAGGCTATATAACATTACGCTACGACCAATAAGAGCGAAGCAGCAATGAAAAATGTTTTAAAAACGGGCAAATTGACGCATACGACGTTGCGCGGGACATCTAGTTCAGATAAGGCGCTAGTTAATAAATAAACCATACAAATCTAACTGTTATTTGAATCTAAGATAATTGTTAATGCAAACCGCATTAAAATCTGTTCCGACAGACGGACGCGGACAGCGACTGTGTTTATTATTACCTATTTTAAGGATTTGCTGAAGACTAGAGACCGACCGACTGATATACAATTTATACTCAATAAACTAATGAAAATGTCTACAATGATATTTACAATATTAGTTTGTAAGTAAATCGTAATTAGTATTCAATAAGTGATTAAGTTGCCGGCACCTAGTGGCTGTCACTTTCGAAAGCATATTGATGGGTTGCACTATGTTTAACTGTAGTTTAGTTTAGGAAGTAAATAGTCGTAGATACAACGAATGTAATTATTTATCATCGTAAAATTAATGTATCAACACGGCATATAAAAATAATAATATAGGAGTAAATTATAAAAGACGTGGCAAATAAAAGTAGATATATGACAAGTATTTATTATAACAACGTAGAACTTACCTACCTGTAATTTTCAAGCATGGTTTTTAAAAATACTCTCTAAAGTAGCTAAATTATTTTCTGTTTTAGCTTAAACAAGCTCAGAGTAAAAAACATTGGAAACATGCTTAAAATTTGCTCATCTTATAAATGATATGAACTTATTTACTTTTACGTTCATAAAGCGTTAAAAAAAAAAAAACTATTTAGATACAAGGATTTACTCGTATTTATATATACGAGTAAATCCTTGTATCGAAATAGATTTACTTTTTTTTTAAGAAAAAAAATAACCTGAAAAATAGCTTGGCGGAAGGCACATGACATATAAGAACACTCAAACAAGATTTCATTGTTGATAACAAATCTTATAAATTGCCGTATATCGGCGAAATTAAATACTAAAATGGTGATAGTTATCATACAATAAAAAAAATCTTTTGAATTTTTGATCGATTTTTTTTTTTAAATTACTACTACTACTTACTATTTGAAGATATTTTTGTAAAGTTATTCTGTGTTAAAATAAAAACCAACTTTGATTTTTGGTGTAAATCTTAACCAAAATTTAAGCTATAGTTTAAGCGCTAGTAACACTCTGCGCTTTCCGTCGGCCAATACACACGGTCAAAGACCCAGATCTTCACCTTGCTCTTGAGCCTCGAAATGACATTTGTAGTGATGTGCTATGACTTTATCGATATCCATAAATCGATATAACTTGTTAACTCACTCACCGTTCTCCAGTGTAAAAGTGTTTTACATTACCTACGTATCTACTGTATCAGTGGTGCGGTGGGAGTGTGTGCGACTGCTGCGCATGAGGTCGTGGGTTCGATTTCCATATGGGATATAACTTTTCGTGATTTTTTGAAGATGGGTGAACTTCGTGTTCGTGAATTGAGCGTTTTTAAAACGACGCTGGGCTGGCACTCTAATGCGTGAGTTGAGATATGTGTGTGATATGCGTGAATGCAGAAGTTGTGTACTTTTTGAGCGTACCATATAACGGATATTGTCAAAAAGGACTAGTTATTATTTCAGCAATTTAGTATTAGGAATACTCTTGTGGTTACAGTAATGCAAAGTACTTCTTCTATTTAACTGAAAAATGGACATCTAAGAAAATTATACATTGTAAAGTACCCCGCGACAGTTGTACACTACTGCTGGAGTTGTTTTTAAAAAAATCTTTGCATGTCAGGAGAGACATAATCCAAGATCATAGTTTTAGTCTATAGCCTGTTATTGGTTTATATATTTTTTTTATCTGTACGCATTTAATTACTGTCTTTTAAAACAGACAAAAACCAATTTAAGAGTTAAGTACAAGAAGTTCAATTTCATTGGCATTATCGTAAACGATCAGATTACACGGAACAGAGAATTAATGCTACCAGCTCCAGATATTATCACCTTATATTATTATCTGATTTTTTTCATTCGAAATTCGTTTATTTAGGGTACCTACTGACCCAGATCTCTCAGAAATTGAACTTTGATTAGGTTAATTTTTTAAACTGTACACAAAAGGTAAGCTATTTTAAAACATTGTCCCAATTAAGTACCGTAAACATAATACATATAACTAATTCGAGTAAAAACCCAGAAGTCTAAATACATTTAAGCATCGACAAGACAACCGCCTCTCACTATATCAAGTGTGAAAGAGAGCCAAACATTCTCCCGCTCACCGCCTATTCGAGATGAATTTAGTAAGTCAAGTGATAGCCGACGAATCGCGCGTGCGTTTTCTAGACATATGACCTGTTTACTTTCGTGTTTGTGATGTGATAAGGATAAAAACTTATAGGACACAGGTAACAAATACTTTGTTTTATTTTATGTTTATTTTATCTTTATTTCAATTGTTGTTTTTATGATAAAGATTGTCGGATTTGCGTTTTCCCGCCTTCTTTTTTTTGAAAGTTTTAACAGCACTTTTAGAGGTTTTGTAGTAGGTTATACTTATTTGTATTTATTGTTTTGAAAGAATGTGTTTGACTTTTCCTTTCTTGACTAGTAACCACTATTGGTTGTCTTTGTCTTTTTATTTGTGTATCCGGTTTATTGTCAAAACAGCTGTTTGGGTGTGAAACTCTGAGAATTCTACTAACTAGAATATAAGATTCTTTTGACTAAATATATTCTAATATTTTCGAAGCAGAACCTCTTTGTTGACACAGGAGACAAAATAAATTCTATGACGTCATTATCTTTACGGTTTAGTAATCAGATCATTACTATCTTCGTACTATCACTTTTACCATTGTAAATCAGCAGGTTCCACATGATTTGTAAGCTGTGATTCATCATTGTCTACTTCAACAAATAAAGTCATTTTGCAAAGCCTCGCCATGGGCACTTTCTCAACCGGACATTAATTTGCAACTGACCGTTTTGCCAATGTATTACGAACACGTTTTAATTTATTACTAACTACTGTTATCCAGCTGTTAGGAATTCAATGTAACTGTGACCTCATAGGCCTCTTCTTGAACTAGATCAAATGAACATACTTCGTTTTAGATAACTTTTTTAAAAGAGAACTTGGATCAAAGGGATTCAGCATAGGTCATCAAATAGTTATTCTACCGATAGTACAAGTACCGGAAAGCGTAAACTAATGTTTATTTATTAGGTTCAATAAAGTAAGAACTTCTTTTCAAAGCTAGCAAATCTCTGATATTGAGGCCATCTTTTGAACGGTAATATTGTCATAAGTATTAGCAAATAGGAAGTTGCAGAAGAAACTGTCAAAATATTGTCTCTACCATAGGTTAACTTTTTATCGTAGCGCTGAGCTTACTATTGCGGTTATTTTGGCTCTATGGAGGTAGGACTAATTCATAGGCCATCTTTATGGGTACCACAACAATGTCAGTTATTCTGAAATAGTGATGATAACACATCGCCGTATTTCGGTTCAAGGGCATTAAGCAAATGTTATTGGGCAAATGAAACTTATGAACTAATGTCCTAAATGAGAAATGCGGCGCGGTGATATAGAAATCTTAAAAAACAATTTTTAGTACCCCTAATATTGTTATGGGCTTGAGTGACGCTTACTATAAGGCTCACAACCTGCTCGTGGCTCCTATTTATTTGCTGGTATAAAAAACGATGGTAGCACTGTTTCAACATAAGCGGCGGTAATCTAATGGCTAAGGCATAGGTCTCGCAATCGTGACGTCACGGGTTCGAATCCTACCCATTATACTACTGACGTAAACCCACTCCTAACACAAACCTTTGAGCTTAGCTGGAGGGGTTAACAAGATTGCTAGTAATGTGGGACTCAATCCCACATTAGTAGCAATCTAGTTAGCTTTACAAAAATAATAATAATATTAAAAAAAATAAACATTAAGTTAGTTATTATTAAACAGTATAGATAACAAAATCTTGCATGCATTTTATTATTTTATTATCTAAAAATGTAACCTGGTTGCTCTGACCGTGGTCACAAACTGACTGCTCTGAGTCAAGATGTGACCACCCAAGCTTGCATTGGACTTATACATAGTTAGTTTAGTTTGTTTTACCTAGATGTATAAGAAAAATCGCACTTACCCTCCTGATTGCGCCATTGTGCGTGGTAAAACACCAAGAGTACAAAAGGAACCTTCATACAATACTTTCGGAACAGAGTGGTCCAAGATCGTGTTCTTAATTTTTATGATTGGCTGGACTGTTGGTCTTGTGGGTAGTGACCCTGATTGCTACCCAGGATAAATCTTTGTTAAATGAGCACGACGGTTAATTATGTATCTAGGTGATGTTTATTTCATTGCATGTATTTAGAAATATATATTATGTACATATTTTTATCAGTTGTCTGGTTGAAATATTAGGTAGGTACAGGTTCTGCCCTGTTTTGGATCTAGATCTGCCTAATTTATTATTTTAGAATATAATCGGGACTTAATCGCGTGAAATATTTAAAGGCACGAACCTATTATGTACCCGACGTTTCGATCGAATTGCATCAATCATGGTCACGGGTCGACAGGTGACCACGATCGGTGCAATTTGATCGAAACCATCGTGGTCACGGGTCGACGGGTAATATATTTAATCATCGCAAAAGTTTAAAAACAATTAATTTATTATTATATTCGATGTTTGAATAATTGTTAGAAGGAATAAAAAATGTATATTATCCTGTTCCTATGTACAATGTTACTATAAATAACTTAACGCTATTATCAGTTCGCTACTGCTACAGTTTCTCTATCGAACTAACTTTCCTTTGCATGCTGACTTACATTCCTACGCATGACGTGTCTCAACATGAGTAATGAAATTAGCGGGAAATATTATTTATGACACGACTTACTCAAAAACGGCTCATGAAGATACTCAATAGGTAGAAATTAAACACGTGATGTTAACTTAACTAATTATAATACTATAAATGAAAGTGATAAAACTGCAGATGGAATGCTGCAGGCAATAAGAGATGATGTAATAAAATAAGGTAATCACACTAACTAGTTATCTATAGTATAACCAATCGAGTTCGGATGACGTATTAAAACTTTATATATGAGAACCATCGTAATTAAAATACAACAATAATTATAGAATAATATTGATATTAGGCTTTAAAGTACGCAGAGGACGCTGCTGCCCGTCCTCCGGTGTGACATCCCTTAGTCGCCTTGACGACACCCACGGGAAGAGATGGGGTGGTACTATTCTTAAGCCGGTACCACACGGCCACTTTAAAGCCTTACTGCGATCGCCAACCCGCTCGCCAAGCGTGGCGATTATGGCAATTACCCCCAGGATCTACATACCAGTAGGTTCTACTGGGGAGACCCGTGCCCAGCAGTGGGCCATCATATGGGTTGATATGATGATGATTGATATTAGACAGGTGTAGGATATACCTAATATCAATGTAGGTATAGTTAATGAAGACTATTTACCTAACACACTGGTTCATTAAATTAAATCGTTACTGTAATAAAACTTGATTTTAAAACAGTGAGCCTTTAGTTGCTTGGCAGCTTCTTTTTATAAGCTTTACATTTAGAATTGGGTATTTGACTACTATCAAAATAAAATATTTTAAAATAATCGGGTAAAAATATGTCATGAAGTGTTCTAAAAAATATGTTCATTTATTAATTTAATGTGTTACTTAACTTTTAATCATAAAGAGAAACCCTGAAAGAAAATAATTTGACCATAGAAAACGTGACGTCATATGCTAGCATTCCATACAAATTTGTTCAAAGAGGCTCGTTTTTGACGTTTCTTAAAAAGAGACTGATTTGACTTTAGTCAAATACCCTATTGCCGCCTACCTTTATTTTTTTTTTTAATTGTCATTTTAACCAATCTTACATTACGATAATTCTTTCTTTGGAGATATTGAAATCTCTCGTTTACCACAAACCTTGGGAGCTGCTTTGGAAGCTTACATAGGAGAAGAAATAAAGATTTGCGAGCAATAATTCGAAATGCAGTGTAACAACACATTTGTGCATCAAATCACAAGAGGAGGAGTTTGAGCGATGTCATTTTTCGACCTAAAGTCATTAATTTTACATAAACAGAACTATTTATTTTTTCATTTCTAACGTAATGGTAGCCAATTCAAATTATGACATTTCTTTTGTGTATAATATTCCCTGAACGATGATAACAAAAAAAAACAGAACAATTTTAACCTACTTGTACTTTAATGCTTTAACTCTAATTACCTACTAGTTTCTATTACTCTTGCTCAATGCTACTACATACAAAAATATGCAATCACAAATCTCAAAACATCAAAACAATTTTCATAAGAAATACTTGTTCAACTATTCACCTTATTCCGTTGATTTAAGGTTTGTTTTCTTCAAACAATTAAGCAACCGATTTACAGAATATTGACTACGCACCATAAAACAGAACATTTTATTAGTTTTCTAACGAAAATAAATTTATTTTCTCTCATTGTCTTTAAAAGAAAGCTTGAATTCATCATCATGTTTAAAAGCGACATTTATCGGAAGAGAACCCTCTTTAAATACCTGCCATTTATTTGAGATTTAACACAGGTAGCATAATTCGCGCTTTCAATCATAAATCAGAATAATACCTGTTTCCAGTTGTCTAAAAAAGCCTACATAAACAGTTCGATTAACTTATAGATAAATATATATATGTGAGTTGCACATTAATTAGAAATGTTGTCTTGTAGCTAAGATATGCCTTTTGTAGATAAATATAATATATACCTATACATAAATGGGTAGTATATTGGGTGGGATTGAAATTAAGTTACCGCAGCTTCATTCATTCTATACCTCAAAAGGAAAAAAAAACGGAACCCTTATAGCATCACTTTATTGTACATCTACATGTCGACACCCTTTATCTCGGGAACGCGTAGAGATATCGAGTTAAAATAACAACCATAAACTCAGATCTCCAGCCCCCTGAAAAAATCAAATTTCTAAGCTAACGTAAAAAACGATACGGCCGTTTATGCCACAAATGTACGTTACATTTCGATACTCTCAAGGAATTAAAATTATAGGGTATTTTCCGGTGACCTAGAACTATTAAATTTGGCAAGTATTACCGTCTAATAATGCAAGTAAAGGGAAGTCTAAAAACTATACATTTGTAATTAAATCATAAAAAATAGTCTCTTAAAACTCGATTCCTGAACTATTTATAATATGTACCTACAAATTTGTACGGAACCCTCGATAAGCGAGTCCGACTCGCACTAGTACGGTTTTTTTTTTAATTATAAAGCTAGGAAGAGCCCTATAAGAATTTTATTTTTGAAGATCTCTTCAAAGGGTTCTTTTTTAACTACTTTTTTGTCAATACTAGTGGTCGCTGATTGTTCCTTCATTGCCGTTAAATTTTTGTGTAGCTTTATATTTGCAGGTTTTTTTTTTATAAATGCTTCCGATTGGAACTAGAGTAGATCAAGTAGAATCTTCGTCTTCTCCGTCCATCATCCACATCCCGATTACCATGTCGACCTGTCACGGACTTTACAACATTCCCACTGTGTACAACATTCTACACTAAATTGAGCTTTCCTGACAATGGACCATAATGTTAACCACAGACGCACCTGACATACCAACATAACCTAGATTACACAGGTGAATACTTCATCTGTTACTGCTGTTTACGATTGTGACCTTGTTCCTAATGGTTCTTCTAGAGATAGCATAAACGAAATATACTTTTTAATTTATGAATCTTCGTCATTTCGGATACAGTTAGTTTTTCTATGCTTTGATAGACTTCTCGTCATCGTAGATCTGATTTCAGTTTTGCAGTTTTACATTTTAAGTGAAGTACTTTTGACCTGTTGACTGATCTGTTGGTCAAGTGGTTTGTGACTCTAACTGCTAAGCCGGATGTCGTAGGTTCGATCTCTATACTTTGTTTGAAGAGTACAATGGTTTATTCTGTATCCCCCGATATTCATCTTGTTATTCATCTATAATATGTAAGTATTTAGAATTATATAAGTATATTTATCAGTTGTCTGGTTTCCATAGTAGGTACAAGCTCCGCTTAGTTTAAGTAGGATGTCGATGTGTGAGTTGTCACAAGCTTTTAATAAAATTCACGGTGTATTATTATTATTTTTAAAGTAGGGCCATTATTTTTATTATTTATCATTATGTACAGCAAAGAATAATGCGCTCATTACACTAAATCGCGGGGACCCTAAGCCCTTATAAAGAGAGAAGTAATAAGAGTTAGGGCTCTAACTCTCTAACAAACTTTCAAGGCCACCTCGATTTAACGCCCTGATTTATTCGAGTGTAATAGCCGTTTAAGTAACGCTAAAATAATTATAAAAAATGTCAATTAAAATCAATTTAATTTCTACATCATCATTTTGCATAGTCTCCTTTATGTTGTCTTCTTATTCTTTTGATAAAATTAATTATTACCCTTTTGTCTCTTATAAAGACAACTACTTTACTAGGTGGCATTCCAAACATACAATTACCAAATACTAAAATCACCACCATTAATTTCTCAAAGGTCACAAGGAACTTAACTCATATTTGCTCATAAACTTTAAAAATAAGGTGATCGTTAATATAACGTTTATATTCCAGTCAAGGTTAAAACCACCATACATTAGTATGGAAACCAAACTCGTATGCGTCGGTAAAAGTGTGCTAATGTATGTGACACTGTTAGTAAAGCCTGCGCATCTGCGGCACAGAATATTGTTTGTATTTAAATATAGGTACTTATTGGTGACAGATTCTTCAAAGTTTAGTGTTGTCATGGTTAGTGATTGAGACTCTGATGAGGTTAAGTGTATCGGTAGCATCGTTCGAGTTATGGATATTTAGAGTGCCATCGAACGTATGAACACTCACCTAATAACATTAATAGTATCGTATAAACATGATAATCAAAACTTAGAAATTTTGGTAGAAATTTGAACTTAATTTACAACCAATTAAATTTGATTTATTTAACGGTGTTTCTTATCTAGTCGCCCATTGTGATAGATTTTCTTAGAAATTTGTTATAAAAAAACAAAAAAATATTTTTAATAGCAATTACAAACTTTTCATGTCTTATTCTACACATGAGTGCTTATAATTTACTTTAGATCAATTCAAAGACATGTTTGATAGCATAAGGTATAAAGCGATAACGAAAACGGTTATCTTCTTTATCTACACGTAGGAATACGAACGAAGATTACCACACTAGTCATAAAGAAGCTTTCATAAAAGTAGATGGAAACACAATACTTATTTAAAAAAAAAGTTTTGTGACTCTCTCAACAAATCATTTCCTGCCGCTCACGATTTCGAAAGTATAATCACCAAAAAAGGAGTATTTCCTAATTCTTATTCCCACACACGTGTGTTATCTTCTGCAATAGATGACAAGGCGTAGGAAGGTTATTATTATGCAGAACTTATTTCATAATAAGCTGGGATTACAGTCAGCAAAATTAACTCAATTAGGAGTTTGTCTGCGCGGAGTCCGTTAAACTCACAGCAATAAAAGGTTTGAAATGGGTTCGCTTTTGGACAGAGTTTGCGAATAATTTTACTATAGGCTAGCACTATTAGGTGTGTATTTTTGGTACGGGTTTTATTTACTTGCAGACTCAAAGTCAAAGCGGCATTAATTTATTTACAATATCTTTGAAGGAAAACTTGTTTTTATTAATTATGAGTACCGTTCCATAATTTCTTGCTAAATTCGTAAATCAGGCGTTTAGTTTGTATCTACACAAAACTGCTAGCTCTTAATTGTTTCTTTTAGACTTTAGTCAGTACATATTTATACGACACATTTTTTACATTAACAGTGATATTGTTGAGTGATGTTCCTGCGTATCAACAGTAACACTTATCCAAAGTAGACAGTTATCATACTTTTTACAGTAGCAATAAATTTAAAGTATCATCATAGGTTAAGAGTTTTATTTCCAATAAATAATATTTGTCTAGTCTATTTATCCAATCTAATGTTACCATGGCGAAAGTAATTGTGCCTTTCTGAATATTATCTCACTTCACTTCAAGATCATTTTATCACTATATAAACCATAGGCAAATATAATTCAATAGATGAAGCCAGGATAAGCTTGCCATACTACTATAAATTTAGGGTAGATTACGCGAAACAGGGTTCAGCTCTCTCAAAAATGTATATAGAAAACCTAAATATTAGGACACGAAAAAAATTGTGTCACTAGTCGAAGAGTTTTTCTAGTAGATGAAATAAAGAAATTTAAGGATATGTCTTAATATTATCCCGCAAATAAATCTTGAAGTTGCGGAAAAATGCGAAAACGAGCATTTTCGTATTGTCATAGTCATGGCGTTCGTAATCTAACATAGGTATGTACGAACGAATATTCTACTTTATTTTGACCTGCGATTCATATCGAAATGCTTTTAACATTATTTGGACATTTGAAGCAGTGAAATCTTAATTTAAATTCGTGTTACCAACATCTAAAAGAATACGTGACATACTCAACTTCACCAGATTATACCCATTCACAATTTCTATCGTGTCATTTCTAACGTCATGGAAAATTTAAGGCAATATATATGCAGCTACTTCCATATTGTGAACACTAAACAGGTTTACCGAAATCGAAAGCCAGGGCTTGTCTTAATACCATCATTTATGTATACTACCTGTTTTGCACCATAGCTCTGAGAGAAAGTAAGTCAAAAATTCGCCCTTAACAGGAATTTTGTGAAATCTATGGGAAAATAATTGGGACATTCGTTTTTTATTATTATTGATTCATGGCGTGTCATAAGAGATTAATGTAAATAATATTTTCATTTTGATTATAATCTGATTATAAATACTTATTTCGCTTTTTTTCATGTCATCCATATTTTTTTTTTATATTCTATATTCGGAATATTTAAAGGAAATGGCACGTCAATGATTTCTGAAAATGCAAATAATTTATTTGATATTTAATGCTTATTTTTCAAAGATCCCTGAGTCAATGCGACAGATGCTAAGACTAATGGACCGAAACAACATGATTTTATCTGTTTTCCTGTTGCTTTAATAAATGTGCGCCTAAAAAATATTTAGGTACTTACATATTTTAATTGGAACTTACCGGAATCAGTAGACAGAAATAAAACCCAGAATTGAAAAACTGGGACGAGGTCACTGTTTTTCCAAAGAGAAATTTTGCTAAGGAAATGGAGAGCTACAGACACCAATTCCTTACTCATTCGGTCAGTGCGATGTATGACAGCGTCGCTCGTTGATGCTTAACTAATTTTAAAAGAAACAAACTAAAAATATATAAACAGGCTACAAAGCTCTGTAAAAAATAAATTTCTATTAGAGGTGCAGTTGAAGAAGCTGGCGATAGTAAAAATAGAAAGATAAACGACGTAGTCTTACAAAAATCAAAAACCACCCAATAGAAATTATAACGTTTGGAACTGTATGTAAACACCATACTGATTTTACGCTTTACAAACATATAAGATAATCTGCACATGTCCAGAATGCAAAAAATCTAACGTATGCATATGACGTTTAGAAAACAATAAATACAAAAGAAAATATAAATAACAATACTTATAAACATTGTTTCTTAATTACCATTACAAATATGAACATTGACATACAAAGGCATGTACTGTGTAAAGATCTGTAGTACGCTTATAAAAACTCGTTACAGTATAAAAAAAAATGTTTCCGACGTAATGTATTCGGGTATCATTTATATCGTAAAGATTTTAATAAACGATGCATAAACGAAATTGGTCTATAGAATCCGTTTTCGCAGACAAGTAAACGACTTCATTATATTTCGTAGTCGCGTAATAGGAGTACCATTGACTATTGTAGAGAGCACTATTTTATCAGTGTTAAGTTGTTAAAAGTATTGATAAATACAATAAATTATTTAAAAATAAAAAAAAGTTAGTTAAGACCCAAGAATCGAATCGAGCGAGACATTCAATCAACGACGCCTTATCTTCGAATTGGTCTTCCTATGCAAGTTGTTTGAAGCTACTAGCTTATAAGTAAGCACACAAAATACTTCATAGACTAAATCCAAGACGAATATTTGAAAAAGTTCGTGCGACGCAGGGATTTAGGTATAGCATTGTTGTAGCTGTATTTAGCTATGCTAACGTTATTAATTACGTTTTACTTTGTACATCGCTAAATTTATTCATTTTATTTCGCTCGAACTAAAATATCATCTAGGTAGTTATCGTTATTAGTAAACAACTTCCTGATAACTTTTATTTGTATAGTTGTTGTTTCAGAAAATCTAATGTATTATATGCAACATCACGCAGACTGTTAGCACTTTTCATCTAATTTACTTTTATTTTCGATTTCAATGAAGCAGTGAGTCAATTCGGAGCACTTTCACCTTCGTGGCGTAATCCATCGTTTTATATTTGTCTGCTATATCTCTATAACCAGTTTCGTGTAAAGAAATTTGTTTCGAATTTAACACCCGTTGTGATTGTCTACAAATAAATGATATGCTTGTTGTTTAATCGATCTACTGCGGGCCAAATACTACTTACTATACTACTACCCTTTTATCTAAAAGTGCGATAGCTTGCGTAACGTTGTGTGCTAGTTACGTTTTACTTGTATGCCTTTGGCGCAATTTCCAAAATTTTTGGTATAGAGTAGAGATGTTACAGAGGTGGTTTTATAGTAACCGAAGTCGGAGTCGGAGTTCTTAAATTTGGTTTTTCCGAGTCGAAATCAGAGACTGTAGAGAGTCAATTGTTCCTTCATACTTTTATTATAGGTATATAAATAGCTTAAAGAAGCGGCCAACTTAAAAGTATCGGAGCTGAAATCGGAGTCGGAAGTGTAAAATCCATCGGAAGTTCCGACCTTTTGGAATCGGTGTCGAAGCTCCGTAACATCCCTGTTATAGAGGTAAGTTGCCTGGAGCCTAAAAAGTGACATAGACATAACCACCGACAACTACGTGGGCAGGGGATTGAATATTAGCAGGCATAAAAATAGAAAAAAAAATAGATTTCAGAAAACCTTGAGGCTGTTAGCCTCTGTGAATTAAAATCCAAGAATCTAAATATAAAGTTATAAAAGGTTATCTTCTCAACTTTTCTTATTATGAGAAAGCTAAATTTAATCAAGTCGAAAGATTCAGTCTAGCAAAATTACTTACACGTTTCTTACCGAGTTAATTAAATGTGGTTTATCTCACTTTGAAGACACATATGCCGGATGGCGTCCTAATAAGAAGTATCTTAGTCTTATCAAACATATAAATTGAAAGTTTCAACAACCATTGTCTACAATTTCATATCTTTTTTGTGACAGAGCAAAATATTAAGCTCACATTCCACCAATTCCAATTTCTTATCTTAACTCAATAACAGTTGGGTGTCAAGAGATTGACATTGAACATTATCTAAAAAATATTATAAAAGAACGTAATTTGAACTTCAGTGATGTAATTACGACCTGTTCAAATCGTTGATAGAATTAACATGACCGCAATTAAATACATCAAATGTCAAGTTCACGTAAATGTAATTCTGTTAGATAATGAAGTAGATGTTGAATATATTTAAATCCTGATTTGAGTCCTGAGTAAACAATCATTCTATTAAAAAAAAACGGATTGCACTCCGGGAGTGCCGGCAGAAGTGAAAGAAAACTTGAACATTGACGTTATGCATTTTTGAATATTTTGGAATGGTTAGTATAAATAGGTATACTAACTTTATCAGTTTGAAAGTACTATCATTTATTTGGTTAAATACAATAGTACCGTTTTCACTTTAAAAATTAATTTCGAGTTAGTATATGATGTAGGTACTACTAGTCATTATTTCAACATTCAAAACCTTTATTTGGTCACTACCTTGCTACGGTCACTCAGCTTAAGATCTATGTAGTATACCTATAAAAAATAGTCATAAGCTGGTCGTTGACATTATAGACATAATCATTTCAAATTTTAATATACGTGCTATGCTTTCTTTAAGACCAATATTTAAACGGTTAGCTTGTAAGTAAAACCTAGGTACATCACGTACAAAGATCATAGCCTCAGATAGACATTAAAATTTTCTCACAACACCTTTCCATTTTGTCGATGGTTTATAAACTGCTAAATCTGTGAATGCAGTAGTGCTATAATTCAAATCGCCTGTAGAATGTCAATGTCATATACATATAACGTTCTATAATATATATATATATGTAAAAATTCAAGCTTTCTATGTTATAACATTGTTTTCATAAGACAGTTTTGCATATTATTAAAACTATTTAGGACTTTCTCTTTGAGATTTATATCCATTAATTAATGATCTTTCGGCTGTAGTTTGGCTGAACATTAGTTTCGTTTATAGCTTAGATTAAATTGGCTGTTGATAACTATAGTTTAAAATTGGACGAGACTTTCACGGATGTCGTTAGAAGTGTGTAACAAATAGCTGCATATAGGGAGAAAACAAGTGATCAAGGTTGCACTGGTATTATTTACCTTTTTTTATTCATTCCCTTCGTGCTTTATACCTCAAGTACCTTAAAAGTAGTCATTATAGAAAATGACAATTTGGTGAGTTACTGTGTTTTTCGGAACTATTTTATGTTTTTGTCTGCAATTATTGGAAAGGTAAATAAATAAATTGTTATAGGGTATAGTAGGTGCATTATTCCAGATAGACAAAATATGGTCTATATCAAAATTACTTATAATTGTAGAGAAGCAATCGTTGTGCAGTAAAATTAGGTTAAGATCTCTTTAAAGTTACCACTTTTATAATAACTGACTAAACTGTTAGTTCATCATTGCCGTAGCTAAAGGTAAACCTTTTTTACCTTTCGTAAATTTAGATATCATTACCTGAAAAACTAGTTTTGAACGCTAAACTTGTTTGTTTTATTACATTACAATATATTTGGAAGGTTAAGTTTTACAAATCACAGTGCCTACTTTATCAAAAATGTTACTATCAAAATAATTTATTTAAGTTGAAGCGCCTATAAAATCAAAATTAACATAATATTTTACAAAAACTAGAAAATAAAGAAAGTTATTTTCTAAACCAGCTTCGCTTTTTTGTGACTCGGTGATCAATATTACTAAGTAGGTATATTGATTAACAGTCATATGACTTTCCTGATCTTGTGTCCCACGCCATTCTCATTTAAGAAAAGTACTTTCAGAATTTAAAACTTTACAATATTTAAAGACCATCTTCAATGTCCTCAGTGAAATCATCCATGAGGGTCAGGGTGTTGTCTCATTTGTCACCAATTTGTTTCTTACCTTTTGACAGTAATTTTCAAGCCTTACGCATATTTTGTAAGTCTCTACAACTTTCTTTCGACTTTCGCAACCAGCCGTTTTTGTTTTTTTTCTCTTGTAGCAATTTCGGTGAACTGAAAGTATTTCCAAGTGTGATATATCGTTGTGATGTCTATTGTGCGTGTTGTCAACGTTTGGTTTCAGCTAAGGCCTTTGAAACGATGCGTATGTAGAAATTTCTTATAACTCTATGAAGTGATTGTCTCTTTTTTTCCAGAATTTTCGTCATTTGATATTGAACTTTAGAATAAATGTTCATTAATCAATCACAATGGAAAATTGATAATAGGAAAATTTATTTGGAAATGAAAGACGCCCATGTATTACTTTAGCTGTTGTAATACAAAATTTGGACGTATAATAAATTGAAAGTGATTGACCCATCATAAATTGCCTACTGAGATGTTATTTAAATCATCGCTTAAGTTTATTATAGGTCAAGTTTACGTTGATTTGCCGATAGCCGATATAGTTTGATACATGATTGTTTTAGCCATATTAATTTTAGAAATATGAGCTATTTGCGCTGTCATAAGATTTTTGACATTGGTTTGTTTGAATAATTTTGTAACGCATTTTTCACACGATCGTAAATGACACTCTTATATAAGTAAAAACACTAAATTAAGAAAAAAAAATAGGGGTTCTTATGGACATCCAGTTGGAACGTAATTCCTTTTGCAGTATCTTTTTTGTGTTTGTATTAATAATCTAAAGATTAAAAAAAAATACACACATCAAAAGTGTCTAGGGATCAACATATATTTTTGCAATAACTTTTCTCCTGATTGATTTTATTTCTTTTATTTCTTTAAGGATTCATCAAATAAAGTGTTTTCGTTTGTCACAGTAACGATAAACCAAGTCACCTTTGCATTAATAAAGAAATTTGCCATTTTCCTAATAAAGGGATTTTTGACATTTGAACCACTAACATTAAAGTTCGAAAAAAAGGCTGAAATAACAGTTTTCTTTAAAATTTTATTGGGTAACTTAAACAATTAATAATCCGTGTTTCTACCGCGAACACTAACAACACAAGAACATCGGTTTGGCATACTCAAAATGAGTTCATCCAAATCACGCTGTGGAATGGCCGCCCATGTTCGTTGCAACAACAAAAAAAGGTCTTCTTGCGACTGGATACCCTCCATATTCGGCAGAGCTCTTCTCTGTAGCATATCCCATGCATGCTCAATCGGGTTCAAGTCTGGCGACTGAGCAGGCCAGGGCAGGACATTGATGTTAGCTGCGGCGAGAGTCTGTCTTACAACTCTTGCGGTGTGCGGTCGTGCATTATCATGCATTAACTGAAATAAGGGACCGATTTGCACTTGTAGAGGAACGATGACGTCTGATACAATCGTCTCAGCATAAATTTGAGCGTTGAGGTTGCCTCTGATCCAAATCAACTCAGTTCTTCCGCCGATCCAAATACCCGCCCATACCATGATGGTTCCACCACTATAAGGATGGACTTCCTGGCAGGATTTTAATCGCTGTTGGCGTCCAGGGGTTCTCCAGTGTCGTATACGTCTTGTATGCGGTCTCATACCAAAACGAGACTCATCAGAAAAGCACACGAAACGCCATTGTTCTTCTGCCCAATTTCTGTGTTCAAGAGCCCATTGATATCGAATCCTACGATTGTGCATTGCTATAGGTGGTACCCGTAGCGGTCTTCGGGAATGAAGGTTCACTTCATGCAAGCGGTTTCTGACTGTTTGGTCGCTAATTAAGTTCCCTGAAGAGTGATGAAGCCTCACGGCTAACATCATGGCGGTTATTGTTGGACCTCTTCGAGTTAAGATTTGAATGTATCGGTCTTGTCTCCGTGTGGTGCAGCGATACCGTCCTCCATGGCGCTCAGCCACGGTACCAGTGCTTCGGTAACGTGTCCAAAGTCGACTGATAACACTCTGACTTGTATTCAGAGCTAAAGCCACAGTACGTTGCCGGGAACCAGCTTCTATCATTCCCACGGCTCTGAGCATTTCTTCCCTGCTTAAATGACGTCGCCGCTCCATAATAACGTTGGTTTTAATCAGTAGTAGGGAAACAGTAGCACTAATAATGTCTTCAATGCGTTGTATGTTTTTATAGGGAAAATATTGACAGCTGATTTTCATCTTTTACTCGAATTTGATTCACAGTTCCTGATTCAAATTATGAAATGCACCAAAAAGGATCCATATAAATTTATAAAATCATAAATTTATTACAAAGCCACATCTCAATCTCAAGAAATCCGCATAAAAATGCTTGATCCCTAGACACTTTTGATGTGTGTATTTAGAGATTTTCCTATTTCCTATTTTTTATTAAGATTGTTTTTATAGGTAAAATAAACATTATATGTAATTGTCCCGCTGAACATAGACGGGTTTACGGGAGGCCACGGGGGCACGTGACCCCGAGACGATCATTTAATTTTTTTTTTATTTATTTAGGATGCAAAACAACACTTGTGATACGTCGGGACTCTACATGTACATGTAATGCCAAGTTTGCGAACAATATGTAAAGCCAGAGAAAATAACTATTCAAATGCCAATTTTACCTGTTTTCGGAATATCTGTGTTTCGTTATTTTTTTTATGTTTGGAAATTTATAAACTTGATATGGGGGTAAGGCGCTGCCACTAATATTGTATACACCATGTTAAAGGACTGAAACAAATTATATTATTAAAAAGTTGGACATGAAATAAATTAAAATCAGTCTTAGTGGGTACAACATACGAGTAGTATGCGCATCTACTTACAACAAGGGTAAGAACTATTGTGCTTAAATGTTGGCCAAAGTTGTTTTGTGTACCAAATGTCTTGTATTATATTGAATTTATTTGAACATTTGCTCCAGAACGAATAATTTTAGGCACCTCTTCCCCGTCGTGCGTGCAACTCACATTTGGTCGGTGTCGGATTAAACTAAACGCAAGACCGTTTCCCCCTTCGTCGTGCTTTCATACACACGGCCGGTATCAACCGAAATAAATTAAATACATCCCTCCTACCCCCGTCGCGTCGTAAGGATCTTAGATTAACCACTGACATTTGCCTCTCGTGTGATATAATCTGAAAGGAAAATCCTGGATCTGCACATGCCGCTAAAAGTTTACATTTTTGACAATTCACCATCATTATGAAAATATATATATTACGGGTCTTAATCGAAACCTTGTTTATTGCCCGACGTTTCGACCGTATTGCAACGGCCGTGGTCACGGGTTGACTCTCATCTTCTCTTCTCTTCATCATCAATATTGCTAAGCATGTGACTAAACCATTCAATAACTTGAGCACTTGAGTTTTCGAGGTAAGGTGCTCTCAGTACTTTGATCACGTGCTCAACAGCGACCAGAAATTTTAATTATTTTAATTATTTCCATATTCCAACTAATTCAATTGATAATTACCTTGAACTCCGTTCTGTAATGCTAACTTTATAGCTTTTAGCTTTTATTGGAAAAGCACTGTAAGGTGTGATGTAAATTTAGTATACTGCGAAACCGTTCCCAAAAAAAGCAAAAAAGCTTAGATCGTGTGGACTATACAATCTTTTACAAAAGTACAAACAATCTTTATAGCACAACCCCCTTATTCTAGCTTCACATACTAAATAGTAGATTTTTGAGCGCCGTCAAAATGTTACGCTTTTATTCGTCTAGCCTGCAAACAAATGATATCTTGCGTTCGTAACTACATTCCAAAAATCGCTATTTAGATTATTTTATTCAAAACTAGCTGACCCGCACAACTTCGTCTACATAAATTTTCCCCGTTTTTGCAACATTTTTCATTGCTGTTCCACTTCTATTGGTCGTAGCGTGATGTTATTTAGCCTATAACTTACTTCGATAAATGAGCTAGTAGTTCCTGAGATTATTGCGTTCAAACAAACAATAATGCAATTAATAATTAATGCTTATAAGCATGCATAATTAATAATTAATGCATAAGCGTTAAATTAGTTGTTAGCCTACTGACCTTATTATTAAGGCTTATTAAAAGTAGGTACACTAGTATGAAGGTAGACCCATTTTTATATTTGGGTGGAAAAAAAACTAAAATAGAAAGTGCGTTCGGTTTTTTTTGGCAGTATTAACAAGTAATATATAAAAAGTACGGCATCCGCTTGAAATAATCTTATAAAAACCGTAATACTCAAAAAGTGGCCTAAATAACTATCAACCAATGTTTCTCACCAATCATCATTTCAAAAAATTTTGATTAACGTTGACTTGCATTTTGAACATCATTTGATTGATAGGTTTTGAAAAAGGTTTTTTTGTAGAACATTCGTTGAAAGATTTTGTTATTTTTTTGCGTTCAATTTAGATTAATTATGTAGCAATTTAGGTTTTTATAGAATTTAGATAAGCGTTTCGCTATGATTTTCTTACGTTTTTTCTCAGTTGTAATGGGCGTAAGTTGCAGTACAAAACAATTTTATGTTACTTGTTTCCTTATAATGGTTAAAAAAACATTGAGAGAAAACCAGGATGTCTAAGAGTCTAAAATTTAAAGACCCTATCCAAATCGGATAAGTTATTTTGAGAAAATTGCGAACATACATTCATGTATAAAGTATATACAGTGAACCATTAACTATGAGGAAAGCAGAATGTGTTAGAACCTAAAATGACCCCATTAAAATAGGATTAGTAGTTTTTAAGAAAATTGCGAACATGCACTCAAACATAAAGTATAAACAGTGAACTGTCTATCGTGAGGAAGTCAGAATGTCTTAGATCCTAAAAAGACCCCATTCAAATCGGATCAGTAGTCTTTGAAAAAATCGCGTATCAATTTCAAGCTAACCGGATCTAAACCGCTAAGGTAGCAATCCTAAATAGTGAACGAAAACAGTATTTAACAAAATGTTTACTTAAAACCGGACTTTCCTAGTGAAAGTCTTTACTCAGTCATCTTGACAACGTTTGACTAGACACTAGCACCTTTTGCGATGGATCGCACTTATTTACATCAATGTGTCAGTTTCTCTTATATGAATAGTTTGGCTTTGAATAACCTTCACATCGATCATTATACTGGTGTGTACTGATAATAATCCCTTTGTGAATGAAAATCTTTTTATTATACTTTATAATTTCTTTAAGTTTACTAACATAGTGTATGATGATGATATTAGAGGCAGCACATTTCCACCAAATACAGTTTACAAACAATCAATTATTGGCAATTTAAAAAAAAGTAATTACAATTTCCATTGCCTCGTTCTTTACTCCAGATGAACTTATAACAACGATATAATGACAAGTTTAGTCGTGTATGACAAGTAGCTTTATCTTCCTATAAAGAACTTTGATTTTGAGTTTACTATATTTTTGGATAAATGTAAATAAACTGGATCAGCATCATTTTTATTTAGGTCTTCTTTTTTTTTCTTGTTTTATATTTGAGACACTTTTTGGAGTAAGTCTCTGTAAACCTAATTAATTCATGATCTTTTAATTATTCATATGTTGGATTGTAAATTGTTTACATTACGTAGTTTTTAATATCTGTACATTCATAATTAGCATTATATTCACATTCAAAATTTTAGAAACTGTTTTCAAAAAATGTTTAAATATATAGAATAACATTTTTAAATATTTATAACAGTGAATGAAACAAAGTTATGATACTTTATGACTAAATCTCAACTTGAATCTTGTATAAATTTTCAAGTAAGGATATGAAATATTTTCTTATAAGATTTTTCACATACAATACTTAATATTTTTAAACAAATTACCTTGGCACAAAGAAGAGATACAGATAATTAGGCATTATGTCCCTAATTTTCAACTACCAAGTTGCACAAGTCTCATTTACATCAAAAAACTAAATTCAAACAAGGTCGTAGAAAACATTACCTGGTAATGGTAATTACAGATACCGTAATCATTAACAAAACAAACATGTTGCTGAATAAACTTTGGAATAACCAGACTGGAACAGTATCGATCCATAAAATAATTAAGATCTGCAATTAATGTTGAGAATATTAAACTACTAGTACTAACAATAAATAAAAAATCTTATTTACATTATTAAAGTATAAACAACATTTTTTTTAAACTAGATTTTATTACATAACTACCTCGATGGCGCAATGCAATTGTTGGTTTCCGCCATAGAGATAAATGTACTGATTCCCATTGTATCCGAAATAATATTTGTAAGGTTCCTCACGAGTCTCGGGACACAGAAACTATTCATAAGTGCGTGTGTTTTATTTTATAAAAATATTGTTACATGCGTTATTGTTTTGTCAATATTATTAGAGTTCTAAGTTAGTTAAGTTTTTTTTACCGTTTCAACCAGTTTCTGCAATCTTGTTTGACTTAAAATACTATGATTTCAATATGAATACTAGGGTTCTCAATTTGACTGTATGTTTTTTTATGTGTTTGTTCCCCGATTACGCAAAGACGACCGAACCGCTTTGAAAAAATATTATTGATATTTTTGTGGTTGTTATTGTTATCACGTCAGAATTTGTTTATGGAATCCTGAAAAAATCGAGGAAACTCTTTAAATATTAAAGGCAAACCTTTAGTGATTTATGAATATTTCATAGAGGTTCGTGCATTTACTCTCAAAAAGTACCAATGAGGTACCAATAGTGAAGTAGAGTTGATGAAAACCACAGATGACTAGCGGAACTATTCAATATTTTATGGTTTGCGATTCAATTACTTTAATATAGTATTGCGTAGCACTTAATGCTCCTCATACAACTATTACTCCATGTAATAGAGGTAATGGTGAATCGTCATGCATCATTTTTTTGTAAAGACGACTCCCGCATTAGGTGTACCTTAATACGGGATTCGCCTTTAAAAAAAAAGCCCTGTGTCGCAAGGGACTTTACAAACATACAAGTCACTGACACAAAGTACACCCAGACTCGGAACAACCATTTGTGGATCATACTTTGTGGTGTCCCGTGTAGGAATCGAACCCCTCGCGACCTCTTGCGTAGCAGTCGGACACACTCCCACTGCGCCACAGAGGCAGTCCAATTAACGGCCCTGCACCGAGAAAAGCAATATTTTGTAAGAGGATTTGTACAGTTGACAATAGGCATTTAACTTAGATGAATCAGCGCAATATGTAATTTACCTCATTTTATTAAACATCATTTCTGTTCTGTATTCCAGTTTTGGCCATGTCGCCATAATTAATGTGTCCAACATTACATATTTTGTTAGGGTTTATAACTTGTTTTGGTTCGTACAGTCAATAAACTTTTATATCCTTATAGGCGCGTGCACTGTGAAAGCGGAACAGATGATGCAGATCGTAATTTCAACTTTTATGGTGCTTTGTAACTTAGTGTCGATTTGTGGTTTTGCATTATTTAAAATCAATCGCTGTTCTATCGCAGTTCTTGTCCGTAATAACAGATAACATATTTATATATTTCTTTAATACATACATCAATTTTATTTAATTTAGTAGGTATTACGTGCACCAAAATATGATTAGCCCTCAGTTTTGGCCCGATTTTATTATTTTCATCCTCATGCTACTAAAAGACATAGTTACCTATGTATAAAACAAATTGTAGATTTTTTGGAAATATCGTCGTAATTATATTGTTTATTATGTGATTTAACTTTATAAAGTTAATAGTAAAAAAACAATAAAGCACGTCGGATGAAATGTAAATGACACAAACTTACCTACGATGAGAATGTGGCAATTTTCATTGACCATAACCGGTGTAATTCTTTTAATAAAAGTGTGTCTGTTGGTCGACGACCACTTGTTCTTAGTTCATTTTACATTAATGTATAAAACTTTGTCATCGTGACATGAAATTATATGTACCTATACATTTTCATTATCGATAGAAAAGTTTTGTTTGGGTAAGAGAGATTGAGTGCTAAAACGTTTACTTAAGCAAGTAAATTTTAAAGCATGTGCTGATATTTGAATGGTCATAATTTTTATAGTTATTAAAGTATAAAGCAAATACTCATTACTAATGATATATGAATGGAAGCCTTTTTTAATAGTTCAATGACAATATTATTAAGATCATTAAAACTATTCGTTTTTTTATCGGATTTTAAGAATATGCCTAAGAAACTGTGACTAAAAATAACCTGTCCCAACCTCAGGTAGGTAATTATGAGAATCAAAATTCAATTAATACCTATTGTAATTTTTCTAAATTTCTAAGTATAAATTTCTTCAAATTGCTTTTGTCAGCAGTTTTTCAGATGGTAGGCGATTTGTCTAGAGGACTGAGAGTGAGTGAAAATTTATGTTCAAGATGTTACTACGATAAATGTTTATGATAAGTTTTTGTCAATGTCAAAAGCGAAACTTAAATACATGTTGATAATATAAAAGATAATTTTGTACGAATTCAGAAGTTCTTTAGGATTACTTTTTGTAATTTTTAAAGCATTTTTGTGCTAATTTTATAAATATTTATTTAAACGTTTGGAGGATATCCATAAAATCGTATGATATGGAGGCTTAATTCGACTTGGGCGGACATGTCTCGGTTAACCCGAGTTGGTAACGGCTTACGGCCCGTACCCCTAAGGTCTCAGGTTCAAGTCCCGCCTGAGACCATTTTTTTCTTCGAATTTAAAGGTCCTTAAGGAGATCAACGGACTATGAAATTTGTAGCATTGAAAAATTAATGATGTTTTATACTGTCACGGTCCGAAAATGTTAGTTTTCAAAAAGAGAAATCTCATAAATATTTAAATCATAAATTTTCAAAATTTTAACATCTTTGTTTTTATTTTAACATAATTTATCTTGTTCGTTAGATGCAAAATGGTAACCTCATTTGAAGTAGTTCCTTATTAAATGACCTAAAAAGTATGAAAAAGTTTCAATTAATGAGGGTTACTCACAGCAGACATTTTTAGCTGGAAAATAATAATAGCACAACCTACTCACTGTAAAGAATCAGCCACATCTATCCTCCAAGGTGATCCAATAATTAGATAACAAAATATCCCTATAACTGTCAAACCGTTTAGAGAAAAATAATATCACATGCATAGAAATTTAGTAAATATAATGAGCCATTCTTTTGAAAGAAATCATTTATCTGAAACTGATTCTTATCAAACAGTTGTTTTTCTCTTACCACCATATACAGCATTTAAAACAAATTAATCTTTGCCATATCAAGAAATATAGGTCGAAATAAAAACTACATTTTCCTAAGTTTACTTTCTAAAGTAGATACCCATCGCATTGTTCAATGAAATCGTAATTAAAATGCGGCTAGCGTTTTGGTTTAAGAGGTTGGACGTGATATGTATTTTAGTTAGGTTCTGGGTTGTGTACTTGGGTTACATGTCCATTTTAATATCTAAACATTAATGAGGCACCTAATTCTCATATTTTAAGAAAGTTTTGTCATTGAAGGGCTTGAGTTATGTGTGTATATATTAGATATGTAAATTATTTTATGAGTAGCTTTTATATTTAAGCCTTTCTCGTTTCGTGATCGTGAGTCAGCTTGTCACCACGATCGGTACAACTTTGTGTAAAATATCTAAAGTTAAGTAATGCGTGATCACATTAATCCCCGTATTCCTTGTATTTATGAATTTATTGTCTTTAGTCACGGTATCAGAATGTTTCAAAGAAAGAGTCTGAATAGTTTAAACGAGGTTTACTTTATCATCTTTATCTATCGACTTGTGATTCTGAGCCGTTACCACTTCTCCGACGACTAAGATCAATCTTCGTTTAAATAAAAATAAATTAGGTCCTGATTTATTCACACACTCATCAACACCCAGCCTAAGCCCATGGATCTAGAACGTTGAAATTTTGCATATAGGCTTATTTTGTCACATAGACAAGAATAAGGGAAGAATATTACAGGGTCACGCAATCCGAACCTAGGGCTAAAGTAAAAGTATACGTAGGTATCTACTCAAACATAAAATGCAATTTCTTCGCTCTGTAAACAATTATTGTGATTGTTAAAATATTTTAGAGAGAAGAAATTGCATTGTTACATATTTATAAATGCAACGTTATATAATTTTATTGTCTTGAAAACTCTCAGTATAAATTATTAAGGAGTAATTATGAAATAAATAAAATACTAGAATGTTATGCAACTGTTGCATTTCTTTTACTTTCACTACTGATGAATATTTTATTTGAGTAATCGTGGGACGTACACTCGTTGTCTGCTTTCTTTCTTTCTTCCTCTTTCATAAATTTTAATGTTTCATTTTTTTTATTTAATACGCGGATCTATAATATTGTATCATATATTTATAAAATCTAAAGACTCTACAGTGATAACTAATTTTCTTTTGAATTTTTTTTAGGTATCTTGTCATTTTCAATAAGCAGGTATTGCAAGAAAATCTTATATTGAATTAATAATTACTTTAATAATAATAACTTGGTTTAATAATTACTCATACATAGCCTCCTAAAATTAAAATTATAATTGGCTAAATTGAATTAAAAAACTACATTACAGAAACCAAACATAATTAGTTGGGTAATGAAGATTATAGCTAAAACACCGGGCAAGTGCATGTCGGGCCAAGCATAATGTTGGTTTCCGTAGCTGCCCAGCACAATACCTCTTGACCTCTTTTTTTGCATCAGTCCTCTAATATGGTGTATAATATAATGGTGGCAGCACCTTACCTGCATATACAGTTTATAAACAGAGAAACATTGTAAACATTGGCAATTTGAAAAGAGTGGCCACGAGTTTTTATTGCCTGTTCTTTTCTCGGGCTTTACCTATTGTTTGCGAACAGGCATTACCAGTAAATGTAGAATCGACTTTTCACAAGTGTAGTATTAAGCTTCCTAAGAGAATAAATCATTTTTATTTTATTTTATTTTTATTTTAATAATGCGGTATAAGAAGTGGGTTTTCTGTTGTTTTTGTTAGGGTTCCGTAGCCAAAATGGCAAAAACGGAACTCTTATAGTTTCGTAATGTCCGTCCGTATGTCACAGGCATTTTACCCAAATATTACACAATAAATATTAATGAAATTTAATGAAAAGGTGTATTTTAGTAGCCGCTACTTAGTTTGGCCGCTAAATAATGAAAACAAATATTTTTAGGGGGTTACTCCATACACATGTAACAGAAAATTTTTTTTTAGCAAACTACGCCGTGTAGTACATCATTCGACAGGTCTTTTTAAAACATTTTAAGGTATTTAATAAACTTTTTTGATTGAGTGAATATTTTTGGAAATAATCGCTCTCCGAAAGTTGCGTTAATTGTGCCTCCCCCTTTAACTTTTGAACCGTGTGACCAAGAAATATGAAAAAAAAAACAAAAAGGTAGAGCCTAATAATTACTTTAAACTGAAACTATTTTGGATATGATCGGATATACCGTCATTGAGGTATTGCCGAAAATCTGCGTTTCTCAACAAAAGGGCGTGCCATGAAATACGATCTTCTGCTGATGCAATTATTCAAGGCCCAACACTGAGCATGGTCCGACATGCTCTTGGCCGGTTTTTTATTCATTGACACTTGACTCTAACAAAAGTGTCTAAGTTTAAATACACTTTTGTTAGAGTCAAGTGTCAATAAATAAAAAACCGGCCAAGAGCATTGAATTGAATATTCATAAAACTCGAATATGCTTGAATATAAAAAACACAGACCACATTCAAAACTGAAAAAAACATTTCGAAAAACTAGAGTTACAAAAAAATATCTAATAGTGAAACTAATTTCATTTATTATATTTTTTCATGACTTCCGATTTTAAATAGAAGTAGGATAAGGTTCACAAACGGATCCCTAAATCAAAAAATGATATTCATTACCTGCAAATATTTTTAAAAGACCTATCCAACGACACCCCACACGATGGGATAGCTGGGAAAATAAATAACGTCCTCAATTTAAGTGCAGGTACCTGAAAAATAATATTTTTAAAGAGTTTATTCTACCACTTTGTTTAGTAGGCTGTCTGAACTAAAGCGGAAACAAACAGACAGACAGACGGACATGGCTAAATTATAAGGGTTCCGTTTTGCCATTTTGGCTACGGAACCCTAAAATGAGTAATGATTGAAAAGATACTAACTGTTAATTACGCTCTTCGGTTTTATCTAGTTATTAAATTTCGAAATATTTATGGGTCAGTTATAAGTAAGACATTTGGACTAAAAAAAGTAAATCATAACTCTCAAAAGCAAAACTATGATCACAAAAAACAGCTTTACAAAAAGTTTCGTATTACATACCTATGTACCTATTTTTTAGATAACTTTGTGAAATTTCGTTCTTATTTTTTTAATTTCGCACGTGAACCAATAAAAACTAAACTTAAATATATTTGCATCACGAGTTTTAAATTAACTGGATTACACTAAACGTGGTTTTACTACGCTAACGCTTTCAATTGCTAGTGGTTTTATAAAGAAGAAAGAACAGAAGTAGTAGACATTGTTTTTTCTGGCTAATAGTGCCTACTTCTAGTAAGGTTTTCTTAAATAGACTACTATAAAACGAATATTTTAAGAAAATCGTCGGTAAAACAGTTCGTTTGCGAAGTACTTTGGAAAAGAGAGCAGATCTATTTCATACAAGTTATGCAAGTCACCAATATCTCTCTGAACTCCTAAGTACTTCCTTTCATGGAAAGAAGTGTGTGTAGTTTTATGTAGGACTATTTGTAATATACTAATAACGTTCCGTTAGTGGCTTCTTTACATTACACCAAATAACTTTGGAGTATCAGTTTTATTAAAAAAAAAAAATAACCTTTCCCACCTACTTTTGTCACACAACCTATATTTGTGAGACCATGGAGTAAAATGGTTATATTTTTTATCATTTGATTTAACTCCAGTAAAAAAGTCTGTAGGTGGTTAAGGTCTAATTGTGTTTGAAGTTATGACCATGACCAAATATTTTTCAAAACTGATATTACAAAGTTAAGTTTAATGTAAAGAAATCACGAGTAGAAGGTTATTAGTAAATTACAAATCACTTTGTATTATGCAGTTAAACATAAAAATAGCGCATCCAAATGTAACTTGTTGTTAGTACATCTTGGTAGCTAAGGTCTCATTCATTAAGACTTGTTTCATCAGTACCTTAGTAACAAGTTTCACTGGTTTATAAAGGTTATGGAATTATGTCCCGGACATACTTATACCTGATTTGTAACTACTTGTAGGTGCATCGTTATTTTTGTAAAGGTTTCATTATATGAGTTTCTTGCATTGTAAATATGCTTAACGGGTTTTGGTCAGGTAGATGTCACGCAGTGGGATGCTAAGAAATATTACATTTATAAATGACAACTTTAAAGAAAGTTTTTTCTTTGTTATATTGATTACTTTATACTTTTCTATATGTAAGTATATATCTTACATAAATAATCATATCATCGTTAGTGTCATACGTTTCGTTGGTTAACAAAGCGTAACCAATTTATTTCAAGGAAATAAAATATTACATTTTTCTTGATATCATAACTTTCACATCAACTACTGTTGGCCAGACTGAGGATTTGAAATACTTAGCTTGAATATTCATATACATAAAATTTGACACACAAATATGCTTGAATATAAAAACCACAGACCAAATTCAAAAATGAAAAAACGTTTTGAAAAAGTAGAGTGAGTTACAAAAAGTTATCTAAAAGTGAAACTAATTTCAAGGCATTCATTTATTATATTTTTGCATGACTTTTGATTTTAGATCGAAGTAGGATAAGGTAATAGTATTGATATTAGACATTCAAACTGTTTCTCAAACCACTCATGGCACATGAATGATGGTTAAGGATGGTTTGAGAAACAGTTTGAACTGAGAAGTTACGAAATACAGACGTGTAGCGGACCTTTATTTGATTTATTCTGATTTCGTTTTGAAAATCAATAGAAATAAGTTTAGTAATAATGACATGTGATCGATAATCTCTTGAATACATCTTACACTTTCAGGTAATGTTATGACCTTGATATTTTTCTAGAATTCATCAAAGACTACTTGTGCTTACAATATTTCATTGCAATTACTTATGATACTTTGTGAACTCATTAAATTAAAATTTCTAACTCTGCTGGGTAATACGTAATACAATTGCATGTTGTAAATGTCAGTTACAGATCGTTAAATAATAGAAAACTTATCTTATTTACAGATGACAGCTTCATATTTGGAATCACACAACACACAAATCAGACTTGTCAACTGAATACGGATGAAGACTTTCCAAACTACTGTAATTTACAAGGCTTTAAGAGAAATGGAATTATTTCGCATAGATGCGTTTGGTTTTAGCACGCGATCAGATGTCTGCCTATAGCGATACAAATTTTGAAGATAAAGAAACTACTAACGAGATAATGGCGAAACGATATGAAGAAAGAAGTTTTTATAGAAACAAGATGACTCTGAAAAATCTAGCGGCATGTTTTGTCTTAGTACTTATTAGTGTAAAACAAATAGAGTGTAGTGATAACGATGAAATGGCTAATCGTATGAAGATTATTGAAACTGTATCAGGAAGATTTTTCAGTGACGTTTACCAAAATGGTACATTTAGGACTGGGAATATGTTATGGGACAATATTTTAAACAAGTGTACTGTTTCTCCGTCAGTGAGTTGTTTACAAAAGAATGTATATTCTTATCTGGATGATAAATTGGGTATGAACGGTGATGTGGAAGTGACCAGTGGTGTGTGTTTTAAAAAGAATAACGTGGATATAAAGAAGTATAGCAAAGAAGCTAATAGTATATATCTTACTGGGAGCAAAGGAGATGACACTCAGGAGAGGTATATGGATGAAGATAACGAAATTGATGACGAGGAACCTGGTGAGTTTATTTAATTTTATAGAACTAGTGTAGAGCCTATAGGTTTTAGAATTTACGATAATATCACGCATCAAGGTTAACGCTATCAAAATCACGGACATTGTAGTATTTCATCTATCTAAGACTGATTAAAGTTCTTAGCACTCGTCGAGCGTCGGAAGCAAAAGTTCACTGTGTCACTTCTTTCAGCGATTTATATGCCAAAAGTTTGATGACATCAACAACACATTTACATTTACGCCAAGTTTGCAATGGCTATTTTTTTTAAGACGACTTCGCATTCCGAAGCTCTGTGTCGTGGGGGATATTACAAACATACAAGTCACGGACACAAAGTACATCCAAACTTGGAACAAACATTTGTGGATCACACAAAGTAGTGTCCCGTGCGGGAATCGAACCCACGACCTCTTGCGTAAAAGTCGGACACACTACCACCGCACCATAGAGGCAGTCGGCAATACAACAGTTAACATTATTCTGCGCATTATTCCGTGCGCGTTACGTCAAAACCTTGAAATTAACCTTTAATGAGTTTTTACTTTCACATCCTAAATTTCAAATCATTAAGTTTTATCTCGGCTTGAGACTTATTAGTTGTAAGCGTATACTCAAAATTAAAGTAGGTCTGATAAAAGATACTGCATAATAATTAAACATATGAGCATGTAGGTCATGGTTTGGTCAAATAAATACTACAAATACGCTACAAAAATCACTTAGTCACTTATAATAATTCGGTAACACACATATTCACTATTATTTTTATACTACTTCAGTGCAAGATACTGCTTCAAATATTTTAAATCTTGACTTGAAATTGGTTACTTTTTATATACATTTCTAATCTTAAACTTGACTTTCAAAATTGTCTTAAATCGGTTTTTTTATTTCTTCTGGGTAAAATTTACAACTTGATTTCTTCATTTGCCAATATGGACCTGGTTATGCTTATTTTATACATAACTATGTCGATTATTGTAGTGCAAATATTATATTCTTCAATTGTTTTTTGCTGCATTAATTGAATTAATAACCAGCTGATCTAGACTTCGTCTACGTAAATAATTCCCGTTTTTGCAACATTTTTCATTTCTGCTCCGCTCTTATTGATTCTAGCGTGATGTTATCTAGCCTTCCTCGATAAATAGGCTTTCCAACAGTAATTCGAACCCGTAGTTCCTGAGCGATTATCGCGTTCAAACATGCAAACAAACTCTTTAGCTTTATAATATTAGTATAGATAAACTTTTTATTTCCATACATAAGCTTACAAATAAGAAGATATTAATGCACAGTTGGGGCCACTTATGTTTCTGTCTGTAAAGTTGTATTTGAATATAGTTCAGCGCAGAGACGTCGTTCCCCGCCTATCTCCGATACCTACATTTACACGCAAAACTTATCTGGCGATATGTATAGTTAATATCATTGTAAAGGTAACACTCCGATTATTTCCACATTTGTCTGTTCTGCTCTGTATGCATCCATGCATATTGCCTGCTATTCTTTGTATTTCATCTATCCAGCAGCATTGCCATTAATTTTTAGATATCCTTTTAGACCATTTTTGTTGAATTGAATGACTGAAGTCCTATTCACATTGGCTAACGTGAGCGAGACGCGCGTATGGCAATGTCAGATCTTGACCTTAGTAAAATAGCAGAACTGTCAAAATTAATTTACGAGTACAAAGGCATAAAAAAATAAACGAAAGGCAATTTATTATGTTTGCCATATAATCCATCTTATTTATTTTTTAGTATATTATGGACTATAGCTCCGTTTAGCGTTAAGACAAACATACTATTGTTTTGTTTAAACCTAATTTGCGCCGCACGCTATAATAAAAATCATTTTACGAAAATTATCGAAAACGTTCTTGATTTTTTTTTTTTCATATTTTTAAGACGTTTTTACAAATAAAAATAAGCTTCATTATTTATTAAAAATAACTTTCTATTCGATTCTAAACATCCTACTGTCAGAGTATTGCTAATTTTACGAGAAAATATCCATAAACATATGAATTGATTTGCAACGAACACCAATGTTGAATAAACAAAGATTTCTCCAACCTACAGACACGGCATACAATTGTTTCTTCAGGAAATGCATGCTTAAAGTGAAAATTACAATTTATACACAGGGAAATAATAGGCTATTTTATACGTTATTGCGACAAATACAATCAACTAGTACGCCAGTTTTAATTATAATTTAAAGACTGGCAACATTGCCATCTAACGTGGCAATACTGCCAGCCTCCTGGGAACGTTACCTGTTGACATCGGTGGGGAGGAACTCTTTGACGCCTAAACGGTTTTGTCCTCCTTTTTTATTTTATTTTTGTAAATATTTTGTATTATATCTGAATATATATAAATTTCCTGTCACGATGTTTGTCCGCGACGGACTCCTAAACCGCTTAACAGATTTCGTTTAAATTTGCACACAATATGCAGTTTGGTCCAACTTGAGAGATAGGATAGCTTACATTTCAATTTATAGTCGCAATTACTAAAGAAATGAGGTTTCCCGTGTCCACCCGTGCGAAGGCGGGACGGGCCGCTAGTATATTGTATTATTATAGATGTAATTAAGAATAGTTTTAAACGGAAATTGTTAATAAGATTAATTGAAATATAGACATTAAATCTCACGAAAATTTAAAGAAACAAACAAAAACAAAATTTATTTAATTTGGTAGAAAGCACACGGGACGGACAAAGAAAACATGATTGAATTCGTATATACCTACATTAATATCAATAACACGTTCTACGGCGAAAAAATTCAAATCTCTGTGGGAAAAAGTTATAGCTGAAAAAAATAATATTTAGAAGTATTGACTTGAGTAGTGGTTTATAGGTATGATAATGATTTTTACACGTTTTATTTTAAAATAGAGTCAACTGAAAGTAAAAATTGTTCTTTCACTTAGTTTATACTCGTGATAAATCGTTTTTTTAATCGTCTGGACGGTTCTTAGCTTTATCTACAATTTAAAACATGCCACCATAGTAAAAATAGTAGACATAGAAAAAACTTTCTCATGACATATCACTAGATGTTATTAGTCATTAGGCTGAGAAACCCCACCTAATCGAGCCGTTCAGGCTATTAGTGATTTTTTTCCATTGTACTTCTCGCCGTACTAAAAGTTGTAGAACGTAAAACAAACTTTCTGATAATACCCGTATATGTATAATAATACCTTAATAATAATATCATAAGACAACTCTTACAAACTAGGCAGAGCCACTATAGCAACCAGACAACTGATCAACACATACATGTTTCTAAATAAATACATTCTACAAATAAATTAAACCCAGACACAAAATTAACCATTGTGCTCATCACAGAAAGTATTATCCTGGGTGAAAATCGAACCCACGACCTCTGGCTCAGTGAGGGACACAAACCACTAGATCAACAGGCCAATTGTCTTATAATTATTGATTAATAGTCTCAGATGCACATGTACCATTTTTATTTACTTTTCTATGAGTATTTATTAAAACGATTTTGCTGAATGTTTGAAATGAAATGTGTTTAATTATAATTTAAGAAAGCTCTGGCAGTTACTTGGTTTGCGAATACTGCAATAAAATTAAGTAATCTATTTCAAAGAATTGTCTTTAAATATTTGATATATATTACAAACCGGATAAAACAGAAAGAATCCAGCTCAATGCAATTTATAAACAACTTTCTCATATTTTCTAGACAGTCTGCGATAAGTCAAAACAGTAATAAAAAAATTTGGATGTTGAATAAAAAAACAAACTGTTTTCGTTTATATCAAGAGCGGTGTCAATGACATGGCATAATTAATTAGATGATGACTAACGTTTTTAATTTGGTAATTTTGTAAGATTTGTTGAAAATCCACTGACAATTTTTTTCGTTGGATCACGCATGGAGTCAGAGGTCCGAGGCGTACGTAGTTAATAAAATCCTTAATTGTTGACTGATCTAAAAATGCGCAGTCAAAATCATTGTATTTAGATACATGAAGTTTTGCATAGAAAAACAAACGAGGCAGAATTTATAATCGAAAATTCATTTCATAAGGCGCGAGCACTGACAAATTAGGCAAACAGAGCAAATAACTATCTCTGACAGCCAAATTCGTCAAAACAGACCGTCGAGTTTGAGCGCAACGCCCAGTCCAAACTCGACGATTTTTTTAAGTGCTGTTGTAGAGTTAAGCTGCTCCTTACCTCTAAAATCACATTTTAGCTCTATAGTCTCAAATCATTATACTATTGTCATTTGAATATCATATTATACTTGTAAACCCATCAAATATTCCATATAAATGACTGTGGAAAATGTTAGTGTTAAAACAAAATCATAGTAGGTACTTCATATACTTGTGTTTCAAAAAAACAATTAAACTATTAACATACCCTTAACAATTATTTGGAACAAAATACAATTAAAAAATATATATAAATCAACCCTTCACCACCTACCACCTACTTTTGTCACACAACCATTTACCACACATCTGAGAGAACCTGGACTAAAATCAATGATTTTTTGCCAGGTTGAGGGCCTAAACCTGACAATAAATAATTATTTTACTCCAGTAAAATAGTCTGTAGGTGTAGGTGTAGGTTAAGGTCATAACTCCAAAAACAAGTGGTAAAGAGTTAATACATTGAATATTTTTTAAAACTGATATTACAAAGTGATTTAATGTAATGTAAAGAAGCCACGAGTGGAAGGTTATTATTATATTAAAATCACCCTATATATAAAGTAAGTAGGTTTTATATACATGTGCTGCAACCAATTACCTACACTATGAAACTCACTTACTCGTGTGTCAGTCGTAAAGTAGATAGTTATGTTTTAAATATGATTATGAATAGCCTCCTACGGCTTGAATGGGATCATCAACCTACAGAGCAAGCAATATGAAAAAAAAGTAAATTTATTGAATCTAAAAATATTTTGAATCGTTAATAATCAATAAAAAAATTACAATGACGAGGCCGACCGGTCACCCCATATAGCACACGTTCATGAGTCAACCATCATCGAGGACAGGAGGAGTCAACCATTCACAACATTAGAGGAAAGGAAGACGCCCCGGCCCACACCGCCACCACAAGCAATAACATTTTAGGGAGCATGACATTAATCCCTAACACTTACATTGTTTTAATAATTACGTTATACGCGGGTCTTTACCGGTTCTCCCAAAATTATACTCTAGACTTTCTTTAAACAATAGTGAGTGAGTGGGATAGAATAATGAACTCCATGAGATTAAATTTGGCAGTGCAGGCGCGTGGAGAGGGACAAAGCTAAATTGAAACTGAGTTACGGAACCCTCGTAAATTTAGAACAACTATCGCACCAACAAAACAATTTGTAGTGACAAAGCACACAACTTAAATAATGCGTAAAGTGTTTAGTTATTAACAACTTTTTTTTTCTAAAGAATGTTATTGTATTGCCAGAGTGTAAATGTAACAATGTGAGTGGTTAAGTATGCCACGTGGTTAAGCCTGCGCACTGACCGTGAACATAATAGTTTAACATATAAATTATTATACTTAATATATCTACGAACAATTTGTTTTTGAAACTTTAGGAAATAGTTTTATTTGGCGTTTGGTTTGTGGCGCAGTTTTAGTCGCATCTATCGATAGTCTTCTCTATTCTTTACCTTCGTTATGTTTTGTTCAATACAAATGCTAATTTGCCTTTCACTGTATTGTTAACGGTAAAGGAAGTATAGGTATTAAAATGTTATGCTCTATAGTAAATTTTGATTTTATAGTCACACCTTTTGTACTGGATATACTTCTATCTAAATATATCCATAGTGTCGTCTTTAACTTTTTTTTAGTAAGATGGGCAAAGATATCAAAGTGATCCTGAACTTGCTATTTTACTACAAACTATGTACAAAAAAGCTCAATTTGAGTAACAATTGCGTCTTAACTATTCATAAACAATTTGTTTTTACAAGCTTTTATTGAACTTGTCCTGTGTGTATGTTAGTTAGTTTGTGTAGATAAAATCTTGAAAACTAAATTGGAACCACTTCCTAACGTTCTATTGAGCATAAATTTGGTAAATATAATGTATCTTTGATGACAATGCAATAATAGGGTTAAATTTACCCATAAGATCAAGTCTATGGTAAAAGACTTGATCTGGTGATGGTGGCCATAGGCCACTCCTCAATTAAAAAACAGAAACAGCAAATTCATTTGATTGCTCTTTCATTTCATTGTTCATTAGGGCTCATTTGATTCATCATCATCATGCGGTGTAGGTTTTACTGTCGATCATCGTCCTTAAGTTGAGTCAAATCGCTAGAAGGTCTTGGTTAAATTAAATAAATTTACAAAGCATATACTTCGCCACATAACCTTATCCAAGTCATACAGTGCTCTTTAACTGAAATAACACAAAGGACGAATAACATTGTAGTATCTATTGTAAAATCTTAATGTTAAAAATTGTATAAACAGGAGAGAAAGTCTATTACTTGTTTGTAAGTTTATTTTAGGATTGAGGACAAAAAAAACAAATATTTCCTCATATGAAAATTCAGGACATGTTTATTTTCTTATTTGGAATACTTCTTGCCACTAATTTTACCATGTTATGGTTAGACGAGAAAGCCGACTACTCTACTTCACCAAAGAAAACTTTAAATTTAAAATTGAATAAACGAAAATGCTTTTATTCAATTTTAGATCCAAAGTTTTCTTCATTACATTAGACGTGACGTTCTAATAGACTCTTTAAATTGTTGATTCAGCTTAGATTCAGAGCAGTCACTGATTCGGTCGTGTCATGTGTGCAGTTTCACGTTTTAGCATAAGTTTTAAAATTCGCTAAATATGTGACTTTTCTAACTGCTCTAAGTGCCAAATAATTTTGGTATAAAAGATTAAACCAACAGATTGAAAACTGCTGTTCAAATAATCGCAAATTTGGAGATTTCTTTTTAACTCTTCTATGCTAACTTGATTTGTGGAAAATGCGTTAGGTATTATTTATTATCCGCTTATCATTGATAAACATTACAGAATCATTGTTGTCACAAACATGCAACATTTTTCTCCTACTACTTTCATTTTTTTTTAACACCAACCATCTGTGAATTAATTCATTGCGAACGTGATTTCGAAAGCATTTTGCATTCCTCAGTGAAAGCAAAATAAACTATAAAATATACACGACAATGTAACTCTTGTGGCTAGCGGAAATAAGGTTGGAAATCAGATACCTTTTCAACGTGGAGTGCCTTTGCGATTGTTGACAACTTACGTGCAGTTGGTTTGACTCTTATTTTTAACGCAATAAAGATAACATTGGATTGAGTAATGTCGATTATAAAATTGTTACGGTGTCTGTTGGTTTGCAAAAAGTTTGCGTCGTTATTGTAATAATTTTTTTAGAAGATATAGTTTCTATTATCTTGGAATGAGGAACATCTGGTTTTTAATCTACACAATAAGTATTGATTACTTATGTAGATTAATTACATGACTTATTTTCATTGAGATAATAATATTATTTAACCCAGAGTGAGTAAAGTGAGAAATTATTACACCGACTATGAGGTAAATGTTTTATACCGAAATTTGCAAACTGTTGTTAAAATCTCCCGTTTTGTTTAGTTGTAATATTATAGAATATATAATGAAGAGGAAAAAAAAACTATTTTTAAATTGAAGAATGTATCGTTGAACATTTTTTCGTTTAAAATTCTAACTTTTTGCTAACAATTACCTTGTTATTATATTCTGATAATTGAAATAAAAAATATAACTGAAATGTCTTATGAAATCAAGCAGCATAGCACCGAAATTGCATACTTCATAATGGCTCCGCACACTTAAAAGAGCAATGTTTTGTTTTCCTAGTTATTTATTTTTATATAAAGACTTTAATGCTAAAAGCATTCTCTACCAGTCAACATATGGGTGATGTAGAGATAATAATTGTGGAGGTGCAGATTGTGAAATATAATTATCATAAAACATAAGAACAAAATCTAGGTATAACAAAAAATAAATACAATAATATAAAGAACATAACTAAATTAAATACATTCCATTATATACAACACAAATAAAACGATACTAGTACATAAAAACATTATACATAAACAGAAACACATTACATAAATATATACACACATCAAAAGTGTCTAGGGATCAAGCATTTTTATGCGGATTTCTTGAGATTAAGATGTGGCTTTGTAATAAATTTATGATTTTATAAATTTATATGGATCCTTTTTGGTGCATTTCATAATTTGAATCAGGAACTGTGAATCAAATTCGAGTAAAAGATGAAAATCAGCTGTCAATATTTTCCCTATAAAAACATACAACGCATTGAAGACATTATTAGTGCTACTGTTTCCCTACTACTGATTAAAACCAACGTTATTATGGAGCGGCGACGTCATTTAAGCAGGGAAGAAATGCTCAGAGCCGTGGGAATGATAGAAGCTGGTTCCCGGCAACGTACTGTGGCTTTAGCTCTGAATACAAGTCAGAGTGTTATCAGTCGACTTTGGACACGTTACCGAAGCACTGGTACCGTGGCTGAGCGCCATGGAGGACGGTATCGCTGCACCACACGGAGACAAGACCGATACATTCAAATCTTAACTCGAAGAGGTCCAACAATAACCGCCATGATGTTAGCCGTGAGGCTTCATCACTCTTCAGGGAACTTAATTAGCGACCAAACAGTCAGAAACCGCTTGCATGAAGTGAACCTTCATTCCCGAAGACCGCTACGGGTACCACCTATAGCAATGCACAATCGTAGGATTCGATATCAATGGGCTCTTGAACACAGAAATTGGGCAGAAGAACAATGGCGTTTCGTGTGCTTTTCTGATGAGTCTCGTTTTGGTATGAGACCGGATACAAGACGTATACGACACTGGAGAACCCCTGGACGCCAACAGCGATTAAAATCCTGCCAGGAAGTCCATCCTTATAGTGGTGGAACCATCATGGTATGGGCGGGTATTTGGATCGGCGGAAGAACTGAGTTGATTTGGATCAGAGGCAACCTCAACGCTCAAATTTATGCTGAGACGATTGTATCAGACGTCATCGTTCCTCTACAAGTGCAAATCGGTCCCTTATTTCAGTTAATGCATGATAATGCACGACCGCACACCGCAAGAGTTGTAAGACAGACTCTCGCCGCAGCTAACATCAATGTCCTGCCCTGGCCTGCTCAGTCGCCAGACTTGAACCCGATTGAGCATGCATGGGATATGCTACAGAGAAGAGCTCTGCCGAATATGGAGGGTATCCAGTCGCAAGAAGACCTTTTTTTGTTGTTGCAACGAACATGGGCGGCCATTCCACAGCGTGATTTGGATGAACTCATTTTGAGTATGCCAAACCGATGTTCTTGTGTTGTTAGTGTTCGCGGTAGAAACACGGATTATTAATTGTTTAAGTTACCCAATAAAATTTTAAAGAAAACTGTTATTTCAGTCTTTTTTTCGAACTTTAATGTTAGTGGTTCAAATGTCAAAAATCCCTTTATTAGGAAAATGGCAAATTTCTTTATTAATGCAAAGGTGACTTGGTTTATCGTTACTGTGACAAACGAAAACACTTTATTTGATGAATCCTTAAAGAAATAAAAAAAAAAAAATCAATCAGGAGAAAAGTTATTGCAAAAATATATGTTGATCCCTAGACACTTTTGATGTGTGTATATATATATTCACATAAGTACATAATATACATATATGGCCGTGTGGTGCCGGCTTAAGAATAGTACCACCCCATCTCTTCCCGTGGGTGTCGTCAAGGCGACTAAGGGATTTCACTCCGGAGGACGAGCAGCAGCGTCCTCTGCGTACTTAAAGCCTTACTGCGATCGCCAACCCGCTCGCCAAGCGTGGCGATTATGGAAATTACCCCCAGGATCTACATACTAGTAGGTTCCACTGGGGAGACCCGTGCCCAGCAGTGGGCCATCATATGGGTTGATATGTATGTATACATACATATATTGTAATAATGAAAGTTGTTTTTATTGTGATTTAGCTGAAACATCGACGAATAGCGAACGAACATTCATCTTGAATTTGAAGCGATTGGGAGCCATCCTGATTTCGGGGGACAGCGCATTCCCGTATGAAACTGATTGTACAAGGAAAGAGGATCCAACGAATTCAGAAGAGTGATCAGGACATAAGAGAAGCAGGTTTTTGGATGTTCGAACATCTCTGCTATGGTTGGAGCACAAGTATTGAAAATTAGAAGACAAGTAACAAAGAGAAGTAGTAGAGTTAATAATAGAAGCCATTTAAGTTGGGAACGATAAGATGACACATGGTCAAACTTACGAAGATTGAAAATAAATCGAATGCAGTTAAATAGAAGTCGGTCATATTTATTGAGAAGCTCTGCATTTAGGTCAAGATAGCATACCTTACTGTAATCAATCAGAGAAAAGATGAATGTCTGCACAAGCATTAATTTGGTTTTGAATGGCAGAAAATTCTTCTGACGGTTAAGACTCCGCGCAGGGTAGCTGTCACCCTTTGACTCACACTAGCAACTTGTACTTGCCAATTAAGGTTAGCGTCAATTAAAATACCGAGATCCCAGACCTTGGAACTTAGAGGAATAATGGACCCGTTAAAAATAACTCGTGGCAATGTATCAAAGTTAAGTCGGCTTAAGATACGTTTACTCCCTAACACAATGGCCTGACACTTAGACGGATTTACCGTCCAGCCAAACCTGTTGGATCTAGCCTTGATAGCATCAAGATCAGCATTGATCTTTGTAATGGCCTCGGATAAGTGATTCAAGCTGGCTTGAGCATACAACTGTAAGTCATCGGTATAAAGATCGGTATACTTTGTATCCGTGACTTCGGGAGTCGTCTTAAAAAAAGATGAAACGCGCGCCGAAGAACATTAGTAATAAGATCGATAAAGATAGAAAATAACAAAGGGAAAAGGACCTTGCGACGAACGACCACCTTGAGGGACACCAGCGTCGAAATCAAGCCACCTTGATGAAGACTCATTCATGTCCACAGACTGTTGGCGCCCCTGGAGATAGGACGAAAACCAAACTAGAGCATTAGGCGAGAACATCAGATGAGTGAGAATAGAGAGCAAGATATCATGACAGATGGTATTAAAGGTATTCGAGAAATCTACAAAAGCCAAACGAAAAGTAGCATTGTTCTCATCCATGCCTGCCCTGATACCGTCGGTCACTTTGAGAAAAGCCGAAGTGGTGCTGTGTCCAGGCCTGAAACCGGATTGAAATAGGCTCAGAAAATTGTTGCGATACACAAATTATGACACTTGCTTATGGACACAGACCTCCAGTACTTAAGATAGGAAAGGAAGAATATAAATAGGTCAAAAACGGTTAGGTTAGAGATTTTAGGAAAAGGAATAACAAAGGCAAGGCACTATGTGGATGGGTATTACCCAAAAACAAGAGAGAAATTAATAATGTGTAATAAAGCAGGAAGGAGATAGTCAATGATAAGTGTAACCATGCGACGGCTAATGCCATCGTTACCTATGGCTTGAGATTTAATTGAAATAATTATCTTTCTGACCTCGCCCTCTGTAACCTCAGAGAAGTGGAAGAAGTCAATGTTGAGACGTGGAAAATGGGCTAAGTAGTCACAGGTTGTAACGCTTCTATGTGAAAAGTGTATTGAGGTGATTTAAACCAATTATCATCTGAGGATCAATACAGCCTTGTTTACCGATTCCTAGAGTCCCTAGGAACCTCCAAATATTCTTGGGTGAAGAGGAATCAATATTATTAAGAATATGACTGCGTTCAGCGTTGCCACCGATTCCTTGCAGTCTTAAAGAGGGCCAAATTTTCGTCATTACGATCCTTCCTAAATTTGCGGAATTCTTTATCTTTACGCCGTATAGCCATTCTAATGCCTTTTGTCATCCATATAGCGCGGGGGACGCTTGGTTTTAATTTTCCTAAAGGGAGCATGGACGTCGTACAATACCACGACCAATTTGTTAAAAATAGTAACTTTATGTTATATATTATTCACAATCTAAATAATATGAAGCAGCCTCCCGAAGTTTACACTCATCGACCAAAACAACGCACGTTTAGGATCTTGGGACAAAGTTTAGGCGGTTTTAACGAGTATAACATAAAGAATAAGTCGTGATGGGAAAAATCTAGGGCAAAACTTTGCCCATGGTGACGAACTAGAGAAGAAGAAAAACAGGATAGTAGTATAAATAATAAAATTAATAAGAAAACTATCACAGCTAAGTAGGCTTTACAATACATTAATTGCATTTTAATACCTGTTCGTAGACTTTCGCGATTTGTACATATTATAGAATTTTATAAGTTACAGGTCTTAATCGCGTAAATATTTTATGGCTAAATACCTTTATTTATTGCCCGATATTTCGACCGTATTGCAACGGCAGTGGTCACGGGTAGTGATTAAGACCCGTAGCTTATAAAATTCTATAAGCTTTACAAGTTTACGAGCAGACCAAGTGAGAAGTAACAAAATTTAAAAACCCACTTCTTATACCGCATTATTGTGCAGGGTAATTACGTAACACTACATCGTGCTTGGCAGTGGTTTCATCATCGCAATATTCTTACCTATGTTTGATGAAAATCGACATATTTTATGAAAATCTGCGCAGTGGTATTGAATACAAAATTAAATATTAACAGAATTGTAGTACTTTAAAATTCTCATTAATATTTATTTGCTAAAATTAGAACTAAACATTTATATGAGCTTGCAATAACTTAAAAGCCATTTACAACTTAAGGTTTTATATTTCTCGGTACCCTTTGGTACATTTTACTTGAACATTATTTTCGCATTACGCATTGATTGGCTTCTATTGTAAGGGGAAACTGTACTTTCACGCTATTGAATATATATAGTGGAACCTATTTATATTTCTTCTACGTAAACCACTCCTATTAACTGACTGTCTACAGTGTGATAATCAATCTTGTGCTCATGCGTTTAGATTATCTCCATACATACCTAGAACGCATTTCTTATGCCTGTTCTTCTTCTATTCTATTCGGTACAGCTTTCAACTCTAGAATAGAAATAGTCTTAATTACTTAATAGATAACATTTACGTAGTAAATATGAAATATTTCACCAAAATTTAGTTATTGAACCAGAACTTTCGGCTTGACGTTGTTAGTCAGTCCGCTAGCCATATAAATTTGGCTTGTGATTTTGCTGGGCATTATGATTGCGCACAAATGTGGCAAATTGGTTACTTAGAAGCCAACAATGATGGATAAAATCAACTAAATTCAACCAAACGGCCAAAACTGTTGGTGGTGGCGCCAAATAAGATTTTTTTTCAACGTTTCCTTTATCATAAGTAAGCACATAAAAGATACCTTTGAAAATGAATCCCCAGTTAAAATAGAGAGCGGCGGTAGGTAGGTTAAAAGCGAAGAATACTGCCCCAGGACCCGATGGCATTCCGGGGAAAGCCTTGGTCCTGGCCTTAGAGGCTCTTGGGCCTCGACTGAGGGGGCTTATGAGCGCCTGCCTGGAGAGGGGCCAGTTCCCGCTTCTTTGGAAGACGGGGAAGCTGGTCCTGATACGGAAGCCAGGACGCCCCGCGGACTCTCCGTCGGCATACCGGCCCATAGTGCTGCTTGACGAGGTGGGCAAGCTTTTTGAAAGAGTAATTGCAGACCGCCTTGTCGCGCACCTGTCAGGGGCTGGACCGAACCTATCTGAGATGCAGTTCGGTTTCCGCAGGCGACGCTCCACGGTGGACGCCATTATGCGAGTCCGTGCTCTTACGACGGGGGACGCGGTGTCCCGGGGTAGGGTCGTCTTGGCGGTGTCTTTAGACATTGCCAATGCCTTCAACACCTTGCCCTGGTGTTGCATTGGGGAGGCGCTCCGGTATTACCGGGTGCCGACCTACCTCCGTCGCGTGGTCAGGGCCTATCTAACGGACAGGGCCGTCATCTACCCCGGTCCTAACGGGGACTGGAACCGGCGAGAGATGTCGTGCGGTGTTCCACAGGGTTCAGTTTTGGGGCCGCTACTGTGGAACATCGGCTACGACTGGGTGTTGCGCGCTGACGTCCCCAGCTGTGTCAGCGTAGTGTGCTACGCCGACGACACGCTGGTCCTGGCACAAAGGAGGTCGTACTCAGGGGCGGCCGCAGCGATGGAATGTGGGGTTGCAACGGTTGTTAACCGAATCCGGCGACTGGGTCTCGAGGTGGCTCTGCACAAGTCCGAGGCTATGTGTTTTTATGGCCGGCGGAACGGACCACCCCCGGGATTCCAGGTGGCAGTAGGGGGGGTTCACATCGGCGTCGAGTCGACGATGAAGTACCTGGGACTCGTCCTTGACAGCCGGTGGAACTTCGTAGAGCACTTCCGACGTTTGGCTCCCAAATTGGAACGGGCTGGGGCCGCGTTGAAGCGGCTCCTTCCCAATTTGAGGGGTCCAAACGCCCCCTGCCGAAGGCTATACGCGGGGATTGTGCGGTCGATGGCCCTATATGGGGCCCCGGTATGGGCGCGGTCCTTGGGGCGACGTGCCGCCCATTTCCTGAACTCGCCCCAAAAGGTGACAGCTATCAGGGTCATCCGGGGATACCGGACGTTCTCCCGCGAGGCAGCTTGCCTCTTCGCCTGAATGGCGCCGTGGGATCTGGAGGCGATAGCCCTAGCACTCGCATACGAGTGGCGAGAGGAGGCGATGAGCCGGGACGAAACTCCGCTGCCGCGACAAATTGCTGTGTGGCGGAGGGAGCTCCGGCTCGATCTCATGGCGTCGTGGAGGGACCGACTGTCGCAACCACGAGCAGGGCACGCCGCGATAGCAGCAGTAAGCCCCCTTTTTGAGGAGTGGCTGGAGAGGCGCCATGGCGTCCTCACCTACCGCCTGACGCAGGTACTCACCGGACACGGGTGTTTCGGGAGGTACCTGCTTCGCATCAAGCGGGAGGAAACGCCTGGGTGTCACCATTGTGGTGACCGGCCGGAAGACACGGTAGAACACACGGTGGAGGTATGCCCCGCTTGGGCCGAGCAGCGGCTTGCCCTCGTGGCAGCGATCGGCGGCGGTGACCTCTCGCGTCCGGGCCTCATTCTAGCCATGCTGCGAAGCGAGAGGGAATGGGAGGCTGTCGTCTCCTTCTGCGAGGAGGTGATGCTGCAAAAGGAGACGGCGGAACGCGTGAGAGACAGACGGTCCTCACGCCCCGGCCGCCGCGCGGCACGGGTGCCAAGGGACGACATCCGGCCACCCTAGGCGCAGGCCTGCGGACGACGAGCAGTGGGTAGCTTGCCGTCCAGCTTAGGACCAGGCCCGGGTCGACGGCGCGCTAGTGTTCCACGCGCGCCTCAAAGAGGTGTCAGCAAGTGACGGGGCCCCATTGGGCCGGCGCCCACCGGGAGTGCGGGATCGTTCGAAAGAGTTACCGTGCTCCCGGAACACCAGGGCGAAAGAAGGAACACAGATGGGTTTTAGTCAGTAAGAGTCTGACACGCCCTCCCGCTCGTGCCCACAGCGGGAGAAGTCATTTGATGATTTCCCATCTATAAAAAAAAAAAAAAAAAAAAAAAGTTAAAATAGAGGGAGTGAAACTAATACGTTTGGTTGCAGAATTACTGAGGTAGGTATAAACGGGCAAAGGCACCGTTAAAATTCCATCTCCGAAATATAATCATAACTTAAGCATTCTTTGGAAACAGCGGTTTGTGACAAACAGGTTACTCCCATACACCACACCTTGTACCCAAAACTAAAGGTGAAATGTACTTTTGTATATAACTACACGGTCAGCGAAAACAGCCGTAAGTGGTTTTATACTTTTGGCTGTAAGTACAACTTTACGACTCACCCGCGCTGTCGATCGGTCAATAAGTTAATGTAAATTTCTCAATATTATAATTACCACCATTACGAGAAATCATCAAAGTTAAGCAACATTACTATTGCCAAATCATTATGATGAAGAGTTTTTCCAACTGAAACTGTCACCCATCCTTGAACCTGATAGTAGTCAATATAAAAAACTTCAATGATCAAATATGTATGACCGCGCCGCCGCCGCCGGTGGTTGGTCTTATAATGTTATAGCTGACTTGACCTAGTCCTATTATGATTAAGATTTTCGCTTTGCTTGATTACAAATACAAGGAATACGAGGATTAGCAGTTCGGTATTGTCGAAGAACCAACTACTATTGTTTTTGTTCGGATTCATTAACAGTGCCGATGTTGTAGTTAATTCTATTTGGGTCATCATTTGATTTGGCAATATTTGTTGAATGACAAAGCCGACACGAAGCAATTACTACTGTACTAGTGTGTGCGGCATAGCCACGCGGCTTTTTTTCCCGAATATTCATCTAAATATATTTGATTTTACTGCCTGGCTGTGCCGATTAATGCCGGCCTGATTATATGTACGTATACCAACGAATCGATTTAATATTATTAATTGGGACAACTCGCACAGCGTCATCTGATCCCAAACTAAGCAGAGCTTGTACTATGGCAACCAGACAACCTTGTATCCTGGGTGGGGATCGAACCCACGACCTTAGACCTAGCAGTCAGGGTTACTAACCACTAGACCAACAGGCTAGTCGCCTGACCTGACCTGCTGATTTCATTCTGATTCTCTAGATCTAAGTAGACGACGAGACGTAGTCTAGATCCAGTAGACCTAAATGTCTATCACAGTTGGGATACCAGTGTCACCAATAATGGACATACACACTAGGTCAGTAGTCGTAGGTACTTACTATACTGTAATCCGCTAAGGGATAAGTACTATCATTGGCTAGTAGTTTAGATGTAATGTAAATAAAATGACAGGCAGTGTGGTTGCGGTTTCAGTTACCATGGCAATATATTATTAGATTTAGTATAAGAATTTAGTTCGTCAGTGGAATCAGATGAATGTTGAACAAGAATGTGAAGTAATAATTCGTAAATATATTTGTAATACATAACACAAGGTATCACTTTTTTTTAAATGAACTGACTCAAAACCATAATAATGGTTTTGAGTCTTAAAGTCGGTTTTTTAGAATATTTTTTAAGTCAACAATTATTAAGTCCATCTCCAGCTCAGTAGAGCGGGAGATGGGCTTGAAAATGAGATGATTTCTACTAATATTATAAATCCTAAAAAATAAAATGTATCCACATAGGCCCATTGTTAACGAGACGGCTTTCCGCTGGGTCTAGGCACGGTTTTAAAACGAGTCTACGTCTGGTCGTCAGTTAGGTATGGGAGGTTTGTAACACCGGCGCTAGCGATAGTTTGGGCACGGGCGTGCCGTGTCTACGACTGGTGCGAAATCGAGTATGACAGTTAACTACAGATTGTTCATGAGGCCGGTGTCACCTACCTACGCAAAATGGAAATAAACCAAGATTTGCTAATTACATTAATTCAAGAACAAATAAAATATTCAACATTTTTTGAAATGATTCTTGGTTCATTCTGAAATACTTTGTACATACATTCATACATTCTATAAATTTTTGGCCACATAGCATCAGTTGTTTTTAATTGGAGTATAAAATGCGCCAAATTCATGTCTTTCAGCTAAAATCGAATGAATCCAATAAATACTGACTTCCTTTTTATCCACCTTCAAAAAAAGGTGTTAAAGGTAATGTATGTATGTATGCATGTATCTATGTATGTATGTATCTATGTATGTATGCTCGCAATTTTCTCGAAAGCTAGTGATCCGATTTGAAGTTAGATGAAGTTTTCGCTATTCAACAGCATATTTTTCAGGAAACGTTTTGATTTTTTTTAAACCGTTGTCCTAGCTTATAAAACACCAGAGATATAGACTAAAATATAGGAGTGACTTTGAATTGAAATTTGCATTCGGTGATTTGCTTGATAACTTTTTTTCCTTGATATAGTTTGAAGGCCATTCATTTTTCTTAAAAAAGTTATCTTTTTTACACAAAAAAATTATCCAGTTTGGAAAGGTGGTATGATAATAGGTCGTAATGCGTGAGTTGTCCCAAGATGTTATATTATTGTACTAGAGTATTATTTTTTCTGCTTAGCACTGAGCATAAAATTATGTACCTACTTGATGAACGTGTGGACAAAACAACGACAAACGACCGAATGAGGCCGCACTTCAGCCGGCTAGCCACCGGGTACAAGATCGGTACAAACCGTGCTCGTGAACAAGCTTAGCCGGCACCGGCCCGCCGTCGGCCCGGGTAGAAACCATCTCGTTAACTTATTAGGCCTTAGGAAGCAAAATACTACACTTGTTAAAAGTCATGATTCTACTACATGTAATGCCTGTTCGCAAAAATGGCCACTACTTTCTTAAATTACCAAAGGTAACAATATAATTGTTTGTCTATAAACTGTATATGTAGGTAAGGTTTGTATAGTTAGTAGTTTCACGTGAAACTGTTTAACTTATTTTGATTAAACTTTACAGTAATGTAGTTTAAATATCAGAAAAACACAACGTAAATCGGCTACTAATTATATATTATTAAGGCGAGGTAAAGTAATAATTAGTGTAACAATGAGATAAATTTAAGATAAAAGTTGAACGTGAACATGTTCAGACGTAAAAATACATTTAAATATTGTTTAATGCCTTGTATTTTACTCTACATTCTCCTTTTCTATTTTACACGACATTTCTATAAAGTTATTGTTTATGTTCGTGATACTGTTTTGTGTATATTTTCCCAATATTGTATTGTCTACGTACTTTTATTATAACTGAGTAGATCGCCTACTGATGGCGCTCGTGATGAAAACATAACCGACCAGAGAGACAAACAGGCAAAGAAACATTCAGTTTTTATAATATGTATATTTAGTTACAGATGTTCCCTTTTTGGTTATGCAATTAGGTACAAAGCCAGAAAGAAATTTTTAACCCGAAAAATTACGAAGCCAAAAAACTGATCTTACCAAAGAAACCATCGTAAAGAATTTTACCATACTTGCGTAACTCAATCTATAGATAATAATGTTAGTATTTATGGCTATACCATAAATACTGTATGCTATAGTAGGTAGCTGAAAGTTTAAGCGCTCATTAGAACTAATGGTTGGTTTCTAGAGAGTTTATCCTATAGATAATGGAATTCTTACGTGTTGTTACTTTTATGGAATGCCTATTTTGGTTTTTTCTTTTGTCAATTTTCTTTTTAGCCTACCTATTGTTGATGTGTCAGGATACAATAGCCACTGTTATGCCTAGCCTATTCTTATTGGTCAGTTGATTGCCTCGTAATGTATTTATTGTATTGAATTTGTCTCCAAAGTATTATGGCTTCTTTGTTTGACTCTCCATTGACATACAAACGAAAACGTGAACCCACAAATAGGTCAAAATTCGCTAATGTGCAAAAATGTTACCACATTCGCAGTTTTTTGATTGATGTCAAACTTTCCATACACATTTTAAGTGCGTAGACCTCGGGCCTTCGCGTAGTCTCCCGCATAATTAGCCTAACATAAAACCCAAACAAACTGACATTTATAAACAAATACAGAAAGGTTTGCAAATGAGTACGTGAATATACTTATTAAAATCGGTGAGGTAAAAATATGTTTTTTTTGTTAGAATGACTTTGTCGCCTATGCGATTAAGTTGCCCCTATAAAGCATACAATATGATAGACACATTTTACTTAAAAATATCTACTCATAACCTATGCTTTACTAGGTTATACAGTACCCTGGCTGCATCCGATAAATGATAACTATATGGTTTAATGACGAACGCTCTTCTAATAGGTATAATATTATCAAGACTAGAATTAAGTGCAACATACATACATTCATTAACTTAACAACTCATACTAAGAGCAACTAACCCCACACGTAAAATTTATAGGCAAATTCAAAGTTACTAAAATAATGAAACAGACTATAAAAAACGCATTATATATAAAAAAAAATTAACATGTAATACTGTTACTTGGGAGAAAATAGAAACAATAGAATTTTAAGTAAATACCTACTTAACACAACTGACTAATACCTAATAATACCGGTACTACTGTAATGGAAATAGAAACTAATAATAGCACGTTAAATAATATTTTTATAACTACACTTGCGTTACTTGGAAGTGTAGATAAAAAACATAATTTTATATGTGCGTGTATAAAATAGTTAAAGTTCATAACTTTGAATCCAATTTCCCACATCAAGGAAATAATAATACTTACACAAATTGATATTTGCGTGTTAGTTTTTTGTGTTACAAAAAGAAAACGTAAACTTTCCACAATTAACACCTGCTATGAAACTGGCAGTAATTATTATAAAGCTGTTAATAAAAAAGGAATTTGGTTACATTTACAATGTATTGTGTAAGCTTTTCTAAAAATGGATCGAATATGGCTTTGGTCAACTAGTCGAGACGTGAGTATATAACGTCAACCAATCCATAAATAAGGGTTCCTTTTTAACAAAAACTGATTTTAAATAAATAAATGTTAATGAGGGAAGTTACGGTTTCCTGTAAATCAACCAAATTATGAATAAAGGTCGACTGGTCGCCGATTAAAAATATAGCCATATAGTTGGCTTGATTGACTAGTCGGTATAACTCTACTCGTAGTTATAAACTCCAGTTCCAATGGTACAAACACATGATGAGAGAAATGAGATGCCCTCAAAATTTATGAAACAATAACAACCCGGGTTAGTACCAATAGTGTGAAGAAACGAACGGTTTTCAACCGAGTTCAAAAAGGAAGAGGTTCTCAATTCGTCTGAATGTTTTTTTTTGTATGTTTGTTCACCGATTACGTAAAGACGGCTGGACCGATTTGAAAAATTGTTTTTGTGTTTGAAAGGGTATACTTTCAAGTTGGTCGCATTGTCATCAGATCACGATCTGATGATGGTATCCTGCTGAAATCTAGGAAACTCTTAAAATATTAAAGGCACACCTACAGTGATTTAGGTATATTTCATAGTGATTCGTGCATATACTCTTAAAAAACACCAATTGGTGAAGTGGAACTGATGATGAAGAACACAAATTACGAGCAGATCTATTCAATATTTCACAGTTTGCGATTCAGTTACTTTAATGTGGTAATGAGTAGCACTTTATTCTTGTTATACTACTATTACACAATATAATAGAGCTGATAATGAACTCCTCAACAATTAACGGCCCTGCATCGGGGCAAGCAATATTTTGTAAAAGGATTTGAGCAGTTGACATAAGCAGTTGCCTATTGTAACTTAAGTGAATTATAAACCAACCCACTAAAAAGTGAGATATTCAAAAATATACTACTAAAATGCAAAAAATAATATACCTAGAATAAAAAAAAAAAACAAATTAAATATTTTGAAATTGGTGCCATGAAATAGTAGTCTTTATGTTTTATTCAGCACCAACTACAAAATATTTAATTTGTTTTTTTTTTTTATTCTAGGTATATTACTTGTTATTGGCATTTAGTAATGTGTTTTATGAAACTATTTGTACTATAGCTGTAAGCTCCCCAAATAAAATAAAATAAAATAAAATAATATTATTTTTTGTTTTTTGGTTGCCTTGTATATTTTTGAATTTGGTAATATTTTATTGTAAAAAAGTTTTATAATTAGCGGTTTTAGGATGAATATTAACTTCTTATAATAATTTACTTATTTAAACTTTAATTTAAATAAGTTGTACCTGGGTAGTCTATGTTATCGTTATCGTACAGAAGTGTGTGCGCAAATGCACTGCTTATTATCAAGGTACTACACAATTTCCTCCCGCTTATAGTTCAATGGGATGGAAATTCAATCGAAAGAATGACGTGCTCTCCAAGGCATTATAAGATTTTAGAAAACAGTCACCCATTTAAGGATCTGACACCAGTAACGTCGTTTTGGCTCACGATCTTAAACTGCTTGGTCAAACTCGCGAATGATGGTTTTAAAATAACACAAAAGACATTTCACACATGAAAACTATTTAACTATTTAATTATACATTGTATCGCTATAGGCTCCTAGCCAATTACGTATTTAGGTATTTTCCTCGCAAACATAACAATTATGTGAACACAAAAGCGATAGTATTTTAAAATGAACATTATAATTTCCATGACGCTGTAGGAATTGTGCAAAAAATATTTACACTTATACGACGTGTTTCATGTTATTTAGTAATTTTACACTTGAGTACCATTCTTCGTTAATATTATGAATATGAACAATATATAATGTAAAACAATAATTACAGAATGTAATGATTCTTAATATTTTTGTTGTGTTCCTACCTAGTGTTTTGCATTGCCTTTGCCATGTTGTGGTAGCCTAGCAGCACTTCTAGATACATATTTTAAGTTATGCCTTTGTCATTTTTTAAAGTAGTACGTTTTGTTGATTGCTCTTAGATAAATAAACTAAATAAATATGTATACACAATGTATATTTCTCTCAATCGCCTCCTATAGTACTTATTCTATTCATAATTTTTCATTCAATTATTGATTACGTAAATTTCAAATTTACATTACTTGCTACTAACAAATGATTTGCAAACATGACAAAAAATTACAATCTAGGAACTATATATTTACAACAAAATAAAACTAAATTACTAAAAAAAAGGCAAGACATGTGTGCGTCCTATACCAATGGCCTCCTCATCTTCCATGGCGGCAATGTCATACCATCTGGTCTCTTGCCTTCGTCGCGCGCCAAATCATTTGGTTCAAGTATGGCTGGAACATCGGCGGTGACAAGAGCCCGACGAATTATGTTGTTTAGACTGGCGTGGTGAGACATACGGCCTGCGCTTCTACTACACGACACGCCGTGGTGACCGCCAGGACCAGTTCTCCACAGCAATTTGAAATATCGTATTGTCCTACATAGTACCTATGTTGGGCGATGGAAGTGCCTGTATCCAAAGACCCAATTCCCATTCCACCACAGCTAAGAGCCGAGCGCGCTCTGCAGCGTTCGGTGATGTGCTCAAAATGTTCTCTAACTATGCTGCACAGCGGCCTATCCCATTCACATCATCAGCCTATCGCAGTCCACTGCTGGACATAGGCCTCTCCAATTGCAGGCCACTTTGTTCTATCTTCGGCTTTTCGCATCCTATCCCGTTGTCTCTGGGAATTTCGCGGGTAAGTCAATATTAGAGCTAGATATCTCAACACTTCAGAATTAACCAGTATAGGCGCTAAAATATTCCTGGTTGATTCTTCGCTGGTAAACTTTGATCAGTAATTTTGCGAAAGCCGAGGCCGCCCATGCGAACTGGTAGGGATGCCTGTAGCCACGCTCGGTCTTTCAAGGCTATATACAAAATTTTGTATAGGGTATTTTAAATGACTTTGTGGATTTTCCCTAACAGTGCCAAATGTTTAAAAAGTTAGGTGAACCTGCGAGCATGTTCGAATTTTGGGACGAACAGGCAGTATCGAACAATTGTTAAGGCCTAGTGCATATTAATCTGGAGTAGTCGGTCCGAAACATCATTAAAATTTTGAATTTTCCTATCAACGAAAGAAACATCTATCTTTTAGAATCTGGGACCCAAGGAGGCTAAAAGAATTGTTATCTATAATTTTTAAATTTAGAGTCAAATAATTAAATTTCCTATTCATAAACGACCTAAAACTGAAGAAGCTTTCCGTCTGTTCGCAGGGTGGATTTTTGTCGATCCAAACGTGTAATTATCAGAATTTATGCATCTTTATCTTTTGCATTATTTAATATTATTGATATGGATAGAGTTTTAAACCTATTATATTGGTTACAGATTAAAAGTATTTAAAAGACTCAAACATCACATGACAATTATTACAACTTTGTTCAAGCGTACAGTAGGTGACATCAGCTCACCAAACAGGATTTGGTAACCATAATTACACGCAGATGAATATATCTCTGTGTTCTAAATACTGAAAAGGGAATAGCTAGTAGGAAGTGACAGTGTTTTTTAAGGACGATTGGAAATTGAACATCGCTTTAAATATTTAGTAAAGCAGAAACATACTGAATAAATGCGTTCAATACTAGAAATATGGTAACTATTGTAAGCTGACCTGAGCGGACGATTCAAATTGAGTCTTTGTATATTTGCAATACTAATACAACTATACGTCCCTTCTATGAACATCTATTAAAATCATACTGCTGTTTATTATACAGTGAGACTAGTCAATAGGAAAACTATAATAACAATAAATACAAAGTGTAAATAGGTGTTACTTGTTAAATTTGAATGTTGTGACCTGTCTCAAATGTTTCTTCTCTTATGAACTTAACATATTTTCATTTAAATTTTAACTGTTTGCTTATAAATACATTAAAGTAACTCCAAAATAATAGGTTACATACTTTTGCGAAATAAATTATTGTTTTGTTGTGCTAATAAGTTTTTAAATTTAAAATGCTATTATCTGAGGAAGCTAGCGCAAAGAATTGTATTTAATCTTGTTTTAATCAATGAAGTTATTCATTTTGTTGATCCAACGGTTTTTTTGGGAATTACTTTAGATAGTAAGTTACAGTGGCGCCTTAGTATCATGTCTCGCAGGGAAACTTAGTTCTGTAGCGTATGCTGGCAGCAAAGTCAGACAGCTTATGGATGTGTAAACAGCAAGGCTAGTTTATTTCGGTTATTTCCAAAGCGTCATGTCATATGGCATACTGCTTTGGGGCAAGGCGGATGATATTCAAACAATTTTTATTCTTCAAAAATGTGCAGTGCGTGCGATTTACAAACTAGGTGCACAAGTTTCCCTTAGAGAAAAGTTTAAAGAGATAGGTATTATGACAGTTGCATCTCAGTATATATTTGCAAACATTATGTTTGTTGAATAAAATATGCATTTATATCAAAAAAATAGTGACGTTCACCCGGTGAACACGAGAAATAAGCACAAATTAGTAGGTCAATATCATAGGCTACATAAAACTCATAATTAATTTATGGGTCTTACTGTGAGAGTATTATCAAGATACCAGCTAGTATCATGAGTCTATCAGTGATTAAGCTCAAAAATGTAGTCAAAAATCATCTTATACGTAGAGGTTATTATACAGTGGATGAATATTTAAATAATAAGAAAGAATGGATCTAGTTACTTGTTCCTTGTTACTATAATATGCTTGGGTGAATTTTGTTGTCACTTTGTTCTAATTGTCACATTGATTAAAAGCATGATTTGGCTTTTGTAAGTAAAGATTGTTCTTGAGTGGAGACCGCGGCTTGGCAAACGTAGTGTAGGATGCCCTCAGGCCAGGTGGAGTGATGATATACGCAAAACGGCTGGCAGGAGCTGGATGCGAGAAGCCGAAGATCGAACAAAGTGGCGTGCAATTGGAGAGGCCTATGTCCAGCAGTGGACTGCGATAGGCTGATGATGAAGTAAAGATTCTGCGTGACGAATAAAGGCCATTATTTTCTTCCATTTGATATCTGAATTAATATTTTATATTTAATCAATCGTCATATAGTTTTTACCTTTGTTGTATGTAGATGCTCCTACTATATTGTACCCACTAAGGCTGATTTTAGTTTATCTAATGTTTCAACTTTATGATAATACAATTTGCATCAGTCCATTTAACATGGTGTCGTATATTAGTCGCAGCACCTTACAAGTTTATAAATATTCAAACATTGTAAAATTGGCAATTTGAAAAGAGTGGGTGCGAGTTTTTATTGCCAGGTTCTTTTCTTCAGCTTTACCTATTGTTTGCAAACTTGGCATTACATGTACATGTAGAATGTACAAGAGTTGATTTGCATCATAAATGAATTAAGAATTCTGAATATTTTGAATTGTTGTGAAATCATTATTGTAAATGGAGAGTGTATCCATATAGTATGGTTTGACGTATTGCGTATATGATGCTCTCTAATGATTGAACAATAACTATATTGTAAGGGGTTAGTGACTCAGTAGTGACCAAGTAAATCGACATATTTGCGACGTTAAGCAAATTACCACTGTAGTTCTATAGATAAAAGACCATTTTATTATTAATCAATATGAGATCATGTCAAATTTCCATCTCGTCGGACTACGAGAGGAAGGGAACAAAGAGTGTACTTTTTGAAGGAAGGTTATTTTTTTCGAGTATATGTATGTATATTTCTTTAATAAGTTAGATGAGATTGACCTCATGATAAAAATTAGTTAGATCTTTTGCGTACCGAGGCAAGTTCACGTCTTGTCTTCATTGACGACGCAGTTGAAGACTTTCATTTATATAATATTAATGGCAATTCATTTTTCTGCACACGCTTTAGTTTTTTCTATGCTAACAATGACGACGGACGGAGGTAACGTATGAATGTATATCGTCCTTAATTGTTTAAAATGTAGACCGTGTATTCCGGAAGAAAGTATCGATACTGACAATGTAAGAGAAAACAAGACGTTGAGAAATGATAGTGTACTAGGAACGTATTGGTGAATGGTGATATTGCAGAAAGAAAGAATATCTGGAAAGTTATTTCATTATCCCATCACTTGGTTTTCCCTGCATTGTAATAACGTGTAATTTTTGTCATACTTCCGTTCGTTTTTAAACCGTTGTTAACGTGTGAACACTTTGTTAAGTTGCTTTATTGGCAACAGTTATAAATAGTCTTCCGACAAATGTAATATATTGTAACTAAGAAAAAGCCTACAGCTAACAATTGTCATTCGAGAAAGGTACAATAAAAATTGTTTGACATAGTTTACAGTTGTAGACTTTACAAATATTCCATATTAGTAAGGAATCTATGTGCATTTGGTGCTTCTTAATCTGCTGGGTTCGGCTGTGGCTTGATCTATCAGTCTGTCAACTAAGTCAATGGCCGACTGATTGATCTCCAGTTTACCTATTGCCTCTGAAATTGTATTTTTGTAAATAATACAATATATACAAGATATATTTAAACTACTCTAAATTATAAATATAAATATATACACTTTGTACAAATTAATACTTAAAATAAAATCAAAACAAGCAGGCGTTAAAGAATTCCTCCGCATTGCTGTCGATCGGTGGCCGACTTCACTGAGCGAAGTAAAGGCCCGCCTTCTAGTCACGTGAAACGTCGATCAGGAGTATACTCTACATTTTATAAAAAGATCGTGCACTCGGTCCCTAGCGACTCCAAACGGCTCAAAAACATAATCTCCGGCAAGATTTATTTGCGTTTTTGAAATTGGGATTGATTACAACTGTAACATCATGGCTTATCACATGTGTAGCTTTTGCTTTCACAGTTAGAATATTGGTATTCTTTGTTATTAAGAGATTCTTAAAATATTGAAAAATGATCTAACTAGAACTTTTCTGATCGTATAAAATTTAGATGTAGATTAGATATCTACATCTAAATTTTATACTACGAAGATCCAACCAACAAACTGAACCGAATCCAATAATCTATTTCACATTATTGGTTGGATACTAATACTTGGATAATATTATTTTACCATAAGGTATTTTTGTCATTTATTAGAAGAATTAATGATTTTACCAAAACCGAGCGTAGTTAACTATGGTCTAAATCGGCACAGATTTTTAAAAGGATATTACCTATGGTGCCGACATTCTAATTAGATAAAAACATGATATTTACATTTTCTTTTGTTGACAGAATAGTTACCAATGAGTTCTATTAACATTGCTCACTTAAACACCTCAAGCTTTTTCGCACTGTGTAAAGATACCTAAACTACCAAGTGAGCTTTGTTTTGAGCAAATGTTTAGAATCCCACTACTTATTTCACAAAATGTATTTGTTTGCCTTAAAAAATCCATTTACCGCGAGAACGCGCATATTTTGCTGGCAAAATTTGCTCAGGACACCTAGAAAGAACTTACCTTATTGTGTTAATATGAAAGTATTTTATTTATATTTTATTCATTTGCCCTTACTATTTGTTCCAGAATCACCTTTAGAAGAAATAACAGATGCTCTGTATGATAAAAGCGTCAAATTTTTGGTGACCCACGATATGAAAGTGACGCTACCTGAAACCTTCTTCCAAGGTGCCACAGTCAAGGTCTCTCCAAGAGCCCTGACGAAAACTGGAGCACTAGTCCATATTGAACTACTGCCACAGGAGAGACAAGAAAATGGGAGGTTATTTTTTCATAAGATAAGTAAGTACGACTTCTATGTCCTGTTTATTGAAGAAAATAAAAATAGGGGCAATTCTTATTGATAACAAACTAAAGAATGACGTCATAGTGATACTGAGTACGACTGCTATGAAAGAGGTTGTGAGTTCGATTCCTCTCACAAGATACACCTTGTGTTATTTATTTATTTATTGTTCACTGAACTAAATAAAATTTATACATAGTATAGATGCAAACTTAAACCTATTTAAGTTTTACTGATCCATATACTATTTTTGCGAATCTGTCGTGATAAGAATATGTGAGATAGGGATTGTTTCCAAGTGCAAGAATTGTAAATTTGCAAATTTTGCAATGGTCAAATTTTGCAAATTTTGGCGGTACGGCAACACTACACCTTACATGAATGCACATCACAATCACATCGCTAAATTTTCTATCATAATTACTAATACTTTCAATTTATTTCAGAAAAATACATAAAGAAGAAACTAATAACTGCGGCCATAGCAATCATCCTAGTGATCAAACTCATTGCATTGAAGTTAATCTTTGTGCTGCCTCTTATCATGGGCATCACGACTGCCAAGAAAATGTTCCTCAAGTTCCTATTATTCTTGTTCCCTGCGCTGAGCCATATCTTCAAGTTGTGTTCGTGGTATCATCAGAATTATCATACTACGAAGTACCATCATCATCATCATTTGATTACGCATCATCATAAGGTTGGTTTAGTCTTTCTTCTTTCCTAAAAATATTTAAGGTAGTGGTTTTTAATAATGTGTGAGAATGCGTCATATTAAACCTATAGGCAGGTATCTTAATGGCTAATGCATCGGTCTCGCAATCGTGAGGTCGCGGGTTCGAATCTTACCCATTACCTATACACCGACGTGAACCCACTCCTAATACAGGCCATTGAGCTTACCTGGACGAGTTAACAGAATTACTAGTAATGTGTAACCACAATCCCACATTGCTAATCTAAAAGCAAAGTTTATTAATTTTAGGTCTAATTTTTATAAGAAACTAGCTGACCCGCGCAACTTCGTCTGCGAAAATTTTCCCTTTTTATTTAACATTTTTCATTGCTGCTCCGCTCCTATTGGTCGTAGCGTGATGTTATAACCTATAGCCTTCCTCGATAAATGGGCTATCCAACAATAAAATATTTTTTCAATGCGGCCCAGTAGTTCCTGAGATTATCGCGTTCAAACAAACAAACAAACTCTTAGGGGGATGAAAAATAGATGTTGTCCGATTCTCAGACCTACCCAATATGCACACAAAATTTCATGAGAATCGGTCAAGCCGTTTCGGAGGAGTATGGCAACGAAAACTGTGACACGAGAATTTTATATATTAGATAAAACACTTTATAAATATTTTTGTTTTGACTCATTTTAGCGACACTAAAAGATAGTGCAAAAATGTAATTATTTTATCTTTTGATTTTCCACTAGAAATAGAAAAGAGTTTAGATTTGGCAACGCAAACACACTAGCAACATTTAATATGTAATGCTTTACTTACCTTTTCATGTCAATGTACCATCCATGTACAGAAAAGTTATAGGTTACATAAAAGATTATACAACTACTAATAAGGAAATCAGAGCTTCATTAACCTTGAAACTAATTTGCTTAAGAATACCGCTTTTATAATTTTCTTGACATAAATTACGGTTTAGTATGATAAATTAATACTGTAAATTACTTTTCTTAATACCAACAATAAAGTAAAAACGCCTCGTAACATGTACTAAAACATTAAATTAGTCTTACGACACGCATCGACGCTTAACCGAGTAGTTTTTCATAAAATTCGTGCAAACTTTTTGCCTGGCCAATTAGAAAATAGCGTGCAAAACGAATTTCAATTTCACTTTATTATGACTACGGCCGTATGTCTTCCTAGTTATGAATTTTTATTAGACTTCATAGATCTAAACAATTATTTCAATTTATTGAATTATTTCTCAAATTCTTTACAAGATATTATTTAGGTACCTATAATAACAAAAAAAAATACATTATTTTAATAATATACCTATATATTATTTATTTAGTTAATAACTCCTCAACAATTTTCTTTTCATTTATTTTTCCAGTAAGATTAATGTATTTACAAACTGTGTTTCTTTCCATATTGCATGTTCATCCAATATTTCCAGTGTAATAGTGTGATGCGTTGTTAAGAAATAAACGTTATATCGCAATCTATTTTTACAACCCGGTAATATCTGTAATTACGTAACACTTTCAAGGTCAATACTCTGTTGATTTTTTTATTGCGTGGAAGACTGCATTTTTTACATAACGAAGTCGTTTAATATTATTTACTGTAGAACATCGGACTGTGAGATTGAAAAAATCAATTTTTATTGGCGTGCACACTATCTAATGCATTAAAGCGAGAATTTCTAGAGGAAGATTTTTTAATACCACTAAATGAAGAGACGTGCAGTCATGAGCCTAATGTTAAGCATCACGCTAACCCATAACTGTATCAGTGATCTTCTCAAATCCTCGTTTGAAAAAGATCTGATTGTCACCGCACTGCACTCTTCATTTTGAGATAAGTCTCTTTTCCCCAGTAGTTTTACTTGTTAGAGTGCCCTTCAACTGAAACACAGTGATGTGTTCACATCACTATTTCGGATACTGTGGTGGTCACCCAAAGACGGCCTAAGGCAGACTTACCACTTCAAAAGTGTTTTTTTTTTTAAATGGTATACTTAATGAAATCTAGGAAATGTAGTTGTTTGATACACGGTAAAATTTACTTCACAGAATGCGACCGCAAAGATTTATGACCGTTATTTTGAGTTATAATCGTTGTTTTAAGTTATCGGCCAACTAAGTTGGAAGCATTTCAAAGTCGTGCCTTCAGATTAAAAATATTTATTTGGTGCCCACGGCCGATTGATGCAAGAAGCGATTCGCAGTCGGATATCACCATAAATCTTCTTAAAAATGGACCATACCCATATTCAGTAAAGAGATCTAGTATTTTTTCTTTAAATGCTCTATTTGTAGTCGAGCTGACCACACTGCAGAAGAACAAGGAATTTTTTTTTTAACCAATGTTATGTTCTAGGGTCCACATCATCAACCGTACGGGCCTCCATCTGCGCACGCGTCTTCGATCGTAGTTCGACCACATCATTTGGGACCACCACCATCAAGCTCAGACCATTATGGACAGGACAATTTTGCACTCACTGGCGCTGGACTTGGTACTGAGTAAGTATCAGATCAGCTCTCATAGAAAACGGGCCTAAACTCGAATAAAATGACGTCTTAATGACGTCATTGAGCGCGCAAAACTACGAATATCATTAAAAAAACATATTATTATTCAGAGTTTTGACGCCCAACGTCGTCATTCGATTCGATTAGAGTTTATGCCACTTTTCTAGAGACTCAGAACCAATTTTATAGCAATTTTAATATCGATAGTAGAAAGCTGAATAATTAAAACGTTATTTTGGTCAACTTTGTTTTTTGCTGGATCGAAAACAACTGAAATATCATTTTGATTAAGTTTCAATTGCGTTATTTTAACTTTCCCCTATCGAAGCATTATAGGGTAGTTTTAACTCACGTATTAACTTTAATTAAAAACTGTACCTTTTGGTACCGCTTTTTAAAAGAAATGAAAGATAATAATATATTAAAACCGTAGAAATAGTTATGGCGCACAAAGTTTTTAAGCATTCGGACAATAGTGTCTATCAAAATTAAACTGAATGATCCTGTCATATTAATACAAACACTCTCTTCATTATAATCCTATATCCAGAATTTAGAAAGATTAGTTATTTGTAATACGGGTGTTATTTGGATATGCACAAAGAAAATACTGTGTAAGAGAACAATATTGTATTGTTTTTTTATTATTCAGTAGCCGTCCCGGCGAACTTAGTACCGCTTTATTTATTTTTTTGGCGAATCGGGTTCGATTTTACTGAATATCTATAATATAAATAATATTATCGAATGCACTGGAACACACTCAAAAATTTCGAGCTATTTAGAAGATCAGTCATATTAATATACACACATATAGAAAAAAATTAAAGATTTATGAATATTTATTTTTCTGTGCACAGCTACGTGGGTGATATTCATCGTAATGCGATAGCCAACTTCAAGCCGACTCTAAACGACGGTCAAGATATCAGTTCTTGGGGCTTAGCTTTACCACCAGGTATAACTACATTTACTTACTGTTTTATTTCCAAATACGTCTATTGCTTTTCTTTTAATTGACGTGCATCTCTCAGAGAGAAGTATTTGTACCAGCAATGACCATAAAAGCCTTTTCACTAGGGTGGAGTAGAAAGGAGTGGACCCTGAATTGACCAATCACAATGGTCAAAGTTCTAGCCAGGATTTTTTCAAACTCAGTGTTTAACCAATTCATTATTTATATTATTAATTTTCTTCACTCGTGCGTTTTTACTTTTGCGAAGCTGTTTACAGCTTCGCAAAAGTGAGGCCGATTAAGTTTTGCAATTTTTTTTTTGACGTAATTTCCGAAGAATTTATGTGTACCTACTTTCATTGTATCTTTGTTTATTGAATTTATGCTTCAAAGAGTAATATGAGAGGAGAGTAGTTGACAACTGGCATACCTAGAAACTCTTTTTCTCTAAAATTCAACTTCCTAACTTTCGTAGTAAAACTTCCGTTGTTTTTGGTATCGTTTGTATGATTTTTGAAGAATTTCTGTTACTTTTCATTATTTTTAAAGCATTTTTTAATGCAAATTTAATACATTTTAAATATATGGAGGAAAGCTTTGTCTTAGGCGGGACTTGAACCCGCAACCTTAGGTGTACCGGCCCTAAGCCATTACCAACTCCGGCACCGAGACATGTCCGCCAAAGTCGAATTTAACCTAAATGTGTTATGGTTTTACGGAAATCGTCGCGACATCTACTGCGTCCTGAGTAACTTGTACGGCTCTTCGAGTTTTGTTACAAAAACCACTTAAACCAACAATTCACCCTCATTCAAGTTAGCGTACCACGGGTCAGTTTCCTTACTCGTCAATTTCACTAATTCACCAGTTTAGACATTAAGTTTCTCGGTAGGTTGACAATTTCGCTAGTCAGGCATTTTCCTGATTTTTCAGTTTCTTCCTTCGCTAGTTTTGCTAGCCACTCCTAGTGTTAAATATACAACACTGCACGATGAGAATACGTCGCGTTGCCGTTTGAACGTGTACTTGGGAATGTATTTGTTCTATTGAGCGATATTTTTCGCGCGTTTAAATACGCTTGTGCGAATGACGCCTTGTCGAAAACGAATAGATTAAATTGGAGTTCACAAGTCTTCTCATTGAGAAGACTTGTGAACTCCAATTTGCGTTTAACTTATTTCACCCAAAGTTTGTTTTGTTTTTGATTGTAGTGGAAGCTGAGTTAAATTATTAATGCGAAGCTATAGATATCACCAACGAATTGTTGTTGATTAGCTATACTGTGATTTGTTGTGTGTGTGTAATTGATTAGCTATATAGGTAATCACCGACGTATTTTTTGAGTTAGATAATTTTAAAAAGTAATTGTAATTATGACAAACACAGGTCCAGAAGGGCATCAGGAAGAACAAGTCTCTGGTGAATACGCTGCCACGAACAATGTACTGGGCGTAACTACTAACAATATCCCTCAGCGAATAGCGGCACAAGGAAATAATGGGAGGTAAGAAATATTCACCCAAACTATCTTGCGAGATAGTCATAATATTTGTTCCTATAATTTTATAATAGTTGAAACGTAAATAATGTTTGGAGTTTCCTCAATCATACAAACAGTTGCGTCAGTTAATATATTATTCCCTCCTAAACAAAGAGGATTCTTCAACCGCCTACCAGGCGAGGTGTTCCTTGTCAAAATTTTATTAAAGATATAAGACACAGGCTCATATGTTTTTGTGTTATTTTTATATTTCCATTACGACATCTAATACGTTTATACTAATGTATTTACAGACCAGTTGGCCCGCCTGCTAATCCATATTACCGACATAAAAAAACAACTCCAAAAGATCCCTATCAAGTGGAAAAAGATGCGTTGGTAAGTACATAAAACCTTTTTATTAGGCTACCCACAGCCGCTTCAATTGTCACTAAGACTCGCTTTTAATTTGGGGAACTTGATCTATGTTTGCAAATTGTCATGAAGGCAGTGATATTTTTTATTTCTCACCATTTAGTGGTTTGGTTATTGGACTGCATAGTCGTTAATTGTTAAGAAGTTTACATCATACTTTACCATCAGGTCTATTACACGGTGTAATAGTAATATAATGATCATAAAGTACTACTCAATACCATATTAAAGTTACCGAATCACAAACTGTGAAATCTTTAATAGTTCTGCTGGTCATCTGTTGTCTTCATGATTAGTTTCATCTCACCAATTGGTGCTTTTTGAGAGTAAATGCACGAATCACTGTAAAATATACCTGTGATTTAGGTATATTTTATAGTGATTCGTGCATTTACTCTCATATCTATGTAATATTTAAAGAGTTCCGTCGATTTCTTCAAGATCACATTGTCATCCTGACCCTACCTGACAATGGGACAAACTTTCAAATAAAAAAAAATATTTTTTGAAATCTGTCTAGACGTCTTTGTGTGAACAAACATAAAAAAAAAATTATAGATAAACATAGAACCTCCTCCTTTTTAAAGTCTGTTAACAAAAACATGAAACCTTTTATTTGATATTTAAGCCCTGTAGTTCTTTCTCTCCACATAGTTTCCATACTATAGGACTGGTTTTTCACATGTTGTAGGGCGACCCCAATTTTATACCAGTTCCTTATACGGATGTACATCACCTGGTAGGTTGAGATGATCAAACACGCACGCACATTGTCCCTGTGATCTTTTACCTCTTCAAAAGGTTAATAGTTTCTCCTTTTAGATACAGAAATGTAGGTACCTATTAAAAACCTATTATTACATAGGTGTCCTGCATTATTTGAGGATAATGCTAGCCATTAACATAAAAGTTATGCCAAAAAAAGTCTGTATGCACGTTAACTGCCTTTGTTGTGTTTTCGTTCGAATCCTACCCATTATACTACCGACGACCCACCACTGACACAAGCCATTGAGCTTAGCTGGAGGGGTTAATAGGATTGCTAGTAATTTGGAACTCACAATCCCACATCGCTGGTTATCTTTAAAATTAAAAAAAAGTATAAGTCATTAATAGACTTTGGCTCTCGTACATTAATTAAATGCTCACGGAGCGCTAGTTTCGATGATATTTTTTCTTAACCATACTATTACTAATTGAAAGACAAGTATTGTTAGATTCGTGCACACAAGCCCATTCTAGAACTAATAAATGATTATAGAATGAAGATCTTCATGCCATTCGTAAATGAAATCCTTGTGTCCATATACAGAGTAAGCGCTTCAGTTGTGTACCATCTTTATCACGAATCTACTCAATTTTCCAGATACGAGCAGCATCTATAGCAGCTCGAGCACCACCGTCTCCTGTCAGGGACGAGATCCTGAGGATATCCGCAGTGAAACTAAAGGAGACTAACAGGATAAAGACAGAGACCGACTTGGTAAAGCAGCAGCAGCAGATATTAGCGGCGCAGGATCCAGTGAGTAGTCGATAATGGTTGAAATAATCGGCGGTTTGAACAATTTATAAAATAACTTCTATTGAAAAGAATTACTACTGACAAAAAAACTAACTAAAATAGTATTACGCTTTGATATAAATATGAAATGACCATTGTCGTGGTCTATATTTTTATGCACGCAAGCTTTACAATTTTTATAACGCAAAGCGATGGGTTTAGTTAAAATAATAAAATGAAATGTATTGTTGTTGAATCACGACGTCATAATCTTTAATGCTTTAGTTTGAAGATTTTGTATGTGTAAAACACGAAATCCTAAAACCGAAAAAAAAGTGGCGCAATTTTGTAAGAATACCTACTTTTTTAATAATTTAATAATTTCTTTACAGGAAACTATAGCAGCAGAGAAATTCTACGGATCACTTGTAGAGACAGTGGATGGATTGCTGGGTCAGATGGGAGCAATTGATCCTGGGTGTCGCGAGAGAGCTGTCTGCGCGATGTACGGGGACCCATTCAAGCATACGCCATTCAGCAACTTGGTATCAGGACATTTAAGCAAGTGAGTACTAGTGGTTTGAAGGATTTTATACAACTAAGTGATGAGACGACAGGAGCATGAAGAGCCATCCCATAGCAGCATCAACGCCACTCAAATCCTTGTTCCGCAAAGGTCTAAGCGTGCACCGCACTCCTAATTTTGAAATGTAAATCTTAATTGCCCAGTTACACTTGTTTTTTAACAGGAACATAGTAATGTGTTTGCGTTAAGGTGGTACCTACTAACATGGCCTATAGTTTGATCTATCATGTACCACTAGCAAAACGTATCCCTGTTTTAAAGTTACTAAAGATAGATTAGATAATTATATGATTTCAATCAATTGCAATAATTTCACATAAACTACATGAACTTAGTGTTTATCGAATTTATGATTGTTTCCGTTAATCAAAAGTTAACTTTGAGAGTATGAGCATAGATTTGTAACGACAAATGAAGAATTCCGAGACACTTAATCAGTTTATTCTTATTCAACAAAATAATATACATGGTTACCGTATAATTTTTTACAAAATCATTACTGGAGCGGAGTTATTTTTATTTATAACTTTAATTTTGGTAAATAAACAAATTTATTTATAATAATTTGTGTGATCCACAAATTGTTGTTCCGAGTCTGGGTATGGAGTATGTTTGTAAAGTCTCCCGCGATACAGGGATTGTAACGTACGACGGATGTCGTCTTTGAAAAAAAAGAAATCATCTTGTCTTTAATTATTCGATAAAAAAAAATTAACCTCCGAAATGAAGATGGCGAATTACGCAACTAGCCACGACCCTCCGCGATCGTTTTAATCAAAATGCCACGATCGTGTAGCATATGGTTGTTTTAAACTCCCAGCTAATCTTGAAAAGAAATAATGATTTATTCTTATTTAATTGATATCCGTATTATAGACCGTCCTTGTGATTGATAAAAAATATTCGTGAATGCATTTATAAAACCAAGATAGCGAGTTCTAGTATTTCAAATATTTTTTTTTAATTATTGGTATCATTTCCAGTTTTTTAGGGTGCTAAAACTGATAATAAAGTCAAAATGTAAGTCCAAGATGGCGACTGCAAATAATCTCATTTTCGGGCGCGGCCTGCAGCGTTTCTAGCGCTCCCAAGTTTTACGATAGCAATACTCATTCAAATGACTAAACAGAAGGCCAACTAGGATGTCGTTTATATCTGAATAGTACTTTGTACTTTAGTCACAAGCCCGTTATGTTTTTTTCCGCAGCTGTCGTAACATTACCTACCTATTATATTTAGTAACGAGTGGTTTTATTTAATTGCTTGATATTTTACTACATAGAGCTATAAAACCAAATATTAATAAAATACTATAATTTCAATACCACTACAAACTTTAAGAGTGACAGAAAACTCTAGCGCTCTAATAGACCGTAGGTATTAACTTCAACAATTAGGCCTAGTTTCCATACCGTATACATATTTTTACAATGATATCGTTTACCTCGCGATAAGGAAAAAAGAACGGAATAGAATCGGTATAACAGTTAGGTGGGCTGGCAGTCATAGAATATAATCAATGTTATTTTTCTCTTATCAATATGATAGATTGCAATAATCATTTGTAGAACGCTACAAAATGTGTGTCAAAGGTTGTTTCCCAGAAAACGCAAAAATAGGGAGCCGAAACTCTCACTCGAGACTCTCGAACTTATGAGGCAAAGACGAGATACACAAATATCTGCGTTAGATAGGAGAGCTATAAACCTGAAGGTCTGGAAGCTGACGCGACGTGACTTCCGATGTTCTAATACTCGCGCCATCGAGACTGCGATTGAGTAAAATAGGGGCACTAGAGTTTTCGTACAACAGCTTGGCAGACCCTATCTAACGAAACTGAAACTCAAGGTTCAAGATACTTGAGGAAATCGAGAGCTTCTATGGACACCTGTACGCATCACGGATGGCTAAACCTACGCTCGAGACCCCACTTACGCGCCACTACACCGAGGATATTCCGGATGTCGGCCTAGACAAGGTCGAAGCAGCTCTCGAGCAACTTAACAACAATAAAGCGCCAGGTGATGGCGGATTTACTACAGAGCTTGTAAAAGCGGGCGGGATCTCAGTCCTGAAAAACCTCACGAGCCTTTTTAATTCCGTTATCCACCTAGGCTCAACGTAGTGTTAAACGTAAAGCGAGAGTGCGATAGTTCTATTCTTCAAAAACGGTGATAAAACCATGCATAAGAACTACAGACCTATCTCCCTCCTAAGTTACATCTACAAGTTGTTCTCGAGAGTTATCACCAACTTCCTCAGAAGAAAATTCGACGAGTGCCAATTCACGGAACAAACCAGGTTTCGAAAAGGCTTCAGCACCGTCGACCACATCCATACTGTTCGGCAGATTGTTCAGAAAACCGAAGAATCAGCCGCTGTGTATAACTTTTGTGGACTACGAGAAAGCCTCCGACTCCATCGAAACTTGGGCGGTTCTGGATGCTCTGCAACGATGTCGTATAGACTGGCAAAATATTGAGGTACTGAGATGCCTGTATGACACTGCCACCATGACCAATAGAGCAGCTGGATTTCATATCCCCAAAACTTTTCACAAACGCTCTTGAAAACGTCTTTAAGACACTGGACTGGACTAGAAAGGGCAGCGGCAGCGGTGAGTACATCTCGCACCTTCGATTTGCCGACGACATCGTTATAGTAGCGGAGTCGCTGGAGCAGCTTAGCGAGATGCTGCACGGCTTAAATGGAGCCTCTAGACGTGTTGGTCTCAGCATGAATTTGGAAAAACCAAAATCATGCTTAATGAACATGTCATGCCGAGACAAACTTATGTACATACATACATATCAACCCATATGATGGCCCACTGTTGGGCACGGGTCTCCCCATTAGAACCTACTAGTATGTAGATCTTGGGGTAATTGCCATAATCGCCACGCTTGGCGAGCGGGTTGGCGATCGCAGTAAGGCTGTAAGTACGCAGAGGACGCTGCTGCCCGTCCTCCGGTGTGAAATCCCTTAGTCGCCTTGACGACACCCACGGGAAGAGACGGAGTGATACTATTCTTAAGCCGGTACCACACGGCCAATGCTCTAAGTTGATCAAGAATATATCTACCTAGGGCAGGTTATTCAACTTCGTAGAAACAACTTCGAGAAAGAAGTCGACAAGAGGATCCGATTGGATTGGGCAGCGCTTAGCAAACTTCGTCGAGTCTGCTCATCACCTCTACCGCAATGCCTGAAGACCAAGGTAGATAACCAGTGCGTCCTCCCTGTTATGACCTACGGTACCGAGACGTGGACACTTACGGTTGAGCTAGTCCACAAATTCAAAGTCGCGCAGAGGGCTATGGAGCGAGCTATGCTTGGAGTCTCTTAGAAGGATAAAATTCGCAACGAGATCATCCGACAAAGAACCAAAGTTACCGACATAGCACGCAGGTTAAGCACACTGAAGTGGCAACAGGCTCGCCACATTTGCCAAAGGACCGATGGCCGATGGAACAAACGATTCCTAGAGTGGAGATCGCGACTTGGTAAACGCAAGGTAGGACGACCACCAGTCAGATGGACTGACGACTAAAAGAAAGCCGCTGAAATGAATTGGATGCGGAAGGCGGAGGACCGGATGTTATGGCGTATGTTAGGAGAGGCCTATGTCCAACAGTGGACCGATCCAGGCTGATTGATTGATTTGTAATATTGAAGTTTGGAAGAAATTTTCAGCTGAATACTCCAACGCAGGACAATTGTAATGCTTTGTGAGAAAGTACACTGACAGAATTTCGGTCTGTGTACTTTCTGATAAATTTTAACGACATATGTACTGTTACGATACTGTACTTTTAAAATAATCAAATTCGCACCAAATGATAGATAAATTCGAGATCTTGGGAGTAGTCACGCTGTCAGAGTAGGTTAACGGGCAGGCAATCCCATTCGAACCAATTGTTGCAATTCGAATCATAATAAATGTATATTTATTATGATTAAATTAGCATCAAAATGCTAAAAATAAAATAAAAAAACACTATGTGTGCGTTTAGGTTTGTTATTATGGCCGCGCCCCAGTTTTAATGCGTATACTTGACGGTGGAGTAGAGTTATTACTAATCAAAGCGTTCACTGCGCCTAACGACACGCCCAAAGTTAGATTGCTGGTATTTGTGCATGCAACAACCACAGATTAGACAGAAACACTACTTAAGTAATTCTCAAATTGGTTTTAGAATAAATAAACAAGAGTTATACGTAAAAAGTTTTCGAAATAGTAATTTTGATCTGTGTATTTTTTTTTGTGTTTAAAAAAATATATAAAAGACTAAAAACCGGATAAGATACACCAGCAAAAGAGCGTACCTTCATGGCACTTACGTTTTTGTAAATAAAAAGACGTAAGTACGCTTCTCAAGAAGCGCAGTTTTTTCGGTAATAACTCAAAGGCGGTATATCCGGATCATATTGAAAATGATTTAAGTTTAAATTATTTATTAAGCGTTACCTTTGTGATTTTTTTCAAATTTATTGACCACACAATTCAAAAGATAAGGTGGGGGGGGGGAACACCATTTATGATTTTTATGATTTATGCAACTTTTCAAAGCGATTATTTTATATACTAGATGACCCGCGCAACTTCGTATGCGTCTATTTTCCCCGTTTTTGCAACATACTTCAATGCCGCTCTGCTCCTGTTGGTCGTAGCACGATGTTATATATCCTATAGCCATCCTCAATAAATGGGCTATCCAACAGTAAAGGTTTTTTAATCGAACCCGTAGTTCCTGAGATTATTGCGTTCAAACAAACAAACTCTTTAGCTTTACAATATTAGTATAGATTATATTTCCAAAAAAAAAAAAAGAAACCTTGAAATGATTTTAAAAAACCTGGCGAATGATTTGTCACACGTTGATATTTTGCTGTAAAAAATAACCAGCCGCTGCTGATAGTTAAACAAATCTGCTTCTGTTACATGTTTCGCTAAGTAACAGAAGCAGATTTTTTGAACTACCAAACTAAGCAGCAGCTTCTACAATAATAATAATAATAAATATATCTTGGGACAACGCACACAACGCTATCTGATCCCAAACTAAGCAGAGCTTGTACTATGGAAACCAGACAACTGATAAACATACTTATATATTTCTAAATACATACATGTTATAGATACAAGACACCTATGTACCGAATTCGTCTTTAAGTAATATGCCTGTGATATACGGACAGACGGACATGGCGAAACTAGGCCGTATAAAAGGGCCAAATAAATCCATTAAACAGACTCAAGATATAGCTAAGAGTTAATTAACATTATAATGATATTATTTTGTAAATATTTCTGTTTAAAACTCGATAGTTAAGTGTGTTTCCGTTAATAGTTTTTCATATAGAGTGATTTTTTTATACATATTTTATGATGGGATAAAAAGATTACATATTTAACAATGTTTTATGTTGAGAGGTCCCTGACTCAATGGCTTTAGAGGTTGAGCAACGTTACCATTGTCGGTTCATAAATGGGTGATCGTTTGCGAACATAGTGCACCCCTCCGTGCCGCGGAGAGCACGTTAAGCCGTCAGTCCTACGCCTAATCTCTCTCCGGTCGTGTCGGATTTCCGTCCCATCAGACTATGAGAGTGAGAGAAAAAGTAGTCCACTTGTCTGCGCATATACTCGTGCACTATAATATCTTCTGCGTAGTTGGCTAGTCTTTGACGAGATTGGCCGCCGCACCCGAAATCGGATAGCAGGAGACTATTATACTGGTAGTAACTTTTACATAAAAAATTGTACGAAATGGTTTTGTTTTTCGAAGATTAACAAGAACAATAATAAACAACTTACAGTAAATTCTACGCTATTTTCTAACAGGTTTTGAATGCTTTATTTCTCGCGTCGATCAGAACGACGTTATGCATATTAAACAGTAATATAATCCCACTGACCCTCTTTAGTTTTATACCGTTTTAATAACTTTTCCTTTCATAATCGTTGAAAGCCTATGCTTATATTATTAATGCTAAAGAAACCTTCAATATTTTAGAAGTGAAAATTTAGCGGCGTTGTGCACTTTTTTAAGTATGGGTAAAAAATGTTAAACTCGCGTCAGGATTATATGACCCTGTTCGAAAATTCGTAGATCACTTGACCCTGATCGAAAATTCGGAGTGAGAGCACTGAAAAACTGCTACAATATAATTAGAATACGAAAGTAAATTTCGCCACCACCTGATTTCTACAAGCTCAGGTGGGAAATCGGGTGGTCCAGAAACCAGAAGACCTCATTGTTTTGTTTTTGTTTGTGATTTATTATTACATGTTTTGATGTCAGTAAGATCGAAATATATTATTTAAATTTCATCAGTATGTATTTTTTTCTGAGAGATAAACTTTTTAATTGTCATGTCATTGTCAATGTCATTTTTTAAATTGTCATGTTTGTGTACAATAGACGCAGTAGATGAATTAAACCACATAAATTATAGTACTTTTATACTGATAAAAAAAAATATATTCCCAAAAAAAATGTTAAAAATATTTCCTAACTATTCCGAAATATTCAAAAATGCACAACGTTAATGTTCAAGTTTTCACTTCTGCCGGCACTTGCGGAGTGCAACCCGTTTTTTAGTGTTCCGTAGCCAAAATGGCAAAACGGAATCCTTAAAGTTTCGCCATGTCCGTCCGTCCGTCCACAGCTTTGCTCAGAGACTGTTAGTGCTACACATATTACTCACGCCGACAAAATAAAATGTTGAAAAACATTTTTTTTAGGGTACCTCTCCTTTATGTAAAGTAGGGATTTCATTTTTTTATCACCTACCCCATCGTGTAGGGTATCGTTAGATAGGTCTCTTAAAAACTTTTAGGTATAGGGATCCGTTTGCGAAATAATAAGATTTAAGAATCCCCCCCCCCCTCTGCTAGCTAAATGGTGAGTATGAGAAAAAAATTCACTGCAGTAGTATATTAAGTGAAATTAAAAGAAAAACTGTATTTTAGGCTTAACAAGTTTACGAGTAACAACTGATCAGAGTAACTAAATTTCGTGGTTTCCAGTTCCAACATTCTAAAAAATTCAGTACGTCATCGTTATTGGCAGGATCATCTCAATTGTAATAGTGCAAGGTTTTATATTATGTACGCATTTTATAGTTATAGGTATATTATGTGTGTACATATTTATATGTATCTTTATACTTACGTAATTATATTTTAACCCACGTTCATGCTTAATACATTGGTATTAGGAATTAAAAGTCGATTAAGCACATACCTTACACTGCTCTCTTCATCCCCCTAAGGTTGACTGATAGATAATGCCTAAGGCATTTAGTCTGCCTTTGTACAAATTTTGTGTGCATTAAGACAAACAAATAAAATATATGTTGCATGCCCATCTTATAGGATCTCTAAATTTTCTATGGTTACATTACATTTGAAATAAAGCATAGATTGGTAAACTAATGTTATGATGCCTTAATTTCTGCATAGCATGGCCGACGTCGACTATTCTAAGTTTCACGTTGTTACACTACTTTTACGCCTTTGTATCAGTTGGTCAATAATGCGAGTATATGAGCTATCAATTTTCAATTTTGAGTCGAGGTACAAATATAAAATCTATTTAACATTTATACTTTTTTCCAGGGATTCAGATGAACTCCTACCAGCTGGTGATAGCAAGATGGCGTTATACTACTACAGATATGTTCAAGCAGCGCGTGATGGACAAGAAAATAAAGACTGTAACACTCTTTACCCAAACTGCGACTTAGACTTCAGCAACAAACGGAAATAAACGCAACAAAGTAACAAGACCACGCATATTTTACATTTTTTGCCAGTTATATGTCAAAAAAGAAAGTATAAGAGTTTTTTACTTATTTAATATCAATGTCACTTCTGTTTAAATGGATCACAAATTACACAGAACATACATATGTAGGTAGGTACTCAATGTTTCTATTTGTATTTGAGTTGCACTGTGCGGTTAGTTGTATGTTGAATCGAAACACCGCACTTCTTTTTCTATCTTAGTTAACGACTTAACAAGTAAATATTTCATTTAACAGTTGTTAATATTTAATTTAACGGTTGAAATAACTGCTGAAGTGTTTAACAACGACGTTGGTTCGTATATTACCGCCTGTTTAATCTTGAATATGGTGTTGTTACAATTATATTATGAGTTTTTAATTGAATACTTTAATATGATATTAAAAACAAAGAGCTATTACTCATAAACTTGTAAATTATAACAACATATCGCGCTTCGAAATGTCGAGCGAAAATATTTACGAAGTATAACTGGTACTTGACTGTGTACTATTATTACTTTAAAGTTAATATTACTTGAGCATGCTTTTCGATTTGAGTCGGTCTCAATACCGTGAGTGTCAAGTGGTGTGAGAGGGAGCTGTCAAATCTGACAAAAATCAAAACATTTTCGTTGTTTTGTGAACAATAAAAGCAATGATATGTTAAGTAAAAAGGTGTAGATAGGTTACGAGCGCATTTTTATATGTTAGTGTCGCGTCCCCGGCGTTAACAGATAAAAGCAGCGGATTACATTTTTCTCTTTTTCGTTCATATTAATTAAATCACGCTTTCCTACTTTTACGACTTTTTATAATAGTGTGACATTGCAATATATAGTTTATCTATGTGTGCATTAGTTTGCCGTTTTAAAAGATCGAATTTTGTTTAAGTATCTATCTATCGTTATATCGTATCTACACGTTATTACTTAGAACATTATTGAATAAGTATGTATAAAATTATTGATACTAGATGTCAGTACTTACTAAGTACTAGTTTAAAAATATTATTATTAAATTATAGCTAAATTTTATATTTATAAATGGGCCATGTTTTTCTATGTACTTTAGTTGTATTTTCCTACGTTTTGCATTTACTATGAGGTTAGTTGATAGCTACGTCCAAAATATAATTTTAGTAGCAACACATTGTATCTTACTTTTAAGTATTTATTTATTTAAGACTGACTTTGATTCGATTCACATGAGAAACGTTAAATGAAGTTGGGCCTTAGTTTGTCCTCCTTTATATTTTATTTGGAAGTAATTGGTAGTACAGACTTTATGATTTGATGTTATTTTTATGAATTAGCAATGAAATCATATAATTTTGTTGTAATTGTTACGATTTTTTTTGTTCAGAAATGTTTATGCACTAAAATTAATAAATGCAAAATGGAAATCAAATTTCCACTCTTCGCAAATTGAGTCGCTGATACACAATTTACTCTTTTTTGAGGAAAATGAAAATAGTATTAAACTTTTAATTAAGCTTGCTAAAAAAGGGGAAAGCTGGCCATTCCTGGACATCGATTTTTTTCATACAATGTATAAGTTAGATATTAAAGTGAGTGCTTAATAGGAAATTATATAATAAATATAAGTTTCCAACTATGCGTGCTGATGAGAACAATAGTTCTAAATGAAATGGTTCTCTCTGCATGAATCACTTGAAGTCAGTCAATGTAATTCTTAAATAAATTATACGTTTCTAGTTTTAGAACACCGAGTCACTAGGACATTAGTATTTATTCATTTAACCAATAAATTAAATTGTTTAAATTTTATAGTAGAGTTGCTCAATAAGATTGTATTTAAAAATAAAACCCCAGTTAACATGTTGTACTGTAGATATAGATATTAATGTTTATTTATTTTTTGTTAAAAATATATTTTGTTAATTAAGCGCTTCTGTGTTTTATTTCTTGTATTAAGGGGCCCTTAGCCGAAACAGGGATCGGATCTTAAAAAAAAAATATAGAAAACTTAAATATTCAAAAACAAATAGTGACTAGCCAAAGAGTTCTTCTAGTAGATGAAAAGAGAAATTTAAGATATGCCATCATTAATGGGAAAGTTACTCTGTCTGTCTGTTACGTTTTCATGCTTACCGTTTGAAGTTTGCTAAGGAGATAGCAGAGTCACAGAAAAGAACATTTTTTGGTTTGTAAATATAATAATAATAATAATAATTGGACGCCTTGGATAGGAGAGTCCGGTCACTGTTGACTGCATCTCGAATGCATCATCCGCGCTCGTCAGTGATGAGGTTGTATATCCCGCGGAAGTGTGGGGGTCGTGGTTTCCTAAATGACAAGACCCTCCACAACCACGAGGTATACAACCTCAGGGAATATTTCCTTCCTGCCGTGGACAACGGGCTCACCCCGCTTGCTCTGGCAAAAGAGAACTGGCGCAAACCTGTGATACTTGGTATTGATGACCGCCGGGAAATATGAAAGGATAAGGAACTGCATGGACGCTTTTATCGGGCCTCAAATGGACCGGATGTAGACAATTTATCATCTGTGTCCTGGCTGCGGTTTGGTGACCTATTTGGGGAAACCGAAGACTTTGTTTTTGCGATTATGGATGAAGTTCTTAAGACGAATAACTATCGGAGATATATAATAAAGGATGGGACGGTTGACATCTGTCGGGCATCCCGGAGAATCCCTCAGACATATTATCTCTGGTTGTTCTCGTCTTGCTCACGGCGAGTATTTGCATAGACATAACCAAGTAGCCAGAATTGTCCATCAGCAACTTGCCCTGAAATATTACCTTGTGGAAACAGAGGTACCATATTACAGGTATGCACCCGACCCTGTTCTCGAAAATGGTAGTGCCACATTGTACTGGGATCGATCTATCATCACTGACAGGACTATTGTCGCCAATAAGCCTGACAAAGTGATGATAGATCGATTAGAGCGCCGCGCAATGATTGTTGACATCACTATCCCACATGACAATAATCTAAAGATAAGGAAATAAAATATTTAGACTTAGCCCGTGAGATTGTTGACATGTGGGATGTGGGTTCAGCAGTCATTGTGCCGATAGTTGTATCAGTGGAGTTGTATCAGAGGCTCGCGTTGGGTAGCTGGGTCAAGGGCCTGATGCAGAAGGCCGTACTCCTTGACACGGTACGTATAGTGAGGAGGTTCCTCTCCCTGAAGCCCTAACCACCGGTGGCTTGGTCTTTGTACCCGACGCCGGTGGGTTTGTAATTTTTTATACAATAAAATGTTTTTTTTATATAAATATTTAATAGTGTAAAAAAATAGAAAAATGATAAATAAAGGAAATAATAATAATATCTCGGGACAATTCACACAACGCTATCTGATCCCAAACTAAGCAGAGCTTGTATTAGGGAAACCAGACAACTGATAAACATACTTATATATTTCTAAATACATACGTATTATACATAAGTAACACCCAGACACAGAATAAACCATCGTGCTCATCACACAAAGTCTTATCCTGGGTGGGAATCGAACCCACGACCTCTTGGATAGCAGTCGGATACACTCCCACCGCGCCACAGAGGCAGTCAAAATATAATTAAAGAGAAAGAGAAAGTACTCGCTAGTTAAAATGCTGTTACTGACGTACTAATAAGGAGGTTACTGTATATTAAGCAGGACAGTCTAAATCCGGCCTTCAACCACAAAATACAGAGATTAGGAACAGAATGTATGATACATATATACCACATACCACATACACATAGTTCACATATCAATGTAATCTCGGAATCCCTTTCAAAAAATCAATCAATGATCAGTTCATTAAAATTGGCATAGAAACTGGCGTTCCGCGTGCATATTTTGGCATCTTTGCAGTGCAAGCGGCGATAGCCTAATCGCTAAGACATTGGACTAGCAATCGCGAGGCCCCGGGTTCCTCTCCTACCCATTATACTGCCGACGTGACCTGCCACTTCTAACATAAACACTTGAGCTTAGCTGGAGGGGTTAATATGATTGCTAGTGATGTGGGACACACAATCCTACATTGCGAGTTATCTTTAAAATAAATGAATTAAAATACGAGAGTTAAAACTTTATTTATCGTAAAGGCAGACGAAAAACGATACTTTATTACTAGCAAATGTAAAGATTAAAGATTAAAGATTTCTTTATTTTGTATAATATATTAAATGTAAAATATTAGTATAGTGGGATGTAAGGGGGCGCATCACCATCTTTTGCTCCAAGCCAACCTCACCTGCACGCGGTACATCCTGCTGTACAACGAACGAGGCTCTGGCGACCGGCTGGTGGCGGTATAACCATCCCAATTTAAGGCGTAGCTAAAGTAACAGGTCAGTGACGGGCAGCAGCGTCACTGATGCGAGAGCTACGCCCTGCGATCGCCAACCCGCCTGCCCAGCGTGGCGATTATGGGCATTACCCCCATATGCACCAAGCACAAAAGCCACGGCCCCCAGTTCCCGGCAGTCACGCTATTCCTGGACATGGTGGCGTCCACGGTAACGGCGTGGCGGGGGGTGCTAAGAATCTCCGGGCTACGGAAGGCCACCAAAACCGACTGACCCTGGCGACGTATAACGGACGCACGCTACGGCTAGACTCGCATCTGGCACAACTTGAGGTGGAACTTGGGAAGATTAGGTGGCATATCCTCGGGTTAAGTGAAGTCCGAAGAGAGGGAGAGGACACCATAACCCTCGAGTCAGGCCACCTTATGTACGTCCGCGAGGGAGACCAACAATCCCAAGGTGGTGTTGGGTTTCTGTTAAATAAGTCCCTTTCTGACAACGTTGTGGAAATGTCTAGCGTGTCGAACAGGGTAGCGTACCTCATTATCAAGCTCACCGAGAGGTATAGCCTCAAGGTAGTGCAAGTGTACGCACCGACCTCGGCACATCCAGACGACGAAGTGGAGGATATGTTCGATGACATATCGAGGGCCCTCCACTCCACCACTAAGACCCACTACAACGTTGTTATGGGGGACTTCAACGCTAAAGTGGCAAAATAGCAGCGAATTGGTAGTAGGATCCCATGGATTTGGAAGCAGAAATTATAGGGGGCAAATGCTAGTCAACTTCCTCGAACGGGAGGGGCTCTTCTTGATGAACTTCTTTTTCAAGAAACGGCCCCAAAGGAAGTGGACGTGGCAAAGCCCCGACACTATGACGAAAAACGAGATCGACTTCATCATGACGGACAAAAAGCATATATTTAGAGACGTCACCGTGATCAACAGGTTTAATACCGGTAGTGATCACCGACTTGTCCGAGGCTCTCTGAATATCGACTTCAAGGCGGAACGTGCCCGTCTGATGAGGTCCAGGCTCCGACCTACTTTGCTCCAAACCATGATAGGATCCAAAGCGTTCCAGTCAAACCTGGATAACCGATTTGCTGCCATGGAAACCACAACAGACGTAAACCAGAAGCTCGTAAATGTGGTTCGGATACTCAGGGAAGAAGGTACAAGATTTTGTAAAATGCAGCGTAAGGGCAAGAAGTCAAAGCTTTCGGAAAGGACTTTAGGGCTAATGAAGGAACGACGTGAAAACCCACCCGTCATTTCGTCGGAAAAGCGCGCTCTAAACCAAGAGATCAATAAACTTATACGACACGACCTTCGGTGCTCCAACACTCTTTTGATTAAAAGAGCGATCGAGCAGAACCGGGGGTCAAAAGTGTTCGTACAATCTCTTGGAAGAAGCCACCTGACGAAGTTGACCACAACAAGTGGAGAAGTCGTTTCCACCAAGCCGGCAGTCCTCTCCGAAGTGGAAGGCTTCTATGGCCGGCTATACGCTTCGCATGCATCTCGACCTGATCCAGAAGATGAGGGTCCTAGAGCCACTCTAACACGCCACTACACCGAAGACCTGCCAGAAGTCAACATTGACGAAATCGTGCTGGCTCTTAGACAGCTAAAAAATGGAAAAGCCCCTGGAGAGGATGGCGTTACAACAGAGCTGTTAAAGGCTGGAGGTAAACCCGTACTGAGGGAGCTCCAAAAGCTCTTTAATGCTGTCCTGTTCGAAGGGAGAACTCCGGAGGCGTGGAGTAGAAGCGTAGTCGTCTTGTTCTTCAAAAAAGGAGATAAGACCCGGCTGAAGAACTACCGACCTATTTTTCTTTTGAGCCACGTCTATAAGCTGTTCTCAAGAGACATCACGAACCGCCTTGCGCGAAGACTTGACGAATTCCAACCACCGGAACAGGCTGGATTTCGGAGCGGATATGGCACCATAGACCACATCCACACAGTGCGGCAGATTATACAAAAGACCCAAGAGTATAATCAGCCCCTGTGTCTAGCATTCGTGGACTATGAGAAGGCCTTTGACTCGATTGAAATCTGGTCCGTTCTGGAGTCTCTGCAGCGATGCCAAGTAGATTGGCGATATATCCAAGTGATGAGATGTCTCTACGAAGCCGCAACAATGTCCGTCCAAGTACAGAATCAGGAAACAAAACCTATACCATTGCATCGAGGAGTGAGGCAAGGGGACGTTATCTCCCCGAAACTGTTCACAAATGCAATGGAGGATATGTTCAAGACGCTGTACTGGAAAGGGCGGGGCATCAACATCAATGGTGAATACATCTCTCACTTGCGATTTGCAGATGACATTGTCATTATGGCGGAAACGCTGCAGGACCTGCAACTGATGCTGAATGACCTGGCTGACTCCTCTGTACGCATCGGCCTACGGATGAACTTGGATAAAACCAAGGTCATGTTCAATGAACATGTACTACCGGAACCGATAGCGATGCACGGCGCCGTTCTCGAAGTTGTTCAAAAATATGTGTACCTCGGGCAGTCATTGCAGTTAGGTAGAAACAACTTCGAGGACGAGGTGAACAGGAGAATTCGGTTGGGTTGGGCAGCGTTTGGTAAGCTACGTCAAGTCTTCTCATCGTCGATCCCACAATGTCTAAAGACTAAAGTCTTTAATCAGTGCGTCCTACCCGTCATGACATACGGAGCCGAAACGTGGACACTGACGGTACGGCTAGTCCACAAGTTCAAAGTCGCTCAGCGGGCTATGGAAAGGGCTATGCTCGGAGTTTCTCTTAGGGACAAAATCAGAAATGAGGTGATCCGGCAGAGAACCAAAGTTATCGACATAGCCCACCGGATTAGCAAGCTTAAGTGGCAGTGGGCTGGCCATATTTGCCGAAGAACCGACAACCGTTGGGGTAAACGAGTTCTTGAGTGGAGACCACGGCACGGCAAACGTAGTGTAGGACGCCCTCAGGCCAGGTGGAGTGATGATTTACGCAAAACGGCTGGCAGGAGCTGGATGCGAGAAGCCGAAGATAGAACAAAGTGGCGTGCAATTGGAGAGGCCTATGTCCAGCAGTGGACTGCGATAGGCTGATGATGATGATGATGAAAATATTAATATATAATATATATAATAATAATAAAATATTAAATGTAAAATAAATGCTAGTTATTCAGAGCTTCCGTTGAAACTGTCATTTCTCTTGATGGCAATTTTTGATCGTTTGTAATTCAAGACAAGTTATTAATTAGTTTCTGTTATGTGTAGCATCGTAATAAAAGAAATAGAACCAAGAAAATAAATCTTTATTACATAAACATGAACATGGTTTTTTTATGTGAGTTAATGTTAGACTTTTGACTAACATTCACTCACATAAATATCCCTCAATACACATACAATACCATTTGTAAAATATTTACGTAGCTAAAATAATTATGTCACTATTCCAAGTTAACATAAACCTATTATTGGTTTTTCAGGTATACCTATATAAATCCTATCACCATAGAATAAGAGCTGATAATTGCAAATATAGTATAATTTTATAGACTATGGGTCTCCATTGCATATAGTTCAGACAAAGGGGGAAACAAAAAGATCATACTGTTTATGATCGACCTTGTATCACGATCCTCAAAAACAGAGAATAAAAAAGTAGAGAATTTAATTTTCTACATTTTTTGTTGCGCAAGTATCTAACACTCTATGCATAGATTTAAAGCATAGGGTTTATATATTTGCAAAAAAACTTATTTTCCCTTCAAACCTCAAATATCTTAAGACGCTCACATGATATTTATATTTTGTACAAAATGTCAGCTCCTTATTTTTAATTGCGTGGTTCAACTCTGAGATGACTGTACTATTAAATACTATAAGGCACCTTTTTATACTCCGACGTTTCGGCCATATTGCATCGGCCGTGAACGGGTGGACTGAGACAGCTTAGCCTCGCCCTCGTGAACACCTGTGCTTTAGAAATTCAGTACATAGACACACAAAATTTAAGTTTTCTTATAGGTAAGGTTGACACTCATAATCTATTAAATTACATATTATGACGTACGGCTGATGAAATCCAAACAGGTTCACACTCAGACGTCATTAGAGTTTAAATTTGTACCCTAAGTGCATTGAAACATTTGTATAGATATTACTAATAGCTACAAAATGTTTTAACAGAACAATTTTACTAGCAATACCAAATTTTTATTTGTCCAGTATTGGCTATTTATAATACGATATGTACTTTTTATGAAATATCAAATACGACATTATCACGTCATAATTTTCAACCGACTTCAAAAAGGAGGAGGTTCTCAATTCGACTGTATTTTTTTTAATGGTTGTTATCCGATTACTCGTAGATGGCTGGACTGTTTGAAATATTATTTTTGTGTTTGAAAGGGTATACTTCTTTGTCATAATTAAATTTCAAATCATTCATAATTTTAGTATTTATTATGATGATTAAAAATATTAAAACTTGATTATTGTATCATCAGGTCATAAGACCGATCTGTTGGTCTAGTGGTTAGTGACCCTGGCTGCTAAGCCGGAGGACGTGGGTTCGGTCCCCACCCCGGATAAAACTTTGTGTAATGAGCACGATGGTTTATTCTGTGTTTAGGTGTAATATGTATGTTTTTACCAGTTGTCTGGTCGCCATAGTACAAGCCCTGCTTAGTTTGGGATCAGATGACGTACCGTGATTTGTCCCAAGATATTATAAAAAAGACGTCTTTATCTTATGACCTCAAAAGTGTGAAGTGGTGAGAGATTTATTACTATAGTAGACAAATACCCAATCCCATTTGGTAGTTATAATATTGCAGACAGATTGAATAGAGAAGCTTTTAACTTAGGGACTAACATAAAGATGTATCTTAATGGAATCCACGCTACTAATCCTTCTTTGAGTTCAAAATATATTAGACCTTGAAAATAAACACGTGAGCTCAGTCGTTCTAAATATTGTGTTCAACCCCATTTTGCAAGAGATAGAGCTCACAAGAGTAATATCAAAGTCAAATATTTTTATCTTGACATTTTTCATGTTTTGTTAAGCACGTAGACTCCATTATGTACTCTATCTCTACCACCGTTTTATCTCCCTTCCCTTTTTTCTATTATAACCTCATGTCCAGATTCTGGTCCAGTCATGAGATCGAATTTGAACTTCAATTTGCTTAAGTCACCCTTTATCCAGTACTTTCTGATAATGTGAGCTAATGTCACTTTCATGGAAACGACTGCGTACTTTTTACCTGTAACATAAATATAATGATTACAATATTTCCGATTTCGTGTTTTCATGTAGTTTTATAAGGAGACGACCAGGTCGCGAGCCTGATGGTAGGTCAGGTTACCGCAAAGCAGCATTAGGGTCACTCAAATCGTTGTTTCGTAAAGATCCGAATCATCAGTTTTACAATATACCTGGTATATATATTTTTTGTTTACCCTATTTCATCCCAAGGGAGTCGTAAGAGATGAATTATCGCAATACAACGCAAACATAAACAGTGAGAAGAGAGGGAAATTAGAAACAAACCCGGTATGTTACCTCCCGTAAGACACGAGTGGGGTCCTGCAATCGATCTGGCACCGTACGCAATGACTAGTCATTCCTGTGGTCGAGAGGATGACGCAAGTTCTGTGGTCGAGATGAGGCGATACAGCGTCCGTGGAGAAGGTACTCACTAGGGAAAATGCTGAGGAACTTATGACGCTGTTTTAATTATAGGCCAATGAGTTATATAAGAACATGGCAATTTGAAAGGAGTGACCGTGAGTTTTTTATTGCCTTGTTCTTTTCTCCAGCGTTACCTATTGACATGTAGAATTATGATTTATCACAAGCATCGTTTTTGTTTCCAATAACATTTGATCATATCGATAGTCTGTAAATTTCTTCAAGTAAAGACATAGCTATCTAAAAATAAATAGTACTACGAATCGATGCTGCAACACATGAAAGTGATAAGTTTTTATCGCAAATATTGGTTAGTGCTGGCTGTATGTTAGTCCTCTCTCAAGACTGTAGGTCTGAAACTAATTTTGACATCAGAAAATAGGCTTGAACAAGTTACCGTTGCCACTGAATTTATGCGCGAGATTAAAAGTAGCCTATTTGCTATTCCAGACTATCTATCTTTCATAATTCAGATCATAGTTTATAATATTAGTCTAAGTCACCAGTAGTAGCTCTAAGCCATAGGCCGTCTTAGTGGGTACCACAACAGTGTTGTTGTGGTACCCACTAAGACGGCCTACAGTGACAGTTAGTCTTCCGTAAAATGGTGATGTATACCCATCATTGTATTTCGGTTAAAGGGCACTGTAGCAAGTGTAATTACTGAGCAAATGAGACTTAAGAAAAAATAGGAAGTGCGGGATTTGGGTGGCACTAATACTGTTATTTCCGCTCAGTTCGCGACGAATGTTCACTTGCAATGTACTTTTTTTTTAACATAAAAGTGATGTGCATGTGTAAAATTTACTAGTGTAAATATGTATTATTGTTTAGCGTTAAGTAGATGTAACAGTGTTTATGTAATGTTGTGCCTGCAACGCCCTCATTAACTGTTTCACAGGTATGTACTTTGCTGTTAGCCATTTATAAGAATTTTCACTCGTCTTATATTTGATTAAAGATTGTTTAAATGTATAACATAGGCACATAGCCTGCAGAATACGATGTTTACCACATGTAAAGGGCATTTAGAATAAGATCTAATTGTTATTTTTCTATGTAATATTATAACATCAATAAAATCTTAAAAAAAAAAAAAAAAAAAAATACTGTTATGGGCTAGCGTGACCGGCGCACGACCTGTTCGTCTCCTCTGATAATAATCTCAAACGTACATACCTACGCACACTCGTTCACCATAACCAAAAGCATAGGAGAGATGATCAAGTTGCTTTCCTTTGTTCAGAAACCGGTCAGGGTTGAACACATCGTAGTCATCTCCCCAAGCCGGATGTCTATGTAAGGCGTCACTCATTATAAGTATATTAGTTCCAGCTCGCAGCGTATAATTTTCTGAAAAAAAAAACACAATTCTAGATGTTGCCACCTTTCGATGAAGGCAATGAAATGAGCATCAGAAACCATATAGTATTAAATATATATAGCTCAAAATCTCTGTAAGACAGTCTGTAGGCAGTCAAAATTCAGAACCATGATTATTTAAATCATGGTTCTGAATTTTGACTGCCTTGGTGGCGCAGTAGGAGTGTGTCCAACTGCTACGCAAGAGGTCATGGGTTCGATTCCTACACGGGATACCACTTTTATGATCCACAAATTGTTGTTCCGGGTCTGGGTTTACTTTGTCCGTTAAACCGTGACAATTCAATCGAATAATATCGCAATATGTAAAAACTGTAAAAACAAGTTCAGCAACTAATATAATAAAGTACCCTAATGTAGAAAATAAAAGTACTAAACTATGTAACGCAGTGATACGAAGTCGCATCGCGTCACTTATGACCCGGGTGCGTGGGAGCCGCAACAGCATCCTGAGGACCGAAACCGCGCTGAAACCTGACTGCCCTATCTTTCGACACTGGGTGCAAATTCATGCACTTGTGCCCGGAGTCCCGGAGAGTGGGAGGTACAGGAAGTAAAATTAAATGTCACTAACATAGTTTATAAGTCATTTCTACTAATATAAATCTAAATGTTACTAACATAGTTCTAAGCCATTGTTACTAACCTTATATGGACCCTGTCTGAATTAAATTTATTTTATTTTATTTTATTTATTTTATGTAGTATAAAACTTATAAACTAAACACGGTATGTGTGGTGTCTATTAGACACGGTAACAACAGTGAAATTGTGTAATATATTTTCAACCGACTTCAAAAAGGAGTAAGTTATTCGACTGCATTTTTTTTACATTTAAACATTTTGTAGTTGGTGACGAATAAAACATAAAGACTACTATTTCATGGCATCAACTGCAAAATGTTTAATTTTCTTTTTGTTATTCTAGGTGTATTCTTTTTTGCTTTTTAGTTGCCTTGTAGGTATTTAGTTTAAAAGTCGGTAATATTTTTTTGTTAAAAAGTTTTTTGAAATCATCACGATCGTTTGTTTTGATTATTCAAAATCTGCCTGTTTATGACGGACCATCACACACCATCAATGCAGACAATTTTGGTCGATTTCCCACAACGGCGACATCTATTGTCAAACAGCTTAGGTATTACCTCAATTAGTCACTACTCTTGCGCCACATTGCGCTGTTACTACGTGATATGAGAAGAGGGCGCAACTTGTATTATGACAATCAATATGGCATAAGTAAATAATGTCACTACATGTTCAATTGTAAGTGTAACTGCACCAATTCAAACATTGATAGATATTGTTAACTATGACAATTTAAACATTTGTCAAAATTAATTAAATAATTCACATTTGACACTTCTTTGGACCTCTTAAAAACCAGTCGCAATATATGGGTAATGATATTTGATTGGCAAACTTTTAACAAAGATAAATACTCACTGAGTTTTACGTCTTCGTGTACGTGTCTAGGCAAGAGGTTTGTAACTGGCACTATACGAAAACATTCCTTGAGGAATGCGTCTAGATACACCATCTTCGGTATGTCGCTTTTCTCCACATCTCTGTCACCAACTACTTCTGTAATCCTGGAAAATTCGTTATGACAATTTTTATTCCTTTCAAGGAAATTTACGTACTGGGTACAAGTAAGAGGTACAATTAAGAAACCTGCAAAGCAGAAGTCAAAATAATTTAATTGATTGTGTAGCTGACCTTAAAAGTATCTACCTTAAAAGTATTATTTCATGCATTTTTTAGAAATTAATATTTGACTGGACTGGACTAACATTAACACTTACTCTTTGAACAATTTTTCTTGTATTTCGGGATATGTTCCCATAACCACAAGAATATAAACAAGTTGTCGAGAAGTTGTTTCATAACTAGCTCCAGCTACTGTGTTTAATTCGGCTCTAATCTCTGTATCACTCAAGGATCCATCGGCTGCTATTTCCAACATTATATCTACGAAAGATTTGAAGCTTGTATCTGAAAAAGTTTTTACAAAAAACATTTTAAATGTGAACAGGGTTTTTCTAAATGGTCTCAACTGACTAAGGATTTTTTTTTAATTTGAACCTGTTTCAATGTTGGGCACTAGTCTTATGTCGTGGTGGACTTTATAAACAAACAAATCATGGACACAAAGTACACTCAGAGACTTGGAACAATAATTTGTGGATCACACCAAGTAGTGTTCCCTGTGGGAATCGAACCCATGATATCCGCATGATAGCGCAGCCATTTTCACTCCCACCGTGGGACCCAGGCAGACAATTTTTATATTTCATAACATTAATCGCTTTAAATTTTCTTTAAGCAATTTTGTTATATCAAAAGTTTTCAGTTTTTTTTAATAAGTTCACTTTTTTATAATAAGATAATAAATACATTACCTGATTCAGACAGTTTGCCGACGAATGCTTTATTTTTCATTTCTTCCTTTTTCATTTCTATTGTCTGAAATAATGATGTAGTGGAAGATTAAATTATTGTAGTCTTTAGGACAAGGTTTATTTAAAAGTTTTTCTTATCAAAAACAATCTTATGATTATATTCTTTGCCTTCAGCATTAATTAGAACTTTAACTCAAACATTTTTATTTTTTTATAACCAATCACTGATGGTTTGAAAGCATTGCTTTAAAAAAAATAATGTGGCACTTCCAAATGTGACTCTTATAAAATCATCAAGTGATCCTAACAGTATTGTTTTATTGAAAAAAAAAACAGTGTGTTTGGTAACTAATCTACATTAAAAATACAGGGATAACTAAAAATAAAAAAAAAACTGTAGTTATTCCAAAACAAGTAAATATAAATGAAATCTTAAAAATGAAAAAAATATACCTTTTGCGTAATATCATTCACAATTTCAATGAGTTCATCCGACCTCTTCTTTTGACTAGATAGGCTGTATAGGAAATCATTGTGATATCTGATGGTCAAAAACCTAATTCTAATGACTTCAAGAACATCGTTAACAGCTTTCGTGTATTTATTCACAAAACCACTGCCTTTTTCGTCGTGTGTCCCCAAAATGTTATCTAAAATTAATAAATATTGTTATTAAAATTATTATCTATCCTTGTTGTTAGATTAACAAGGGTGTAAAGCGCGAACAATATATTATTTCTTATTGGTTATGTAGGTTAACATATATATTTTTTAAATGATAACTAGCAATGTGGGATTGTGGTCCCACATTACTAGCAATCCTGTTAACCCCTCCAGCTAAGCTCAATGAATTGTGTTATTTGGATTGGATTTGAACCCGCGACCTCCCGACCCGATGTCTTTCCTCATCGAGTCCGTTCTCTCATATTAGATCTGACATACATAGTTTAGCATTGATTTGAGTTGAGTTAGATGTTTTTTTGCACATACTCGCTGTGAGTCAAAAACTATAGCAGACGTATATCACTTTTTTAATTTTTCATATTAATATCTCATCTTTAATATAAAAAAAAATCATTAATACCTATACAGTTTCAAACGTATAGAGCGAACACGCTTAACTTAAATATCAGTTATAATAACCAGACATTAAACAATGCTGAAGACTGAACTCAAACAATATTTTTAAACTCAAAGACGGTATTTGAATTTAGAAGTACTACCAACTCTCGTTTTGTATTAAGTAAGAATGGAATTACGATTACATATCTACTTATCTACTTACCTATTTAACTATATAAGTTATCAGGTACCTGGGTACTTATGGGTCCGTGAGAGGTATCTATGTGTGCGTTTGTCGAGAGCTTGCTATGAAGCTTGTGTTCTGAATTCTGTGTTTTTTGTATAAGTGCCAATGGCTGATAAACTATCCGAAAATTCGTAGACCACGCAATGTCCACTCGTTGTCAACGTAGCATCCACCCGTGGCCCACGAGTGGACGCCGCGTTGTTAACTAGTAAACGCCGAGCGGCGAGGCCATGGTGACCGGGTACCGGGTTGATGAGGTGAGCGATGACTATCCCTCCCTCATTCCTCAATAAACCTGGGTGCTTCTATTTCTATATGAGTTTATTGTATGTATATATGTATCTATGTTAAATCCAACCTTACGCTGTTTCAAAAGCTAGGACGAGACGGAAGGTAGTCGAACTAGACACAAAAATCGACTAAAAGTACCACAAATGAAATTGGAATTACATAAAAGGAACTCTTATTGTATGTGCATAACATTTTATAATCATCTTCCCAACGGCCTTATAAGTTTACCATTTATACAGTTTCGTAGAAAGCTAAACAAGCTACTACTAGAAAATGTCTATTTTGATGTCAATAAATATCTTAACGATAAATCAATGCACTTTGACATCTAATCTGATCGCAGGATGCAATATTACATTATTATTATTCGTAAACTACATGATACGTACATGATATTATTGACATTTTTATATTATTGATATTGGTAATATTGAAGACATTTAATTGAAATTTATTTTAATTTTATATTGTTTTCTTTTCTGACATATATATATATATATATATATATTTTATATACTGACTTTCAATTTAATTTTATATTACTTTGTTGTGTCATATTTAATTTTGCGAAAACTGCATCTTTTACAAAACGAGTCTATAATTATTGTGTTTAACATAGGTACTAATATAAAGAATGTGAGTTTAGCCTTAGATGGTTCTGCAAGCATACTGGCGAATACTGAAGCATACTTACGAATAGAGGACCTGAGAGTAACATCTTTGAAAGCTTCAGTGGTATCAACGGGACCTTTTCCAACAAAATCCTCGAACAATTCCGTCAGTCGTTTGGACTCTTCATTGAACACGCCAAGAAACCCGTATGTGACGGATAGACTGAATGCTGGGTTTAATAGCCTGCGGCGATTATGAAATAATGGACCTGAAACATAGAAATTATACCAAAGTTCCTTAAAAACTAATTTTCCTTTACCGAGTTGTCAGTCGACCTGACGTACAAACAACTAAAAAAAAACAATGAATTATTTCTATACCACTAAATGAAAAGAGCTTGATAACAAGCGTTAGCGTGACGCTTATTATCAAGCCGCCCATATCTTTGCCATTCAAGTCTTTGTTTGAAAAGATCTCAATGTAACCGCACCGCCCCCTCATTTGGCAAATTTACCAATTATTCCATAAAATAAACTTCTTCATCCCATCCGGTGGTAGGTCTAGCCATAGACCATCTTGGTGGGTTCCACTACAGTTTCAGTTATTCTTCCGTGATATGGATATGTTTACACTTAACTGTGTTTCTGAAGAGCACTGTAGCAAGTGTAGGTTATTACTAGGCATATGAGACTTATGAACTAATGTCTCAAATGAGGAGGGCGGTACGATGACATTGAGATCTTTTCAAACTGAATCTATTAGATATCAGGTAGCACTACTCCACATTCCTCACTGTGAGATATTACTTCATCAGTTTCATATAGAAGAAAAAATAACACTTGCTAGAGTGGCTTTTAACTGAGTGTAACGGTCACATTGACCGATACACTCAACTGACCTTGGCCTTGGATCTATGTACGGCGACATTCGTCCAAGGCTTTACTTCCACGTTGTGACGTGAAGCTAACACCAAGAATGTCGCAATACCATCTCAGGTTTCCAACTAATCCATTTTTTTTTTAAGATGATCAAACATCCCAGATGTTTGAGAGTGGACAGGAGTCAAGAGCGCCGCGGAACTGTTTTACATTGTCAGGAACAAAGCGAGTTTTTCAACCTTGACATTCACCCTTCAGCAATTGAAGAGGAACACGAATAAGAAGTTGTTCATATGTAACATAACAAAAATACAATACCAGAAGCTGTAAGTAGTCCTACTCCTAGATAAGGTTCACCTAATTTGTATAAAGGATGTTTATATGAACACGCTTTGGCAGCAGTCGCAGCATCATCATGATCCGTTATAGCTGCAACAAACCAATTTGAAATTTAAAATGATTTTTTCGGTTCGACTTTTTGGGGGTACGTTGTTGGGTTTGTGAAAACAATAGCAAATTGAGGTTATGAAGAAATTAATTAGATACAACAATGGCTTGGGAAGGTTTAAGGAATTAGAACAAGTTGTGTCAAGTGAAAATTTAATTTTGTATTCGTAAATCTATCCTTACATGTAATAAAATTGTAAATTTCACGTATACATGGCCGAACTTAGTGAAAAAAAATACAGCAACATGTTCGAAAAGAGTATTTATACATAAAATGTTTTTTAAAACCTAAAAATAATGTGACACGCATAGATGTATGCTCAATTTTATTTTTAGCAGCTAAATAAATATTTTCAGAGAAGGGGCACTCCATACATGTAACAGATTTATGGAGTGCCCCCCTAAAAATATTTATTTTTATTATTTAACTATCACATTAAGAAGCGGCTACTACAAGAAACCTTTTCACCAAATTTAATCAATATTCATTGGGACAGACGGTGGTTCCATACGGACTGATAGACAGACAGACAGACGGACATGAAGAAACTATAAGGGTTCTGTTTTTGTCATTTTGGCTATGGAACCTTAAAACTAGTAAAACGTATTGATCTAGGACCTACCTTCAAATTATGTATTGAATCATAGAGTTTATACGATAATTAACACGATATTAAAAGCAAATAAACAGTTAAGTTTAACTAACTTACCATAAAATATGTCAGCTGCAAAGAACGCGGTAATAACGCCGCCTGCAGTTTCACTAAATTCCAACACTTTCTTCACAAAGCTATAAAAATCTGAAAAAAAAAAGAAAATTTGTCAGGGTCTCCTTGTGATATCTCATCATTACTCTCGGCTATAAAAAGCAGTGTTTTCGTGAAATGGGTCGGAAGTGTGTAAGTTAGGCTTGTGAGTTTCTTTTAAAACTACATTTTAGTCTAAACGCGTATTTTAACAACATATTACCGTATTTTAAAATATTTAGCGTAGGGGTAACTGTGTTATTAAATTTAAACTAGGTTTAAATCATGTTTCGCTTGAAGACGTATTATTATATAATGTATTTCGTACATGTTTTATTATTGTAAGATTGGAATACAAACACACAGGATAAACCATCATACTCATCACACAAAGTTTTATTGTGGGTGGGGATCGAACCCACGACCTCTGGCTTAGCAGTCAGGGTCACTAACTACGAGACCAACAGGCCAGTCAAGACGATTAAAAACGATTTTTTTATAGTTTTGTAATTAAACTGTAATTTTATCTGGTGGATATTACGTAATAGTTACCTCTCAACCAATAATATTACTTTTTCATTGGCTAAGATTTATGTACCAGATACCTACTTTAAATTAATAAGTAGATTCAATCAATGTACCTAATTAAAAAAACATATCTACAATTTTGACCTTCCGTAACATTGTAAACAACATAATGAATCGTTTTATAGAAGACAGGTATCATTATTATGGTTAATTTTTAATAGTGGACCTACTAACAGAATATAGGTAGGTACATTCATATGCGAGATAGACAAATTAGTCCAAATTTTAGCTATAATCAGGAAAAATAAATTCTTTCTCGAGCATGTCTGTGATATGATGATCTATTTGTGCTATGTTTCCTGTGAAACTTTCCTTCTATGGGTCACGAAGTCTAGCCTATTTTAAAACCCATTAAATGAATAAGGGTCAATGGATAAGGGTCTCGCAATCGTAAGGTCGCTGGTTCGAATCCTGCCCAGTATACTACCGACGTGAACCCACTCTTAACATTTTAAACCTAAAAATTATTAATAAAATATTTTTTACCTAAAAATTTCTAGTAATGTGGAACCAAAATCCCACATTGCTAGTTATCTTTAAAAAAAAATGAACAGCCTGGAAATGAAATCTTATAAAAATCCGTCGACATTTAGATAATCGCGAATCATCAGTTAGAAAAACAAATTATAAAACTAGTTTTTGACATATATATCTTTGCTATAAATTACATAGATAATGTATTGACATTGCACATTGACACTTATATTTAAAGTATATGTGTTGATACTTAGCAATTATAACAAACCAGGAAAACCATGTTGATATATGTATAGACTATAAAATGATACGTCAGATTAATGAAACCTGTAATTTAAAACTTGGTCAGGAACCCTAGACAAATGGCATTCTATTCGATTGGAGTTTACGCTAATCGAATAGAATGACGTCATTGCGCGTTGAACACTGCAAATACGAAAATTGTTAATATGAGATAAGCAGTTGTGCGCGCTTAACGACGTCATTCTATTCGATTAGCGTAAACTCTAGTCGAATAGAGTGCCATTTGTCTAGCGGCCATGGTTCGCTTATAAGCTAGGTCATGAACAAGTCTTAAAATAATTGTTGAAATAAAATTAAACAGTAGTTATATAGGTATAACATAAAGCAAAAAAATAAACTTTACGGATCTGGTACAGTACCTGTCAACTTCTTTATATATAACATATCCCGCGCAACTTCGTCTGCGTAAATTTTCCCTTTTTTCTTTATCTTTTTTTTTTTTTTTTTTCTTTTTTTACAACATTTTTCATTGCTGCTCCGCTCCTATTGGTCGTAGCGTGATATTATAACCTATAGCCTTCCCCGATAAATGGGCTATCCAACAATAAAATATTTTTTCAGTGCAGCCCAGTAGTTCCTGAGATTATCGCATTCAAACAAACAAACAAACTCTTAGGGGTATGAAAAATAGATGTTGGCCGATTATCATAGATACCGGATAAGCTGACCCGCGCAACTTCGTCTGCGTAAATTTTACCCGTTTTTGCAACATTTATCATTGCTGCTCAGCTCCTATAGGTCTTAGCGTGATGTTATAATAGCCTATAGCCTTTCTCAATAAATCGGCTATCCAACAGTAAAATATTTTTTCAGTGCAGCCCAGTAGTTCCTGAGATCATCGCGTACAAACAAACAAACAAACTCTTAGGGGGATGAAAAATAGATGTGGTCCGATTCTCAGACCTACCCAATATGCACACAAAATTTCATCAAAATCGGTCGAGCCGTTTCGGAGGAGTTCGATTACGCACCCCGTGACAGGAGAATTTTATATATTAGATTATTAGTGAAAAAAATATGGTTTTAATGTTGTCACCTACTCTGACGTATATATAAATGACTAGCTGTTCCGGGCAACTTCGGCTGCGTAAATTTTCCCCGTTTTTGCAACATTTCTCATTGCTGCTCCGCTCCTATTGGTCGCAGCGTGAAGTTAGATAAATGGGCTATCCATCAAAGAAATATTTTTTCATTCCGACTATTAGTTTCTGAGATTACCGCGTTCAAACAAACAAACTCTTCAGCTTTATAATATTAGTATAGACTAGCTGTCCCGCGCAACTTCGTATGCGTAATTTTTCCCCGTTTTTGCAACATTTCTCGTCGCTGCTCCTCGATAAATGGGCTATCCAACAATAAAATATTTTTTCAATGCGGCCCAGTAGTTCCTGAGATTATCGCGTTCAAACAAACAAACAAACTCTTAGGGGGATGAAAAATAGATGGTGTCCGATTCTCAGACCTACCCAATATGCACACAAATTTTCATCAAAATCGGTCAAGCCGTTTCGGAGGAGTATGGCAACGAAAACTGTGACACGAGAATTTTATATATTAGATATTTTCGACCGGAGAGGAAAAATGATTAAATTACTAAAATGGCTATTAAAAAATAAGGGTTGATCGTAGAAGGGTGAAAATTGAGGATTGTATGTATTTTTGTATGTTGTATCATAAAAAAATAGAAATTAAAAATTTTGTCTAAAAAATAAAAAATAAAAATTAGGGGTGGACTACCCCTAACATTTAGGGGGATGAAAAGTTGATGTTGTCCGATTTTCAGACCTACCCAATATGCACACAAAATTTCATCAAAATCGGTCGAGCCGTTTCGGAGGAGTTCGATTACGCACCCCGTGACAGGAGAATTTTATATATTAGTTAATATAAAGATTATAAAGCTTTAACTGTTTGTTTTTTCTTTGTTTGTTTGGTTGAACGCGATAATCTTTGGAACTACTGGTTCGAGTTAAAAAAATATTTTATAATTATTTAATTTATAGGCTTTATAATTCTAGGTAGTAGACACGATGCGACCAATAGGAACGAAGCATCAATGAAAAATGTTATATTATTAACTGGAAAAATTTACGTAAACGAAGTTTTGTGGGCAGCTAGATATTATAATTAAGGAATCCAAAGTCATTGTATAAAACATTAAGTACATATTTTCTCACGAAATACTAGTATAACAGGTTAGTTAATGTTATGTCTCATATAATAGCATTGTTTAAAATAATCTGATAAGAGTTAAAATAAAATAGCAACCTATGACAATATATTTCATTTATACCAGCTGCCTGGTGAACTTCGTACCACCTAAAAAAATGTAATCCAAAGTGACAATTGGGTTGACATGTGAAAATAGTTGACTACAGTAAAAATACATTGTTATATACTAATCAGTTAATAGTTGATCTTAAAATGCTCTGAAAATAAGTGTTATTTTACTATTTAACATGTTTTTGAATTTAAAAGCATGAAAACGATATACAGAAAGTAATGTTTTGACAATACGAACTTATGTCGTCATATGTTGTTATACAATACACATTTCTATAGAGCTTGTCGTTTTGACATTTCATTAAAAGAGACTGGACTTGACAGTCAACATCCCATACAAAATTTCCAATTATTTTTTTTGGATTACGGGAGTTACGAACAGAAATTGAAATTAATAATACCCCAGTTAGATCTTATCAAGTAATTTAATTATATATGTACAAGTAAAAGTCTCTTTTAAATTCCTAAGTTGTTTGGAGGTTTATAATAGTAATAAATTAACAATGTTTTTAAGCTATTGCATAGCTTTTATCGCGGGCTCAAGAAATTCCGTAACGATTAATTCTGTAACGAAAATAAAACCTAACACCCCCCACTCCGCCTACCATGAAGCTCGGCCGAGCGTTCGCTTAACGTATATGTTTATGGTACGACAGTACGAAGCTCGCACGGATCGAGACGAGCTGCTCCAAAATGTAATTGAAAAAAAAATGTTGCATAAGTTGGTAAAAAATGCTATGGGCCACACATTTTTTTATAATAATTGTTGAAGAATTGAAATAAAGTAAACCCCCCTGCCAGCTAAATGGTTGATGTTGGGTATGGGAACAAATGAGTAAGTAAAACAATTTTAGTACAAATTCCATTGACAAATATTACTAAGTAGATATAACGTTGTAAGTATGAAACAAAAACAATAGAAAACCCACTTCTTAAGCAACATTGTTTAGATGGAGGGGGGGGGGGATTACGGAACCCTATGTAGAGCATGGCCAGACATGCACTTGCCCGGGTTTTAATTGTGTATAAAATATATTTGAAAGCTATGAATTAAAAATAAAATAAATATTATTGCAAAAGGTATTTCTTTGGTAGTAAATTAAATTAAATTGTATTTCAAAGACAAACAACCACTTTTCATACATATTCCACGTCACAATACCTAACAGGTTACGACAAAAAAAACCGGGCAAGTGCATATCGGGTCATGTACAATGTAGGGTTCCGTACCGACCGCGACTGTCAGCTTGTGATCACGGTCGGTATAACCCGGTCGAAACGTCAAGTATAAGGTAAATACTTTACCTAGTTTCAATGCGTTTTCCCGGTGTCAAAATGTGTAAAGAAAAAAGTGTTGTTCATTAGTGTTGTTTATTATAGGTATCAAGATTACAATATACACATTTTTTTGAGAGATAGGATGAAATTCAAAGAATTAAGAGTATATCTGAAGTCTTTGGTTTAACATGTGTTTATCACCTGTTTTGAATCAATGTTGAAGCGGCCATTAATCATATTTTTTTTAAGGTACAAGGTCAAAAATGACGTACATTCGGATGAGGACACTTGAATTCGTTACTGATATTGAAGGTTTTATTTATATGCCTACTGTATATATTAAAATAATCATTTTATTAACGATAGATTAATAACATCAATCAATTTTCGTTGAGGTAAACCTATAATAATGTATAGATAAATGTTATCTAAATTTTATATCGAAATGCGTTAGTTACTTCAAAATAACACTTTTTAGGGTTCCGTAGTCAAAATGGCAAAATGGAACCCTCAGTTTCGACATGTCCGCACGTCCGTCCGCAGCTTAGCTTAGAGACTGTTAGTGCCAGAAGACTGTAATTTTATTATGCCGACAAAGAATACAGTTATGAAAAAATATAAAATTTAGGGAAAATATGTATAATGTAAAGTAGGGATGTGATTTTTTCTTACTTACCCCATCGTGTGGGATGTCGTTAGATAGGTTTTATAAAAAACATTAGTGACATCAAAAAGTAAACTATCACAGCTTTACTTTACTTTTACTTTATTCAATCTGTTACTCAATATTGTATAGTTGCTTGGGGTGGAGCCGATAAAACTCACCTTCTGAAACTCGAGCGAGCACAAAGAGCTGTCCTGAAAGTGGGGTGGAAGCTACCATTCCGATACCCAACTGCCGACCTTTATAATACCTGTGGAGTCCTGTCTGTTAGGAGTCAGTTTATCTTAAATATTGTAACTATCACTCACACCCAAACCCCATACACTCCCAACAAATTTGATTCACTTAGACGGAAAAATATTGTCTGCCCCCCGATACGAGTCAACTCTAGTCTTGCACAGAGATCCTTTTATTTCCTCAGTAGCTATATTTACAATAAAATTAATAAAGAACTCAATATTTATCATATGCTCAAGCAGAAATGTAAAATAACCGTTACTGATTGGCTGCTAAGTTAGGACTATGATCAAATAGAAAGATTTTTAAAAACTTTTGAATAATAAATATCTCGGACAAACCATAAGCCCTTAAGCTAATACACACACTTACACACATACACATACACACACTCACACACATACACATACACACACACACGCACATCTTCGTAACACTTACTTTCAGTTCTTTTCTCTCTCTCGAATACACTCTTATGTACATTTATGAATACCCTTAACTTACCTTTCACGATTGTAAAGAAGGGAGCCTGGAGATCTATCATACAGGTTTCGAACCTACTACGGACTCCAGCTCTCATAAAGGTTTAATGCTAATAAATTGTAAATTATTTTATGTAATAAAACATGTACCTTTTTGAGAGGAATAAAATTATATTATTATTATTAAATTATTATTATTATTATTATTATTATTTACAACTTAACGAGTAACAGCAAAACAATTGAGAAATAATAAAATTTTCATACCGGTTCTATTGAAAAATACATGTTTAACGTTGTTAATAGTATGAAATAAATACAATAAAAAACCCACGTCTTAAGCCGCATTATTCAGATGGGGGACTACGGAACCCTACATTGTGCATGACCCAACATGCACTTGCCCGGTTTTTAATTATTTTTTCCTTGAAGGTGGTTAATTTTTCTTAAAAATGTTTAACGCAAAATCACGCAAAATAAGTCTTGTAACGCGAGTAGAGCCACAGAAGCTTATTTAATATTCACTAGCTTATACACGCGACTCCGCCTGCGTGGCTATATGAGCTGTTGCTCAGGTCCTAACAAAAGTGGCGTGTTGATAATATAGCCTATAACTTAATCTGGACATAGGCGATTATGCCCTCAAAATTTGAAGATAATCTATCAGAAGTTTATGGGCCAACCCCGAACAAACAAACAGACACGAAAAAACTAAGCACGGTTTTGGATTTAGAAACCGAACATTAGTCAGTCTAGGGTGCTCATTTATGATCTTTATTCTGCCGCGAATGTGGGTTCATGCATTCATAAGCCCAGATCTCAATTTACCTTTATGACAAGATTTTGACAGTTCGCACGGGCTTGCCACGAACATAGAAAAAAAGAACGTGGAAAAGGACCTAGGTTAGTTTTTTTTAATATCTTTACAGACAGAGCTATTTTATAATTTTATAATAGTACTAGCTGTCCCGCGCAACTTCGTCTGCATAATTTTTCCCCGTTTTTGCAACATTTCTCATTGCTGCTCCGCTCCTATTGGTCGTAGCGTTATGTTATATAGCCTATAACCTTCCTCGATAAATGGGCTATTTAACAATGAATTAATTTTTCAATTTGAACCAGCACATCCTAAGATTATCGCGTTCTAATAAACAAACAAACAAACAAACTCTACAGCTTTATAATATTACTAGCTGTCCCGCGCAACTTCGTATGCGTAAATTTTCCCCGTTTTTGCAACATTTCTCGTCGCTGCTCCGCTCCTATTAGTCGTAGCGCGATGTTTTATAGCCTATAGCCTTCTTAGATAAATGGGCTATCCAAGAAAAAAGATTTTTTCAAACCGGACCAGTAGATCCTGAGATTAGCGCGTTTAAACAAACGAACAAACAAACAAACTCTTCCACTTTATAATATTAGTATAGATAAGTATAGATATAGATTAAAATATATTTTCACAGTGTAGAAAATGTCTGGTGTTATTTATTTACAACCTAATTACGTTAACTGGAGCCGGAGGTTGCAGAGAAAGTCTATACATCTTAAATAAATTTAATTATAAATTACATTAAACTAAAATCTAAAACTAGTGATAAATGGTCGATGTATGTACCAAGAATGAATCGTTCTTTATTAAAATCTAAAACTACAACTATGGAAAGACGGTTGCGAAATCGAAGTGGCGAGATGTGGAAATCACGTAGCGCTGACTCGACGCCTCGTGCCGGTCCGCAACTGCACTGCTTCGATAAATGGTGTCAACGGTCCGCCTCTTACACCAAAGCGTAGATAAATGGTGTCGACGGTCCGTCTATAACACCGACGCGTAACACCTCCCCCCGAAGAACAGCAACTATTTGTCAAGCGGAGTGGCAAATATTGCTGCCAGACCACTGGTGTTCATCTTACTTCTTCTGGTCGGATGTTCCGTCTGGGTTCAATAAGTGTATAGTTGGCCCCTCTGCAGTATCGATGTCTGGATACGCCTCTGGCTTCAGCTTCCGAAGATCCGGATATTCGTTGAAGGTGCTTGGAAACCACCCGGGTGACTCGCGAACGCGGATATCGATTTGAGATATTCCTAATTATCGCGAACCGGCCCGCGAATATCCTACCGACTGCGCCAATTACGTTAACTGGAGCCGGAGGTTGCAGAGAAAGTCTATACATCTTAAATAAATTTAATTATAAATTACATTAAACTAAAATCTAAAACTAGTGATAAATGGTCGATGTATGTACCAAGAATGAATCGTTCTTTATTAAAATCTAAAACTACAACTATGGAAAGACGGTTGCGAAATCGAAGTGGCGAGATGTGGAAATCACGTAGCGCTGACTCGACGCCTCGTGCCGGTCCGCAACTGCACTGCTTCGATAAATGGTGTCAACGGTCCGCCTCTTACACCAAAGCGTAGATAAATGGTGTCGACGGTCCGTCTATAACACCGACGCGTAACAACCTTGAGCTATTTTGTTATTGTTTTTTTTTTCAACAATAATAACAAACTAAGGTAAATAGAAAGCTGCGTTTAGGAATGCATCAACGCGGATGCGCGGCGGGCATCTATATGCGCATCGCAGTTCGCACGGGCTTGCCACGAAAACGGAATAAAAGTACGTGAATAAGGACACTGTACCGATTCAGCTCAAATTTTGACACGATATACAAGCCGCTTCAAAGCTTGTTTTTTAGGAAAACCGCAGGATGAGCCGCGGGAACAAACTAGTCCACTATACAATTTGTTTTTAAGAAATTCTCATACATATTTGGCTTTGAATTTAAAATAAGGTCACAGCAAGGGCCGGCTTCGTTAAAAATCTGGCAGACCTTCATTCGGAACCGATCATAGGTCAAAAGCCTTGTAGATAGTAATAAAATATGCACATTTCCACATAAACTAGTGGACGGTTTAAGAACATTAACTTATGGACTAATCGTATTTAATAGTTATACTAAAACCGGTCTGCTTAACCATAACTTGTTTGTTACACGCAATTACTTTTTTATACAACGTGTAAATAAATCCCTGTCCGATCCGGTTTAAATGGGAAATTTGATTATTAATTGATTTGTTTAGATACTGATACGCTTGCTTTTTTTAATCGATAGATGATAAAATTGTTTGTGTAAATGTTTTTTTACAATTAAAACAACTTTTGCCACCGCCGCATGTTTTGTCATGTGACTTCAGTCAAGAAATATTTAAAAAAACTTACTATTACTCATACCTAACAACACATTATTGGATCGGACAGAGATTTATATACATGTTGTATAATTCATAACCACTAGATAATAACCGGCCGATTAGTAGTTATTTTTTATGCTTTACAATTAAACGACTTGCGTAATCGGTGTAGGGTCACGATACACTCATTAATATAAGTTCGACTTTGAGCAACATTTCATTATTTATGGCGATACTCGGATAATTATATAGGTACATAATTATCTTGAAAAAAATAAATGCTAATAAAACAGGAACAAGTAATTATTAGGACATTAACATTTTAAACAATCGTGCTTAAAATTTTGAACACAAATAAACATTTTTAACAAAATAATATAGGCTATGTCACTCCCACAATTTTATATTTGAGCCGAATGCGACAACATCTTCAACATCGTCAAGCCGTTTAGGCTGTAAAAAGTACATTAGGTACTCTTTTTTTAGGCGCAGTTGAGTAAAAAGGGAAGCAACACCGATTAGAACCTGAAGAATTCCTAATCTGGTTTCCAAAAGATTTGCGGCATTGCCACACTACATTAAAATGGATTGAATTGCTCTGGTGAATTCATCTAGATCATGTTCTTCACCTACTGTTTTAGTTCTTAATTGAAAATATAAGTAAAAATGTCTTCTGTGTAACACATAATATTACTCTAGGATAAAGTTTCATGTCAAAAAATCATAAAAACATACTATTAAATATTGACTGGTCTGTTAGTCTAGAGGTAAGTGACCCTGACTGCTAAGCCGGAGGTCGTGGGTTCGATCCTTTCACACACGGCACAGCACACGATGGTTTATTCTATGTATGGGTGTTAAAAATCTATAATATGTATTTATTTAGAAATATATAAGCATGATTATCGGTTTTATAGTTTCCATAGTACAAGAGCTGCTTAGTTTAGGATCAGATAGCGTTGTATGAGATGTCCTAAGATATTAATATATTATCCTAAGATATATTAACTTGAAACAGAAAGGTGTGGTCAAATTTCAGGAGAGGGAATAGTGTATGTTATCAGTATTGCAATTACCAGGATTTTGGAGCCGGTTTAATTATTATTAGATAGTTATATCGTCTTTTTTTGTCAAATTTCAGTAGCGAAAGGCGTATGGCATAAGTTAATACTTATGCCATACGCCTTTCGCTACTGAAATTACTATTTTTACCAGGGTAGGTATAATTACCTACCCTGGTAAAAAATTTGATTGGATTATTAAGGCATAGAACTTTTAAAATCATACTTTTTTTAGCTGATACTAACGTTTTCATTCATAAATAAAAAAATAAATAATAAATAACATTGTAGGGTACTACGATTTTGATAAAATTAGGTATGAGCACGCAAAATCATGGGGCACATATCAACCCTTGAATAATATTCAAGGGTTGGTATGTGCCCAATGATTTTGCGATTTTGATTTTGTAACATAAAGGTGTAGTCATAATATGACCACACCTTTATGTTACTCATTTACTACATAGGTTTCTAAGTATTTAACATTAAAGTGTTAAACACTTAAAGTCTACATAATTACTAAGTAAAGATAGAGAAGTCTTGTCAATTATGTACTAACATTAATTAATTGTAGCTGCAGTTCACAAACAAGCGAAAAATCAAATAAAACCTGAATGTCTAATGTGTACTTATTGATCGGTAAAGTAATAATTTTCTTGGTAAAATCCAAAGCTAAGGACTTAACCCACTCGTTCACGAAAATGACTTGTAACGAAACTTAGAACATTGAAAGTCTTCGAACTTTTGTTGTTTAGATTGAGCCGTAAGCATTTTCTGGATGGCTACTTAATTTTTCCCAGAACAAAACTTCATTGACTTTCGAAGCCTAACATTTTGGTTGTTTAGGAAGATAAGCACGAAAAGTCGGATTTATATCATCATCCATTGAAAAGTTACATATGAGGTTGCATTTGTCAGAGGACCCCTCCTTTTAAAGTTAAATCCAACTTTGTGGGGTTGCAACCCTTGTCCCATGGCCGCCATCTTAGAAAAAGAGGTTGAAATGGTTTTTCTGACGAACTATAGGTCTCACAAAAAAAAAATGGTTATAATTTTTTGTTGTGTTAGGAGTGGGTTCACGTCGGTAGTATAATGGGTAGGATTTGAACCCGCGACCTCACGATTACGAAACCGATGTCTTAGCCATTATGGATGGCTTCAAAAAATGTTATGTAAAAGTTTTTCTAAATTTAGTTTTTCATTAATAAGTTATGTTATCTTCCCGCTGATTTTAATATTCATTTACATTTTTTATTAAATGTTTAATTTAAAGATAGCTAAAATTTATTGTTATTGATAAAGCCCCGAGTTCTCAATTTTATTCAAAATAAATAAATATATAACTTACCATTTCTGTAATAATAAATGATATGATTATGTCCAATAATAGGCAATGCGCCCGGCAATACAGGCGGTAACTTATGTCCGCACAAAATTCGCCTGTACCAAGCAATGAGCAAAAATACAAGCACCAATACACTTAACATCAAAACAATATACATTTTTAAAGATGTTAAAAAAAATCAAAAAAATAAATTATTTTTAAAATTATTATTAATTGTAAAAACAAAAATACTTCTATAAGCAATACCAAAGAGTTAAACGAGCAAACTAGTTAAAAACTGAACGAATAATTTATTTATATGTTTAATAAAATCCCACTTCGTTTTAAAAACCAGTTTTGTAGTTTTGTTCTTAGGTTTTCAACATTAAGGCCGAGAACGCGGTAAATGAATAATTGTGTACAGTTCCGTAGTCAGTCAAGCGTACATTATAAATACGAGTTTTTAAAAGTTAAGCGAAATATTGCGACCAAGGAAAACTAAGAGATTTGAAATACATAATATGTATGTTGAGATGAAATGCAGAAATTTATATAATAATATTTGTTACAATTAAGGATGCAGCGCGGGGACCTACTTATTCAAAACAATAATATAACAATTTTTTTTTATATAGCGGTAGATTTAAAGATATTTTTATTGCTTTTTAAGGTTTCGGACCAAAAGGGTAGAAACGGGACCGTATTACTAAGACTCCGCTGTCTGTCGCGTATGTCTGTCACCAGGCTGTATCTGAACCGTTATAACCGAGACAGTTAAAATTTTCACAGATGATAATTTTTCTATTGACGCTATAACAACAACTAAAAACAGAATAAAGTAAATATTTAAGTGGGGCTTCCATACATCAAACGTGATTTTTTTTCTGTTTTTTGCTCGATATTATAATAGGTAGGGGCAAAAGTATTTTCGTATTTTGAATGTATTGTTAGTAATCAAACCTCTTTGGTTGTATTAAATGTAAATGTTGACATTCTGCAGATGCAATAAATTAAAAAAACTAGTAGGTACTCGCCATTTTGCAATTGTTTTTCAAGCAAGCAAAATTCGGTACATTTTAAAATTTGTGCGGTTTACGGACCTAATGCGGTATCAATACGAGGCACAAAAATGTGGTTCAAGCGTTTCAAGTCTGGACATTTTAGTGTGAAGGATGAGGTTCGCTCTGGACGCTCTGTCACGCATAAAATCAATCATTCTTTGAAAAAGTGGAGTATGATCGACATAGTACCTAGTAGTTACGATATTGCTGAAGATCTGGATGTAAATCACAAAACAGTTTTACGTAATTTACAAAAATCTGGGTACAAGAAAAAACTTGATATTTGGGTAGGTACCACATGATCTCACTAAGAGAAACTTAATGCAACGTGTTTCCATTTGCGATTCTTTGTTTAAACATTCCGTAACAATTCCGACCCATTTCTTAGACGGTTGATTACGAGTGATGAAAAATGGGTCACTTACGGTAATTATGTCCGAAATAGATCGTGGTCGAAGCATGGACAAGCCCCACAGACCGCGGCAAAGCCCGGCCTGACTCGGAACAAAGTGATGCTGTGTGTATGGTAGGATTGGAAAGGAATCGTCCACTATGAGGTTTTTCCGCCGGATAAAACTATCGATTCTGACCTCTACTGTCAGCAGCTGATGAGGTTAAAAGAAGCCATTGAGAAAAATCGGTCGGAGCTGGTGAACAGGAAGGCCGTAGTGTTCCATCATGACAACGCCAGACCGCACTCATCTATAGCCACTCAGCAAAAATTGAGAGAGCTTGGCTGGGATGTGTTGATGCATCCTCCGTATAGCCCTGATCTCGTTCCATCAGATTTCTACCTGTTTCGGTCCCTTCAGAACTTTTTAGGATGCATAAAGTTAACCACAAAAGAACACTGTGAAAACTACCTGTAAGATTTTTTTGATCAAATCTTTCAAAATTTATTTGATCAAATCAAAACGGCATATTAAAAATAAAGTACATATTATAAAAAAATATGCTGATACTACTATTTTTTTTCTTTGTATGAAAAATACAAAAATACTTTGGCCCGACCTTATAATATAGTGACTAATGTTGTATAGATACGGATACCTTTGCGCGCGAGTCCGACTCGTACTTGGAAGGGAACAATCCCCCGAGAACTTCATGAGCGGTCTAGAGCCCGCACGTACACGCATCAAGCACGCATCACACGTTGTGCATATAGAAATGCACTACGTGTGACTGATTTATATATGTTGTCTAGAATCGTCATAATTGGACCATGGTTTATTGTAGTGAACAATGAGGTTTTTACAGTAACTTCTGAGCTTTATCTCAAGATGGTCTTAAAAATTTTATATTCCTGAACTTGAAGGAATTGATGTAGGGGAAGTGTTCAACAAGAAGGCGTTATGATATGACACACTCTTTTGAGTAAACGCTTCCCGAAAGTCATAACTCTTTATAGCCAGCACGTTCAACAGATCTAGCACCCTGTGAGTTATTTTATTATCCCAAATTCTTGGTGCGTATTAATCGTGAGAAAATCCTCATTAAGTTGAAACTATCTAAGAAAATCTATCACCAAGATTAATACAGTTATATGGAACAAAGTGGATCAAAACTTCAGATTTTGACTCTACTGCATAGCACAACGGTGGTCACCTTTAAGATACGACCTTTGAGAAACATTTGAAATTATCGCTATGTAAAAAATATAAATATATCTAATAAATTTTGTTTTATCATTGTTTTAAATAAGGAAGTTCCCGCGCCGCAACCTATACATTTTTCATTATAAATAAAATGTTAATTGTTTACGTAGTTGTCAACACCAAACCCAAATAGTCTAAGATCCCGATATACAACGACCTTCACCGAGATGTTTATTTCATGAAACTGTTGTATGATAACCTACAAATTGGAGTGTCGCACTGGATAGCTCAACAAAGTTGTATTTAAATTTTTTTTTTTACGAAAAGCTAACTTTAATATACAGTTTTTAAAAGTTTCATCATTAAAATCAATTATTTCGTCATCCGAATCACACAAAAAACACTTTTGGCCATTTTTTCCAACAATATATAGTAGCACGTTTTTTCACTTGTATCTATAGCAACAATCTATTCCAAAATGATGCACAGCATATACGCGTCTATCGCTATCCTTTTCATTTTCAAGCACAAATAGCATGCGCACTCTCTTTCTTTAAATGGGCGGACCTTAAACAGCTGCTATGCTATGTCCTCTTCTATCGCATGGGATGGTTGGTTGGGACCTCTCAGTCGCACACATTCACTCGCAGCGATATTTTCCTTTAAAAATTCGACAACCGGAATTAGGGACTGATTTTTCGCAGGCAACCTTATACCACCGTGTTCATAATTAAATAATCTTTAATTTTATTTAAGTTCAATTCAATAAGCATACACGTTGCAAAATCCTAGTATAGATTTACCTGTTTATACCTGGCTACCCGATAGTTGTGACCGGAAAAAAATAGGCAACCTAACGTTTGCATATTCTATGGGCTTCATACTTTCGATTGGTATAGAGATTATCTAATAATCACTCCGGTGGAATGTTTAAAAAAATATTTTTTTTAAATTATTAATTAAAAATATCCTGGACTAAAATTTGTTAGGCAACCCATATGCAATATATTTATTGACATATTAAATACATCTCGGTGAAGGTCGTTGTATATCGGGATCTTAAACTAAAAGCAATAGACAGTCTAGTCACTGGTTTTTGAATATTTATACTTTATGACAAGTGAACCGTACTGGTTGAATATAATGAACTACGCTGAATTTTATTTTAAAACTTTATGCACATGTAGTGTACAACATTCTCCAGTAAACTTTAGGGTGATTTGGAGATAAAAATGGAAGTAGGTGTAGTTAACTTGTTGGCAGCTAACCGATATAAGTATTAAACATTATGCGAAAATGAAAAAAATCATACATACAAATAAACACATATGCATACCTACGTAAATTCATACAAAAATACATACCATTAATTACATACAGACATACTAACGTGATAACTTAACTGATTCTTCAGCGTAAGAAAGATTAAACTAGAAAAGAGGATCCGACGAATCCATAAAAATAGACTGGATATCGGAGAAGCAAATTATTAGAAGATTGAATCTCTCTACGCTATGATTGGAGCACAAATATTGAAAATTACATTACAAGTATATGGGGAAGAAGGAGAATTAGAGATATAATAAAATGTAGTGAGAGCGCGCAATCTGCGTCGTTGGCTAGTCGGTCAAAACTGTATTAAAAATGTTATGTAAATTATGACTCGCAACCTATTTTTTATCACTTCGGATTATTTTGGTCTACTAACTGGCACTAAGTTTTACGATTTTTTTCAACATGGTTTGTTTAAAAGAGCGGCACATCTTTTCTCCTATGAAGTCGATAAAATTTGCCCCACAGAAAATATCTAGATATTATTTAACCAAATTACTAAATACACACGCATCGGCTCAAAACTACCAGTGTATTTTAATGATATATAATAATAAATTAGCTAATAATATTGACTTCAGTCATCATTTGTCGTCAACATTGTGGGTTATATTTTGATGCGGATTTAAAGACAGTAAATCAAACCTCGAATTTTGCATAAAGAATCACTCGTACCTACTATTCATGTAGTGGGGACTCACTAAGACTCACCAGACCGGTTGCTACACGGGATCCTCGGGTCCATCAGATATAGAAATTAAAGGTACTTCTTAAGTATTTAGTTTTTATGTGACTATAATCGTAGCAGAAAATTTTGTAATCATTAAAAAATATAAAAGAACCTTTATTTTATTTTTTTTCCGTATATTTAAAAGTGTATTGATATTTATAATATATTAGAGCCCTTTCCAAAGTTTCATCTTAAGTAAATCTAAAGTTGTCTGCTAGGATCTTAGCAACGTGAAAATCACCTGCCGTTGTTTGTCAACCGACTTCAAAAAGGAAGAGGTTCTTGTATTTGAAAGCGTATACTTTCAGATTGTCATCAAAGTTTGGATCTGATGATGAGATATTAGAGAAATCGGGGGAATTCTTCAAATATTAAAGGCTCTATAGTAATTTGGGTATATTTTGTTGTAATTCGTGCATTTACTCTTATAAAACACCATTGCGTGAAATGGAACTGATGATGAAGACCACAGATGACCAGCGAAACAATTCAATAATAAATATAGCGGGTTGCGATCTGAGTACCGTGTTCGATACCTGATTCTTCGCCTCCGTCAAATCATGTAATGGAACTGATGGTCTAGTATCAGATAAACTCCTCAAAAATCAACGGCCTTGAATTGCAAAACGCAATATTTTTTAAAAGAAATGAGCAGTTTGAATTATGCTATTGTAACATAAATCATCTACAAACCAATATACTAAAAAGTTAGAAATAAAAACTTTTTAACAAATAAAATGTATAAAAACCGACTTCCAAAATAAATACGAGGTAACTAAAAAGCAAAAAATAATATAGGGACAACAAAAAAATTATTAAACATTTTGAAAATGGTGCCTAAAACATAAAATTACATTTCCTGGCACAAACTTCTAAATGTTTATATGGCACAAAATATTTATGTTCATATGTATGCCATTGTTTTTATAATTATGTATTAACTAACTTGCATGTGATAGATAAGGGGTATATTGATGGCTATTTACATAGATAAATAGCCATCGTAATAAATACATTCAGATAAATATTATACCTGTGTACTAAGGGATGAATATGTTTAGCCTGTCAATAAATCGTAGACATAATGACCACTTTAATAAAAATAAATAAAATAAATAAAATAAGCCTTTATTGCTGTAACTTGCATTATACAATATGAGTAATATAGTCTAGATACTCGTATTACATATTTCAGTTATTAAGGATGCATTTTGTTTAATTTCAATTGTTACATTGAAATTAATACTTATTATTAAATACTTATATCGGGAACCGGTTTTTCTTTTACAGCTTGTCCTTCGACAAAGGCCTCCTCTAAGGATTTCCATTTCGTTCTGTCCTTTGCAGTACGTGTCCATCCTGAACCAGCTATCTTTTTTATGTCATCCTCCCATCGTTTGCTTTGTCTACCTTTGCTTCTTTTACTATCTCGCGGGTACCATTCTGTTACTATTCTCGTCCACTTCTCTTTTTCTTCCCTTAGCATATGTCCTGCCCATCTCCATTTCAGGCGCTTATAGGTGGTATGTATGTTTTTAAATTTAGTTTTGTTTTTTATACTTTGTAATTTCACTTTATCTTTTATTTTTACTCCGACTACGCTCCTTTCTATACTATTTTGACATACTTGAATTTTTTTAGATTGTTGTTCTGTTAGTGCCCATGTTTGACATCCATATGATAGACAGGGAAGGATGCACGTGTCATATATTTTCCTTTTTTCTTTGATAGGCATGTCTCTGTCCTTCATGACTTCGCTCAGAGACCAAAATCGTCTCCAAGTGCTTGCTATCCTTCTGTCTATTTCTTTTTTCATTGTATCTTCTGTTGATATTAGTTGACCTAAATATATGTACTCTGTGACGTACTCTATTTGACCACCGTTTACTTTAATGTCTATTTTGGTTGAATTTGTCATTACCTTTGTTTTCGATGTGTTCATTGATAGTCCGACTTTAGCGCTCTCATCAGATAGTTGTTGTAGCATATCTTCCAAATTATGTGGGTTTTCAGCAAATAGGACGATATCATCTGCGAATCGTAGATGGTTAAGTTTATCGCCGTTGATGTTAAGTCCGTGTTCTTCCCAATTCAGGTTTCTAAAAATCATTTCTAGTACTGCAGAGAATAGCTTTGGTGAAATGGGATCACCTTGTCTAACACCCCTTTCTATAGGAAATTCTTCTCCTATTCTATCTAGCTTGACTTGGGCTGTATTCTTTGAATAGATGTTTTTTAGTATTCGAATGTATTTTTCTTCGATGCCCTGCATTTCCAATGCATTCCATATGCTATTGTGGTCTAGGGAATCAAAAGCTTTATTGAAATCTACAAACCCTAAGTAGTAGGTTTTTTTATATTCCTTATATTTTTGAAGCAACTGTCTTAGTACGTAAATATGGTCTATGGTCGAAAACTTACTTCGGAAGCCGGCCTGTTCTCTGGGTTGGTTTTTATCAAGCTTGACAGTAATTCGTGATAGTATTATTTTAGAAAATATCTTATATATGTTTGATATTAGACTTATTGGTCTGTAATTGTTCATGTCTCCCTTGTCTCCCTTTTTGTGTATCAGTACAATAGTTGATTTTGTCCAATCGCTAGGGATAGTTTCGGTTAATAGGATGTCGTTAAATAGCTCTGTTAGTTTTGGAGTGAACACCGGTATTGTATATTTTAGTAGCTCGTTTGTTATTTGGTCTGAGCCTGGCGCTTTGTCTAGTTTCTGTGTGTTAATTGCTCTTACAGTTTCTTCCAGCAATATTTTTGGTATTGTTTCTGATATTGCCCTTGGTTGTTTTTGTTTTTCTCCTAGTACTGTCGTTTGACTCTTGTATAGTGTTCTGTAGTAGTCCGTGGCTCTTTCAATTATTTCTTGCCTTTTGCTTGTATTAGTTCCATTTTTGGTTTTTAGGTTTGGCATCCAATTTTTCTTTTGGTTTAGTTGCTTCAGAGCCTTTTTTATCCCTCCAGTTTTTTCAATAAAAGATATTAAGGTTTTCTGTCGTTTTGTTTTCCTGTCTTTTCTTATATGTTCATTTATCTTTTTACTCAATTCAGATATTTTAAGGCGTATTTGTTTATTTTTTCCTTTATGAATAAGTTCTTTCCTCTCATCAAGTAATTGTTTAGTTTCTAAGGATAATATGTTTTCAAATTGTTTATTTGTGTTTCTGACTTCTGTTTTAAGTATATGCAATATGCTATCATATCGTTCCTGAATTGGTTTATAGTTTATATTAGCATTTTCATGTATTGCAGTGTTTAGGTTCTCGAGGAGTGTATTCTGATTTCCAGTGAATACAATAGTGCTTTTGTAGTTCTTATTGCTAGTAAATCTTCTTTTTTGTACTTGCTTTCCTGAAAAAGCGGCTCTTAGCATTCTGTGGTCTGTATAGAAGTTCAGCTGGTTTACAGTACATACGTCATTAAAAATCTTTCGGTTATTGGTCAGGATAAAGTCGATTTCATTCTTGCATTTGCCATTAGGTGACATCCATGTCCATCTTCTCGATCTTTTCTTCTTATAAAAACTGTTTAGGATGCTCAGCTTGTTTTCCAATGCGAAGGTGACTAATCTGGTTCCATTTTTACTTCTTCGGCCAAATCCATGTTGTCCTATTGTATATTCCTCTCCTTCGATACGGACTCCTATTTGACAATTAAAATCTCCCATAACAATTAGATTTTTATGCGAGCCTTGAACGGCTGATTTTAAATCTTCGTAGAATTTGTCTATTTTTATATTGTCTTCTTTATTATCTGATTCAATTGGTGAATATGCTTGGATTATAGTCCACATTTCTTCTTTATCTTTATACGAAGGCAATTTAATGTTAAGCATTGCTATTCTTTCGTTGATACCTTTAATTTCTTCTATTTTATTTGATAGGTTGTTTTTTATAAGGAAGCCAACACCATATAAACCCGGTGTCTCACCAATGTAGTGGAGTATATACTTGCCATTATGGTCCTCAATTCCTTCTCCAAATCGTCGCATTTCGCTGATGCCAATTATATCCCATTTTATATTGTCTATAGCTACCTCTAGCTCTATTAGTTTTTCCTGTGTTCGTAGTGAGCGTGTGTTCAGGGTTGCGATGTATATGTTCGAGTTAGTTTTGCTTAATTTGCTTTTTTCTTTATTCTTTCCATTTAGAGGGTCGTGGTCATTTTCCCCCACGAGGACCAGTCGGTTTGGGGGAGGATTTTGTTTTTCAGGTTTTACATTTTTTTTTTATTAGTATTTATTTTAGTATTCCGGTTCCCGTTTATTAGTTGCTATTGTTTATTATTTGTTGGATAGTTAGAAAGAGAGTTTGATCTACTTCTCATCAGGTCGAAGGCATTGGTTATGTTATCTTTAGACGTGCGTGTAATTTGTTTTCTTGGTTGAATATGATTTTGCGGTGACAATGACATTTCTCTCTTCCGTTTCTCATTGGTGGTGTTTTCTTTTATAATAAGTTTGTCATGTTTGAGATAAGCAATATTACCCTTTTTCCTTTCTTCTTCCAATTTTGGGATTAGTTCTTTTCTTTTTTCCATGACTTCTTTTGAAAAATCATCCTTTACGTATAAGTCTTTTAGATTCTTTTTATTTTTCATGATTTCACTCTTCCTCCATGCACTTACAAGTGACAGAAGAACTGGTCTGGGTTTATCTTCTTTGATTATTTTTCCAAGTCGATATACTTTGTTTACTTCCCAGTTTTCTATTTTAATACCCAGATCATCGTTAAAAGCCATCTTTATATTATCTAACATTTGGTTTGTAGACTTTTTCCCCTCTTTCAAGCCAAATATAATAATATTATTGTTTTTCTTTTCTTTTTTCAGGTATTCTATCTCCTCTTCTAGCTTTCCTACTTTTTCTTTTAAGTTTTTATTTTCTTTTATAATGGGCAACATTTTTTCTTCCATTTTTTCCATAATCGTGTTTGTAATAGACTCTGTTATTGATTTTGTTTGATTTTCAAGCTCTGTTTTCATTTTATCGAAAAGTAGTTGAAATTGTCCTTCCATTTCTACCGAAATATACTGTTGCGTATGAACACTGAGTGGAAAGGAACGTGTTTTGGTAGAAAAGTTTTTACACTGGCAACTTCGTGGCACTTTGTCAGTAATCTGTCAGTTTTCAAAATGTTGTCATATTTGACATAAGACACTAACCTCACTTTTTGCCAATGGTTTCACTCGTTTGTTATAGGATAAGTTTCGTAGGATAAACTTTATCTATTATTTCCCGTAGTTATAAACACTTTGTTTTCTTGGTTGGTGATAGTGATAATATCGGAAAACACTTTTTAAAACACGGTTGAACTTGGGGTGACACACAGTGATGTTTACGTTACAACGACCGGAACCGGAACCCTCTTCTTTAATATTCAGTGTATTTGTTCTATAAAAGGACTGATAGATTGTAACGGAGGCTCAGACGGCCGCAGTCAGTTACAGCGCGCGGTCTCATCACCCGCTACCGCCGCCAACGCTCGGGCGACAAGTAAACACAAGCGGCTACGAGGGTCAATCTGGCACCAGCGCCAAACCCCGACCTCGACTACACAGGTACTAGCATTAAGCCACTGCGTCTTATCGCCGCGTCACTAACGTACAACAACGATGGAGGAAAAATCGGAGGAGGTGGGATCCGACCGGGCGCTGCGGACCCAACAGACAAAACGCGACAGGGACTCGGACCGTCGCGCTTTCGACTCCCTTTGTGCAATGGGGGTCGTCACGTTGGGACTGCAGCGTTGGGCCTCCATTACTTCAAAGTAATGGAGTGGCATCTGGGAGAGAAAACCAGGAGCGACCTCACCCAACTGGATGCAGAGAGACTGCATTTGGTCGAGACGATCCTGCCGGATATTCTAAAGGGCGAATCATCCGACCAACAGGACGGCGCTGCCACCAATGAAACAGCGCAACCCGGGACGAGTGTCAGCACCGAAGCCGTCTGCAAGAGGACGCGGGAAGAGGATGACGAAGGCTCACCAGTTAAAAAGAAGGTGGACCTTGAAACAACCCCGCCCACCCGTGAGGCCACGTCCACAAGGGAAACACAGCCCACTGACGCGCACGCCCCATCCTGCTCCTCGACGCCGCGCTACTCTGACGTAGTGAGCGGAGGAGAGACAACGGAGCACGACCCCTCTTCGTCCGCCTACAAGTCTCCACCCCCCCTCCCCCAACGTCTGCCGAGAGAGACCCACAGTCGATCCGGACGGTGGGACTGACTTACTGGACCCTACCGCGGTGAAACAACAGCCAACATCAAATTCGGACCCAACAAGGGGAGCGCACAGCCAGCCAACCATCAAAACCACGCCTCCCCCTCGCGATAACAACAACAGCGCCGAAACCAAGAAAGATGCCTATAATTGTGGTGGACCGCCTCGAGGGGTGGACGGCCCACTTTAAGAAGCTAAAGGACCTAATAGGACGCCCTCCAAACGAAAGACCCTTCGAACTGCAAGGGACCACACCCGGCCAGTAGCGCAGCTTGCCCCGCCTATAAGCGGGAGGCCCGTAACCGCAAAGCAGGCCCCACTCCAAGAACGGGACCCGCACAAAAGATCGAGCACCTCAACACCGTGGGGGAATCTGCACTCGCATCCCTAATGGCGAAAGCGAACATCCCTGCGCCCAAAGGAGCTCCACCTTCCTCCACTGCTTCCAAGAGGAAAAGGAGGAATAATCAAAGTAAGACCTCAGAAGATGTTGCCCAGACCATCGGGGCAACTGGCCCAAACAAAAAGGATGCCACACCTGAGATAGACGACTTTGTGAAGCTACTCACTCTAATCACTCAGCGCGTCAGATCAGGAGAAATTGACATCGCAGGATTGCTGGGACCATCCAAACAAAATGGCTAGCACAACAAAAAAGACACTTTGCATAATACATTGGAATGCACAATCGCTCAAGGGCAAGATAGGCCTCCTTCGCACCTTCACTAAAGAGCAGCGAGTGGATGTTATGCTCATCAGCGAGACCCATCTGAGTTCCAGCACAAAACTGACTGTCCCCGGGTACTACACCTATCGGCAGGACGAGGTCTCGCCGCAAGGCCTACCCTACCGCGGCCTCGCCATACTGGTGCGAAGAAATATCGTGCACCAGCTTGTGGAACCGAAAGGGCTGAACTCCCTTTACGCCCTGGGAGTAGACGTCCATACCGGTGACCGCGAGCGGCTCTTCGCAGCCTATCGCCCCCCTGAAGGTTCTGGATCATTCCAGGTCAAGGAGGTGAGAGACCTACTTCACCAACAGACGCCTACCATCATAGCCGTAGACCTTAATGCCAAACACCCGGCCTAGCATTATCCTAGTAGTGATCGGGTTGGTGAGCTCCTGTTCCAAGATGCCATAACTCACCAGTACGAAGTTGCTGGCCTCTCCGAACCCACAAGGATCGACCCCACCAGCCAAGGCAGCGACAACGTGCTGGACATCGCAATCTTTAAAGGGTTCAGGACACCTCCACTTCAGGAAGTGCTACTGGACCCACCTTCAGACCATAGGCCGGTGTTATTGGTTCTAAGGGAAACACCAACATCAGTCTCGCCTCCGAAACCAAGAACTCAGACTGACTGGGAAGCCTACGCTCAGGCCATGCGGCAGTACTCACGGCCGCAAATTCTCAAGACGGCTGAAGAGGTTGAATCCGCCGCGCAGGGTCTCACATTCTCTATCCAGGCTGCACTGTCATCATCTTCGCGGGAGAGACCGAGCACGGAAAAAGCAAACCATTTGCCTGTCCAGCTTCGAAAACTGCTCGAGGAGAAGCGCGCGGCCAAAAAGACCTAAGTGAGGACCCAATACCTCGGCGACAAGGCGCGCTACAATCTACTCACGAACAAAGTGAAGGTCGCCCTCTTTGAATATCGAGGCAACGAATGGGAGAATCATCTACTCAATGTAGAGGACCACATACCGTCCATCCATCGGCTCTGCAAACAGCTATCTGCGGAACCAAATCCCATTCGTCCTCTCTTCGCAAGAGATAGAACGCTCCGGTACAAGTCCGAAGACCGTGCGAACATCCTCGCCGAGAGCCTAGAGGTCCAGTTCACTCCGCATGAAGCCCAGGACGTGGAGTTCACTCGTAAGGTAGAGGACGAGGTCAAAATCTACCTACAAACTCCCCGAGAACAGCAGACAAATCAAGAACTGCTATTTACCCCTGCCGAGGTTCTAGCGGTTATCCGTAAAACGAATTCAAAGAAGGCACCAGGAGATGACGGAATACCGAACTCTGCACTGAGGTCCCTCCCAAAGACAGCAATAGTAGCAGTCACGCAGCTGTACAACGGAATCCTGAGAACCACTCACTTCCTTGACCAGGGTGCTCTATGAGATAGCGAAGAGTCTCAACACCCGCTGCTTCACGGCGGCCGTGGCGCTCGACATGGAGAAGGCGTTCGATAGGGTGTGGCAAGAAGGTCTCGTCCACAAACTATCGACGTCCTCACTACCGTGGAAGATCGTCGCAGTCATCGCGTTGTTCCTGCAGGGGAGGAGCTTCGCAGTCGCACTGGAAGGCACCATTTCAAGAGCTCACAAGATAGCCGCAGGGGTCCCACAAGGCAGCTGCCTCTCGCCGAACCTATACGCCCACTACACCAACGACATCCCGGTGGTGGGCGATGTAAAGTTGGCCTTATTCGCCGACGACGCTGCCTACATCGCCAGCTCGATGAACGCCGCACATGCAGCCAAAAAAATGGGCCCCACACTAGAAGCGCTCCCGGAATGGCTGCTCAAGTGGATGCTGAAGTGTAACGTGGCCAAGACCCAGGCCTTCATCACAGGATGCTGTAACTACTCGAAGCCGATAAAACTGATGAGAGAAGAGGTGCCCTGGACTCCCACCATCAAATACCTCGGAGTGACGATCGATCGCCAGCTAACGATGGCCCAACATGTGGAGGAATTCGTGAGGGAGCACGCCGAAAGGATGTTTGGGTGGGCAGACAGCTCGTCCGAACCCCTCTCGCCCCACTTCCTCCTAAAGAGTATACCCTTGCACGCAGGGCAAGGCTTAAGCGCCCCGCTCGAGAGCTGATCCCGGCACCCTTGAGCGAGGCGTCTACCGGACACGACAACCTGCCGCCGTCCTCTCGTGGGCGGCTAGCCGGACCTCTCCCAACGGAGAATCACCCGGCCTGCCTCGGGGTCGGCGGCCCCAACCAGGACCTACCTGACCCATCGCTTGGGGACTGTCCCTACAGCCCCCTTGAGCGAAGGCTACCCCGACTCGTGTATCCGCCGCCGCCCTCTCGCAGGCGGCTAGCCGGGCCTCTCCCCAAGGAGACTCACCTGGCTGGCTGACTCGAGGGTGGCGGCCAACACCCAAGGACCGGCTCGTTGAAACAAGCTGCGAAGAAAACTACCATATGCAAGACTCCAAATGGTTTCCCCGCCCACCCATATGGGAAGGGCGCGAGACGACTACGATGGTGAACGGAGGCTCAGTCTGATTGCAACATTTGTGGACACAGGTACGAACCCATTCAGATTATAGTTATTGCTGGTTCAATGTGGTATGATTTGATGAATATTGTCTAGTGTGATACGTATCAGCTGTTCTACAGCGATATGGTCGTACAGTACAGTGTTAGAAAGTATCTGTAGTATATTGTATTTTGGATGTATGAAATGTAGTACGGCAAATGTTTATTAGGAGACTGGCTATTATGAAACCTTTGATACAACTAGACCAAACAAGGTTGAAAATACATGACACTTGCCATTTATTCCTTTGTATTATTTATCTATTGATACTATACTGATCGATAAGGTTAGATTGCAACTGATTGGGTTTATGAGCCAAATATCCTGACACAGTACTACTGTGTCATCACTACGAGTCATGGTAAAACTACACTTACTAAATTGTAGTTCTACCACGAGTCGTAGTGATCTACAATAAGTCGTAGCACTACTACGATGAGTCGTAAGACTTCTACAAGAAGGAGTCGTAGGACTTTTACATAATTCTACAATAAAATAGCTTTCGTATTTTTTAACATATCGCTACGACCCCTATAAAAACTCTAACACATGCTTATTAATACTTAATGAATTAGAAGTAAAAGTCGATTAAGCACCTACCTTAAACTGTTCTCTGCATCTCCCTAAGGTTGACTGGTAGATAATGCCTAATACATTAAGTCCGCCTTTGTACAAAGTTAAATACATTTTATTTTATATTATTTTTATTTTTTTTTTGGTGTTACCTATATTATTTTCAATAATAATTATAATGCAATTTTAATTGTCTAATTTTAGTAATAGACAATTACTAAGATTTAACCCTCTTTTTGTCCGTCCGTCCTTCTGTTATTCTGTAGCTCTTTTAAATACACAGACTGTACTAAATATACAGACTATACAGAGATTTGACATTTTCTGTAAATTTAAAGTTGGTAGGTAACTATATATCTTAAAACCTATCAGTGTATAATTACGTCAGATATGACAAAGAAAAAATATGGTCTCATTAATTATAACCGATTGCCAGATCAAGTATGCAAATGAAGATGTCTTTATTTTTTTATGTAATAGATATTACGCAATGTGCCTACTATGAAGACGCGGTCCAAACAAGTTGGCATTGATATACAGATAATGACGCATTTTCGAGCTTTATTACTCGTACGTTTGGTTTTGAATATTTAATTTCGTCTCCAAACAAAAAATGAAAAGTGTAAGTAAGTTTTACATATAATACGAAGAGGGGATAACAACCTTGACAAGCTTATCATTGCTGGCAACACCGAATGTGACCGGACGCCAACACGCTGACCAAACGAAAGAAAAATCCAATTTTTTAAGTCACTCCGGAAGAAAAATACTACCCTAGTCATATCATAAGTCATGATTCTACATGTACTTTAAGTAATTTCTAGTTTGAAAAAAAATTGATGAAGCATATACAATTTTAATTTGTTTATAAACTGTACATGCAGGCAATGCACTGCCACTAATACACAATGATAGGATAAAAGGAAATTGTGAATTCAGAAAGTTGTTTAAATCTACTTCGATCGTAACTGGAATCGATAGAGACAGATTGTCCATCTATAAGGTTACAATGATGATCAGTAATAAGAGATCGATTGAAGAGAGATAACTGCGTTCGAGGTTTAAACGCAAATTCCCTTCATAAATTTTAAGAATAATGAATATTTTGTAATTTCCGTCAAAAAATGGAGTTAATTGTTTTTAAACTTTCGCGATGTTTACACATATTAGAATATTATCAGGACTTAAACGCGTTAAATATTTAAAGGCACGACCTTTTATTTACCCGACGTTTCGGTCGCATTGCACCTATCGTGGGCACGGGTCGACTGATGGCAGCTTAGCGATGTCTCCGTGAGGCGCGGGGTTTTGTAACTTTCCTCGCCTAGTCTTGATAATGTTGATACATTTTACTATCGGTACTTGTACACACTACATTTACTACGTCTTTACACTGAGGCCCGTGCCCGTACTGAGCCGATATGTTCCTCGACTCTGTGTGCGATTGTTCTTTTATTCTGTCCGATATAGGAACTACCGAAACTGCAATCCACCTTGTATACGCCAGGTGTTTGGAGAGAAATAACATATTTTGCCGTTCGCAAAAGCTTGGAGACCTTCGAGTGCGGACTATGATAAATAATGAAATAATGTATAAATAATGTTCCAATTTTGTCCGTCACTCTTTTAATATACGGCATAAAAGCTGGCACTCTCTCGACATTTACTTCTGGTTTTCTGCTTCATGGACAGCGTTGGTTACGTCTGTATCCATTGCCTACCTCCATTTCTAATGTGAATTTGATATTTTTATGGATAGAGTTCAGGTAGATATTCAACGAATTATTCTACTGTGTCACTGTTGGCCTTCATGATGCAATATACGTCATCGACGTATCGCTGTCATAGCTTGACGTGAGACGCCTGTAGATCTACAACCTCTTCAAATTCAAATTCTTTATTGTACACAGAAAAAAAATATACAAACAATAAATACAAAATAAAAGTAAATATGTACAAAGGCGAGCTTAACTCAAAATTGAGTTTTCTACCAGCAAACCTTTGAGCTCTAGATAGTAGAAAGATAAATATACCTATATAACCTCTTCTATATGCTCCATCTAGATGTTGGCCATCACCTGTGTTATTGGGCTACCCATGGCCACTCCGTCAATCTGTAGGTAATACTGTCTACGGTAGGGGAAGTAGTTACCTTCTAAACAGTTTCTAAGCAGTACTATATAAGCAGGCCATTTTCCTTCAGTTTTCGTGTGATGATTTCAAGACAATCACTTATCGGAATATTGGTGAATAAAGACTCAACATCAAAGCTCACCATTATCTCGTCCGCGTATGCTCCAGATCATATCCACGAAGTGGCAAGAGAATAATAAATGTTTTGTTTTTTGAACAAAACATTTATTATTATCTGATGGAGTCGCTCGGAGTACTCTGAGTAGTCTAAGTAAGTTTCACCAAACTGAGATAAGTTAAACATTGTGTTTATGGCATCGTAGTGTCTAAACGGATGAATGAATTTCTTTGCGGTTTTTAATAAATACCCAGGTCAAACAATAAAATAACATTATATATTTTTTTGGACTTTAAATCAAAGCGCTCTGAATGTGGAAATCCTTGGCTTAAAGTTTAATGGCAACAAATGTCATATAAATATTATTAAACTTGTTTAGAAATAAAAGTGCAATCATTTATGGCGCGACATATATGGTTTTCCCTAACTACATAATATTTTATAACATTTTTTTCCTTAAAAAGTCAAAGTCATGAGACGCGGAAGACTTTACAAATATACGAGTAACTCATTCAAAAATAATTTCCATACAGACCTGGAACCAACGTTTATGGATCACAGAATTTTTTGTCTCATATGGATAATGAACCTACACCAAAGACGAATTAAATAGTTTGAATGTCATTGAGTTGATAAACGAAGCGTTGAGAGTCTTGGCTCAAAACTACTACCTACAAAGAGACCTATATTATAGCCGGCACATTCTTAGGCAATGCAGGCAAAGGACAATGAATTCTCATAATAATATCCAATGAACAGAAAAATAATATTACATGTCGGTTTTGTCAACCTTTAAATATTTATTTAGGGTCGGGGCAATATGTGATTTGCCTCCACGCACTACTATACGTATACATATCAGTCTATACGGTTTGCTATTCTGTTGTAATAATAACCTACTTTTACGAATAAAAAAAATGCCTACTATTTTTTGACCGCCTCTATGGCGTGGTGGGAGTGTATCCGACTGCTTCGCAAGAGGTCGTTGGTTCGATCCCCACCCAGGATGAAACTTTGTGTGATGAGATTATTGATATTATTACTTCTTTATATACTCCAATCATCTCCGGTATCTGTTATTATTTACGCTTAGATCTTTTAATCTACCCATCGGAGGCATGCATCATGCATTACAATATGATTCAAATTTTTCTCCCGGAGTGTTTAGGCAAAGTGTACTTAATACATGCATATTAAATGTATTACCTAATATTAAATATGGGGCCGTAGTACCTAATATTTAATAACTTTATTAGCTTGGTAAACAAAGCAGGAAATGACATAAAATATTATACCAGTTAGTTTTTATCAGGCAGTCTTTTATGATAAAGGGGCTGAACTTAAATATAAATAAATATACCACTTATTATATAACTAGCTGTCCCGCGCAACTTCGTCTGCGTAAATTTTTCCCGTTTTTGCAACATTTTTTTGCAACATTTCTCGTCGCTGCTCCGCTCCTATTAGTCGTAGCGCGATGTTATATAGCCTATAGCCTTCTTCGATAAATGGGCTATCCAACAAAAAAAGATTTTTCAAATCGGACCAGTAGTTCCTGAGATTAAAAATAAATTGTGTTCTTTTGATGCTACTTAATTCATTTTGTTATACTTATATATAATTACGAATCTGAAAATGACTAGTTGTGACGCAACTGAGATTACTATACATCTGCAATCTCGATCTTAATAGGGCAACTGCTCTTGATCTAAAAAATATATTAATCAAAGTGAATTGTTTTTTTATGTTTTAAGGTCCAACTATTACCAGGCGGCTTGCAATACAAAACAAAACATATAAAAATATACACAGAGCCGGTCCAAATGGAACCTTCAACCAAATCGGCTTCATCTTCTGACAAACCACTGAATTAAAAACCTTGGCAATATTAATTAATTCATTAGGAAGTTCTCAGTTAAAGTACGCTTCAACGATTTGGATCATCAAAATAAAGTTTATAATTTATTGCAATGTGAAAAACATTCAAAATAAATTTGCTAAAAGACTAACACTCAAGTTTGGCTCTGTTAACATATTTTTTTTTTTTACAAAAAATGCAACGAAACGTATTTAGCTTTATGTGTCACATTTTAATTCGTATTTCCTTATTGTATAAATGCTGCATGTTTTCTTCAAATTTATAAAAGTATCGTGTTCGCACAGAGGATTTAAACTATTACAATCATAATTTTGAATTATATTTTTTCTAACCATTTCAATGTGGGAACGCTGTAAATCACTCAAATCAGAAATCGGGGGGCACGGCAGTGTCCCCGCTAAGTCGAGCGCGAAGCAAACATTGCCGTATCATGCTTTATTGGAACAATTTCGCCGCATTTTTAGGCCCCTATTTGAGAACCTCTGGATAAGACCAGAACGCAGAAATTTTCGTCATCCAGTAACCTATAAAATCACACTTAAAATAAAAAAAATCAAGTCTTTAGGCCATTTAGTTAAGCGAAAGCAAAGTTTCGCATTTATGACACTCTCCCACTCACTCACTCACTCACTCACTCATGATCATCAGAATACAACTAGTACTTCCCATAAATTTAGAGAGCTGAAATTTGGTACCGAGTTAGGGTTTAATGGCCACATAAAGGGAAAACTATAAAAACTAAGATAATCGAAGATCTGGAGTACCTGGTGACCCTTATGTGAAAACACAAGAGCCCAACCAAACTATTAAAGATCGACATACCGCCTTTACAAAAAACATTCAATATTTTTCCACGTTTCTACAAAAATTAGGGAAATCCCACCAAAAACATTCTGTAAAAAACTAGCCAAGTCTTGATGGAGCTGCTTGTTTATCTCTAAAAAGTAATGAAATCTAGACAAAGACGTGCCAAGTCTAAGGTTCCTTACTGCGATTTCTATATTATTATAGTTAATGTTGTGTGACTATGGAGAACAAGACCCTATTAAACCATTTTATTTCAACCGATATCTCTGTTCGCTAATTTGTGTACTTTATTATGTTGGTAGTTAAGTGCTTAATCCCATTTCATTATTATGGTATAATATTGTCACCTTGCTTTGAATGTACCCGATATTTTTACTTTTCTTGCATAAATTTATATTGTAATATTTACTATGGCTCCTCTTAGTATCTTCTATCAGTATGTTCGAGGACTACGAACGAAAACTAGTACTTTTTATAGAAATGTGTGTGTGTGTGTGTGTGTGTGTGTGTGTGTGTGTGTGTGTGTGTGTGTGTGTGTGTGTGTGTGTGTGTGAATAACTTTGATATTATTTGTATTACGGAAACGTGGCTACTAGAGGGTATTTCGGACTCTGAACTGTTCGATGATCGATATTTCGTATGGAGGCGGGATCGAGGAGGTGTTTTAATAGCAGTTAAAAGGGAATTGTTTGCTAATGCTCAAAGCGAATGGCACTCATCGGCCGAGGATTTATGGGTCACGCTTACCTTGAAATACAAGAAACCGAACGTTTCTTATAAAAATCATATCTGTGTTGTGTATATTTGTAATGAAAACTTAACTGAGCAACTAATGCGGAACACATTAGTTGCTTAGTTAAGTTGCTCAGTTAAATAATTTTGCTAATTGCTTGGTAGATATTATCCTTAAGTACCCGGCTGACGCGTTTTTAATACTAGGCGATTTTAATCAACCAAATATAACGTGGTATCAATCAACTGATACCCATGCTCTCAATCCGAGTAACCTACAGAGCGATGTTCAGGTTAACTACATTGACAACTTAATATTTGTAACTTGTCGCAATATAACAGCTATCCCAATGTAAACGGCAGAATATTGGATCTCGTCCTATCGAACAACAATGTTTCCGTTACCTGTTGCACTGACCCCCTTGTTCGAGAAGACCCCCAGCATGGGGCACTTTGCATTTCAGTCGAGTTCGTTCAGTTGCACACCCTACCATCTCGTCCCCGTGTACAATACCTGTACAATAGGGCGGATTACGATGCTATAAAGCATTCTATTAAATTATTAAGAATTAGTATTTCCAATGGTTCCAATTAGTTTTTACTATCAAAATGTTAGAGGTTTACGGACCAAGACCTCTGTTTTTTGTAGAAATGTGTGCAGTAGTGGCTTTGATGTCATTTGTTTAACGGAGACATGGCTCATTGATGGTAATAGTGACAGTGAGTTTTTCAATAATTGGTACGTGATATGGAGGCGTGATCGAAACTACGTTAATATTAAACAAACTATGGGCGGGGGCGTACTAATCGCTGTACGGAGGGAATTACGGGCAAAAGCTCAGTGGGATTGGTGTTCATCAGCTGAGGATTTATGGGTGACCTTAGTACTACATTGTGGGAATCCGAGGGAGTTATGTAAGATGCACGTAGGTGTTGTATATATCTGTTCACAAAATGTAGGTAACTCCTTAACAGACCAATTGGTTAACTTTGCTGATAATGTCATGAATATTACGATCAAGCACCCCGCAGATAAGTTAATATTGCTAGGAGATTTTACTCAACCTAATATAACTTGGCATTTAACTGATCACAACAACTTATACCCCAGTAATGTACAAGGCAAAACTCAGTCAAATGTAATAGATCCTTTTACTACTTGTAATTTGTTACAATATATAATTGAATTTTGCGACTGGGTACTATGCAATAGCGAAGTGGACGTTGATCTCTGCAGTGATCCATTGGCATTCCCTAAGACCCGCACCACAGAGCATTGTGTATTTCTTCTAACTTTATGCAACTCCATAATCTTCCAATTTGTCCAAGTGTCAAGTTTTTGTATGCTCAAGCTGATTATATCTCTATTAATAAGGAAATGAGTAACATAGGCTGGTGTAGTGAGTTGAACTTCAGGTCTCCTGAAGAAGCCCTTGTTTATTTTTATGATACTCTTAATAAATTGAGAAGCAATCATATTACAACAAAAAAAACCCTAACAAACAATAAGTATCCATCGTGGTATAAAAGCCCAAATAAAGATTATTAAGGAAAAGGCCAAATCGCATAGAAAATATAAGAAATACGGCAACTTATTCGACTATTAGTCTTTCATTACATTGAGACAGCGTGCGAGGAATTTGGAGATGGAAATGTACGACACCTACATATTAAAAATAGAAGCCGGCATTTCTACTGACCCTAGAACATTTTGGCCATATGTTAAGGCTAAAACTAAATCAAATTCTTATCCATCTATACTAAAATTTGAAGAACGTTCCTCTGGTAACGGAGAGGAAATTTGTAACATGTTCGGGGAGTAATTTTCTATTCTAATTTTCTTCAAATTACGTCCGAAGCACATGATACTCGTTCGCTTTTGCAAAAATGCTCTTCGGATATTAGCTCGGTTGAAATACGAAATACCGAATTTGATTCCTTAAAGGCCGTTCGACTACGTCAAACCTCATTGTCTGTAGCGATTTTATATCCAAACATATGTCACAACGGGCTCAAGTAGACAATATATACACTGAATTCAGCAAATGTTTTGACAGAATAGACCATTACATACTCAAACAGAAACTATCACTGATTGGTATAAGGGGAAACTTGTGGTTCTCGTCGTACGTTAAAAACAGGAGTCAAGTTGTTGTACTGAATGGCTATGCATCGAGGTCCATGTGTATCCCTTCGGGAGTACCACAAGGATTGTTGTTGGGACCTCTCCTGTTTAATATATTTATAAATGACATTTCATCCTGTTTCCAAAAAAGTAAAATAGTATTGTGTGCAGATGACATGAAGATTCTGCAACTAATATCATCTCATGATGACACTATTGCCCTACAATGCGACTTGGATCGCTTTACAACAGTGTTGTGCCTCAAATCGACTACAACTTTGAACGTCTCCAAATGCTACGTTTGTTCCTTCACACGTAAGCCCAGCCACAGTTCCAGTAATTACATACTGTCAGATACCACATTAGCAAGAGTGTCCACTATAAAAGACTTGGGGTTTACATTTGACTCAAAGCTATTAGTCGACACACATATAACTAATATTGTAAACAAAGCCTCTAAGACGTTAGGTTTTCTCTTTAGAATATGTGCTGAATTTAAATAATAATAAAATATTAAAACCATGAAAATTCTGTATTGCGTTTATGTACGCAGCCATCTTGAATATGCATCACAGGTATGGAATCCAAACTATGATGTATATATCTCGCGGTTGGAAAGGTTTCAAAATAAATTTATTAGGTATATCCAATTTCGTTGCAATACATATTTTCCAGATTATTTTAGCAGGTGTAAGAAATTTCACGATTTTTTCGCCGAGTTGGTGGGTGGGATAGGCCTGCGCGTGCCGAATACTTCTCGTCGAAAGCATAATCTTCTATACACCCCGACTGTTCAAACCACCTACAGACAAAACTCGTATATGATACGGGCCTGCAAAATATACAATGTTGCAAGCCAGACAGTTGACATCGATCTTTCCATAATGAGTGCATCGAAACTAAAAACTACCCTGTGTAACACCTTTTTTGATTAACGTATTTTATTTATTTAAATTATTTTTATCAAATCTGTATACCTACTGCATATTGTACCTCTGTTACTAACCTGCAACTTTTTTGTCGTCGTACCTTATATATCTTATTCAACACAAATAATTACTGGCGAAAACTTTTAATTGGCCATAACATTAATATACAACACATGTTATTGTTCAACTAGCTATATGTTTTCTAAATTCGAAAATAAAATAAAATAAATAAGCGGCAGGTCTCTCGGAGATGCTGTGTCTATTTTTTATGATGTTATCAACAAGCTGCGTAACACTTACATACCATTAAAAACAGTAGCCGTTTATTCCAAATATCCTGTATGGTATAATCGTTCATTATTTAAGATAATTATGGAAAAATCAAAATATCACGAAAAATAGAAAAAATATGGAGACATTTCGGATTATCAATCATTCACTATTCTACGACAGAGGGTTAAAGATTTAGAAAAAGAGTTATTTGATAATTATATTTTTAGGATAGAATCAAACATAAAGCGCAATTCCCGTGCTTTTTGGGCTTATGTAAAATCTAAAAAACACTCCAATTGTTATCCCTCTGTTCTGCAATATGGACAGCGTTCTTTTGGCGATGGCGATATTATATGAAATATGTTTAGCGACTACTTTTACTCCAACTTTTTAGAACCTAGCGCCAACCTAAACAGTACGCCGATAATCGACATACAGAACATTTATGAGAGGACCGGTTGTGTTGAAATAAATATGGTTGAGGTCAACACATTATTGAGGCACGTAAATTTGAACAAGTCCTCGGGCCCAGACAATATTCCACCAGTTTTCATAGTAAACTGCGCCGATAGTCTCAGTGTACCGCTCTCAATTTTATTCCAATTCTCACTTACTACCGGAGTAGTGACCACTGTGTGGAAGTCTGCGTATATAACACCTATCTTTAAAAAAAGATCTAGAACTGTCGTTGAAAACTACAGACCAATATCAAAGTTGTGTGTATTCGCTAAAATCCTTAGCGCTTAAACTAAATTTTAGCGAACACCCACACATTTTTCTAAAAGTCAACTACTTCAAACCTTCTTCTATGTAGTGATTTTTTATCAGATTCCATGTCTCAGAGATCCCAGGTTGATGTTATATACACGAACTACAGCAAGTGTTTTGATAAAATAGATCATAGCATACTTATGAACAATTTATTATCAATGGGTATCCGGGGTAATCTCTTCAGATAGTTCGCGCTATACGTAGAAAATAGGTGCCAGACTGTTGTATTAAATGGGTAATCGAGCGCTATGTCCATACCTTCAGGCGTCCCTCAGGGATCGCTTCTAGGACCTATATTATTTAATATTTTGTCAATGACATCACGCATTGTTTTAATTTTTCCAAAATATTGCTCTACGCAGACGACATGAACAGATAAATTCCATCGCTGACGCTCTCTCTCTCTCTTTAGGAAGATCTGGACCGTTTCCAAAATTGTTATATATCAAACAAACTCGACTTAAATGTATCCAAGTGCACTTTTACACGCAAACCTTACCTTTTTTTCATTTCATTTTATTTCATTTCATTTCATTTTATAAATGACACCTACAAACTTCAAGATACTCCTTTAGTCAGGGTTACTTACGTCAGAGATCTCGGAGTTACTTTCGACTGCAAACTGCTATTTGACTTGCACATTAATAACATCGTCAGTAAAGCCACGAAAGCGTTAGGTTTTATTCTTAGAATCTCTTCCGATTTTAAAAATATAAAAACTATTAAAATTTTATACTGCTCTTTCGTTTGGAGTCACCTTGAATGTGCCTCGCAAGTATGGAACCCGATATATAACACTTATATTGACCCTCTTGAGAGTATACAACTAAAGCTCCTAAGGTACATTCGATACCGACCGTGCTGTTATGTGCCTGATTACCACGCTCGCTGTAAAAAAATTGACATCCTGTCACTGATAGAGCGTCGAAAAATTGCGGACTTAACATTTCTCATGTCAATATTCAACGAATCTGCGGACTTACCGCAACTAGTGCGAAAAATAGGTCTGTGTGCACCTTCAGTGTCTCTGCGCAGGTCGAATTTGCTACACGTTCCCACAGCGAGAACTACCTGCATATAGGCATAACTCATATTTACTACGAGCTTGTCGTACTTACAATGTGACATGTCGGCAGGTTTATATGGAGTAGTTTTTGTTTTATTTGGCACCAACGACAAAATACTTAATATAAAATAAATGTTATTAGTATACAGGGTGTTTGGCACATGGACCGACACAATTTTTTGAGGCATTGGGGAGGCCATTAGCTAGTGTTCAATCACTAACACAATGTCCTAAATGTTACGGTTATATAAATATGATTTTTTTTTATTTTTTTTAATAATAACCCAAAATTGCGGTTTCAAATAGCTATAACTTTTTTGATAATAGTCGTAATGCCACAATATCGTGTTTTGAGAATTCAGCAATAAATTTTTATTAATAATAAATCATTATTAGATGCTATTAGGGTCTCTGAAATTAATTGTCAGGTTTCAAAGTGCTAAAAAATGTTTAATTATGAAACAAAAGTCAAATTCTAAAGTCAGTATAAAAAAAACCAATCCGTATTTTCAGCTTAGTTTTCATTTGAAAGATTCTCTATTTTATGCCCTTTCCAATGGTATGCTACATGTCATAGAAAACAATTATTATGAGGTCGAAATGAAAGAAAAATACCACTTAAGGAAAGATTCAATAAAACCATTTTTTATGTTTATAATGTATTTATTTGACAATGGATTACAAAAGTTGTTCAAATTGACCGCCTCTGGCTGACAGTTGTTGTCTGAAGTCGCATTTCTTCTTTCATTTTATCAAATGCAGAATTAATTCTTTCTAATAAGATTTCTCTTGTCTGCACCTCTGTTTCATACACCAATTCTTTGGCACGTCCCCAAACAAAGAAGTCCAGGGGTGTCATAAAAAATGGTTTTATTGAATCTTTCCTTAAGTGGTATTTTTCTTTTATTTCGACCTCATAATAATTGTTTTCTATGACATGTAGCATAGCGTTGAAAACGGCATAAAATAGAGATTTTTTTAAATTAAAACTAAGCTTAAAATACGAACTAGTTTTTATTATACTGACTTTAGAAGTTGGCTTTTGTTTCATAATTAAACATTTTTTAGCACTTTGAAACCTGACAATTAATTTCAGAGACCCTAATAGCATCTATTAATGATTTATTATTAGTAAAAATTTATTGCTGAATTCTCAAAACACGATATTGTGGCATTACGACTATTATCAAAAAAGTTATAGCTATTTGAAACCGCAATTTTGGGTTATTATTAAAAAAAAAAAAATCATATTTAAATAACCGTAACATTTAGGACATTGTGTTAGTGATTGAACACTAGCTAATGGCCTCCCCAATGCCCCAAAAAATTGTGTCGGTCCATGTGCCAAACACCCTGTATTTTAGTTTGGGGTAAACAATTTGTGTTTTATTTTTTTATGATAAAACTTAATCCAACTATGACTTATTAATAAAGAAATAACATATGAAAATAAAGGCTATGGCGGGATGGCCGCCATAGCCTTTATTTTCATAAATTAGAGTTGGATGTCCTAAGGCAACAAACTAAAAAAAAAAAGTTAGTACATGAGCTTACCTTCTGATCTCAGATATTTTACGAAACAAGAGCTTTGTATGAACCCTGGACATAATATAGGCATGGCCGACCCACAGTATACGTGTCATTTGTTCTTGAATCGTGGTTACCATTTTGAACTATTAAGAAGTTTTTGTTTTCTTTAATTAGTGATTTAAATGTGATGCATTTAGGCGCAAGCGGCTATAATTTGCATGTCAATAAAGTTAAAAAACGAAAACTTTTTTTAATAAGGGTATTTATCTCGAAATCTGTCTTTTTCACGATGTATATGGTTTTGACGTTGTGTTTACTGTTGTTCGTATACGCGCTGTATTCTTGGGACAAACGCAATGAGTAGAGCATAATACCGCCTGCCTTGCCAGGCTGTCTGCCAACAATCGGCCATTTTTATGTAATGCTTTATTCGGCAAATGGTAAGTTATGTCAAGCTAAGTTATATTTATTTAGTAGTCAAATTTTGATTGAAAAAATTTAGTCAAACAAATTTGTGAAAAAAAAATGACAAATATCAGCCGTTAAGTGGTTTATTTTATGTACAGATATCGGGGTCTAATCATGTAAATATTACGAATTCGAATTCTCCGTTTTTCATTATCAAAGAAACGATAAGCAAAAGTTTTTTGTTTTATTCACTTCTTCGGATTTTAAAGCTTTATGAAGAACTTGATCGAGTTTTAAATCATTCAGGCTGTTTATCCTGTTCCGTATCCAAATTACGAAAAAGGAACCCCTAAACTTTCGTCATGTCCATCTGTCTATCTGTGTGTTGGTTTCAGGCATTTTATTCAAAGACTACACAATGAATATTGATGTCATTTGGTGCATGTCTTGTAGAAGCCGCTATTTAGCTTGATAGTTAAATAATAATAACAAATAAGTTTAGGAAGGCACTCTAAACATGTAAACCGTGTATGTAAAACATTAATACACACCATGTCGAATGATGTGGCACGTCATTCGACATTTTTTTAAACATTTTAAGGTTTTTAATAAACTTTTTTTGATTTGTGAATATTTTTGAAAATAGTCGCTCCAAAAGTTGAGTTGAGTTAAATTGTGCCCCCCCCCCCCACTTATCTTTTGAACCGTGTGACCAAAAAATATGAAAAACATCACAAAGATACCTCTTAATAAATACTTCAAACTAAAATTATTAGCATGATGTGTTATACCAGCGGTTCTTAACCTTTTTGGCTGGTGACCCAAAATGTAGGGACACATATACGTACCCATGTACCTATATACATATATACCTACCTAGAGGCGGTTGCACCGCCATGTAAGTTATGCAGTCGCAATAAAATGATCAATCGGACCTGACGTGTGTGTATTATTCCTCGACCAATAAACCTTCTGATAGTAGGACAGTAAAAGTAACATTATAATACCTACAGTGGTGACCCCGACGTGATCTTTGTTAACCGTTTAGTGTTTTTTCCTGGACTTTAACATTTTCTTTTAATCGATTTGGTGAGGAATATTATTACCCGATAAAATGAATCTGCAACAACCGTTAGTGCCCGGACAATTACCCGCCGCGGTACAGACTCCCGTGACCGTTGACGTGCAGCCCAAGATCGAAGGAGAGGCAGCGCTGGCGAGTATAACCGTGTCTTCGAGGATAGCTGAATTTTGGACGGACCAACCGCGACTCTGGTTTGTCCACTTTGAAGCCGCCACGAGTTACCAAAAGCTAAGTGATGCAGCAAAACAAAATTTAGTGGTCACTAAATTACGAAAAGCAGCCATTGAGCAGGTGAGCGATCTTTTATTATCACCGCCCGAAACCAACAAATATCAGGCTCTCAAAGACCGATTACTGCAAGTTTTTGAAGAGTCTGAGACCAGGCAGTTCCAAAAACTGTTGAGTGAGATGGAGCTTGGCAGCCAGAAACCCTCTCAGTTACTTAGGCGTATGAAGGACTTGGCGCGCGGGAAAATTCCTGACCCCACATTAAAAATCATGTGGAATAGTCATCTCCCAACGGCAGTTCAAGCAGTTTTAACGGTGACGGATATAAAGGAGCTAGAGAGTTTAGCTACCATAGCAGACAAAGTCATGGAGGCTACTAAACCTCCAGAAATTGCAACAGTTGTAAGTAGCAGTTTACCTAACGGAAGCTGTTCTATCAAGGAACTTACTACCTTGATGCAGAAGCTGAGCTGCGAGGTCGCTGAGCTACGGCGCGGACAAAGACCACAGCGTGGTAAAAGTTTTGATAGACAGGACCGCTCAAGGTCACGGTCAAGAGGCCCAACGAGTCGGCGTAACCCCGAGTGGTTATGTTTTTATCATTACAGGTATAAAAATAAAGCCACGAAATGTATTCCGCCTTGTAACTGGCAGAAGGATAAAAGCGTACCGCAATCGGAAAACTAAGCGAGGTACAAACTGAGGCGAAAGCTTGTATCGCGTCCCTAAATAATCGCCTATGTGTTACGGACAAAAACAGTAAGTTAAGGTTTTTAATAGATACAGGTGCAAATGTGTCCGTCATTCCCTTGGCGAGTGTTCGTAAAAGTGTATCGAGAAATAGCGTGTGCGACGAATACAAACTGTACGCAGCAAACGGAACCGAAATACAAACGTACGGTACACACAATTTAGTTTTAGATCTTAATTTAAGACGTGCTTTTAGATGGTCTTTCATTATAGCCGCTGTAAAACAACCTATAATAGGCGCCGATTTCCTGAGCCATTATAAGTTGTTAGTAGATTTAAGCGCGCGGAGGTTGAGAGATCAAGTTACCAATCTTAACGTATTAGCATCTGTAGTTACGTATGACATATCTGACACGTCGATTAAATCTATAAATAGTTGTGATAAATGGCATGAGTTATTATTAAATTATCCAGATTTAACTCTGCCAGTATCCTATAAAAATATTGCTAAGCATTCGGTTAATCATTATATAGAAACTTCAGGCCCACCGATATATACAAAGGCTAGACCTTTACCGCCCGACAGATACGCTAAAGTAAAGGAGGAATTTCGAATAATGTCAGAATTGGGAATTTGCCGTCCATCCAAGTCCCCTTGGGCAAGCCCGTTACATGTGGTACCCAAGAAAGACGGAGGAATTAGGCCTTGCGGTGATTACAGACGCCTAAATGCAGTCACCAAACCTGATCGCTATCCGATTCCGCGTTTACAGGACTTCAAATATGTGTTAGCGGGAAAAAAGATGATATTTACTAGATTAGATTTAAATCGTGCTTATCATTTTATACCGGTAGCACCGGAGGATATCGAAAAGACTGCAATTATAACACCATTTGGTTTATTTGAATTTCCCCGAATGACCTTCGGCTTAAGGAATGCAGCACAGACTTTCCAACGTTTTATGGACACTGTGGTGTTGCAGGGCTTAGATTTTTTATTTAATTTCATCGATGATGTTATAATTGCAAGTGAAAACAAAATTCAGCACAAACAGCATTTAACGGCAGTTTTCCAGAGATTTAACGAGTATGGTGTTACTATAAATGTCGCTAAATGTGTTTTCGGTGTGTCCAAATTAGAATTTTTAGGTTTTGAGGTTTCAACGGAAGGCGTTCGACCGTTGGAAGACAAAGTACAAGCTATTGTAAATTTTCCGAAACCTGAAAACATCGAGCAGCTACGCCGTTTCTTAGGTATGGTTAATTTTTACCGTTCCCATATACCTAAAGCGGTAGAGTATCAAGTTGAATTAAATAAATACTTGCATAATTGTAAGAAACGCGACAAGACTCGTATAGATTGGACTGATAAGGCAAGTGAGGCATTCAAGAGGTGTAAGGAAAGCTTGCAAAGCGCCGCTACACTATCTTATCCTTTGCCCGACAGTAATTTAGCCCTTATGACAGACGCTTCAAACACTAGCGTTGGTGCAGTTTTGCAGCAGAAAGTCGGTAATGCATGGCAACCAATCGGTTACTTTTCTAAAAAATTATCGGACACCGAAACTAGGTATTCTACATACGATCGAGAATTACTCGCAGTATTTATGGCCGTCAAATATTTTAAACATTTAGTAGAAGGTAGAATTTTAACTATTTTTACAGATCATAAGCCATTAGAATATGCCTTCAGTAAAACAAATAATGATAAAGAAAGCCCAAGGCGAATACGCCAACTTTCTTATATTAGCGAATTTTGTACGGATATACGTCACATAAAAGGTTGTGATAACATGGTAGCGGATGCACTTTCGAGAATTGAAACTATAACCGCTCCCACGACGATTAATTTCGCAGAATTAGCCGATAAGCAATGCAACGACGAGTACCTAATGCAAGCGTTGCATGGATCAAATAGCAGCTTGCAATTTAAACAAATGTTATTACCTGACTGCGATAAGCAAATTTATTGTGAAATAGGCTCGAATAAAATTAGACCGTATTTAACAAATGAATTTAGAAAACTAGCATTTTATTCTGTACATAATCTTAGTCACCCAGGAGTTAAAACTAGCAAAAAATTAATGAAACAGAAATATTTTTGGCCTAATATGGATCGCGACATTGCGAAGTGGGCGAGAGCATGTCTCGAATGTCAAAAAGTCAAAATTACAAGACATACTGTATCAGGTGTAGGCGAGTTTGAAAGATCTGATCGCTTTCAACACATACACATAGATATAGTAGGTCCTTATATCATTACCTATTACAAACGACGGGTATAGATACTGTGTAACTATTATAGATCGTTTCACAGGGTGGCCCGAAGCATACCCCGTTCAAAATATTACTGCTGAAACCGTAGCAAGGGTAGTGTTTGAAGGGTGGATAACGCGATTTGGATGTCCTTCGAAGCTTACAAGCGACATGGGCAAACAGTTCGAGAGCGATTTATTCTCTAGTTTAATGAAATACTTAGGTGTAAATAAGTTACGTACAACTCCTTACCATCCACAAAGTAATGGCATGGTGGAACGTTGGCATCGAGCACTGAAAGTGGCTTTGATGGCCCGTTTACAAGCCAACAACAGTGATTGGGTGAATGAACTTCCCATTGTATTACTGGGATTAAGAGCCGCTACTAGAAGTGACAGTGGAGTTAGCGCAGCCGAGTTGACTTACGGTAGGACAATTCGTTTGCCGGGAGATTTTTACGATAATGTAAATATTTGTTGTTCGGATTTGGAATATTTACAACAGCTTAAAGATAGCATAAGTAAATATAAACCACGACCCGGTATTCACAATAATTCGCGCTCATTATTCATTCCACAAGATTTAAAATCGTGTAGAAGTGTATTTGTTAGGAATGACGTCTTACGCAAATCTCTACAACCTCCGTACGATGGTCCATATTTAGTAGTTGATAGGAAAAATAAGTATTTCATTGTAAAAATAGGTAATAGAGAAACATCCATTTCAATAGATAGACTTAAGCCAGCATTTTTTATAGATATAGAAACTCATTATAAGGATAATTTTAGTTCAAATTTAAATAAACAAAACGAGCAGAATATAAGTTCAGATAACACGGACACTTCCAGTAAAGTTTTAAATCATAAAACTACGCGAAGTGGTCGCGTTATCAAGACTCCGATACGTTTTGCGTAGTTTGCACATAGCAAGCTGGTAATATGATATAATGTATTGTAATGACACGATGTTTCAATAATTGTTTTATTATAATTTCAATGGGTAAAATAAGTATTAGCATTAATAATGTAGGTCATTTATTATTGTGTTAGTTTATAATATATACACATTTTTGTTTACACACTTATACACTTATTTTAGTATATAAACCTTTTACAAAATTTATACAATTCATTTACAATTTAATTTTTACCACGTTTTACTAAAAGTTTTATACATTACTGTACAATGGGTTACAACCAGAGCAAACCCCAGCAGAATAATGTGGCTATTGCCCAATCTGTATCAAACGAAGTTATGGGTCAAAGAGTGAATTTCCTAGAAATTGTTTTCATTGTAATTGCTGTGGCTCTTGGTCTAGTGTTGCTGTGCCTGATGAGAAGTCAGTTCAAGAAACGAGTGCGAGACTGGTTCCGGAAAGAAGCCGCTATAGTTGGAATATCTCCACCAGTGGTAAAAGTACATACCATCCAACCACCGACTTCTCCACAGTCCACACACGGTTATAGTCAGTGAATAATGTTTCAAACTTGTAACGAATACATACGTGTGGTGTAAACCTTATGTTATAAGTAGTTCTAATTAATGTATTTAGTGGTTAGTGTGTAAAAATTTTTTTTCTGTGAAGGGGGGTGCTGTAGGGACACATATACGTACCCATGTACCTATATACATATATACCTACCTAGAGGCGGTTGCACCGCCATGTAAGTTATGCAGTCGCAATAAAATGATCAATCGGACCTGACGTGTGTGTATTATTCCTCGACCAATAAACCTTCTGATAGTAGGACAGTAAAAGTAACATTATAATACCTACATTATAAATATATTTGAAATCGGCTACCTTTTTTTTTATAGATGGGAAATCATCAAATGACTTCTACCGCTGTGGGCACAAGCGGGGAGGCGTGTCAGACTCTTACTAACTAAGACTCATCTGTGTTCCGGGAGCACGGTAACTCTTTCGAACGATCCCGCACTCCTGGTTTACGCAGGCCCAATGGGGCCCCGTCACTTGAAGAAGAACTGAACTGCTGAAGAGAGTTTTCTACTTCGAGCCGTTCCTCTAGGTGCTGAATGGTCGCATGCGTTTACAGTCTTTTGTGCTTGATATAGAACAGCCATCTGTGATGTCCCACTCGTAACTTTGCGAGAAAGATTAGTGACTCGGAACCTTTGGTCCGAGTTCATTTTTCCCTCGGATACATAGAACATACTTCGTTCAAAAGGGTGTCAATGGTCCCCATCCATCACTGGATGCGGGAACCAATCACTGGATTGAACTACACAAACCAAAGGTCCAGCGACCGTCACTATAACTCCAGGAGTTGAAATAAAAAAAAAACATGTCAATTTCAACCGAGAAGATGGATATCGTAATTTGTCAAAATCGTAGAATCGCGTGATCAGAACGAATGATGAAGCCAAACAAACGTTACACGCCAGTGTGCAGATGTCCTTAGTGTTGAGTGTCGAAGTACGGTTCCGTAATAGTGTGTGATAAAAATCAAGCGAGAGTAGTTTCCGAAACCCGCGCTCCACGGAGGCGACGCTGAGCTGAGCCAATCTACACGTGACCACGGCCGTTGCAATACGGTCGAAACGTTAGGCAATAAACGAGGTATTTTACCTTCATTTATTCACGTGAACTACTGATTTTTTTGTTAGTTGATGCTCCCATCCACACCATAGGAGGCTAATTTAATTAAAACTTGATTATACTGACTTTACGTACTATAGATACTGCTTATGTAAGTTTCATGGTGTAACGGTTGCAGTACCTGGCATAACTGTGTATATACAAATATATTTAAAAAAGTGGCAATGACCTTTTATTGCCTATTTCTTTTTTCACGGTTTTACTTTTGCAAACTTGGTATTAATGTGGAATCACTATATTCTAAATATTGTCTGACGTTCACGAGCGTTGCATTCTGTAACCTAAGTCAATAAAGTACTATTGACTTTTACCATAAGCGCTGTGTTAAAACTTCCTCCAGGACCACCAGCCATTCCTGTTGAGAGTATTTGATATCGAGAATAGAAGCTACTAGAATAGAAGATCTGCGATCGACTGGAAAGATCGGTTGCACTAATAATCAATTTAAGCCTCGCATTGACAATCTAGGTAGCAGTTTGATTGCTCGATGTATGTTGCTAAGTCAGGCATCCAACCCCAACTCTCCACAAAACGTATTTAATTAAGGGCTTTCTACCTCACCAAGGCAAGAGGCTAACCAAGTGCAGTAAATGACTTGCCGAACTCAACAGTGGAAAATTTCTGGGTCCAATTGAATCGATGATCCTCTGCATCACCTACTCCGGAAACAATCGTGTCATTGCCTCATCTATTTAATGGCGTCCTCCACCCCCATCCACTTTTTCAAATCATAGAGAATTAACTGACTCAACATGATTGGCGAAGGCGACTGAACAAACTTTAACTGTATTTGTGTATTGTTATTAACCATGTTTCAGGCACCGATGAGAGTCTAGTAAGCGAGGATATTTTGAGTGATAATTTGATTAACTTAGATAATTAATATGCATCGATTGAATGATCATATTGTGATAATTGTAATATGTGTAATTTGGCTGCAAGGTGACGTCTATTACTATAATTAAGGAATTGGGAAATGATGCTATGAGGAGAATAACTTGATATTTTTTGACGGATTAGTGCTCGTTACTTTACTTTTACCCGAAAACCCAACTATGGCAACAAACCGATGTGTGCTGGCAACACCGGCTAATGTCAACATTGTATTGCGTTAATAAATTATTTTTTAAAGTTTATTGTGATATAATGTTTATAAAACAAAGTGAAAACTCATTTATTGCTCTTACTCCACTAATGAAAATGTTTTCTCAGTGAACTCTGTAGTGCTATATAAGTTGCAACAAAAACAGTGAAATAGTGAAATATCAATGAAAAAAACCAAATATGACCCAGTTTTACTCAAGTTGTGATAAACAGTGAGTTATTTAAATGCTGTAATGCATATATAATACCACAAAATAAACTTATGACTAATATGAAGACTTTCATGCCAATTTTACTTCGATTAAAAACAGTTATTAATTCAAGCAATCAATGTAAACAAATATCAGGTGGCGATTAACCAATCACAATCGTACTAATACTTCGACATTACTCGCAACGTTCAGAAACCGAATTACTCCGAATCTGAATACTAATCCTTTAAAACAATAACGTTCCATTTCACTCTGGCTTCTGAGTAAATCTTAAACCTACATAATAATTTAAAAAAAAATCTTAACTTACATATTATATCTAACAAATATATACATATATTATAAATGGATAATCATCTAAAAAATAGATCCGCTCGACGACCTCAATGTCGACGACGAACAGTATCTGATTCATCAAAGAATAACGAAAATAGTGTAAAAATAACAGGGAAACGAGACAGAACTACCAGAAACAACAAAGATGAACACAATAACATAGCGTATCGCACTATACGCTAATCAGTAGCTCGAAAGATGTCTCAAACACATCAAATGACTGCAATACTTTGGAGCAATCAGGATTATTTGACATCACAATAATGAGCATTCCAAATGAAACCTTAGACAATGACGTTGATGAAATTTACGAACTCAGCGAAAAGATAAAAACTCTTAATAATGAATTATTGAATGCTCATAAGGAGATCGAGAATTTAAACATCGAAAACCTTCGTTTAAAAGATGAATTACAGAATACCCTCAAATTGGCAAAAACGAAAAAAAAAACAAGAGTGAAGAACGAAAGCGGAAACTTTGTATCATAAGCAGCAACAAGAACAACAAAATATCGTCCATAGCTGAAAATAGTTTTCCTCACCTCCAAATTTGCCATTACTTGAAGCCAAATTGTGGCGTTAAAAAACTTTTTAGTAACATTAATACTAAACTTTCTAGCTATACGAAGCAAGATTATTGCATAATCATCGTAGGAGAAGAAGACTTTCGTCAAAGTAAAAACTATTTAGACTTAATAGCTACTATACGAGAAACATTGTTACCTATAAACCACACAAATTTAATAGTATGCCTGCCCACATACAAATATCATTACTAGTCAACCATGTACAATTCTCGTATACAAATGTTCAATAAATCTCTGTATCTTGACAACCAAACATATAACTATGCTAGATTGCTTGATTCCAATCTGAATCTATCATATGACTTTGGCACGTTTCTAAACCATAATGGCAGAATCAGTAATAATGGGATTAAATATTTTTTTGCTTTCTGAAATATATGGTCAACACCGCAACTCTCAGTAACGACTCATGGGAACATAATACAGACGGACATACAAATTCAACACCATCATTTGAACATCCTGTAGACATATATAACGCGTCATGGCAACATGATTCCTTTCGTCTCTAATAGACATAACACAAATTTCATACTTTTGCACCAAAATATTGCTGGCTTAACATCAAAAAGAGATCTACTAGAAGTAACCTTGAATTAACTAAATTCGAAAAATAAACTTCCATCAGTACTTTGTTTCTCTGAAACATTTCTTAAAAAAGATACCAAAAATAACGCAAAAATTAACGGATATATTTTAGTCGCTTCATACTGTAGAGACAAATCTCGAGAAGGAATTTGTATATTTACTAAAAAAAATATAAAAACTCAAAATTTATGCCTAACTAAAGATTATGCATGTAGATATACCTTTGAATGCTGTGGCATTGAACTGCTAGACCACAAACTAATTATAATAATGATTCTGAATTATGCAACAAACTCAACAGCGCGATCCTTTTAGTGACACAATGGCTAGAATCCAACAAGCTGAACATTAATTTAAAAAAAAACTAATTAAATTAAATTTTTAAATAAACGATCTCATAACTCCCTGGCAAGCAAAAAGCATATTGAAACCAAAATAGATGAGACAGACAACACCAAATTCCTGGGAGTGACATTGGATAAACATATCGATTGGAAGTCTCAAATCGACGCTATATGTAAAAAACTAAATAGATTTGTATACGTTCTAAGTAGATTGCGTAAAACGTCAACACTGGAAACTATTCTGTTGGCTTACCGTGGTCACGTGGGCTCGATACTGAGATATGGTCTAATGTTATGGGGTAAAGCATCTGAGATCAACAGACGTTTTTTGACACCAAAAAGATGTATCCGTGCCAAAGTTGGAATTGCTCCAGATGAATCATGTCGAGATCATTTTATAAAATTGGGCATACTTACTGTATATTCCATGTATATTTTAGAGGTATCAATATTTGTGAAGACTCACCCAAATCTATTTACTAAGGCAAAGGATAAATATCCGAGAAAGACTAGTTTTGGAATGGGCTCCAAAGACTTCTATGTTTAAAATTAATTGTTATTTCATGTGCAAAATGCCAGAGAATTTTAAAGAATTATCATTATTTAGCTTCAAAAAGCAACTACGAGAATGGCTGCTTAATAAATCATACTATTCTCTGAAAGAGTTCCTAAATTATTAAAGTTATAAATAATATTAATATATTTTAATTTAATTGTAATAATGTTTATTTTGTAATCCCTACTTTAATTGTCAATGTAATATATTGTGTAATACCCATGCATGTAATTATCTACCTATTTAATAAAAGTATTGTACTATTTCACATGCTACTGAGTAGCTAAATAGAAGAACTGCAAACTGTTTAACATCTTATTGTACTCTGTTTTCTGTGAAATAAATATCATTTATCATTAACCCAAATAATAAGCTTTGACGTGAATAAAGATTTCTGTTTTACGACGGACTAGATGTAATTAGTCAGTCGGCCAGTGTAAATATTATAAATATATTAATTTTTAACTATAAATATTGTTGTGCAATACTTTTTTTTTTCAAGCGAGTAAATATCGGATAAGTAAATTTATATGTATAGTACTATAAGAGGTAAGTGTAAAAAACTTGTGCGTAGTTTGAATACAACGCTAAATCTGATTATGATGTTGGTGGCAAAATATTTATAGCCGCGGGTAGGGTTGTTGAATTGTGTGCGTATTTTATATTAAATAGGATTCTGTGATTGAATTATTTCAGAATCTGAAATAATTTAGATAGCAGACCGGTACGTTTGCGTCGGAGGTCTTTGTTAAATTCATTTACCTTGTCACCTATATCATGAAGTCATATTGAGTGATTTAACTTCCATTCACTGTTGACAGAAAGTCACTTTTCCTATTTATACAGTGGCTAAAGTAAAGAAGATCACGTATAGGCCAATGAGTATCCGCTTACAAATTTAATAAAAATGTTTCTGTCGGTATTGCTAATATAAATTTTAGTCAGGATGATAATCTACTGCATACTGAACAATATGGGTTCACAAAGGGTCGTTCGACAGCAAATGCAGGCTCTAAACTACTAAAACACATAAATAATACCTGGGAAAATAACCAGGACGCCATTGGTGTTTTCTACGACCTATAAAAAGCATTTGATTATGTGGTGCATAGCACGCTTCTGCTGAAACTTAGGCATTACGGCATTACGGGTAGGTACAGTTAGTTAGGTACAGCACTTAATCTTTTTGCTTTTTATCTTAGTGAGCGAATGCAGAATGTTTACATTAATGGAATAAGGTCGTCCGGATCAACAGTGAGTATGGGCGTGCCATAAGGATCAATTCTGGGTCCTTTTCTGTTTTTGGTGGTTGGTTTAATTTCATGTTGGCAAAGGTTTTTGCAAGACTAAGTGTAGTTGCTGCATCAGCTCGTTGAAGATGCAACATCTGAAAAATTCATTTCTTTATTTATTTTTTACTTTAAATTATTTATTTAAAATATATTTTTTAGTTCATATGTTAGTTTCGGTCAAAACATTATTTATTCAAGTTAATCAATATTTTAGGTAACCCTTTGATTATTTATTTACACTTACCAAGAAATATTGTGGGTACACTGTTAACTTTCAAGAAATTCCGCAATGGGTTTATATAATAATAATAATAACAACAACAACGCTGAGCAGATAACGTTGTTTCATAATCAAATATTTTTTTCTATTATTTTATAATAAATCAGCTCAATATCATACAAAAACTATCATATAAACCCAATAAAGTAATAATTACATAAAAGACAATAATAAAAAACGCTTTATAACTTGATTATCGACAAAAAAACCACACAAAACAGAAAAACGAAAATGACATCTGTCAAGATGAAACTATAAGGACCACAACAATGCAATAAATAAAATATGATAACACGAAGCAGAGCCCAGGTACAACAGCAAGCACACCTTCCACCCCCGGACTCGTCGCTCCGCTCCACCTCGCAAACCCCAGGATCACCAGCCGTTGTTGAGACGTCGAGCTCATCAAGCGACGAATACTTCTCTCCGCCGTCGTCGCTAACACCTGTACGTCGGCGAGGGAGAGGCCGGCCGGCGACCGGCTTGGCACTCCGAGGCCCACCGGCCTTAAACAGGGCCCCCGCTATCGGTGGTGATGTGCGCCGCATGTGATGGACATCAACAATGAATGAAAGCGTTATGCGGGCATATTATGCGGCCGCAGAGGGGGGAACCAACCTCATTGCGTGGCGAAGTCGTATTCTGCCTCTGTTTCAGGCCCTTGAACCAGCTGTCAACGTATCGGTGCAGCGATTATCGGATCAGGTGCGGGCTATGCAGCGATGTCATCTGCTGGATGATGCCACACTTGAGCGGCTACTCTCTGACGTACGGCGTAACCTAACTGTCACTCCTCCACCTTAAGCACAGGCCAACTCTGCGCCTGTAACACTTGTGCCACTAATCTTACATCATGAGGAGGCGTACGATGACGGTGAGATTGTAACCGCAAGTACCAACGACAATGAACGTTTAAGAAGCGCCCTGGAATGTGCCATTCAGGAATATCGAACCATATCGCCAGAAAGAAGACCATCTCTTCCTCGTTTGCCCACCCATAAGCAAAACATAGCGCTGGTTTGTGCCTTGGATTCGCTACTACCAAATTATTTTGATAGCAGTGAAAACCTTAGCGATACACACTCTATCCTATACTGCGCAGCTGTCGCAGCAAACCGAGTAGCCAGGGTTAAATTCCCAGTAACCGATAACTCTACTCTGCCGAGACCTGATGTGCCAGCTTGGCAGGTTAAAATTGAGTGTCGTATCGCTGGGGCTAGATCACTTATTGGCAAGCCTATCTGCTTCAGGGCGGGCAACACGCGCCCGAGAGTGATGCGCTCTGTGAATCGTTCATTCTCAGGCACTGGCATTAGCCCCAGAGAATACATCTCACGAGTCACAGAGCGCATTGACTTCTTGAAGCAGAAAGTTTATGCGTGGGCAAACCGCATTCGACGATACAAAAAAAGAGTAGATCGATATACCCAGAATCACACATTCCAAGGAGACCAAAGGTGGGTTTACAGACGCTGGGAGCATATTAACATGAACATGACGGATATACGCCGGCCCGATGATGATGTCACTAGTACATTCTGGCGCAGCATCTGGTCGGCGCCCGTCCACCATTCGGAAGGAGATTGGATTCGTGATGTAGAGCGTTCGTGTGAGTCTATAACAACAATGGAGTCATTCACAATTAACATCACTGATATAACCAATGCGGTTCGACCGTTACCGAACTGGAAATCAACGGGACGGGACGGGCTGCATTATTTCTGGTTAAAATTGCTCCGTTGCTCAAACGCACGTGTTAGATCCATATCTAACACGTGCGTTTGAGCTTCCAGTTTATGTGATGTTGTATAAAACCGAACGAAGGTTTGATGGAACTGTTTTATAAGTTTGAGAGGTGGTCTGGAGTCTGATGACGGTGTAACCATTACAATGTATTGACTGGTTATAATCATCACTATGATAACCAGTCAATACATTGTGTTTTTTACAACATCACATAAACTATAACAATCAATATTCCAAAACACATCTACATAGTAGATATCAATATTCAACACATGGATTGATTATATATATGGCTATTTACATAGCCATATAGCCCCATATTTAACACACGCTTGGCATCTCAATTCCAATCAATCGTGTCTAACCGAGCCGGTTGTACGGTGTAACCCACCTTCTTTATAAGTCCGGTAGTGCTGTGGACTCCAAAAATTATAGACCGATAACGTGTTTACCTACGGTTTATAAGCTTTTTACATCCATCCTGAGGGCAAAGATCTCATTACATATTGTAAAAAATTCCATCATGTCTATCTCTCAGAATGGATGTAGAAAAGGGGCCCGTGGCACTAAGGAGCTCCTTATAGTTGACATGGCCATTAATCATCAGGTTCGCCGTAGCCGGAAGGACCTGGCGACATGCTGGATTGATTATAAGAAAGCGTTCGTATCGGTGCCCCATTCATGGCTCCTGAGTCCAACTCTATGCACCTTCCTGAGGTCTTGTATGGGGCGATGGAGAACGGCACTTGTCTATCCAGGGGGTCGCCGCATCCTTGGCAACGGGGAACTGGTAAAGATCGAGCGAGGTATATTTCAGGGTGACAGTCTGAGTTCTGTTTGGCACTGAACCCTCTCAGCACTTTGCTCGAGGGTTCAGGGCTAGGCTATCAGTTGCGAAGAGGGGGCCAAGTTATATCTCATCTTTTTTACATGGACGACTTGAAACTCTTTGCTCCCACCAACACGCAACTAATAACGTTACTAAAGACCATAGAAACCTTTAGCAATGCTATTAGAATGGAGTTTGGTGAGGACAAATGTGCAGTCATGCATGTTCAAAGAGGAAGGATTGTGGAATCTGACGAGATACAACTCTCAGATTCCACACGGCTTGGCTCTCTCTCCCCAGCCGAAACCTATAAGTATCTAGGTATATCGCAGGCTTTAGGTATATCTGAGGATGGTATGAAACAGGCATTGCAGGAGCGCTTCTTTGGCCGCCTGAAAAAAGTGCTGAGAAGCCTTTTATTAGGCGGAAACAAGGTGCGTGTCTGTAATAGTTGAGTCATGCCAGTCCTTATATACTCCTTCGGCATACTCAGATGGACTCAGACCGAACTTGACACTCTAGATAGAAAAGTCCGTTCCCTGCTAACCACATACCGAATGCATTATCCGCGTTCGTCAGTGATGAGGTTATATATCCCGCGGAAGTGTGGAGGTCGTGGCTTTTTATGTGTATGCTAAAGCCCTCCACAACCGCGAGATATGCAATCTCAGGGAATATATATTTTCTTTCACGTGGACGCGGGTATGCACCGTGATGTGGTGGCCGTGGACAACGGTCTTACCCCGCTCGGTCTGGGTAAAGAGAACTGGCACAAACCTACAATACTTAGTACTGGGGCCTAACCATGACCATTAAGACTATTTGCCAAGTACAGGGCAGTTCAACGTCGTGTTTAAACCTGGCAGGTTGTTAATTTGTACCAAGCACTTTTAAAACATGCTGTTCTGCAGCAACGTTCTAAAACACGTTTTATTTTTTCTAATTTTATAAAGCTGAATAACTAAAACAAACTCAATAAAAGCTTGATTATGCAAAATAAACGATGAAACTTCACTGCGTCTTTTAAAAATCATAATATCTACTTTAAATAAGACACGAGTACATGATGCATGATGTGTCAATTTGACCAATAAAGTAGTCATTAAAAACTTGAGACTTGAAATTCATAACAAATTTGAATTCTATTTATTCCTTCTATCGGCTTATTATTACTTTTATTAATATTTATTATTTGCTAGGTGACTTTGCTCTTGTTCCGAGCATTATTTGTAAAATAATTATTTCGTGCCTTTTTGTTAGATGAATTAAAGTTTTTAACCTTTTCGAATACATTTTAAAATATTTTTTATGTTTAAAATTAGGGGTTTTACCAATCTAAGCATTTGACGTTTGCGCTGGCAGCACAATTTAATTCCTTTACTTAGCCATTTTACTTTTTTTCTGCACTAATTCTTATTCTCTTAGGCGGATAACACATATCATAGTAACATTTAAAACTGTTAAAGAATTTGTTGAATTCTTCATTTGGGTCACTAATGTTGAAAATATCATTAAAGGTCAAACTTTGTAAGCATTTTTCAAACTTGGAAGTATTCTCTTCGCTATATTTTCGCTTTAACGTATTAAAGCGGAAATATAGCAATGAGAATGCCAGTACGGAAGGACACTAGACGCCTTAACAGGACACCTTATAATTTGCGCGCTGTGATCTGATACACCCAACTCGGTAATTACACATTTACTACCCCTGATGTTATGAATAATATTGTCTATGCAGGTGCCACTACATAATCGTGTGGGTTCGCGAAGTCCTACTGTCATGTTATAGCTATTCAATATATTTTCAAATCCAAGAGAATTATTATTATTTTTTGATATGTCTTTATTGAAATCTCCACATATTATAACCTTCTTTTTACGTAAAAGGTATATTTCATTCAAAATCACTACAAAGTATAAAACAAAGTTGCTTTCTGCTGTCTGTCTGTCCCTATGTATGCTTAGATCTTTAAAACTGCGCAACGGATTTTGATGCAGTTTCTTTTAATAGATAGAGTAATTCAAGGGGAAGGCTTATAATGTATAAAACATGCATGTTATTTTAGATAAACATTGATAATTTTAGAGGTTTCTAATGTGATGTGGTAAATGAACACATTTTTTTGAGTTAAGAAAAGATAAAATAGAAAATTCTTTATTGTACACCACACTTATTAAATTACATTATAATTTATACAATCACATAATTATTGCTTACATAAGCGCATGCACAATGGGCCTTATCGCTGAGAGCGATTTCTTCCAGGCAACCTTTGGATGGACAAGAATGTATATAAGAGTACCACGTGGTGTAGAAAAATGAAAATTAAATAAAGACGTACACGATTTTACATAATATCAATAGATAAACACAAAAACATTTATCTAACATTATAATAAAACGATTGAAATGTTCGATACAATACATACATAAATACACAATATACTATATTTAAAAATAATAATAATAAATAAATAAATAAATAAATACAACAAACAAACATTACATAAACACAATAAACTTATATATAAAAGAGAAAAAGAGAAAAGAAAATTCATATATGTAGCTGCAACTGGACCGCTGGACAGGTAGTGCGCTTTTACCATTTTTTAAACATATTAGTTGTTTGTGCCTGTCTGATATCTAAAGGTAGTGCATTCCACAACCGAACAGCTACCACGGTAAATGATTTATCCATAAATTTTGTGGAATGCATTGGCATTTTCAAGCTCAAATCATTTGATGACCTCAAGGACCTCATATGTGTGTCATGCAAGAACTGAAAACGTTCTTTAAGATAAGAGGGGGCATTGGGATTGAACAAAATATTGTAACGTAGTATCAAAATATGAGTATTCCTGCGAAGACGAATTGGAAGCCACTTGAGTTTTTTGCAAAATTCAGAAACGTGATCATATTTGCGTAAACCAAATATAAATCTTATACAAAAATTGTGGAGGCGCTTAAGTTTATCAAGTTGTTCCTCGGTTAGATCTAGATAGCTGACATCGGCATAGTCAAGGATCGGCAGTAGTAAGGATTGCGCAAGCGTAATTTTGGTGGCGATTGGCAAAAAGTTACGCAACCTGCGTAAAGACCCCGCTGCTGCAAAGAGTTTGCGACTTGTTTCTTGCATCTGCTGTGCCCATGATAAGGTTCTGTCTACGTATATCCCCAGGTTCTTGACACAATTTTCAATGGATAGGATTACATTGTTGAAATGAACTAGGGGCAATAGAGGCCAATTGATTTTTGATAGTAATCCTGGGCTACCTACAATGGCAATTTGGGTTTTCCCGTAACCGTGAGTCCATAGTTTTCACTCCATTTAGAGACATGTGCCAGGTCCTTATTCAGTCTTGAGATTCCTTCAGTGAGTTCATTTACTGTAGCCTGTGTGTAAATTTGCAAATCATCTGCGTAAAGGTGGTAGGATGAAAGGAGCTGCTTAGAGATGGAATTGATGAAAATCGCAAAAACCTTTCTTGGTTACACCCTAACATCCTGTTCACCCGCCAGTTGCTTGTTATAACAGTAATAAATTGATGATATAGAAAAATGGTAACACAACAACCGAAACAAACAGCAAAAATCTCGAAATACTGAGCTAAAAAATGGACATCAAAAATATTTACTCTAACATCAACTATTTAAAGCATATATATTAAGGTAAAAAATAATAAAGATAAAATTAACGACTTATTTAAAATAAAATGCCATAAAGTATAAAGGTATGCTAATACAATACAAAAATAAGTGTAAAGGAACGGTTTGTATTATTATAGCGTATGGTACAACGAAATGGAACGTATCTTTTAATGACAGATGACACCTGACAGATAATGAGTGAAAATTGTTTAAAGGGATCAGTAGCCAAAGTCAAAAGTTGTCAATAACGTCGTAAATAAACGAGTGACAAGAAATTAATATAAAAAAATGAAAGGTACGCTATAATTTAAAAAGCTAGAAAAGTGAATTACCCGGCACTGTTGATAATACAAGAAACGCAAAAGAACCTATTTCTTGGATGCAGCCCTTCTACTCCTTGTTGGGACAGTTTTACTTGCCTTTGCCGCATCAGTGTCCTTAATGTTGTCCAAGTCACCTAATGATTACGTTGCAAACGCTGACTGAACCCTACGATAGATCAAAATAATGTACTACAGGATTGTACACCTTAAAAGGTCTACAAAAAACTGGGCCGCTAGTACTATCTAAATTGTTAAAGAATATACTTATCGATTTTTTATCAAGCTATGGAGGTCTGTATATGCATAGTATAATGATTGAATGAGACTGAAATTAAACTGCACAACACTCTTTTAGGTTCGGTATGCACCATTTTCCATTCGTCATAAACGTGGCTTTTATGACATTTTTTAATAGTATACATGAACCTCCATGTCTTTCGTTCCTGGAATAATAATAATATGTAGAGAGTGTATAACTTGGTATGTATAGATGTTGATGATCATCATTTTTCATGTTTGTTTCTGTGATACATAAAACATCAATGGAGTTTCCTTCGTGTACGTATTGGGGTTAGGTGTAGTTATTTTGGGATATTTACCCTTTTTATTAATAGGTACTCTATTTGTTAGAAAATTTTGGCTGTAAGTCAGATAGTCAATTTTAGTATTTAGTTTAAAGCTAAGTTGTTTCAAATAGTATCTGTTGTTTTGTCTACGATAGTAAATACAGTTAAAGTTTGTATGACAGATAAATTTACAGTTAGAAAAGTTTTGAGTTATCAGTTTAATACCTTGATTTAGAATATGCTCGTTCAGGTATCGATTACTTTGGACACTGAGTAGAAAAACTTGTTGACATTTTTTTAGGTTATCTAATAAAATACATATATCTTTGTGTAATGTAGAAGGATTTTGGTCATGCATCCCAATAGAAATTATAATTATATCTTGTTGCGTGAGCGTGTTAAACATATCCGAGTGGCCATATATAATAATATAATATAATATAATAATATCATGGGACAACTCACACAACGCTATCTGATCCCAAACTAGGCATAGCTTGTACTATAGAAAAAGACAACTGATAAACATACTTATATATTTCTAAATACATACATATTATAGATAAATAACACCCAGACACAGAATAAACCATCGTGCTCATCACACAAAGTATTATTCGGGGTAGGGATCGAACCCACGACCTCGTGCGTAGCAGTCGGATACACTCCCACCGCGCCACAGATGCTGTGTGCATATTGAATGGGAAGATTCTACACCTGGTTTAACCATAGCTGAGATTGAATAACGGTTGTTCCATTTATTCCTTCTGGTTTTAGTCAGTGATAATCCTAGGCCACTTACTTGTTCATCACCTAATTTAAAAATCCTAGCTCTTGTGTCAGTCTGAGATGTTGCGGTTTTATTTTCGGTAGGCGTCAATCGATTCTCCTTTATAGTTTGATTGCTCGCATCGGATGAATTATTTTGTGTGCAATTTTCGGAACTGGCCTCTGTTGTTTTATAAATTTTCAGTGTTACATTTTTCTTACAATTTGTGTCGTTATTGTCATTGTCCTCTATTTCCAGATTTATAGTTCCTCTGAAGTTTTTCTTGTTTTTTCTTTTGATATATATAGTCTTTAGTAATACGTTTTTCTTGTTCTTGATTATTTCTTTCTAATGCACTATTTTCGAGTAGAGGTTCTTCAATCTGTTGATGAGCACTGTCCAGTTGACCATGAACACTTTTTATTTCTTCATGTAAAGTGCGTAAAACTTCATGTAGTCTAAGTTTTGAATCGGTAAACTATCTGCTATCGAGTCTTCAGATGACGTTAGACTAGATAGGCGACAATACGAAAAAGGAACAAAAAGACATCGTTATTGAATAGTTTATATTCAATAACGATGTCTTTTTGTTCCTTTTTCGTATTGTAATGTTCTCAGAACTCATTTTATGTAATTTTTTTTTTAATACCAAAGCTACTATAATATTCTACTGTAAAATTAATATTTTATTACTCTGGTATCATTTGCGCCCTCTGGTGCTAAGTAGAGAAGTTATTTGAGTTTTACTTTTCGCCACACCCATTGCTAATGTGGAGCTAGTCGTCTGATCGTTATTTTTTATACTAGTATCATTTACGCTGCCTGGTGCCGAGTAGGAAAATTATTGATTTCTATCTATATTGATATATATTCGCCGTTTCTACTTACGGAATTACATTTAGATTTTCAAAATATCATTCCGTAAGTAGTATAATCGTTTTGTTTCATATTTTTGTATATTTCGTTTTATTATTAGTAAAATACGCACACACGTGTTTGTATTTGAATAGATTTTTATCATTAAAGCGTTTTATTGTTATTTGAAACAAGGGCACTATTCGTGTTCAAATGTTATTGAGCCTAATAGTAACACATATTTATTATTGTTTAAGGTTTATTTGCACTTGCTGTAAGTTCTCACAAACATTTTCACTTATAGATTGTATCATGTGATTGCACCACTTTTTATTTCACTTAGATATAATTTATATCATTTTTAATTTTAATATAATTTTTACTGTTTCTGTGTTGGGTATTTACATTTGGTATCGCTTTCCAAGTAGCTTTACATTTGTTAGAGGCAGAGTTAATGAAGTCGTCGTTTTGAGATTTTTTAGTAAGTCCAACTATAGTTTTATACTTCTTAGCATATGTTATAAATGTATTTGTATTTGCCTGGCTTGGTTTATTCCTACACTGCCATAAAAAATGACATTTACGTCTGCTGAATATTTAATAACCGCGCGAAATCCATTTGGATCTTGATCTGACATACATTTTCTTTTTTTCTAGAGGGAAGCAGAGATCGTAAAGCCTGACAAATTTTTCATGAAATTTATTGTATACTTTATTTGCATCCGTAGAGATATAGACGTCGCATGACTTAGCTGACGTAAATATTTTATAAATATTGCTCTATTGTCTTTAGAATAGTCCCGTGTATATACGTAAAGGCAGTCAGGGACTGAGACTTTTGTGTCCGACCGATTCGGGTCGTAAATAATTTATTATATATATTTGCGAAAGAAAAGAATAATGGCCTTAATTTATCACGCAGAATCTTTACTTACAAAAGTTAATCGTTTTCTTACCTGAGTAACATTATTAAATGGTGACAACAATATTTACCTCAGTAAAATAAAATACATTAAAATTATACACTAATAAGGAGCAACGAATTACATCCGTTTATCTTTAACAGTCAAATAATAATCGATTCAGTAGTTAGCTCTTTATATAACATGCCTCTTGACTATATTTTTAAATTCATTTATTGGTATACTTGAAATGATAAATGGGATTTTATTAAGGATCTAACGTATGTATGTATTATATGTATAAAAAGTTATGAGTTTTATGAAGTCTATGATATTGACCTACTAATTTGTGCTTATTTCTTGAATTCACAGAGTGAATATCACTATTTTGTGATATAAATGTAAGTTTTGTTTTATAAATATAACGTTTGTATTGTTCGTTTGTTCCATCTCCTTAAACTTTTCTCTAAGGAGAAAACAGCTTAAGGAAATTCTGCACAGCCTTAATGGAGCCTCTAAACGTGTAGGTCTCGGCATGAATTTGGAAAAAAACCAATGTAATGTAAAATGAACATGTCATGCCGAGACCAATTTATGTTGAAGGGTCAATATTCATAATCCAGCTTGGGTCTACTGGCATAAGAAGTCGACAGAAGGATCCAATTCTGTTGCGTACCATTTAGCAAACATCACTGAGTTTTCACTTCGCCCCTACCGCAATACCTGAAGACCAAAGTATTTAACCAGTGCGTCCTACCTATTACGACCTACGGTGCCGAGACGTGGACACTTACGGTTGGGTTAGTCCACAAATTTAAAGTTGTACAGTGGGCTAAGGAGCAAGATAAAATTTGCAATGTGGTCATACGACAAATACCTACATAGCTCGCAGGTTAAGCATGCTGAAATCAAATAAGCTGCTCGCCTCCTCCTTTAGTAGTATAAAAAAATCGCTGGTCGTTTTTAAATTTAAATATTAAAATTAAAATACTTTGTGCTATTCATTTTATTAAATAAAATAACTCTCAATTTTATTTTTTACTTATTTAGGATTTCTTCTCTCGAATGTAACCTCATGCCCAGATAATGCTCGTATTACAACATCGAATCTGTACTTCATTTTGTTAAAGTCAGCTTTCAATCGGAACAATCTTACAATGTGTGCCATGGTGACTTTCATTGAAATCATTGCATATTTTTTACCTGAAATATAAATATTGTTTAGATTGGGTTTGTAAACTACATGGATTACCGGATCCTTTGGTACTTGTACAAAATGTTGCAAAAAGGTGAAAAAAATAGGCATTTTTATCACTTGTTCAATTGTCATAATAAAATCAGTCTCGCGGGTGCGCTCTTTGCAGTTACACGCGCGCATGTCGCTAGTTAAACCTACACTCCTACTACCTCACCTAGGGATGGGAACATGTATCGATAAAATTTATCGACATAGATCGGTTCCTAACTCGTTCGAACTCATTGGGTAAACGCCCACTTGAGAGCCCAGTGAATACTAATGAATGGAAAATTCCGAAGATAACCGCGAAACCAGTCGAATTTCATCACCCGGACGGAATCAAATTATCAATAGATTCAAGACACTCCCTAATGAACAAACAGAAGCAAATACATCTACAAGATTCCATACAGCAACTTCCGTTACGAAGAGAAGTAGTATTCTGCCTATTGACCTGGAGATTCAACCAACTTGAACCCACGAACATATCAAAACTACAATTACAACGTACTCGAAAAATTTCCATCTTCAATACAGAACCAAAAATATAGTGGCAGTCATCTGCCATACATCTGAGAGTCATCAAGCTATCAAGGAGGGGCTACGCGTTAAAGACATTGCTTTCCATACTTTCTCACGTAATGATGAGAAAATGTATAAGGCAGTTATTTTTGGTCTACCTGACTACGTCGAAGATTCACTTTCGGCTGAATTAGCTGCACTCGGTTTTGACAATGTAGTCGTTAGAAAAATGAAGACTGCCGTCGGAAAAGAATCTTATTGTCCCCCTTTTCTGGTTCAACTGCCACCTGGTACCGATATCTCCAAATTTCGACAAATTAATCTTTTATAGAACAGCGTTGGCCGAATTTTAAAATACCGAAGCAACAACACTTATGAAACCCAATGCTACAGATGCCAAGGCTTTGGTCATTCTTCTCGCAACTGTAACCTCCCACCTCGATGTGTTAAATGCACCGAATCACATGAATCGCAAGACTGTCCTAAAAAATCGAGGGATCAGCCTGCAACATGTTGCAACTGTGGTGGCAATCACCCTGCAAACTTTCGTCAATGTAAGCATCGTGAAACTTATCTACAATTACTGCGTGATAGACAGGCTAAAACGAAAGCTGCACGTCCCATGAAGCCTGAACTCAAAAACATCAAATCTGATAGAAGACCCTGGAATCAAGTTGCTGGCCATAAAACTCAAATTTCTGCAACAGGAACTATCCAACAAGAGCTAGACCAAGATCAAGCTACAACTGATATAATATCGATTCTAATGTCAATTAAAACAATCAAGAGTCAATTCATCGGGTGTAACACTATGATGGATAAAGTTATACTTATCTTAAATCATTTGGGACAATATGTATAATCCACAGTGCCTTCGCATTCTATACTGGAATGCTGACGGTATTCGCACGAAAATTTCTGAGCTACTGCAACTGGTAAGTGAGCATTCGATAGACATAATTGCTGTGTCTGAGACAAGAATATCTCCACACCTCAAACTCGTATCACCCGGTTTAACTTGTTATCGTAGAGATAAAAAATCCAATGGTATTGGACAGGGAGTTGCTATCTTGATTAGAAATGACATAACTCATACTTTACTTGACCTCCCAATGACCCAAAACCTTGAATGTGTTGGCATTCAAATTTCTATCTCTAAGTGCAATATTTCATTTATATCTGCTTATCAGTCGCCTAATCTACCCCTAGTACGTCATGATTTAGATTCAATTATACATATTATTATTATTATTATTATTATAATTCTGAATGTAAATTCTACGACTTTAATTATGGGTGACCTAAATGCAAAGCACCCATATTGGTACTGTCCAATCCACACGGTGATACACTTTTCGACCATATGTTACATGGCGAATACGATGTCATTGCTCCACGTGATTTTACTCTGGTTCATTACCGTAGCTCACATACTCCATCAGCACTCGATGTTGTTTTTGTAATGAATGTCTGTCACGTCTCCGTACCGCAAGCAATGCATTGCTTATCCTCAAATCACTGACCTGTATATTTCACAGTCAGAGGCAAATTTGAAAGACAGAGCAAATCAATATTTAACTACGCCAATGCCGATTGGAGAGGCTACCAGCTCACCCTCGCCAAAAATAATAAACTTTCAGCTGACACAATTAATACCATCCAAGGAATAGACTCCGCTATAGAAATATAAACTGATGCAATATTGACTTCGCGTGACATTAATATTCCCAAAACAACATCATTAAAACCTTGTAAATTACCCAGACGTAAAAAGAACCTAATTAAAATTAAAAATAACCTAAAACGAAAGGCCGTCAAGGAATCTGACCACGAACTTCGTCGAAAACTTTGCGCTCAAGTTAATCAAAAGCAATTAGAAATAAAATGTAGTATAAAGGCTTTTAATGACAAAACGTGGAACAATAAACTAGCCAAAATTAATAACCCCTCGTCAGACCTATGGCGTATAGTAAAATCAATAAATTATATACCAAATACCATTCCTCCCCTAGAAACATAGAACACACAATGTACAAAATGTGTCCTTGATCAGTGTGAAACTCTTCCGGATTCTTTCTCTGAAAACGTGCGTCTTACTCATAGTTGGATCAGTGACTCGGATACTGAACTTTTAGTCTCTATGTCAATGACTTTTTTGCAATCCTATGAATCCGAAAACATTCCTTCTCTTATTAGACCTAATGAAGTCCGGAAAACCCTGGCTCAATTAAAACATCGCAAAGCTCCTGGTGTCGATGAAATTCTAAATAAACTCTCAAAAAACCTGTCCCAAAAAGCAATAGTCTACGAGTATCTAACTAAAATTCTTAATGGTTGTATGCAGTTAAGTTATTTTCCTTCGAAATGGAAACACGCTAAAGTGATTGCCATTAAAAAACCAGGCAAGGATGGAACTATTCCTTCAAACTACCGTCCGATTAGTCTTTTGCCTAGCCTCGGTAAGTTATTTGAAGCTTCAATTTTGCATCGTTTAGCTAAAGTCACCGAACAGATCCTAATGCCAGAACAATTTGGTTTCCGGAATGCTCATTCTACAACTCAGCAACTGGCTAGATTGGCTGAACATATTTCACATAACTTAAACCTAGGCAAATCGACTGGTCTAGTACTACTAGATGTTGAAAAAGCTTTTGATACTGTTTGGCACCAAGGCCTCCTTCACAAGCTCCTGACCAACAAAGTGTCCCTATATCTTGTAAAGTTGACTCAAAACTACTTATCAGAAAGGTCTTTCTCAGTATTCATCGACGGTATATATTCTGGGCCCAAAGCTATTGTAGCTGGGGTCCCACAAGGTTCTATTTTAGGCCCATACCTCTTTAGTCTTTACTTAAATGATATGCCTAACTACATACTAAACAACCACATACACATTTGGCAATCTACCCCGATGATACCGCTGCATTTGCTACAGATAAGGACCCAGATATAGTTATTGCTCGTTTACAGTTGGCTTTAGAACTTCTGAGTCAGTATTTTACAAAATGGAAATTAAAACTAAATTTCAGTAAAACTGAAGGTATATTTTTCTCCAGAAAACGCTCAATGCCTACAAAACTCATAAAACAAGATGATTTTAATGTTCCTTGGAAAACATCGGTCAAATATTTGGGTGTTCATCTTGATACTAAATTGAACTGGAACAAAAATACTAGTGTCCTGTGTGATAAAGGAATTAAAGCTTTAAATTCTTAAAAACTCGTTCTAAACTGCAAGTCTAGACTCAGTTATTACACTAAACTATCAATTTGTTCTACACTTGTAAGAAGACTCTGCCTCACCTATGGTGCTCCAGCGTGGTGTAGTATTACGGAGACTAATTACAACAAGCTGCAAATTGTTCAAAATAAAGCAATTAAATTAGCCTATAATACTCCTTAGGACTAATATTAAAAAACTGCACTCGAGTATTAAATATCTCGCAAATTGTATATGCATAAAAACCCTATGCATAGTAATATTCTTGTCTCAGGCATTGGAAGAACTCGCACTGCTTCACTGCCTTATTTCAAAACTTACAATCGATACCGCTTACCACATCACTATTTTCTTAATGAACCATATTCCTAATGAATGCTCACCTACCTGCGGACTGGTCCTCAACTATTTGACGACCGATATTTTATTCATATTGTGTACCTACCCGCAAATAAAATTATACAAGTTTTTATTGTTTTGTACCATATTTATTAAGTTTGTCTTAATTACTCTAATTAATATAATCAAGCCGGTTATGGTTATTTCCTAGTTACTATAATTGTAATAATAGTTTGTCCAACTCGCTAAGTTGACTTACTGAGTGATATTAAAATAATATATATAATAATAAAAATATATAATATGCTTTAGTAGTGTGTTAAAAATTATTATAATAATATGTTTCATGTTAATTGTCAAAAGTTCATAAAGGCGCTCTTAGTCTAGGCAACACTTGTAACTTAGTCTTTAAGAAACAATTAGAATAAAATCAATTGTTTACTATCATTGTAATATGTTAAAAATAAAGACACTTTAAAATAAATTAAATAAATAAATTATGATAATGCAATTCATTTTACCATTTACATTATTACACGGTTCAACACTAAACATAAATGACGGTGGATAAGATACCATACTACTATATTCAGAATTCTAGGACACCTTGAAAATTACAATTTAATCCATGAAGATAATTTTAAGCTCTAATCGGCCGGTTAGGGCGCGCCAGAGTATTATCAGATATCAATAATACCTACCGACACATGTTCTCTGACCATAACCAAATGTAAACTGTAGATTATCAAGTGGCTTTTCCTTGTTCAGCCACCGCTCAGGTTTAAATTCATTGACATCGTGTCCCCAAGCTGGCTCTCTATTTATGCCATCTACTAAGACCAAGACTTTACTGCCAGTTCGTAGAGTATAGTTTTCTGAAAATAAAAAATAACGAAAGTACACAATAACTTCGTTTTAATTACAGACCACCGCGCTCTATTAGCAATACATTATTTACAAATTTAATGGAATATTTGGGATTAAGTAACAGGCAAAGTCATTACACAGTACAGTAATGATTATATCTAAACAACAAATTTCGCAGTTGCACGCAAAGCTGTGTGTTTGTTAAGAATCGGTATCCTAAAAGTCAGACAGCTCCAAATTCAATAGTCTCCTGTTTCATTTTTGTTTAAAACTAAAGAAATATTGTAAAATGTTATGCCGCACACACATCGAGGGGTAATTCCCTGTGTAAATGTGTGTGAAATCAGTTGGTAAATTGGTAGACTCTTCTATAACTCCGAGGGGCTTAATAACGTTAATATCTCTATATTAATGTTAATAAATTCCTCGGGTCTAGTTTTTATCTTCCTACATGAGACTAACACAATACTCTGTGGGCATAGCAGCGACGCTTGAAATCCTTATGACACCATGCTCAGTGTATGGTTTCGCAGATATTATTAAAAACTAGCTGTGCCCGCGACTTCGTTCGCGTGGAAGTCGGGTTTATATTAAGGTAGTTTATGTTACATTATAACTTCTGTATAAAACATAATGGAAACATGCTCCACAATGCTCTGTGGCATCTATGGATATTAAGGCCTAGCTTTAATCAGGGCCCGACCTATGGCAGGGCAAGCCAAAAAATGCCTAGTGCAGCAAAATGAAGTTTATTTCGCCAGACGGTTAGAAGACAAATTATAAAAATTAGCACCTCGACAAAAAAGTATTTTACCAAAATGATTTCACATCGAATATTTTAATATTGAAAAATTCCCCCCGTCCCCGTCACGCGAGTACTTGGGCAGTTTCGGGTTAAATGAAGCCCGAAACCGCCCAAGTACTCGCGCGAAATTTTGTGTTATGGAGCTTCGATTCTGACTCCGGCGGTACTGTTTTCGTGTTCAAACAAACAGACAACATTCAAATGTTTCTAAAAGATATAATCAGATATCTTTTTTTGTGTTTAAATACTATTTCTAAACTTATATCAATATTTTTTTTCACTCACTTTAGAAGATTTAAATATTATAAGAATTTCAGTAAGTTTTTTTTTTAAATCAATTTTCCTGATTCTTTTTAATTTGTATTTAAACGCCATCTATTTTCAAAACTGGATAAGTTTCTTTTAATACTTGATGATTTAATATTAAATTATACTTAAACTATCATGCATTATTAAACGTAGGTACGCAAGGTATTTAACCTTAAATTATTCACGCGATTAAGACCCTTAATATCTATATTTTCATAATGAGTACAAATCGCGAAACCTACAAATGTTGCATTTGTAGGTAAGCAATTTTGACACTTAGAAGAAATCGATTTAACAGATGGCGCCATGTGTTTTATTTTGATATATCACGGACTTAATCTTTCATTTTTTTTAAGCAACAAACATACTTAAATTCAGAAAATATCAAGTAGTACCTACTTGTATTTATCTGTAATGTGATATTATTTTTCATTTCAACATTCATAACTTATGAATCGTGATTATTCACGATTCATGCAAAACAATATTAAAGGTGCCTATTGAAAGTGATTGATTAATATGCAAATTTGTTAACCAAAGTAAACATGTTAAAGTCGAAAATAAAAGCTTGTATAATAAGTATACATTTAGAAAAATACTTAAAAAAGAAAAAAAAGCATTTAAAACAACACAAAAAGAGCCTCACATACATGAGACTCGATCTTCCGACCTCGCCCGTTCAATACCGCTACTTGTGCCAATAGACCACCTCAACCCATACAAAATCGGTTAAAATAGCTGATCTTAAGAAAATTGAAAATGTTGTGTTTAGCTCCTTATAGTTTTAGCGTGAAGTTATTGTTTCCATGGGTTACAATTGTAAATAATGTCTTATTGTGGAAAAAATTGACAAAAACCATAATGGTTCGATCAAACATACGTTGCTGCTCGCTCCCCATAGACGATAGCGTAATGAATCATAATGTAAGTAATGACCTATAGTATTTACAATAAAACTGCAAATTTTCATGAAGATCCGTCAAGTAATTATTGTTTTATAACGATAAATAGCTACAGACATTAGCCGTTATTGCTTAGCTCCTATGGGAAATAGCGTGATAAATTATAGCCTATATGTTAATCCAGACTTATTACAATACACATACAAAATTTCAACCGAATCTGTTTGGTAGTTTTTGCGTGATGCGTGTTCAAACAAACAGACAGACAGACAGACAGACAGACAGACAGACAGACAGACATTTCTAAAAATGTAGGAATGTGTTTAAATACTCTTTTCGAACATTTCCCAATATTTTTTTTCGCTATGTTCGGCCATGTACAGACACGTGAAATTTACAATTTTATTATATGTATAGATATAGATAGAAGATAAAAGCCCATCATAAAAAAAAAAATCTATAATTGCACCAGCAGAAGGGCGTACGCCCCTTTGTTGAGAAACCCAGTTTTTCGGCAATAACTCAATGACGGTATATCTGATCATGTCGAAAATATTTTTAGTTTAAAGTATTTATTATGCGCTACCTTTGTGTTTTTTTTTTTTCATATTTTTTGGTCACACTGTTCAAAATATTAGGCAAATTGCAAACGTTTCATCTCGAAATGCCAATTTCTCTAAATGTCGTCTTCTCGAAATGCCAACTTCTCAAAATGCCAACGTCTCGAAATGCCAACTTCTCGAAATATCAACTTCTTATAATGACAACTTAAAGTTGCAATGAAAAAATGGAGCGTCTAGTGATAAAAAATCTACCATGAAATAATATCTTTACAAACATATAAAATCACTTTAATCTTTTTTTATTTATTTATTTTGGTAAGCCAAAATTACTCTGCAATTAGTTTAAATACCTTTCATACTTCTTATCAAAAGTAACATTTTGAAAACCGTGCGTTGGCATCTACCGACGAATTAGAAATAAGTCACTATGTATTGATAATAAATTTATCAATACATAGTGACAAAAGGGTTTTTTACATTTAACATTATATTCTAAAGAATATAAGAAGCAGTGCAGCAGTTTAATAAAATATGAAATTCAATACATACAAGATTTTTTTCTAAATCAGAATCAGTACTTTAATTCGTGATTTAGTATTTATTTTCATATCAATGTAAATATTACGGCTATTCCCAGTAGTACTACCATGTAGTCCTACCAGTAGTACTACTGGGAATATTTATCCCATTAGACTTACCGATAGTAAGACTTGCCTATTATATTCTTTTCCTAATAGTCCTACTGTTATAAAATATAGACCTAGTAGTGTCATAGATAAATCAATTTAAAAAAGAACAATTTTAGCAGAACTAGTAGGTATCACCTATTCACCTACGTATCTTTTCCAGAAAATGACCAATAGTTATTGTTCCATTAATCAATTGCATTTGAGCATCCTGAATAAGTCGATCTCTTTTAGTTTCAGCTTTATCTCTTTTAATTTTTACATTATTTTGTATTTGGATTTTACACATTTTTTGATATGATGCATCTCTTTGTAAAATATTCAGCAGCTGGTGTAAATTAGCTTTTTTCTTACCAACTTCACGGTTTAATGTAAAATGCCACGACTCTAAATAGTTAGTGGTGCGGTGTCGTTGGCCAAATACACACATTCTCTCAATACTATTAGGTTTTAGCCAATTCCTGATCATGTAACTCTTAAATGTGTTCATATTTTCTTCTATACCGGTGCATTCCATTTCGTCACGTACATAATCCCAACCCTCTAGAATCATTTCCTTGGGTAAAAGTGGCAACATTTTGCAAAGGGATATTATATGGCTATTCTGTACTCCTTTAATTTTAAACTTTTCGATTTTCTCTTCAGACTTTCACAATAATGATAATAACAACCGCTTGATACTATTTGTGGAAAAACTAACTTTATAGCCATCATCATAGCATCTTCATAGTCCGTTTTAAATTGCGTAGGGTTCCATTGCGTTATTTGACTTTTTATTAATTGCAATAATGTAATGTATGTTTGTGTAGTCTTGTCTGGGAGAAAGGAATAGATAACTGGTATTATATTAGTAGTTTCTTGAGAGCTACCTAGATCACAGTGTATACTATACAGCTGAAGAAAGGGTACTGGGCAAGCTCCAAATGTGCCATCACCGAAAAAGTCATTACTTTCTGTCATTATTGTTCTAGCGTCACTGGAAGCAAACACCAAAATTCGTGCACCATCATCTCGATAGTAGTCAGCTAAGATAAAAGAATCAAATTTAGATGGTATCTTAATGTCTGAAAAGCTTTTGTATTACAGCTTTTCAACTTCTAGGGTTTTATTGCGATGCCGGTATAAAGTTGACTTCATAGCCGAAAATTTGGGCAACTTGTTAATAAGGTCAATACCTGTATTTTCTAATGAAGCCACTGTTTTCTTATAGACACTGGGCACTGATATAGTGTCTGATTCACTGACTCTTTTTTTACACTCGTGTATCTTCAGATCTATTTCATTTTTCCCATGATCTGGAGCGCAAGTAATTAAATGTGGTTTTGACTTTATTACGTTATTATGATTAATAGTTACCGATCCAATACATTTACTCTTACGGTACAGAGCACATCGCCAAATTATTCTTCCGTCACTATAAGTTTTTAATTTGTAATACTGGTAACCATTCAGAAGTAGTATTTCACCTCTTCGTGTTTTTATTATATTTGTAATATTACACATATTTATGTTAATAATTTTAAATCGTGACTTTATATTATAATGCAATATTCTACTTTTTGATACAATTTCAAACTATGTAATGAGCTGTCAATCACGCTATTGTTTTATCTTAGGTCATAGATTCAAGTTCAATAAGAAGGTTAGTCTAGTTTAATATTAGGTCTACAGTTCGGTAAGTCTAATGGGATGAATATTTCCAGTAGTACTACTGCATTTTTAAAGTAAGTCTAATGGGATGAATAGTCCCAGTAGCACTACTGCGTTTTTAAAGTAAGACTAATGGGATGAATATTCCCAGTAGTACTACTGGTAGGACTACATGGTAGTACTACTGGGAATAGCCGAAATATTAAGATTAACAAAAACAAATATACAAAATAAATCTACTGAAATTAACAAATATAAACACAAAAAAGATGGAGGGGTGAGGCCTATAGCCGTTGGTTCAACATTTCGTCGTCTTGCTTTCAAAATTGCTGTCCGGCATATCCTTCCAAAATTACAGTCTGTTTTGAACCAGTACAACTCGGTTTTGGAACCAAAGGGGGGTGTGAAGCCGCCGTGCACTCCTTGCGTTCATTCCTTTCAAGTGCCACATCCGAAATGTTGGTCAAAATTGATGTCAAAAACGCTTTTAATTCGGTAAATAGGGACGCTCTGCTGACAGAAATTAAAGAACACATTCCCGAAATTTACAATTATCTCCTTTTCTCTTACGCTGACCCCACGAAATTACTTTACCGTGAGAAAGTTCTTTCTTCAGAAGTAGGCTGTCAGCAGGGTGATCCTCTCGGGCCAGCTATTTTCAGTTTGGGAATAAATACAATTATTCAAAATTTAAAATCAAAATTCAACGTTTGGTATTTGGACGACGGAACCCTAGGAGGTGAACTTGATACTGTTCTTTCCGACCTTGCAACCATAAAATCTAAATTTCAAAATATTGGTTTGGAATTAAATTTTGGTAAATGCTAACTATGCTTTCATGATACATCTCTAAATTCTAATGAAATAATTCCGAAATTTTATAATTTAACTCCGAACATAAACATAGTTACCAAAAACTCACTTTGCCTCCTTGGAGCCCCCGTTTTTGAAGACTCACTCCGCACACACTCTTTCCGTTCTATTTGCAGAATTGCATTTCAAAATTTCAAAATTTCTCGCATCGTCTTCTCGATATAAGCCCGCATTACGGTTTAACTTTACTAAAATTCTGCCTTTTCGTACCAAAATTAACTTACATACTTCGCTGCTGTCCCATATGGAAATTTCAAAATTTGCTGACACCATTAGATGACCTCATGAGGTCAACTTTAGACTCAATTTTGAACATACAGCTCAGCGATAAGTCCTGGACCCAAGCATCCTTCCCCATTCACCATGGTGGTTTAGGGATCCGCAAAATTTCTAGTGTCTCCTTACCAGCCTTTTCGTCTTCTGTCCACAGCTCAGCTAGTTTTATTGGTAAAATCCTTCACTCAAGACTGCGGGTTTGGAGGAAGCTAAAAAAGCTTGGTCATCAGCATGCCCAGGTGAGGATATCCCTGCCCGTCCAAACTTTCAAAGAAGCTGGGATGATGGTTTGTGCAAATTTTCATACAACACTCTGTTTGACGAAAGCTCTGGTCTTGAGCGCGCTAGATTGTTGGCATCCAGCTCCAGAGAATCCGGTGAATGGCTTCTTGCTTACCCGTCGTCAAACACTAGCAGCACATTTCTGGAGCCTGATACCCTCCGGCTTGCTATCAGCCTGCGCTTAAGGCTGCGCATATGCACTCCGCACCGTTGCCCCTGTGGCAGTGAAGTCGACCAATTAAGATACCACGGGCTATCTTGCCAAAAGAGTGCAGGTCGCTTTTCTAGACACGCCGCCCTGAATGACATAATCCGTCGGGCTCTTGCCTCGATAAACGTAACAGCTCTTTTGGAACCTATCGGCTTAGCTCGAGACGATGGCAAGAGACCTGACGGGATGACGCTAATTCCTTGGAGTTTGGGAAGGGTGCTTGTGTGGGACGCCACGTGTGTAGACACATTTGCTCCTTCCCACCTCCACGGAACCAGCGTTCAAGCTGGAGCGGCGGCTAAAGCGGCCGAAAATCTAAAAACCCATAAATACAGGGGTCTCGGCAACCAATATATATTTATACCATTCGGCGTCGAGACCCAAGGGTGCACTTGGCCCCAAGTGCACAACATTTTTTTAAAGAACTTTCCAAAAAAATTGGTCGACTCCACTGGTGACCGTAGAGCTGGCAGCTTTCTCGCACAACGCATCAGCATTGCTTTACAGCGAGGAAATGCTGCCAGTATTTGTGGAACCATGCCCAGGGGTCCCAATTTTTTGGATATATTTTAGTTTTATTTAGTCTTTATTTCTAGTTTAAATATAGTATTTAATAGTTTAATCATATACCTTGTAAACTCATTAAAAAAAAAAAAAAAAAAAAACATCATTTTACATTCTTTCTTAGACATAACAAAAAAAACTAAATTTTTTTAATGTTTGTTTTCCACACAGTATTATTAAGAAGGTATTAAAAAGAAAAAAATCTACTTCAGAAGGCCGAAAGTTTATTACAAGGATGGCAGCAATGTTTCCACTGTTACCTGCGAATTATATTTCTGCAGGATGGTGTCGCATATTAAATAATGCTCCTGTTAGTGAAGAAATGAATCGTTTTCGCTGCTATTTTGAAAAAAATGGTTTCTAAAGTTGTCGGCTAATCTGTGCCGGTCAGCAGCATTGTAACTAAAAATTATTAAAATGGTGGCATCGTCGTATAAATGAGCGAATGGGAAAAAGCCACAGTCTGCAACCAACGCATTACAGATTCTTTAATGAAAAAACTTTGTAATAAAAGAAGGATAATAAGAAGATGTTACTTTTGATAAGAAGTATGGAAGATATTTAAACCAATTGCACCTTACCAAAATTTAACATAAAATATTTTTTTAAGGCTGTCATTGCATAAAAGATAATCGATAAATATAAATATGAATTCAAATTCAATTAAAAAATATACAATCAATAAGGTACAAAATAAAAGTAATTATGTACAAAGGCGAGCTTAACTCAAAATTGAGTTTTCTACCAGCAAACATTTGACCTCTAGAGTAGAAAGATATATAAAGTAGTCGGAAGTGTTAAAAAAATGTTCTCTATGCGTTTGGAACTATTAATCACAATGTGATGAAACGTAAAAAAATATAAGAACACCCTACAGTGTTCTTATATATTTTTACGTTTATTGAAAAAATATTATAAAGGCGTTTACTTAAAAAAAATAACAAAACGCAAATTTTCAGTTTCTAAGACCAGCGGTTTAGGCTCAGCGTTGACCAACTAGGCAGTCAGTCAGAACAAGTGATTCTATATATATAAATGTGTCACAAGGATTTAAAACTAATCTATACCAGTATAAAAGCCGTGTGGTACCGGCTAGCCGTGTGGTACCGGCTTAAGAATAGTACCACCCCTTCTCTTCCCGTGGGTGTTGTCAAGGCGACTAAGGGATTTCACACCGGAGGACGGGCAGCAGCGTCCTCGGAGTACCTACTTAAAGTCTTACTGCGATCGCCAACCCGCTCGCCAAGCGTGTTGATTATGGCAATTACCCCCCAGGGTCTACATACTAGTAGGTTCTACTGGAGAGACCCGTGCCCAGCAGTGGGCCATCATATGGGTTGATATGTATATATGTATATATGTATACCAGTATTAAAAAAAAGAGTGAAGAACGAAAGTGGAATATTTGTATCATAAGCAGCAACAAGAATCCATAGCTGAAAATAGTTTTTCGCACCTTCAAATTTCCCATTACCTGACGCCATTTAAGTAACATTATTACTAAACTTTCTAGCTATACGTAACAAGATTATCGCATAATCCTCGTAGGGGAAGAAGATTTTCGTCAGAGTAAAAACTATTTAGACTTAAAGTACGAGCAACATTGTTACCTATAAACCACACAAATCTAATAGTATCCCTACCCACATACAATATCATTACTATTCTACCATGTACAAATTCTCGTATACAAATGTTCAATAAATTCTACTTGACAACCAAACATATAATATGCTAGATTACTTGACTCCAATCTGAATCTATCATATGACTTTGGCACATTCCTAAAACATAATGGCCGAATCAATAATAATGGGATTAAATCTATTTTTGCACTCTGAAATATTTGGTCAACACCACAACTCTTAGTAACGTCTCAAGGGAACATAATACAGACGAAAATAACGCAAAAATTAACGGGTATATTTTAGTCTCTTCTTACTGTAGAATTGTGAGCTGTGTAAATATACGTTTGAATGCAGTGGTGTTGAACTGCTAGATCACAAACTAATTAAAATTTGTCTGTATGGCACACCGCAATCAAATATCGATATGTTCTTTAAACAGTTGGAGTTGTTGCTTTTTAGACTACAATGTTCGAATTCAAACAAAAATGGAAAATTATTATAGCGGAGGACATTAATATAAACACTCTTAGGGACACTAGGACTGTCCGATACTTGACGGACATCTTAAATATCTATAACTTGTGTTATTATATTAACCAACCAATAAGACAAAATTCGTGTATTGATCACACTATAGGTAGCGGTTGCAGAAATGCTCACGGAGAGGTGTTAAGACTCGGGCTATCTGACCATGATACGGCTCAAATGCTTAATATTCCTCTAAAAGTCGTGTTAAAGCAAGCCAATATTCTGTTTGTTTTCAAACGAGACTATGACCCAAGCAACATTAAAAAAATCATAAATTATATGGCTAGCCTCACTTTCAATGATGGTTACAATGAAGACGATGTAGACAGAGCTTTCGATATATTTCACAACGATTTGTTACTGTATTATAATTTATGTTTTCCAATTCCGAAACAAAAAATAATATCTAAAAGACGAAATCTTAAATGGATTACGAAAGGCATACGACGCAGCTGTAATACTTAAAGAATTTTACGATATAAATATTACAGCAACAAATCAAATAAAAACAAGCACTTATAGATTAGAAATATCTCATATAGGAAAAGATTTATCTCTAACAAAAAGTGGTTCACCATTTAGATTACATAGGTTTGGAGTGCCACTAGGGAGCGTTCTAGAGCCGCTCCTGTTCCTCTTATACATCAATGATCTTCCAGACATAACAAATGACAAATGTATGCTATTCGCAGATGACATCTCTACAATATTGACATATAATAATTATTCTGAATTATGCAACGAACTCAAAAGCACCATACTTTTGGTGACTCAATAGCTAGAATCCAACAATTTGAACATTTATATAAAAAAACTAATTTTATTAAATGAGATAGATAACACCAAATTCCTAGGAGTGACATTGGATAAACATATCGATTGGAAGCCTCAAATCGACGCTATATGTAAAAAACTAAATAGATTTGTATACGTTCTAAGTAGATTGCGTTAAACGTCGACACTGGAAACTATTCTGTTGGCTTACCATAGTCACGTGGGCTCGATACTGAGATATGGTCTAATGTTATGGGGTGAAGCATCTGAGATCAACAGATGTTTTTGACACCAAAAAGATGTATCCGTGCCATAGTTGGAATTGCTCCAGATGAATCATGTCGAGATCATTTTATAAAATTGGGCATACTTACTGTTTATTCCATGTATATTCTAGATGTATCAATATTTGTGAAGACTCACCCAAATCTATTTATTAAGGCAAAGGATAAATATAGTAGAAATACTACAAAACCTAATAGATTAGTTTTGCAATGGGCGCCAAAGATATTCTTGTTGTTGTTTTGTTATTCCATGTGCTTAACCATTAAAAACAAAATACCAGAGAATTTAAACAATTATCATTATTTAGCTCTAAAAAACAACTAGGTACGAGAATGGCTGCTTTATAAGTCATACTATTCTCTGAAAGAGTTCTTAAATTATTAAAGCTGTAAATAATATCAATATATTTTAATTTAATTGTAATAATGTGTATTATGTAATCCCTATTTTAATTGCTAATGTAATTTATTGTGTAATACCCGTTCTTATTTAATAAAAGTATTGTTTTTGAGTTTTCACATGCTACTGACTAGATAAATAGAAGAACTGCAAACTGTATAACATTTTATTGTATTTTTTATTTCTATGAAATAAATATAATTTATCATTTAAAAATTTAAAAAAAAACAATCTATGAGGCTCAGTTCAATAGCGAGTATCAGGGGCAGACTTAGGGCGAAGCTTACGCTCACTTATGAGTATCACTGAAGTCTACACTGCATCTTAAACTACTTATACGTTACTACCTAATTTTTTCCGTCATTCGAAAAGCCTGCAGATGCGATGAACCATTCTCAGGATGTTCCCGTCACGATCTAAGGGTTTATACAGTAATTGCGATGCAATGCCTGTATTTATCCTAAAAAGAACGCCAAATAATTGTGAGCCATATATTAGAAAGCTCAAGCGCTTGGTAACAACCACGCGGGCGGAGCCGCGGACATAAGCGACCAGTCCGGCCCTAAATAATGTTACATATTTTCTATCGATTTCGCGCCATTTCACATATTTTTTCGTGTTCATTATCAAATTACAATATGTCTGATTGCCTTGAATATAGTGGGTACGGAGCCATCGGTCTTATGTAAACACATTTTAAAAGCTTGGAATCAGCCGTGTGTTCGTATATCGAACTATCAACAGATACAACAACACTTCCTCTGTCGAAGACCATAAAAGATCGATTTACGAGTTAATGCTGTTAAAGCTAAAATACGTCGAAATACCATTAGGAAGCAAATAATCTTATCGTGAGGAATGAAGACTCCCCGCCTAGCGGAGAGTCCTAACTCTGTCGCGTATAATAAAACATGACCTGAAAGCTCGGTGCATATCGTTGATATACAGGATATGTCCTAAATCAATCTTTACAATCAAAGAGAGTGGATTGATCAAAACGCCTTCCACCGCGATACGCAGGTGAAGGGCACAGAAATATCCTCTTTACCATTGAAAACATTTTCACGATTGAAGAGCACTACAATAAGCAAAATGATAAAGTGTACGCTCACAGTTCTAAAGAAGCTGCTCAAGTGGTCGGAAAGGTGCAGCGTGGTCACCATCCTGCGTCAGTGATGGTTTGGTGGGGCATGTCTTATCAAGGTGTCACAAAGCTACATTTTTGTGAAAAAAGGGGAGAACTTTTAGCCAAAGTGTGTCAAGAGACAGTCTTTAAAAATCTCTTAGCAGTACACTTTTTAAATATGTACTGTGGATTTTCCAGCAGGACTCTGCACCTGTACATATAAGTTTAATACAAAAAAAACTGAGCTTGCGGCTAGTTGTGGTAAGCAGGTCTATAACGCACCATATAGTCGGTTTAGCCCCATTCAGTCAATAAATGAAATTTTGTATGTGATATTTTATAATATGGCATCACAAAAGAGAAACTATCTAATATTAAAAGCCGCTTGGAAAAAGGAGCAATGTCGTTGGCTTTACAGAACATGAAACAAACCAATTAGTTTAACGCGAAATAGTTAGTGACAAAGGTACTGTAGTCTATATCTGTTATTATTATTTTTGATAAATGTAAGAAATAGTTGACTATACACAATAAATGTAAAGTACCTGTTGATTAAACTGAATTTTATTTTACTTATTTTATTTTATCAACAACAATCTGCTAATTAATCATACTGGCCCTTTTAACCCTGGTTATTTTTGCCCCTATGGTGGCGCTTAAAGGACTACTAGAACTTCTCAAAATCTTTGATATCAGGCGAATAGTCATAAACTGATCATATATACTTATGTTTAAAGGAAGGAATGGGCCAGGAATCCTCATATTATTAATATTGCTAAATTGGATCTCTGTGCCCCGGTCTACTCTACCATGACTACACCCGGATTTACCCATTAAAGTTTGTTAACTGAATTAAAAGCCATCCTGTATAGCAAGTTAGTATTGAAACATTTTTTTATCTAGAACTGCACAAGCAATATCCGATTTTTTCAATATTTATTGCCCATTTATTGTCGTAAATTGTTTGAGTTTTCCATTTAATAATAAGTAATCCATTGACTTGTCTAACGTACTGGTCCACTTCCGTCTAACAATAAAATTGTAAGTGTTTATAAAATGTGAATAGTTATATATTTTTTTGGGGTTTTTATTGATTGGTTGATTGACCACCAGATTTAACAGTACATTCTGAGAGAAACCAGACACTGAGAGAAGTTCTCTTGAAAGATGTGGCGGAAGGTTAGATATTAATTAAATACTTACTGAGCTTCACATCTTTGTCCACATATCGGGGGAGTACGTTCACTACCGACTTCATACGAAGACATTCCTTGATGAAGGCTTCTGTATACACCAGTTTGGGTATATCGTGTTTATTTATGTCCCTATCGCCAACCACTTCCATAATCCTAGAAGTTGTTAATGGTACTTGTAGAAAATTGGTGTTAATATTACTGAGTATGCTTGTGGTAACGTTTTATTCCTTCAAAATAACGAAAATCAACAAAGAAATCAACAAAGAAAATACAAAACTAGGATTCCATTCAATAGTCAAGACTGTGATTGCTTAATGAAACTGGCATTTTAAAAAGTAACAATTTCACTTCGGAGTCGCCATCATTTCATCAAGTTCTACCAATTCACATTTCTAATATTGATCATCACTTACTCTTTATAAACCTTGTTTTGTTCATCGGGATACGATCCTAGCAACACAGCTATGAAAACCAGTTGCTGCGAGGTTGTTTCGTAACTAGCAGTTGCAGTTGTGTTTAGTTCATCTTTAATTTCTTTATCACTCAGGGCACCATCGGCTGCTAATTGTAATAATATATCTAAAAAGGCTCTAAATGTATCTGAAAAAAATGTCATATTTTTTCTTAGTTTTCAAAAAATGCTTCAATGCCTCAGGGGGCGAAAACGTTAAGTAAAAAAAGGGCGCCTGCAAAATGACAGAAACAAGATACCTTTCATATATTTAATATGGACTATATTAAATACACTATATAAAAGATAGAAACAATATATCCTAAGGTTATTTAATAATAACTAACTGTTTTAATATTAAGTAACATTGTTTTATTTTTTTTAAATAAAATACTAGCTGTCTTAGTGCACTTCGTACCGACCCATAATTTAAAAAGAACAATTTAAAATTTAAAAAAACTCGTAATAAAAAAATACATGGAGACGGAAATATCATGGCACACACTTAAACGTATTCTATTGAGTAATTCGCTATTGCATCACTGGGAATTGTTGTGGAAAAGAGGCCGGTATCTATACGATGGGTATTGACACAAAAGACATAAAACGCGAAGTGATTAACTGTCACACTGTTAACTTACTTTCTATTCCTACTATAGGGTTCGGTGTTGTTTTCCCTTTTCACTAAACTAAGGTAAAGTGGGGAACTAGGTTAAAGTTTCAGTTATCAATTTGGAAACAACCTATTCTAATACCTACCAAATATATAAACAAAATTTCATTAGGCGTATGCTACGCCTAATGAAATTTTGTTAGGTTAGGGCATCTTAGATTTTTTTTCCGACCGCATATTCAAACTTTATTAGGGGACGTTGACATTTCGCTGGATACCAACATTACAAACTATTAGCTTGGTATCCGCCACTAACCCTGCCCACCTTGGGCAACATCGGCAGATTGGCCGCCTTTGCCCATTACATTTGGATCTTTTTGGAATTTTATGTACCTAGTTGTCACTAGGTACATAACATTCCAAAAAATCGAGACTCGATTTTATTTATGTATCTTTTATTACAATTCGTCGTGCCCTTGAGACGTTATGAGCGGACATAGGAACATCAGAAGGATATATACATACGCGTCAAACAAATAACTCTCCTCCGCAGGCTGTTTCTATCAAAAAATATTTACCTGATACGGATCCGACGTTTACTGTATTTTTTAATTCTTCCTTTTTTTTCTGTATCATCTGTAATGGAATTTTGTAATTTTAGATTTATTACTCAAACTCAATGTGTCATTAAAATGTATAAGCAACGTAATTAATATAATATGTAGCAGTCTCAAAATTACCTCTTGTATTATGTCGTTAATAAATTTATTGTTTTCGTCCAGCCTCTTTTTAAGTTTAGAGCAGTCATACATGAAGTCAGTGTAAAGTAATGGATTCAGAATTCTTTTTTTGATTAGTTTTATTAAAGTATGAATTGCTACGATGTATTTGTTTATAAAATCATTATCTTTTTCATCATGAGCTCCGAAAATTGTAACTGAAACGATAAAAAGCTTTATAGTCATTTCACAACTCTCGCTCACCTCATTTGTGCCGAGAAAAAACACTAGTCCTATGGAAGGCTTACAAGTTACAGAGGAACATCTTAAGGCAATGGAAAGCCAGATGATCTTGAAAATTACAATTTAAGATAACATGGGACAAATACCTAACTACAGTATAAACAAACCTCCCAGAGGTGTATTACCTTAGTTACCTTAGTTGTAAACAGTTTACGACGTGAATATGTCGTTAAATGTTTGATTGGCTGAAATTGTAAAATTATAGGTTTCTCTGGCGCGGTGGGAGTGTGTCCGACTGCTACGCAAGAGGTCGTGGGTTTGATTCCTACTCGGGTCACCTCTTTGTGTGCAACAAATAAACAACACAAATTGTTGTTCCGAGTCTGGATGTACACAAAGTAGTAGTCCGTGACTTGTATGTTTGTAAAGTCCCCCGCGACACAGGGCTTGTAATGCGGGAGACATCTTTAAAAAAAAGGCCTTTGCCTTCAAAACTGCATCAGTAACCTTGGCAGAAGATGGTTCTTCCATGTAAAATAAATTAATTTTCTTATTGTCACAGTAATATGTTTATGATCTCGTTTGAGAAAGGCGAAAACATAAATAATATTTATAATATTAAGTCAATATTAAATTGCAAAGTTGACATACAGCCAATTAAAACATCCAAGCTTATTCCGCAATGCAAGAGGTGCCAAGCTTATGGACATACCCAAAAATATTGCTCCAAGGAACCCAGATGTGTGAAGTGCACCGGGAAGCACCTGACCAGAGACTGCAATAAATCAGCAGAAGTAAAGCCGAAATGTGTCCACTGCGGTGAGCCACATCCTGCCAATTACAGAGGGTGTATCGTGGCCAAAGAACTTCAAAATATGAAAAACAAGATCATGAAAAAAAACGTGTCCACACCTACTGTCCAAGTCCCAAGCGGGAACAAAACAATCACCACCTCACGTAGTACGCAAGGTAACGTAAAATATACAAGTAATAAAATCTCCTATGATGGCCAAAGGAGCTCAGCCACTACCACCGTCACAAACGCAACAAAAAGTTAGCTCAAATACTGAGGAGAATATCAACAAGATTCTCACTCTCTTATCATCATTCGATGATAGGCTGAGAAAACTGGAACATAGCACCAAGCAGCTACCTACCCATAAAAATGCCTAAGTTTCTAAAAATTATGGCATGGAATGCAAACGGACTCTTGCAGCATCAAAATGAACTTCAAGCAGTCTTACATACTGAACAAATTGACGTGTGCCTTATATCTGAGTCGCATTTCACTAAAGAATCATACATTCAAATTAAAGGTTATAAAACTTATCATGCATTGCATCCCAATAACACCGCTAGAGGGGGTAGCTCTGTTATCATAAAAGAAAATATCTACCATCACCTTGAGTACACCTGTGAAGAACAGTTCACACAAATTGTAGCCGTTGGTATCAGAACTAAACGCTATCAAGTTACTGTAGCAGCTATATTATTGTCCCCCAAGATATGCCCTTAAAGCCGAGCAGTATAGTAATATATTAAAAAATCTTGGCAGCAAATTTATTCTAGGAGGAGATTTCAATGCCAAGAATACCCACTGGGGTTCAAGACTAACCTCAACTAAAGGTAAAGAACTACTTTGTGCTGTTAAAGAATCAAAATGCAATGTCATATCAACAGGTAAACCTACCTACTGGCCTACTGATACACAGAAAATCCCGGATGTCATAGATTTTTTTATATATAAGAATCTATCACCAGGATTTATGCATATTGAAGACGGGTTTGATATGAATTCAGACCACTCGCCAATTATATTGAATCTGAGTGAAACTGTAATATTGAGAAAAACCAACCCGACTTTAGTTAACAAAAATACAGATTGGGAAAGTTTTAAGCTTGACTTAGACTACGTCATAGACCTTAAAGTACCCCTAAAAACCACTTATTAATTGGATTCAGAAATCAGTCAATTTGTAAGCAACATACAACGCTGCGCTTGGGACAATACACCCAGCCTTAAAATAAAAACTACCAGTCACTCCTATCCAATAGAAATCAGGAACCTTATCGCAAAAAAAAGGGAACAGAGACGAAGGTGGCAGCAATCAAGGTTTCCGCCTGATAAAACCGTACTTAACAACCTAACGAAAAAGTTAAGTAGAGAAATCCAAAATTTTCACAACGAGACTATGAACACTTATCTTAGACAAGTAACTAATAACAAGGCAACAGATTACTCACTGTGGAAAACTACAAAAAATATAAAGAAGCCCATCATGCATGTTCCTCCCATCAAGGAAACCAACGGATGTTGGGCTATTACTAACCAACAGAAAGCTGCTAGATTTGCACAGCATCTGGAGCAAATCTTTCAACCATACGACGAAGAAGATGGGGAAGACCTTACACTGGATGAAACTTCCCAAGACAGTTTTGAAATAAAATTGGTTACGCCCAAAGAAGTTCAGAGCACTATTAAAAAGCTAGCTAAGAAAAAATCGCCTAGATACGATCTTATTACCGGCAAAGTCTTACAAAACCTTCCAAGAAAAGCAATAGTAAAACTTACCACACTTATCAATGCTATGTTTAGACTCAAATACGTACCTAATTTGTGGAAAGTTGCAGAGGTAATAATGATACCCAAGCCTGGTAAACCACCTCAAGACGCAACGTCTTACATACCAATATCTCTCTTGCCAATATTGTCAAAACTATTTGAAAAAATATTCTTGAGGCGACTGAAACCCCTGATAGAAGAAAGAAACTTGATTCCCGATTACCAATTTGGGTTCAGGGAAAAACATTCTACCATTGACCAAATACATAGGATTACGAACATAATAGAAAAAACGTTAGAAGAAAGAAAAGTCTGTTCTACTGTCTTTTTAGATGTAGCACAAGCATTTGATAAGGTGTGGCATGAAGGCCTCTTCCACAAACTAAGGAATATGCTCCCAAAGCAGTTTTCAGATATTATAGAATCTTATCTGACAGATAGATCATTCAGAGTAAGACAAGAAGATGCATATTCAGAACTTAAACAAATAAAGGCTGGAGTACCACAGGGAAGCGTTCTTGGTCCAGTATTGTACTTACTGTACACCTGTGATATTCCAAAACTAGATGAAAACACTATTGCAACATTCGCAGATGATACAGCCATCATGGCCACAGGAGTGACACACGAGGATGCAGTAGAAAAGGTCCAAATAGGCGTCAACATTGTCGTTAATTGGACAAAAAAATGGCGAATTAAATTAAATGAATCTAAATCAACCCATATAGATTTCACTAATAAACACCCGAAATATCAACCGGTATATATCAACAGCCATACTATACCGTACGAAAATACAGCCAAATACCTGGGCATGACACTTGACGCTAAGCTTCGCTGGAAGGCTCATGTTAAAAAGAAACGATCTGAGTTAGAATTTCGCTATAAAAATATGAACTGGCTACTCGGTAAACACTCCACACTATCAGTGGAAAACAAAATACTTTTATACAGACAAGTCCTCATGCCAATATGGACTTATGGTATTCAGCTCTGGGGCTGCACCAGACAAAGTAACATTGACATCATTCAAAGGTTTCAGAACAAAGTACTTCGGGGTATTGTAAACGCTCCCTGGTACATTAGAAATGAGGATCTCCATCGTGACCTGAAGGTTGACCTCGTTGTAAATGTTATAAAAAAGTATGCCGAAGCTCATGAACAACGACTTCTCCAACATGTGAACGTTGAGGCTATCCAGCTCCTCGACACCACAGACATAGTGCGAAGGCTTAGGAGGACTAAACCTTTTGAATTAACTTAGTGAAGTTAGTGTTAAGTGGTATAGTGAATGCTACTCGTAAAGAACACAAGAACAAAGTGTCTGACCTTTACTAGTGACAATAAGAAAAGTGACTATGGACACACTCTTAATATTATAATATATTCACCCTAGCAGTTTAAGTTACAACAAAATTACTTATTAGTCTAAGACTAGATTGTAATCTCAATGAAAAAACCTAAATAGGTTCTATCATTAAAAAAAAAAAAAAAAAAAAATTGTCACAGTTATTGGTCGCAAAGGTCGGATATACAGGAACTGTAAATCCGTCCTCGAAACGCTAGTTTCATTTCTCAAATGGATTTCTAAAAAGCTGATAACTAATCAGTTTTTTACAAATCCATTTTGAGCAAATGAAACGTTTTACTTAATAATAATAATAATATCATGGGATAACAATAACAATAACAAATAACAACCCTATCTGATCCCAAATTAAGCAGAGGTTATTCTGTGGAAACCAAACAATTTATAAACATACTAATATATTTCTAAATACATACATATTATAGATAAAAAAATCCCAGAAACATAATAAACTATCGTACTCATCACACAAAATTTTATCCTGGGTGAGAATCGAACCCACGACCTCCGGTTTTGCAGACAGGGTCACTAATCACTAGACCAACATACACGTTGCAGCTTTAATTAATGTCTAAACTTGTGACCGATAAACATAACGTATACTTACTACAGGAAGTCCTAAGAGTGATGTCCCTGAACGCATCACTAGGGTCAACGGGACCCTGCCCAACGAAACCATGCAGTTTATCCGTCAGTCGCCTGGACTGATCGTTAAACACGTTAAGGAATCCGTATACGACTGACAAAGAGAATGCTGAATATAACAGCTTGCGATGAAACTGAAACGTAGGTCCTAAAAAGGAAAAAAAGGTAGCTACTAAAACCTACTGTTACTTACGGTTATACAACAGTTTCCAAAAGAAAAAAGAAATACCTATAGGGAGATTAAACGATGTGTAACAGAAAAATGCGATCCAAGTTCACTAAAGGTTAGTGAAATGTCATTATTAGCGTAAAAACCGAGAGCATTTTATCGGCATAGATCTTTATTATTAGTATAGGTATCTATTAAATCTGACCCTTAAATGAATCAACATGTTCTGTAGGCAATTGTTTATAATCTATATAATCTTTATATACCAGAAGATGTGATTAGTCCTTTTCCAAGCCAAGGTTCTGCAAATCTGTAGTAGGGATGTTTGTATGATAATGCGTTTGTGACAGTCATAGCGTCATCTAAATCTGTAATACCTGAAGCAAAATTAATAATAATTATGAAGTTTTTTTGTTTATAAATCCTGAATTCAATTTTTATTTACATTTTATTATTACTTACATTATGGAGACAAAAAAGAAAAACTAAGAAATGTTTATTGACGTTACAAGTACCTACCTACATTTTCTTGGCTATTTTGTGTAAATGGTTGTTAGGTTTATTCTCAAACAAACTTACCATAATATATATCTCCCAAAAAATAACCACATATAACGCCTCCTGACTTTTTACAAATATCGATGTTTTGCGTTATAAAGTCAGCAGCATCTGAAAATATAATAAATGACCGAATGATAAATATCTGGACATTATAAACATCTTTTAATGTCATGAGATATAAAATTAATTATATTTAAAAGTACTGGACAGATTTTCATCAAGTTAGCTAGAATAATCACGATTAACTAAACCTACCTGCCTAACTTTTATGTTCAAAAATCAAATTCAAATTCTTTATTGTACACACAAAAAATACAAACATCAGTTTTTTTTTTAGGATAACTAGCAACGAGGGATTTTTGGTCCCACATTACTAGCAAGCTAAGCCCCATGGCTTGTGTTACGAGTGGGTTCACATCGGTAGTATTCGAACCCGCGACCTTACGATTGCGAGACCGATGCCTTAGCCGATGGCTACCGCCGCTTCTAATCTAATCTAAAGTAATCTAAAGTATATCATATACAAACAATATTAAGTACAAAGGCGAGCTTAGTCCAAAATAAGTTTTCTCCCAGCAAACCTTTGAGTTGTAGAGGAGAATGTTATAATTAAGAAGAGTAGTTAGGGTTAGTGCGATAGATACGACTAAAAATAAATAAAATATTCCTACATAATAAATAATATGTATACTATTTTTAACATTTCTCTTAAAGTAGATTATTCGTTTTATTTATAGTAAGCACGCATATGATTTCGTATAGCATCTGCTGTGTCTATACCTGTTACTGGCTTGTTTATATGGTGGGTGCAGTTTTTTCGGTATCAGATGATTATTCTTTTCCTAGACGATGGTCCATATCGTTTTAGGCTGGTTCCCAACACAATAGGAGCCTATCGTTCAATTTTCGTAATGAAAATGAATTAAAAGAATAACCAATTGTTATGTATTTCCTAAGAAACTGTTTGCTGTTGTTAACAAATAATTACAAATTATCACAATTTAAAATCCATCTGTCGTAAAATTCACCTATTTTGATTATTGAATGATAATAAACCAGGCAAGAGCATGTCGGAGTATGCTCAATGTAGGGTTCCGCAGCCGTTATTATAAAAAAATGCACTACATAATATGATAAAAAGCCGATTTTAAGGTGTTTATGGCACTTGGGCTCTTTTGTTGAGAAACGCAGTTTTTCGCCAATAACTCAATCACGGTATATCCGATCATGTCGAAAATAATTATTGTTTAGTTTAAAGTTAGTTAATAAGAAGTAACTTTGTGATTTTTTTTTTCATACTTTTTGGTCACACTGTTCAAGAAATAAAGACACAGTTTATGCAACTTTCGGAGCGATTATTATACCCTAATTTCTGTCAAAGCTCTAATTGGGGTAGGCCTCTAACCTTAGGACGTAGGTTAGTAAATTCAGGTATAACTTTTAAGGGTTCCGTAGCCATAATGACAAAAACGGAATCCTTATAGTTTCGCCATGTCCGTCTGCATCTGCAAAATTGAGGCTTTAAATCTTGCTGTAGTTGCCCTGTATCGCCCAGTTTGTAACCGTAATATTGTCATTTTTTATATGGCTTAGAAACGTTTGAGTAGCTATAAGAATGTGGTTCTAATCGGAGGATTAATATTAATATCATCCCGGCACAGTTGAACAGTATGGCGAATGATTATGGTTGACGAATTAGTAAACAACCTTGATAATGGACAAAAACGCCGTGCACGTGAGGTCTGTCTAGCCCAAAGCTTTAGAAGTGGATTAGCATCGCGCAACCACAGGGTTGTAGCTGTTATTTATTTTATATTGTGTAACATCTATCCGTTACCTAGATCGCAGTGTAAAAAAAGTTACCATATGACTCTTGTGAAGACAAATCATCAATCAAATCTTATGAAGACACAGACAATTTGATTAAACTAAGTATACTATAAAACAAATACATTACTCACACACACATATTAACACACACACAGCAAAAAATATCATTTTTGTTAAAATTTAACCAAATAACAAATTGGAACAATGTAGTATTTGTCAATGAAACATGCCAAAAGAGGTCGTTTAATAATAATTTGACATGTAGGATCTACTTAAGAAGGTTTTGTGATCAATGCTTTACTAGCATTTGAACCCAAAAGCACTATATAATTCCATAAAGAAATGAATGTCTACAAAGAAGATCGGCAGGTTTTGCATCGCATTTTTTTAGGGTAATAGAATGTAACTTAGACCGCTTGTAAACAGAGTCAAACAAATTATTTCTATGTAATTATTATATTTTCGAAAATTGGGAAATAGTAAAAAACAAACAGTTTAATTTTTTTAGTGTAATAGAATGTAACCTAGATCGCTTGTAAACAACGTCAAACAAATTATTTCTATGTAATTATTAAATTTCCGAAAATTGGGAAATAGTAAAAAACAAACAGTTTAATAGTTATAATTTAAAATAAATAGTTAAAAGTAAAGAACTAGACGTCATCAGACTATTTAAACTTTGAAACCAAAACCCAGTACTATGCTGAAGAAGTTTCCAAAACTCGCCATGCGTGAAATAAAATATTAATATCGATTTCAAGGAATTACTGAATACGTTATTAATCAATATGATCAGAAAAATTTAAATGCGGTAGCCGATGCCGATGACGTATTTACTTGTTCACTGAGCTCTCGCTCAGTGAACAAGTAGGTTAGGTGACCTTAGTGATCTCTCACTAAGGTCACCTAACATGTAATTAGTAATAGTTAATTTGTGAATTACAAACAAAATTATCTATGTATACCGCATTAAATATAGATCTGTAATGGTATACGTAAGTATTTAATGTTATAAATAAAATTTTAAAAAATAAAATAATCACAACCGTGTTGGCTCGTTTTGAAACAGCCAAACTATTGACTGACGCTTTGTTTCTGAATCGTATTTAAATCCATCACGTGATGGTATTTAAATATTACGATTTACACATGAAACTTACTCTTTATAACATTTGAAGCTTAAATAGAAAATGTAAACTTCCTAAATCATAAGGAACCATGTATGAAAATAAAGCTTAAATTATTATTATTATTATGTGTGTCTATTAAAGTAGCTAGCATCTTAGCCCTTGTTGACATCTTGCTGCTTTTCAGTCAATGTTTGAAAACATGGCAAGACGGGGTGATCGGAATGTTTTTGTTGTGATCAAAGGATGAGATGACATAGAGTTCCGCGTTTCGCGTATACAAATAAAAACCATCAAATAATTTCCTTCTTTTGAAATAAAATGTATATTCAAGGGAATAAAGCTATGCTGCGAAGAAACGCAAATTTTTATTGAACAAGTTAAAAATAATAATTTACCTTACACAAAAAGCACAAAATGATTACTACATAAAAATGTCAAATAATAAAAAAAATATAAATAGATCTAAAAATGATCTATTCAATCTATATAAAAGAGGAATTAATGAAAAAAAAATGATTAGGAATTCTAAAATAATTTTTAATATATTTAATGACTATTATGTTGACATTGCAATGAATAATAATAATAATTTAATTTAAACTAATTATGTTCAATTTGGGAGAATCTGTAATTAAATTTTTATGACACCTACAATACCAATTGACATAATTCAAATGATCAAATCATTAAAAAATACTAGGTAATTGTGCTGCATGGACGGAATAATAACATCAATTATTAAAGAAATTGGTACTTTTATAGCGCCTGTACTCAGCCACCTCTACACATATGCATCGAGCAGGGAGAATTTCTACATAAATTAAAACAAACTATGTTAAACCTATGTACAAAAAAGGGGAAGCCTAAATATAGGGAATTACAGACCAGTTGCATTAGTACCAGTACCAGTATTATAAATATATGAAAAGTGGGTCACAATAGTATATATTCATTTTTAGAGAAAAAATCTATATTGGTACCTCTACAATATGGGTTTAGAAAAAATAAAAACATTAACATGGCCATTTATGATTATTACATCCAGTTGTGCACAATATGGATAAGAGATTGCCAGTGACTGGACTTTTTATGGATATGTCAAAAGCCTTTGACCATGTTAGAGAAGACATTATTTTAACAAAGCTGCACACCTATTTAATAAGAGGTAATGCTTATAGACTTTTAAAATTTTACCTTACTGATAGAGAACAGGCAACAGAAATAACTAGGCTGTCCCGAACAAAAATAGAGAAAACAGAACAATTAGATATTAGAAAAGTTACATTTGCAGTTCCCCAAGGACCGTTACTTTTCATCATCTATTATTAATAAGTTACACTAAAGAGTGTAAATTATTAATAAAAATTATGAAAAGTAACGACGGTAAAGACGGATGACTGTACTGTGCTCTGCACTAGAAACTAATATATCAACTCTTGAAGTGGCGGTTCATGGCGGCTACTGACTTGAACCTACCCCTAACACTAGCTATATGCTTAGCTGGAGGGGTTAACAGGATTGCTAGTAATGTAAGACGAAAAATTCCACATTGCTAGTTATCTTAAAAAAAAAACAATAATTAACTGGCTGACATCAAACAAGTTGAAAATAAACTGAAAAAACTAAATTAATTCATTTTAAATAGAGACCAACATACAACACTAATAATTTAATCAATGTAAATTATATGGGTATAAAAACTAAGGAGGATATTACAACCGAGGATAATCAGAGAGGCCTTTATAAACTAAGAAACATAACTATCAAGGATGTGCTTATAACAGTGTACAACGGTAATATTTCTTCCACACTACGATATGGCACTGTTTTCTGGGACAACTCGACTAATTGGCTCTATGTGTTCAGAACGCAAAAACGATGTATACGAACAATGTCTGGTATCAAACCAAAATAATCATGTAAGCCACTTTTCAGGGAATATAGGTTAATGACTTTTCATGCATATTATTTAAGAGTGTGCAATATTTATTAGACAAAATAAACACTATTCGCGAAAAAAGAAAGAAAACGCCATTTAGGAAAGTTATGTGTTGTACAGTGCAAAAGAACAATGATGCACAAAAGTATGTTTTGTAGAGTGCCCTTAATTTACAACAAATTGCCAATATCTATTAAAGACATATATGATGAACTGCAATTTAAAAAAAAGCTCCACAAGTTCCTTACAGACAAATGCTACTATTCCGTCCAATAATAGTTTGATGTTTAAACCTTTGTATGACTGTCATAAATTAGATTCAAAATTCAAAAATCTATAATCACTTAGGATGCAGAACAACTCTTGTTCGTCGGGATTCTACATGTACATTACATTACAAAGTTTAGCCCCTGGTTTCTCTCACCATGATTTAATTTTTCTTTCTTACTCGCTTAAACCACCTAAACTTTGTCCTAAGATTTTAAACGTTCGTTGCTTTGGCCGGATAAATAAGGATAAACTTCAGGAGGATGCCTCAAATTTGGATTGGGATCCTGTATTCGACGCTCCTACGATTGATATGAAGGTCAATATTTTTAGCAGAATTGTAGTGGGGCTGTACGACATTCACGCTCCATTCAGAAAAATTAAAATCAAACCTCCTCAAGCTCCTTGGATGACTGATGGCATAAGAATGGCTATGCGGCGCAGAGATCGGGCATTTCGTAAATTTAGAAAGGATCGTGATGATGTCAATTGGGCCCTTTATAAAACTGCAAGGAATCGGTGTAACCAGATGATTCGCAACGCTAAACGCCGACATGTTCTTAGCAATTTGGATTCTTCTTCCCCCAAAAATATCTGGCGGTTCTTAGGGACTTTAGGAATCGGAAAACAGGGGCGTACTGATCCTCAGATGACGGTTGGTATAGATGAGATCAATACTCATTTCACCTCCACTGCACCTATTGATCATCTAACCAAGCGTCGTACTTGCGAGTACCTAGCCGATCTTCCACGCCCAAACATCGATTTGTTTAATTTCTCTCCAATCACACCGGGCGAGATCAAAAAGATAATTTCTTCCATAAAATCCAATGCTGTTGGGCATGATGGTATTAGCCGTCGCATGTTAATTCCTATCCTTGACTTTCTTCTCCCTGCTCTATCTCATATCATTAACTTCTCTCTTGATTCTGGGACTTACCCTTCTTCTTGGCGCCTTGCCTTTGTTATTCCTCTACCTAAAATTTCGAATCCGACTCTTCCTAACCACTTCCGACCTATCTCTATTCTTCCTTTTCTATCTAAAGTATTAGAGTCCAGTATTTATAGGCAAATTACACAATTTGTGTATCATAACAACTTGTTGAGCCATTTTCAATCCGGCTTCAGACCTGGACACAGCACCAGTTCTGCTCTTCTTAAAGTGACTGGAGATATCAGGGTAGGCATGGAACAGACCAAAGTTACAGTTTTGGCTTTGGTGGATTTCTCGAATGCCTTCAATACTGTTTGCCACGATATCCTACTCTCTATTCTTTCTCATTTCATGTTCTCGTCTAATGCTTTAGCCTGGTTCTCGTCCTATCTTCGGGGGCGCCAGCAGTCTGTGCGCGTGAATGATTCTACGTCAAGGTGGCGTGATCTCGAGGCTGGTGTTCCTCAAGGCGGGATCCTTTCTCCATTATTATTTTCTATTTTTATTGATCTTATCACTAAGGTTCTTCAGTGTGCGTTCCATCTTTACGCCGATGACTTGCAGTTGTATGCCCAAGCCAGTGTGAACAATTTATCCGAGGCCATCACAAAGATAAATGCTGATCTTGATGCTATCAAGACTTGGTCTGACAGATTTGGCCTGACAGTAAACCCATCTAAGTGTCAGGCTATTGTAGTAGGCAGTCAACGAATATTAAGCCGATTTAACCTCGACACATTGCAACCAATTATTTTTAACGGGTCTACTATTCCTTTTAATTCTTCGGTCAGGGACCTCGGTACTTTAATTGACACCAACCTCAACTGGCAAGCTCAGGTTACTAGCGTGAGTCAAAGAGTGGTTGGTACCCTGCGGAGTCTATACGGCCTGAAGAATTTTCTACCTTTCAAAATCAAATTATTGCTCATCCAGTCGCTGATTTTTCCACTGATTGATTATGGTGATGTATGCTATCATGACCTGAATGCAGACCTCCTCAATAAATACGATCGACTTCTAAATAATTGCATTCGATTTATTTTCAATCTCCGTAAGTTTGACCATGTGTCTTCTTATCGTTCTGAACTGAAATGGCTTCCTATTCGTCAGCGCCGTAGTTTGCGCGTTCTCACTACTCTCTATTCTATTCTTAATTCTCCTACTAGCCCCTCTTACTTATCTTCTAATTTTCAATACTTGTGCTCCAGCCATGGTAGGGAGCTTCGTTCTTCCAACAATATGCTTCTTTTATGTCCTACTCATTCTTCTGGATTCGTCGGATCCTCCTTCCTTGTACAGTCTGTTTTACTCTGGAATGCATTGCCCCCTGAAATCAGAATGGCTTCTAATCGCATCAATTTCAAGCTGAAAGTTCGTACACTGTTACTCGATGGATTAGCTGAATCTCAACGTTAGCCACATAAATGACTGTAACGTATGTCTGTATGTTATGAATTTAAGTTTATGTTTATTTGTATATAATGTATTTAAGTTAGTATATGTTTTTTGTATGTATGTAATGTATTTGAGTATAGTTATGTATATCTGTATGTATGTGATGTTTTTAAGTATACGTATGTTTATATATCTATATATCTATATATATATATATATATATTTATAATCAATTGTATATATCTTAAATAACTAGCATTGGCTGTCTACAATCTGCACCTATATAATTTTATGTTACATCACCCAAAGGTTGGCTGGTAGAGAATGCTATTAGCATTAAGTCCGCCTTTGTACAATATTTTGTGCATGAAGTCAATAAATAAATAAAATAAATAATGCCAAGTTCGTAAACAATAGGTAAAGCCGAATTGAAAAATTTAATAATAAAAATAATGTACAGGGTTGGTATAGCAGTAATAATCATAATAATATGTTATGTTTATTTATTATTTTCTCTTTTATATATTTGTACACCATACTACATGGTAGGGCATAGCGCACATAAGCTTAAATTTAAGACATATGTAAAACTACATATGATCCACAAATAAAAGATTATGATTATGATAAACTAGTTATCCCGCGCAACTTCGTCTGCGTAAATTTTCCCCGTTTTTGCAACATTTCTCATTGCTGCTCCGCTCCTATTGATCCTAGCGTGATGTAAAATATTTTTTCAATTCGAACTAGTAGTTATTAAGATTATCGCGTTCAAACAAACAAACAAACAAACTCTCCAGCTTTATAACATTAGTAAATATTTAATAAATTGAGTTACCTCTTGCAAAATGTTATTTGTTAGATGTCATTTAATGGTTTTTTTTTTAAATAAAAAGAAGTCTGTCCCTTGATGGCTCAGAGCTTGTAGAATTAGAGTGAGAAGTCTACTTTCAAAACTGGACATATAGCCATATTGTGTGCTGTTGGTGGACAGTTTATGAATTACAATACCTACGCCTACGGCATAACATACACAGGACAAAAAACAGTGTTTTTTGACCTACGGAGTAACGAACTACATCCATTTACCTTTATCAAAAAAATAATCATCGATTGAGTAGTTAGCTCTTTCTGTAAGATGTCTATTTACTAAATTCTTAAATTTATTTATTGGTAGACTTGAAATGCTGACCTGGGTGTTACACCTACTACCACGAATGAATTATGAGTTTTATGAAGCCTATGATATTGACCTACCAATTTGGGCTCATTTAACAAAAATAGTGCTTTTCACTCTGTGAGTACAGAATCACAGAGTGAAAAGCACTATTTTTGTTAAATAAATGCAGGTTTTTGTTTTATAAATACACACATCAAAAGTGTCTAGGGATCAACATATATTTTTGCAATAACTTTTCTCCTGATTGATTTTTTTTTTATTTCTTTAAGGATTCATCAAATAAAGTGTTTTCGTTTGTCACAGTAACGATAAACCAAGTCACCTTTGCATTAATAAAGAAATTTGCCATTTTCCTAATAAAGGGATTTTTGACATTTGAACCACTAACATTAAAGTTCGAAAAAAAGACTGAAATAACAGTTTTGTTTGAAATTTTATTGGGTAACTTAAACAATTAATAATCCGTGTTTCTACCGCGAACACTAACAACACAAGAACATCGGTTTGGCATACTCAAAATGAGTTCATCCAAATCACGCTGTGGAATGGCCGCCCATGTTCGTTGCAACAACAAAAAAAGGTCTTCTTGCGACTGGATACCCTCCATATTCGGCAGAGCTCTTCTCTGTAGCATATCCCATGCATGCTCAATCGGGTTCAAGTCTGGCGACTGAGCAGGCCAGGGCAGGACATTGATGTTAGCTGCGGCGAGAGTCTGTCTTACAACTCTTGCGGTGTGCGGTCGTGCATTATCATGCATTAACTGAAATAAGGGACCGATTTGCACTTGTAGAGGAACGATGACGTCTGATACAATCGTCTCAGCATAAATTTGAGCGTTGAGGTTGCCTCTGATCCAAATCAACTCAGTTCTTCCGCCGATCCAAATACCCGCCCATACCATGATGGTTCCACCACTATAAGGATGGACTTCCTGGCAGGATTTTAATCGCTGTTGGCGTCCAGGGGTTCTCCAGTGTCGTATACGTCTTGTATCCGGTCTCATACCAAAACGAGACTCATCAGAAAAGCACACGAAACGCCATTGTTCTTCTGCCCAATTTCTGTGTTCAAGAGCCCATTGATATCGAATCCTACGATTGTGCATTGCTATAGGTGGTACCCGTAGCGGTCTTCGGGAATGAAGGTTCACTTCATGCAAGCGGTTTCTGACTGTTTGGTCGCTAATTAAGTTCCCTGAAGAGTGATGAAGCCTCACGGCTAACATCATGGCGGTTATTGTTGGACCTCTTCGAGTTAAGATTTGAATGTATCGGTCTTGTCTCCGTGTGGTGCAGCGATACCGTCCTCCATGGCGCTCAGCCACGGTACCAGTGCTTCGGTAACGTGTCCAAAGTCGACTGATAACACTCTGACTTGTATTCAGAGCTAAAGCCACAGTACGTTGCCGGGAACCAGCTTCTATCATTCCCACGGCTCTGAGCATTTCTTCCCTGCTTAAATGACGTCGCCGCTCCATAATAACGTTGGTTTTAATCAGTAGTAGGGAAACAGTAGCACTAATAATGTCTTCAATGCGTTGTATGTTTTTATAGGGAAAATATTGACAGCTGATTTTCATCTTTTACTCGAATTTGATTCACAGTTCCTGATTCAAATGATGAAATGCACCAAAAAGGATCCATATAAATTTATAAAATCATAAATTTATTACAAAGCCACATTTCAATCTCAAGAAATCCGCATAAAAATGCTTGATCCCTAGACACTTTTGATGTGTGTATAACGTTTGCATATACACCTGAGTTATCCGGTTCCTCAATTTTTTTGCGAATATATGAAAACTGAAGATTTTAGACAACTAGTACTGACACAGTTGCATTATTTTTACACCGAGAGGTGCATGCATTTATACTTATCATTTGAATGAAAAACGTGAACTGTTAAATACAATAGAATTAATTAATTAAAAACTAAGTCGATCGTAATGTTTTTTTTTTGTTTTAAAATAAATAATAAGTATAAAAAAGTAACTACCCAACCGTAAGTATTGATTTGCCTGCCTTAAACCGATGAATGTCATAGACATAATAAATAAAACTAGTTCTAGACATGGGTTTTATTTTTATACTGTTGCATCTAAACCGTGAAGGTCATAATTACCTAATTATATCTACACTATAGATTTCTACAATGCGGTCGCAATATTACTAGGAATATTTTCCAGGTAGACACGACTGCATGAATAACTATTTTGATCAGGTTGTTTTATCATTATACAAATAAACAATCATTCATAGAACTCGGCTAAACTTAGATTGCAGTCTGAAGTAACAACCTACATGCTTGAAATAGGTATCTTTGTCCAATGGTGTTTTAAGTAAAAAGGTTACAAGCGCCCAGAAAGCGACACGTTGAAATCTATACAAATAACTTAGTTATTATACGACAGTGTCGCATCGCCGGCGTTAACATAATTATGAAAGCCTCAGATTACATTTTTCTCTTTTTCGCTCGTGATAATTAAATCATGCTTTTCTACTTTTATAACGTTTTTTATAAAAGTGTGACATTGAAATATATAGGTTATATATGTGTGCATTGTTTCCTGTTTTGAAAGAACCTTTAGAATTGTAATTTTTTAATCAAGTTTCAAGACAGAAAGTGTATACATACTAGTAACTCAGTTAGGACAAAAGACTTTCTAATACATCTATAATAATTTTGTACACCTTTTTACATACAACATTGTCTTTGTCCACTAAAATCCATAATTGATTTCTGTATACTTTTATATATCTACTAGTAAGTATATATCTACTAGTATCTACTATCACAACAATACACATGCAAACTATCTAAAAATCATCGCCTATCTCCCAAAATAGACCTCTAGCCCTACTTTTTAGCTCTAGCTTGGTCGTTTGTATTGTAATACCATTAATCTATATATATAAAAATGAAACCCGTTTTCCGTTGTCACGACATAGCATGAGAACGGCTTGACCGATTTGGCTGTTTTTTTTTTGTAGTTTTCTAATACTCTGTACAAGGTTCTTACGGAAAAAAATATTAAGAAAATCTCTCAGAAACATTGAAAAATATACATTTAATTTTGCAAAAAAGCGCGTTACGAATGTCAACGTCATTCAATTTAAAACAAAAAATATGTGGTAATCTGTCACACATCCATAACCGCGCTAAAATTAGTAAAGTCCTTCTCAGGTATGATGAGACCAGGGAAATAGGTATTCATTTTTATATGGAGGATATTATAGATTCCAGTTCAAATTGAATAGGTACCACTAAGGCGGTACGAAGTTCGCCGGGTCAGCTAGTGAACAATATTATCACGAAGTGTCACTGTCACGCAGAAGTAGAGGGGTTCCCAACCTATAGCATGGAGTAGAGTTAATATTGGAAGAGATTGGAACGTGGTAACGAGTTATTAACTTATTATAGGTACATTTGTCGTAATATCATTCTTACACGGGTTTAAATTATAGCACATGTATGATAAATATAGTATGGCTACAAACCTTACTTATATATATCTATGACCCTAGGTCACAGATTAAAAATAGATATTATGCATTTATCTACATACAAAAACTTAAATAACTTTTGATTTCCAGTTTCTAAGAATCTGAGAATTAAAACTATGCTTCTGTGTGATATTGAAATCTCCAAATAATACAAAACCATGTCTGAGCGTGAGATTTTTTTTCGATACAGGATAATAATAATAAACTTTTTTCCAAGAATATGATAGTTTACAGGTTTTATTAAGCGTTAAGTTACAGCATATTCTGTCAATGGTGGCGTGCAAATATTTTTACATTAATTAGATACAAATTACAATAATAATTTAAATTAGTTATCATAATATGATAACTAATTTAAATTTTTTTTTTTTTCATATTATGAAAAAAAAATAAGAAGAAATAATTACATAACTTTCATTTCTACATTATAATATATTATTTTATATTTAAAACATAGTATTTAGTGTATTTTACATTAAAACATTTAGAAATTAAGTCCAATCTATCATCTACGGATTCGTTAATGTTAAAATACGTTTTTTCTTGTAATAATACATAAAGAGCCCTGCGAAATTGATTGAGTTGTAGATTTATGGTTGTATATATATATGAGTTTTTTTTACATATTTCTAGGTTTACTCTTGGAATTTGAAGTCTGTTTTAGGTCTAGTTCGACTGGTTGCTATATTTCCGAGTCTTGGAAATAGGTCAGGGTTATTTTTTACACGGATACAAATTTCTAAAATATATATACAAGACAATGAAAGAATATTGATTTTTTTTAACAGAGGTTTACAGCTATCCAAGTAGTCGCATCCTGAAATTGCACTCATGCATTTCTTTTGCGCTAAAAATAACTTATTTGCGTCCACCGATCATCCCACATAATTATACCATAATGAAGTATCGAGGATACGTATCCATGGTAGGTCATTATTGCAGTCTTTATGTTTACGATTTCTCTGATTCTCTTAAGTACAAAAACATATTTGTCAATTTTAATAACCATTTTCTAAATGTGCGGTTTCCAATTACAAAATTTATCAAAACTTATACCCAGAAATACACACTCATTAAAAACATGGTTTAAAAAATTGACAAAGAATCGGCCAAATGCAATATAGAATAAATATGGATAACGCACTTTATCATTCTGCTCAAGTTGATCTCGCGCCAAATTCGACAAATAATAAGAAGACTTTAGTAGTATGGTTACAGAGGTATAGCGTCAAAGAAGGCATTAGTTTATTAAAGGTTCAGCTTTTAGATCATAGCTCTGGACAGCAACTAACAAGACAACATTAGTGGCTATGTTACGGGATAGTAGGTATTGTTGAAATCATTAAAATTAATTAAGTGATTTATTTATCACATTTACTACGCGACTTTGTCATTATTCATAATGTATAGCTATTATATATAATAACAATAATACTCTCTCCTCTCCTCTCTCTCTCTCTCTCTCTCTCATAGAAAGCAAGCCAGTTATTTTCGTTTCGTCTTTCTATTTCGCATTAAACAGTGTGGTGTCGCGACGATTATTTTTGTTAAATGTATACAGGTTTTGTTGTAGGTACATAAAAAATAATAAAGGAACTTCGTTGACACCTCTCAAGTTTTTTTATAAAAGATAACCTAGCAATGTGAGATTGAGTCCCACATTACTAGCAATCTTGTTAACCCCTCCAGCTAAGCTCAAAGGCTTGTGAACTCGAACCCGCGACCACACGATTGCGAGACCGATGCCTTAGCCATTAGGCTACCGCCGCTATAAAATATTCAAAATATAACTCTTTATTAAAAAAACAAGTACAATATAATGGTAAAAAATTATAACACACTCAACAATCGATTTGAATTTGATATTAATCGATTTCTTTGGTTTAGCACGTAACCCGTTTCATGTTTTCCCGTATCTTGTAAAATACAACAGTTACATCGACAGTAGCTCTTGAATTTATTTTTTTAATAAATTAACAGTAAATTTGATTAATTTAGTGATTATATAGTCACTAAGAACTCTGCACAATAAAAATGAATTTTAGGATTTGTGATTATAAGGTCCGAATTAATCATTTTGCCTAGTTATTATATATAATATATATCAAGTCTTAGGCAAAGCAATAAAATGGGTATATTTCATTCGAGACAAATAGTAGGTATGTACTTAATCAAGCTAAAAACTATGACAAAACCGAATTAGCCCACCCCGAATTCAAGTGGTACTTGTTTGTGACACCAAGGGAGTACAGCCTTCGCTAGCCTGGCGGCCGAGGCTAGTCGCCAAAGGGATCAAGCCGAGCTGCAGAGTCGAGTATAGGTGCCAATGTGTTGTTACGCAAGGGGGAAGAGGCTGCACTTCCCGCAGCGCCGGAAAAGACGCAATTCTTAAGATCTCAGAATCGATTAATCACCATCACCAATAACTATTACCAACAAAACAATTATCATCAATCATCATCCCACATCATTAATTCGTGATCGATTTGCCACGCGATGTTATCATTATTCATAATGACTAGCTATTATTTACTGTAATATATTTAATCCCAATACACAGTAAAATAATATTACACTCACCAAATAATCATCACCATAACAACAATATGTCAGATTAATTAATGTTCAAAATAGTGTGTACTTATACGCACTATTTTGAACATTAATTGATGCATACCTGACGTGCTTGATTTTCGGAGGCCTACTGATGAGCCATGTAATTATTTCAGTGTTTAGGGTAAAGTTTATAATTATTAATAAATGACTTTATGCTAGCCAAAAACTATATTCCTATTAGACCCTTTAGATTACCCCTTAGATTGACCCTCGCAACTTCAACTGCGTCAATCTGTCTCGTTTCTGCAATTCATAGAAAAATACAAAAATTGGGACTGAAAAGTTAAAAACTATGCTTTACGACCCTTTCTCGTACGTGTATATGGCATTCATATTGAGTAGTCATTACACACAAAAAAAACACTAAAATCGGTCGAGCCGTTTCGGCGGAGTTCGACCACAAACATCGAAATCACACGAAATTTTTTATGGGTATTAGATTTTATTCACAAACTTGTTTATTGTTATTAGCTGTATCAATAAAAAATCACTACATATATCAAAAAAGTTTTTGTCACCTTCACTCGTGTCAAGATTATTCAGAAAAAGCTGGAGTTTTCTATTTTTATTTCCTATCCATGGATAAGGTACATCATAAAAGAAACTGTTATGCAAAAGTTCAGCTCTCTACGTCCGAGGGTTGATGAATTAATGAATGAGTTAAGTGTTATTAAAAATAAATTAAAAGTAAAATTTACCTTTATTAAAATATATATATTACGGGTCTTAATCGCGTGAATAATTTAAGGTAAAATACCTTGTTTATTGCCCGACGTTTCGACCGAGTCTTCCCGTGACCACGGCCGTTGCAATACGGTCGAAACGTCGGGCAATAAACAAGGTATTTTACCTTAAATTATTCACGCGATTAAGACCCGTAATATATATATTTTAATAATGTGTACAAATCGCGAAAGTTTATCAACATTTAAAATTTACCTTTCCGATGAAGCACTACATGATTATGTCCGAGTATTGGCAATGCACCTGGTATTACAGGCGGTAACTTATGGCCGGATAAAATCAGCTTGAGCCATTTATACAGCCCATATACTAAGATCAGTAAAATAAATGTTAAAACTACGTACATCACGGAGATGGCAGATTAATAACTTGTATAAGGTTGAAGTTGATTGTTGCACTTCCTAAACGTGATTGCGGTGCATACCACAATCTAGATACAATTTATACATTTTTAGAGATGTTCTCATGGTCACAGCCGTGTTGTGAAATCGGAGCGGGTTCAGCTCATCTGGAAGGCTATAAATATAAATACGCCCATGGGAATGTATACACAATAATAAATAAATTGCAAAAAAGAGCGTAACTAACCTAACCCAAGCAAACCATTAGGTCGTGCACTTTTCGACTAGTCTAGAAATATAGTTAACTAGTTGTCCCGCGCAACTTCGTATGCGTACATTTTCCCCGTTTTTGCAACATTTTTAATTACTGCTCCGTTCCTATTGATCTTAGCTTCTTCCTCGATAAATGGGCTATCCAACAGTGAAAGAATTTTCAATTCGGACGAGTAGTTCCTGAGATTGCCGCCGCATTTAGCTTCAACCATTAGGTTGAGGCTAAATATCACGTGCTACAAAACCGTACTTAGCCGTTTGATTGGGACATTATTTTTTCAGTTCTGTGACTCCAGCCCAATGAGGTTTTACATATAAAGGTTAAAGGTTAACAGAACTGCACAAAAAAAAGGTCACGTAAAATAACTTAACTATAGCTAGTTACCTATCTGTATACACAATTGCATACTACGAAATGTATGGGAAGGAATATGAACGCCATAAAGCCCGTACCTATTGTAATAAACAGATGTTTTGAGATAAAACGAGAGCATCAAATTGGTGCGAGTGAATTGTCGCAGTTAGGAGGAGTTTAGGGTACTTTCAAGAATTTATTCAAAATTGTTGAATGATAATAATAAATTTCTACTACTAATAGGTAACGGAAATCAAACTACATTTTCTTTGAGGCTAATACGGGTGTTTTTTTTTAATTGTTATACGATACCATGCATTGATATAATAGTTAGAGGCAAAACTATTTTCGTATTTTGAATATATTGTTAGTAATCAAACCTCTTTGGTTGTACTGAATGTAATTGGCGTGTTTTAATACCATTAAATGTCGACATTCTGAAGATGCAATCTTTGAAAAAGCGGGGCAAGATCGAGACGATATTAGTGTAACTAAATGTTTATCATAAAATAGTTTTACTGCTCCGCTGCTATTTGGGTACCACATGATCTCACTGAGAGAAACTAAGTCAACGTGTTTCCATTTGGGATACTTTGTTAAAACGTAACAATTTCGACCCATTGCTTAAACGGTTAAGTACGGGTGATACAAAATGGATAAAATATAAGAATGTCTGAAAAACATCGAGGTCGAAGTATGGACAAGCCCCACAGACCGTGACGAAGCCCGGCCTGACTCAAAATAAAGTGATTCTGAGTGTATTGTGGGATTGGAAAGGAATCGTTCACTATAAGCTATTGCCGCCGGGTAAAGCTATCGATTCTACTGTGAGCAACTGACGAGGTTAAAAGAAGCTATTGTGAAAAACCGGCGGGAGCTGGTGAACGGGAAGGGCATGGTGTTCCATCATGACAATGCCAGACCGCGTTATTTAACTCATCTATACCCACTCAGCAAAAATTAATAGAGCTTGGCTGGGATGTGTTGACGCATCCTCCGTATAGCCCTGATTTTGCTCCATCAGATTTCCACCTATTTCGGTCACTTCAGAACTCTTTAACCTCAAAAGACCATTGTGAAAACTATCTGTCAGATTTTCGTTCGTACGTTTCGGCTCCGTATGTCATGACTGGCTTGGCTACGGAACCCTAAAAACCAGCCATATTAATTTCAATCAAAATGAGAATCAGAAATATTGATTTGCAAAGAATTTAAGTGACAAATAATGATGACATTGATAATACATAGTGGATCCAATACATTCCACCAAGTTTGTTACATAATCCATACTAATATTATAAATGTGAAAGTAGCTCTGTCTGTCTGTCTGTCTGTTACGCTTTCACGCTCAAACCGCTGAACCGATTTAGATGAAATTTGGTATGGAGATAGTTTGAGTCTCGGGGAAGGACATAGGATAGTTTTTATCGCGATAACCGACATCCACGCGGGCGGAGCCGCGGGCGAAAGCTAGTATAGAAATAAATTTAAAAAAGAAAAATAAATGCAAATTAAAAAACATAGTTTATAAAAATATGAATCGTAAATTAGTGAACCATAAAAAATAGTATTATCGTTATGAAAATCGTTGATAGTATAATAGTACTTTTCAATTAGTAACTCTGTTAATTGTTTCGACCTTTATATTCTGAAGTATCTTTTTAAAAATAACCGGTCTCATATGCATTATACTCGTTTTTATCGATGTTCATTTGAAGCTACCGCTGTATGTAGTAGATTTTTGTATTAGGATCTTTTAAGTTTTGGTCTTATAGATTTTTTATTCTGATTCGAACAGATTTGGATCGTTTTAACAAACATTGATACTTCCAGAATGTACAATGATGGAAAGGTTAATAGTTTGAGGAACTTAAACACAGGTATGCTGTCGGTCGAAATAATCCCTATCATTGATAGTAAACAATATTTTTGAGCTCTGAAAATTCTATCCCTTTCACAACAATTACCCCAAAATATCACCCCATGTCTTAGAAATCGTATCAACAAATATATTATTTGATGAAACAAGATGGAGTAATAATAATTATTTTCTAAAATAAACTAGCGCAATATCGTCCCACTTTATCCTTACAGAGCTGAGTACATTGCATCGCGCGGTGCCAGTGGAGTAAATGTATAAAGTAAAATTTAAACTTTGTCGTGATTGCTAGTACAAAATAAGCAGGCATTCAAATAAAAAAAATATTATCTCAATTACTCTCAAACCTCTTACCGCATGAAATTCTGTGTTTGGTAAGTTCGAGCACATTGATAGAACATTGCTAGGGTAATGTTTTTATACTAAAATGGTTAGCAATTTGCTCAGATTATAATAATAATATAATAATAATAAATTCTTTATTTTCTAAAAGCCTTAGGAAACTAAATATACAGGTTTTTGAGATCCTCTTAGTAAGCTTATAAAAGCCTGTAGCAGGGGACTCTCAAATAAATTTGTTACTTAGGCCTAGTAATACAAAGTGTATCTAAAGATGTTTTTTATTTTTTTTGAATGTTTGTGTGCGTGTGTGTGTGTGAATGTATTGAATAGTAGTATGTGTAAATAATTTAACCTCCACCCTGCGATTAAATCTTGGGATCGGAAGCCACTAACTTATACTTTCAGTAAGTATGTAGGGGCCTCCATTGAGTATATTTTGTTACTGTAATTAGGGAAGTAGGTTTGGATGTCCTATAGAAGTAATGTTGCGATATATATAAGTGACTTTACATATCTAGAAACCAACAAAAGGGAATGCCCATTAGCAGTATCGCATGTATCTAAGTTGTGCCACAAGTTGATTAACGTATAATTCTTGTTTCTAATTATAATATGGAGTGATATTATTATTATTATTATTATATGGAGTCTCACATTTGTCGGATTAATAAAACGAAAATATTAGTCTTTCAGTTTATTTATTTAGTATTTTTTCGTATGAAGTTATTTTCAACGGTGGCAACACTATTACAAAAATAATATCGTAATATCGATTAGGATTAATAACGATTATTATTATATAATAATTATTAGTTCATTTAGCTTGTTTTATATTTTAGCTGATATTATATAAAATTGTCTATATGCAAAATTTGTCTTGACATTAAAAATACAGATGTCATTCTGACATCAGGCTGGCGGCTCACTAACTTTTTATAAAAGCACTAAGTTTATAAAAGCACATGGCTTTAAATTTTACGCATATTCCTTACATTGCTAGAACATTGTCTTCATTTGCCTAGAATCACTATTTTTTTAAGTACACCCGTCATCTTGATGTAGGTACACTCCGGTTCGTTTCCTTGATGCCTATTTTATTCCGTGACGATTTCCATATTAACTTGTATAGGCGGTTTCAAGCAAAATCTTTGCGTAGTTTATGTCAACAAACTACGCAAAGATTTATTATAAAAAAAATAAGTATACTATTGTTTCAAATAAATTTATTAATCGGCTAGATGCATTAATTTACTTTCATAGTATAAGTATTTTTGTAACTTTTGTATTATCCTTACGCTTTAACTACCTACTCTTACGCTTAAAGGATCACTTCAAAAAGTGTAAACATTAATTGGTAATTATTTCTAGTCCGAAATGAAACCCTAAAAATGAATATTTCTGTTGATGCCCCTGACTTTTATTTAGTACGTGGTTGATGCACAATACTTATATTTATTAAGCGTATTTCTATATTCATACTAGCTTACCCGCGCAACTTCGTCTGCGTAAATTTTACCCGTTTTTGCAACATTTATCATTGCTGCTCAGCTCCTATATGTCGTAGCGTGATGTTATATAGCCTATAGCCTTTCTCAATAAATCGGCTCTATCCAACAGTAAAATATTTTTTCAGTGCGGCCCAGTAGTTCCTGAGATTATCGCGTTCATACAAACAAACAAACTCTTAGGGGTATGAAAAATAGATGTTGTCCGATTCTCAGACCTACCGGATATGCACACAAAATGTCATCAAAATCGGTCAAGCCGTTTCGGAGGAGTATGGCAACGAAAACTGTGACACGAGAATTTTATATATTTGATTATAAAACGGAAGAGTTCTATTTTTGGATTGAAAAATATTTTTGTGTTGTTATCGAGGAAGGTAATAGGCTATATACACGCTATGATCAATGGGAGCGGAAAAGAAACAAAAATGTTGCAAAAACCGGGAAAAAATATTATTTTTGAGAGCTTCCGTTGTGTGTGCTGCGTAAACGGTTACACAGTAATAATGTATAATGGATATGTTCCGCTTAAAAAAAATCTAAAAAAAAGTACGCAACAGCATTTATCTTATAAGGTTGACCCACAATTGCCTTTTTATAGTAATCATATTTGTACTAAAATAATGCATTTATCTTATCATCACAGCATAATAAAATCAGCCGCGGATCCAAAATTTGTTCATGGGGACAACTATTGGCTCAACTGGCCAAGTATTAGTTGTTTGACCACTGGAAGGGTGGAAGGTATTAGATTCAACACCGGTACGTCAACCACAATCCGAACAACCAAATTACAAGTTACATAATATAACATTATTTTTAAAAGACCACAGTGTCGTATCGCAGCCACCCAGCGTTCCTCTATTATAGGTATAGTATATTCTCAAAGTGAAACATGCTTAACATAAGATTGATTATAACTATTTATTATACGGGAATTAACGCGCATTGTTTACCTTAAAATTGCTTAACGTTTCGACCAGGTTGTACCGGCCGTGGTCACATGCGGACTGATCACGGCCGGTGCAACCTGGTCGAAACGTCATAAAAACAACATAAATGAAACTTGGCTCCGCCAAAACGAGCAGAACCGGGCACCAGTAGTCCCGGGGTATAAATTGCGACATATTCCACGCCTCGAGTCTATGCGCGGTGGAAGAAGGAGAGGCGTAGCCTTCTACATAGGGTCGGACATCTGTGCGCATGTAAGATCTCACCCTTCACATCCTACGGTGGAGCAAAATAATGTGGTTAGGTCTAACTATTATTCATAATTCATAATTCATTTATTCACATATAATAAGTACAAAGTGATTGACTGCCTCTGTGGCGCGGTGGGAATGTGTCCGACTGCTACGCAAGAGGTCGTGGGTTCGATTCCCACACGGGACACCACTTTGTGTGATCCACAAATTGTTGTTCCGGGTCTGGGTGTAATTTGTGTCCGTGACTTGTATGTTTGTAAAGTCCCCCGTGACACAGGGCTTGTACCCTACTGCGGGAGCTGTCTTTTTTAAAAGAAAGAAAGAAAGAAAGAAAGTTACAAATTAATTCTAAGAACAAGAGTAGCGCTTAAGTATATGGATGCCTGTACTAGGTAATATTTTATTTATTTATTTATTTATTTATTGACTTTATGCACAAAATATTGTACAAAGGCGGGCTTAATGCTAACAGCATTCTCTACCAGCCAACCTTTGGGTGATGTAACATAAAATTATATAGGTGCAGATTGTAGACAGCCAATGCTAGTTATTTAAGATATATACAATTGATTATAAATATATATATATATATATATACATACGTATACTTAAAACATAACATACATACAGATATACATAACTATACTTAAATACATTACATACATACAAAAAACATATACTAACCTAATTACATTATATAGAAATAAACATAAACTTAAATTCATAACATACAGACATACGTTACAGTCATTTATGTGGCTAACGTTGAGATTCAGCTAATCCATCGAGTAACAGTGTACAAACTTTCAGCTTGAAATTGAAGCGATTAGGAGCCATTCTGATTTCAGGGGGCAATGCATTCCAGAGTAAAACAGACTGTACAAGGAAGGAGGATCCGACGAATCCAGAAGAATGAGTAGGACATAAAAGAAGCATATTGTTGGAAGAACGAAGCTCCCTGCCATGGCTGGAGCACAAGTATTGAAAATTAGAAGATAAGTAAGAGGGGCTAGTAGGAGAATTAAGAATTGAATAGAGAGTAGTGAGAACGCGCAAACTACGGCGCTGACGAATAGGAAGCCATTTCAGTTCAGAACGGTAAGAAGACACATGGTCAAACTTGAAAATAAATCGAATGCAATTATTTAGAAGTCGATCGTATTTATTGAGGAGGTCTGCATTCAGGTCATGATAGCATACATCACCATAATCAATCAGTGGAAAAATCAGCGACTGGATGAGCATTAATTTGATTTTGAAAGGTAGAAAGTTCTTCAGGCGGTATAGACTCCGCAGGGTACCAACCACTCTTTGACTCACACTAGTAACCTGAGCTTCCCAGTTGAGGTTGGTGTCAATTAAAATACCGAGGTCCCTGACCGAAGAATTAAAAGGAATAGTAGACCCGTTAAAAATAATTGGTTGCAATGTGTCGAGGTTAACTCGGCTTAATATTCGTTGACTGCCTACCACAATAGCCTGACACTTAGATGGGTTTACTGTCAGGCCAAATCTGTCAGACCAAGTCTTGATAGCATCAAGATCAGCATTTATCTTTGTGATGGCCTCGGATAAATTGTTCACACTGGCTTGGGCATACAACTGCAAGTCATCGGCGTAAAGATGGAACGCACACTGAAGAACCTTGGTGATAAGATCAATAAAAATAGAAAATAGTAATGGAGAAAGGATCCCGCCTTGAGGAACACCAGCCTCGAGATCACGCCACCTTGACATAGAATCATTCACGCGCACAGACTGCTGGCGCCCCCGAAGATAGGACGAGAACCAGGCTAAAGCATTAGACGAGAACATGAAATGAGAAAGAATAGAGAGTAGGATATCGTGGCAAACAGTATTGAAGGCATTTGAGAAATCCACCAAAGCCAAAACTGTAACTTTGGTCTGTTTCATGCCAGCCCTGATATCTCCAGTCACTTTAAGAAGAGCAGAACTGGTGCTGTGTCCAGGTCTGAAGCCGTATTGAAAAAGGCTCAACAAGTTGTTATGATACACAAATTGTGTAATTTGCCTATAAATACTAGACTCTAATACTTTAGATAGAAAAGGAAGAATAGAGATAGGTCGGAAGTGGTTAGGAAGAGTCGGATTCGAAATTTTAGGTAGAGGAATAACAAAGGCAAGGCGACAAGAAGAAGGGTAAGTCCCAGAATCAAGAGAGAAGTTAATGATGTGAGATAGAGCAGGGAGAAGAAAGTCAAGGATAGGAATTAACATGCGACGGCTAATACCATCATGCCCAACAGCATTGGATTTTATGGAAGAAATTATCTTTTTGATCTCGCCCGGTGTGATTGGAGAGAAATTAAACAAATCGATGTTTGGGCGTGGAAGATCGGCTAGGTACTCGCAAGTACGACGCTTGGTTAGATGATCAATAGGTGCAGTGGAAGTGAAATGAGTATTGATCTCATCTATACCAACCGTCATCAGAGGATCAGTACGCCCCTGTTTTCCGATTCCTAAAGTCCCTAAGAACCGCCAGATATTTTTGGGGGAAGAAGAATCCAAATTGTTAAGAACATGTCGGCGTTTAGCGTTGCGAATCATTTGGTTACACCGATTCCTTGCAGTTTTATAAAGGGCCCAATTGACATCATCACGATCCTTTCTAAATTTACGAAATGCCCGATCTCTGCGCCGCATAGCCATTCTTATGCTATTAGTCATCCAAGGAGCTGGGGCACGTTTTATTTTAATTTTCCTAAATGGAGCGTGAATGTCGTACAGCCCCACTACAATTCTGCTAAAAATATTGACCTTCATATCAATCGTAGGAGCGTCGAATACAGGATCCCAATCCAAATTTGAGGCATCCTCCTGAAGTTTATCCTTATTTATCCGGCCAAAGCAACGAACGTTTAAAATCTTAGGACAAAGTTTAGGTGGTTTAAGCGAGTAAGAAAGAAAAATTAAATCATGGTGAGAGAAACCAGGGGCTAAACTTTGTCCATGACGACGGACTAGAGAAGGAGCCGAGGTAATAATTAAATCTAACCAGGTATCCATACCACCCAAGTTGTGATGAGTGGCTTGCAGTGGCAAGACATGAAAGCTGGTAGACTCGATGATCTGGAGTAACTTGCGGGAACGAAACGAGTTATGTGACAGAAGATCAGTATTAAAATCGCCCATGATGATATGGTGAGTATACTCGGACCCTATAGATTCCAGAATTGATTCAAGACTGGAGAAGTAATCTACAGCGGGGGGACAGTAAACCACCCCTAGAATGACTTTAGCCCCTTTGAAACAAACCTCAAGGAAAAGAAATTCCGCCAAAGTGAAATTGCTGGAATTAGGAAAAGACAATATTTTATAGGAAAAATTGCTACGCAGGTAAATAGCTACTCCACCCCCTCTCCTATCTAGTCGATCATTCCTGATGAGAATAAAGCCAGGGAGAGCGTAGGAGGTAGAAAGAAGGTGAGGTTTGAGCCATGTCTCCGAAATCAAAATGGCATGTATGCTAGAATCAGTGAACGCCTCAACTAAGTCACTGTAATGGCTAGGGATACTTTGCGCGTTAATGTGACAGATATTGAATAAACATTTATGTTGTTCATTAAACGTTTCCCGCAAATAGTCACCAAGTGTACCTGTGATGGAGCTGAAGCTATAATCACTCGATGAATAATTGACGGAATCGTTAGCTGATAGAAACGATTCATTATCGGACATAATTATGATTTATATATACTATAATATAAACTAAATAAAAATAATGATAAATAAATAAATTAAATTGCCGTGTGGGGTGCGGCGTTAGAATACAAACCTCCACCCCTTCTTCTCCCGAGGGTGTCGTAAGAAGCGACTAAGGGAACAGTCGAGCAGGTGCAACTTCTGCTTAGAGATGGAAAACTCGAAATAAACCCTATACCAACCCGTCTGGTCAGCGTGGTATAGTAGGCCAAATCCTCTCAAATATTAATTGAGAGAGGCCCATGTCCAGCAGTGGACTGTAAAGGGCTGTTGATGAAATAAATAATAATAAAGAAAAAGAAAAGTAATACCTGTACCACAGGCTGTAAAAGTGCTTAATATTAGTCTTAACTATATCGAATATTTATTATTAACAATATAAAACGTATAGAAACTAGAGTGTGTAATAATATTATGTTCAAAACAGTTTACATCAGCATTTTTAAAAAGTAGGCTAAAGTTGACTTTGCATAAATCGCGTTCGAGTCTATTCTTATTTCATTATTGTTTTTAATGCGATTGAATTAATAAATTACATAGATAGCGATAAATCGTAAGTAGCACAGTAGAGTAATGGAAGAATTATAAACAAATGTCACGTACGGAAATTTGACCTTTAGCTTGGTATAGGTAATATGTAGAATGGAGGATGAATAAAGTCCATGGTGTCCACTTATTTAACGACTAGGCGTCTTCATAGTCAACGGAGTTTATGTAGCGGTACTCCGCAGCTTTTTTGGCAGCTTTTATGACCGTGCGGCTTATTGAATCGTCGGCATGTTGCGCATTTCGGCGAGTCCAGTTTCTTGACGCATTCCGTGATCGAGTGGCCCGTTTCTCCGCAATGTCCGCATGTTGGGGTAGTGTCTCTGCATGACTTAGCCGCATGGCCATATTGGTGGCAGTTGTAACATCTAGTTACTAACGTAAAATCTCGCACAGGACAGGAAGTCCAGTTAATAAAAAGTCTACCCCGGGCAACCAACACTTTCCTAATTTGTGCTGAGACTTCAATTATTATAACTAAAAAAACTATTGGTGGGTACTGCATATCGGCCGCCGTGGTTAAATTGGACACTTTTTTGGAGGCAATTACTGAGAGCATAATTATGCGCCTTATGATAATATAATACTCCTGGGAAATTTTAATGTTAACATGCTTAACAGAAACAACCAGGCAGCTAGCACAATTCCTGCACTATAGCATCACGGACCAGATTGTATCGACGGCTACAGTGTATGAGTGACATGTAATATGTACAGACTCTAAGTACCGGAATGTAACTGTGGACCATATAGACGAACTCGGTAACCACGCTCTAGTCACATGTAAGTTAATGTCTGAACGGGATAAAACTGCAAAGAGGCTGGTGCGTCCGATTAAAAACGTACTGTCTAAACATTTCGATAAAGATCGAGATGCGATACCGTGGCGACTAATTAGTCAATCTCATGACGTCAATGAGTGGAGGTGGTTTGCTTCTTTAATTTATTTATTACACCTACGCCTTGAATAACAGATGTTACAAAAAAATGTTTAGGTTGCGAGACGAGGCACGACTTCGTTTTCACAAAACTGGGCTTGAAGTACAGAAATATTACATCGATCTTAAAACACAAGCCCAAATTCCTTTTAATAACAAAAAATCTGCTTTTTTTGAAAAGAACATAAGCGAAAACATTAATGACCCGAAACTTTTATGGGTCAATGTAAACCTTTATGTACTTACAGCCCAAAGAGACCACAAGCTTCTTGACCATTTCATCTACCCGGATGAAATAATAATATATCTATAATATCTATATACTCGTCTTTTCTCGATATACCTGGTGAACCGAATGTTAGTATCTTCAAGTCAACTTATTACGAATTTGGTCGCCACGGGTCGGGTAGATTTTCACTCCAAACCACAAATCAGGAAACAATAGCTTAGATCATTGCCCATATAAAAACAAATGCTCAAAGAGTTTATGGTAAATCTAAAGATATATTGAGACTCACTATCGCAGTCCATAAATACCATCCCAGCAATAGTAAATACATCAATAGTCTCCAGTACGTTTCCTGATTTGTGGCGGAAAGCCATTGTGAAACCTTTACCGAAAACTGCAAACTGCCACTAAGTCATAAAAACCTTCGCTCGATCAGCATACTACCCTGGCTATCAAAATTGCATATATATCAAAGTACATGCAGATGGTTGAGTTTCTTGAGACGAACGATATACTATCGTGGGCAATATTTTGGAAGCACTTTATCACGGAAAGGGCACTGCTTGGCACTGCTTGACTACTTCCGTGCTTTTAACTCAATCAATGTTGCCCTGCTGCTGTCAAAACTCGCATATTACGACACACAACTTTTTTATTCATACGACCCCCGGGACACGTCATCTGCTGTGGACAAGGTGAGGAGGTCTGAGGCAAACACCTTAGTCCTTAATGCACAAAAACCAAAATTTATGGTCTTGGGCTGTAAAAAAAAATTCTTAAAATTTTATACGCAAACCCTGAAATTAAAATAAAAAGGAAAGAATGGAATTTGCTAACAACCTGGGTCTTAGCTTTGATCCAGAGTTGCGTTTCGAACGGTACATAAATAACGTAATTAAAGACTGTTTCTACATGTTAAAGGTATCTTTGCGTTGAAATAAGAAAAAGGTTAGTCGATAGCTTAGTTTTATCAAAGTTGAATTACGTTGATACAGTATATGGTCCATGTCTGCTATCCAGAACGGAGCGCCTGATCCAGGGCGTGCAGAATGCCTGCGCCCAGTTCTGTCTATTTATACACCTGCGAAACTATGTTAACCCCTTTTTAAACAAAGGCAATGTACTAAAAATGGCAGCTAGGAGGACACTGCATTTAGCCACTCTTCTATTTGAAACCATCAAAACTCAAAAACCGACATATCTGTTTCAGAAGCTTGGTTAGACACGAATTTTATCAGTACACTGCTCCATAACTAATCCGCTGTCAATATCTGGGTACAGAACGGCGGCTTTCAGGGGAAGCTTTAAATATGCCGCTATACGCTGTTTGAACAATATACCACCTCCTTTGAGATCCATAAGATGTAAAACCAATTTTAAATTTCAATATAAAAATAATTATAACTTACTCAACCTTGAGATGTGGTATATGTACTTTTCAAATTTTAGCGGTGGTAGGCGTGTTTACAATTATCAATAGTATAATATCAATAACAACATATAAATTTGCATTATGTAAGTATTAATACTATTATTATTACATTAATATAATGTTAAGTTCATTAAGCTAGGAAAATATATATATAGCACCGTTTTTTTATAGTTTGTATACTAGGTTTTTTTTATAATAATATAATTCATAATTGTGGTTTTAAATACTACATTTATATAAATATATGGGTTATATATATAAAAAGACACAACATCACATACACACAAACACACAAATGCATCCTGATATAGTTTAATGTCCAAGTGTTTGTAAGTAAGTCAGTAATTAGATATCCACAAGCGGTGTCCCGGGGTGTGTATAATATGTTTAGCCTGTCGATAAATCGTAGACATAATGACCACTTTAATAAGGAATCCTCAATACCACTATAATGTTGTTAACTGTAGAATATGTGACAGTATTTGTACATCAGAATAACAGAATACGTTATGGAAGAGTAAATTGATATTATAGAATAACAATAGCCATGGTAATGCAAGTAGCCATGGATATGCAAGTAGCCATGTCTATATGTCAATTGTGTTTTTAATAACCTGAACAATAATTTGTATTATGAAAATATGTATATTACGGGTCTTAATCGCGTGAATAATTTAAGGAAAAATACCTTGTTTATAGCCCGACGTTTCGACCGTATTGCAAAGACCGTGGTCACAGGTAGACCAAGACCGAAAATGTTTATTAGGAGACTGGCTAGTATACTTGTTTCTCTTCCTATCCAGTTGGTACCAACATTAGAATACCTACTTATTACGAAACCTTTGATACAACTAGACCAAACAAGGTTGAAAATATATGATACTTGCCGTTTATTCCTTTGTATTATTTACCTCCCTGATTTATTTTATTGCCTACTACCTATCGAAACTATTAAATTAAAGGTTAGATTGCAACTGATTGGGTATATGATCCAAATATTCTGCACAGTAGTTAGTGTAGTTCTCCGATGAGTCATAGTGGTCTACAAGTAAGTGGTAGCCGTAAAGACACCAGTGTAAAAACGCTGTAAGTATAGTGTGTAGAAGTACCGACAGTACAAATTATCAAAATAATGAAGACCAGGCGAGGGTAGTTGATAAACTTCGCCCCTCACGGAGACATCGTTAAGCTGCCATCAGTCGACCCGTGACCACAATCGGTGTAATTCGACCGAAACGTCGGGTAAATAAAAGGTTCGTACCTTTAAATAATTCACGCGATTAGGTCCCGAAATATATCTAATATGTATAAAAGTCGCGAAAGTTTAAAAACAATAATTACATATATCATAGATAAATGACACCCAGCCACAATATAAACCATCGTGCTCATCATACACAGTTTTTTCCTGACTGGGGATTAAACCCATGACCTCCGGCTTAGGCTAACAGGCCTTTTTTAGGCTAACAGGCCAGTCAATATTTAATAGTATGTTTTATGATTTTTTGACAAGCTCCCAAATATATATTTTGCTATTATAATTTAAATTCGGCACTGCCCTCCTCAGTTACTTTGTTGGGATGTCTGACAGCCGTTTGTCATTACATGTTTATTAGAGGAAATTACTGTCAATTACCTATCTATTGTTGTATTCTTGTTAGTGCTCTATGACATGCCGTTACTATTAAGATTATTTTGACCTTTTTACAATGTTGCATCGACAGTAATCATAACGTAAGTACCTATTTCCTTATACAACTTAAAACAAAAAGGTACGGTCAAATTTCAGGAGCGGATAGTGTATGTTGTCAGCATTGCAAGAAATAGCTAAATCAACTTCTTTTTGTCAAATTTCAGTAGCGTATGGCATACGTATTAGGTATACCTCCCTTGGTGCAAAATTTAATTCGTTTTTTAAGGCATAAAACTTTTAAAATCAAACTTTTTTCATTCATAAATAAATAAATAAATAAATAAATAAAGAAAATAATGAATAACATTGTAGGGTACTTCGATTTTGATAAAATTAGGTATGTGCACTCAGTATCATTGGGCACATACCAACCTTTGAATATGACCACACCTTTATGTTACTCATTGTATAGGTTTCTAAGTATTTAACACTAAAGTGTTAAACACTTAAAGTCTACATAATTACTAAGTAAATACGGAGAAGTCCAGTGAATTATGTACTAACATTAATTATGTGTAGCTACAGTTCACAATCAAGCGAATAATAAAATAAAACTGTCTTATGTGTACTCTTATTGATCTGGAAAGTAAAAACTATCTTATGTCCAAATCCTATGAATAAATTTCATCTAAATCGTCTTAGCTGTTTGAACGAGAAAGTGTAACAGACAGACAGACAGAGTTACTTCCACATTTATAATATTAGTATGGATTACATAACAAGTAAGAAGAGGAAGAAGGAGAATTAGGGATAGATGGAATAAAGTGTAGTGAGAGCGCGCAGTCAGCGTCGTTGGCTAGTTGCACAAAACTGCAACCTATTCTTTATCCACTTCGGAATATTTTGGTTCTATTTCAATAAATTCTATAGTGTCTTCCATTTCATGATTGGACCTATACCTTGTAAATTCTCTATGTAAAATTCCAGCCACAACGCCATCTATTTAACGATGTTGGTAGCTTGCTTAAAGCTATACATGTTCATTCGTAAAGTTCTTTTAAATATAATACAATGTCTAAAACAATTACCCAGATAATATATAATTGTGGTTCAAACGTTTATTTTATATTTATAATTATGTTTCAATATTTGACGGTAGATGACCCTAAACTAGTAGATTTGGCCTGAACAAGTTGGCATTGGTATACAGCTAATGACGCATTTTCGAGCCTTATTTAAATAATACACTCGTACGTTTTATTTTTTTATATTTAATTTTGTCACCAAATGCAAAATGAAAGTAAGTTCTACATATAATACGAAAAGGGGATAGCAACCTTGAAAAGTTTGTCATTGCTGGCAACACCGAATGCGACCGGGCACCAACACGCTGACCAAACGAAAGAAAACAGCTGAGAAGGCTCATCGAAATTAAAATCCATCCAATCCATTCCAAAATCCAAATCGTGCGTAATATAAAAAAAGTTAATACATGAACTTACCTTCTGAACTCCCGATATTTTGCGAAACAAGAACTTAATATAGGCATGAACCGACCCACAGTATACAAGTCATTTGTTCTTGAACCGTACCATAGCGTAGTTTGGTCAATACCACCTTGAATTAATACTAATATACGAGTATTATCGTCCTATGTCTGACAAAACTAATCTAAACTATATTAGTTTCTTAGCCAGTCACGGGCGATTCTTTCTGCATTAATTAATTGTTTACGAAACTTATTAAGAAGTTTTTTTTTTAAATTAGTGATTTAAATAGTATCTATTTGGGCATTTTAATTCGCGCAAGCGACTATAACTTGTATGTCAATAAAGTTAAACAACGACAACTTTTTATAATAAGGGTATTTACAAACAATCTGTAATACTTATTTACTTTTTACAAGTTTCGAAATCTGTCTTTTTCGCGATGTATATGGTTTTGACGTTGTGTTTACTGTTGTTCGTATACGCGCTGTATTCTTGGGACAAACGCAATGCGTGTGGCCATAAGTTACCGCCTGCCTTGCCAGGCGGTCTGCCAATTATCGGTCATTTTCTTTTAGTGCTTTATTGGGTAAATGGTAAGTTATGTCAAGCTTATTTAGTAGTGACATTTTGATTGAACAAATTTAGTAAAACAATAAACCACTGAACGGCTAATATTTCAATTGGCTAATATTTGAAATATTAGCCGTTCAGTGGTTTATTTTATGTACAGACATATTGGGCCCTAATCATGTAAATATTTTGAATTCAAATTTATTCGGAAATTTATTTGCAATAAATTCATCGACTCTAATATGTTTGACTGCCTCTGAGGCGCGGTGGGAGTGTATCCGACTGCTACGCAAGAGGTCGTGGGTTCGATTCCCACACGGGACATCACTTTGTGTGATCCACAAATTGTTGTTCCGAGTCTGGGTGTACTTTGTGTCCGTGACTTGTATGTTTGTAAAGTCCCCCGCGACACAGGGCTTGTACCCTAGTGCGGGAGCCGTTTTTATAAACAGAATATGTACCCTTTTTCATTACAAAAGAAACGCCTGAAGGTTTCATGTCCGTCTGACTATCTGTTTCTCCGTTATAGGCATTTTACTCAACGACTACACAACGAATATTGATGACATTTGATACATAGGTGTCTTGTAGAAGCCGCTATTTAGTAAAAAAAATAGGAGGGCACTCCAAACATGTAACATAAGCTGTAAAAAAATATTTTTAGCAAACACTAATGTCGAATGATGTGGCACATCATTTGACATTTTTTTTAAAACATTCTAAGGTTTTTAATAAAAAAAAATATTTAATATGTAATATATTATATTTAATATATATATATAATACATTTTGTACCCCCCCCCACTTATATTTTGAAACGTGTAACCAAAAAGTATGAAAACCATCAGAAAGGTACCTCTTATTAAATACTTTAAACTAAAATTATTTTGGACATGACATGATGTGTTATACGTCATTGCCGAAAAACTGCGTTTCTTAATAAAAGAGCTGAAGTGCCACATACGCTCTTCAAACCGTTTTTTTTTTTGTATGTAGTGCATTAATTTATAACAACGGCTGTGGAACCCTACACTGAGCACGTCCGACATACTCTTGTCTGGTTTTTTATTTATTTACTTTTCAGATTTACAAAGTTTTCTGAATAAGGGGGTCGAGTTTTGCTTGAAGTCTGGAGGTATCATAAGTGGATCTTTTTTAGGACGAACATATTACGGTGAGTTGTCTGGTATTCAGAGTCAGATTTATGTTTTTCCTTTAAATGTCGTACAATATAGATGGTACATTATTATCTCAATAATCTCAATAAATCTTTGACGACTAAATGTCTGATTCTCAACTCAGACATTAAGCTGTCGAAGATGTGCTAAATTAAACAATTCGAAGTTTGAAGTTAACTAACAATTCAGAATTCTAAATTGATCAAAATTAAATACAATACATTCATAAATATATAGACGATGTCAACGAAGTCATTTTTATTTCGAAACTGTGTATCGAGAAATTCTTTAGTCGTCATCATCATATTCAGTATCAGTAGTTGTGAGGTCAAAGATGCAGGTAGTTTGTTTTATATCCTCACTGTCATTTGGTTACAATTGCGGTTACTTATTGCAGTTTTAAATTTAGGCATACTTAAACGATCTCGAAATCGTGAATTCAAATTGTACTTATTGTAGTTTTAGTGCAGTTTATGTGACGCCTATTCTCCTTTCGAGAAATAGATTAGCCCTCCCAGGGTGGTGTCGGTTTCCTGGTCAACAATAATCTCATTAGCAGCGTTGCGGAAATCGGTAGTCAAGGGTTGCGTACCTAGTACTAAAGATGACCAACAGATACTCTCTGAAGGTAATGCAGGTATATGCGCCGATTTCGACTTACTCTGATGAGATAACCGAAATTAGCCATATATATTGTATACATTCATAGCCAGAAATGCTCACAACAATGTTTTTAAATCAGACCTAACGGTATCAGGCGCAGAAACCACAAGGGCCAAATGCTAATTAACTTTTCATAATTAATTGTTTCTTTAAGAAGAAGCCCAACAGAAAGTGGACAAAGCCTTGATGCCTAAATGCCTGATGATAAAATCCTTGATGGTGTAACAAGTATTAAGATAGATTTCATAATTCCCTTAATTGTCCTCTTGCCTCACATTTTAACAGGATTATGAACTTACTGAAATCATATTGGAATTATAAATGCAGAAGTTACAACTATGTTCTCTAAGATTAACTACACACGCACTATACGCTTGTTAGATTTTACATAGGGGTCGTAGCGATTTGTAATAAAATACTAAAGCTTTTATTGTTGAACTACGTAGAAGTCCTACGACTCCTTCTTGTAGAAGTCCTACGACTCATTGTAGACCACTACGACACATCGTAGAACTACACTTACTACTGTGTCAGGATATTTGGATTATATACCCAATCAGTTGCAATCTAACCTTATCAATCAGTATAGTATCAATAGGGAATAGAATAAATTAGGGAGGTAAATAATACAAAGGAATAAATGACAAGAATCATATATTTTCAACCTTGTTTGGTCTAGTTGTATCAAAGGTTTCATAATAGCCAGTCTCCTAATAAACATTTGCCGTACTACATTTCATACATCCTAAATACAATATACCACAGATACTTTCTAACATAACCAATTCACAACATTATTGCAATGTACGACCATATCAATTTCAATTTCAATTTCATTTATTCAATAAACAATTATACAATTGTGTCTGAATGTAAAAATAATAATAACAAAATAATCATAGTAAAAAAAACACACACAAAAAAAAGTCAAACATAAAATTAGTTTTCGATATGATTAAAAATTAAAATTCTGAGTAGGTATGTCAAATTAAAAAAAAAGTAATAATAATAATAGAATTAAGATAAATAGTTGCACATATTAATGTTTACAAAAAGAAAAAATGATATAATATCGCTGTAGAACAGCTGAAAAGTATCACACCAGTCAATATTCATCAAATTATACCACATTGCAATATATTGTTATTAGTCAATATCTATACATAATACACAATAATAGGATATCAGCACAAAAGAACCAGCAATAAGTATAATCTGAATCGGATCGTACCTGTATCCATAAATGTTGCAATCAGACTGAGCCTCGATCACAATCTGTCAGTCCTTTTATAGAACAAATACACTGAATATTAAAGAACATGTGGGTACTTCGCAAATACTCTTAATTATTATACTATAACCCATAAAATTATTTAATACACCGAATTATGTTATTTAAATAAATGAATAATAATAAAACTATTACACAGATAAAACACACTACCTTATAATTTTCAATAAAAGAAGTGAAATAATTATCACAACAACAATATTTGACGTTTTAAGCAGTACCTACATTTGTGACCAGTGGATATTTATTGTTTTAATTAATTTATAATACTGTGTGGTGCTTTTATACGAGTAATGTGTTATAATCATCTTAAGTAATTTACATGTTAATTACAACATAAACTGTAAGTACTTGTACTTTGTCATAACCTATTCCGTGATACAAATTATTGTTCAGGTTACTAAAAACACAATTGACATATAGACTTGGCTACTTGCATATCCATGGCTATTGTTATAATATAAACAACATGAACCTACTTCTATAATATCAATTTACTCTGCCATAACGTATTCCGTTATTCTAATGTACAAATATTGTCACATATTCTACAGTTAACAACATTACAGTGGTATTTAGGATTCCTTATTAAAGTGGTCATTATGTCTACGATTTATTGACAGGCTAAACAAATTCATCAAACATATTCATCCCTTAGTACACAGGTATAATATTTACCTGAATTTATTTATTACAATGGCTATTTAACTATGTAAATAGCCATTAATATACCCCTTATCTATCACGCTCATCTTTTTACTTCTCCAGGTGTAACTGATTTTGATGATGCAGTGACTATTGCCAACGCATTTTCAGAAAAACATTACTTCTACAGGTTCGCTGAACCTTGGTTTGGAAAAGGATTAATTACAGCTTCAGGTAAGTAAGTCTTCTATAAAATAAAGATTTAAATATCTAGCACTTTTTTAAAATAACAACTAAAGGTGTCTCGTGAAAGAGGATGATTAGGCTTATTCGTATGATTTTGCTCACACATTACAGCTTTTGGTTTCAGACAGAACCAGGGACTCTTTCCAGGGAACTTGATAAGGAGATGTTGAATCTCATGCTTGGCTTGTCGAATATGTTTTTGAAGATAATTTATAGCGTAAGATTAAAACAATGACGGCCGATATATTCCACCTTTGTTGTTGAAGTAAAAACTTCTTAAGCGGCGTTGTGCACTATTTGGGATGGGTGAAAAATGTTAAACTCGCATCAGGACACGTAACCTGATCAAGTCCGTCCGTGTCCGAGTAACGATTTCTCTTTTTCCCTTTTTTATTTTGATTTTGGTTTTTTGATTTATCATTTAATATTTTTTTATTATTATGTCAGTAAGATCGAAAAAATATTATTCCAAATTTCATCACTGTGTAATATAAAGTTTAAGTTTTCACTTCTCCCTGCACTCCTGGAGTGCAACCCGTTGTTTTTTATTGTTTTAATTTAGTCGTTTTTATTTCCTTTTTTAGGAGCTATATATAACATTCGTCGCAAGCTCTTAAACCCAGCATTCAATATAACCGTTACACATAGATATATTGATGTGTTCAACAATCAGTCCAGACAACTGACGGAAATATTAGACGGCTTTGACGGGCAGGGTTCCGTTGACCCTAGTGATGCGTTCAGAAATATTGCTCTTAGAACCTCTTGTAGTAAGTACGCTACACTAGTTTATGTTTATCAAGAGTTAATTCGTTATTTATATTAAATCAAATACTTAGTACTTCTGCGTAAATGTTACTTCATTTGATTGTTACAAAATATTAGATTATCAGATTTTACCTTCTATATTACCCCTGGAACCAATCTGGAACGAAGAACTGTTGCTATTTGTGTAACAAAAAGTAAATTGACGTTAAAACTTTTCATAATTTCAGTTACAACTTTTGGAGAACTTAATGAAACGGTTAATGATTTTACAAACAAATACATCTTAGCAACTAACAATTCAATTGAATTGATCAGAGACAGACTTCTGAATATTTTGCTTCACAATGACTTCCTATATAGATTTTCTACACAAAAGAAAAAACTAGATTTAAATGTTAAGTTTATTAACGAAATAATACAAAAGGTAATTATTGAACAACTTACTGTTAATGAAATACAGTTGTAACCACGTTATGACCAGATTTCAATAATTCGTCTTCTCGCATTAAAACTGTATAAACTCAACATTTTGTAATTTTACAGGAGAGCGTTTTAAAGGTTTAACGTGTAACAGTTTTAATAATAATGATCTTCTCAATATTTATTTTTAATTTTTTGGTAGTTACATTATCTGTTTTTCAAAGTAATATAAAATTATATATTAATTTTGTTTTAAAGTAGCCTAAACGTTGGTCAGAAAAATAATCGTTTTGAGTTTTAATACTTTTCTAGATAATATGTTGCTTAATTTTTACGATTATATATTCATGTTCAAACTAAACATAATATTTAATTTATTAAAAACGATTCAATTCAAGGAAAAGACAATATTTTTTGCAGTAAAACAATAATATTTTGTAAAATATATATTTCTTTCAGTACAAAATATGAAATACTTATACTAAATATGTATTAAGACTTATACAATTAAAACAAAATGTTAAAAAAAAAAGTGATAATTATATTGTATATTGAGTGGTTGATTAAATCACGCTAACCTAGTGGTTACAACAAGTTCCTAACTTTGTGCCATGTTAGTTAGTAGGTACTAACATGGAACATGGCATTTCAGTCTTACTCATTACTTAATCTAAGTTGAAGATCTCGGTATTACTACTACTTTTTAATTATTAGGAACTTTATCCAGTCTTTTGAGTATAAGTACTTAAAGCTATTAATGTTTTATTTAAATGATTAATACGTATATATTAATAGTTTAAATAAAATATTAAAAACTTGCAGTATTAATTAAAAAAAAGCAAAGCAAATAAACCAAAATAAAAATCAATAAAATGATTAAAAAGATTACAGATTTTCATAAAATGAACGATAATATTCGGGAATAGTTTTCTTATCAAATAAACCTCGTTTTTTCTGATCGGCAACTTTTATTGGCGCGTTATATACTGCTTTAAAAGCGTAGTTATCTCGAAGACCTTTTGCAGCGGTGGGTCCGACCTTCGCCATTTTAAAATCTTCTTGGCTATAGCAAGTTATTTAAAAGAAGCAACCGCGATTTTCCTCCGTGAATTTTAAGATTTTGATATCATTCATCTTTATAATTTCATTATTAGAATGTTTAGTAAAATTGCGCCCTACATCATTACAAAGAGATTTGAAATCTTTAAATTGGGTGTAATTTAGTTAGTTTAGTTCGTTAACTTTGTAGGATTTGCCTGTCTTTTTTGCTGTTCAGATCAAGGAAACATACTGATCTGGGCTGTATATTGGCCCAGATCTAAGTGACTTTTTAATATTTCTCTCAATAACCGAGTGAGCCGAATCATTTTCATTCTGTGTATGCCTTTTAATTAGGAACTTATGTGTTATTGTTTTAAGATTGGGAATTGTTGCTACCGCATGCATATACATACTTATTAGGAATTTGTTCTTTTGTTGACCTGTACAATTGTCGCTGTAAAAAAATATATTCACATCTTCATCTCTGAAGCATTAATTTGTTGTACAATACATTATTGTTGAAAAACTGAATTTTCATTCGTTTCATGTGAACCTTCCTGGGGATTTTCGTTCGATTCCTGTAAACTTTTTGTAGAATTTTCGTTCGATCCGTGTAAACCTCCAGGTGGATTTTCGTTCGATTCCTGTAAACCTTCCTGGGCGTTTTCTATCGTTTCCTGTAAATTGACCTGTAAACCTGCCAAAGAAAAATATTTTTGATTGTAATAGTAAACCTAAATAATCTTGCATTTATAAAAAGTAAACATTTTCGGGATTAAACTATTTCTGACGTCAGATTTATGGTAAAAAGTAGACAATTTTAATTTAATGCATGCCTTTTCACAAAAAAATATCTAAAATAGTATACAATTTAGAAAAAACATATATTTAGTGAAAAAGATCAAGACAGTATTATTCATATTTTATCACAAAAACTGTACAATTACATAATTATACAATTTTAAAGGGAGAATCGATCCACACTTTGCTAGACATTTATATTAATAAGTGTATAATTTTGAGATTGTATAATTATAATGAAATAGAATGCTTACCTTAGAGACAAATTTTCGTTTTTGTATAGTTTTAAAGACACACAACACGTGCACTGCTCGGTCGCTTAAACGTAACTAAAAATTATAATGTATTCGCGCGATACAAGTTCTCACTTCGGCCAATTTAAAACTCAACAATGCGCTATCTAGCGGGTGTTTGTTGAACTACGCTCTTTTGTCAATATTTAAGAGAAAAATACTGGTAATACGAAACGTTTCCGCATATTAACTCAATTTCAAATATTTTTGGAAATTGTATACTTTTAATGCGAAAATGCGAATTGTGTTTAAATAAAAAAAACGTAATTACAGGCAATACAAAAGAAAAAAGAGGAAATGAAAAATATAGTAAAGGTCGATTATGCACCTGAATCAGGTAAAAATGATATTAATAAATAGTAGTATTTTTCCTACTTTATCAAGGGAGTTCAATTGAGGATTAGGGGTTGTTTGAAAATAACTGATTAATTCCTAAGCCCTTTTAGATTGATTTTTTTTCGGTTAAGATCGCATATCGTAAGTACGGAGCAAAAAAATTAAAAGTCAATATTTTTCCTTCAGATACATTTAGATCTTTCTTAGATATAATGGTAGAATTAGCAGCTGATGGCGCACTAAGTGATAAAGAAATAATAGATGAACTGAACACAATCGCAACTGCAAGTTTTGATACAACTGGTCAGCAGCTCGCTTACATAGCTGTATTGCTGGGATCGTACCCCGATAAACAAATTAAGGTATATAATGAGTAAGTGTTAACCAATTTTAAACTAAAAACATTTTTATTTGCATTTTTGTTTGCTTAACGTATATGCATATGGTACGAATGTACGATATATAGCTCTCACCGATCGAGATGGGCTGCTCCGAAATGTAATGAAAAAAAAAAATACTTCATGAATAAAAAATAAATAAATAATTATAATTGCATAACTTGATGAACTCTTAGGTGTTAAATATGTAAATAAGTTTAAGTTACTTAGCCATAAAAAACGTAGGAAATATTCAAAACTAAATAAACTAATTAAGAATCTTAAAGTTAAATGTAGATGGTTTGGAAAACTTTCAACATTCTATAAGAGCCGATCTGACTCATTAAATAAACAAGAAAAACTACGGTCACAGTTGGATTCCTGTCATGAACATTTAATTATGTTAAATTTATTCGTAACTTTATTTTAACAAAAAAGTACTATGTATTTGTCTACTTTATTTAAAGCGACAGGTTGCTAAATTATTAGCATTTAGTATATACGCTGACCTTGGTATAATTAATGTATCACAGCAATCAGTTAGTTCTACCAATTCTTCTAGGATCATTAATGAAACTCCTAGTTTAAACTAGTTATTGAGACAACAGATAAAGCAAGCATACGGTCTAACCATAGTACATCAAAATATCCAGGGCTTATCTGTCAAGATTCAGGAAATAGAATTATTTTTAAAGACCCACCATGTTGATATTTTTTGTGTCACAACACTGGTTAAGAAACCATGAACTGATTTTTAATAATGCACATTATAGTATAGTAAGCATGTTCTTTAAGTAAGTAGGCATACATGGTGGCTCTATGATTTTTGTTTCTAATAGTGTGAATAGTAAATAAATTAAAAATATTATAGCTCGTTCTGTCGAGCGTACTGTAGAACTCTCTTGTGTAGATTTAAAGGAGTATATTGTTGTTTGTGTCTACCGTCCACCACATAGTGACTTAAGTTTATTCGAGACTATAATGGAAGATGTACTAAAAGTTCTTAGTTATGGTAAAATTCATGTAGTAGTATGTGGCGATTTCACCGTGAATATACTTGAACAGTCAACCTATATGTATTAGATTATGTGCTTTATTTAGCTCATTTAATTTGAAAATTTTGCTTAGTGCACCAACAAGAATCACATCACATTTTACTACATTGCAAGTGTATTATAATGAAGTCATATTGAGTGATTTAACTTGAGATCACTGTGGACATAAAGTCACTTTTCCTATTAATACAGTGGCTAAAGTAAACAAGGCCAATGAGTACAGTCCGCCTAAACAAATTTAATTCAAATGTTTCTGTCCGTATTGCTAATATAGATTTTAGTTAGGATGATCCGAACTACCTTTACGCGTCTTTGTTTAACATTATCAAATATGAATTTAATAATATTTTCACAACTAAAACTATTTATGAAAATCGAAAAATTAGCATTTGTGATTTGGAAACAATTGGCACACAAATAAGTAGAGCTAAGGTGTATACATTGTATGGTATGAAGCAATATAATTTTGACCTTAGGTTTGTTCAATATGTTAAAAATTATTCCAAAATATTTAAAAAGACTTGTGCTGCTGCCAAGTCTTGGAACATAATCAATGCTGAGGTTGGGCGGGCCGAGCCATGTGCTAATTATTTTGAATTAGGTGTTGGTAATAAAATTGTAACTAACAATTTCAATCTAGCGCAAACATTTAATCATTTATACCTTTACCTATTAATACAAACAGCTCATTAAATTCATGTCTGGCTAAAGCCCAATCACTTGAAAGAAGCAGTGTGAAAGAGTGTACTGTACCATTTAGTTTTAATTTTATGAACCCCATTAACATTTTAAAAATATTTAAGTCAATTAATTGCAGAAAGACAGCAGACTCATGGGGTATTGTTGTTAAATTAATTAATTGCATTATAAATAAAATAGCACCACATTTAGCTACAATATTTAATCAATGTGTTGATACCAGCGTGTTTCCTGATTTAACGAAATACAGTAAAGTAATCCCTTTCTTCAAAGCCGCTTTAAGATGCGACCTTAGTAATTTAAACCTATTTTTATCTTACCAGCTATTAGCAAAATCTTTAAGAAGGCCATATTAATGCAGATAGAAACACATTTTAAATCTAATAACTACTGCATAGTGAAAAATATGGATTCACAAAAAGTCGTTCGACAGTAGATACAGGATCTAAACTACTAAAACACATATATAGTGCCTGGGAAAACTCGTGGTGTGTGGTGCATAGTACACTTCTGCTGAAACTTAGGCATTGCGGCATTACGGGTACAGCGCCTAATCTTGTTGCTATTTATCTTAGTGAGCGAATGCAGTATGTTTACATTAACGTAATAAGGTCGTCCGGATCAACAGTGAGTATGGGCGTGCCACAAGGTTCAATTCTGGGTCCTTTTTTATTTTTGGTGTGTATAAATGATCTGCCATTTTTTACCAGTAACTTATGCGATATTATTCTATTTGCTGATGATACTTCTCTTATATTCAAAATCAATCGTAAAAATGATTAGTCTGACGAAGTAAACTGGTCCCTTCTCATTATTTCTTGACTGGTTTACATCAAATAACTTGCTTTTTTATTCTAAAAAAAAAACAAACGTATTAAATTTAGTTTGCCAAATGTAAGAAATATCAGTACTAATCTTGTTTTAAACAAATAAGTTATTCATTTTGTTGATTCAACGGTTTTTTTGTGATTTTTTTTTAGATAGGAAATTACAGTTAGGCGCCCAAATATCATGTCTCGCAGGGAAACTCAGTTCTGAAGCATATGCTGTCAGCAAAGTCAGACAGCTTACCGATGTGGAAACAGCAAGGCTGGTTTATTTCGGTTATTTCCACAGCGTCATGTCGTATAGCATACTGCTTTGGGGCAAGGCGGCTGATATTCAAACAATTTTTATTCTTCAAAAACGTGCAGTGCGTGCGATTTACAAACCAGCACGAGTTTCCCTTAGAGAAAAGTTTAAAGATATAGATATTATGACAGTTGCATCTCAGTATATGTTTGTTAAACAAAATATGCATTTATATCACAAAAATAGTGACGTTCACTCGGTGAACACGAGAAATTAAGACAAATTAGTAGGTCAATATCATAGGCTACATAAAACTCATAATTCATTTATGCTACAAGTACTTTGGGCAATATTTAAGCACATTTAGTTTTTACCTTTGTTGTAAGTAGATGCTCCTAGTATATTGTACCCACTAAGTTGATCTCATGTTTTAACTTTTGGATAATACAATTTTCACCAGTCCTTTAGCATGGTGTATAGTATATTAGTCACAGCACCTTACCTTCATATCAAGTTTATAAACATTTAAACATTGTAAAATTGGCATTTTGAAAAGATTTGCCTCGAGTATTTATTGCCAGGTTCTTGCTTACTCGGGCTTTACCTATGTACCTGTTTGAGGAACTTGGCATAACATGTACATGTAGAATCCCGACGTTTCACAAGAGTTGTTTTGCATCCTAAGTGAATAACGAATTTCGAATTTCTTGGTTTTGAGGGCTAAAATGCTTTATGATTTAAAATGTACTTATTATTTTAGAATCATGGAAGTAATTGGCGACAGGGACATAAGCAAGCAGGATCTATCTAAACTGGTGTATACCGAAGCATTCATCAAGGAATGTATGCGTATAAGGACTGTAATAAACATTTTGCCCCGATATGCAGACAGAGATCTGAAGCTCAGTAAGTATATTTAATTAATTTACTTCCACCGCCAGGTATATGTCAAGCCGGTACCACTGGTACACGTTAGAGCCTGTATCTATCAGTATACAAAATGTTGTTGTTCGGCCTTATATGTCTATGTTTTTAATTTAACATATGGTTTTTATTGGGTAATTTATTAAACTATACTACTTTAGGATACATAACCCTGACAGTCCACGCTCAAAGTATGCCAAAGAGGAACAAAATGCAATATTCTCAAACCGGAGTAGGAATAATGCTGACTTAAAAACACTAGTTTACATTTATTACAGGTATTCATCTATTATATCATGGTTACATGTAAACTTATAGACTTGTTACATCTTTTTAATTAATGCCTTCCTGCGTACTCGAGGAGTATTATCCGCGGATGGCGTCGACAGCGGGCTTAATGGCGAAGACTGCGACTTGAGATTCGTCCTTATCGTCTATGTCAGTCCTAATAACTAGAGATTCTTTCAATTTCGCATCCTTCACCTCTTCCCTACCTTGGTCTAATGGCGTGACATTAAGTGCCCTACTCAAAGAATGACGTGATTTACGGCTTTGTATTTCATGGTCATTAAGTTGTTTGTCGATTTGTCCATTAGAGGTTTTAACAGCGTAAGACACGGGACCTGTACACTCTGAGTCCACACCTTTAGTCCATTTGCTACTGGATTTTGAGTACTCCCGTAACATAATAGGCTCATTGCGCTCAAGCCGCAACTGCTCCGTGCGAATGCGCTCTGCGGTTTCCGGCCTATGCAAATGAAGTCATCCGCGTAATCGTCGACCGAGGAGTGCGACCGCCGACTCGCAGCCCATCGTACTTTGCTCCGTGTTACGATATGTAAACAAAAACCTATTGCAGCTCCGTTGCTAGCAGGGTGATACATAGGTATTAAAGTAATGCCGTTGCGTTCTAAATATCGGGCAAACTCAGACGATGAAAAAGGTGGCCCATTGTCACTAACTAACCGTTTTGGTAAGCCAAATCGAGCAAATAACTGTCGTAAACAGTTTATGACAATTGTTGCTGACGTAGTATTAACTTTATCCACCTCAATTCATTGTACTAAAATGGGGGAGCGGTATTTTAGTACAATGAATTAAAAAGGTAAATAACTTATTTCTATATGCAAAGTATTTAATATTGTGGGTAGTTAACAAACAAAACCAGCTCGACTCGGGGCGCATTGCGAAGTGTAGATTATCTCATTATTAATATCGATAATGCAATGATTTTATTTTTATATTATTCAAGCTTACTACTTACTTCTTTTTTTACAACTACAAATTCTTTATGTTGGTGTAGAGTAATAGAAAGTGTTACACTTTCTGTTACACTACACCAACATAAAGAATTTTGAATTAGAATTTAGAATGCCGGTAGTTTAAAATATTTTTTGGTATTTTTTCAAATACGCACATTAAACATATATCTAATACAGCACTTTTGAAGTATTACCTAATATCCGTATAATTTAAACCTTTTATAACACGTCACTAGGATTTAACTGGCAAATTTGATTTATTTAAAAAGAAGCACCAACAAAAATAGTGTTACACCTTCAAGTTTTTTTTTTGTATTATATATATTTTGATAAACACGCCTCACATAAGCATTCCAATAGCTATTTACTAAATTATAGGGCTATATATAATTATATATATACGTTCGATAGGCATTTTTTAAGTATAATTTGCACACGCGTACGTAACGTTAATTCTTTGTCGCCAGTGATGTATATTAGGGCACGCCATTGAAAGACAGCAGTTCAATGCACACTGATTTATTTTGAATACCTACTACAAACATAACATTGTACTAACCTTAACTAAAAGTTCTAGTTAAAAATGTTGGCATTGGTTTTTATTGTAAAATTAAAATGGCCCAAAAAACCCGCATGGGCATGCGCAAAATCTAAACCATATTATGTTTTGTTCCAGAGAACTATACTCTTCGAGCTGGCAGTTACGTGATTCTCTTAGTAGATGGCTTACATAGAGATCCGCGGACTTGGGGATCCGACGTTAATGAGTTCAGACCTGAACGGTGGTTGAACAAAGAAAAGCAAATTAATAAAGTTAACTTTGCTTTTAGTTATGGTCAGCGAGTTTGCGTAGGTAGGTATTATTTTTTTGTTTTTATTTTCATTGTATAGTCATGGTTTAACCTGAAAAAGCCCTTTTGAAAGACATATGGAATCAAAATGTTAAAAGTTGCTAAATATGCGATTTTCTAAAATCGTTTCTAGGTTCAACCGCTTGCGAAAAGATTTCAATTGAGTATTTGAATGTCAAGTCAAATTAGTATCTTTTTTATAAAATGTCAAAACGAATCGTTCTGTAGAGATTTGTATGCAATTTAACATTGTGACGTCATTATGTTCTGGCTTCAAATCATTTACTTTTAGTATTTATTTTAATGATTATAAATACTAAAACATATTAAATTATGCTCGAATATATATTTTTAAGATCATTTAAAGGCATATTATTATTTGGTAAGTGTAAAATAATTTATTGTTATTGATTGATTTGACATTCAAATACCTAATTAGCTGGTTCCGTTTAGGTGTATGATAATGGAAAGTGTTAATTTTGCTATTATACTAGGATAAAACATTTAAAAAAAATGTTTAATGGTTGACGCGAACGCACTCACATAAATATTGTAGATATCATAGATGTTCTTTCGTAGTATAATAATTTTAAATTTATTTTACAGGTAAAAAATACGCTATGGTTTCCATGAAAACAGCCGTGGCTCACATCGTGAGAAAGTTCCGGTTAAAAGGTGACTTTAGCAAGATAAAGTTTTTATTTGATGTCGTAATACGACCTAAATCTGGCCTTGAGGTCACGTTTGAAAGAAGAAATACAACATAAGTAGGTACCAATCGGCAAAGGGTTAATAAAAATAATGCTGGTTTTTAACATTAAACAAAATATACAATGCTTTTGTTATACTTTTTTTTCTGGGATAATTATTTAATGTAAATCTATTTATATATATACAAGATATTTTTAAACTATTCTAAATTATAAATATAATAATATTAATATTTAACAATTATATTATATTATATTTATATAAATAATTATATTTCAGTGTTTTACTTTTTTATCTGCTTCTAGTCAAAAGTAACCTTAATACCTACAATCAGTGTTTTACGATTTATGTCCCATTCAAATCCACCTAGGGGTCGTTCGTCATTTGGGACCGGGACCGTGGTCCCAAAAAGCGAATTGAATTTAATTATTTATGTTAATACAGTAATAAGTACAAAAAGGAAAGAAACTAGCCCAATACACAATGATATTAAAAAAAAAGATGAAGAATACAGCAGAATACGCAATACCTACACATAACAGCTTCGAAATATTAGAAGACGAATAACCCCAAAACTTAGGAAAAAATGAAAAAACATACATTCCTACACCAGAACCGATATTTGTCATAGGAGTACTAAATGTCGGACTTCTTAAGGAAACTATGAATAAATTTCTAGAACCTAGTTTATATACTATGACCACACTTAGGTCAGGCCATATAGTCAAAATCGTACCTAAAGATGTACAAACATACAAATGCATTAGAGAAAATTTCATCTTAAACAATATATCACATTACACATATCAGCTAAAAAGTGAAAGAGCGTACAGGGTCATACTACGGGGACTACATTGCACACATGATACTGGTCAAATTGCAGAAGAGCTGAAAAAGTTGGGACATGAAGTTAGAAAAGTAGTAAACGCCTTACATCGAGTTACAAAAGATCCTTTACCTATGTTTTATGTGGACCTAGAACCAAAACACAATAATAAAGAGGTTTTTAACATTAAGTACATTACCAACATGAAAATATCCTTTGAAGCCCCATACAAAAAAAAGAAACAGGAAATTTTACAATGTAAAAGATGCCAGAGATTTGGTCACACGAAAAACCAATGCTATAGGCCTTTCAGATGCGTCAAATGTGGCCATGAACATCCAACGAGTACTTGTAAAAAATTACCAAACACGGATGCCCCTTGTGCGAATTGCCTAGGCAAACATCCAGCCGGCTACAAGGGTTGCAAAATCTACAAACGATATAAGGAAAAAATCCTAAAGCACACACCTAAAGTAAGAGAAAGACAACAAGTATTGGAACCAATAGGTAAAAGTGAAAAAAACAATCAAGCCAGAACAGCAACAACTAAAATGACAAATCAAAACTTAACATATGAAAATAGCGAAAAAATAAACAGACTACATTTTAAACCTTGACAACACAGTTCAAACAAACTCTACTCAGAAATTACGAAAGCAACAAAACTGGAAGAAAGCACCACTGATGTCATAAGTATTAACCAGGTGTTGGATACTATGCTTGAAAAAATGCAACATACAATTATGGCAGTGATGGAAAAAATGATGGACAGAATGATGAACAGCATAGTTCAGCTAGTCAACAGCCTAACAAGAAATGACTAGATGCAACCTCCGTCTTATTATTTGGAACGCCAATGGCTTGACGGAACGTCGTCAAGAACTCGAAACGTTTCTCGAAACTGAAATGATTGATATCGCTCTTATATCAGAGGCAGGGTTCACTGCCAAATCCTATGCTGCTTTTAAAAACTACACGGTACATGCTACCAACCATCCATCTGGAAATAGCCATGGCAGTAATAATTAAAAACAACATAAAACATTACCTATTAGAAAGATATTGCACTGAAAAAATTCAGGCAACTGCAATTATGATTACAGACAACAAAGTTGACACAATAATCTCAGCCGTATATTGCCCCCCTCGACACATTATAATCGACAAAGATTTTGAAACTTTCTTCACCGTGATGGGCAAAAGATTCATTTGTGGCGGAGACTGGAATGCAAAGCACTTGCACTGGGGTCCAGACTGATTAACCCAAGAGGTAGGCAATTATTTCGGGTAACTGGGAAAATGAAGCTAGAAATCCTGACGAGTAGCAAGCCAACCTACTGGCCGACTGACAGCAATAAAATTCCCGACCTATTAGACTTCTTTATCACTAAGAATATCGACATTAACTACACGAGCACGGATACGGTTGACGACTTAAGCTTGGACCATACCCCTGTTATCCTTACTATGAATACTACAGTTTCATTATTTCAACGCCCTAAACGAATATATAACTTAAAACACACAAATTGGGAAACATTTCAGACAATCGTAGCTAGTGAAATAAACCTAAAAAATAATATCATAACAGCCGAAGACCTGGAAAACGAAGTAGAACAATTTAACATCGCTATTCATAGGGCTGCGAACAAAGCCACCACTAAGACTAAAGATAAGCTGTTGAAGCACAATGTATACCCCAAAAATGTCAAAGAAAAAGTTCTAGAAAGACGTAGGCTACAAAAAATCTGGCAAAACACTCGTTATCCAAGAGACAAAACACTGTTTAACAAATGCTCTAAAGAATTGAAAAGATTAATAAACGAACACAATAACAACAATCTACAAAACTATTTAGCATCTTTAACCTCTACATCGGACACAAATTATTCATTATGGAAAGCATCAAATAAACTTAAAAAACCTAAAAATGATACTAGACTGGAAAATCCAAACAGAGAAATGGCTTATTGTTTTCGAACAGATTGCCGTTAAGCAGAAAAAAAAACAAACAAAAAAAAAATTCGTCATATGGGACCACATATAAAGAAATAACTTCTTTTTTAAAGTACAGTTGATAAAAAAGCTAGCATGCAATATATTATCGATAAAATATGAATAAAAGGGAATTTTATTTATTTGGAAACACTTTCTGTCGTAAATTAAATATATACGTTCGTAGTGCTATCTCTCTCACACACCCCTATTATGCACTCGTTTCTCTACAAAGTTGACTACTATTTGGCTAAACAAAAACTCGTTGATCTAAGGGGTGTAAAAAAGGCCAAAATATGGGTAAGAACAATTGTTAACATAAGTGATAACCACACCCATTCTCCAAAACCTGCATCGGCAAAGCTAATAGTATCTGAAATAAAGGAATGTTTAATTAATATTGAACACAATCCTGATACTACAGTCACTACTATAATTTGAATAATTTGAAAAGAGTAGACGCCAGTTTTTATTGCCATATTCTTTTACCAGCTTTACATATTGTTTGCAAACTTGGAATTTCAACATCTAGGAATTTTTACAACAGCTTTAACGTGTGGCCTTGTAATTCACAGAGCGAGTAGAGTTGTTATTTATCAACACAATACATATTACTTCTCCACCGAACTAGGTACCTATTCCTATCAAATAAAGTGGTGTCCAGTGTGGGATCGCCCACGAACAATTAACCATTAACCTATGGTACTTTTTTATCAAACATTTTGGTTCAATATCGTGGTCTGATCATACCCCTGCAAGGATTCGACTGTCTAAATCAGGACTCTGTATATTATATTTCACATGATTATAGTTTATGTAAACAATAGTTTACTATTAAAGGTGATTTTTCATAATATTATATTCAATTTTTATTAAAGACTGACGTTTATACGATCCCTATCGTATAAACAATAGTCTACTATCTGTGATTTTTTTTAAATAAATATTTTGTTGATTTATTAAAATATTTTTGTGTCGACTGTAGGTACTTTTCTGAGTCAAGAACTTGTTTTTTTTATTTGTGGTTCGATATGACAAATCAAAATAAATAATTAATTTCAATTCGCTTCTTGGGACCACGGTCCCGGTCCCGAATGTTGAACGACCCCGAGTCAGTAAATTTTGAGCCTAACAAATACTGTTGAAACTATGTGAATTCTGTATTAATTTAAACCTACACCTGTATTTGTTACATCCAACAGTCAATGTGCTGATCAGGATTCGTTTCAGTATAAGATTATTAACCAATCGAGGCTCTTTTGACTTACTTATTGCCTAAACCTGCGTTAAAAATTTAAGTCGTATTATAAGACCAAGTCGATACTTACATAGATCGTTACAAAAATGTGTATAAAAGTCTATTAAGCTACGTAATCAGATGGACAAAAAACGAATTAAATTAGAGACCACAAAAAGAATCCTAGCCCAGCTATAGCAAACTCGTAGACTGACGGGGTTGCGTTGATTTTAGGGTAAAACTAAAGTAACGAGCACTATTCTGTCAAAAAATATCAAGTTATTCTCCTCGTAGGATTATTTTCCAATTATTCAATTATAGGAATAGACACCTTGCAGCCAAATTTCACTTATTAAAATTATCACAATATGGTCATTCAATCGATTTATATTACTAATCTAAGTTAATCAAGTTTTTCACTCAAAAACATCCTCGCACTTACTATACTCTCTTAAGTCCCTAAAAATTATTAATAGCAATACACTATTTCTTATTTTTTTTTTCACAATCGCAGCTTAAGTTTGTTCATTCGCCTTTTGCCTCCAGTGCCCCCAGTCGTGTGTGCGACTTCCACTAGGCTGATGTCGGGTGAAATGAAATTCGTAAGCATGTTAGATTATTATATGCTTACGAATTAAATATCATTATTCGTCACTGCCATTTGCGTCTGTGGCTACTCTGCGCACGCTCAATAACGTGGCTAAAATTTTATTGCAAGAAAGGGTTATTTACCTTTATATTTCAAACTACTAGACGGATGTTTGTTGTAAGATATACGTTTGTCAAAAAACAATATGGCGGCTGTGAGATGTCAAAATAAGAAGTTGTGAAAAAAAGTTGTTCTGAATACTACATAAGAGTATCAAATCAAAGGCTTATTGTAAGGATTTCAAAAAGGTATGACATGATTATGACTGTAATACTAAAAAAGTAAGAACATAGATAGTTACAAAAATGTGTATAAAAGTCTATTAAGCTACGTAATCAGATGAACAAAAAACGAATTAAATTAGAGACCACAAAAAGAATCCCAGCCCAGCTATAGCAAACTCGTAGACTGACGGGGTTGCGTTGATTTTAGGGTAAAACTAAAGTAACGAGCACTATTCTGTCAAAAAATATCAAGTTATTCTCCTCGTAGGATTATTTTCCAATTATTCAATTATAGGAATAGACACCTTGCAGCCAAATTTCACTTATTAAAATTATCACAATATGGTCATTCAATCGATTTATATTACTAATCTAAGTTAATCAAGTTTTTCACTCAAAACATCCTCGCACTTACTAGACTCTCTTAAGTCCCAAAAAAATATTAATAGCAATACACTATTTCTTATTTTTTTTTTCACAATCGCAGCTTAAGTTTGTTCATTCGCCTTTTGCCTCCAGTGCCCCCAGTCGTGTGTGCGACTTCCACTAGGCTGATGTCGGGTGAAATGAAATTCGTAAGCATGTTAGATTATTATATGCTTACGAATTAAATATCATTATTCGTCACTGCCATTTGCGTCTGTGGCTACTCTGCGCACGCTCAATAACGTGGCTAAAATTTTATTGCAAGAAAGGGTTATTTACCTTTATATTTCAAACTACTAGACGGATGTTTGTTGTAAGATATACGTTTGTCAAAAAACAATATGGCGGCTGTGAGATGTCAAAATAAGAAGTTGTGAAAAAAAGTTGTTCTGAATACTACATAAGAGTATCAAATCAAAGGCTTATTGTAAGGATTTCAAAAAGGTATGACATGATTATGACTGTAATACTAAAAAAGTAAGAACATAGATAGTTACAAAAATGTGTATAAAAGTCTATTAAGCTACGTAATCAGATGAACAAAAAACGAATTAAATTAGAGACCACAAAAAGAATCCTAGCCCAGCTATAGCAAACTCGTAGACTGACGGGGTTGCGTTGATTTTAGGGTAAAACTAAAGTAACGAGCACTATTCTGTCAAAAAATATCAATTTATTCTGCTCGTAGGATTATTTTCCAATTATTCAATTATAGGAATAGAACTCACCTTGCAGCCAAATTTTACTTATTAAAATTATCACAATATGGTCATTCAATCGATTTATATTACTAATCTAAGTTAATCAAGTTTTTCACTCAAAACATCCTCGCACTTACTAGACTCTCTTAAGTCCCAAAAAAATATTAATAGCAATACACTATTTCTTATTTTTTTTTCACAATCGCAGCTTAAGTTTGTTCATTCGCCTTTTGCCTCCAGTGCCCCCCAGTCGTGTGTGCGACTTCCACTAGGCTGATGTCGGGTGAAATGAAATTCGTAAGCATGTTAGATTATTATATGCTTACGAATTAAATATCATTATTCGTCACTGCCATTTGCGTCTGTGGCTACTCTGCGCACGCTCAATAACGTGGCTAAAATTTTATTGCAAGAAAGGGTTATTTACCTTTATATTTCAAACTACTAGACGGATGTTTGTTGTAAGATATACGTTTGTCAAAAAACAATATGGCAGCTGTGAGATGTCAAAATAAGAAGTTGTGAAAAAAAGTTGTTCTGAATACTACATAAGGGTATCAAATCAAAGGCTTATTGTAAGGATTTCAAAAAGGTATGACATGATTATGACTGTAATACTAAAAAAGTAAGAACCTTTGTTTATCAATTTTTAATACTTGGCAATGCCTGCTCAAAAAAAATAGAAACAAGATCCTCTATGTCATGAAGTTGGAGGCACTTTATTAAGTTTATCTTATAATTATCATCTTATACCTCTACAACCTCTACGTTCTCTACAAGCTTTCTAACAATTGACTTACCTACTTACTTGAAAATATCTTACAAAAGAATGCTTAGTGTAGTTTATAGGTAACCCAAAGGGCGTACACTTTATCATGTTGCTTATTGTAGTGTTTCTTAATCGTGAAAATTAATTCATCGATAAAGAGGATATTTCTATGCACTTGACCTGCGTATCTCGACATAAGGCGTTTTGATCGATCCACTCTCTTTAACTGTAAAGATTAATTTAGAGCATGTCCTGTATATCGACCGTAAGCACTGAGTTTCAGGTCATGTTTTATAATACGCGACAGATTCCTAGCGGGAATTTCCATTTCTTGCGATAAGATTTTTTGCTTCTTAATGGGATTTCGACGAATTCTGGCTTTAACAGCATTAACAGCCTTTGTAGTTTTATTTAACACCCCAATCCATCTTGTAATTTGATAATGAACACGAAAAAGTATGTAAAATGTTTGTGCCTATCACATGAGAGGGCTAGATAGAGTTGGCACCTACAATACAATCCTAAAGGAGCTGAAACTTTCTTTGTTTTATCCACGAACCACTTGAGAACAATATTGAATAAAATTTGATACAATTTGGTACCTACAGTGCTAACTTCTAGCTTCTCAGGCACCAAGAGAGATATAATTAATTTAACAGTCTATGATATCCATTAATGAAAATGCAGGTTGTAAATTTATTATATGTGGTCTACCTTACTCACAGTCAGTATCTGATATACACAACAAGCACATACAGAGCTTGAACTTGTTACATTATAACGCAACATATATATATATGTTAAGTTTATACTATTTTTCGCCACGAATAAATTTATTCGTAACTTTATTTTAACAAAAAAATACTATTTGTATTTGTTTACTATATTTAAGCGACAGATTGCTAAATTATTACCATTTAATATATACGCTGACCTTGGTACAATTAGTGTATCCAAGCAATCAGTTAGTTCTACCAATTCATCTAGGATCATTAATGAAATTCCTAGTTTAAACTAGTTAATGAGACTACTACTAGATAAGCAAACATATGATCTAACCATAGGATATCAAAATATTCAGGGCTTATCTGGCAAGATTCAGGAAATAGAATTATTTTTAAAGACCCACCATATTGATATTTTTTGTGTCACAGAACACTGGTTAAGAAACCATGAACTGATTTATACCTAATAATGAACATTATAATATGGTAAGCATATTTTTAGGGAAGAAGGCTATACATGGTGGCTCTATGATTTTTGTTTCTAATAGTGTGAATAATAAAAAACGTAAAGATATTGTAGCTCGTTCTGTCGAGCGTACTGTAGAACTCTCTTGTGTAGAATTAAAGGAGCAAATTGTTGTTTGTGTCTACCGTCCACCACAGAGTGACTTTAATTTATTCGAGACTATAATGGAAGATATACTAAAAGTTGTTAGTTATGGTAAAAAACATGTAGTAGTATGTGGCGATTTAAACGATAATATACTTGAACAGTCACCTATGTGTATTCGATTATGTACTTTATTTAACTCATTTTATTTGAAGAATTTGTTTAGCGCACCAACAAGGATCACATCACCTTCCGCCATATGCTTAGATAATATTGTTTGCAACTGTAGCTATTTTAATAATGTCATATTGAGTGATTTAACTTCCTATCACTGTGGACAGAAAGGCTGCTTATGTTAACAAGATCACATGCAGGCTAATGAGTACAGTCCGCCTAAACAAATTTAATACAAATGTTTCTGTCCGTATTGCTAATATAGATTTTAGTCAGGAATCATCCTGACTAAAATCTTTTTAAGCAAAGACACTAGCGAATAGGTAGTTCGAATCACCGAACTACCTTTACGCGTCTTTGCTTAACATTATCAAATATAAATTTAATAATATTTTCACAACTAAGACTTTTTATAAAAATCGATCGAAATTAACTTTTGTGATGGCAACAACTTTTGGGCAACAACTGGCATACAAATAAGTAGAGCTAAGTTGTATGAAATGTATGGTATGAATCAATATAATTTTGACACTTTTTTTTGCGTGTTTCAAAATCGGATCCCAAACCGTGGAGGGCACGACAGGTGGGTATGTCGGACTCGAACCGACAAAAGTCACACGTTTTTACGTCTTGTAGATTTATTTCCGGAGATGAGGGTGTCCCTTACGAAATAGTTTCCTTCACCTCCGGCGGACCTTGGCCAAGTACTCGTATATCGCAATAAGACATTCGAAAATGTTTGCTTTTGTGATTTTTTTGAGTCTCTAAGGATTCAGGCTCAAAACAATCACAAAAACCACTTGTCTAGCGGTACGTTCCGATACTTCAGGCTCATCTTACGCTGGTACTCGAAATCTTTGACGAAGCATTATTTTCGGAAATAGCAATGATAAACCTTTTTACCCGCGGACGTTTTAACCCTGGTCTACCCTAGAATATTTATCTTGCATCGCCAAAAATTCTCCTAACTGATGTCGGTTACGGCAGATAATCTCATTAGAGACTAGCTAACTACACAGGAGATATTACAGTGTACAAGTGTAGTCTCTATTCCCTTACTCTCATAATACGATTAGATGGAAATCCAAGACGGACGAAGTGAGATTAGGCGCAGAATCGACGGATTAAAAGACGGAGTGATTTGACATTTTTCTAAAACGGGCCTTACCTATGGATCGACGTGTGTGTGAGAGGCGCCGTTGCTTACCCACTGCCACCACTGAATGAAAGACAACTTTACATTATTAGCTTTTATCTGTGGTTTCGTCCGCGTTAATTTTGCCTCACCCCCTTAGAAATCGATTTCTTGATATCCTTCCTCATCCCTTATCACAACAAAAGAAACCACTCAACAAGTTTCAGTTTACTTGGTCGAAAGATTTCGATTTAACATTGATGAAGGAACGAACTAACTTTATTTTTTATTTAAGTATGCCTTCGCTCACGTTAGACATAAACAACTATTTCACCCCTTTTGACATTTATTTTTATAGCCCCAGGTATGAATTGTTATTAAAATATCTGGCAGTTTTATTAGTACTCGCTTGTTCTCTTTACTCGTATCATTGTCTTACAGATATAATGAAATTATTTTTTTTCTTAAAACTCATTATTGTTGTTGATTGTTTATTTAAATAAAGTTATATATTTTATTCAAATATGGCATTACATACAAACATTCCTTGAGGAAAGCCTCTGTATACATCAGCTTGGGTATGTCCTCTTACTCCAAGTCCCTTTCATTTCACCACTTTCATAACACTCGTAATCATTAGCAATGGTCAGGCGCAAGCACCTGATGCAATTTATAATAGGTTATCATAATAATCTCACATTTCCTTGTAATATTTGTCAGGCGTTATAATATTATTTTTATAACAATGTAAATCTACCTCACATCTCTATACTTTATACAACCTAGCACGATTAAACACAAATAGTTCAACGTTAGAAATTCAAAATTGCATGTTACTCCATCGCACGTCTGACTTAGGCAGAATTGTCGACATCGGTAGTAGAGCCAATTAAAAAAAAAACATCAAAAATTTAAATGTCATTCCTTTCTTCATTATATATTGTTTTAATCAAGTAATTTGCGTTTCAATTGAAGAAGAAAGAATTGTCCGGGAAGACATAAATTAATGGCCCTTGAGGGGAACCAACAAAAGTCAAGACTACGAAAAACTTCCGGTATCATTTCCGTACGAGACTAAGGGGAGTTGACGGAGCTAATTCCATGAGGAAATCAAAATGGCACCAGAAGGCATGTCCATCATCAAGGAACGGCGTTATCAGCTCGATCAGCGAAGCATCTAAAGTGCGTGTCTGAGTCTTACCAAAGTTATGTGTTCATAATTTGTATTTCCTTCAATTCACTGTCAAACTGTTAAATAGCATCTACACCTGTGATATTCGTTTTATAACCAGGAAAGTGCTAAAATCTAAATTATACCAATTATATGGCACTAAATGCCTGTTACTTAATATTTTTCGTAATAGAGTGTGTTAGATGGGGCTATATGACTATGTAAATAGCCATATATATAATCAATCCATTTCCATTGAAACCTACTATAGTATGTTTTGGAACATTGATTGTTCCAGTTTATATGATGTTGTATATTTTTTTTCCGGTTCCGGTTGTCAAAGTGCTAACAGCGTTGTGATTGTACCTCTTGAAAATCAAAGATTTAAAAAGTTACGAGTATATACTACATTCGAACAAAAACACCATTACAAACGATACTTCGAGTGCCGTGGTAGATCTGAAAAAAAAAAACCATTCGTTGAATTCTCACTACATCTGTCCAGTAAAGTTAAATTAAAGATCCACAACAACAACCGAGGTTAGAACATTAACTATCCACCATTTTGACTTTTCAAGAAGTTGCACATGACATCAAGTGTTATCCTAATGTCACGTAATGTGACGTATGCAGTGGCTTACGGGCTTAAGTTCAATGTTGAAAAACGTGATGGAATGTCTTCTAGTGGACACTTGCGAGTTGTATTTTGAGGATGTAAATAAAACCCAAGAATGCTTGAACTGCTTGTATAAATTGTATAATGCCAAAAATACAGTAAAATGAAATTTAAGGAAGCACAACGAAAACGTTTCAAGATCGAATCAATGGCCAAGTTATATAAAAAAAAGGTAGGTGAAGAATTATAAAATTTTTTAAACGTCACTAGTCGCTGTCGTAATAGCGCGGTAGGTGTACTTTTTTGATGAGACTTGTTGCGGCTAAATAATAGTAGGCGCCGCGCCATACTCCCCCGCGTTGAAAAGTGTCTGGTTTCAACTTTCAACAGGTTCAACAAATTCTTCTGGTAATGGGCACAGATGAATCAGAGCTCTTCGAAGGCAGCCAGCAGTAGTAGTAAGCTCTGCTACTCGAGCGATGCCGTCGGGTCCCGGAATCAAAGACTTGACTCGTCCGAGGCGCCAGCACAGAGGTGGAAGGTTTTCCTCTTTGACTAGTACGATGTCACCCACTTTGAGTTGAGGAGAATCCTTCATCCATTTTTGTCGTGTTTGTAATTCGCTAATATATTCGGATTGCCAGCGGCGCCAAAAGTGCTGACGGATTTGCTCCAATCTGTGGTAACGCTTTAAAGGCATTTGGTCTCCTTCTTCAAGCACCGGCGAAGGGAATGTTGTCAGCGCCCTTCCTATGAGAAAGTGTCCTGGGGTGAGTGGAAGGAGGTCGTTAGGACTAGACGACATGGGATATAAAGGACGGCTATTAAGTATTGCTTCCACTTGAGCGAATAAAGTTTGCTATTCTTCAAATGACGGATGAAATTGACCTATTACACGCTTTATATGGTGTTTAGCTGATTTTATGCCCGATTCCCAAATGCAAAACGTATACCTTCTTGTGCAGCAAAATCAAAAATCGAGTGTTTGTGTGACTTTAGAAATGATCCTAACTCTCTAGCAGCTCCAACAAAGTTTCGACCATTGTCGGAGAATATTTCGGCCGGCTTTCCGCGTCGCGAAATGAAACGTTGTAATGTAAGTATAAAATCGTCTTTGGACAGTCCGCTTACTGCCTCTAAATGGACACATTTGTATCGCATACAAACAAATAAACACAAGTAACATTTGACTAAATTAGCGCCACATCCCCTACGATTTATTATGAGGAACGGGCCAGCAAAATCCAACCCCACGGAAACAAAAGGAAAATCAACAGTTACCCGTGAAGCTGGTAAATTACCCATTTTGGGCTGAATGGTTTTGGCTTGAAAACGCCTGCAAGTTAGGCAATTTGTGCACCGTACGTCGAGCTAGACGTCGGCCATTTAAAGGCCAGATGGTTTCTCTAACCGTGGCCAATAAAAGCTGGGGACCAGCATGCATATGACGAATGTGTTCGCGCTGAAAATATAATTGAGTTAAACGATGTGAGTAGTCAAGAAGAATTTGATGCTTTCTTTTATAGTGTATCCGACTGCTACGCATGAGGTCGTGGGTTCGATTCCCACACGCGACACCACTTTGTGTAAACCACAAATTGTTGTTCCGGGTCTGGGTGTACTTTGTGTCCGTGACTTGTATGTTTGTAAAGTCCCCCGCGACACAGGGCTTGTACCCTACTGCGGGAGTCGTTTTTTATATAAAAAAAAAAAAAAAAATAAAAAAAAATAAGGAAAGTCGGAGGCTTGAATCCTGCCACCAACTCGAATTAAATTATTATCATCCATAAACGGTGATAGTGATAAAAATTTTAATTTATTAGGTAATGGTTTATTGCTCTTTAAGCAATTGTAATCTGCTAGAAAGGATTGTTGTTGAGCTATAAAACATAAACTATGAAAAGAATTGTGTAATTCATTCGATGTTAAAATACCAAAACGTTTAGTAAGTGGATTTCTCGCGTTGAAAATAAATCGATTAACGTGTGCGAATATTCTTTGAATTTTATTTAGTGAAGAATAATTTTAGAAATTAAAAAACAGTTCCACAGCAATGCCGGTGTGGGTTTTAACTTCAGGGAAGTCACCTTTGTTGATATTAGAATGTAAGATAGGCCAACTAGATTCCTCTAATGACAAAAATGTTGGTCCGTTCCCCCATAGATTAGAGTTTAGTATCTGATCGGGATTAACGCCCCTAGATATGAGGTCAGCTGGGTTTTCAGCAGTGGGCACGTACCTCCACGTTGATGGATCTGTAATATCTAATATTTCACCTATGCGATTTGCCACAAACGTTTTTAAGTTTCTAGATTCAGTACGAATCTATGCAAGGACTATGCTAGAATCACACCAGTGTACTATGCGAGACGGTTTATATTTAATAGCGTCACATACACTTTCAGTTAGTCTAGCTGCGAGTAAGGCTACGCATAGCTCTAAGCGAGGGATGGTTACAGGTTTCAAAGGTGCTACCTTAGATTTCGAACAAAGTAATGTAATGGTAACGTCGTCATTGTCATTAATTGATTTTATGTAAATGCACGCCCCGTAGGCGCATTGTGAGGCGTCACTAAAAGAATGAATTTCAATAATTTTTACATAATTTCGTAGATTGCCAAATTGGCAATATACTGTAATGCATGAGAAAATTGTTCCCATGATTGTTGTACTTCTAAAGGAACGGGCTCATCCCAATCCGTTTTGAGAAGCCATAATTTTTGCAGCAATAATTTTGGTATATCAATGCATGGACTTAACAATCCAAGCGGATCGAAAATTTTCAATGAATTTGACATTATAGTTCGTTTTGTGATATTAGAATTGTTAATTGTTTTAATAGGAAAATGCAATTGATCGTTAGTAGGATTCCAACCTAATCCTAATGTGCTTGTTGACTCGCTTAAAATAAGTTTATCATTGTGACATGTTTGTTCTTGTAAAATACTAGTTAAATTACTTTTAAACTTTCTAAGTGGAAAACAAGCTGAATTTAGTGTCCCGGACAAATATTCTTTAATAAAATGCAACTGTTTTGCACAGTTAGCTCCGGTAATAACGTCATCGATGTAGAAGTCATTTTGAATAATGGACTGAATGATTTCGTCTCCACATTCCTCACCAACTTGCCACAAGCATCGCGTACTAAAATAGCTGGCACTTGCTGTACCGTAAGTGACAGTTTTGAGTTTGTATGTTTTTATCGGTTGCGACTCGTCTTCTCTCCACAATATTAGTTGTAAGTCACGATCATCATTATGAACTTCTACCTGGCGATACATTTTCTCTATATCGCCTGTGAGCAAATATTTGTACTGCCTAGCTCTGATGAGAATGGAGAAAAGAGAGTTTTGCATGTTTGGACCTACCATAAGGAGGTCGTTTAACGAGCGGCCAGAGGAAGTAGAGGCGGAGCCATCGAACACAACGCGGATTTTGGTGGATTCACTCTCCTCTTTAAAAACTGCATGATGACATAAAAAATAATTAGGAATTGGTTTAGACACGGATTCAGATAAATGACCTAGTTCGGCGTATTCTCTAATGAATTCTGTATACTGTTGCTTAAGACTAGAATTTTTACGAAAGCGTTTTTCTAAATTTAATAAGCGTATTTTGGCTAAACTATATGAATCTCCTAGTAATTTAGGACTATTAATTAAAGGTAGTCTGACGCAAAACCTGCCTGAGTTTAATCGAGTGGTATTGTTAATGAAGTGAGTTTCACATAGCTTCTCACTTGCAGTCAGACTAAATTTGCGAGGTATTTCTTCGAGTTCCCAAAACTTAGTTAACGCATTATCAATACTCTTTAAAGAATTGTTGGATTGATTTGACATAATGGAGTGATGACATTGAATGTGTTTAGAACAGCTTGAATAAATGGGACCAGCTATAAGCCAGCCAAATTTAGAATTTATTAATTTTGGATTCATAGGCCCTAAAGAATGCTGTTCAGTACCTATGACGTCCCAAAATACGTCTGCACCCAGAATAACATCTATTTTTGCTGGTATGTTAAAACTAGGGTCAGCTAACTTAATGTTATCGGGGAATTTTAAGTTTTTAATGTTTATCTGAGCTTAAGGAAGATCACCGGTTAATTCTTCAAGTACAAAGCAAGATATTGTAATGTTGTATGAATTATTTATTGAACTTAACGATAATGAACAACTTTCACTGACCTTGTCGCATATATTATTTCCTATACCAATAATGTTTATTGGGTTTATTTGATTGGATTTTAATTGTAATTTCTGTTTCAAAGTATTCAATATAAAGGAAGATTGACTGCCGCAGTCAAGGAGTGCACGTACCTGTTGCACGCTGTTGGTCACCGAGTTCGACACCTCAATAACGACAGTAGATAAAAATACTTGATATCTGTATTGCATAGAAGTATTTGCAAGTACCTGGGCAGAGTTAGTTGGAGACCCTTCGAGGGGTTGATGAAGAAGAGTATTGTGTCGTTCCTTGCATTCTCTGCACGTGTCAAACTATGAGTGTCTAGTTTAGACGACATCATAAACACAATCAAAACATCCCACTTGTCTGTAGGTTGTCCCAAACTAGTGAGTGCTCATAAGTTCTTTGTTACATAATCAGCTAAATAACGTAATGATCGCTCAGAATCGCTAGTGATCGGCTGCAAATTGAATAATTGAGATAAATGATAATCAATAAGTAATCTCTTGTTATCGTAACGTCCACAAAGTAAAGACCAAGCTTCCTTGTAGTTTGAAGCTGACACTTCAAGATTGGATATTATACGTGAGGCATCACCTTGTAGATAGGATATTAAATAATGAAACTTGTGTATATCGGAAATGCGGTCATTGTTATGAACTAATGCCCGAAAAGAATCACGAAACTCAAGCCAGCGAAAATACGCTCCGTCAAATTTAGAAATCTCGATACGCGGTAACTTGAATCCTAAACTGCCAGACTCATGAATGTGAGTGCATGCTAAGGATTTACGACGTGCCTCGGTTTGGACGGTCGCGTCCTGTACTAGACCTTTCGCAATCGCTATACTTGATACAATGTCATGCTCGATGCTATCACGCTCATTCAACTCATCGTCCAAATTTTCAGAGTTATGAATTTCAATTTCGGTCTGTAGACTATCAAATTTGCTTGATAATGTTTCAAACTTACTTATTTTTAAAGATAATTCAATGACTTGAACATTAGATAATTGCACTGATTGTAAAGTCGATATGTAATTTTTGAATTTAGTGATTTGGCCCTTTACCGAACTACGCTTTAACGTTAACTCTTTGAAATTATACGTGGGCCTGTTCAACTCGATTGACATAGTTATAAGTTAAAATATATATTTACGGATAATAAAAAAGTGAGTAAGTAAACAAACTAAGTCGCGCAAGAAAGGAACACTTTAACTTAGCTGCACAATCGGTGACTGTCCTACTCCCCCTCCGTTCGGCGACACTTGTAGTGAAGAAATAGGTTCTGCACAGCTGATTGACTTGCAGGCCGTATCTCTCCACCTGGAATATTCGGCGAAGCGGTTCAAAGGCGGGAAAAAACAATAAAAGTTGAGTGGCGAATAAGTACTAAACGAATAAACACGAGAATGTAAATACACTTGATAAATGAATAGGTATCAAGACAAATAAACTATAAACTGCCTTAGAGATGAATTGTTAACTAATTTTCAATAAATTATATGACAACCTGTAAATTAAGGGATAAATAAACTAATAGTTAGGCACTAAATAGTCAATTTTAATGTAAATTGTTCGAAAGTATTGTAAGTACGAATTATTTCGCTATTAATGGTATAAACGGGGTTCTATTGTAAGGAAATCATTTAAATGAAGCGCTTATATGGATGAAATAAGTAGAAATTATCAATTTAATCTACTAAAATAATGAAATGTGTAACAAAATGAACTTTGACCTTAAAAGTTGCCGCGTGGTTGGCGCAATAATGTAAGAATGGATGTAGAAATGGAAGGAAAGAACACTTATCTCGTTGAAAGAATGCTGCTGTGGTCGTGGCTAAGTCTGACTGATTGCTTAGCTGCCGGATTCTGACACTCTTCGGGGTGTTTTCCAAATATTTGTACTTTGTTTTATCCGTTGTGTCCTGTCACGGTCGCCATGGAATGTCTTCTAGTGGACACTTGCGAGTTGTATTTTGAGGATGTAAATAAAACCCGAGAATGCTTGAACTGCTTGTATAAATTGTATAATGCCAAAAATACAGTAAAATGAAATTTTAAGAAACACAACGAAAACGTTTTAAGATCGAATCAATGGCCAAGTTATATAAAAAAAAAGGTAGGTGAAGAATTATAAAAATTTTTAAACGTCACTAGTCGCTGTCGTTATAGCGCGGTAGGTGTACTTTTTTGATGAGACTTGTTGCGGCTAAATAATAGTAGGCGCCGCGACAAGTGAGCTATTAGTTTTTAAATCAGGGAGCAACAGCTACGCATCTATACCTGATGTGTTCCTCTCTGGTATACCTTTAGCTAGAGTAAACAAGTTTAAGTACTTGGGCCACTGGGTCACCGAAGATCTAAGTGATAACTTGGATATAGAGAAGGAGCGCAGGTCGCTGTATGTGCGCTGTAACATGCTGGCCCACAGGTTTGCTCGTTGTACGAACTCAGTGAAGATTATGCTGTTTAATGCCTACTGCCAGTCATTCTATACGTGCAGCCTGTGGGTGAGATATGGTCGGCGGGCATAGGGCGACCTGCGTGTCCAATACAATAACGCACTTAGGGTGCTGTTGGGGTTGCCGTGGAGGTGCAGCGCATCAGGTAAATTTGTGGACGCGCAAATTGACGGCTTTGCGGCTGCAAAACCGTCAATTTGCGCTATAATTATGGCTATAATTAGAAAAAGGTGCGCCGCCCTGATGACACGTCTCCGCGCCAGTACCAATACCATCCTAAGGGGGTTTTCAGATCGGTGGGAGACCCCAATGATGCGCCGTTGGGTGCGGCTACATGCTGTGCCATGAAATCACTCTTAGATACCTATATTATTATACTAACATTAGTTCGTAAGTAAATTGTTACTAACATAATATGGATTCGTCTGAAATAAATGAATATTATTATTGTTATTATTATAACCTGAAATATTGAATAGGTCTGCTTGTCATTTAAGGACTTCATCATCAGTCCTAATTCACCAATAGGTGCTTTTTGAGAGTAAATGCACGAATCACTATAAAATGTACCTAAATCATTGTAGGTGTGCCTTTAATATTTGAAGAGTTCCTTCGATTTATCCAGGATGAAAATGGGACCAACTTGGAAGTATACCCTTTCAAACACAAAAATATTTTTTTCAAATCGGTTTAGCTGTCTTTGTGTAATCGGTGGACACAAAATCATACAGTCGAATTGAGAACCTACTCCTTTTTTAAGTCGGATGATAAAAACTTCCTGACATCTCTTGAACGGAACAAAGAATGTTCTAATTATGATACTGTTCTGTAGATCTACTAATCCCTAGTTAGTTCTAGCCATGACTCTATATGTTACATTCTGAGACAATCAAACGACACACAAATAGTCAATATTCCTGACATGAAATAGTACTCGTATATTGTAGTTATATATCTACACAAGCTTAACATACATAGAATTGCTATGACACACTCGTAGCTATTCTTTCATAGCTCTTCTTATAATTATCATCCTGTACCTCTACAACCTCTACGTTCTCTACAAGCTTCTAACAAGTGCTATTGACCTACCTACTCGTACTTACTTGAAAATATCATACAAAATAATGCTTTGTGTAGTTTACCTATTTTTAAATAAGATTTTGTATATATTTTAAGCTAAAATTGTAAAATTAAACTAGCTTATCTATAAGCTTAGGTATAACCCAAAGGGAATAGTCAGAAAAGCATAAACACCTCAATAACGTCTTTATTTAAGACTAGCTGTGCCCGCGACTTAGTTCGCGTGAAAGTCAGGTCTAATTAAGGTATGTTACGATTACGATAAATAAGTACCAAATACAGACTCTTTAGGTTTTCGTTTACTGTGTTTTAGAAAATTAGTTTGGTGTGCGGCTTCAGAAGTAGGTATTCTGTTGTTTTTGTTTCATACTTACAACTTTGTACCTAATAATAATATAAATAACCTAATAATAAAATAATAATTTTCAATAGAATTTGTACAAAAGTTTTGTTACTTTTCATGATCATCAGATGTTTATCGAACACTTGTGAAGCCTAAATAGGTACTTAACTGTGAGAATGTTCCTTATAATTTTACTATATAGTAAAATATAGCAAAATTTACGTTAGTAGTATATACTACTACCGTGATTTTTTTCACAAACCCAACATCAACCATTAAGCTGGCAGAGGGACACTTGACTATAACAAAAAAATTCACTATAAATCTTATTATTTCACAAAGGAAACCTTAAATTTAAAAATAGTCTGCACAAACCCTAAATGCTTTTTAAAAGATCATCACGATCATATTTATACCGCACACGATGGGGTAAGTGAGAAAAAAATTACACACCCACTTTACATATGATGAAATACCCTAAAAAAAAAGATTTTCAAGATTTCATTTTTTCACTTTATCGGCGTAAGTAGCATTCTAGCACTAACCCCCGTATTTATAAACGAGTAATAGTAGTTACTTAAGTAAAAGTAATTACTTAAGTAACAGTTTCTATTTTATAGTCAAGAAAATGAGTGAAGTAAGAAACGTCAAACGTTAGAATACCTAACCAAGCAATAGTCACCGATATCGTTACTTGAGTAATAGCTTTAATTAAGAATTTTATGGAGAGGTTATTTTCCTTAACATATATTTTAAAAATATGTAAGGTTTGGACAATAAAAACAATTTATTTGGCGCTATACCAGCCAGTGGGTAAATAATACAATAATAATAATAATAATATAACATTTATTTTAGTCATCTTTGGCCCACAGAAATCTATACCTTGCCGACTAACATACTTGTCAGTATAATACAATAAGTTAAGTGCTAGTAAAAGTAAATACAACTTAAAACCACTATATATTAAAACTATATCAGTAGGTACGCTTCAGTCCCTCATAAGTACCATGCGTCGCGACTCCAGAATCTGCACCCTCGTCTTGTAGCGGAACTTCTGGTACGTGCCGGCGCGAGATGTACACCGGCGTGTTCGGCGCCGCGGCGCACAGAGTTCCCTTAGCTTAGCTTTGCTGCAGTGGTTCTTGATGGTTGGCTGTCGGCGCTTCTTTCCTTGCACCGTCACAAAACCATCTTTTGTATCTTCGTTATCTCTGTTCGTTGTACTATCCGGGAAATGCTTGACAGGGGCTTCTAGCTACACTGACAAAATCTATTGATTGTGGTACTTGAGATTTCACCGGGACAAGCAATGCAGTCGACACAACGGGGTGGCTGACTCCGGCCTTAGGCTTGCGGGCTTTCAACCATTATAAAATACACCCTTGCTATACTTAAATTATAGTGCCCGTATTTAACCAGCAAAACTTCCTTTAAACACGTGATGTCTTCAGTAATTAACATTTCATTTCAAATAAATAATTTAAAATATTGTTATAACAATAACTTTTATAATTAATTATCTCTCTTAAATTCGAGAATCTATAAATCAATAAATATTTTAAATAATATTAGTGACATTTCTAGGGCGACGTCAAGCGAGTTTTATGACGCTAAATTAAAAATAAGTTCTTCAAAAATACTTTATATACGTGTGACGGACTATTTCATTTGGTAGCATTACTATTCAATTATGTTGCATTTCGTTACATTCAGAAAACTAAAATTGAAGAATATCGATAAAATCAAAATTTGGTCTAATTAATTTCTGTATTATTAATTTTTAAAGTTTTAACATTTTTTGCTATTTTAGCTTGTCGTAATATATTTTTGGATCTCTATTTTGCAACTTTAATAAAATCTTGTTTATGTAAAGAAACGTTTTTCGCGGCTCACCGGTTGCTAAGCAATAAGTAATACTTGGCTAGTTTGCTCAAGGAAGTAAGGAATATTACTCGTCTATAAAATAGGTTTTTCTAAGTAATTACTTTAAGAACTAGCCGTGTCTCAATGAAGTAATGGCTAAGTAATAAGTAATGACTCGTTTATAAATACGGGTGTAAGTCTCTGAGCTAAGCTGCGGACGGACGGACATAAGGGAACTATAAGGATACCGTTTTACCATTTTGGCTAAAAATGTGATGTGCTTCATGCAGTGTCACAACGCAATACTTGTAAAATGTTTTTTCAGGTTTTTCCTTTGTCTGCAAAGATATGCAACTGAAAATGCTTATAAAACTGCTGTAACATTTTAGTAAACAAACACAGAGCGTGATGCCCGCGTCAATAGCAGCGTCAGATATATATGTACATACTAATCTATGAGCAGCGCGACCGTCCAAGTAGGTCAAACATTAGCGATGTTTTCAATCGTTTTTTAAACATTAATTTGTACTCTGCGGAGTGTTTTTATATATGTTTTCTTACGTTACAATGATGCAAGTAATAAAAAAAAAGACATTCACCCACCCTTCCCCAGACTCATGAATTTTCAAGCCTTTGCCATACTTTTAGTCCGCGTTCACAGACCCCCTCCCCCCAGGACCTCCCTGCCGATGTTGAATCATTAATTGTCGTTGAATTGCGGAACACTAGATCCCCAACCATAACCCCACAACATGATCCTCGATGCACCTGTGTGATGCGTGATCAAACAAACGGACAGACAGACAAACATTTCTAAAAATCATAGCAATGTGTTTTTTTTAGGTACTATTTTTAAACTTCTTTTACTAAGTATAGAACATTTTTCAATACAACGCCATCTACTTTCATAACCAGTGAAGTTTCTTCTAATATTTACCTAATGTTTTTTCATAATTTACGCAAGATGGTTTTAGTACATTGAAACCTTAATTAAATAGGATAATGTTGTCACTCAGCAAGAAACGAATCCGTGACCGCAAGCACCTATACCCTAATAATTGTTTTCACAAATAAGGAAATATTTGATCATGGTGAACAATTTGATTTCATAGATGGCGCTACATGTTTTTTTCCGTACAAAAATGGCAAACACTTATATTCTAGAAAATGTCGAATACTTTTAATTGTAATGTAATAATGTTAATCATTTCTACTACGATAAATTCATTACTCTCAGCAGTGCATGCAGTACCAATAGATTTCTTACCTAGGTCCATATTTAACTTGATTTTTAATGAATTGATAACCAAAGTAAATAAGTTACCTATGGTTCAAAAAATAACGATAACATTGAGAAAAATATTACAAAAGAAAAAAGACAATTAAAAAAAAGAACATATTCAGACATCAGATTCGAGCCCGGGTCCTCGTCGTCAAAGGCCAAAGGCTAACATGGCTTCGAGACTATTTCGTTCGTTATTTCGTAAGTCAAAATAACTGTTCCAATGAAACTTGAAAATATTGTGTTTAACTCTTTATAGTTTTAGCGTAAAGTTATGTATACATTATACATTATCTACAATTGTAACCCATGGAGGGTTACAATTGTAGATACTGTCTAATTGTGGGAAATTTTGTGATAAACCATCATAGTTCGACAAAAAGTACGTTGTTGCTCGTTCCCCGTAAACGTTAGCGTAATGATTCATAGTGTAAATAATGACCTATAAGTATTTACTATAAAACTACAATTTTTCATAATGATCTGTCAAGTAGTTACCGTTTTATAACGAAAAATAGCTACAAACATTATCCCTTACCGCTTAGCTCCTATGGGAAAAATTCGCTTCCATGAGATTGCACGTGCAAAATTTCAACCAAATCTGTCGGGTAGTTTTTGCGTGATGCGTGTTCAAACAAACAGACAGACAGACAGACATTTCTAAAGATGCAGCGTTTACATGTGAAATTTACAATTTTATTAAATGTATAGATTATTTATTTTTATGAGTATTCTGCGTGATAAATTAAGGAAATTCTTTTCTTTCTTTTGTTTAACTTTATACTTAATCATTAATTAGCAGTAGGTACTCTGGCCAATATTTAAGCAGAAATAGTTTTAAAAATGTAAGTGTGCTATGTTAATCTTTAATTTAATATATTTGTAATATCTCTTGCCTGTGCATCGGTTTTCTTAAATGATGTTTAATGTAACGGTGCACCACCTTACCTACATATACAGTTTCTATACAAACAAACATTGTAAACATTGGCAATTAGGGAAGAGCGGCCGCAAGTTTTTATTGCTTTGTTCTTTTCTCAGGCTTTACCTATTGCTTACTAACACGCATTACATATACAATGTACATGTAGAATCATGACCTTTCATAAGTGTAGTATTTTGCTTCATAAGTGAATAAATATGTTTTGATTTTGATTTAAAATATTTTCTTTATTCTTCCTCTGTCCTTGCCTAGAAAGTAAATTCAATTTGGTTACTGGTGTTTAAAACTTAATATTACTGCAACATTAACAGGCATGTATATATAAGTTTAAATATATGGATGGATATTTGGGACCCAATCATGCCACAATGGCTGAACGGATATGGATGAAATTGGGCACAGAGATAGACTACAGCTGCACTTTTTTTAGACGTGGCTTAAATGTTTATAAAAACAAACAAGGAATATATATGATATATTTTGGGACTTAATCGCATGAATTGCATCGATCGTGGTCACGGGTCGGCCGTGACTAGTGATGCAAGAGACTCAGTTGTTTAAGGCCTTTAAGAAAGACTGGACTCCATTTAACACGACTTAAGTCTTAAAAGAAGACTTGAGTTTCCAGCCTTAAGTAATAAGGCTCAGTCAAAACAAAACAGGTTGAGACGTTTAAGGCTTTTAGTCTTTTAATAAAAGACTTAATCGACTCAATTTGTTTTTAAAAGGACGCATGCCTGAGTCGTGCTTGATATTATTGAATACAATTACAGTTCAAAATGTGATGGAAATCTGATTAAGTGGTTGTAGTTGTGTATGTAGTATGTAATTTAAAAATCCTGTGTAAATAGTCTCCAAAATAAAAACTGAAATAGGGATATAATCAGATTTTTATTGTAACACTTATTTTTGATTAAAATTAAATTATTAAAAAATATATATTATACGACATTTATCCGCTAATATCCGACAATACACCACAATAACCGAATATGTCAAGGTTGTTCATATGTGAACAAAACTTCGTAAGACGAAAGGCGTTTAAGGCTCGAGTCCTTTACGTCTTATAAGGCTTTTAGTTTTGTAAGCCCTTTAAGTTATGATTTAGTCTTTTTAGATCCGAGGTTATAAGAATTCGACTCAATTTAGTAGATATGTATAAAAGATTTATTTATATATTCTCTATTGATTTTATAAGAAATTTTGTAACATTTTAAGTGTAACTGTTAAACAATGCTAATAAATGAATAAACTGGTATTTATTCAAAAAGTAATTCCACTGCACATGATATACACAGAATACGTACAGCACTCATTGTAATACGGCTTTACTAAAAAAGAGTATTCTGTGTATGGGACCTGTCATATACAATAAATTACCACAAAATATGAAAGAGGCTCAAGTAAAAGTAGATTAATAAAATTGTTTATTGATAAATGCTATTACAATATAAAAGATTTTTGAAATGATAATTTGTATTAGTTCAGCATACTAAGTCTCTTAGCAAATATTATTAGTTATATGCCTACCACATTATTATTTATAATTTCATTATAATTGCATAAGATAAATTTGTGTTTTCGTTTATAAATATATTTGTCTTTTATTTTTTGACTATTTGATTACGTTGTTGTTGTGTATTACTTTATATTTTATGTTCATAAAAAAATTGTATTTTTTAAAAGTGGAAACTAGCATATAGGTAAATTTTTGCATGCCATAAGGTACAATGTATTGGTACTAATTAGTGTTAAAACCTTATTTTGTACACCTTCATAGTTAGCAAATAAATTATTTGATTTGATTGATGTAATTACTATTAAATAGTAATATTACACATAAATGTTTAAGAATATAGTTTTTCTGAGTCTAAAACATTTATATTTCGCGCTCCTCTTGATGACAGATGTCACTTTTTTAATGACAGGATAACGTGTTTAAGTATACTATCACTCAGCCAATTTTAGCAAAATGTATTGTTTTGCAGCAAATAATAGAATCCTATATATTAGCAAAAGAAATCGAGGTAGGCAAGTGATACGGTGGGAAGATGACATCAAAAAAGTTGCTGTTACTTTGTGGAGAAGGACAACATACAATAGATCAGAATGGAAAAACCTGGAGGAGGCTTATGTCACAAGACAAGCAAACACAGAGAAAGAAGGTGAAAATAATAGTTAAAATATTTATTTTAAACATTTAATTTAAGATAGCTAGTAAGTGCCTAATGTTTAAACTACCTATTTGCAATAAAGGCTACATTCATTCGTTTATTCATTCATAGAGATCCTATCACATTGATTTCATTTTCTTGTTAGAAACAACCATAACAAGGTATCATTTTTCTATTATAAAGCACAATTTCGTAATTTTTTACGTACATATCAACCCATATGATGTCCCACTGCTGGGCACGGGTCTCCCCAGTAGAACTTACTAGTATGTAGATCCTGGGGGTAATTGCCATAATCGCCACGCTTGGCGAGCGGGTTGGCGATCGCAGTAAGGTTTTAAGTACGCAGAGGACGCTGCTGCCCGTCCTCCAGTGTGACATCCCTTAGTCGCCTTGACGACACCCACGGGAAGAGATGGGGTGGTACTATTCTTAAGCCGGTACCACACGGCAAAAATATTTTTTTTTACGTAATCGATTTAAATCGATTTTTAGCGATTAATCGTTATTTCTTCTATATGTCCACACTGTAAGTAAATTTAAATTCGGTGCAGCATGGGTGCAGCTTACGCGCAGTTCGAGCGCAGCTTCATAAACTCGAAGAATACCATTTATGGTAAAACGGCATTGGAACTTAATCGATGCCTTATGAAATTGCGTGAATTGACCCCCTGGTCTTGTTTTATAATACGCGACAAAGTCCTAGCGGGAACCATATTTTCTCGCGATAAGATGTTTTGCTTCCTTATGGGATTTCGACGAATTCTGGCTTTAACAGCATAAAGGCTGTTAAGCCTTTGTAGTTTTATTTAATACCCCAATCCATACTGTAATTTGATAATGAACACGAAAAAATATGTGAAATGGCGCGAAAACGCGTTCCAAATTCAAAGTAATTAAAAAGTTAAAAAAAAAGAAGTTTTTATAGTCTAGTTATATCAGTCAATCACAGTTTCCTCTTATGCCTCATAAATATACAGATAGCTGATCCTCGCTCCTTCATGCGTATTACATGAGAGGGCTAGATAGAGTAGGCACCTACAATACAATCTTAAAGGAACTGAAACTTTCTTTGTTTTATTCACGAACCACTTGAGAACAATATTGAATAAAATTTTATATAATATGATACCTACTATGCTAATTTAAAATCAAGCGGGCGAAATCAAAAGAAACATTGTTTGTTTGTCTGTGTAATGGGTATTTTTTTATTGTTATTAATGTTAAAAGTATAAAATAGGCTTTTTTAAAGTATGTACACCACGTAAGGTAGGCACGGTCAGGCCGACTAAGGGTGGCTACGACACGATACTGTGACCTTTTAAAAATAAAATGTAGGCATATAATAATATTATGTAGTTATTTGTGTGGCGTACTTCGTTTAAAGTACCATATTATACCAAACAAATAATAACCATATGATTATGTCAGAAAATTGGTAAGCAGCCTGGATATACATGTCCGCAAAAAAATCATAGAATAGTGCAAATTATAAACTTGTTAAAGGTAAAATAAATATATTGAATTTATTTAAAGAAATATATATTTTAAACATTAACGATGTCAGCTTGTGCTGGACACAAAATTCTAGTTAGAATTAATACATAATTAAAGAAGTTGTCATGGTCAAGAGTGTCTAGTTAAAATATAAGTATAGTTTAGGCTTGTAGATTTATTATACAGTTTCGTAGTCGATTAATAAATAACAAAGTTATGTTTAAAGGTGATCCAGTAACAGGTCAGAAACAGGACTATTTTTCAAAGACTGAGATGAATATATTAGAAATAAGAAAATATATATGTTCGTAAACTTTCGCGATTTGAACACATTATAGAATTTTATAAGCTACGGGTCTTAATCGCAAAATATTCATAATATTCATTTTATTTTAAGGCTTTTTATTATTTTACAAATACAATAATTGCATTTTTGAAAAAATATAACTACCCTAATAGTTCAAATTTAGGGTAGTAAAAAGCAGCATATAACCGAAGAACCTGTTTCTGCAATTCGTGGGGATTTCACATTTTTAATTGATCCTTTTTACGCCCGATGTGGGTATTTTCAATTTTTTTTATTTTACAGCGACGCCGGCCACTGACATGGTATGATATGCGTTTGGGGTAAGAAATGTTTGAGTGTGTGTCAATCAGAGATCATTAAGGCAAATTTTAATACGATTTTTTGCGTTGTGTAAGTCTCATTCCCGAGCATATTCTTAGTTGAGTTTAATGCTACTGACCGCCAGAGGGCGCTAGAATACATACGTTTGTTTCTGAAAACGATTATTTTTTATTAGTTCCGTTACAACAAAATGTTTACTTTCACCCGAGAAATATATTTAGTAAGCAATAAAAAACCCGATTAAAAATGTTTAAAAAGCCAAATGTTGAATGTTGAAAACCTTTTGCCTGTCTATAAAATTTAGAATTGATGGCAAAAAAACACTGTTTTACTACTCATTTTTAGTTAAACGTTTCCTAAAAAAAAACGTTAGCGTAATTTTAGACCTATATAACCTGTAGTATTTAAGCAAATTTATTCATAAATGGAACCCGGAAATTACTTATTTTTAAAATGTCTCTCGTTCGTGTGTATTTTAAGGGTTCCGTATACGAAGGCTATGAAAAAGAGTTACAGATGTATCACTTGTATCTCTATCTGTATCCCTGTCCAATTTTCGTAAATATGATAAATTAAAGATCAATATTTAAATAATGCATTCCTTAATTCAAAAGTGATTTTCGTTGCACATCAACATATAAGCAACATATTGCATCATTTTAAGTACAGACTCAATCAGTTGGGTATAGTAGTTGTGCCGTGGGTCCGGGTTGAGTTTTCGGTATCTTAGTTGAGTAGAAAGAAATCGAAAGTACCCACGGCACAACCAGTTGATCATCTTAGTTGTGCTGCGGGTCCGGAAGGAGCTAAATTAATAGAATAGTTACATTTTCTAAAGATTGAAAAATTTGAAGTCCAGACCCAGGAATATAATCGGCCATAATCGAACCACCTATCTGGACTATGTTACAAGATAGTTTTTTTCTACCCTTCTCTGCACGTGAGTTCGGCCCTCGCTTGCGACATCTAGCCGCTAGTTAAATAACTATCACGGTTTTTGGTATTACTTCCTTACAGAGAGCATTATACAAATTATGATGTTGCAGGCCGAATATTATAATTTTTTTTATAGACATTTCTTGCCAATTACTTTATTAATACGATAATTGCATTTTTGAAAGATAGAAAAATTTGAAGACCGGACCCAGGAATCGAACCCGAGACTTCCGTATGCCAACCGGAATCGAACCACCTATCTGGACTAATTACTAGACCTCCAATTTGTCTCTCCTTACATGCTGGTGTAAAGATAAAAGGTAATTTCATGGAGCCCAACAGTAAAATATCTAGGAGTTACTAGTTAAGCGTCTAAATTGGCACAAAAACACAACTTAATATACAAAGAGGCATCAGGACTTTAATCTCGATAAAGCCTGAAGAAGTTGTACCTAATAACTCCAACAAACTACTAATTTATACTACACTAGTTAGATCTAGTTATGCTGCAAACCATCCAAAATAGAGCACTAATACAACGGGTTGCACATCGGGAGTGCCGGAAGAAGTGAAAACTTGAGCATTAACTTTGTGCATTTTTGAATGGTTAGATTTTTTTTAATCACTATACAAGTACTATCATTTATGTGGTTAAATATTCAACATTCATCTATTGCGCTATAGTAAGCTAACATGACAATTTTTTTTTTATGACGACTCCCGCAGTAGGGTATAAGCCCTGTGTCGCGGGGGACTTTACAAACATAAGTACAAGTCACGGACACAAAGTACACCCAGACCCGGAACAACAATTTGTGGATCACACAAAGTGGTGTCCCGTGTGGGAATCGAACCCACGACCTCTTGCGTAGCAGTCGGACACACTCCCACCGCGCCACAGAGGCAGTCAATTAAAAAGTTTATCTCTCAGAAAAATTACATACTGGTCTGACTGAAATTTGATTAATACTTTTCGATTTTACTGACATAATAATAATAAAAAAATGAAATAATAAATCACAAATCAAAAAGCCAAAATCAAAAATTAAAATAAAAAAGGCTTCCGGTTTCTGGACCACCTGATTTCTCACTTGAGCTATAATAACATTGTAGGTGGTGGCAAAATTTACCTTCGTATTCTAATGATATAGTAGCAGTTTTTCATTACTCTGCTCCGTCTTACGAATTTTCGAACAGGGTCACGTGATCCTGACTCGAACATTACCCATACCAAAAAAAGTGCACAACGCCGCTAAAGACGTTTTCACTTAAAAAAACCTAGCGATTAATAAGATGAAAGATACGATTACCTACATTTCATTCAACTTATTTTATATAGGTACTGAGTTGCTGGATAAAGCGTTCAAAATTCAAACCTTGTTTTGTGTGTATAAGTGTGGTAGTGATAGTGATGATGTGCTAAAACGACTAGTTCTTGTAACTAATTTAGTAGTTTTCGTTGGTTAGTAAAACTTAAAATTATAATCATTATTTTGTGCTAATTATCACCGGCTACTTATCACATATAATTTGGTCTAACATAAAATTCGAGTACGTAAGGAACCCAATAAAATATTAGTATCATATAAAATATAAAAAACATACCTGTTACTGAGTTATTATAGAGATAACATTTTTTATATGTATACATGTCATAAGAATATAACTTACTAACCGACATAAATTATATTATATTTTTAGGGTTTCGTTTAATACGAGAAATATTTACGGAGTAGAACCAACTACTGGTTTAAAGTGTTATTTGATGTATCTTTGATTTCGATGTTTCGTTATGGCAGAAAATTAACAAGAGGGGACAAATATAATAATTTACACATATTTATTTATTACTTTGGACTTATTATTGGATCCCTTAAACAAATTAGGCCATCACACGTCTCTTTGTCCAACTTGTCAGATTTTATGTTAGTTGGATTTTAAGATTTCGTTAATTGGACATTTTCAAATATGTACATCTTAAACAATAGACATCTTTTTTCAATATTTATTAGAGAAAAACTACTTATTTACATCAAATATCAATATCACAAGAGGTCGTGGTCCTCTTGCGTAGCAGTCGGATCACACGGAACACACAAAAATAAAATCTATACCAATGGTACAAAATTATACGTCTCATCATCTTCATATAAATTAACATAATGGTCATATCATATTAAAATACCCTTTTTTAAAATCATCTGTTTTTTACTGTACTTCTGCCGTAACACGATTCTGTCAAATCCTATTTCTGCCAAATCCCGAATCTGCCGAACACCGCGTAACTCATGACATCCTTTCCAAACATGAATTATATTACATCGTTTAGCGGTGTGTACACCTGGTACTTTGACAGGTAGTTCAGGTGAAAATTCTCCACTGAATTCTCTAAAGTCAGTTGGCAGCGACTTTTCTTAAATGATTTTTATTTTTGCTACTATATCTCATTAAATCGTCTCCAGTTATTTTCGCTATAATCGCTCCAATGAGTTTGATCAAAAATACGTAAAAATACAAAATATTTTACAAATCATGTATTGGAACGAAAGTTACACGTCCCGGTCGTAGATATCGACAAATAAGCACATATTTCTATTTACGCGGACTGCGAAGGGCTGAATTGTGATGAAGCACATATAATTGACTCTCAAGAGTTTCCTGACCTTCTATTATATAATGTTTGGTAATGCATAATATATCTATACCAATTTGTTTTGCTGACACTTCATCTTAACACTGTGAACGCGTCTGTTTTTTATATTAATCTTGCTATGTTTTGGTGTAATACATTGAGATATTTATTCGAGAAAAAGATTGTAAATTAAAATAATTCATTTATAATCGAATGATTGAATACGATTCTTAATTCTGCCTAAATTATTTGAATTAAGGGAAAGACCATGAACTACTGCGGCTGAACTGTAGCCCTAAAAATGACAGTTACATTTAAATATATTTTCTTTTTTAAAGACGACTTCCGCATTCGGGTACAAGCCCCGTGTCGCGGGGGACTGTATAAACATTCAATTCACAAACACAAAGTTCACCCAGACTCAAACAACAATTTGTGGATCACACAAAGTGGTGTCCCGAGTGGTAATTGAACCCACGACCTCTTGCGTAGCAGTCGGACACACACACACACCGCGCCACAGAGGCCGCCTACAATCAACTTCATACTGAATGAAGTTCATATCTTGTGTTAAAACGTAATATGTTGGTTGTTAACTTTTTGCAAATTCAAAGTATTTTGTGTTAAATACTTAATCACCAATTTGACAAGGATTAAAGATTAACTTCTGTTTTCCAGAATTATGGAAGTGGTTGGCGATATAGACATAAACAAACATGATGTACCAAAACTGGTGTATACAGAAGCATTCATCAAGGAATGTATTCGAATGAGGTCGGTTGTGAATGTACTGGGCCGATATATAGACAAAGATCTAAAACTGAGTGAGTAATTAATTGGTTGTCAATTTTTATATTGTGTCCGTAGTTCCGGATGCCTATTAATCCTAAATATATTTAAATTTATGCATTAGGTCATTTGACTTTAATTCACTAAACATTTATTTGTTTTTATTGAACAATCACGGTTTTATTATAGTTAATTATACCAATTCAATAATTTATTTCAATTTACCTTATTGTGTTAAGTATTAATCAAGAGATGATCTAAATGCCGGCGAATTTTTGGCATTTAGACTACCTCAAGATTTGAATATCGTGGTGATTTATTCATAAACAGTGTACAAAATAAACCCACAAATAAGCCTGCTGTAGATACATAACTATCTTGTACGCTAATTGGAAACAGTATACAACTACACTTGGTTTGTATCAGGTCTTAATGGTCGATAAGAAATAATGAAACGCATCTTGGCAATAGTGTTGCTTTCAATATACACTGTTCACTATTTATTTGGTTGTTAGTTAGTTACTTTACTTAGTTACTTAAGAAATTTAAACCGGGGTTACTGATAATAGTATGTTATTACGATTTTATATGTATGTCTGTGATGTTAAAGTGATTAAAGGCGAGCTAAGTCGAAATTGTCGAACAGCATTTATGAACTAGTACCGTCGCGGAACTTTTTCTACGGAACTACTGGAAAAAGTCGGATACGCGACCGCAATTGATTGATATCCAAAAGATAATCCATTTTTTGTGTTTATATTGATTTTATTGTTTCCATGTTATTGGAATAATCGCTAGAAGGTCCTGGTATCGACCTAGCGACAAGTTTTTATGTCATATAAAGGGTACTTATAATGTAAGAAATAGACGGGTTTGTTTTAATTTAATAAATATTTTCTTTCCTTTACAACATAAAATAAAATTGTTTTTAGTAATGTTTATTGAACATTTATTTATTGCATAAATGTTTGTAGCAGCTTTAGCTGATGGTTCATAGCACAAAATAGCAATACTTTATTATCCAATGGCATTTAATATTAAATTACAAAATATCAAATATATATTTTTTGTGGTACTACTCACTCGTCGATTATTTAACTGATAAAGATAAACGGATTTAGTTCGTTGCTCCTTATTAATGTATTTTAATGTACAGTTTATATTTTACTTTGGTGAATATTGTTACTATTTGATAATAATACTTAGATATTAGATAAGAAAACGATTTACTTTTCAACCGATTTCAAAAAGGAGGAGGTTCTCAATTCGGCTGTATGTATTTTATTTGTATGTTTGTTCACCTATTAGGCAAAGACGGCTGAACCGATTTAAAAATATATTTTTGTGTTTGATAGGGTATACATCCAAGTTGGTCCCATTGTCATCAGATCACGATTTGATGATGGGATCCTAGAGAAATTGAGGGAACTCTTCAAATATTAAAGGCCCAACAACAGTCATTTAGGTTCATTTCATAGTCATTCGTGCATTTACACTCAAAAAGCACCTATTGGTGAGGTAGAACTAATGATGAAGACCACAAATGACGAGCGGATCCATTCAATATTTCACGGTTTGCGGTTCAATGACTTTAATATGATATTGAATAGCATTTTATTCTCATCATACTACTATTACATACAACCCACTAAAAAGTGAGAAATAAAAAACTTTTTTACAAAAAAATATTACCGACAAATGTTGATAAACTTTCGCGATTTGTACACATTATTAAAATATATATATTACGGGTCTTAATCGCGTGAATAATTTAAGGTAAAATACCTTGTTTATTGCCCGACGTTTCGACCGTATTGCAACGGCCGTGGTCACGGGAAGAGTCTTCCCGTGACCACGGCCGTTGCAATACGGTTAAATTAAGACCCGTAATATATATATTTTAATAAATATTACCGACTTCAAAAATAAATACAAGTCAACTAAAAAGCAAAAACGAATATACCTAGAATAACAAAAACAAATTAATATTTTGAAGTTGGTTCCGAATTAAACAAAAACAACTATTTCATGGCACCAACTTCAAAATGTTGTCGGTATTTTTTTGTAAAAAAAAATTGTAGGTAAAGATTAAGACCATTAATTTCTTTCTTTTGCAAACATTTAGACTATATTTATTAGGTAGCAGTAAATTGGCTTTTATTAAAGCATATAAAGTTTTTACATTGTAAGTGGTCAAACTATGTTGGGCCCATAGAGGGTGATATATCCTATCTTGTGTACTCTTCTTTTAATATTTTCATCTCTTGTTTTTGCATCAGTCCTCGAAAATGTATAATATATAATGGTGACAGCACTAAAGAAACACTGTAAACAATGACAATTTGAAAAGAGTGGCTGCGAGGTTTTATTGGCAGTTCTTTTCTCCGGCTTTACCTATTGTTTGCTGACAGGCATTATATGTAAATGTAGAATAGACTTTTCACTAGTGTAGCATTTGGCTTAGTAATAAAGATTCTTTATTATATTTATTTATTATTAATTTTATAGAAATTTTAAGAAAAAATTACACGAATAGCTAAAATAAAACTTGAATCAACTGGCCCTATATTTCCCAATGAAAGAGGAGTGAAACAAAGAGATCCGATGTCTCCAAATTTATTTATATCTATTTTAGATAATAATAAGGATTCACGGCAAATATTTAAGTCATCTGCGTTCGCAGATGACCTAGTACTCCTATCGAAATCTAGCTGCTAATCTACAACTACAGACCATGCTTGATTCATCAAATGCAGCCAGTAAACTAGGAGGACTAAAAATAAATCATTTCCAAACAATGGCTATATCAAACAGCTTAAACAAAAGAATATCAGTAGAAAATAAGACTTTGAAATATACAAAAAAATACATTTACCTCGGAAAACGAATTGGCTTCGACAGAAAACAAAATGAACTAGAAACGGAACGAATAGCACAAAATATTTGAAAAAAGAACTGGTCCTTGAGCGAAAAATTTAAACGCAAGAAGCCAAGAAATATTATAACAAATGGCATTATGCCTGCTACTTTGCTTAACCTACGTATGTCAAATTTGAAAATATACATTTTTTATTTTGTGCTTTAAGTCTTTACATGCAAAATTAAAAACAAAATTATTACCTGCCAACGCGGAATGGAACGAAGCATGCTTAATATTAAAAAAAAAACAATAAATTCGTTACACAAAATTAATTTATTACATTCACCTAACACAGTGATATGTTCAATAAAATTATTTCTGTAAAGAAAAACTTGATGGTTTTACGAAATAAAAATATTTGCGTTTGTCCAAAATAGTGCCTACATTGACGATGGAAGTGTTAGCAGCCAGTATCTTTTCTCACTCGCCCACATCCAGTAGGCGGGCTAGCTCTGCATTTGCTCTGCTCTGCTTTACTTATTTTCAATTCCTTCTTTCGAATATAACCTCATGTCCAGATTTTGCTCGTATCACGATATCGAATTTGTACTTTATTTGGTTAAAGTCCGCTTTTAATCGGAACATTCTCACAATGTGTGCGACGGTAACTTTCATGGACATCATTGCGTATTTTTTACCTGAAACATAAATAATTGGAAAGCTTTAGATTGTAACCTATATAACATTGAGATACTTGTGTTACAAACAAGATGTTCCAGAAACCTATGGTCAAGAAATATTTTCATAATTTATGTACCAAAAATTAAGATATTTTAACAAGACTATGTGAAGAGATTTTGTTATTTACATTATTAGTTTATAACACAATTTTATAATCATCATAGTATAGTATAAAACAAAGTCCCTTGCCGCGTCTGTCTGTACAGACGCGTTATAAGACTTTGTGATTTAGGAGTAAGCGGTAATACATATATCCGCTTACTCCTCCTAAATCACGCGTTGTATTTTGATATGGTTTTCACTATGATTCAGATAATTTCTTTTGGTGGTTTATATGTATAATATTGGATATTATGTTTTGTTATAGATAGTGGAGAAATCTATTACTATGTTGCCTTGATAGTAATACCTTGCACTCTTATGTTTTTTTATTAAATTCAACTATATCTTTCTTTTATATAAACTGTGAACCAATTATTAAATAGCTTATTAAAATTCTCGATAGGTACTAAGTTAAAGTTTCCTCGACTGGCCTAGTAGTTAGTTATAATCATTGCCAAAGACATTATAATTTTAATGTTCTTTGATGATTGCTAAACCGAGGACGTGGGTTCGAGTCTTTCCCAGGATAAATCTTTGTGTCATAACACGATTGCGCCTGTGTAATTTTTTCGTACGAATTTTATTTTTGTCATGACAATAACTAGCACAACAAAGATAGTTAGAATATCCAATTTGGTGCAGTCGTTCTGAAGTAATATATGTACATATATATCGGGTAGCTACGGAACCCTACATTGTGCATGGCCCGACATGCACTCGCCAGGTTTCGTAATGCTTTTTTACAATGATACCACGTTCTTCTTTTATGTAACACTCCATTTTTATTATTCGAAACACACAAAGGGGACAGCTGCCAAATTTCAAAAAAGTCACATGCAAGAAAAATGTACACTAAATTTAAAAGTGCACTTTTACTGGGACACCCTATTTAAGTAAGAAGTCTATTTCCTTGTTGCTACACTATATTGCAGACACTGCCTAGTTTAGGATTAAACTGTGTCAGAGTTGTCACAAGTTATAATTATTATTGTAACTAAGGCTTTTTAGGTTTATTAAATGACTCTTCTACCCCCAAGCTTACAAGCTCTGGCAACCTTGCTGTGTCCGCCCGGTTAGAGCAAGCCAGAGTAGAAGAAATATATTAAACTACCTACCCACACACAATCTTGAACCATAACCAAATGAAAACTGTAGATGATCAAGTGGCTTTTCTTTGTTCAGCCATCGCTCAGGTTTGAATTCGTTGACTTTGGGTCCCCAAGCCGGTTCTCTATTTAAGCCATCTACTAAGACCATGACAAAATGACCAGCTCTAAGGGTATAGTTTTCTGGAACAAAGTAGGTATAAATTATTACAAAAGCTCTTGGCAATTTTTTTGTGCATAGTTTTACTTGATCACAAAGTTGAACGTCTAAAAATTAATAAAAAAGGGTTAGAATAATATGTCAATCAAAAGCTTAATCAGACAGATTTTTTAGAAGATCACAAAAAAATATTCAATATTTTGAAATTTAATTTTAGATACCATTGGTTTATTAATCTGGTGTTATTTTTGTAGTAGGTACCAGTAAAGGGTGTTAGAAACATTTATACAAAAGTATTAAAGTTTGTCCATTCGTTACTTTCTTTTTGACAGCTCACGTCTATAAATTACCGTTTTTTTTTTTTTCGGAAAAATGTACTACGGTAATGTCGTACATTATTGGCGGGTGACGCCCACTTAGTCAAGTGCCCTGTGCATAACAAACAATCACTACAAAAACAGGTCTTGAAATAAGATAAATCGTTCACTGAAAAAATAATTCGACTTCATGTATGTATTGTTTCTGTAAATTTAATAAAAATAGTATCTATGAGTAGTATCTTCATGATTTCATTATTTGCAAGGAATTAAGTCGAAATCTTATAATTTAAGTTCAAATTGGTGATAACCTGTTTATAATGCGCTTATATCTTATAATAATATGCGTAAATATTTTAATTTTAATATTATTTATTTATTTAATAAATAAATATAAAAACGAATAATTACTATTTAAACTAAAAATATTTCAATACAATAAATCGATTTAAAGTTTTTCTTAAATAAAATCGATTATTGTTTTAAATCGAATCGTTAACGTGTGAGGGAGTCACTAATTTCAAACTGTCTCGAAATGTCAAAAATAAATTAAATGAATGGACAGAGTTTAATAAATATTCCTTGATGGAAACAATAGAATAGAAACACAAATAAATTAGACGTTTTTTTATAAATAAACCAATAGCGGTCGCGTATCGGTCGCTGTCACAAATGCTGTTCGACAATATCGATTCAGCTCATCTGTTATGCATTTTAACACCACAGACATACTTACGTTATTTAAAAAATGGCATTTATCTACTACAACCAGTAGCATCGTTTTTTATGACATAGGGTCATAAAAAACGATGATATTACTGGTTGTAGTAGATAAATGCCATTTTTTAAATAACGTAAGCAAAACTAGGGATAATTGAATACTTAATAATTACAACATAATTCAAAATAATTATGTATATTCCGCAGTCTTATATACTACACTGTAAATAAATTAATCACACAATGTTCAAATCTTAAGGCAGTCTGAATGCCAAAAATCATCATGTATCGTCAGTGAGAACACCATTCGCGGGCATTCAGATCATCTCTTTGTCAAAATTTAACACAAAAAGCTAACTACGAGTAAATTAAAATAAATTATTGGATAACAAAGTAAACTAGCATTATCTTGACATGATTCTTTAAAACTGTGAATGTTTAATGAAAATAAATGTTTCATGAATTGAAGTCAAACGACCTACTGCATAAATTCAAATACACGTAGGGTCAGTTGATTTTCGGGCTTACAGAAGGGTGAAAATTAATACCTAATGAATTACTCACTCAGTTTTACATCTTTGTCTATATATCGGGCCACTACATTCACAACCGACCTCATTCGAATACATTCCTTGATGAATGCTTCTGTATACACCAGTTTTGGTAAGTCATGTTTGTTTATGTCCCTATCTCCAACCACTTCCATAATTCTGGAAAACGTAAGTATATTTTTAATCCTTGTCAAATTGGTCATTAAGAAGACAAAATACGTTTACGTTTAACACAGGATTTGAAGCCCATTCAGTTTCAAGATGTAAATGTTTAAATATAACTGTCATTTTAGGGTTACATTCCAATGATGTCTTAAGTAAATCAAACTAATACACACATAGATAAACTACTATGTAATGCTATAACTACTAGGTATTGCAATGTCACACTATTATTAAATTTTGTAAAAGTAACAATCGAAAAAGAGAAAAATGTAATTCGCTGGTTTTATATGTCAGTGTCGCATCGCCGGCGTCACTTGTCTAGATGGACTTGGTCAATTGTCTAGACATTAAGGAACCGCTTGCTGAGCGCTTGTAACCCAAAGAGTACTAAAGAAATTCTATAACAAGAAGAAAGTCGTTTAACGTTTTAGGGATCGTAGAATACAACTAGTACGATAGCTGTAGAAAGCTAAGTCTAGCCTTGGAAATTTTGGGAGGCCGAAGGAAAATTTTAATATATCTCCATGACTTACTTACTCTTTATATACCTTATCTTGCTCATCGGGGTACGATCCTAACAACACTGCTATGTACGTGAGTTGCTGCGCAGTTGTTTCATAACTCGCAGATGCAGATGTGTTTAGTTCGTCTATGATTTCTTTATCAGTCAGAGCACCCTTGGCTGATAAATCTAATATTACATCTAAAAGAGATCTAAATGAATCTGCAAAAAAAAAATTTCATAACGTTTTTATTATTTCGTAGCTTTTGAAAAATTCATTGTTTGATACTCAGACTGGGCTAATGTTACCATAAGAAAAAAAATACTTAATAGCTGACTTTAGGGAGACTTCAGACAGGCGAGGGAATCCATGTCACCAATTAGAATATCCTATTAGATTTAGCTTAACTATGAAAGGCTCCAATTATTTTCAAAGTTCTAAGACCACATAGCCATCTACGATACAATAAACGTCAAATGTCATTATTTCCAAGGTCCTTAAAAACCTTTTCAGGGTTCCATAGCCAAAATGGCAAAACGGAATCCTTAGTGATATAGTTTCGCCATGTCCGTCCGTCCGCACCTTTGCTCAGAGACTGTTAGTGTTAGGAGGCTGTTATAAATACACGTATTACTTACGCCGACAAAGTGACAGAATAAAATCTTGATAAAAACATTTTATGGGTACCTCCCTATATAGGTATTTTAAAACGTTTAGGGGTTGAGAAAACCATTTTTAGATCTAGGGATCCGTTTGTAAAATATTAAGCTTTAAAGTGTAAATGTTTGTTAGAGTCAAGTGTTCTCTAAATGGTTGATGTTGGGTATGTGACAAAATTCACGGTAGTAGTATATTTAGTGAAATGAAAAGGGAAACTATCACAGCTAAGTAGGCTTTACGAGTAACAGCTGATCAAATGAGACGTAACAAAATTTTCGTATAAACTCCATTGAAAAATATTATTAAACAGATATAACGTTGTAAGTATGAAACCACTTCTCACATTATTCGGATAAGGGGGGGGGGGGGGGTTGACTACGGAATCCTACATTGTGCGTGGAACGACATGCACTTGCCCTTGGTTTTTTTTTATCAAGAAATTAATTACCTGAGTCAGATAGATCGCCAACATTTGCCACATTTTTCATTTCGTTCTTTTTTGTCTGTAATATCTGCAATGATAATTTGTAAATAGATTAAATTGACTTTATAGTAGTAGGTTACTAGGTTATTTAAAAAATTGTTTTCAGTTATCTCAAAAAACTATACCTCTTGTATAATATCGTTAATAAATTTAATTTGTGTGTCCAGCGTCTTCTTAAGGTCTGACATACCATATATGAAGTCTGTGTAAAGGAAAGGATTTAAAACTCTTCCTGCCATCATTTCAATTAAAGTGTTTATTGATACCTTGTACTTATTTATGAAATCATTATCTTTTTCATCGCGAACCCCAAAGATTGTAACTGGAAAGATGAAAATGATGTTAATACCAACTCTATTATACACACAACTTACTCACACACCGACACAAACAACATCCACACAATACACACACACACACACACACACACACACACACACACACACACACACACATACACACATACTCACCGGCAAAATTTGTATCACAATCGTATGTCCTATTTAAGTCAAATACTAATAATTTACTTTATTGTTAAAAACCTAATGCAATGCATGGGCTCATTAAACGTCTTTGAGACGTATACGCGACCATACAGGTAAGTATGAAACTAGCTAATCACCGCTGGAGATATGTTAATAGAGCGTAGTATGCCAAGCAAAATATCAAAATCTACGGCATTGAAGCTTTGGTGAAATCCAACAAGGATAGTAATGTAACTTTCCCGTTTTTCATGCCTTGTCGTATATCATCAGTGAAATGATTCGTCTGTCTTGGTATAATTTTATATACTTGTCAAATAGTAATAATATATATAATAAAGTTACAAACAAACACAGTGATACCAACCCATAACATAACAAATACCCATCAATATGCAGGCTTATTACGCTAAATTTGTTAGATATAAAAGCAAATGTTTTGATAAGCGAGTTCAAGAACCGACGTGTTTGGACCTGCTCTTCAACTTGTTTGATGCCAAGGCAAAGATTTTTTCGTCTGACGAAGACGAGGACACCTGCATGAGTACAACTATTGCCTTGCTGCTTGTACAGACCAGCGATTTCGGCACGGTTCACTTTAGATTATGAATCCGTAATGGTATAACTTACCCCGTCAATTAGACGGGAAAAACGGTTACACTGCACTTATTCCTGTTTATAATAGTGAATAATCTGTATTTCAAATTTAAATAGTGATTTTATACACAAATTTAAATAATTTTCAACTTGAGAAAATTTATACGCAAGTTTTGCGGTACAATCATAAATCCAATAAGTTATACTATTTGCATTAATTACTATGACACCTGTCAATGGGACCACAAAAGCGCCCTCTAGCTGGAAGAAATAGTAACTATTTCCCGAATATAACGCATAAGGGTAAGACTTGAAAAGAATTTACGTAAAATCATGATTCTTCACATAAACGTTGTGTCTTTCCGCTAGGCATATAATAAATATATTATTATACTTGGCCAATGTACTTACTGCAGGAGGTTCTGAGAGTTGCATTCCTGAACGCATCGCCAGGATCAACAGGACCCTGCCCAACGAAACCATCCAATATATTCGTCAGTCGTCGAGATTGATCGTTGAACACATCAAGAAATCCGTGTGTGACTGACAAACTGAATGCTGGGTTTAACAACTTGCGATGAGAATGAAATAGTGGTCCTGAAAGAAGGAACGACAGGTCGTTACATATTAAAACACTCACATGCATGCATGCATCCACGTACGCACGAACGCACGCACACACATACATTAAGAAAGAGAACTGGGTGGGAGAAAGGGGTAAAAGAAAAGAAGAGCAAAGTAGATAGAGAAAGATTATACATTGTGCAATAAAAAGCTGTAAGCAAAATTCTATAGCAGACAGTGTAATGACATAAGTAGACCTTTGGGTCATATTGATGTCGTGGTCAGATAGTAAAATTAAACTTTTTTGAAATTTTAAATTAAACTTTTTAATTTCATGATGTGGCCAACCATATTATGATATGCAGGTACTTCAACTATTTCTGACTGTTAAAATGACAACGTTTAATGATATGTCAACCATCGCTTGACATAATATTATTAGAGTATTTGCTTATTTTTCGATCTCTAAATCTTAATTGAATTCTTAATTCTAACACGAAACACAACTTTGAGTACCTAATCTACAAATTGTTGTTTCGAGTCTAGGTGTACGTTGTGTCCGTTAGATGAATGTTTGTATATCCCCTGCGACACAGGAACCAAACACAAATAACCAGACAAGTGTGAGTCGGACTCGCTCACCGAGGGTTCCGTACAAATTTGTAAGCACATATTATAAATAGTTCAGGAATCAAGTCTCGCAGTTTTTAAAATAAACAGCCGTATATTTTTTACGTTATGCGAATCAGCGCCATAATAGCAAATAAATGGATAAGTTATGATATGGTCACTAATGTTTGGCTATATATCATGAAGTGGTAGCGCGTTTAGCTGGTCAGTATTATCTAATTAAACATTTCATGGATGCCTTGAATTTGATCACATCTTCTGTTAGACGTTGAATTAAATTTTAATAATTAATATTTATATACCTACCAGAAGCTGTAACAAGTCCTTTTCCGAGCCAAGGTTCTGCGAATCTGTAGTAGGGATGTTTCCGTGATAATGCGTTTGTGACAGTCATAGCGTCATCAAAATCAGTTACAACTGAAGAAAAAAATAATAGAATTTTTAACTCTACCCACCAGTAATCCTTGGTCGATTCTGGTTGAACAATTTTATTTATATTTTTAGCCGACTACAAAAAGAAAAGTTTCTTAATTCGGAAGTTTATAAATTTTTTACTTGATTTTTTCTTGTTCGAAAGAGGTTCATTCCAAAGTGGTCTTATATATAAATTTCGTAAAAAAGTGATGATAAGTATCGGCGGCAGACAACGAAACTCTTCAATAAATACCAGCAAATCAACAGTGATTGGAGTCGGTATTTTTTTTAGTAAAAACGGTTTTTTTATTATTATTAAATAACATTTTACACTTTTTTTTATTATATATATATTATTACACAATTATTTATATTTAACATGCTTTATTGAAAGAAATAGTTATCAAAGCTAAATATTCTACAAAAGGTCCAATAGTTTTCACAGAAAGATCTAATAGATTCACAGAGTATATATACAATACAGCTGATTAATAGCTAAGGATTACAGCCAAACAAAACTTACCATAATATACCATTCCTAAGAAATTACCACAAATAACGCCGCCTGACTTAACGCTAAAATCAACCCAGGTCTTTATAAAGCCAGTAAAATCTGAAAAAATAAAATATAAAACATGATAATGGCTACAAAAAAACATAATAACTAAGCTTTTCGTTTAATCACATCTTTATACTACCTTTATATACGTTATTTTATACAGAGATATTTTTCATTAACACAAGCATCGCACCAAAAAGATTATAGTGAAGACTGGGGTCAACAAGATTCCTACTTAATATCTTGGTACCTACTTTTTGGCACATTTAATGAAGTTTTATTATTTTTTCATACCATATAACTCATATAATCTATCCCTACTTTTATATACATATGCCTACAGTTGCCCAGTCATTAAACTCCAAAGTTCCCTTGATGACCTTTGTCATTTTCGTCATAAAAGTGTTTCGAAACCCTTTCTGTACAACTTGAAATCTATAAATGTCGGTAGGTGATTCTAATTCTAATAATGCAGGGTTTCAATTAAATAAAACAAGAAAAATATTTTTTGATATAGGCTTAACAGTTATCTTTCGAGTATTATTGTAAGTAGAATAAAGATATCTTGCTAATTGTCTACAGTGATCTGAAGTTAAATCAGTTGAAAATTGAATATTGTAAAGTATGTTCTAGACAAGTAGAAAATGATACTGTTATTAAAGTAGGTTTAAAAAAAAATTAAGTTATAAATTTAAATGACTTATAAAGGTTTATAAATCTGTCAGTAATAGGTGAACAGTCTAATTTATTAAAGTCGTCACAAACTATAATGCATTTCTTGCTAGATTTAAATCTTCTGAGAGCATCTTCTATCACAGATGCAAATTAGGTAAAGTTTCCTAATGGGAGTACACCAATAACAATATACTGTTTAAGCTCAACACAGGACAACTTAGCAGTACGTTTTATAGATAAACTTGTAAGGTCTTTGCGTTCCTCATATGTTCTGTTTAATATATTAGAATATGGCAAAGCATATGTAATGGTTCTAGCCGGTAGTTTTAGTTTTCAAGCCGTGACAAATACAATCGAACGCCTTTGAAAGGTCATAGAATACGACAATGGCAATTTTCAAGGTTTCCCAGGCACAATATACGAGTATGTGTTTTTACAAAGCGACTCCTGCATCTGTTGTTGAACGACCTTTAGTAAAACCATACTGATCATTATGTAGGAAGCTATTTATATTAAAATGTCTAAGTAATTGATTGAGAATTATCTTTACTAAATGCGGGTAACACTGATATTAGTCGAAAATTACCAGCATCTGTTTTGGTACCTAACAAGTATTACTTTGCTAAATTTTATCTGATCCGGAAAAGTACCCGTATCTATACATCTGTTAAATAAAGTTTTTAAGTATAGTGCTTCGTTATCTATAACGCTTCTAAGCACTTTTACAGTTACACAACGATATTCTTGGTATAGTGCAAACTTAAAAGTTGTTTGCTCAGAATCAGTAACACAAACCAATAGGGTAGTTTTTGGACATTGTTTATGTGAAATGTAATCATCACTTAATTTTCAATATTAACCATGGATTACGTATTACTAGATGCAATGAGCACGATAGAGCAAAGAACGCAAGACAACTTGAATGAAAATGAAAGAAAGTTTTCAATATTTTCATTTATTTTTTTCTGACGAGTCAAACTCTTTGTTTCTGAAGAGTCAAATTAGACAATCAATAAACAAAATCAAGTGTGTCATGTGTGTAAAAAATAAATAAAAAAAACTTACCATTTGCCCAATAGAACAATAAATGAGTATGCCCGATTATAGGCAATCCTCCTGGTAATATAGGCGGTAACTTATGCCCGCATACATTTAGCTTCAGCCATTGATACAGCCCATATACTAACATCATTAGACCCAATGTAAAAACTATATACATCACGAGGAGCGTAAATTATAAACTAGAAACAGGTAAAATAAATATTTTGGTATAAAAGTGACTGATGAAGTCTATTTATGGACTTCATAAGCCTAAATGACGTTTTAACAGATTGATCGTATATATACTTAGATAGAGCACATCTCATGGTCAAGTGCGTTTTGTAAATTATATTTAATCGAGTTCCGTAGTCCATTTATGATTAAAAAGAAGTTAAACTCGTTACTAGCCTGGCCCAGATTTAGAACAATGACGGTCATTGTCCTAAATCTGGACTGACCGACACAAAAACATAAAAAAGCACTCTATCTATTTTTTTTTAAATCTTTGTAAAAAGATGGCCTTTTGGTGGTTTTGCCTTTACCTGGTCAATTGGCATAATCATTTCACTAAGAAGCTTATAACAAAGATTGGAGTCAACATTATTAATTATCAACACTATTTTTAAGCGGCAGTAGCCTAATGGCTAAGGCATTGGACTCGCAATCGTGAGGTCGCGGGTTCGAATCCTACCTATTATACTATCGACGTGAACCCACTCTTAACACAAGCTAGCTAGTAATGTGGGACTCACTATGCCACATACCATATCAGTAAATACCCGTCATTATAATAAACTTATTTGGATTATTATAATAATATTTGTATTTTGTAAAATTATGTGAAACGCTGATAAAAACAGAACCGTTATATGAAATCAGATATTTTTTTTTTTAATTCGTAATTATATATGAAAAAAGTTACTTATGTTGTAAATTAAATAATGTGAATACATTATTTCTGCTTTTCGTTCGGAATGACATGTTCTTCATCATCATCAGCCTATCGCAGTCCACTGCTGGACATAGGCCTCTCCAATTGCACGCCACTTTGTTCTATCTTCGGCTTCTCGCATCCAGCTCCTGCCAGCCGTTTTGCGTAAATCATCACTCCACCTGGCCTGAGGGCGTCCTACACTACGTTTGCCGTGCCGTGGTCTCCACTCAAGAACTCGTTTACCCCAACGGTTGTCGGTTCTTCGGCAAATATGGCCAGCCCACTGCCACTTCAGCTTGCTAATCCGGTGGGCTATGTCGATAACTTTGGTTCTCTGCCGGATCACCTCATTTCTGATTTTGTCCCTAAGAGAAACTCCGAGCATAGCCCTTTCCATAGCCCGCTGAGCGACTTTGAACTTGTGGACTAGCCGTACCGTCAGTGTCCACGTTTCGGCTCCGTATGTCATGACGGGTAGGACGCACTGATTAAAGACTTTAGTCTTTAGATATTGTGGGATCGACGATGAGAAGACTTGACGTAGCTTACCAAACGCTGCCCAACCCAACCGAATTCTCCTGTTCACCTCGTCCTCGAAGTTGTTTCTACCTAACTGCAATGACTGCCCGAGGTACACATATTTTTGAACAACTTCGAGAACGGCGCCGTGCACCGCTATCGGTTCCGGTAGTACATGTTCATTGAACATGACCTTGGTTTTATCCAAGTTTATCCGTAGGCCGATGCGTACAGAGGAGTCAGCCAGGTCATTCAGCATCAGTTGCAGGTCCTGCAGCGTTTCCGCCATAATGACAATGTCATCTGCAAATCGCAAGTGAGAGATGTATTCACCATTGATGTTGATGCCCCGCCCTTTCCAGTGCAGCGTCTTGAACATATCCTCCATTGCATTTGTGAACAGTTTCGGGGAGATAACGTCCCCTTGCCTCACTCCTCGATGCAATGGTATAGGTTTTGTTTCCTGATTCTGTACTTGGACGGACATTGTTGCGGCTTCGTAGAGACATCTCATCACTTGGATATATCGCCAATCTACTTGGCATCGCTGCAGAGACTCCAGAACGGACCAGATTTCAATCGAGTCAAAGGCCTTCTCATAGTCCACGAATGCTAGACACAGGGGCTGATTATACTCTTGGGTCTTTTGTATAATCTGCCGCACTGTGTGGATGTGGTCTATGGTGCCATATCCGCTCCGAAATCCAGCCTGTTCCGGTGGTTGGAATTCGTCAAGTCTTCGCGCAAGGCGGTTCGTGATGACTCTTGAGAACAGCTTATAGACGTGGCTCAGAAGAGAAATAGGTCGGTAGTTCTTCAGCCGGGTCTTATCTCCTTTTTTGAAGAACAAGACGACTACGCTTCTACTCCACGCCTCCGGAGTTCTCCCTTCGAACAGGACAGCATTAAAGAGCTTTTGGAGCTCCCTCAGTACGGGTTTACCTCCAGCTTTTAACACCTCTGTTGTAACGCCATCCTCTCCAGGGGCTTTTCCATTTTTTAGCTGTCTAAGAGCCAGCACGATTTCGTCAATGTTGACTTCTGGCAGGTCTTCGGTGTAGTGGCGTGTTAGAGTGGCTCTAGGACCCTCATCTTCTGGATCAGGTCGAGATGCATGCGAAGCGTATAGCCGGCCATAGAAGCCTTCCACTTCGGAGAGGACTGCCGGCTTCGAGGAAACGACTTCTCCACTTGTTGTGGTCAACTTCGTCAGGTGGCTTCTTCCAAGAGATTGTACGAACACTTTTGACCCCCGGTTCTGCTCGATCGCTCTTTTAATCAAAAGAGTGTTGGAGCACCGAAGGTCGTGTCGTATAAGTTTATTGATCTCTTGGTTTAGAGCGCGCTTTTCCGACGAAATGACGGGTGGGTTTTCACGTCGTTCCTATTAGCCCTAAAGTCCTTTCCGAAAGCTTTGACTTCTTGCCCTTACGCTGCATTTCACAAAATCTTGTACCTTCCTCCCTGAGTATCCGAACCACATTTACGAGCTTCTGGTTTACGTCTGTTGTGGTTTCCATGGCAGCAAATCGGTTATCCAGGTTTGACTGGAACGCTTCGAATCCTATCATGGTTTGGAGCAAAGTAGGTCGGAGCCTGGACCTCATCAGACGGGCACGTTCCGCCTTGAAGTCGATATTCAGAGAGCCTCGGACAAGTCGGTGATCACTACCGGTATTAAACCTGTTGATCACGGTGACGTCTCTAAATATATGCTTTTTGTCCGTCATGATGAAGTCGATCTCGTTTTTCGTCATAGTGTCGGGGCTTTGCCACGTCCACTTCCTTTGGGGCCGTTTCTTGAAAAAGGAGTTCATCAAGAAGAGCCCCTCCCGTTCGAGGAAGTTGACTAGCATTTGCCCCCTATGATTTCTGCTTCCAAATCCATGGGATCCTACTACCAATTCGCTGCAATTTTGTACTCCCACTTTAGCGTTGAAGTCCCCCATAACAACGTTGTAGTGGGTCTTAGTGGTGGAGTGGAGGGCCCTCGATATGTCATCGAACATATCCTCCACTTCGTCGTCTGGATGGGCCGAGGTCGGTGCGTACACTTGCACTACCTTGAGGCTATACCTCTCGGTGAGCTTGATAATGAGGTACGCTACCCTGTTCGACACGCTAGACATTTCCACAACGTTGTCAGAAAGGGACTTATTTACCAGAAACCCAACACCACCTTGGGATTGTTGGTCTCCCTCGCGGAAGTACATAAGGTGGCCTGACTCGAGGGTTATGGTGTCCTCTCCCTCTCTTCGGACTTCACTTAACCCGAGGATATGCCACCTAATCTTCCCAAGTTCCACCTCAAGTTGTGCCAGATGTGAGTCTAGCCGTAGCGTGCGTCCGTTATACGTCGCCAGGGTCAGTCGGTTGTGGTGGCCTTCCGTAGCCCGGAGATTCTTAGCACCCCCCGCCACGCCGTTACCGTGGACGCCACCATGTCCAGGAATAGCGTGACTGCCAGGAACTGGGGGCCGTGGCTTTTGTGCTTGGTGCATATGGGGGTAATGCCCATAATCGCCACGCTGGGCAGGCGGGTTGGCGATCGCAGGGCGTAGCTCTGGCATCAGTGACGCTGCTGCCCGTCACTGACCTGTTACTTTAGCTACGCCTTAAATTGGGATGGTTATACCGCCACCAGCCGGTCGCCAGAGCCTCGTTCGTTGTACAGCAGGATGTACCGCGTGCAGGTGAGGTTGGCTTGGAGCGAAAGATGGTGATGCGCCCCCTTACATCCCTGACATGTTCTTGAAACTGACCAATTAACGAAATCTTAAAAACTAGCTAATACGATATTTGATGAGTAAGACAGACGAGTGATTACCCAATTCGATTTAGAGATACATACAATAAGTCCAAACTAGTAAAATATGTCTTGTTCAACATATTTTTTTGTTTTCTGTTTTTAATTATCTTTTTAACTAATCGGAGTATTGAAGTCGAAGATCATACGAGTAAAGTACTTACTTACTTACTTAGAATAACACTTGAAACAATAGTTGGTTAACTCTGTAAAGATGTATCGTATGAAATTAAACCCTGAAAATTAAAATAATTTATATCGTTTAGTAACTATGATAATGAATATTTCCATAATAACACAGCAACAGGTAGTGTGTAGTGTCTAGTATATATTTTTTGAAGGTTAACTCTTATGTTTGTCAATTTTATGTTGGACATACTTTATAATGCTTCATGAGATAGGTAGCCGGCAAACTAAAAAAAATATTTAATAATTAAATTTTGATATTTAATATTACGCATAATTTAAAGATAAATTATAATAGTATTTCGAAAAGATCTGTAAATTAAAGAATGTTTTTAAGTACACTTCACTGGTACAAGGTATTTTGAACGATTTATCCTGCAAATAAATGCTTAAAATAGGGTGAAGATTATAGATTGAAATCAAATCGTATCCTTCATATAGTTATTTACGAGTTGTTTTTCTTTTATTCTAGTTGCATTTTTAAGTAGTTAACCTAAAAGAACTTACTGCCTCTGTGGCGCGTTGGGTGTGTATCCGACTGCTACGCAAGAGGTCGTGGGTTTGATCGCCACTCAGGATAAAACTTTGTGTGATGAGCACGATGGTTTATTCTGTGTCATTTATCTATACTATCTATACTAATATTATAAAGAGGAAATATTTGATAGTTTGTTTGTATTGAATAGGCTCCGAAACTACTGGATGGATTTGGAAAAATCTTTTATCGTTGTGAGCTACACTAACCCCGGGTGACATAGGCTATTTTCTATCCCTGTATTCCCACGGGGACGGGAACTACGCGGGTGAAACCGCGAGGCGTCCGCTAGTCTGTAATATGTATGTACGAGTATGTATAAATATATAAGTATGTTTATCCGTTGTCTGGTTTCCATAGTACAAGCTTTGCTTAGTTTGGTATCAGATAGCTTTGTGTGAGTTGTCCCAAAACATTTAAATATTATTGAAATTTTAAGATTAAATATATATTGAATAATGGTGATTAAGCCGGCCGCCCGGTCAGTCGGCAAGTCCGCCAAAGTCATATTCAGCCCATCTCTACCATATAAAATTAGTCTGGACATACCTAGCAAAAAGGTGAGATAAAACTGAATCCTTACACTTCATTTATTTAAAATCTAAGTAGCCTAAAACTACAAAAAAAAGTTTCATTCCATATTAAAGAAATCAAATTTTCCACCAGAGGATACTCCTCTGATGGAAAATCCAATTGCATTTATAGATATGTCACACATTGTTTGAAACTGAAATTTGGCTAAAAGGGAACGTTAAAATATAATGCAACCTGATATGGCACCACGATATTGTGTTATGTGAATTTGACCACACCTTTCTGTTCCACGTTGTACGTATAGAAGCGTTTCGTTGACTATGGAACTCTAAAAAAACCATCCGTTAACTACAAAACCAGTCTTACCATGAAACGTAACGTTCTAATTTATGTGTCATTATTTGAGCCGACCAAAATTAGAAAAAAAAATTAAAAGACGTTTTTTTAACTATTTCTTCTTTTGGATCAAAATAGTGTTCTAATCACAATTAAAAGAGATATAGAGATCAATAAGGTAAAACAAAAAAAAATACATATAATAAAAACCGACTTACCGTAACAAAAAATAATTAAACCCTTTCAAACACAAAAATATTTTTTTAAATCGGTCCAGCCGTCTGCGATTAATCAGGTAACATTAAAAAAAATGCAGTCGAATTAAAAACCTCCTCCTTTTTGAAGTCGATTGAAAAAGGCGCTTAACCTATTTTATTGTGTCCAAATTAAGCTGAAAGTTAGAAAATGATCATTCTTCTAACTTTCAGCTTAATTTGGACCTTGGCCGTAGGAACATTTAAAAATATTTTTTAAAATATTTTTTGACCACCAATGTCATGTCATTTACCTTACGAAATTAAATTAATTTATCAAAGATTATTTTCTTAGCTTCAAAAAAATAATATTAATATATATGGTGCTCCTGCTTAATACAACATATCAATTGCGACGAAGACGTGGTAGTTCGTGATTCTGAAACTGATTTTGAAGAAGACATGAGATTGAATATATCAACCTCAATGGGTACAACATAGTATACATCCACATACAATGTTTCTCTATATCTGTGATATTCTGAAACTCTCTATCTATTTTGAAGTTCTGGGGATTTGTATTTTTTTTATATTTTCTTTTTAATAATTTTAATTATCCGAATAATTTTTAATCTAAAAATTAACAATATCCGTCAAAAGTTTGCACTCTGAGTCTCGGTAGATCATCGTGTTGAGATAAGTTTTATTTAGATATCATATGTCCTCTTCAATAACCATAGATACTCATTGTATTGTTTTTTTCGTTGTCTGTTTCGTCTATTTCAATTAATTGGTAGGTCTAAGCCATGAGCCGTCTTTGTTAGTATTACCACAGTGTCAGCTATTCTCCCGTGAAAAAGTGATGTTAAGACATCACTGTGTTTCGATTGAAGAGCACAGTAGCAAGTATAATTACTGGGAAAATGAGACTTACGAACTAATGTCTCAATCGAGGACTACATTGCGGTGATATTCAGATCTTTGACTGATACTGTTACGCTTAACATCAGGCGCATGACCGGTCTATTCATTTGTGCTACCTAAAACAAAACTTGCAGCAACATTTTGGCACGACTTGCCTCGGCACAAATAATAGAGAACATTGCACCTTAGCTCTGCAATATGGCACGTGCAATCTGGTAAATTTCATACTTTGTGGCATTTGCCAAACTACTTGGCAATATATGATTAGGTATAAATGAGACAAAAGATGTAGTATAGTCTGGTTATAATTATCTAAAGGTGCATCTTATATACTAACGACTTCGTGTTGATAACAGATAGTGGAAACATTTAATAGATACTGAACGTGCGATAAGGAACATAAGATTGTGATGTAGATTGTAGATACAGCACAAAGATATTGTACTGTAACAGTACACCCCCCTTTAAAAAAAAAATATGGTAATAGTGTTTACAATATAAATTTGACCTAGACCTTACTAGTTATTTGCTGATGTATATAAATAATAATGCTATTGTACGCGGTGGAATTTGATGACGCCTGTTGTGGTGTGATTTGCTGACGTCTGTAATTTTGACTTAGCTGTTGCACGAGTGTTTATTATTTTTTTCCGTTAAACTCTTCATTCTTCTGTCCAGTGTTTTCATTATGCCGTAAATTAGGATCACGCCGATTGTTAAAATAATCTGTCCCATTGCAACATTTCTTGTCCACCGTAAGTCCTCCTGGATCAGGTTACGGAGTTGGTCCGCTTCGTTTTGATTGAGGCAATTGTCCGTATTGTATGTTATCTGGTCCTTAGAACTTTGATTTCCCATTTTAGATGTCTTGTTGTTACGAGTAGTTGTGAATTAATGGTATATGTTAAGATCTATGTTAATATATATACGAATAGCTTGCTTATATCAGCGATTTTTTATAGACGTACTACTGGCTTTACTTTACGTCCCGATCGTGTAGTGTACGTGTGTGAATGCCTGTCGCAATCCTTTGAATCTGGCACGTAGTTTGATTCGTCATTGATCATGAAAGCTGGTTTCAATCTATCAATTGATATCACTGTCTCTTTATCCCTAATTCTAATGCAAAATGTTTTATCTGTTTTACTAATTACTGGGTAGGGTCCTTCATACGGCGGTGTCAGGGCTTTCTTAATTCTATCACACCGAACAAATACGTGTGAGCATTCTTTGAGTTCGGGATGCACAAATATAGCTTGATTGTGTTTTTTTCTTTTCGGAATTGATGTCATTTGTGTGATGTCCTTTTGAATTTGTTTTACAAACTCTTCGTACGTTGATAACTGTGCTGCTGATGACTCAAAAAATCCTCCAGGGAGTCGTATTGGCGTTCCATATGTCATCTCTGCTGAACTATAACCTGTGTCTTCTCGCAAGCTACTCCGCAACCCGAGTAAAACTGTTGGAATTTCTTTTAACCAATTTTCGTTGGATTCTCTTGTCATTAACGCCGCCTTTAAAGTTCTATGAAATCTCTCTATCATTCCATTGGATTGTGGATGATAAGGTGTTGTCCTAATTTTATGTATTCCCAAAAATTGTGAGAGTGACTCAAATATTCTTGATTCAAACTGTCGGCCTTGATCCGTAGTAATGCGCAATGGACATCCAAAACGAGTAATCCATCCCTCGAAAAGTGTCTTGGCTACTGTTTCTGCAGTTATATCTTCTACCGGAAATATTTCGGGCCATGACGTACAACGATCTATGATTGTGATTAAATATCTCTTCCCTTGTGAAATCGGAAGTGGTCCGACGATGTCAATATGTAAATGTTCAAAACGTTGCGCTGTCATAAATGTACCAGGAGGTGATATCGTATGTCGTTGTATTTTTGATTTTTGGCAGGCTATACATGATCTACACCAGTTATTGATATCTTTGTTCATATACGGCCATAAATACCTTTGGGTTATCATTTTTCTCGTAGTTCTTTTTCCTGGATGGCTCATACCATGAATGGTATCGAAAATTTGTTTGCGAAAATGCTTTGGTAAGTAGGGGCGGCTTTTTCCAGTAGAGGTGTCGCAGGTGATGTTTATTGTGGAACCCGGAAGCGTAATGTTTTTGAATTTTAATCTTTTATTGTCATGTAATTTACTTAGTTCATTATCTGTTGATTGACATTTTTCCAATTCAGCGTAATCGATAGGTGATGGCACGTATATTTCCTCTATTCGAGATAAGGCATCGGCGGTAATATTGTCACGTCCGCTTATGTGTTGAATGTTGGTACTGTATTGTGAAATGAAATCTAACTGCCGGACCCGTCGCGGTGTATCGTTTGATGATGGTTTTTGGGAGAATGCGTATGTCAAAGGTCGGTGATCCGTAAATATTGTAAATTCTCTTCCCTCGATTAATCTGTGAAAATGTTTGACGGCCATGTATATTCCTAACAGCTCTCTGTCAAACGTAGAATATTTTTGTTGAGTTTCGCTCAATTTTTGTGAAAAAAATCCTAATGGTTCCCAATTGCGTCCGGATTTTTGTTGTAAAACTCCACCAACGCAAGTAGCACTAGCGTCGGTCATGAGCGCTAGTGATGCGTTGCGGGAAGGATGCGCTGTTAACACTGCGTTTTTCATGCTTTCCTTGCATTTTTCGTAAGCTTTGTCTGCTTCCGTTGTCCAAGGAACAGGTGAATTATCGTTCTTTTTTGAACCATGTAGATATTCGTTTAAAATTCTTTGATTTTCCGCTGCGCATGGAATATTACTTCTGTAGAAATTGACCATGCCCAAAAATCTTCTTAATTCTTGAATTGTTTTCGGTTTGGGAAATTCCATGATTGCTTTGTAATTTTCTTCGGTAGGGAGTATTCCTTGGCTCGTTATATGATAACCTAAGAAATCTATTTCCCTTCTGAGAAATTCGCATTTTTCGAGATTAATGGTTATTCCATTCTCGTGTAAACGTTTGAAAACCGTTTCTAAATGCTGATAATGCAAATCTTCGTTGTCCGATGCAATGAGACAGTCGTCTACAAATATAAATACGTAGTTTAAATCTCTAAATAAGGAATCCATGAATCGTTGAAATGTTTGTGCCGCATTGCGTAATCCGAAAGGCATTCTTAAGTACTCAAAAAGTCCAAAAGGTGTGATGATGGCTGTTTTTTCTATATCTTTAACAGGAATACAATGGTATGCTTTACGTATATCTATCTTGCTTAGTATCTTCTTATTTTCTAATATGTATGTAAAGTCAGTTAATCTTGGTAGTGGGTATTTGTCCGGTACTGTCGTGCTATTGAGCATTCGATAGTCTCCGCATGGTCTCCATTCGCCATTTTTCTTTTTTACCATATGTAATGGGCTTGCCCATGGGCTATCTGACGGTCGGCAAATTCCGAGTTCTATCATATTTTGAAATTCCTTTTTGGCTATGTCGTATTTTTCTGGAGGTAATGGTCTTGCCCGAGCTGCGACGGGTGGTCCTGTAGTGATAATGTGATGTTCAATCTTATGTTTGGGCGCATTGCGGAGAGAGGACCCTTTCGTGATGTCTTCGTATTTGTTTAAAAGTTGCGTAATACGTGGATTCGTTCCCACTGCGATATTACGAATTGTTTGTTGTGTCGCTTTTTCCGAAATTACATGCGTTGTCAGCTCTGTAACTTTGTCGATAAGTTTGCGACCTGCTATGTCGACTAATAGTTTATAGTGCTCTAGAAAATCTGCTCCAATTATTGGTTGTGTAACATCGGCGATTACAAAATTCCATTTATAACATCGTTGTAGTCCTAAATTCAAGGTAAGCGTCTTCTCGCCGTAAGTCCTAATTTTAGTCCCATTTGCAGCGTATAGTGTGTATTGTTCATTTTGTAAAACTGAATGTCTCTGTTGCTTGCTAATGACTGAAATATTTGCGCCCGTGTCAATCAAAAACTTCATACCACTTTTTCGGTCGGTAATGGTGAGGCGATTGGATGGGTGGATTGCACAGAGTTTCGCCGTTGTCTGTGCTCTTATTCGTTTCCCTGGTTCCGTACGTAAGTCATTGGTTTCCAACTGCATGGTTTAATGCAGTTCTTTGCATATTTTCCGAATCTTTCGTGGTAGTAACAAAATCGATTTGCTCCTCTATAGTTTGTTCTCGGCCTCATAATCGGGAATTGTTGACGCTTCTTGAAATGATTGTGCGTGTTGGGTCGATAGCCATATTGACCTTGCTGAATTGCGTCAATATCTATCTGTAATTTTGCTAGCTGGGCTAAAATGCATGCTGTATTGTTGTCGTTTGAAGTGTCGTTGCTAACAGCTGATATTTCGGTTACTTTTGAATTCATTATTATTTTGTCTGCAATTTGGCTCAGTTTGTCAATTTCCATGTCTTCCGTAACTGCTAGAACCGTAGTAACTGATGTTGGTAAAAGCCTGAACCATAGTAGTTTAATTGTTTCGTCACTGATTTTTCCTCTCCCGAGGACTCGCATTTGACGTAATAACTGCGAAGGTTTTTGATCACCGAGTTCTGTCTCTGATATTAATTTTTGAAACTGTCGCTGTTCTGTTTCTTCGTAACAATCAATTAAACGTTCCTTGATGTTTTTGTATTTATCTGTAGTCGGTGGTGAAGTGATTAGGTCACTAACCTGTAGTATTTCTTCCTTGGATAACTTTGCTATTACTGTACAGTATTTGTATTCGTCTCCTTGCTTCTGTGGTGCTAATATGGCTTCTAGTTGCGTGAACCATAATCTTGGTTGGTCTTTCCAAAATTCCGGAATGCGGGATAAAACCGAGGTGCCAGCAGCTACTTCAAGTGTTCCTTGCTGATTTATGTTCGCCTTGCACGGTGATTGTGCCATGTTTCTTGCTGCGTATTCGTTCGTCGGGGTCACCAATTTGCCAAACTACTTGGCAATATATGATTAGGTATAAATGAGACAAAAGATGTAGTATAGTCTGGTTATAATTATCTAAAGGTGCATCTTATATACTAACGACTTCGTGTTGATAACAGATAGTGGAAACATTTAATAGATACTGAACGTGCGATAAGGAACATAAGATTGTGATGTAGATTGTAGATACAGCACAAAGATATTGTACTGTAACATGGCACTTGCCCGAAAGGAATTTTATTTTACGTGTTTTTTTTATGTGATAGCTAGGGTTGCCACCTTTTTCTGGTGTAAATAAAGTACATTGCTTATGGCTCAAAGGTAGAATAAAGTACAATGTGTATATATAACGTTCAAATTATTTTAATAGGCAGGAGCAAAAACATTTTCGTATTTTGAATGTATTGTTAGTAATCAAACCTCTTTGGTTGTACTGAATGTAACTAACTGGTTTTAAAACCATTAAATTTTGTCATTCTGAAATGCAATACATCAAAAAAATCTAGTTCCCGCCACTTTTCAATTGTTTTTCAAGCAAGTAAAATGAACGTTTGTGACGAAGAAATTTACATTATACATTTAAAAGGTTTATTACAAAAATGGTAAAAATGCGACAAACGCCGCGAATAAAATTATGCGGTTTATTGACCTAATGCGTTATTTATACGAGTAGCACCAATTTGTTTAATACAAAAACGGCACATATATATTAAAAATAAATAAAAAAATATACCAATATTATTTTTTCTTTGTATGAATAATACGAAAATACTTTTGCCCCGACCTTATATTTTATTACTTTGCTAGTATCTTTCATTTCTTTTAGCAAATAATTATCAGTGCTAAACAGTCGCGGGGGACTGAACAAACATACAATTCACAGGCATAAAGTACACTCAGACTCGGAACAACAATTTGCGGATCATACAAAGTGGTGTCCCGTGTGGGAATCGAAACCACGACCTTTTGCGTAGCAGTCGGACACACTCCCACCGCGCCACAGAGGCATTCAGACACATGGTTAAATTAATACGAAATAAAGTATTTTTGCGTACTTCATCGTTATCCTAAAGCATTTAGTAAATTTACTAAAAAAATAATGCAAAGTACTTTACAATAAATTTTGGGTGGCAACCCTAGTGGCAGCCCTAACTATCTTAGGATATACTATTACACTATACGCTAGTATATGCTAAGTCTATGACCCTAACCGTCTTTTACGTGTTATTTCGGAGAGATATGACAGTTCTGCTCTTAAATTTAACAAAACTACATGTATTAACAGAGTTAATAGGTTAAGGTCCGATTCATACGTTCCGGTTTTAATCCAGTGCCGGTTACACGGTTGCCGGCTACCCGGCGGCAAATATATAGCGACCGGAACGTACGGACGCCGGAACGTGTGAAAACTACCGAACATCGCCATACACTTCGCGCTGGGTATCTGTTCGCCGTCTGTCTGGCGCCCAGATTGAAACCGGAACGTGTGAAAAATACCTAATTCTATAAAGATGCATGCGACGAGCATAACATTTATATCTACGCTCACTTTGTATAGCTCTATGTGACACTACAAAATAAGAGTACAGAAGCCAAACTCATGTATACTACGACTTTTATACCTACACTCACACTCGCGCACACACTGCGCGAGCGAGGCACTAACTCTGTCTTTGATCATTACTCGTTCCGAGTCTCCGCAGCTGTGACGCTCAGGGACGTGCTCCTAACGCTCGCACACATAGATATCTTTGTGTGCGTGCGTCAAAATTATTTTGTATGAAGCATTTTATCTGTAGGGGGACAAAATAGCGTACCCTCCGGTTTTCTCACCATAAATATTTATTTAAAGGCTTTACAAACAAAAATAGTATTTCCATAACTTTATTGGCAAGTCAGCTTACAAATTTAAAACAGTCTTTGTAAATAACTGCCATACAAAAAAATATCACTTCAAAACTTAAATCATAAGAAATCCATTTTGTCCACTAAATGCCATATGGACTGAACGACATACAAAAATATAAACAATCAAACACATAATTCACAAATAAATTTCATTGTTTTCTTAGGAAGATCTGCACAGTCTGCATGCATGGTTTGGATCTGGAGTATAAATCTTGCAATAAATGCATGCACAATCGTCTTCATCTTCCTCAACATTCTCCTCTTCCAAATCGCTATCAAATAGAACCTTGGACACTTGACGTTTTCTGGCACGCGAGGGCTTCTTTTCTTCTATTCCATTTTTTGATTTGATTTTGTCCATATTTGAAGTTGATGTCAACAACAAGTTCACTTGGCGCTTACTCGGTTTTCGCTTTCTTTGCCCTGCTACGTATTGCCCATAAGGAATAAGTGGCCGTGTGGTGCCGGCTTAAGAATAGTACCACCCCATCTCTACCCGTGGGTGTCGTCAAGGCGACTAAGGGATTTCACCCCGGAGGACGGGCTGCAGCGTCCTCTGCGTATTTAAAGCCTTACTGCGATCGCCAACCCGCTTGCCAAGCGTGGCGATTATGGTAATTACCCCCAGGATCTACATACTAGTAGGTTCTACTGGGGAGACCCGTGCCCAGCAGTGGGCCATCATATGGGTTGATATGTATGTATGTAATAAGTGGCAGCACACTAATAGGGACAGCTAGACTGCTACCGCTGCACTGCTGCAGCTGTGTAGCGGTGGTCGTGGTGGTGGCAAATATGTGAGGTTGCTCATTATCATCGTCTTTTGTTGCAGAAGTGCTAGGTGGTACACCGTCGTTATTAAGCTCAGGTCCAGGCAAGAATCCTTGATTTCCCTTCATTGTAAAGGAAGAGGAGAGCCGATTTTGTAATGGGGATGTTTGTGGTTTCGGATGGTTGAAATAAATAATCTGGGAAAACATCTAGATTATATGGCCACAAACCAGTATTTTTGACCATTGCATGCATCTTGAACTGTTGCTGTCTTACCGTATCCTTTGTTGAATAAATAACCAATTTGAAAAGCTGTGACTACTCTGCAGGTGTGGTTCTGTAGCCGTAGCCATTTCGATACTTCCTGACTGAAATATGTTTTCTAGGCAAGCACATGATTGGCAAACTGTAAAACCTCAAGTCCTTTGTGACTACCATGACCATCTACAATCAGCAAGACCCCGCTTGAAGCATCTGCTTTGACAAAATTTTGAAAATGTTGAAGCCATATAAGAAATACCGCCGACGTCATCCAAACAGACTCCTGAGCATATTATGCTTTATACCAGTCTATACTGTCGTATTGTATAACTACTTGGGGAGGTGCTGGAAAAAACAATCTAATACCCTTGGAACATGCACAGACAGCAGTACTTAAAGTAATGACGTTCAAACTCTACAAATATCACAATGCTCAACTTTATGACGACTATCAGCTTCTCACTGTGAGACAACTTTTTGTGCAAGAAACTATTTCCAGAAAGCACGCCTCCATAGTATATGACTCTAAACTTAATAAAACCCGTCGTTCTCTTCATATTTGCACAATCCCGAGGCTTAGGACCACTCAAGCAGCACGACATCAGGCAATTCTTGGGTGCCATCTGTACAACATCGTGAACAAGCATTGCAATATTTTTCATCTCCCTAGAACTCAGTATAAACAGTGACTAAATGGCTTATGAATAAGTCCTACGATGAGACTGGGAACTACTCTGGCACACATACACAATCACACACAAGCACTGACATTATTTCTGTTCATTGCAATTTCTAATTTAATCCACAAATTACTGTCTGCAATTTAATGATATACGTGAGAGCCCTGGTGCCGTTAACACTAGTTGAATCTTACTTTAATCAGAGTTCAACGAATGGTTGTTCTTCCACTATAAGTTTATATCAATTGTATCAACTAGATTGTAAAATAAGCCAATAAATATTAATATTATTATCTTTATTAATCTTGTAACTTATAAATTACATTTTTCAGTATAAATAAAATAATATATTATTATTATTATTGTTATTTTGTGATGACCCGGGTTGGTTCTACAAAAAATGCCCCACTGCTGGACCCCTGTAGATGATTTTTATTAAAATATTGGCCCCTCATATCAATTTCCGTATTGAGTTGATAACATTCTTTTTTAAGTCTGTTAATAAATATTTTTAAATAGTATTTATCTTGAAAAAACTGTTAATTAATGGTTAGATAGGTACCGACTAGGCAAAATATGAAAAAAATATTTTGTTAGCATACCTACTACACTACGTTTTTTTCCAGAAACTAGTTTTACCAAGTTAAAATTAAATCTACGCAAGTACTTTTAATTCAAGGTCTTTCTGGTCAAGGATTTAGATTTAATTTAGTAGTTTGTTTAACTTTGTAGGTAATATATTTTTAACAAGTTTTGGTTTAAAAGTTTTCTAGGGTACCGTAGTAAACAAAGAACCCATATGTATGTTTTCAATCTTACACAGTAGAGAGGTTATAGTTTTGTCATGGCCGATCGTCCTTCCCTACGTCCGTCCATCCGTCTATCTGTCCGCAGCTTAGCTCAGAAACTATTGTAACTGCTGTAAATAGGTATGCATATACATATTATTATTAGTTACCATGACAAAGTGATATAAAAAAATTTTAAAAAATAAATTTTACCCTATTCTACCCCATTACTCGATAATGTAGGGAGTTGTTGGATAGGTCTTTGAAAAATATTTTTATTTTTCGATTTAGGGATCTGTTTGTAAAGCTTAAAAGTGTATTTTTTTTTGTTAGTCAAGTGTCGCATTATTGTGTTGGGCAACTACGGAATTCTACTTAGTGCGTGGCCCGACAGCTATATTAATAGCTATTTGAATATTTCATATCCACATTAGTTACGTTAGTTCTTCTATAACTTGATCTTAGTATCTACATTTTAATATGCATTAATTATCAAATATAAACTTTAGTCGTAACCAAAAAAAAATACTGGCTTAAACGTTTCTTGTCAATATAATAACTAATAATCAAATATAACTAACCTTGAATGTAATCAAAAATCGAAAAATTTAATAGGCATATGCGTGGAAATATAATGAATGTAGTGAAAAATAGTTTAAAATATATCAGAGCGTTGTTACAAGGTTTACCTTTATAAACATTTAGTATATTATCACCACAAAGGTGGGGCCGTTTGAATATAATATTACTTTTTAAGAATTAAAACAAACCATTTTCAAATTTTGCTTTGATTATACATTATTTTGTTCGACAAAAACTGCTTTTTTATTCTAAAAAAACACAACAAAGAGACAGCAAACGATACCAAATAAATAATTGAAAGTGGCTTTACTCTAATTTTAAAAACAAAAGTCTAAGGAAATTACGATGAAGATGAAATGAGGCAAATAAAGGTTCCCGTTTACTTTCTTCTTCTCCATTCTCTAAACTGCGCTTGCCGACACATTTCATACATATCGAACCAGCAAGATAAAAATTCAAAATTCAAAAGTGCAAGTACAAGTGATTGGGCTTTAGCTGGACATTAATTTAAGGACCTGGTTGTATTTATAGATATTTCAGAAAATAAATTATAAAATGTTTGCACTGGATCTAAATTGTTAGTTACAATTTTATTACCAACACATAATTCTAAATGATGATCGCGTGGCTTGGCCCGCCCAGCTTTAGCATTGATTATGTTCCAAGTGGCTTTAATTGTATTCTCTGCTTGTTTAATATTTCTACCTAAATATTAAGACTTAGCAGCAGCACAAGTCTTTTTAAATATTTTGGAATCATTTTTAACATATTGAACAAACTTAGGGTCAAAAGTATATTGCTTCATACCATACAATTCATACAACTTAGCTCTACTTATTTGTACGCCAGTTGTTGCCCAATCACAAAAACAAATTTTTCGATTTTTATAAAAAGTCTTAGTTGTGAAAATATTATTAAATTCATATTTGATAATGTTAAACAAAGACGCGTAAAGGTAGTTCGGATCATCCTGACTAAAATCTATATTAGCAATACGGACAGAAACATTAGTATTAAATTTGTTTAGACGGACTGTACTCATTGGCCTACATGTGATCTTGTTTACTTTAGCCACTGTATGAATAGGAAAAGTTACTTTCAGTCCACAGTGATCGGAAGTTAAATCACTCAATATGACATCATTATAATAGCCACAGTTGCAAAAAATATTATCTAAGCATGTGCCTTGTTGGTGCACTAAACAAATTCTTCAAATTAAATAAGTTAAATAAAGTACATAATATAATACACATAGGTGACTGTTCAAGTATATTAACGTTGAAATCGCCACACAGAGACTACTACATGCTTTTCACCATAATTAAGAACTTTTAGTACATCCTCCATTATAGTCTCGAATAAATTAAAGTCACTCTGTGGTGGACGGTAGACACAAACAACAATATGCTCCTTTAATTCTTACACAAGAGAGTTCTACAGTACGCTCGAAAGAACGAGCTACAATATCTTTACGTTCTTTACTATTCACACTATTAGAAACAAAAATCATAGAGCCACCATGTATAGCCTTCTTCCTTAGGAACATGCTTACCATACTGTAATGTTCATTATTAAAAATCTTGCCAGATAAGCCCTGAATATTTTGATGTACTGTGGTTAGACCATATGTTTGCTTATCTGTTGTCTCATTTACTAGTTTAAAAAAATTGGTAGAACTAAGTGATTGCTGTGATACACTAATTGTACCAAGGTCAGCGTATATGTTAAATGCTAATAATTTAGCAATCTGTCGCTTAAATATAGTAGACAAATACTTAGTATTTTTTGTAAAAATAAATTCAAATAAATTTATTCGTGTCGAAAAATAATATAAACTTAACATACTTATATGTTGCGTTGTAAAATAACAAGTTCAAGCTCTGAATGTGCTTGTTGTGTATATTAGATAGTGACTGTGAGTAAGGTAGGACACATATAATAAATTTACAACCTACTTTTTCAATAATGGATATCATAGACTCTGCTAAATGAATTATATCTCTCTTGGTGATTGAGAAGCTGTCACCATATAATACTATGACTGTTGATTGATCATCTAAACTAATGCTATGTAATTAACTAATTAAACTACTAAGCTTTGCTCCCGGTGAACAATAATTTGTAACCTTATAATTTGAATAACCCTTATTTAACTTTCCAAAATCTATTCCTAACTGGTCGGAAAAAATTGCAACTTGTTTCTCTGTAACAGGATTAGCTAAAGGTTGTTGAGTATTTAATAATCCGCAGTCACAATCAGACTCACTGTTCGATCTGTTCTGCAAACATGATGTATTTGTGAGTGTATTTACATTGTTTGTGGGTGTAACAGACTGTGGTAGCGAGCAGTTACAGCAAAGGTTGTATATGATAAGAGAAGTTAATTGATCCATATTCTCTCTTGCTACTTGGGCTACTTCCTCATACTTAAGAATGTACTGTTGAGTTTCTGATTCGTGTTTAAATATGAGTGATGATACATCAGCTGGTCATACATCAATCTGCGGCAACTATTTGTTCATGACAGGAATCCAACTGTGACCGTAGTTTTTCTTGTTTATTTAATGACTCGGATTGGCTCTTAAACAATATTAAAAGTTTTCCAAACCGTAAATAGGCTGCCTAAGCATGTTTACTTTCTGCAAACCCATTCAATATCTTTGAGTCGCATTACATAGTTGGAGGCTAGTCTAAGTTAAAACATAATGCAATAATTAAATTAAATACCCTCACAGGGAAAAATAAATTAAAAGTCATAAAAATCGAGGTGTTATTTTAGACTCTAGAAACTGACACATGAAATCAAAAAGTTTAGTAAATAACAAAAATACTCTGTTTTGAAAAACGAGCATGCCAACTCAATTAACGATTGGTTGAAAACGTCTTTTGAAAAAAAATACTCGGTAGTCCTAAATATAAAATTTATAATCATAAAGTAAATTTGAATAGCTTGTGAGAGAATTCCAAATGACTTTGTTTTCCATGTAGTTAACTACTGAATAGTAGCTATCGGACAAAATTTATCCCTGACGTCAGTGGCAACCGATCAGATCGAGATATTTGTGAGGTGAAGCAACGTTACTACTGTGTGTTCATAGGTGGGTCCGAGTTTAAAAAACTTAACACCCATCAGTGCCTCGAAGAGTACGTTAAGCCATCGGTCCTGCGCCCAATCACTTTTCAGTCGTGTCGGATTTCCGTCCCATCAGGGTATGAAAGTGAGGGAAGAGAAAGTGCACTTATGTCTGCGCATCACTCCTGCACTATATTGACTGTTGCATAGGGTAGTCTCTGGTGAGATTGGCCGCCGTAACCGATTTCGGTTAGGAGATCATTATTACACATTTAAATTTATTGAACTGCCATGTAACTGCTATAAGTTGACCCGTGAGCACGATCGGTCCAATTTGATCGAAACGTCGGGCTAATAAAAGGTTCCTTTAAAATATTTCACGCAGTGCATAGCATTCTAATAAAATAAGCGCTGTTTCAATTTCTGTCAGCTGCCGATTGTTTTAAACTGCAGAGCTGAGTCTGTTACACAAGTCATTTATAGATCCCACCGCCCGAAGCTTAGAGCCAAGAGTAATTTATTAAACTGATCTTGTAGTAGAATAACAACCAAAATATTGTAATAATGTATGCAATAGTGTGTAAATTTTCAATAAAAGTTTTTTTTCGATTCAAGCGCTTGTATTTGCATCTCCTACAATATTTTTTCTCATATCGAACAGTTGCTGCATCTTTTTCCACAGGCAACCCATCTATCATATGCCAAATAATATTCTCTTTTGATTCCTATGCGTATTATTTTTGTAACAGTGGCAACTCGATATTTTCGAGAAACGATACGTAATGTATTGTTACGACGTTGTTGTGGTAATTTTTAGTAAAATTGTTTGCAGAATTGTAACAAAATATTGTTCTAACATGTATATATTTGTCAAGATATTTGGTGTAACTGTTCAATAACAATGATTTTTCATTAAATGGTAAACCGTTATATTTTTAGTTTTGTAATGACATCATCATCATCATCAGCCTATCGCAGTCCACTGCTGGACGTAGGCCTCTCCAATTGCAAGCCACTTTGTTCTATCTTCGGCTTCTCGCATCCAGCTTCTGCCAGCCGTTTTGCGTAAATAATTACTCCACCTGGCCTGAGGGCATCCTACACTACGTTTGCTGAGACGCGGTCTCTACTCAAGAACTCATTACCCCAACGGTTATCGGTTCTTTGGCTAATATGGCCAGCCCACTGCCACTTCAGCTTGCTAATCTGGTGGGCTATGTCGATAACTTTGGTTCACTGCTGAATCACCTTATTTCGTCCCTAAGAGAAACTCCGAGCATAGCCCTTTTCATAGCCTGCTTTGAACTTGTAGACCGGCCATACCGTCAGACTTTAGTCTTAAGGCAAAACTTGACGTAACAATTCTCCTGTTCACCTCGTCCTCGAAGTTGTTTCTACCTAACTGCAATGACTGCCCGAGGTACACATATTTTTGAACAACTTCGAGAACGGCGCCGTGCACCGCTGTCGGTTCCGGTAGTACATGTTCATTGAACATGACCTTGGTTTTATTGATGCGTACATAGGAGTCAGCTAGGTAATTTAACATCTGTTGTAGGTCATGCAGCGTTTCTGCCATGATGACAATGTCATCTGAAAATCACAAGTGCAGCGTCTTGAACATATCCTCCATTGCATTTGTGAACAGTTTCGTTGAAATAACGTCTCCTTGCCTCACTTCTCGATGCAATGGTATAGATTTTATTTGCTGATTCTGTACTTGGACGGATATGGTGGCGGCTTCGTTGAGACATCTCATCACTTGGATATATCGCCAATCTACTTGGAATCGCTGCAGGGACTCCAGACCAGTTGGACCAGCTTTTTATCGAGTCAAAGGCCTTCTTATAGTTCACCAATGCTAGACACAGGGGCTGATTATACTACTGGGTCTTTTGAATAATCTGCCGCACTATGTGGATGTGGCCTATGGTGCCATATCCGCTCCGAAATACAACCTGTTCCGGTGGTTGGAGTTTAAATTCAAATTCTTTATTGTACACATAGAAAAAAATATACAATCAATAAGTACAAAATAAAAGTAATTATGTACAAAGGCGAGCTTAACTCAAAATTGAGTGTTTTACCAGCAAACTTTTGAGCTCTAGAGTAGAAAGATATATATAAGTAGTCGGAAGTGTAACAATAAAAGAAAAAAAAGAAAAATATAAATTAAACCATATGTATAAATAAACAGTAAGTACATACTTACATACATAAACGTATGTTATTTCAAAATCATATAATATACCTAAATAAATACATGTAATATATATATATATACATACCAGATAATACATACACTTACATATTAATATTACATAAATAAAATATTATAATACATACTTAATTAGATAGAGTGAAAATATTATTTTGTCCTTTTTTTAAAACGTTAAGAGAGAGGCTGTCGCGTAAAGGGTGAGGAAGAGAATTCCAAAGCCTCATCGCTTTTATGATGAAAGAGCTATCGTAACAGCTGGAGCTGTGAGCGGGAGTACTTAATAGAAGAGAGGAGGCGGAACGACAGGGTTTACCCCTGGGAATAAGATAATTGAAGCGCTCACGTAGATAGGAAGGAGAATTAGGATTGTGAAGAATAGTATAGAGAAGAGAAAGAATATGTGAGTTACAAAGCTGCCCAATCGGTAGCCACTTTAGATTTCTCCAACATTCGGAGACAAGGTCGTATTTACGTAATCCGAAAATAAAGCGGATACGCAAATTCTGCAGACGTTTGAGTTTGTCAACGACTTCCTCCCTAGCATCCAGAAAACAAACATCGGCATAGTCAATGTGTGGAAGTAGAAGAGATTGAGCAAGAGTAACTTTAGTTTGAAACGGTAAGAACTTCTGAAGACGTTTGAGAGATTGAAATGAGTAAAATAATTTCCTACTTATTTCCGTAATGTGGACATCCCGTGAAAGATTTGAGTCTATAAAGACACCAAGATTTTTTATAGAGGTAGAGGTATCAATCCTGATGATTAGTGACCTATAGTTCGTAAAATATAGCTTGATACCTGTGACGTTTGTCAGAATGACATGTAATAGGTATGGGACGTCTTTCGTATTTTATCGATATTTATATGGAATGAGTTTATTAAAAAAAATACATTTTAACGATATTGAAAGAAAGAAAAAAGGAAATGAAAGATGAATTTGAAGGTATTTAAAAGTTTAATTGTCAAATGGTGTACAGCCGAGATCAACTTCCAAGTCGAATTCTGATTCATCACTGGAGCAGTCCTGTAGATTAATAATTAATTCTTGATCGCATATGTTGTCAAATTGAATATCGCGCTCCCAATCTTTTTGAATCACATTTTTTGTCTTCTCAACTACCTTTTTCCAATCATCAGCATTTACATGTACACAAGCTTCATGTAGTAATGTCAACATTTTGTTCGCTGTGAAAGGCGGTGCTACATTATGTCTGGCAGCGTAACCTAGAAAAAAAAGGTATTCGATCAAACAAAATACCTATAGCTTTTTATATATGTTTTTTTAGATTATACGAACCTTTGACTTGAGCCCAGATTAGTTCTATTGCATTGTAATGGCAATGATATGGTGGTAAACGGATGACGGTGTGGCCCATTTCCTTTGCAATTTCGTCTATAATATATCTTGGAGTGGGGGGCTTATGAATGCTTACTAATCTTAGCAATTCTTTCTTGAGCATGCTGTTGTCGGCTTTTACTCCTTTGTTTTGCAGCCAAGTAATAATTTCAATTTTACGATTGCTTGTCGTAGGCGCCTTATCTTTTTGTACTGAATGATACGGAGCGTTGTCCATCAGAATAAAATGTGGTTCACTCAAATTATTTAGAAGAGTTAGAAACCACTCCTTAAATTTTGTAAAATCCATTTCTTCATGGTACTCTGTTGTTTTTACTGATTTAAACGCCAGTAAACAATTGGGCACAAAACCAGACGATGTCCCCGCATGAGTAATTATTAATCTTTGTCCTTTGCCTTCGGGCACCTTGGTGGTAGACTCCGCTTTATCGTCTGTCCACGATCTTGAAACAGTGTGGTTTGCGTTGAGCCATGTTTCATCAAGAAAAACCACTTTATTCCAATCTGTTATATTTTTGACTTTGCGCAAAAAGTCAATTCGGGTCAAAGCAATGTCTGTTCGCTCCATTAAAATTTTTCTTTTATCGCTTTTCTTATAAGCAAAGCCGATTTTTTTCAATATTTTGGACAACGATGGTGGACTTCCTTTAAATAAATCCGCGTCTTTAAGCGAAACGGATACTTTTTTTAACGTGGGAAATTCACCACGTGCGTAATACGCATATATATGATTTCGAATTGCGGCAGCATCAAAGTCGTCAATTTCGGTGACTGGCGAAACTCTCTTCCTTTTTTTATTAGGAGTCGATAATATTTTACCTCCCTCATCTTCGGCCACCATCTCCTTTGACGATTCTCCATACTTTTCTTTGCTAATTCGAGACACTGTAGCTCGTCCGATACCAAGAGCGTCAGCAACTCTATTGCACACTTGCTCCAACGGTAGTAGCGGTCCGCCATTTTGATTCTCGCGCTCAAAATACTCACGCAAACGAATCACAAACTCGCGACTTTCGCTATTCAAAACAGTTTTTTTTGTTCTTTTCGGCATTGTGGTGCAAAAAAAAACAAATAACTAGAAATAACAACAAAACTTAACAAAGCAACAGTAATAACGACAAAACAATATTAATCACGTAGCGGTAGCGTATACAAGGCGTGGGCACTCGTACTGACTCAAAAAAGATGGCGTCCGCTTGATCGCTGCATGCGAAAGCAGTAGGTATTGCAAGACTAAAAAAATACGAATTCGTTGTGAAAAAACGATTAGATATAATCATTTATACAATTTATATTAATGAAATTGTCATACATTTATTTTATCGATATTCGCTGGCCAGTCGATTACACATCCCTACCAGGCTGCGAAAAGAGTTTACGAAGTAAGCTAACAAAAAAATATAAATAATAAAATATAATAAATATTTTAAATTACCTTTGTTTATACTAGTATCTCCTTGATAACAAGTTCTATTTGAAAAAAGTGTTCTAGATTTCTATACAAATGTCTTATTAATATTTAAAAAATTAAAACTTTTCCAACAACAAATTTATTGTAGTAGTCTTTTAAACGTAGTCTCTAAAGTCACAGGTATCAAGCTATATTTTACGAACTATAGTATATGTATATTTAGCGGATTAATTCCCTGAGAGGCGTGGCTTTACGGTGATGTCATCGTGCGATGACATAAGGAGGGATTGACAAGCGCCAGAGTGGGGGCAATGGCGACGACGGCGAGGCAGAGTCGCTGCTCGTTCAGTTGCGGCGCGGTTATCGGATCGGACGGACGTTCACCTTAGCCTATAGCTTACCTTGTTATAATTTTTGTTTGTTGTAATTTAAATAAAACGGTCTATCAGTTGTTCGAATATTTGAATCAGTGTAACGTTTTTTTGATTTAATTATAATATTTGAATTTTGTTTGTGCTGATTGTTTTTTTTTAATAAATATCTACCCGAAAAGCTTATCTCAGAAGTGGGATCGTGCCACGTTTTCATTGCTTTGCTTTTGCCATAACTATCGAATCATAATGCCTAAAGACACTAGTACTAATTCGCGACGCCGTGGACGTTCGACGGATCCGACGATAGAACAACAACTTTTAACGGTGATATTTCGTTTAAACGCGTTGGAGGACGATTCAAGGAACCGCAATTCGGTTCAAACCAGTGTGTGTACCGATGTGACGTAACGTGCTTTGCCTGCATCTACGCGATCGGCGCATTCACACACGCTGCCGATGCCCGTGGTGGCGGGTAGCGCCGCGCCAGTGATCGAGGTCGAATCCCAGTCGGGCTCTCTGTTGCCGATGCTCCGTGAGGGGTCCTGTGCCACAAGCGTGATAGCATCCGCGCCACCCCCGGGTGCCGAGGCCGTCATGAGTGAGGTAGCCGATAAATTAGTGAGTGCCATCAACTCCTTGAACCCGGTAAGATCGAACCATATTTATATTTCTAATTTCGACCCTTCTTTAAATGATTTTATTGTGTGGTGTGATGAAGTAGATCATGTTCGTAAAATTAATCGATGGGATAATCGTGAGTGTCTGGCGCGTATAGGCAATTGTTGGAAAGGTGACTCTCGTGTGTAGCTAAGTGAGTGGACAACAAATGACCGCACGTGGTCTAATTTTAAGAAGGAATTCCAATCGTTATGTCCGCGTCGAATAGATACCGCGAATATTCTCTTTAACGTAATGAAAACTGAATCTGCTAAGTACCCTACTTATGCAGAATATGATAGACGTTCGTTATTGCGTTGCAAGTAGTTGACGGGCTTAGCGAAGAATTAATCGCTTTAATTATAATACGCGGTATAACAGACCCACAAATTCGAGCAGCTGCCACAAACGCAAATCTATTACCAAACGATATTGTGCGATTTTTATCTATTTACATTAAACCTGATAAAACTGTGCCGTTACGCGTTGGGAGTAGTGATCATTCTCTTGGCAGCTCACGCAAAAGGGAACATTACGATAATAAACCTAAAATTAAATGCTTTTCGTGTGGGGGTTATGGACATGTACAAATTAATTGTTTCAAGCGCTTGAAGTCAATTGATGACAACCAACCCTCCACTTTCAAGTCTCCTAATGTGGGTAGTTCTGGTTCGAAAGAATCTTGTAGTTACTGTAAAAAGATTGGTCACCAGGCCAATGATTGTTTTGCAAAACAACGTGCAGAATCTCGTGGTACGTCTGTTTAATTTTTTAGTGAGACGACAGGAGAATGTTGGCGAAATGATATTGCTACTGCGGTTATTCAAGGCGTGCCGGTAGATTTACTTATAGGTAGTGGTTCTCAGATATCTCTTGTTGCAGAGTTGGTTGTTGCGACATTTTTAATGTACGCAGACACCTTCGTTTTGTACATTGTATGGTATCGGAAACCAAGACGTTGAGTCTAGTTCTTTCACTACGCTAACCGATATTACGCTTAAGGGTTATTTTTCATGTTGTTCCGAACAAATATCTGAGTACCCCCGTTATAGTAGGTACTGATATACTCAATAGAGATGGCGTTATCTATACCCGAGCCCGATGTGTGCGACGTCTTACACAGACGAAGGTGTTCACTGTGGGGTCGTGTAAGCAAATAGATGAGCATCAACATATTTGAGTTGATAAAACTACTGATTTGATACATAAACATTTTTGGTTTCCTGGGTTAAGACAGTTCGTACATGAATACATTCAGCACTGTATTGTTTGTCTATCTCGCAAAAATATACCATGTCAACCCTTACTGCCAATCGAATCCTGGCAAAAGCCAGACACGTCGTTTGATACTGTGTTTTAGGACCCTTGCCTGATTCAAATGAATTTAAATTGGTCATCTTGATTGTAGACGCTTTCACTAAATATTGTCTTATGTACCCAATTTTTAGACAGGACACTAAAGAATTAAAGCAAGTGTTTGAAAATGCTATATCCTTGTTTGGTACCCCTCGGATGATTGTAACCGATAGGGGACGTATGTATGAGAGTACCTCATTTACTAACTGGGTTAAAGATCTAGGATGTGATATCCATTTTATTACTCCAGAGATGCATCAAAGTAATGGACAGGTTGAGCGGTGTAGCCGCACAGTTATGAATATGATTCGGGTAGAAACTAACATCCGACAGGAAGACTGGTCTAATATAATTTGGAAATTACAACTCAACCTGAACATTACGAGGCAAAAATCTACTCAATATTCACATTTGAATTTGTTAATTGGCAGTGTTGGTGCGACGCCCGTCATACGATCCGTGGTGCGTGATGTGGCGCTCGAGGCTACCAGTGCTAACCGACAGTCACTTCGCGAGCTGTCCCGGCAGCGTGCGACAGAACTGTTAGACAGAAACCGGGTGCAGCAAGATGGCATCGCGCATCCTGAGGGCTCTGCGCTAGTGGTTATGATAGCATCCTGAGGGCTCTGCTATCGCGCATCCTGAGGGCTCTGCGCTAGAGGTTATGATAGCATCCTGAGGGCTCTGCTATCGCGCATCCTGAGGGCTCTGCGCTAGTGGTTATGATAGCATCCTGAGGGCTCTGCTATCGCGCATCCTGAGGGCTCTGCGCTAGTGGTTATGATAGCATCCTGAGGGCTCTGCTATCGCGCATCCTGAGGGCTCTGCGCTAGTGGTTATGATAGCATCCTGAGGGCTCTGCTATCGCGCATCCTGAGGGCTCTGCGCTAGTGGTTATGGTAGCATCCTGAGGGCTCTGCTATCGCGCATCCTGAGGGCTCTGCGCTGGTGGTTATGGTAGCATCCTGAGGGCTCTGCTATCGCGCATCCTGAGGGCTCTGCGCTAGTGGTTATGATAGCATCCTGAGGGCTCTGCTATCGCGCATCCTGAGGGCTCTGCGCTGTGTATGCGGTCCACATCCCGAGGGCTCTGTGGTTTAGATAAGATTTTACAGATAAGGACACATTATGCATGTCAGTAAAAATCACTGCGGCTGGAGGTTGAGGTCGCCAGTATCTTAACTTTTTGTTACGAAGAATAATACTCGTGCTGATTTCAATAAAGCATTACCTGTGTGTATTGTTCTAATGCAAACAATTTACATATCTGTTTTAGATGCTGACAATGAGTTTAATGACAATTCCACGATACCTAACGTCGAGGCACAACCTGGTACATCTGATGCTGAGATTGTGGGCGAGGACGCGCCACCGTCAGGAATGGCCGATTTAGCGGATTAATTCCCTGAGAGGCGTGGCTTTACGGTGATGTCATCGTGCGATGACATAAGGAGGGATTGACAAGCGCCAGAGTGGGGGCAATGGCGACGACGGCGAGGCAGAGTCGCTGCTCGTTCAGTTGCGGCGCGGTTATCGGATCGGACGGACGTTCACCTTAGCCTATAGCTTACCTTGTTATAATTTTTGTTTGTTGTAATTTAAATAAAACGGTCTATCAGTTGTTCGAATATTTGAATCAGTGTAACGTTTTTTTGATTTAATTATAATATTTGAATTTTGTTTGTGCTGATTGTTTTTTTTTAATAAATATCTACCCGAAAAGCTTATCGTATATTATGTTGTTGATAAGATTGACGGTTAAGATAATTATAATATTCAGAATGAAACATTAAGAATCGGTAACAAAAAACTAGGTTTATACTGAGTCACTTACACAAGAGTAACAGAATTTAAAAAAAAAACTTAGGAAACAAAAGCAACACTTGTGATAAGTTATGATTCTACATGTAACTAGGTACAGTCGCGGAATGAAAATGTTCGTCACCTTAAAGTCCAATTTTGTTTGAAGGCTTGAACTGAATCAAGGAACAGTAACGCAAACATGTCGATGTTGTCAAACTAAAAATAAGGTTTTATACAGATTATTAACTTATCCATTTAAAGCAATAGATAGAACCTGGAAATAAAAACTTTTACGTTAAGAAAATAGACATTCATCAAACACATGCGAAAATGTTTTTATTTCAAGGTAATAGACAATGGTAGAGTAATGACTGAGAAAATTGGTTGACAGCTTCTTGACCGACACGAATCGGCTGTTTTTAAATGTCGCACCTACGATGGGAATTAATAACATTATACGACTACTTCTCGATTCGCCTAAAGAGAACCAAAGGAACTAAAACTGCTTTAACTGTCTTATTTTAACACATTATTTTGGGCATTAAGCACAATTCTGGGTTACTCTGTATATTTGATATTTCATATAGTACCAGACTGTAGTATTTCTGAAAATAAAATGATCGGTAGTGAATTAACTAAAAAATTTCAGTGTGTGTTATATTTCGTACATGTGCATGGCAGTGATTGGCAGCCCCCGACGAATTTTCTTCGTACTACTTACCTCTTACTGGTCGGGGGGCCTAAAATTTTATTTTAAACTTTTCCAATAAAAAAGTATGGATCATAAATTTTTTCAAAATTTTTAATTTTGTTTTTTTTTTTAATACTTTTTAGAGATTTCTTACAAAATTGTTTTGCGGCTCAATCTGGTGTGTTAACATCATAACATCAATTAAGAACTGTTGCTTATAAACACTAATCTTTTACTGACATCATAAAATATATCTAAGAGCTAGTAGACAAATTACACACCCTTTACAGAAAACCGCATCTGAATTGAACGAACCGTTATTGCGATAAATGGCAACACTCGAGTGCACCCACAAACAATCTCTCACCTGAAACGCTTATACCTTCTGCGTTCCGTCGTGGGTAAAAAAGACCAAAGCATTTTCCATTTGTGACATAGGGGTAAAAGTAAACAATTTTGAACAAATTAACAGCGATCTATTAGGCCTTGAAAGGCAACAGCTAGTTTCATTAATAGGAAGGTATTCTAATTATTTTGTAGAAAGTACGCCTACTGGCAGGGTTAGTACAGGTCAGTTGGAAATTAAATTGATTGATCCCAATCGCACAGTTCAGCGTAGGCATGGTTCAGCATATATATTGAGTCCTGAAAATAAGAATGAGGTACGCAAGCAAATTAGAGAGCTGTTGTCTGCTGGTATCATTTGTGAGAGCTGCTCACCTTTCGCAAGTCCCATTTTGTTGGTGAAGGAGAAGGACGGGACTGATAGACTATGTGTAGATTATAAGGAAATAAATGATAATACGGTGCCTGATAAATATTCATTGCCACTGATTTCTGATCAAATTCAACGCTTAGTCGGTGCAAATAAATGCTTAGTAGGATGGTTAATATTTATTTTTATATTTAGTGATAGTAGATGGCGCTGCGTTGCCATGCATAGAAACACGTCCGCGAATTTTTGCTTGTTACAAATATAAACGTTGCATTAAACAATTTGTGCTTGTTGTAAAAGTGAAGGAATACGTGCAAATCATAGGTGGTAACGTTATCAAACACACAAAGTGACGATATACAATAATATAACTCAGTACAGTGATACTGCAAAGTGATCAAAAATAAAGACAGCAAAACCGTGTAAAGTATACAGACTAGTCGAAAAACATAAAACTAAAATAGCATTTAACTGACTTTCGTATAAAAAGTGTTAATAATATAAATTACTATCAAACCAATAAAACATTTTTAGTGACTTTCGGTGTGACATTTTTAATGACGGTAGACAGAAGTGTATCAACGACGAGACAGCTACAGTGGCGTAGCCCGCAAACGCTTGGTATGCAAGAGATTGATTATTTAGATCAATTAGCTAGGTACAAGTTTGGCGTAATCGGAACGAAGGCGATACGAATTCCTGGAGTCTTAAGTTCGAACCTCACTGCATCGCAATTGCACTTTTTGTGAATGTTGCATGTAGATATTATTGTCAACATAAAAATTTAAGCATCTTACAAACATACAAATACTATACGATGGATGACAACAATATGCAAATATTACTACAAAAAATTCAAGAACAGATGGACAAACAAACTATATTAATCACAGAATCGGTCACGCGGAATGTTGTGCAACAGTTCGACGACAAATTAACTAAAAACTGAAATTATCGAATTAAAACAAAAGATGAACCGTTGGGAAAAATATGGGAGAAATAATAATTTGCTGTTTTTCGGAATAATGTATAATAAAGAACAAGATTTAACCTCAGTAATGTATATTCTAGGAAAAAATAATTTATTTCTTGGATTAGATATTCAACCCCAAGTAATAGATAAAGCCTATAGAATTGGTTATAAAAAGGACTGCACCAGACACTAGGCCTATCTTAGTATCCTTTATTACAAACTGGAGAAAAGATGAGGTATTAAAAAACAAAAGGACATTACCTCAAGGAATATATATATAAAAGAAGACTATCCTAAAGACGTCTTAGAAAAAAGGAGATCTCTACAGTTACTATACTACTATAGTACTAGAGGAAGAGCGAAAGAAAGGTAACTTGGCATATATTAAATATGACAAGTTAATAATCGAACCGAGAAAAAATAAAAAGGAAATCTTCGGGGTCCCCAAACACGAGCAATATAAAAAATCAAGCAATGGCTGGTACAGATAACAAGAAAATGAACATTACTAACGCTTTTGAATATATGGCACGCAAAAGAAAAAAATAGCAGCTAGCAATTAAAACACAGTCAAAACCAAAAAATCAATCTAACAACTCATGTTGAACTTCCCCCAAGCCGGTTGGTCCCCGTGGGGGAAAAAGACCACAACCCTCCAGCAACCACAAAAGAAATAAACAATACTCTTAAAATTTGAACATACAACGTAAGATCTTTAGCATCATATGAGAGATTCTTAGAACTTACTTACTCACTGCAAAAAATAAACATTGACATACTGGGCTTGCCAGAAGTTAGACGAGTGGGATGTGAGATTGAAGAACATGAAAACTTTATATTTTGCTACAACGGAGAAACACTTGTTTTGCACGGCGTAGGATTCTTAATTATTAGAAAATAATATAAACACAATTTAAAAGATTTATAAGCGCTATCGGAACGAGTTGCGCTATTACAGATGGAATTTAATAGTCAAAAAATATCAATAATAGCATACACTAGTGCTCCAACTGAAAAGGCCAAACACGAAGAAATTCGAACCCTCTACAAAACTTTAGAAACCGCGCACAGCTACGCGGAAAAGAACCTACTTGTGATCGGCGATTTTAATGCCAAAATTGGTTAACCAAAAAGCGACGAGAGCACAGTATTAGGACAGTATGGTTATGGAACTCGAAACGAAAGAGGAGAAAATCTTTTGCACTACGTCTTTGAAAATAAATTATGTATTATGAACACACACTTCAAGATGTACATTAGTATGTTATTAATTCAATGATGTTACGAGAAGTGCATGATTTTGATTATATCTATTTAAAATGTAATAAATGTATTAAATTATTAATTAAAGTTTGATATGTTAGTAAGTTTAAAGTTAATTTATTTATGCATGATTGGAATATGTTAATATTAATTAATTACCTATATTGTAATAACAAAATGTTAATGGATATGGAAATAAATGCTTTATTATTATTATTATTATTTATTGATATGGCAAGTAGGTATTATATAGATACCTGTACAGGAAGGGTTCCATTGAGCGTACGGCCTTTGTCACACTAGAGGCCTCTCCTAACTTACGCCACAACATCCGGTCCTCCACCTTCCGCATCCAATTGATTCCAGCGACTTTCTTTAAGTCGTCAGTCCATCTGGCTGGGGGTCGTCTCCACTCTAGGACTCGTTTGCTCCATCGGCCATCGGTCCTTCGGCAAATATGGTCAGCCCATTGCCACTTCGGCGTGCTTAACTTGCGTGCTATGTCGGTAACTTTGGTTCTTAGTAGGATGACCTCGTTGCGAATTTTATCACCGTAGGCACCTTAGGTAATAACAGAGCTTTGGGATGCCCCGTAATATATCAACGAGCTATTAATAAAGCACTCGGATCATTAACTGAATCTTTCGCAGTCGTGTACATTGATGACGTCATAGTTCCCGGGTGGACCGTAGTTGAGGGTCTCGAGACATTGGAATTGGTCCTTAAGGCTTTGACGGAAGCAGGTTTTTCGTTAAACATAAAAAATTTGCTTTTCTCAAAACAAGAGCCGAATTTTTGTGTTTTGAGGTATCATTTTACGTGGGTTTGGTGACATAACACCAAACCCACGTAAAATTCGTGCTCTGGTTGAAATTTCAACACCACCTCAGACCGTCACTCAGGTCCGTCAATTTTAAAGCAAGTCCTCTTTACGGTCTTACCTCAGGAAAAGGGAAAGTGAATTGGACATCGTAGTTTGAAAAATATCGAAAAGACATCCTATACATACTGAATGACAAAACTGTATTGACGATATTCGGTCCAAAGCTGCCCACGGAATTACACTCGGACACCAGCACTGAAGGTTAGGGTGCAATACTTATGCAGTATTACAGTCGCCGAACATCCAGCGCTCTGAAATTGGAGACGCTTGCAAGTATTTCCGTCATTACTTGCTAGGTAGGAAGTTTATTGTAGTGACAGACTGCTGCGCTGTCAAAGCATCTAAATCTCTCGCCCCGTGTTCATAGATGGTGTTGTTTCTTTCAAACGTTTGATTTTGACATTGAATATCGACAAGGCAAATATATGGGCCACGTAGATTTCCTGTCACGTAATCTTGTACCCTCGGAACGGATTGTTAGGGTAAAGCAAAAGCGAGTTAATTTAACAGAGATTTCGGAAATATGGTTGCAAGCCTCGGCTTGCAACCATATTTTAAAATACGTTATCTCATAACTAAACTAGAAGCAAATGAACTTAATAGCGATATTGCTAGAACTTTTGAAATTATCTGATGAACAATAAAACATTTGGTTGCCAAAAATACCGCTTGCATTCCAGCATTTTCATTAGAGATGGGAAAAGACCCTGGAAAAAGTTTTTTACTATTATTGGTTTCCTAATATGAACAAATATGTGCGAAAATTTGTAGAAAATTGTTTAACTTGCCGAATGGCAAAATCTAACTTGGAAAAGGTTCAAGCCGAACTACATCCTATTCCAAAAACTACTATCCCATGGCTATACACTATATATACTATTCATATAGATGAGACGGGAAAATTGAGTAGAAAAAAGATACTAAACAGTACATCTTCGTGTCTGTAGATGGGTTTACAAAGTATGTGATTCTACACCATACCCGTAATATAGATTCAAATGATCTATTAGGTCATTGAAATATAATGTTTCATTATTTGGTGCACCTACGCTTATTATAGCTGACCAGGGTAGATGCTTCACGGGTATAAGGAGTTTAGAACTTTTGTAATTCTCATAATATTAACCTACATCTTAAAGCTACTGGCGCTAGTCGTGCCAATGGTCCGGAGGAACGTCTACACTAAAAAACATGCTAACCGCTGTCAAAACTAAAAATAATATGTCATAGCAAAATGCATTGCCCGACATCCAACTTGCCGTGAATCGAGTTACAAAAGCAAGTTTTCTGGAATTGTTAGTTGGGAAAGTTGCCAGACCCCTAGATTTAATGACACTAGAAACAGACGAAAAATAAGTTTTGCCGTGTGGTACCGGCTTAGGAATAGTACCACCCCATCTCTTCCCGTGGGTGTCGTCAAGGCGACTAAGGGATGTCACACTGGAGGACGGGCAGCAGCGTCCTCTGCGTACTTAAAACCTTACTGCGATCGCCAACCCGCTCGCCAAGCGTGGCGATTATGGCAATTACCCCCAGGATCTACATACTAGTAAGTTCTACTGGGGAGACCCGTGCCCTGCAGTGGGACATCATATGGGTTGATATGTATGTATGTATGTATGTAAAGCAAAAGTAAAAAAGTTTAATGTGGGTGACTACTGGAAAATCATGAGCGTAATCAAACTAAATTAGATTCTAAATATAAAGGGCCTTATAGAATAGTCAAGCTGTTAGATAGCGACAGATATTTGCTGAAGGCTTAAACGTTTAAGTATGCAGATGATCGCGTGCGCGCTACGCCTGAATGCTGCATTCTATTGCAGTTGAGTGCTGGACTAGAAATTCATACTAATCAAAAAGAGTCAAAATATGCCGATGAATTAAGTAATAAAACTTTTTCGTATCAATTTACAACAACCCCAACATTTATTTTAGCCTGTGTGCCATTGACTAGCCTATGTGGCAATGACTTGACGTGTGTGGTGTTGACTTGATGTGTGTGGCTTTGATTGGATCTATGTGTTATTGACTGGCCTGTGTGGCAATGATTAGCCTGTGTGGCAATGACTAGTCTGTGTGGCAATGATTAGCCTGTGTGGCAATGACTAGTCTGTGTGGCAATGACTAGCCTGTGTGGCAATGACTGGCCTGTGTGGCAATGACTGGCCTGTGTAGCAATGGCTGGCCTGTGTGGCAACGACTGGCCTGTGAGGCGTTGACTTGCCTGTGTGACAACGACCAGCCTGTGTGGCACCTATGTAAGTAACTAAGTACTATGTAACATTAATTTGGTCATGACCTGAGATAGTTAGTTATCACCAGTATTTAAAATAATGAATAAACCGTTTCGTGTGAATCGTTAGTCATAAATTAGGTCAAAGTGACCCAGTAAATGACATTGTTAATGATTTTTGTGTGTTGGTCCGTAGACACTGAAAACGATTACAGAACACACGAGGACGTGTGAATATGCAAGACGGGCGTGACGGCGCGCAGCTAAGTTACATCAATAATAATTAACAAATGTTTATTTTGTAATCAAGAAAGGACTGTTAAGTTTTCAAATTCTAAAATAACGGTGAAGTATTTTTAGTAACATAAGAGCGGGCAACCCCGAATAGAGTAGCAAGCCTGCGCTAACGACGCCATGGGGGTGATATTCGTTTGAGTTTTATAGCGCAAGCAAGTTTTATATTCCCTTTGACGCACGCGTGCTAACCTATTGGCTCTTTCGTGTATAATATTGTGCATAGAAGTGTATTTTTATTTTAAGTAAAATAAAATAAAATCAGTGATTGTTGTGGATTATCAAGGTCTTGATAATCCACAACAATCACTTGATTTGATGATGACACAGTTTATCAGTCTTGTTGCAACGCTCTCGCTGCTCAAACCATCTCCATACCAAATTTCATCTAAATCGATTTAGCGGTTTAAGCGTGACAAACAAACTTATAATATTAGTTTGTATAGTTTGGATATATATAAATGAATCCTTATTTCCTTTGGTAACGAGATGAATAGAAAACGACTTTACCTAATTCATTGTTTTTATTTTAGTTTTTTAATAATCTGTAGAAGGTTCTTACGTAAAATAATAAAAATAACGAAAATAAATAACCGGGCGGTACGAAATTCGTCAGGACAGCTAGTTTTTATATAGGTATATAGATTCTTAATCATACTAAAGGACGATGCCAGAGTTTCTATGAAACCTGGTCCCACCTTCCAATAGCTATGTGTGTTACATCGTTAGATAGGTATTTTTGAGCTGATTAAAAGTTTCTATGACGCCAAGTTCCTAATCTTAGTCCGTTCAGAGTTATTCTTCATTAAACATAGTAGTTTAACAAGATCCAAAAACAATGTTAAGAAATGTTTATTTAATGTTAAACAGATGTTAACGTTAAAAAATGCTTTTTTATAAATAAAATAACGATAACATATTTTAAAAATAAACATTTATTTAATCATCCGAGTCTACAATGACGTCATTTAAAAATAAGGCTGGGCCTACAAATCCCTCATGTCTGGCGTACCCTAGGTACCAAACGATAGAAACAATATGCGCACAGGTCCCTACAGTACGTCGCCCCGTCATGCAGGTACAATATCTTTGGAGAATATTATTATTGTGAACTAATAAGTAACAGTAGTACCTTCTAGCTCTCACGTGTCGCGACTGTATACGACCACGTAAGAGCCAAGCATCATCGTCAATGCCAAAATCAGGTAAATCCTCTAGTGCAGCTTCACGATATATTTCTATTGAATATATTCCATTTTGCAGATGCTCGCTGCAGTAAGATTTCGCTAACTTCATTTGGTAGGTTCCCAAAGCTAATAAAATGATTTGTTCTTCGCTGAATCTCGGAAAATCAATATCACTTGCTTCTACTCTTGTAAAATCAGCTCTTCTGCTGTTTAAACGTTTCCGTTCCACATATTCATATAAAATATTAGGTGTATGTAACCTCTGCCTTATTTCGGTGACAAAAGCTTCTGCATATTGACTATCTTCGATGGGTATATGAAAGTGGTTTGTGATTGCAGCAGCTATCCTAAAATCAGAAAACATATGCGCCAACGCATTGTTAAAATATCTTTGGCGAAACAGTTTAAAATCGCGTTTGAATCTGCCGTTAACCACTTCCACTACCCAGCGGCAAATAGTGACCAATCGAGATTCGTTAGCCTGGTCAGTGGTAAGTTGGGATTCGTGCCTATTCTTTGAAGGCGGAACATGGTATTCGTAACCACAGGCTTCTACATCGTCCAAGCTGTCCCTAAATCCTCGATCCAAAATAAACACGTCATTAGTTTCAAGGAGACAGTGAATCGGATGTTCACCATTGTTCATAATATCGCTCATTATGTTTGCGTCTGTTTTTGTAGCAGCATGAGGCCCTGTCACTTCAATTATATAGCCATCTGTTGTGACTAAAAGAAACGGTTTTAAAAGATTTTGAAACTTGTGTAAGCTGTACGACTGTCGTTGGAACAGGAAGTTAGCACTTTTATGTATATATACATATGTCCCGTCGCATATTAAGATGGCTTTCGTATTTTCATTGTTTCCAAATAAAGCTTTTGGTATCATCAGGTTTCGACGCAAAATATCATATTTATTTATATGGTCGAGTCCTAAGTGATGATCAACGTACTCATTGACGAGACATTCACGAGCTATGGTCATCAATCGTTCAAGGTTTTGTCTCGACATATTAAATAAAGTCGCAAGCCTCTCATTGGAGTCACCGGTTCGCAGCTTTGTTAGAAAGACAGCTAAAGCGGTTCTAGAATTTTTACATCTCTGACTCAATGATGTAGTTTGTTCCAATATCTCTTCGAATTGCTCAAAACTACGGCCGGTCCAAAAATGCATTTCTTCATTTGTAACAGCACCTCTCGTATTAAAATCTAATCTATTTGTACCTCTTTGTACAGCTTTTCTCATAATGTCACTAATATCACTGAATTGTGCTGCACTGAAGTCATGGGTAACATTGCAATGTTGTGGTAATTCGTCCCAGATGTTACTGTTTAGGTGTTCTTGACACACTCTGGCGCTATCGGGAATATACAGCTTGTGTTCACAGAAAGTGTGTATTTTTATGACTTCTGGTATTCTATGACGAGTGATATTACGACAATTGAGGAAAATACAATGCCTAGCAGTGTTTGGTGCTCGTGAATACTCGGGCACGTGAATTACAGTTGCGATTTGTGCTTGTGGCTCGTCGTTTGCTTCTTGCGGAGGAGGCGGTCTGACTGCACTCTCAACCCTTTGCCAACACCGATGGCACACACTCCGGGTGTTGTCAAATACAACCTGTAAAAAAGTATACTTAATAAACATTTTTCTTTTCATAGATACATCATAGCGTAATATCTCTTAAAGTACTTACCTCTAACAATGCATTTTCTTGAATGTATGTTACAAACTCTGGTCGCATTCTTGTTAGTTCATTAGTCAAAAGATGTCGCTGGTATCTTCCGCGATACAATCCTCTACGACACATGACACAATTCCGTAAAACTTCCATAGTAATAAACAATAGTCCAATCGAAAAGCAGTTCAATAATCCTTATTTCAAGCCGAACGTCAATTACCGAAAAATTCCAAGAGAAAGCCGGCGAAGTAAACAAAGAGACAGGACGTAGTCACACACGTATTACATACGAACGACTACCTGCGCTTGAGCGCATCGTCGCCCGTCCTGTCCGCGCCGCTAACCAGTTTCCTCGTCCTAGTCCTGATCATACATAATGAGTGCGAGTGAGACAGACCGATAAAAAGATTTGTGACTCAATGACGCAAATGATAACTGTATGTTAGTATTTATATAGAATTACTTGAGTGCTAAAACTACCATGTTTAATAAAGAATAACTCTGAACGGACTAAGATTAGGAACTTGGCGCCATAGAAACTTTTATTCAGCTCAAAAATACCTATCAAACGATGTAACACACATAGCTATTGGAAGGTGGGCCCAACATTTGCATCCTCCTTTCAGAAGCTCAAACGTGGTTTGCTTAAATCTCTTTTTTTTTAATATATGCCTCATTAGCACTGTGAAAACTGAAGCTTAGGTATAATTAGTTTTCAAATTTACTAATCTGTTTAAAAAGTATCCGGCTATCATTTAAAAGACATGCATACAAAATATCGCGTTTATTTTAAAACTGAAAGTAAGTAGTAGGGTATTCATAATTTATTTATTTAGAACTTTATGCACATAATACAGAGGCGGACTTAATGCTAGAAGCATTCTCTACCAGTCTATCTTAGGATGATATAGAAATGGAATGTGTAGGTGCAGTAAACTAATTGGAAATTAATAACTTCATATTATTCTTACATAACACACAAATAGAAATAGCTACATAAAAAGGTAAATCAATATAAATTGCATCATTCATAATATAAACAACGATCAAGATTATGCAATAGTAGCATTGCGCTCGGAGAATTCCTAGAAATCGATGCGATAGAATAGGAAGGAACGAGACATCAATTTTTTAGAATATGTGGTCCGACTTCATTCACGGCTCGCGCCGTTTTGACAGGAAAGAGTTTGTTGCATCGCATTTATAGAAATTCGGCTTGGTAATAATTTTAAATGTTGATAAACTTTCGCGATTTGTACACATTATGAAAATATATATATTGCGGGTCTTAATCGCATGAATAATTTAGGGTAAAATACCTTGTTGTGACCACGGCCGTTGCAATACGGTCGAAACGTCGGGCAATAAACAAGGTATTTTACCTTAAATTATTCACGCGATTAAGATCCGCGATATATACATTTTCATAATGGTAATCATTTTGTTTTGGAATTAAAATGAATGAAATATAATATATTCAAAAATCAGAAACTAAATAGTTACATACTATAGTTTATTTTATCGTGATTTTTTATGTAATTACGTTTTACTAAATTCAACTTCAATTTTTTTGCAAAAAATTACAGGACTCTTTGCTTTTTTACAATTCAATTGAATTATTATTGAATTTAAATTATATAAAATTAAATTTAAATTAAATTAAATTAAATTCTAACATTACGTGTCAACAAATTTATCTATCTGACAATTTTTTACTTTTTACAGTTCATTTATAAAGTATATATGAAAGATTTAGGCGTTTGAAAATAGCACTATAAGCATTTTTTTCTTATATATAGATCTTATACTTAGATATAGATCTGTCAATACGAAACATTGATATATTTAATAGTGTAAAAGTATAAATGATGCGCTTAAAAATATAGATTACTCGCAAACAGCAGTAAATGCCTCTTAGTAAACTCTTGGATGATATTTCACGTGGCCAGCCTGTACCTCGATCAGCATTGCTATACAATGTGGCAATGTTGCCAGCCTTCTAGCAGTGGTACCGGTTGATAGCGCTGCGGAGGAATTTTATGACGCCTTGCTTATTATGATTTATTTTTATTTTATTTTGTCTACTAATCTTGTAAATAATAGTCAATATTTTATTGTATTTTCAGTGTTTTTAAATGGAAATCACAATTTAATATAAAATCATCAAAAAAATTACAATATTAATAACTACTTGATAACCCTACGTACGAACTATATACATACTATTAACATTATTTACAACTTACCTAGTAAATTACAAAAAAGAGTTAGGCGTCGAAGAATTCCTCCCCATCGATGTCTACCGGTATAGTGCCCAGAAGGCTGGCAGCATTGCCACGTTGTATGGCAAAGCTTATTCTTTGTGCAAAGTAAAACCAGCCCTCTGGTCACGAGATGCACTGACAAAACGCTGGGAAATGTCTTTGAATAAGAGGCGAGCACTTGGACTCCATGGCCCTAGCGTCTCAACCCCAAACGGCTCAAATATGTAATCTCCGACTAGATTACTACGAGTATATTTGCGCCGTTTGAGAGTCTCTGCAGAGCTGTGCCTGCGCTGACGCAGGCACAGCTCGCAGTGTTTGGAAGATGGGAAGACGCTAGGGTGTCGCCACAGGTTGCATCCCACACCAAAGGTCTTCCCATCTTCCAAGGTAGCAAAGACATACCGTCCGGCCTCTTGCCATCGCTGCGCGCCAAACCATTAGGTTCAGCAACAGCTGGCACACCAGTGCTGACAAGAGCCCGACGGATTATGTCATTAAGGCTAGCGTGTCGTGATAGGCGGCCTGCGCTCCTGCTGCATGATAGAGCATGATGCCCAAGGCTGCCTACGGCTTCTCCACAGTGGCATCGATGAGAAGAGACACATGGGGCATCTAAACACAAGCAGGCAGCAATGCGGAACGTGGTGTCGTCCAACATAGTGCCTATGTTGGACGATGGAAGAGCCTGAAGCCAAGCACTTGATTCCCATTCACCCAAAGCCAGCAGGCGAGCTCGCTCTGAAAGATTTGATGTAGTATTTAAAAGGTATTCTCTTACTGAACTGCAGAGCGGGCCGTCCCACTGTCCCTGGGCGAAGTGGTTGGTGGGCAAATCAAAGTTTGGGCAAGCCATTTTCCAAGCGTTCAAGGCCTCAGACTTGCACCGGACTTCAGAACTAACCAGTGTAGGTTCTAAAATTTTCCTGGTTAACTCCTCAGTGCAATGAAGTGAGGACAAGAACGCCGGTAAACTAACATCTGAAATTTTGCGAACACCGAGGCCACCAAAGCGAACGGGTAACGACGCTTGAAGCCACGCTCGGTCGTTCAATGCCACATTCAAAATTTTATGAATAATTTTGTCTAGTTTACCTAAAAGCTCAGGATGTTTCCAAAACAGAGTACATCTGAGTACATATGTGAATTTAGGAACAAAAAGACAATATCGAACGATTGTAAAAGCCAAATGCATATTAATTTGAAGAAGTTGGTTCGAGACTGTACAAAAATGTTGTATTTTTTTCTTCTACGAACGAATCATAAGACTCTTCTAAAATTGGGGCCCCTATGAGTTGAAGAGATTGATAATCTACAATTTTTAGATTTGGAGCCAAACAATTAAATTTAGAAATAACCAAATCTTTATCTATTTTATCATTCATGAATATTTCACATTTACTAAAATTTAAATCTAAACCAATACCTTTGAATTGATCTTTTAGAAAAGCCAAGTCCTTGTATACTGTCTCAACGTCTCCCCCTAGGGTCCCATCATCCAGGTACCAAATATTGAATTTAGAATTTAGTTGCCGAATTATGGGATGAATCACCAAACTAAAAATGGAAACTGGCCCAAGAGGATTACCTTGTTGGCATCCTACCGATGAACTCAAAAGTTTGTCCTTATATACTAATTTTGAAGGGTGCCTGTAACACTGCCAGAGATATTTATAAATTTTCGGGGTTTCTAATTTTACTTGTGCCAACAAGGTATCCCGGTTGACGGAATTAAAGGCGCTCTTCACGTCAACCTTCAAAATGACTTCTGCCTTGCCAAGGTAGGTGGACATGGCATGTATGGCAGCCTCCCAGCCTCCTAGCGAGCCGAAGCCTAATTGAAGAGGCTGGAATTTGCTCGATAAAAACTCTCTATAAAACGTACAACACATTTTGGCTGCCATACGCCGGTACGTACACCCAACGGCGATTGGACGAATGCCACCATCACTTTTGCGCAGGGTGCATAAATTGGCGCCATACAAAACATCGATGATGCCATCGTCCACATCGCCATTACGAGAGCATTACGTTTATTAAAGCCGTCAATTCCTTTAGGAGAGCATTGCCAGCTTCTCCGGCACCTGAGCTCAAGAGGTCTTTTAAGTGTTGAGGTGTCAAGCCATCTATTCCTCCAGCAGAGTCACTTCGAAAGGAGCCGACAGCTGTCAATACGTCCTTGGCAGTGACGCATATGCATTCCGCATCAGAGTCAGGCGGCTCGGGAAAGCAAAGATCATCCCTTGGCGCTGGATGCTTGCTCTGCAGACCCGTGAGCGTTTCTGAAGAACAAGGCGCCACCACGTCGCTACTAAATAAAAACCTAGAGGCTCCCCTTATATCACCTTCCCTTAGCTTTGTTTCTACGTAATAAAATTTTGAATTGTTATGAAAAGTTATCGAAACAGGTTCAGAAATGTTGGCTGGACTATTGCAATTTTCTTTAATTTGAGTTGTAAGAGTTTTTTGGTAGTTTGATAATTATTTACATGCAGAATTCGGTAAGGGAAAGTGAGTAGTTGTTCCCAAGCACTTTGAGAATTCTCTCGTAAAACAAGACCTATGCAGTGGGCCAGATTTCGAGCCACTGAAGGTATTACGCCACGGGGAACTCTCTTTAAAACCGGAACTGAATTTTTGTATTTTGATAAGATTTGCCAAAAAGGAATTGGTGGGAATTAGGGGCTTGGTGGTTCAGTAAATAGTGATGTTGAACTTGGAAGCACATTTTGGGATTTGTGGACTTTACCAAAATGTACTTTCAAGCCCCGTTCGCTTTTAGTATTGTATTAACTTGAGAAATAATATAGACGTGTCGCAGAACAATTCGTTTTAATTCCACAACACCTTATACAGAAAGAACCATATAAGAAACAGGCACTATAGCAAATGAAATTACTGGGCAAATGAGACCTACGAACTAATGTCTCAAGGATGAAGAGCGCAGAGCGGTGACATTTAGATATTTGCCAAATAAAGATTATTGTTATTGGCTAGCGTAACGCTTACTATCAGGCTCCCGAGCTGTTCGTTTCTTAATTTAGTGATATAAAAACGCTGGTCGTTTTCCAATTTTATTATTAAAATTCCATTTTATTTCTAAAAAATAACTCAAAAAATATATTTTTACTTATTTTTGATTTCTTCTCTCGAATGTGACTTCATGCCCAGATATTGGTCGTATTATAAGATCGAATTTGTACTTCATTTTGTTAAAATCAGCCTTCAATCGGAACAATCTAACAATGTGTGCCACGGCGATTTTCATGGAAATCATTGCATATTTTTTACCTGAAACATAAATATTATTTAGATCAGGATTGTAAACCACATGGATTACCGGATTTATACATTTTATACTTCTACAATATGTTGCAAAAAGGTGTAATAATTGCAATTTTCAGAATTTTAGAAGCGGTGGTAGCCTAATGGCTAAGGCATCGGACTCGTAATCGTGGGGTCACGGGTTCGAATCCTACCCTACCACTAACCCACCCCTACACAAGACATTGAATTTAGCTGGAGGGGTTAACAGGATTGCTAGTAATGTAAGACCTAGAATCCCACATTGCTAATTATCTTTAAAAAAAAAAAGATAAAAAATATAAAGCCCAGACCCAGGAATCAAACCCGAGACTTCCGTATATCATGGCGGGGCCGGAGTCAAACCCATCTATCAGTACTATGTTGCTAAACCTTAATTTTTTCTATCTTTCCTGCATGCGAGTTGGTGTGTTTTTTATGAACATCACGGGTTTTGATATTGCTTCGTTACAGAGAGCATTTTAACAAATTTTGAAGTCGCAGTTCGCAGGTATTATGGTCATTTTTATTGGCAGTTCTAGCTTTTTAATAAAATATATTATCTATGAAATAATATATTTTATTAAAAAGTAATAGACTTTTTAATAAAATATATTATTTCATATCTATTTTACATATTACGTACAACGTGTAAAGAAAGGTGGGATCATATTCAATCACCGTTACGACCTGATCTTTCCTGCCTCATAGAAAAGTGCGTGGAAAAAAATTGTTTAGAAGACCAATCACCCGGTTCTCTCACCCAAACAACTGTTTCAGTCAATCATCTAACCTTACATCAGACATATCAATCAAAAATGTTATTTTTAACCGTCGAAAAACCATAGAAACCAAAATAAGTGACGGTGATTTAAAAGGCGCCGCTCGTCTCCTTTTTTCAAACAACGTGTTGGTCTTAAAATCAAACCATCCCCCAGCTCCTTCATATCCGCTCTTTCTTGACCCACCAACGGCTAGCCAGTCATGCTCACAAATTAATAACAAGGACACTTTTGACGCTATTTTTTCATTCAAAACTGGTTTTGCAACTGGCGTTGATGGTATCTCACCTCAACATTTAAAATATCTCATTTCTGTCTCAGCTGGCGATGCAGGCGTTCAACTTTGAAATTCATTATCTAAATTAGTTAACAAATTGTATTCTGGCAACATTAATTCGGATATTGTTCCAATTTTGTTTGGCGCCAACTTGATCGCTCTCACTAAAAAAGATGAAGGGGTAAGGCCTATAGCCGCCGTTATCGAAATTGGTTAAAAGATAATAAATTGCGGGTTTCTAAGTACTTTTGCTAAACGTATATTGATGATTAAATCATCAATATACGTTTATACATCATTGAAAAAAATTTTTTCAATAACTTTTGATAGAGCGGGAAGAACTGATATAGGTCTATAGTTCTCCACACGACATCGATCCCCCGTCTTATAGATTGGATGAAGGAGTGCCGCATACAGAGATTGCATATGTGTGTGAGGGGTGGAATAATAATGGTTTTATATTTTTTTAAGAAGGTAGCGGAGATACCATCCTATCCAACAGTACAGTTTGCTTTCGAGACATTAGTACTCTGTCGACTTCAATCTCGTCCGTTTCAAACAGAACAAAAGAGTCCTTCGATTTAGATTCCAAGATTGGTAGAGTGGGATGTATTTGAATATTTTTTGCTAGTTGTTTACCTATATTAGCGTAGTACGTATTAATAGTGTTAATTGATTGTTGTTTGTCCAGATTTGAGTCTAGTAGGTCATACGCTAGCAATTTAGGTTTGATACTACTAGTGACGGATTGTACACTTTGCCATATTATGTGCTTGGAATTTTTACCGGCCATTTTAAATTTAAGTTTTTCGTAGTCTCTTTTAGCCCTACGTAATATAAAAGTGCAGAAGTTACGATATCTTTTGTAGGTAAGTAATTGATATTATTTCGTTCGAGGGATCCTTCTTGTTTTTGTATCGGTTATCTCGGTGGCGTACGCATTTTAGTCCCGGTGTGATCCAAGCCTTAATGGGTCGTCGCACCTGAGTGCTGTATGACCTTGTGAGATGTCCAGATTGATGTCACCCACAAGAACAATATTTCTATATCTTTTAAGATTATTAAGAAGATTATTAAGAAGATTATTAAAAAGATGATCTAAAGATTGTACAAAGTTTGAGGGGTCTTTGAAGGCATGGGGTCTATAAATTGCTAATACAGCCCCTTCTAATTAGTTGACAACTGGCATCTGACAAGCCAGGCTCAGTTATTTTAATAATAGACAATATTGTATTGATGTAAACAATTACCCCGTCATTCTTGTTATGTGTAATCTCTGTTTTGTGGGCAGCATATCTTTTTATTACAGGAATTATGGGGTTGCAAGAAAGCCAGCATTCGGATAAAATAATTATGTCAGTCGGTCTATTTATTCTTTCTAATAAAATAGAAAGTTCCAAAAAATTTGCTTTTATACTGCGAATGTTTTGTCATAAAAGTATCAAACAAGAGGGAGCTATCGTGGGTAACAGATTATCACAATCTTCCGGGTTACATATTGACGAGTCACACAACGAAATGTTATCAATGTTGACTAGTAAATCATTAATTTCCGCGAATTTTGATTAAATTTATTTTCCGGGGGTGAAAACTAATTACACACATTATTAGTACTATAATTTTAACATATCGTATTAAAATGTATGTAATAGTCTTAATTAAATCGACTGAGCGATTAAGTGACATGCATAACGTTGTTATAGTAGTGTAACACATAGTTTGTAACAAAAGGAACATGTGGGGCGCTTTTATACTACTTAATAAACCGTCATATGGTTTAGTTTTTATTGTAGGAATAATGTTATTGTGTTGTGTGCAGTATACGTAATTGTAAAAATAGATCATGTAAAGTGTAACAGAAGAGTTATGAGTATTGGTGTTTATATTTTTGTGTAGAATATTTGTGTGAGTATAACTGTTGATTTGGTAGGTTATTGTTGTATACATATAATTACATATATATTTTTTTACAAAAAAGTAGCAAGTATTGAAAGACAGTGATTCGATAATAAAACAAAATAAGCGTACTGTTCTCCAAATTATACATCGCAGGAGGACATTGTAGAAATACGACACTAGTCATTTTTTTAGTAATAGTTGATGTACCTGTTTTTCTGTAGTGATGTTGATCTTAGGAGACTGGACGTCTTTCTTTAAATAAACTTTACCATATGAGGTCCAGCAGAATTTGTAATCTCTAGACTTCATTAGGTCCCGAGCAAGAAAATATAGTCGTGATCCTTTGGGGGTCAGATGCTCCGTTAGGAATATAGGCGTTTTTTCGTGCTCTGTAAGCCCCAGCTGTTCGCAACAAAGTTTATGTGTGTGTTTTAAATTGAAAGACTTGCTCATTTTTATTATTTCAGATTTTAGTAGTGTGGATCCGGTTTCTACAATAATTGGGGATTTTTGAGTATTTGTGTTGTTTCCACGAACTCGATAAATATCTTCAATATCATATTTTCACCTTAATATCATTTTACATAAAGTAATACGCAATGAATCTGATACTCAACAATTAGAAGGTGCTTTTAAAAGGCAGGAAGCATACTGTATCACTCATAAACTTCAACTCAATGTATCGAAATGCTTTCATGTCACTTACACTAGGCGGAAATCGATAATTGATTCAGCATAAACGTTGTGTAACCAACCGATCAACAAGGTTAATAATATTAGGGATCTTGGAATTACGTTCGATAATAAACTTCTATTAGACCAGCACATTGACACAGTCGTAAAAAAGGCAACAAAATCTTTAGGATTTATAATAAGAACGTCGGCTAGTTTCAGATCTTTAAAACCAATTAAGATCCTATATTGTTCGTTTGTGCGTAGCCACTTAGAGTATGCCTCACAAGTGTGGAACCCTCAATACGACATTATACACATCATGTATTGAAAATGTACAGAGAAAATTTCTGAGATATCTGGACTTCAATGCGCAACAGTACTCGGTTGACTACATTCATCGCTGTAAAACCATTTTTTGCCACTGGAGTGTAGACGACGAATTAATGATGTTTGTATGTTACTGAGCATTGCAAATAGTACCGTAAACTGCCCCGAACTTACCGCAAATATACATCTACATGCCAATCCAACTAGATTTCGTCAGAGGCCTTTGCTTCATACACCTTATACGACCACTAACTACAGGCGTAATGCATTCTTTTTGCGAGGTGCAGTATTATTCTGTGCACTTCCTTTGCATTTGAATATTGACCTCTTCTGTACCAGTCTAACTACAGCGAGACGGCTCTTAGGCAACAGCTTTTTTATGGATTCTTAAGACTGACTCCTCCGCTTTGACCGCGGCGAATACTCAAGCGTGTAGCGAAGCACGCGGCGGCTATCGCTGCGTCGCACGCGGCACGGTGCACGTAGGGTGCTATATAATTAACTTTTTAAACATAGAATTTTCTATAAAAAATGTAGTGTCTGCGATTTTTAAATAACACTGGCACAAGGTTTCGACGCGGGCATCGCTTCATCGAGAATCGCCGCTGTGTGTGCCGCCGCGTACGCCGTCGCGTGCACCGCCGCGATAAACGCCGCGGGCTTCGCTGCAAAAAACACTCTATTTCAAACAAACGCGTGTCCAACCGCTTCTCCATGAACGCGCTCATAGTAGTAGAGAGTTCAATTATATTGTAATTATCACTGGTAGGTATTTATTGTTATCACAGCTTGTTGATAACTTCACTTCTAATTCACTGAACGAGTTAACATTATCATTTATCACAAAATAACGGTACATAGGTTTGCAAACACATTTTTGATGTTAATGTTTACGGAGTCGTGGAAGCAGGTATCTACGCATCGATAATAAAATTAGGTACTGTATGTTGTGAATAAACGACGAAACGCCGCATCGCGCCACACAATCTAGTTAAACTAAGTGCAAAAAATAAAAAATTCTAGGAGACATGTTTGTTTGAATAGATAATTAAAACAGACTTGAAACTCAATAATGCTTCCCCGTAGTCTTTCATTCATAATTATTATTCACTGTTACACCCTAACGCCTTAACTACTTATTACGATTTTTTCTTTTCAATATCACTTCACAACCTTGAAGAAAAATGAATCGGCATCTCACCGCCCGCACCGCACCGCTAACTCCCGAACTTTATTCGCAACTTTATCAGTTGATCAAGGAAAGGACACAAATTTGACTCCTTATTTCTAAAATAAAAATGACTCTTTTTTAATCTCTGACAATTACTCAATACCCGATCATGTCGATAATAATTATTGTTTAGTTTAAAGTTAGTTATTAAGTGATTATGTGATTAATGAAGAGAACATATATATGTATATATATATATATATATATGTTCTCATTAATATCTACTTTGTGATTATGTACTACTTACTGTATTTTGTTGTATATCCTTTCTTTCTTTCTTACTTTTTTTTAAAAGATAAGGGGTAGATGACACAATTTAGGAAACTTTCGGTGCGATTATTTCCAAAAATATTCACTAAATCAAAAAAGTTTTTAAGCTACCTTATAATTATTTTAAAAGACCTGTCGAACGACATACCACACGATGGTGTTTGCTAAAAAATCAGCTTCTGTTACATGTATGAAAAGCTTCCCCCTAATAATGTGTATTTTTATTATTTAGCTATTAAACTAAGTAGCGGCTACTACAAGAAATCTTTTCACCAAATTTTATCAATATTCATTGTGTAGTTTTTGAGTAAAATGCCTGCGTCATACGGACGGACGGACAGACAGACAGACAGACGGACAGTCATGATGAAACCTATAAGGGTTCCGTTTTTGTCATTTTGGCTACGGAACCCTAAAAAACTTATGCACTTGAATGTACCTTTTAAAACACAATGGTTTATGTATTCACGTCTAGTATGTTGGTCATTCATACCATATTGTTTTAAACCTACTGTCGCGTTTTAACAAACGGGAATAGTTTAAAACAATATATAACTTCAGCAATAGGTCGGTCGTCGGTAGGTACTTACGACACTTGACTGATAATTTGGGCAGAGCTGGGAGCTTAGACAAATGCCACACACTTATTTTTCCGCACACGCTACTGTTAGTTTTTGTTTACAAATTCAGCAACAGTCGCGTGAGATTTTATCAACCTTATGTCAAATGCATACATTTTTTCGCGTTAGCGTGTGTGGAAAGAGAAGCGCGTGCCATTTGTCTAAGCCCCCTGCAGAGTTCAAAGTTAAGGTAGAAGCGGTGACATTTACATTACGTTACGTCTTGCAAAAAACCTGTGCATGGTTTACTGTTACTGAAGCGATATGTGTTCGTCACCTTTTCAAGAAAAACAATCAAAATATTGAAATTACCTATTCTATTTTACTAGTTTATTTGTCCTATTAAAGGCAAGTGATAACCTTTAACTTCAAATGCATAAGTAATTTGTAAACTAAGAGAAAGTGAGCATTTCCCTAACTTTTATTTTACATTAAACTTTATGAAAAACAAATACATAAGTACTACTTCAACCAAGAACTCCCCAAGGGCCGTTAATTGGGTGTTGTACCGTATTTAACCACTTTTCCTGCTATACATAATAAGTACTCCTCACAATGTCTGCTACCCTGGTACTTCGATCGGACAAACGTTACAAAACGGTAATTGATTTGAATAATAACAATTAAACTTTGCTGTCCTGGTATTTTATAATGAAATTCCATATAAAGTGGATTCGGATAACATTTTTACGAGGGAAAGAAACTGTGTTTTAACTTAAACCTGGTGTTTCTGTGTGTGTCTGCTTTAATTTTTAAATTTCATTCTTTAAGAACACACCACACATACACATGTGAGGGTGTTCCTAAAGAATGAAAATTATCCCTCCTACTTTAAAATAGTCTTCTAATCATTGAGTAAACATAAAAAATACTCCGTACGACTTATTTTACCCTGGTATTTTAATCGGATATTCAGTACAAAGTGCTTACCGATTTTGAAGGATTTCAATTGAGTAAACAATGTAATGTTAGTTATTATTCTACGATATAGTTCTATAAAAATCGACCAGATTACCAAATTAATAAAATTGTGAGACAGAGTGATAGATGAATGGTTTTTATTAATGAAGACTGCATTTTTGTAGTTCTGGTCTAGAAAACAATGGTAGAGAGAGAGAGGTAAACTACAAAAGAGTGAAACAATAGATCGAATGACGAATGAGAATAAAAATGATTGAACGAGACTAGCTTGTCTCACTCACTCTTTTTTTTTTGTTTCACCTATGTAGCAACAAAAGAGTGAAACAAGAATATTAAGTGGGCTGGGTGAAAACTAAAATGAATTGGTAACAGCTGATTATCTGTTACTGTTGTGTACCTATCGGCAAAGTCGATGTCGGTATTACACGTTCGATAAAAAAGAAAATTCTTTATCTCAGCCATATTAGCACAATCTCATTTGGTACCCCGCCAGATGTTGTACATATACCTAATACTCTCCATTGCTGAAATATGACCAGACCTTTATGTTACACGTTGTAGATGGGTGACCGTTTTCAAATATTGTCACACCTCTTTGTGCCATGAAAAGTACGTTAAGCAGTCGGTCCTGTCTATCCCTCTCCGGTCGTGTAGGATTTCCGTCCCATCGGGCTATGAGAGTGAAGGAATAGAGAGTGAACTTGTGTTTGCGCATACACTAGGGCACTCTAATATCTCTTGCGTAGTTGGCTAGTCTCTGATGAGATAAGATGCCGTAACCGAAATCGGTTTTAAAAAAATGAATGTCCGTATCTTATTTTTACTTTAACTTAGAAGTTTGAATTTTTCACAGCTTCAAGGGACTGTAGATCTGAGTATATGGTTAATTTCAACTCGTTTACCTCCACTCGTTTCCAAAAAAACGGTCTTGACAGACAAACGGACGGACGGATGGACAACAAAGTGATCCTTAAAGGGTTTCGGTTTTTCCTTTTAAGGTACAGAACCCCCAAAAAATACCTACCCACACATGTTCTCTGACCGTAACCAAATGAAAACTGTAAATGATCAAGCGGCCTTCCCTTGTCCAGCCACCGCACTGGTTTGAATTCATCGACGTCGAGTCCCCAAGCTGGCTCATTGTTTAAGCCATCTACTAAAATCATAGCAATACTACCAGCTCGAAGAGTATAGTTTTCTGAAACAAAAAAGAACTACAGACAAAAAAATAATTAATGACCACCACACCCATCCGAACACATGGAGAGCTATTACCAGTACAATATTAAAAATGTAAAATTGGGGATTTAGCTAAAGGCAAAGTCATTAGATGAGAAAATACAGTAGTGTTAATCTCTAAACAACAAATTTTGCAATTGGCGCAATGCTGTGTGTAAAAAAAGTACACACAAGAAATAGTATCCCAAACGTAAGGCAGCATTTTTGTTTAAAATTGACCTGCTTTGACAGTTTAAAGTGAGCCATTTGAACGTATTGTTGTGCTGCACACACAGCGAGGGGTATGTGAGACAAGAGACATTTTACCTATTGTTTGCGAAAAAAAAAAAAAGTAAGGCAATACATGTAAATGTAGAATCGACTTTTCACAAGTGTAGTATTTTGCTTTCTTAGCAACTAAAGAATTTTTATTATTATTATTTGTTTTCGAGCATTCATTTCAGTACTGAAAGAGCCTTTACATTTTTTTTAAATGTATGCTGAATTTATCCAAAGATTGGCTTCAAAAAAAACCTTAAACATTAATTAAAAAATAATGTAGTTATTGAGAAAAAAACGTAAGGTCTGTGAAATTACCAGGTGTCCAATGGTTTGGGATACTTGTTCTTCCCCAAACAAATCTCCCTGAAGTATAGAATATTTCATACTATGGACTAGGAATGCTAGTTAATAACTTGTTAACCACATCTTACCTGAATTCAATGTCAAGGTTAGTTAAAATTTAATCATTATCATCAGCCTATCGCAGTCCACAGCTGGACATAAGCCTCTCCAATTGCACGCCACTTTGTTCTATCTTCGGCTTCTCGCATCCAGCTCCTGCCAGCCGTTTTGCGTAGAACATCACTCCACCTGGCCTGAGGGCGTCCTACACTACGTTTGCCAAACGCGTTCTCCACTCAAGAACTCGTTTACCCCAACGGTTGTCGGTTCTTCGGCTAATATGGCCCGCCCACTGCCACTTAAGCTTGCTAATCCTGTAGGCTATGTCGATTACGTTGGTTCTCTGCCGAATCACCTCATTTCTGATTTTATCCCTAAGAGAAACTCCGAGCATAGCCCTTTCTATAGCCTGCTGAGCGACTTTGAACTTGTGGACCAGCCGTACCGTCAGTGTCCACGTTTGGGCTCCGTATGTCATGACGGGTAGGACGCACTGATTAAAGACTTTTAGTCTTAGGGCATTGTGGAATCGACGATGAGAAAACTTGACGTAACTTCCCAAACGCTGCCCAACCCAACCGAATTCTCCTATTCACCTCGTCCTCGAAGTTGTTTCTACCTAACTGCAATGTCTGCCCGAGGTACACATATTTTTGAACTACTTTGAGTACGGCGCCATGCACCGCTATCGGAACATGACCTTGGTTTTATCCAATTTCATCCGTAGGCCGATGCGTACAGAGGAGTAAGCCAGGTCATTCAGCATCTGTTGTAGGTCCTGCAGCGTTTCTGCCATGATGACGATGTCATCTGCAAATCGCAGGTGAGAGATATATTCACCATTGTGATGATGCCCCGCCCTTTCAGTGCAGCGTCTTGAACATATCCTCCATTGTATTTGTGAACAGTTTCGGGGAAATAACGTCCCCTTGCCTCACTCCTTGATGCAATGGTATAGATTTTGTTTGCTGATTCTGTACTTGGACGGACATGGTGGCGGCTTCGTATAGACATCTCATCACTTGGATATATCGCCAATCTACTTGGCATCGCTGCAGAGACTCCAGAACGGACCAGATTTCAATCGAGTCAAAGGCCTTCTCATAGTCCACGAATGCTAGACACAGAGGCTATACTCTTGGGTCTTTTGTATAATCTGCCGCACTGTGTGGATGTGGTATATGGTGCCATATCCGCATCGAAATCCGGCCTGTTCCGGTGGTTGGAATTTGTCAAGTCTTCGCGCAAGGCGGTTTGTGATGACTCTTGAAAACAGCTTATAGACGTGGCTTAGAAGAGAAATAGGTCGGTAGTTCTTCAGCCGGGTCTTATCTCCCTTTTTGAAGAACAAGACGACTACATTTCTACTCCACGCCTCTGGAGTTCTCCCTTCGAACAGGACAGCATTAAAGAGCTTTTGGAGCTTCCTCAGTACGGGTTTACCTCCAGCCTTTAGCAGCTCTGTTGTAACGCTATCCTCTCCAGGGGCTTTTCCATTTTTCAGCTGTTTAAGAGCCAGCTCGATTTCGTCAATGTTGACTTCTGACAGGTCTTTGGTGTAGTGGCGTGTTAGAGTGGCTCTAAGACCCTCATTTTCAGGATCAGGTCGAGATGCATGCGAAGCGTATAACCGGCCATAGAAGCCTTCAACTTCGGAGAGGACTGACGGCTTCGAAGAAACGACTTCTCCACTTGTTGTGGTCAATTTTGTCAGGTGGTTTCTTCCAAGAGATTGTACGAACACTTTTGACCCCCGGTTCTGCTCGATCGCTCTTTTAATCGAGAGAGTGTTAGAGTGCCGAAGGCTTATTGATCTCTTGCTTTAGAGCGCGCTTTTCCGACGAAGTGACGGGTGGGTTTTCACGTCGTTTTTTCATTAGCCCTAAAGTCTTTTCCGAAAGCTTTGACTTCTTGCCCTTACGCTGCATTTCACAAAATCTCGTACCTTCTTCCCTGAGTATCCGAACCACATTTACGAGCTTCTGGTTTACGTCTGTTGTGGTTTCCATAGCAGCAAATCGGTTATCCAGGTTTGATTGGAACGCTTCGGATCCTATCATGGTTTGGAGCAAAGTAGGTCGGAGCCTGGACCTCATGAGACGGGCACGTTCCGCCTTGAAGTCGATATTCAGAGAGCTCGGACAAGTCGGTGATCACTACCGGTATTAAACCTGTTGATCACGGTGACGTCTCTGAATATATGCTTTTTATCCGTCATGATGAAGTCAATTTCATTTCCTGTCATAGTGTCGGGGCTTTGCCACGTCCACTTCCTTTGGGGCTGTTTCTTGAAAAAGGAGTTCATCAAGAAGAGCCCCTCCCGTTCGAGGAAGTTGACTAGCATTTGCCCCCTATGATTTCTGCTTGCAAATCCATGGGATCCTACTACCAATTCGCTGCCATTCTGTACTCCCACTTTAGCGTTGAAGTCCCCCATAACAACATTGCAGTGGGTCTTAGTGGTGGAGTGGAGGGCCCTCGATATGTCATCGAACATATTCTCCACTTCGTCGTCTAGATGTGTCGAGGTCGGTGCGTACACTTGCACCACCTTGAGGCTATACCTCTCAGTGAGCTTAATAATGAGGTACGCTACCCTGTTCGACACGCTGGACATTTCCACTACATTGTCAGAAAGGGACTTATTTACCAGAAACCCAACACCACCTTGAGATTGTTGGTCTCCCTCGCGAAAGTACATAAGGTGGCCCGACTCGAGGGTTATGGTGTCCTCCCCCTCTCTTCGGACTTCACTTAACCCGACGATATGCCACCTAATCTTCCCAAGTTCCACCTCAAGTTGTGCCAGATGCGAGTCTAGCCGTAGCGTGCGTCCGTTATACGTCGCCAGGGTCAGTCGGTTGTTTAAGTTAAAACTTAAACAAATTTATTGAGGTACTTAATTTTTTTATTTGATCAAATACAAATCTACAAAATTATCTGTTCCAAATAAAAAAAAAATATTCTAATAGTTTTAAATATTAAAATGTTTGGACAAATTAGATTAGAGGATTTTTTCTAAAATCTATTCCTGTTTTTCTTTACTTCATCCGGGGATTAATCACTCACATTTAAGAGGATCAACTGTTCTCAATTACATTCAGGTTAGTAAATCTATACTACTTTTACAATATATTTTTTTTTAATTTTACAACGTTTTCTCATTATTTGAATATTTTAAAACTAGTATACGTGTTCTTTTAAATGAATGAAACATAACTAAATAATGTGTAATATAAATAAGCAAAATAATTACTCAAATACTTAGAAAAAAAATCTTCAATGACGACAGAAACATAATACACACGCCACATTAAAACTTTTCAATTATGATTGATGTCCCTGTGACACAAAATCTACATGTGCCGTAGACTACCAATGTTGCTAGTTTTAAATAAAGACAGGTCTACAACAATTCTATAAAATAACTCTAACAAGTTTTCTATCCCTAGGGATCAAGTGTAAGGGACACTTGATCATTATAAATAAAATACTTCAAATTTTCAAAAACGTTATCATATTATTTTTGTATTTGTCCTTTTATGTCAATAAAGTTTTAATATTATTATTATTATTTAAAGGTACTTGTATTTATATAGGAAGATAGTAATGAAACATGTGTCTATCTAGAATTGCACAAACAATATCCGATTTCATTCCTTTCATTTACCGTCGTAAATTTTTGAGTCTCGATTAATAAGTCATGTCTAACGTAGTATCCTTTTTTATTCACCTGTCTAACGTACTGCTCATTTCCGTCTAACAATAAAATTGTGAATGATTATATTTTTTTAGGGTTTTTATAGATTGGTAGGTTAATGGCCTAGCAGGTTTTTGCAGTACATTCTCAATAAATCAGACACAGGTACGATTTTCTCGGAAGAGGTGACGGAATATTAGTATAATATAATACTCACTGAGCGTCACATCTTTGTCTACATATCGGGCCAGTAAGTTCCCAACCGGCTTTATACGAAGACATTCCTTGATGAACGCTTCTGTATACACTAGTTTGGGTATATCGTGTTTATTTATATCTCTATCGCCAACCACTTTCATAATCCTAGAAGTTATTAATGGCACTTGTAGAAAATCGATATTAATATTACTGAGCATGCTTGTAATAACGTTTTTAACCCTCAAATTAATATTAACAAAAAAAAAAATAAGACTAGCATCCTATTCAATAGTCAAGATTGTGTTTTTTTATGAAACTGGCATTTTTAAAATTAACATAAGTATACTTCTGAGATTTTAATGAGATTAATTCAGCAATGCCTCCATTTCAACAAATTCCACCTATATTTGTCATAAAATTGATCATCACTTACTCTTCATATATCATATCTTGTTCATCGGGGTACGATCCCAGCAATACAGCTATGAAAATGAGTTGCTGAGAGGTTGTTTCGAAACTCGCAGTTGCAGTTGTATTTAGCTCATCTATAATCTCTTTATCACTCAGGGCACCACCGGCTGCTAATTCTAATACTATATCTAAAAAAGCTCTAAATGTATCTGAAAACAAAAATAACACTTTTTCTAAGCTTCCAAAAAATGCCTCGATTGGTACACCGGAGGGCTAACGCTAAGAGCTAACGTTATAAAAAAAACTGCCTTAATACAGTTTTGACCCCACAGGTCGTATGGTTTGGCATGCCGCAAGGCCCTCAATATAGGCTGTTTCTATAAAAAAATATTTACCTGATTCGGATCCGATGTGTACTATATTTTTGAATTCTTCTTTTTTTTTCTGTATCGTCTGTAATTATGGAATTTCAAATTTATTTTTCTAACTCAATAGGTCATTAAAATCTAATGGCAACATTATTAAATATAATATGTAGTTTATTACTACTACTAATTATAGTAGTCTCAAAAAATACCTATAGTATTATGTCATTAATAAATTTAATTTTTTCGTCCAGCCTCTTTTTAAGTTTAGAACAATTATACATGAAGTCAGTGTAAAGTAATGGATTCAGAATTCTTTTACTGAGCAATTTCATTGAAGTATTAATTGCTACGGATGTATTTGTTTATAAAATCATTATCCTTTTCATCGTGAGCTCCGAAAATTGTAACTGAAACGATAAAAAGGTTTACAGTAATTTTACAACACTCGGTCACCTCCTTTGTGGCAAGAAAAAACCCGGTCTTTTGGGAGGCTTATTAGTTACACATTAGGCTCAAAAGGCAAAGGAAATATGGTCTTGAAGATTTTCAATTTGCCGTAAACTGCCGACGTAAATATGAGGTTGGGTTTTTGATGGGCTGAAATTGTGTAGTTACGGGTTGAAAACACTGTATGAATAACATTGACAGAAGATGGCTCTTCCATGTGAAATAAATTAATGCTCGTATTGTCACAGTTATTAGTCCCGTTATTTGACAAATCCATTTAGAGCAAATGAAACTAACGTTTTTTTTTGATTGTGATTAAATTACGAAACTTGTAATCGATAACATAACGTATACTTACTACAGGAAGTCCTAAGAGTGACATCCCTGAATGCTTCACTAAGGTCAACGGGACCCTGTCCGACGAAACCATGCAATTTTTCTGTCAGTCGCCTGGACTGATCGTTAAACACATCAAGGAATGTATATGCAATTGACAAAGAGAATGCTGGATATAATAGCTTGCGATGAGATTGAAACGTAGGTCCTGAAAAGGAAAGGAAAGTAGTTACTAAAAAGTATTGTTACTTATGTTATGGTCCGTTCCCACTTGTCGTGTATCGGATCCGACACGCGACAATCTTGGGTGCTCTAGTGGCAAAACATTCACTAGAGCACCCAATTTTTAATGGGTGTTATGTTTATCTAATGTTGTATTGTTGAAAGAAGCTTAAATTGTCACTTGTCGGATCCGACACACCTTATGTGGGAACGGGCCCTTATATAACAGCTTCACACACACACACACGGTTGCGTGTCCACACTTGAAAGTGAGAGTAATGGGTGGGAAAAAGTGTAGCAGAAAAGCAAGAGGAGATACCTAGAGATAGATTATGCGATGTGTAACAGAAAAATGTGATCCAAATTCACTAACATTCAGAGTGTGATTCAAATTCACTAACAATATGTTGTGTAAAAACCCATATGATGTTCCATTCCTGGGCACGGGAATCTCCAGTAGAACCTACTTATTAGATCCCAGGGGCAATTAGCATAATCGCCATGCTTGGCGAGCGGTTTGGCGATCGCAGTAAGGCTTCACAGTACGCAGCGAATGCTGCTGCCTGTCCTACGGTGTGACATCCTTTAGTCACCTTGATGACACCCACAGACAGAGATGTCATGGTACTATTCTTAAGACGGTGTAAAAACCGGTTGCATTATAAAAGCATATGTGGCGGTACCCACATATAATAATATAAATAAACTGACACTTGACAGCTCGCGTCAAATCCTGAATCGCGACATAGAAGTTTTCATAGCTGCTAACTATAGAAACAAGTTCCCAACGTTAATCGTTGGGCCGTGGCCCGCCTGGCACGATCACTTCACCTGGTCGGAGGATCCTCCCTTTGTATTGGAGGGACTTAACACCTTACTTTCAAATTAATAAACAACATGGTCGGTTAGACGTAGTATGGAATAATAGTGATTTCTATATACCAGAAGATGTGACTAGTCCTTTTCCAAGCCAAGGTTCTGCGAATCTGTAGTAGGGATGTTTGTATGATAATGCGTTTGTGACAGTCATAGCGTCATCTAAATCAGTAATACCTGAAGCAAAATTAATAATAATTATAATTTTTTTTTGTTTATTCATCCTGAATTAAATTTTTATTCACATTTTATTATTCCTCCAACTTGGAGAAAACTAAGAAATGTTCGTTGACGTCACAAGTATCTGCCTACATTTTCTTGGCTATTTTGGCTATATGTCTACATAAAAGGGTTGTTAGGTTTGTTCTCAAACAAACTTACCATAATATATCTCTCCCAAAAAATAACCATATATAACGCCTCCTGACTTTTTACAAACATCGATGCAATGCGTTATAAAGCCAACAGCATCTGAAAATATAATAAATGATCATCATGATTTAAAAAAAATATGTAGACATTAAAAACCGCCTGCCACATGAGATATAAAATTAACTATATCTATTTAAAACCATGGAATGGATTTTCATCAAGCTAGGTACGATTACGATTATCTAAAACATGCATTACATAAAACCTTTAATTTCCATTAATCGAGATTTTTGAAAAAAAACAGAGTTTTTTTTTTGCTTTATAGTTGAGTCGATTTGTAATTTAAATTTATTATAAACCTAAACAAAAAAGTTATACCCGAATTTACCAACCTATTTCCTGAGATTAGAGATTTACCTCAATTAGAGCTTTGAGAGAAATGAGGTAGCAACGTGATGATGAGGGTACAGGCGAGATGTCATACTGTGTGATTGTTTAAATAATGTATATGTATGCGATAACAGCACTCACGGTTTATTTGTTGGCATTTATTGAGAAGTATCATTGTCTATCTCCGAAACGCATCATCGGATCTTTATGAAATTTAAATGTAGCCATTTCTAAAAACTCTTTCGAATAAAAAATATTTTTACTTTAATAAAGTTTTAGTTTTAATTTTACAAAGTTTTGCTTGTACATAATTTCTTTAAATTCGGTTAAAAATAAATTTGCACCTAAATCGATCCATTCATTCGGGAGCAACGAAGTCAAAAATACATAAAATATTAAACTTATAAAATACTTCTCTGTTTGTGTCTTACAGTGGAACAACCCAAACAAACCGTAGAATATTAGATACGAATTTGCTAATTTCAAAATATCTTAAAAATAAACTTAAAAAAATAAAAAAACCCGCCTGCAAAAAGGCGGAAACAGGATACCCTTCACATTTAATATCATGCAGTCGAATCTTCCGGATATCATGTTTCCGTCTTTTGGCAGGCGGGTCTTTTTATTTTTTAAATTTAACTTTTTATTTAAGTTGTTTTTTTAGTTTAGCATGTTGGTGCTTATTCCAAATTACATTTAAATATATATGTACATACAAGGTTATTTTTGGTATAGTGCAAAGCTTAGACATCCCAACACGATATTTACTTCAAGAAATCATCTATAAAAACAAAATGAAAATATTGAAAACTTGCAGAGTTTTATGCCCTTATGGTTGTAGTGTGTTCTTCGCGCTATCGTGCTCATTGCTTCTCGTAGTACGTAATCCATGGTTATTATTGAAAAATAAGTGATGATTACATTTCACATCATATTGTGAACAGGATTTGGACTGTTACAATGAGTACGCAATAGGTCCAGAATGAGGGATGGTCCCCCCCAATGTTTTTTTGGTAAATCATCAAAAAATATGTACTTTATAGGGATGCGTAAAAAGTTTTATCAAAATACTGAAATAAGTGCATTATTGTTATTTATTATTGATTGATTAATTAATTAATGGAAAATGTGTTTGGACCATGATATACAGGGTGTAACAGAAAGGTGTGGTCATATTCAAGGGTCGGATAAATAACCTGTGTACCTAATCTTATCAAAATATAAGAACCTTAAAATTTTACGTCATTTTTAATCAGTCCATAAATTATTATGCAAAATATCGACACGAATAATGCTACATCACTATACAATCATTCAAGATTTTCATCGTAGTATAGTAGTAGTAGAGAGTTCAATTATGTTGGATGACCCTGCTCTCTTATGTATCACTGCGCGCCTGGTACCCGTCACGCGTCGAACATACGGACATCCGCGCGTTCGTAAACAAAATAATCACAGGCAAACAAATTAATACCAACTAACTACTAACCTCTGAACGCTTTCCGTGGCCACCGGCTTTCACGACGACCACATCGAACGGACAAATGTTAATCACCATCTCACTGTTGTTGGTACCTACTTTGTTATCACATCTCGTGGACGATCATTTAAATACACTTCACGGTACAAAATAAACCTACCTACGTTCGGCTTTTACATCCCTTCATTTTTGATATTAATGATTTTACAGTTCGGGGAAGTACCTACCTACCGTTTTTGAAACTTCAATACGTTGAGATTTAGGTATTTACATACTTTAAGTTACGAGTACACAGTGTCACAAATCACAACACACCAATTTAGCACTAACTTCAACGCGCACTTGTTTGTTCGAATTGATAATACCTACATAATGAAAATAGGCGCGAAACGGTGACGCTTCCCCGCATTCCTTCCTGGTACGAACCACTACAGAACTAAATCGGTACCTACCTACCGGTCAAAAAAACTAGTTGTAAGTACCTACGACCTACGGGTCACGCATTACGCGCCACCGATGGATACCTTAAGGTACATTTGTCTAGGACCGCGCAAACGGTCTCTATCAACTTACTTGATACCTAACCTACATCGCGTAGATTACCATCGCGTCATACGCAATTGACATAATTTCGTAATTATTCACTGTTACTAACTTAAAACAAAATTTCTTTATCAATTTCACATCACTTCCACAAAGAAAGACAAACAAAAACCAAAATAGATCGAACCGCTTCGGGCTCCGCGTCGAAAGCACTGACGGACAGTGACGGAATAAATAAGCAACACCGCGAATGAAGTAAAAAAATGAAAGTGCCTAAAAACTTAAAACTTCTAAGATTACAAGAAAACGTTTGTAAATTATCTTAGAAAACTTTTAATTTAATTAATGGCAATATCAAATTATTTTACAAATCATAATAACAACAAAAGAATATTAAAAACTCATTTTGAAATTACAATGACTTCCGAATATTTCTGCCGAGCTTCCGGTCAAATACCTTATTATTTATTGCACTACGTTTTGTTTATGACATCACGGCCTTGACATGTTGGTGTCTCTGTCTGACTAGGTAATAAAACCAATAATCGGTCATTGAGGCACTGATATTTGTTTTGAATAATTATTTTATTTGGAACGCTAATTTCCATGCATTTGAAGTTTGTGAAAAGATCTTTACGTGTTTAATGCAATAAGTTGTAAACCGTTACTTACATGGCGTGGGACAAATAACGCGGGATTTCGCCATGAGTGTTCGAAGTTGAGCCGTGAGTTTACGATTTATTATGTGTTGCAAATCAACTGTTCACCTGAATGTCTGTATGTTTGTTAATTACTTTTCAACACAAAATAATGAATATCGATTGTAGCCATTTATGATTGACTAGTTTGTTTAATTGTTTGTGGTATTATTTAAACTATGATAAAAGTACATTAATACCTCAATGATTTTAGTCCTACAATGAAATAAATTGTTGGATTTTGTGAAATTATGTAATTCTTTTAACGATTTTATGTAAATAGATTAAAAAAATGTTCTCTGACAATAAAACAAGACCTAAACGATGATTTATGTGAGTATTTTAGAAATCGGTCACCCATCTATGCACCATCTATGGTAATGCTGCTTAACTTACGCAAACATTATATCTTAATAGAAATAGGTTCAACTTTGAGGTACACCGACGAGTTACTATAAGAATAACAAATTCGTATAATGTAAACAGTGTGTCGTCGCCGACTAGGGTCAGTAGGTACCTTCGTTTATTCGTGATGTAATACCTACCTACCATACTCTGGAAGACGGGGGATTTGGGAAATAAGTTCGAAATTATGGTGTGAGCGGTGATGTTCAAGTTACAAATAATGTACGGTTTAATGCTGCCTGAATTCGTTACCTTCGTTACGTCAACAAACATGACATATCATATTTTATTACGTAGGTAATTTGAAGTGCCTTATTTAAAGCAAGAGATGGGCGTCAGGCGTCATACCTGTTGTTCCCAAGTACTCCTCACAATGTCTGTTACCTTGGTACTCCGAACATTGGATTTCGGGTTACTTACGTATAGTGTTTCTGTGTGTCTCTACATTTGTGTGAGTGTGTAGGTAAACACACACACACACACACTCACACATATGTAGTCGATCAGATAGATTATTGTGTGACAGAGATGAATGATTTTTATTAATGAAAACTGCATTTATTTTACTCCTCGTCCATAAACAATGACAAAGAATGAGAGGCAAGCTACGGAAGAATGAAACAAGATACCAAAGGACGAATGAGAGTTAAAATTATAGAATTCATTTTTTAATTATTTTAAAACTTCCTTTTCATATGTCAATTGACCAAAATCCTCCACTGCCTGATACATTCAAAAAGTGTTGGTTTATTTTTTTTTTTACATTAGGATTTAATTGTTCAAGTTTATTTTCTAATTTTCAAAAGCTACAATATGTCGATTTTAACAAAAGAATCTCTAGTAATATTACCTTAATAATTATTGTAGTTTATGTTGGGGTTCTCCAGGATTTTATTTTAATGACATCGTGTAGGTACTGTGACGTGAACCTCTTGCTGGCTTTGGGGTGCGCAGCCGGGATTATTACTCTCGGGGATGAGGAATCAAACACTTTCTTAAGCCCAGAACGATATTATATATTAAATAACTTGTAATATTATTCCTTTACATTTCAATTCTTTTCCTTGACCATTCGTCTTGACGCTTCCTTCAATTCTCCCAATTGTTTTTCGATCTTCTTCTTCGTCATTATTTCATAGTTTTGGAACGTCAAGACAAACAGTTCACAATTAATGAGGCTTTATGCGAGTGGCCGGTCGAGTTTCCGACGCACCTGCCACACGCCGCCGCCTTATGAAAAAAAAAAAAAAAATCTTTACATTTGACATTTGATAAAAAAAAAAAATTGACTTAGTAAGTCAATTTTTTTTTTTTTATATTATAAAACAACAAATATGAACCTAGCTGTGCATTTACCTATGCTGGCGATATAGATTTTTTTTTAATACCCCCCTTAATCTGCTGTCTCTATGCAAAAGATGTCATATGACTGTCGTTCATCCAACAGTCATATGACCATGCAAGGCAAAAAAATTCGCCTAAAAAAAGCCACTGCATCGGCAGAACTGGCCTATCTATCTTAAATTATATTAATTAAATCAATCATTAAACACCAATTGACCCCAGGCAACAAATTGGGTGAAAGTCCTGCTTTGTTATAACTGGAAGAAAATTCATCTTTAAGTATCAATCTTATATGAGTTAAATAATTGGTCAATCAAGCTATCGGTGACCATCTGATCACATCTATTGATTATTTAGATAAAATAATCACAAACGAACTTCCCAAGTTCGATTGAACCAAATGCAAAACTGTCTGCTTAATCACAGAGTTGTATTTATAATTCAACACAATAATACACCCGTTTTTGTTTGCCTAGTGCTCTATGGCATCAACATTGTAGGACATTTCTTCGCCGTGTGGTTGTACATGCAAAAACAAACAACATTTTAGAATCAGATCTAAAACCATTAACCATCCCTAAATATACAATTGTTTACACGTCAGACTATTAACAACGTCGCCACTTCTTTTCTGGAATCACCTACTCCTAAAAAGATAATTCTCATCAACTACTCATGTTTATCATGACTTAATTAACATATGTTCATATAATAAAAATTCTCAACTACATAAAATTAAATACTAAGATATCGATATCTATTCGCATTATTTAACGGGCCTATTGTATCCACTTCTACCTTTTCAAATAACGTGTTTGTAACAATCGGTTGCAACGGCGCCACCCTATTTGACGCCCGCACTTCTTGACATACTTTACATGCTTTGATATAATTCTCTATTTTCTTATATGACTTTGGACAGCAGAATCTTGAATTAAATTTTTCTACTGTCTTCATCAAACCTACATGACCTCCATATAATGGATCATCATGAATCTCACGCATAATTACTGGAAACAGTTCATCCGGAACTACCATCAATCTTTTTATAACATTATTTTTTGTATTTAATTTATATAACATGCCGTTGTGTATAAAGAATCCTTTATATCTTTGTAAGTTTTCATCTATGATTTTATTTCTTAAAGATGAACAAAAATTATCGTTCATTTGAGCCCTTATTACTGGGTCTATTTCTAATCTGCAGATTTGCTCATTATTCTCTGTACATCTCATCCTAAATATTTGTAACCCGTCAGTGACTACGTGATCATCTTGACTTATTAACGGATTTCGACTCACGAACTCCGCATCCGAATCCGAATCCTGTTCTACAACTACTGAAGAGGAACTATCATTACAGGAAGGAAGAATGCTACCAACATTCACTAACTCACTCACTTGTTGACGACTGATCTCACTCTGTTTAAGTGAGACCCGATATGAAGGTTTTTTCCCGGGAACCTCGTTCGAAGTTTTTATTTTAATTGGGTTATTTCGGCACCCACCTTTTTTTTTTTTTTTTTTTTTTTTTTTTTAAGGCCGTAAAAAAATGCCTAACGCACACCTCCAGCACCCGGGGCAGACGCTGGAGGTAGTGTGGGACCTGCCCCCACTAAAAAATCGGCCGTGTACCGTCGCGCCACCTGCGCGAACGGGCCGCCGGAATCTGCTATACCATCGGCGGCCAATTCAGTGGCAGTGCCCGGCGCGGCGAGATGCCGGGCACTCCTACTCCGGCGGCGTCCTGGGGTACACTGCAGGACGCCGACGTCGCGGAAGGCTAAGAGTGGGGGGAAAAGGCCCCGTCAACCCCCACCCGCGGCCCCACCATTAGGGCGGCATCAGGCGCAGATGGTCGCGCCGACGCCGCCCGGTTCGCCGGCGACGAAGCGGATCAGCAAGGGAGTCCTCCTCCCTGCGTCGCTCCGCCGCCTCCTTCTGCGAGATGACGTCCTCGCAAAAGGATGCGACCGCGTTCCAAGACGTCTCGCTGCGGACCATAGATGACACCACGGTCGGCAGCGAGAGGTCACGACCCACCACTGCGGTGAGGACTCGACGTTGCTGCTCCCAGGCAGGGCACTGCTCGAGAGTGTGCTGCGCCGAGTCCTCACCGCAATCGCAGTGATGACAGTCAGGACGCGATTCCCTCCGCGCAACCGAATGCAGGTACTTTCCGAAGCACCCATGCCCGGAAAGAACCTGCACCAGCCGGAAGGAAAGGGTCCCGTGCTGCCTCACCGCCCACTCCTCAAGGACCGGCTGGAGCGCCTCCACGGTTCGGAAACCGGCACGTGGAGCCTCCAGCCGGGACCTCCACCGGGCCATGATGTCCCGGTGGGCCTGACTGCGCCAGGCGCGCAGTTGTTCGGGCATGGGGCAAGAGCCCCCAGCCCGGACCCCCGCCGCCTGCCAGTAGACGTCGGCGAGTACTTCCGCATCCAAATCCCACGGGGGAGTTCCGGCCAACGCGCACGCCGCATCGGTGGACACCGTGCGGTAACCGCGTATGGCCCGGACCGCCATGGTTCGTTGGGGTCTCCACAAACGAACCCTATTCTGGGCGGACAGGGTCCCCGCCCACACGGGCGCGCCGTAAAGCGCCATCGAACGTACCACCCCCATGTAAAGCCGTCGGCTTGAGGCACTGGGACCGCCAAGATTCGGCAAAAGCCGACCCAGGGCGGCAGCAGTAGCCTCAAGTTTGGGCACAAGGATGCGAAAATGCTCGTCGAAGAGCCATCGCCCATCCAACACCAACCCCAGATATTTCATCTGGGGGCGTATCGGTACGAGGACCGAGTTGACGACCAAGGAGGCGCCAGCGGGTGGACCGCGACGGGGCCCATGAAACAACAGGGCCTCCGTCTTTTCAAGCGCCACTCTCAACCCCAGCGCCTCGATGCGCCCGACCATTCGGGAAACCCCTAGGGTGGCCAGGCGCGCCGCCTCCTCGAAATTCCGTGCCCGGGCTGTGACGAGCGTGTCGTCGGCGTAACAAAGTACGCTGAGCCCGGGTGGGAAGTTTCCTCGCAGGGCCCAATCGTATCCCATGTTCCACAAGAGCGGTCCTAAGACCGACCCCTGAGGAACACCGCACGACATTGCCCTGCGCCTCACTTCTCCTTCACGATCCTCGTACAGGACACACCGGCCTTGCAAATAGTCGGCCACCAGCTGCCTCAGGTAATCGGGCACTCCATGGAACCGGAGCGCCTCACCGATGCAGCCGAATGGCAGAGTATTGAAGGCGTTGGCGATGTCAAGCGATACCGCCAATAAAACCCCGCCGCCGAGGACTGCCTCCTCAGCCGCGGCCCTCAGACGCAGAATGGCATCGACCGTCGAACGCCCGGCACGAAAGCCGTACTGGGCATCGGACAGATCGGGGCCGACCTCGCGCAAGTGGCGGACGATACGGGTAGCGAGAATTCTCTCAAGCAACTTCCCCGCCTCGTCCAGCAGCACGATAGGCCTGAAGGCCGCGACCGAATCGGGAGATCTACCCGGCTTCGGTAGGAGAACCAGCTTCCCCGTTTTCCAGCAGTCAGGGAACCGTCCGGACGCCAGGCAAACGTCGAACAGCCCCCTGAGGCGGTCTCCCATGTGGTTGAGGACCAGGGCCAACACTCGGGCAGGTATCCCGTCAGGCCCGGGGGCGGTACTCTTCGAACGAATCCGAAGTACAGCCGCCCCCACCTCCGCCTCCGTGACGGGCGGAACACTGGGCTCGGCCTCCCGGTCGTCGGTCTCAGAGACCATTGCCGGTGGCGTGTGCTCCGCACGTTGCGGGAAAAGGGCCTCAACCACTTCCACGAGGAAGCTGGGCTGGAGAGTCTCTGTAAGGGGGGGGCCCGACGAGCGGAGCTTATTCAGCGCCGCTCGGTAAGGGCGACCCCAAGGGTCACGATCTAGACCCTCCAGCATCTCCTGTCTCGCCGTCTCCTTCGCGCGGCAGATGGCCAGCTTGAATGCGTCCCTCGCATTGCGATACGCTTCATACAGCTGGTCCTCCCTCTCTACGTCGCGGTGACGCCGTCGACTGCGGGTGTAGATCCTCCGGGCACGAATACAGGCCGCACGGAGTTCCGCCAACTCTGGGGACCACCAGTAGACCTCCTTCCTCGGAGGACGACGTCGGAAACGTGGCATGGCCGCATCGCAAACCTGCGTAAACGCATCACGAATGCGGACAGCCGTGACGTCGATGTCCTCGGTCGGAGGTGGTGAGGACGACCACGATTGAACGATAGCCGCCTCCTCCAGCAGTTCCCTGTCGAGTCGACCCACAGCCCACCGCGGGAATCGGGATTGTCTGCCCGCGCCGTGACCCCTACTGGCGCCCTGGGACCGGGAGAGCTCAAACCGGATATACAGGTGATCCGAGAGCGTCTCAACCTCAGCCAGTACGCGCCAGTTCCTTACGCGTGCTTCGATACCAGGGGTAGCGAACGAAAGGTCCACTATCGACCCCCCCTGGCGCCGAACGCACGTATTGGTGGTGCCCCTGTTCAGCAAACAGAGGCCCACCGCAGCCGCCCATTCTTCTACCGCCGTTCCGCGAGCGTCCGTCCTGGGAGATCCCCACGCCAAGGATTTGGCGTTAAAATCCCCCAGCACCACGACGTGGCGAGGTGCTAGGCGCCGTATCGAGGCTTCCAGGCTAGCCAGGAAAACCTCAAAATCAGCCAAACTCCGGTTTGGGGAGAAGTACACGCCGTAAAGCGTGAGTCCCCCCCAGTCGGCAGCAACATATCCCGTACCCTTATCTCTGAGCGACAAGGGCGGGGAATGGAGCGCAGCGGAGCTGACGATCGCCACGGAGCCGTCCCGGTCACCCATCCAATTCGGACGAGGAGGAACGTAATAGGGCTCCGCGGCTACGGCAACAGCAATCGACCACTCTGCCATGGTTTGCAGGAAAAGATCCTGCGCGCCGGCAGAATGGTTGAGATTCGCCTGGAGGAGGGAAAAGCACTCACTGTCCATTATTGGACTCTAGTACTACATCCTCCTCCATTCGCGTTGGCGGCGATGTACGAGGGGCAGCCTTGGCCGATTGGCTACCCCCCGGGCGTGGCTTAGAAGCCTGCGGGGGTTTGCACCCCTCCCGCCCCATAAGGTGATTGGCAGGCAAGTTTCCCGCCGCACACGCTGGGCAGTGGGGGGCAGCGGAACAGTCCGCCGCCTTGTGCCCCGGGCGACCGCAGCGGAAACAAAGTCCGCCGCAGTCGAAGCAACTGTTGCACTTCGGACGCATATGTCCCGTCGCCATGCACTTGAAGCAGCGCGCGGGTCTCGCCGGCAGGATCGTAACCCTGGCGGCGCTGAAGCCCACGAGCAGCCTCCCTGCATCGGCCAATAATTTGGCCGCGGCAACGGGGCACTGCGCCCAAACCGCAAAAGCACCTCCGGGGCCGGGGCGAATGGCGCCGACCCTGATGGAGTCAAGAGCGCATTGGGTACGAGTCCCAATAGCCTCCCGAACCTCCTGGGCGGATACCGAGTCATCTAAGCCCGAAATACGCATTTCTGCGCACTTCATGGGCCTGGCGACTCTAACGCCTTCCTCCCCAGCAATAATATCCCGCAGCTTCTCAGCAAAGAAGTCCGCGTTTTTACCTCCGTCCGGGCCCGGGAACTCGAGGATCCGAGCTCCTGTCTGCGAGGGCCGGGTGGTAGCACCCAGACCCGCGAGGTCAGAGGCGGTGAGATTTCTCTTCACCGACGCGAAGATCTCCGCATAGGAGATCCCACGCTGCTGTGCCTCCGGCGACACCGTGACAACCACGGCGGCCGTTTTCGGCACCTGGAGGTTAGGCTTCTTAGCCACACCTTGGGCGGTTGCTTTTGTAGCAGCCCTCTTCTTCTTCCTGCGGCGCGACTTTTTGCTCACCGTCTGCCAGCCCTTATCAGAGGGGACAAGGGGCGCGGGAGCAAGTGCGGGCGCAGGGGCACGAGCCTCGACTTTCCGTGCACGTGGAGCGACCGACGGCGCGGGAGATGGTGCTGCCGTCAAAACCTGGGGTGGCTGGGGGCCTCCCCGGGACTGGGCTGGCGTTCTCTCGACCGCTGGAGGGGCCGTAGCCCGTGCCGTCTTCTGCTTGGGCGCAGACGCCGCGCGTGTCGCGTAGGTCCCAACGCGTCCCCCGGAACAGGGTAGGGGCGTCGGAGCGGTAGCCGTGTATGGCTTTGCGACCGGCGGTGTGCGAGAGGTTGGCACCGGAGGCAATCTTGCCTCCAGACTCCCGATGCGGGCAGCGATTTTGGACTCGAATGAGCCCATCAGCTGCCGCAACTGCGCCTCAATACCTCCAGGGGAGGTAGAGGGCTGCGTCTTTACCGGGCTGGATTTCGGCACCCACCTGGCCTAACCTTACCAAATGAGAATTGTGGCTTGTATTCTTCCACTAAGTCATGTAATTTATTATTATCACCTGTACTCAGATTTTTATTAATATTCATTTTATCTTTTGACACATTTAAATCAGGAAGAATACAAGTATTATTCTTATTTGACTCACAAATATTACTAATAAATAAATGATTATGTTTAAAAATATTAACAGACATTATTTCCTGTGTATCGATAACAGAAACTTTGCCTGGTCTAGCAACAAAACATATTTCATTGTAGTTTCTCAATGTTATTTTACTATTCACAAAATCTAGGGATGCCCCATTTTTGATTAAGAAATCTTGACCCAAAATCACTGGCCAACTCACATCTATTACCACATAAAAAAGTGTGTTATACACCACATTATTAATTATAACGTTGATATATGTTTTGCCTGCGACTGGTATAATCTTACCGTCGGCAGTTTTTAAATTAATATTATCACATAAATTTAAGGTTACTTTGTTCATTAACGCTACTTTCTTCGATAGCAAGGACACTGAAGCCCCACTATCTAATAAAGCAGGAATAGCACCTGAACTTAATTCTACTAAAATGACTGGTTCGGACTGACCATAATTATTCTTCTTGACGTCTTCTATGTTTGAGCGCCGCTGCGTACTCATTGCTGCGACGTGATGCTCGCCTACTCTCGTTGTCGACGACGCTGCATCACCAGCTGATTGAACCGGCATCGGCAGAGGTTCTCTGCTCCTTAAAAAGTACTGGCGGGGATTTGACTCCCGCCTTGGTGTTAACGACCCGCTTGGTGAATCATTGGGCGGAACCCGAGACACGGGGACCGGTATTTACTATACGGAGTCGATTGATTGCTCCGAAATGGACTATTGGTCGGTCTGTTGGAGTCTCCTTGCTGCCCAGACCTCACTGCTACCGCATTCTCAACCTTAACCTTAAGATTGATTTCCCTTTCAGCCTATTTATCATATACTGAATGTAATTGTAAAACTGTGGCCTTTCAAATATTTTTATCAGCACATACAACTGCAGCGAGCTTTGATTTGTAGAAACTATTACATTTCTTTGGAAAGCTCCTTACGAACGTATTGTCGTCAATTTTTCCCTTTTTGGCTATATTTGAAAGCTCGTAGTAAAATGAAACAATATTCTCCTCTGGCGCCTGTATTCTTTCATAGAATTTTTCCGTATAATTAGTACGGTTTGGGAACTCTGCTTTTAATGCAGTGATGAAGCTCTCGAAGCTATCACAATCTTCTATGATTGCTTTGTATAGGTGTAGCGCTGGTCCAGCCAGATACGCCGCCACAAATAATTTTTTTTCTTCATCCGAAGTGATTTTATTAATCACACAGATGATCTGGAATTGGTTGACAAAATCATCTACGGACTCATACAATCCCGTGAATTCACTCATTTTTAATTAATTTTACATAAAAATACGACTTAGCTCTTTAAATGACTTCCTCTGAAAAGTTCGGCGCCTCCACCATGTGACGTGAACCTCTTGCTGGCTTTGGGGTGCGCAGCCGGGATTATTACTCTCGGGGATGAGGAATCAAACACTTTCTTAAGCCCAGAACGATATTATATATTAAATAACTTGTAATATTATTCCTTTACATTTCAATTCTTTTCCTTGACCATTCGTCTTGACGCTTCCTTCAATTCTCCCAATTGTTTTTCGATCTTCTTCTTCGTCATTATTTCATAGTTTTGGAACGTCAAGACAAACAGTTCACAATTAATGAGGCTTTATGCGAGTGGCCGGTCGAGTTTCCGACGCACCTGCCACAGTACCAACAGAATTTTCAACTGAGCTTACGTAAATAGACGTAGGCAAATAAGTTTTGGCAATATTTGCCTAAAATGTATGGTTTTGTATTATGTAAAATATGTTCTCACAAGCTCTTTACATTTCAAATAATTGACTCAAGTTCTATTGTGCTGAATTCAAGTAGGTAAGAATATTTTTTTTCGTGAATTAGAAAATAAATTATAAAAATAAAAACCCGCTGTACAAAAAGATGTAAGCAAGATCCCCTACATAATTATATAATTTCATGCAGTCGGAAGCACTTTACTAAGTTCATCGAGATTCATGAATGCCTCCAACTGTAAAAAGAAGTATTACCTTTATGCGATTTTTCGCAATTGACATGCAATACATTTTATTGGTCGAGAATCAGTTAATTGACTATTGTTTTTATTATTTTTCAGCCCCATGAATGTTACAACTTGTGAACAAACGTCAGCTATTCAAGGTTTTGAAGTAAAAACTTCTTTAGCGGCGTTGTAAACTTTTTTTGGTATGGGTAAAAAAATATTAAACTCGCGTTAGGATCACGTGACCCTGATCGAAAATCGTAAGACCGAGGGAGATCAATAAAAATCTGCTACAATATCATTAGAATACGAAGGTAAATTTATTATAGCTCAGGTGGAAAATCGGGCAGTCCTGATACTACAAGAACCCAGTTCGAGCCCGAGTAAGGATTATTTTTTTCCCTTGTTAATTTTAATTATTCAAATTTCATCAGTGTGTAATTTTTACTGAGAGATAAACTTTTTTAATTGTCATATCGTTATCCATGTCATTTTTTAAATTGTCATGTTTGTGGACAGCGCAATAGATGAATATTTTATTGAACCTTATAAATGATAGTACTTTTATATTGATAAAAAAAATCGCTAACCATTTCAAAATATTAAAAAATGCACAACGTTAATGTTCAACTGCAACCCTTTTTTTTAAATATTTACTGTAGTAGATGTCGAAATCTGATTACAAGACAAAGTAAATACTATATTTTATCTACTTATACTGTAATTCACAGTTGATTTTTATAATTTTCGGCATGCAGGTCGAGAAACAAACATCGTAAATTGCATCTAGTTACCCAGTCAGCATCTTTAACATTAATGTTTTGAAGTTTTATTTTTCAATTATACTCAAAATAATGATAATAAATATAACCCCAATACACAGTAAAATAATAATTAAAATACTTACCAAATGATCACCAACTTAGTAACTTATATTGCAAATAATATGTTTAAATACGCACTGTTTTAACTTTACACTATAATAAGTAGAACCTACTTAGAATAGATCCTGGGGGTAATTGCCATAATCGCCACACTTGGCGAGCGGATTGGCAAGTTTGTGAATACAATCTTTTAAATGTATGTATGTATGTATTAGATTTTATTCACAAACCTATTTATCGTTGTTAGCTGTATCGATACAAAATTACCACACATTATAGAAAAAGAGTTTGGCCCGCGCCTTCGCTCGTGTTAAAATTGTTCAGAAAGAATCCGTGGACTAGGTACATCATAAAAGCAACTGTTTTGTAAAAGTTCAGCTCTCTACGTCCGAGGGTTGATGAGTGTTGATTGAGTAATTGTTATTAAAAAATAAATTGACTTGACTGATTACTACATGAATATGTCCGAGTATTGGCAATCCACCTGGCAATACAGGCGGTAACCTATGCCCGGATAGAATCAGCTTGAGCCATTTATATAGCCCATATGCTAAGGTTAGTAAACCCAATGTCAAAACTATGTACATTACGGACAGGGCAGAATATAAACTTGTAAAATGTAAAATAATATGTTGATAAATACTGCTGAAGTTTATTGTTAAACTTCATAAACATGAATGCCGTTTGACTGTAGCAGACACAACAATCTAGTAACAATTTATACATTATTATAGAAGTTCTCATGGTCATACACGTGTTGTGAAATCTAATTGAGTTAGAAACTATTATAGGGTTCCGTAGTCAATTAATTAATAAAAAAACCAAAGCAATCAAGTCTCTTGCCTGACTCAGATGCAGAAAAAAGACTTTACAAGAATAAATCTACTGTGCAAATGGTCGTGATCGATTTTTCGTGGTAATGTTTGAGGCTAAATGTCACGTGATATAAATAAACTGATCACTTCGCTTTTCGCCATAACTGCTTTCAGTCACCTTAAATAAGTCAGAATAATGAGGTGAATTGTGAAATGTCAATTTAACCAGACAGTGTTAACCTAATGTTTACACACAATTTCAATTTAATACATAATTTAGGTACCTAGTCCGGCCATAAGTTCTTTTATAAAATGCATTTTTTTAAAATAAAGTAATGTAATATTACTAAAACTTATATGTGCATATTTATTAAAGTCTCAGCAAAAATTAAAAACAATATTATATACAATATGGATTTACGCACTGTTTCCATGGGAAATTTCCCCACTGTTTGCACCAGAGACTCTTTAAGAGACTATGTCGCCGTGGAGTTTAGAGCAAGCCATGTCCTCTAAAACTGACCATAATTTATAGTCTAAAGGGTTGAGGTCTGGGCTAGATGAGGGCCAGTCTTCAGCTCTTTAAAGTCCGGAACGTTGGTTTCAAGCCAGGCTTGGGTAGTTCGTGCCTTGTGATCAGGTACAGAGTCCTGTTGGAAAGTCCACGGTACATTTTTAAAAAGTGTATTGCTGAGAGGTTTTACAACACGATCCAAGACTATCTCTTGATACACTTTGGCTGAAGTTTTCACTCCTTTATCACAAAAATGTAGCTTGAGACGCCTTGATAAGACACGCCCCACCAAACCATCACTGACGCAGGATGATGACCACGCTGTACGTTTCCGACAACGTGAGCAGCTTCTTAAGGGCTGTAAGCGTACACTTTATTATCATTTAGAGATAGAATCTTCATTTCTCGCGATAAGATTTTTCGCTTCCTAATGGGATTTCGATGAATTGTGGCTTTAACAGCCTTTGTAGTTCTAATAGCACGCGGCCGCCCCGATCTTTGATGGTTTTCAACAGAGGAAGTGTTGTTGTTTCTGATAACAGTACGAAATGCGAACATACGGCTGATACCAAGCTTATGCAGTGTCTTGAATATGACCGACAGCTCCATACCTACTTTGTGCAAGGCAATCACCGCAATCCTATTTCCTTTAATCAAAAAATCCATATGGTAATTTGATAATGAACAAGAAAAAATATGTGAAATGGCGCGAAATCGAAAGAACTTTTAAAAATAATAAACACGTTTCAAATTCAAAGTAATTAAAAAGTTGAAAAAAAAAGAAATGTTTTTATGTAACAGTATTTATGGCCGGACTAGTTATATGTAGCTTTTACAGGTAAGGTTGTACATATATGCATATCTATACATATTATAATCACTTGTCCTGAATGACTGACTAAATTATCTAAGTGCCTAAAATTTTGTATTTGGCTTTTAAGTTTAAAATAAATAATAATATCTATATAAATAATAATAAATAAAATTTGTGATTAATATTCATATCTTTTTATTTTTATGTCAGTAAGATCGAGATATATTATTTAAATTTCATCAGTTTGTAATTTAGGGTACCGTAGCCAAAATGGCAAAACGGAACCTAGTTTCGCCATGTCCGTCCGTCCGTCCGCACCTTTGCTCACAGACTGTATTGCATGGATACACTTATTACTTACGCCGACAAGTTAAAAAAATAAAATCTTAAAAACATTTTTTTTTATGGTAACTACCTCCCCTATATGTAAAGTGGGGTGTGATTTTTTTAAACCTACTCCATCGTGTGAGGTATCATTAGATAGGTCTTTAAAAACGTTTAGGGTTTGGGAAGATGATTTTTAGATTTAGGGATCCGTTTGTAAAATATTAAGCTTTAAAATGCAAAATTTTATTAAAATCAAGTGTCTCCCCCCTCCCCCTATCAGCTAAATGGTAAATGGTGGGTATGTGAACAAAATCACGGTAGTAGTATATATAATAAAATGAAAAGGAAATTTATCACAGTTAAGTAGGCTTTACAAGTTTACGAGTAACAGCTGATCAAATGAGACGTAACAAAATTTTCCTACAAATTCGTTTAAAATTAGACGTTGTAAGTATCAAACAAAAACAACATAAAGCCCACTTCTTAAGCCACAATAATGGGGGGGGACTACGGAACCCTACGTTGTGCGTGGCCTGACATGAACTTGCCCGGTTTTTCTGAGATAAACTTTTTAATTTTCATGTCGTTGTCATTGTCACTTTTTAATTGTCATGTTTGTTTACGATAGCGCAATACATGAATATTGTATTTAACCACTTAAATGATAGTACTATAAAACTTATAAAAAAAAATATTCCCAAAAAAAAAAATCCCTAACCATTCCTTAATATTCTAATATGCATAACGTTAATGTTCAAGTTTTCACTTCTGCCGTCCCGTTTTTTTTGTTTTTACGGGGCTACCAAACCATTGTGCGTTAAATACGTATCCTCAAAGTTCCGTCACTCCAACCACCCGAGACACTCCCAGAAGTTCAACAGTCCGATCAGACCGCTGCACGCCTTCTGGTGGGACGATGTTTACGTCAAGAACTGCACCCGGTGTTCAGCCACACTGTTGTACTTCAAACATCACGTGCCTGGGTGTTTCTTCAGCATTAGTGCATCCTCTGCACCTTACTTACATATACAGTTTATAAACAAACAAACATTGGCAATTAAAAAAAAGAGCCATTTCTACCCGACTGCGCAGGAAGGAGGGTTATATTTTTTTGCCTTGTCCTTTTCTCCGGTTTTACCTATTGCTTGCAAAAAAAAGTATTAAGTATTTCTAGTGTGAAACGGAACCCTTAAAATTATTATTTCTGTTGTTGCACAATACTAGATTTATGATGCATATAGCTAAAGTCATGATAATTAATTCTTAATTGAATTATATTTTGTATATATTAATACAAAATATAATTGAATTAAGAATTAAATAACATGACTTTTGACCCCAGAAATTGACGCAATCAGGCTTCCGGCCATACATTGGAAAAACATATTTAATTTGTCTATATTTAAAAGTCACGAGTAAGTTACAAAAACATCAAGAATGTATAAAGCTCTGCAAAAGCCGATTGTGTTTCATAGGAGGAAATACCTAATACCTTTTCTTTTCGGAGTTCGTGATTCTGTTACTACTATCGATATGTGACCATTTTTGAAAAACGTCATACCCTACATTATACAGATAGCATATAAAGCCATTGGCCCTGCGCCTAATCGTAATTACGTCCCATCCATTGACTTAGTATTATATAGACGCCTAGCTTTCGTGTAGCTGAAAAGGATGTAAAATAAAGTAAATACATTTTACAGTGCTGCCAAGTCGGGAAAATATTACCCATAATTTTGAAAAAGTCGTTAAATTAGTTATTTTTTATAATTAATATTAGCCACAAATAATATCTCAAAATAGTGAATAACACTTGTAAACAAGAACAGCTGGTGGCAGCATAAAATTTGTCCCCACTTAAATTTTAGATTACTTTTTTCTTACGTTTCTTAAGACTTTCTATATTTCATTTTTAACGTAAGCTCCGAAGAAATATGTTAATTTACGGTAGGTATTCAAGTATTAAGGTCTTCGCTGACCGCAACATCTTGACACTGCCTCGCCGTTCGGCGTCCACTTATTGAAAACGCCGTGGTCACCCGTAACGCCGCGTTGTCATCGAGTCGACGTCGCGTAGTCCATTACGTCTTATGTGCCCTGTAGACGGTTAAGTTGTTTGTCAAATTTTACGTGTTTGTCAAATAATTTGATAATTTAATTGAATCTTTGTTTGAAGTGTTTATCAAGCGATCTACGTATTTGATGAAAAATTTTATTGACGTCGTGTATGGCGCTTCTGGCACGTTGTTTGACAAAAATGTTTGAAAGTTTTGGCTAATGTTTGATAAAAACGTGAAATTTGACAAACATGTTTCACAAATAATAGCAAAAACGTTCAAACATACCATACCCGTGTTTGTCAAACAACGTGCCAGAAGCGCCAAGGACAACGAAAGAAAATGATCAAACACATCACCGAATGCAAATTTCGCTGACTTACTCCTATGTTTCAATCTATTTCTCTGGTGTTTGACAAGTTAGGACATCGTTTTATACACTAAACCTTCCCAAAAAAATATGTAGCACAGAAAACCACCTTTTATGAAGGTGGTTAAAAACAAAATAAATTATTGTCCTTGATAAAGAACTAACTTATTGTGAATATTTCATATTTTATTTTTCAACCGACTTCAAAAAGGAGGAGGTTCTCAATTCGTGTGTATATTTGTGTGTGTGACTCAATTTTTTTATTGTTTTCTCGGACTTTACTTATATAATAAATTAAAATGATATTCTCAACTAAAATTAAATTGTAAAGCATCGGTATCAACATTCCTCAAATCCCTTAATTATATCGAAACTGAAAACCTATTATCAGCTTAGCAATTCATCTGTCTATGAATCAACACAAACATATGAACTTCTTCTCTATTACGCACTCAACACACCAACACACACTTCCTATGAAAGCCTAAGTAAAAGGTAAACTATTATTATGTATACCTACTAGCTCTAAGTCATAACTTGTTAGAGAGAATAATAAACGTTTATTATTATTATTATTATTATTTGTATGTCATTTCCATATCACGGCACTATGGAGTCCCGGTCATTTGGGAGGCGTGCATGGGGCCGAAGCCAACACGTAGAGGCCCGTTAGACACTTTAATCTAAAGGCTATGTTACACATTATTATTATTATTATTTGTTAAGTTAAAAACTAGCTTTTGTATTTTTTTTTCAAAATATTAGGCTCAGTAATGTGACAGGTGGGTCGAAGATAATCCACCTCTCTCACGTTAGACCTCATTGTAGTAGATGAAACGCATTGACAGAATAAAAAGAAAGATGTCATTCTAGAATTGCGAGTTTCATGGCCGACCGATTCGGGTCGTTTCGATTTTATTAGATTTATATAAAATAGTAATACCAAGTGGTTAAGAAATGTGTTTTATAGAATATGTGAATTGATGTTGATAATGTAATAAATGATGATTTAACTAATAAATTGTTTTAGCTTTAGGGAAATGCAGAAGTTTCATTTAAAAGCCCGATAAAAGTTCTGAGGAACAACCCCGGTACCTGCTCAAGAGCTGGCCTGGTGGTTACATGGTGGAGGCGCCGTCTTCGGCACAAAAATAATAAGCAAAAAGATTAAAACAAAAAAAATCGATAAAAAAACTAAAATGGAATCGTTCACGGGATTGTACGAGTCCGTTGATGATTTCGTGGACCAATTCCGGATCATCTGTATAATTAACAAAATAACATCAGATGAAGAAAAAAAAATATTTGTGGTGGCGTATCTAGCTGGACCAGCGCTATATTTTTATAAAACAGTGATCAAAGATTGCAAAATCTTCGAGGATTTTGTTACTGCATTTAAGGCAGAATTCCCAAACCGTACAGATTATACGGAGAAATTTTATGAAAGAATGCAAGGGACAGAAAAGAATGTTATGTCTTTTTATTATGAGCTTTCTTAAATCGCCACGAAAGGAAGAATAACAGATGATACGTTCATAAAAAACTGTGTACCTTTACTTTCGTCGTTTCCACGCAGCTTTCGACGCATCCTTATACAATCTCGTCAAAATTTTTGACAGTGTCAAATACTATATTTTTATGTATTTTGGGTTTTAATAACTTATTTATTTAATATGGATATAAAGATATTATTATATCTTTATATCCATATTAAATAAATAAGTTATTAAAACCCAAAATACATAAACGATAAAGATGTGGATGCAGAACTTTTCGGAGCCCGGTGACAGCACGTGCAACCATACATGCTCAATGTAGCAAAACTATAAGAGGCCTTAATATACACTTCAATAAATCTCATAAAAATTGACACAGCCAAAATGCCCCACCTATGTCCAACTATCCTATTATTCCATCCCTTGCATTTACTGCCACTTATAATTTAATCATTCCATTCTATGTATATATCAGTAACCTTAAGCATACTACCCTCGTTGTTAAAAGGATTCCCCGCGGCGCAAGAATCACCGTGGTAACCTATCTTTATGGTCTCATAGAAAAATGCATGGAAAAAAACTGTTTAGAAGACTACAAACATTTACTTTTACCCGGTTAAAATAATTTACCCGGTTTTCTCACCCAAAAAATAAAAAAACAACTGTTTTAGTCAACCATCTAACCTATCATCAGACAAATCAATCAAAAATGTTATTTTTAACCGACGAAAAACCATAGAAACCAAAATAAGCGACGGTGATTTAGAAGGCGCCGCCCGTCTCCTTTTTTCAAACGATGTGTTGTCACCAGACACCCCAGACACCTTCTCGGCGCCTTATTTAGGGGTTTTTATCTAGAAAGATATGTCAACCCCATCGTACCTTTTCTACAGATTTTCTTAAACGTGATATGTATTTATAAACTATTTGAGTACAAGTTATATTGAATGCTAAATTAGGAATGTAATACTCTTATTAATTGACATAACTTTTTGGCAGTCTCTGAAGCTGGCTGAGACAGAATTTGACGATTGAATGAAGCCTATATCCAGTCTATTTATCTTCAACCCCCTCCAAAGTGTCTCCCTCTCACTTCTGTTTCGGACACAATCCATCACCAAATGATGAATATCTTCTATATAGATTTTTTCATAAGATACGCAAATTTTGCCGATTGATAGTGCCTAGAGCGGAGTCTCAGAATTAATTTGATGTACCGCCTACTTAGTATACGGTTGTCAAACCAAGGGAAGTGGAGAGGCTCACCTTGTATGGTTCTATACCAGATACCCTTCTGTTGAGACAGGTTAGCAAAGTATTCCTTCCAGGAATTGTGACAGGTTTTTTTAAATCTAGGGATGCATTCCCAGTAATCAGGCAAATAATGCAAAGTATCTCCATTCACTGCCGCTTGCTTAGAAATTCGGTCAGCCTCTTCGTTGCCACATAAAACAATGTGAGCTGGAACCCATTGCAATCTAAATTCTATATCATTGTTTTTGCAATTTTGAATTAAATGAAAAATTGATGTCAAAAACGCTTTAAACTCGGTAAACAGGGACGCTCTGCTGACAAAAATTAAACAACACATTCCCGAAATTTACAATTATCTTATTCTCTCTTACGCCTACCCTACGAAATTGCTTTACCGTGAGAACGTTCTTTATTCTGAAGTAGGCTGTCAGCAGGGCGATCCTCTCGGGCCAGCTATTTTCAGTTTGGCAATAAATCCAATCATTCAAAATTTAAAATCGAAATTCAACGTTTGGTATTTGGACGATGGAACCCTAGGAGGCGACCTTTATTCAGATCTTGCAACTATAAAGTCAAAATTTAAAAATATTGGTTTAAGTCCGAACGTCAATATAGTAACCAAAGACTCGCTTTCCCTCCTCGAGTCCCCCTGTTTTTGAAGACTCATTTCCATTTTATTTGCAGAATTGTATTTCAAAATTAAAAAAATTCTCATTTCGCCTTCTTGACAGGAGCCCGCATTACGGTTTTTGTCTTCTGTCAAGAGCTTTGCTAGTCTTATTGGTAAAATCCTCCACTCAAACAATAAGACTGCAGGCTCGGAGGAAGCTAAAAAAGCATGGTCATCAGCATGCCCAGTTAAAAATTTCCCTACCCATTAAAATTCTCAAGGAAGCGCGCTAGACTGCTGGCATCCAGCTCCAGGGAATCCGGTGAATGGCTTCGTGGTTACCCGCCGCCAAACACTGGCACATTTCTGGAGCCTGATACTATCCGGCTTGCTATCAGTTGGCGCTTAGGGCTGCGCGTATGTACTCGACACCGCTGGCAGTAAAGTCGACCAATTGGGATACCACGGGCTATCTTGCCAAAAGAGTGCCGCTCGCTTTTTTAGATAAGGGGCGTTGAATGACATAATCCGTTAGGCTTTTGCCTCGATAAACGTATCAGCTCTGCTGGAACCTACCGGCTTAGCTCGGGACGATAGCAAGAGACCTGACGGGATGACGCTGATTCCTTGGAGTTCGGGAAGAGTGCCTATGTGGAACGCCACGTGTGTAGACACACTTGCTCCTTCCCTCCTCTACGGAACCAGCGTTCAAACTGGAGCGACGGTTAAAGCGGCCGAAAATCTCAAAACCCATAAATATAGGGGTCTCGGCAACCAAAATATATATGTGTACCATTCGGCGTCGAGACCCTTGGCCCGTGGAGCCCCAGTGCACATATTTTTTTTAAGAACTTTCCAACCGTAGAGCTTGCAGCTTCCTCGCACAACGCATCAGAATTGCTATACAGCGAGAAAATGCTGCCAGTATCTGTGGAAATATGCCCAGGCGTCCCAATTTTTTAGATATATTTGAGTTTTTAGTTTAAATATAGTTTTTAAATAGTTAGTAAGTAGATATAATAATAAGTACTTGTAATACTAAATGTTGTCATTAAAGTAATAATACTTCTTAAAAAATAAAAGAATTGTATCTATTATGTAGGTTTTATTTTTATTTATTTTTAATCGTACTTACACTAACTACTCTTCAAAATTATAACATTATTTTCTACCATTCAATAGGTTTGCTAGGAGAAAACTCAATTTTGTACATATTATTTTTTGTATATGATGTACTATTATTTGTATTTTTTTTGTGTGTACAATAAAGAATTTGAATTTGAAAAAGTATACTAAATTTGAACTTAATCGATCCAGTGGATTCGGAGCAAATTGGCAGAAGGACAGACAGAAACACGAGTGATCCTATATGGTTTTGTTTTCTTCCTTTTGAGATACGGAACCCTAAAAATAAAGGTAAACATACTTTTGCAAACATTTTTGAGTCGCAGTATTATGAAAATCAATATTTAGTAGGATTACTCTTCTGTAGCTTAAGTACTTTATTCACTTAGGTTACAGAATGCAACCCTTATGAACGTCATACAAATTTGGAATAGAATGATTCAACATTTAATGCCAACTTCGCAAGAGTAAAGCCGTGAGAAAAGAACTTGGCAATAAAATCTCATGGCCCCTTTTTTTTAAATGCCAATTATTATAATATGCACAGTTAAGCCAGTAAGGTACTGCAAGCATTACACCATGAAACTCACGTAAGTAGTATACTATACGTATACTACTTAAAGTGGGTATGATCAAGTTTTAAATGAATTAGCCTCCTATGGTGTGGATGGGAGCATCAGCTTACAAAAATTACAGTAGCGGGTAAAAGCAATATGCGATTCGAATAATGTAACACATACTACTGGATATAGAAATATTTATGAACCATTGATTAAAAATAAACCTATAAACTGATAATGACAAGGTCGACTAGTCACCCAAGGGATGGGTCAGCCATCATCCCCTGCACCATATTGGAGGGAAGGAAGACGAACCGACCCATACCGCCACCACAAGCAATGACATTTCAGTGAGCATGACGATCCCTGACCTTACAACTTATAGAAACGAAAGTAACCTGTAATTTAATGAAGTACGAATAGTTGCCGTTACTAATAATTTCAATTATATCTTACTCTGTGAATATAGAATACAAACAAAACTTTAATATTCAACATAAATACATTATTCTGCATTATTATTTCTACGACCATGAATTTTGTATCATTCAAGTACTTAACCACTTAAAAAAAAAAAAAAAATGTAACAATTCTTATTCATAAAAATAAAATTCATAACTCTCTTGTGTTTACCATTACGATTACGACCAAGGGTTTACTTTGCAGCGGTTACTTTTATCGCTGTTGGTCGGCGTGTCAACAGCGCCAGCGCCACGCGCCCTGTTAGCTTGACTTCGGAATTTTACAGTGTACTGGTTCCTCCTTTGTAGAAACAACTTTGTTTCTTTAGCACACGCTGCCTTTTCCGTCATCTCAATAGCCCGCGATAACGAGAGCGTCGACTATCTCTGCTCAAACAGCTTATCACGATCACGATTGAAACGATCTCTCAAGTTCTTTTTAAGAGCGGTGCCGAAGTCGCACTAAGTTGCCAAACCTCTCAAGCGGGCCGCCCATTCTCCTAAGCTTTCACCTGTTTGCCTGGTAGCGCTAAAAAAAATCGTCTAGTCCACAAATGCTTGAAATGTCTGTTGAGTAATCCTTCTAAGTCTTTATAGGTTAACGGTTCCAATTTCTTTGGAAATGCGAGATAAAGAACTAATCAAACCACTAAAAAGTGGTTCGATTAGTAAACGATGGTAAACGCTGTTGATTTTCAAAACTTGGACTAATTTGCACTTGTGAATCTGCTATTCGCTTTTTTATAGTCTAATACAGGCAAATTACCCATTTATGCGTTCATCTTCGTTTTCAACCGACTTCAAAAAGATTATGTTGATTCGACTGTTATGAAAGATTCGACTGTATGCTTTTTTTTTGTATGTTTGTTCACCGATTACGCAAAGACGGCTGGACCGATTCAGGGAACTCTTAAAATATTAAAGGCACACCTACAGTGGTTTAGGTACATTTCATAGTGATTTGAATAATATAATTAAATCACTGATGATGAAGACCACAACCTATTCAATATTTCACGGTTTGAGATTCAATTACTTTAATATGATATTGAGTAGCATTTTATTCTCGTCATACTACTATTCGTCGAACTGAAAAATAACACTATTGCAACCTTTGCGGACGACACCGCTATTATGGCCACAGGGTCTTATTATAAGGAAGCAGTAGATAAAGTTCATATAGCTTTAAATCACTTTCATGACTGGGCCCAAAAATGAAAAATAAAATTAAACGAGTTAAAATCCATACATATTGACTTCACCAACAAAAAGGGGGGTTATCATCCAATATATGCATTAAGCAGGCTTACAAGTTCCATATGCAGATACAGCAAAATACCTAGGTATGACACTTGACGCTAAGCTTCGATGGAAAACTCACGTCAAAAAGAAAAGACAAGAACTAGACATGCGTTATAAAACTATGTACTGGCTACTTGGAAGGAAGTCAAGTATGTCTATACATAATAAAATTTTAATATATAAGCAGATTCTAATGCCAATATGGACGTACGGAATCCAACTATGGGGCTGTACAAAACCAACTACCATAGCTATTATCCAGCGGTTTTAGAATAAAGTGCTAAGGGACATTGTCAATGCCCCCTGGTATATCAAAAATGAAAATCTTTATCGTGATCTCAACATAGACACAGTCCACCAAATTATCCATAAAAGTGCTGAAGCACATGAACATAGACTTCGTCACCACGTGAATGTTGAGGCATTCCTGTTGACCACACGGATTTAGTGCGAAAACTAAAAAGAACTAAACCATTTGAGTTAGTGTGGTTATAGTGAACAAATAAAAGTGACAGTGCTTTAAATTTACACAAGAGCAAAGTGTTTTCATGTTATCAGACTCTAAGAAAGTGCAACAGACATTATTCTTAGTTATAAAATTAGTGTAAACGTCTAAAATTAAGTTAGAGTAAAATTGCTTATTAGCCTTACAGGCTAGATCGTAATGAATTGTAAAGATCTATGTTATTTATACCAAAGAATAAAAAAAAATACTACTATTACACAATGTAATAGAGCTGATAGTGAACTATTATGTGAACTTCTCAACAATTAAAGGCCCTGCATCGGGGCAAGCAATACTTTGTAAAGTGATTTGAGCAGTTGACATAAGCCTATTGTAACTTAAGCTAATTATAAACCGACTCACTAAAAAGTGAGAAATAATAAACTTTTTTACAAAAAAATATTACATTAAAGCAAAAAATAATATACCTAGAATAACCATAACAACAACAAAATTAAATATTTTGAAGTTGGTGCCGAATAAAACATAAAGACTACTATTTTCGAACTATTTACTAGTGCCGAATAAAACATAAAGACTAGGTACTATTTCATGGCACCAACTTCAAAATGTTTAATTTGTTTTTGTTATTCTATGTATATTAATGTTTGCTTTTTGGTTGCCTTGTAATTAATGTTGAAGTCGGTAATATTTTTTTGTAAATAAGTTTTTACTATTATCTTATATCTTTTACAAATTTTATCTGAACAACCTTAAGTCATAGTTTGTACAGATTGTCAGTCTGTTTTACAAATGGTAACAGCTACGAGTATAATGAACGTTGTTTTGCAAACCGATTTTTTATGATTTTTCAACTTTGATCTCGCAATAGGATAATAATTATTTAAATTGCAATTCATAAATATACTGTATGTGTCAGACTGTTCAACCGTTTGGTACTCACAAAAAAATAATGATGCTCGCATCTGTAAACACTAAGAAAATATCGCGTACTGCCACTGAACAATTCTTATAACTTGATGAAAAGCTGCTCGCGGAAAAAAAGGTAGCGTTGCAGCTTATTAACCTAAGCATCTATGCTGGTATTTTTCCAGATAGACTAAACCAACAATCGTAAAGCCAATACATAAGAAACAAAGTAAGGATAATATGGAAAACTATAGACCTATAGCGCTTTTTCCAATAATGTCTAAAATCTTTGAAAAATATAATATCTTATTGGGTATTTATTTGGAGAAGAAAAATATGCTGTGTAACGAGCAAAAAGGATTTAGACGAAATAAAACCATTAATATGGCAGTCTACGAATTCTTACGCTCTGTTATGACCAATGTGGACAAAAATACCTCTGTGTCTGCAGTATATTGCGATATGACGCAGGCTTTTGACTATGTCGACTACAATATACTAGCCTATGGAATATAACCGGACACATGTGACTACAATCACGAGAATAGACATTAATAAAAATGAGTTAAATCACCTATCCAAAGAACGTGCAGTCAAATTCGGAGTTCCACAGGGCAGTGTCTTGGATCCTCTACTGTTTATAATATATATTAACGATTTACCAAGAGTTGTTAAATACCACACGACTCTTTTTGCATATAATAGCACTGTAGTTATACCATCTAAAAATTTTGATACATATGAAAGTGACATTAATCAAACTTTAACATCTATTATTTCTTTCTTCTCAGTCAACGCAATTCCAACATGCGTAACATAAAACCTAATTACACTAATCAGGACATATCTGAAGCAAATAATGGAAATTTCTCGGTCTTATCATTGATCACAGATTGAACTGAAAAGCACATATTGATGAAATTAGTAGAAGGGTCAGTAGCACGGCATATGCTCTTTACAACCTTTCTCCAATTGTTGGTAAGGATGCTCTTATTACTGCCTACCACGGATTGGTCGCTTCAATCTTGCGCTACGGAATTATTTTCTGGGGTAACTCCACCGATAAGGAAATAATATTTAAAATTCAAAAACGGTGCGTTAGGGCTATGTTTAACTTAAAATCAACAATTAGTTGTAAGCCATATTTTGTTGAGCTTAACATCCTGACACTTCCGTCCTTATATATTTATGAGATAACCTTATTTGTCAAATGTAACTCGGAATTATTTCCCAAACTGTCTGATGGTGCCACACGTAGTCAAAGGGATACTTGCAGATTACATATGCGTAACGCCAAAACAGCACTTATGGGCAAAAATCTATAATAAACTCCATAAGTCTATTAAAAATTGTTATATTTATGTCTTTAAGAATAAGTTAAAAAAAATACTCATAAGAAATGTTACTACAGCGTTGCCCATTTTATGAATGACTTAAATATTATCGAAATTTAATTAAATTATTTACTATTAATTTCTATCTCTTTGACTTGACATTATTAATATAGACATTTTGACTGACAATTAAAATAAATATGTATGACTGCGCTGTATTAGTTTTTAATTATTGGTATTTGTATTATGTTATTATCGCATGATTATAAATTGTTTTTTTTTTTTTTAGAAAAATGGTATATTATTATGCCTTTATTTGAATGATTTTGATTTTTAATTTTGTACGCTATTTATATGGCAAAACATGTCGAAACTCATTATAAATTTAACACCACTGTAACTGTACTACTACACATGTTTAAACAAATAATTTGTTATTATTATTATTAAACCATTATGGTTTTTACTTAATTAGTTTCTCGAACGTAATTACTCAGAATAGTTTTTTCGGCTTAGGTAGGTACTGCAAAATTTTAATATAGATATTTATGCAAGACGCATACTTGTACATTTTTAAGCTCATTAACGTGTTCATTAAAGTAACGTAAGTTTAATCTAAGAATCTAAAATTAAAGTAAGAACTTCCTTTCTTTAATTTCAGATTCTTAAATGTAAATTAAAAATAAAAAAAACGTACTGTTAAATTTTCTTATATATGTAGGCTGCAGATAGGGCATAATTCAGTAATCAGAAAATTAAGGCAAATTAAACACAATAACAGATGTAGTAGATAAAAACAACTTCTCGGCAACTTATTTATTTATGGAATTATTATATATGAACTTAGTTACCTTTACTTACAAGATAAATCTTTTCGAAGGTCTATCTTATTAATTGAATATACTTAATACATTTATGACCTCTTAGTCGTACAAATCGTAATTCCAAGACGGAATAAAGAAAAAAGAAAATCTCTAGCGACGCCCAATTTATTCAAATAAGTACTGAACATGAGGAAAATTATTATCTATTAAATGACTGAAAGGATTATGGAAGTGATCTATGTCGGGGACTTGGAGATTTTTTAAAAATAAATTAACATATATTTTGGGGTAACTCACACAAGGCTTTTGACCTCTACTATTTATGGCAACCATACAGATAAATATACTTTAAAAGAATGTAGTGTGTCTTTTGAAGTTAATTTGTGGCCCAAAATCGTCTCTTTTATTTTATTATTAATTTCATGTACCCAGTGTTACTCTCACAACTAAAACGAATCTAGCAACACCTGTCAAGCTAAAATCCATCAAGCCGTTTAGACTCTAGGGCATTCTGAAGAAATATACATACATACATAAATACCTACATACATACACTCGAAAACCCTCCATCTTACGCAGTCGGGTATAAATTGCGTTATTCTGTTCGTATATTTACTATATTTTTTTGGCGAACGTTGATTACCTTATACGACCGCTCCGGACACTTTAAGGGAAAAGCCGTGTTGTTTGTGCTGGAAAGCATTAGGTACCTGATGCAGCCACGGCTTATGGTTTAGATCCAGTGGTAGTAGGTCTAAACCATAAGCCATCTAGGTAGGTACCTTCCGTGAAACAGGGATGTTGACACATCACTGTGTTTCAGTTGAAGGGCATTGTGGCAAGTATTAGGAACAAATGTCTCAATTTATTGTGGAGCGCAGTGCGGTAACCCTCAGATATTAGTCAAACAAGGTGGGCACTGATACTATTATAGACGCTTACTAAAAGGCTCACGACCAGCTCGTCTCCTCATTTAGTAAAATAAAAAAATACCTGTTAATTTTCCAATTTTAATATTGGAATAAAAACAAAAATATATGTTCTTATTCTTTTAATTTTATTTAAAAAAAACACAGTAATAATATCTAAAGGGCCACACGAGGCCAAAAAAACCACATAGTTATTACTTGAGAAGTACATAATAAAATGATAAAGAGATACGTAATTAGTAGGTACCTGGTTGTATGCAACAAATCGAGCCGTATCCTGAGCCGAGACGCGTAAATTATTTTGATTATCCTAATGCGGCTGGCTGATTATAAAGAAATAATTAAAAAATGTGTTCCATTTTCAAATTTTTATTATTTCTTTTTTCTTGTAGGATTTTTGCATTTTATTGTGATTTTTTTACACAACCATGGCGTATCAAAAATAATTTTGATTTAATCAAAACATAACATTAGATTTACAATGGCACCGCGAAAAATATCCTGATAAAAATACACTATCTCGATTTATTATGAAACGGTTAGTGGATAATTTGCAAAATTTGAGACGTTTCGATCATCGCTTACCACAACCGCCGCACCAAATGATAAACACTGACGATGAACTCGACATTGTGATATACTCTTTGAGGCAAATCCTAAAAGTTCAGTGAGCGAAGGTGAAGAAGTAATCGGAATTTTGAAAAGCAAAATGCACCATGTTCTAAAAAAAATATGAATTTAAAAGTTACAATGAAGGGCGATTAGTACAAAATTACTGCCCGGTGATGCTGAAAGACGACTTATTTTCTGCCGTGAAATTGAGAGACTCATCCTAGAGGATCAGTATTTTTTAAATAATATTATCTGGTAACCGACACAATAATCACATTTGGTCCAGTGAGAATCCCTTACGTATCCGCGAGACTAATAATCAAGTGCGTTTTTCGTTCAACTGTTGGAGTGGGTAGTACATTTTTACTAAGGGCATTTGTATACGGAAAAGTATTTAGATATAGGTACTTGGGATTTTGAGAAATGAGATAAATAATCTTCCGGTTGCAGAACGATAAAACCTTACTTTTCAGCGAGAAGGGGCTCCGGCTCATAACAGTCACAGAACAAGGGACTATCTCAATGAACATTTTCATCCCTGGATCGGGACAAATGGACAAATAAGATAGCCGCCGAGATGCCCAGATCTAACCCCGATTGATTTTTATGGGGTTATGTAAAAATTTAGTTTACACGAAGCAGTTTGAAAGTGTCCACGATCTACAAGCAGAACTTAGACGTATTATTCTAAATATCCACCACAACAAGATCAAAAAATCGACCGGCAGTGAAATAATCAAAAGAGTGCGGCTTTGTATTTAACAGGAAGGGACTCATTTTGAGCATTTGATAAATTGATTAACTTTGTATTAAAAATGTTAACATTCATGGTCTTCCTTTTATTTTTGACACTATGTTATTTAGCAAAAAATATTCCTTATGATAAAGCCTTTCGATCGCTATGATAAAGCTACAGGTGATTATTTTTCTCGTATAACGGGTTCGATTCCCGGTTCAACCATGTAGTTATTTAATTATCTATGAACGCAGTTTAATTTTTTTTTTTTAATTTAAATAATGCCTTCTTTCAGTAAAATGTTCCATCTACAATATTCAAGGTATTTTCCCTCCATGTGGCATATCCGTGGGACGCCCTGTATAGGTATTCTATCACTTATTTTGGATTTCTTCTTTCGAACGTGACCTCTTGCCCAAATTTAGGTCGTATTACAATATCGAATTTATACTTCATTTTGCGAAAGTCAGCTTTCAACCGGAACATTCTTACAATGTGTGCCATGGTGACTTTCATGGAAATCATTGCATATTTTTTACCTGAAACATTAATATTATTTAGACTGGGATGGTGAACTATCGGTATTACCCGATTGTATACTACTACCTACCTTTGTTACTTCTATACATGTTGCAGAAAGGTGGAAAATTAGGTATTTATTAGAACTTGCTTATTTGTAATTACACAATTCGACTAAAATAAATTACGGTAGGTGAGATACTTAAGACATACACTTTCTGCTGCTAAAATTAAATCAAGAATGAAAGTGTGTTTTGCCGTCACAAGTCCATCCCATGTTTCCTTGTAGTTATCCACTCCTAAAAATATTAGCATTATTAGATATAGGTAAAAATACCTACCCACACATATTCTCTGACCATAACCAAATGAAAACTGTAGATTATCAAGCGGCTTTCCTTTGTCTAGCCACCGCTCAGGTTTGAATTCTTCGACGTCAGGTCCCCAAGCCATCTCTCTATTTAAGCCGTCTATTAAGACAATGACTAAACTACCAGCTCGAATAGTATAGTTTTCTGGAACAAAGTATAAACTAACTCCGTTTGCAATAAGTCTTGCATTATTAGACGGACATGGGACAGTACGTTTTGTACGGTAACGCAGCAGAGCATATAATGCCAAAAAAATGCATACGTTCGATCTGCTAAAACCAGATGAATCTAGTCAGCCAGAATTCAAATAACTTGGTCAGTTACCTTTACTTGCTCTCTATGTTTATGAAATATGTATGTTTGTTAAGAAGAATACGGAATTATTTAAAACTGTAGACGAAGTAAACCCTCGGAAAAGACACTGATTTTCCGAGACCAACTAAATATAATAAAAGCTGCTTGGCAATGTATTAAACATGTATTTAATAACATATCCAGCAACTTAAAACATTTAGACATAAGATGGTTTAGGATAAAACTTTATAAATGGTTTACTGATTGTAATTTCTATAGCGCTATAAAAGTTATGAATGGATATGATGTTAAATTTTGTTACGAGTAAGATAAGAAATTGAAACTGACACTTTTGCAAGCTGTGTATTGTTACAGCAAAAAGATGTAGTTACGATTTTGTAACACCTTTTTATACTATCGTTTTAGGCAAATAAATGTACATTAATATTATTCTCTTTGTTGACCGAGACACGGAGGTTAGGGCTCTAGACAGAAAAACCTCCTCGCAATACGTGCCGTGCTAAAGAGTACTGCCTTCTGCATCAGGCCCTTGACCCAGCTACCCAACGCGAGTCTCTAAAGATGTTGGTCGAGGCTCTAGGCAATTAGATACGAGTACAATGATTGCTTAATTCACATCCCACATGTCAACTATGTCGAAGGCTAAGTCCAAATATTTAATTTCTTTATCCTTTCTGCTATCACGAGATTATTATCATGCGGGATGGTGACGTCAACAATCATTAGGCGGCGCTCTAATCGACCTATCATCACTCTGTCAGGTTTATTGGCGACAATAGTCCTGTCAGTGATGAGGTGGTGCTACCATATACTGTACAGTACAACGTAGCAGCACCATTTTCGAGAATAGGGTCGGGTACATACCTGTAATATGGTACCTTTGTTAGCACAAGGTTATACTCCATGGCAAGTTGCTGATGTGGTTATGCTTAAGCGAATACTAACAAGCCGAGAACAACCAGAGATAATGTCGGAGGGATTCTCCGGGACCATGGCATGCCCGACAAATGCGACAAATGTCAACTGTATCGTCCCTCATAATATATCTCCGATAGTTATTCGTCTTAATAACTTCATCCATAACTGCGAAGACAAAGCCCTTGGTTTCACCAAATAGGTCAACGTTAACCAAGACACAGATGCTATTGTGTCTACTCAGACTGAATTCGACTACGGCGACCAATTGAGTCTTGGTCCACTTGAGTATACCGGAAGAGTACATCAATAATGGCATGATCCAGCCGTTGGAGGCACGCGCCTTGTTACCACCGGAAAGAAGACTATTAAGAAATTTTATCGGGTGGCCAAAGAAGCGCTCCTGCAACATCTGTTTCATATCTGCGTCATTGATGCCCAAAGTCTGTGATATACTCAAGTATTTGTGTTGATCAGCAGGTTTTGCAACACATTTTTAAAGATATCAGATACTGGGAAGATCAGGTATTAATTTACTACTTACTGAGTTTCACATCTCTGTCTGCATATCGGGGCAGTAAGTTCACTACCGACCTCATACGAATACTTTCCTTGATGAATGCTTCAGTATACACCAGTTTGGATATGTCCTGTTTCTTTATGTCCCTATCGCCAACCATTTCTATTATCCTGGAAGTTATAACTTGTAGACAAAATACTTTGTATTTGCAAATAATACTAAGTATGCTTTTGCTAACGTTTTCATCCACAAAATAAAGTAAATTAATCTTAACAACAAAAAATACGACTAGCATCATATACAATAATCGAGATTGTGATTATTTGATGAAACTGACATTTTCAAAGGTAACATCAATTAATTTTAGAGTCGCCTCTATTTCACCGAATTCCACCACTTAACTTATATTGGATAAGCACTTACTCTTTATAAAGCTTATCTTGTTCATCGGGGTACGACCCTAGCAGCACAGCCATGTAAGCGAGTTGCTGAGAAGTTGTTTCATAGCTTGCAGATGCAGTTGTGTTAAGTTCATCTATAATCTCTTTATCACTCAGGGCACCGTCGGCTGCTAATTCTAATATTATATCTAAAAAAGCTTTAAATGTATCTGAAAAAAAAATGGGTAGGTACACTTTTCTTCTTAGGTTTCAAAAATGCCTCATTTGGTAACCAGGATGCCCTAACATTACCATAAGAAAAAAAAACCCTAATAAAGCTTTGATATGCACCGATTGTTTTTAAAAACAAGCAATACCTAGTCCTAAGGTGAACACAGCCACTTGCGGAACGGCAAGGAAAACAACATATCTATAAGCATTTTATTTATTGCATGCAGCATTCGGCATGCGACGCGGTGACGTCCATTTATAAAATAAGACTGCTTTTATCAAAAAAATATTTACCTGATTCAGATCCAACGTGTGCTATATATTTCAATTCTTCCTTTTTTTTCTCTAACGTCTGTAATAAGGAAATTTTAAATTTGTCATTTAAAGTCTACGTGTCGCAATTTTTTTTAAAATGATTTCTAGCAATGTAGGATTGTTGGTCTCACATTACTAGATATGTTAGGAGTGGATTGAGTAATGGCTTGTGTTAGGAGTGGGTTCACTTGCCGACTGAGATAGAGGGGATGGATGTAGTGCCGCAGTCATATATGGACAGCGGTAACTTCAGACGAACCTCAACTACTCCGTCGCAGGACCTTCTCCAGCAGGTCATGGCGGAGAGGCCGATAAGTGTCGCCTTTCTACCCAAATTAAGCGGGTGACCGGGACGGCTCCGTGGCAATCGTCAGCTTCGCTGTGCGTCATTCCCTGCCCTTGTCGATCAGGAACAAGGGCTAGGGATAATGTTGCTGTTGACTGGGGGAGTCACGCTTTACGGCGTATACTTCTCTCCGAACCGTATTTATTCCAATTTCAAAATCTTCCTTTCAAACCTGGAGACCTCGCCACGTACTAGTGCTGGGCGACTTCAACGCCAAATCTACAGCGTGGGGGTTGCCCAGCAAGGACGTCCGCGGTTCGGTGGTTGAGTAGTGGGCGGCGTCGGTGGGTCTCTATCGGCGTTAAGTTCGGCGGCAAGGGGGGCGTTTAAAGTGGACCTTTCGTTCGCTACCCCTGCCGTCGAAGCGTGAATAAGGAACTGGGTCGTCCTGGATGAAGTTGAGATGCTCTCGGATCACCGATATATCTGATTGAAGCTCTCCCGGTCCCGCCAAGGAAAGGGTGAAAAGGAGATTTTGGAGGGTCTCGACCGTGACCCCTGGGGTCGCATATATATAAAATAATACATTGTATCTTGGGACAACTTACACAACGCTATCTGATCCCAAACTAAGCAGAGCTTGTACTATGGAAACCAGACTACTGATAAACATAATTTTATATTTCTAAATACATACATATCACACTAATATTATAAAAGCGAAAGTTTGTGAGTATGTCAGTGTGTATGTTTGTTACTTTTGGAGTAACGGCTGGAGCGATTTTAATAAAATTTGGTATGGAGTTAGTTGACACCCTGGATTAACACATAGGCTAATAAATAATATAATACCGCGGGTAACACCGAAGGGCACAGCTAGTTATAGATAACACCCAGACACAGGATAGACCATCGTCCTCATCACACAAAGTTTTATCCTGGGTGGGTATCGTACTCATGACCTCTTGCGTAGCAGTCTAATACACTCCCACCGCGCCACAAAGACAGTCAAAATATATCGAGCGGCGCTGAACAAGCTCCACTCGGTGCCCCCCCCCCCTTACCGAAGTGGTCGAGGTTTTATTTCCGCTGAAGGCAGAGCACACGGTCCCGGCGATGGTCTCCGAGGATGAGACCGATGACCGGGAGGCCGACACGACAGTGCCGCCTGTAGCGTGGGTGGGCGCGGCTGTTCTTCAAATGCGTTATAGAACACCGCCCCCGGGCCAGATGAAATTTCCGCCCGGGTGTTGGCCTTGACCCTCGACCACATGGGGGACCGCCTCAAGGGACTGTTGGACGTATGCCTGGCGTCCGGTCGATTCCCTGACTGCTCAAAGGCAAGGAAGCTGGTGCTCCTTCTGAAACCCAGATGGCCTCCCGACTCAATTGCGGCCTTCAAGCCTATCGTATTGCTGGACGAGGCGGGGAAGTTAGGGCATTTGAACGAAGTCGGCCCCTATCTGTCGAACGCTCAGTACGGCTTTCGTTCTTCGTTTCACCATTGGAGCCATTCAGCGCCTGAGGGCCGCATCGAAGGAGGCCGTCGCCGGTGAAGGGGTGATGTTGGCGATATCTTTCGATATCGCCAACATCACTTCCGCATTTTGGCGCCTAAACTCGAGGCTACTGCGTCCGAACTGGGGAGGCCGTTGCCGAACCTGGGTGGGCCCAGTGTCTCGAGTAGACGGTTGTACTTGGGGGTGGTGCATTAAATGGCTCTGTACAGCGCACCCGTGTCAGCGGCGTCCTTGACCGCCCAGAATAGGGTCCGCCTAGGGAGACCCCAGCGAACCATGGCGGTCATGGATACCGCACGGTGTCTGTGGAGGCGGCGTGCGCATTGGCCGGCACATCCCTGTGGGATTTGGAAGCGAAAGTGCTCGCCGAAGTGTAGAGGTCCGAGGAGCAACGCGCTTGGCGCGGTGAGGCCCACCGGGCAAGGCCGGCTGGAGGCTCCACAGGCAGGTATTTGAACCGTGGAGGCGCTCCAGTGCGCTACAGTGGAGGGCAGGGTGGCAGCACGGGACCCTTTCCTTCCAATTGGTGCAGGTTCTTTCCGGGCACGGGTGCTTCGGGAAGTACCAGCACGCGGTCGCTAGGAAGGAATCGGCCCGGACGATGGGGGTGTTCGTCAGTATTTTTTTTGCAGTGGTCTGAAAATTACCTTATGTAAAATATCCTTAATAAATTGAGCTTGTTTGTCCGTAGTCTTCTTAATGCTAGAGTAACTAAACAGGAAGTCGTTGTGAAACAGTGGCATTGTAAGTCTCTTTCTAATCAGTTCAATTAAAGTGTTAATTGCTTTCATGTAATTGTTTATAAAATCATTTTCCTTTTCATCATGAGCTCCGAAGATTGTAACTGAAACGATAAAAAGCTTTGCACTAATTTTACAACCCTCAGTCACTTTATATGTGGTAAGAAAAAACTCCGGCTCAAAAAGTCATTATATCAGTAATTTTGGCCGAAGATGACTCACCAAGGTAAAACAAATTATTGCTCTTATTGTTACAGTTATTAGACCCGGAGACGGACACACAGAAACTGCAAATCAACTAATCACTTTTTTACGAAACCATTTGGAACAAATAAACTAGCGTTTTGTTTAAAATGAAATTAAGTCTTAATTTGTAATTGATAAACATAGACAAGTGAAGTGTACTTACTACAGGAAGTCCTGAGAGTGAAATTTCTGAATGCATCGCCAGGGTCAACGGGACCCTTTCCGATGAAACCATCTAATACATTCGTCAGTCGTCTGGACTGATCGTTGAACACATCAAGGAATCCATATGTAATAGACAAACTGAATGCTGGGTTTAAGAGCTTGCGATGAGATAGAAATGTAGGTCCTAAAAAATGAAAGGAAGGTGGTTACTAGAAACTACTGTTATTTTCGGTTGTTCAAAATGAACAACTGCCACTACGATTGTACAAAACCGAATGTGCTTCACACACACACTCTTCCACACCCACACACACATATAGCGTGAGAGTGAGGTATCAGGAAGAGTGATAGACCAAAACAAGAAGAGATACGCAAAGATTAAGCGATGTGTAACAGAAAAATGTGATAGAACTAAACAACGGTCAGTGTAATGGCATTAGTGATGTTAAATCAGATTCCATTATAATGGCATAGATCATAATGATCCTTGAACGAAACAACATGTCCTAAAAGACGTTATATGAAATCTTAATATATATATATATATATATATATATATATATATATACGTACCAGAAGATGTGATTAGTCCTTTTCCAAGCCAAGGTTCTCCGAATCTGTAGTAAGGATGTTTTTGTGGTAATGCGTTTGTGACAGTCACAGCGTCATCAAAATCAGTTATACCTGATAAATAATTCAATAATAATTAGGTAGTTCGTTATTTCGTGAGTTCAATATTTTTTATTCACATTTTTTTATTCCTCTTTTCTTGGTTATTTTTGCTATATATCTGGAATAGGAGAATTATTCTCAAACAAACTTACCATAATATATATCTCCCAAAAAATAACCACAAATAACGCCTCCTGACTTCTTACAAACATCGATGCAATGCGTTATAAAACCAAAAAGATCTGAAAATACAATAGATGACCATAATGATTACAAAGATATGTCGATGTTAAATACCGCCCGACACATGAGATATAAAATGTATTAAATATAAAACCACTGAACCAATTACGATTTCCTAAACATGCTATAGATAAAAAAAATTAAGTTTCGCTATGTCATTCCGTCTATCTGTCCGTATGTCTGTCTCCAAGTTAGCTCATAGACCCTTAGTACTAGAAAGCTGTACACCGACAAAGCGGTGGAATAAAATTTAGAAAAAAAAAAATATGGTACTTTCCCTACACATAATGTGAGGATGTGATTTTTTTTTCTCACCTATCTTATCGCGTATGGTATCGTTAGATAGGTGTTTTAAAAATATTTCACGGTTGTGAACACTATTTTAGATTTAGAGATCCGTTTGTAACATAATAAGCTTTAAAGCGCTAAGTTCTGTTAGAGTGTAATAAAATAATAATGTTAGAATTGCAAAGAAATAATAAAATAATGTAACGTTGCACATTCCAAGTCTTTTTAGAAAATCATAATAGTTTCCAAATTATTTTTTATTGATGCTTCACGCGACATCTATTGATAACATTTTACGACTGATGGATTAGACACCATCTAGTTTCAGTCTATTGAACTGAGTAGTACAAATCAATAGTTGAATTAAATTATTTTCGAAATTTATAGAAAGCGTCTGTAAATTAATTTGAATATTTAGTATTTATCCAAAATGAATATTGTAATCATTATTTAATTATTATCTCATAAAGTTTTTGTACCAATATTAAATTGTTTAATACCAATATTGTTAGTGATATCTGAACGTAGTATGATTGTCAATCAGTTGGTGAGGAAATGTGAATTATGGGTGACTGTCTTCGAGATCATTTTGTCATGGAGAACTAATAAAATCTGAAGTCATGAATTGATCATGTTCATACATCTTTTGTGATGTTAAATTGATGCCTTGGGCCCTTTACTATACCTAATATATTTAAATTAACAATAGTAAAGTGGTCTCAAGCTAGTACATTTATTAGTAATAGGTACTTATGATAATGTCAGTTGTATGTCGTATGTTGAACAAAATTTCACATAAAATGTTAAAATTCATTTTCTTCCTTTTATTTTCGACACTAGTTATATTATTAAGCAAAAAATAATCCTTATGATGAAGCCTTTAGATCGGTATGATAAAGCTATAGGTGATAATATTTCTCGTGTAACGGTTCGATTTCCGGTTCAACCATGTAATTATTTAAATATCTATGAATGCAGTTTAAATTAATAAAGACTGCCTCTGAGGCGCGGTGGGAGTATATCCGAATGCTACGCAAGAGGTCGTGGGTTCGATCCCCACCCAGGATAAAACTTTGTGTGATGAGAACGATGGTTTATTCTGTGTCTGGGTGTTATTTATCTATAATATGTATGTTTTTAGAAATATACAAGTATGTTTATAAGTTGTCTGGTTTCCATAGTACAAGCTCTATTTAGTTTGGGATCAGATAGCGTTGTGTGAGTTGTCCAAAGATATAAAAAAAATATATATAAACAAAAAATGATTTTTAAATTCAAATAATGCCTTCTTTCAGTAAAATGTTCCACCTACAATATTCAGGGTACTTTTCCTCCATGTGGCATATCCGTGGGACGCCCTGTAGAATATACATGTATAAAAGTAAAAACTAAGTAAAAGTTCCTATGCATTATATATGTTGTCAAAAGCGGTTAACATAAACACTGTAATTACTGCATATCATGCGTATGTGGAGTCCACTCTACAATATGGTGTCCTGTTTTGGGGTAATTCCACTGATTGGGAAACGGTGTTCAAAGGTCAAAAACAGTACGTAAGGGCCATATTGCGACTTAAACAGATGGACAGTTGCAGGCCACTTTTTAAAGTTGCTTACCCTGCCATGTATATATATTTCAGAAGTAGCTATTTTCTTAAAAAAATAATTTTTATCTACTGGAAAGATTACGCGGCAGTCGAAACCAACACAAAATAAAAATTATTCCAAATAAAACATCATTATTAAACAAAAGTATTTTCTGTATGACCTCAAGAGTTTGTAACAAAATACCTATAGAACTACGCAAGATTGATAACATCCATTGATTTAAAAATAAATTATATAATGTATTGATGCAAAGGGTATATTACACTGTTATTGAGTATTTAGAAGATAAAAATATATTTAAATGTTATTGATATATTTACTGTTTTATTTATTTGTGATTATTATTATATTTATTAATCATCTGTACTCATTAATAATATTAACATGTGACATAACTATTTTATAAATTGAAAATGTATATTTATGGAATTAGTATAATTATGGAACTGTTTACAAGGTGGTATTTCAGATCAAGTTGCTGGTGGATTGTGGTTGTCTGTGCAAATACTCGCCGTTAGCAAGACGTGAACAGCTGGAAACGATATGTCTAAGGACTTACCGGGCTATATTTCCGGTAGTTATTCGTCATTATATCTTCGTCAGCAATTGCACAGACAAAATCCTCGGTTTCTCCGAAGAGGCCACCGAACCGTAGCCAAGCCACGGACGCTAGTAAGTCCACACCAAACCCATGAAGAGCCCAAAAGAACCTACCGTGCAGCTCCTTGCTCTGCCATACCTCACTGCGTTCTCTAATACCAAGTAGGTACTACAGGTCTGCGCCAGTTCTCTTTAGCCAAGTCCACCGTGACGACATCCTGATGCACACTTACGTCCACATGGAGGAAATATTCCCTGAGATTGTATACATCGCGGTTATGAAGGGACTTTTTCAATTTTTTTATTAATTTTTGAAGTGAAAACTTATTTTGGCGCACCGCACTCAGATTTTTTTCTTAAGTAGTAAGTTAGGCTGATCCGTCACGCTCGATCGGGTGAACTCGGGACCGCGCCGAGTGTACCCGAGCGAGAAAGATACAGTCAGCTGCTCTTCGCTGTTGTGTCGCTGTGTTTAGTATATTCAATTCATACGTAATAATTGTCTATATTAATTAATATAATTTTTACTACTCCAAAATATTCGAAAATGCACAACGTTAATGTTATAAGTAAAGTTTTTACTTCTGCCGGCACTTCCGGAGTGCAACCCGTTTTTTGTTATTAGTATTACTGATTATGTAATTATATTTATGTATCAACCTTATTTATGGCAAATAAAAATATTTGTATTTGTATTTTCGATAACTATTAACCCACAATATTTTATAATAAAACATTTATTAAAGTAATATTCGTAAACAAATAATTATTGCGAATATTTTTTGGAAGGCGATAACTGTTTAAGTTTCGTTTCATATTTTCTTTAAAATGTTTCAAAATGCCGTCAAGACTTTAACAAAATAGTCTCCAGTCTCCAAACCCTAACAATTATTGTTATTATAAATTGGAGTTCTCTAGGGTTTCATTTAAATGGTTACATATAGGTACAGATTTTTTATCTCAATCAATCAATCAGCCTGTATCGGTCCACTGCTGGACATAGGCCTCTCCTCTCGACACCGTAGGTCATACATAACAGGTAGGACGCACTGGTTATATACCTTGGTCTTCAGGCATTGCGGTAGAGCCGAAGAGAAGACCCGACGAAGTTTGCTAAACGCTGGCCAACTCATTTTTATCTGTGTTTGCGTAACAGACTGAGATACGGCTGCAGATTCGCATCGTTCATCGAGTATTGTAATAAAATCATGTTTTTATATACAATCATAAAAGGGGCAATATGTTTTGGCCAGTCTGCCTATCAGATTTTGCCCGCAAGTATCTTTAATTAAATTAATATTAATCGCATTACTGGGAAAAAAAATCTCACATGTTATTACAATGAAATATAGTCTACTTTATAGAAATAGCCATAGAGAACTTGAAAAGCGATAGGTGCCTTTGCGCACTTGCCCGCAACCCCTTTGAAGCCAGGTTTAAGCAGGTAATATTTTGTTACGTTATTACGTTCATGGCGTATTTTCATCATTTATATATCAAATTAAAGCTATTTATTTTCTGTACATGATAAACTACCTCTGCCTATGCAAAAGTGCCCGCAGTCAGAGTTGCCAGCGATTAAAGTTTGTTTAGAGTGAGAAAGTTTTATCGCTCTACATCATTCGTTAGACGAGGATAGCGATAGCCTGCTCTGCTGTCGTAACGAAGAATGCAGTAACTGACAAAAACCATTATTTTAGTTATTTGCTTGAATTGGTAACGTAAGCCATGCACTATGCAATAATAACAAAAAAAAAATACAAATTGGAAGCTAAAATGTTATGAACATAAAATGCAATAATTAGACCAAATTGTTTGCATTAATCAAGATGAACTGCAGTTACCATTATTATAATAAACTAGCGGCCCGCCTCGGCTTCGCACGTACTTTCTCCATCATCTATATACATAATTGCCCTTCCAGTCCATAAAATAGCTTCTAAAGCTTTGATACCTACGCGACCATGCTCAGGAATGTGGGGCTATTTTATAGACTGGAAGGTCAAATATGTGTACAGATGGTGGAGAAAGTCCGAAAACTAAAAATAATAAAAAACCGAAAACACACAATCTCAAACAACTCAATTAATAATTATAATAATAATATCTTGGGACGACTCACACAACGCTATCTGATTCCAAACTAAGTAAAGCTTGTACTATGGAAACCAGACATATTTTAGATAAATAACACTCAGACACAGAATAAACCATCGTACTTACCACACACAGTTTTATCCTGGGTTGGGATCGAACCCACGACCTCCGGCTTAGCAGTCAGGGTCACTAACCCCTAGACCAATAGCCCAGTCAGCCCATATAATATTAAAATATTATACTATTATTTATTTTAACTCAAAATAATGTTAATTTAATACATAGTAAAAAATTAAACTACTTACCAAACTATCACCAACTTAGTACAATCGCAAATAATATGTATACGCACTATTTTCGTTTATTACGCATAGGTACTCGTGCTTGATTTTCGGAGGCCTGACGAGCCAAGTAGAGTTAATTTTATAAAATACAATGATTTCATTTCTAAATAATTATTAAATGGTAAAGTTTTCTTAACATTAAGAAGTAGCTTTACGCTGGGTGAATTATATAATCATAATTTTATTCTCAAACTAGTTTATTGTTGTACAATAACTGTATCAAAATACAAAATCACTACATATTATAAAAAAACTTCGAGCATATTTAAATTTTGTTCTAAATTACGGTGAGTCATCCAGATGACAACTTATGAAAAGTTTTCGTGTAGTTACATTTAAATTAACACTGTCTTTACAGAGCTGATATATAGTCCGCAAATCAGGTAGTATACTCGTAAGTAAATTCAGTAACCGCTATTGTTTTTCGCTTTGCTCCTGTTAAGATTGTTCAGAAAGAGCTCGAATTTTCCGTTTTTTTCCTATCCGTGGACTAGGTACATCACAAAAGAAATTGTTTTGCAAAAGGTCAGCTTTCGAGATCCGAGGGTTTGGACTGGGCGTTAATGAATGAGTTAAGTGTCATTGAAAAATTAAATAAAATTAAAATTTACCGTTTGACCAAATAAGCGCTACATGATTATGTCCGAGTATTGGCAATCCACCTGGCATTACAGGCGGTAACTTATGCCCAGATAGAGTCAGCTTCAGCCATTTATACAATCCATATACTAAGGTCGCTAAACCTAATGTTAAAATGATATACATCACGAAGAGGGCTAATTATTAACTTGTAAATAGTAAAATAAATGTGTTGTTAAATACTGTTGAAGTTTATTGTTGGACTTCATAAACGTGAATGCCGTTTGCTTGTGGTGAGACAAAAATCTATTTAGTACGATATCGTCAATGTTGACGAAGTTTTTAAATAAATATTAAAAAAGAAAAAAACACTATTTACAATAATTTGTAGGTACATTATTAAAGCAGTTCTCATGGTCACAGGCGTGTTGTTAAATATTAGAGAGCATTATAGAGTTCCGTAGCAAATTATTTAATAAAAACCCCAGCTGATTGTATCCTGTTTTTTAATCTAAGCCAGGCCAGTTAAGATTTGAAACAAAGACAATAATAGATTATCTGTGAAAATGGTCTCGATCAATTTTTGCGGGGTAAGGGGTGAGGCGTCGAGGAGGTAACAACTACCCATGCAAACTTAGAACTAATCAGATATCTAGTTGCTTGTAATTTTACGGTTTTTTATCACATAGCTATTAAGTTCGTCAAGTGAAATTGATTACCAAATAAATACTCGCAAAAAAAAAATGTACTAAAGTAATGTTTTTTTTCAACGGTGTGTTTCTGCAAATGTATTAATGTAACACATGAAAAATCAAAAAATACGTGTACGGATGGTGGAGAAACACGTTTTGTTTTTTCGTGGGAAAAAATATTACTCAGAATTTTCAAAGCTAATCAGGACCTCAGTCCGGTGTTCATCCTCGCCGTTGCACTTCAAATTCACGTGCCTGGGCGTTTGTTCAGCTTAATAAAATCAATAATATTAAATTTAAAATCAATAATATTTTATTTAAAGGAAACTTACGCAAACAGATTTCCGACCATACATTGGAAAATATTTTTTTGTCGGTATATAGAAGTCATTTATAATAGTCCGGTCAATTTAGACAATTGAAATAAAGAAAATTCCGACAGAGCCAAATCTTCGTAGAAACCTTAGGTTTAACACAAGGAATAAAGTGTCAAAAGTCCCCATCAGTCCCATGTGTGCTAAGGGAGTTATTCGGGGCCCAAGGTCAAAATTTTAGGTTTTTTGGATTTTTCTCGAAAACGGTAAGTTTTATCGAGAAAGTACTTCAGAGCAAAGTTGTAGATCTTAAAATTCTCTATAAAAATGGTCCAAATAATTTTTTCTCTAAGACCCACTATTTCCCAGATATTGCGCTTGTAAGAATCACGTTCTACATAATATGCACACATTTCCACACCACCTGTGAGGTAGTGTACTCGGCGCGTTTTTTTTAACGTGGTATCCCCGGTAGGCCTATTCCACGAACCTTCATGACGTTATTTTCAGGAACAATAATTATTTAATAGTATGAAGATTATTGTTATGGGTTACTGAGTTTAACTGTGGTTCTAACTTTTGTTTATAACTTTATTCTGACTCATATTCTTCATATTTAACTTCAACAATAATGTTTTCTTCCTGTTGATGAATGCTAAGAAATTGTTCAAATGAAGATGAATCACTCGTCTCTTCATCAAAATCACATGAATCTTCCTCTCTTGTATTTTATTGAACATTTGAGCAAGAGACACCTTGGCAATTGGTACACGCTGGAGAACACTGCAACCCTACTTTTTTACAGCCACTTTTGGCACTACAACCTTTCTTGCAATTGCAAAAAATTGCAAGAAAGAAAAATTGGTTCAAGCAAGCAGTCGACAGAAATATCCAATAGGTTTCAGAAGGCAGAGGGCCGGATGTTGTGTCAAAAATTACACAACATGTAATAGAAAGGTGCGGTTATATATCAGCAATGGAGAGTGTTATGTGGGATCCCCTTTATTCGCATAATTTTTGTTTTCCTAAAATACTTTCGCATAGCGACTTTGGCATAACTGTTAAAGGCATAACAATATTTTGGCATATTGATACTTTGGCATCATGCTTAAGTAGGCATAAATATCGTTTTAAAACGCATAAAGTTATAACGCATATTTTTTATCCGTATAACGCATATTAGGTATAATCGTAAAAAAAACTGTTATGAGCATGTCGGACCATGCTCAGTGTAGGGTTCCACGGGTCGACCCGTCACTACGATCGGTGCAATTCGATCGAAACGTCGGGTAAATAAATGGTTTATTGCTTTAAACATTTCACTCGATTAAGTCCCGATAATATTCTTATATCTGTAAAAATCGCGAAAGATTAAAAACAATTACTACACACCATATCAAATAGTGTACCAGCAGAAGAGCGTATCCCCATGGGATTTACTTCCTTTTGTTGAGAAGTATTAGAAGTATTTTAGCAATAACTCAAAAATGATATGTGAAATTATGTATTTTTTAAGCGTTACTTTTGTAATTCTCTTCATATTCTTTGGCCATATGGTTTAAAAGATAAAGAGATAAACTTTTTCATTAAAACTTTTTTTTATATCGGAGAAATTATTTACAAAAATATTTATAATCAAAAAAGTTTCTTAAAGTGTTTTAACGAATGATATCCATGTTCCTGTCGAATAATGTACCATACATTTGTTTGTTTTGTTTTTGAGTATAATGCCTGTGGCATACGGACAGACAGACAGACAGATAGTCAGATGGACGTACATGACGAAACTATAAGGGATCCTTTTTGCCATTTTGGCTACGGAACCCTGAAAAGGAGGTACTGTGGCAGGTGGGTCGAAGATGATACACCTCTCTCACGTTGTAGTTGATGAAACTCATTAACAGAATAAAAAGAAAGAGATGTCATTCTAGGATGGCGAGTTTTATGGCCGACCTTTCAGCTCGTTAATTCTAAGTTGTTAATATATATGATTATATATAAAGTTAATTGATGTCGATAAGTAATTATGTATTTAGCAGGATTTCAGGAATAAATATTATATTAGCTTTGGGGATATACATACATTTTATTTAAAAGCCCGATAACAGTTCTGAGGAACACCCCCGGTACCTGCTATTAAGAGCTGGCCTGATGGCTACATGGTGGATAGCGCCGTCTTCGGCACAATAAGATTAATCCAAAAGAAGAAAATTTGGAAAAAAATAAATGATATAAAAAAACCAAAATGGAAACGTTCACGGAATTGTACGAGTCCGTTGATTTTTTCGTAGACCAATTCCGGATCATCTGTGTGATTAATAAAATCACATCGGATGACGAGAATAAGTTATTTGTGGCGGCGTATCTGGCTGGACCAGCGCTTCACTTCTATAAAGCAATCATAGAAGATTGTGAGATTTTCGAGAATTTCATCGCTGCGTTGGTAACGGAATTTCTGGAAAATGTTGATTATACAGCCAAATTTTGTAAAAGAAAGCAAGGGCCAGAGGAGAATATTGTGTCTTTTTATTATGAGCTTTCTTATATCGCCACGAAAGGAAAGATTACAGTTGATACGTTCATAAAAAAAAAAAATATGAAATGCAATGAATTTTATAAAGACAAGATAGCGGCGATAGTTTTTTCGAACAGAGATCATGTAAAGAACATTATAGTACAGGTAATCAATTCTAATGTTGTGTATTTTATTTTTCATGTACGTACACACGTTGATGGGAAGTCTTGCACTGATGAGGCCACATCTTGCACTTGATTGATGATTGATTTTATTTATTTTAAATTAAATTTAGCTAGGTGATTGATCTATTAGCTATTTTATTTTAAATATTAATAAAAAAAATATGAGTCCCCCAGCGTGTGGCAGGTGGGTCGAAGATGATTCACCTCTCTCACGTTAGACCTCATTGTAGTAGATGATACTCCTTAACAGAATAAAAAGAAAGAGATGTCATTCTAGGATGGCGAGTTTCATGGCCGACCCTTCAGGTCGTTAATTCTAAGTTGGTAATAAATGTGATATATATAAAGTGAATTGATGTTGATAAGTAATGATGTATTTAGTAGGATTACAGGAATAAATATTATATTAGCTTTGAGTAAATACACACGTTTTATTTAAAAGTCCGATAGCAGTTCTGAGGAATACCCCCGGTACCTGTTCAAGAGCTGGCCTGATGGCTACAGTACCTATTATTCCCTTCCAAATTGTGACAGTAGGTTAAGGTGCGGCGGGCCTAAGCCGCTAATGTGTTTATTTTTTACACTAATTAACAATACTTACTTTTCCATAGGCATTTTGGCTGCTGGTTTGGTATAAATGTTGATAAACTTTCGCGATTTGTACACATTATTAAAATATATATATATAACGGGTCTTAATCGCGTGAATAATTTAAGCTAAAATACCTTGTTTATTGCCCGACGTTTCGACCGTATTGCAACGGCCGTGGTCACGGGAAGACTAGTTGAGCTCAGCGTCGCCTCCGTGAAGCGGCGCCGGTGATGGCCAACATCTGGATGGAACATTTTGAGGAAACAATTGAGCTACAATTGTCCCAGGTCAAACTGTGGAAGAGGTACGTCGATGACGTGTTCTGCATAATGAAGGGCGGTAAGCAGGAAGTAGAACAATTTGCTAAAGACTTGAACTCCATACACCCTAAGATCAGGTTCATTTTTGAAATGGAGATAAACAGATCGCTAGCTTTTCTCGATGTTAAAATAATGCTAACATTTATTATTATAATAAATAGTTAAAATAATGGTTAGAGACAATGGTACCCTAGCACACACTGTGTACAGAAAACCGACCCACACAGACAGATACTTACATGCTGACCCGCATCACCATCCAAGACATCTGCAATCCGTGGTATCATCGCTGACAGATAGAGCATATGACATTTGTGACCCTGAACATTTAGAAAGTGAGCTCACACATGTTCAGGAGGTACTAAAGCGAAACGGATACAGAGGAAGCACACGACGTACGAAGAGGAGAGACTCCCGACCGGGGGTTGACAGGGCTCCAGCTTTTCTAACGTATGGGAAAGGAGTGACGGACAAAGTTGGAACAGTACTGCAGAAATACTCCATTAAGACTGTATATAGTCCGCACTCCAAGGTAGCTAAGCACCTACGTACGCCTAAGGATGTAATTCCTCTACAGACACCTGGCGTCTACATAGTGGATTGCAGCTGTGGCAGTTCCTACATCGGACAAACCAAGCGAACAATAGCGAAAAGGGTTAAGGAACATATCGCGGCTGTGAAAAACCGACAGACAAACAAGTCAGCAATAGCAAAACACTTGGTGGATGCGGGAACCAATCACTGGATTGAACTACACAAACCACAGGTCCTCTCCACTGACCGTCACTATTACTCCAGGATGGCGAGGGAAGCGGTTGAAATCAAAAAACATGTCAATTTCAACCGAGAAGACGGATACCGTTTGTCAACATCGTGGAATCCCGTGATCGGCAAGTGTATACACCGCCGAACAAACATTACACGCCAGTGTGCAGATGTCCTTGTGTTGTGTGTCGAAGTACCGACGGTTCTGTAATAGTGAATGATAAAAATCAAGCGGAGGAGTTTCCGAAACCCGCGCTTCACGGAGGCGACGCTGAGCTCAATAACTAGTCTTCCCGTGACCACGGCCGTTGCAATACGGTCGAAACGTCGGGCAATAAACAAGGTATTTTAGCTTAAATAATTCACGCGATTAATACCCGTAATATATATATTTTAATAATGTTAGTTTGGTATTGTTGTTATGCCAAGTAGCATTATGCACAAATAGCGTTAGCCTTATGTTATAAAATAGTATGATTTTCAATCATTATGCCAATAGTAGTTATGTGTAACAAAATGTTACGTAAAGAATAATGTGAAATAATGTTATGCCGCCTATTAGTGCAAATAAAATTATTCCATATTAAATTATGACAAAAAAAATATGCGACCCAACATGAAACCGTGTTTTAAACAGGCATAACACCTGCCAGGGTACCAATTCCGCTTTTATTATGTCTGAAAAATTAATGTTGTATTATGAGTTAAATCGTCATCTAAAAATACGACTTTGACTTGTGTATTCTTTGTATGAAACTCCTCACTGCAACGCACACTCAACGAAATCGTAACGTTTTCACCGTGCCTCGGGACAAGCTCACGAACTGCAGCAACTTGCAGTTCACGCGCTTACGGCTCATCGTTCCCGCGATTAAGTATCTCCGTTTCCTCGCTTACGTCTCTCCATACCCGAACTTACGTCTACATTCAAGTTTCGTGCGTGTTTTATAGAATTTGTAGGTTAGATTGGAAACAAAACACTTCACGTTTGGATTTAAACTGATTAACTTAGTGACGCCTATTTGTCAACAGTACCTAGCCGAGCTGACGTACCGGCTGCTGATCCGCTGTTAGGTGCTTACGTTGGGTTGACGCCTGGTTAACAGCGACGTGAAAGACCATAATATGGTGACGACCCCTTTCGGAGTTGATATATGTGGTACGACCTTACATCACCCCATTTTACATTTTTGTTTTACTCTTTTGTTGCTAAAAGTTAAGTCATGAATCAAAAGATAAAAGGTAAGTGAGAGAAACTAGGCTTGTTATATCACTACGAGGTAAAGTAAACTGCAAGAAACATTACCCTCTTAACGTACTAGCTATTGGCTAATAGTGCGGCAAGCCATTTGCCATTATAATATACGACTGGCCGCCATGGCGGTAGGGTAAAGGTATTAGGTATATTCACGAATAACAAGTATCTGGTTGCCATAGTAGACGCTCTACCCATTTTCGGATCAGATGGCTTAATGTAAGTTGTCTGATATTAAATATTTCAATATTGTTTCGTTACCAAGATCTCTTTAAAAACTATAATATCTGAAAAGTAAATTGGTTTGGCTACTAACAAAAGTGAGATATAACTCAAGTCAAGTTTTCTTGACCACAACACTTAACCTTATACAGAGAAAACCATATAAGCATCGGCACTGGTAGTAAAATTACTAAGCAAATGAGACTTACGAACTAATGTCTCAATTGAGGAGCAAAGTGCGGTAACATTTAAATATTTGCTTAACAAAGATCTACTAATACTGTTATTGACTAGCATGACGCTTACCATCAGGCTCACGACCTGCTCATCTCTTCATCATCATCATCATCATCATTTAGTGGTAAACTAAAACATTTTTGATTGTTTTTCAAGTTTAATATTCAAATTAAAAATAAAAGTTTTAGTTTATTTTAATAAAATAAATCACAAAATATAATTATTTTTACTCATTTTGGATTTCTTCTTTCGAATGTGACCTCATGCCCAGATTTTGCTCGAATTAGAAGATCGAATTTGTACTTCATTTTGCTAAAGTCAGCTTTCAACCGGAACATTCTCACAATATGCGCCACGGTGACTTTCATAGAAATCATTGCATATTTTTTACCTGAAACATAAATATTGTATAGATTGGGATTGTAAACCATCTGGATTAGCGGATTGTGAATAAAATAAGGTAGATATAAGATATAAACACCGATTGACCAGTTAAGGCCCACCAGAATATTATTAGACTAGCTGTGCCCGCGACTTCGTTCGCGTGAAAGTCGGGTTTAAATTAAGGAAGTTTATGTTACGAAATAACTTCTGTGTAAATACGTTAGAAACAGTCCTGTCGGGTGAACCGCGATATGATTCAGCAGCGGACAATCATCTTAAACTCATCTATTGATAGCTTCAACACCCAAAAGCTTTGTGAAAATAAATAAGTACCAAATACAGACTCTCTTTTCTGTTATTTACTGTTTTCTTCATCTTCTGCATGACTTTTCCTGTTAAATTATAATAATGTCTATGTGTCTTCTGTGTACCAATAAAAAAAAAATTCTATCCTATTCTTTTAGATAGTTAGTTTGGTGTGCGGCTTAAGAAGTGGGTTTTCTGTTGTTTTTGTTTCAATCTTTCAACGTTTTGCCTACTTAATACCTAATAATTTTCAATAGAGTTTGAACGAAAATTTTGTTACTTCCCATTTCAGATGTTTATCGTAAACTTGTACAGCCTAAGTACTTAACTGTGATAGTTTTCCTTATAATTTTACTATATATAATACTACCGTGAATGTTTTCACATACCCAACATCAACCATTTAGCTGGAAGGGGGGTACTTGACTCCAACAAAAATGTTCACTATAAAGCTTAATATTTCACAAAGGAATCCTTATCCTAAAAATAGTCTTCACAAACCCTAAACAGTTTTTAAAAGACCTATCTATTGATACCCCACACGATGGGGTAGGTGAGAAAAAAAATCACATCCCCACTTTACATATAAGAGAGATACCCTTTAAAAAAATGATTTTCGAAATTATAATCTTTCACTTTATCAGCGTAAGTAATATGTGTATTCTTGCAAAGTTGCAGCCTACTAGCACTAATAGTCTCTGAGCTAAGCTGCGGATGGACGGACTTAAGGGAACTATAAGGGTTCCGTTTTGCCATATTGGCTAAAAATGGGGTGAACTTCATATAGTGTTATAACTCAATGCTTATAGTCAGCAATACCTATAAATATCTTAACTAGATGCATATTTCACTTGGTTTTTAATATAAAAAATTAATAACTAAAGTTACCTACGGTCGAAAAAATAACTATAAAATTGAGAAAAATATTAAAAAAGAAAAGTGACATAAAAAAAATACAAAAAGAACATAATCAGACATCAGACTCGAGCCTAGGACATCGTCGTCAATGGCTGCTAGCTTAGCTTCGAGGCTATACTGCTCGCTACTTCGCACGTCATAATAACTGTTCTTATGAAACTTAAAAATGTTGTGTTTAGCTCCTTATAGTTTTAGCGTGAAGTTATGTATTCCACGGGTTACAATTATAGATGTCTAATTGTGGAAAATTTTGTGATAAACCATTATGGTGCGACAAAAAATACGTTGCTGCTCGTTCCCCATAGACGGTAGCGTAATGATTCATAATGTAAATAATGTCCTGTAGTATTTACTATAAAACTGCAAATTTTCATAAAACGAAAAATAGCTACAGACATTATCCCTTACTGCTTAGCTCCTATGGGGAAAAGCGTGATAATTTATAGCCTAAATGTTAATCCGCATCTATTAGATTGCACGTGCATAATTTTAACCGAATCTGTCTGGTAGTTTTTGCGTGTTCAAACAAACAGACAGACAGACAGACAGACATTTCTAAAACTGCTGCAAAGTGTTTAAATACTCTTTTCGAACAATTCCTCATATTTTTTTTCACTATGTTCCGCCATGTACAGACACGTGAAATTTACAATTTTATTATATGTACCTATAGATACAAAAAATACTAACCCACACATAATCTCTGACCATAACCAAATGAGAACTGTAAATTATCAAGTGGCTTTTCCTTGTCCAGCCACCGCTCAGGTCTGAATTCATTGACATCAGGTCCCCAAGCTGGCTCTGTGTTTAACCCATCTACTAACACCACGACAATACTACCAGCGCGAAGAGTACAGTTTTCTGAAACGAAAAAAGAATAGAAACATAATCTGACTCCGATATCATTACAGACTACCACGCCCATTACGGAACACATGAAGAGCTATTAGCATTACAATATTATTATAGACCTACAGGCAAAGTCATTAGATGAGAAATTACAATAGTGATAATCTCTAAACAACAAGGCTGCGAGGGGGTTGCAAAGAATATTTTCCAAAGATGAGACAGCAACAAAGCCATGAATAGTCTAATCTCTAAAATAATAATAATGTCTTGGGACAACTTACACAACGCTATCTGATACCAAACTAGCAGAGCTTGTATTATGGAAACCAGACAACTGATAAATATACTTATATATTTCTAAATACATAAATATTATAGACAAATAACACCCAGACACAAAATAAACCATCGTGCTTATCACACAAAGTTGTAATGTTTAATTTTGTTTAAAATTAACCTGCTATAATCGTTAAAAAAAAGCCTTCTGAACGAATTGTTGTGCTGCACATGCACAGTTAATATAATGCTCATGTATTATTTTAGAGCACATGTATTAATAGGATAGAATAATAGTGATAAAATATGTTTGTCGTAAATTGTTAGAGCTTTTCATTATTAAAATCATGTACTTATTCCCTGTCAAACGTACTGCCCCACTTGCGTCTAATTGTCCGTGAATGTTTAGATGAATGTTTTTTTAGAGATTGATGGGTTTTTGCAGATCATTCTCAAAGAAATGAGACACTTAAATGTTTTTTCTCGAAACATAGATAGCGGTAAGTTAGCTAATAATTTAATTCATAATTTAGAGCACAGGTATATTATTGACAATGTGTCAATATGTATACTAGCATTATTAATATCTTTAGCAATCGAACAAGTAATTGATGTAAAAAAAATCTACTAGACTTAAGTGTGTGTATGGGTGGAATCAAAGTCAAAGTCAAAGTCAAAGTCAAATATCTTTATTTCGTAAAATCAGGTTAATGATTATTTGAAAACGTCAAATTAAAACATACTAAAAATTATGAATGTTTGAAAAAAAAAAAAACAAAATGAGGTTAGGTGGCAGTTCCAAGTGTAAAGCTCATGAGAAGAAGCTGCCAAGAAACTCATGTGCCACTCTTTTAAAATCATCAATTTTTTTCTTTACAAAAATAAATTTTACTGAATGAACCAGTGTGTCTGGTGAGTGTAATCGTTTATAAAATAAGGATAACTAAATAATAATACTATTAGTAACTCTAAAATGAGTATATATAAACGTATTCAGCAAACACAATACTTCACTTCTTACAAAGTAAATATGTATATATACATATAATCATAAAGTACATTTTAATAGCCTGTGAGAGAAAGCAGTTCAATCCCAAGCGTTTTTGTCTTCCATATAATCAATTATTGAGTAGTAACTTTTCATACACAATTTTTTCTTAATGGTACACTTAAATTTATTACGACTTAATTTTTGAATGTCGCTAGGGATTTTATTGTAGAAACGTATACATTGGCCCCGAAATGATTTGTTTACTTTTTGTAACCTTGACGCTGGTACAACAAGTTTATGTTTGTTCCGCGTGTTAATATTATGTATGTCACATTTCTTACAGAAACTATCAATATTTTTGTGAACATATATAAGGTTTTCATAGATATATTGACATGCAACAGTCATGATATTGATTTCCTTAAATTTTTCTCTAAGTGAGTGTCTACTACTAAGATCGTAAATTGATCGAATAGCCCTCTTCTGCAGAACAAAAATGGTTTGAATGTCGGCAGCATTCCCCCACAGTAGAATACCGTACGACATTAAACTATGAAAGTAACTAAAATAAACTAATCGCGCTGTTTCAACGTCTGTTAGCTGACGAATTTTTCTAACTGCGTACGCTGCAGAACTGAGTCTATTAGACAATTCACTTATATGTGGGCCCCACTGAAGCTTAGAATCTAGAGTAATTCCTAAAAACTTTGTGGTCTCTACAGGGTTCAACTCATCTTCTTTTATTTTTATAGTGGTTTTTACTGGTTTCACGTTAGGTGTTATAAATCGAATACATTTAGTCTTGCCCTCGTTTAAGAGTAAATTGTTAACATCAAACCAAAATCAATCATCGAAGAATCAGCATGTCAGATGACATGACGACGCACGACTACAGATTATTATGTTGCCGGAGGGAAACCTTAAAGTAGTCAGTTGTCTAACAATATGTATGAAAGCCGTAAAATATTAAAGTCACGCCTTAAATATTGTCAGAGTAATCAGGAGCGAATAAAATTGGACTTACTTGCCTCACAGCACTCTGCTAAGAAATTTAATAAATTTTGGAAGGGTACTAAGAAATGAAATGGAAAGATCTACATTCAAGCATTGAGGGTATCGGTGACCATAGAGAGATCGCAAATATATTTATGGATCACTTTCGGGTCAGCTCCACTCTGCCGCGTGTGCTCTATACTGATCATGGTAATGTAATTAGCCCCATTCGGTTTATTAGTAAGGATGTTACTAGCTTGATCAAAAATATGAAAAGGGAAAATTACCGGGTCATGAAGGACTCAGTATTGAGCACCTGCAGCATCTGGGAGTACACTTATACAGGGTATTAGCCATGTTATATTCTTTTTGCATACGCCATTCATATCTGCCAAACGACCTTATGCGAAGAGTAATCGTGCCTATAGTAAAAAAAAATATAATGGATACCTCGGACAACGGCAATTACAGACCAATATCTTTTGCCACTGTAATTGCTGAAGTGTTCGATGGGCTTTTATACAGACAACTTGATAAGTATGTATCCCCGCAGGATACACAAATTGGTTTTCGGGCGGGTCTGTCGACTGAGAGTGACATTAGAGTAAATGCATTAAAGCATACTATTCACTATTATGTTGAGAGGAAAAAAATTTGTTCAAAGCTTTAGACCTTGTGAGATATAATAAGTTTTGGACAAAACTAAGAAAAGCAGGTGCCCCTGCAGAGCTAATAGCGGTACTAGATTATTGGTATAGTAATCAGAGGAATGTGGTCCGATGGGAAAATTTATACCCTAATAAATACTCATTAGAATGTGGACTAAGGCAGGGTGGACTTACATCGCCACGTCTCTATAATTTGTACGGCAATCACTTGATTGAAGAGCTCAGCAGCATGCATGTTGGATGTCATGTTGATGACGTATGTGTCAGTTACGATTCGTTAGGAATGTCGAAATAGAGGTTTTCATAAAGTTATGATTTTCAAGACTGTCATTTATATTTGAATGTTAGTTACGATTCGCCAAAGAATGTCAAAATACAGGATTTCATAAAGTTATGGTTTTCAAGACTGTCATTTACTTTTGAATGTTAGTTACGATTCACCAAAGAATGTGGAAATACAGGTTTTCATAAAGTTATGATTTTTAAGACTGTCATTTACTTTTGAATGTTAGTTACGATTCGCCAAAGAATTTGGAATAACAGGTTTTCATAAAGTTATGATTTTTAAGACTATCATTTACTTTCGAATGTCAGTTACGATTCGCCAAAGAATGTCGAAATACAGGATTCCATAATGTTATAATTTTCTAGACTAACATTTACTTTTGAATGACAGTTACGATTCGCTAAAGAATGTCGAAATAGAGGTTTTCATAAAGTTATGATTTTCAAGACTGTCATTTACTTTTGAATGTTCGTTACAATTCACCAAAGAATGTCGAAATACAGGATTTAATAAAGTTATGATTTCCAAGACTGTCATTTACTTTTGAATGGCAGTTGCAACTCGCCAAAGAATGCAAAAATACAGGTTCTCATTAAGTTATGATTTATAACACTATCGCTTACTTTTGAATATTAGTTGCGATTTGCCAAAGAATAAAAAAACAAAATCCAAGAATGCCAATGGCACGATTTCATTAACTTATAATTTTCAATTCTATTACTTAGTTTAGAACTTTTTTAATTATCCAGTTCTGGCGACAGTACAATCATATATTTTATCGGTAACTTATTCCATCACTTACTTTAGGGACATTGTAGCATTAGCTAGATTTACCACAAATATAATTCCATAATTTTGACATTCATTTTTGATCATCTACTTTTGCGGTTGACTGTACGTGTTAACCAGTTATATTGTGATGGAAAACTTGAGGGATGAACAAGACATTAAAAGGGAACGTAGAGCATTGTCGGTGTGTGGTAATAATGTTGGCTCATAGGTTTGCTAGGTGCACAGCGCCAATAAAAATTACAGTATTTAAAGCGTTCTGCCAAAAATTTAACACCAGCAGCCTGTGGGCAAACTTTACGCAAAAAACCTGCAATGCCTTACGTGTGCAATATAATAATGTATTCAGGGCGCTGAAGTGTGTGCGAAGGGTACGTGAGAGCTGTTGAGAATGGTGGGAGATTGGTTCGACACTCTTATTTTGCGCAGTTTTATCGAACTTAATGTATTTGGAGTTCGGTAAGGCTATATGGGGGGCGAGAGAGAAAGCATATCATATTTAATATTTAAGTACTAACATAGGCTATAAGTATTAAAATGTTGTAAACAATATCCCATGTCAAAAAATAAACATTTTATTTTAATACTCACTGAGCTTTACATCTTTGTCTACATATCGGGCCAGTAAGTTCGCTACCGACTTCATACGAATACATTCCTTGATGAATGCTTCTGTATACACCAGTTTGGGTATGTCCTGTTTCTTTATGTCTCTAACGCCAATCACATTCATAATCCTGAAAGTTGTTAATGGTACTTGTGAAAAATTGGTATTAATATTACGAAGCATGCTTATCGCAGCGTTTTAACTATCAGATTAAGGCAAATTAATCTCATCAAAGGTCCGGTTTCCGGTTCCGAGTTTTGGACAGTAAATATCTGTATTAGTTGCTCGCTAGTAAAATAAACTAACGGATAATATCAAGCTGCAAAGAAGTTCAATATCGATATCAGTGCCCAATAAACGAAGAGACAGTGCGGAAGAAAAAAAAAATTACCGAATTCATCGGAGGTGAGAAATTTCAAACTTATTATACAAATTATGACCATAGACCATTTAATAATAATAATATCTTGAGACAACTCCCACGTCGTCTGATCCCTAACTAAGCAGAGCTGATAAACATACTAATATATTTCTAAATACATACATATCATATATAAATTACACCCAATATGAATTGACGTTAAGACCTGGACCGCGCCATCCCTTTCAATTAAAAAGTCTCCGTAACAGGTGTTATCCACAAAGTAGCGTTGTCTCTTTCTAAGGAGTGGTCAATTTTATGAGTTTATGGCCCAGTCCCGGTCTATACGTCAATGTCATAGACATAACATGAGACTTACGAACTCCAATCAAGGGATACCTGCTTCAAATCAATGCTGCCTACTACAAACTTATGTTGCCTACTACAAACCAGTGTTGCCAATCACTAACTAGAGTTATAATTTACTCATAATGGATAACATGGAAACCTTTTTTGAACAACGTATGAAAATAGAAATGTCTAAACAAACTGAAGATACAATTTTGAGTATGGACGAAAAATTGGCCTCACTGATACACGAAGTTAAAGAACTAAAATTTAAGAAGAAAATTACAATGATGTAGAAAATCAGAAGAAACAACAATATTATTTAGTATGAATTATAAGAATTTGAAAAAACTACGACGGAACTCCTGGAACGGACGACAAAAAGATCTACTGATTTGAAAATTTACTTTGAAGTTAGAGATATCAATGAAATACGCAGAATTGGTAGAAAAAATAACATTAGTGAAAGAGCTAGACCATTATTTATTTCTTTATTAAATATTTGGAAAAAAGGACAAATATTGAGGAAAAAGATAAAAAAAAATTAAGCAACGTATATGTCTCGGAAAACTATCCCAAGGCAGTTCAAAAAAAGAAAGGAATAAAGAGAAAAAATGTTCGAAGAAAGAAAAAAGGGAAACTTCGTGGTGATAAATTATGATAAATGAATCATTATAGAAGAAACGGCAAATAATGAAAACCGGAAACGAGAATAATCGATGTCACTTAGAAATACACAACAACAACGGAAACAACACGTACCATCAAAAGATGATGGTGGTGATGATGACCACGACAACCAGCAAGGCTATCACCACCACCATCACCACCACAACCAACATTACCATCACAATCACCATCGTCACCAACGGCATCACCACCATCACTATCACCTTCAATACCACCACCATCACCGCCATCACCACCACCACCACCACCACCACCACCATTACAATCATCACATCACATCGTCTACGCCACTAGATTATTTAGTGAACGTGGTATAATGATGAGCCTAAAGTCAGTCAAAACTCGAGTTAAGAAAATTGATTGTTGTACTCACAAGATAATTTTCCTTAATATTGAGATTTTTTATTACTCCATATATATTATGGACGTCAAAACAACCTGCTAACGAGAGTTACATTAACGATATAACCAAATGTCGATAAACATATCATTAAACGTTGACGTCTAAACGATATGGTCAGTTTTAGTTGGGCATATAATGAACTACCACCATTTAATGAAATGGTTGGCCATATCACGAACGATGATCTTGCATTAAGTGAGCAGTTTATAGCCTTTTTTGACTACAACAAAGCTTTTGACTGTATCAGCCACAGCGCAATCTGGAATGCATTGGAAACATCAAATGTAGAAGATAAAGTCATGAATATAATAAAAACGTATACTAAAATAGCACTAGCAGAGTTAAACTTGAAAGGAGAGGCGACTCCATCAAAATAGAAAGAGGAGTCATGCAAGGCGACCCTTAGTTGCCAATACTTTTTATAGTTGTGTTAGAAAATATTTTCAGAAACTTACAATGGAAAAAACATGGAATTAATATCGAGGAACGTCTTAACGATGTAATAATTTTTGCTGAAACAGAGAACAGACAAAGAAAACGAAAAATTAGGCTTATAAATAAATACAAGTAAGACTAAAATTCCCCTTAATGTAAAAGAAAACAATATTAAATATGTAAACAACTATATGTATAGGCGAACAAATTTCATTAAAAAAAAACGAACAACGAAGAAAAGATAGAAAGAAGAATAAACATCAAAGCTTTGGTCAATAAAGAAAGCTCTTAAAGGAACATACAGCATGAACATAAAGAAAGTTGTAATAGATACTTGTATCTTACCTACTTTAAAGTCAAACATAGACTTATTATAATCTCTGTTACACTTAACAAAGTGTAACAGAGATTATATACAATGCATCTTATATTAAAATAAATTAAAGACATAAAGTTTAAAACGCCAGAATAAGATAGAAAACCAAAATATCAGATGCACTTACACAAGCCTTTGAAGTTCAAGCGGCAGTGGGCAGGACATATCTCACCATATACAGACCATAGATGGACAATACTCCCTAGACCTCTAGGCAAAAGAAAAATTGGAAGACCAATCAAACGGTGGAATGATGACATGGAATGAACTGGATGTACAAAGGTAGAAACAAAGCTGTGTGGAAGAAATTCGAGGAGGCATTTTCTTCTCCATTCCTCTAGAATTACCAGCAACAACCCTCACTAACACCAAATAACTAGCATAATAAGTTACGAACAATAATTACATCATTCGAAATGTAAAAAAGAAAAGGCATGAATAAAAAGGCTTTATTATTATTATTATAATCTCAACAATGGAAAAAATAATAAGACTAGCATCCAATTCAATATTAATGAGTCTGTCATTTTCAAAAGTAACACAACTTTACACTTCACTACAATTTATTTCCGAATTGCCTTCATTTCACCAAATTCTACCTATTTACATTTTTGATATTTGAGCACTTACTCTTTAAATATCTTATTTTGTTCATCGGGGTACGATCCCAGCAACACAGCTATGAAAGCCATTTGCTGAGAGGTTGTTTCGTGACTTGCAGTTGCAGTTGTGTTTAGTTCATCTATAATCTCTTTATCACTCAGGGCACCGTCGGCTGCTAATTCTAATATAATATCTAAAAAAGCTCTAAATGTATCTGAAAAAAAATAATAAAGGTACACTTTTTTCTTCACTTCTGTTATTAGCGAAACCTTGGCATATTTTCACGTTTTTTTAACAGGATCTCTGTAATTATACGATATTGAAAAATTTGACTTATATCAGACAACCCACACAAGACAATCTGATCCCAAACTGAGGAGAGCCTCTACTATAGCAACCAGACAACTAATACTCGTAAACATACTTATATAATTTCTAAACACATAAATTAAATTACCAAAAAAATCTTTATGCCATGACAAGTACATACTACATGCCTGTTTGCAAGCAATAGGTAAAGTCAGTCAAGTAAGATAATAAAAACTCACAGCCACTCTTTTCAAAATGCCGATGTTTACAATGTTTGTTTGTTTATAAACTGTGTATATGTAGGTAAGCCACCATTATATTATAGGTACACCATATTAGAGGACTGGTGTAAAGGCAAAATCCATACTAATATTATAAATGTAAAAGTAACTCTGTCTGTCTGTCTGTCTGTCTGTCTGTCTGTTACGCTTTCACGCTCAAACTACTGAACCGATTTAGATGAAATTTGGTATGAAGATAGTTTGAGTCCCGGGGAAGGACATAGGATAGTTTTTATCGCGATAACCGACATCCACGCGGGCGGAGCCGCGGGCGAAAGCTAGTATAAAATATATTAAAAAAAGGAGACTTGAGATTCAATTCAAATCCATCAAATTCAACCAAAATGGGTCAAATAGTAGGATATACTTATCCTAGATGGGAATCGAACCCCCAATCTCTAGCTTAGCAGTCAGCATCACTAACCACTAGACCGACAGGACAGGACGACCCTCTTGAAGGTCACTATTTTCAAACCTCTCAGGTTCCCAACTGAAACACTGTACGCAATGACCGGTCACCTGTCCGTTAGGAAACGTTATGTTCTTAACATTATAATTAATAAACATAAATCCCTCACATTTGACCCTGAAAGACTAAAGGGTAGGCGAAAGACAAAAGTGGCTCCCATGGTGCCAGTTAAATCCACATTCGCTAAGAGACAATACGATAGACAGTCATCTGAGATTTATAACCTCATTAACAAGGAACTAGGCATTTACTCCAAAACATCTCGAGACTGCAAAATCATTGTACTAGGTGGCTTAAGAACAAAACCTACGACCAGATCGAAGATGCCGAAGACGCACACACACACACACACACACACACACACACACACACACACACACACACACACACACACACACACATACACACGCCGGAGATATTATAGGTACCTATACACACGTACGCATGCATAATTATCTTGTGCAAACATGCACTTATTTAGTTTTAAGGTAACCCGAGTTAATAATTTAATATATTATGTAACTTTGGACGGGCGGAATTTCCTAACACAAGCAAACAATTGCTTAAATGGAAATTTCAAATTCAACAATTGAATTAACCTAAGAAATTGAAATAAACATTATTATTATTAGTGTAGGGTTCCGGAGCCGTTGCCACATGAAAAAAAAAACGATTTGATTAATTGCACCAGCAAAAGAGCGTAAGTTCATTGCACTTAGGCCTTTTTGTTGAGAAACGCAGTTTTTGGGCAATAACTCAATGACGGTATATCGGATCATGTCCAAAATATTTTTAGTTTAAATTATTTGTTAAGCACTACTTTTTTTTATTTTTTCGTCACATGGTTCAAAAGATAAGGCTCGATGTCGGAGGACACAATTTATGCAGCTTTCGGAGTGATTATTTTCAAAAATGTTCACTTAATAAAACAAAAAAATTTTAAACCTTAAAGTGTTTTTCAAAGACCTGTCGAATGATCTGCCACACGTTGATGTTATTTTAATTTTTTTAGATTCTGTTATATGTATGGAGAGCCACCCCTAAAATATTTATTTCTATTATTTAGCTATCAAACTAAGTAGTGGCTACGACAAGACACCTTTTCACCAAATTTAATCAATATTCATTGTGTAGTCTTTGAGTAAAATGCCTGTGACATATGGAGGGGCAGGCAGACAGACGGACATGACGAGACTATGAGGGCATTTGCCATTTTGGCTACGGAACCCTTAAAACTACCTTAATATTTTTTTTATAGTTACTGTATTTTCGAACAGCCACCCCAAACTGCCACGGTAAGCTTTAGCATAATTATCTTAAAATATTTACCTGATTCGGGCCCGACGTGTTCTACATTTTTTAATTCTTCCTTTTTTCTCTGTATCGTCTGCAATCATGAAATTTTAATTATATTATTTAACCTCAATTTGTCATTAAAGTTTAATAGCAACGTAATTAATAATAGTTAGTGTAACCAGTAGTCTCAAAAAATACCTGTAGTATTATGTCGTTAATATATTTAACTTGTTTGTCCAGCCTCTTTTTAAGTTTAGAGAAACCATACATAAAGTCGGTGTAAAGTAAAGGGCTCAGAACTCTTTGTCTGATCAGTTCAAATGAAGTGCGAATTGCTACAGTGTATTTGTTTATAAAATCATTATCCATTTCATCGTGAGCTCCAAAAATTGTAACTGAAACGATTAAAAGCTTCCAGTAAATATACAAGTCTCGGTCACCTCCTTTGGGGACGTGACGAGGGAGTACCCCGCCGCGCCGGTCGGAACATGGCGCTCAAAAAGCAGAGAAGAGACAAATGATAAATGAGTTATGAAGTTGGGTGTTTGATGGGCTGAAATTGTGTAGTTTTGGGTTCACACTGGCTTTGAACCTTGGAATGGCCTTAAATGAATGAAATGCTCTTTTTCTCTTCTTTTTTGCAGCTTTAATCGTATAAAATGATAAACTGGTGATTAAATGATTGAACTTGTGATAAAAATAGCGTATTCTTACTACAGGAAGTCCTGAGAGTGCAATGCCTGAACGTGTCGCCAAGGTCAACGGGACCCTTCCCGACGAAACCATCCAATACATCCGTCAGTCGTCTGGACTGAGCGTTAAACACATCAAGGAATCTATATACGACTGATAAACTAAATGCTGGATTTAACAGCTTGCGATGAGATTGAAACGTAGATCCTGAAAAAGGAAGGGAAGGTAGTTACTAATACAACAGTTTTAGACACACACACACACACACACACACACACAAACGCTGCCGCGCTCACAAACATATAAAGAGAGAAACAGAGTAGTGGGTGGAAAAGAGTGGGAGAAAAAAGCAAGAAGAAATACCTAGAAAGAGATTATGGGAAAACTTATGTGTAACAGAAATTGCATTATAGTGGCATAAATCTTTATAATTATTCTATTTATTAAACATGTGATATAGGGCCTTTAACACTTGGGCTCTTTTAGACGTCCGGTTTTATTCCGGACGCCGGGTGGAGTTTTTTACCGTACTGTACGGTATTGTATGGTTTACAATGAGTATGTTCACATGCACCTGACAAACTCGACCGGCGGTCCGGCGAAAAATATTCTACCCACGTTCGGCGTCCGGTGAAAAAAACTGGAGTCTCAAAGAGACCTTAGGCACTCGCTGCCGGGTCCGTTGGACTCAATATAAAATTAAATGTTTATTACAAAACTGCGAATTAAATAAAATATTTTCTTTCTTATTTCGATAATATGTAATTATAAAAAGACTTTATTGAATCAAATAATAATAATTAATACTAATACTAATATTTTTTGTGTTACTAAATCTTTCTCTCTTAAACTTTTTTTGGTTGCCTTTAATATATGTACTTTGGTACTTATTTGAAAAAACATCAGTAATAAAATAAGCAATAAACATATTTATGTTTATTGCTTATTAATACCAATTAACATACTTATGTTTATTGCTTATTAAGCAAAGAGAATAATTATAATAAAAGTTATTTATTGACTTAGAAAGGAAAACACTACACTTGTGAAAAGTCGATTCTACATTTACATGAGCTACCGATACTACTTGTTTTATTATATGTATATCCTTTGTTTCCATCACCGTTGAGTTCAGCTCTGTGGTTTTTACCTTTACTGTAAAAATTATCGCGGACGCATCCTAGTACCTACGTTTCGTTGCATGCACTCATTTAGATTAATGTATGTTATTTATAATAAAATTATAACAAATATTTATCACATTATTTCCTTTATTTAGTTAATAACATATTTTATGTATCTACTTCTTTTTAATTAAATATATTTTATATAGTTTTAGATAGTTGTAAGTATATTGGTATGACGTACTCGTATGTAGTCTTTTAATATAAAAAAAATAGAAAAAAAATAAAATGTTAAAAAAAAACGCTAAAATAAGTTCATATTTTGTCATTTTATTTTGTTTTTACTTTTTGTTAATTTACTGTTTATTGTTTGTTGTTGTTTTTTTGTTTACTTTTAATTTCGATTTGCTGTATGTGACAACGGCAGCAAAAACATAAAATAGGGCCTACGAGAATATCAGCGTTGCAGTTTCCGGTCTGGCAACAAAAGCTGACGTAGGTCCTATTTGTCCGGCGCCGAATCACAAAAATGTTATGTATTATGTTTTAAGATTTTCTTTTTTTCTGTGCGCTGTGACAAATAAAAAATATTTTCTTTCTTTCTTTCTTTATGTACAACATAGTAGGAGCATGCACTTACAATGTAAAAAGTATATGTGCTTAAAACTTGGTCAAATTTAAATTTAGAGTATTGCTTATTTTTACCAAATATCAAATTTATGGAAAGTTTAAAGGAGCCCTTTGCAGATTTCAATTTATGGAAACAAACAATAGCAGCTTTATAACTTGTAAATCCCTCGTTTGTTGGGCTTCCGTAGCCTAAATGACAAAACGGAACCCTTACAGTTTCGCCTGTAATTTAGCATAGATACACAAATTATTTATGCCGACAAAGTGAAAAAATAAAATCTTGTTTACTTAGGGTAGCTCTTCTATAAGTAAAATGGAGATATGATTTTTTTTTCACGAACCCCATCGTAAGGTCTTTTAACCCCCCCCCCCCCCCTACTTCCCCGCCAGCTAAATAGTTGATGTTCGGTAGGTATGTGAAAAAAATCACGAAAGTAGTACATTTAGTGAAATGAAAAGAAAAACTATCACTATCACTAATTGTAAAGTCTACACACTAAGTAGACTTTACAATTTTACAAGTTACAGCTGAACAAATGAGAAGTAACTAAAATGTTCGTACAAATTCCATTGAAAATTATTATTAAGTAGGTACTACGTATAACGTTGTAAGTATAAAACAAAAACAACAGAAAACCTACTTCTTAAGCCATAATATTTGAATAGGGGGACGGTAGGGGAAACGGAACCCGACATTGTGTGTGGCCCGACATGCACTTGCCCGGTTTTTTTCTCATTTTGGCGTTTAATTAATATCTAATAGAATAAGGCAAAGTGCGTCTCTAAAGAAACAAACGAGATATCTTTGTCACGACTCTCCTCAGTCTCCCCTACAAACATTGGTTTTTATTTATGTAGATAGATTATTTGGTAGGATTTAATGACTTGCTCATTCCGTGCATCCGCCAGTTTCAAGTATTTTTTAAGTCTCGTTCATATCCAGTTATCACTTATTTACACGTTATAAGCGGAGTTGTGAAAATAACGACATGTCCGTTTTCCGCAATTTTCACAATTCATGCTGCTGTAGGTACCTAAAAAACTGATATAATCATATATTTAAACCCTGATTTCACAGTTCAAATAGTCATTTTATTTCGTACATAAATATGTCCTCACCATGGTAATAATATAAACACAATATAGCATATGATATATAAATTAAAATTCATATTTAATTAACTTGTTTTTCCATCTTGTACGGTCGTTGTAGCGGTCCTTGGTAAAGGTCTATATCAGGGGGGAACACTGTCATACAGATGATACAGATCAGTAATTGATGAGTCGGCATCTGTTTTTAGTTTCCGTAAAATATATTTACTCACTACCTAAATTACCTTCAAGTTCAATAGACGGCGTTAACATTTTCAACGAAATTTTAGCTTTTATTTTGTTTTAAGAAATTAATCAATCAGTGCTTTTATTTTTTTTATCATATAATACTCCTAAAAATGTTAAATCTTTAAATAATGGTAAATAATATTGTTTGTCACTACTAAATAACACTGACCTATAAAGTAAGAGCCCAGTTTGTTTGTGGTACTTGAAAAAAAAAGTTAACTTTTGACAACTGTTTCTAAATCAAAACGGTTTGCTTTTTTACACTGCAAGAGGGCCCCCTTTTACCGTAGTATTACTTTACTCTTTGGTCTATATTCAGCAGTGGACGTCCTTCAGCTGAAAAGAACGAACGAAAGTTGTTTTTTTGTCGCTGCACACAGTCACTATTACACATATTTTTTGTGATAAGCTGTAACTCGCCTTTAAAACACTATCAATACTTTTTCGTTTTCCAAAAGCCTCTTCTCAACAGCTTGCAATAGGTATTTGAGCTCATCATGTTGCAAGAAAAACGAAAAAGTTTATTTCCCCTATAAAATTGGCTTCTGCAAGTCGTAGTATGGATTTAGTCTGATCATTCTTGGAAAGTCATTTATATATATATTATGAACAGTAGTGGCCCTAATACGCTCCCTTGAGGGACTTCAAAAACAGTGTTACGTTGCTCTGAAGCATAATTAATAACTTTTCTCTCAGTGGGACAGAATCTAGAAATAAAAGTAATTTGTTTCCTATCACTAAGGTATGATTTAATTAAATTCAATATATTCCCTCTTACCCCATAAGCATATAATTTGTCCAATAGAATTGTGTAATCCACATAGTCAAAGGCTTTTGTTAAGTCCATATATATAGCACATGCCTGATTTTTATTATCTACTTTAGTCATCACTAAGTGAAGAAATTTATAAATTGCAATGTTTATACTTTTATTTTTCCTAAATATTTAGATACACAGTTGTATTTAACCTTCTAAAATATTTTAGACATAACTGGAACTAAAGCTATTGGTCTATAACATCTCATATAATTTCTGTCATCTTTCTTGAAAAGTGGTTTTATCACTGTTAATTTTAGTTCACTCGGATACACACCGTGAAAAATGCACAACATAAATACGTAGGAAAGCACATATGACAACTTGACAGAAACTACTTTTAGTATTTTTGTAGATATTTCATCATATCCTGTGCTGTTTGTGGAGATTTAAAATTATTCAGTGGATATCCTCAGGTGTAGTTGGTGGCATAAATAATGACCCAGAATGTTTGCTCATGCTAATGTTGGGCGATTTTGGTGTTAGTTTACTTACTTGATTAACAAAATAGTCATTGAATGTGTCTTTTTTTTAACAAAATAGTTATCGAAATTTTACGTGTCTGTACATGGCCAAACATAGTGAAAAAAAAATTGCGAAATGTTTGGAAGAGTATTTAAACACAATGCTACATTTTTAGAAATATCTGTCTGTATGTGCATCCAGGATACATAACACCGGCCAAGTGTAAATAGTTCGCGCGACGTTGGCGGGGGGGAGGCTCAAGTGTCTATCAACGCGGACCAAATGTATGGCGGAGCAATAGGGAATATGAATCTATTTTTTTATTCCTTACATCATTAGAACGTAACAAATACAGTTGACTCTGTGGAAGTTATTAAATTAATAATAAATAAATTTTTACCTGTTTGAACGCTGCTATATTTGGCGGGCAAAGATGACGTCATATGACACGCTCTTAAGGGAAGTGATGAAGTGTCTTTAACATAGACTTTGTTTTGTATTGTTGTGAAAATCACTTCAGTAAAAGTATAATACAATCTAAATTGCTAGCAGAGTGTTTGTGTGAATTAGACAGTAAGTGACAAGTAATTGACATATGTTTTAAATATCAAGGAAAAATCAACTTGCCTAACAAAACTTTAAAACTTTTATAACTACCTTATTTGTTTCTTTCTTCACCTATTTCAGGTTGTAAAAAGATACAATTAATTAACTCAATACAACACAATATTATGAAAGAACGAGGGTTACACTAAAGTTATAAAATGCGTTGTGTCTCTTAAATTCAGTTTCATTCACAAACGATATGTAGGTACCACCATTACTATACTTATGTGGTCATCATCCTCCTAGATAATTTCTAATACCACTAAGAATTTTAAAATTAATTTGTCTGCAGAAAAAGAAACAGAGAAACAAAAAAAAAACTATTTTTCTCTGTAACAATTTTAGCACAGTACGAATATGACGTCGATAAACGACAGAACGTGATAAGTGACGTCCCGTTCAATTTCGACTAATCGAATCTATTTTCACAATCAATTTTGTTTAGATTATTTCAATTTTCCTTTTATTGTTTTCCTCGTTTTATGTGTTATGCATTGTAATGTGACTTAGCAATTCATACGCTTCCTTTGGCAGATTTTGGTGATACAACATAACAACTGTGAACTTATTATAATACCCAAAATGTGATGAATTAATTATAGATTATGATTATGATTATATGCATTTTGCAAATTTGATTTTTCGTCTTTCATTTTGCACATTTTTGTTATTATTTTTTGCAATAAATGAAGTACTAAAAATAATTAAGTTCATGCATTATAAAAATTAAAATACAACCCTGTGCCACGGCGAACTTTACAAAAATATAAACAATCACGTACACAAAGGGTGTCCTGTATGTGAATCGAACCCACGACCTCTTGCCCAGTAGTCACACACGCTCACAACATGCCACCGACTCTCCAACATATTTATCCAGAAGTTACTTCGTAACATAAACTACCTTAATTTATACCCGATTTTAACGCGAACAAAGTCACTAGCACAGCTAGTTGATAATATATTTACAATTTTACTTAAGTAATTTTTGACCATAAATATATTTTAAGAACCTTTCAAACTCATAATCGAGATTAATAGATTATGTTGTGAAAAATCCCACGCTCGTTTACAAAACAGCGACGAGAGGAACGATCGTCGTCGAGCACATGGATACTTGGGTATACTATTTGCAACAGCGCCGGGCTCTAGGTCGATGTCTAGGCTGTTTTGTCGACGACTCGACGTGGCGTACAGCCTAGAAATTTTGTTTACGCGCATAGTACAGCAGATGATTTCAGGACGTCGCTGCTTTCGAGCATATCTCTATCGCTTCAAACGCGATGATTCTACACACTTTCCGTCCTACCGCGGAGTTCATAAAGACGCGGAGCATGTGTTCTTTAAGTGCTCTCGTTTTACCTTACCACGAAGTGCCCTGGAGACTGTCCTCAAACAGACAATCCATCCAGAGACATTGGTTGGTGCGATGCTCTCGTCAAGGGATGCCTGGAACGCCACGAAAGTCATCCCGGATTTCCGAACCACAAAAAGGAAGCGAGCAAAAGACAAAATCAGTTAGAAGAGTAGAAGCAACATCTTCAACAGTCTAAAGGAAGAACGATAGCTAAATCCTCCTCCCGTGAAGAAATGCCTAACAGCGGTTTCCGTGGAGGATAAAGAAGCTGGAGACAGAGGAGGTTTTTTAGTCGGTATTTATCATCTACGTTATCGAGTCCAATATCCGTCTATAAAAAAAATACACACAGACACTTCTGTAAGATGCACTTGTTGTTGCTCATTAGTGTGAAATAATGTGACGTTTTATCTAACCTTTTTGGCAACAAACCATTTTATTATTATTATTATTGCATACCAGAAGCTGTGAGTAGTCCTTGTCCAAGCCAAGGTTCTGAGAATCTGAGGTAAGGATGTTTATCTGATACTGCATTTGTGACAGTCATAGCATCGTCAATATCAGTCACACCTGAAAAAAAAGTTTATTTATTTTTAAATCCAATGTTAAGCAAGTTTTTCAATATTTTAATCTCGAGAAAAAAAGAAAATGCTCGTTATAAGAAGATCCTACTTTTTTTTATTAGTTTTGCTTTATGTCTAGGAAAAAAAACAAACAAGGGTTATTCTTAGACAAACTTACCATAATATATCGTTCCAAAAAAATAACCACATCCAACGCCTCCTGACTTTTTACAAAAATCGATTACGTGCGTCATAAATCCAGTAGCATCTGTAAATATTACATGATGATTATAAATAATAAATGTGTACATTATAAATAAATACAACAAAAATAAAACATTTTGAAGTAGGTGCCATGAAATAGTAGTTTTTATGTTTTATTTGGCACCCAAAAGTTTTTTTTTGTTTTTATAATAACTTATTTAGCTCCACTCAGATCGATGGGGATTTTCTGAAATTTGTTTAGATCTACAAAAGGAAGGTTCATGCAAAAACCCAGCTGTCTCATAATTATTCCGAAGTTTGACGTTTGTGGGTGCTATATTCCCTGAACTAGGTAATAGACATTTTTTTAAAGTTGTAAAGCGAATAATTCAAGGTGGCATTTAAGCAGTTTCTGCTTATTCAAATTGCCAAAATGCATAATCAAAGTTAAAAAGTAAAGACCAACTTAAACTCTCAAAGTTACCTTAAAAAACTGTTTTTTTTTTTTTAAATCGGTTAGGAAATTACGAAGATATTAAAGAACATACATACAAAATTACAGTCTGAATGTAATTTTGTAATTTGTGTACCTACTTTTTTTTGAAAGCGGTTGCAAATTACGCGCTCAATCTGATATTCATGAACAATTACAAGAATGTTATATATGACTGGTATCTCAAAACCTTGGCTTGGAAAAGGACTACTTAGAGCTTTTAAAATGCAATAATAATATTAAAATGGCTATTACTGACAAAAAGGTTACATTATGTCACACTTATGAGCAATAACATTATGAAGGTCAAGAAGTACACCTGTGGTGTGTAAACATATACATATAATCAATGTACTTTATCTAACCGTACACGTGACGAATACGTCTGTATTTAAACCAGTATATAATCATTGGGTATTCTAAAATTAATCAGTTATATTATTTCATCCAAGCTTGAGTTTTATTTAAAATCAATCCCAACATTATATGGCGACCTTGTCATGTTATGAGCTAGCATCGCGCGTGTATTTCGACGCCGCTTCTTTCTTGAAAAGTGAATTATAAAGGTTGTGAGTGAATCAATACAATAATCATTATTGTAAACTGTTGTCGTATTTCTGAGTGCAATCCGTTCTATTTGATTCTGTAAAATTCAAAAAGGGGCAGTCCGCAAAGTAAATTGAAAGAGGAAGTGGTAGTAAATAAGGCTGCAAAGTCCTGACTGACTGATGGATCAACGCACAACCTAAACCGCTGATTGTAAAGACGTGAAACTTCGGGGACGTATTCCTTACACAATATAGGCATCCGATTAGAAGAGATTTTTGAAAATTTATGCCTTATGGGGCTAAAATAGTGGTTGTAAGTTTGTATGAAACTCAAAGATTTGTGAAATTTCGGGTTTGGATTTTTGGGTAAAATAATGAAAACGGGTTTCAGCGGTTTTGGAAAATCACCACTAATTTGATATAATATCAAAAAATCTGCCTTTATAAAATGCTTGGATTTTTGGTGCTTCTCTCTGTCTAACAGTAGTAAGTAGGTATATCAAATGTGGTAATTCTTGCAAATCCACCCACTGTAGGTACCTGCCTGAATATTTTTTAACGAGGACTATATTATAGGGCTCACTGGTTTCGACATAACGTAAGAAAAAATAGATGTGGCACTCCGGGAGTGCCGGAAGAAGTGTTTTTTTTTTTATTAATTTTTTTATTAATATAAAAGTACTATTATTTACGTGGTAAAATAAAATATTTATTTATTTAAAACTTTATGCACAAAGTTGTACAAAGGTGGACTTAATGCTAAAAGCATTCTCTGCCAGTCTACCTTAGGGTGATGTAGAAATAGAATGTGTGAAAGGTGCAGTAACCTAATTGTAAAATAAGAACTTCCTTATTATTCTTACATAATACACAAATAAAACAATATAACTATACAATACTATACATACTTACAAAAATACATACATACATATATACCTACATACATAACTATACAATAGTATTCATACTTACAGCAATACATACATACATACATAAATAAATACATAGATACAGACTAATATTTATGTTACTAATGTTGTGATGATTCAGCTGATCCATCAAGGAATAAAGTGCGTACCTTCCATTTAAAATTAAGGCGATTGGGTGCCATCCTAATTTCGGGGGGCAGGGCATTCCAGAGAGAAACAGATTGAACTATAAAAGAGCATCCGACGAATCCAGAAGAATGAGCAGGGCATAAAAGAAGTAGATTGTCGGAAGATCGAAGATCTCTACTGTGATTTGAGTGCAGGTACTGAAAGTAGGAAGTCAAGTAAGAAGGGGCAGTAGGAGAATTAAGAATAGAATAGAGTGTAGTGAGAGCGCGTAAACTATGTCGCTGGCGAAATATTCATATATTGCGCTATCGTACATAAACATGACAATTTAAAGAATGACATTGACAATGACATAACAATTAAATCAAAAATATAAAGTATTAAATCACAATTAAAAAACAAAAATAAAAAAAATAAAAAACGCCATGACAATTAAATCAAAAATATGAAATATTAAATCAACAAAAAAAAAAAAAAAAAAAAAAAATCGGGCAAGAGCATGTCGCACCATGCTCAATAGGGTTTCGCAGCATTGAATAATTGCATCAGCAGAAGAGCGTATGTTCATGGCACTTACGCCCTTTTGTTGAGAAACGCAATTTTTCGGCAATAATAAATTTTTTAAACTATTTTTTCATATTTTTTGGTCACACGGTTCAGATAATAAGGGAAGGGGGACACAATTTATGCAACTTTCGGAGCAATTATTTTCAAAAATATTCAATCAATCAAAAAAGTTTATTAGAACCTTTTGAAAGACCTGTCGAGTGATGTGCCACATGTTAATGTTTGGTGAAAAAAAAATCTGCTTATGTCACATGTATGGAGGTTCCGCCCCCCCCCACCCAATATTTATTTTTATTATTTAGCTATCAAACTAGGTAGCGGCTACTACAAGACACCTTTTCACTAAATTTCATCAATATTTATTGAGTAGTCTTTGAGTAAAATGCTTTATGTTAGCTGAAAAAAAAAAACAGCTTCAGTTACATGTATGGAGTGCCCCCTAAAGATATATTTTTTTAAATATTTAGCTATCAAACTAAGTAGTAGTTACCACAATACACCTTTTCAACAAATTTCATCCGTTTTCGATGAGTCAAGAAACCTCAATGCTTATACAACGATACATTTGTAATTGTGTAAAAGCGCTTGGTTGGACTAGGACTCAGACGCAATATTTAACAATCACCAAAATTTGTATGTAACTTCGTCAGTTTAAATTATTTTATTAATTATTAGAAAATTTAGCTTTGTGAATGAAGAAACACGTCTTTAAACGTTTAAAAGGAAAAATCAACCCTTGACGGGTTAAAATCATTCATGCTGACGATGCTGCGAGCGATAGATAGCAATCTAAATTTATAAAAAATGAACCGCCAAATTTGTTGTTAAGCGCAAAACTTGAGAACGGCTGAATTCTGGCCTCAATCTGGAATTCTTCGTTTACGTTCAAGTCCGAATAATCAACTAAAAAACGGTAAAAGCTCCATATTTCAAACTATCTCAAAAATATTACTGGAATAAAACTGATCCAAACTAATACTATAAAAATAGGAAAATAATTCTGTCTGTCTATAACGTTTTCACGCTCAAACCGCTAAATCGATTAAAACGAAAGAACTCTGACCAAAACGTATTAGGAAGCGTATTTCAGGCATTAGATCGATCCCAAAGTTACAAAAATACAAAAATGGCCGTTTTAACCAAAACTTTACTGCAACTGCACTGCTTTAAATACGTGCATTGACCCCCTGGGCGGGCTCAGTGCCTCAAGTAGATAGTTGTACACGGAGGTGGTGCGGTCAATCGCTCTGTACGGCGCACCTGGCGACGTCCCTGACCGCCTAGAATAGGGTCCGCTTAGGAAGAACCCAACGGACTACGGCATTCTCTGCAAAGGGGCACACCGCCGTGGAATTTGGTGGCAGAAGTGCTCGCCGAAGTGTATCGGCGGACGTGGGCTGTTCGGGTTGGGGGTTCGGTGCTCCTGTCCGAGGAGGCTCCACAGGCAGGTGTTTTAACCGTAGAGGCACTCCGGCCGGTCATGGAGGCGGCAGTACGGAATTATTTCCTTCTGGCCAGTGCAGGTCTTTTCCGGACACAGGTGCTTTGGGAAGTACCTGCACACGGTTGCTAGGAGGGAACCGAGTCCCGGCTGCCACCACTGCGGCTACGGTGAAGACTTAGCGCTGCACACCCTCCAGTATTTTCCAACTTGGGACGGGCAACGTCGAATTCTTACCGCAGTGGTCGGAAGTGACCTCTGGAGGCCGTGGTTCTGTCCATGGTCCGAGACGATGGGGTCATAGAATGTGGTCGAGATGAAGTCCTCATAGAAGTATGAGGACGTCATCTCGCAGAACGAGGCAGCGGAGCGCGTCAAGGAAGAGAGCTTACTGGCAGATCCGCTCTGTCGCCAGCTAACCGAGCAGCGTCGGCGCGTACATCTGCGTCTGATGCCGCCTTAGGTGGAGCTGCGGGCGGGCGTATGGGCGTAGGCGCTGTGTGTATTCAGGGGCCGCTTTGGTGTGAAATGTCTGGAACGCAACAACATCGCATCCGGGCATTGCCACAAGGCGGGCTGCTGACGGTTCAACAAATTCCGGCGGCCCCTTCGCGAAGGTGGCGAGCGATACACGGTGGGTTTTTTAGTGAGTGCAAACCCCACACTACCTTCGCCGTCTTCCCTGGTCGGCGGGGGTGTTTGTCAGGATTTTTTCCCGCCAAACCAAAAAAAAAAGGAGTGAAGTAGGATACGACCTCAAGAATGCGAGTTCGATGCCTTAGCTATTAGGCTACCGCCCGCCGCTTCAAGCCTTGGATAAAGTAATAAAAAAATTAGGTATATTTCTTTCTAAAGACGTGGACATATCGACTAACCAAGTACATCAACCAATGGCAGAGATCATGAAGGCATTAATTTTGAGACCCAGGGCTATATGATACTATACAGGGTGATTTTTAATATACTAATAACTTTCCGCTTATTGCCGCCTTCTTTACATTACACCAAAAAACTTCGTTATTTTGCGTAATATATATTTTTTTTAATGACGACTCCCGCAGTAGGGTACAAGCCCTATGTCGCGGGGGACTTTATAAACATACAAGTCACGAACACAAAGTACACCCAGACTCGGAACAACAATTCGTGGATCACACAAAGTGGTGTCCCGTGTGAGAATCGAACCCACGACCTCTTGCGTAGCAGTTGGATACACTCCCTCCGCGCCACAGAGGCAGTCTCATTTAAGTAAGTATAAGTCAGTAGAATATATGTAATATGTAAGAGTTTAGTTACCTACTTTTGTCACACAACCTCCAGTAAAATAGTTTGTCACCTACAAACTATTTTAAGGTCATAACTCTACAAACAAGTGGTGGTTGATTAAATAATAATTAATTTATTAAATATTTTTCAAAACTGATATTACAAAGTTTTTTAGCGTTTTAATATGAAGCCCGCGGGAAGTTATTAGTGTATAAAAAATCACCCTGTAAACTAGTCAATCCCGTGAATGTAACATTTATCAAAATGATGTGTACTTGAATGCTTGACGTAAAATTAACACGAATTGTCATCCACGTGACAAGGAGACGGCGCGGCAGAAATTCTTTGAAAAAGTCCAACTTCATATTCTTATAATTATTATATTACTTAACGGTACAAAAATAAAAAAAATAGCGTAAATCTAATCAATTAAAAGTTGATGCGGCATGACAATTATTACTATAAATTTAAGTTCGGATATAACAAGGTACTCTCTTTTTTGCTTAAGATTGCCGGATGATGTCTTAAAAAGTATGTAGTACGAGGTATGGGTAGTTATATAACGCTGGGTAGTTTACCCTAATAAGACCGGTCCATGACACGGGGTGACACTACTGTAACAAACCGCCGGATTGGTCTCCGGATTGTACGGAGGATTGTTTGGTAATTTGGACGCGTCTCTTTCTTGTTTGTCGGTCTGTTGTTTTGGGTGGAATCTAACAACTCAAATTTCGAGCACTTCCCGATTATAGATAATCGGGAAGTGCTGAAATGTTCAGGGTAGCCCAAAATTTAATAACGATGTAAAAAAATAACATCTTTCGCAATGACAATGCAAACAAAAATGTGGCCGCTTAGTTAAAGATAACAAATTCCGGCGGATTATTTGCAGATTATCTTGTTTTAATGTAATTATTCTTAAACTTTCGCGATTTTTACACTTATTAGAAAATTAACGGGACTCGTAATCTGTCCTTTACATCTTTGCACTTACTGCAAAGATGTAAAGGACAGATAATACAAAAATTTAAATTTCTTAATTTTTGTAATAGGTATATTGTCCTCCTATGACTTTTTGCATACTGAGATTTACAGCTAAAACCACTATGGTTCCAAAAGTTAAGCTTTTATTTTTATATATTTAATAGTTAGTAAAGAACATTTTTTTTTTCGAATTTTGCCACGTTAAATAAACGGATCGATAAAGAGTAGGATGGTGTTAAAAGTCCATTTTCGATTTGAGCCGTGAGGTGTCGTTATATTGCCTGCTGACGCTCAATTACACTTTATTTACATAAAACATAATAATTAAATCATTATTTGTTTCAGGTAAATGTATGAGGATAAATAATGGTAAATGCAATAACAACTATTACCCATAATTCTCACAATAACAACTTATTTACCATTATTTCATCCTTACATTTTTATAATGATACATCAATAACCAATAGGTAATAATCATAAACAAAGTGCTTTTTTTAAAGTTAACAATAGGGAAAATGTAAATATATGTATGTGTAATAATGTTTAAGCACAAATTGGTAGGTCATTATCATAGGCTTTATAAAACTCATAACTCATTCATGGGATTAGGTGTTAAATTTTTCAATAAAATCCCAGTCAGCATATCGAGTGTACCAGCAAATAACTTTAATAATGTAGCCAAGAGACATCTTATACAGTTAAGTTTACTAGTTAAGAAAACGATTTACTTTTGTAAGTAAAGATTCTGCGTGATAAATTACGGCCATTCTTTTCTTTCTTTTAAAAAACATGTATGCTTATTCATTACGTAGCAGTATATTGGCCAATATTTAAGCACTTAAAGTTTTAAATCATAAGTGGATGCTCCTACTATGTTGTGCCCATTGAGGCTGATGTATCCGATCTTGTGTACTCTTCTAATATTATTGACCTCTTTTTTTTGCATCAGTCCTCTAATATGGTGTATAATATAATGATGGCAGCACCATATACAGTTTATAAACAGAGAAACATTGAAAACATTGGCAATTTGAAAAGAGTGGCCACGAGTTTTTATTGCCTGTTCTTTTCCGGGGCTTTACCTATTTTTTGCGAACAGGCATTACAAGTAAATGTAGAAACGACTTTTCACAAGTGTAGTATTTTGCTTCATATGTGAATAAATCATTTTTATTATTATATTTATGAATATTTTGTTATTAAAAGATCTATAGTAACTTATTGTTTCAAATTAAAATTATTTTTTAAGAATAATTGCGAATTAAAGTAACTTGAAACGATACGTATTTAAAACACCAATCAGCCTAGGGACGTCACGTATGCTGACAAGAAGTTAGTGGCGATAAGGTGCTCCCACACAATAGTTATATAACGCAAGAGTAGAGAATGTGGCTTAACATTTGTTGTCTAACTTTTTTAAATAAATTGTAACAAAAGCTATAAATTGATGGTGATGTTATACAACTTCTTGTTCAACAATATGATATAACAAATTGTAACTTCTGTTGTATAACATCATCCGAGCGACAGCGGGACGTTAGCAGAAGGGTGCAGGTAGGAGGTCGTTCGCGCGCTTCGTTTGCAGTGTACCTTCTCTGTGACGTATACAGCTCTAGCCAGTTCATTCGATTCAGTGGTGAACAGCCACTACCAGTTTTCTCTAAAGGCAGACCCAAACTGATGGTTACAAAATGTTATACGATGTTATACAACTAGTTGAACCAGTGTGAAAGCGTTTATAACATTCAACGCTGCAATAAAATGTTATTACGCTATACAACGTTTAAAATGGGAGCACAAACGTTATTTTGTAATTAATTATTTGTGCTTATTAAATAATAATAGTACGGGTTCCCTAGAACAAATTATAAAATGATACATATCAAGCTGGAATTGCCATGGTAGCTTCGTTTTGATGAGACGCCCAATTTTATGTATACGACAACTTTATATAGTGGTACGTTAGTGAAAAAACAGTAAGTTGTTGTATGGGGATAATAGTTTTCCAACGGCAAAGTTAAGTTTGTCATATTTAACACCTGTTTTTTTCACTAACGTACCACTATATAAAGTTGTCGTATATATGAAGTTAGGCGTCTCGTTGAAACGAAGCTACCATGCCAATTCAAGCTTGATTTGTATTCTTTTTTAAATTTGTTCTAGGGAACCCGTACTATAATGAAAGTTTGGTTCATAAATGCAGACTCGTGCAATTATGAACCAAACAGGACAGGATCGTGTCAAAAGTTACTGTCGACGTGGTCGTAACATTTTTTGTCGAAAATGGCGAGTTTTCAAAAGTAGAATTGAAAGGGACTAGACTACTGTAGTATGTACTCGTATACCCATGGGCGCCGGCAGCCCTTCTTTCGTTTATTTTTATAACATTATTTAATAAAACTTTTGACGTGATAATGTCTTATAAATCAATGACGGTTAGCAACGGTCTCGTTATTGATTGGTTGCTAAGCAGTCACGTTATTGAATGCATGCTCACACGTTTTCCCGGGTCCACTAAAGCTGTCGCAGGCATGCTTATTACTGTTGTTACTTATTACAATGTCATCAATGTTTTGGCGATTGCAGCGACATGCGATATAATAGGAATTAAAAAAAACTGTCACAGGCATGGTTGTTTATAACAATGTCATCAATGTTTTGGCGATTGCAGCGACATGCGATATAATAGGAATTAAAAAAAACTGTCACAGGCATGGTTGTTTATAACAATGTCATCAATGTTTTGGCGATTGCAGCGACATGCGATATAATAGGAATTAAAAAAAACTGTCACAGGCATGGTTGTTTATAACAATGTCATCAATGTTTTGGCGATTGCAGCGACATGCGATATAATAGGAATTAAAAAAAACTGTCACAGGCATGGTTGTTTATAACAATGTCATCAATGTTTTCTTATGGCGTTATCACTTAAAATTACCGTACGTTAACCGACTTCACAGACAACCATTTTTTTTTACTATTAAACATCTAACCTACTTCAATCACGGGTTGATTTGCTGGCATATTGTGTTGTCTGACTTCGAAACTCATTATTAGATCTTTACGAAATTTATATTGGACCATTTCGGAATAAACCTTGTTTGAGTAAAAAATAATTTTATAAATCCATCTACATAGAGTGTATTGTAATTTACTAATAACCTTTCGCTCGTGGCTTCTTTACATTACACTACATAACTTTGTAATATCAGTTTTGGAAAATATTTATTATAATAACCCATAATCACCTACCACTTGTTGCTGGCGTTATGAGGTTAACCACATATATTTCACTGAAGTAAAATCGTTGTTTATTGTGAGGATTGGGGCATAAACCTGACAAATAAACGTCGACATTTTTCTTTCATCTTTTCCAGTCCGTCGCAGACACCTCTTCCACGGCCTTCCACGGCCTTCCGGCGATGAAAACTGTATCTCTTTCCCCAATCAGGGCGTGGTGTCTAGAAAGTCCCTCGTTTTGAGCGCTAGGTGGCACGTTGTCATGGTGAAGCAGTAGCCCCGTGTTCGGTCGCTTGTTGCTCAATGCAGACAAAACTTCTGACGGGTATTTTGTGGTATACCATTCGGCGTTGATGCTGCTTTGGTCTTGTGATGGAATTGAAACCAGATACGCCGTCGAAGTAAAGACGCCGTCAAAAAAACGCTTCTCGATCGCTTCACTTTCGTAGGCGTTGGTTCATTTTAAAACAGCCAAATTGTCGAGTGACGCTTGGTTTTTAGATCGTATTAATACATTCGAGTGTCGTAATCGTGCCGAGGCGAGCCTGCTTGCGCGTTGAATCTCTTCGTATGTAATTCGCCTATTTTCCTGAATTATTTTGCTTACTGCCAGCACACTGACTACCATGACAGCCGTCATAGGACGACCACTCCTTTGTTCATCCCACAAAGTAAGGCGCTTGTACTCGCTATGCCAATGGTAGATGGTTGCTTTTGAATGTCTTTCATCCTGAAAAGCCATTTGAAGTCGATCAAATGACTCATCAGGTTTTAGGCCACTTGTAATTATTTTATTAATATTTTTACAAAAAAACTTTTTCTCGCAAAACTTTCTGAGTGGCCTGATCAAAAATAATAATAAAAATAATCATAAATAATAGATTTCAAAATGTTACGCTTTTTTCCGTCTAGCCTATCAGCTAAAACCTGCATTAAGGAACAACGTTCCAAAACTTACTATTTGCCAAATAACAATAATAATCTTGGTACAACTCAAAAAATACTTTCCGATCCCAAACTATGCAGAGCCTGCATAAAGGCAACCAGACAACTGATAAACATACTTAAATATTTGTAAATACATATTTTATTATGTTTATTATTTATGTCCATGATGAATGACTTATAAAACAATTATAACAAATTATGTGCATGCAATAACTATTAAAATATTATTAATTGATATATAAATAATAAATAACAATCGCATAATAAATAATTTCATGTGATATAGCAAAATTTCTAAATATTTTGAAGAATCAAATTTTTAAAATAATTTACAAATACGTAAGTGTATATAAAATAATTATAACAGTTCCATAAGGACCCCTTAACGGGTAAAGGGCTCCTCCAATGACACCCGGACACAGAATAAATCATCAGTCAGTCAGGGTCACTAATCACTATATCAACAGGCCGGTCAATGATCAACCCGCCTGACGGCATACATTTAACTTGAGCCATTTATTCAGCGCACATATTAAGATCAGTAGGCCCAATCAAAAAAGTCAATGTTACAAAATAATTAAAAATAAAACTTACCATTTGACCAAGATATCGCTAAAAGTGTATGTCCGATTATAGGCAACCCGCCTGGATGTACAGGCGGTAACTTATGCCCGAAAAAAATTAGCTTCAGCCATATATACAGCCCATATACTAACACTAGTAGACCCAATATAAAAAATAAGTACATCACGAACAGGGTTATAAACTTCTAAAAGATAAATTAAATACCTATGTTCATAAATACTGTGGAAGTTTATTGTTTGACTTCATAAACGTAAATGCCGTTTGCTTGTAGTACAAACAAAAGTATAGTTTAATGTTTGTCTAGAATTTATACATTATAATAGAAGTTCTCATGGTCACGGGCGTGTTGTGATATCTAAGGGTAAAGAGTATTACACTTTATGTTATTTTTAGGGTTCCGTACCTCAAAAGGAAAAAAACGGAACCCTTATACAATCACTCGTGTCTTTTCATGTTCTGTCTGTTCGTGTGCCACATATAATTATTTTTAAAGTTATTTAGAAAAAAAACATGAAAATAGACCATTTCCTCCCCCCCCCCCATTAAGGAAAAAAATACAAAAAATAGTTCTTAAACCTACACATTACAGGAAAACCTTTAAGAAGTCTAAGTTTTAAACATGGGGGTCATTTTTGGGGGGTCAAGTAATTTTTTTTTAAATGTTTTGCTTACAGTAAGTATCGTGTTACATATCAATAGAGGCAGCGAGTGAGATCTAACTGGAAGCGACGGTAGCCTAATGGCTAAGGTCTAAATCGAGACGTCGTGGGTTTGAATCCTACTCATTATACTACCGATGTGAACCCACTCCTAACACAAGCAATTGAGCTTAGCTGAAAGGGTTAACATGATTGCTAGTAATGTGAAAAAAAAAAAGGATTACATTGAATTTATTACCCTAAAATAGAACGCATGTACGCACAAAAATATACACACGCACACACATGCACACTCCTCCACACACACAGACACACACACCACACACATACTCACCACACATACACACATAATATATTTAATTTGAATATTCTGTACACACATCTTGTTACGTTTTAATTTTCCATAATAATCAGCACGAAATAAAATTCGGCGTTCAAAGGGTCTTAAGATTTGTCATACAGGCTACGAACCTAGTACAGACTCCAGCTCTCACGAAGGTTTTAAATTTAAGCTGTTCAACAGATGTTAACTTTTTAAAAAACATAATTATTGGATATTACCTTTTTGAGAGAAATAAAATAAATATATTTATTATTAATCCCACATTGCTAGTTATTTGTATAAAAAAGAGTTCTTATGAAATTCTACACATCATACATAGCTCCATATACATAACGTATTACATTATTTTTTTTAATTTACGATTCAATAGGGCAACTAAATTTTTTTAACTATTAGCAATGTGAGACGCACATTAACGGTGTCTTTGGTCGTTTTACACCACGTGTTATTCGAACCGACTGTCGAATCGTCTAAGTACAATTAATATATGTATATTTAACCGACTTCAAAAACGAGGAGGTTCTATGTTCGTCTATATGTAAGTTTTTTTTTTAATGTATGTTCACCGATTACGTGAAGACGACTGCACCGATTTGAAAAAAAATATTTTTGTCAAGTAATTTTTATAGGCATTTCTTGACAATTACTTTACAAATACAATAATTGCATTTCTATCTTTTAAAAATGCAATTATTGTATTTGTAAAGTAGATTAGAAAAAAAATATTTTTGTTAAGTAATTTTTATAGGCATTTCTTGCCAATTACTTTACAAATACAATAATTGCATTTTTAAAAGATAGAAATGCAATTATTGAATTTGCCGTGTGGTGCCGGCTTAAGAATAGTACCACCCCATCTCTTCCCGTGGGTGTCGTCAAGGCGACTAAGGGATTTCACCCCGGAGGACGGGCAGCAGCGTCCTCTGCGTACTTAAAGCCTTACTGCGATCGCCAACCCGCTCGCCAAGCGTGGCGATTATGGCAATTACCCCCAGGATCTACATACCAGTAGGTTCTACTGGGGAGACCCGTGCCCAGCAGTGGGCCATCATATGGGTTGATATGTATGTATGTATGAATTTGTAAAGTAATTGGCAAGAAATGCCTTTGAAAATTACTTTAATATTCGGCCTGCGACATCATTATTTGTTAAAATGCTCTCTGTAACGAAGCAATAACAAAAGCCGTGATAGTTCTTTTACTACCGACTAGATGGCGCTGCAAGGGCCCAACTCGTGAGCATCAAGGGATAGAGAAATTTGAGGTCTAGTAACATAGTCCAGATAGGTGGTTCGCTTCTGGCCCCGGTTTGGCTACGGAAGTCTTGGGTTCGATTCCTGGGTCTGGACTTAAAATTTTTCTATCTTTCAAAAATGCAATTATTGTATTTGTAAAATATTTTTGTGTTTAAAAGGCTATACTTTCAAGTTGGTCCCATTGTTATCAGATCAGGAACTGATGATGGGATCCTGGAAATCGAGGGAACTCTTCAAATATTGAAGGCATTTTAGTGATTTAGGTATATTTCATAGTGGTTTATGTATTTACTCTCAAAAACACCAATTGATGAATTGGGACTCATGCATGATAAAGAGCATAGGTGACCAGGGAAGCTATTCAATATTTCACGGTTTGCAATGTTATTAATTTAATATGGTATTGTGTAGCACTTTATGCTCGTCATACTACTTTTACAGCTTGTAATAGATCTATAATAGTTGAGGGCCCTGAATCGGGAAAAGCAATATTTTGTAAAATTAAATAAGCAGTAGACATTATGCTATGTAATTTAACTTTAAAACTTTTATTTCTCTTCAGAATACTTTGCTACAATTTAGGGCTAAGTAATAATAAAGCCTTTGTGAGAGACTGGTGAATGAGGTAGGTTTGTGCAAGTGTTGAGGAGGCGGTGCACCTGACCAACCCAGGGTTTTCCTGAATGGTCAGGCGCTGGCGGCTCGATTACCGTCGGCTCGGTCTTCGTACAGTTCCGGGCCCATGAAGTATCTGGGTCTGGTGGTAGATGGACGGTGGCTCTTCGACGAGCACTTCCGCATTTTGGCGCCTAAGCTCGAGGCTACTGAGACCGCATGGGGAGGCTGTTGCAGAACCTGGGCGGGCCCTGTGCCTCAAGTAGTCGGTTGTACACGGGGGTGGTGCAGCCAATTGCTTTGTTCGGCGCACTCATGTGGGCGGCGTCCCTGACCTCCCAGAATAGGGTCCGCTTAGGAAGATCTCAGCGGGGGTGCTAAGTGCCGGAAAACCTCCTCGTGGTGCACCCTGGGCAACGTGTGCCGGTGGATTCGCGGCTTTTCGCGAAACCACCGTCACACGGCTAATGTTCTGGCAGAGTAGGGGGTGGCCCATTCCTGGGCTGCCCGGAGGACGGGCTTGACGTGCACTCACCCTGCCGTCGAGCGGGCGGGGAGATCTTCTTTCTGCCACCGTCGGAATCTCGTAATCCCGATTAGGAGTGTCGTGGCCACGTCTCACGGCTCCGAGCGGGGGCAAGGGTCTTGGCTTGGTCGCCTGGGCCGCGAGGATGACAACCTCTATAAAAAATCCCCGAATCCTGTGTTGCGGAGCGTGACCAGAGGATGCATGGCCGATGGGATGTTCGGTTCCAAGCGCTACCCCCAGCTGGGGCACCTGCGGACCCCCCAGTTGGGATACAAACTTACGCTTACCCGGGTACAGGGGGCACTGCCCGGGTGGACGTTTATTTCCCCCATACTCGTGGGATCTAATATGGATGACGCAAAATTAAAAAATATATTCAATAGGAGGAGGAGCCCAAGGCTCGCGAAAGATGTGGTTACTGAAAGAGAAGGAGAGGACGCAGCAAGGAGTGGGGGCAGTTTGCCCCGAGAAGTGGCGGAGGCCGGCCCTTTGAGCGGTTCCAGAGCTTCGGTGACGTCTGGGTCACTGGATAGCCTGCTGCGCTCGGGCCGGTTCGGCTCCGATTCATCGCTAAGCTCAGCTAGCGATATGGATTTGTTGATGGGTCCAAAAACCCTGCCAGCTGAGCAACGCCGCGCTCAACAACAAAAGCGCGGCGCATCTCCCGGAGGTGACGGAAACCTTCCTGAGGTCGACCTCGAGGCACCCAGGAAGGTTCATTCTTCTCAAAGAGGGGGGACTGTGGCGAGGTTCGCTCGCCCGAAGACACCCCCTGCAGTGACGGCCGCCAATACCACGCCAGGCGCTGTAACAACTCCTCGTGGGTTTCTCTGCCGCGAGGATCACTATCCTCGAGGCGAGGCCCGCGAGATGCTACCGGTGCATGGGCGCAGGGCATCTTCGCCCGCAATGCACCAGTGGCTTTGACTGCAGCGGACTCTGTTTCCGCTGCGGTCAACCGGGGCATACGGCAGCGGCGTGTTCCGCCGCTCCCCACTGCCCCGTGTGTGCGGCGGGCAACCAGCCCGCCACCCACATGATGGGGAGGGCGGGCTGTAAGCCTCCCAAGGCCGCAAAGCCGCCCGCGGGGACGGGCCGAGCTCCTCGCGCCCAGGCTCCGGTTCGGATGGAGGAGGGTGGGGAGGAGGCGCCTTCCCATGCCCTTACACCCTCCACCTAACGGACTCCTTAGCCATGCTCGCTCCTCGCCCCTGTCGTCAGTGATAGGGGTACCGGATGCGTTGCGCGGTAGGGGGTCCAGGACGCGGTCGCAACCTCCTGCGGGAAATTCATCTCGTGGGGGGAGGCGGCGGGGCTAGTCTGCCCCGTCGCCGGCGAACCGAGTGACGTCGAGGCGCAGTCGCGCGTGACGTCGCTTGGTGGGGCTGTGGGCGTGATGGACGGGGAAGTTTCCCACGCTCGCGGCCTTTCGCGATGGCGGCGTTCTGTGTGTACCCAGGACGCCGCAGGAGCAGGAATGCCCGATGGGGCTATGCCGCTGGGTGGGTCGCCGAAGATATACCAAGTTCTGGCGGCCTATCCGTGATGGCGGCGAGCAGGTACACGGCCGATTTTTTAGTGGGGGCAGGTCCCACACTACCTCCAGCGTCTGCCCCGGGTGCTGGAGGTGTGCGTTAGGCATTTTTTACGGCCATAAAAAAAAAAAAAAAAAGGAAGATCTCAGCGGACCTTGGCGGTCAGGGCCATACGCGGATACCGCACCGTGTTTGCAGAGGTGGTGTGCGCATAGCCGGCACACCCCCGTAGGATTTGGAGGCGGAAGTGCTCGCCGAAGTGTATCGGCGGGCGGCAAGGACTAGGAGCAAATCAAATCAGGTCTCCACCCAAGTATCTGAGTCCTCCTGAGTAGGTAATATGCCAGTTCCTGATAAAACCTATCCTCACCGAGGTTGAGCCCTCCTCCAAACCAAAATCTTGGGTTCCTCAACGAGTATATTGTTTATATTATATATGATATATATGCAGTAACACGATTTTTTTCTGTATTGTACCTTAATTATCATGTAGTGTGCGTTATCTCAATGAATAAATAAGTTTTTTTTTTTTTTTTTTTTTTTTTTTTTTTTTTTTTTATTATATAACAAGGACAAAACAACCACAGCGTGTACAATTATTGTTCAAGTCCATAAGTTTCAAGAGTATTGCAGTTTCTAGTCTTGTGTAATAATTAGAGTTGCGTCGTGCGTATTGTTGCCATCTTTATTTAGGTATTATCAATATAACGTAATTAATGAAAACAGAATATTAAATACGTGAGTATTATGGTCTACGGTCAGTGACGTAGATAGGTAGTTTAAATTTGACAGACAGAAGTTAAAAATGTCATTTGGATTTTTAAAAACGTTTTGTTTTTTAATCAAAATAATAAGGTTTGAATCAAAAAACAAAACTAAACCAACTAAAATCATTCACTCTTTACTGAGACAGGGACGCTAATGTGGCTTTGTATAACATCTTATAATTTAACATAATTTTTTTCAGCATTTACATTAACTTCAATGAAAGATTAGTAAATGGAGAAATTATGACACTTTCTTGCAACTGATCGTTAATGTCTCCATTTACTAAGATAGCTAATGCATAATGCAAAGATGTTTTATGTAAAAAGTCAGTAGTCTAATGTGTGTTTAATGCCACCTCCAGGGCCCATTAAAATGTTATTTATGTAATGTCAAAATAATCCTCCTTTAGAATGTAATAAAGTTTCTTGCAACTCCATATCGCGATGGTGAGGAGCCAATGAGTTCCAAAAAATAGTTTTAATGAATTCGTTTAATTGATGCTAATTGCATTTTTAATGCCGGCATTATTATTTAATGAACTTTCTTGCAACTGACCGCATATATCCTAAAAGGTTAATTTAACCCTTTCGTACCGGCGCTTAAACTACAAAGAAATTTGTAATGCTGAACTCGAATCTTAGGTTTTGGGGTCTCATATTACGAATTTGCTATAATTTTCCAGATGTTCCGCCGCCATCTTGGAAAATTCGTATATCATACTGGGCCCTTCATTTCCTACGTTCAATTGTGAGTGTCACAGTTATATCAAATTCAGCCCAACATTTCTTTTTTTACGTTTTCCTGAAAAGAGACCATTAATAAAATAAACATAAAAGTAACTAAGTTAATAAATAAAAGCTTTTCGCTCCAAATCATCTTTAATCTTGGAAATTGTATAGGTACACCCAACCATTGTTGATTTTTCATTGAAGTTTTTTAGAATACATTCCATTGGCATGTATTCCAAAAAACTAAAAAAAACTTTTTTATATCCAGTAAAAAACAAATAGGTTTCATTTGTATACCAGTATTGGCCATTTTTTATTGATTTGTGGTCAAAGCCATCTTTTAGATTAGCTTGACAGTAAAATAGCGCTCAAAATTTCGTATGGAGTTTTAATATCTCCTGGATCATGAACAGCCTCTTCTGAAAGAGGTTTGCCATTGAAAGGCTTCTCTTGCCCTCGCTAGCATACTTATAGGTTTGTTATCGTCATCACTTTCTTCGCCTTTATTAGAAGAAGAGGAACTTGAATAGTCGGGGTTTTCTTCAATAAAGTTGTCCAAATCGATTTCGTCGTTATCATCGTCCTCGTCCCCAGAGTCATCGAGCATTACTGCGATAGCAGCATCGTTTTAGAGGAAACTGTGAAAAATTAATAATCATTAGAAAGTTAACATACGCCTATGGTAATGTAGGGCCCACGTTGATACAATTGTGTCAATAAATTCGTTAAACCGTTACGCCAAAGCGTTTGCTTGCTAACAGTCACCGTTATCACAAAAACATTCTTTGTTTAACTATTTTTCTAATCAACTACTCGAATATTACTACACTAACAAAACAAAACAATAGTAGGTACTTACGTCGCAAACTGTACATGTTGAAACCTGCTCGCCGACTGCGCGTCGCGCTTTGGTCAGAATTTGCACGGGGGCTGAAAGTTCGCTTTCCGCGCAATCGTACGATACTAGGCCCGCCCACTGCCAACGAAAACTAACGAGCTATACTCGATTTTGTCACCCATACAATTGTATTGGAACGATCCGAAAGGGTAGTAAAAAATGACTTCGAAAACTTCATTATGAATTTAAAATACCCACATGACATAGTTTGTTGACTTTATTTTTTTTTCTCTATTACAATATGGCGACTGGCTGTCGCCATTTTGAACTTGGATTGCTGTCATCATTATCAGTCATTAGTGACACTCGCAAGAATACGAATCGATTGACGTCACAATCGGCCCACGCGTTTGGTATATTTAGTGCCACAAAGAAACTCACATACATACTTATATAGACTGATTAACACTCCTCCTACTTTGCGTCACACAGTCGGGTAAAAATAATAAACGACAACAAAATATACCATAAAAAGAAATTTTTGTTTCATTATACCAATTTCAAAATGTTTATTTACAATTAAATATCATTATATTTTATTTTCGTACAAAAACATATATAAAAAAGTATACCTATGTATTTAAAAGTCAGTCTATGATTAAAATTGAATAACATGTTGTTTTCCTCAAAATTACCGTGATTTTCCCTCATAACTGGTTTTGGTTAAAAAACCAGTCTAGAGTTCCGCAATCAACAAGGAGCCGTTATGAATGGCCGTGTTCATCCTAATCGATCTGTCCAGGGCTTAGCGCAGAAATTCTTAGCACTTTAAAGCTGTAATTTTGTAATCAGCATACAGTCATTAGTCACACTAACAATGGTAAAAAAAAATCCTATTAATTTTTTTTTGGATGGTTACATCTCCCATAATTAAAATGAAAAAGATTATTTTTCTCGTCTATATCATTTTATGATGTGGTTTCGTTGGATAGATTATCATCCTCTTGCCTCCTATCCAACATATTTTGTTTTTTGGATCAGCGTATGTATTTTATTCTTTCATAATGTTCTAGTCAGACGTCATCTCTGTGCTCGCTTCTTACGTTGCCTTCATCCGTGGAGATGCGACAACCCTTGACCATATGTAACAGGAACTGGTTGCTGCCTTTCCGTCGCCAAACTCCATCGCTATCTGATATTTTCTTACAAAACATATTATATCATCCACAGATAGTTCAAAATAATGGGGGTGTGTGAAAGTATTTTTTTTATTCAGAAATCCATTTGCTAAATATAAGTTTCATATTGTGTATATTATAACTTACACACAGTACTTTTAAATTATAAGTATTTTGTGCAAATATTATTCAGCTATCACATAAAGCTTTATAAAGTTAGAACAGACAGATAGACACATACTGTAGGCTTGATAATAGGGTTTCACTGGTTTGAGTAAGGCAAAGCAATCTTTCTAATACGGGACCCCTAAAAATATAGGTATTAAATTTATGGTGGAAGTCGAGTGAGCTGTAAACATGACATTCACGTGCATAATAGGTATTTTAATACAAAAAAAGTAGAATAGCAGTTATCCTTGTAAACTAGTCTTGTAAATTTGTATGCTTCAAAGTTTGAAGCCTAGTATAGAATAGAACATGACAAACAAAAAATATCAAGTTTACAAGGATAACCGCATACAGTTTCGTAGAAAATAAAAACTGGTCAAGGTCATATCATAACATGTTCAATGTAGGGTTCAGTAGCAGTTACTACAAATAAATGCAGTTATGTATTTTTATTAAAAATACGATGTGAAAAAGTGCACCAACAAAAGAGTAAAGCCTCACGGCACTTACATCCTATAGTTGACAACGCAGATTTTTGGCAATAACTCAAAAAAGTTTCAAAAGATAATTCATGTTACTCTCGGAGCGATTGTTACTAAAAAACTTGGATACCCTAGAATGTTTTTAAGAGAACTGTTCAAGTGTATATTTGAAAAAAAAAACGGTTTCTGTGTAAAATAATTTTCAAAACACGGATACACAAACTTTTGGATTATTTTATAATCAACTAGGTGACCCATACAAACTTCTTTGGGCCTGTGATACTCACAAATAAGGTGGCTTTCTATTGGTAAAATATTTTTTAAATCCTTACAAACTTTACTTCTTTATAATAATATATTATATAGTAAGTATATAGTATGTATACCCGTCATGACATACGGAGCCGAAACGTGGACACTGACGGTACGGCTGGTCCACAAGTTCAAAGTCGCTCAGCGGGCTATGGAAAGGGCTATGCTCGGAGTTTCTCTTAGGGACAAAATCAGAAATGAGGTGATCCGGCAGAGAACCAAAGTTATCGACATAGCCCACCGGATTAGCAAGTTGAAGTGGCAGTGGGCTGGCCATATTAGCCGAAGAACCGCCAACCGTTGGGGTAAACGAGTTCTTGAGTGGAGACCGCGGCTTGGCAAACGTAGTGTAGGACGCCCTCAGGCCAGGTGGAGTGATGATTTACGCAAAACGGCTGGCAGGAGCTGGATGCGAGAAGCCGAAGATAGAACAAAGTGGCGTGCAATTGGAGAGGCCTATGTCCAGCAGTGGACTGCGATAGGCTGATGATGATGATGTATACCTAGAATAGATTTGTCTAGTTCAGTACGTTGAACTATTTTAAATCTTCCCGTACCTATCAGGTTGCTATGTTAATATTTAACACACATTTTTTTTGCAAAATTATGTCAACGCCTTGCTGGGAGCTTATTTCTGCAATATCAGAATGTGATGATAAGTTTTTAAAATACGAATTTTATTTAAAGTCGTAATCGTTGGAAGTAATGTGTTGGTGTCGTACTATTGTACTCAATGTTAACTACAGATGACCATAGTGCGTATTAAGAAGATAGCTTAGTAAATCTATCAACAGCGCGATGACGTATTATTAAAACTAACTCTGCCTATTTGTTACGTTTTCACGCTTACCTAACCGAACCGACTTTGATTAAATTTTATATGAAGATAGACATAGAATAGTTTTTTTACAATAACTAACATCTACGCGGTCGGAGTCGCGAGGGAAAGCTAGTTAACTGTAAGTATTATTCTTCTGTCCGGGAAAAATAAAGGAATATCAATGTTGAATTGGCATTAATTCTAAACAAACTGATTTTTTGTACAGACCTTAATTATATAATTATAAATGTAATGACAGAAGTCCCCGTCGATTCCGCTGCTACGTCGTTTTTCATTCGAGGTCAAAAGTTACAATACAACGTCTCTGTAATCTAATATCGCGATATCTTATGAATCGTGCTACGTACGAAAAAATAATCAGGACCTTTTATGTAGAAAATTTTAATTGCTACCAACTTTGTCTACTTGCTTTTACTATAGCTATTACCACCGTGGAGATATTTGCAAAAAAAAAACAGAATTCATGACCTCATATATAAAACAACGTACTTAGGATGCAAAACAGATCGGGATTCTACATTTAATGTCAAGTTCGCAAACAACAGGCGAAGCCGGAGAAAAGAATCTGGTAATAAATACTCGCGGCCTTCTTTTTAAATTGCCAATTTTACAATGTTTTAATGGATATAAACTTGATATGGGGGTAAGGTGCTGCCACTAATATACTATGTATGTATTATATTGTTTATTATAATATATGATATTTATCCCTTAATATGTATATGTTTTGTGTTTATTTAGTTCCTTTGTTTTAATGTTATATCTGTGCTCTTGTAAGGTGATGACTTGTATGTTTGTAAAATCCCCCGCGACACAGGGCTTCGACTGCGGGAGACCTCTTTAAAAAAAAAAAAGTATAAATAATAATATGTACCTGCCACCCTCTTCTTTACGCCTTTACGCAAAGTATTTGCAGAAAGTGTTAAATAAATAAATAAATATTTCTCTTCGTGACTATGGTAACCGTGGTTTGACAATATGCTAAGAAAGTGAAAGTGAGTATCTTTCTAAGCAATACGAAAAGATAAACTACAAATACAATTACTATAAGCTTCTTAATTTGCCCACTCACTGACAATACGAATGCCTCTCAAATGGCGAAGCGTGATAAACGTCCATTTGGATTGAACGAACGTCTGTTCCGAAATCCAAAACCGAACGACGTCCGTTTAAATAGATTATGTTTTTGACATTCACGATAAGTTTTTAACATACTCGTAGGTCCACTCAATTTGGATTTATAGATGCATTTATAGTGTGGTAATATAAGGTAATGTACTAAGGATATGTGTTTAGTATATAATATTGTATTAGGCTAAGTTCAGTGATGGTAAAGGCATCGTCGTGACAACATGTCTAAACATGTCTCTTTCACACCTCATGGCTACCCATGTCTTGCGCAAGCGCCCAGGTGCATAGCGTATCATGTGTCGTGCACCGATTCTCTCGAACTCAGCACATTCCTGTATGCCTCGGTGCACTGAGTTAGACTATTATTATTAAAGTAATAAACTAACTACCATCAGTGTGACGCGTGTGTGCCTTAACTATTCAGAGCTGATAGCTGCAGTGCGTGCAGCTGAGGACGAGGAGCTAGCTCAGCCTTTGACTACCAACAACATATTCGCTGCACGAGGTAAATCAATTAGTAACAGATCTAGCAGACATTTTGTAGAAAGAGCTCGCGACATCGTGGTTATGGTCGCGGTTCCCAATACTGTCGCAATTTTTCTCAAGGACGAAATAATAATAATAATTATTATTACTATCAGAATAAAGGATTTAATTCCTGTGGTGAATACAACCGCGGTAGAGGTAATAATTTTGGAAATAATTACAATTCTAGGTATTATTATCGTAGTGCCTCTTCTACTCATGGTCATAATAATCAGCGAAAAAAATTTTGATGATTTTAAACAGGAAAATAAAAACTTAGTAAACGAGAACCAGTTTTTTTTGGTCCTAAATGTTAAAATATTATAACGTGTAATAAAAACGTCAGATTCGTTAAAGTTAATTAATAAACTAAGATGTTCATGCTTGATACTGGAACATCCATATTAGCTACTACAAAAAAGGTTTTAACAGATGAAATTCAGTTGCATAAGGATGATATTGAGATTGGGGGTAAAACCTTTAGAATCAGGATTTATATCGGATAATATATCGGGATTATTTGGAATCGGGGATATCGGGAATATCGGATTGATATCGGGATTATTTGGAATCGGGGGTTACCCTATGTTTATCTTACTTTGCATACTGAAAACGGAGAGTGTTTTTGTCATAAATTTTATGTCTTTAATAATTTACCGTGCAAGTCAGATGGAATTATAGGATTAGACTTTTTGTCAAAACTTAATTCACATATTGATTTAGAGCAAAATAATTTTAATTTTAAGTAATAAATATACCACTTCATAAAACATCTAATATTTCGTATAATAAAAAAAAATAAAAATAATTTTGACTATCCCTGCAAGAAGTGAATCTACTCATTACATACCATTAAAAACTAAGTAAAACAACTATGATTGTGTTGTGTTGCCAAAACAATTGGTAGAGGATATATTTTTGGCAGCTGTAATAGTAAAACCAGTAAATAATATAATACCAAATAAGATATTAAACACTAAAAGTGAATCGGTTACTACACCTATTTTTGAACCGGAATTACAGCCATTATATGAATATCAAATATGTCACTTTGAAAGATGCAAGTCCAACGCTGACCGAGCTAAGATTTTGCTATCATTATTTAAATTGGATCATTTGCATTCTACTGAACGGTAAACAATAGAGGCTATTTGTGTTATATATAATGACATTTTTACCCTACCAGGTGACAAACTAACAAGAAATAATTTATACGAACATAATATTTATTTGAAACCGAATGCAACTCCCGTTTACAATAAGCCATACAGATTGCCACAGAGTCAAAGCCTGAAATAGAAAGACAAATCAAGCAAATAATAAAGAATGATATTATATAGGAAACACAAAGTGAGTGGTCTAGCCCTATTTTACTGGTACCCAAAAAATCTGATGATTACACCAAAAAATGGCGATTGGTAATAGATTATCGTAAATTAAACAAAATTATACAAGTTGATAAATTTTCCTTTCAAAAATTAGGTCATACAGTCTCAGCAGAAGGAATTAAGCCGGATAAAGAGAAAACTAAAAATGTCGTTGAAAATTACCCTAGACCAAAAAACACAGATGAAGTAAAACGCTTTATTGCATTTTGTAACTTCTACAGAAAATTTATTAAAGAATTTGCAGAAATAACTATCTTTTTAAATTACTATGTCGTAAAGAAGTCCCTTTTATTTGGTCGGATCAGTGTAAAAATTTGTTTAAATTTTTGAAAAAGGCGTTAGTATCACCATCTGTTTTACAATATCTAGATTTTTCAAACAAAAATGAAATCAATGTACAAACAGATGCTTCTGGTATTGCTATTGGAACAGTTTTATGTATTAAGGACTTACGACCAGTTGCTTATGTAGGTAGACCCCTAAATAAAGCTGAACTAAATTGCCTACCCAACAATATAAAAAGAGTTAGAAGCTATCGTATGGGGAATAAATTATTTCAGGCCATATCTCTTAGGGAAAAAGTTTACAATAATGACAGACCATAAACCATTATTGTATTCATTTGGAATGAAAGACCCATCTAGCAGATTATTAAAATTTAGGTTATCATTAGAAGAGGACCATTTTAATATAGTTTATTTAAAAGGAAGCAAGAACGCTGCCGCTGATGCTCTGTCTAGGATATCGATTAGCTCAGATGATTTGAAATGTACTGATGCGAACATACTTAATTTAATGACTAGGGCTCAGAAAAATACAATGTACAGGAAACTACAATGAGTAGAAGATAAGAAAGACACTTAAATGATCAATAATGACACTGATAATCGGCCTGATCAACCGAGAGTCTTGGAATTATTGCGGATACCGAGTGAAGGAATAGAGATGACTTTAATAGAAGGAAAATAATTAAACCGGATTAGGAAGCAAATGGATGTAGATGTAGAAACCGAGTGTTTTGCATTTTCCCAAAGTAACAGAATAGTATACGATTCTTGATTTCAAGACACAATATACGTGAGCCGTTTTTGTGGAGAAATTAAGTCAATTAAGTAAAAATATTAATGTCGATAAAATATGTGTAATAAAAAAAAATAACGCATTATTTATAAAAGAACTTGTAGATGAAACTAAAAATAAAGATGAATAGACCGGTCCACGTATATGCATTTTACGAGGTGTTGAAAGATTAAATAATGAAAATGATAAGAGATTTATAATTAATGATTATCACTTACTGCCCACAAGTGGACACGCTGGTGTGCGCAGAATGATAAATATTATTAAGAGGAAATATTTTTGGCCAGAACTAGAAAAAGAAATAGTCACAGATACATATCAACCCATAAGATGGCCCACTGCTGGGCACGGGTCTCCCCAGTAGAACCTACTAGTATGTAGATCCTGGGGGTAATTGCCTTAATCGCCACGCTTGGCGAGCGGGTTGGCGATCGCAGTAAGGCTTTAAGTACGCAGAGGACGCTGCTGCCCGTCCTCCGGTGTGACACCCCTTAGTCGCCTTGACGACACCCACGGGAAGAGATGGGGTGGTACTATTCTTAAGCCGGCACCACACGGCACAAAATAGTCACAGATAAAGACACAGAATTCATGTCATCTACAATGACAGAAGTCAGTAAACTTTTAAATATTGAAAAATTAAATTCAACTTCATATCATCATGAAACAACAGGTTCACTTGAAAACGCACGCAAACAATTAGGTGCATTTCTAAGAATACAATGCGATAATTTTCCACTGGAGCCACAGGCTACCCTTTTGGTGCTTTGCTTTTAATAACACGATTAATTATTCAACAAAATATGCACCTTATGAATTAGTTTTTGGAAAGCCTTGTGACATTCCGAGTAGAAAAGTTAGCAGTGTAGAACCTATATATATTTCTGATAATTATAGTTTAGAGTTAAAATATCGATGGCAAGAAGCACAAAAAGATGTAGGAAATAATTTGTTAAAAAGTAAACAGACACGAAAATGTATGTATGATAAAAATATAAATCAAGTAACATAGAAAAGGTAATTTAATTTTATTAAAAAATGAAAGTTCAAGCTGCTGCTCCTACTAAATTGGATAAACTGTATAATGACCCATACATTGTTGTTGAAGATTTGGAACCTAATGTAAAAATTGTGAAAGGTAATAAAATAGATAAAGTTTATAAAAATCAACCAAAATTGTTTAACACTTTATAATTTATATAATTAAAAAAATACAGATCTCCTTGCAGTGATTCGGGGTCGACTCTACTGTTTGAGAACGTCCAAAGGGGGATTGACCAAATGTTGGAGCAGTACCCATCCGCAAAGGTGGTGGTCCTCAATGACTTTAACGCTCATCATAAAGAGTGGTTGGCATCGAGGACCACCGATCTTCCGGGTAAGACTACTTTCAATATGGCCTTGGCCTATGGTCTCTCACAACTAGTAATACAGCCTACCCGTATTCCAGACGTTGAGAGCCACATAGCCTCCTTGTTGGACCTTCAGCTGACAACACATCCACGCGGATACAGGATAGTCGTCGATGCTCCACTTGGATCGTCTGACCACTGCCTTATCCGCAGTAAAGCCCCCATTACGCGACCCGTCCGCTCTCCAGCGAATGGTTCCCGCAGAGTCTGGCGATATGAGTCAGCAGATTGGGATGGACTCCGCGAATTTTTCGCGTCCTACCCTTGGAGGCGGCTTTGCTTCTCTTCTTTGCGGACTGCATCACGGATACGGTGCTTCAGGGAATGGAACTATTCATTCCCAATGCCCGAATTCCCGTCGGTGGTCGTAGTCGCCCCTGGTTCAACCAGGCTTGTCGAGTGAACGCGCGCCTGAAACAGTCTACGTACTTAGCCTGGAAAAATGCCAGGTATCGTAAGGATCTGACCGTGAATGTTGAGAAACGTAAGTTCATCGCCGCCTCCAGAGCTAACAAGAAGGCTATTGCTGTAGCAAAGGCAGATCACATTGCCAGAATTGCACCCCTCTGGGAGTCGTGCATTCTGGTCGCTCGCCTGCTAGCTGCTGGCGCTGCTAAAGCTGCGCAAGATAACTTCTGCCAGTCCAATCTCCCACCACTGCGCAATTTCGATGGCAGTCTGGCCCACAGTGCTAAGGAGAAAGCCGATCTCTTGGGCCGACTCTTCGCCTCTAACTCGATTTTGGATGATAGAGGAGCCACACCACCATCCGTACGAAATACGTATCACGCAACGTGCGGTTAGACAGGAGCTCAGGCTCCTTGATACCCAGAAATCGAGCGGGCTGGACGGCATCCCTGCAGTGGTACTTAAGACGTTCGCCCCTGAGTTGACCCCCGTTCTGACGCGTTTCTACCGACTCTCATATAAAACTGGAAGAGTTCCATCTTCGTGGAAGGTCGCCAATGTCCACCCTATTCCCAAAAAGGGTGACCGGTCAGACCAGTCAAATTACAGGCCGATAGCGGTAACATCCTTGTTATCAAAAGTGATGGAGAGAGTTCTCAACACCAGACTTTTGCGGTATCTTGAGGAGCACCAGCTTATAAGCGACCGCCAGTACCGCTTTCGTTACCTGTACTGTACCTCACGCACCGCTGGGCTGAAGCCTTGGAAGGCAAGGGCGAGGTTCTTGCTGTCAGCCTCGACATCGCAAAGGCGTTTGACAGGGTCTGGCATAAGGCCCTTCTATTGAGCTTCCTTCTTATGGAATCCCCGAGGGGCTCTTCAGATGGATCGCTAGCTTTCTGGACAATCGGAGCGTTATGGTCGTCATTGACGGTGCTTGTTCCAGTCTGAAAACCATTAATGTTGGCGTTCCACAAGGTTCAGTGCTCTCCCCAACACTGTTCATTCTGCATATCAATGATATGCTGTCCAAAGAGAACATACATTGCTATGCAGATGACAGCACGGGCGATGCGCGATATACCAGCCAACAGAATGTCCTTCGGAGCGTTGTTCAGGAGAGACGGTTGCAACTTGTGTCAGAAGTCGAGGACTCTCTGGGGCGGGTCTCCGAATGGGGTGAGAGGAACCTGGTTTGATTCAACCCCACAAAGACACAAGTATGCGCGTTCACTGCGAAGAAAGACCCATTTGTCCTAGTGCCACAGTTGCAAGGAGATACACTCCGAGTCACCGAGAGTATTGGGATCCTCGGTGTCGAAATCTCCAGCAAAGTCCAGTTTGGGAGTCATTTGGAAAATAAAGTCAAATTAGCGAGCAAAAAGGTGGGTGTCCTCATCAAAACAAAGCGTTACTTCTCGCCGGCACAGCGACTTGTGCTTAATAAAGCGCAGGTTCGACCGCACGTGGTTTACTGCTTTAATCTCTGGGCGGGTGCCCCCAAATACTTGCTCGATCCATTTGACTCCCTCCAAAGGCGAGCTGTTCGGATCGTTGATGACCCCATTCTCACGGACAGACTGGTGTTTTTACAGCAGAGGCGTGACTTTGGTGCACTTTGCGTATTCTACCGTCTGTTCAACGGGGAGTGCTCTGAGGAACTGTTTGATATGGTGCCACCGTCACCTTTCTACCACCGCACCACTCGACATCGTAGTAGGGTTCATCCATTCCACCTGGAAACAATGCGGTCCTTACGGATCGAATCCGGCGTTCTTTTCTTCCACGTACGTGTAGACTCTGGAATGAACTACCTGCTGCGGTGTTTCCCGAGCGCTACGACATGTCTTTCTTCAAACGAGGTTTAAAGAGAGTTTTCACTGCACGGTAGGCAGCGGCTTGGGTGTGTCCCTGACATTCCTGTAGTCCATGAGCGGCGGTTACCGCTTACCATCAGGTGGGCCGCTGGCTCGTCTGCCAACCATAGGCAATAAAAAAAAAAAAAGAAATATTATAATATCTTAAGATTATAATAAATATTTTTTTAATAAATAGTATAAAATAAAAAATAATTAATATTGATAATTATAGATATAAGATAAAGAAATTGCATTTGTATGAATCAATTTGATGTTAGTATTTTAATACTATTAGTAAAAAAAATGTATTTTAATCCTTTTTTCAACCCCTATGATGTAGTGTGGTATTTTAAGGTAATGTACTTAGGATAGAAGTTTAGTATTTAATATTCTACAGTAGGATCAACGTAACTAGGCCGGACTGAAGTAGGCGACAAGTGGTTGCGCAGATGCAATTTTTGGAAGTAAATGGTGACAGGAAGTGGGGGGGCGGGGCGGTAACTACACCAAGAGAATTAGAGATGCGTAATCGCATTACATTGTCATAATTAGTATTACTAACTCATGTTTTTTTGTGATTATTTTCGTAAAGAAATTGTTTTTCAAAGTTTCTTTAGTATTTACTGTAACTGTTCTAAATTTAAACTTTTATGAACTCATTTAAATAGTGTTTTTAAATTGTTGAATTAAAATGTTGTTAGTATTTTTAATTAAACTTTTTCGTAAGTAATTTTAGGGTCGCATTTCTATGACATGCGCGAAAGTGATAAAAACCTAACTTCAATCCGGTCAAGTTACGTTGATCGTACTGTATTAGGCTAAGTTCAGTGATATTAAAGGTATCGTCGTGACAACACGTCTCTTTGTTATCTCTCATTACCACGCACACCTCACATTAGTGGGGCCCTGTAGACACCTCTCTTTTTAATCATATCGTAGATATTAATTTATCAAGGCGCACATCAATAATCTATTAAACATTATAATGTTCATTTTTATGAAACCACAAGCGTTCGCCATGCACACATCTATACTTATATTATAAAGCTGAAGAGTTTGTTTGTTTGAACGCGATGATCTCAGGAACAACTGGTTCGAATTGATCTTTTTGTATTGAATAGCCCATTTATCGAGGAAGGCTATAGGCTATATAACATAACGCTATGATCAATAGGAGGGGAGCAGCCATTAAAAATGTTGCCAAACTGGAGAAAAATATTTCTTTTCTTCCGTAGCGTATGCTGCGTAAATGTTAAAGTTACACAACAATAATGTATGTCGAATGTGTTCCTCTTAAAAAGTAAAAAAAAAGTCCGCGACAGCAAACGTCTATCCTTTTGGGTTGACCCACTATTACCTTTTTATGATAATCAAATTTGTTCTAAGATAATGCATTTATTTGCGAAAGTGTTCTAATAAACATGGTATTAACCCTTATCCAAATAAATACGTTATATATCACTAATATCAAATTTTGAACAAAACTGCTCTTACTTCATTTGATTTCAATGAATTAAAATCAAGCACAGATTCAGAACTTTGACTTTTTTTTCAGGGAGGAGAACTATTGGCTCAACTGCACAAGTGTGAGTTATTCCTGTCACTGGGGGGACTATTAGATTAGATCACTATTAGATTCAGCACCAGTACATCTACAAACACCGCCGAGGGGAAGAAATATGCCCGTCAAAACACATCAGTCCAGTGTCAAAATTTTCATCAATTAAATCTGCCGGGAGGCAAGTCAAGTACTATAAGCCTTTATGGAATGCTGTGCGAGGTTGGTGCTTATGTGAGCACTGCACTAAGTCCGCGACCGCGCTAACTCTGCGAGACAAGCCGCCCGGCATGCTCCCTATGGAACGGTTGTGTTCAGCAACGTGTTTTTTTATTGTTTTTTTGCGATAAAGTATATTAATACTTTTATAGAATTTTATAATCTACGGGTCTTAATCGCGTAAATATTTTATTTTAAGGCTTAATACTTTGTTTTATTGCCCGACGTTTCGACTGTATTGCAACGGCCGTGGTCATGGGTAGACTGGTTAAGCTCAGCGTCGCCTTCGTAAAGCAAGGGTTCCGAAACTTCTCACGCTTGATTTTTTTCACTCACTATTACGGAACCGTCGGTACTTCGACACACAACACAAACGACATCTGCACACTGGCGTGTAATGTTTGTTCGGCGGTGTGTACACTTGCTGATCACGGGATTTCACGATGTTGACAAACAATATCCGTCTTCTTGGTTGAAATTGACGTTTTTTTTTATTTCAGCCGCTTTCCGCGCCATCCTCGAGTAATAGTGACGGTCAGTGGAGAGGACCTGTGTTTTTGTAGTTCAATCCAGTGATTGGATCCGGCTTCCAGCAAATGTTCCGTTGTTGACTTTGTTTGTCTGTCGGTTTTTCACAGCCGCGATATGTTCCTTAACCCTTTCCGGTATAGTGCGTTTGGTTTGTCCGATGTAGGAACTACCACAGCTGCAATCCACTTTGTAGACGCCAGGTGTCTGTAGAGGAATGACATCCTTAGGAGAACGTATGTGCTTAGCTACCTTGGAGTGCGGACTATAAACAGTCTTAACATAGTATTTTTGCAGTACTGTTCCAACATTATCCGTCACTCCTTTCACGTACGGTAGAAAACTGGACCCCTACCAACCCTCGGTCGGCAGTCTCTCCTCTTCGTACGTCGTGTGCTTCCTCTGTATCCGTTTCGCTTTAGTACCTCCTGAAGAGTGTGTGAGCTCACTTTCAAAATGTTCAGGGTCACAAATGTCATATGCTCTATTTGTCAGCGATGATACCACGGATTGCAGATATCTTGGATGGTGGTGCGAGTCAACATGTAAGTACCTCTCTGTGTGGGTCGGTTTTCTGTACACAGTGTGTACAGAAGGTTGTGTCTACCTGTGACCATGGCCGTTGCAATACGGTGGAAACGTCGGGCAATAAAACAAAGATATTTAGCCTTATAATAAAATATTTTTTTATTATGACCTGTAGCTTAAAAAAAATCCATAATGTGTACAAGGCGCGAAAGTTTACGAATATATAATAATACTTTTTAAATTAATAACTTTGTTTTATATTTAATAAAAAAAATATATGTATTAATATGTTACTTTAATATATAAAGTAAGCCACAAAAATGCATATGTAATATTATAAAAGGTCATATTCATGGTGTAATTTTAAAAGGTCACATTGTCGTATCGTAGCCACCCAGAGTTCCTGATTGTTTTTATATAAAATTGGTAATTTTCTATAGAAGGTACACATTAAGATCATCTTTAATTGCAAAATTATTAAGAAAAAAAAACGAGGCAAGGGCATGTCGGACCAACCTCTGTGTAGGGTTCAGCAGCCGTTACCGTATGAAAAAAAACAGATTTGAATATTTACACTAGCAGAGGAGTTCATGTGTTCATCGCACTTACGCTCTTTTGTTGAGAAACGCAGTTTTAACTCAATGACGGTATACCCGATGACGTCCGAAATAGTTACTTCCAAAACTATTTACATAATCAAAAAAAATAATTAGAAACCAAAATGAATTTATTAACTTATTTGGACTGTTCTATAATATTTGCTTTCCAGTCATTAAAGTTAAAAATAAAACGCTCTGAATGATTTAATAATTACTTTATAGATCAAGTTCATTCTAATTTAAAATGTAAAGTTGATTATAGATATCAAAGACAATTTAATTTCAATTGATTCTAATATTAATTCTGTATTTCTGCCACCTATGATACCGCACGACATTAATAAAATAATTCAGAATCTACAAAATACACTTAGTTCAGGGCATGATGGATTCACAACAAAGGTTATAAAATATGTATCTTTAGAAATTTCGCCAGTATTAAGTTTTATTGTAAATCTGTGTAAAGAAAACGGTATATTTCCTGAAAGCCTAAAACTAACTATCATTAAACCACTTCATAAAAAGAATGATCCAACCAGTCAAGAAAATTATAGACCCATTGCGCTTGTCTATCTATGATTCATAAATAATATTGATGCTAATATGGATAGAAAAATACCCATTACAGTATTATTCATAGACATGACAAAGATATTCGATATTGTCGATCACGATATACTTCTTGCTAAATTATATAATTATGGAATCAAAGGCAATATTTTAAACTTGATCAAATCCTACTTAACCGACAGAAAGCATGTTACAAGTGTCACAAAAATAAATACTTACACCAAAACTGAAACAGTTTGTATATCTAAACAAAGACAAATAAAATATGGCGTGCCCCAAGGAAGTGTACTCGGACTTTTCCTATGTTCCCGATCTTCCTAAAGTTGTTCCACACCCTATGACTTTGTTTTTGCCGATGACTGTACTACGGTATTTATTGGTAAGGACCTATTTGAAAGTGACATAAATAAAAGTTTAAAATTAATAATCCAGTGGTTAGAAGGAAATAATTTAAAAATTGAACTTAACGAAACTCACATAATGTAATTTAAACAAAGAACAAATTCTGCTTACCTTAATATTACTTACGAACAAATGTCAATAGCTAAAGTAGATCATACAAAATTTTTTGGTATCTGGTTGGACGAAAATATGACGTGGAAAGTACACATTAAAAAATTAAATAAAAAACTAAACCAATATTATTTTGTTCTTCATAATTTAAACAAGGTTGCAAATCGTGAAACTGTTATTTCTGCATTCACTGTTATATCACGCTTAAGTCTCTAGTACACTCAGTTATGGTATTATTTTCTAAGCCAATTCCTCAGAAAGAGAAATTGCATTCAAAACACAAAAGAAGTGTCTTAGAGCGTATGCGGGATTAAAACGACAGATAGTTGCAAACCATATTTTATAAGTTAAAGGTGTTAACCTTGCAATATGGTTGCATGTATGCATCAATTTCTAGAGATTTAAATGTAATACAGTGGAATATATTTAATTTCATGCAGCAATTTTTAAGCGGAGTTTATGGTTTAGGCGGAGGTAGCGGAGCTGGAGAGCGAAAGCTTAGGCAGCGGTGGATGCACTGGAGTGCAGTGCAGTGGGAATCGCGTGAGGACAAATTGGGTTTACGTTGAGGACAGTTTGTTACAGTGGGGTTTAGTGTGGCTAGTAAATGAGTATCGATACTGAGCATAAAATGTTTCTACAAAGTTATTAATTTTACTAAATATACGCTTGGCTACCTATTGGTACTAGGGACAAACTTATTTCAGCCTTTGACATATGAAGTTATGAAGTAATAATAATAATAAAATAATAAAAATGATTTATTCATTTATGAAGCAAAATACTACACTTGTGAAAAGTCGATTCTACATTTACTGGTAATGCCTGTTCGCAAACAATATGTAAAACCCGAGAAAAGAACAGGCAATAAAAACTCGTGGCCACTCTTTTCAAATTGCCAATGTTTACAATGTTTCTGTGTTTATAAACTGTATATGCAGGTAAGGTGCTGACACCATTATATTATACACCATATTAGAGGACTGATGCAAAAGAAAAAGAGGTCAATAATATTAGAAGAGTACACGAGATCGGATACATCAGCCTCAATGGGCAGAACATAGTAGGAGCATCCACTTACGATGTAAAAACTTTATGTGCTTAAATATTGGCCAATTTACTGCTACTTAATGAATAAGTATAGATGTTTTTTTAAAAGAAAGAAAAGAATGGCCGTAATTTATCACGCAGAATCTTACAAAAGTAAATCGTTTTCTTAACTAGTACCTAAGTAACATTATCAAACTGTGACAACAATATTCACCTAGTAAAATGCAATAAACTATACAACAATATACATTAATAGGGAGCAACGAACTACATCCATTTGTCTTTATCAGTTAAATAATCATCGATTGAATAGTAAGCTCTTTGTATAAGATGTCTCTTGACTACATTCTTAAATTTATTTACTGGTAGACTCGATATGATGACTGGGATTTTATTGAAAAATTTAACACCTAGTCCCATGAATGAGTTATGAGTCTTATGAAGCCTATGATATTGATCTACCAATTTGTGCTTATTTCTTGTATTCACAGAGTGAATATCACTATTTTTGTTATATAAATGTAAGTATATAAAGTATGATAAAGTACTATGGTAACAAGTCAAATACTCGTATTAAATAAAGTCAATAGGATTGTGTTGTAATAACACGATGTTTAACCGTACTCCTAAGGACTCATTTATGTACAGGTGGATCTCACCGCTGAGCGGGCGCTGGAACGCATAAATGGACAGTATTTTCATACAAAAACTTGTCAAAATACGTTTCAGCGCCCGCTCAGCGGTGAGCTCCGCTTGTAATGAGCCCTAAGGTATGATCTAGACCGGGGCATCGAATTGCATAGAACAATTGCAAAAGGAGATTGAAAGAAGTCAACAGGAACTAGAGAAACTTATGCATATACACGCGGTGACAGCAGATATGTCAAGATGCATAAGTTACATGCCAATGGAACGAACGGATACGAACTCTAATTCTTGTTGTCATGTTTCAATATCCATTTGCAATTATGTTCAGTGCGATATCAATCCTAATCAGGTCTCCGGTCTAAAGGGGCATTTAAACGGGCCATTTTTTACGGCAATTTGTGGCGGCAATGCTGTGGCTGGCAACATAGCAGAACTCTCCAATATTACAAGATTTGATGGTTGCCGGAAAATCGCTAAACGATCGATTTTCCGCAATGTTGCCCGGCCAATTTTGTTATTGTTTCAGTCGCTCTCTATTTTATTGTTGCCGGGTTGTATAGCCAGTTTAGAAGACTGGATCATGCGCCATACAATTGCAGATATATTGCCATTATTGGCCGAGCAATTCGTTGCCAACAGTGCTAAAAAATGGCCCGTTTAGACGCCCCTTAAATCATACTTACAGCTACGAAAATTCTTGCAATTGTTGTATTGTTTTGATTGAGCTCGAGTCTTAAATACCTATGTAGGTATTTAACTTAGACCAAACCGTCATCCCTAGGATTAGAATAAAACGACGGACATAGTAGAAAACCACAACAGGTTTTACCTACTTATCAAACTGGACAACTTTTCACAAGGAATATAAGTCGAATTCATTCGTTTTATGTTTCGACTTCCCCTTTAAAAAGTTTTTTCAGACTTTGTATGAGTAATCGAAAAATAAACTTCATATTTCGATCGCATGCCTATGAGAAAAGATCTCATGAGTAGAACAGTTTCGCTATGGGTTTCCGCTTTGTTCTTCAATTTATTCCTCCCAACCTGTATAAGAAGAACGGTAGGTAGTCGTTTATTCTTTTTTATAAATATTATTGACGTAAATGTTAATTGCATCCGCGTTCTGTTTTGAAGAACAGGTTCTTTTTTTAAAACTGCTGGGTATTTTTCTTCTGTATATAGCACTGTAGGTGTTTCTTGACTGCTTTTATTTCTTCGTCTGTCCATTTTCTATGTGTGACTTTCCGTCTATGTATTTTTATACCTTCACTTTCTTCTTCAATTGAACTGGGCAATTTTACAAGCTGTTTCTTTATTATTCGAGAGTTAAACTAACTATAGAGTTAAACTACTTATCTCATCGTCACTTCTATCTGCATTATACTTATTTTTCTTTAGTTTGCCTTTTATTTCATCGTAATTTACATCTACATTAGACTTATTTTTCTTTAGTTTGCCTTTTATCTCACTGTCAGTTAGTCGTGTCTTTTTAAATCTTTTAAGTTTCTCTAAAGCATCATCTCCGTTAGCTTCAATGTTTTCGGCACGGTCCGAGAATGAGCTGGATTGAGTAGACACTTACACTTGAATTCATTTCACAAACTTTGTTGATTTTTTGCATTTTACTTAGTTCCCTGGTTTAACGTTTTTATTATTATTCACTTTGGTCTTTTTGTTTTCATGCGCTTTTGCTACATTTATAGTTTTCAGTTCTTTATATTTATATTCAGTGTCTTTATTATCCTTTTCAGTGTTTTAAATTAGTTTTACTGGTTTTTTATTTCTTTTTGCATGGTTTTATGTAACTCAACATTCTTCGTTTCGTTATTGTTTTTTATGTGATGGTTTAATGTCTGATTTTCAGGAACTGCGCTGCTATCACCGAAGTCTTTATTAATATTTTCAGATACTTACTATCATCTTCTGAATGTTCCATGACAAATGAACAAAATAAATAACACAAATTCACTCAAACGACAACAAAAACAAATAAAGGTTAAATCCTCAAACGCAGCACCTAACGCATCTTTCTTACCTAATTAATTTAACGAAGTATTCTACGAATAGTCGAATAGTCTAGTCGAACGCGACGTTGCCACTTGGTGTTCACCTATTCGTCAATTTTGGCTCCGGATCCACTTAGTCTAAGTAAATGTGGTATATAAGTTATATGTACTCTACTGGATCTAAAAATCATATTTAGTATGATTTTTTTGACCGTTGATGGATCAACAAATGTTGGTCAAATCGCTGACGAGTATGTTGAAAACCTGTAAGTGCAGATCCACCGACGTCACACGCGCATCAAGGACGGATCAAGGTATATCAGTTTGCGCGACGCGGAGCTGAGTAAACATGTAAAATAGGTGGTTTAACAATTGTCCTAACTTTTCACTGGATCAACATTGGAAAAATGTTAAATCAATAAAAACCATGGCCAATAAATGTGTCTACTGAACAACGAAGTACTTCTTCACAAATAAACTCATTCGTTTCATTAGATACTGATCTAAAAGAAGTGGAAACAATTTTAAACGGTGTAAAATCGAATAGCGCTCCAGGATGGGACAATATCACAACTAGATTTTTAAAGTATACTAGTAGTTAAATTGTTCCCATCATTAGTCACCTGGCTAAACTTTGCTTCAAGTGTGGCATTTTTCCAGCCGCACTCAAACAATCCATTATCACTCCTGCATACAAGGGAGGGAATAGAGATGATGTCAATAATTGTAGACCTATCTCGGTATACCAGCAATATCCAAAGTTTTAGAAAAAATAATAAATAAACGACTTACAAATTACCTCAATAAATTCAAAATTTTATCTAATACACAATTTAGCTTTAGGCAAGGAGGATACTTCTTGCCTAAAGCTAAATTGTGTATTCGAGGATTTAATAATAATATTTTAATAATAGTATATTTATTTTCTCTCAAAAAGGTAAGTACATTAGTTTTTTATATGGCTAATAATACAGAACTTAAACCTTAGTGAGAGCTGGAGTTTGTGCTAGGTACGAAACCTGTGTGACAGAATCTCCAGGTTCTCTCATGGAGGATGCAGTTACGAGTATGTCCCTGACGTCGCTCATAACTGAGCATCTTTACAAAGGTAAAAACTGTCTAACTATTTTTATAGATATAAAAAAAGCTTTTGACATCGTTTCTGTTCCAACACTACCGTTGTGTACAACTTAGAAAAAAATGGTATTCGAGGAAACCCTCTGAAATTATTTAAAGATTACCTATCGAAGAGAAAGCAGAGGGTTAAGATAGCATCGTATACTAGTGACGACGCAGAAGTATCATTCGGTGTACCATATATCAATTACCTCGGTAACTTCAAAGTCATAAAAGCAAAAATAACTTCTTATGCCGACATACATACTGCTGTTGTTTTTCATGGGTAAACCTGGCCCGATGCTATGCGTAGTGCTAAACAAGGAATATTACAAATAGATAACTGGCTCAAAGACAATCTTCTTAGCTTAAACACAAAACTATAGATATTCTGAAATTGCTAAAGTATCGCAGACAAAATATCTAGATGTCAATAATGACCAAAAGTTAACCTAGTATCCACATCTAGAACATTTCACTGGACAAATCAGGAAATTAGGATGGATATTTAAAACCCTAAAATATGTGGTCCCGAAAACAGTCGCTAACGACTTAGGCCAAACCAGAAATATTTTAAATGATTTTTTTATAGCCCTTGCGCAATCAGTGCTAGTATACTGTATTATTATATAGAGTGATGCAGTAAAATCGAAATTCATTGAAGTGGAACGAGGACAAAGAAACCTAATAAAAATAATGTATTTTAAAAAGATTAGGTATCCCCCTGAACGTCTTTATAAAATGGGTGACCTTCTTTTCGTTAGAAAGCTTTATATAACTAGTGTAATTTTAAATACATACAATGTAATTTTAAAGATATAAACATTTTGTCAAAAAGACGGAAATTTAAAAACACTAGTTCCTCAAACCAAAACCGATTTTGCCACTCGACAATACTGTAAGCGCTCTGCAGAACTTTATTACAGAGTAAATAAGGAAATATACATACATTCAAAACCACTTCACGAATGTAAAAAAATTGTTGGAAAGTTGGTTGAAATCTCCTACATAGAAGCTCTCTTCCAATTTAAAGTATAACTCTAGTAGCTTACACTCACACATGCACACCCGCGCACATGGTGCATGTGTAGGTAGGTGTAGGTATATACCTACACATGCACCTATACACACTTAAACACATGCACCGCCATGCCTACATACACACATACAGCAACCCGTTTTAACAATCTAAGCATATGTACCTACAGCTTTCATTTTATTTTCCGTCCGTCCGCACCTTTGCTTAGAGACGAGTTAGTGCCAGCAGGGGCCTTAATTTTGCATAGATACACATATAACTTACGCCGACAAAGTGAAAGAATAAAATCCTGAAAAAAAAACCCTATATGTAAAGTGGCGGTCTGATTTTTATTTCTCACCTACCCCATAGTGTGGGGTATAATTAGATAGGTATTTTAAAAACCTTTAGGAGTTGGGAAGACGATTTTTAGATTTAGGGATCCATTTGTAAGCTATTAAGCTTTAAAGCGCAAATTTTTGTTAGAGTCAAATGCATTATTGAGTAAATATAACATTGTAAGTATGGAACAAAAACAACAGAAACCAACTTCTTAAGCCACATTATTCGGATGGGGTGTGGGACTGCCGAACCCTACATTGTGCGTGGCCTGACATGCACTTGCCCGGTTTTTTTGTCTTTGTTTATAAGTGACTTATAACGAGTAAGTAAGAAAAACATTGAGGGGGAACAAAGGTTTGCGAAAACGAATTAGGTTTCAAAGAAGGAAATACGCGAAGGTTGGTGAAAAATAAATCAAATAAAATAAATTTATTTATGAAATATAATAATGAAATATAATATAGAAGTACCTACCGTACAATGTGATGTGTATTGCCGAGGTCTCATGCAAACACGAACCTTTATTATCTATTAATTGCAACAATTTGTTATGAGTAGTTCATAATTTGCCATATTAATGAAGAAAAAGAAGAAGAAATAATTTATTGCGACATATTTTACACATATTACAAAGAAAAAACAAAAGATACATTAATAAAAATGACAACACATTAAATAGAGGAAATAAAAATAATATTTTAAATATAAATAGGACATAATTCAGCCTATGCCTGACGCTGATTTTGAACTAAGTCCAGGTATATGTTATTACAAAACAACATAATTAAAAATATTAGATATATTTCTGGACTTAATCTCGTGAATTATTTAAAGGTACGAACCTTTTATTTATCCGACGTTTCAATCGCATTGCACCGATCGTGGTCACGGGTCGACTGATGGCAGCTTAGTGATGTCTTCGTGAGGCGCGGGGTTTTTCGACTACCATCGCCTGGTCTTCATAATTTTGATAATTTGTACTGTCGGTACTTCTACACACTACACTTACAACTTCTTTACACTGAGGCGCGGTGTCGTTACAGCTACGATTGCATTTGCTGATAACAGGGTTCCAAGTTGGTGAGATACGGTATCCATCTTCTCGGTTGAAATTTTTGTTCTTCTTGATCTCAACCGCCTCGCGTACTAACCTAGAATAACAGTGGCGATCGGTGGAAAGTAACTGTGGTTTATGCAGTTCTATCTAGTGATTTGGTCCTGATTCCAACAAATGCTCAGCGATAGCAGACTTGTAAACTTGACGGTTTTCTACAGCAGCGATATGTTCCTTAACCCTGTCTGCGATGGTCCTTTTGGTCTGCCCGATATAGGAACTACCGCAACTGCAATCCACCTTGTACACGCCAGGTGTTTGGAGCGCAATAACATCCTTTGCCATTCGTAAAAGCTTCGAAACCTTGGAGTGCGGACAGTCTTAATGGAGTAATTCTTCAATACTGTTCCAATTTTGTCCGTAACTCCTTTGATGTGCGGCATGAAAGCTGGCACTCTGTCGGCATTTACCTAAAAATTTCTGCTCTTTGGACATACGTTCGAAACTTTGGAGTGCGGACTATACAGTCCGCACTCCAAGGTTTCGAAGCTTTTACGAACGGCAAAGGATGTTATTCCGCTCCAAACACCTGGCGTGTACAAGGTGGATTGCAGTTGCGGTAGTTCCTATATCGGATAGACCAAAAGGACAATCGCAGACAGGGTACATATCGCTGCTTTAAAAAACCGTCAAGTTTACAAGTCTGCTATCGCTGAGCATTTGTTGGAATCAGGACCAAATCACTGGATAGAATTGCATAAGCCACAGGTACTTTCCACCGATCGCCACTATTATTCCAGAATAGTACGCGAGGCGGTTGAGATCAAGAAGTATAAGAACTTCAACCGTGAAGATGGATACTGGCTCTCACCATCTTGGAACCCTGTTATCAGCAAATGCAATCGTAGCCGTAAAGACACTGCGCTTCAGTGTAAAGACGTTGTAAGTGTAGTGTGTAGAAGTACCGACAGTACAAATTATCAAAATTATCAAGACCAGGCCATGGTAGTTGAAAAACCCCGCGCCTCATAGAGACATCGCTAAGCTGCCATCAGTCGACCCGTGACCACAATCGGTGAAATTCGATCGAAACGTCGGGTAAATAAAAGGTCCTTTAAATAATTCACGCGATTAAGTCCCGAAATATATCTAATAATATGTATTAAAATTGCGAAAGTTTAAAAACAATAACAAAAAAATAAATAGCATAAGTAGCACAGAGCTTTTTCTATTCGATAAATGGCGTTGTACAAAAATAAAGATAACATTTAGACCATGATTTGTGTGTTACTACAAATAATTACTCTACATTTCAAAAAATCCGATTTGAATAATTTATAGATTTGCAGAGGGCGTAAGTGCCATGAGCATACGCATTCTCATGGCACATACGCCCTTTTGTTGAGAAACGAAGTTTTTTGCCAATAAAGTGTTTATTAAGCGGCACCTTTATTTAGTAGTAGTAGCTTCTTCAAGGTACCTATGCACAAAATTTCATCAATATACATTGTGTAGCCTTTGAGTAAAATGCATGTGACATATTAATTTTGCCACAAAGCCATTTTGGCTACGAAATCCTAAAAATATGAATAATAATTACAGATGATGTCTGTAATTATTATTCATATACATAACCCAATATAATAGGAACATAAGAGGGGGATAGGTAAATAAGATTTAAACGATTCTATTTTGCATCAACAGATATTTTATTTTTTAGGGTTTCGTTTCACACTATGTATGTAAGTAAGGTGCTGCAATCATTATAATTTACACCATATTAGAGAAGTGATGCAAAATAAGTACCTATACTATATAGAAAAAATTGCTGCATGAAATTAAATACATCAACCTCAATTATTCACTTCTAAGTGTAATAAAAAAAATATATAAAAATAAAAAACCCGCCTGCATAAAAAAACAAGATCTCCTACATAATGATATAATTTCATGCAGTCGGAGGAATGAATCTCGATGAACTTAGTAAAGTGCCTCCGACTGCATGAAATTATATCATTATGTAGTCCATCTTTTTTGTGCAGGCGGGTTTTTTTTTATAATATTTTTTTTATTTAATACTTTTTAGTGGTTATAATATGTAACCGGTGTAACAACTAACTTTTATCACAACTTTTGTCAAGTATTGAAGATTGAAAAAAGAATGGTTGCCAACTAACTTTTTTAGTATTGCAGTCATTATCAACTTATACCTTTTTAAAATGCTTAAGATAAGCCCTTTAATTTGATACCCATATTGCAGTATTCAAAACAACTTTTTTTTCACACCTCCTAATTTTGACATCTCACAGCCGCCATGTTTATTTTTTTCAAACGTCACATATCTAAGAACACTTAGGCAATTAAAACGAATCTAACCACGTCTTATTGTATAAATCCGTTCAGTAGATTGTGTGTAAAGAATATTACATACATACATACATATGAACATATATACAAACATACATACAAGATACGTGCGAAAAACATAACCCTTCCTTACAGTCGGGTAAAAACTGTACTTAATGTAATTTATTGTATCAACATTATGTCAAACTATCAATTCAGTTGACATTTCACAACTCACCTCATTATACATTTACGAAGATCCCCTGGGAGATCGGGCTAGGGGATCCTGGTGGACGACCCCAAATATTGGGGTGACTTAGCGGGATCACGTTTTAGCTTCAAACGAGACGATTTTCACAGTATATTCTTATAAAGCTGAGTTTTTTTATTAATCAATTTACTACGGAACTCTTTAATACTATATACCTATTATATTACACAACACGCCTGTGACCATGAGAACTTATAAAAAATGTATAATTTGTAACTAGATTTTTGTGTTCACCGCAAGCAAACGGCATTCACGTTTGTGCAGTTAAACAATAAACTTCAAAAGTATTAACCAACGTATTTATTTTACATTTTACAAGTTTATAATCTGTCCTTTTCGTAATGTACATAGTTTTAACATTGGGTTTACTCACCTTTATATATGGACTGTATAAATGGCTCAAGATAATGTTTACCGGGCATAAGTTACCGCCTGTAATGCCAGGTGGATTGCCAATAATCGGTCATATTCATGTATTGCTTATATGGTCAAACGGTAAATTTTACTTTTAATTTATTTTTAATTACACTTAAATCATTCGTTCACTTAACAACCAAATCTCGAACCTAGAGAGTTAAAATTTTGCAAAACAGTGTCTTTTGTGGTGAAAAATCAAGAAACTCGAACACTCTCTGAACAATCATAACACGCGCTATCGCGCGCCAAAAACAAAAGCGGTTACTAACTTTACTTACAATTTAAAATATACTATGTGATTTATTGACTATATTATTATATCAGCCGTGTAAATATAGTGTTAATTAAATACAACCTTAGGCCTTTTGAGTTCATCGCGAACATTAAGACAGACACGGCGTGGACTTTTTTCGAGATGTGTTGTGATTTTGTATTGATACAGCTATTGTACAACAATAAACAAGTTTGTGATTAAAATTATGAAATATATTAGTTTTGACTTAGTGGCGCGGTGGCAGTGTGTACAACGCAAGAGTTCGTGGGTTCGATTCCCACACGGGACACCACTTTGTGGGATCCACAAATTGTTGTTCCGAGTCTGGGTGTACTTTGTGTCAGTGATTTGTATGTTTTTAAAATCCCCCGCGACACAGGGCTTGTACCCTACTGCGGGAGTCGTCCATTTCTAAAAAAAAAAAAAGTTTTCGTCCATCAGCATATAGTTATTTCTTAATAATAGAAAAACTTTGCCTTAATCATTTAGAAATTAACTTGAAACCATCGTGTTTGTTAAAAGAGCTTTACAACATCCTAAATTTATAGTGTATTAATGATTGAACGGTTCCTCAGTAGGCCTTCGTAATTCAAACACGTGTTTGCGTCAAATAATGTTGAAAATAGTGCGTATTTAAACATATTTTTTCAATATAAGTTACTAAGTTGGAGATTTTTTGGTAAGTGTTATTTCATTTTTCTTTGTATTGGGATTGTTTGAAGTACCATTGTTTTGTAGTTTAAGTAAATAAAATTTTGATATTTTAATGTCAAATGGTCTGACTGGGTAACTAGATGCAAATTACGATGTAATTTGACTGCGTCTGTGGCGCGGTAGGAGTGTGTCCGACTGCTACGCAAGAGGTTTTGGGTTCGATTCCCACACGGGACACCACTTTGTGTGATCTACAAATTGTTGTTCCGAGTCTGGGTGTACTTTGTGTTCGTGACTTGTATGTTTGTAAAGCCTCCCGCGACATAGGGCTTGTAAATTAATGCGGGAGTCGTTTTTAAAAAAAATGCAGAACAAAAATCTAAAATTTAGTCTAAAATACCTCATTCAATTTAAAGACTTTAGCAGACCCCGACGATTTTTTTTCGGTTATGTACCTCCTGTTAGTCAGGGGGTTTAAACATTTTATTTGCTTCTTTTTACGTTCGTCGTGGGTATTTTCAAAATTGTTCTCTTCTTGTTTTCTTGTCTTGTTCTCTTATTGTTCTGAATCTTTTTTTTTTTTATTTTAAGCTTTTTAAAGATTTTTTACAAAATAATGCTAGGCTCTTATTCGTGTTGACAGTAAACATCTCATTGTAATGGAACTAATAAACAATCCATTTTATTAATATATAAATTAAAAAAAAAACCCGCCTGAACAAAAAGATGGAAACAAGATCCCCTACATAATTATATAATTTCATGCCATCGGAGGCATTAATGAATCTTGAAAAACTTAGTAAACTGCCTCCGATTTTTTTATTTATTACTTTTGAGTAGTTCTAGGATGTAACAACTAACTTTTATCACAGCTATTGTCAAGTATTGAAAATTAAAAAATAATGGTTGCTGATTATTTTTTAGTATTACAGTCATAATCATGTTATACCTTTTTGAAATGCCTAAGATAAACACTTTAATATGATACTTATATTGCAGTATTCGAAACAACTATTTATTTCACACGTTTTTATTTTGGCATCTCACAGCTGACATGTTTGTTTTTCTCAAACGTCACCTATCTAAGAACACTTGGGAGGTCAAAATGAATCTAAGTACATCTTAATTGCATAAACCCGTTCAGTGGTTTGAAGAATATTACATACATACATATATACACACATACATACATACGTACGTACGTACATACAAACATACAAGATACGCGCGAAAAACATAACCCTCCTTTACAGTCGGGTAAAAACAATAATTATAAAAATAAAAAAAAACGCCTGCACAAAAAAGATGAGAACAAGATCCTCTACATAAATATATAATTTCATGCAGTCGGAGGCATTAACGAATCTCTATGAACTTAGTAAAGTGCCTTAAGTTTGCACTGCCATTTCACCCCCTTAAAGATTTGCTTAGGTTTTGTAGTGGATGAAATTTGGTACACAGATAGTAGTTTTGATGTAGGCATAACTACTACCTATTTACCAAATTTCATCCCAATCCATTCAGAAGTGTGCGCTGTGTGTTGATATATCAGTAAATCACAGTTTCCTCTTATAACTCTTAAATACACAGATAGCTGATCCTCTCAATTTAGTACGCGTCATATGAGAGGGCTGAAGAGAGTAGGTCGTTGGGCGCCTATAATACAATCCTAAAGGAGCTAAAACTTTCTTTGTTTTATCCACGAACCACTTAAGAACAGTTGAATAAAATTTGATATTTTTTTTTTATAATACTGATTTAAAATCCCGCTCCGAAGCGTCAGGAAACCCGGGGAGAGGAGAGTATAGCCCAAGGCAGTGAGAGCCTATTGAACTCGGGAAGTGCGAACACAAAGGAAGTCTATTCCGCTACAGGATGTTTCCGGACGGGCTCATCCCAACCAAGTCCTGCAGTCCAACGTTTCTGTAAGAAACATTTTGCCCAAAACACTACAGGACACAACCAACCATTAGGGTCAAACGCCCTTGCGATCGTTGACAGCACCAAGCGCTTAGTCCAGACATGTGGCACTTCCAAATCGACGTTGTACGTGAAGATAGGCGCGCGACCGCCATGACTTTTTTTCCGAGTGACAGCCAAAGAGTAAACTAATACAACGGAAAAAGAGGGCCCTCTTGCAGTGTAAAAAAGCAAACCGTTTTGATTTTGACAGCCGACAATGCGCCATCTGAATTTTGTTTCCAGAAATATCATTCATGCGGATTTATTAGCAACAACTCATTTTATTAATTTCAACGATTGTTTTAAATGTTCTTATTTTTTTAAAAGAGGCATTTTTAAGTTTTATATTGAATATCAAACTTTAAAATGACTCTCATGAAAAATGCTAAAACGTCATGGAATCGTTGAGATTCATTAATAAACAACCTTGTAGCTGATAGATGATTCAGTTATTTGTGGTAAGAAAAAATAAGAAAAGATGTTATTTTATATTAATATAATATTAATTAGGTACCTACCTACTTACAAGTAGGTTTTCTAACAAAAGCACAAAGTCTAGATATTTATTCTAACGCGACCTTATCCAAGGTCATATTTTAAACAATAAAGTGTCCGTTGTAAGATAAAATTAAATCTATAGATTTAACTTAACACGGGGCCTATTCAACGCAAAACGAAATTATCACAGCCACAATTATGAAATGGAAGAACAAACATGTAAACGCAAAATAACACATACATTATTCAAATAACTGATACCTTATGGCTTTTGAAATTATCGCCTATGAAATTCATTTAAGTAATGCAATCGATGAATAAAACTTCCAATTCTTTGATGGATTGTTGTCAAAAGATAACTTTTTTCTAGTAACATAAACAAACTGGACTCCTAATATAGAGGCCAGTATTATTTAGTAGTGACAAACAACATTATTTTAAGATAAAGCATTTCAAAAACCATTATTTGATAAAACAAATATAAAAGCACTGTTTTATTATTTTTTTAAAACAAAATAAAACCTAAAATTTTGTTCAAAATGGTAACGCCATCTATTGAACTTGAAGGTAATTAGGTAGTGACTAAATACACACATCAAAAGTGTCTAGGGATCAACATATATTTTTGCAATAACTTTTCTCCTGATTGATTTTTTTTTTTTTATTTCTTTAAGGATTCATCAAATAAAGTGTTTTCGTTTGTCACAGTAACGATAAACCAAGTCACCTTTGCATTAATAAAGAAATTTGCCATTTTCCTAATAAAGGGATTTTTGACATTTGAACCACTAACATTAAAGTTCGAAAAAAAGACTGAAATAACAGTTTTCTTTAAAATTTTATTGGGTAACTTAAACAATTAATAATCCGTGTTTCTACCGCGAACACTAACAACACAAGAACATCGGTTTGGCATACTCAAAATGAGTTCATCCAAATCACGCTGTGGAATGGCCGCCCATGTTCGTTGCAACAACAAAAAAAGGTCTTCTTGCGACTGGATACCCTCCATATTCGGCAGAGCTCTTCTCTGTAGCATATCCCATGCATGCTCAATCGGGTTCAAGTCTGGCGACTGAGCAGGCCAGGGCAGGACATTGATGTTAGCTGCGGCGAGAGTCTGTCTTACAACTCTTGCGGTGTGCGGTCGTGCATTATCATGCATTAACTGAAATAAGGGACCGATTTGCACTTGTAGAGGAACGATGACGTCTGATACAATCGTCTCAGCATAAATTTGAGCGTTGAGGTTGCCTCTGATCCAAATCAACTCAGTTCTTCCGCCGATCCAAATACCCGCCCATACCATGATGGTTCCACCACTATAAGGATGGACTTCCTGGCAGGATTTTAATCGCTGTTGGCGTCCAGGGGTTCTCCAGTGTCGTATACGTCTTGTATCCGGTCTCATACCAAAACGAGACTCATCAGAAAAGCACACGAAACGCCATTGTTCTTCTGCCCAATTTCTGTGTTCAAGAGCCCATTGATATCGAATCCTACGATTGTGCATTGCTATAGGTGGTACCCGTAGCGGTCTTCGGGAATGAAGGTTCACTTCATGCAAGCGGTTTCTGACTGTTTGGTCGCTAATTAAGTTCCCTGAAGAGTGATGAAGCCTCACGGCTAACATCATGGCGGTTATTGTTGGACCTCTTCGAGTTAAGATTTGAATGTATCGGTCTTGTCTCCGTGTGGTGCAGCGATACCGTCCTCCATGGCGCTCAGCCACGGTACCAGTGCTTCGGTAACGTGTCCAAAGTCGACTGATAACACTCTGACTTGTATTCAGAGCTAAAGCCACAGTACGTTGCCGGGAACCAGCTTCTATCATTCCCACGGCTCTGAGCGTTTCTTCCCTGCTTAAATGACGTCGCCGCTCCATAATAACGTTGGTTTTAATCAGTAGTAGGGAAACAGTAGCACTAATAATGTCTTCAATGCGTTGTATGTTTTTATAGGGAAAATATTGACAGCTGATTTTCATCTTTTACTCGAATTTGATTCACAGTTCCTGATTCAAATTATGAAATGCACCAAAAAGGATCCATATAAATTTATAAAATCATAAATTTATTACAAAGCCACATCTCAATCTCAAGAAATCCGCATAAAAATGCTTGATCCCTAGACACTTTTGATGTGTGTATTTTCGGAAACCAAAAACAGATGCCGACTCTTCAATTACTGATCTGTCACATAAACGACAGTGTCCCCACCCTGGTGACAGCTGTAGTCCACATATTGACAAGTATCCCGCCTTGACGTAGAGACGCGACGTTCGAAAACGCAACGTAGCTCTAGTCGATTAGTACAAGTCGATTAAAATAGCGAACACCATATCTTATCATACCTAGAAAATCAGCTATCAGAAAGTAAAATAACTAAGTCCGATATTTTCTTACCTTTCTAACCTGGTACTTGAAAATTTTCCGTCTATACAGCTTAATTTTATATGCTGACATATAAACACTACCTAAAGCCTCATATTATACTTGTCAGAATATAAAATAGGTCTGGCAGGCCTGGGATCTTGGAACATTGTAACACTAACTTAATTTAAACAAACATCAGACTACTCCCGCCATCTACAACATAAAATAAGAAGCACGGACTTTAGTTCGACAAAACAAAACTAGATGGCGCTGTCACAAATAGCTGAATCGTTATGTTAAGATTCGCCGCGCCGTTAAGACTACCCCGACTCTTCGACTAAATTTGTAATCGCATCCTCGCTCTGGATTGCCACTGATTACCTCGCCTATTACTAGGAAATTTCAAGTTAAGTTTTTTTCCGTGCGGTGACGGACTAAGAATACAAGTGTCACCACCCTTTTCCATCCCCTGGGTGTTGTAAAAGACGACTAAGGGATAATGGAGTGCTCCACTGCTCAGTTCGTGGTAGGGTATAAGCGCAACCACCGTACTCCTGGCGTAAATACCGTAAAGTGGCCGCATATCAGCCGCGTTTCGGAATTAGCTGGCGTATATGCCAGTGCTCGAGAGGACGTTGCTACAATACGTACCGGTCCTGTGAAGACATCAGTCGAACCGATGCCAGGAACAGAGTTTTGACCCGCGGGCCAGGAAAACCCGTTGAAACGGCTGTTCTGCTGGCCGCCCATGCCACAGTACAGGAGCCCAAGCATGGTTAACCAGCTCGCGAGGCTGCCCTTTCATGCCACGCATAATCTCGGGGTGGACCGTCGTGCCGGTTGGTGACTGGAAGGTGGGGTCCCGGCGGCCTCTTCCGGAGTGTTTCTTGCCGGACGGAAGGGCTCTCCCCTTCCGTCCGGCAGATCAGAACATCTACTCTTTAGACAGTCTCTTGGGGAAACATGCTCCACACTTTGACTAGTCCAGTTGTGGCAGAGTTCTCTCGTTATTTCACGTCCCAATCTCCATCATCTATGTGGCAGCGAATAGAACAAGTGTGTGGCAGACGATGCACAGGAGCGGTTCCCCAATGTGGAACTGGTATTTTTCGTGGACTTCACCACAAACAGTATTTAAGTTCCTTTAAAACGGACAACGCAGGAAGATTTGGTCATAAATTTACACTCATGCATGACAACTGGTCGATCAGCCCACCAGGGTCCCAGACATCGCAAGTCAAGCGCCCTCTCGTTTGGACCTCTTGCTCACGACTCACCCTGGAGGGTACCTGATCCAGTATCTGGCGCCGTTAGACACATCAGATCACTGCCTGGTATCAACAAAAGAACCCGTAACCAAAACCGCAGCCGCCAGCGGTGACCAAACGTCGCGTCTAGCACTACGAGGCAGCGGACTGGGATAGGATTCCTGACTTTTTAGCATCAGTACCCTAGAATCAACGCTGCTTCAGTTTGAAGGACTCAACTGCTGGCGCCGCTGCTATAGCTGGTAAGATCGCGGTGGGGATCTCCGATCTCAACAGTGGTAGCACACAGACAGCACTCAGTGGACTCCTTGAAGGCAGTCTACAACAGGGCCTCCAAGTCCTGCAAGAGGGCTTACATAAGAGCAGATAATCCGCGCATCAGTCGTGTTGGCCACCAGCTAGTATCGCATCCCACAGGTTCCCGTTGTTTCAGGTATTTAGCTAAGGCAGTAACAGCCAACTTCTGCCAATCTTCTCTGCCTCCACTCAGAGGTTCAGATGGCTCACTGGCCCATAAACTGCAAGAGAAAACCTCTTTCCTAAGCCTAAACTCCTAAGCCTAAGAGCCTAAACTGTTTGCGGCTAACTCCCAAGTTGATGACTGTAATGCACAGCCACCAACTTTATCCCATTGTAGCTCCAAAATACCTGACATAAAAATCAGGCACTGTGATGTACGTGCGGAATTTCAATTTCTCGACGTCCAGAAGGCTAGTGGATGGCATACCGGCTGTAGTGCTGAAAAAGTGTGCAGCGGAGTTGTCCCCCTTGTTAACGCGCTTGTGCTAACTTTCCTTCTCCACAGGTCATGTGCGGCTTGGAGAAAGGCTAATGTGCAACCAATTCCCAAGAAAGGGGACCTTTCAAACACGGCTAACTACCGGCCAATAGCTGTAACCTCGGTGCGTTTTAAGATCATGGAGCGCATCTTAAATAACCTGCTCATCCGTTACCTACAAAATCCTTGTCTCATAAACGATCGACAATATGGGTTTCGCCCGAAACGATCCACAGGAGATCTTCTAGCGTACACAACGCACCTTTGGGGTGAGCTATCGACAAGTAAGGCGAGTCATTGACTATTGGTCTTTTATATCGCCAAAGCCTTTGACAGGGTTTGGCATAAAAGTCTCCGGCGGTTTCTGCCAGTGAATGCCAGCGTACCCCAAGGTTCCATGATTCCGCTTACTTTCTTTCTTCTACATATCAATGATATGCTTCCACTGGAAAACATACATTGCTATGCAGATGATAGTACGGTGCACGCTGGATATCACGGACATGCATACGTAAGGACAGCTAGTGTTGCACATAGTGCTGTACTGTCTGGTCTTACGTTTGGACTCTATTTCCACTTAACATAAGGTGGAATGGAGAGTCATTTGCTTACCTATAAATAAAATTGGACTTTCTAGAATATATAGGGAATCGAATAGGTACCAAATATACTCTCGTGTAGATAAGTATAGTACTATTTGCACAGACATATAATATACTAGGAGCAGACCGAATATTAGGTATTAAACAGTGTGGCAAATACACACACATTGAAACTCACCAAAGCATGGGCCGCATTTAGGACGCTTAATTTAAAAAATGGATTTCAATATTTTTTCATGAAATTTTCATGCTAATATATATAAAATATAAATGTGAAATGCTGTCTGTTTTATATCTTCATGGCTAATTTAGCTAGACTAAACCGCAAAACCGATAATGATGAAATTAGGCATGGAGATAGAATGAACCCTGGGAAAGGACATAGGTAGGCTGTAGTTTCCAAATTACGTAGTAATACAATTAGGAAAATTGAAATAAAAGAATTATTTATTTTTTTATTTATTTTGAAATAATACAACCTTTTTTAGAAAATTTCTCTGAGATAAATTTGTTTCTTTACATTGATGTTTACATCTTAGATCAATATAAAATTTGACAACAATTTGAATTATCAAGTATACATGGTTTATGTCATGATCTGGATTATTCGAATCAAACATTGAATAATCGACATAATCACACACAAATTTAATCAAGCTATTAAAATCGTTACTTTTGTTTATTTTGAAACATTTTTCACATATTTCTATTAGTTTAATAAGAGCTTGTGAGGGATATGTTAATCCACCTCGGTCTTTTATCTTTATCAAAGATGAAAATAAACATTCTTTTTCTCCAATCATTAATATTTGACATATGGAACAATTAATTTTTTTAATCACTTTGCGTGCGATAAAACCCGCTATATAAATGATTATTTCTTTTGTGTATTCGTCCAAAGGTGTGTTAATTACATCATCAAGAAAAAAATCGATAAGATCTTCGTCAACATTATGAACATCCATTACATTTTTTTCAAATGTGGGAGTACTATCATTGACTGCATTTATTACCTCTGTGGTCGAAGATACTGTAAGAATGGGTAAATCAACAAGCTTTCCTTCGGTATGCAATTTTAATTGAGAACGAGTGATATTTTTTTTATATGCGGTACGAAATTGAATAACGTTTGGATTGTCATTGTAACCTCCCCTAGCCCTCATCAGACCAAAAAACATCTCTAAATGGTCTTGACTCACTTTGTATAGGGGTAAAAATCTTAGCTTTCTTTTAATAATCAAGTCATCAAACATATTAATGGCACTTTGTAAGGAAATTATGAAACCTGTAAAACCAGTTTTGCGACCTGACTCTACGACTAATTGACCGTTCAAAAACTTTAACTTAGATAAATATTCTTCACATTCTTTAAAAAAGGTAATACAGTTTTGAATATTAGCAGCACACACAGCCTTTTTATATCCTGGCACAAACATACACCGGCTATTTAAAATATCAAAAGCATCGTTGATCATTATAATAAACTTTATAGTAGCAGAGCAATCACGAAACTTTTCAATTTTTAAATTATCTTTGCAATATAGAAGTGCATCTGCTACTGACCTACTCAGTAATTGTGTAGCAAGCCTTACTTTCATTTTTTGTTTGCTGAAATAAATATGAGCTTGCTTCAGTTTGTTTGCCAGGTGTAAACCTTTTTGCTGTTGTAATTCATGTAATAATGTAAAATAATCAAATTTAATTTCATTGCCATCTTTATCAATTAAACGTTTATAATCACCTAGAGTATTTCTTATCAGCTTAATCATGTGACATGGATCATAAAAAGCATTAATTCTTATATCTTTAAATGTAAAATATGGCTTCAATGACTTTAAAACAAAAACACACCCTAGATTAGTCCCCATACTAATATTGGAAGCAGCACCATCGAAAGTTAAGCCACAAACAAAAATATTAATGTTGTAAAGCATTTCTACTGCTGTTTTTACAAAACTGGCTCGTTGTTCACCAGTCATGGACATTATAAAAAAATATGCTATGGGTAATTTCCACGAAGCATTTATAGCTGTGACAAACATTACCAAAGCCTGTGTTGCAAGAGGCAGGCTATCATCCGACACTTCGGTACCCATATCTACATAACCTTTGTATTTGCTTTCAGAACTATCCCATACCAATCCTTTCCTTATTGCCATTTCATCTACACAAAGATTTACATAAATTGGATGTTTACTACATGTGGACAGTTTTTCAAGTGTGTCAAATGACTCTGTGGTAAATCCTGGTTCGGCATTGATTTTTTTATACCAATTTGTAATAGTTTTAGGATGAGGCAAAATTGTGTTAAATGTGTTTCTGACAAAATTGTATGCTCTGGGTGAATAAAAATTAAGTTGTAAGGCAAATGATCTTAACTCGGGTGAATATAATTTTTTTAAAGTAGAACCCTGCGCTTTTTTTAAATATCTAACTAGAAAATCTTTATTATTACCAGGAATATTATTCAAAATGTGAATGTCATCGTGATTTAATTTATTTTTCAATTCTGAAATAATTTCAGAGAAGTGTGATACCTTCTTTCTTAACCGTGTTCGTTGTTGGCGCAATGCCTTAAGTTTTTTATTTTTCGAAATAAGCCTTTTCTTCAAAGATTCCACTTTGGCATCACCGGACACTGAAACAGGAACTGAAGGCTGTGAAGGAGCAGGTACTACGAAATTAGACGACCCTGGCATATTTTCTTCTACCTGAAAATTTTATAATTATTACATTAATTTAGTATTTAAACTGTCAATTATTACCTTCTAGCGACTGCCTGTAGCTTAACCCGTACCCATGTGAAGTTTAGGACTTTTTCCGCAGGAAATTCAACGCAGATCAGGGTAAATTGTATCCTATGTCACTCTAGTCCTCAAACTACCATTAATCCGTTGCTCAGTTTCAACGTGAAAGAAGGACAAACAAATACACTTTCACATTTATAATATTAGTAAGGATAATAGGTAATTAGTAAATCAGTGCTATTTTTGTGACAAATGCTCATTGAAGCAAACAAATAGTGACTAGACTGTTAGGTCTCGTACACAGACATATAAAGGGAAAGAAGTCCCTTAATACATCTTGTATCATCGGTCTTGTATTAGTGACCTATGTCATATGTTACCCTTTCTAATTTAGATATGTACAAAAGCGCTTACTATTAAAGAGGTTTCGGTCATGGTGGATGTGGAAGCAACAGGCACTACTTTATTTTGTACTTGTTGAAGTACAGAAACCACCGTCCCAGATGCAGTTCGTTTTGTTGATTGCAACTTTTTGGGGCGGCGAGACACATTTTCCTTATCCTGTAAATAATAGACCGGGAAATGTATGTGACGATAAAGTAATCAAAAGTTGACTAGAATAATATTTGAAGAAAAAAAAAAATGACATAGGCATAATTTATAATAGACCCTCATATATAGTATATCTATGACTAGCGACTACTATGTGGTACTTAAAATATTATGCACTAGTTATACTCACTTCTGTAGCCAAGGGCAATTCGTCAAACAAAGTAGGAATTGCTCTAGAACGAAGTCTAGTACGGGAACTACCAGCATCGAACAAGTAATCCTCAAAATGCTTTGAGCATAGCACACTATAAGTATTGGGTTGCCAATCCTGACGTTTCATATTTTTTAACCATGCATTCCGAGTACTTTCATCCTTTGGAAACCTGGAACAAATTGTTTGTGTGGTTATTTGCGTTGTATAAATTGATTCATTTAGGCATGAATCAATTCATGCCTAAATTGATTCAATGTTCCGAGAAAGCTGAGTAGCTAGTCTGTAATAGGTATCTATATACGTTCTTAATTGCTTGCACATTCTAAATGCAACAAAAATACGAATGCCGAAGTAATCTCGGCATTTGTATTACTTTGTTACCGAGTCCGTCCCAGTTCGTCCTTTGATATGTCAACAGGTACTTCGGCTGTCAAAATTTGTCATTTTCTATCAAAACATATCCTGATTACTTTTATTTCTTTACTTTTAGGATATTACTATTCACCGATAGCATCTTAGATAAACAATACTACGTAAAAATTGATAAATCTTACGATAATATTTTTATAAGCTTGGAAAAGACACAAACATGTTCCAGTACACAACAAAGACACATAAAAACTTACTGATGAAACGTTAATCCTGGTGTTCTGTTGTAGGTAGCACTGGCACATCGATACGCACTGCACTTAACCATAGTAATTGATTAATCTCGTATTGTATTATAGTCCCAAAAAGCAATATTCTTATAAAAACACCAAAAATTCGCACGTCCGATATGTCATGAATAACATGGCGGCGAGAAATAAAAATACCACGCGTTGGCTTTTGTTTATGTGTGAGTCAGTGTTGCAATAGGCGGAAAAATGAGATGCCACTAACGAGTTGTAGCTGAGTACGAAAAGGATAAAAATCAAAGTTTGATTTATAAATATAACTAGGTATTAATATTCCGTCTGCTATAGTATTATATGTCTGTGACTATTTGTTGTAAATGAACGCTAGTCTAAACAGACCAGTCATGTGTTACTTCGCACGCCTACCATCAAACCCGCTGCAATATATTTTTTTTTTTTAAATAAAGCATGTTTAATCGTGATTGTTCTAGCTAGGTTGATGAATATCCGTTCAGAGGCTTTAAATATTATTATTTTTATATCTCTTGTCGCAGGCGGTTTTTAATGTCTACATATTTTTGTAATCATTATGGTCATCTTTTATATTTTCAGATGTTTATGGCTATCTAACGTATTGCTTCAATGTTTGTAAAAAGTCAGGAGGCGTTATATGTGGTTATTTTTTGGGAGAAATATATTATGGTAAGTTTGTTTGTGAAAAACACTTACAAGCCTTCTATTCTAGACATATAGACGAAATAACCAATAAAACGCAGCATTTAAAAACAAACAAACTTCCTAATTATTATTTATTTTGCTTTAGGTATAACTGATTTTGAAGACGCTGTGACTGTTACAAACGCATTACCATACAAACATCCCTACTTCAGATTCGCAGAACCTTGGCTTGGAAAAGGACTACTCACAACTTCTGGTATAAAAGGATTATTAAGATTCCATACTACATGTTATAGGAAATTGTTGTAATTGACTGCCTCTGTGGCGGGGTGGGAGCGGATATACTCCCACCCCGCCACAGAGGCAGTCTGCTACGCAACTGTTACGCAAGAGGTCGTGGATTCGATTCCCACACGGGACACCACTTTGTGTGATCCACAAATTGTTGTTCCGAGTCTGAGTGTACTTTGGTCCGTGAATTATATGTTTGTAAAGTTCCCCGCGATACAGGGCTGGTACTCTAATGCGGGAGTCATCTTTTTTTGAAAAATTAAAAGTTAAGGGTCATTTGACACAGATTTAATGGATACCTATACTAATAATAAAGATATTTGTTTAGGGCATCTCACTGACCGTTAGTAAATTTGCATCACATTTTTCTGTTACACATCGCATAATCTTTCTCAAAATATCTCCTCTTGCTTTTCTTTCCCACTTTTCCCCACCCATTACACTCTCTTTCTCTGTTTGTGGACACGAGCGTGTGTGTGGGAAGCTGTTGTATAACCGTAAGTACAGAAGTTTTTAGTAACTACCTTCCTTTCCTTTTTCAGGTCCTATGTTTCAAACTCACCGCAAGCTGTTAAGTCCGGCATTCAGTTTGTCAGCCGCATACGGATTTCTTGATGTGTTTAATGAACAGTCTAGGCGACTGACGGATACGTTGCAAGGATTGGTCGGGCAGGGTCTCGTTGACCCCGGCAATGCGTTCAGAGATGCCACTCTTAGGACTTCCATCAGTAAGTATACGTTAAAAATAAATAATAATAATAAGAATACCGATAACACCGAGCGACAGCTGACATCTGCTTTTGAAAATATTGTAAATTAATTTAAAGAAATATTTACGTAATTGAAATACCTTTGCGCTATCCAAGAAAATAAATATTTTAAAACCCATATATTTATAATAAAAAAGATTAAAACCACACAAATCGACCAACAACTAAATCATAGTAAAATACAAAATGATGACACGTGTCAAAATAAAAAACTGCAATAACCCGACTGAAAAATAACAATAAATATAATGCATGATGATTACAAGGAGCAAAGCCCGACAACAATTAGCACACCCGTCACCCCCGGACTCGTCGCCCCGCTCCGCCTCGCAACGACAGGGTTCAACAACAGCCGTTGCTGAGGCGTCGAGCTTGTTAGATTTTACATAGGGGTCGTAGCGATTTGTAATAAAATACTAAAGCTTTTATTGTAGAACTACGTAGAAATCCTATGACTCCTTCTTGTAGAAGTCCTACGACTCATCGTAGTAGTACTACGGCTCATTGTAGACCACTACGACTCATCGTAGAACTAATCAGCCTAGTATCAATAGGGAATAGAATAAATCAGGGACGTAAATAATACAAAGGAATAAATGGCTAGTATCATATATTTTCAACCTTATTTGGTCTAGTTGTATCAAAGGTTTCATAATAGCCAGTCTCCTAATAAACAATTGCCGTACTACATTTCATACATCCTAAATACAATATACCACAGATACTTTTTAACATAACCAATTCACAACATTATTGCAATGTACGACCATATCGCTGTAGAACAGCTTATAAGTATCACACCAGGCAATATTCATCAAATCATACCACATTGCAATATATTGTTATTAGTCAATATCTATACATAATACACAATAATAGGATATCAGCACAAAAGAACCAGCAATATGTATAATCTGAATCGGATCGTACCTGTATCCACAAATGTTGCAATCAGACTGAGCCTCGGTCACAATCTGTCAGTCCTTTTATAGAACAAATACAGTACGATCAACGTAACTAGGCCGTTCTGAAGTTAGCCAACTGTTGGCTAACTTCAGAACGGCCTAGTTACGTTACGCGCGAACTTCACTGTTACAGTGAAGTTCGCGCAGGTACAGTCGCTAAGAAAATAATGAACACGGAGCACGTTTATTTGATAATATATTGTTTTCTTTTTTTTTTTACTTTTGTTATTTATACACAATATGTATGCAATGTAATAAACAACGGGTCTATTGAAATTGTTTAATATATTATCTAAATAATCGTGTGAATCATTTATGGGTAAAGAGGTACCTTATTTATTATCCGACGTTTCGACCGTATTGCAACGATCGAACAATTGTGGTCACGGGTAGACAGATGCAGCTCAGAGTCGCCCTCGGTATGAACTTATATAATGTCACGTATATAATGTAAGCATTTTCATGGTGACCACCTGCTTTTCTGTTTCATGAAAATTGTGTATGCAGCGCTTGATCACACCTTGGTCAAAATTATCCAGTCCCGTGATTGGTTTACCCCTGTTTCTTAATTTCCCAGGCGTGCGAAAAATAGAAAGCCATTCATTAGATTTTCCTTCGGATAAAATCAGACGCACCGTCCTCTCGGATGTCCCGGTAGCCTTAGCTACTCTGCGCTGTACGGCGTTTATATCTGTGACACCTTCATCCTTTTCCTTCTTCATAAATTGAGCAACGTTAAATATAATTTTCCGTGCCTGTCGACGAAGGACGGTATTCCTTCTCGGCATGTTTAAAATTGTTCAAAAAGAACAAACAATACAGCAAACAAAAACATTAATAAACTTATCAAGAATTAGTAACGAAAATAATAACAACTTTGTAACCGACTATACGGAGAGCAAGAGAGCAACGCGAACAACCAATGAGAGCCTACGAGTAACTGAGAGAGCGATAGCGTGCATCATCGCTAGAGATGCGCCTTTTCTATTCGCTTCGAAAGTTATAAACTTGATTTATGAAACAATTGTTCTATTTAAATCGATTAAAAATTAAAGGTAAAATTGTTTGTTCATTTTATTTTGGTCATATTCAAATTAAATCGTAAAGTACTAACATTCTTTTGAATATAAAAGCCTAAGATATTTATCTTTCGATAAATACAAAGTAAAATGTGTATATTTATATAAATACACAACTATTTTAATAAAATGAAGCCAACGTACTCTGCGTGACAGACGCGGGGTAACAGCCATTTTTTTATGGAATTTTGTAGATAAAATAGGTAATTTCTATATCGGCTTATATTTCAAATATGTATTTCTTAGAAAGATGCGTATTTTTTGTGTTGTAATAGGTATTTAGTTATGTTTGTAAAGAACCACAATAAAAAAGTACCATATGATATTATGTTTGTTAATCTATAGTATAGCAATAAATTAAAGACAATAAATCAATTTAAGCTACTTTTTATACCATTACTAATTAAATATAAAAGAGTGATACGAATATAATTAATTATGAAAGTAATCGATAATCGAGTAATAACGTACATGAAAAAGTGCACAACAAATATGTGCACCCTCATCTCTAGCTTAGTTACCGCCCGCGCACGCCGCAGTTTTGTCCCTAAAAAGCGCATCTGCGCAGCCTGTTGCGACTTACTTCAGTCCGGCCAAGATACGTTGATCGTACTGTACACTGAATATTAAAGAACATGTGGGTACTTCGCAAATACTCTTAATTATTATACTTTAACCCATAAAATAATTTAATACACCGAATAATGTTATTTAAATAAATGAATAATAATAAAACTATTACACAGATAAAACACACTACCTTTTAATTTTCAATAAAAGAAGTGAAATATCACAACAACAATATTTGACGTTTCAAGCAGTACCTACATTTGTGACCAGTGGATATTTGTTGTTTTAATTAATTTATAATACTGTGTGGTGCTTTTATACGAGTAATGTGTTATGATCTTAAGTAATTTACATGTTAATTACAACATAAACTGTTAGTACTTGTACTTTGTCATAACCTATTCCGTGATACAAATTATTGTTCAGGTTACTAAAAACACAATTGACATATAGACATGGCTACTTGAATATCCATGGCTATTGTTATAATATAAACAAGCTGTACCTACTTCTATAATGTCAATTTACTCTGCCATAACGTATTCCGTTATTCTAATGTACAAATACTGTCACATATTCTACAGTTGACAACATTACAGTGGTATTTAGGATTCCTTATTAAAGTGGTCATTATGTCTACGATTTATTGACAGGCTAAACACATTCATCAAACATATTCATCCCTTAGTACACAGGTATAATATTTACCTGAATTTATTTATCACGATGGCTATTTATCTATGTAAATAGCCATCAATATACCTCTTATCTATCAAGCTCGTCGAGCGACGAGTATTTCTCTTCGCCAAAGTCGGTTAGCAGTGTCCGAACTCTCCTGTCCAAGGCTCCAATTCAGTCTGGGTCCACTTAAGTCTACGTCACAAGCCATTGGAGAACCAATGGCTTGTGACGTAGACGTTTGGTTGCGGTTGTACCGTTTGTTATTATAACGCCGAATTGTTTGTTGAAATGCATCTTCGTAATTGGAGTCTATGATGGAAATATTTTAAAACAAGATTGCTGGTTCTCCTGAAAGATTGCTCTTCAAATAATGCATTTTTTGCATAGGACTTAAGGACGATTTTTATATATGCGACGTTAACATAGCGTTAAAATTTTGCCATTCATCGTATAATCTAGAAAACTTCGGTACTTATATCTGCGGTAACTTTACTTTTGAAGACGAAATACTTGATGCTTCGTTTGCTTGAAATGGTAGCGAAGAAGACAGCCCGTACAATCAGAGATCACCGAAGTCTATAAAAAGAGATGTATACGTATTAGATATATTTTAGGACCTAATCGCGTTATTTATTTAAAGGTAAATAATTCACGCGATTAAGTCCTGAAATATATCTAATATGTAATAATAATAAAAGTTTAAAAACTACAGATGTATACGTCTTCAATAAAATACGCACTAACCTCTATTTTACTAGTACGCTGGACTAACTACCCGTACAAAGTGACAGCAATGCCAAATGCCAAATAGAAGGATTCACAAGACGGTATTTTGTATAGTATTTTGTCACAGACAAATGACCGTTGTTGCTATCTTTGCTACCTAAGTATAGACTTACATTTTATTTTGACAACTTTCCGTCTGTAGCGTCAAAATCAAATGGATTTATTTTACTGTCGGTGATAGCCCGTCCAGCGTAGTATAAAGGGCAGTGAAAATACGGCTTCATACATTTTCCACCTTTGACACATTTTCCACTATTTCTTCGTGAACCTTCAAATATTTTTAACTAATTTTGGCTCTATATACGACGATGCGTCAATCAAATGCGTCCACTTGCTTTTTCAGTAGCTTGTCCATTTTTAAGTCTTCTGAAAACACGAAAATTTATAAGTCGTGTTATGTGTGTTGAAGTAGTAAATCTTTCCCAAGTCTCAGCTGACACACAACACTTGTCGCTTCTACAACGTTGCTCACTTACCAGGTTTCTTTTTAGTAAATTCACTTGTTAATGAAACACTTTGCACTGTTGTATAATCTCTTCGTCAATTTATTTAGAAAAAGATATACACATAAAAAACTTTTTTACAAAAAAATATTACCGATTTCAAAAATAAATACAAGGCAACTAAAAATCAAAAAATAAAATACCTAGAATAACAAAAACAAATCAAAGATTATGAAGTTGGTGCCATGAAATAGTAGTCTTTATGTTTTATTCGGCACCAACTTCAAAATGTTTAATTTGTTTTTGTTATTCTAGGTATATAATTTTTTGCTTTTTAGTTGCCTTGTGTTTATTTTTGAAATCGGTAATATTTTTTTGTAAAAAAGTTTTTTATTTCTCACTTTTTAGTGGTTTGGTATGTTATTTACTTAAGTTACAATAGACTTATGTCAACTGCTCAAATCCTTTTACAAAATGTTGCTTGCCCCGATGCAGGGCCGTCAATTGTTGAGGAGTTCACTATCAGCTCTATTACATTGTGTAATAGTAGTATAACGAGAATAAAGTGCTACTCAATACCATATTAAAGTAACTGAATCGCAAACTGTGAAATATTGAATAGGTCTGCTCGTCATTTGTGGTCTTTATCATCAGTTCCACTTCACCAATTGGTGTTTTTTAAGAGTAAATGTACGAACCACTGTGAAATATTCCTAAGTCACTGTAGGTGTGCCTTTGATATTTTAAGAGTTCCCTCGATTTCTCCAGGACCCCATCATCAGATCGTGATCGGGACGAATTGAGAACCTCCTCCTTTTTGAATTCGGTTGAAAATTTAAACGAAACCATATCGCGTTTCAGAAATATGCACATCGCCATCTGTTGACGTATAAATAAATTACAAATATATAGGCAAATAGTTTAGTACTTATGAAACTCATTTTACAATTAAACAACTACACAATTTCAGCTCATCAAACTTTTCACGTTCGTAAACTGGTAAGGTAATACACCTTACTCTCATCTTAACTTAAATTGAAAATCTCCTCTGCCTTTTGAGACCCTAGTTACCTTGTAACTTGTAAGCCTCCCAATGAAACCGCGTTTTTTTGCCACAAAGGAGGTGACCGAGAGTTGTGAAATTACTGAAAAGCTTTTTATCATTTTAGTTACAATTTTTGGAGCTCATGATGAAAAGGATGATGATTTTATAAACCAATACATCGAAGCAATGCACACTTCATTTGAACTGATCAGAAGAAGACTTTTGAATCCTTTACTTTATACTGACTTCATGTATAATCGCTCACCACTTAAAAAGAGGCTGGACGAAAAACTTAAATTTATTACCGACATAATAATAGAGGTATTCTTTAAAACTACTGGCTACATACTACATACATATAATTACGAGGCCAATAAATTTTAATGACACATTGAGTTTGAATAACAAATTTAAAATTCCATAATTACAGATATTACAGAAAAAAAAGGAAGAATCGAAAAATATAGTACATGTCGGAACCGAATCAGGTAAATATTTTTGATAGAATCAGTCTTAATTAAATAAGGCCCTTGCAGCATGCTAAAGCATACCCCTGGCGTCAAAACTTAGTGTATCCGTCCGGTATCAAAACTTAGTCCCAATCGAGGTATTTTTATAAGTAATAAAAATAAGTTTTTTTTTTCAGATACTTTTAGAGCCTTTTTAGATATCATATTAGAATTAGCAGCCGATGGTGCCCTGAGTGATAAAGAGATTATAGATGAACTGAACACAGTTGCAACTGCAAGTTATGAAACAACCTCTCAGCAACTCGCTTTCATAGCCGTGTTGTTGGGATCGTACTCCGATGAACAAAATAAGGTATACAATGAGTAAGTGCCGATCATTTTTATAACACATGTGAATGGGTAGAGATTGATGTAATAGACCACTCCGAAGTGAAATTAATTGACTTTAAAAAAAAAATCTAATCTAATCTAATAAATACAATCACAATCAATTATATGGGATGCTAGTGTTGTATTTTTCTTTGTTGATATTAATTTGCTTTATTTTGAGGAAGTAAAATATTTACACCAATTATCTACAAGTACCATTAATAATATGTGATCGTACAATTGCAATGTAATTTTGTTTTGTGTGGTGTACAATAAATAATGTTCTATCTATCTATCTAACGTTTAGGATTATGGAAGTGGTTGGCGATAGAGACGTAAATAAATACGATATACCCAAACTAGTGTATACAGAAGCATTTATCAAAGAATGTCTTCGTATGAAGTCGGTGGGGAACTTACTAGCCCGATATATAGACAAAGATGTAAAGCTCAGTAAGTATTAAATTAATAACTAATCTTCTACATCGCTACGCTACATCATCTGAGAAAACTCGTCTTAGTGTCTTATTTCTCTGTGAATGTACCTACTGTAAAACCTGCTGGTCTATTTACCTACCAATCTATAAAAACCCAAAAAAAAACGTTCATAATTTTATTAACATTAACAATTTTATAAACATTAACAGTTTTATTGTTAGTTGAAAGTAGGTCAGTACGTTAGAAAAGTGAATGCATTACTTATAACCTAATGGAAAACTCAAACAATTTACGACGATAAAAAGATAAAACATATCGACATAATCTAATATTGCTTGTGCCCCTTCATGCCAGTCATGCGAATAACTCACACTTTGCCAGTTGAGCCAATAGTTGTCCCCCCTGAACAAAGTTCTGGATCCGGGTCTGATTTTGTTGCGGTAATATTTTAAAACTATGATATCTTCTAAGGTATTCTTTGAAATCAAATTAAGTAAGAGCAGTTTTGTTCAAAATTTAATATTTGTGATGAATAACGTATATATAAAAAGGTAATAGTAGGTCAACCTTAACAGATAGGCATTTGCTGTCGCAGACGTTTTTTTAGAACTTTTAAGAAGAACAAATTTGACATACATTATAGTTGTGTAACTTTACACACTTAATGCAACTGAAGCTCTGAAAAGGGATATTTTTATTGCCGTTTTTGCAACATTTTTCATTGTTGCTCCGCTCCTACTGCTCATAGCGTGATGTTATATAACCAATAGCCTTAACCTTCCTTGATAAATGGGCTATCCAACATTCATTTTCAATTCTAACCAGTAGTGCCTGAGATTACTGCGTTCAAACAAAGAAACTCTTCATAATATTAGAATACATAATTATCGATTCAGTAGTAAGTTCTTTGAAAAAGATGGCGCTTGTTCAAAGAACTTTTTATTTATTTGCAGGCTTAAAATGCTGGCTGATTTTATTGAAAAATCTTACACCTAATCCCATGAATGAGTTATGAGTTTTATGAAGTCCATGATATTGACCTACTAGTTTGTGCTTATTTCTTGTATTCACAACAAACGCTGCAGAACTGAGTTTTCCTGCGAGCTATTTGGGTGCCCAACTGCAACCTCCTGTCTAAAGTAGTTTTTTACAGAATTGATTTTTTTTAAACGAACTGTAATCATTGGCCTAAATGTGATCTTATTTCTTTTGGCTACTGTGTGTAAGGTGCAAAGCGACTTTCTGCCCACAGTGAACTGATGATAAATCACTCAATATTACCTCATTAAAATAACTACAGTTGCTTAATATATTATCTAAGCAAGTACAAGAATGGGATTATGTAGTTCTTGTTCTGGAAAATGAAGGAAATCTTGAATGGGATTATGTGGTTCATTAAATAAGTACTGTTAATTTAAATGATGTAAATAGATTCACTAATCTGGTCAAAAATTATGCTTATTACCATAATCTGCCGTGATGAAAGATGTGCTTAACCTTTCAAATAAGTTAAAATCACCCAGCGGTCGTCAGTATGCACAAACTATAATATATCTCTCCAGCTTCACACATGATAACTCTATAGTACGCTCGACGGACAGATGTACTATATCCCTGCGTTCCTTACATTTAACACTGTTGCATACAAATATCATAGATCCACCATGTATAGCCCTTTCTCTTATAAATAACTAACCATACAAAAATAACTATTGTTAATATCAGTTCATTAGTTTTTAACCGATGTTTAGAAAAGCAACAAATATCATCACTGTGCTTTTTATTAAGAAACAATTCTAGTTATAACAAAATACATTTGTTGGATAAATCTTGAATATTTTGGTAAACTATGGTTAGACCACCCGTGGGCTTGTCTATTTTCTGACTTACTAGTTTAAACTAGGAGTCATAACAACGTTCAAAGTGAACTGCTTCAAGTCGACAAAATTCAAGAGGATAACGTGTAGTTGACTACAGTTCAGTTGGTAGGTTAGACCGGGCACAAAGGTTCAATTTATAATATTAATATATTAATAATGTTTATTTTAAATTTACAACAATTTATACACAGGACAATAATATGGAAACGATGATACCTGTCGTAGTAAATTACTGTGTTACAGATACCAACGCCCCCTCCCAAGATTAAAAGTGTTTAAGTTAGTTACTTTAGCAGAGTTGATTAGGAGACATTATGTGTGTGTGTGTGTGTGTGTGTGTGTGTGTGTGTGTGTGTGTGTGTAAACTTCTGTGAATATTATTTATTTAGCAATTACTTTGTCACAAGATCTTCCGAATCTTCATAGTGGAGAGTGAGCAGCCATTCGAGGCAAACTTTTTTACACTTAAATAAAGGAAGTGAAAAAATACTCAAGTTCCTATTAAGAATATTGTAGATTTTTGAGCTAATGACGACTATAAATAATGTCGACTAGCAACTGCTGTACGTCGCGGTAATATTTGGCAAACCCTATCAGATCTTCGCTTTGAAGTAACAAGAGTTGGATCAAAACACAGTTCTGTATGTTTACAAAGAGTAGTATTTAAAATAAAAATTTGCCGAACATTGAGGACTTGACAAAGTGAAAATAGTTCTGAAGTGGGGATCCTGAGTGGTTTCCTCGTCAAAGTTTTAACAATTGCCCTTTGAGCTTTTTCTAATGAAAACATGTGAGTTTTAACTGCCCCTCCCTATGAAGAAATACAATACGATATAATAGATTGGCCAAGAGCAAAGTAGACTGATTTTAGCGAATGAAGATCTAAAATATTCCTTAGACTTTTAAATACATATATTAGTTTTCTAGTTCGAGGGGTGAGGGATTCCAAGTGCTGTTTCCAGGACAATGTGTATTTAATGCATGGTATGTGTTCTATAACAGTACAGTCACAAGGATTCATACGGCAAGTCATGGATACACGACAGCTATGAGCCTGAAGAGAGAATGAGATAGGTAGATGAGAGGCGTAGATGGTAACAAAAGGAATAAACTTTGTTTTAGATAGGTTGAGGGTAAGGAGATTGGAGTCCAGCCAAGTCATGACACTTCTCAATGCGTACTCAGAGTTGAGTTTAGCTTCCTGCCAATCACGCCCAGAAACAAGAAGTGCCTTGTCATCTGCGTAAGTTACTATTTTGCGGTTCGGTAGGGATAACTTACACAAATCGTTAATATATAACAAAAATAGAATAAGGCCGAGGACACTACCCTGAGGGACTCCAAAACTCAAGATTTTTTCTTGACTAGGTACTTTATCAATTTCGACATACTGGGTACGGAGGTAGCTGCGAATCATATATTTAGAGTAACTCCTCTTATGCCGTATAACTCTAATTTTAACATTAGTGTAGGTACAGAGACAGTGTCAAATGCTTTAGAAAGATCCCTATAGTTGTCTGCTTTTTCCCAGATTTTTGATGATAGATCCGGTGAGTTCTAGGACTGCATCCTCTGTTAACATTCCATTTCTGAATCCATATTGGTTAGGTGCCAGAATATCATTTTCGTGAAGATATTGTGTCAACCGTTTATTAAGAATTTTTTCGAAAAATTTTGACACCCCCGAAAGGACTGAAATGGGTCTATAATTCGTGACACTGCTTCTGTCACCACTCTTGTAAATAGGATGCACAATAGCTTTTTAAGGACTCTAGGAAAAATACCAGCTGTGAGGCAGAGATTGAAGACATGCATGAGAAGTGTAAGGACCTGTCGAGCAGATTTTATAATAGAAGCTGGAATTCCATCCCAGCCCACTGCACAATTCTCCTTGAGGGTGATAACTATTGAGTTAATTTCTTCGGAACACACTGGAAATAGTGCCATAGAATTTAGTGGAGAGGGGAATTTTGAAATATAGAGGGACATATTTATAGATGGCAGGTGAGAAGAAGGGTCATGATTGGATATTTTTAATCGAGTAATTTGCATGGCCAAATTATCTCCGATATTCGAATAAAAATAGTTGACTGTATCAGCAGAGGACAAGGGGCATGTCGATACCTTAAAAGCTCAGATGAATATGTTTTATTAGTATGAATATTTGCTACGTCCTTGATAATTTTCCAAGTAAGTTTCGAATTTTTCCGAGCATTAATAAGTTCATTTCTGTGATATTATTGTTTTATATTTTTTAGAAGGTTGTTGCAATAGTTCCTGTAGCGAGGAAATACTGTTTTATGAGTGTGTGGTTTTTAGGACTCTTTTTGTGTCTACAGTAAAGTTTATCTCTTATCATTCTGTCATCTGCACCCGTACAGTACGGACCTGTTTTGACTCTCTAACAGTGATTAATTGTGATTGGTCAATTAGTGTTAAAACCATTTCTCGCTTACTCGTGAGTGTTTTGTATAGACAAGTCCCGCCCAGGGGGTTGTCCTAGACAAAGACAAATAGTTATTTGTGTGCTCCGGAACAACTTGCTCCGCCAGGATTCGATCCCCCGACGCACGATTCTACGGTCGGCCGCACTCCCACCACGCTACCGAGGTTAGTCGCTGCGCGTCGAATTCAACGATCTTATCGCGCACCCCACCCCTAGGCCGCTGCGTCGCTTAGTTCAAGCGCCTACATTTTTTATCAGAGCAATCATCTGTTACACGCATCTCTGCTCATAATTACTGTAAGGAACAGTTACACAGATGGCAATGTTTGGTACTAAACGAACTCCACCAACGACGCCCACACTTCGATCTGAGCAGTCTATCTCCGAGCCAGAACTGGCAAAACTTACACTGGAACCTGAAATTAATATTACAACTCGAAAACGTAAACAACCAGAATGTGACCACACTACACAACTTGCTCTTATTCATACCGATATAAAGAATACATTGAGTGAATGGAAAAGTGGACTGGACGCCAAATTATTCTCAATCACTGATGATATAAAAACTTTACGTAGTAACATGGAGACTTATATGAAGGAAACAAAAAAAGAAATGGATTCTCTTCGTACGGATAATATATCTATAAAGAAAAATGTGATTAAGTTAACAGAGGAGGTCGCTGAGATAAAAAAATCAACAACTTACATTTCTAATGAGTACGATGACAATCAAAAACGTCTCAACACCCTAGAAGAGAGTATTATGTCAAAGAGCTTTAATCAAGATATGTTTAAAACCCTTGAAATGAAAATTGACAACCTTGAGCAACAAGCAAGGCAGTGTAACTTAGAGATAAGTAATGTACCTGAACGGCGTGATGAAAACTTATTCACCTTACTTGAAGACATTGGCAAGAAAATTAGTATTGCAATACCGCGAGACGAAATTGTTACTGTACATCGTGTGCCACATGCCGCAACTAGTGAAAGACCAAAAAATATCGTGGCTAAGTTCAAAACTCGCGCCCTAAGGGACAACGTTCTCAGCTCCTTCCGGTTGAAGAAAGGTCTCACATCTGCCGATCTTGGAATTCTTGGTGTACCCCGCACTGTCTACCTCAATGAACATCTTACTCTCCAGAAAAAACAACTACTGCGTGAGACTCGCGACGCCGCTTGGAAATTTCTGTACAAATTTGTGTGGGTAAAGCATTCTACAATTCTTGTAAAGTTATCAGAAACCTCACCTACCATAGCCATTAAGTCATCAAACGATATTAAGAAACTAACGATAGCTAAAACTAATTAAATTGTGTCCTAATTTTATATAATCTCTGTATTGCTTAAGAACTTAAAATGGCTTCCAATAAACTAAGTTTATATTACCAAAATTGCAGAGGTATACGTACTAAATTAAATAATTTATATATGAATATCTTAAGTAATTGTTATGACGTAATTGTTTTAACTGAAACATGGTTAACTTCCATAGTAAAAAACTGCGAATTTATAGATAGCCGCTATATAGTTTTCCGATGCGACCGAGATAGAGTTGCGACGGATAAATCAGATGGAGGTGGTGTCTTGATTGCCGTATTACGTGAATACAACCCGGTCAGCATTGAGTTCCCTATGCAAGCCTCACTAAATAAATATCTTGAGCAAGTTGTCGTTGCAATTCCTAATCGTAATAACACTATAAACACGTTAATTAGTGCGGTATATATACCCAATAATTCATCACTTGCTACATACGACCTACACTTTGAGTATGAATCAAATAATAATTTCTACGAAATTCGATGATTTGTTAATGTTGGGTGACTACAACATCCCGAAAGCAAATTGGGTAAAATTGAACCCTACACATGATTTCATGAGCTGTACGGGCACCACCTCTACATATATGTGATCTAATTAGAAACTTCATGGCTATACACGATGTTATGCAATATAACTTCTTAACTAATACTCTCGGGCGTACTCTCGACCTCCTAATAGCCAACACAGTATGCCATGTCTATATTCCCAATAATTACTTACTTCCGGCTGATAACCATCATCCTCCGTTCTATACGCTCATCTCACTGAATATAAACCTTAACTTGATTCGACCTAAACAAACCGCTAAATATAATTTTCGTAAAGCCGATTTTAACCTAATTAATAACGATATAAGTGAACATGATTGGGACATGATATTGAATAGTAGTTCCGCTGAAAACTGTGTTGACACCTTTTATAATTATATATATGGTATTATAAAAAATCGTGTACCGCTGTCTAAATCAAGACATTATAATTTTCCTGTATGGTTTTCCAAAGCCCTAATTCATATATATAAATATAAGGAAAAAGCATGGTCTAAGTGGAAAAGGTACAGAAACAGCGCGGACTATGAAGTATTCTCTTTATACAGGGCTCGTTTTAAGAAGGAATGTGCTAAATGCTACAGTATTTACATTAAAAGCGTAGAAGACAGTATTCCGCTCAATGTAAAGTACTTTTGGACATACATAGCTAATCGAAGAAGTAGGACAGGCATCCCCTCGCGTATGTGCCATAATAATAAAATAGCTAGTGACCCCCTAGATATCTGCAATCTTTTCTCATCATTTTTTCAGTCTGTATACGAGCCCTCAAGCTTATCACTTGATTGGTGCCCACCTCCAAATTTATCTATTAATAACAACACTCACCTTTTTGACATACAATTTAGTCCCGCCCTGATTCTTGCTCATTTAAAAACACTAGATATAACAAAAGGGCCTGGACCTGATGGGATACCTCCTTGTTTCCTTAAATGGACAGCTAATACAATTTGTAAGCCCCTATTTATAATATTTAATAAATGTATGACTACAGGTACATTCCCCTTGGCCTGGAAGAAGACTAACATAGTTCCTGTTCATAAAGGTGGATCTAGACAAAACATTGAGAACTACCGACCTATCTCCACACTATGTACTCTCTCTAAATTATTAGAATCGCTTGTTCATCACAAAGTATATCCGTTTATCCAACAAAGTATAATACCCGAACAACATGGTTTTGTAAAGCGTAAGTCCACGATCACTAATTTACTTATATTCACAACTTCCCTATTTAATAACATGGATAATAGAGCGCAAACAGATGCTGTTTATACCGATTTTAAAAAAGCATTCGATAGAGTCGACCATAAAATCTTAATGAACAAGATTGCCTTTAATGGTATCAGGGGTAACTTGTTACGATGGCTCCAGTCATATATAAGTAATCGTAACCAATGTGTCGTGTGTAATGGATACCTATCTAACTCCTTTCTAGCTACCTCGGGCGTACCGCAGGGCTCTATTCTAGGCCCTTTATTGTTTATTATTTATATAAATGACATTGCCACCTGCTTCCGTAACAGTAATTTCTTATTGTACGCCGACGATCTTAAAGTTTTTAGAAAAATCCAATCATTAGACGATTGTAATCTATTGCAGCAGGACTTAAATAGACTAACTGAATACTGTAATAATAATAAATTAATATTAAGTATATCTAAATGCAAATACGTTAATTTCACTAAAAATAAAAATATCATTAACTTTACCTACTCTCTGTGCAATGAACCTTTACTTAAAGATAATATAATTAGTGACTTAGGTATTCTCTTGGACAGTAAACTTCACTTAGACATACATATTACAAAAATTACCGCTAGCGCATTTAAAATGTATAATTTTGTTATGAGATCATCAGCAGATTTTAAGAGCCCAAGTACATACTTACACCTATTTAATTCCCTTGTGCGACCACAAGTTGAATATGGTAGCATGATCTGGAACCCCTACTATGCAAAGTACGACAATGCAATTGAAAGAGTGCAGCGCAAGTTTCTGCGTGCTACTCAGTTCAAATGCCGATTAGGGCAATGCACATACAATGAGTCCCGACAGAAGTTTGGTTTGCTTACCCTACACTCGAGACGACTGTTACTTCAGGCTATGATACTTTATGACCTCATTAACAACAAATATGACTGTACCGATATTATCAACTCCTTATATTATATTGTACCCAGGACCGTAATAAGAAGACAGACGCGCGCCTACCCGCTATTTGCTACGACTGTTAGTCGTACAAATGCGGGAGAGCGTGCGCCCCTTCATAGGATAGTTAAAAACTTCAATTTTTTTTTTGTTAATTTAGATATTTTTGGATCCACTCGAACTCAATTTAAGAATAATATTATAGACACTCTGCGTCATTCACAATAGTAAGTAGTTTAACGTTTGTATAATAGGTACTTAGATTTAATTACTTTAGATACTAGCTTTAAGTTACAATTAGGTTTAACTGTACTTTTTATGGTAATTTGTGGAAACGTCGTTGATTGTACATTAACTTAGTTTTTAATGCACCTAGCCAGTAAGATATATTGTACAATTGTTTGTTTTCCCTAATAAAATAAAAAAAAAAAAAAAAAAAAAAAAAAATCTCTGAGCCGAATGCATCTTAAGAGACCAGCAGTAATTCACGGTTTCCTGATACGTTTACGATTTGAAATAGGATCAGTACTGGTGTGAATTTTTACGATTTGAGCAGGACGTGATAACCGCTTTCTTTATTTTGTTTTGATGTGGCTCGCCCAAGATAACTTGTTGTCTAGTATAATGCCCAAATATTTGACTTATGTAGTTAGGACGAGTTCCGTTTTAGAGAGCTTTGTAATTAAAGCTCTGATAGTTTCATTTTATTTGTGAAGAGGACAAGTCCTGTATTGTAAGGGTTTACGGACAGCTTGTGTTCGTCGCACCACTCTTTTACTAGTTCAAAGGTCGAGCGTATCACTTTACATAGCATATTCTCTACGATGCCATTTATCAGTATTGTTAAGTCATCTGCATAGCCGTTGAGTTACTACTATGTTCAATAGGAGCGGAGATAGGACGCCTCCTTGTGGACATCGTCTTACCACCCTAGCTCTTGTGGGCGCATTCACTGTTACTTGGCCTGCCCTGCAGCTTATAAATTCAGTGTTTATTAATTCAGCTCTTTAGAGCGAGTTCTACATTAAATTTCTGTAAGGCGTGGCTTATGCTGTTGTGCATGGTCTTATCAGAAGCTCCTTCGATGTCAATGAAGGCTGCTAGTGTTGATGCCTTATTTTTAGTGCGGTTTCTATTTTGTGTACTACGAGGTGCAAAGCAGACTCAGTAAATCTGCCTTTCCCGTATGCGTATTGTTGGTCAGAAGTTTTCTTGTTAGCGCTCCATCTCTGAGGTGTTTATCCACTAGCCTCTCTAGGGACTTCACAATAAAGAAAGTGCGGCTGATGATCTGTTGAAGTTGGGGTCTGTGTAATCCTTGCCAGGTTTTGGCAGAAAAACTACTTTCGCTTCTCTCCATGTTTTGGGGATGTACCTGAATGCTAAGCATGCCGTATATATAGGTATTAGGTATTTTATCACCTTTTGTTGTTGCTAATGCAGGAACGCCGTCCAGCCCTGCAGATTTGAAGTGTTTGAAGCTAGTCAATAATATTTTTCTGAGGTAACAACTACTGTGCAAGTTTGAATATCTCCCAATCTCCCGGTTTTCATGTATTTTTTGCCAGGTTGAAAAATCTTTTTAGTTTATGACAAAAGAGCTCCAATTCTGGTCCTCACCATTGACTGTTGCCCCCGTTCAAAGCTTTAATGCTAGGACTTTAACTGTTTCATAGCTTTCGACTAAGGAAGTGGTTAGGGTAGATAATATGCTTGTTTCGATGTGATCCGTGCATAGCGTTGCATCCACCATGTTGGTGTCGTCTAGGGTCATGTCATTTAGGTGATATAGTCACATCCATTTTGCGAGACTGCGGTATGGGACCGGGCCTGGTAGTTTGAGTTTGAGTATGAAGCAAATGCGGCGTTGATAGGCGAGTGATGGTTTGTAAGAGACATGTCATCCCTCGATTAGGGTCCTTATTCACTATCTATATTAGTATATAGCGCTAAGCTAGTGCTTAGCGCTTAGAAATGCATCAACGCGCATGCGCAGTGGACATATTTGAGCGCACCGCGCATGTACCAGTTTGCACGGGCTTGTCACGACAACGAAATAAACATAGTGAATATGGACCTAGGTCGCCACCGCATGTGACTGTGGTGATGTCAATAATAGTTTGATACCTGCAGTAGCTAACGAATGTGGGCTCCGTGTTCTTGTTTGTTTTGAAAAGGTTTTCAACAAGTGACTCACTTTTTTTATTTGTGTACTTACTTCTCCACATTGCAGACTGCGGAGATATCAGGTTCCAGTTATTTTTCTCGCACTGCTGTACCAGGTCAGCTTGCAATCAGTAGTTTCCTTGATTGAAATCACCGTTCCTGGGCATTCATACTTATACGAGAATCTATGGTGATTGATCTACAGAGGTAATTTTTACTGCTGTTAGATCTCTGCAATACAATTGGTTAAGTAGGGTTGATGTAATGTCTTCTTCTCGTCCTGGAACGCCGACTTCATCTCGGTTCTACTCAGACCCTGACGGGGAGCAGAAACGAGTAACATGGGAGCTGGGGGCTCCTTGCCTGTTGTGTCTGATGCTGGCTCATTTGTGGTAGTTGCTGGTGTGTTGGCCACTGGCTTCGTTTTATGAATAGAAGAAACAAAGGTAGCCGCTGCCGTCTATTTGGTTAAGCGCCGACCGCGGTCTAAGATGACCTGTTTTTGGTCTCCAGGAATGCCCAAAGTTAGGTAGACGAGCTTGTCTTCAGATTTGGGGTCTTCTGGGCTATTGTCTGCCGTGCTGCTGTACAGGCTCCACTGATTCACCTTTTAGAAGGGGTTTTTTTAAAGATGACCCCTGCGTGTCGCGGGGACTTTACAAACACGTCACGGACACAAAGTACACTCAGACTCGGAACAACAATTTGTGGATCACACAAAGTGGTGTCCCGTGTGGAAATCGTACCCACGGCCTCTTGCGTAGCAGTCAAATACACTCCCACCGCGCCACAGAGGCAGTCAAAATAAATCCCATTCTGTCGGCAGCGTGGTCCCGATAGCGATTCCATCCCGTTTGTCGTACCGCTTGCCTTTCTACCTTGGTGTATTTGTGTAGTGGGTGTGGGGGGTTATGAGCCAGTCCCTTGCGAACCATTTTCGATTCGTGTGGGGTAGACGTGGCAATGTCTACCTCACGTGAATCGGAAATCTCGGAAATCTGCCGACTCGCACTATATGCAGCTGATGCGGTGGCCTGTTTAGCCTCTGACTGGTCTGTTCGTGGTAAATGTCCGCGCTGCAAAAATACTACTGTTTTTGCCGTTAACATAGACTCGCGGTGCGTGGTTGATGCTTCAAATGTCTCCGCCTCCAGCACCGGATCGCTCTGTGTGGTCGCTGCTGCTGGTGCCTTTACTGATGGAGGATGAGGCTTTGTTGCCAGTGTTTTCGATGGCCTTGACTAGGCCAGAAAAGTCCATAGAAAATCAAATCAAATCAAATAAATTTATTTGTGGAACTTAAGTACATGTGTTATGACATTAAAATATAATCGTCTTACTATGTTTCGCCTATGTAAGGCGTACAATATGTTTAAAAAAAAACTGCAAATTATATAAAAATAAAAAAAGTAAAGTCACTAAAGGAATTTAAAAAAAAAGTAACAGAATAATATTAAAAAAACAATTAAAAAAATAACATAAATAATTCAATTAGATCAATTCAAAATCAAACAATGTCAATAATTAAATTAAAAAAACTAATTTATATAATTAATAAATAAATCATCATATGATGATTTACTGGTGTTATTTTCTATAATTATGTTATTTATTAATTATATTATTATTATTATTATTCTCTTTATTTAGTCTTTTTCTTATAAATTACATTTTTAAATATATATATAAAAAATACATTTAAAAATATAAAAAATAGTGTCCCACCGGCATCGGGTACAGGGACCAAGCTACCGGTGGTTACGGCCCCAGAGAAAGGAACCTCCTCACAATGCGAGCCGTGTCCAGAAGTACTGCCTTCTGCATCAAGCGCTTGATCCAACCGTCTAACGCGAGCCTCTCAAGGTGTTGGTCGAGGCTCTTGGCAATCAAACCATTAACGGAGACGACTATCGGTACAATGATTGCCGAATCAACATCCCACATGTCGACAATCTCGTGCGCCAGATCCAGATATTTTATTTGTTTATCCTTTTCGGCTTTCACGAGATTTTCGTCATGGGGGATGGTGATGTCGACAATCATTGCACGGCGCTCAGATCGGTCTATCAGCACAATATCAGGCTTGTTAGCGACAACAGTCCTGTCTGTGATGATAGAGCGATCCCAGTACAACGTGATACGACTATTTTCAAGAACTGGCTCAGCAACGTACCTGTAGTACGGGACTTCAACGTCCACAAGGTGGTATTTCAGAGCAAGTTGCTGGTGGATTATCCTGGCTACTTGATTGTGTCTGTGCAAGTACTCGCCGTTAGCAAGACGTGAACAGCCGGAAACGATATGTCTGAGGGACTCACCAGGTCGGTGACATGCACGACAGATGTCAACAGTGCCATCCCTCAGTATATATTTCCGGTAGTTATTCGTCATGATAACTTCGTCAGCAATTGCACATACAAAACCCTCGGTTTCCCCGAAGAGGTCACCGAACCGTAGCCAGGCCACAGATGCTAGGTAGGTCCACATCGGGCCCATGAAGAGCCCGAAAGAACCTACCGTGAAGCTCCTAGCTCTGCCATACCTCCCTGCGTTCGTTGACTCCAAGTACTACAGGCCTGCGCCAGTTCTCTTTAGCGAAGGAGAGCGGGGTAAGCCCGGTGTCCACCGCGACAACATCCCGATGCACACCCACGTCCATATGGAGAAAATATTCTCTGAGATTGTATATCTCGCGGTTATGAAGGGACTTGAGGTTCAACAAACCCCGGCCCCCACACTTCCGCGGGATATACAATCTCATCACAGATGAACGCGGGTGATGCATTCGGTATGACGTCATGAGTGTACGGACTTTTCGGTCGAGGATGTCTAATTCTGTCTGAGTCCACTTGAGTATACCGAAGGAGTACATTAGAAGTGGCATGACCCAACTGTTGCAAGCCCAGATCTTATTGCCACCTGACAAAAGGCTATTAAGCACTTTTTTCAGGCGACCGAAGAAACGTTCTTGCAACAGCTGTTTCATGTCAACCTCATTAATGCACAGTGCCTGCGATATACCCAAATACTTATAGGTCTCGGTTGCGAGAAGTGATCTCAAGTGAATGGAATCCGAGAGTTGAGTCCCTTCGGATTCCACTACCCGTACTCGCTTTATATGAACGACTGCACATTTGTCAACACCAAACTCCATTCTAATAGAATTACTAAAGGTTTCAGTTACCTTCAGTAACGCTATTAGCTGTGAGCTGGTGGGGGCAAAGAGCTTCAAGTCATCCATATACAGCAAGTGGGATATGACCTGACCACCACGTCGCAACCTGCAACCTAGCCCTGAACTCTCTAGTAAGGTACTAAGTGGGTTCAGTGCTAGGCAGAACCAAAGGGGACTCAGAGTGTCACCCTGGAATATACCCCGCTCAATCCTTATGTACGCCGCCACTTCCTTGGATCCCTCGGCACCCTGGATAGGTAAGAACCGTATTCCATTGTCCCATACACGACTTCAAGAAGGTGCATAAAGTTGTATTAACTTTATACAACTTCAGCACCCTCAGAAGCCATGTATGTGGCACGGAGTCATACGCCTTCTTATAATCTATCCAACATGCCGATAGATCCTTTCGGTTGCGGCGAACCTGCTGGCTAATAGTCATATCAATGAGGAGAAGCTCTTTAGTACCGCGGGCCCCACTTCTACATCCATTCTGAGAGGTACACATGATGGAGTTTGTGTGTATATGTTTATTTATTTTAGCTCTCAGAATGGATGTAAGAAGTTTATAGATCGATGGTAAACAAGTAATCGGTCTATAATTTCTAGGATCCGAGGTACTACCGGTCTTATAGAGCAGGTGGGTCACTCCTTTAGTCATAAAGGCTGGCAGCGACGCAGATTCTAGGGCGGACTGGAATTGCGATGCCAAACAAGCGTGCAAACTGCGTAGCCATTTCAGCCAAAAGTTGTGCAGTCCGTCTGGGCCTGGAGATTTCCAATTAGAAAAAGGACGGACTGCACTGGCTACGTCTGTGCTGTTAATGTTAATATCTTCCATTTCCAGAATAAGTTCGCACGCTCGTTCAACGTCACGCATCCATTCCCCCTCTGTGTGGGTGACAGGCACCGCCCAAATGTTACGCCAAAACGAGCTTGTCGCTTCAGCATTTGGTAGATGCCCGCCATCCACACCTTGATCCGTTCGCTGCCAGTCTCTATACACCCACCTTTGGTCCCTTTGGAACATGCAGTTCACGTTATACCTGTCCACGCGTTTTTTGTACCTGCGTATTCGGTTTGCCCATGCATAGATTTTTTGCTTCAGGAAGTCGATGCGCTCTGTGACACGAGACATATAATCCTGAGGTCTGATGTCAGTCCCCAAGAATGCCCGTTTCACAAAGCGCATCACTCTCGGGCGAGTGTTCCCGGTCCTGAAGCAGGACAACTTGCCGATGAGTACCCTTGCCCCGGCAATACGGCGCTCAATCCTGCATTGCCACGCGGGTACGGCGCACCTTGGTCGTATAGTAGGGGTTTCTGCTAAAAGCTTAACACCTCCTATACGACATGCCGCAACAGCTGCACAATACAGGATTGAGTGGGTATCGCCGAGGTCTTCGCTATTGTCTAGGTAAGTAGGCAATTATTATTATTATTATTATTAATATTATTCTGTTACTTTTTTTTAAAGTACCTTTAGTGACTTTACTTTTTTTGATTTTTATATAATTTGCATTTTTTATTTATTACACCAAAAACAAAGCGAATGTCGGAATTAATGATCATTTATAAAATCTATTATGGAGTAGTACACTTTATTCACCAGAAATCTATGGAGTGCTGTCTTGAAACGATTAAGGTTATTTTGGTTTGGTAGGTTGCCAAATTGTATTAAGTGTCTAGCACTTAATACAATTTGGCAATTTATTGTAGATTTTAGGTGCCACACCTAGAAAACTTTTAGAAAAAAGTGCAGTTTGATGTTGTTTCAGACGTAGTGTACCAGAGAAGAAGAAAATCGGAAGAGATAAAATCTTTAAACTTATAAAATATGATTTGCAACAACTTTCTTTTGCGTTTTGAATGCAATTTCTCTTTTTGAGGAATTGCCCCAGAAAATAATACCATATCTGAGTGTACTAGAGACATAAGCGTGAAATGTAAAATGAAGTGCACATGTTGGGGATAGGGCATGACCAGGCGTGCCTGGTCATGCCCTATCCTATGCTATGTTGCCTGCCCATGCCTCGCCCTATTTTATTGGTCTAGTGGTTAGTGACCGTAACTGATAAGCCGGAGGTCGCGGGTTCGATCCCCACCCAGGATAAATCTTTGTGTGATGAGCACTAGGGTTTATTCTGTGTCAAGGTGTTATTTATCTATAATATGTATGTATTTAAAAATATATAAGTATGTGTATCAGTTGTCTGGTTGCTATAGTACAAGCTCTGCTTAGTTTGTACATTTGTATTTTACATCTGTAATTTTTTTTTATAATATGCAGCTGCCACATATTTTATCTCACCACCACCCAAAGGTTGACTGATAAATGCGCATCATATGCATTCTCTATCAGTCAACCTTGAAGTTTTTAAATTATATAAAAAAATTAAGTAAAATAAAATTCAGTTTAATCAACAGGTACTTTATATAAATTTATTACGAAAAGTCAATTGTTTGCTACATTTATCTAAAAAAAAAACAGATATAGACTATGTATTGATTACATTTGTCGCCAAGTGTTTTGCGATAAACCACTTTTTTTGTTTCGTGTTCTGTAATTCCAACATGTTTCTTTTTTCGGGTATCTCTCAATATTTGATAGTTTTTTCTTTTGTAACGCCAACGCCATATTCTAAAATAACACATACCAAATTTCATTCATTGACTGTATGGGGCTAAAAGTTTGTTGTTAGAAACAGGCTTAGCAGTCAGGGTCAGGGTTACATACATCATTTTAATTTTTATATCGGATGCGCACCAGTGTAAATGGATATTTTTTTTTATTATTTGCTTTGTTTAGATATTATACGATTGATAAAAGTAATAAAACCTTGATATTTTCAGTTTATTTGTTAAATTCAACCTCCGTAATGAGTTTGTTTACATTATTATTGATAGACCATGAAAATGTTTATTTTTTACAATTTTAATTGGCAATATTTCAATGAAAAACGATTATATTACGGATACTAAATGACCCCGATCAATTTTTCGACTGATTTCAAAGTTTACATTAAATTTGTAAAATAATGTATTGCTATAGCTCTCAATGTGTTCCATGATGGGTGTGGCGATCTGCAATTGAAACGAAGTCAGTTTATACTTTAGCTCATTTTTATTTCCAGAAAACTATACTCTTCGAGCTGGTAATATGGCCGTGGTCTTAGTAGATGGCTTAAACAGAGAGCCGGCTTGGGGTCCCGACGTCGATGAATTCAAACCAGAGCGGTGGCTGGACAAAAAAAAACCACTTGATAATCTACAGTTTTCATTTGGTTATGGTCAGAGAACATGTGTTGGTAGGTATTTTTTTCTTCTTATTTATCTGATAATACTCTAGCGCGCACTAACCGGCCGATCAAAGTTTATGTCTTCGGAGATTAAAGTAACATTTTTATTATGTCATACGGTTCTGAGTGTAGTATCTCATCCACCGTAATTTGTGTTTAGTTTTGTATCGTGTAATAATGTAAATATCAAGTGAAATCCAATTGCATTATTACAAATAAACGAGTGATTTGAAATATCTAATTTTGTCACCATTTTGCAACATTTTGTAGAAGTATCAAAGGATCCGGTAATCCATGTAGTTACCAATCCCAATAATATAAAATCTAATAAATAAAATTCTCGTGTCACAGTTTTCGTTGCCATACTCCTCCGAAACGGCTTGACCGATTTTGATGAAATTTTGTGTGCATATTGGGTAGGTCTGAGAATCGGACAACATCTATTTTTCATCCCCCTAAGAGTTTGTTTGTTTGTTTGAACGCGATAATCTCAGGAACTACTGGGCCGCATTGAAAAAATATTTTATTGTTGGATAGCCCATTTACAAGACTATAGGTTATAACATCACGCTACGACCAATAGGAGCGGAGCAGCAATGAAAAATGTTGTAAAAAAAAAGGGAAAATTTACGCAGACGAAGTTGCGCGGGTCAGCTAGTAAATAAATAAAAATATATGTATATCATATTTATGTTTCAGGTAAAAAATATGCAATGATGTCTATGAAAGTCACCGTGGCACACATTGTGAGAATGTTCCAATTGAAAGCTGACTTTAGCAAAATGAAGTGCAGATTCGATCTTGTAATACGACCACTATCAGGACATGAGGTTACATTGGAGAGAAGAAATCCAAAATAAGTAAAAATTTAATCAAGTTTTGTGAGTTTATTCTATTAAAAATAAAATGAAAAGCACAAAGGTTTTTTTTTTAATTAGAATATTAGAATTGGAAAACGACCAACGTTTTTTTATACCACTAAAGGAAGAGACAAACAGCTCGTGCGCCTAATAGTAAGCGTCACGCTAGCAAATAACAGTGTCAGTGCTTAATCTTTGTTTAGCAATTTTATTTATTTGTTACCGCACTGCGCTCCTCATCTGAGACATAACTTCATAGGTCTCATTTGCCCAGTAATATCACCTGCTGCTTTGCCTGTTACTCATATGGTTCTTTCTGTATAAGGTTAAGTGTTGTGGAATCAATTATACTGCGACGTCTATATTATTTATCTAGTTAATACAACACTAAGTCTTTTTAGGGTTCCGTAACAAAATGGCAAAACGGAACCCTTATACTTTCCCCATGTGTGTCCGTCCATTCGTCGTCCGCAGTTTAGCAAACTTTTTTAAATCTGTTTATATGGAGGTGTGCACACATTAGCTTGTTACAACTCCTATGAGAGCAGCAAATAGTAAAAATACGTTAAAAAATCACAATAGCATTTTACTAGCAATAAGAAAATTCTTGTTTTATATTCGACCACAATCAGTTCGCGCAATACAACATGGGACAAAAAAAACTTGAAAACTCAACAGGAGGTGGAGGACACTTTGAACTGTTGGAACTAGACATGACTTGATATGGTATCTTGATTGATTTTCAATGAGGTATATACACCGATTATGGGCCACCGTGCCAGTCCTGGATACAGTAGACTAGTTTTGAGAAATACATAGGTCGATTTCTGATTTGATTCTGGTCGGAACTAGTAATAGCACCCCGCTGACTAGCGCCCAGCTAGCGCAGGCCTAGTATCCTACTACGGAAGTTATATATAAAAAGAACAAAAAAAATCAGTGCCTTACATCATAAAATACCGAGAGGTACATGTGAAGATCACCTTCAATTCGATAATCTTCATACGTACCTAGCTCGAACCACGCACACGTGGTCATCAGATATGGAATTACAGACTACTTTGTTTGTAAGCGTCCCGAGATTCCATGTCAGTGAGCGACGTCTATGTGTCGAGCGTGTCTCTCTGTTTCTGTATTTTTTGTGATTATGCGGCAAGTCTTTAAACTCAAATTGTACAGTAGCATCAACGTAACTAGGCCGGACTGAAGTAGGCGACAAGTGGTTGCGCAGAAGCATTTTTTGGAAGTAAATGGTGACAGGAAGCGGGGGCGGGAGCGGTAACTAAACCAAGAGAATTAGAGATGCGATTACACATTACATTGTCATAATTAGTATTACTAACTTATGTTTTTTTGTGATTACTTTCGTAAAGAAATTGCTTTTCAAAGTTTCTTTAGTATTTACTGTAATTGTTCTGAAGGGGTATAAGCAGTATCGCTAGTATTTAAGTTTTGCCACAAGTTGACTAAATGTATAATTCTTGTTTCTAATTATAACGTTTTTATATAATGATATGGAGTCTTACATTTGCCGGATTATTGAGATGAAAATATTAGTCTTTCAGTTTATTTATTTCTCTTTTTTTGGTAAATACTCTATTACAAGATTAACAGATAAAATAAAATCAGAATAAATAGTAATAAACAAAGTCAGCAGGTGTCATAAAATCGACAGGCACCGTGCCCAGCTGGCTGATAGCATTGCCACGTTGAATAGCAAAGCTGATTTGCAGAGTGAAGTACAGGCCAACCTTCTGGTCATGTGATACGTCATCCTGGAATTTACATCAGATTTTATAGAAATATTGTACACTCGGACCACATGCGTCGACACCCATAGCGTTTCGACTCCAAATAAAAACATTATCTCCGACAAGATTATTGTATTTGCACCGTTTGGTAGCCTCCGCCGATGCAGCAGCAGCGCCAATGCATCCCGCTGTGGAAGATCTGACGGCGAGGACGACTAGGGTGTCGACGCAAGTTGCGTCCCACACCAAAGGCCGGCCCATCTTAAGTAACAACGACAATACCATCCGATCTCTCCCCATCGCCACGCACCAGCCCCACGGGTTCCCGTATGACTGGTAGGTACGCCCGCGTTGAAAAGACCCAGGCGGATTACGTCGTTGAGGTTGGCGTGTCACGAGATGCGACCTGATTTATGTTTAACATCATTACACCCAAGAGTTCAACAGTGAAAGATCCGTAGGCTGTTTTAATGAAATCATAGCGAAGCAAAGCCATCATAGCGCTATCTCGTCCGCTTGACAGAATTTAGTAACAAGGCTGAGATAAATGTATAGATTTGGAATGCGCGAAGCCAAAACATCCTTGCCTTCGCCGTCGAGCTCGTTTTTTACTGTCAAATGGTAAAGCTTTCAAATTGTAGCTATCTCTCGAACGTGCTGTAAAATGCTAACCAAATGTGATATTTAGTTGTCTTAATTGTTCATTATATTCATAATATAAGTAAAACAAAAGGTAATTTATCCGTGGGTCCGTATTATAATCATATCGTCGTCTAATTGAGGCTTGAGAGATATGTAATAAGGTATTGTTTCAGATGAGTGATGTAACTATGTATAATAATAACCAAAACACGAATAACATCACAAAATCTCAGGTAAACCAATAAGTAAATATAACTTGGGTACTCAATACCTGTTTCTATCAGAACATTAAATTATAACCGTTTTAAAAGTGATTTAAATAAACTTTTAATTGATAGCTGTTTTTATGATTTGAATTAATATTTTAGTAAAGAACTGATATACATTTTTTTTTATATATAAAGACGACCCTCGCTGTAGGGTACAAGCTCTGTGTCACGGGGGACTTTACAAACATACAAGTCACGGACAAAAAGTATACCCAGACTCAGAACAACAATTTGTGGATCACACAAAGTGGTGTCCCGTGTGGGAATCGAACCCACGACCTCTTGCGTAGCAGTAGGACACACTCCCACCGCACCACAGAGGCAGTCAATTTTAAATTTATATGATTGAGTAGTTGGTAAATGATTGAATAAAAGTAAATTGTAATAGATTAATAATCGCATGTATAATGGACATAATCATAATAACAATTATAACAATAAATAAAGTACTTGACTAAATCTTACAACTTACATAAACAACAATATTATTAACAATCCTTTTACGAATAAGAAGTTACTGGGTATTGTAATAGTCATTAGCTCAGGGTTCAGTGAATTCTTAGCTGTATAACCTTTTTTTTTTGGTTAGGCGGGAAAAAATCCTGACGAACACCCCCCACCTGGGAAAGACGGTGGAAGTAGTTTGGGATTAGCACCCACTAAAAAACCGCCGTGTATCACTCGCTACATTTGCGAATGGGGGGAATTTGTTATACCGTCGGCGGCAATGCCTGGACGCGATGTTGTTGCGTTTCGAGCATTCCCACCTACGCGGCCCCTAAATACACATAGGGCGCCATGCCTCCACGGAAGGCCGCAGGCGGGGCAGATTACCCCGCACATATGCGCCTGATGCCACCTTAGATAAGGCTGCGGGCAGACCCAGCCCCATCTAAGGCAGCATCAGGCCCAGATGTGCGCGCCGACGGCGCTCGGTTCTCCGGCGATGGAGCGGATCCGCAGGGAGCTCTTTTCCCTGATACGCTTCGCCGCCTCCTTCTGCAAGATGACGTCCTCGGAAAGGATGCGACCGCATTTCACGAGGTCACTTCCTACTACTGCGGTGTGAACTCGACGTTGTCCCTCTCAAGCTGGACAATGCTGGAGGGTGTGCTGCGCCGAGTCCTCACCGCAGTCGCAGTGGTGGCAGGCGAGTGGTGCTAAATTGGACTATCTGGAACACAGGAAGACAGACCCAATTTTTACCTTTCAAGAAGTGAATTAGAGTTTCTGAGAACTGATTTTCGTTTATTCAATAACTTGATCTATTCAAAGATTTTTTTGAACCAACATTTAGAAAACTTACTTTGTTTTCTCTATAACTTGATTATTCAAAAAAATCTCTCGATCTTTCGGAAACTAAATATTTAGGTTCAGATAGCCAAGTTTTACTTATTAAGAACTCATTTTCATTTATACAATAACTTGATCTATTCAAAGGTTTGTTTGTAGATAAATAATTTTAACATGCTGCATAGGTACTGAATATGTTACTATTGTTTAGCTCAAGTGAATAAAGCACAACGCCACAACATCTACTACTTTATAATTATGTAGTATCATATCGAGAATTGGATTTATTTAAGGATAGTATGATTATTTAAGTGATTTTACCTACATGAATATTGTATTTTTATTTTAGAACATTATAAAAATGAAACACAATTTATACCTATCTGATCATTTATTGAACAACACTTAATACTAAACATTATTTTGAATTTTCTGAATTAATTCATTTGGGGATTTATAAATATCATCGAATAATATATGTTTTATAACATGTTGGGCGCACATCTCCGCTTTACATTAAAATTTACAGATGGTGTCTTCTTGGTTTATGAAATCTTTAGCGTCGTATATTTCGATGCGGACATTTTTAAATCCTAGGACAGGCTTTTTGATAAAAGTATACGAAGTCACAACGCTATCTTCGGAATGCCGTCTTTTTCGATGAGATGGATTTTCGTTGGAGTTTCTTGCTAAGCGCACTGCATCTGTGAGAATAAAGTTGAATAATGGTTCCTCTGAATCCTGTAAATGAATATTTCCACAAATGAGATAAGCGTCGCAGTAGCTAAGTTATACTTGTACAAGTTATTGAAATTAAACCCGAGTATTAGAGTATTAATAAGTTTTTTTACTAGGTACATAATCTTACTTTTTACTATGTCATTATATAAATAAAAGATTTGGTGCTTGTTACACAATCACACCTATACGACTGAACAGATCTAGGTGAAATTGGGCATGGAAATAGATTATAGTCTGGAATAGCACGGAGGTTTCTTAAACTGAAAAATTTAAATACAACAGGCCATATATCTTACTGTAAGTTTGTTATATCTATATTAATACTAGCGAATGTCCCCTCATCATTTATTATAATCCCCCGAAAATTAGCTTCTTGTAAAAAATACCACCAAGCAACACTGGTCAAGAGTGAATCGCACGTGCGACGGCATCCCCCGTCGCACGTGCGATTCACTCTTGACCTGAGTGTAATTTAATGGTATTTAAGGTTAATAAAGAATATTTCCCCTCCGAATTTCCTCCCAGAGCCGAAAAAACTCCCCGAATTTGCAGAGAATCTCTCCAATTTGGCAACAGTGCTAATAAGTGACCGATTGTCATTTCCTCAGTGTTCACGTAAAAAAATATCGCTTTATTATTTCCACAGTTCTTAACAATTGCGTTAATAAATTTTTCACTATCTATTACTCATCGTAACATCCTAGATAGCATCCATGCATTATCATTTGGTTATTTACGAATTTGGTTTCTGACATCGATGCTTACATTCATGATGATGTCTAGGTTGCAGCATATAAGCCCTGTTGGTCTAGTGGTTAGTAACCCTGACTGCTTAGCCGGAGGACGTGGGTTCGATCCCCACCCAGAATAAAACTTTGTGTGATGAGCACGATGGTTTATTCTGTGTCTGGGTACAATTTATCTAAAATATGTATGTATTTAGAAATATATAAGTATGTATATCAGTTGTCGGGTTGCCATAGTACAAGCTCGGCTTAATTTGAGACCAAATGACGTTGTGTGAGTTGTCCCAAGATATTATTATTATATTATATATGTGAGCACGTCTTGTAGACATCTTTGATGTGACACGACTAGTTGCGCTCCCACTGCATGAAAAGCCATGGTGTCCGAGACTGTCGGCAGCTTCATCTCAGTGACACCGATGCGGAGAAATACACGGCGCACCTAGTCATAAGCAAGTAGCAAAGCCGCAGGGTGTGTTATGAAACATATTATTTTAGTCATCATCTCATAATTTAGGTGCAATACATCCCTTTAGGTTAATTTAATACTTACACAAAAAAACCGGCCAAGTGCGACTAGTACTTGCGCACTAAGGGTTCCATTCAAACTTATAGGTATGTAAATAGTTCGACTGTCACGAGAATCTATCTAGACAGACACACGACATTGTTTCAACCAAGTTACAGTTACGGCGACTCGCCGTTAGTGGTTACACGACGCACTATTATTAAGTAATAATAAAAAATCTTTATTCAGTTAAGAAACAAGACACTACACTTGTGAAAAGTCGATTCTACATGTCTGGTCACAATAGATAAAGCCGGAGAAAAGAACGAGGCAATAAAAACTTGCGGTCACTCTTTTCAAATTGGCAATTTTTACAAAGTAGCTTTGTTTATAAACTGTATATGTAGGTAAGATGCTGCCACCATAATATTATATACCCCATAAAAGAGGACTGATACCATCAGAAGACATATTGTATATCCTCAGTGGTTAAAACATAGTAGGAGCATCCACTGACACCAACCATATATGTGCTTAAATATTGATCAAATTACTGCCAACAAATAAATAAACATAAATGTTTTGCAAAAGAAATAAAACAATACCCCTAATTTATCACGCAGAATCTTTACTTACAAAAGTAAATCGTTTTCATAACTAATACCTAAGCAAAATTATCAAACGACGACAAAAATATTCTCCTTAGTAAAATACAATAAACTGTACAATAAAAATACATTAATAAGAAGCAAGGAACTACATTCATTTAACTTTATCCCCTACATAATTATATAATTTCATACAGTCTGAGGTATTAATGAATCTCGATAAACTTAGTAAAGTACAATTGCAAGTGTAATATATATACAGAGTGACTTTGAAATAAGTCGACAAATTGATAGGGGAGTATCAGCACCATTAGTACATTACGCATTCACAAAAATCGAATTTAAGTTGTAAAAAAAACATCCGATTTTATTGTTTAAAACGATGGTGATAGATCTATTAAGGTTTAGTAAACTAAAAGAATCAGTACATTATCATTATTTCCATATTTCTAAAACTTAATCAAATAAATAAAATGATCAAAGTTTCAAAATCGTACGACGCGCTTTAGAAATCATATGATCATAATTTCATGTCATTGGGTCATTGGTTATAAACACAAAATAAACAAAGTGCAGAAGGTAACCTTCAAACAACGCGCGCAATAACAACGGACACTTAAACACCGTTCACGGACAAGAAATCTCCGGTCGCCTTCCGAACAACTTAGTCTAAAGTGATCTTTAATACCCTGTTCCATGTGAACGATGTGTATGTGTGCGTGGCTACGTATGAAGGTTACCTTCTGTACTCTCGGTATTTTGTGTAATGCACTCCCGGCGACAAACCCGATCGGGGGTTCCCCGGCCTGGCCGGCTCGTGTAAAGTGGGTTGTGCCGCAGGCAGGAATGAAACATACCGACATCGATACTTTTACTCGAAATCGTAAAGAATTTATTTTTACAAGTGTTAATAGTTATTAAGAAATAAACCGACTTAAAATTTCTAGTACGTTTGCATACTCTATCCTGTATCCTAATAAACTGAGAATTAGAGGTTGTTGAGTACATTTTTACAAACTTCATTTATTTATAAAAAGAGAAATTGAAAACACAAATCATATTAAGAACAATACAATAATATTAACACAGTATGCGAGTCATTTCAGTCCTCGTATGTACAAGTACGAGAAAATAATTACCAGTAAGTATGTAAATAAAATAAGTAATGATCATTTTCTACGGAAATATCGATAAATTTCATTTGCTCCCATAGTATCATCCCTTATCGGCGCGGGTGCGTAATAAACAATTTCACCAGTCGGACGAAAGCTAAATAAGGTGACGGTTGTGTGCGCTGATTACGTAATCAGTTGTGTACTATTAAGTGATAAGTTTTCGAAGATGCCTGGGGGAGGAGAAGAAAAAGTGAACTTTTTGATAACCAATAAATTTTAAATATGGTGATTTGGTAAAGCCAAACTAACAATTTAAGGGAAACGCAGCAAAGATGGCGGACAAATTATTTACACCAAAAAAACTGTCCTTATAGAGGATACTAAGTGCCACTTAAAACCTTTTGGACTTCGGTAAGTAGTCTTCATGTTCCCCCCATGCCCAAGCAAGAGGAAAACGTTGCACTGTCTGTGTTCATTCATGCTCACGGAAACAAAAAACGGCGACGCATGGAATTACTCACTAGATACTTACGTATTTTTTTGTATTTTAAAGTATCAAATATTTTAATATTTTGTTCTTATAATATATCCTAAAACTTCTTGGATACACGCAGGTTTGCTCATTGAAGTTTGTCGACTTAATTCAAAGTCATCCTGTATATACACCGTGAATTTGTAGTCGTTTCGGAGTCGAAAATTTTGAACTCTACATCAATAACCCAATATCAGTTTGTAAAAATATTAACATTTTTTTTTCAAACATTACAATCATTGTCGTTTGCAGAAAATAAATGAGAACTTGTGGTAATGCTACTCGATTTCACGTAATAAAAATACTACGCGAGTAGGTAATGAATGACAAGAAAGCCGCCGGCCACGGGGCGGTCAACAATCCGGTAGGTAGTGGCACGAGGCGAGGCGGAAGCAGTGCAACAGTTCCGAAACACGCCAAATCGAACGCACCCTTACCCCGGCCTCCTTACCCCGCGTGGCGAGCGGACGCCCGCCAACTCTGGCGCATTTTTACAGCTTCCCTATTGCCGTCCTTGCCATCTTAATGTATTTTAATACCTTGTTGTGTAGTTACTAGTTTTTACATCACGTGTAGATTTCGGTCGGTTTAAGCGCGCGAAATCGACGTCGCTCGCACAGTACACGTACAAGCACAGCTGACGATGTGCTCAACGAGTAGCGCGGGCGACGACGCAAAGAGTTCATGCTTATGTGAATGAATTCTCGGTCCACTACTATTACCGTACTGGAATAAATGACAATTGTTAAGTGAATTCTAACTTTGTCATTATTATCGTTGGAATTAATTTATTTTATTTTTTTGGTATCTTCATTTATTTCAAGTTACCATGTTTCGGTTCCAAAACGACTACAAATTCACGGTGTATATATATATATATATATATTTTTTTACTTTTTTTTTAAAAAGACGACTCCCGCAGTAGGATACAAGCCCTGTGTCGCAGGGGACATGGGAATGCCTATCTCTTTACACTCGTAAGCTGTCTAACTTTGCTCACAGCATACGCTGCAGAATTTACGATTAATTTTGAAAATAAGAGATGTGTCATTGTCATAGAAGTTAATGATATAAAATGGTAAATCATTAATATATACCAAGAATAAGAAGGTACCGAGTATTGATCCCTGAGGCCCATTATTAATTGGTGACCCAGACGACCTTGCTCCGCCTATATCGACATATTAAATTTTCACTCAGGTAACAGACAAGTAAGCGCTGTTACCTTTAATACCGTAATGCCAAAGTTTCAGCAGAAGTGTCCTATGTGCCACACAATCAAAAGTTTTAGAAAGATCACAGAATACACCAACGGCATCCTGCGAATTTTTCCGGGCACTAAAAATATGTTTTAGTAGCTTAGTACCTGCATCAACAGTGAAGCGACCCTTTGTGAAACCATATTGATAGTTTTTCAGTAGATTAATAAAATAAAAATTAAAGTTCAAATCACTTAGTGGTGGTCGATATGCACAAACTTTAATATATTTAGCCAACTCCACACATGATAACTCTATAGTACGGCCGACAGACATATGTACTATATCCTTGCGTTCCTTACATTTAACACTGTTGCATACAAATATCATAAATCCACTTTGTATAGTCCTTTCTCTTATAAATGCACAAACCATACAATAATAACTATAATCAGTTAATTAGTTTTCAACCAATGTTCAGTTATGCAACAAATATCAACACTGTGTTTTTGAAAAATAAATTGAGTTCCTCTATTTTGCTGGATAAGCCTCGAATATTTTGGTGAACAACGGGTTATATATAATATCTTGGTAACAGATGTGTGAGGCTTGTCTGTTGTCTCACCTACTAGTTTAAACTAGGAGTCTTAATACCGTTCATAGTACAACTGCTAATACTAAATTAAACTGACGCATGACGGGTCGAATCCTACAACTTCTGGCTATTCTTTAAATGATCTCCATATGATTGAGCCAAACGTTCAGGATTCCATTTTTCCGTTTTAATTAAAGCGCGTCAGCACAGGTACTTGCTATGCGGCGACATTAAAAAAATGTATCGCCAAGTGGAGGTATCAGTACTTGATCGCAACCTTCAATTAATCTTGTGGCGAGAAGATGAGTCGCAACCCATAAGAACCCTGCGTTTAGGTACTTTTACTTACGGGACTGTAAGTGTGAGCTATCTCAGTACCAGGTGCTTATGGCAGATTGGAGAAGAATGCGATGACCCTACCATAGGGACAATCATACAGACAAAGAAGATTTTTACATCGACGATCTAGCCACTTCGATCGATGATGAAAATAAAAGTTCTGTTCTTAAACACGCCGAGTTCAAACAGCTACGCAATACGATCGTGGCATTTTTAAAAAGATTCCAGACGGTACTGACGCTGGTGAGAGACGTAAATGGCGACCACTCGTCTGGACGCGGCAGCCACTACTGAGAGCATCGCGAAAACCGCTTAGAGGTCACGTAAACGTGCGCCTCTGTGTGAGTGTGCTGTTTCGAATGTTTGTTCGTAGTTTACATACTGTATACTGTAGTGAAATAAAAGTGTAGAATTAAGATAAAGACTATATTTACAAGAACTTTATAACTACTTAAAATTAAAAATAAACTTATTAATCAGATGCGGAGTCGGTAAGTAGAGATGTGGCGTCGGCAAGCAGAAACGCGGCGCTGGTAAGGTAGAGACGCGGCGTCGGTAAGCAGACCCGCGGCGTCGGTGGACAGAGGAGCGACGTCGGTAGGAAGAGATGAGGATAGATAGATATGACGGCGACAGGTTCGCCGTTCGATGCGTCTCTATGACTTCCCTCTTAGAGAGCTGTTCCTTGCCTCTGACTTTCTTCTTAGAGAGCTATTCCTTATCTCTGACTTTCCTCTTTGAGAGCTGTTCCTTGTCTGACCTTTCTTCAGTTTTTTCCTCATAAAGAAAACTCTCTAGAAAAATTCAAAATTTTAGAGCGTATTCTAATTCAAATTTAGCATTTACCTAACCAAATTACACACAGCCAGTTTCGGATTGTAGTACATACTATACAAAGAACTCTATGCATATCTTTTGTCATAGAAACCATGAAAATATTTGTCAACATGACAGATTTGATTTATCAAAAATAATTGTTTACAATAAGTATTAAAGAGATATTTAAGAAGAGATATTAATGTTAAAAATGGCGAAATACATAACTAATAGGATATATACAGAAATGCCACGAAATAACACTACAAGGACATATACATATAAGAGGTAAAGATTATCAATTATCACTACAATACTTTAACTTTACTTTGGTTTTACTTATTAATTTATAATTATAGTTTTAGCTTTAGAATATAATTTATATTATGGTTGCCTTTAAGATACCGAAATCATTCATAAATATTATTATACTCACAGCCTACAATCAATATTTTAGTTAACTTATGTATTATGTTTTTTTCCATAAATTCATTAGGCGTTCTAGCCATTTAAAATAATGTAGGGGCAAAATGCAATCACTTGTCATTGAGCCGTAGCCTGTAACTCGGTAGTTTTTGGTAAACCAGCTGACGCGGCAAGCTCCTTAGAAGTGAAGGTTTTATCTCAACGGTGATTGTTTGCTGTTTGTTAGTGATAAGCCGAAGCTCGTAAAATGTTTGTTTGTTGAAATGAGTAGTCGTGTAACACGGTAAACAGGTTTATTGCTACTAAATTATTATTGTATAATATAAAAATACTTAGTTCTAAAATGCTGAGCGTTGTTACTGTAATTGGACCAACTTACGCAGGTGTGACGTATGTGTAAAAGGTTAATGTACGGTGTAACTCGTACATCTTGCCCACTCACAAAGAAAATAAATCAAAATAATAGAAAATTAAAAATGTTAAAAGTATAAAATTAAACTAGTTCATACAAATGTAAAATGTCACACTTGGGTAAATGTGTAGAACGTTGCTAAAATTAAAGGGTATACAAATTACAATATTTCGCTTCGCAGTATAGGCGACGTTGCTTTGTCGAGTACGCGTGCACTGGATAGTTGCTGCCTCTCGCCGTCATCACGGAGCATGAAGGAAGTGTTTCCGATCGCGTCGATACTTGCTGTGGACCTCCTGCGGGGTACCGGTCCAGGCGGTGTCTCTGGCGTCATCGTTGGTTCCCTCGTAGGACGTTTCCGTAATTTGCAGTAGGCATATATTGCACCTGCTACCATTGCGGCGCACGCTAGTATGTACAACAAGACATATTGATTTACGTCGTGGTATGACAAACGATCAATCGGGAAATCTTCTGCTGTAGCAGTCTTGACTTGTTCTAGTTGTTTTCCAAGCTGCCGTAGTGAAGTATTTTGTTCTAACATCCAACTCTCGTTTGCGTATTCATTCTTCGTTATGGTTACAGAGAGATTTATGATGTGGTTTATAGGAGGAATGTCTACTGGCGTAATATCAGCTCGTGCTTGTATCTCTTCTGTGTGTTGTTTGTGTGGATGGATTATAAGTGATTCACTGTTAATTATGCAGTCGTCACTCAGTGTTATGATCCCTGCCCTCTCTAGACTTTGTGTAGAAATCTGCCGCTCGCATATGACTCGTATTGAGCATTTCTCACAGCAGAAGAAGAAGTATTTGTTTACACTGTTTAACTCCAACCATATTTCTCGGCAGACTTCGAGTCTTGTTTCACATTCTGCTGATTGCTTGTGCTTTATGCATAGGTTTTCATCGGATCTCATGCGGTACACAGGCTTCTTCAGAGCGCATAGTCGAATCGTACTATCTTGTTGTATACATTGTTGTAGTTCCAGTGCAGTCATTGGTATGTACGAGTCCTTATGCATGTTGATTGCTAATGTGTCGGTGATAGGGACTAGGGTGACCATGTCTACGTCTCTTTTTTTAGGGACAGGTATAATTTTGTAAATCTCGTAGCTTTCTCTACTAATCAATGGCACTTTCATCTCAATAATAAGATATCTCTGTGTCATTTTTGCCTTCACTTGGAGAAGGTGATAAAAATGTAAATATTCTGTTTGAATATTAGTGATTGGAAGCGCCACATCGTTTGCTAACAGTCCTGAAATCATATTTAGTTCGTCTCGCATCTGTTCGGGTGTGATGAGGTGTAGGTTCATTCCACCATTGTAAATATTCGTGACGGTGTCCAATAGATCTCTTGTATGTTTCTAATATGTTCTATAAGACTATTAGCAGAAATAGCTGACATCACAAACTCGATTGACAGTTCTTGTGTGTTGATTTCTTTCTGAAGTCTGTTGGTAAAGTTATCCAAGTTCAATAGATGCTGATTAAAGAGCTTGTATTGCTTCTCAACGGTTTCTTCTGATCTCTTCAGCAAGTTGTATTCCGCTTCTATTAAAGATGTCTGATTTTTTGCTAATAATCTGAAGTGATTTTCGTTTGCTTTAATCGGGTCAATGTCCCGTTCATATTGCTCGGAAAATTGGTCATCCAATACTCCAAACAACGAACGAGCGATGGAACCGACACCGTTGATAAGGCCGCGCTTATTTCTCATGTTCCCGCGTCCTTGCGTATTCAGCAACATGCGGTTGTAGTGTTCAAGTTCAATAAACGCGTGACGTAATTGTAGTAATATTACATCACACTATGTTCGTTGTTTTATTTGTGTACAGATGTTTTGTAGGTGATCGGTGAATTTGCCAATCGTTTCTATGCTATTCCAATAGGACTGGACGTCGTAATATACAACTATCTTCCACTCATCTCGGATTAGTTGCATGTTAGACAGTTTATCGAAATACATTCCTTGTTGAATTTCGATAATGTTGGTTGTGTTCATAGCCGTTACGGGACACAGTAGGTATAGTAGTGTCATAACTAGGCCGATAAAGTTTGTTTTTCTGTTTGTTTTGGGGCTGCTCAGGTCTGTTGAATATTTCTCCTTTGTTTCAAATTTCTTCCCTTCGTCGTTACTTGGCGTTTGTTGTTGGGAATGTTCGGTTTTGTTGATCGGCAAGACGGATAGCTTTGTAATAGGCCTTTTCGTGTAGCCGTTTTTTGTTTTAAGGCTAACGACACGAACGTACCCATCTTCCCCTGGGTGAATTTCAGTGATTCTGCCCAATAGCCATTTTCCGGCCGGGAGGTGATCGTCTTGAATCACCACCAAGTCGCCGATATGCAGGTTCTTTTGCGGCTTGAGCCATTTAGCCCTGGCTTGTAGTTGGCTTAAATATTGTGCTTTCCACTTTTTCCAAATTTCCACGAACATTTTTCTTGTTAGTTCCCATCTTGTTCGAGCATCTTCTGCTGTCTCGATGATGGTTAATCCTGCTCTGCCAGTTAAGAAATCAGCTGGCGTCAAACAATCCAGGTCTTCCACGTTCTCACTCAACGGGCATAGAGGTCTTGAGTTTAAGCAGGCTTCGAGTTTTGTTAAGATGGTCGTGAACTCCTCAAATGTCAGTTTCTGTTCACTTACAACTCGCTTCATGTGGTGTTTTAGATTCCGAACTGCTCGTTCCCATAATCCGCCGGCCGAGGGCCAGGCGGGAGCATTAAAATGCCATTGAATGCTCATCTCCGTTACTTCTTTTTGCATCTGTTCGTTGTTATAGGTGTTCTCAATTTCTTCATATTGTTCTATAAGAAGTCTTTTTGCGCCAACAAAATTCGTTGCGTTGTCGCTGTATATGTGTCGGGGAGCCCCTCTTCTTGCCGACAACCTACTCAAGGCTGCCAAGAACGCAGCGCTTGTAAGGTCGGAGACCAGTTCTAAGTGCACCGCCTTCGTGACCATGCATACGAAGACAGCAATATAACCCTTAGTTGTTTTTGCACCTCTGCCTTTGTTCATTTTTACATCAACAAATCCTGTATAGTCCACCCCCGTGTGGTAAAAGGGTGGCGCTGGATTGGTTCGAGATTCAGGTAGGTTTCCCATCAGTTGGTATTGCTTGATTGGATTATATTTTCGACACGTTACACACTTTCTGACTTCCATTTTTGTTGCTCGAATGCCGCTGATAATCCAGTATTTTTCCCGCAAGTACGATAGAGTGAGTCGTGGCCCGCCGTGGAACGTTGTTTTATGTGCTTGTTGGATAAGTAGGCGCGTCAATAAACTATTGTAGGGAAGTATCATTGGATGTTTTCTGTCATCACTGATCACAGCATTTTTCAGTCGTCCGCCCACTCGCAGTATCTCGTACTCATCGAGAAATGGATTGAGAGGTAATAATTTGCTTTTTGTTGAAAGTGTTCCGTGTTTGCGTAAATGACTAATATCTGTGTCAAACGCTAATTGTTGAGTTTGCTTTACGATGACTCCGATTGCACAATTCAATTCTTGTAATGTGAGATACTTAGGTAATTGACTCCGTCTTGGGTTCAATACTCTAAGTACCCATGCGACAATTCGAATGATATGATTCATACTGCTATGTTTTTCTAATAATTGTTGAATAATGTTTATTTCTTGTATTTTATTCACCGCTATATTTGCTAATTTTCGAATGTTTGACTTTTGTTCTTGATTAGTCGAATAATTAGGCTTTTTCAAGGTTGTAGTATCCAGAGATGACAGCCAAGCCGGGCCATGCCACCACAACTGATTTTCTTTTAACTCGCCGGCGTATTGGCCTCTGCTTGCCGCGTCAGCTGGATTGACGTTTGATTTGACGTAGTTCCAAGACGATCCCGGTATGACGTCATTGATGCTTCGAACTCTGTTTTCTACGTACATCTTCCATCGTGAGGGGTCTCCTTGTAACCATCCCAGCACGACCATGGAGTCCGTCCATCCGTAAATTCGTAGATTATACTGAGTCAGAGCTTCCTTGACTTTATGCATTAGTTTACATAACAGAAGTGCTCCATTCAGTTCTAGTCGAGGTAATGTTGTTGTTTTGCGACGGGGTACAATTTTTGATTTTGCTGCTACTAGTGTTACTGCTGTTGATGATGGACTTCTCGCGTAAATGATGCAAGCGTAGGCGTCCAGAGAAGCGTCACTAAACCCATGCAGTTCCATAACTTGTTTTTCATCTTCTAACAGCCATCTCGGAATTTTACATGAATTTATTGCCTGTATATCCGCTTGCAGTTTACACCACTCCTTTTGAATGTGATTGGGAACCTCTTCATCCCATTGTAGGTCTATTTCCCATAGTTTTTGAAAGAGTAATTTTAATTTCGTTGAGAGCGGAGTCAACCAGCCGAGGGGGTCGAACAGTTTTGATATTGCGGCTAATAAGCTGTTGTAATTAAACGTAAAAGTATCGTCTTTCGAATTCCAACTTAGGCCAAGTGTTTTTGCTGTTTGGTCAGTTTTGAAGTTGAAGATCCTTTCATCATCACTCTGTTGTTTTGACACTTTGTTCAGTGTGTTTTGATTGTTAGACGACCATTTCCTTAGGTTGAACCCTCCACTTCTAAGGAGTTGATCAAGATCCGAAGTAATCTTTTGACCTTGTTCTATCTTATGAGAGCCGTGGACTAAGTCATCCATGTAAAAGGATTCCTCCAGAACTCTCGATGCTTCCGGAAACCGTTCCCGCTCGTCTGATGCTAGTTGCCGGAGTGTCATCATGGCTAAGAACGGTGCCGCTTTTGTGCCATAGGTTACAGTCGACAGTTGATATGTACGAAGTGGTACTTCTGGTGAATCGCGCCATACAATTTTTTGTAGTGGCTGGTCACATGGGGCCACCAATATTTGCCGTTACATTTTCTCAATGTCTGCTGTGAATGCGTATTTATATTGTCTCCAATTGATTAGGAGTGTTTGTAAATCATGTTGTAAGTTTGGACCCTTGTACATCAAATCATTCAAACTTCGTCCTGTAGATGTTTTAGCCGACGCATTAAATACCACTCTGTATTTCGTTGTAGCTGATTCGGCGCGTTGCACACTGTGGTGCGGTAAATAGCATTCAAGTGTCACGTTGCTCGGTGTTGATAATTGCATGTGACCTAGGTCAATGTACTCGGACATGAAGTTATTGTATGCGATCGCTAAGTTTTTCTGTTTATGTAATTTTCTTTCCAAATTTTTTAATTGGGCTACAGCCATAGGCTTGGAAGTGCCTAGTTCGTTTTCAATGTCGTTTTTCATTGGCAATCTGACCTCGTATCTCCCGTCTTCTAATCGTTGCGTGGTTTTCTTGTAGTATTCTATGCAGGTCTGATCTTCCACTGATAAATTGGATTGATCACTAATGTCTTCCATCTCCCAAAATTGTTTGATGTTTTCCAAATTGTTCAAAACTACATTACAGTGCAATGTTTTCACGTTACCGCATAGCAACCATCCTAGGTGTGTTTGTTGAGCAATGGGTTGTGTGACGTCATCGCCCTTAATCATGCCGCCAAGCATGATTCTCGAGTAAATATCTGCACCAAGCAGTAGATCCACGGGACGACTCTTATAGAAGTTAGGATCCGCTAGTTTAACGTTTTCTATGTGAGACCAGTCGGGTTTAGCGAACGTCTTGTTTGGTAAGTTGCTGATTAGGTTATTCATTATCAGGACAGGTGTATCAAATTTGTAATTTTTGTAAAGAGATCTGCATGAGATTGTTATCGTTCCTTTGCCGTTATTTTCTTTCTGCCCGACGCCAAAAATAATTCCTTTCCATTTTTGGCGCTTGTGTCCAAGGAGTTGAGCAGCATGCTCTGTTATCAGTGATATTTGCGATCCTTGATCAATAAGTGCTCGCAAAGTATGTTGAGTACCATCGATACCTTCCACGTACATTTCGGCAGTTGCTAACAATATCTCCGAAGCATCTTCCTGCTGAGAAACATATATCGAATTTGCTGCTGCTTGCGTTTCAGTTTTGTTTAGCGTACATGCCTCGTGTAACAAAGTGTTGTGTTGTTTAGGGCACTTGCGACATCGTTTCGTCGACGTGCACTTATTTCCATTGTGACTATATAAGCAATTGATGCAAATATGTAGTTTTCTAGCTGTGTCTAGCTTCTTGTCGTTCGACATTTCCAAAAACCTTGCGCAATTATAAATGCCATGTTCAATTTTGCATAGTGGGCATGTGAATGACGCATGATAGGCTTTTTTCTCTGGCTTTTTTCTTTTTCTTTTTAGGCCACGACCTCTTGCGTAGCAGTCGGATACACTCCCACCGTGCCACAGAGGCAGTGACTTTTCTTGTAACCAGGATTTCAATTTCTTATAAAATAAATGAAAGGGCAACAGTTTTATTTCCTCAGGCAAAGCATTAAAGATGCGCCCACACATTGCAGTACATTTTTTTAAATACATTGTAGTCCTAGGTACTTTAGATAATACAATTCTATCTGGATTCCTTGTATTTCGATTAAATATGTCATTGGCTTTTTTAAATAAAGTTGGATGCTTTTTTACAAATTTAGCAGCTTCTAGGATGTACATGGTAAGGTTAGGATTCGGTATCTTTTGAATAAAGGTTTGCACGATTCCCATGGAGGTATACCAGCTATGGTCCTGACACATTTTTTTTGAGTTAGAAAGACTTTTTGAATGTCTGTCGAATTTCCCCAAATTACAAGACCATAGTTTAACACGGAGGATACGTATCCGTGGTAAGCTGTCAATACGGCTTTTTCAGTGAAAATCATGCACATTTTGTAAAGAACATACACATATATATGTATTTATTTTATTGCAAATTTTGTCAACGTGTGATTTCCAGTTTAGGTGTCTATCCATGACAATACCTAAAAATGTTGTCTCTTTGGTTTCTGTTATCTGCTGACATTTATAATTGATTATAAGATCTTTATGCGGTCCACCATATGTACAGAATTGTATAAAATTTGTTTTATTATTATTGACCTGTAGTTTATTATTGGTAAGCCATTTTATTATGTTATCAATAGTATTATTTATATCTAGGGAATATTTATTAATGTCAGTTTTTTTATCACATGTCATTATCAAAGACACGTCGTCGGCAAATAAAATGCATGGATGCACGATTTACTTAAATTACATTAGTAATTTAAGTAAATCGTAAGATATGAACATCTAATTTGACGAAAAAGTCACCTGTCCATTTGGTCTAGAGGCATAAATTCGGTACACAGTATTGGTCAAAATTGTGTAGCTGTGGGTTCGAACCTTCGGTACAGAATCGTCTTTTTGTAAGTTATTTTAAAAGTCCAAAAGTTTTGCATAGTGGGCATGTGAATGACGCATGATAGGCTTTCGCAATCTTCGTGTTGCTACTTGATTGATTCGTGTTGAAATAACTTTTCATTTTGTTTTGTGGTGAATTTTGAAAACGATTCGGCATGGAACTAGATTTATGGAGGCTGTCTTGTTTACGTCGCGATGCTTCCATCGAGGTAAATTTATTTTCCAGGTAGTCCAGAAAGTCAGTTAAAAGTGGTAATTCGCGTGAATTCTTCAATGTATCGTGATAGTCCGAATTCGTCTCAGCATCCAACTTTTGTGACAATAGGTATACGAGAAGAGTATCTCTATCTACTCCGAGGTTGTTGATAGCGTGTAAGCACTCCCAGGTTACGTTGTAAAGTTTCTTGATTTGTATTGCACATGGCTGCTGCATGTTTGGTAAGCCGAAAAGTGTATCAAGATGCGCTGTAGCTATGCGTTTCTTGTTGTTGTAGGTATGATTGAGAATATCCCAACATGCTTGGTAGTTATCCGAGCTGATGTGTAAGTGCTGTATCATCTTTTCAGCTTCACCTTGTACCTTGCTCTTTAAGAACTGCATCTTCTGAGCTGGTGTAAGGGCTGAATTGCTATTGATAACTTCTGTAAATAGATCTCTAAATGAAATCCATTGGTTGTACCTGCCATTAAAAGTCGGTATTTCAACTTTTGGCGTAGTTTTTTCTCTATAAACTCCGGACCACATCTTTGTATTCAAAGCTTTCTTAAGATCCATGTATTGCTTTTCAAACCTCGTAAAACGATCCTCGTATGTCTTGTTCTTCTCTCCGTTGAATTCCTTAACTATTTCCCAATGTAAAGAATCAACTGTTGACCAACGTGTTTGTAAACTTTGTAGGGCGTCTTGAAACTCCCACTTTTCCGATATAAAATCGACTTGTATATTTGCTGCTGTTCTCATAAACGCTTGAAAGTTAACTAACTGGTTTCTTAGCATGTCGTCCAATTTGCTGTTGCATCCCGTATCTTTCTTCGGGGTGGGTGCACCCTGTAGTTGTTGTTCGCCGTCGTTGTTACCTTGAATCTCGTGCCGACGGCTTTTCTCCTCTTGCTCAGTCTCTACTTGTTCTGGTTCAATCGCACTACTATGTTGATAGGTTGTACCGCTCACAGAAGGTTGTTGAACCGTAGGCTCTTCTGAGAACCGTGCCGGCGGCTGCGGCTCCGACAGTTGCCTATGTTGTGTCAGGATAAGTTGTTTGACTTCCTCACAGCTCCGAAAAGTTATCTTGTACAAATCGCTTGTAAAGTAAGGATGGTTAGAGTCTACCTTTTCCGATAGGGTTTCATGGTTTAGCTGGAAATCGTTCTACAAATTTTCCAGCATCTGCATGCATCGCTTGAAGTAATCTGTGTTCTTCCTGTCCCAGCCATCTTTCTTGATGTTGATGCCAATCTTCGTTATGCTGTCGTAGAGAACGCGTTGATTTTCGTAAATATCTGCTGACATCTTGTTGTTTGCTTGTTAGATCTCGAACTCAGATGTGAGAGTGAGCTGCTTTTCCACTCTTCTGGTTCTGGCTTTGCTCGAAGGACCAAATGTTGGGTTTTATCCCAACAGTGATTGTTTTGTTGTTTGTTAGTGATAAGCCGAAGCTCGTAAAATGTTTGTTTGTTGAAATGAGTAGTCGTGTAACACGGTAAACAGGTTTATTGCTACTAAATTATTATTGTATAATATAAAAATACTTAGTTCTAAAATGCTGAGCGTTGTTACTGTAATTGGACCAACTTACGCAGGTGTGACGTATGTGTAAAAGGTTAATGTACGGTGTAGACGACGTACCTCGCGATAATATAATGTAATTCAAACACACACATAGATTATTTCTTAATAAATATTCGCATCACCTGCACGCACACTGCGACACGCAATGAATGCGCGCCCTTTAGATGTCGCTCCAGTCGCTAATTACCTTAGACGAAGGATGCACGTCGCACCGCAGTATGCGCACAAGTGATCGGTTTTGTAAAAATATCCTATTGTTGTCATTTCTCGCGAACTATATACCACTCCACGCCTACCTGTATCCGCTACAAGTGGTCCTTAGAGCCGGATTTTACGTGAAGCAAGTAAAATAGTTCGCACGTGTGATGTTCACCACTCCGCCGCACACGAACCGCCATATTGAAGCTACCGTAGTTCGCACGCGCCGAGCATTCAAAAAAGAACAACAACACAATCAAAACATGGAGAAGCAAAACCTTGCCCGTGACATTCAATCAGAAATATTGAAGAAAGAATGCACCGAAAAAGATATCCTCGTGAAACGACCGGAAACGGACATTGCCGGTGCGGTAAAAATGACCGTCAAACATGATAAGCCAGTTTCAACCAAAAAAAGCTGTAGCTCGTTAGCGTCCTTCGAAGCGAGAAAAAAGCTACTGGAGTACGAAGCTGCTAAGGCTACGGCAGAGCTTCAAGCCGACCTGATCGAGAAAAAACTCGCCGCTGACCTAGCTGCAATGGAAGCACAATCCCGCAGCCACCGAAGCTCTAGTCACAGTCGCAGCGAAGTAGGATCAGTCGAAAAAGTGCAACAGTGGCTCGAACGTAGTTATGTGTCTGAGGTACACAAGACTCAGCAAAATTTCGAGGACAGCGGTCAGGAAATGAAAAACTTAGTCAGTGCAATCTACCAAGCCAATATGCAAAACAAACAACTGATGTGTCGAATCGCATCATCCAAGGACTTACCCCACTATAGTGGTGATTCTCTTGAGTGGCTAGCTTTCAAACAAGCATACGACGAGTCGACAAAGTTCTGTAAATATAGTGACGCAGAAAATATGTGGAGGTTACGCAAATCACTCCGTGGAGAAGCTAAAGAAACAGTGTCTTCACTTCTCATCGGGAACACGGCTCCGCATACCGTCATGGAAGCGCTGGAACTCCGCTATGGTAGACCTGAAACAATAATAAACAAGATCGCATATCAGTTGAAAAAATTATCACCGCTGTCTCACAATTATCACCACGAAATTGTGCCTTTCTCTATTAAAATAAAAAAATTCGTGGCTGCAGTGCAAGCTGTAAATAAAACCGACTACCTGAGAGGACCAGAACTAGTATCGACAGTGTTGTCTAAAATACCGAGTGCACTCATAAACAAATGGGCTGATTATTTTAACGCCAACTTACACCCGGAAAAGGCTAAGCTGGAAATACTCTCAGAATTTTTGTTCAACGAGGCGAACAAAGTATCTAATGCCGGATTGAGTCACATACACTACCAAGCTGACTACAGGAAGAAATCCGAAGATCGTAGGCAACACGCCGTCTTAGTCAGTGGGAAGGACAGCGCGGCCGGCAAGTGCAAATTTTGTCGAGTCAACAGCCACAAAATTACTGCATGCGCTCGTTTTAAGCGCGCGATGACGAAGGATCGGTGGCGATTTGTACGCGCTAACAGACTGTGTCACAAGTGTTTAGTCGCTTCACATAGCTACGACACTTGCCCGGCGACTGCCTGCGGGATCGATGACTGTACGTTGCCCCACCATACGCTATTACATTGGAAGCGCAACAGACCCGCTGAAACGGCTAGTAAAGACAGCGAAAATGACAGTGATTCACATGTGAATGATAGCAGTGTGACCAAACCCTGCTTGGAACATAACGCTACAGTAGCCCACGCACTAGACAGCCCCCAAGCTAGCGTTCTGTTAAAGGTGGTTCCGATTAAAATCAAGGGAAAGCGGGCAGTGATAAGTACCTACGCACTTCTTGACGACGGTGCGACAGTTTCACTGATATCAGCTGATATCGCCGCACGCGCCGGACTTGACGGACGTAAACAAACATTGTGTATTCGTGGTGCTTGGGACTCAAAGCTAGTTTGTGACAGTGAGATAATTACCTGTGAAGCTATAAATAAATACAATAATAAACCATTTGAACTGTGTGCAAGAAAAATAAACGAACTTAATTTACCCGTGCAAAAGTTATCGGACATTGACTTTAAACAGTATAAACATTTGAAAAATATGTGTGAACTTCTACCATGTGTGAATGTGAAACCAAAACTATTAATCGGACAGGACAATTATCATCTTATTGCGCCGATAAAAACAATAATAAGCAGTAAAAATGCACCTTGCGCGACATTAACACCCTTGGGATGGTGTGTGCATGGTGTTTGTCCAAATCTAGAAAACTTGAGGTCGTCACAAAGTGCATTATTGATAAATCCTTATCAATTAGACGGTTGCCGTTCCGAGCACGCCTGCCACCACGTTGCCGCTGGTATGTTATCCCCGCCGCCGACGGTTACGCACACAGGCGCAGATGAGGCTGCATTTACAACCGACCCACTACGACCACAAGCTAATGCATGCGAATATTGTTTACGTCGTTCGATCCCGAGCGACGCGATACATACGGACCGAGAGAATGACGAGCGGATTTATGAACTCGTTCGAAAATCATTTATGTTTGAAAGCATCGGAGTTCATAATAGGCAAAGACAGAATGAAGAAGAGCTGAAGGCTATTAGTAAAATCGATAATACTGCTGTATTGCGCCAAGGAAGATGGGAAGTTGGCCTCCCATGGAGAAGTCAAAATGTTGAGATGGCTGATTCCTATTGCAACGCTTACCGTCGCCTGAAAACCATTGAAAAAAAGATGTCATATGATGAAGGATTTGCCCTAAGATATAAAGAAAGAGTCCAACATTTGTTAGACAATAACTATGCTCGAAGCATTGACACGAACGAAGTCAAAGAAAAAATGGGTAGGCTGTGGTATCTGCCGCATTTCGGAGTTGATAACCCCAATAAAGGAAAACTCCGCCTCGTATTTGACGCCGCCGCAACCACAGGTGGTCAGTCTCTAAATGACTATCTGTTACCGGGACCCAACTTGTTGGAATCACTTCTCGGCATTATGTTACGTTTCCGAGAAAGGCCTATCGGATTAACAGGTGATATTAAGGATATGTTTTTACGCATCAAAATAAGAGCTGAAGATCAACATGCATTGAGATTTCTGTGGCGTGATGGTGTACGAGGGCCAATCGAAAAATATGTAATGACGTCATTGATATTTGGCGCGAACTGTGCGCCGTTTATTGCGCAACATATCAAGAATAAAAATGCACTTAGGTTTAAAACAGATATGCCAGAGGCAGTACACGCCATAGTGAAAAATCATTTCATGGACGATTACATTGATTGTTTTGAAAAGGCTGATGACGCTATAAAGACTATGAAAGACGTTACTCTTATTCATCAGCAAGGAGGATTTGAAATACGGAACTGGACATCAAACGATGCAACGGTTTGTCAAGTCATACCGAAAGAGACCTTAAGTTCAGCGGCTGTCCGGTTCAAAATTGAGCAAGATAATCAGAGTGAACGCATACTCGGACTCCTTTGGTATCCCAATACCGATACCTTTGGGTTCAACCTCAAGTCGTTTCAGCGAGTCTCTGGAAATGTATTGACAGGCAAAAAACCTCCCACAAAGCGAGAACTATTACGTATAACTATGTCGATATTCGATATTTATGGTCTCCTTGCGCCGTTCACTATTAAGGCGAGAATTCTTTTACAACAGTGTTGGAAAACAGATTTACATTGGGACGATGAAATAAAGGCCGCTCAATTTGAATTATTTCGTCAATGGATATCCCAAATGCACGAGTTAAGGAGTATCAGAATACCAAGATGGTACTTTCGAAAACCTAACTACGACATAAAATGTTATTATACCCAACAACATGTAAGGGATACATTGGAATTACATGTGTTTTGCGACGCCTCGCCGAGCGCATATGCGGCGGTGGCGTATTATCGCGCTCACATAAAGAATGAAGATGTGTGCGTGTCATTCATCGCTAGCAAAAGCCGAGTCGCGCCTATTAAACCGATTACGATACCACGTTTGGAACTTCAGGCTGCTGTGTTGGCGTGTCGCCTCGCCGATACAATTCAGAAGGAGCACAGACTGAAGCCGATTAGAAGATATTTTTGGTGTGACTCAATGACCGTCCTCCATTGGATAAAGAACAAAGCCCGAACTTACAATATTTTTGTTGCTAATCGGCTTGGCGAAATAGACGATTTATCGAGCGCGAATGAGTGGCACTTTGTGTCCACTGATCGTAATATAGCGGACATAGCTACCAAATATAACTCGTACAAGCTAGAAAATGAATGTGAATGGTTTCGAGGCCCTAATTTCTTATACGAGAAGAGCGAAAACTGGTTCGTCGGAGGCGATGTGTCACGCAAAACTGGAAATAATGAAGAAATATTAGAAAATATAAATTATGTATATGAGATTGAAAATAGTCACTTACCTGTACCGGAAATAGCCAAATTTTCGACGTGGCTACGTTTACTGAGATGCACCGCAACTGTGCTATTATTTATAGAAAAATGCAAGAAGAGCTGTAAGGTAGAAATTGACACAGAAGTATTACAGCGGGCGGAAATATTATTACTGCGTCACTCGCAGAAGGAGTCGTTCGCTGCGGAATTATATTTACTGAAAAACAACAAACCGCTTCAATCAACAAGCCGATTACGCACGTTAACACCCTATCTGGACGAGATGGGTTTGCTGCGAGTTGGTGGGCGAGCGGGAGTCGCACGTGACATTACGTCACAAATGAAGAACCCTACAATATTAGATGGACGACACCCTATTTCAAAACTCATAACCAAATCTTACCACGAAAAGTGCGTCCATGGCAGCAACGAGACGGTGGTGAATGAGTTAAGACAGAGGTACTGGCTGATAAATATGAGACCCACAGTGCGTTCTGTCGCCTCTAGGTGCATTTATTGTCGCATTAGAAAGGCGATGCCTTTATCACCACGTATGGCTGATTTACCTCAAGCTAGATTGGCACATAATGTGCGCCCATTTACGCACTGCGGCGTAGATCTGTTCGGTCCGATGGAAGTTACAGTGGGCCGCCGAAGAGAGCGTCGTTACGGAGTCCTGTTTACCTGCATGACGATCCGAGCAATACACATAGAATTGGTCCCGTCACTGACTACTGATTCATTCATAATGGCTTTGAGACGCATGGCGGCAAGACGAGGATGGCCGCAAAATATGTATTCCGACAATGGTACAAATTTTCGTGGTGCTGAAGTTGAACTGAAGTTGTCATATCGGGAGTTAGATCAATCAGCCATAAGTGAGGAAATGGCCAACCGTGGCGTGAAGTGGTCATTTAACTCACCAATTAGCCCGCACAAGGGCGGAGCATGGGAGCGCCTTGTGAGAAGTGTGAAGACTGCACTGAAAGTTGTTTTGAACGAAAGATCACCCCGCGAAGAAATCATAGCCACTTTACTTACTGAAATTGAAAATATTATTAACAGTAGACCATTGACACATGTCTCTGTTGATCCTGAAAGTATGGAGGCCCTAACACCTAATCATTTCTTAATTGGCTCAAGTTCTAACCTGCCTATGCCCGGTGTCTTCAATGACACTAATCTCCCAATGGAAGCAGTGCCAAGCGATGTACTGGTCTTGTAGCGGATACAGGTAGGCGTGGAGTGGTATATAGTTCGCGAGAAATGACAACAATAGGATATTTTTACAAAACCGATCACTTGTGCGCATACTGCGGTGCGACGTGCATCCTTCCTTTAAGGTAATTAGCGACTGGAGCGACATCTAAAGGGCGCGCATTCATTGCGTGTCGCAGTGTGCGTGCAGGTGATGCGAATATTTATTAAGAAATAATCTATGTGTGTGTTTGAATTACATTATATTATCGCGAGGTACGTCGTCTACATACGGTGTAACTCGTACAGCAATTAAAGGCTCATAAAAATCGGCAAGTAATTTTATTTTGGACACTCTTGTGTCCCGTACACTCTACTCATACTTAAACGAGTAATTTTTGTATATATGTATGTATATATACAAGAATTGCTCGTTTATAGGTATTAGATACATAATAACCTTTGATGTTATTGTAATGTTTTTAAAAGTGGCGATAGCCTTATGGCTAAAGCATCGGTCTCGCAATCGTGAGGTTTCGGGTTCGAATCCTAGTCATTATACTACCGACGCGACGACGTGAACCCACTCCTAACACGAACCATTGCGCTTAGCTGGAGGGGATTGCTAGTACTGTAGGACCGCAATCACACATTGCTAGTTATCTTTTATATAAAAAAAAACAGTTTTAATTGCGGTAATATTTTTGTTTTTTTTTTAAAGACGACTCCCGCAGTACAAGCCCGGTGTCGCGGGGGACTTTACAAACATACAAGTCACGGACACAAAGTACACCCATACCCGGAACAACAATTTGTGGATCACACAAAGTAGTGCCCGGTGTGGGAATCGAACCCACAACCTCTTGCGTAGCAGTCGGACACACTCCTACTGCGCCACAGAGGCAGTCAAAAATGTTATTTTGTATGATTGTTATTCTTAGTTGTTAAAGCTAACTTGCGTGTTAAAAATCAATAGTTTGGACCTATATTTGCCAAGTATCTAACAAAGTCTACATTATTATTCAGCGCTGAATGCTATTCTCTATGCGACAAGCTGACGTAAAAAATAGTACCTCTCTACCGGCTTTAACTATGTTTTACTATTTCAGTGGCTAATTGACGAACGTTGGAAATGTTTCACAATATGAATATTCCTTTGAACACGCAAGGAGAAGATGCTAGTATTTTTATATACCTACTCTAAGTTATATTTATTATTAGGACGGAGTATTTCGAATTTAAACTAAGAACAATAATTATGTCAAACAACATAAAAAATCCGGTTAGTTCTGCTATGCTCCACTCGTAAAAAAAGCTAAAAAGTTTCTCTATGCACGAAATTCTTCAATTTTGCGTAAACAATGGCAGATACTGCTAGAAAGAAAAGTGAATTCAAGTTAAAAAATTTAAAAGCGCTATTTGGAAGCTATTGTAAGTTATAAAATGAACCTAATTAATTACCCTTATCAGTAAGTTGCAGCTGCAAAATAATAGTGTATACAATAGCGAAAGAGAACCTCCTTGGTTCTCTTTCGCTAAGGCCCAGGTAAAGGCCCAGGTAATGAAAAACCAGTTCGGCACATGCTTCTAATAACAAGCGCAAATTTATTAAGACATGCCAAACTTCTGGCATGTTTTAATAAATTTTATGAAGTTTGGCATGTCTTAATAAATTTTATGATAATTTAAGATTAGAATAACATATTATCGTACTAGATTTTCTAAATTTACCTTTTAAATAATTAAATAAAATATGAGACTGTAACAGTTTTCTTTATTACTGACCGCGAATGTGATTTGCATAGCGAAACTTTTATGTAGGTATTTTACGAGTCGCGCATAGCGGGACTAGAGCATAGAGGTACTAACCGAAAAACTCTAACAGCAATAAAAACTACCACCAATATCCTAGTTTTGCTTTTTATTCTTAATTTTTCTAGGTATAAGTTATCTGTCATTAGACTTAATGTGACACTGTACATCCTAATTCTAATATTGTTGATGATAATTACAAGCAATCCTGTTAATTAACCTATAAACCCCTCCAGTTAAGCTCAATGGCTTGTGTTAGGAGTGGGTTCACGTCGGTAGTTTAATAGGCAGGACTTGAACCCGCGACCTCACGATTGCGAGAGATAGAATAGATAGGTTACAAGCGCTCTGAAAGCGGCACCTTAAAATCTGTACAATTGAATTAGTTTTTATATGTCAGTGTCGCATCGCCGGCGTCATCAGATAAAAGCAGCAGATTATATATTTCTATTTTTCACTCCTGATAATTCTATAATGCATTTTTACTTTTAGGACTTTTTTTATATTAGTGTGGCATTACAATATGTAGGTTATCTATGTGTGCATTAGTTTGCCGTTTTTAAAGACCGCATGTTGTTTTAACCATAATTCTATGATTTCTTACCCAACTATTTCTGATAAAAAATACCCGAATTTGTGTTTTGTATGAATCTATAATTATGAATATTAATGCGTATGAATGTATTAACCCAAAGTGTGACATTGTTCTAAGGAAAATTTTAATATTAATGCGGATTTGTTACAAAAAAAAACATCGGAATCATATATATATATATTGCTTTATTATCATTACGAAATTGAGTCAGTATATGTCATCAAATTACCAACACGTATATCATTTAATATACGTGTTTGGATAATATTATGTCGTAGGTTATTTATTTTTTATAAGTATTACTTCACGGATATAGTCAAATCCACCACATGTTTGTCAAACAAATATAATTTTAAATTTTCTTTGTTTTGGAACGAAGTTCCTTATCGCGCGTTGCGAAAGGGGGCTAGACGGAAAAAATTATTACCAAAAGTTGTAACGACACTTTTTGACACACACAAGCTATGTGCGGCGTACGCGTAATGAAATTAAATGAAATATTTTTTATTTGTTTAAAATGTAGGTACATAACAGGTGAAGCTTTAAGTTTCCATTCGTTCCATATACATTTTGTCGCTTACGACGTGCAAATCGTACACAAATGTCAAAAACAAAAGATAAATGAAAATATACATGACTTATTTAACCAGGACAGACAGCGAGTAAAATGACTTTTCTAGTAACTAGGATTTCAATTTCTTATAAAAAAAAGGAAAGGGCAACAGTTTTATTTTCTCAGGTAAAACATTAAAGATGCGCCCATACATTGCCGTACCATTTTTTAAATACATCATTGTAGTCCTAGGTACTTTAGATAATACAATTCTATCTGGATTCCTTGTATTTCGATTATATATGTCATTGGCTTTTTTAAATAAAGTAGGATGCTTTTTTACAAATTTAGCAGCTTTTAGGATGCATACATGGTAAGGTTAGAATTCGGTATCTTTTGAATAAAGGTTTGCACGATTCCCATGGAGGTATACCAGCTATGGTCCTGACTCATATTATTTGAGTTAGAAAGACTTTTTTAATGGCTGTCGAATTTCCCCAAATTACAAGACCATAGTTTAACACGGAGGATACGTATCCGTGGTAAGCTATCAATACGGCTTTTTCAGTGGAGATCATGCGCATTTTGTAAAGAACATACACATATATATTTATTTTATTGCAAATTTTGTCAACGTGTGATTTCCAGTTAAGAAGTCTATCCATGGCAATACCTAAAAAGGTTTCTGTTATCTGCTGACATTTATAATTGATTCTAAGATCTTTATGCGGTCCACCATATGTACTCAATTGTATAAAATTTGTTTTATTAATATTGCCTGTAGATTATTATTGGTAAGCCATTTTATTATATTATCAATAGTATTATTTATATCTAGGGAATATTTATTAATGTCAGTTTTTTTATCACATGTCATTATCAAAGTCACGTTGTCGGCAAATAAAATGCATGGATTAATGTAATTAAGTAAATCGTAAGATATGAACATCTAATTTGACGAAGAAGTCACCTGTCGATTTGGTCTAGAGGCATAAATTCGGTACACAGTATTGGTCAAAATTGTGTAGCTGTGGGTTCGAACCTTCGGTACAGAATCGTCTTTTTGTAAGTTATTTTAAAAGACCAAAAGTTATGACGACACTTTTTGCTATAGTTGTAAGCCGTGCGGCGTGCGCGTGTTTCTCTCTCTCTCTCTCTCTCTCTCTCTCTCTCTCTCTCTCTCTCTCTCTCTCTCTCTCTCTCTCTCTCTCTCTTTCTCTCTCATAGAAAGCAAGCCAGATATTTTCGTTTCATCTTTCTATTTCGCATTGAACAGTGTGGTGTCGCGACGATAATAAAAAAATAATAATAATAAGATGAGAACTTCGTTCCATCCGGGTGTTTCCTTTACACCTCTCAAGTTTTTTTTTCAATTTTCATTAATAAAAGTGCAATAGATCAAAGTTTGCAACAAAAGTAAACTTCAATCAGCTCCCATAAAAAAAATGCATTTTTGAGTTGCTATAGTATTCTTCCAAGGCAACAATTTGTATTTTACTCATTGTACTACTACAATCTCTTAACCAATGTTTGTTAAATATAGTTGGAGTCAAATACTTGTTAGTTCTAGTACCATAGTAGTTTACTGCACGTTGTTTAACTAATTTGCAGTATGTAACGCTCCTAGTAATAAAGATGATAGTAATGAAGTACTACTAGTAATGAAGTTCATACATTTTGCATTCATTGTTAAAGCACGGTCTAGAAATACACAAATGAAAAACAATTTGTCTTATTTATCTTTACATTGAAGTTCAATATTCGGATTAATTAGATATTTCATTAAACGGATTTGTAGTGCTATGTTATAATAAATAATAATAATAATATCTTGGGACAACTCACACAAAGCTATCTGATCCCAAACTAAGCAGAGCTTTTACAATGGAAACCAGACAACCGATAAACATACTTATATATTTCTAAATAAATACATATTATAGATAAATAACACCCAGACACAGAATAAGCCATCGTGCTCATCACACAAAGTTTTATCCTGGGTGGGGATCGAACCCTCGACCTCTTGCGTAACAGTCGGATACGCTCCCACCGCGCCACAGAGGCAGTCAATGTTAATAATTAAGTATGTTCTAAAAGTGCGGCCATATGTATTTAGGCCATAGCTTTGCAGTGACTCAGCTAGGGCAAAATAGATAACGCGTAGCGTCTTTTTATCCATTGTAGCATTTAAGGAATAAAATTGGCTCAATGTCGCCCTGAGTCTTGTGCACACTGAGTCTACATGTGACCTCGATAAGCACAGTTGACATTACCGAAATGCATACAATCGTACATGTGTCCTGTGATAGATAAGTAAGAAGAAAGAAAATATATTTATTTTGGAATCAACACACGAGACAAGAGTAATAACAGACAATATAAAAAGAAAAAAAATTTATAAGTGCAGTTAATAATTAACAAGATTTGAGATAAATAATAATTTGCAATAAAAATAACAAAAACATACAAATAATAATTAAAACTTCCGAAAATAAATGGGTGTGGCTGCACCGAAATAGGAACCCAGTTCAGCTTATGGCCGGGCGCATATTATATGCGCCTGACGCTGGTTTTCAAGTGGGTCCTGTGTGGGTGGTGTGTGTGTGTGTGTGTGTGAAACTTCCGAAAATAAATGGGTGTGGCTGCACCGAAATAGGAACCCAGTTCAGCTTATGGCGGGGCGCTTATTATATGCGCCTGACGCTGGTTTTCAACTGGGTCCTGTGTGGGTGGTGTGTGTGTGTGTGAGTGTGTGTGTGTGTGTGTGTGTGTATGTGTGTGTACTTTTACTTATTAATACTTTTTACTACTTATTATTACTTATTAATACGTTTTATTAAGGGTGAGCATAATGCCATAGTCGTGGGCCCATTTAGTTATGTTATCAAAGTCGGCGTGCAATACTGCTCTGACCTCTTGTATCTGCTTGGACGAATATATCAAACAAATATTGTCAGGATATATGTAGAACCGGCACTTTTTGACCACGTTTCATACACTGTGCATACGCGTATGTGAAATATGCATATGCAAAGTGTGTGTATGCATGATATAGCCAACTGGTCCAAACACCGAGCCAGTGGGCACACCAAGGCTCACCGAGGCTTTTTTACCGGTCATCCCAGAAATATGGGTCTGACGCGTGTGTTAGTAGAGTCGTAATATCTATAGATATTGTAGCGAGTTCTACGCGTTTCTAACATAATATGTTAATAAACTTTCAGTGTAAAACAAAGTAGAACTGCTACAACTCGTATTTTAAAACTACATTTATTATAAGCTTAGGATATATAACTACTTTAATATAACCACTTCATCAGGATGTAAACAAGTCAGTTACTTAATCATCTGTTAACTCAGAATGCTGACTAAATGTGGACTTAAACTTCTTTATCAATAAGCTTCGTATAAAGAGATAATCTAACAACCAGGGTGGTAAATAAAACAAATATTCATAAACTTGTTCGGTCTGGTTGTATCAAGGATTTAGAATTAGGTATACTTATGTCGGTTCTAAGAGGACCTATTGGCTAGGAAAAGAAGCCAACAGGAAATTAGCCCGTCTCCTAATAAACATTTGCCATACAACATTTTGTATGTTACAACTACATTACAATTAGGTATAATTACCATATACCATTAAGATACTTTGTAACATAACATACAATACTCATCAAATCATAGCAGCAATATAAATAAACAGTAACATATATTAGCACACATTAGATTGTATAATAACCCCAACCAACATTATAAATCTGAAAGTAATTCTGTCTGTTTTTCCACACTTAAACCGCTGAACCAATTTAGATGAAATTCGGTATATAGGTACGGTGTGTAAAAGGCATAGCATAGGAAAGCTGTTATATTATATTTTCTCTCATAAAGGTTATTTATATTAATATAATAAAATGTTTACTTATAAACAGTTTAAATTTAAAACCTTTGTGGAAATGAGTTCGTAATAGGCCACTCTTGTTTGACAAATCTTCAGAAACCTTCCTAGCTAAATTCCATTTTGGTCTTTGAACTTGTAGATTTATTATTATGATTTTCTTCATTGATTTTGCGCAGACGTGAGGAAAATTACATAAAGTGCACTCTGATTAATCAAGTGTTCAAAAATGTATAATGTGTGTTACAGACTCACAAGGGCGAGAAATGCTTAAAGTGTGAGCTTTGCTCGTACGATTCGACCACTCTTTGGTCACCTCAATTTGCACATGTTAATGCATACCTACAAAAAACCATTTATTTGTGACCAATGCGATCAGTCCTTTCGGTAAGTGTCATCATGTCTATCTATACTAGGTAATTTTATATAGCCAAAGACTTTGTTTGTTTGGTTTATAGCCCATTTATCAAGGCTATAATAACATTCAGCGATGGAACCCTTTTGGACTATGACATATTTGACGAAGCTTCTTAATGATTAAATTGTGTGTTACTTTTAATAAACATGTTACTTCCCATTTTCGATGAATGGGAGGCATGAAATTGTTTTTTACTTTTCACGGAGCCCCCATAGGGTCTTCGCATTTGAGTACGGCAAAGAAAAATAATGTTATTAATACTGTCTGCATATTGTAAACTTCTGATGATGTTTTTTAGGGTTCCGTAGCCAAAATGGTAAAACGGAACCCTTATAGTTTCGTCATGTCCATTCATCCGTTTGCAGCTATGCTCAGAGACTGTTAGTGCTAGAAGACTGTATTTTTCATGGATACACATATCAATTACGCCGACAAATTGAAAGAATAAAATCATGAAAAACATTTTTTTTTGAGGGTATCTTAAATGTAAAGTGAGGATGTGATTTATTTCTTACCTACCCCATCGTGTGGGGTATCATTAGATAGGTCTATTAAAACAATTAGAGGCTGTGAAGACCATTTTTAGATTTAGGGATCCGTAAGTGAAATATTAAGCTTTAAAGTGCATTTTTTTTGTCAAAGTCTAGTGTCCCCCGCCAGTCGCAAATTAAAGAGTTAACTATCACAGCTAAGTAGGCTTTACAACTTTACGAGTAACAGGTGATTAAATGAGAAGTAACAAAATTTTCGTAAAAATTCCATTGAAAATATTATCCATACTAATATTATAAAGCTGAAGAGTTTGTTTGTTTGAACGCGGTAATCTTAAGAACTACTGATCCGAATTGAAAAATTATTTCACTGTTGGATAGCCCATTTATCGAGGGAGGCTATAGGCTATATAACATCACGCTACAACCAATAGGAGCGAAACGGCAATGAAAAATGTTGCAAAAACGGGGAAATTTTACGTAGACGAAGTTGCGCGGGACAGCTAGTTCTTAATATGTAGATACCTTGATAATCAAATGCAAGCAATATTAAGTACATCTTTCTTATTTTTAGGGTTCCATAGCCAAAATGGCAAAACGAAGCCAAGATTATAGTTATAGCCGAAGTTATAGTTTCGCCATGGCCGTCCGCCCGTCCGTCCTCGGCTTAGCTCAGAGACTGTTAGTGCTAAAAGGCTGTAATTTTGCATGGACACATATTACTTTTGCCGACAAAGTGAAATAATAACATTTTGAAAAAAAAAAACATTTATACCTCCCCTATATGTAAAGTAGATATGTGATTTTTTTTATCTACCCCATCGTGTGGGGTATCATTAGATAGGTCTATTAAAAACACTTAGGGGTTATAAAGACCATTTTTCGATTTAAGGATTGCAATTTTTTGTTAGACTTAAGTCCCCCCCCCCCCCAATGGTTGATGTTGGGTATATGAAAAAATTCACGGTAGTAGTATGGATAGTGAAATTTAAACGAAAACTAACACAGCTAAGTAGGCTTTACGACTTAATACGTAACAGCAGACCAAGTGAGAAGTAACAAAATTTTCGTACAGATTCCATTAAAAAGTACTTTTTGACGTTGTTAGTAGTATGAAACAAAAACAACAGAAAACCAACTTCTTAAGCCGCACTTCTTGCTGTAGTGGTTAGTGACCCTGACTGCTAAGCGTCGTGGGTTCGATCCCCTCCCAGAAAAAACTTTGTGAACTGAGCACAATCTTTTATCTTGTATCTGGGTGTTATTTATCTATAAAATGTATGTATTTAGATATATACCTATATAAATATGCTTATCAGTTGTCTGGTTTCCATAGTACAAGCTCTGCTTAATTTGGAACCAGATGGCGTTGTGTGAGTTGTCCCGAGATGTTATTACTATTATTATTCGGATGGGGGACTTTGGAACCCCACATTGTGTGTGGCCCGACATGCACTTGCCCGTTTTTTTTTTAATTTATTCTACCCATCTGTTTTAGGTATGCATAGAATTCTTTATCATTTGTCCATCCAAAAAAAGAGTTCGACGACTTAAAAATGACCACATATTCAAATACCATCTAGTAAGTCATTCGCATTTTAATGAGGAATATTTTATGCCGCAATAATAAAATTAGCAACATTGCTATACCAACATTGCGTCTACTAGGTGGGTAAATATATAAACATTTTTACTTTCTTATTCTTTGGTGAATTCCTGTGTTCAAAATGAAGCATACTGTTTGTTTGACTGTAGTTTGTGACTAATTAAAAGATTTAACCAACTTTTTTAAATTATTATGAATAAGTACAGTTTTCAAAGTAGGTAGTTTTTTTCTGATAGGTGTATTTAACTGTATGTTTTTATTTTTATTTCATCAACAATTTTAACATGTAATTTTCTACCGGGACTTCCATTTAAACTACGGAGTGCTTGTGTTTGGAAATTCCACTCTTCTACAATTTAGAATTGTTCTTGAAAGTGCTTAAGTTTACTTAGTAATATTATAAATTTTTATTTGGTGTAACAATATTTAGCATAACTTTCACACAAGGTATAACGGTCACAAGCGAATTGGCTTGTGACCACGGCCGGTGCAACCAGGTCGACACGTCAAGTAATTTTAAGGTAAATAATGCGCGTTAATTCCCGTATAATAAATAGTTATAATCATGCACCGCGAATGTTTAAATGTTAATGCAGCCAATTACTATTTATTAAAACATTACTATTTGTATGGTTTTATATCTTATTGTATCAAAATAAAAGAATAATAATTATTAAATACAATATAGTAATATTTATTTTGCTTGATATCATTTTTGTTTCAGTTATAGATATCTCACCGGCCGGTTGTAAAGACATAGCAGATTTGCTTTTATTTGATTTTGTGAATGACATTTTCAAAATGAATAATCATGCGGAGCCCATTCTTGGACCTACAACAGCACATTCCGTGCATAAGACATGGGCAGAAGCTAAGCGAGTATTTTCGACCATGAAATTTGTATCGTCCGCTGGAAGAGTTGAAACTATACTAGTATAACAAATTAGATGTGGACTCTAGCAGGCATTGAACGTCTTTTAAATAGAATCAATCAATTCGGTGTTTTTTCAATATGGTTAAGACCAATGATGTCAAAAATAAAACGTGTAGATCAGTTACAAGCGCTCAGCAAGTGGTCCCTTAAAGGTTAGCTAATCAGCAAACCTTTTTTTTCAAGACGACTCCCGCATAGGGTGCAAATCCTGCGTCGCGGGGGACTTTACATATATACATGTAACGGACACAAAGTACACCAAGACTCGGAACGATAATTTATGGATCACACAAAGTGGTGTCCCGTGTGGGAATCGAACCCATGTCCTCTTGCGTAGCAGTCGGACACACACTCACCGCGCCACAGAGGCAGCCTGAATTGTAAAAGCCGGGAATCGAACCTATCTAATGTAGAAAATAAACATTCTGTGTTTTTATTAGGCTGTTTGACAGGACCACACAGGATGTTATTCAACCTTTGTGCAAATGGCATTTAGATTAATCATATTATATTAATAATAATAATTCTTTTATTCACTAATAATAAGTACAAAATTACAAATTAATTCTAAGAACAAGAGTAGTGCTTATGTATATGGGTGCCTGTACTAGGTAATACCTGTGTCACAGGCGGTAAAAGTGCTTAAAATTATAAAACGTATAGGAACTAGTTGTGTGTAATAATATTATGTTCAAAACAGTTTACATCACAGTTTTAGAAACTGGGCTAAAGTTGACTTTGCATAAATCGCATTCAAGTCTATTTTAAAATAATTATTGTTTTTTATTGCGATCGAATAAATAAAATACTTAGATGGCGATAAATCGTAAGAAGGACAGTAGAGTAATGGAAGAATTTGAAACAAATGTCATGTACGGAAGTGTGACCTTTAGCTTGGTATGATATGTAGGATGGGGGATGGATAAAGTCCACGGTGTCCAATAGTTGAAGTACTAAGCGGCGCTCTAGGCGCCTTCATAGTACACGGAGTTTATGTAGCGGTACTCCGCAGCTTTTTTGGCAGGGCACTCGGCGTCACCTGTTTTATGACTGTGCGGCTTATTGAATCGTCGGCATGTTGCGCATTTCGGCGAGTCCTGTTTCTTGACGCATTCCATTACCAGATTTGTGGCTTAATTTTGTAGGGGACAAAAACGAATCCATGGACACTGAAGGCATTTTATCGGCTATATTTTGTTTATATATATATAATATATAGGTTAGAAAATCCTTTTCCGAAAAAGAAGCTGATACTCCAACAACAATCATTCGTGGTTTGCGCTTGTAGTTTCGTTACTGAATCTTTGCTTATTCTGTGAATAGATAGCAACAGCGCTTAAATTGTTAGGGCGTACTATATTGTTGGACTTCTTCTTCATTATATCCGCAAAAGAAGCATTTCCTGCACAGGACTCCTCAATAGTCTGCTTAAGCATCAAAGGTTAACTTTTTTTCGAAGTTCCTTGATGATGCCAGAGGCTTCAATGATCTTCTGTTTGAGCGATTGGTATATTACGGCCATTTGTGACGCATTGTGCTAAACTTTTCGGCACAGATTGGATATTTAATTTTTGCTTTCTATTTAGTCTCCTTTAGAAGAAATTGAGCATACCTCGCATAATTGCTGGTCAGTAGCCGACATCCACGTTTGGATTTCAGGCGTAGACACGAGTTCAAATGAGAAACTTGATTCTCGGGATAGGTTTTGCGGTTTCATCGGTAAGTGGGAGGGCTAAGCATTACCGATCGGATTATCCGGGTTGTTATTCATACTCAGTAACTAATAAAACACTTGTTATTAAGCCAACATAGCTCCAATATTACACACTTAGCAACAAGTAATAGTACTACACTTGGTACTAAAACTAGGTCACATTTATATTAGTGTTATTTAAAAAATATTGTTAGTGCACACGTCCGTAGATTGAATTGATGTTGCTGGCTACATCAATTAATTGAAATTGTAGATAATAAAAAAAAAAAAAAAAACCCAAAGGTATACCTGAAAAATCGACATCAATAATATTGTATGGAAATAAAATGTTCAAGTTTTTAACATCGGACATGTTCTTTTTATGAATTAAGTTAAACTCGCGAATATTTCAATCTGCTCGGTTGGTACTGAGTTCGGAACCGATTATGGTAGTCATAATATCATTTTTAGTCCATGAGAAAACCAGTCCACGGGGAAACTATAAACCCATTTAATTTTAGGTGATACCAAGTTTGTCGGGTCTATCATCATATCATCTATCATCAGCCTATCGCAGTCCACTGCTGGACATAGGCCTCTCCAATTGCACGCTACTTTGTTCTATCCTCGGCTTCTCGCATCCAGCTCCTGCCAGCCGTTTTGCATAGATCATCACTCCACCTGGCCTAAGGGTGTCCTACACTACGTTTGCCGAGACGCGGTCTCCACTCAAGAACTCGTTTACCCCAACGGTTATCGGTTCTTCGGCTAATATGGCCAGCCCACTGCCACTTCAACTTGCTAATCCTGTAGGCTATGTCGATTACTTTGGTTCTGGAATCACCTCATTTCTGATTTTGTCCCTAAGAGAAACTCCGAGCATAGCCCTTTCCATAGCCCGCTGAGCGACTTTGAACTTGTGGACCGGCCGTACCGTCAGTGTCCACGTTTCGGCTCCGTATGTCATGACGGGTAGGACGCACTGATTGAAGACTTTAGTCTTAAGGCATTGTGGGATCGACGATGAGAAAACTTGACGTAACTTCCCAAACGCTGCCCAACCCAACCGAATTCTTCTGTTCACCTCGTCCTCGAAGTTGTTTCTACCTAACTACAATGACTGCCCGAGGTACACATATTTTTAAACAACTTCGAGAACAGCGCCGTGCACCGCTATCGGTTCCGGTAGTACATGTTCATTGAACATGACCTTGGTTTTATCCAAGTTCATCCGTAGGCCGATGCGTACAGAGGAGTTAGCCAGGTCATTCAGCATCTGTTGTAGGTCCTGCAGCGTTTCTGTCATGATGACGATGTCATCTGCAAATCGCAGGTGAGAGATGTATTCGCTTTTGATGTTGATGCCCCGCCCTTTCCAGTGCAGCGTCTTGAACATATCCTCCATTGCATTTGTGAACAGTTTCGTGGATATAACGTCCCCTTGCCTCACTCCTCGATGCATTGGTATAGATTTTGTTGGCTGATTCTGTACTTGGACAGACATGGTGGCGGCTTCGAAGAGACATCTCATCACTTGGATATATCGCCAATCTACTTGGCATCGCTGCAGGGTCTCCAGAACGGACCAGATTTCAATCGAGTCAAAGGCCTTCTCATAGTCCTCGAATGCTAGACACAGAGGCTGATTATACTCTTGGGTCTTTTGTATAATCTGCCACACTGTGTGGATGTGGTCTATGGTGCCATATCCGCTCCGAAATCCGGCCTGTTCCGGTGGTTGGAATTCGTCAAGTCTTCGCGCAAGGCGGTTTGTGATGACTCTTGAAAACAGCTTATAGACGTGGCTTAGAAGAGAAATAGGTCGGTAGTTCTTCAGCCGGGTCTTATCTCCCTTTTTGAAGAACAAGACGACTACACTTCAACTCTACGCCTCTGGAGTTCTCCCTTCGAACAGTACAGCATTAAAGAGCTTTTGGAGCTCCCTCAGTACGGGTTTACCTCCAGCCTTTAGCAGCTCTGTTGTAACGCCATCCTCTCCAGGGGCTTTTTCATTTTTCAGCTGTTTAAGAGCCAGCACAATTTCGTTAATGATGACTTCTGGCAGGTCTTCGGTGAAGTGGCGTGTTAGAGTGGCTCTAGGACCCTCATTTTCACGATCAGGTCGAGATGCATGCGAAGCGTATAACCGGCCATAGAAGCCTTCCACTTCGGAAAGGACTGCGGGCTTCGAAGAAACGACTTCTCCACTTGTTGTGGTCAACTTCGTCAGGTGGCTTCTTTCAAGAGATTGTACGAACACTTTTGAACCCCGGTTCTGCTCGATCGCTCTTTTAATCGAGAGAGTGTTGGAGTGCCGAAGGTCGTGTCGTATAAGTTTATTGATCTCTTGGTTTAGAGCGCGCTTTTCCGACGAAATGACGGGTGGGTTTTCACGACGTTTCTTCATTAACTCTAAAGTCATTTTCGATAGCTTTGACTTCTTGCCCTTACGCTGTATTTCACAAAATCTCGTACCTTCTTCCTTGAGTATCCGAACCACATTTACGAGCTTTTGGTTTACGTCTGTTGTGGTTTCCATGGCAGCAAATCGGTTATCCAGGTTTGACCGGAACGCTTCGGATCCTATCATGGTTTGGAGCAAAGTAGGTCGAAGCCTGGACCTCATCAGGCGGGCACGTTCCGCCTTGAAGTCGATATTCAGAGAGCCTCGGACAAGTCGGTGATCACTACCGGTATTAAACCTGTTGATCACGGTGACGTCTCTGAATATGTGCTTTTGGTCCGTCATGATGAAGTCGATTTCATTTTTCGTCATAGTGTCGGGGCTTTGCCACGTCCACTTCCTTTGGGGCTGTTTCTTAAAAAAAAAGAGTTCATCAAGAAGAGCCCCTGCCGTTCGAGGAAGTTGACTAGCATTTGCCCCCTATGATTTCTGCTTCCAAATCCATGGGATCCTACTACCAATTCGCTGCAATTTTGTACTCCCACTTTAGCGTTGAAGTCCCCCATAATAACGTTGTAGTAGGTCTTATTGGTGGAGTGGAGGGCCCTCGATATGTCATCGAACATATCCTCCACTTCGTCGTCTGGATGTGCCGAGGTCGGTGCGTACACTTGCACCACCTTGAGGCTATACCTCTGGGTAAGCTTAATAATGAGGTACGCTACCCTATTCGACACGCTGGACATTTCCACCACATTGTCAGAAAGGGACTCATTTACCAGAAACCCAACACCACCTTGGGATTGTTGGTCTCCCTCGCAAAAGTATGTAAGGTGGCCCGACTTGAGGGTTATGGTGTCCTCCCCCTCTCTTCGGACTTCACTTAACCCGAGGATATGCCACCTAATCTTCCCAAGTTCCACCTCAAGTTGTGCCAGATGCGAGTCTAGCCGTAGCGTGCGTCCGTTATACGTCGCCAGGGTTAATCGGTTGTGGTGGCCTTTCGTAGCCCGGAGATTCTTAGCACCCCCCGCCATGCCGTTACCGTGGACGCCACCATGTCCAGGAATAGCGTGACTGCCGGGAACTGGGGGCCGTGGCTTTTGTGCTTGGTGCATATGGGGGTAATGCCCATAATCGCCACGCTGGGCAGGCGGGTTGGCGATCGCAGGGCGTAGCTCTCGCATCAGTGACGCTGCTGCCCGTCACTGACCTGTTACTTTATCTACGCCTTGAATTTGGGATGGTGATACCGCCACCAGCCGGTCGCCAGAGCCTCGTTCGTTATACAGCAGGATGTACCGCGTGCAGGTGAGGTTGGCTTGGAGCGAAAGATGATTGTACGCTCCCTTAAATCCCTTGTTGTCGGGTCAGTTAGTGTTATTATAATAACAAAAAATAACTACTATGTTACATAAATTTATATAGTACACGCCGTTAGTAGCCTATAAAAGGTTGTTACTGCCCCTTATTTATAAAATAATAAAGTTGCACTACAATATTGTTACGTATCAGAATGGTAGGTTCGAATAAAATGCCAATGACGTATTTATTGTCACTATTCCACAAAGAACACACTACTACTACTACAATATCCACTGATCCACACTAAATAACTGTACAAAACACTGTACACTAGTCACAAACTATCGCCTCGAACTTAACTCTTTGATATCGTATTTCAAACTGAAACTGACTCACGTTGAGGGGCCGCAAAAATTCCGCGATCCAGAAAAGTCGACCACATAGGTACTAGTAGCCAGTTTCGGGAACGTCACGCACACAAACAAGTTGTTTACATTTTGCGGTGCGTAGGCACGCGCGTCTCACGCACGTGTTAGAATATAGACGTAGAATCTGTTGATATTGTAGCGAGTTCTACGAGTTTCTAACAAACTTTCAGTGTAGGACTAAGTAGAACTGTTACAACTCGTATTTTAAAACTAAATTTATTATGAGGTCAAGATATATAACTAATTTAATATCTGGATATACAACCACTTCACCAGGATGTGGATAAGTCAGTGACTTGATCATTTGTTAACTCAGAATGCTAACTAAATGTAATCTTAAACTTCTTATCAATAAGCTTGGTATTAAAAAGTAGTCTAACACAACAAGGGTGGTAAATAATACAAAAAATAAATAACAATTATCATATAGTCTCAAAATGATTCAGTCTGGTTGTATCAAGGATTTAGCAAGAGGTAGGCATACTAATGTTGGTTCCAAGAGGACCTATTGGCTAGGAAAAGAAGCCAACAAGAAATTAGCCCGTCTCCTAATAAATATTTGCCATACAACATTTCACATGTCACAACTACATCACAGTTGGGTATTATTACCATATACCATAAAGGTACTTTGTAATATATTGCAATATACATAAACAGTAATACTAAAATGCTATACACAACACTACAATAGTACTACAAGGTACTATAAGAAACTCGGTAATATACTCAGGACTATTATTACAACGTTCAACCATATCACTGTAAAACAGTTGATAAGAATCACACAATACAATATTCATCAAATCATATTGCAATACCCTGTTATCAGTCAATACACACAAACAGTAATAGTATAATATTATAAACAACATTACAATAGTACCACAATACCATAAAGTACTATAGTGTACTTATGAAACTCTTTAATAAGTATATCCTTATGACAACATAATTGCAATGTTAACCATATCACTGTAAAACAGTTGATAAGAACCACACAGGATAATATTCATTGAATCACATTGCAATATCTTGCCATCAGTCAAAATACACAATCCACAAACACAATGACATTACAACAGTTTTATAATTAAACAACTATGTAAGGTCGTACCTGTCCTGTCAGAAGATGGTGTCAGAATATTTATTAGGACAACTTTATCATCAAATTTTGTAAATTAGTGGGTACTATGAGAATAATCTTACTTCCTATACTTTAACCCATAAATATAAAGAAATATATAAAAAACACAAGTGTTTTTAAGATCGATCCCAAAGTTACAAGGATACGAAAATGGCCCTTTTAACAAATTATCACATGTAGCTAAGTATAGACTCAGTTCTATTTGCCTGCGGTATGGTCATCCTACTAAAAGATGTATGTAAGCAGACTCACAACATATTGCTACATCTGGACATTCACCAAAATTATACAAGCTGCACTCCTGCTCTATAGGAAGTTGCAGCACTTAATATGTTTGATTTTGTTATTAACGGCAATTATAGTGGTATCAAATCCAAAGACTAACAAGTCAACTCGAGCGCGTGCATTACTCGACAGTGGTAGCCCGTCTACATTTATAAGTAAGGCTCTAAAGGAACAGTTATCATTCGATTCAAATCGTATAGATACCTTATATAATATAGGCACAGATAACACAGCGGAAAATAACGTTTAACGATAAAGAAGCTGTTTTCAGCTCTTATAAAGTCCGGAACCAGTAGTATTTGTAGTTCTGCTGGAAAGTCCACGGTACATTTTTAAAAAGTGTATAGCTGAGAGGTTTCACAACACGATCCAAAACTGTCTCTTGATACACTTTGGCTGAAGTTTTCACTCCTTTTTCACAAAAGTGTAGCTTTGTGACGCCTTGATAAGATACGCCCCACCAAACCATCACTGACGCAGGATGATGACCACGCTGTACTTTTCCGACCACTTCAGCAGCTTCTTTATAATTGTGAGCGTACACTTTATCATTTTGCTTATTGTAGTGCTCTTCAATCGTGAAAATTTTTTCATCTGTAAAGAGGATATTTCTGTGCCCTTCACCTGCGTATCGCGACAGAAGGCGTTTTAATCGATCCACTCTCTTTAATAGTAAAAATTGATTTAGGGCAAGTCCTGTATATCGACGATAAGCACCGAGCTTCAGGTCTTGTTTTATTATACGCGACAGAGTCCTAGAGGCAATTTTCATTTCTCGCGATAAGATTTTTTGCTTCCTAATGGGATTTCATCTAATTCTGGCTTTAATAGCATTAACAGTCTTTGTAGTTCTAACAGCACGCGGCGCCCGATCTTTTATGGTCTTTGACAAAGGAAGTGTTTGTAAGTATTGTGTAGAATATATATAGTGTTTGTAAGTTTATATATACAAAGTAAGTTTATATAAATATACTTATGTACCTATAAAGTCTTTGTAAGTGTTGTATCTGTTGATTGTTAGATATACGAACATACGGCTGATACCAATCTTTTGAAGTGTCTGGAATATGACCGATGGCTCCATACCCACTTTGTGCAAGGCATAAACCGTAATCCTATTTTCTTTTACACCCCAACCCATATTGTTGTATCTGTTGATAGTATGATATACGAACATACAGCTGATACCAATCTTTTGAAGTGTCTGGAATATGACCGACTGCTGGACTGCTGGTACCTAGGATTGCGGTGATCGCCTTGCACAAAGTCGTGGACCCACTTTGTGCAAGGCGATCACCGCAATCCTATTTTCTTTAACACCCCAACCCATATTGTAATTTGATAATGAACACGAAAAAATATGTGATATGGCGCGAAATCGAAAGAACTTTTAAAAATAATAAACGCGTATGTAACGCGTTTATTTTTTTTTAAATTGATTGCCTTCCCACATTACTAGCAATCCTGTTAACCCCTCCAGCTAAACTCTATGGCTTGTGTTAGGAGTGGGCTCACGTTGTTGCCGGCCGTGGTTCTGTCCATGGTCCGGAGCGAGGGGTCGTGGAATGCGGTCGCATCCTTCTGTGAGGACATCATCTCGCAGAAGGAGGCGGCGGAGCGCGTCAGGGAAGAGAGCTCCCTGGCGGATCCGATCCGTCGCCGGCGAACCGGGCGGCGTCGGCGCGCACATCTTCGCCTTATGCCGCCTTAGGTGGGGCTGCGGGCGGGCGTACGGGGTAAATTGCCCCGCCCGCGGCCTTCCGTGAAGGCGCGGCGCCCTGTGTGTATCCAGGGGCCGCGTAGGTGTGAAATGCCCGGAACGCAACAACATCGCGTCCGGGCATTGCCACTGGGCGGGCCGCCGACGGTATAACACATTCCGGCGGCCCGTTCGCGAAGGTGGCGAGCGATACACGGCGGGTTTTTTAGTGGGTGCAAACCCCACACTACCTCCACCGTCTTCCCCGGACGGTAGGGGTGTTCGTCAGGAATTTTTCCCGCCAAAAGAAAAAAAAAAAAAAAAAGGAGTGGGCTCACGTTGGTAGAATAATGGCCAGGATTCGAACCCACGACCTCACGATTGCGAGACCGATGCCTTAACCATTAGGCTACCGCCGCTATCAAAATAATTAAAAAGTTGAAAAAAAGAAAAGTTTTTATCTAACAGTATTTATGGCCGGACTAGTTATAAACGCATTACAAATAAACTTACCAATAGAAATACAGTTAGCTTATCCGAGTTATGATTGGCCGGCTCCCGTAGATATTCTCATTGGTACAGATTGATTTAGGTACGTTCTAAAGTTCAATAATCGTTCGTTAGGAATTCCATGCTTAAGTTACATGACACCCAATTTGGTTGGATCATTGCAGGTCTAATCAATACAAATTCTAAATCTAAAACTCGTAATGTTACAACTTCATTACAATGCCATCATTATATTTTACAAAGCGTTGTTTCGAATCACGATGGAAATAGTTTTCAGTCAAAAACATAATATTTAGGTAACGAGAATAAGGTTTGCGAACCACATTTTAAACAAAACTCGATGCCCTTAAATTCTGGACGGTTTGGGTTTGGTGTTCGATTACCCTCCAAAGAAGCTACAGACCATCTAAGACATTCTTATCAATCAGCTACGACGCGATTTTTATCGTTTAATAATATTTTTTTTTAATTGGTAGGCGCAGTACAATTAATTAAGCAATTTATTTAAATCTTCCGCACCGTTACCTGTTACATTATATTTAAAAATACTCATGTTGAAAACTTAGGATGGGACGATCTATTACTATCACCCATAGTCGATATGTGGCAACAATATTATAAAAATATTTATTGTTAATCAAATATTCGCATCGCCCGGCGCGCAACATGTGACAAACCAGTTTGTGTTGAACTGCATTCCGTTAGCGGTAGCCTTTATAGATTCATTGATAACAATGGTGACGTCACGGTGCGATTGTTATGTGTCAAATCAAAAGTGGCTAAGCGTGTACCATTAATTACTATACCACGTTTAGAGTTGTGCGGAGCACTATTGGCTGCTTAACAGCCAATAGTGGCTTAACAGACTTACATAAATATGTAAGACTGTTAAGGAATCGATTAGGTATGAGGCTAGCTCCGTTACCTATTGGTGCGATTCTAGTATAGTGCTAGGTTGGCTTAATGCAGATTCCACGTGGCTGAAAACGTTCGTAGCTCGCCGCGTGGGCGCAATTCTAGAATTGACGGAGTTATCAGACTGGCGGTATGTGCCCACTTTAACGCGGTCTACTGACTTCGCCGACTTACCTGAAATAAATTACAAACTAAATCTAAATCTGATCTAATCAACTGCTCAAAACTCTCAAACTCAAAAATATATACAAAATAATAAAAAAACAATCTGCAGTAGGTACATCCTCCATGCAGTTAGGAACTATAATTAAGATATGCGATCATTTGAAGCCAAATAGGTTGCAACGTATAGTTGCTTACATTAAGCGATTCATTTCTTAACGAGGGAAACTGGGCGTAACTTTGTTGCAGCATCCAAAGAACTCGCGAGTTTTATTAAAATTACAATAAACCTCTGTCAGATTTCTCAGCTCGGCAGAGCATAATATTTAAATTTATTCCAAATCACGCTCCTTCCTTTTCTGACATATAGAAGGCAGGTGTAAAATCTGCCAAATATCACCTCAATCGCGTTATGGTCAATGCGTAATTAGCTTTTGAAGAGATCAGCACACTATTTGCAGTTTAAGTGCAGGCTATATCAAACAGTCGGCCCTTGTGTCAGCTTTCCTGCCCACCTGACGATTTCCTCTCCCACTCCCCAGGGCACTTCCTCGTGGAAAACAGCATTTCCAGGGTTGCAGACATCACCACTACAAGGGGTTGCGTACGCAGGCCGTTAGTCAGATTCTGCCCGTTGCATCCGTCTGACGGATTACCCTGAAAGGTGGCCTTTTCAGTGGGGGGGGGGGGTTAGGTTGTTATCTATACTATTTTATTATTTATTATTATTAGATATTATTATTATGTTGTGTTGTGAAGCTACACTAACCCCGAGTGACATAGGCTATTTTTTATCCCTGTACTCCCACAGGAACGGGAACTACGGGGTGAAACCGCGAGGCGTCCGCTAGTTAATTTATAATTATAGTTTTAGCTTTTAGATTGTCACCCTTAAAATATAATTTTATATAATGTTTGCCGTTAAGATAATACCAAATCCATTCATAATTAATGTACGCATCAAATAACTTTGAAATATTCTTAATATTATTATACTCACAGCCTACACTCAATATTCTAGATAACTTAATGTTTTGCTTCATAAATTCATTAGGCGTTCTAGCCATTTAAATAATATAGGGGCCAATGGCAATCACTTGTCATTGAGCCGTAGCCCTAGTAACACTGTAACTCAATAGTTTTGGGTAACGCAATTAAAGGTTCGTAAAAATCTGCAAGTCATTTTATTTTGGACCTCTTGTGTCCCGTTTATTCTACAGAACAACCTATTACTATTATTTCGAAACCTAAGAATGTTTTCAAAAGAGTTGTCTAAGTATGTGCCGCACGTTAAAACCTCATTGGGCTGGAGTCACAGAACTGACAAGACACGTATTCAAAGCACAATGCACGTTTTGTAGCCAAACAAACAAATGTAAGTAAGGTGCTGCAACCGTTATATTATACACCACGTTAGAGGACTGAGGAGAAATTAGATATTCATATATGTACAACATTACCTGTGAAAGCAATACTTAATTGAATATAATTTGTAACATTATGTGTAAACATTAGGTCAACACTCTTAATGAAATTGACATTTCACAAGTCATCTCATTATCCAATTGGAGTGACATTAAGAAAGCAGGTGACATTTAGCCTAAAAAATTACCACCAATTAGATTTCACAACACGCCTGTGATCATGAGAACATATCTAATATAAATTGGATCTAGATTTTTGTGTCCACCACAATCAAACGACATTCACGTTTATAAAGTTTATAAAGCAACAATCAACTTCAATAGTATTTATCAACATATTACTTCACCTTTTACAAGTTTTAAAATCTGCCCCCTCCGTAATGTACATAGTTTTAACATTTGGTTTACTGACTTTAGTATATGGGCTGTATAAATGGCTTAAGCTGATTCTATCCGGGCATAAGTTACCGCCTGCAATACCAGGTGGATTGCCAATAATCGGACATAATCATGTAGTGTTTCATCGGACAGGTAAATTTTACTTTTAATTTATTTTTCAAGAACACTTAAATCATTCATTCTTTCACCAACCCTCTAACGTTGAGAGCTGAACTTTTACAAAACAGTTTTTTTGTGATGCACCTAGTCCATGGATAGGAAATAAAATCAGAAAACTCGAGCTTTCTGTAAACAATCCTAGCACGAGCGAAGGCGCAGCCCAAAGACTTTTTTATGTTATAGTGATTTTGTATTGATATAGGTAACAAAAAATAAACAAGTTTGTGAATAAAATCTAATACCTATACATAGTCTAGTGTCACGGTCACGGTGTTTGTGGTCGAACTCCTCCGATAGGGCTCGACCAATTTGAATATTTTTTTTTGTGTGTAATGAGTAGATATGAGAAAAGGTCGTAAGGCATTCTTTTTAAATTTTTAGTCGCGATTTTTGTATGAATTGCAAAAACGGGATAAATTGACGCAGACAAGTGATATTCGTGTGTTGTGTGTGTGGATGTAGTGGACATTATTCTACGTCTATTTTAGCCGTTTTGTGTCAACGGATCGGTTTTGACGCGGATCTTTGAAATGTGAATGGTCTTACGGGATTGTTTATGGATAAAGGTGAGTCGTTCTTGTTTTTTATGATTTAGAGGCCGAGTACTGTCTCGTTCGAGAAGAAGTAGGCACGAAACTATGCAGTAGACGAGTAAATGAGTGTTGCTAGTAGGTAATAGCGAAGTTATTCAATTTAAAAAAAAGTTAAGTACTATGTTTGTGTGATAGTCACAAGGATGACTATGTTTGTGTGAAAGTCACAGGGATAACTATGATTGTGTGTCAGTCACGGGGATGACTATGTTTTTGTATTAGTCACTGGAATGACAATGGGTTTTTTCATAGGGATGACTATGACTGTAGTTGCGATAGTACCAATGTTTAATATCGATCAAAATTAAAGAATTAGATTGTTTTTATCATTTTCTATAATATTTCTGATTGGGTAAGGATAGCTGAGCGGACTCGTATTCTGTTTCTCGTAAAGGTACCCTACACCTGAGGAGATATAATAAACCGCATGTGCTAAATGTCTTGAATTGAAAACGTGCCCAATAATCAGAGTGTTACTGATGAAAACGTGGATGTTCAAACTGAGAATCTAACTGTAGACGAATAATTTGAAGTTCATATTGTGACGGGACGGCACCACAGGTTGATTTGTAGTCGTAACTCATTAGAAATCGGTATCTGCTGGTAACAGTAGTACGTGAGTAGGCGGTATTGCAGTCAAATGTGGGGGTGTCTGAGTAAAGTAAGAAACCATAAAGTCGGGAGAGACTTGGCGATTAAGGTGGGTTGCGCATTTCAATGCTTGAGTAACTGGAGGTTACTGTTTACAAGTGAATCACATGTCGAACAGATTATCTGAAATGATTGATTTAGTTTGCGATTTGATGATTTGAATCAAATAATCAACGATGCTTTTATGGCTCTGAACTGCCTCAATTAAATTATAAAAAACAGTTAATAATAATTAAAAAAAATCCACCCTGGCGCTTCGACATATATGTATAATAACTAGGCAAATGATTAATTCAGATCTTATAACCGCTATTCCTAAAATGTTTTTTATTATGCATAGTTCCTAGTCACTATATAATCACTAAATTAATCAAATTTACTGTAACTACATTAACATTATTTTGAGTAAAAATTTAAAATAAAAGTTTGAAATATTAATGTTAAATGGGCTTGACTTGGTAACTGGATGCAATTAACGATGTTTGTTTCTCGGGCTGCATGCCGAAAACTAAAAAAAAATTGTAAAGTTTAAAGTAATTTAAACACTTTGTTAAAATTGAACATATTATATGCATAATATTGACTTTATCTAGTAGTCAGATTTCGACATATACGTGGGACACTCAGAAAGTTATGAGAAACTAAAAAACAAACTTTTATGGATAAAATATTTTGTTTTATAAAAATAAGTCACACGGTGCCAGATCAGGACCGTAAGGAGGGTGACCCAAGACTCTGAATGGTGTGGTGTCCAGGAAGTCCCTCGAAGCAGTACCCCGCGGAGCCCGGTCGCTTGTTCCTCCTGGCAGGCATTTTGTGGTATACCATTCGGCGTTGATGCTGCTTTGGTCTTCTAATGGAATTGAAACCAGATACCCCGTCAAAGTGGAGAAATTAGCGGTCAAAATTTTTCCTGCGCTTCTCGATCGCTTTACTTTCGTAGGTGTTGGTTCGTTTTGAAACATCCAAACTGTCGACTGACGCTTTGTTTCTGGATCTTTGACAAATCTAGGATTCGTCACCAGTCACAATGTCGTAAACGCGCCTCGGAAATTCGAGTATTTTTTATTGAAATAATAGGAAATAATTTCTAAGCCCTGGGCAAATAATTTAATTTGAACAACATAATAACATGTTAAAATTGTCATAATAATTTTTGTAAAATACAAGAGTTACTATGACAACAAGTTGTAGATGCGGGACAACTTGAAACTGGTTACGTGCTGAACCAAAGCAATCGATTAACATCCATCGTTTAAATCTTTGTAAAATACACGCGTAAAAAAGACTGTAGCGTGTGTTATAATTTTGTATAGCAGTACTTGTACCTATTCTTTAAATAAAGAGTTATATTTTAAAACTAAAAAATCACAATATTTATAATCTAAATGAGTATAAGCCCTACACCAGGACGACTTTACAAACATAAAATTAACAATATAAAAAGCAAATAAATATTTTGGAAAAATACAAATAAAGATAGTTCCTAAAATTCAGACTTCCTATAGATTTCCTGTTATCTATAGGGATTACAGGAAATCTATAGGAAGGCTGAATTTTAAACATGGGAGTCATTTTTAGGGGGTCAAGTTAGAAATTTCAAAAAAGTTTCGCTAATAATATCGTTATCAATATCGCTAAAAATGCAATTATTGTAATATCGTGTTACATTACACAATGTGTAATATATTTTTATTACAATTTTAAAATAATTAGTTCAAAAGTTATTCAAGAAAAACCATGAAAATAGACCATCCCCCCCCCTTATCTCTTAGCCTAATATTCTTGTAAAAATATAAAAGATAGGTCTTAATCTATAGATAACAGGAAAACTTACTAGAAGTCTGAGTTTTGAACATGAGTGCTATTTTAGGGGCAAATCAATTAATTGAAAAAACCGTTATGAAAATATAAACAGTTTTTAAACAAACAAACATTGTAAACATTGGCAAATTGAAAAGAGTGGCCGTGAGTTTTTATTGCATTGTTCCTTTCGCTGGCTTTACCTTTTGCTTGCGAAGCAAAAGGTATAGCCAGCGAAGTAAAGCTAGGTACGTGGTTGGAAATTTTGATTGATTTGTATGTGAATGTATTTAGAATTATATAAGTATGTTTACGAGTATTTACAGTTGTCTGGTTGCCATAGTAGAGGATCTCCTCAGTTTGGGATCAGATGGTCTTGTGTGAGTTGTCTGATATAAGTTAAATCTTTCAATATTGTTTCGTTACAGTGTGCCCCGCGGTGTTACCCGCGGTTTATTAGCCTATGTGTTGATCCAGGGTGTCGGCTAACTCCATACCAAATTTTATTAAAATAGCTCCAGCCGTTTAGACGTGAAGAAATAACAAACATACACACTCACATACTCACAAACTTTCGCTTTTATAATATTAGTGTGATGTTTACGAGTATTTACAGTTGTCTGGTTGCCATAGTAGAGGATCTCCTCAGTTTGGGATCAGATGGTCTCTTTCAATATTGTTTCGTTACAGAGATTCCGTTAAAAAGCAAAATGTGAAAATACGGTGTCCAAGGTTTCGCTAATAACAGAAGTGAAATCTGACTGAAAATCATTTTTTTTTAAATTCTAAAAAATCATACATAGGTGCCCTATCATACACATTTACTTACGTATTTTACTCTTTGAAATAATTTGTTATTTGCGACTCAAAAGAGCAATTTAGCAACTAATTTTTTTTAACTACTAGCATTGTAGGTCGCACATTACCGTGGTCTGAAATGCTTCGTGTAACCACGGTCAGTGAGTCGCCCTTTAGCAACTTGGCTGATACAGTGCCATGTCTCTAGATAAAAACCCGTGTGGACCGAACTAATTACATACTTATAAGTTAGAACGGAACCCTTAGTGCGCGATAAATGCACGACATAATAATTATGTCGTGAAGTTTCATGTGATCAAGACGGTCAAAAGCCTTACTTAAATTTAGAAATAACGCATTACTTTTGTGAAAAATAAAGTATTACCTCTAAGCGCTTTTTAGCAACTGACATGCATTACATTTTACTTTACTGAAATAGTTATAGTAGCCCCGCTAAAAGTTGACATTTTTGAAAATTCATCATTAATGTTGCTAAGGATGTGACTAACCCATTAAATAACTAAAATAACCGATTTTTCCGACAAATCGATTTTAAATTGTGTGATGATTTGATTAATTGTTTGTTGATAACAGCAAAATATTTCTTAGGAAATAACAAATGGTTATTTTTTAATTAATTTTCATTATAATTTTTTGACATAATATAAAAAACCATAGAATATAATGTGTGTTGATTTCATTAGAGCCAAGTATGCATGCCTTAAACTTGAACGCGAGTCACAGAACGGTGGGATTCTATTGCAGATGCGTAGGGAACCAGTCTAAAAACGTTATGAACCATCGTCTAGGAAATGAATAATCATTTGATTCTGAAAAAAAAAGCATTATACCCACCAAAAAAAAGGAAGAAACACAAGCCAGTAACAGGTACAGACACAGCAGATGCTGTACGAGATCATATGTATGCTTACTATTAACGAAACGAATACTATACTATAGGTTTCTTTTTTAAATAATGGCTTTAAACTTAAGAATGCAGATAAAAGAAAAATGTTGATGGAAAGAAACGATATTGTTTAGCAAAGGATATATTTTTTGCTAAATTTAAACAAAATAACAAATCAGAACAATGTACTATTTGTCAACGAAACATGGCAAAAGAGGTCGTTCAATAATAATTTGACATTTAAGATCTACCGGAGAAGGTTTTGTGAACAATGTTTTACTAGCATTTGAATACGAAAGCACTAAAGAATACCATGAAAAATGAATGCCTACAAATTTAAAGCATGGTTTAAAACCTTACAGAGTCTGCCAAATCAATGTATAATAATTATGGACAACACACCTTATCATTCCGTTCAAGTTGATCGTGCGCCAAATTCGACAAACAATTAGGCTACTTTAGTAGCATGGTTACAGGGGTATAGCGTCACAGCAAGCATGAGTTTATTAAAAGTTCTGCTTTGAGACCATTGCCAAGTCGGTGATGGAGAAAATCGATCTTGTTCTGGACAGCAACTAACAAGACAACATCGGTGGCGCTGTTACGGAATAGTATTGTTGAAATCTTAAAAAATAATTAAGTGATAAATTTATCACATTTATTCCGCGACTTTGTCATTATTCATAATGTATACCTACCTATAATGCATAACCTCAAATTAATCATATTAACTGTAATACTACAAAACTGACTAATTTAGTTGTTCTGAGACTAGGTGTACGTTGTGTTTTGCCTTTTATATTGATAATTGTATGTTTGTAAAGTCTTACTGATGTAGGGCTTATAGTACGGGTTCCCTAGAACAAATTTTAAAATGATACATATTAAGCTGGAATGGGCATGGTAGCTTCGTTTCAACGAGACGCCTAACTTTATGTATACGACAACTTTATATAGTGGTACGTTAGTGAAAAAAACAGGTGTTAAATATGACAAACTTAACTATTAGATATGTATCAATTTATTTGCGGTTGGTAAATTAATCGCGGCCTATGTTGATGTATGGGGATAACATTTTTCCAACGGCAAAATTAAGTTTGTAATAACACCTGTTTTTTTCACTAATGTACCACTATATAAAGTTGTCGTATACATAAAATTGGGCGTCTCGTCAAAACGAAGCTACCATGGCAATTCCAGCTTGATATGTATCATTTTATAATTTGTTCTAGGGAACCCGTACTATTATACTCATTTCAATTAAAAATAATATTCTATTCAAAATATAATTCTTTATTTAAAGAATAATGTTGTGCAAGAAAGGGAATAGCTCAAGACTACATCAAATATAGAAACGGTGTTGTTAGCATATAATGGTTATGTAAGCTCTATATTAAAGTACGGACTTATACTATAGGGTAACTCGACTGACACCGAAGGGCGTTTTTGTCCCAAAAGAGATGCATTAGGGCCATAATTGGTATACCACCATATGAATCGTGCAGATCACATTTTAAAAGGCTCAACATATTGCCTCTACCGAGCATGTACATTTTTGAAATATGTGTTTTTATTGTATTATTTCGATCTTTTTAAAACAGAAACACAAGGCATGGAGAAAGACGTTTTGGAAAGAGTTCCCAGAACTATAGTATTTCAGAAAAAATGTCTTTACATGTGCATAAAAATATTTAGTAAAGTATCAGTTTGTTTAAGGAGTCAACCATTGCCAAAATTTAAAAGAAAATTAAAATCAATATTGTTACAAAAAAATATTTATGATATTAATGATTCGGTATTTTTTTTTCTTTCTATGAATTATGTTATTAAATTAACCTTTGAGTACCGACGTGCTATATTAGTTACATTCGTACCGACGTGCCGTCTGGTAGACCACCATAGCTTCAATAACGAAAACTTTTATGTTTCTTGATATTCTTCTAAAAAATCACTTCCTTGTATTATTTAATTAACTAGTTATTGTTTAAGTAAAACAAAATATAGCAGTTTTAACATTTATTACTAATTATAAACATTTACTATATTGCAGTCTCAAATTCTTTTAGAGAAATATACCTTTTATCTTAATAAATAATATTTATGAAATAAATAACTGCCCGAAGGGTAGAAAAAAGCGCGAGGGGATACGTATCCGCTATCATATGTAACTAGATTTTCTCAACTCAAAGGAGGAGGTTCTCAATTCGGATGTTTGTTTTTTTTATGTATGTTCGGGCATAACTAAACCTCAAAAAGTTGCGCGGATCAGCTAGTATTATTATATACCTACTTAAAAGTTATTTTATATTATTTTCGGAGAATAATGTCGAAAATGAGTATAGAAAATGTTATTGTTGAATTGACGAAGAAATTGACAACGTTGACATCAAAAATCAAAGCTCAATCCGAATGGATTGAAGCTCAAAATAAGAAAATCGAACATCAACAAATTGCAACGGAGAATGTTTCAACCATTACTAATAAGTAGAAGAGGGTAATTAGCAGCCTTTACAATAAAATTGAACAGCTTGTGGAGACAACGAGTCCATTAAACCCGCTCTTTAATGGACTCGTTGTCTCCACAATACATGCATCTAAAGTTATACAAACTACGCAAAGTGCAATAGAGAAGAACGTAAGTGAGGCGACCACGTTATCTGCACACGGTCAAACAGAACGTGTACGCCGGCCGGGCCGCGATGCGAAATAGGAGTAAGGTTGCAAACGCACTGATTGCTTCAATTCAAGCTGTTAAAAAGAAGAAATTCTTGCACGTATGGTCACTTCATCCTGAAACTTCTAAGGAAACACTTATGCAGCATGTTACAAATATTTGCCGTACAAAAGATGTAAGAGTAGACAAAATATTTTCGAAAATCAAACGAGACAATTTGTCATTTACTACAGCAGTTCTAGAGTCACAATATGATATAATTAACAACGTGGGCTGCTGACCAGTAAACACACAATTTAATGAATGGATATGTTTTCGAAAACCAAGGAAAACAGCAAAAAGCGATGAAACTCACTAATAAGAGTATTAACATCAACTACCAAAATGTCCGAGGGTAGCGAATACAAACCAAGAGGTTCTTCACGGATTTATTAGCAACGCAATGTGATATAATTGTCATAACGGAGTCAGAATTGAATAGTTCAATATGTGATGGTGAAATTATTCCATCCGGGTTCAATCATACGTTGCGATCGAACAGATGGGCGGTAAACATGACGAAGTATTCTTAGCGTCATCGCCGTGGTTCGAACTGACTCGCGTTTCTTTTGTGGACGCCGCCTTATACTAGGTGGTTTGTGCGACGGTACACATGGTAAATAACTTTTTATTTTGATGTTGTGTAGTTTACATTACGCCTAAACGTGATACTAGTGAATAACTATATGCGTTTATTTAATGTAATCGAAACTGTTTCTGTAAAATATGAGAACGTTATAGTTTTGGGTGACTTTAATCTGCCTTTTACAACTGTAGAAATTCAGTGCTACTTATAATATTGCAACGCTTAGATTTCAACAGGTAAGTAATATCTTAAACGCACGTAAGATTTGGTTTTAACTACGTTCATGGCAAGTGAAATTGAAGTAAAACTGTCGGATGATCCGTTAGTAGAAGTGGACGGGTATCACCCGCCGCTGTTGGTAACTCGCGTGGTTGAGGTCCGTGCAGGAGATGTTGGGGTGTCAAGGCATTATTTAAGCCGTGATGATAATATGACAGGGGTACGGCAAATATGGAATTTTAGGTTATGTGATTTTTTCTTCCCCTGGGCCGTCCAACGCACATTAGCGCCTTAAATATATCTGTCAAACCATATTATGGTTCGTTGGACAGATCGGGCGAATCGACCGCCCGTGTTTTGTTTTTTATCGATTTACTCGTATTTTAATTGTAATTGATGTTTATTTGTTATTTCTAACTTATTTTTAAATAAATAAAGGTTTTTATAATATATTTTTTAAATTTCTGCTGTAATAAATTTCAGTCAAGATACGAGTTTAAAAAAATAGGTACTGTACTGTGTACTTTTAATTTCTGAATAGCAATAAAACAATACAATATTTGCACCTTGTGTTTTATTTTATTTACTTATTAATTTATAAAGGATAAAATACAATAAAAACATCACATACCATAGTATTATTTTTTTCACTTTACCTGGATTTATAAAAGCGGGCCGCGCGGATACATCAGTCAAAAAGCGGTGTCGTTTGTATTTTATGTACAATAAACTATTGTTATTATATACAAAGGTTTATTTTAAATAATAATTTCAGCTTATCAACTACACATAATAAAATCCGCACATCTGATAAGGGAATAAAGAATGTACTAAAATTTGGGTCGAAAATCAGTCGGTTAGCTATGAATTTTTTTCAGGTAGAAATATTATTCCAGGTATAAAACAATACATATTCTTCAAACCTAACTTTTTCTTTTCAAACCTAACTACCTATTATAATACTAATAACATGCATGTGTCTAAGAAATATTTTAAATAATGAGCTTTAAAAACGGCCATAAATTACCTACTTTACGTGCGAAAATTTCATACATTTCGCGCATCTGTCGGCCAACCATATTTAGGTGTTTTAAAGAACGCGACTATTGTTTTATGGAAATATCTCGCTATTTATATAATTATACTCATGTTATATGGTATCTAATAAAAGTTAATACCTTAGGGCTTATTTGCAAAACAAATGTTAGTACTTTATTTAACGATTTAATTTAAATATGACCAAAATAAACTGGCGGACATCGTTTTTTTTTGGGGATGTGGTCGCACTTCACGACTGTTTGTGAAAAAAATTGAAATTAAAATTATATTATTTACATCAGAAATGAAACTATAATAAATATACTTTGATATTTAACTACTTTCTTTGTCATAAATATCATCCAATTTAAATAAAACACGTTCAAAATGTTCAAACTGCCTGCCGCCGAACGTCGTATTTTGAATGATGTTTTCGCGCGTTTTTTGTTCTGGAAGTAGATGGTTAAGTTTGTATTTGGTTGCCTGTATTTTAATTCGAATTTTAAGCATAACAGAAAGAGTCATACATAAAAACCATTTTCCGGTATCGTAGCAGATACCACATCTATGCTCACAAACCATAATATGGCTCGCTAACGGACAGGTATTTGACTGTCAAAACCATAATATGGTTAGTTATGGACATACGAGGGGTTCGAGCTTTTAGACTGGAGGCGTTAATATATTTTTATAAAAAAATAATGACGTTATTGACGAATGCACACCAAGAAAATGTCAACATTCGGGTGCACAACAGCCGAGATACATTTATCCAGATTTTTACACAGTAGATATATAACACGTCTTATAAAATTAAAATGAAGGTATCACAAAATATTTAAAATAACGGGTTTGCAATGTGATTACGAAATGTTTGCACACTATAAATCTCAAGTAAAAGGTATGAAACCCACTGTCACTTACATAGACATTGACATATTTCATCTGAGCCTGCCGAAATTCACAGAAAAGGTTCAGAGTTATCTCGAAGCTAATAACACAATAATATTTTTTTTTTTATTTTGTATTTTTAATATTTATGTTTTTTTTGTATGTATTTGTTTGTTATTTTAAATTATTTGTTTTAGTTTAATAAATTCTACTCGGTTACTTACAACATATAATTAGGTTACTATAATGGTGTTGTAATTTTATTATCAATAAATAAACTCTGTCTTCTATTTTCTAAATTATTTTTTGTTCGAAAGAGTATTATTCCGAAATATACATGGTATAATACCATACCATATAAATTTCTTAAAGATCTGATGATGAGTTTCGGAGACAGACAACAAAACTCCTAAACAAATCTCAACAAATGCCAGCAAATCAACTGTGACTGAAGTTGGTTAGATGTTTTTTGTAAAAAAAAAGATTTTTAAATTATCAAGGACATTTATTATATTTTCAGATGCTACGGACTATATAACGAATTGCATCGATGTTTGTAAAAAGTCGGGAGGCGTTATATGTGGTTATTTTTTGGGAGAGGTATATTATGGTAAGTTTGTCTAAGAATAATCTTTACAGACCTCCTTTTTTTTAAAAGACGACTTTCAGCATTAGATATTAGCCCTGTGTGGCGGGAGACTTTACAAACATACAAGTTACAGACACAAAGTACACCCCGACTCGGAACATTAATTTGTGGTATTCACAAATTGGTGTCCCGGGTGGGAATCGAACACACAACCTCTTGCGTAGCAGTCGGACATACTCCCAACGCGCCACATAGGCAGTCATTCTTGACTTATAGCTAAAATAACCTAGAAAACGTAGGTACTTGTGATGTTAACAAGCATTTCTTGGTTTTTCTTTTTTCTTTCAAAAATGGAGGAATAACAAAATGTGAATAAAGATTGATTTCAGGATGTAAAAAGAAAGAAACTTTATAATTATTATTTATTTTGCTTCAGGTATTACAGATTTAGATGACGCTATAACTGTCACAAACGCATTATCATACAAACATCCCTACTACAGATTTGCAGAACCTTGGCTTGGAAAAGGACTAATCACATCTTCTGGTATATAACGATTTTAAAGATTCCAAACTAAGTCTAATAGAACATGTTGATTAATTTAAGGGTCATTAGACCTATACTAATAATAAGGATTTATGCCTTTATAATGCAATCGGTTTTGACGCCACTTATGGCATTTCACTGACCATTAATGAATTTGGATCGCATTTTTCTGTTACACATCGCTTAATCTCTCTCTATTATAGGTATTTCTTTTTGCTTTTCTCTCTAACTCTTTTCCACCCACTACTCTCTCTTTCTGTTTGTGGACATGGAAGCGTGTTTGTGGGGAACTGTTGCATAACCGTCAGTAAAAGTAGATTTTAGTAGCTTTTCCTTTTTAGGACCTACGTTTCAGTTTCATCGCAAGCTGTTATATCCAGCATTCTCTTTGTCAGTCGTATATGGATTCCTTGATGTGTTTAACGATCAGTCCAGGCGACTGACGGATAAATTGCATGGTTTCGTCGGGCAGGGTCCCGTTGACCCTAGTGCTGCGTTCAAGGACATTACTCTTAGGACTTCCTGTAGTAAGTATACATTATTTTTATAGATCACAAGTTTCGTCATTTAATCACAAGTTTAGTCATTTAATTACAAGTTTAGACATCAATTAAAGCTGCAATTCAAACAAAATACTAGTTTCATTTGCTTCAAATGGATTTGTTAAAAGCTGATTAGTTAATTTGCAGTTCCTGTATGTCCGTCCTCCAGGATTATAACTGTGACGATAAGAGAATTAATTTATTTTACAAGGAAGAGACATCTTCTTCCAAGGTTACTGATACAGTCTTGAAGGCAAAGGCCGTTTTCTAAACCATAACTATACAATTTCAGCCCACCTCCAACTAAGGTAACTAAGGTAATACTCCTCTGTAGTTAGGTATGTGTCCCATCGTATCTTACATTGAAAATCTCCAAGAGCATTTGCCTTTTTTTTTCTTTTGAGCTCCATGTTCCCTTGTTACTTGTAAGCCTCTCATAGGACCGGCGTTTTTTCTCGCCACCAGAGGTGAGCGAGAGTTGTGAAATTACTGTAAAGCTTTTTATCGTTTCAGTTACAATTTTCGGAGCTCATGATGAAAAGGATAATGATTTTATAAACAAATACATCGTAGCAATTGATACTTTATTAAAACTGCTCAGGAGAAGACTTCTGAATCCTTTACTTTACACTGACTTCATGTATGATTGCTCTAAACTTAAAAAGAGGGTGGACGAAAAAAATAAATTTATTAACGACATAATACTAGAGGTATTTTTGAGACTTCTACATTACATTTTAATGGCAAATTGAGTTTGAATAATAAATTTGAAATTCCATAATTACAGATGATACAGAAAAAAAAGGAAGAATTAAAAAATACAGTACACATCGGATCCGAATCAGGTAAATATCCTTTCCGACCGTCTGCTCCCCATTTTTTGATAGAAACCTTAATTGAGAAGCTCGCGGCATGCCGGTGGCGTCATAACTTTAATAAGGTAGTTTTCAACCGACTGCGGAGGACAGTTATGTGTTTGACGTATACGTATGTATCCTTCTAATGTTCCTATGTCCGTTCATAGCTTCTCAAGTGCTCACGATTTTAATAAATGGTACATTATTTGATTCATCTTGATAACGCGGGTGTCACTAGGTTCACTTAAATTACGAAAAATCCAAATGTAATGTGCAATGTGCGGTTGAGAAAAAAAGTTCCAAGATGCTCAGGCTGCACTAAATCAAAGGGCTTTATAAGGCGAGTACGAAAATATATATCTCTAATATATAAAAATCTCGTGTCACGGTGTTAGTGGTCAAACTCCGCCAAAACGGCTCGACCGATTTGAATGATTATTTTTGTACATTTAGTAGGTATGATAATAAGTCGTAAGGTTTTTTTTAACTATGAGAGAAAATTGACGCAGACGTCGTTGCGAGGGTCAGCTAGTCTTATATATAAAAATCGCGTATCACAGTGTTTGTGGTCGAACTCCTGCGAAACGGCACAATTGATTTTATTCATGGAATAGGCGATTATATGATTAGATTAGGTGGTTATGCATTTTTTTAATTACGAGTTTTTTTTAAATTACGGGGCGGTTTGAAGTTCATGGGGACAGCTAGTATTCTACATGTTTGAAGTGGAAAATCATAGACAAAATAAACACTAAAAACACTCTTCTGCAAAAAGACTGAAACAAGATATCCTTCTTTTATATTATAATTCATATTAAATGTGACAGAAACAAGATATCCTTCATATTTAATATAATTCATAATAAATGTGAAAGGTATCTTATTTCTGTCTTTTTGCAGGCGGGTTTTTTCTTCAGGTAACGTAAGCGCATTCTAAGTACTAACTGAGGCAGTTTTTGAAAGCTAAGAAAAAATGGTGGTATATTTTTTTCAGATACATTTAGAGCCTTTTTAGATATATTATTACAATTAGCAGCTGATGGTGCCCTGAGTGATAAAGAAATTATAGACGAACTAAACACAACTGCAACTGCGAGTTACGAAACAACCGCGCAGCAACTCGGTTTCATAGCTGTGTTGCTGGGTTCGTATCCCGATGAACAAAATAAGATATATAAAGAGTAAGTGCTGATTTATTTATATCATATATATATATATATATATATATATATATATATATATATATATATATATATGTTAGTTGTAAATATATATATATAACAAATTTTGACATATATTTACAAACTAACAAAACCAAATAAATAAAAAACGTTTACGCGTCGAAATATTCTTCCCCATCGATGTCGACTGATAACGTACCCAGAAGGCAGGCAGCATTGCTACGTTGAATGGCAATGCTTATTCTTTGTGCAAAGAAAAAACCAGCCCTCTGGTCACGTGAAGAACTGATAAGCCGATTTGAAATTTCCTTAAAAAGAATTCGGGCACTTGGATCCCGCGGACCCAGCGTCTCGACCCCAAACGGCTCAAACATATAATCTTCAATTAGATTTACATATTTGCGACGTATGAGAGTCTCCGCTGATGCAGCAGCAGCGCAGGCACAGTGCTGATTAATATTATAAATGTGAATAGGTAGAATTTGAAGTTAAATTATGTTTCTTTTGAAAGTGCCAGTTTCATTTGATAATCACAATCTTGACTATTGAATGGGATGTTCATTTTATGTTTTCCTTTGGTGATATTAATTTGGTTTATATTGAGGGAGTAACACGTTACCACTAGCATGCATATTAATATTAACACCAATTTTCTACAACAACTTCTAGGATTATGGAAGTGGTTGGCGATAGAGACATAAATAAATACGATATACCTAAACTGGTGTATACAGAAGCATTCATCAAGGAAGGTCTTCGTATGAAGTCGGTAGGGAACTTACTGGCCCGTTATGTAGACAAAGATGTGAAGCTCAGTGAGTATCAAATTCTTAAACTTGTCTTAGTGTCTGATTTCTCTGAGAATGTACTGTAAAACCTGCTGGTCCTTTTCATATCAATCTATAAAACCTCAAAAATAATTATAATCATTCACAATTTTATAAACAATAACCTTTATATTGTTACACGGACGTGGGCCAGTACGTTTGACAGGTGAATGAATTACTTATTACCTAATGGAAAACTAGACAGAATCGGATATTGCTTGTGCAGTTCTGGTAAAAAAACATTTATTTATTTCTTTCTTTCTTTCTCACTAAATCTTTACAGGGTGTACCCTTATACGATTTAGTGGTTCATCACTACTACATCTACTTTAATATACGAGTATATCTTTGAGTAATTTTGTATTTTTCCTAATAGTACTTTAAATACATAAAAGGCTAGTGCTAGTTCTCATCTTACCCTTAGCTCGTTGTAACCAACTATACCTAAATTATATAAAGTTGGGTTCAAATAAATTTATTACGTACATATATATTAGGTATACCCATTCTACCCTTTAAGGTAGAATGGGAAATGTAGAATGGGAACCTAATATATATGTACGTAATAAATTTATTTTCCACTCGCTCCAGCATGAGGTTTATATTTAATTTCATGTGGGCTCCAGATGACTGCATTGCTTTCAACGTGACTTCTTACTAATGCGTTATATAATGTAGTTTTTGCTTTGATATTTGTAAAATTACGAATCACCGAGATCCTTAACCTTTTTTTCCCAATTGTTCCAATTGTTCGTAGTATTGGAGCACGTGCGCGGGAGATGATCATTGTCACACATTTTGAAGCATTAAATATTGTAAGCGGTTGTCACTACTCCACTCTACTATCCTATTTATATCATCCAGTATCATATTGCAGTCTTCTTTAGATTTTATGTTTTAATACTATCTTCCTATACAGGTGACTTTTAATTCAGTCGACAAACTTCAATGGGAAAATCCACATGCAGTCAACATAGGGTAGACCGGGGCACAAAGGTCCATTGTAGCAATATTGCTTCGTTACTATTTAACTATAAGGATTCCAGAAAAGATCTAAATACCAATGAGTAGCCTGGTTCTTCTATTAAACATAATTACTAAAAAATGTGATCAGTTTATGACTATTCGCCAGATATCAATAAAGCTTTTAAGAAGTTCTAGTGGTTCTTTAAGCCCCGCTCTAAGAGCAAAAAAGACCAGGGAATGGGTTAAAAGGCCCAGTATGAATAATTAGCAGAATTAAGTTGATAAAATAAAATAAGTAAAGTGAAATTCATTTTCTAGTATTTTACATTTAATACAAAAAAAAAAAATATATAAGTAAAAAAAGTTGTTTTGAATACTGCAATATGGATGTCAAATTAAAGGGCTCATCTTAAGCATTTCAAAAGGGTATAACATGATTATGACTGTAATACTAAAAAAGTTAGTTAGCAATCTTTTTTTTTTAAATTTTTAATAATTGACAACAGTTGTGATAAAAGTTAGTTGTTACATCCCACAAATACTAAAAAGTATTAAATAAAAAAAGAAATTTAAAAAATAAAAAAACCCGCCTGCACAAAAAAGGTAGAAACAAGTTCATGCAGTCGGAGGCATAATGACTCTCTATGAACTTAGTAAAGGTTGTTTCCATCTTTTGTGTGCTGGTGGGTTTTTTTTTTATTTTTTATTAATAGTTTTTATTAGTTGTAGGATGTAACAACTAACTTTTATAACAACTATTGTCAAGTATTGAAAATTGAAAAAATAATGGTTGCTAAAGATGAGCCCTTTAATTTGACATCCATAATGCAGTATTCGAAATAACTTTTCTTTCACACCTCTTTATTTTGACATCTCACAGCCGCCATGTTTGTTTTTTTCAAACGTCACCTATCTAAAAAGACTTGAGCGGTCAAGACGGATCTAAGGACGTCTTAATTGTATAAAACCGTTCAGTGGTGTTTGTGAGATATGAGGTAATAAAGAATATTACGTACAAGATACGCGTGAAAAACATAACCCCTCCTTACAGTCGGGTAAAAAGTCAACTGTTTCTTACATTAAAAATATAAGAAATAGACTGTTGATTACATTTGTTACTAACTGTCTTGCGTTAAACCAATCTTTTTGTTTCGAGTTCTGTAAGTCCAACGATATTGCTCTTTTTTCCGAGCGTCTGTTGATATTAGATAGTTTTTCTTTTGTGATTCCATATTCTAAAATACCACATATAAAATTTCCTTAATTGACTGTATGGGCCGTTATGGCCCTTTTTATCCCAACTAGTCGCAAGCTCAGTTTTTTGTTGTTGCATAACAATCTAATCTATATAATTACAGTAAAAGGGAATGCCCATAAGCAGTATCGTATGTATCTAAGTTGTGCCACAAGTTGATTTAACGTATAATTCTTGTTTCTAATTATAACATTTTTATATAATGATATGGAGTCTCAAATTTGCCTGATTAATAAAACAAAAATATTAGTCTTTTAGTTTATTTATTTAGTATTTTTTCGTATGAAGCTATTTTTAACGGTGGTAACACTATTACAAAAATAATATCGTAATATCGATTAGGATTATTACCGATTATTATTCATTAATTATTAGAAAGTCATAGAATCACTAAATGTATTTTGGTTCTTGTAATTATATTATTATTATAAATACTTTAATAATTGTTTCACCGTTTGAATGTAAGGAACGATAATATTCATACACCATACTTTATTTAAAAAACGAAAACATATTTTTTAATACCTTTAGATTGAACCGGCTCGTTTAAAAATAAGAATATTTTAATAAATTATAATAAAAATATCGATTTGTATAGGACAGTTATGGCAACACTGAAATGTAATGTCACTTGTTTTTCTGTGCTTAATACTTGTTTGGCGCCGGCGCATAAAAACAGTTTAAAGCATAATAACAAGTAGCTTTTGTTATTTCTCGTGTTGTGTATGTTATTGTGGTTACAATACGTGAATTTGAGATGGAGACTCCATATACATAGTAACAATCAGAAATATTTTGTGAGACAGAGACTCGTACCAATTGTGCCATTTGTGAAGTGATTGTGAGATAGAGACTCGGATTATATATCACTGCAAAGCCAAATTCATAGCCATAAACTAGTGTTACACATCATGTGTAATACATAATTAATACGCAATATCATAGTTAAGTCCTATTTAAAAAAAAATGTATATAAATATAATATTTCATCATGTTCATCCACCCATTTCAATTAAACCCGGCAAATTAGGTAAATCATTGTTATTTTTTCTGAAGGTATATATTAATGTCCACATAAATCAGTAGTTTTCATCCTGGCACAACAAAATTTGTAGTGATACTAAGTTCCATAGTCACTTGAACATTACCCTTTGATTAATTTAGTGATTATTTAGTGATTATTTAGTGATTAAATATATTATATAATATGCTTAATAAAAACGCATTTGGACTGCCTCTGTGGCGCGGTGGGAGTGTATCCGACTGCTACGCAAGAGGTCGTGGGTTCGATCCCCACCCAGGATAAAACTTTGTGTGATGCTCACGATGGTTTATTCTGTGTCTGGGTGTTACGTATCTATAATATATAGTATCTTTATCGGTTTTCTGGTTTCCATAGTACTAGCTCTGCTTAGTTTGGGATCAGATAGCTTTGTGTGAGTTGTCCCAATATATTATTATTATTCCCATTATTTATTTCTTTTGCTTATTTTTACCATTTTTAAATACATACACCCAGCTACCTAACGTAGGCGTTACGTAACTTCAGGTATTAACAAAACATAGATCTGAGATCTTCGAGCTTTGCTTGGGGAATGGGTTTTCCCTGGGCCCAGAGAACTTCAAAATCTTCTTCTGAAAATTGGATTATCTCTGTTTCTTTTTGACAAATCCCGATTTTGAATATCATAGTATTTAAATGTTGATCTTCTTTTTTCAATAAAATCTGTTTCGTCTTTAGCCAATTTATTTTATCTTTATTTGTACATATTTTGCGGTTATTATTTTTATTTTGTACCTACTTAAAAAATCTTGTGTTTTCATTTTTGTAATGCTTATGGGGTTTATCTTTTTACAAATTTTAATAATGTTTATGTATTCTTTTGCGGTGTAAATTCGATCGTGATGCTTAAGCTCGCATTTATTCTTGCTGAAATCAGTGTCATTTGGCAAAAGAAATGGCCGGACTCTAAATATATAAAAATGTTATAGTTTTAAGATTAGGGTGACTGTTAAGTACAGTTTTTAACATTAGGACCATTATAATATTCCTATTTTATCCTCCGCAGCAGTCGCTCCAAAGGACAAAATTCTCTACGCCATACCTCAGATTGTTTTTAATGAAATTAATGAGGCATGAGCCAACTTTTTGGGCTTCTATTCCAGCTTCGCCCTCAACCCAGACATTGCATCGTTAGAGCCAACGTGAATTATATTGAATAATTGACGTTTATAAAATACAATGTTACTAGGTATACGCAAAGGTTTTTCCGAGATTGTAGGTAACACATTAAAATTTGGGATCCGTTTTAGCACGTGCCAGGTCTTGAGACATTTGATTACGAAGATCTTCCACTCTCATTTGATGAACATCTCTTTGCTGGATCAATAGTTATTTTTCTTCTCGTATATTACACTTCTTAATATCAAGGGCTAATTAATGAGCCGCTAGTGTCGAGCGCTATAGGCGCCGCGTTCAACATCATCTCTCAGTGAGATCATGTGGTAACCAAATATCAAGTTTTTTCTTGTACCCAGACTTTTGTAAATGACGTAAAACTATTTTGTGATCAACATCCAGTTTTTCAGCAATATCGTAACTACTAATATGTTGATCTTGCTCTACTTTTTCAACAATGGCACTGATTTTATCCGTGACAGGGACAGAGCGAGCCTCATCCATACTAAAATTTCCAGACTTGAAACGCTTGAACCACATTTGTGCTACTCGTATTGATACCGCGTTAGGTCCGTAAACCGCACAAATTTTATTTGTGGCGTTCGTCGCATTTTTACCTTTTTTGTAATAAAACTTTTAAATGTACCAAATTTCTTCGTCACATACGTTCATTTCGCTTGTTTGAAAAATAATTGAAGAAAGGCGGGAACTCGTTTTTTTTATTTATGGCATCTTCAGTAACAAACTAGCCAGTTACATTTAGTACAACCAAAGAGGTTTGATTACTAATCCTATTATTTAAATCAAATTATTTAAGTCATTTCAGTTCAATCAAAAGTATTTTAATCAGATATTGAATATATTCCTTACAAATGACTCAGCCTGTTTGAACCGGTTTAGTTCATTTGATATTAAATGTGCTATTTATCTACAACCGTTTTCCTGAAATATCTCAAATGTTTTGAGTGGTTTCTGATAAATAAAATAAAATATTTTGTATCAGTAAACCTATAACGCTGAAACAACCCAACCTGTTTGAGTAGTTATTTGATAAAATGATATTTGTAATCAAACTTAATTCTGAGAAAGGACCCAAGTTGTTTGAGTTTATTCTGGTTTTTTGACCTTAAGAATAGACTCATTGAAATATATTACTCAGAAACAATTCAAGCGGACTAAGTTCGTTCAGCAAATACTGTTGGAGTGCTCTTCGTACTGTGGGTTGAGTCGGGGTAGCAAGATAACTAGCTTGCGTGTAGATTTTCAAAATTGGGTTTTTACTACATGATAGATTCAACCCTCACGAGTACGATGGCATACTTAACTCAATTTTGGCTAATGTGTGAATAGAGTCCTTTCTGCTTAACTACGTCCTATTCATCTGTGAGAGCTTTTTTTAGTGCTGTGTGGTTTAATTGTTTTAACTGTTGGTATCCTTTATATATTTAATTTATATAATTCGTCTGATTCCATGGCTAATATAGTTTCTCTGTCTTCAAGCGTGTGATCTTCTGGTTTGTTATTATTATTTTTTTTAATAATTGTGATAATAAGGCCAGAATTAATCATTTTGCCTAGTTAATACGTATAATATCTAGCAAGTCTTTTTGGTGATAAGGTGTCTTGTATTAGCCGCTACTTAGCTAAATAATAAAAAAAATAAACATCTTAGGCAAACATCAACGTTTGGCACATCATTTGACAGGTCTTTTAAAAATATTATAAGGTTTTTTAATAAACTTTTTGGATTTAGTGGATATTTGTGGAAATAATCTCTCCGAAAGTTGCCTAAATAGTGTCAGCCCCCCCCCGCGCCCTTATTGAACGGTGTGACCAAAAAATAATAAAAAAACCGTACCGTCATTGAGTTATTGCCGAAAAACTGCGTTTCTCGTCAAAATGGCGTAAGTGCCATGAACGCACGCCCTTCTGCTGGTGCAATTATTGAAATCGTTTTTTTTTATATGTGCATTTATTTTGAATAACAGCTGCGGAACCCTACACGAGCAGCAACTCTTATAATACATGTCATAAGGATTTTAAGAGTTGCTGCTCTGCCCACAGAGTGTTGAGTTAGTCTCATGTAGGGAGATAACAACTAGCCCTGAGGGGGGACATTATTATAGATATATTAGAATGATAGACTGTCTCTGTGGCGCGGTGGGAGTGTATCCGACTGCTAAACAAGAGGTCGTAGGTTCGATTCCCACACAGGACACCACTTTGTGTCATCCACAAATTGTTGTTCCGAGTCTGGGTGTACTTTGTGTCCGTGACTTGTATGTTTGTAAAGTCCCCCGCGACACAGGGCTTCTTGAACCATAAGGCGGGAGCCATCTTTAAAAAAAAAACAGTTAAAAGCCCCTCGGGGCTATAAAAGAGTCTAACAATTTGTCGAGTGATTTCAAAATCTTCCTGGATACCCTAAAATAATACTTTGGAATTACCCTCGCTGTGTATGCGGCACAACATTTTACAACATTTCTTTATTTATAGCAGGTAAATTTTAAACAAAAATGAAACAGGAGACTGTTGGGTTTGGAGCTGTCTTACTTTTGGGAACAAACACACAGCTTTGCGTGCAACTGCGAAATTTGTTGTTTAGACATTATTACTTTTGTAAAATAATGTATTGCTAATAAAGTGCGGTGGTCTGTAATTAAAACGAAGTTAGTTTATACTTTCTTTATTTATTTTCAGAAAACTATACTCTACGAACTGGTAGTATAGTAGTGGTCTTAGTAGATGGCATAAATAGAGAGCCAGCTTGGGGACACGACGTCAACGAATTCAAACCAGAGCGGTGGCTAGACAAGGAAAAGCCACTTGATAATCTACAATTTACATTTGGTTATGGTCAGAGAACATGTGTGGGTAGGTATTAATGATATCTGATAATACTCTGGCGCGCCCTAACCGGCCGATCAGAGCTTATAATGATCTTCGGGGGTTAAATGTAATTTTCATGGCGTCCTAAGGTTCTGAGTATAGAAGTATGGTATCTCATCCACCGTCAATTATGTTTAGTGTTGAATCGTGTAATAATGTAAATGGTAAAATCCACTTTGCATTATTACAAACTAACAAGTGATTAAAAATGTATATATTTTACTTTTTTGCAACAGTGAAGCACCAAAGGATCCGTGTAGTTTACAATCCCAAACTAAATAATATTTATGTTTCAGGTAAAAAATATGCAATGATTTCAATGAAAGTCACATTGGTACACATTTTAAGATTGTTTCGATTGAAAGCTAACTTTAGCAAAATGAAATACAGATTTGATCTTGTAATAAAAGCACTATCTGGGCATGAGGTCGCATTCGAGAGAAGAAATCCAAAATAAGCGGAGACTCTCAAACGGCGCAAATATAGTAATTATGCTGGCTTTTTCTTTGCACAGAGAATAAGCATTGCAATACAACGTGGCAATGCTGCCAGCTTTCTGGGCACTAAACTGGTTGACATCGATGGGGAGGAATTTTTCGACGCCCAAACTTTTTATCCCGTTTTATCTAATCCTTTTTTTTGTAGTTTATTAGTTAAGTTGTAAATAATTGGCTAATTTTAGGTTTATTTTAATTAATATTTAATACATTTAGTTCGTAGGGTAATCTAGCATTTAGTTCATTTGAATTATTGTATATTATTGCAAAATAAACTGAAAACATAATTTCAATAAGTTTAGTGTAATTAAAACACGAATAGTGTTTGTCCACTGTATTTTGGTACTGCTGCCTAATTAGACTAAACAAAGTAAGTAAAAATAAAATTGTGAGTTATTTTATTAAAAATAAAATGAAAAGCTTGAGCGTTTTTATTTTAATTTAAATATATAAATTGGAAAACGACCAGTGATTTATTTAAACCACTAAAGGAAGAGACAAGCAGCTCGTGAGCCTGATAGTAAGCGTCACGCTAGCAAATAACAGTATCAGTGCTTAATATCTAACTGCAAATATCTAACTGTGACTGCACTGCGCTCCTCATCCGTGAAATTAATATGTAGGCTTTGCTTCATCGGCCATCGGTCCTTTGGCAAATATAGCCAGCCCATTGCCACTTCAGCGTGCTTAACCTGCGGGCTATATTGGTAACTTTAGTTCTTTGTCGGATGACCTCTGATATATCCAACCTTTTTAGTTTGTATCATACCTCAGCCAACAGGGAATAGACAAAGGGTCATGTCTCTTAATGTCATTCATTATAAAAATAAATATTCCCAAAGCACTTAAGTATGTATTTTTTCTTAGTTGAGTAGGAACATACACTGACGGACTCATAAACTGCATCAAAGTTCAGGTTTACTCTAAAAGGATTTTTTTATAATAAGTATGCAAACTTTTTAGATTAAATTATATAAATATGGAAAGACTGGCTCTTAATCTTAAAAAAAAATTAAATTTAAAAATAGAACTGCGGTAAAACAAATGAATATAGCCGGGAAAAGAAAATTTACTCGTAGTATCAGATTTGCGTGTTATTTATAGCAAAGTTTTAAATTAATTCTCATTGATTTTTTTTGTTTGGTCAATTGAATTATTGTTACCAGCATAATTGTTGGGTTAGTTTTTTAACACATCGAGAGTTTTTGAACCATAATATGGATACTTCGTCCGAACAAGCGGCACAAATTGTAGCATTGGTGCGGGAGGGCTTGGATCAACGAACGATTGGTAGAAATTTAAATTTAAACCAGTCTACGATTTGTAGAATATACAGAAGGTTTGTAGAGACAGGTTCTTACAGGAGGAGACGTGGTACAGGCAGAACTCGAGCAACCACAGGTCGTGATGACCGATTTATTGTTACAACTTCCCTGCGAAATCGTTTCCTCACGTCAGTTAACATCAAAACCGAGCTTAATGAAGTGCGTGGAAAAAACGTGTGTGCACGAACAATAAGAAGAAGGTTAAAGGAAGCGGCTATCACCCCTTTTAGACCAGCAAATGGTCCAAAGTTGTCTGCAGCTCACAGACAAGCTCGCTTAAGATTTGCGCGTCATCACCTGAATTGGACAGAAGAGCAGTGGGCCTCTGTATTGTTCACGGACGAGTGTAGGACATGTTTATATGGTGCAGATGGTCGCAGAAGAGTCTATCGTCGACGTGGGGAGCGATATGCTCAAAGTTGCATTGAGGAGCGTGTTCCTTTTGGAGGCGGTTCATGTATGGTCTGGGGTGGCATATCGATGAACGGGCGAACAGAACTTGTGTTCATAGACATGGTCCGTCAAAACGGTAATAGAGGGGGTTTGACAGCACATCGCTACATAACAGAGATATTAGAAGATCACGTGGTGCCTTACATGGGATTCATAGGCGAAAATTTTACTTTAATGCAGGATAATGCCCGGCCGCATGCAGCTGCACAAGTTCAACATTATTGCGAAGAGGTTGGGATACGTACAATGAATTGGCCAGCACGCAGCCCGGATCTTAATCCCATCGAGCATGTTTGGGACAATTTAAAAAGAGCTGTATATGCGAGAAACCCTTCGCCTACGACAGTGGCAGCACTAAGAACAGCACTTTCAGAAGAATGGGACAATATTCCGCAAGATCTTTTAAAAACCCTTATAAAATCTATGCGGAACCGATTAGAATCCGTAATAAGGGCACGTGGGGGTAATACACCTTATTAAAACACAAATAAACCCTTGCATAAAGTTTGTGTCTATTGTTAAAACCAATTTTTTAATTAAACAATTTTTCCTTAAACTTCTGTTTTTTCTTCAAAAAAGGTCTTAAGGTCCTTTCCAGTACATAAACTTAAACTTAAAGATATGATCCTACGCTGTTTTAAAGTTCACGAACCAATCTAGAGGTTTCAATTTAAATCTGTATAGAAAGTTTGCATACTTGGTTAAAATATTTATTTCAAAGTCGTCTATTACTTCGATGCAGTTTATAAGTCCGTCAGTGTATATTGGCGACGATGGAGGAAGAATTAATTGTGCTCAAACGTTCCAAAAACAACTTAAAAGGACAACTGACGAAATTCTACAACTTACTAAAGTCTGTCAATATCACCTTCGAATACGAATACACTCCCCCTCCGACTGCGTAAGCAATTAGACGTGTGCAACTGTGATTTTTATTTTATGGAAAAAAATAAATAAAAATAAACATTTTTTATCATAAATATTTCAAATTAACTACTGTGAAGTACTAGGCGCGCATAACCAGCAAGCGGTACGACACGGCGCGGCGGCGACGCAACGCCAGAACAAGAATAAGACAGCAACACTGGTGCGCGGCAACGACGACGCCATTCAACGATTCGGACCAGCCACAATTCATAGGCGGCCGCGACTAGCGGGATATTGTGAGATATATTTTTATTACTATATATTAAACAAATTACGATCTAATGTATAAAAATATGCTACGTGCACAAAGATCGCCACCCCAAGTCCGTGCTGGCTCTGACTCGGACCTATCAAAATTGAAACCGCCCACGGATAATCTTTCAAGTACAGCACCACGAGATAAGCGGCGCCGACTATCTGATGATGCCCACGATGACTTGACTGCGTTTAGATTGGAAGTGAAGGAACTCTTCCAAACTTTTTCCAAAGAACAAAAAGAACAGACGGACTCGCTGAGAAAACTTATTTATGAAATAAAATTGTCTTCCGCCAGTATTTCTGAGAAAAGCATGGAAATAGATAAAAATATTCAATTTGTATCTGAACAAATCAAAGGTGTGGAGAACAAAATTATCAAGCTGGAAGCAAAAACATCTTGTCCGACTTATCAAGGATAAGTGTGATGAGATTGAACGTAATTCTCTGAAGACTACGCTGGAGATAAGGAACCTCCCTAAACCCAATACTACTGATAATAAGCAATACCTGTTCCAATTAATCAAGAATTTTACTGTTACTCTTAAAATGAACATAACGTCTGGTGATATTAGAGATGTATACTGCATACCTAGCAAACGAGACAAAAACTACGGAACGATTTATGTGGAATTCTGTAATACATTATTAAAGCACGATGTCTTGAGTACTGCTAGAAAATACAACAAAGACCATCCATTAAAAAAATTGAACGCCTCCCACCTAGGTCTTAAGGATAGTGTCTAACAATAAGGTCTAGAAGGCTTTTCTTCCTGGCGAGAGGTCTAGCACTCACTGAGAAATACATACAATACATTCTGCTGAACCACTAATGGACGTATTTTCTTGAGGGAAAAGGAAGGTTCTCCACACATCCTGGTCAGGAACGAAGAACAGCTTAAATTTTTGAAAAAACCAAATGACTAGTCGTACAGATATTTCCTACTTTTTATAATTTCTACCATATTAACTCGTCAATTCCCAAGCTACCGTTTATGAAGAAAATATTTTTATTTCGTGCTTATTGATGTATTTACATATTAAAAATTTAGAAAAAAAAGAAATAAAAAAAATTCATTTACTAGTTTTTTTTTTAAAGGGATGTCACCTACAGGTGACACTGGGCATAATTTTTACCTAGTACGACTATTTTGATTTAGACAGTAAATAAGAAAACAAATGTGTTTGTATGAATGTTTATTATTATTTATAAGAGGGCATACAGGTTTTATCCCAGCAACAAGTAAGGTTAAATAAGTAGGTACATACTTACTTATTATGAAATTTGTACCAACATTTTAGGTGCAAACCAATGTTACATTTTGCACACATTTTTCTAGTGCGTTCATGGCATAGCCCACAGCGGCGTTGGGAACAGTCCTTTTCTGTGTGATCAGCGGAACTGCCGCCCAGTCTAGTTTCAATTGGAACACGTGATTCAATTGGTAGTGCACAATTGGTGTCTTTAGTGGGGGGCTTTCCATATTTTTGTAGATATGATATGACAACCGCCCTGCGAAACTCGCAATAAGTCCAGTTGCTTTCACTTTTTCTCTTGATCAGCCACGCATTTTGGCAAGCAGCGTCTAATCCGAAAGCAAAAAGGGGAAACCACCATTTCTTTCCTCGTAAGCCTACCCTCATGGAATCGACATTTTCATCAAAACGGTCGACGCCACCCATATACTTATTATACATTTTTATAAGTGCTGGGCAATCGACTTGAATCTTGGTCCGTTTCTTATTTATAACACCAATACGATCTACTTTTGTAACTGGCGTCAATCCGTGACAATTGGAAGCTACATTCACGACACTATTGTCATGCCATTTACCAACAATTATTTGTTTCGAAGCCTTGTAAACCAGCTCACCCCTTGGCTTCTTTTTTATATTTTTACTGTCTAACTGACTACAGTTTTCCAGGCGGTTTTCTCTAATAGTTCCTGTCCCTCCAATATTGTTGTCGTGTAAATATTTTAGTAAAGGCAAACCAGTAAAAAAATTGTCAAAGTACAGATTATAAGGACCAAGTTCCTGAGGTAATCTTGAGTGCAGCTCCAAAATGACAGCGGCACCTAAACCATAATCTGATTGTAGCTTCAGAGACGGACCAGTTGCACCTTGATATAATTCGCAGTTTACAAGGTACCCATATCGAGTAGCTGCTGACCAAAGCTTGTAACCAAACCTTATAGGTTTCCCATGAATATGTTGCTTTGTGCCATGTCTTCCGAAATACGGAACAATAGTCTCATCTATTGAAATATGAGATGATCCCGCTTTTTCGAAATTGGCGGTAAAATTGTGAATGAGCAAATCAAAGTACCTACGAACTTTAGCAAACTTATCGTTTTGTGATAATGCAGTACTATCACATAAATGTAAATACTGTTGTATTTCAAAGAAACGGTTTCGCCTTATGCTGGAAGCTACTAGTTCGTTGTGAGTATCCGCTTTTTTTTTCCCATAACATTCTCATATATTTAGGTGTCAGATATCCGGTCAGTAACAATATCGCAATATACACCCTAACTTCTTCAACTGTTACATTCAAGGTATGATTCCTCTGTAAGGCATACAAGTTACTCATGTCTGCTATATATGACACTATATCTTCACTGTATAACAATTCGAAACAATCAACAGCACTCCTTTCCTCTACAAAGTTACCTAAAATGTCTTCTTCACAATCACCTTTTCCACATGAAGAAAAAACCGTTGTAGTATTCGACCATTTCTTTATAGTGAATTCTTTTTTTTTTTCTTTCGAGCTGGTTCTGCACTTTCATCTTGTTCTTCTTCAGCTTTCTCTTCTCTATTATTTTCTTGCGTATTTAGATCGGCAGGCCTGGCGTGCACTTCTACCACGGAACGCAACATACGACCAGGAAGGTGAGTGAAACTACCCTCATTTTCGTCCCCGCTATCTTCGTCAGTGATCTCACCATCCTCCGGCGGAATCAGTACGATGTCTCCAGGATCTTCTCCGACTTCTAATGCCTCCACTATCTCGTTCAATGTTAATCTAAAACAAGATAAAAAGTTTATTATTCACCCACATAAAATATAAATATAGTTGCAATACTGCCCAGTGTCACCTACGGGTGCCACTCGAATATTCAACCATTATTTTCTTTACAAATCTAAATAGTTTTTGAAAAAAATACACATACATAATTAGTTTAATTATTGAACAATAATTTATAATAAAAACTATTACAACACTTACCCTTTTAACATTTTTACAACGATGTAAATTCCACAAAACGTATAAGCGCGAGAAAATGAAAAGAGTGTTTGACACAAGAGAACTAATTTGACATGTGAAGTAACTCCAGTGTTGCCAAAATAAAATCACAAATACTACTAGGCATTGACATTATAATAGTAATCTATTTGTATTCAAAATATATTAATATACCTTATAAAAAAAATCTCAAACCTCCGTCACCTGTAGGTGACACCGGGAATTGACGAGTAACTCAGTACTGTTTAAATCTATAATTACATTTAATATCAAAAAACACACTCACTTACTACTCTTACACACAGTCAATGTCAACACTCAGCCAACATACAGCTTACAATATAAAATGTATAATGCGTCGCTAACTCTCTTACATTGTACCATACACCCTACTATGTCACACCGGTACCTTTTATTCATTAGAGCGCTCACCGCGCGAGAACTGCCTTTAGCAAGACCCACTTTTAAACATAATTATTAACTATAGATAATCTCATTGATGTGATTAACGATATTGATACCGCTTTAGTATCTAAGGCAATGCAATCGTCACCCGAAAATCTGCACCTTAACAAGAATGATAGTATATTTCGTTTTAACGTTTACATTCAAATATCAGCAGTGTGAACTGCAATTTCAATTCTCTTACTACCCTCATCCAAAGAATTGATACGCGTTGTGATATAATTGTACTAACTGAGTGCTGGCTAAGTAAGGTGATTAATATACCACCAATAGATGGTTACATTTCGTACTGTTCTAAACACTTAAATCAGAATGATGGGGTTATAGTTTATGTAAAATTAGATATTCCACATATTATAATCGAACCTGAAGTCTATAAGAAGTTATAGACCACCCTCTTTTAAAAAAAATGATAATTTCATTGACAGCCTGGATGTAACTTTAGAATCGCTTTTTACCTATAAGACTGTAGCCTTGATTGGCGATCTGAACATAAACATTGCTACTAATGGGAATGATCCAAACTCGAACTTTTATTTGGATACCTTGGCATCGCATGGGCTCTTGGCAGCCCATTTCTACCCTACTTGGGGGAGTGCCTGCCTTGACCATGTAATGCTAAAAACAAATAATAATACTAGCACCTTGATCTTAGATTCCTTCATAACAGATCACGCGCCGATCTTTTTTTGCTCTGATCAAGATATACAGCGTCATAAACCGAAACACACGGTGTCCAAAATCGATATCCTGGCCGCAACTCAAGAATTATCCAATACCGATTTCTCTTCAATTCATTCTGCAGTGGAACCTGCCATAGCTGCTACTGAACTAGTCAATAAGCTTTCAATTGCAATAAGTAAAAACACTAAAGTAATAAAAGTACCGAGTCGCAAACGATGTCTAAAATCTTGGATAACTCCAGGACTCTTAAGATGTATCAAACATCGGGACAAACTACATAGGAGAGCTAATGCTGTTCCCAATGACAATGTAGCACAACTAATCTATATTAGATATCGTAACTACTGCAACAACTTATAAAAGACACTTAAAACAGAACACAACAGAACCGAAATACAAAATAACAAAGGCAACACAAAAGGCATGTGGAATACAATTAAAAAAATAGTTAATCACAATAAAGTTACTGCCCCGCCGCTTGACCTACTAAAAATATCACACGATGAGGTTGACTCTGCTGACGAGGTAAATGCCTACTTAGCCAATATTGGCGCTAATTAAGCCATGAGGATTTTGGAGGAGAGTTCTAATACTGAAACACATACTACAGACACAAATACCCCTTTACTATCCATGGCCCTATTACGTACAGATGAAACTGAAGTTAAAAACATCATTCTAAATTTACGAAGTGGCAGTGCCACTGGAATTGACAATATACCAGTTGCTATATTTAAATCTGCGTTACATGCTCTGGTTGGCCCAATAACTGCTTTTTGCAATTTGTTTTTAGACACAGGTACTTTCCCAAACAGTCTTAAAAAAGCTATAGTGCATCCAATACACAAATGTGGCAACAGGCATAGTGTTGGGAACTATCGTCCAATATCTGTCCTTACAGCGCTTTCCAAAATCTTAGAGAAAATTCTTAATACAAGACTTATTGACTATTTGGAAGCTAACAAGTTCATTGCTAATAATCAGTACGGATTTAGGAAAGGAAAGTCGACTGAGGATGCTGTCCTCGATGTAACAGAAACCATTGTTAGATTATTGGATAATAAAGCTAAAGTAATAGGCACATTCCTAGATCTCAGCAAAGCGTTCGACACTGTGTCGGTTCCGCTTCTGCTGAACAAAATGGAGGCTTTAGGCATTAGGGGTGTAGTTCTGGACATATTCCGTAGCTATATGACCCATCGGAGCCAGGTAGTTAGGATAGGAAATGTAGTAAGTAACAGTGCTAGCCTCTCTTATGGAATACCTCAGGGCAGAGTTCTGGGCCCAACGCTGTTCCTAATCTACATTAACAATCTATGTTTAATGAACCAGTCCAATTGCAGGATAATATCTTATGCAGATGAAACTGTCATAATAACCTACGGCTCAAATTGGGATCAAGCCCGCCAAACTACTGAACACACACTAGAGAAAGTAATAAAATGGTTTAAACGTAATCTTCTTACTTTGAATATTGATAAATCAAAGTACATTACCTTTTCACACAGAGAACACACACAACCTAATTATTAAATTTGCACTTTTAAATAAGGGCACACTCTTGCAGCATGAGGGCCAACGATTGCAGCTGTCTATCGCTTTGTCGAACCAAAGATATTAAATATTTGGGTGTAATTGTTGATAGCACCTTTAGCTGGCATCACCACAATAATACCCTAGTCGGTAGAATACGAAAATTAATACCAATATTCAAAACATTGAGCCGCTGTGCTCTAGCGCAGTCACTGTTGCAATATTGTATAACGGCATGGGGTGGAACCGATGCCACGTCGATGCTTCTACTAGAACGCGCACAACGGGCCATTTTAAAAGTAATGACACTAAGGCCTCGCAGGTATCCCACTGTGACATTGTACAATGATTGTAAAGTTCTGACTGTAAGGCAGTTGTATGTGCTTTAAGTCATATTAAAAAAACATTCAATTTTAGCTTATAACACCGCACCAACAGGTAGAAGATCAGTAGTTTGCAATATCGTACCTCACCGGACCTCACTGGCAAGACGACAATATTACGTTACCTCTCCTCGTCTCTACAACAAAATAAATAAAATACTTCAAATTTTCACACTTACCTCTCACAAATGTAAAAGTGCCGTCAAAACTTGGCTTCTCTCTCACAACTATAAGGTTACGGAGCATTTGCTGAAATAAAATACATTCCTACGCACTCGCATAATACATATATTATACATTCTCCCACACATACCCCATGCTCACACACGCGCTCGCGCGCAGACATACACGCACACACACACACACACACACGGCCAGACATATTCAATTTTAGTTTTATAGATAGTTCAAGTTGTCTTATTTGTTTTTATTGATTTTTTATCTTTATTGTGTTTTTTTGTTTTGTTTTTGTCACCCTTTTATTTTAAACTTTGCAATTTTTGTTTGCATATTGCATGTTCTTGTTGGCATAAACCTTTTGTGTAAATATGAAAAAGGCACTGTCTCCTGTAATACAGTGTATACTAGCACAGGAGACAGGGTTATCATATATTCTTGTACTTGTCCTTTTATATCTATAAAGTTTTATTATTATTATTATTACACTACAAGACTTATAATAATACAGAATTATGAGGAGAAATTTGACAAGATACAAGAAAAAATCGAACAGTTATGTTAGTATGTTGTAGTTAGTACAAATATGTGAGAAGAAACTGAGTTACACTTCGAGATAAAACAAGAATTTAAGTTAACACAATTAAAGTTAACTCTGAAGAATTTACTACCAACTACAGTCTCTAACCCTTCGTCATCAAATTACCTTGCACAGTCTCATACAGAAAAAACACATACAACAAAACTAAATTTTCTACCCTACACCGAAAAGGAAAGCTTCAATAATTTCGTTAAACGTCTCGACACGTAATAGATTGTGAAGACACAGCAATGAAATCATATATTCTTCTAAGCTCACTTCACCAGAAGATCCCGCGAATCTAGAGTTTGACGTCTTGGTAAATTTAATAAAAAAAAAGAATTAACGCGCCCATATGCTAGGCATATGGGCGCGTAGACACAAATTTATTTCACGCGTCCAAGGTGAAAACGAGACAGTAACAAACTTCAGCCCAGAACTAAAGCATTTAGCTCAAGAATGCGATTTTTCTTGTGGTAACTGTAGCAAAGCAACTAGTGACAATTTTCTGGCCCTACAATTTACGTGATGGTGATGCCCGTACTAAACTACTACAAGACAGTCATGTCACAACATTTAAAGAAATGGTACACTTGGCGACCACCTGTGAAATTGCAAAGGAAGACAATTAATTCATCGTGAGGAATAGAAACAATAACAAACCAACAAGAATACCAAACAGAATTAAATCAATAAAAGATCTTCAAGGGAAATGCTATAGCTGCGGATCGGCCAATATAGAGCTAGTACTTGCAGACTCATAAATGATACGTGTCTGAAATGTCAGAGAACAGGACATCTAGCACGAGTCTGTCTACCAGAGTTGCGACAGAACAACAATAATCAGATTGAAGAACCAAATACTATGGACTTTGAAAGCATCGGCGATATTAATTTAATCAATTATAATCAAAATGACAAGTTTATGGTAAATGTAGGCATCGAGAAAAAGAAAATTACTATAGAGCTCGATACAGGGGCGGCGATGTTATCTATATCACTCAAGGGCTATCGAAAACTTCAATTAGAAAATAGAATGTTCAAAACTGGAATACGTTTGAGAACTTACCCCTGTAAACTCTTCGCTCCGATTGGAATGGTCTACGTAAAATGCAAATACAATGATCAACAATTTCAGGGTAGATATTTATCATCAAACAAGACGTTGATGCCATATTTGGCCGCGAATGGATTCGAGAGGTTTGAACCAATATTACTGACTTACATTTAGTAACATTGGATCATCTAAAATTAGACAAAATAATTACAAAGTACGTAACAGTGTTTGATGGAAAACTAGGATGTATTCCAAATTTCAAAGGACATTTAACCTTACAAGAAGACGTCACTCCAGTATTCATAAAACCACGATGTATCCCAGATGCACTCAAATACAAATTGGACAAAGAAATTGAGATATTATGCCAAGAAGGAGTTATTACAAAGGTTGATAATGCGGTTTGGGGAACACCAATAGTAGCCATCGTAAAACCAGATGGCACTGATAGGCCGATTGCATTTGCATCATGATCCTTAACAAAGAGCGAAAAGAAATACAGTCAATTTGATAAAGAGGCCACAGTTATATACTAGGGCATTAAGAAGTTATTTCACTATTGTTACGGTAGAAAGCTTACACTCAGAACGTATCATAAGCCTTTAACTACAATAATCCATCCAAACAAAACCTTGCCTGAAATGAGCATAATGAGATTGTTTCACTACGCCCACTCTCTCTCCGGTTTCGACTACAAAATTAAATACTGGAATTAAAAAAAAAACAGCAATGCAGATTTTTCTTTTTAGATTCCCGACCGAATATACAGCAGAAAACAGTATGGATCAGCACTGCGTTTTTTAGTTTAACCAACTGGATACACTTGCAATTAATCACAAATAATAGCAGAGGACACTTTAAACGACAACGAATTCAAACTGATTTTAGAACGCATAAAGAAAGGACAAACGCTGAAAACATTGGGATACAAAGACAATGACATAACTGTACAGGATGATTGTCTAACCGCCAGAAGAGTTTTGATTCCTCACACTCTACGATACAAAATTCTGGAAGACTTACATCTTGGCCATATGGGCATTCTGAAAATGAAGTTGTTAGCCCGCAGTTATGTGTATTGGAAAAACATAGACACAGATATTGAAGAACTAGTCAACAGATGTCGAGAATGCAGCATTAAACAAAATTAACCAGCCAAAGCCCCTTTACATCACTGGGAAACAACCACAGAACCGTGGCAGAGGCTGCATATTGATTTTGCTGGACCAATAAATGGACATTGTCTTTTCATAATAGTTGAGTAGAAATAATTCCTACAAAGACTACAACGAGCACATGGTGTATTGATAAGTTGAAAGTTCTGTTCAATGATTTCGGCCTACCGTTTATTTTGGTATCTGACGACGGCAGACAGTTCGTGTCCAAGGAGCTTACCTTATTCTTACAGCAAAATGGGATTGTGCACAAAAGATCGGCACTATATCACCCGGCAACTAATGGTCAAGCCGAACGATTTGTACAAATAATCAAGAAAGTACTACATTCATTACAAAGAGAAACTGGGTTGTTGCATGAGAAAAATTTAAAGATAAAATTTATGCTAAGTAGGACACCACTACGGGCAAAACCCTTACGAACTAATGTTTGGTCGACCGGTCCGGACCTTATTAAGGGCTGCACTTCGGAAGAAATACGTGCAGGCTACATCATCACCCCCAGGCAACTCAATGAACACCAGGGTATGCCAACTGGGAGAGAGAGTCCAGGTGCGTGACTACAGACCTAACAAGAAGTGGGAGTTTGGAGTTCTCACAAGACGAAGGACGGATGAAGGCGAGATCTGGACAAGACACCTGGACCAAATGCTACAGTCCCGATTGCCCGCCTCGGTCTGATTGAGGGCGGAGACCCTGATATATCTGACCTTTTTAGTCGTCATCATACCTCAGCCAAACCGGCACCGTAGGTCATAATAGGTAGGACGCACAGATTAAATACCTTGTTCTTCAGGCATTGAAGTTTGCTAAATGCTACCCAACCCAATTGATCCTTCTGTCGATTTCTTACTCGAAGTTGTTTCTACCAAGGTGGATTATTTGCCAAAGGTAGATATATTTTTGGACAACTTCGAGTATTGACCCGTCGATATAAATTGGTCTCGGCATGACATGTTCATTTAACATGAGTTTGGTTTTTTCCAAATTTATGCCGAGACCCACACATCTAGAGGCTCCATTTAGGCTGTGCAGCATTTCGCAAAGCTGCTCCAGCGATTTTAAATAGTGCTAATAAGTGTAATAAGAGACAACTTTCCGAAAATAAGTTAATTGTGGATGATTGTTTTGCTATAAATATTGAAGTAGAATGTATGTATTATGTATTTTCAATATTTTTTGTTATTTACAATTATGTATGTTTTCGTTATTTATGTGCTACGCCAAAGCAATGAGACTGCTTTGTTTATGTTTTAGATTTTTTTCATTTTAAATTTTGACAACTCTCTTGTCATTTCACAAGCATGACTTATAATAATAACATCATTTATGACTTATGATTAACTATGCTGTATGGTTTAGAAAAATACTATGTAACAGATTGTTTAAGAGTAATAGTAGGTTTATTATTAGTTTTATTTGTAAGGTTTATCTAATAGTTGTTAAAAGTTTCTGCAAAGTTATTAGGGCTGTTCATTAAGACGTTTCCTTCTTTTATGCTATCTATATATTTTCATATTCATTATATAATAATATATAATAGCGGCATGGCAAATATTCATTTTTGATTATTTGCCATGCAGCTTTGCATTTGTTTTTGCTTTACTGAGATACTGGTCGTCTACCAGTGTGCTCAAAGTGTGATTGGTTACGGTACGAAATGGCTTCGAAACAACATAGTCACATTGAACACGGATTAAACTAAGTACATCACACTATCGCACACCCAGAGAAATAAAGGCGTAAGAGGAAAACACTGACTTTATAGGAGAGCAAAAAAAAACTATGTAACCGGGTATATCTATTATGTTTTCGATCCTATGATCCTTTGTTATATACAAAAAAAAAGTAAAAAAATCTAGCAGTTTTTTATGTATATTCAAAATACCTCAAATTACATCGGTAATTAATAATTAATGTTTAAAGTTTTACAGACGTTTTCCTTATTTGTTTACGACTAATCCTCAAATGTAAAGTTTTTACTCTAATAATCGTTTTCTAAATAATTATTATAGTGTAACTACTCTTGAATACGTCTTTTATGAAGTTCTATAATATTGTACAATACAAAGGCTAAGTACTGCTTACGACCTTTTCGCTTAAATATGTTTTACAAATCAAAGTGTACGACGTGTTTACAGCTTTTCTTGTTAAAAAATAAAAATAAAATGTGATGTTAAGTCTTAATGCAGACATTTTAATAGTATTTTCAGTTAATCCGTAACTGTAATGATTAATAGCCGTGTGGTGCCGGCTTTGCCGTGTGGTGCCGGCTTAAGAATAGTACCACCCCATCTCTTCCCGTGGGTGTCGTCAAGGCGACTAAGGGATTTCACTCCGGAGGACGGGCAGCAGCATCCTCTGCGTACTTAAAGCCCTACTGCGATCGCCAACCCGCTCGCCAAGCGTGGCGATTATGGCAATTACCCCCAGGATCTACATACCATTAGGTTCTACTGGGGAGACCCGTGCCCAGCAGTGGGCCATCATATGGGTTGATATGTAATGATTAATATGCCTCTATGTAATATACATTTCAGTGGTGTAATAAATCAGGTTTTCAGAAAAATGCACATTGTTATAACAATTATTATTATCAGATCCTGTTATAATATAAAACTAATAACAGTGATTAAAAATCTTTCTAATAAGTATAACTTGAAATGAAAACCACTTAAAACTCTCGAAAAAACCTTACAAATCAGGCATTAACAAAAATCGTAAAATTATTTACTATCTCAATTATTAAACAACAAAAGAGTAGTTTAATAATTATTGTATTAAAACAAAATCATGAATTTTAATTTATATTAATCGTGTGTAAAGGTTCATTTCCGTGCATCGCGGCCGATCGCGAGTCGCGCGCGGCCGATGCGACCATAGTCAGAGTATGAGAATGAATGGTGCCGTTTCCGAGGTAAGCGACAGACGCGCGCGGCCGACGACTGTCGTAGGCTGCGCGCGCACTCAGAATATTGTCGCATCGGCCGCGAGCGTCGCCGCTTGTCGTAAGCCGCGCGCGGCTCGCGATCGGCCGCGATGCACGGAAATGAACCTTAATACGTGTGTATTTACATATTATAGTTATTAAAATGACTAATTCTTTATAATGAATTTCAATTTCAAATACAAAAATCTTTTATACTTAAAAATCACAAAAATGTCATACAAAGTCGAAAAAGTGTAAGCAAATTTTCCTAAGGCCAGTTCGCTGTCAAGGATGAATCAAGAGAGCTGGCAAGAAACTTAGGTCACTCTTTTTAATCGTAAAAATAGTTAAAATTTCAATTGGTTACAATTTGAAATATTATAGAATCTGAAATGTGAGGAAACACAACATCATACTAAGTTAAACGAAATAAAAAAAATGTGTTTTATGTGATATCTTTTATTGTAATTACTAAAGTTTAAGTATCTACAAGCATGTAAAAAGCCTCACTGGTATTCTCTAACTTTTGTGGTTGAAAACAAAATATTTTTGCGTTTTTTATACATATTTAATATATTTCGGAACGTAATAGCGTCAATTTTTTAAAGTTACAAACCTTTTATTTGCCCGACGTTTCGATCAAATTGCACCTATTACCCGTGACCACGATCGGTTAGTTAAAAATACTATTATATAAACTTGTCGTGCACTTTTTTGGCCAGATTTAAATCAGAACCGAAATATTGACGACTTGTTTGCTTTCATAAATAGTGATACATGGAAATAATTTTATGTGCCGTATTACACTTTGTTCAGCTTCATCACTTGTATTATGGGGACGGTTGGCATACTTTCCGCGAAAGCAAGCCAACCGCAAATGCAAATCCGTTATTTTCAGGTTATTTGTATATTTATTCAATTAAAATCATACCATTCGTCCATTTGACCTGTAACTATTGAGCTAAGTTCTACTTAATTGAATCATCTCGGGTTAACGTTTTGAAACAGATCAAATTGAACATTTCTAACTAACCAGGAGAGCCCCTCTGGCAAAGTCTGTCCCTATGTACGTACTACGTAGATATATCTACCATGTAGAAGCAAAGTTTTGGCTGATTATTAAATAGTCTGAAGCCAAAGCGAAACGACGAAGTGGGCAAGCGTATCTATCGAATCGATCGCTTTCCCGCTGTCTCTTAAAAATCGCAGCACTGCATGAGCTTGCAATGGCTTTTAAAATCGCTCAAAGGGTACTTACTACTTAATCATACGTAGTCTGGAGCAACTAGAATCCTAAATCAGACCTTATATAGGCCGTCGCCCCCACGTACCGCCAGTTCAGTGTTTTTGGCAATTCCAGCCACTTTGGCTTGATCGCTTTGTTGTACGTATTTGTTTTAAAGTAGAACCCCGTCAGAAGGTTGTTATAAATCAGGTGACTCCATCGCTGACATGCCCGGTTGAGCCGCGGCGCCCTCCTAGCATCGGCGCCTAGTACTGACTGCAGTGCACAAAAAGATGCGTTACGCAATTTCCATGTGTGGCAATACTTCTTTCGGCATTTTTTTATATAGAGATTTAGTTGTCTCAAGCTCATATTTTCTATCATATCAAAAAATGTTTTAAGAGAACACATTCTTCTTGTAAATCTTCCGCAAGACCTTGTGGGTACAATCGCTAAATATTTTTGACGTACAGTCGAACATGCGCTTCAGACAATATATTCATTTATATTAGATATATTTCGGGACTTAATCGCGTGAATTATTTAAAGGTACAAACCTTTTATTTACCGATCGTGGTCACGGGTCGACTGATGGCAGCTTAGCGATGTCTCCGTGAGGCGCGGGATTTTTCAACTACCCTCCCCTGGTCTTGATAATTTTGATAATTTGTACTGTCGGTACTTCTACACACTACACTTACAACGTCTTTACACTGAGGCGCGGTGTCTTTACGGCTACGATTAAATTTGTTGATAACAGGGTTCCAAGATGGTGAGAGCCGGTATCCATCTTCTCGGTTGAAGTTCTTATACTTCTTGATCTCAACCGTACTGTCCTAAAATAATAGTGGCGATCGGTGGAAAGTACCTGTGGCTTATGCAATTCTATCCAGTGATTTGGTCCTGATTCCAACAAATGCTCAGCGATAGCAGACTTGTAAACTTGACGGTTTTTTACAGCAGCGATATGTTCCTTGACCCTGTCTGCGATTGTCCTTTTGGTCTGTCCGATATAGAAACTACCGCAACTGCAATCCACCTTGCACACGCCAGGTGTTTAGAGCGGAATAACATCCTTTGCCGTTCGTAAAAGCTTCGAATCCTTGGAGTGCAGACTATTATACAGTCTTAATGGAGTAATTCTTCAATACTGTTCCAATTTTGTCCGTAACTCCTTTGATGTACGGCATGAAAGCTGGCACTCTGTCGGCATTTACCTCTGGTTTTCTGCTCTTTGGACGTTGAAGATTATGCTTGTATCCGTTGCTTTTTAGTACCTCCCACCGAACGTGTGCAAGTTCGGGGTCGCAAAGGTCGTATGCTCTGTTTGTTAAAGAAGCTACAACGAACTGTAAGTGGCGCGGATGATGGTGCGATAAAGCATGTAAATACCAATCCGTGCGTGTAGATTTTCGGTATACTGCGTGTCCGAGGGTACCATTTTTCTCGCCGATACCTTCACATCAAGAAAAGGCAACGACCTACCTACCTCCATTTCAAATGTGAATTTGATATTACGGTGGATCGAGTTTAGATGTTTTACAAATTGTTCTACTGTGCCACTGTCGCCCTTCATGATACAGAATACGTCATCACCGTATCTCTTCCAGAGCATGACGTGAAACGCGTGCAGGTCGACAACTTCTTCTATATGCTCCATCCAGATGTTGGCCATTACCGGTGCTACTGGACTACCCATAGCCACTCCGTCGATCTGGAGGTAATGCTGTCCATGGTAAAGGAAGAAGTTACCCTCTAAACAGTTACTCAGTAGAACAATGTACTCTTTTGGCAGGCCGCTGCCCCTTAGTTTTAGTTTTATGACGTCAAGGCATTCGCTTATCGGAACACTAGTGAATAATGACTCGACATCGAAACTCACCATTATCTCGTCCGGTTCCAAGCGTACGCTCTTGATTATATCCACAAAATGACGAGAGTCCTTCACGAACGATGCAGTTTTCCCTACCAATGGCTGCAGTATTGAAGCTACGTGTCTCGCTAGATCGTAAGTAGGAGAATCAATTTGACTTACGATCGGGCGTAATGGTACGTCTTTCTTGTGAATCTTTGGTAAGCCATATAGTTTAGGAGGCTGCACAATTCTCGGCTTGTACAGACGGTCGAACACTTCATCCGTAAACAAATGTTTATGGTCCCAGATTAATGTGCGCACACGTTTGGTAACTCTCGCGGTAGGGTTGTATGACACCGGCTTGTAGATGGAAGTATCACTTAACAGATTCCGTATTTTACAATCATAGTCGATGGAGTTCATCACAACAAAAAAGGTTCGTACCTTTAAATTATTCACGCGATTAAGTCCCGAAATGTATCTAATATGTATAAAAATCGCGAAAGTTTAAAAACAATAATTGCAAACCGCTACGGAAGGCGTTTTAATCGATCCACTCTCTTTAATTGTAAAGATTGATTTAGGGCATGTCCTGTATATCAACGATAAGCATCGAGCTTTAGGTCTTGTTTTATAATACGCGACAGAGTCCTAGCGGGATTTTTTATTTCTCGCGATAAGGTTTTCGGCTTCCTATTGGGATTTCGACAAATTCTGGCTTTAACAGCATTAACAGCTTTTGTAATTCTAACAGCACGCGGCCGCCCCGATCTTTAATGGTCTTCGACAGAGGAAATTTTGTTGTATCTGTTGATAATACGATATACGAACATACGGCTGATACCAAGCTTTTGAAGTGACTGGAATATGACCGACGGCTCCATACCCACTTTGTGCAAGGCGATCACCGCAATCCTATTTTCTTTAACACCCTAATCCATATTGTAATTTTATAAGGAACATGAAAAAATATGTGTAATGGCGCGAAATCGAAAGGTTTTTTAAAAATAACAAACTCGTTTCGTTATTAAAAGTTGAAAAAAAAAGAAAAGTTTTTATGTAACAGTATTTATGGCCGGACTAGTTATATAAATAAATACTCTACGTAACAGTCATACGACGATGCTAGGCAAAAATCCTGAAAAAAAAACAAGTAGCATCAGCTCATTAACCTAGCTAACTTAATTTATGGTAAACTAATTAAATCAATCATCAAACATAAATTAATCCCAGATAACAAACAGACTGGACATACTGCCTTGTTTAGCCATCGGGAAGCAAATCCATCTTTAAGTATCGCTTTTATATCAGTCAAATACTTGGTCAATCGAGCTATCGGTGATCATCTGATCATATCTATTGATTACTTTACCCTAAAATATATAAAATAATCACAATCGAACTCCCAACCTTCAATTGAACCAAATGTAAGACTGTGCATCTACATGTATAGTTCTAATAACTAAACAATCAAACAGTAAAGCAACCGAAAAAAAAAATAGCCAACATTTATTAGCTTTTCAGTAACAGATGGCATCAACAGTGCAGGTCTTTCCATCAACGCTCCTCATACATGAAAACAAACACAAAAACGTTAGAATCAAACCTAGCCACTATTATGACTATTCCTAGCCCCCATACAATCTCTCAACTAATCATTTCTAAATATACAATCCTGAAGTACAAAAAGACAATAACAATGATACATCTTTATTTAATTCTACCACACCATATTAAAAAAAACAAAAACTACTTAACCGACCTTTGCCCATCGTCATCTTTCAACAAGAAATTATAACCATTTGTCATCAATTCATCATCCACTCGGCCCACCATTATTCCATATGTTCACCTAAAAACTTATCTCAAGACTACATGAAACTAAGTAATAAGATAATCTTCTGACCTACGTCAAACGATACGTCAGCCGCTTTTCTGTCAAACAAAAGCTTTTGTCTCGCACGCAAATTATCCTACTGCTACATGAGCGGGATCGGACGCTCCAAGCATCAAATTAAATAATAGACGTGATAACTGCTAACGATGTTTCGAGAGTGTTACGTAATATGTGCAGAGGAAAATCGCCTGGACACGACGGATTAAGCGTGGAGCATCTGAAGCACACGGGTCCTCGCCTATGTCCACTATTGGGTATGTTTCATGCTCGCGAGTTGGGCCCTCACATGCGCCATCTAGCCGGTAGTTAAAAAACTATCACGGGCTTTAGTTATTGCTTCGTTACAGAGAGCATTTTAACAAATTATGATGTCGCAGGCCGAATATTATAGTAATTTAAGAAAGTGCAATTAATGTGTTAATAAAGTAATTGGCAAGAAATATCTATAAAAAATACTATAAGTTACTTGACATTTCTGTTGTAAGCGAAACTTTATAACCAATTTAGAATACTTTCAACTTTATTGTTTTTAATGGAATCTCTGTCTATGGGGATGGCTGCTTGTCACGTCAATACGGCTAAACAGATGGATGTAGGTTGGTACAAGGATAGATGTAATCTAAAAATAAAAACAAGAAATATTAAACGATCCTGTGTGTAAAATAATCCCTGTCCAACTCGAAAAGGAGGTTTGGTATTCTATTAACAATGCTAATAATTTAAGAAAGAAAAAATATGTGTGGCACTCGGGGTCTGCCGCGGTAAAGCTATTGCATAGCATTTTCTATCAACTTATGCCATTATAATTATTTATTTATGCAGTTTTTTCTTTCTTTTCATTACATTTCGGAGCAGCTCGTCTCGATCCGTGCGAACTTCGTACAGTCGTACCATATACATATACGTTAAGCGAACGCTCGGCCGAGCTACATGGTAGGCGGAGTGGGGGTGTTTGGTTTTATTTTCGTTACGGAATTTCTTGATTCGGTCGCCGCGCTCAAAGCCCGCGATAAAAGTTAAGCAATAGCTTAAAAATATACGTCGAAACGATTTTTTACTAAATACTGGCTGACCCGACGAACTTAGTATCACCTAAAATTATTTTGGTTATTATTATTTTCCGGTGAACTAAAAATTAAATGACGTTAAATTCTAATCAGTAGTACTCACCGCGAAGAGTTGCTTCTCATTCTGTTCACAAATATTTCAACTTGAGATTTTTTAATTTCTTTGTTCTGCCCTCAAATTAGGGGGTTTCTAACTCAGTGCCAACCGAGCAGATTGAGATATTTCCGAGGTTAAGCGAGTTATCACAGTCGGTCTTTAGATGGGTGGTCGTTTTCGAAAAATAACACATCGCTGCATGCCTCGAATCGGATAGCACGTTAAGCCGTTGGTCCTGCGCCCAATCTCGCAACGGATTTCCGTCCTATAACGCTATGAGAGAGTGCACTTGTGAATGCGCACACACTTGTGCACTATAATATCTCCTACGTAGTTAGCTAGTCTCTGATGAGATTGGTCGCTGTAACCGATATCGGTTAGGAGACTATGATTGTAAAAAAACTGGCAACATGATAAATATTTTTTCGTATTGTGTACTTCCTCCACAATTAAAATGCAAATGTGTTCAAAGGGACAGCGAAAGCACCATAAACTTAGAATATGAGTTATGAGTATGAGTATGAGTATATATTTAATAACACTTAAATTATATTTGGCGACATGAAAGCCAATCACAAACTAAGCGTCACTCATGCGTGTTGTTTGTTATGTTTTGGGTAACGCTGCTACATTCCTAGCGTAGATTCCATAACTCATATAATTGACGCAGGAATGTAGCTGCGTGACTCAGGCACAATTTTTTGTTTATTAAAAATCTTTGTTTGTGCTGTCACTCAGATGATGTAAAAATCTAAACTTTGAGTTCTAATACAGTGGCCCTGGAGTTTTAAATCTTCAAAGTTTTGACCACGGGAACCCGTAGATCTCGCTATAACATGAAGTTTGAGTACAAACACTGTAAGTCTGCGCCCCATAGTTTGAAATATTGTGTGTGTACTTTTATGATCATGGGATCACGAAGATCGCGAAAACATTATGATGGGTCCACACCAGCACGGTGATAAATCTAAGCCTCGTAGAGTTGAAACATTTCTCTCAGTTTAAACATTTAAAAATTATAACTTAGGACCTAAATGTACTAGGTAATTATTTATTATTTGAATGTTTTGAAATCAAAAAAGTCTATATATAATATCTTTTTTTACAAAAAAACATCTGACCGACTTCAATCACGGTTGATTTGCTGGCATTTATTGAGGAGTTTCGTTGTCTGTCTCCGAAACTCATCATCAGATCTTTACGAAATGTATATGGGAAAATTTCATATGTGGAATAAAATTCTATAAAAAAAAAAAAATTCAAAAAATCTCTCTTTTAATGGCGGTGGTTAATAAAATAATACTTTTCGTTGTTTTTTATCAACTTTAAAATGTTTATAATTTTGTTGTAATTTAATAAATGATTTTTATTTTATTTTCATGTATTTTTGAAGGTGGTAATGATATTTGTAGTAAAAAATTTGCAATTAAAAGTCGGTGTGTGATTAAAAGTAACCCCAACATGTTGTTTTCCTCAAAATTACCATGATTTTCTCACATGACTGGTTTTATCAAAAACGTTTTTAGAGTTCCGCAATCAACAAGGAGCCGTTATGAATGACCTTGTCCATTCTAGTTGATCTGTCTGGAGCTTAGCACTATAAAGCTGTAATGTTGTAGACAGCATAAAGTCACTAATTACGCTGACAAAGTGGTAATAGAAAATCTTGATAAATATTTTTTCGTATTGTGTACTTCCTCCACAATTAAAATGCAAATGTGTTCAAAGGGACAGCGAAAGCACCATAAACTTAGAATATACTAACGTATAGACGTACATAGTGTGCGAGCATGAGGATACTTCTATAAGAAAGTGCTACAAGTAAGAGAGAGAAAACAAACAAATACACATTGTAACCCGTTTTGAATGACAAATCCAGTAATCCAAGACCAATCCAAGTAATCCAGGGTAAGTTGTCATTGGCTTAATAGATCTTATTTATGTTTATTTCGAAGAAATTTGTATGAAAAACATCACAGTTAATATATAATTATAATGAAATCTTAAACTTTACTTTATTAGGGATAATATAGTAATTCATTCGTTAGAAGTAGTGTTTTTATGAAAATATTATTTTGTTATGTTTACAATAGGGCTTGATCCATCCACCCACAGTTTGGCACCGACTGAGCTAGGCTTAGGCTCAGTCGGTGAAAAACTATCCTGAGGATGCCTCGTGTAGAGGCGAAACACGTGTCGAAGTTACACTTCGTGGAAGCGGAATATTGCAATTCAAGGGTCCGGAGGTGCCTACCGCTCGACCTGGTAAGAGTACCTGTCACTAATTTTCTTTGTTACAGGTCTTTTTTTTGAGTGCGGTCTGTCAATCTATTTCGATTGTTGTATTAAGGGCATTTCCTTACTACTTCAATCGTGGTGATTCACAGATCGAGGGGGGTGGTGGGATCCCTCCCTTATAATCTACTTAAGATGGATTTCCGCCATGTTACGCCTGATTCAATCGGTTATTTTAACATATTATGTCGCATTCGCACTTAGTACCTTCACCCATTGGAGAAGGTACTAAGTTGATTACTAACATCTATTTCTTTACTTCAATCTTTAGATAATTTCAATGCACTTAAAAAATTGTCATCCCACAAAAATAATAATTTAACGAAAGTGTTAGGAGGACACTTTCGTTAAATTATTATTTTTGTGGGATGACAATTTTTTAAGTGCATTTTGAAATTATCTAAAGATTCTTATGATATCTTTTAAATAAAAATCTCGTGTCACGGCTTTTGCGATCGAACTCCTCCCAAATTCGTGTGGCATAGTTTTGGGACCTATATTTTGTAATTATCCAAAGACTGAAGTAAGAAAATAGTGGTTATTCAACTTCTATATTTACCCATTCGACATGTTTAACATCTATTTTCTCCACTAACGTACCACTGTATAAATTTAGTCGTATACCTACATCAAGTTAGACGTCTCGTCAAAACGAAGCTTTTATGATAATTCCAGCTCATTTTGAAATTTGCTCTAAGGATGCTGTACTATAATAATTAAATAAATTTTTAGTTACAAGTACAATTGAAAATGAGAGGTTTGCAACGTCGCCGTAGTGCGTAAATCAAGACATTACTCCGCCACTGTCGTCATCTTTAGGCCAAAAAGATGAGGATCAAGTTACAGATTTAAGCAGAAGATAAAAGTAAAATAAAAGCAAATACATAGTTTGGCAGCCAAAAGTAACAGACTGGCTCACAAGTAACCAAAAACGTTTCTGAAGCTTCGCCAGCCGCTATCGCAATGTAATTACGATGGTATATGACCTTAGCTCTGGAGCATACTTAGCGCGTGTTGTATTTTTTACCATTCTTTTTAAAAGTTGTGGTTAAAATCATTATATAGATTTCACATGTTTATGCAATCTTCGTACACAAATGTGTGTAATTATTGTTTTTAAACTTGAGACTCTAGTTCTTAATCTTTTTACTGTCCAATTCCTTTTTCATTGATTTCGGAGATCTTTCATAGCAATGGTCAAATTTCATTTTTTTCATTGGTACAGATTTTTGCGAGACTTAGTGTAATTGCACGAAGTTGCGGCATCGGCTGGTTGAAGATGCAACATCTGGAAAAAAGATTAAAGAACTTATTATTATTTTAAATAATTAATTTAAAAAAATTATGTATATTTTAGTTTATGTCAGCACTACGCCGACTGCTACGCAACAGGTCGTGGGTTCGATTCCCACACAGGACACCATTTCGTGTCATCCACAAATTGTTGTTCCGAGTCTGGGTGTAGGTACTTTGTGTCCGTGACTTGCATGTTTGTAAAGTTCCCCGCGACACAGGGCTTGTACCCTACTGCGGGAGTCGTCTTTTTATAAAAAAAAGAAAAAGAAATAAATAGGTGACGATGGCTACATCTTTTCACATTCAGTAAATCTTAGTACATATTTACGGACATCAACTAGTAGGTAAATGTATTTTTTTAGGCTTTTGTTATTAGCATTTAGAATACTATGGTTTTACCTATGGCGGTTGGTAAATGTTGATTTCAGGTATAAAACAATGATATTTCTAATTACGGCAGTACCAAGGGACTGCTAGAAATAATACACAGAGTGTCCTAATTCCGAATTTCCGATTGACTCTTTTGATTGATTCGTCAAAAGATTATGCTTCAATATACGAAATCCCAATAATAAACAGTTGTTGACTCTAAGTGGCTGTGAGTTAGATAACTTGTTAATATTTGTCGCATCGCTCAATATAAATTCTTTGAAATTGAACATAAGGCATTATGTAAGGGGTTTCCTATATATAAGTAATTTTAAAGGCCTTTTTATATAATTATTCGTAAGGGTAGGGGAGCTAAATTACTTAATTGTTATCTTTGTTTATTTGTGTGCCTTTGCTATAATTGCATTCACTTGGAGGCGTTCAGCGACCTTACCAAGGATGCATTCATAAACACGTTGCATTTCGCGTAGTGGTAAGCCATTAGAAATATTTTGTGTTAATGGTACTAACTTCGTGGCTGCGGCCAAGTATATAGGGACATTTTTAAAACGGAACTATTTGGCTTTAATTGACTCTGTAAGTTCAGATAACATTAAATTCATATTTTCACCGGCGCCCGCCCCCCATTTCTTCGGAATTTTAGAGGCTGGGGTGAAATCAGCTAAACATCATATGAGGAAAGTTATGGGTAATACCCATCTTACCTTTAAAGAGCTTTCCACTTTGTTCACTTTGTTAGGCAATTTTAAACAGCCGTCCATTGTGTCCGTTATCTTTTTCTCCGGATGACAGCCGTCCATTGTCCACTGGACATGTTTTAAATTAGCAAGCCCCTACAGTCACTGCCTGAACCCAATTTAATAGATTATAAAGAAACCCAATTAGAATGATACGATCGCCTACAGAAAATTCAGCAATATTTTTAGTCAGGTTAGCAGCGCGAATACACTCAAGAACTACAACAACGTATGAAGTGGAAGAAAGACACCCTGTTACCAAAGGTGGGCGATCTTGTGCATACACGAGGAAAACGTTCCACCATTAATTTGGTAATATTTCTACGGTTTAATTACTGGCAACATTGATTCTGCCGAAAATGCATTTCATTGGTGCACTTAGCAATCCCATCTCGCTTCACTGACTTACGTTTTGGACACTTATCGAAATTCATTACGCTATTGACTTAGCGTCAAAATTGCATTTATAAATTAATTAAGTATTTTACAGACATCAAATGTCTGCATAGTCAATAATATATTAAAAGCAAGTAACAACACTTTAATTTAAAAAAACAACTTTAATCAACTGATGAACCTTATTATTTACACATTTATTGGTTTCCGTTATACAAAATCACAATTTGAATTTTAACGCTAAGAGAACGATACCAAATGACGCGTCCACACGCGCCAATGTCTCGAGCAAAAGTGATCGTGCCGACCCACGCGCTATGATGACGTTTTATTTGACGTATGACAGCTTGTACGGTGTGAAGTAGGGGCAGCTGTCAATGCCTAGCTTCACAGCAGTGTGATTCTCCTTACACGGCCTCTCCTGACACCCTGACGTCCTCGTCAGGTCCAGGCAATTCCGCGCCCTGGTAAAGTCTGGATGGACCCGCTTCCTCGTGAAGTCTGGATGGTCCGGCTTCCCCGTCATCTCCACTCAAAGTGTATCGTTAGTATGATGACATGTCAGTACTTGTATTCGATTGAGTTTGTTCGGAATCGTCTGCACCTGATACAGCTAGATACATTATGCCGACAAGTAGTTAAAGAGTGACAGTTCACTCTTCTTGGCTAGAATAAAATCAATCACTACACAAGGTCTAGAGTTGTCTAGCCTTAACATACAAGGTCTAGTGTGGACTAGACATAACAGACAAGGTCTAGGGTGATCTAGACATGACAGACAAGGTCTAGCATAGCCTTGACATAACACACAAGGTCTAGCGCAGACTAGACATATCACACAAGGTCTAGCGTAGACTAGACATATCACGCAAGGTCTAGCATGGACTAGACATAACACACAAGGTCTAGCGTAAACTAGACATATCACACAAGGTCTAGCGTAAACTAGACATATCACACAAAGTCTAGCGTAATCTAGACATATCACACAAGGTCTAGCGTAAACTAGACATATCACACAAGGTCTAGCGTAAGCCAGACATATACACAAGGTCTAGCGTAAACTAGACATATCACACAAGGTCTAGCATAAACTAGACATATCACACAAGGTCTAGCGTAAACTAGACATATGACACAAGGTCTAGCGTAAACTAGACATATGACACAAGGTCTAGCGTAAACTAGACATATCACACAAGGTCTAGCGTAAACTAGACATATTACACAAGGTCTAGCGTAAACTAGACATATCACACAAGGTCTAGTGTAAACTAGACATATCAAACAAGGTCTAGTGTCAACTAGACATATCACACAAGGTCTAGCGTAAACTAGACATATCACACAAGGTCTAGCGTAAACTAGACATATGACACAAGGTCTAGCGTAAACTAGACATATCACACAAGGTCTAGCGTAAACTAGACATATCACACAAGGTCTAGTGTAAACTAGACATATCACACAAGGTCTAGTGTCAACTAGACATATTACACAAGGTCTAGCGTAAACTAGACATATCACACAAGGTCTAGCGTAAACTAGACATATGACACAAGGTCTAGCGTAAACTAGACATATCACACAAGGTCTAGCGTAAACCAGACATAAAAGTCAAGGTCTAGCGTAAACTAGACATATGACACAAGGTCTAGCGTAAACTAGACATATCACAGAAGGTCTAGCGTAAACTAGACATAAAAGTCAAGGTCCAGTGTAAACCAGACATAAATGTCAAGGTCTAGTGTAAACTAGACATAAAAGTCAAGATCCAGTGTAAACCAGACATAAAAGTCAAGGTCTAGTGTAAACTAGACATATAAGTCAAGGTCTAGTGTAAACTAGACATAAAAGTCAAGGTCTAGTGTAAACTAGACATAAAAGTCAAGGTCTAGTGTAAACTAGACATAAAAGTCAAGGTCCAGTGTAAACTAGACATAAAAGTCAAGGTCCAGTGTAAACTAGACATAAAAGTCAAGGTCTAGTGTAAACTAGACATAAAAGTCAAGGTCTAGTGTAAACTAGACATAAAAGTCAAGGTCTAGCGTAAACTAGACATAAAAGTCAAGGTCTAGTGTAAACTAGACATAAAAGTCAAGGTCCAGTGTAAACCAGACATAAAAGTCAAGGTCCAGTGTAAGCTAGACATAAAAGTCAAGGTCTAGTGTAAACTAGACATAAAAGTCAAGGTCTAGTGTAAACTAGACATAAAAGTCAAGGTCCAGTGTAAACTAGACATAAAAGTCAAGGTCTAGTGAAATAGGCAAGACTAGACATCAATAGCTACTTACAGGCTAATAAGGCAGCACATTCTTCGGGAGTCCACTCGCCCTGCCATGGCACCATATATTGTGCCGCAGCATAGGTCACCTTGCCGTAGGACCCAGCGACCAGTTTCAGCTCATAACGGTCGTTGTCCAGAACTCTTGCAACCTTGTAGGGACCCCGCATGCCAGCGTCCAGTTTTCCTTTGGATTGTGCATATTTGATAACGAGGACAAGATCGTTTACACGGAACTCTCGAGGGGGTTGGCGTGTCCTGTTAACATGCTCATCTTGTCGGATTTGGTTATCTTTCAGCCGCTCGGCTGTCCTCTGTCGATCTAACTACTGTAAGGACCGACGATCGGAGTTTGATAAGTCGACGTTGATGTCGCGTACTAGAGCCTGTATTACAGGGGTGGTACCTTCCACACCTATCAGAAGATTTAATGGGGAAACCTGCGTTATCTTTGAGTACGAGTTGTAAACGCCACAACTCTTCAGACCATTTGTTTTTTTTTATAATTGGTTTCCACACGTATCATATTAAGGAGGGTACGAATGTATCTTTCGACCTGACCATTTGCATGGTGCATTTCAGGTGTAATGTAATGCACGGCGCACCAAAAGTCATTTACTCACTTGACAAAGTGTGTGGACTCAAACATTCGGCCTCTATCAGTAACTATAAGTTGGGGGGTACCAAATAAGGAAATAACATTCTGAAATGCACGTTTTAGTTCATCATGATCTTGTCTGTGTACATTAAACAATATTTTGAAAAAGCATCGATCACTACCAAGACATGCTTAAAGCCATTTGACTCTACGCACATATGATCCGTTCCATCTTTTTTTTGTCGGGGGGGGGGGTTGGTGTTAGGCCTTAGTGGATCAGGTTCTTTGCCAGGGAACTTGGACCTATAAAATGCTAAGTGGCTAGATAGCGTACGCCTAGGTGTGCGGAGCTAGGCTATCAGACGCGCACCGACAAGTGCTTCATATACGTCCACGCCATCGCTAAACTACCGCCGTAGCTTAGTGACGGGCTCACATACTTACACCATTGTGAGTCGTCTCCTCCGGGCAATGCTACTGTCCATAACGAGCCCCGCACATACCACCTACCTCGGGACAGTAGCAGCCAAATATGAAGCGCGAGGGCGAATCTTCGGCGCCCAAAAACCGAACAATCTGGCTAGGGGAAGAAAACCCTGACATAAAAATTACAAACAAACATGGAAGCAGGACTTAAAGAAAAACTACCCCAGGAGGGTACCGGCGGTGCCGGAGAATCCCTCCCTGAGCATAGCTCGGGCTGCCTCACGTATTCTGGGGGGGGCAAAGTAGTGCTACCCATTGAAAAACCGTCAAAAATTCTGACCCAACAAATATTCCACCCGGGTCTCTTTCATCGTCAAAAAACGACAACGTCGAACATCACCAGCGAACCCAGCAACCCGAAATGCAATCAAACATTGAACCAGACACAAAAAATCAGTACCCAAAACCCGAATGCACCATGGCAACGTGTTCCAAATCAAAAAAGGATTCGATCTCCTGATGACAAAGCGATTTCCAAAATTAATGAACCAAAAAGGGCTCAGCGAAGAGAACCGTTAACCAAAGAAAAACAAAACACTGTCCCAGAAGTGGAGACAAGTAACAGCTTTTCTATGCTAGATATAGAAGTAAATGACGATGCTCCTTCAAAAAGAACTCCTAAACCACCACCTATCATACTGTATGGTGTAGATGACCTTGAAAAACTAACACAACTAATAGGAGAAGTTTTAGATAAGAACGACTATACATTTAAAGTAGTGTCTAAAAATCAACTCATTGTATCCTCCACCAGCATTGACAAGTACAAAACCTTGATTGAGCATATTAGATCCCAAGGACTAATAGGTCATACCTTTACTCGCAAAGACCGAAAATGTATGAGAATAGTCATCAAACACCTCCACTTCAGTACACCAAAAAATGCGATCATTGAAGCCATCGAAACCACTGGCAACAAAGTACAAGGAGAAATAGTAACAGCGCGTATACCTGGAACTAAGGAACCTTTAAATACATTCTTTGTTAACATCGCCCCACATGATAACAACAAACTTGTCAAAGATATCAAAGTCATCTATCACCAAAGGGCATTAATAGAGGATCCTAAAAGAAGAACAACTTTGGTACAGTGCACAAGGTGCCAACAATATGGGCACAGTAAAAATAACTGCATGCGACCATACAGGTGCGTGAAGTGTGCTGGCGCACACAAAACGACAGCGTGCACCATAGACAGCAACACCCCAGCAGTGTGTTCCCTTTGCTCAGGAAGTCACCCTGCGAACTACAAAGGATGCACAGTCTATAAAGAAATCCTTGCAAGGAAAAAGATTGCTTATAAGACCAAAGCACAATGGAAAAACGAAGCACACCTATCGACGTTCCTAACGACGCAACCAGAAACGACACAAAAACAAACAGAGACTATTCTAACGACAAAAGAAAATATAATATGACTCAACAGAACACATTATACAGTGAAGTAATCAAAAACAAAACTGACATCAATAGAATAACTGACAAAGTTCCACCTAAGCAATCTGAAGACTACAAGCAAATATTGACCACAAGCTATCGGAATCAAAATCCAATTATGGAAGAGAACAATGACTACTCAAAACCACAAAGAGAGTCTAGAAACTACGGTGACATTGAGTCACAGAGAACACATTCCAGAGTGAATAATGAAAATGACCCATAAGAACCAAGACTTACTCTAGATGTTATTCTAATGAAGCAGAATGAAAAAATTGACCAGCTTATAACACAGCTAAGCACAATGATGAACCTCATCATGACACTTATTAGTAAAATGACATAATGCTTTCTTTACGTATTGCCACCTGGAACGTTAATGGTTTAACACCAAACAAAGAGGAACTAGAGATATTTCTCAAAACCAACAAAGTAGACATAGCGCTTATATCAGAAACTCACCTAAATGATAGGAAAAAAATTGAGAAAGACAATTATTGTATATATAATACAAACCATCCTGACAATACATCACATGGAGGATCTGCTGTTGTCATCAAAAATAATGTAAAGCACTATCTACACAGCCAATACCGAGAGGACTGGATTCAAGCTACCACTGTAACCATACATGGAAAAACGGGACTAATTAATATAAGTGCTATATACTGTCCACCCAAACATAACTCAAAGAAAGATATGTTCAATCGCTATTTTTGTACTCTTGGAAATAAATTAATTAGTGGAGGTGACTGGAACTGTAAGAATACCTACTGGGGTTCACGACTAACAACGACAAAGGGACGTGAACTAAAAAAAGCATAGACGCACACAGCCTAACCGCCATAGCAACTGGTGAACCTACCTACTGGCCAATGGATACAAATAGGCTTCCTGATCTTGTGGACTTTTTTATTGTAAAAGGATTGTCAGATGTCTATATTGAAATTGAATCACTGCTGGATTCCGTATCGGATCATACTCCTATTATAGAAACATTCCGCGTATTACCGATCCGAAGAGCACACAAATTAGCACTCTACAATCATAAAACAGACTGGAACTCATTTTCTGAATACCTAGAAGATGAAGTTGAACTAAAAGTCAAGCTTAAAACGGAAGAAGATATAGACGATGCCTCATTCTGTATACAAATCTTATACAAGTAGCTGCGTGGCGTGCGACTCCTACACTTCATTACAGCACAGAAAAAAATAATATTCCACTAGATATCCGAAATAAGCTCCAAGAAAAAAGGAAAAAAAGACGACAGCTTCACCTAACAAGGTCAGTCACGGACAGAAGAGAATACAATAGAATATCTAGAGAACTAAAACAGTTGATTAATGACAATAAAAACAAAAACTTCCAAGATAAAATATCGAGCCTGTCAGTCCACAAAAAAGACAACTACTCTCTTTGGAAAATAACGAAAAGCTTTAAAAGACCACAAAGTTCTATACCACCATTAAGGAAATGCCCCGCAGACCCTTGGGCTAGGAGTGGAATGGAAAAAGCCGAGTTATTCGCGAAACACCTCTCCGAAGTATTTACTCCAAATCAGTCGTCCATGGAGGACTTTGAAAAAGAGGTAGATGAGGTGATTAATAGTGACCAGCAACTATGACTCCCGCTTGCATTAGTCACCCCAAGAGAACTTACACGTACCATCAAAAACTTGGAAAATACAAAGGCACCTGGTTTTGACCTAATAACAGGCGAAGTCCTTAAAAAACTGCCTAGGAAAATAATAGTCTTCTTGACAATGCTATTTAATTCAATCCTCAGAATACAATACTTCCCAAAACTGTGGAAGATATCACAAATATGCATGATCGTAAAACCTGGCAAACCTCCTACAGACCCTAGCTCATATAGGCCCATAAGTCTCCTTCCTATATTGTCCAAGGTATTTGAGAAAACATTCCTACAAAGGCTTAAACCTGTGCTTGATGAAAACAAGATAATACCAGACCATCAGTTTGGATTTCGGGAGAAACACGCTACAGTCGAACAGGTGCATCGAGTTGTTCATAAAATTAGACAATCTCTAGAAAAAAGGGAATATTGCTCTGCGGTATTCCTAGATATAAAGCAAGCTTTTGACCGAGTCTGGCACAAGGGACTATTATACAAGACGAAGATGCTTCTTCCAAACTCTTTCTTCATGATCCTAAAATCCTACTTGAATCAGAGACAATTCCAAGTCAAGTATAATGAAGATATTTCGAAGCTCTATGAAATCACTGCTTCCGTGCCTCAGGGCTCTGTCCTTGGACCGGTACTGTACTCCTTATATACGGCAGATCTACCTGAAACAGAATATGTTCTTACTGCAACATATGCAGATGATACAGCGTGTCTTGCAAGTGATAAAAACCCAAACAATGCTTCATTAAAACTGCAAACACAGCTTCGCAAAGTAGATGATTGGTTACAGAAGTGGAGAATAAAGCTTAGTGTTACGAAATCTACACACATAACATTCACACTTCGAAAAGGGGACTGCCCGCCCGTCCACATGGAGAATAAGGCGCTCCCAAATCAGACCAAAGTGAAGTACTTGGGCTTACACTTGGACAGACGACTGACGTGGGCTGACCACATCAAAGCTAAAAGAAAAGAATCAAATATGCAATTCCAATCTCTGAACTGGCTGCTTGGACGTCAATCTCCACTGTCTCTCAGTAACAAGCTCCTAGTATATAAGGCCATAATAAAGCCCATCTGGAGCTATGGAATAGAGCTCTGGGGTTCTGCGAGCAACTCTAACATACAGATCCTACAGAGGTTCCAAAATATTGCTCTAAGAATTATATCAAATGCACACTGGTTTGTAAGAAATACGGAGATACATGAATATCTAGAGATGCCAACAGTCAAAGAAGAAATCAGTAGAAGCAGCAAAAAATATAAAGAACGTCTACAAAAACATGTGAACGAATTAGCAAGACACATTCTGGATGCACGTACAGATCATAACACTGATCGCCTAAAAAGATGGCAGATATTGGACCTAGACCAGAGAACGTAAATTCTTATTGACTAAATGGTGCCACTTACTGGAGTGCCACCTACAACCACAAGGACCTGGCACTTATCTGATCATGGCTAGACAGCCGATTGCAGATGGACAAGGGAAAAAAAAAAAAAAAAAAAAAATCTTTTTTTTTATCACGAGTATGGGACTCGCATACGCAGATTCAGACTCGCGAATAATTTATTTAGTTAAGAGGTCACTAATAATTTCTCGTACCTTCAATTTCTCGTTAAAAGATAATTTGTACAGCCGATAGTATACGGGCGTATCACTATTCAAACGAATGTGCATGCTACCAGTGGTTACGGTCGATGTAGCCGTTGCATTTATCTTGAATTTAGAAAATTCATTAAAGATCTTTAAAAGTTTTGCATAGTCACCAGCAGTGAGTGAGGTTTTGATAGGATGCTCATTTGAATCCACAGTCGATACTCGTGCGGAAGCAGTACTACAAGTTTGACGTTGATAGTCTTTCGTACGTACATACGGTACCTCCCTCACGGTTTAAGACATCGGTACCTATTATAAGTGGTGCGTTCATACTCTCACTAGCTACAACTAACAGATCAACCTCTAGTGTAATCTCTTGGAATTTTATGGTAAGAGTTACGTATGAAAACACACGAGTAATAGTAGGCCAAACGCCTTTCAATTCGCGATAAATTGGTTTCATGGTACACGACAAATGGTTTACTACAGAGCGAGAGATAAGAGAAACGTCTAATGCACCGCTATCAATTAGTATATCGATCGGGATACCTTGTATTACTCCAACAATTACATCCTTGTGGTTATTTATTGTAGGTAGGAAACAAAAATTTATATTGCTCTTGTTCTGATCAGAGCGTTATTTCGCGAAACACTCATTAATATGATGTCCCGATTTCCTACAATACGCACAAACACTCATTTTCTCCGGTTTAATATCACTAGTATTAGGGTCAACACTACTTGAGTTGGCTTGCTTGTGGCCAATTTGTCCGCAAGGAAAACATTTCAACGAGGGACGTTGGCTGGAACGCCCAGTGACATGCGATTTAACGGACTCTTTACGTGAAACGGGGGAGCGACTTGAGTATTTATTCGATTTTACTTCAACTGATTTTACGAAGGTAGACAGATAATTGACTAACTCGCTAGGCTTAAGATTTTCATTCGTAGCTGCTGCTGTAACTTGGGGGTCCTTTATACCCCATATGATAATAGCACTAGTAAGCTCCTCACTTAGTCCGTTAACAATACGAAGGCGTAATAAGGACCATCGCGCATACTCAGCATATATAGCAAAGCTATCGAAATTATTACTCATAACCTCGTAAAGAATGTTCGCTATATCAATCTTTTTCACGCATAAAGATTTAAAATCTCGCTTAAAGTTACTCCACGACCGATCCGTCGTAAGCCAATCATTTAACCATGACCGCGCATCACCCTTAAGGCAATGACCAATACGCGAAAGATATTCCGCGTCATTCCACCTATTCAAAATGTGTGCTCGATCTACCTCCTCGAATCAAAGATCAACATCGTGAATATTAGGATCAAAATTAGACACATAAAAATCAACAATTTCAAAGACTGGATAGCTTCTACAATCTTTTCGGTAGAATCGTTCGTAGCGTGTACTTCGATATTAGATGCGGTGGTAACCGACGACCTATCCTCTAATGCATTTAATCGCGACATTATAGCTTGTAACGACTTACGTAATTCCGATGCACTTCCAGATCGTGATTCACGCACCATACGACGGCGCTTAGAACTTCTATGACGCTTAGGGGGCGAGGACTACGCGAACGATTTCGCTTGCCCATGTTTAGCACAAAGAAACACTACACCAAATAATCACTCACTATAAAACGAAACAGAAACCAACAATGTGCCGATTAAAATCAGATGTAGGGTAGGCAACATCCCACTTCTGATAAAAGCAAGTAACAACATTTTAATTTTAAAAAAACAACTTTAATCAACTGATGAACCTTATTATTTACACATTTATTGGTTTCCGTTATACAAAATCACAATTTGAATTTTAACGCTAAGGGAACGATACCAAATGACGCGTCCGCACGCGCCAATGTCTCGAGCAAAAGTGATCGTGCCGACCCACGCGCTATGATGACGTTTTATTTGACGTATGACAGCTTGTACGGTGTGAAGTAGGGGCAGCTGTCAATGCCTAGCTTCACAGCAGTGTGATTCTCCTTACAATATAATCATTATTTTGTGCAAATATTGTCCGGCTATCGCATAAAGCTGTATAAAGTTAGGACAAACAGATAGACACATACTGTAGGCTTCATAATAGGGTTTCACTGGTTTGAGTAAGGTAAAGCAATATTTCTAATACGGGACCTTTAAAAATATAGATATTAAATTTAAAGCGAAATCGAGTGACCTTTAAAAATGGCATCCGGGTGCACAATAGGTATTTTTATAATTAACAAACAGAAATGCAGTTACCTTTTAAGTAACCTTGTAAAAGCGGTTGAGCACTTGATTTTGCATATTTAAAAATTGCCATGTCCAGAAACGAGACTCTAAATTATAAATAACACTCTCCTTACTCAATGGCGACCGAGTAGATCGAGATAACTGTTAGGTTAAGGCACGTCACCACTGTCGGTCTGTAGATGGGTTACCGTTTTCGAACATTGTAACACCCCTCAGTGCCTCGGAGAGCATGTTAAGCTGTCGGTCCTGCGTCATATCTCTCTCCGGTCGTGTCGGATTTACCGTCCCATCGGACTATGAGAAAGAAGGAATAGAGAGTGCAATTGTGTCAGCGCATACACTCGTGCACTAAAATATCTCTTGCATAGTTGGCTAGTCTCTAATGAGATTGGCCGCCGTAACCGAAATTACAGATTATATTATTATTGAAGACCATTGTAATATTCTATCATTTAAACTTCCGCGTTGCATGATTATATCTATTTATTATACGGAAAACATCCGTGACGGGGAATCAAATGATTCGTAAAACACAACCTCGTATTAGTTCGCAGTCGGTTAACATGGTCACAATCAGTGTAGTGTGCAGTGACCCTAACATTTCGAGAAACAAAAAGTGAGGGTAAATGGAGATTCATCGACCTTACGTAGTCTTAACATCGCTGCGACAGTCCGCTTATGACCACGGCCGGGGCAACCTGGTCAAAACGTCAAGCAATTTAAGGGAAACAATGCGCGTTAATTCCCGTATAATATATAGTTATAATCATGCAACGCGAAAGTTTAAATGTTAGTATAGCAAACCGCTATGGGTCGGAAATCGCAAAACAAGTTTGTCAACTCGAATCTTTACGGAAGAAGCGTGCGCGACTGGAAACATCCGAGACATATCTAACGAAGTGTCGGGATTAGGACCTACGTGTGCGCGTCTTAGGTCTTAAAGATACCGTAAAAAACATATCGCACGTAAGTTTAGATGAACCTACTTTAAACATCCTGGCTAAAGGCATAAATTTCGCCCCAACTCCTAAGCGAATACCGTATGATAATAGTCTCCTCATCACTACTGATACGATAATCAGTAGTGATGAGGAGACTATTATCCGTAACAATATACCGCCTGGCGATGCCGACACCCTGGGACAGGACGTTGCGGTCATATTGCGAAAGTCTAAACCTCCATATAGTAACATTACTACTGAAGAGCGTCAAGCACTAAAATAAATTCGGGAAAATAAGGATATTTTGGTGCTTAAGGCCGATAAGCGAAACGCCACTGTAGTGATGAATACTACTGATTATCAACAGAAAATGGGGGATTTGTTATGTAATAACAAGGTGTATAAGCCAGTATCGTATAACCCAACAGCCAGAGTAATACGTAAAACTCTAGCTCTGATCCGGTAATACTGAGACCTTTTCATGGAAGATGAGTAAAGTAAAACTATATGGGCTACCTAAGATACACAAATCCAACGTGCCACCGTAAGTCATTTTGCCTATCCCACTTACGACTTGGCAAAATTCGTTGCGTCTGTATTACAGCCACTCGTGAGAAGAACAACGTCTTTCGTAAAAGATTCGCGCACTTCGTCCAGATTATAGAAAATCTCAAATTGGAACCGGGAGACATAATGGTGAGTTTTGACGTTGAGTCACTGTTCACCAACGTTCCGATTAAGGAATGTTTGGATGTGGTGAGAGATAGACTCAGTGACAACGAGCTACCGTTTCTTTTATTATATTCATCTGCTGAATCACTGTTTGGAAGGAAACTACTTCCTCTTTCAAAGTCAATACTACCTCCAGATAGATGGTGTCACAATGAGGAGCCCAATAGCCCCGGCACTAGCTAATCTCTGGATGGAGCATTTTGAAGAGAAGGCACTAACTCTGGGTCCACCAATCATCAAACTGTGGAAGAGGTACGTATATGACGTGTTTGCTGTCGTCAGAGGAAGCCAACATGATGTGGAACAGTATATGGGGCACCTTAACTCCATTCATCCGAAAATGAAATTTACATGCGAAATGGAGACGGATAGGTCATTGTCATTCCTGTCACACTGACAGATACCTGCATGCTACGTCACATCACAATCTTCGTCACCTACAATTGATGACGTAATTGAAAAACTGAGCCTTTGACCTCTGTAACCCTAATCATGTGGAGCAAGAGCTAGTCCATGTTCAGTAGGTACTCAAGAAAAACGGATATCAGGTGTACCAAAGAATGAAGCATATCCCGAAACGTGACAAACCTCCGGAGGTGAGCAGACAACCTGCTTATTTGCCATACGTCATAGGAGTTAGTAGTGAAATAAAAGCTTAGATAAGAATTAGATGACTATAATTACAGGAAAGTGGTAGGAAACTTAAAATAGTTAAAACTAATTAAGATGAACCTAGGAGGTAATTGATGTGCAGCGTCGGTACGTCGCGGTGCCACTTCGGTAGGTAGAGCTGCAGCGTCGGTGCGTTGAGATGCAATGTCGGTGGGTAGGATGCAGCGTGGGTGCGTCGAAATGCAACGTCAGTAGGCAAAGATGGGGCGTCAGTGCTTACGAGATGCAACGCCGGTAGGTAGACGTCGGTGCGTATGAGATGCACCGTCGGTGCGTATGAGATGCAAGGGCGATAGGTGAAGATGCTCTCCTGTTGTTCGCTTTTCGAGAACTCTCGTTTCACTCCTTACTCTCGGAGAACTGTCGCTTCACTGCCTTTTCTTCCGATTTTTCCTCATAAAGAAATCTTTCTAGAAGCATTCAAAATTTTAAAGCGTATCCTAATTCAAATTTAGGATTTACCTAAGCAAATTGCACACAGCCAGTTTAGAATAACAGTACATACTTTTTATAAAAATACAAAGAACTCTTTGCTTATCTATTGTCATAGAAACCATGAAAATATTTCTGTTGAAATGACAGTTATGATTTATCAACAAATAATTGTTTATAATGTTAAATAAATATTAAAGGGATATTAGAGAAGTTAAAATAGCGAAATATGTAACAAATGGAATATATACTTTTGAGGTAAGAATTAACAAGTGACAGACAAGATCGGATCAGTATTGAAAAAGTACTCGATTCGTACGATCTACACAACGGTGGCTAAAGTGGGCAACTTGGTGGGCACTCCGAAGGATATTGTACCTCTGCAGACGCCAGGTGTCTACAAAATTGATTGGGTTTTCTGTTGTGTTTGTTTTATACTACTAACAACGTCATTGGTATAAGTATTTTTCAATGGAATCTGTACAAAGATGTGGTTACTTCTCACTTGGTCTGCTGTTACTCGTTATCTTGTAAAGCCTTCTTAGCTGTGACAGTTTTCCTTTGAATTTCAATATATTATAATAATAATAATAATAACCGGGCAACACCGAGCAGTGCAAACGTCGTTTCTGAATACAATATTTTTTTCGATTAATTTTAAATAAATCACCTCTAAATCACACATAAATTATTATATTAACCGAGTAAAGTATTTATTACATTCAATAAACTATAAAAAACGCCATAAATCAGAATATCAACAAGAAAACCATACACAATAGAAAACAGGAAAATGTCGGTGGTGATGTGCGCCGCATGCGATGGACGACATCGATGAACGAGAACGTCATGCGGGCATATTATGCGGCTACAGAGGGGGGAACTAACCTTACTGTGTACCGTGAACGGATGCTGCCTCTGTTTCAGGTGCTTGAGCCGACTGTCAACGTTTCGGCACAACGATTATTGGACCAAGTGCGGGCCATTCAGCGCTGTCATCTGCTAGATGAGGCCGCACTTGAGAGACTACGCTCGGAGTACGCCCAGACTAGCCGCGAGATCCCTGCCCCGGTACAGGTTCCTACAAATGTAGTTGACTGTGAAGCTACGGGGCCGGATACCGTGGCTATTGTGGTAAGTACTCAGTGCAATGAGGAGATTAAGGCCCCTTTGGAATTTGCGCTTCGTGAATATCGGTCCACGCCCCACAATATTAGGCCACGCCTGCCTCGGTTACCTATGCATAGACGGAACATTTCGCTGGTGTGTGCTCTTGATTCGTTATTGCCTACTTACCTAGACAATAGCGAAGACCTCGGCGATGCCCACTCAATCCTGTATTGTGCAGCTGTTGCAGCATGTCGTATAGGAGGTGTTAAGCTTTTAGCAGAAACCCCTACTATACGACCAAGGTGCGCCGTACCCGCGTGGCAATGCAGGATTGAGCGCCGTATTGCCGGGGCAAGGGTACTCATCGGCAAGTTGTCCTGCTTCAGGACCGGGAACACTCGCCCGAGAGTGATGCGCTTTGTGAAACGGGCATTCTTAGGGACTGACATCAGACCTCAGGATTATACGTCGCGTGTCTCACAGAGCGCATCGACTTCCTGAAGCAAAAAATCTATGCATGGGCAAACCGAATACGCAGGTACAAAAAACGCGTGGACAGGTATAACGTGAACTGCATGTTCCAAAGGGACCAAAGGTGGGTGTACAGAGACTGGCAGCAAACGGCTCAGGGTGTGGATGGCGTGCATCTACCAAATGCTGAAGCGACAAGCTCGTTTTGGCGTAACATTTGGGCGGTGCCTGTCACCCACACAGAGGGGGAATGGATGCGTGACGTTGAACGAGCGTGCGAACTTATTCCGAAAATGGAAGATATTAACATTAACAGCACAGACGTAGCCAGTGCAGTCCGTCCTTTTTCTAATTGGAAATCTCCAGGCCCAGACGGACTGCACAACTTTTGGCTGAAATGGCTACGCAGTTCGCACGCTTGTTTGGCATGGCAATTCCAGTCCGCCCTAGAATCTGCGTCGCTGCCAGCCTTTATGACTAAAGGAGTGACCCACCTGCTCTATAAGACCGGTAGTACCTCGGACCCTAGAAATTATAGACCGATAACTTGTTTACCATCGATCTATAAAGTTCTTACATCCATTCTGAGAGCTAAAATAAATAAACATATACACACAAACTCCATCATGTGTACCTCTCAGAATGGATGTAGAAGTGGGGCCCGCGGTACTAAAGAGCTTCTTCTCATTGATATGACTATTAGCCAGCAGGTTCGCCGCAACCGAAAGGATCTATCGGCATGTTGGATAGATTATAAGAAGGCGTATGACTCCGTGCCACATACATGGCTTCTGAGGGTGCTGAAGTTGTATAAAGTTAATACAACTTTATGCACCTTCTTGAAGTCGTGTATGGGACAATGGAATACGGTTCTTACCTATCCGGGGTGCCGAGGGATCCAAGGAAGTGGCGACATACCTATAAGGATTGAGCGGGGTATATTCCAGGGTGATACTCTGAGTCCCCTTTGGTTCTGCCTAGCACTGAACCCACTTAGTACCTTACTAGAGAGTTCAGGGCTAGGTTGCAGGTTGCGAAGTGGTGGTCAGGTCATATCCCACTTGCTGTATATGGATGACTTGAAGCTCTTTGCCCCCACCAGCTCACAGCTAATAGCGTTACTGAAGGTAACTGATACCTTTAGTAATTCTATTAGAATGGAGTTTGGTGTTGACAAATGTGCAGTCGTTCATATAAACCGAGGGCGGGTAGTGGAATCCGAAGAGACTCAACTCTCGGATTCCATTCACTTAAGATCACTTCTCGCAACCGAGACCTATAAGTATTTGGGTATATCGCAGGCACTGTGCATTATTGAGGTTGACATGAAACAGCTGTTGCAAGAACGTTTCTTCGGTCGCCTGAAAAAAGTGCTTAATAGCCTTTTGTCAGGTGGCAATAAGATCCGGGCTTGCAACAGTTGGGTCATACCACTTCTAATGTACTCCTTCGGTATACTCAAGTGGACTCAAACAGAATTAGACACCCTGGATCGAAAAGTCCGTACACTCATGACGTCATACCGAATGCATCACCCGCGTTCATCTGTGATGAGATTGTATATCCCACGGAAGTGTGGGGGCCGGGGTTTGTTGAACCTCAAGTCCCTTCATAACCGCGAGATATACAATCTCAGAGAATATTTTCTCCATATGGACGTGGGTGTGCATCGGGATGTTGTTGCGGTGGACACCGGGCTTACCCCGATCTCCTTGGTTAGAGAGAACTGGCGCAGGCCTGTAGTACTTGGAGTCAACCAACGCAGGGAGGTATGGCAGAGCAAGGAGCTTCACGGTAGGTTCTTTCGGGCTCTTCATGGGCCCGATGTGGACCTACTAGCATCTGTGGCCTGGCTACGGTTCGGTGACCTCTTCGGGGAAACCGAGGGTTTTGTCTGTGCAATTGCTGACGAAGTTATCATGACGAATAACTACTGGAAATATATACTGAGGGATGGCACTGTTGACATCTGTCGTGCATGTCACCGACCTGGTGAGTCCCTCAGACATATCGTTTCCGGCTGTTCACGTCTTGCTAACGGCGAGTACTTGCACAGACACAATCAAGTAGCCAGGATAATCCACCAGCAACTTGCTCTGAAATACCACCTTGTGGACGTTGAAGTCCCGTACTACAGGTACATTTCTGAGCCAGTTCTTGAAAATAGTCGTATCACGTTGTACTGGGATCGCTCTATCATCACAGACAGGACTGTTGTCGCTAACAAGCCTGATATTGTGCTGATAGACCGATCTGAGCGCCGTGCAATGATTGTCGACATCACCATCCCCCATGACGAAAATCTCGTGAAAGCCGAAAAGGATAAACAAATAAAATATCTGGATCTGGCGCACGAGTTTGTCGACATGTGGGATGTTGATTGCGCGATCATTGTACCGATAGTCGTCTCCGTTAATGGTTTGATTGCCAAGAGCCTCGACCAACACCTTGAGAGGCTCGCGTTAGACGGTTGGATCAAGCGCTTGATGCAGAAGGCAGTACTTCTGGACACGGCTCGCATTGTGAGGAGGTTCCTTTCTCTGGGGCCGTAACCACCGGTAGCTTGGTCCCTGTACCCGAAGCCGGTGGGACACTATTTTTTTTATATATATTTAAAAAAGTAATTTATAAGAAAAAACGAAATAAAGAGAATAATAATAAAATATAATATATAAATACCGCGTGGTATGCAACCTCAGGGAATATTTCCTTCACGTGGACGCTGATATGCACCGAGATGTAGTTGCCGTGGACAACGGACTCACCCCGCTTGCTCTGGCAAAAGAGAACTGGTGCAAACCTGTGATACTTGGTATTGATGACCGCCGGGAAACATGGAAGGGTAAGGAACTGCATGGACGCTTCTATCGGGCCTTAAATGAACCGGATGTAGACACATTATCATCTGTGTCCTGGCTACGGTTTGGTGACCTATTTGGGGAAACCGAAGGTTTTGTTTTTGCGATTATGGATGAAGTTATTAAAACGAATAACTATCGGAGATATATAATGAAGGATGGGACGGTTGACATCTGTCGGGCATGCCACCATCCCGGAGAATCCCTCAGACATATTATCTCTGGTTGTTCTCGTCTTGCTAACGGCGAGTATTTGCATAGACATAACCAAGTAGCCAGAATTGTCCATCAGCAACTTGCCCTGAAATATTACCTTGTGGAAACAGAGGTACCATATTACAGGTATGCACCCGACCCTGTTCACGAAAATGGTCGTGCCACATTGTACTGGGATCGAAATATCATCACTGACAGGACTATTGTCGCCAATAAGCCTGACATAGTGATGATAGATCGATTAGAGCGCCGCGCAATGATTGTTGACATCACCATCCCGCATGACAATAATCTCGTGAAGGCAGAAAAAGATAAGGAAATAAAATATTTGGACTTAGCCCGCGAGATTGTTGACATGTGGGATGTGGATTCAGCAGTCATTTTGCCGATAGTTGTATCAGTCCACAGACTTGTTGCGAAGAGCCTGGACCAACATCTACAGAGGCTCGAGTTGGGTAGCTGGCTCAAGGGCCTGATGCAGAAGGCCGTACTCCTTGACACGGCACGTATAGTGAGGAGGTTCCTCTCTCTGAAGCCCTAACCACCGGTGGCTTGGTCCCTGTACCCGACGCCGGTGGGTTTACAATTTTTTATACAATTAAATGTTTTTATTTTTTTTTTATATAAATATTTAATAGTGTAAAAAAATTAGAGAAATGTTAAATAAAGGGAATAATAATAATAATAATATATATATATATATCGGTTTTTTATATATATATTTAAAAATGTAATTTATAAGAAAAAAAACTAAATAAAGAGAATAATAATAATAATAATAATAATAATAATAAACCCCTCGGGGCTAGTCGTTTTCTCCCTATATGAGATTAACGCAACACTCTGAGGGCATAGTGGCAGCTCTTGAAATCCTTATGACACCAATAAAAAATGTCTCATGAGGGTGAAATAAGAGTACACAAACCGCAGGGCAGCTTTGTGGCGAGCTGAATGTGCGTGGCGACACTGCGGTCCCGATGCCTCAGAGAGTCGGTCAGGGCCTCGTCTCCCGCTTGCCTTCACTGGCCGGCGGGAGTGGAACACCAAGAGCGCCCGCAGGACTCTTAACTCTGCCTTGCCCTAATCGGCCGGCCAGAGGGAGGTCGCCAGAGCTTGTATGCTCGGGGGTGGAAGTGTCATTTTCAAGGGCATAACTACGGGGAAACCCGCTCACGGGCCTTCTTCGTGATGGTGAAACCGGCGCCGCACCGCTCGACACCCCAAGCTGCTCACACCCATGTTGCTCCCTGTCGCCTGTTTGGCTGTATGCCTGTGGCGGCCAGAAGGGGGCCCATCTAGTGAGTGGCGAGTCACCGCCTGCCCATTTGTCCGTGTATTTTTACCATGTGTTTACAGGGCAGGCGCCATAGTCCTTCAATAGTACCAGTTCACCATTCCACTAACACATCACCTCCATAACCCAGTTTCTTAGCTTCCACTTTTTGACAATAGTTTTAACACTAACCGGGGAATGTCGTTGGGTACATTTATATAGTGTATACAACGATATTCGCCGGTTTGTGTCACATAGCCTTTAGATTAAAGTGTCTAACGGGCCTCTACGTGTTGGCTTCGGCCCCACGCACGCCTCCCAAATGACCGGGACTCCATAGTCCCGTGATATGGAAACGACATACATAATAATAATATAATGATATATACTTTATTGTACACCAATATAAAAACAAAGTATACATTGTGTAACATAAATCTACAATGGGCGGCCTCATCGCTAAGAGCGATCTCTTCCAGGCAACCTTTGGATGGACAGAGACATAAATACACGAATTAGGTAGGGGTAGTGTACAGCGTGATATTAATTTATGGTTATCAAGAACTACAACGAAGAGAAAAGATAGGTAATTAATAAAAATGTAAAGTTTACTCAGAGAGATAGTGGTCCTTAAACATTTTTTTGTTGTATCAGTCCACGGACTTGTTGCGAAGAGCCTGGACCAACATCTACAGAGGCTCGCGTTGGGTAGCTGGGTCAAGGGCCTGATGCAGAAGGCCGTACTCCTTGACACGGCACGTATAGTGAGGAGGTTCCTCTCCCTGAAGCCCTAACCACCGGTTGCTTGGTCCCTGTACCCGACGCCGGTGGGTTTGCAATTTTTTATACAATTAAATGTTTTTATTATTTTTAAATATAAATATTTAATAGTGTAAAAATTAGAGAAATGTTAAATAAAGGGAATAATAAAAACGTTTATTTGACACATAAATAAATAACATTTACAATACAACCAGCATTAATTTGAAGTAAGTACAAAATTTAAAGTTACTGTAAATAAACCCTGTCACTCAAACTAGGCTGAAAGGCCTGTATCTTGAGAGACAGTGTTCGACCGTGCTAGCCAGTGTGCTAGAATTCAGTTAAGTGTTGTACTAGAATGTAGAGTATGAGTTATGCTAGAATGTGGTTGTCTGTTGTACTAGAATGCAGTTGTGTGTGTGTGTGTGTGTGTGTGTGTGTGTGTGTGTGTGTGTGTGTGTGTGTGTGTGTGTGTGTGTGTGTTTGGGTGTGTGTGGGTGTGTGTGTGAGTGTTTTCTATGTATGTCTGGTGGACGGTTTTTTATACGTAGTAAGCTAACAAAGATTCGGTCTTGGTGTAGTCTTGAAGAAGTAGCCATTATTTTAATATTTCTTTCATTTTAAACTTACATAGATGTCTAATGTTAAGCTCTTTTTGGACTTGTTTAATATATATACAACTATCGTGAATTTTTTACTCAACAACCAACCATTTAGCGGGCAGGTGGGCTCGGAAACATCGGAAACTCTTCTTTCTCTGTGTGTACATTCATTTTATCATTCAATAAAGTAATAAAGTTTTATGCAACAATATTTTTCCGCATACCGCCCGTACTACCTGCAGCACTGTGCGTCGCTGCGTGGAAGTCACATTGCGGGCGTGACGATAAATTTCAAACAATTTTTCCACCTTTTCCGCATCCATTTTTGTGAATTTTGACAACGCTGGCGATAAGTCGAGCGCGACATTTTCTATATTAGGCAATGTATTGGCGCCGTTCATTTATTACGTAAGACGATTTAGGGGGATGGGGGTCGACCATGACTTATATTTTCTTACAAGGGGGTGGGAGGGAGCGTTGGCAGTACTTACATAATATCACAAAAATGTTAACACTTCGAAAAAGCATAAGCATCCGAAATAGTGCGGAGGCACTTAAAAATAAAACCAGCTTTAGTTTTTTATAATATTATGTTAGAAACCCGTAGAACTCGCTAAAATATCTACAGATTCTACTTCTATTTTCTAACAACTTCATGGTTAAAGTTAAAGGAATGCTGTACCTTATACCCTGTATACATAATAAAACTCGTAAACTTACTGCCTTCTTTGGAAGGTGGTCTTCACAAAATCAAGGAATGGCGCATATGTATATGCCTTTTTTACAGTTCTGGTCTTTTTCTCTAAGTCGATTTCGTATCACAAAAAACCCCAAAAAAAGATTTTTTAATAAATAAAATTAAACCAAACGTAGGTATATTTATTATTTAATTTAGATTCTTACGTGATAAATATTAAACAGGTAGGAGGGGGTCGGTTTATTCTTATTTTTTTGTACACAGAGGGGTGAGGAGGTCAAAAACCGGTAAAAATCGTCTTACGTAATAAATAAATAAATGGCGCCATAATATCTGCTCACGTTACGTCGCCGCGCCGTCCCGCCCCGTCCGCTGTTTGACGAAGGCTTTAAACAGTAGGGATGTTCCCCAAAACAAAAGATCGATGATTATAAAAGTTGAATCGAATGAAATGATTAAGGTGAAGAAATGTTCAAGCAAAAACGAATAACCACACGTTCACACACTCACTGTCATAATTTTAATTATATTCCATAGTAGAAGTAAATGAATCTTATTTTGTTTCCTAAACGATAGAAAATAATAATGGAATGGGGACTTGGGGTCGAACTTCAACCTCCCAAAATTGCAAAATGGAACATAGTACACATTTGACCAGTGTTTAATTGTACCTCCTAACCTACTACTACAAGAAACCTTTGGAAAGTGGTCAGTGCCCATTTTTTATTTGAATTTATATATATAAAAATAAATTGCTGTTCGTAAGTCTCGCTAAAACTCGAGAACGGCTAGACTGATTTGGCTAATTTTGGTTTTGAATTATTTGTGGAAGTCCAGAGAATGTTTAAAAGATGAATAAATATGAAAGTTTTTGTTAAATAAAAATGAATTGCTGTTCGTTAATCTCGCTAAAACTGGAGAACGGCTGGACCGATTTGGCTAATTTTGGTCTTTAATTATTTGTGGAAGTCCAGAGAAGGTTCAAAAGGTGAATAAATATGAAAGTTGTTAACTATCCATCAGATTGTTTTTATGTAGATTGATAAATCTTAAGTTTTGTCACAAATTAAATTTCTCAACGCAACTATAATATTTGACATTTCACAACCAACTAATATGTCGATCCATCCTCTATGTCGATCGATACCTCAGTTATAGAGTGCATGCTTCTATCTTCGTGAGTGACGATTACCGCTACGAGCGCGAGAACTTCCTTTACTTCGGTGATCCTTTGTGATAGTGATATATCAATTGCCTCTGTGGCGCGGTGGGAGTGTATCCGACTGCTACGCAAGAGGTCGTGGGTTCGATCCCCACCCAGGATAAAACTTTGTGTGATGAGCACGATGGTTTATTCTGTGTCTGGGTGTTATTTATCTATAATATGTATGTATTTAGAAAATATATAAGTATGTTTATCAGTTGTCTGGTTTCCATAGTACAAGCTCTGCTTAGTTTGGGATCAGATGGCGTTGTGTGAGTTGTCCCAAGATATTATTATTATTATTATTATTATATAATTATGTGCTCTTTTTGTTTGGGAATGACAGCCTCCAATCGTCATATGCACGATGCATTAAACCACGAGTTGCAAAGAGAACAACAGTACGACATCGAAGCATTAGCCGAAACAGTTCGTACAAATATTCCACAATTATATAAAAAAAAAAGCATTGCGTACGACACTTTGATAGAAACTGTGAACAGTGAATTTGGTGGAATTTATTTTCTCGATGCTCCCGGAGGAACCGAAAAAACGTTCTTAATTTCATTGCTTTTGGCGAGGATCAGCTTACCAAATGATGTAGCTCTAGCATTGGCTTCATCTGGAATAGCTGCGACTCTGCTAGAAGGCGAGCGAACTGCAGGTTCTGCCTTGAAATTACCATTTGACATGCAAATCAACGAAACACCAATTCCCAACATCGCAAAAAGTTTAAGTCTTTTACTTATCGATTGAGGCAGTACGAAGTCTGCCGGGTCAGCTAGTTTTCAATAAAAGTCAATTAAAATGACATTAGAGTTGAAAAGACTTTTTCTTAACTGAAAGAACTAAGCCACACAAAACCAGTCAAATCTTTTTTATTTTTCAAAGACAGCACTTGCTAACTTAATTACCCGACTGTGGTAACCATGTTTATATGCACATGATATTAAAGGGACAATAACCTAGTTTCTTTTTTTAATGTTTTGTTGGGAAATAAATCTATATTTAATGCTTACGAAACTAATTTACAAAAAGTTTTTCTATTTTCATTCGGGAATTTATGTCTAACCTAATTTTAAGTACGTTATATTATCATTATTTAATTTTTTAACTAGATTAGTTTTATCTATAATCTTCTGGCTATTTTTGAGTATTTTTATCTTTGCTGTAGCTATTATATTTAAGCTGTTACAAGGGTTATTATTAGCAAGCAGCGGGCTCAGCCATTATATTTATATAATAAACTAAATTGGGTGAACAGCACCCGAAGCTGCGCGAGCAGACAATGCTCCATACAACTGTCTATCCCACCCCACAAGACAGCGGCCTTCCGAGGTAGCTTCTACTAGTATAGTATTATATTATCTGTGCTTCCGCTATGCAGCTTCTAAGGTCTGGTGGAATCTGCCACCACCCATCAGATCGATAGGTTCTGTCTACCCTTTAAAAAAACAATTGCGGCTATATCTTTTTAACGCACAGCGGGAGCAGAATATGATTAATGCAAATGCGTCATTTATATAGTTGTAACACTGGGCTGGATAGCTGTGTATGTATTTGTAGTGAGTGTGTGTGTGCGGGTACCTCCACTGGATTCTTCGCCTCCGTTAGCCTCGCGTGTGCGGGGCTGTCGTTAGTAGTGAAATGTATGGTTCGAGAACTTCTAGGACCGAAACGCTTCCTAATAGGAGACCTGAAACAATTTAATTTTCAATTAACTTATTTTATTACAAAAATCGCAATTTTATTTTTCATGTTTAATGTAATACATATATTTTTTTTTTCATCAAAATTTTAGCACACATTTATTATAATTTATTGGTTTTAAATTTAATTATCCTGTTTCATTATATAATAAGTAGTGAAATTAATAAAACTTACCTTACGATTCCGGCCTGCGGAATAATAATGGAGTCGTCTGATGACGGTCCTGTTTTGATGCTGCCCGTACTTGACATAGTACATTACATTGCATGGTTTCATACCGTACTCTGGTTTTCATCCGCTGCACTCCCTTAATCGAATCTACATGAAATTAATGGAAAGTAATGAAAAATCTATTTACGCTACACGCTGCACATTACTGCTGTGGATCCTCACTCTTGCATACATCACACATTTACACTACACACTGCTACTGCTTCTTGTTAATAGGTACTTACCTACAGATGGGTTTCGATACAAAATATATGCCATTCAATACAATACTTTTGTTTTTTGTGAATTTGTTACATTTAAGTACTTTAAAGTACTGTTTACAACATTTGTGTGGGTTTTTATTTTTTTTAATTTTTTTATTGTGTTATTTAAAAAAAAAATAATGTGTTTTAAAAACAAAACTTATAGTAGTCACTTATGGGCCTAGTTGAAAATCAGCGTCAGGCGTTAGCCTGGCATATGCTGAACTAGGTCTTATTTTTGATATAATGATCTGTTTAAATATAAGTACGTGTTTTTTTTTTATTTTCTTTAATATTGGTAATGTGTTGTTATTTTAGGTGTGTAAAATTGTATTTTTTATGTCGAAATAAATTATTTCTTTTTCTTCTTAAAAATATGTATTGAAACTGATTTTCATAATATGAAAATAAAGTACTTACTTGTGGTTTTTTCGTTTTAATACCTCGAAAGAATCATAGTCACTGTATATTTCTTTGGCAATGGCTTGCCAATCCAGGTCCTTAAGATGTCTGTTACGGTAATCTTCGTGGCTTGTGTCCCATAAGCATGGGTAACTCTCCACGGCTATAATTAAGTGTTCAATATCGGACATCGTGCGCGTAAACATGTTTGATAACAGCTGATCAAATGAGAAGGTTCCGTAGCGAAAATGATACTTCGAAGAGCTTTCTTTTGATTTTTCATATGGGCAATTCAACTATATCTGCCTTAGTTCGATAAACATGTAAAGCAATCTGGGATACTACTACTGAAATGAAACCACCGTCATCTAGTCAACGTTGGATGGAGATCGCCGACAATTTTTACAAACGAACCAAGTTCCCGAATTGCATTGGAGCGTGTGACGGAAAACATATACGTTGATTGTTTGATTTCACCATTGCATAGTAGTTCTTCATATTTTAACTATAAACAATACCACTCAATAGTGTTAATGGACATAGTCGACGCTGACTATTGTTTTACTGTAATCGACGTGGGATCATACGGTACAGAAAGCGACAGCAATATCTTTAGAAACGGGACATTTGCTAAAGAACTAAGCGAGAACCATTTAAATGGATGACAGGTCCTTAAGATGTCTGTTACGGTAATCTTCGTGGCTTGTGTTCCATAAGCATGGGTAACTCTCCACGGCTATAATTAAGTGTTCAATATCGGACATCGTGCGCGTGCTGATCAAATGAGAAGGTTCCGTAGCGAAAATGATAAAATGGAACTCTGATAGTTTCGCCATGTCCATCCGTCCGTCCGTCCGTCCGTCTATCCGTCCGTCCGCAGCTTAGTTCAGAGACTGTTAGCGCTAGAAGGCTGTAATTTTGCATGGATACACTTATTAGTTACGCCGACAAAGTGAAATAAAATGTAGAAAAACATATTTTTAGGGTACCTGCCTTATATGTAAAGTGGGAATGAGATTTTTTCCTCATCTACCCCATCATATGGGTATTTTTAGATAGGTCTTTTAAAACTCTTTCGAGATTGTAAAGACCATTTTTCGATTTAGGGATCCATTTATGAAATATTTAAAATACTAATTTTTGTTAGAGCTTCAAAGTGCTAATTTTTGTTAGAGTCAAATGCCCCCCGGCACGGGAGGGGGGCAGCTAAATGGGTATACAAAAAAATCACAGAAGTAGTATACATAAAGTGTTAATAAATTTACTGCAAGAATTTCGTGTGATCAGTATCAGAAAACTAGCAAAAAACCTAATTAGAATATTAACGGTACTTAATTCTAATACTATGTGTAAACATCGCGAAAGTTTAAAAACAATAATAACCTAATGTCTGACACGTGCATTACGAACATAGATTAAAATACAGATTTGAACTTCGTAGGCAATAAAGTAATATTTTTCTATTATTATGCTTGATTATATTTAATTTTTGTTCTGAATTAATCTATACATATACTCGTATTATCACTTGTCCTGACTAACTGACTGATTCATCAACGCAGAGCCTAAACCGCTAGGGTTACAAACTAAAAATTTTGGCACTTGATGCCTTTTATGTTGTAGGCATCCAGTAAGAAAGATTTTTTTAAATTTGTCCCTTAAGAGGGTAAAATAGAGTTTGCAAATTTGTATGAAACTCCGTTAGTTTTTAAGTTAGATCAGTAAAATGTTGTATTTAGCTTTATCGTTTAAAATAAAGAAACATTTGTTTTAGCGTTTTTGAAAAATCAACCTCGTTGGTTAGGTTAGGTTGCGAGTTTGTGTGAAACTCCGTCGCAAGATAGTATGAAACTTCGTCAGTTTTTAAGTTAGGTCTGTGAAATTCCGCACTTAGATTTTTGGTACAAAATAAAAAGAAACGTATCTCAGGGTTTTTTGAAAATCAGGAGATAAAATAGAGGTTGCAAGTTTGTATGAAACTCCGTCAGTTTTCAAGTTAGATCGGCAAAATTTTTGATTTAGCTTTATCGTTTAAAATAAAGAAATATGAATTTTAGCGTTTTTTGTAAAATCAACCACTAAGAGGGTAAACTAGTAATTAACGATTTGGCGCAGGGCCGATGGCTTTATATGCTATCTGTGTAATGTAGGGTATGACTATTTTCAAAAATGGTCACATATCGATAGTAGTAACAGAATCACGAACTCCGAAAAGAAAAGGTATTAGGTATTTCCTCCTATGAAACACAATCGGCTTTTGCAGAGCTTTATACATTCTTGATGTTTTTGTAACTTACTCGTGACTTTAAAATATAGACAAATAAATATGTTTTCCCAATGTATGGTCGGAAGCCTGTTTGCGTCTATTTCTGGGGATATTAATACAAAATATAATTGAATTAAGAATTAATTAACATGACTTTAGCTATAAATGTTGATAAAATTTCGCGATTTGTACACATTATGAAAATATTATATATTACGGGTCTTAATCGCGTGAATAATTTAAGGTAAAATACCTTGTTTATTGCTCGACGTTTTGACCGTATTCGACAAATATAATTATATTTAGAACGTAATAGACAATGACAACGACATGACAATTAAAAAATTTAACTCTTAGAAAAATTACATACTTATAAAATTTTAACAATATTTATCGATCTTACTGACATAATAATAAAATAAAAATTGAAATAATAAATAAAAAAAAACAAAAATTAAAATAAAAAAGGGAAAAAATAATTGTTACTCGGACGCGAGTTTAACGTTTTTTACCCATACCAAAAAAAGTGCACAACGCCGCTAAAGAAGTTCTCACTTCAAAAATTTAAGTAAAGTGCTACATCCGTTATATTATGCACCACATTAAAGGGCGATGCAAATTGTACTACACTAGCTGTCACCCGCGGCTTCGCCCGCGTAGTTGTTTTTACCTATCGAAAGGTTGATTAATTGCTTTCGAACAAAACGCTGAAACACGTGTTTTTCCTTATTTACAGCCACAAAGCTAAATACAAAATTCCACAGATCTGACCTCAAAACTGACGGAGTTCTTTACAAAAATGCAACCTCTATTACAGCCCCTTATAAGTTGTATTCCAGAAACGCTAAAAAAGGTATTTCTTTCTTTTAAT